>CM061237.1:29693016-32196318 GCA_030848705.1 Heracleum sosnowskyi
GGAGACACTTCTAGCAGTGTAAATGTTGAGGGGGAGCAACACCAAACTGCTACTAACACTGAGTCTAATCAATCATCAGGACAGAATTCTTCAGATACTGATTCAAGTGACAATCCTGATGATCCATCAGGAGGTGACAACAACAATTCAGGGGGAGCTTCTAATGAAGCAAATTCTTCTAATCAAGACAACACGAATCCAGGGGGAGCATCTACTTCAAGGAATGATTTACCACCAGCTAGGAAATGGACAAGAAGCCATACTCCTGATTTGATAATTGGGGATCCTGATGCAGGTGTTAAAACAAGAAGTGCAACTCAAAATGAATGTCTCTATCATAATTTTCTATCCAATGAGGAACCAAAGAAAGTTGAAGATGCACTTAAGGATGCTGATTGGGTTACTGCAATGCAAGAAGAATTGAATTAATTTGAAAGGAATGAAGTCTGGAAATTAGTGCCAAGACCAAAGAACAGGTCAATTGTTGGTACAAAATGGATTTTCAAAAATAAGACTGATTCAGATGGTGTAATTATCATAAACAAAGCAAGGCTAGTTCCAAAGGGGTATTCTCAACAAGAAGGAATTGACTATGATGAAACTTTTGCTCCTGTTACAAGGCAAGAAGCCATAAGGATCTTTCTGGCATATGCAGCCCACAAGAAATTCAAGGTTTTCCAGATGGATGTGAAAAGTGCTTTCTTAAATAGAGAACTGGAGGAAGAAGTCTATGTTGAACAACCTCCTGGCTTCATTGATCCAAAATATCCAAATCATGTTTACAGATTGGATAAAGCACTTTATGGACTAAAGCAAGCTCCAAGAGCATGGTATGAAACCTTAGCTCAATTCTTACTGGAAAGTGGATTCAAAAGAGGTACTATTGATAAAACTCTGTTTTATTTGAATCATGGTAAAGATTTTCTATTAGTTCAAATATATGTTGATGATATCATCTTTGGGTCAACAAACAATAAGCTGTGTGAAACGTTTTCCAAGCTTATGAAGTCTAGATATCAAATGAGCTTGATGGGAGAAATGAGTTGTAATATCCCCAAATTTTGTACTTATTTAAGAACTAGCGATGAATAGTAACTTTTGTTAAAAACCACTGATGAATAGTAACTTTTTCATTTAAAAAGTTTTTCAGACCACACTATATACAGGACGATATAACAAACTTTCAAAGTCGTATTAGTGATCTACGATGTAAATGAAGGAATGCAAAGCTGTCAGAATCGGAAAAATAGCATTTCTGTTTTCTCCGAAATTTCACCAATAACGGACGGATTAATCATTATTTGAAAGTATTGGAGGATTTAAATTATCAATTCCATGGATATGGATTTAATAAAAGAATTAGAGATATCAAGAACATTTACGGTAAACTACTTCGATAGAACACTTAAGAAACCCTGCGAACATTCTACGAGATTAAGCGGTGACGGAACAACGCGACACTTACAGGATTAAATATAGGCATGGAAGTAACATGTAACAAGATAAATACAAGGAATGCAACAATTGGATCATCCGTGTGAAAGGAAACGAACCAGTAAAGCCACTTTATCTCTAGACTCATGCATGTTTGACAAGTGTCCAATGATAAAGCAACAAGAGATGTGACTCACCACTTTTAATACAAAATATCATTTCTATCAACAAATCAACCAAGGAATAAAAGAAAGAGCTCTCCCCCTTGAAGAACATTCAGCCATTTTTAGAAAAAGAAGGATAGATTTTTCAAAATCAAGCTTCCACTTATCCATAAATCATGTTCTTGGATTCTAAAGCTTCCATATTTCCAAACTAAGGTAATCTCTTAATCCTAGCATAATCCATTAAGGTTAACATGTTCAAATCCTTGATTGAAGATGAGAGTGAATAGTGAAATGAATAGTAATTTCAAGAAATAACTTTGGTTTCTTGATTTCTTTGGTTGATCCAAGCTATCTTAAGGTTATATAAGGACTATACAAGGCTTATTAAACTTCTATACACTCCAAGGAAGGTATAACTCTTGAAACCCTTCTTTATAATTTGATTTATATGGTTAGTTTTAAGTATAGTTTAGTTGGTATGAACATAAGGATGGTTGATTGATTTCGATGAAAGTTTGATGTGGTTTTGATGATGAATAAGTTGAAAGGCATATGTTTAGGCCTATTAATATTCCGAGGAAACAACTTAATTTAAACAAGTATGTAATAAGTAAATAATAAGTTAATATGTCACAGGAATCTCAGAGAGTTTTATCTATCAAGAGAATGGAGAATTAAAGTCATCTACAGACTTGAAGTTATTCTACATTGAAAGAAGTTCAATTTATTGTTCAAGCCTCAGTGAAGTATTCAAGGAAGTGGATTTACTACAGTGACAGAGATTTCCAGTTGGTGACAGAAGAAGTACAGTATACAGAGTTTAATCAGAGCTAAAGAAAAGAAGCCACAACTTTAAATGTTTTAAAGATGAAGAACTTTCATTTGATGTCAGTTATTCATGAACCAGACAGTGCATTGAATGACGACGTCAATCAGTGGAATTAAATCATCTACATTCAGTGGTTTTCAGGAGATAGAGGAAACTTGGTTTTTAGATTAAATTCCTTTCATGTTAAGTTAATTTAATTTATAATTTAATTCTATTAGAATTAATTTATTTATTAGATTAACTAATTTAGTTGGCTAAATTATTTATTAACTTAATTCTATAAGAGAATTAATTTAATCTTTAATTTAATCTAACTAAATAAATTAAAAGGATTTTCTACATAAACTTGTATGACCTTCAGAAAACTCGGTATGACCTGGTCTGTAAATATCCCAGGTTCTACCGACTCCTTTCAGGTCATACAAGTTCGTTTATCTAAGGTCATACAGGGATAATACTTGAGGTCATACAAATTGCTTTTGGAGGTTCTACCGAAAAGTGGTTAGAAAAACTTGAGGTCATACCGAACACTTTCTGCAGGTTCTATTGAAGGAGCATGGTTCTACCGAGCTCAATTTCTCAGGTCATACAAGTGTATTGTTTGTTTTATTAAATCATTTTGATTTAATTAACAGGTCATACAAGGCTAATGAAATGATATAAATCAACACGGCTGGACAGAAAAGTAGTCACTGGAATTATCAAACACACAGAAGACATTTTCTCAAGAACAAGAAAGGCTTTTGATCTCATTTCTTCTCAAGCAATTAATTCTAGTTTGTACTGTTAAATCCAAACCACTAAAAGTTGATTACTTGTATTGCTTTGATTATCTAGCAGATTTATATCCCTAGAATTTATCTCGAACATTGCTTTTAGCATTCGATCTTTTTATTACAAATATTAGAAAAGTCATGTCGAATTTATTCTAAATTTGTATTAATTTGTTTGAGATAAATACTTTGTAATCCGTATTGTATTTGCAACACCCTTCAAGTTTAATATAAGTTATATTTAACTTGAATCTTGTTTCATTTATATTCCGCATTAATTTGTTCTTAATTGTAAAATTATTCAAAGGACAAATTTTGATAAAACGGTATAGTTTGTATTCAACCCCCCTTCTACAAACTTATCAGGACCTAACAATTGGCATCAGAGCCTTTTGATTGATATACAATGTTAGGCCGAATACATAATATATAATCAATATTAATATGATAATAACACTTGAGAACACTGTTTATGAATCAACAACTGAATTATATAAATAATTCTTCTCTTAGTGATGTTAAAGAATCACAGAGAGCTGCTAGGTTACAAGAATAATGTATTCAATATTCGCCTCCCTTTTAGGGTTAACCTATCTGTGTTTATATAATACACAGTTACATAATCAATCTCTAATTGATATTCCTATAAATTAGCTATACAAATCATATCAAATCAAAGGATTGCTTCTGTCTTCTGTTCTGTTTCCTTAACTGTCTCAATATATCTTGCTTCTTTCCATCTTCAAGATATATTGCTTCTAAAATCTTCATATTAGCACCGACAGTTAATAAACTCTTCACCCCGTCAGACTTTATCAAACTCTGACTGGCTACTAGTAAACTCTGATGAGTACCTGGTACTTAAACACTGATGAACAAACGTCAGCAATTATATCTAACAATCTCCCCCAACTTGTGCATAATGAAGATGTACAAGTTAAATAGATAATTGATGATGTCAAAACATATAACAAATGCAGTGTTTAAATATAACAGAGTTTAACTTTAACTTAGAACAGAAAACTTTAAAAACTTACAGTCAGACTTTACTTAATCTCTTCAATATCAGGCACTGTCCTGAGATAATCGATGAGAAGTCTTCTTTCAGCCTTTTCTAGCTCTTCTACCATGATCTCTTTCAATTCCTTGAGCTCTGGATCACCTTCTCCAGTCTGGTAGATAGCAGCTCTCAGAGAATAAATGATGTTCTTTCTCATTTCATTCCCTAGCCGGATATAATATGATTTGTCTGACTCCAGATTGAATTCCAAGACTTTAATACCCAGTGCGGTCTTAAACTTAGCACTATTTCTCTTCATCTCAACAATCTTTCCATAAGCATCTCTGTACTTAGGAATATATGCACTAGAAACACCTCCTCCAAGCATAGCTTTTGTCTTCAGCATCCTTTCTCTTAGAACTAAAGCAGCATTGTGAGTACTTCTATTTTTGACTTTGAGAAGGTATAAAACATACTCAAGCTCTTCCCATAGCTTCAATTGAACATCAGCTTCTCCTACTCTGTATATTCTTCCATCAGACATAAAATATAACAGAACCTCTTTTTTCAATCCTTTATGATAGACCATCTGAACAGATTCTAGTTGATCAAGGCTCTCTTGAGATACCCCAATACCAGCTTCTGCCAGTGATGTTTGATCTAAAGATCTGTTATTTATTCTCTTTTCCCTGTGTGAACCTAAACCAGACTTGTCATAAGATTCTTTTCCAAGTACTGTCCTGGTTTGAGAAAAATCAACAGCTTCTAACGTCAGAGTTTCAGAAAGTACAGGTCTTAAGAAACCTTGAAGTTGTGGAGCTAGCTGAGTTTGTACAACTTGAGCCTTGTCAGAGGTTGTCAAAACTTTAGTAGAAATATCAACATGAGCAACGTCAGAGGTTGATTTGTTTATCCTTGATTCAACTTGAGCAACGTCAGAGGTTGAATAATTCTTCTTTGGTAACCGTCCTTCTTCTACCAGTATACCCTTTCCTTTATCAGTATTTGCAATCACAGGTCTCCTTGTGTATTGTATACTCTGTTGAGTATTTTCTTTGATAGAAATTCCAATTTCTTTCTTTCTAGGAGCCTTTACTGATTTCTTCTTATAAGTACCAGAAGCAACTTTCTTTTTATGTTCTTCAGACAGCATCTTCATTTCTGCTTCCAAATCCTCAACTGTCACTTCACCATCATGCTCATCTAAAAACAGCTTGGCTGCAATCTCTTCATCAGTTATTGGATTAGCTGAAATCACTAGACTCTTAAGTCTTGAAGAAGATTGAGCATGAGTACCAGAGCCACCAACACCAGAGTTTGTTTGATTTCTATCAGAGTTTGACTTGAATCTCCCTTGCACTTGAATAATATTTGACTTTTTCTCAGTGTCCTTGCTTCCACCATCAGTTCCATCATCCCTCTGTCTCAGAGTTTGAGTTCTTTTGCATTTGTCCTTAGAAACCCTCTCCCCCTTTTTGACATCATCAGGAATTAGAACTGATGTCAGCAATTCTAGTGATGCAGCAATAGAATCAATTTTTCCAGACATCAAAGTCTGATTCTCTTCAACCTTCAGTAACCTGGAGCTAAAATCCTTTTGTTCTTGACACAGGGAAAGATATAAATATTTATCCTTTTTCAATGTAACTTCCCTGGCAACTATGTCATTTCTCAGTCCATCAATAACCTTATCAGTAGTATCAAAGCGATTATGCAATGATTTGACTTGGACAATTGTGGCTTTGAGATGAGTTAAAAGTTCAGGATTTTGAATTTCCTTAGAAGACTTGGTCACAAAATCAGCAGCTCTTTCATCAGAAAAGATAGTTTCTCTGCTTGACCAATTAGAAAAATACATTTCCTGAAAGTGAGCGTCTGTAGCATGTTGAGCAGCAACTCTTTGAGATGTATCAACAGAGTTTGCAGAAGAAGCAGTATTAGAAGAAGAAAAAACATCTTCGTCAGCATTATCTTGTGCTCTCTCAGGAAGATCAGAGTTTACAACTACATTTTCTGCAGCTTCTTCAACAATATGCTCTGCAGTAATGTCAACATTCTCTGCTGCAACATCATCTTTCTCAGCATCTTCTTCTACTGCTGGAACAGCTTCTTCTACAGATCTTGCTGCCTGATCAACCTCTTCACCAACTTCAATAACTGGATTAGTGACAGAGAGAATCTCTGTATGAGTTGCCATTGACTCTTCAATTTCCAGAGTGGCTTGATCAGCTGCCACATCCGCAGTGTCACAAATACTGACAGTAGGATGTGCTTCAATCTCTTCTTCATTGTCCATCTCCAATATAGGTTCAAGGAACACCTCAGGAGTTTCATCAGAATTTACTCTGTCCACTATAGGCACAATAGTGTTATCATCGACAACAATCTCCTCAATAACAACATCAGCCTCATCAGCATGTGCTCTGGTCTCATCAGTAACAACCTCCTGATTGTCAGCTTCAGGAGCTTCAGCGTTTACAAAAACTCTATCCTCATCAGCAGTAGTGACAACATGCTCCTCAACAAAATCTTCTGGAGCTTCATTCTGGACAGCTTCAGCGTTTGGATCAGAAACATCCAACTCCTCAAAAAGATAATCAGCCACCAACTTTCTTCTTTTCTGATGTGAAATCTCACTGTCAGCAAAAGATGGCCTATTTGCCCTTCTTTTCTTCCTTGAAGTTCTAGCAGATGTTGACACCCCAATATCAACTGATGATTTAGAAATCCTTGCTGGCTTAGAACCCATATGCTTAGTCCTACCACCCCTTGCAGGTTTGACAGATGTTGATGAAGGTAGCTCTGTTTGTAAAGGCTCAGGTTGAGGCTCTGATTGAGAAGAAGCCTGTGTTGGTGGATTTACTTGATCATTTATAAACTGTTGCACAGAGGCAGGTAGCAACAAGTCTCCAACAACCCCTTCCTTAACATCCTTATTGATAAGATCAGAAAATATCCTCTTGTGTAATTTAAAACAAGAAACATCTTCATCAATTACTTCTACCCCTTCAACACAGTAAGAGAATAAAATCTGACAAAATCTAGAAAAGTAAACTACTCTTCTATTTTCTGTCATTTTCTCCCCTAAGTTATTCAAAACAAGTCGTGCAAAATCAAAATGATTATCATATAACAGAGAGTACCCGATTTGCAGACTGTCTGTGGGAATAGCATCCCAGTTGGTGCATTTCTTTCCGAACGTCCTTGTAATGCAATCAAAGAAGAAGCTCCACTCCTTCCTTAAGAACGGTCGTTTCAACTGTCCAATCTTAGTCAAGGGTCCAGAATACCCAATCTCTCGCATCATCCTTATCAAATCTTCATCACCCATTCCAATAGTATACGACGAAAACTCAGGAAACCCCATTGCAGCCCGAATGGTTCCAGCAGTAATTACATACTCTGTTTCTTCAAATTCAAAGGTAATATATGGGTTACCAGTCTCACCACCATCATCATACATCCCGGACTCCCAAAACGCCTTGATTTGTAAACCATAAAGTTTTTCTGGTTCAACTAAAGCACGCCCAATCGCTGACTGAGCAAGAAAATCTTGAATCATATGAAAAGCTTCTGGTGCGTTGGCAGTGTTTAATGGTGCTGCATAGTTATTTGGAACAAATTCTAACCCAGAAGAAACAAAAGCTGTAGTCGCCATTAGTAAGATTTGAAAGAAATCAAAGAAACTGATGCAAAAGCTTCGAAAGAGTTTGTAAGTATAAAGGTGTTTGTGAATATGTGTGTGTATCAATAGATGTGAATTGAAGTAAAATGTGAAAGGTTTAGACGTATGTTTGTGTATTGTATAAATATGAAATTCAAAATTAAAAACTGAACAGTTTTTAATCATTAATACACAACTGTCTTACTCCGTTAACTGTGTGAGTGGGACACGTGGCACACATGCAATGACTGACAACAAATAATTGACAGTTTCCGATGCGCATGCGCAGTAAAAACAGCAATTATTACCGCCCTTTACACTTTTCTAAACACTCAACCTCTCTCCTCTGTTTAATACAAATTAGAACCGTTACCAATCATACTCTTTTATTTTCAAGAATGTTTTCTCAAAATTGTTAACTGTTTGAAACAAATAATTAATTTTAATCATCAGAGATTAAAATAAAATTACCTCAGCGTAGAGTACACAGTTCATCAGTGTTTACCAATCCTCCTCCTTTATAAATAAACTCTTTTCACAAACTGTACAGGTGTGAGTATTTGTGTGTGAATTAGCAGAGTTTACTGAATATGAATATTTAGATCATCTCAAAGTGCATAAAATCCACAAACTAAAGCAGTAAAAACTGGTTGCTCAAACTCTCATATAAAATAAAATCTGATTTTTATATCTAAACTCTGTATTCTGATATCCTTTCATTTGGATATATCTTTTATTTTCACCCCCTTTATATAATTTTTTTTTTTTAAATTTTATTTTTCCAGTAATCAGTGGTTGGCACTAGTCACCAAAAATCAAAGATTTTAGCCCTTATTTCATACAATAAGTTCCTGGATCTTCCTAGGCACAACATGATCTCAAAGGAATTTGTGCTCTTTTTGGCATCTTTTGATTTGAGGGTGAAATATTTGCAATTAATTAACAGAGTTTAGACTTTTCATCAGTTAATACAACTAATTTATGAGAGAAAGTGCACACAGTTAATACAGACTCAGTGTATAGGATCAATAAACTAATAGATGCTATAAATATAGAGACAGTATCATGCTGTGTAAAATTTCTGCACATTTTGTAATTTAGAATTTATAATACTTAGAAGGATTCATGATTATTTACTGAAAATCATGCTTCATACAGCTTTCTTCATCGGTTCATATGTTTCAGACAATATCACAATCAGAGTTTAACATTAGAGTTTAACCGACAGAGTATGACTAACAGAGTTTACTATCAGAGTTTACCATATTGGTACAAATAGCAGTTAACACATGCAAAGAATCATGAGCATAAAATCATGTATAGAGTTTGAATCTAACCAATATCTCTAGTCAAAACCAGAGATCATTCCAAGTTCATTTACCAGCCTTGTAAAGGTAGCTTCACTCAAAGGTTTGGTGAAGATATCTGCAAGCTGTTGGTCTGTAGAAACAAAATGAAGCTCAATGTTTCCTTCTTCCACATGTTCCCTGATAAAATGATACCTTATTCTGATGTGCTTGGTCATGGAGTGCTGTACTGGATTACCTGTCATAGCAATAGCACTTTGATTATCACAGTAAATAGGTATTCTAGAGTACCTTAATCCATAGTCCAACAATTGATTCTTCATCCATATAATCTGTGCACAACAGCTACCAGCAGCTATATACTCTGCTTCTGCTGTGGATGTGGAAATTGATTTTTGTTTCTTGCTGTACCAAGAAACTAATCTTTCACCTAAAAATTGACAGCTTCCACTTGTGCTTTTTCTGTCTATCTTACAGCCTGCAAAATCTGCATCAGAGTAACCAATTAATTTAAACTCTGATTCTCTAGGGTACCACAAACCGAGGGTTATGGTTCCTTTGAGATATTTGAAAATCCTCTTTACAGCTGTTAGATGTGGCTCTCTGGGGTCTGCTTGAAATCTTGCACAAAGACACGTTGCATACATGATATCTGGTCTACTTGCCGTCAGATAAAGAAGAGACCCTATCATTCCTCTATAGTTTGTCATATCTACTGAGGCTCCTGTGTCTTTGTCTAGCTTTGTTGCAGTTGCCATGGGAGTTGTAGCAGATGAACTATCAAGCATACCAAATTTCTTGAGAAGATTTCTGGTATATTTTGCTTGATTGATAAAAATCCCATCATCTGTTTGCTTGACCTGTAAGCCTAGAAAATAACTAAGCTCTCCCATCATACTCATTTGATATCTTGACTGCATAAGCTTGGCAAATTTCTTACAGAGTTTGTCATTAGTAGACCCAAAAATTATGTCATCCACATAGATTTGAACTAACAGCAAATCATCACCAGTATTAAAGTAGAACAAGGTTTTGTCAATTGTACCTCTAGTGAACCCACTTTCTAAAAGAAATTGAGCCAGAGTTTCATACCATGCTCTAGGTGCCTGCTTTAGTCCTTATAATGCCTTATCAAGCATGTAGACATAATCTGGATGTTTGGGATCTACGAACCCTGGTGGTTGTTCAACAAACACTTCTTCTTCAAGTTTCCCATTGAGAAAAGCACTTTTCACATCCATCTGAAAGACTTTAAACTTCTTGTGAGCAGCATAGGCCAGAAAAATCCTTATTGCCTCCAATCTTGCAACTGGAGCAAAGGTTTCATCATAATCAATTCCTTCCTGCTGTGAATAGCCTTTTGCCACAAATCTAGCCTTATTCCTTGTAATCACTCCATCACTGTCTGTTTTGTTTCTGAAAACCCACTTTGTACCAACAATAGATCTGTTCTTTGGTCTTGGTACAAGTGTCCAGACTTCATTCCTCTCAAATTCATTTAACTCTTCTTGCATTGCTGTTATCCAATTAGCATCTTGAAGAGCTTCTTCCACTTTCTTGGGCTCAGTTTGAGATAAGAATGCATGAAACAGACATTCATTATTTGTAGCACTTCTAGTTCTTACACTAGCTTCTGGATCTCCAATTATCAAGTCAGGTGTATGGGATTGTGTCCACCTTCTTGTTGTTGGTAATTGGCTTCTATTTTCATTATTAGATCCTCCCCCTTGATCCATGCTCTCCTGATTTTCTTCTTGACTATTTGTATTCTCTGAGGCTCCCCCTGAATTGGACTGTTCAGTATTTGAACTTTCAGAGTTTGACTCAGAGTTTCTGTTGGATTCTTCATTTGACTCTCTTTCAGAATTTGAGTCATCACTTTGAAAAGTTTCTGAAGTTTCTTCACGCTCCCCCTCAACTGGTTCTCCATTTTGTTCTGTCAGAGAAAATTCTTCAGAGTTTACCAGTAGAGGATCAGAGTATGCTTCGTCAGAGTTTGTTGGATTTTCTTCATCAGAGTTTACATTTTCAGAGTATAGATCTTCATTTTTAAAGCGAAGTTGATCATGAAATCCTTCATCTTCTATTCCAGTTATTTTCTTGTCATCAAATGACACATGTATAGATTCCATGATCACTTTTGTTCTTAGATTGTAGACTCTGAATGCTTTAGTTGATAGTGGGTATCCAACAAAAATTCTTTCATCAGCTTTTAAGTCAAACTTGGTCAACTGTTCAGGATGAGTTTTCAACACAAAGCACTTGCATCCAAAAATATGAAAATACTTCAAATTTGGCTTCTTATTCTTCACCATCTCATATGGTGTTTTCCCATGCTTGTTGATCAGTGTAGCATTTTGAGTAAAACAACCAGTTTGAACAGCTTCTGCCCAGAAATAAGTTGGCAATTTTGTTTCATCAAGCATTGTTCTGGCAGCTTCGATAAGAGTTCTGTTCTTTCTTTCAACTACACCATTTTGCTGTGGAGTTCCAGGTGCAGAAAATTCTTGCTTCACTCCTCTTTCCTTGCAGAAAGCTTCCATTACAGAATTTCTGAATTCAGTACCATTGTCACTTCTTATAATTTTCACTTTGAATTCTGATCCTTTGTCCAGTAGCTTTACATGTTCCATTAGAATTGAGGCAGTTTCATCCTTCTTTGCTAAGAAATACACCCATGTGTACCTAGTGTACTCATCAACAATGACTAGAGCATATTTCTTTCTGCCCATTGACATTATATTTACTGGACCAAAAAGATCAACATGTAGAAGATGATAAGGTTCCACAACTGAAGATTCAGATTTACTCTTGAAAGATGACTTCCTTTGCTTGGCCTTTTGACAAGAATCACACAGACCATCTAAGGTGAGTATTGACTTTGGAAGTCCCCTTACAAGATCTTTTCGAATCAGCTCATTGATGTTGTTCAAGTTTAGGTGAGAGAGCTTCTTATGCCATTTCCAACTCTCTTCACTGGACATTCTTGCAGATAGACACACGGTTTCTCCTTCAGAGTTTGTTACCAAACTTTCTTCATAGATGTTATTGTGCCTGTGTCCAACTAGAACAACTTTCCCTGTAGATTTACTGATTACTTCACAATGTTCAGTATGAAAATCTACATGGTATCCTCTGTCACAGATTTGACTCACAGAAAGCAGATCATGCTTGAGTCCTGAGACAAGAGCTACATTTTTGATGATGACACTTCCAAGATTGATATTGCCATATCCCAGAGTACATCCTATGTTGCCATCTCCATAGGAAACTTTTGGGCCAGCTTTCTCCTCAAAATCTGATAGCAGGGCTTTATTTCCAGTCATATGTCCTGAGCATCCACTGTCCAAGATAAGAGTGCTCTCTTTTATGCCCTGCAAACACAAACAATCACTAAGTGTTAGATTTAAGGATCCAGACTTGCTTGGATCCTTTGGCTTTCTTAACATTGTTAGCTTTTGCAGCGGAATCACTATCAACAGAGTTTAAACTAACATTGTCAGACTTTACACTTACAGAGTTTGCTCTAACCCACTTCAAGTTGGGTTTTAGCTCATAATAGTTGTGATAAATAGCATGATAACTCTTGCAAGTATAAATGGAATGCCAAGTGCTCCCACAGTGTGTGCATAAAGTCTTTGGTCTAACCCTAACATAATCATTCTTTACTCCAGATGTGGAGGGTAAAGAGTTAATATCTTTGTTCTTCTTGCAAAACCTGGCAAGATGGTTAGTACTACCACAACTATGACATGTTTTTCTAGGAGCAGTAGAATTAGGCAGATAATCATTTCTTTTATTAATGCCTACTTTTCCATTCCTATTCTTCTTAAACATTTTCTGTTTGTTGACAGACTTTACTTCTTTGAGCTTATGTTTGAATTGTTTCTCTGTCATTAAACCAACATTAACCTGTTTATCACAGATTTTTATTGGTTCTTTAACAGCTTCTAACTCAATCTTATTCTCTGTTATTGAACCAATATTAACCTATTTTACACAAGTTTCAACTGGTTCCATAACAGCTTCTTTTACTATAACAGACTTTAGCTTATTGTATTCCGGAACAAATTTCACAGGTTTAATTTATGGTTTCACTTTAACTTTATCTTTAAACCTAAGTTGATCTCCCTCACAGTAACCTAAGCCTACAGTATCTGTCTGAAAAACCTGATGTGTGTCTTTTCCAGAATTTGTCCAGGTTTTAATTACTTTTCTCTCTTTTTCCAACTCGGATTCTATTTCCCTATATCTTTTATGCAACTCCTGTTCAACATAAAAAGCATCATCTCTCTCCTTTTGAACTTGTTCCATGTTAACAAGTTTCTCTTAAAGAAATTTATTCCTCTCTTTAAGACCTAGATTCTCAGATTTGATTCTTTCATTTTCTAAAGTCTGATCTCTATAACTAACATGTATGCTTTTAAGATAAATTCTTAATTCAGATATGTTATCAGTATCATAAGCATAAGTTGTTAGGGGTACCTTGTTTCCAGATGACTCAGCTTCATCTTTAAGAGTTGCCATGAGAGCATAATTAACTCCCTCATCTGAGTCTGAAGTGTCTGCCCAGTCCTTGCCTTTAGTGATGAGTGCTTTCTCAGATTTTCCTTTCTTGCACTCTGGAGCATAATGACCCATCTCTTTACACTTGTAGCACTGGATCTCAGACTTGTCTTTCTTTCCAGACTTGGTATATTTTCCCTCAGACTTTCTGAAATTTCTCTTATCAGAATTTGAATCTTTCCTTGAGAATCTCTTTCCTTTCTTGAAGTTCTTGAATCCCATCTTCTTGAAGGTCTTCACCATTAAAGCAGCCATTCTCATCATCTCTTCTTCATCATCCTCAGAATCAGAAGCTTCATCATCAGTGTTTGAGCCATCATCAGAGTTTGATGACTCACTGTCATATTTAATGACTAAAGCCTTTCCTTTGGTTTTCTTTCTTGATGATTCCTTCTTGACAGGCTTTTCTTCAACTTTAAGAGCAACAGATTTTGTCTTCTTTCCAGATCTTTTGTTTCTTTGTTCTATTTCAAGTTCATGAGTTTTAAGCAACCCATAGATTTCATCAAGATCTGTATCTGCAAGATCATAATTGTCTCTGATTGTTGTTGCCTTTAAATCCCATCTTTCAGGTAGGGATAGAAGAAACTTGAGATTTGACTCTTCAAGTTCATATTCTTTATCAACCAGGGACAAATCATTCAACAATTTACAAAATTTGTCATATGTATCTGTCAAACTTTAATCAGATCTAGAGTCAAAGTGTTCATACTCCTGTGTAAGAATAGTCTTCCTATTCTTCTTTATAGCACTTGTTCCTTGACACCTGACTTCCAAAGCATCCCAAATTTCTTTGGCATTTTTGCAGCCAATAACTCTGTTAGACATAACATTATCTAAGGCACTGTGTAGTAGATGTCTAACCTTTGCATCATTTGCAATTGATGAGATGTCTTCAGGAGTCAAATCTTTCTTCTCTTTTGGAACAGTCTGTTGTTCTTGCCCAGTAATAACAGGAGACAATTTAGTTGGCATATGAGGACCATCATTGATTCTATCAAGGTATTCTGGATCTGTGGCTTCCAGAAACATGGTCATCTTCACCTTCCATATTGGATATTCAACTGGTCTGAGAATTGGAACCCTTATAGTCTCATATCGACTCATAGAAGTAGGTTGAACCTTCTGAGCATTAGAACCTGCATTAGAACCTTCCTGAGAGTTGTCAGCCATGATTATACTTGTGTTTGGATCGATAAACTGTATATATTAAACAGCCTTGGCTCTGATACCAATTGTTAGGCCGAATACACAATATATAATCAATATTAATATGATAATAACACTTGAGAACACTGTTTATGAATCAACAACTGAATTATATAAATAATTCTTCTCTTAGTGATGTTAAAGAATCATAGAGAGCTGCTAGGTTACAAGAATAATGTATTCAATATTCGCCTCCCTTTTAGGGTTAACCAGTCTGTTTTTATATAATACACAGTTACATAATCAATCTCTAATTGATATTCCTATAAATTAGCTATACAAATCATATCAAATCAAAGGATTGCTTCTGTCTTCTGTTCCGTTTCCTTAACTATCTCAATATATCTTGCTTCTTTCCATCTTCAAGATATATTGCTTCTAGAATCTTCATATTAGCACCGACAGTTAATAAACTCTTCACCCCGTCAGACTTTATCAAACTCTGACTGGCTACTAGTAAACTCTGATGAGTACCTGGTACTTAAACACTGATGAACAAACGTCAGCAATTATATCTAACATACAAATCAAAGATCCAATTGTTTTGAGATTTTTCTTAAACTCTAAAATTTTTATTATTCCTAAAAATCTCAAAAGATGTCTACTACACAGAAGGTTGGTACAATAAAGATTCCCATGTTCAGAAAGGAACATTATTCAATGTGGAAGAAGAAAATGCTTCTATTTCTTAAAGTTGCTAATCCTAAATACGTTGATGTGCTGAAGAATGGACCAAAACTCCCTATGATTATTGAGGGCGAGCTAATAGAGAATGATGTTGTTACTAGGGCTGCTAGGATGTACCCTAAGGATCCCAAGGACTACACTCCTGATGAAAAAGAGGATGTTACCTTGGATGCATGTCTTCAGTTGATCCTTGTTGATTGTCTTGATCCTATCATGCATAATCATGTCCTAAACTGTGATACTGCCAAACACATTTGGGAGACTATAGAGATAATCAATGAGGGGACAGAGGAAGTTAGAGAGAATAAGCTGGAAATTCTCACCTCTCAATATGAGCATTTCAGATCAAACCCTGGTGAAGGTATCTCTGAGGTTTTTGAGAGATACAACAAATTAATCAATGATCTGAATCTCAATGGGAAGCGCTACACTATCAAGGAAATTAACAAGAAGTTCCTACTTACACTTCCACGTCATTTGGAGCACAGAATATCTGCCATTAGAGAAGCAAGAGATATTGGAGAGATTGCTTTGGAAAGACTGTATGGTGTTCTGAAGACCTATGAGCTGGAGGAGATTCAACAGGATGAGTTATATGGAACTGGGAGGATAGTTAGTACTTCTACTACATTGGCTGCTGAAGTCCCACGGAAACTGGAAGTGAAGGCTGTTCAACCTTCCAGTTCTAACATGAATGTTATTGATGCTGAATATGGATTAACATCCATTGATCAATCTGGTGGTGACTTCTATTCTTTAGAGGAACTTGATCAGCTGGAGGATGGTGATTTGGCTTTGATAGTCAGGAAGTTTGGGAAGTTCAGATTCAAGAGGAATCCCAATCTTAAGTTCAGGCCCAGATTTCAGAGAGGTGGATCTTCCTCTTCAAGTAGCACAAGGGGTGGCTACAAAACTGGAACTGTGGACAGGAGCACAATCAGATGCTACAATTGCAATGAGTTGGGTCACTTTGCTACTGAATGCAGAAAGCCAAAGCAAGTGACAAGAAACACATTTAATTCTAGCAAGAAGAACAAGACTGGGAAAGCCTATGTTGCTGAAGGAAAGAGCTGGGATGACACTGACAGTGATGAAGAAGCAGGTGAGATTGGGAACCTTGCTTTAGTGGCTAAAGAGGCAAGCACTTCATCTGCATACATGTCAGAGGTAAAGTTCACTGACACTGAAATGATTCGTCATCTTGGTGGTACTCTTTCTTGTGCACGCACTGAAAATGATAGAATAATTCTTTTGAACACAGCTCTTGAAAATGAGATAAAAGAATTAAAACTAGTGCATGTTAATCAGGATGAACTTAATGAGAAAATTGCATTTCTTGAGAATAGGGTTAAATGTTATATTCAAGTGTAAACCATTCTTAAAGAAAAGATTAGTGAGCTTAATACTAAAGCCAATGCTTACTATAATTCCTGCAAGACTGCTAAAGAGATTTTCAACCAACAAGCTATTGGTAATCATGTTAGTATAGGTTATGGTTATAATGAGGTTGTTGGATTGCTAGGCATTAATACCCCTAATAGAGTCAGTGCCGAAGAAAGGGGTATTCCATATGTGCTTAAGGGTATTGAAACACCCTTCTTTAAAGAGTCCCAGGCAGAACCTCTGAATGAACACTCTATCATCATTACAGAGGAGATTCGTGAAGAAGATCTTGCTTTGGAAGTTGAACAGTCCAACAAGTGTATATCTGATAAACCAGTCAAAGTTGTTGCAACTAAAAAGACTAAATCAGATGTCCATAAGTTGGATCAAAACAACTGTAGTACTAACATGCCTGCTGTTAATTCTTCTCATAAAGCATGTGGTGTGATTAATTGCATGTCTTGTGCTTTCAATGTTATGTATGCGTATTTTAATAGTAAGCATGTATCTAGTGATAAGACTGCTCCACGTCAACATGTTAATAATAAGAAGCATGTTAAAGCTAAGACTACTAGTCCTCCTAAGACTAGAGTGGATTCATTTATCCCTAAGCCTACTCAGAAATGTGTTAAGGCTGGCTATAAATGGAAACGCTCTTTTGTGAAAGAGGTTGAAGTAGTTTTAGTTAAAAATGTTGTTTTGCCTGACAAAGGCCAGTTCTTTAAGTATGCCGGGCCCAATCAGGTTTGGGTTCCGAGGAAGGACTAATCAATTTGATATTGCAGGGAGTTAAACAGGTAAACCGTGTTATGTGGATTCTTGACAGTGGCTGTTCAAGGCATATGACCGGAGATAAAGCCCTGCTATCAGATTTGGTTGAGAAAGCTGGCCCAGTAGTTACCTTTGGAGATGACAGCAAGGGTATTACGAAAGGATATGGCTGTTTGAAGTACGGAAATTTTATCATTGAAGATGTATCATTTGTGGAAGGTCTGAAGTTCAATCTTCTCAGCATCAGTCATTTCTGTGACAGAGGATATGTTGTTTCCTTTGAAAGAGAGAAGTGTCAGATCCTTCACAAGAAGAATGGAAAGCCTGCTCTTCAAGGAGTAAGGAAAGGTGACTTGTTCATAGCTGATCTGAACTCTGGATCCAAAGATGAAGTTAATTGTTTTTATGCTAAAGCTTCATCAGATGATAGTTGGCTATGACACAAGAAGATGTCTCACCTTAACTTCAAAACCATGAACTCTTTAGTCAAAAGGGAATTGGTTAGAGGTTTGCCTCAGATGGAATTTACACAGGAAGGACTGTGTGAGTCATGTCAGAAAGGAAAGTCAAAGAAAGCTTCTCACAAGGGCGCTGACACATCATCAATAACTGAACCACTTCAGCTACTGCACATGGATTTGTTTGGTCCAGTTAATGTGATTTCCATGTCAAAGAAACAATATGCACTTGTGATTGTTGATGACTATTCAAAATATACATGGGTTTTTTTCCTACATTCCAAGGATGAGACCCCACACCTGGTGATTGATCATATAAAGTTGATTGAGCTGGATTCTAGATTCCCTGTTAGAGCCATAAGGTCAGATAATGGTACTGAATTCAAGAATGCCATTCTAAATGACTTTTGTGATGATAAAGGAATAACAAGACAGTACTCTGCCCCTAGAACTCCTCAACAAAATGGAGTAGTGGAAAGAAAGAATCGTACTTTGATTGAAGCTGCTAGGACTATGTTAAGTGAGTCCAAACTTCCAACGTACTTTTGGGCTGAAGCAGCGAATACAACTTGTTATACTCAGAATCGAACTTTAATCAACAAGGACTTAATGAAGACTCTTTAGGAGATCATGAACAACAAGAAACTAACTGTCAAGTACTTTCATGTATTTGGAGCAAAATGCTTTGTGCTTATAGATGACAATGTGAAACGTGGCAAGTTTGATGCAAAGGCACAAGAAGCTATTTTTGTTGGTTATTCCAGAAGATCTTACAGAGTCTACTTGGTTGGTAGTCACACAGTAAAGGAAAGTGTCAATGTTACTTTTGATGACACTAAGTTCCCTAATATCCAAAAAGAAGATTCATCTGAGAAGCTGAAGTTTGATAACTTGCCAGACTCAGAATCAGATGATGTAGCCCCACCTGAAGTTATTGCTGGTAATGATAATAATAATGATGATAATGATCCTGGTGGTGGTGGTGGAAACACTGGTAACAATGGAGATACCACCAACACTGGAGAAGAATCATCAAGGCAATCAAGCAACAACTCAGGGGGAGCAAATGAAGGATCATCTAGTCACTCACAACATCAAAGTGAATTTCAAGGTGAATCATCAAGATCAAATTTTCCAAGACAAACTGTATGGAATAGAGCTCATCCTTTTGAGCTGATCATTGGTGATCCAGGTGTTGGAGTTAAAACTAGAAGTGCAACTCAGAATGAATGTCATTATTCAGCATTTCTATCTGAAATGGAGCCAAAGAAAACTGAGGAAGCACTGACTGATCCAGATTGGGTGATTGCCATGCAAGATGAACTCAATCAGTTTGAACAACAGCAAGTCTGGAAGCTGGTACCCAGGCCAAAGAACAAGAAAGTAGTTGGTACAAGATGGGTATACAGGAACAAGCTAGATGAGGATGGCATTGTTACAAGGAACAAGGCAAGACTGGTTGCACAAGGGTATTCTCAAGCTGAAGGCATTGATTATGATGAAACCTATGCACCAGTGGCTAGACTTGAGGTCATCAGGATGTTCTTAGCATTTGCAGCTTATTCCAATTTTAAAGTCTATCAAATGGATGTTAAGAGTGCATTCCTGAATGGTGAGCTGGATGAAGAAGTGTATGTGGAACAGCCCCCTGGCTTTGAAAATCAGGAGCTGCTGGACTTTGTGTACTTTCTCTTCAAGGCTATCTATGGTCTCAAACAAGCCCCAAGAAAATGGTATGACACTCTCTCTGGTTTTCTTTTAGAAAATGGTTTTGTTAGAGGTATCATAGACAAAACTCTTTTTTCAAAGAAACACAAAAGTGATATGATATTAGTCCAAGTCTATGTGGATGACATCATATTTGGGTCTACTAATGATAATCTCTGTAAGAGATTTGCTGAGCTAATGCAGAGTAAGTTTGAAATGAGTATGATGGGTGAGCTGAAGTTCTTTCTTGGATTGCAAGTAAGTCAAAGGTCAAATGGTATATTTATTTGTCAATCCAAGTATCTCAAAGAACTCCTCAAGAAGTATCACATGGAGGATTCAGCATCAGCAAGGACTCCATCTTCAACAGCCATGAAACTTGGAGCTTCTGACAATTCTATCAAGGTAGATGTTACAAGATACAGAGGTATGATTGGCTCCTTACTCTATCTTACTGCTAGTAGACCAGATATTATGTATGTTACATGCTTGTGTGCAAGGTTCCAAGCGGACCCTAGAGATCTACATCTCGTTGCTGTGAAAAGAATCTTGAGATATCTTAAGGGTACACCTAATCTAGGTATCTGGTACCCTAAAGATTCTGGTTTTAATCTTGTTGGATATACAGATTCTGATTATGCATGTAGTGTTGTGGATAGAAAGAGTACCTCTGGGAGTTGTCAATTCCTAGGAGGTAGGTTGATTTCCTGGTATAGCAAGAAACAACAAACAGTTTCCAATTCAACAGCAGAAGCTGAATATATTGCTGCTGGAAGCTGTTGTGCTCAGATCTTATGGATAAGGAATCAATTAAAGGACTATGGCTTTGCATTAGACAAAATTCCTATTTTGTGTGATAATACAAGTACCATAGTAATCTCCAACAACCCTGTGCAGCACTCGAGAACGAAGCACATTGATATCAGGTATCATTTTATCAGAGAGCATGTCATGAATGGAACTGTGGAGTTACACTTTGTACCCACAGAAGAACAGACTGCAGATATATTCACTAAATCTGTTGACGAATCCACATTTATCAAGTTAGTTGGTAAATTGGGTATGTTAAATAGTCTTAGTGATTAACATTATCTCTGTCATGTTTGTTCTTTCAATAAATTCATTTTCTCTTGTCATTTAACTGATATTTACTACCAATTCTCATTTAATATTACATGCTTGTAAATTTAAATAGCTCTGAATATTTTATTTTCTTTAAAAATATTTTTCTCATATTTTTTAAGTGGAGAAATGTATTTTTATTGAAAATATATTTATTTAGAATTATTTAAGTGTTTTTCAGATTGTAAATATTGTTGTTTAAATATTTCTGCAAGTTTATTTTAATTTACTGCATTTCTATAATTTTCTGCATATTTTTCTAGAATTTATGGAATTTTCTGTGAATTTTTCTAGGCTTGTAATTATTTTTCATGCATTTTTATAAATATTCTGCATTTTTCTTGTAAAATATTTCTCTTTTTAGTTTATTTTCTGATTATTTTCTGATGTGTATACTCGGTATGACCTATCCCAGGTCATTTTGAGTCTCGGTATGACCTATCTCAAGGTCATACTGATTTTTGATTTAATTTGAAATTTATTTCGAATTAATCTTATAATTCTTTCTGATTTTCAATCTTTCAGATTTAGTAAATTCTTTTATTTCTTTTCAATGGCTGCTGAGTTTGTTATTGAGCGTTTTAATAATTACATTGGCTATTGTGATCCCCTTAAGTGTTCTGTTGAACGTTTTAGGCCGTGGATTCGATTTTTAAATGAACAATCAATTGTTAGCTATGCTATCACTGCTTCTGTTGATTTAAAGATTGAACCCCTTCGTCTATTATGCTTAACTGCTGTTGTTGTTGATGATATGCAATCTTTCACGTTCAATATTTCTGATGGTCAGTACACAGTAACTAAGGAGATCTTTTGTCAAGTACTTCATTTTCCAATTGATAATCTTGTTGGATTCCCTACTGATGACGAGTTAGTTCAATTTTTCTCTAGTATTAATTACCAAGGGAATATTTTTCTTCCTCGTCTGAATAAGGGTAATCTAGCTTGTGAGTGGGATTTGTTCTTTGACTGTCTAGCCAAAGTTTTTAGTAATTCTACCAAGAACAACTTTCCAGTCATCACTTCTGTTTTACAAAACATTGCCTATGCTGCTGTTTTCAATGTCAGATTGGACATAGGGACACTTGTCTGGGATCTCTTGATAAGGAGGATTTTCAATTACCCTAGAGACATTGAAAATGGGAAGAAAGTTAGATGCTTCTATTCTCGTTTCTTATCTCTAGTGTTAAATCATGTTCTTTCTGATGAACATAAAACATTTTTCCAAAACACTCCTTTTCAAGTCCCCGCACACACTAATCCTACTATATACTCTAGTTTGTCCACTAATCCTAAGTCTGGAATGAGACCGATAGTTCCACCATCTTATCTGCGACAGATTCTTCAACCACAGTTACCACTATTATTTATTGAACATCCAGTGGTTGGATCCTCGTCAGCTGGAACTTCAATGGCGCCTCCCAACACCAGTGCACTTCAGGTAATATATCCTCTCTCATCTGCTCCACTAACCCAAGAGGTTCTTAGGATTGATCAAGGGGTTTTAGAACCACAACCTCTGTCCCCGGTCATAGAGCCACACACAGAGTCAAATCCATTGACCGCTCCCCTAGAACAACCGGCTACAACAAGATTGAGAGAACAACTTGAAGTAGATATTAATGTGAGTGATCCCACAGCTCTGCCTCCACCACTAAAGAATAGAAGAACACTCCTTGAGGCATCTGTAAGCCAGTCTGTATCCTCCCAAAAGGATATGGATTCTCAAAAGGCCAATGAACAGTTACTAGAGACATCCTCTCAACAGGATGAATCTATTGAAATTCGCCATCAGGCCATGGCATTTTGTACAGAGTCAAGCACTCTCCCATTAATCACAATGGGAGCAAATACTTCTGAAACAATAGTAGAGACTCATGCACAGGACACTCTGAGAGGAGAGCACATAGGAGTGCTTGTTGAAACAGTGCCTACCATTGTCACGGTAGAAGAGCCTTCACAGGCTTCAGAGGGAAAATCTGGTTATTTGCCCACTATAATAGAACCATTTTCTCCCCTCCCAGAGGGAACATCTCTGGCTCCCCTAAGGGATTCTTCACTCGCAGTTTTAACTGGAGAAAGTGAAGGGCAACATGGTAAGTCCATCCCTGAAGCAATTCAGTTTTCACTTTCGGATGATTTTTTGGACTTAACCATGGATTGGGATTCGCGAACTCCCATTGCACCACCAGTGACCTCTCAAGAAGGGGCTATGGTGATTTTTCCTGTAGGTACTTCAACTCCAAACATGGATAGACAGCTAGTGGTTAGTTCTGAAAGACAAACACAGAGCGATACACAAGCACGTGAGGTGAGTGAAACACCATCGAGAGAAATTGAGATGAGTGCACACAATGACACATACACTGCTTCTTTATTGGCTCAAATAGCTGGTCTACAGAAACAACTTCAAGAGACCCAGGCTGGAAAAGAAATTCTCAAGGCACAAGTGGTTGAACAGTCTTCTTCTTCCACCTCTGTAACTAATCAGCTGGGTCATATTAGAGATGAGATAGAAGGAGTGAAGGTCACATTGATCCCCAAAATGAATGTTGTTCAAGAATCACAGGTATTGATGGCTTCAGATATGTCAGAGCTGATAGTTTCTAATGCTGAGATCAGGGAGGCTGTCAAGCAGATTCCTATTATTTCAACTAGGGTAGACTCAATTCAGGAGATTGTTGATGAACATCAGTGGTTCAATGATGAGAGGTTTGCCAAACTTGAAGGAGGGATGCAACATCTGAACGAGGGCATGAAACATCTGTATACCATGATCAAGAACTCACATCAACCCAATGCTGAACAGAAGAAATTCTTTGAGGGTGATGATGATGAAGAGGACAATGATGGCAAGGATAAAGAAGGAGGAGAAGGAAGTAGGAATGAGGATCCCAAGTCTACTAAAGCTAAATCTGTAGAGGATTCCTCAACTAAGGGGGAGAATAAGGGTGGAGTAGCTGGAGGTCAAGAAGGAGTAAAGGATAAGGGCAAAGGAAAAGTTGTTGATCAAGAAGGAGTGCTACCTGATGATGAGTTTGTTTTTCAAGGTGAGCAAGAATATACAAAGTATGATAGTGATCAAGCAGATGGTGAAGAAGGTGAAATGAATGTGGAGGACTGGGATGATCAAGATGATTTGTACAATCCAGATCCTGCCTTTGAAAGGGAGATTCTCAAGGAAAGGGCAGAAATAAGGAGGAGAGAAGAGGAGAATGTTAGAGTAGCTGATATCATCTCCTAGAAGCTTAAAGTTCAAAAGGCTGAGCATGAAGTCAAACAAAGTCGTCATGCTCTTCAAGTCAAGGATATGAGGATGGATATCAAGTTGAAGATTGGAGAGAGATGGGATCAGGCAAGAGAGTTATTTACAAAGCCCCAGAAGTCTTCTAACAATGATGCTCAATTCTTAAAGGTATTGAAATCCTTTAGAAGTGCTAACCCTGATAATAACATGTACATCAAGGCTTTGAAGAAAGAGATTACCAGGGTAGGTATTGGTTATAGTAGAGTGTTAGAAGAACCCCAAATCTTTGTCTCTTGTCAGAATGTAGGGTCATTCATTGTTTCATTTGACCTTCTGGTGAGAAGAACTGTATCAGAACTCTGGGTGTTGATTTGCAAGACACTTGAAACTTCTCATCTCAACGTTCTTCTGAATGAAAGGTTAAGGGAGTATGCCAGCAGAAACAGTCCTCAAACTATAGATGTGCCACTTGAAGTTAAATTCTACCAAGGCACTTCTGTTCAGACTGTAGGACTAGATCCAGTATCCTTAGCTTCTGTTACTGCCACAAGATTAGTACACACTGAACATCTGCTAAGGACTTCTGGTTTTGCTTCTGAAAAGAAGACTGAGTTTGCTGACATCATCAAGGAGTACTGTGAGCACAAAATCAAGAGATATTCTCAACTCAAGAACAGACTCAAGAAAGTAACTCCTCAACCAATCATGCCATCAAGTTTTGCTTCTGAATCAGATCAAGTTCTTGATGAAGAATTGTTGGAAAAGCTAGAAAAAGTTGAAGAAAGTGAAGAAGAAGAAGGAGAAATCAGTGAAGGAAGCATAAGTTTTTAAAATGTATACATCTTTGTTATGCTTAGGTAGATCAAGATAGAATCTATGTTATCACTTGTTCAGGATAGAGGAACAACTATCTTGTATTTATCTTGTATGTTTGAATCTGGAAATGTTATATATAAACCAGAACTTTTCTTGTTATTTACTTGGCTCTTAAAAGTCATTTCTATTTCTTGTTTAAGTTAGTTGAGTTATCCTCTAGGTATTTGATTGTTATTCTCTAACAAACAAATAGGGGGAGATTGAAAGGAATATGTTTAGGCCTATTAATATTCCGAGGAAACAACTTAATTTAAACAAGTATGTAATAAGTAAATAATAAGTTAATATGTCACAGGAATCTCAGAGAGTTTTATCTGTCAAGAGAATGGAGAATTAAAGTCATCTACAGACTTGAAGTTATTCTACATTGAAAGAAGTTCAATTTATTGTTCAAGCCTCAGTGAAGTATTCAAGGAAGTGGATTTACTACAGTGACAGAGATTTCCAGTTGGTGACAGAAGAAGTACAGGATACAGAGTTTAATCAGAGCTAAAGAAAAGAAGCCACAACTTTAAATGTTTTAAAGATGAAGAACTTTCATTTGATGTCAGTTATTCATGAACCAGACAGTGCATCGAATGACGACGTCAATCAGTGGAATTAAATCATCTACATTCAGTGGTTTTCAGGAGATAGAGGAAACTTGGTTTTTAGATTAAATTCCTTTCATGTTAAGTTAATTTAATTTATAATTTAATTCTATTAGAATTAATTTATTTATTAGATTAACTAATTTAGTTGGCTAAATTATTTATTAACTTAATTCTATAAGAGAATTAATTTAATCTTTAATTTAATCTAACTAAATAAATTAAAAGGATTTTCTAAATAAACTTGTATGACCTTCAGAAAACTCGGTATGACCTGGTCTGTAAATATCCCAGGTTCTACCGACTCCTTTCAGGTCATACAGGTTCGTTTATCTAAGGTCATACAGGGATAATACTTGAGGTCATACAAATTTCTTTTGGAGGTTCTACCGAAAAGTTGTTAGAAAAACTTGAGGTCATACCGAACACTTTCTGCAGGTTCTATTGAAGGAGCATGGTTCTACCGAGCTCAATTTCTCAGGTCATACAAGTGTATTGTTTGTTTTATTAAATCATTTTGATTTAATTAACAGGTCATACAAGGCTAATGAAATGATATAAATCAACACGGCTGGACATAAAAGTAGTCACTGGAATTATCAAACACACAGAAGACATTTTCTCAAGAACAAGAAAGGCTTTTGATCTCATTTCTTCTCAAGCAATTAATTCTAGTTTGTATTGTTAAATCCAAACCACTAGAAGTTGATTACTTGTATTGCTTTGATTATCTAGCGGATTTATATCCCTAGAATTTATCCCGAACATTGCTTTTAGCATTCGATCTTTTTATTACAAATATTAGAAAAGTTCATGTCGAATTTATTCTAAATTTGTATTAATTTGTTTGAGATAAATACTTTGTAATCCGTATTGTATTTGCAACACCCTTCAAGTTTAATATAAGTTATATTTAACTTGAATCTTGTTTCATTTATATTCCGCATTAATTTGTTCTTAATTGTTAAATTATTCAAAGGACAAATTTCGATAAAACGGTATAGTTTGTATTCAACCCCCCTTCTACAAACTTATCAGGACCTAACATAAGTAGATGTTGGCTTTGACTATGGTTGATGATGATTATGGATTAGTGATGATGTTGAGGGTTTGACTTGGTGATTTGGTTGGATTGATCATGTAAATTTTGTGATTAAACTTTGGAATCATTAAAACATAGCCGTTATAATGCCCGATTTTCCTTAGCCTTGTTTTGTTTGTGATGTTCGAACATAATAACTTCTGTCCAAGGTCACCACTGCCTAGTATAGTGTAGGTCTTGTTTCGAGGTT
The DNA here is from genome assembly GCA_030848705.1 of Heracleum sosnowskyi. Taxonomy (NCBI): domain Eukaryota; kingdom Viridiplantae; phylum Streptophyta; class Magnoliopsida; order Apiales; family Apiaceae; genus Heracleum; species Heracleum sosnowskyi. Next base: position 29,720,099 of record CM061237.1, read on the forward strand.
CATTTTGGTGCGAAGATCATGTGAATCCGATTTACGGTTTAGGAGAAACGAGTGTTTTAGTAAAGGATGTTTCGCGAAACCAAACTATACCACTTAGCCAACTTTGAGGCAATGATCAAACCCCTTAAGCGACTAATTAGAATGTGAAACTTTGTGTTAACATGCTAGGTACGTTTAGGAAGACCCTCGAAAAGATTTTGTGTTAAAAGGATTTAATCTCAATTTTATAAAAATGCGTGAACAAGCTTACGCGAGTAGAAGTTCTTAAAGCGTTAACTTGAAAATGAACTTGTTACTTGAGATAGTACGTACTTAGTATCATGAAAGTGTTAAGTGATTAACCTCGTATATTTTGACTATGTATAGATCGCCGGATCAACCCGAGGCACACTACCCCTACCTCACCACCAGGCAAGTTTTCGAAACCTATACTACTGTTGTTGTGATAATAACTGTTTTCATATATGATATGCAAATGCGATATATAAATTGCATGCTTGTTTTCGAACTGCTATATATAGAGATACTCGAGGTTATGACTTGATGTTGGGACTTATAAGCTAGATATGGGATATCAACTATAAGCCAGATTCTTTTATAAATGCCCTAGGTTAAGGGCGTATGATATTTATTTAGATCAGAAGTAAATATATTTTCTGTATATGTTAAAGATTATTTTCCGATAAAGATATCGGGTATTTGATATTCGATGACTATTTAATTAATGAATATTATTTTTGAATATTCATTTAAGGATTATTTATTTAATGGATATTATTTTGAATATTCATTTAAGGAATATTTATTTAATGGGTATTATTCTGAATATTCATTTAAGGATTATTTATTTAATGAATATTATTTTTGAATATTCATTTAAGGATTAATTGTTTAATGGATATTATTTTTGAATATTCATTTAAGATTTATTTATTTAATGAATATTATTTTTGAATATTCATTTAAGGTTTATTTATTTAACGAATATTATTTTGAATATTCATTCAATCCTTATTTAGTTAATGAATATTATTTTCGAATATTCATTTAATCATTATTTACTTAATGAATATTATTTTCGAATATTCATTTAATCATTATTTACTTAATGAATATTATTTTCGAATATTCATCTAAGGTTTACTTATTTATTTAATATTATTAATTATGTTTAAATCAAAAGAGGTTCTCAAAACACTGTTTTTCCACTTAAATCTGTCTTTTAAGGGGATTTAAATGCTCGCTCAACTATCAAAAATATGGGAAACCTGATTTAAGTGACTGCTACTCTTTTTAAACTCTCAACTCAAAACTGTCAGGGGACAGATATTTTCTCAAAGCAATTTAGTTGCTGCAGGTCAAATATTGTGTTACCACCTCAACGCTCGAGGGGTATATTGATAGAACAAGTCGATATCCATTAACAAGCAATAGCTTGGGAAATATTGGAGAATCTTCCTTTCCAACCTAGATATAACTACTTAGTGGAGTCGTATCAACAAGTATTACACTTCGGGAAAGGAGGACGATCTTTACGTTTCAGAGTCATGGATTTCATCTGAACTAGGAGTGGTGTAAGTGGTCCAGTTGCGCCGACCTATCCATTTTTATTGCCCCAAATGGGCCGGGAGATCTGGAAAGGCGGTAGACAATGTCAGGCTGTCGTGATTCTTCCATCTACATGTAGAAAACATATATTTGTTGTACGACCTGCTACTGATCATAGTAAGGTTGGTACGACGGGCGCGATAGCAACTCCGGTATTAGTTCATCATCCATTTTGGATAATTCTGCAACATGTATTGAAAGGGACTACGGATGACATCCTTGGTACAGGTTTACCGATCATGTTGGCAGAGAGATTCTGCAGCATGTATTGAAAGGGACTAAGGATGACACCCGTGGTACAGGTTTACCGATCATGTTGGCAGGGGGTCGAAAAGTGTTCAAAGAAAATGAAGTTGAAATAAATCCTTGTAACTTCATCTTTTATTTTATGAGTTATGACTCTGATAAAACTTTACTCGGATTATATATGCATAAGTGGATTTTGGGGTTACGGAAACATTATATTAATTTTTCTTGTAACTTCATCCTTTATATTATACTAGTCTCTTATCTGTTTAAGGCATAACATGTGGCTACAAAAATATCTTTGAACTATTATATACTGATAATTTGTTATAAACTATTTTGGTGGGCTCTATTGCTCACCCTTGCTTCATTTATTTATATCACAACAACAGCTAGAGCAGATGGCCCGCAACAGGCACACTCTGCGCAAGCAGGTAGTAGCTGTCAGAGATTTACCCGCTGAGGTCGTAGCCACCATAGCTGAGGTAGTAGTAACCAGTAGTCTAAGCTACAGCTTTTGTGTATCAGACTTATTTATATTTATGATTAATGTAAGAAACGGCAATAACTATCAAGTGTACTCTGTAATCTATTGGGTTTGTAATAACTTATAACTTGTGGATCCTAGAACTAGATACTTATTCCAATTTCATCTCTGGAACTATAACTTGTTGTGTATGGTGTTGTATTGCGGGGTCACAACATGCAGTTTATTTGTTTTGATTCAAGTTCAAGTATTAATGAAGGGAATTGAGACCGTAACGACCAGATCCCCGACCCCGGATCTGGGGCTGTTACAGAAATGGTATCAGAGAGTTAGAGTTATAAACCCCAGAGATGATGCGACGTTACAATAATAAATTCACTAAGATAATAAGAACTCTTGCCAAGTTCGATTAAAACCCTTATGGGAACTTTAATATCATGATAGTAACATAGTTCGTTAGTGTGTAGGCGAGCAACATCTCTGACCCTGAAGCTTTCGAGAGACAACATGATGAGGACTTGCTCCGGACTAGAGATCCATACTATGAGGGTTTTGAGGAGGAGGACCCGGAGGAGGTCCAGGCAGATGCGGACACCGAGGTTATTGAGGATTCTGATGATGAGGATCCAGAGGAGGACCCGACCCTAGCTGATACTGAGGTTATGGAGGGAGATGCTGAGGACCAGACTCCACTTCCTACTGAGAGAGCCCCTACCCCTTTACCACTGCTTTTGAGCCCTTCCCCTGATGATTTTGAGGAGCTTACCCCTGAGCCACAACAGACAGAGGTTGCACCACCAGCAGACCCGGTTACCCCACCTCATGTTCCGTTAAAGGGGATACCAGTGTGTGTGCATAACTGGACAGTGAGCAGAGTTCAGTCAGATTTGGTAGTGGATGAGGCTAGACTAGCAGAGTCACGGATGCAGCTAGCAGCAGAGAGAGATGCCAGGATTGTACGCCAGGGCGGCGGGAGATCTGTGCCCCCTCGAGTTGCCAGGAGGGTGATGACTCGCATTGAGCTGAGGGTACGGAAGAGGATTCGAGCTTTTCCTACTGATGGCGATGGCAGGGTATCCAGGATTGATGCTGAGGAGATTCTCCGCATGGCTATGGCGAGGGTGAGGGCATTGGGCCGCACTAGTGGCTGATTTCAGAGTTGGTGATGTAGTAGTCTAGTCTTCTAGTCATGTACGGACATAGTAGTGCCGATTTTTGTGGGATTGTTCCATTGTATATAGTATCCATTTTCTGACTAGAAGGATAGACCATGTATTTCACTTTTGACTAGATGCTGTTAGGACAGTTGTACTTGTAAACTGTCGATGTTGACTCAGACTATGTATCTTTGGTACCATGTATATATTTGTTTCCTTTCAGTTGAATCCCGTTCTGTTGTGACGCGATCACAAGTTTATTATACTGTTGTCTGTACTATTATGATTAAATTGTGATAAAATATAGAACTGCGGGAGCCTACTTCCAATTATATAACGATCGTACAAGAGAAAAATCTGTAACTAAGTGAATGAACCTAACATGAAATTTTCCAAATTTTCAGTAAGATGCCTCCACGAAGAATGAGAACTAGGGCTAACCCCCATGAATCTGATGATCAAGAAAGCCACAACCAGGATAGGGAAGACCCCGAATATGAGGAAGAGATAGATGAAGATTATAATGAGCAGGACGACTCCCAGTATGGAGAGGCAGATGAATCCTTTTTCACTGCGGAATTTGAGACTGAAGAAGAGGAAGTTGAAGTGGAACAAAGGAGAGAGGACCAGGGTGGAGATCCCATGGGTCAGTTCATGAATCTACTTAGGCAAAATTTGGACCGTTATCCCCAACCACCCCAAGGAAACAACAGCACCGTGGCAAACTCTTTCAGGGCCTTTAAGTCACTCAAGCCCCCAGAATTCCAAGGATCGGCTGAAACAGTAGAGGCAAGAGCCTGGATAAAGGAAATGGAAAAGTCCTTTGAGATATTAAGCATTGAGGAGGCACAGAAGACTGTTTTCGCCACTTACCTTCTGAAAGGAGAGGCCAACTATTGGTGGGAGGCCAAGAAGAACATGGAGACGGATGCTATCGTAACTTGGGAAAGGTTCAAACAATTGTTTCTAGAGAAGTATTTCCCTAGGTTTATGAAGACTCAAATGGAGCTCAAGTTTTTGGAACTGAAGCAGAATAACCTAACGGTGGCTGATTATGAGGCAAAATTTACCGAGCTATCAAGGTTTGTGCCAGAGTTTGTAGATACTGAAGAAAAGAAAGCTAATAGATTTCAACAAGGATTGAAGCAGTGGATTCAGAATCGCGTGGTAGTCTTGGAGATTTCAGACTATGCCATATTGGTGCAAAAGGCTTCGATCGTGGAAGCAGGGAGTGATCAGATGCAGAGGGAAAGAGAGAAAGCGGGGATAAAAAGGAAACATGCAAGTATGGGTGGAGGTTCTGCAGGAAGAAACCCCCCAAATAGGTTTAACCGCGGGGCAGTCTCCCTACCTGAAAGGAGTATGGGTTTCAAACGAACCGTAAGCGCAAGCGTAAACCAGGGCGGCAACCCATCAGGAGTGTCCCACTCCCACCAATCTCGACCTCCAATACCAGTATGTACAACTTGTGGAAGGAGACACCCCGGTGTGTGCAACCAGAAACAGGCAACCTGTTATAAGTGTGGACGAGTGGGCCATTATGCTAACTCTTGTACCGCAGCTAACCCTAGCGTCAACAGAAACCCCACTTGTTTTCAGTGTGGACGTCAAGGTCATATGAAGAAGGATTGCCCCACGAACCGACCCGCAGCATCAGGGGCAAGCAAAGCTACCTCCAACAAACCACCAACTGCTAGGACTTTCAACATGACAGTGCAGGATGCCGTGAGGGACACGGATGTGATAGCAGGTACCTTTTCTCTGAATTCAGTTAGCGCAAATGTTTTATTTGATTCTGGAGCAACTAAGTCTTTTTTATCGAGGGATTTTGCGCAATTGAAACCTAAAGCCCAACCATTAAGGGATTCCCTACAAGTAGAAATAGCTAACCACGAAATAGTCCCAGTTAATCGGATTCACCAAAACTGCAAATTGGAAATAGGGGAACATTCTTTTTATGTGGATTTGATTCCTTTTAAATTAGGGGAATTTGATGTCATTTTGGGGATGGATTGGTTGTCTCGCAATAGCGCGCAGATAGATTGTAAAGGGAAAAAGGTTAAATTAATTACCCCAGGGAAGAAGGAAATAGCGTTTAAGGGAATAAAACAGACACAGAAATTTCTAACCATGGCGCAAACCAAAAGATTATTACGAAAGGGAAACGAGGCTTACTTAGCGTATGTTGTAGACACCCAGAAAGAGGTGCCCAGGTTACAGGACATCCCAGTAGTTAACGAGTTCGAAGATGTGTTTCCACAAGACCTTCCAGGATTACCACCCGATAGGGTAATTGGGTTTTCCATTGAGTTAGCCCCGGGGACGGCACCAGTTTCGAAGGCCCCGTACCGGTTAGCCCCAGTAGAAATGAAAGAACTAGCTACCCAACTACAAGAACTGTTGGAGAAAGGTATGATAAGACCCAGTGTGTCGCCGTGGGGGGCACCAGTGTTGTTTGTTAAGAAGAAGGATGAGAGTATGAGGTTATGCATCGACTACCGAGAGTTGAACAAGCTAACTATAAAGAATAAGTACCCATTACCTAGAATAGACGATTTGTTCGACCAGCTAAAGGATGCTGTGTACTTCTCTAAGATTGACCTGAGAACCGGATATCACCAATTAAAGATTAAACCCGAAGATATCCCAAAGACTGCATTCCGTACCAGATATGGACATTATGAGTTCTTGGTGATGTCGTTTGGATTGACCAATGCCCCAGCAGCTTTCATGGATTTGATGAATAGGGTGTTCAAGAAGTATTTGGACGAGTTCGTTATAGTTTTCATCGATGATATTCTTATCTACTCAAAGACAGAGGCAGAACATGTAGAACATTTGAGGATAGCCCTAGGAATACTCAGGAAGGAACAATTGTATGCCAAATTCGCGAAGTGTGAATTCTGGCGAAATGAGGTTCAGTTTTTAGGACATGTGATCAATAAGGAGGGAGTGTTGGTTGACCCCTCCAAGATAGAGGCAGTTTCAAACTGGGAACGACCAACCACACCAACAGAGGTAAGAAGTTTCATAGGATTAGCAGGGTATTATAGAAGATTTGTTAAGGATTTTGTGAAGATCGCAGCCCCGTTAACCCGACTTACCCGTAAAACTGAGAAGTTTGAATGGACGGAAAAGTGCGAGAATAGTTTCCAAGAGCTAAAGAAGAGATTGGTGACTACCCCTGTGTTGGCATTGCCAGATGGAAAAGGAGATTTTGTGATTTACAGTGATGCTTCGCATAAGGGATTAGGGTGCGTGCTAATGCAGCACGGTAAGGTAATCGCGTATGCATCAAGACAATTAAAGGAATATGAGATTCGATATCCCACTCATGATCTAGAACTAGCAGCAGTAGTTTTTGCTTTAAAGATTTGGAGGCACTACTTGTATGGAGAGAAGTGCGAGATTTACACTGACCATAAGAGCCTCAAGTACATTTTTACCCAGAAGGAGCTCAACATGCGCCAGAGAAGATGGTTAGAGCTGATCAAGGATTATGACTGTGAAATTCTTTATCACCCAGGGAAAGCCAATGTGGTGGCTGACGCCCTTAGTAGGAAAGAGAGACTCAAGATGATAATGTCCTCAGAAGAGCTGATTAGAGAATTTGAAAAGATGGAAATAGAAGTGAAGGTAACCAGAGACGGTACCGAAAAGCTGTTTGAGATTTCACTGCAGCCAGAGTTGTTAGAAAAGATCAGAAGATGTCAAGAAAGAATGATAAGTGAAGACAGACAGTCAATGACAGGGGAAGAGATCCACACTGTCAAGGATGATAAAGGAATAAGGAGGTATACTTACCGAATTTGGGTTCCGAATGTTCGAGAACTAAAAGACGAGATTTTACACGAAAGTCACAATTCAAGGTATTCAATTCACCCAGGAAGCACCAAGATGTATGGATATTTGAAGGAATACTACTGGTGGCCTAACATGAAAAAGGGCGTGGCAGAGTGGGTAAGCAGATGCTTGACCTGCCAACCAGTGAAAGCGGAACATCAGAGACCCAGTGGACTTTTACAACCCCTAGAGATTCCCGAATGGAAATGGGAACACCTAGCCATGGACTTCGTATTAGGTTTACCAAGGACCAAGGCCAACCATGACGCCATATGGGTAATCATAGATAGACTGACGAAGTCAGCTCACTTTCTTCCGATCAACGAAAGGTACACTGTCGACAGACTAGTGGATATTTACTTGAAAGAAATATAGTGGTGAGACACGGAGTCCCAGTCGCCATAGTATCTGACCGAGATCCCAGATTTAACTTCAGATTTTGGAGGAGCTTCCAAGAATGTGTAGGAACCCGGTTGAACATGAGTACTGCCTATCACCCGCAAACAGACGGACAAAGTGAAAGGACCATCCAAACCCTAGAGGATATGTTAAGAGTCTGTGCTATAGACTTTAAAGGAAGTTGGGATGATCACCTACCACTGATTGAGTTTTCCTACAACAATATTTTTCATGCGAGCATAGGAATGCCGCCTTACGAGGCCCTTTATGGAAGAAGATGCCGATCTCCCTTGTATTGGGATGAAGTTGGAGAGCGAAAGATGCTTGGGCCCGAAGTGGTCCAACGGACTAAGGATATAATAGACCTAATCAGAGGACGGCTGGTAGCAGCCCAAGATAGACAAAAAAAGTATGCTGATTTAGCCTGGAAGGACAAGGAATATGAAGTGGGAGACCTAGTGTTCTTAAAGGTATCTCCTTGGAAAGGATTGATGAGGTTCGGAAAGAAGGGAAAACTGAGTCCTAGATACATTGGACCATTTGAGATCTTAAGACGTATTGGGAAGTTAGCATATGAGCTAGCATTACCCCCAAACCTACAACAAGTGCATAATGTGTTTCATGTTTCAATGCTGAGGAAATACAACCCGGATGCCAAGCACATAGTGGAATACGAACACGTAGACCTGCAGCCAGACCTAACCTATGTGGAGCAACCAGTTGAAATCATAGATCAAAAGGAACAAGTGCTCCGGAACAAGGTCATCAAGCTATTCAGAGTTTTGTGGCAAAACCATAATGTGGAAGAATCAACCTGGGAACTAGAAAGTACTATGCTGGAAAAGTACCCCCATTTGTTTTCAAACTGATTCCGGGACGGAATCCTTTTAAGGAGGGGAGACTGTAATATCCCCAAATTTTGTACTTATTTAAGAACTAGCGATGAATAGTAACTTTTGTTAAAAAGCACTGATGAATAGTAACTTTTTCATTTAAAAAGTTTTTCAGACCACACTATATACGGGACGATATAACAAACTTTCAAAGTCGTATTAGTGATCTACGATGTAAATGAAGGAATGCAAAAGCTGTCAGAATCGGAAAAATAGCATTTCTGTTTTCTCCGAAATTTCACCAATAACGGACGGATTAATAATTATTTGAAAGTATTGGAGGATTTAAATTATCAATTCCATGGATATGGATTTAATAAAAGAATTAGAGATATCAAGAACGTTTACGGTAAACTACTTCGATAGTACACTTAAGAAACCTTGCGAACATTCTACGAGATTAAGCGGTGACGGAACAACGCGACACTTACAGGATTAAATATAGGCATGGAAGTAACATGTAACAAGATAAATACAAGGAATGCAACAATTGGATCATCTGTGTGAAAGGAAACGAACCAGTAAAGCCACTTTATCTCTAGACTCATGCATGTTTGACAAGTGTCCAATAATAAAGCAACAAGAGCTATGACTCACCACTTTTAATACAAAATATCATTTCTATCAACAAATCAACCAAGGAAGAAAAGCAAGAGCTCTCCCCCTTGAAGAACATTCGGCCATTTTTAGAAAAAGAAGGATAGATTTTTCAAAATCAAGCTTCCACTTATCCATAAATCATGTTCTTGGATTCTAAAGCTTCCATATTTCCAAACTAAGGTAATCTCTTAATCCTAGCATCATCCATTAAGGTTAACATGTTCAAATCCTTGATTGAAGATGAGAGTGAATAGTGAAATGAATAGTAATTTCAAGAACTAACTTTGGTTTCTGGAGCTTATTAATCAGTTTTCTAGAGAAAGGTACATTTGTGATTTCCACTAAGTTTTTAGAACAGAGGACATATACAGAATTGCAGGCTATAATCATCAAGATCCAAAGAACTACAAGGCTAAATGAACTGCTCCGTGAGCATGTTAAGGAGATCGTGATGAAAGTCGGTCCAGAGATTACTGAAGATCCTCCAATGGTTAGATTCATGACGAATGACTTGTTCAGAATCTGCTATTTGGCTGAGGACAAACTGAGAGACTACCCAAGCAACTATCTAATCTCAGTTGAGAAGTATCTTAGATCCACTGGATTCTCATCAACGGAGAAGGACAAAGCAGCAGACACTCTTAGAAGATTTCTAATGGAGAATGTTCCTTACTATAGGAAAAGGGTGGAAAGAGGATTGGAAGTGCATACCAGACTGCCAAACATGCCAAAGCTAAACAAGAAAGATGTTAACATTGCATGGTTATGGGCTGGAGTGGGTCAAGAGGTTGAATATATTGGAAGACACATCCAAGGAGCAATCCTTAAACCCGGAGAACCACTGCACTATCTATCAGTGATTGATTATCAAGCTGCTAACTCCGATCCAATGATTGAAGAAGGTGAGATTGGAATGGACTGAAGATTGAAGCAAAGAACAAAAGAACTATCAGCTCAGACTAGAGGAGCAACTTCATTGTATAAAGTTTAATTGTTTTTTGATTTATGAAATCTGGAAATGTATATATATCTGATCCAGAATGCATTTAATATTATTACGATGTCTTACTTTAATTAGTTTCATGTTTCCTTAGTTAGTTGAGTTATCCTCGAAGTATTTGCTTGTCGAACTCTATCCAATCAAATAGGGGGAGATTGTAAAGCATAATGTAACATAAGATGTAAAAGAGATAACTACAACTCAACAAAGGACAAGACAGACAATAGTATTAACAGAAGCACAGGAATCCAGAATCAAAGAAGAAAAGGTAAACTCAAAAAATCAAAATACGTTATGTATTCTTGAAGTCCGTAAACAGGTCACGGAAAGAAGTTCATGAAAATGTTCAGGCCTCAGTGACAGCAAAAGGAACAAGACTTTCAAGATGACAGAAGTATGTGAATGATTTAGGGTTAAGTACCACGGGATTCCAGTGATTTAAATGAAGCAACCAGAACGACAAAGGACGTATCAGCAGCATTGAAGTGAAGACATAAAAGAAGAATTGATCAAGTGTTATTCATCTGTGAACCAGACCAGTTGCACTAGGTGACGGCACTAAGAAGATCAAGTTGGTTTATCGTCTCAGAAGAAATTGATACAGTCTATTACTTAAACACCCAGGAGCTCAGAGTAATCATTAAAAGTCAAAAGACAAGAAAATGATTCGATAGTTTTTCTATTTAGAAAACTATCGAATGGAATGAAAAGTGATTCAAAGTAAACCAAAATGAATCAATTTGGCATTCGATAGTTTTGTTTTAAAAACTATCGAATGGTAAAATGATTTGTTTCATTCGATGGTTTTTCAAACCATTCGATGGTTTTTAAATTGTGGAGCAGATGAAAAGTATTCTTTGTCTGACAGGTTGATGAAGATCCAACGGCCAAGATTGTTTGTTCAAGTTTGGTTCGATGGTTTTTCAATTGAAGACTACAATTAATACTGAGAGAAGAGTGTGTCTTCTTCAGTTAAGGCATTCAACACAAAAACATTACTGAGAGAGAGAACTGAGCCGGAGAAATTATCAGAGAATTAATAGTGCTCAGAATTTGATCATTGTTTTGTATTTGTGTAACCTTAAACTCATTGAAGCTAATCTACGGATTAGAAATTGTAGCACCCCTCGAGGTTTATATTTATAAAAGATATATTCCCCGAAACTTGATTTGGTTTGGTGTGTTTGATTTCGTTAAAGAACTGAAAGATAAATCCGCGAACGAAATTGAATTATTTGTGAGTATCGTATTCAACCCCCCCCCCCCCCCCTTCTACGATACTTTGGACCTAACAATTGGTATCAGAGCTACTTGATTGATATACAAATCAGATCCGGTGAATGAGACCAAAATCAAACGTAGCGTGAAAATTAGAAGCAAATTTTTTAACTTTCAAAAATTTTCATTTAATTGGAATTTATTGAATTTTAAACAATTTGAAATTTTCAGAAACCATGAGTGCTCCAAAGACAACCGCTGGTATTAAAGTTCCCCCGTTTACTAGAGATGATTTCGGTTTGTGGAAGATGAAGATGCTGTTATTTATCAAGGCATCTAATCCGTTATACATTGGCATATTAGAGAACGGACCGTTTGTACCAATGAAACCAGTTAGTGAATCTACAGCTCCTGATGGTAGCAGGATTCCTCAAGGCACCCAACCTAAGGATATTACTGAATATACAGATTCTAACAAAGAACTGATTCGATTGGATACAGGATTGATGTTGATATTAGCAGACTCCGCAGACAAGGAAATGAGCTATCAGTTGATGAACTGTACAAGCGGGAAACATATGTGGGATACCATTAACTTGATAATGGAAGGAACTGAAGACGTTCAGGAAAACAGATTGGACATCCTGACTTCTCAATATGAAGCGTTTAGGTCCCTGCCAGGAGAAAGTATAACTCAGGTCTTTGAGAAATATACTAAGCTTCTCAATGAATTGGCAATGAAAGGAAAGACCTATCCACTGAGAGAATCAAACAGGAAGTTCATGATGACGCTGCCCCATCATGTAGAACACAAGTCATCATCCATTAGGGAAAGAATTGACTTCACAAAGATGTCATTAGAGATGATCTATGGCAAGTTGAAGACCTATGAGATGGAACAGGAACAAAGGGTGATAATCTACGGATCAGGGACAGTGGAGAACAAGCACAATGCACTTGTGAGATCAGCAGCACTTGTAGTGGATGAACCAATAACTTCTGAGATTCAGGTTCAAACCCCTAGAGCTGGAAAGGAGGTGATAATAGAAGCAGAAATGGATTCTGTGAATCTGGGTGTTGATGAAAGTGATTACTACACCCTAGAAGAGCTTGAGCAAATGGAAGACAAAACCATGGCGTACTTAGCTGCAAAGTTTAGTCACATTCGTTTCAAGAGAAACCCTAAGTACAAGTTCAAGGGTTCAACCAACAGATTCCAGAAGAGCAATTATACACCTAGTACAGGCTTTAAGGGAGGCTACAAGACTGGCATGATTGATAGAAGCAAATCAAGATGCTACAACTGCAATGAGTTAGGGCATTTCACCACTGAATGCCGGAAGCCTCGTCAAGCGAGAGACATGAAAGATGTCTATGGAAAGAAGGATTCTTATGATGAGTTGAAGAAAGAGAATGCCAAGCTTAAACAGCAATTGGAGGCATTCTCTGGAAAGCAGAAAGGGAAAGCTTATATAGCAGAGGGAAAGCACTGGGATGATACTGATTCGGATGAAGAGGAGGAATATGTAAATGTTGCTCTAATGGCTGACTCTTCAGAGGAATCACCACAATCATCTCAGGTACCTATCTTAACTACAATTGATATGTCTAATTCTGAGTACAAGAAAACTGTGCAAGATCTTAGTGTAGAATTGTTTAATGTACACACAAGCATGCTAGCATCAGAAATGGAAAATGCTAAACTAGTTCTTAAGATTAAAAAATTAGAATCTAAAAATGAAGAACTAGAGCTTGTAGCTGTAACATTAGAAGATCTTAAGCAAAAGAATGCGTACTTAGAGAACAAGGTCAAGTGTAATGATGAGATAGAGACTATCCTCAGGAAGCAGATTTCAGATCTAGATTTGAAGCTAAATGCTTTTAAGAATTCCGCTCTAGTGGCTAAGGAAATCATTGATAATCAGGCCATAGAGAATAAAACTGCTATAGGATTTGACTATAACAAGAAAGCTGGTAAGAAGATTGTGGAATTCCCTGTGACATCTTCAGTTGTCAAAAGGAATACTCCACATGTTCTTAAGAATGTTGATTGTCCAGTTTTTGTTAAGCCGTTTCCACCACTCTTTCATGAGGATGACCTTTTCATAAGACAAGAATTGCTTGAGGAGGATTTGTTGAAGGAAAAAGAGGTAAAAACTAAGTTGCCTAGGAAATCAGTAAAAAATGAATTACCTAAACCTGATTTACCTAAAACTGAAGTAGGTGACGTAGTTAGTAATGTTAAAAAGAACAGGAATGGGAAGAAGAAGATTGTTAATCAGGAAATGGTTCCATTTTCTCCCATTACATCTAGGAAGTTGTGCACTATTTGTAACTCTGCTGGACACCTTACACATGCATGTAAAAAGGTTAAAGTAGAAACTGCTAATGCTTCTGAAATGCATAACATGTCTGACATGCCTGATAATCATGAGCCCTGTGGGAAGAAAGAGTGTTTGCTATGTAAGTACAACATCATGCATGCTTATTTTAAGTTGATGAATGATAATAGCAACAACACTAGTAATGTTAAATCCACAGATACTATGAATGTCAAGCAGGGTAAGACTAAGTTGAACGTTACTCCTGTTAAAGTATCTAAACCTTCAGGACCCAAACAACTTTGGGTACCAAAGTCCGCTTAATCAATCTGTGATTGCATGGTAAGGTTAAAAGCTCAAAAGTCGTGTGGATTCTGGATAGTGGTTGTTCTAGACACATGACAGGTGAAGAGTCCCTGCTTACAGAGGTGGTTAAGAAGACCGGCCCTATTGTAACCTTTGGAGATTACAGCAAAGGATACACTACGGGATATGGTAAATTGAAAGCTGGAAATTTCATCATTGAAAACATCTCTCTTGTTGAAGGATTAAAGCACAATCTTCTAAGTATCAGTCAGTTCTGTGATAAAGGCTACAAAGTAGATTTCAGAAAGGACAAGTGCTTGATCACCAACAGGAAGGATGAGAAGCTTACTCTACTGGGAGTGAGAAAAGGAAATTTGTTTATAGCTGACTTTAGTTCTACCAGTGAAGGAGAAGTTACATGTTTCTATGCAAAGGCATCTTCAGAACAAAGTTGGCTATGGCACAAGAAGCTCTCACACTTGACTTTCAAAACTATGAACTCTTTGGTAAAGAGAGAGTTAGTGAGAGGGTTGCCCCTGATGGAATTCAATCAGGAGGGACTATGTGAAGCATGTGAAAAGGGGAAGTCGAAGAAAGCATCACATGAAAGCAAAGGAATGACAAGCATTACTGAACCATTACAGCTGATTCATATGGATTTATTTGGTCCAGTTAATGTTATGTCACTTTCAAGAAATAGATATGCATTGGTGATGGTGGATGACTACTCCAAGTACACGTGGCTGTTGTTCATACAATCAAAGGATGAAGCAACACAACTAATCATTGATCACATCAAGAAGATAGAAGTGGAAGCTAAGCTACCTGTGCGGACAATCAGATCAGACAATGGAATTGAATTCAAGAATGCATTTCTAAATGATTTCTGCTCAGAGAAAGAAATATCAAGACAGTTTTCAGCACCAAGAACTCCTCAACAGAATGGAGTAGTGGAAAGGAAGAACAGGACCTTGGTTGAAGCAGCAAGGACCATGTTGAGTGAATCAAAACTTCCCACTTACTTTTGGGCTGAAGCAGTGAATACAGCTTGCTACACTCAGAATCGAACCCTGATCAACAAAGATCATGAAAAGACTCCGTATGAGTTAATGGCCAACAAGAAACCAACACTGAAGTACTTTCATGTGTTTGGTGCAAAGTGCTTTGTACTTAAAGATGGAGAACATCTTGGCAAGTTTGATGCCAAAGCAGATGAAGGCATTTTCTGGGCTATTCTCTGGAATCTAAGGCTTTCAGGGTATATGTGATTGAAGATAAGAAGGTAATGGAAAACTTTAATGTAACATTTGACGACACCAAAAGACCAGGCCTGCAAACTGGAGAGAACTCTGAATCCTTGGTATTTGAAAATCTATCAGGAGATCTCTCTGACAATGAAGAAGTACCTGAAGTTGTTACAGTCATTAATAATAATGATAATGATAATGATTCTGGACAAAGTGGTGACCAAAGTGGAGATCCTCAACATACAGGCTCCACTAGTCAGTCTTCAGAATCAACAGATCAAACCGTCAACAACTCAGGGGGAGCAGGAGAAGGATCAACTAGTCACCCTCCACAACATCTAGAACAAGGAGAATTATCAAGATCGCATCTGTCAAGACAAAGGGTATGGAATAGAGATCATCCCTTTCACTTGATCATTGGTGATCCGGACACAGGAGTGAGAACTAGGAGAACATCACAAAATGAATGTCACTATTCTGGGTTTCTTTCAGAAACAGAACCTAAGAAAGTTGAAGATGCTCTAGATGATCCAGATTGGGTGATTGCTATGCAAGAGGAACTCAATCAGTTTGAAAGGCAGAAAGTTTGGAAGCTGGTACCCAGGCCTAAGGGAAAATCTGTTATTGGAACACGATGGGTATTCAGAAATAAGTTAGACGAAGATGGCATTGTAACGAGAAACAAAGCCAGACTGGTTGCTAAAGGTTACTCTCAAGAAGAGGGTATAGATTATGATGAAACCTATGCACCAGTAGCAAGACTTGAGGCCATCAGAATGTTTCTGGCATTTGCTGCACATTCCAATTACAAGGTATATCAAATGGATGTGAAGAGTGCTTTTCTGAACGGGGAGTTAGAAGAAGAAGTGTATGTGGAACAACCTCCAGGTTTTGAGGATTCAAAACTGGCAGACTTTGTGTACTTTCTATTCAAAGCTCTCTACGGACTCAAACAAGCTCCAAGGACATGGTATGACACTCCCTCTGAATTCTTACTTGAAAATGATTTTACAAGAGGTGTTGTAGACAAAACTCTCTTTGTCAAAAAGCATAAAAATGATTTGATATTGGTGCAAGTATATGTTGATGACATAATATTTGGTTCTACTAATGATGATCTATGCAAGAGATTTGCTAAGTTAATGCAGAGTCGTTATGAAATGAGCATGATGGGTGAATTGTCATTCTTTCTTGGACTGCAAGTATACCAAAAACAAGATGGTATATTCATTTGTCAGTCCAAGTACATCAAAGATCTTCTGAAGAAGTATCAAATGGAAGACTCATCTACAGCAAAGACTCCTATGCCAACTGCCACTAAGCTTGATCAGGATGAAACTGGTAAGAAGGTTGACATCACAGGCTACAGAGGTATGATAGGCTCATTACTTTATCTCACTGCAAGTAGACCAGATATAATGTTTGCAACATGCTTGTGTGCTAGATTTCAGTCTGATCCTAAAGAATCTCATCTAATAGCTGTTAAGCGAATATTTAGATATCTTAAGGGGACCCCAAATCTTGGAATTTGGTACCCTAAAGATACAGGATTTGATCTTATTGGATACACAGACTCTGATTTTGCAGGTTGTAAGATTGATCGGAAGAGTACTTCAGGAAGCTGCCAGCTTCTTGGAAGAAGGTTAGTTTCCTGGTATAGCAAGAAGCAGCATTCAGTTTCAACATCAACAGCTGAGGCTGAATACATTGCTGCTGGTAGCTGTTGTGCTCAGATCTTGTGGATGAGAAACCAACTCCGTGACTATGGACTTTTGTTGACAAAGATTCCAATATTTTGCGACAACACAAGTGCCATAGCAATCTCAAACAACCCAGTGCAACACTCGAGGACGAAGCACATCGACATCAGGTATCATTTTATCCGAGAGCATGTCATGAATGGAACTGTGGAGTTACATTTTGTACCCACAAAGGATCAAATTGCAGAAATCTTTACTAAACCGCTTGATGAATCCACTTTCAATAAGCTGGTTGGTGAACTTGGGATGTTAAATCTTTCTAATTGATTTTGATTAGAAGTCAGTAACTGCAGAGAGTCCTGGTGAATACATGAGTTTAAGAATTGCAATATCCTTAGGACTCGTGAATTTATTTTCTGGAGCAATTCTCGTAGTTAGGATTTTTGTACTAATTGTATGTCATAATTATGGATGATATATCTTCTGGCATTTAATTGGTTATTAATTCTAAAAATTATTTAGGTGTTAATATTTGTTCTAAATATTCTAGCATCTATTTAATTTGAATTAATTTACTTTGTTTTTAACATTGTAGATTAATGCAGCATAATTTATTGGATTTTAATTGATTAATATCATTTAATGATATTTAGTTGATTTTATTCTAAGAAAATTGTGAATTTTCTGTTAAGAATTGATTTTGGTAAATTTGAAATGATTTATTAGAATTAAAACTTGACAGAAAATAAAACAGTCTAATTTTAAAACAAGAACAGGTTTTAAAATGAAGACAGAAGCAAAAATATCACAATTTTTAGGATCGATAAACTGTATATACTAATCAGCCTTGGCTCTGATACCAATTGTTAGGCCGAATTACACAATATATAATCAATATAAATATGATAATAACAATTGAGAACACTGTTTATGAATCAACAACTGAATTATATAAATAACTCTTCTCTTTGTGATGTAAAATATCACAGAGAGCTGCTAGGTTACAAGAATAACGTATTCAGTATTCGCATCCCTTTTAGGGTTAACCTATCTGTGTTTATATAATACACAGTTACATAATCAATCTCTAATTGATATTCCTATAAATTAGCTATACAAATCATATCAAATTAGGATTGCTTCTGTCTTCTGTTCCGTTTCCTTAACTGTCTCAATATATCTTGCTTCTTTCCATCTTCAAGATATATTGCTTCTAGAATCTTTATATTAGCACCGACAGCTAAGGCAAACTCTCACCCCATCAGACTTTAATAAACTCTGTCTGGCTTCCAGTAAACTCTGATGAGTACATGGTACTTAAACACTGATGAACAGACGTTAGCAATTATATCTAACAATCTCCCCCAACTTGTGCATAATGAAGATGTACAAGTTAAATAGATAATTGATGATGTCAAAACATATAACAAATGCAGTGTTTAAAATATAACAGAGTTTAACTTTAACTTAGAACAGAAAACTTTAAAAACTTACAGTCAAACTTTACTTAATCTCTTCAATATCAGGCACTGTCCTGAGATAGTCAATAAGTAGCCTCCTTTCTGCTTTTGCTAGCTCATCCACCATGATTTCTTTCAATTCCTTAAGCTCTGGATCACTTTCTCCAGTCTGGTAGATAGCAGCTCTCAGAGAATAAATGTTGTTCTTCCTCATTTCATTCCCTAGCCGGATAAAGTAAGATTTGTCAGACTCTAAGTTGAACTCCAAGACTTTTATACCCAGTGTTGTATTGAACTTGGCACTGTTTCTCTTCATTTCAACAATCTTTCCATAAGCATCTCTGTACTTAGGAATATATGCACTGGAAACACCTCCTCCAAGAAGAACTTTGGACTTCATCATTCTGTCTTTTAAAACTAGAGCAGCATCATGAGTACTTCTATTTTTGATTTTGAGAAGATATAGAACATACTCAAGCTCTTCCCATAGCTTCAATTGAACATCAGCTTCTCCTACTCTGTATACTCTTCCATCAGACATAAAGTATAACAGAACCTCTTTCTTCAACCCTCTATGATAGACCATCTGAACAGATTCTAGTTTATCAAGGCTCTCTTGAGATACCCCAACACCAGGTTCTGCCAGTGATGAATGATCAAAAGGTCTGTTATTTATTCTTTTCTCCCTGTGTGAACTCAAACCAGACTTATCATAAGATTCTTTTCCAAGTACTGTTCTGGTTTGTGAAAAGTCCACAGCTTCTAGCGTCAGAGTTTCAGAAAGTACAGGTCTTAAGAAACCTTGGAGTTGTGGAGCTAGCTGAGTTTGTACAACTTGAGCCTTGTCAGAGGTTGTCACAACTTTAGTAGAAATATCAACATGAGCACCGTCAGAGGTTGATTTATTTATCCTTGATTCAACTTGAGCAACGTTAGAGGTTGAATAATTCTTCTTTGGTAACTGCCCTTCTTCTACCAGTATACCTTTTCCTTTTCCAGAAACATTTACTGTAGGCCTCCTTGTGTATTGTATACTCTGTTGAGTATTTTCCTTGATGATAATTCCTTTTTCCTTTAATCTAGGAGCCTTTACAGATTTCTTCTTATAAGTACCAGCTTCAATCTTTTTCTGGTGTTCTTCAGCAAGAAGCTTCATCTCAGTATCTATATCTTCTATTGTGGCTTCACCACCATGTTCTTCCATGAAAAGCTTAGCAGCAATCTCTTCATCAGTAGTTGGATTTGATGAAATCACTAGACTCTTAAGTCTTGAAGAAGATTGACCACCAGAATGCTTTCTCTCAGAGTTTGACCGAAATCTCCCTTGCTTTTGAATAAATTTTGACCTCTTCTCTTCTTCCTTGCTTCCACCATCATTAGAATCATCCCTCAGTCTCAAAGTTGGAGTCCTTTTGCATTTTTCTTTAGGTATCTTCTCCCCCTTTTTGACATCATCAGGAATAAAAACTGATGTCAGCAACTCAAGTG
This sequence comes from Heracleum sosnowskyi, assembly GCA_030848705.1. Classification (NCBI taxonomy): domain Eukaryota; kingdom Viridiplantae; phylum Streptophyta; class Magnoliopsida; order Apiales; family Apiaceae; genus Heracleum; species Heracleum sosnowskyi. The sequence goes on from CM061237.1 coordinate 29,740,072, forward strand.
ATGCAGCAATAGAGTCAATCTTAGTAGATATTTCAGCCTGATTGCTTTCAACCCTGGTTAGCCTCAGCTTAATATCTTCTTGATCCTTGACCATAGATGAGAATCTAGCTTTATCTTGCTTCGTTGCTAAATCCTTAAGAGCAATATCATTACTCAACCCAAGAACAACTTTGTTTGTCTCATCAAAGCGATTGTGCAATGACTTGACTTGAACAATGGTCGCCTTAAAATGAGCTAACAGCTCAGGATTAGAAATCTCTGCAGCAGACTTTTGTACAAAATCAGCAACCCTTTGAGTAGAGAAAATGCAGTCTGCTCCAGACCAATTAGCATAATGCATTTCTCGGAAGTGAGCTTCAGTTGCATTTTGGTTTTCCTTGATAGACTCTGTAGTAGGATCCCTTAGAAAATGTAGTGACTCATGACTATCAGAGTTTGAAAGTGCAGGATTAACCTCAGAGTTTGCATGATCAGAGTTTACAGATGTGTGATCAGCATTATCAAAATCAACTCTAGCTTCATTAGCATTTTCGTCTATCTGCTCTGCAATTTCTTCATGAACATTGTCTGCAGTAGCCTCAGCATTTATCTCAGAGTTTGTATTTACAAAAACCTTTGTTTCCACAGGAACTGACTCTACAACAACTTCTTCTATTCGAACTTCTTCTGCTGTAGCTTCAACCAAGTTCTCGATAGCAGCTTCAACTACATGATCAACCTCCTCACCCAATTCAGGAATTTGATTATTGACAGAGAGAATCTTTGTGTGAGTTGCAATTGACTCATCTAAAATTTGGGTGGGTTGATCAGCTGCCACATCCTCAATATCACAAACACTGATACTAGGATGTGCTTCAAGAATGTTTTCCATATCAAAATCATCATTGAAAGCATTTTGCTCAAAAAATTTTGCCTCTATATCAGCATCTGCCATGTCAGGCACAGTGGCTGCTTCAAAATCTTCAGTAGCCTCCTGAATAATAACTTCAGGAGCTTCATCATCCATAAAAACCCTGTCCTCATTATCAGCATTTACAACAGGCTCCTGAGCAACAAATTCTTCTGGAGCTTCATCCTGAACAGCTTCAGTGTTTGGTGTAGACTCATCCACATTATCAAAAAGATAATTGGCTACTAATCTTCTTTTTCTCTTATGAAGAGTTTCATTGTCAACATCATCCTCATCATTAGCCTTTGATCTATTGGCTCTCCTCTTCTTATAATGACCATTGGGCTCATCAGTAGACTTGGACACCACCACTGCAGTAGCTGGTCTAACAGACCTTGCAGGTTTAGTACCAACATGCTTAGTCCTACCACTGGATTTAGGTTTGACAGATGTGGATGGAGGAAGCTCTGTTTGTAGAGGTTCTGGTTGAGAAGGAGCTTGTGTTGGTGAATTAACTTGATCATTTACAAACTGCTGCACAGATGCAGGCAGTAACAAATCTCCAATAACCCCTTTCTTAGCATCTTTGTTGATAAGATCAGAGAATATCCTCTTGTGTAATTTAAAACAAGAGATAACATCTTCACCAACTATTTCTACCCCTTCAACACAGTAAGAGAATAAAATCTGACAAAATCTAGAAAAGTATACTACTCCTCTATTCTCTGTCATTTTCTCCCCTAAATTATTTAAGACAAGTCGTGCAAAATCAAAATGATTATCATATAAAAGAGAATACCCGATTTGCAGACTGTCCGTGGGAATAGCATCACAGTTCGTGCATTTCTTTCCGAACGTTCTTGTAATGCAATCAAAGAAGAAGCTCCACTCCTTCCGCAAGAACGGTCGCTTCAACTGTCCAATCTTAGTCAAGGGTCCAGAATACCCAATCTCTCTCATCATCCGCAGCAAATCATTGTCACCCATTCCAATGGTATAGGAAGAGAACTCAGGAAACCCCATTGCAGCCCGAATGGTACCAGAAGTAATTACATACTCTGCTTCTTCACATTCAAAGATTATTGATGGGTTACCTGATTCACCACCATCATCATACATACCTGTCTCCCAGAAGGCCTTGATTTGTGAACCAGAAAGTACTGTTGGTTCTACTAAAGCACGCCCAATTGCTGATTGAGCAAGAAATTTCTGCATCATATGAAACGCCTCTGGTGCATTGGCAGTGTTTAGTGGTGCTGCATAATTGTTTGGAACAAACTCTAACCCAGAAGAAACAAAAGCTGTAGTCGCCATTAGTAAGATTTGAAAGAATAACAGAGAATCAGGTGCAAAAGCCCGAAAGAGTTTGAAAGTAGAAAAGTGTTTGTGAATATGTGTGTGTGACAATAGATGTGAATTGGAGTAAGATGTGAAAGGTTTAGACGTATGTGTGTGTATTGTTTAAATATGAAATTCAAAATTAAAAACTGAACAGTTTTTAATCATTAATACACAACTATCTTACTCTGTTAATTGTGTGAGTGGGACACGTGGCACACATGTAATGACTGACAGCAGTAATTGGCAGTTTCCAATGCGCATGCGCAGTAAAAACAGCAATAATTACTGCCTTTTACACTTTTCTAGACACTCAACCTCTCTCCTCTGTTTAATACATTCTCGAACAACTGTCCAATCATACTCTTTTTGAATTTTCAAAACAAATGTCTTTTCTCAAAATCATAATATGCCTGAAACAAACAAAATTTATTTTAATCATCAGAGATTAAAATTAAATTACCTCGGCATAGAGTACACAGTTCATCAGTGTTTACCAATCCTCCTTCTTTATAAATAAACTCTTTTCACAAACTGTACAGGTGTGAGTATTTTTTGTGTGTGAATAGCAGAGTTTACTGAATATAAATATTTAGATCATCTCAAAGTGCATAAAATCCACAAAATAAATCAGTAAAAACTGATTGCTCAAACTCTCATGTATAAAGTAAAATCTGATATTTATCCAAACTCTGTCTTCTTATATCCTTTCATTTGGATATTTCTATTATTTTCACCCCCTTTATATATATATTTATTTATTTATTTATTTATTATAATTTTTCCAGTAATCAGTGGTTGGCACTAGTCACCAAAAATCAAAGATTTTAGCCCTTATTTCATACAATAAGTTCCTGGATCGTCCTAGGCACAACATGATCTCAAAGGAATTTGTGCTCTTTTTGGCATCTTTTGATTTGAGGGTGAAATATTTGCAACTAATTATCAGAGTTTAGACTTTTCATCAGTGAATACAATTAATTTATGAGAGAAAGTGCAAACAGCTAATACAGACTCAGTGTATAGAATCAATAAACTAAGAGATGCTATAAATATAGAGACAGAATCATGCTGTGTAAACTTTCTGCACATTTTGAAATCAGAATTTATATTACTTAGAAGGATTCATGATTACTTACTGAAAATCATGCTTCATAAAAATTTCTTCATCGGTCCATGTGTTTTAGACAAAAAATCACAATCAGAGTTTGACATCAGAGTTTAACCGACAGAGTATGACTGACAGAGTATAACTAATAGAGTTTACTATCAGAGTTTAACATACTGGTACACATAACAGTTAACATATGCAAAGAACCATGAGCATAAAATCAATCATGTATAGATTTTGAATCTAACCAGTATCTCTAGTCAAAACCAGAGACCATTCCAAGTTCGTTTACCAGCCTTGTAAAGGTAGATTCACTCAAAGGTTTGGTGAAAATATCTGCAAGCTGTTGGTCTGTAGACACAAAATGAAGCTCAATATGTCCTTCTTCCACATGTTCCCTGATAAAATGATACCTTATGCTGATGTGCTTGGTCATGGAGTGCTGTACTGGATTACCTGTCATAGCAATAGCACTTTGATTATCACAGTAAATAGGTATTTTAGAGTACCTTAATCCATAGTCCAACAATTGATTCTTCATTCATAAAATCTGTGCACAACAGCTACCAGCAGCTATATACTCTGCTTCTGCTGTGGATGTGGAAATTGATTTCTGTTTCTTGCTGTACCAAGAAACTAATCTGTCACCTAAAAATTGACAGCTTCCACTTGTGCTTTTTCTGTCTATCTTACAGCCTGCAAAATCTGCATCAGAGTAACCAATTAACTTAAACTCTGATTCTCTAGGGTACCACAAACCAAGGGTTATGGTTCCTTTGAGATATTTGAAAATCCTTTTTACAGCTCTTAGATGTGGCTCTCTGGGGTCTGCTTGAAATCTTGCACAAAGACATGTTGCATACATGATATCAGGTCTACTTGCTGTCAGATAAAGAATAGACCCTATCATCCCTCTGTAGTTTGTCATATCTACTGAGGCTCCTGTGTCTTTGTCTAGCTTTGTTGCAGTAGCCATGGGAGTTGTAGCAGATGAACTATCAAGCATACCAAATTTCTTGAGAAGATTTCTGGTATATTTTGCTTGATTGATAAAAATCCCATCATCTGTTTGCTTGACAGAGTTTGTCATTAGTAGACCCAAAAATTATGTCATCCACATAGATTTGAACTAACAGCAAATCATCACCAGAATTAAAATAGAACAAGGTCTTGTCAATTGTACCTCTAGTGAACCCACTTTCTAAAAGAAATTGAGCCAGAGTTTCATACCATGCTCTAGGTGCTTGCTTTAGTCCATATAATGCCTTATCAAGCCTGTAGACATAATCTGGATGTTTGGAATCTACAAACCCTGGTGGTTGTTCAACAAACACTTCTTCTTCAAGTTTCCCATTGAGAAAAGCACTTTTCACATCCATCTGAAAGACTTTAAACTTTTTGTGAGCAGCATAGGCCAGAAAAATCCTTATTGCCTCCAATCTTGCAACTGGAGCAAAGGTTTCATCATAGTCAATTCCTTCCTGCTGTGAATAGCCTTTTGCCACAAGTCTAGCCTTATTCCTTGTTATCACTCCATCACTGTATGTTTTGTTTCTGAAAACCCACTTTGTACCAACAATAGATCTGTTCTTTGGTCTTGGTACAAGTGTCCAGACTTCATTCCTCTCAAATTCATTTAACTCCTCTTGCATAGCTGTTATCCAGTTGGCATCTTGAAGAGCTTCTTCCACTTTCTTGGGCTCTGTTTGAGATAAGAATGCATGAAACAGACATTCATTATTTGTAGCACTTCTAGTTTTTACACTAGCTTCTGGATCTCCAATTATCAAGTCAGGTGTATGAGCTTGTGTCCACCTTCTTGCTGTTGGTAATTGGCTTCTATTATCATTATTAGATCCTCCCCCTTGATCCATGTTCTCCTGATTTTCTTCTTGACCATTTGCATTCTCTGAGGCTTCCCTTGAATTGGACTGTTCAGTATTTGAACTTTCAGAGTTTGACTCAGAGTTTCTGTTTGATTCTTCATTTGACCCTCTTTCAGAATTTGAGTCATTACTTTGAGAAGTTTCTGAAGTTTGTTCACGCTCCCCCTCAACTGGTTCTCTATTTTGTTCTGTCAGAGAAAATTCTTCATTGTTTACCAGTAGAGGATCAGAGTATGCTTCGTCAGAGTTTGTTGGATTTGCTTCATCAGAGTTTACATCATCAGAATTTAAATCTTCATTTTCAAAGCGAAGTTGATCATGATATTCTTCATCTTCTATTCCAGTTATTTTCTTGTCATCAAATGACACATGTATAGATTCCATGATCACTTTAGTTCTTAGATTGTAGACTCTGAATGCTTTAGTTGATAGTGGGTATCCAACAAAAATTCCTTCATCAGCTTTTAAGTCAAACTTGGTCAATTGTTCAGGATGAGTATTCAACACAAAACACTTGCATCCAAAAATATGAAATATATTTCAAATTTGGCTTCTTATTTTTCATCATCTCATATGGTGTTTTCCCATGCTTGTTGATCAGTGTAGCATTTTGAGTAAAACAAGCAGTTTGAACAGCTTCTGCCCAGAAATAAGTTGGCAATTTTGCTTCATCAAGCATCGTTCTGGCAGCTTCGATTAGAGTTCTGTTCTTCCTTTCAACTACACCATTTTGCTGTGGAGTTCCAGGTGCAGAAAATTCTTGCTTCACTCCTCTTTCCTTGCAGAAAGCTTCTATTTCAGAATTTCTGAATTCAGTACCATTATCACTCCTGATAATTTTTACTTTGTGCTGAGATCCTTTGTCCAATTGCTTCACATGATTCATAAGAATTAAGGCAGTTTCATCCTTCTTTGCTAAGAAATACACCCATGTGTATCTGGTGTATTCATCAACAATTACCAAAGCATATTTCTTTCTGCCCATTGACATTATATTCACTGGACCAAAGAGATCAATATGTAAAAGATTATAAGGTTCCACAACTGAAGATTCAGATTTACTCTTGAAAGATGACTTCCTTTGCTTGGCCTTTTGACAAGAATCACACAGACCATCTAAGCTGAGTATTGACTTTGGAAATCCCCTTACAAGATATTTTCGAATCAGCTCATTGATGTTGTTCAAGTTTAGATGAGAGAGCTTCTTATGCCATTTCCAACTCTCTTCACTAGACATTCTTGTTGATAGACACACAGTTTTTCCTTCAGAGTTTGTTACCAAACTTGCTTCATAGATGTTATTGTGCCTGTGTCCAACTAGAACAACTTTCCCTGTAGATTTGCTGATAACTTCACAATGTTCAGTATGAAAATCTACATGGTATCCTCTGTCACAGATTTGACTCACAGAAAGCAGATCATGCTTGAGTCCTGAGACAAGAGCTACATTTTTTATGATGACACTTCCAAGATTGATATTACCATATCCCAGAGTACATCCTATGTTGCCATCTCTACAGGAAACTTTTGGGCCAGCCTTCTCCTCATAGTCTGATAGCAGGGCTTTATTTCCAGTCATATGTCCTGAGCATCCACTGTCCAAGATAAGAGTGCTCTCTTTTATGCCCTGTAATCACAAACAATCACTAAGTGTTAGGTTTAAGGATCCAGACTTGCTTGGATCCTTTGGCTTTCATAACATTGTTAGCTTTTGCAGCGGAATCATTATCAACAGAGTTTAAACTAACATTGCCAGACTTTACACTTGCAGAGTTTGCTCTAACCCATTTCAAGTTGGGTTTTAGCTCATAATAGTTGTGATAAATAGCATGATAACTCTTGCAAGTATAAATGGAATGCCAAGTGCTTCCACAGTGTGTGCATAAAGTCTGTGGTCTAACCCTAACATAATCATTCTTTACTCCAGATGTGGAGGGTAAAGAGTTAATATCTTTGTTCTTCTTGCAAAACCTGGCAAGATGGTTAGTACTACCACAACTATGACATGTTTTTCTAGGAGCAGCAGAATTAGGCAGATAATTATTTCTTTTATTAATGCCTACTTTTCCATTCCTATTCTTCTTAAACATTTTCTGTTTATTTACAGACTTTACCTCTTTGAGCTTATGTTTGAATTGTTTTTCTGTCATTAAACCAACATTAACCTGTCTTTCACAGATTTTTATTGGTTCTTTAATAGCTTCTATCTCACTCTTATTTTCTGTTATTGAATCAATATTAACCTGTCTTTCACAAGTTTCAATTGGCTTCATAACAGCTTCTTTTACAACAACAGACTTTAGCTTACTGTATTCAGGAACAAATTTCACAGGTTTAAGTTGTGGTTTTACTTTCACTTTATCTTTAAACCTAAGTTCATCTTTCTCACAGTAACCTAGACCTACAGTGTATGTCTGAAAAACTTGATGTGTGTCTTTTCCAGAATTAGTCCAAGTTTTGATCACTTTCCTCTCTTTTTCCAACTCAGATTCTATTTGCCTATATCTTTTAAGCAATTCCTGTTCAACATAAACAGCATCATCTCTCTCCTTTTGAACTTGTTGCATGTTAATAAGTCTCTCTTCAAGAAATTTATTCCTCTCTTTAAGACCTAGAGACTCTCAGATTTGATTCTTTCATTCTCTAATGTCTGATCCCTATAACTAACATGTATGCTTTTAAGATAAATTCTTAATTCAGATATGTTATCAGTATCATAAGCATAAGTTGTTAGGGGTACCTTGTTTTCAGATGACTCAGCTTCATCTTTAACAGTTGCCATGAGAGCATAATTGATTCCCTCATCTGAGTCTGAAGTGTCTGCCCAGTCCTTGCCTTTAGTGATGAGTGCTTTCTCAGATTTTCCTTTCTTGCACTCTGGAGCATAATGACCCATCTCTTTACACTTGTAGCACTGGATCTTAGACTTGTCTTTCTTTCCAGACTTGGTATCTCTTTCATCAGACTTTCTGAATTTTCTTTTATAAGAATTTGAATCTTCCCTTGAGAATCTCTTTCCTTTCTTGAAGTTCTTGAATCCCATCTTCTTGAAGGTCTTCACCATTAAAGCTGCCATTTTCATCATCTCTTCTTCATCATCCTCAGAATCAGAAGCTTCACCATCAGTGTTTGAGCCATCATCAGAGTTTGATGACTCACTTTCAGATTTAATGACTAAAGCCTTTCCTTTGGCTTTCTTTCTCGATGATTCCTTCTTGACAGGCTTTTCTTCAACTTTAAGAGCAACAGATTTTGTCTTCTTTCCAGATCTTTTGTTTCTTTGTTCTATTTCAAGTTCATGAGTTTTAAGCAACCTATAGATTTCATCAAGATCTGTATCTGCAAGATCATAATTGTCTCTGATTGTTGTTGCCTTTAAATCCCATCTTTCAGGTAGGGATAGAAGAAACTTGAGATTTGACTCTTCAAGTTCATATTCTTTATCAACCAGGGACAAATCATTCAACAATTTACAAAATCTGTCATATGTATCTGTCAAACTTTCATCAGATCTAGAGTCAAAGTGTTCATACTCCTGTGTTAGAATAGTCTTCCTGTTTTTCTTTATAGCACTTGTTCCTTGACACCTGACTTCCAAAGCATCCCAAATCTCTTTGGCAGTCTTGCAGCCAATCACTCTGTTAGACATGACATTATCTAAGGCACTGTGTAGTAGATGTCTAACCTTTGCATCCTTTGCAATTGATGAGATGTCTTCAGGAGTCAAATCTTTCTTCTCTTTTGGAACAGTCTTTTGTTCTTGCCCAGTAATAACAGGTGACAATTTAGTTGGCATATGAGGACCATCATTGATTCTATCAAGGTATTCTGGATCTGTGGCTTCCAGAAACATGGTCATCTTCACCTTCCATATTGGATATTCAACTGGTCTGAGAATTGGAACCCTTATAGTCTCATATCGACTCACAGAAGTAGGTTGAACCTTCTGAACATTAGAACCTGCATTAGAACCTTCCTGAGAGTTGTCAGTCATGATTATACTTGTGTTTGGATCGATAAACTGTATATACTAATCAGCCTTGGCTCTGATACCAATTGTTAGGCCGAATTACACAATATATAATCAATATAAATATGATAATAACAATTGAGAACACTGTTTATGAATCAACAACTGAATTATATAAATAACTCTTCTCTTTGTGATGTAAAATATCACAGAGAGCTGCTAGGTTACAAGAATAACGTATTCAGTATTCGCATCCCTTTTAGGGTTAACCTATCTGTGTTTATATAATACACAGTTACATAATCAATCTCTAATTGATATTCCTATAAATTAGCTATACAAATCATATCAAATTAGGATTGTTTCTGTCTTCTGTTCCGTTTCCTTAACTGTCTCAATATATCTTGCTTCTTTCCATCTTCAAGATATATTGCTTCTAGAATCTTTATATTAGCACCGACAGCTAAGGCAAACTCTCACCCCGTCAGACTTTAATAAACTCTGACTGGCTTCCAGTAAACTCTAATGAGTACCTGGTACTTAAACACTGATGAACAGACGTCAGCAATTATATCTAACATCTATCGAAAACGATTCTCGATAGTTTTTGAGTATCATTTTAAAATATATCGAAGGAATTTAATTAATTCTATATTTAAATTCTCGATAGATTTTGAAAATAAGAAGAAAAACCATCGAAGTGAATTTAATTAGATCATTATTAAAATTCTCGATAGTTTCTCAAACATACAGCAGTTCGATAGTTTTTTATTTTAAAATGATTGAAAACTCTCGATGGTTTTTGAAAAGGTCTGTTTGCATTCTTATTCTAAATACTTCGATAGTTTTTCAAAAAAAACTATCGCAGAAAATTGACCATTTTACCCCCTCAGAAAAACCATCGATAGTTCTTTATAAAACTATCGAATGAAAAAGGACAAAAATACCCCTGAAAAATCAGTGAGTATTTAAATGGCCCTTGGACGTTTTCCTTTGTCATTTTCTCAGATCCAAGAGTTATACAGATACTTACATATATTGTCAAAGGAGAACAAAGCAAAACTCGATACTTTTCATTTTTAACCAAGAATTATACCAAGTAATTTCAGTTTTTACAGTAATTTCATCTTCAATAGTGGCATCTCTGTACTGTGTAACATTTGAGTATTTATTTGTGGTTGTGGTTAAAGAAAACCATCGAAACTAAAGTCATCTTCGAACCTTAACTGAGTAAACTGTTCTTGATTAGTATTGTTTTGATTGAAATAAGTTTCTTTGGAAGCAAATTTTAATTAAAATTACTTTTCTTGATTTTGAAACCTAGGGTTCTTGATTTGGGAGTTTTTTGTTTGTTCAAAATTGTAAAGTGATAAAAGGGTTATTTTGTTCTAAGGTTTAATTAATTACTAATAATTAATTAAATTTAAAAGGAAAATAGTTTTGGTTTATTTAAATTTTCTGGAAATTTTAAAATGGCTGGAGAATTTATTGTTACCAAAACTAATCATGTCTCGTTTCAAAACTTGCAATCCATAACGAACCTTCAGTTTCGTGCATGGGCAGAGTTTTTGAACACACGTTCATTAGTGGCATATGTTGTGAGTACTCCCGTGGTCCTTTGCATCGATCAATTGACTGCGTTGTACACAACCGCCACGGATACAAGTGAGAATAACGTGCGGTCCTTCAGTTTTGTTGTGCCAGGGGGCAGAACAATAAGGGTGATGGAACATGATTTTAATCGAATCTTACATTTTCCTACAGAAAACCTTGTTCTGGATCCCACAACTGAGGAGATACATGCTTTCTTCACTCTCATTAGAAGTCAACAACCTAACTTCTTTGTGGGAGAGTTTCTGAAGCATTACTTGCCAAAGGCATGGAACTTTTTCTTTCATACCCTAATCCATATTTTTACTGCCAAGCTAACAAATCTGCATGGTATTCCCTTATTCCTTCAAAAGATAGGGTTTGCCATTGCCAACAATAGGCATATTAACATTGGACGGTTACTGATTGATCAAGTAATCATATGCATGGGACCACTGGATGAAAGAACGGGCATAGATGAAGATGTGCTTTGTTTCTATCCTAGGTTCCTACAGCTAATTCTCAATGATATCTTAAAAGATGATGAGCGTGAGACATTCGCCGAAGAGGAGACCATGGAGTGTATGAAGATGAAGAGCAATGCCATAACCGCTCTGATAAGGAAGAACAACTATCTTCCAGGGGTACCCACTGTTCTCACTGAATATCTAAGAACGGTGCCCCTACCACTTCTACCCCCAGGGGAACAGGTAAATCAAGGTAACATTCCTGAACCTGAACTGGCTCCTGAACCACAGCCTATGGATGTTGATCCAGAGCCCTCAGTGGCCATTCCAGACCAGGAGGTTGTAAACCCACAACCTCTAACCACGGTCGAAGAGCCTTTGGAAGAGCCAAATGAAACAATAAACGAGCCTCCTTCTCTTCCTATACCCAATATTCAGACAACCGTGAGTGTAGAGGGAGATAGTGCCTTAGCAGCACCACATAAGGAGATACACCCTTCAACAGCAGCTCTGCCTTCCTCTAAAAGGAGACGAACAGAAATCGAGGCAACTGTTGATACTTTATTTCAAACTTCCAAAGCGCCCTTTATTGATTTTTCTGATGCTGATTGGGCTACGCTAACGAAAGCTATATCTGAACCATTAGCTCAATCAGGTAAGGAAGAATTGACGGAAGCAACTGGTGTTCCGACCATATTACGGTCAGGTTCACTGGTTGAAGGTTCTAAGAACCAAGGGTCTTCACAGACGTCGAGAGAAGGCTTTGACCTAAATGCACAATCTAAAGGGTCATTGTCTACCTCCCCAGATGGAACATATCTGGATCCTGCGGGTAAAGGGTCTGACGTAGGTGCAGATCGGCAACTCGTTGACAATGAATCAATTACTATTGAGGAGTCAACTGAGGTAAAGTCTTCACAGACTATCGGGGAAGATTCGGGATCTCTGCTGTTAAAAGAGCCTGTTTCGAACCCCCTAGAGATTCAAACTCTAGATCCTACAAAGGATATATCATCTAAGGATGATCAGCAACTTGGTTTAACCAAGGACGGGGACTTGCGAAGCCCCATTGCACCACCGGTGACCTCCTTAAGGACGGCTACGGTGTTTTCTTCTGCAGGTACAATCAGCACAAAGGATTTGAGTGAAACAAAAACACTTACACCTGGCCTGAGTGGGAAAGGAAAAATGATTCAAACACCGACAGAAACGTTGAGTGTACACCCAGAGCCAAATGAGAGGAGTGACACCCTAACCCTACCTAATATTGATGATTTGCTGTTACCGACAGAAAGAGAGCTACAAGTTCAATCTTCCCTCAAGGAGATGACAGTTCATGACAAAGAAGGAACTCCATTATTCAAGGTTCCACTGCGACCTTCCTTTGACCAAGAGATCTCCTCTAGTCAAGCCAATGCTTCTTTAAAGTCTATTCAAGAGAAGGTTGACTTGGCTGCAGCTGATTCCAGAAGAACATTCAGGGTCATTGGCAGTGCATCTGGCACTATAACAGGTACGAAGCAGGCAGTGGACTCCTTAAAGAAGGAAGCTATGGACGAACTGATCGAGTTGAGGACGGACGTAAGGGAACTTAAAGATGGTTTCATGAATGAGGTGGATGCTTTGCAACAAGGACAAGAAGCTTTGAAAGAAGACGTTCTGGTTATCCGGGATGGTCAAGCTAGGGTAAAAGATGCAATGAACACCCTTTCTAGAGTGGAGTCTAAGCTGAACCAGAGATTGGACAAAATTGAGAAGACTACCAACTCCAGATTGGATGACATTGACCTGAAGCTGGCTTCTATGCAAGAGATGAATAAGGATCTACTAGATTTCATGGAAAATCAAAGTGATGGAGTACAGTCGATATGGACTATGCTGAAGAACCAACAAACTAGCCAACCTAGTCCTTCAAATCAGCAACCTGATCCTTCTACTACCTTTTATGTTGAGGATGCTTTTATCGAGGATTCCTCAACTAAGGGGGAGAAAGTTGGAGAAGGGGAGAAAGAGAAGCCTAAGGATGGATGGGGAGTTTGGGAGACAGTTGAAGCTATTCCTATCAGACAGTACTGGATAGAGGAACTTGTAGAAGAAGAGAAGGAGAGTGAAGAGAAATTTGAGGTCATGCATGAGCAACCTAATCAAGAGGAGCATGAGCCATATTATCCAGAGCCCGTTGAACATCCAATCTGGGAGGATATTATGGAAGAAGAAGCAAATTCTCTATCACCTGAAGAAGAAGCTGCCTTGGAAGCAATAAGAGCTCAGAGAGCTGCAATAGATGCCAGGCAAGCTGAGAAAGAGAAACAGCAAGCAATTCTGAGGAGTGAAAAACTGAAGAGATTCAAAGTGTATAATGAAGTGAAGAAGAAGAAGATGATAGATCAGGCAAAGAAAGATGGTACTGAATGGGAAATGGCTTATAAAACCTTTTGCGGAGTTGAAGACGGATTAGAAGTCAACGACAATGCTGAGGTGGAAGTTATTATTCAGGACATCAGAAGTGCTAATCTTGAAGATCAGACTTACTTTAAAGCACTGAGAAGCTCTATAATCTGTCTGAATGCTGGGGTTAAAGCAAATGGTGCCTGGAGCTTATTAATCAGTTTTCTGGAGAAAGGTACATTTGTGATTTCCACTAAGTTTTTAGAACAGAGGACATATACAGAATTACAGGCTATACTCATCAAGATCCAAAGAACTACAAGGCTAAATGAACTGCTCCGTGAGCATGTTAAGGAGATCGTGATGAAAGTCGGTCCAGAGATTACTGAAGATCCTCCAATGGTTAGATTCATGACGAATGACTTGTTCAGAATCTGCTATTTGGCTGAGGACAAACTGAGAGACTACCCAAGCAACTATCTAATCTCAGTTGAGAAGTATCTTAGATCCACTGGATTCTCATCAACGGAGAAGGACAAAGCATCAGACACTCTTAGAAGATTTCTAATGGAGAATGTTCCTTACTATAGGAAAAGGGTGGAAAGAGAATTGGAAGTGCATACCAGACTGCCAAACATGCCAAAGCTAAACAAGAAAGATGTTAACATTGCATGGTTATGGGCTGGAGTGGGTCAAGAGGTTGAATATATTGGAAGACACATCCAATGAGCAATCCTTAAACCTGGAGAACCACTGCACTATCTATCAGTGATTGATTATCAAGCTGCTAACTCCGATCCAATAATTGAAGAAGGTGAGATTGGAATGGACTGAAGATTGAAGCAAAGAACAAAAGAACTATCAGCTCAGACTAGAGGAACAACTTCATTGTATAAAGTTTAATTGCTTTTTGATTTATGAAATCTGGAAATGTATATATATCTGATCCAGAATGCATTTAATATTATTACGCTGTCTTACTTTAATTAGTTTCATGTTTCCTTAGTTAGTTGAGTTATCCTCGAAGTATTTGCTTGTCGAACTCTATCCAATCAAATAGGGGGAGATTGTAAAGCATAATGTAACATAAGATGTAAAAGAGATAACTACAACTCAACAAAGGACAAGACAGACAATAGTATTAACAGAAGCACAGGAATCCAGAATCAAAGAAGAAAAGGTAAACTCAAAAAATCAAAATACGTTATGTATTCTTGAAGTCCGTAAACAGGTCACGGAAAGAAGTTCATGAAAATGTTCAGGCCTCAGTGACAGCAAAAGGAACAAGACTTTCAAGACGACAGAAGTATGTGAATGATTTAGGGTTAAGTACCACGGGATTCCAGTGATTTAAATGAAGCAACCAGAACGACAAAGGACGTATCAGCAGCATTGAAGTGAAGACATAAAAGAAGAATTGATCAAGTGTTATTCATCTGTGAACCAGACCAGTTGCACTAGGTGACGGCACTAAGAAGATTAAGTTGTTTTATCGTCTCAGAAGAAATTGATACAGTCTATTACTTAAACACCCAGGAGCTCAGAGTAATCATTAAAAGTCAAAAGACAAGAAAATGATTCGATAGGTTTTCTATTTAGAAAACTATCGAATGGAATGAAAAGTGATTCAAAGTAAACCAAAATGAATCAATTTGGCATTCGATAGTTTTGTTTTAAAAACTATCGAATGGTAAAATGATTTGTTTCATTCGATGGTTTTTCAAACCATTCGATGGTTTTTAAATTGTGGAGCAGGTGAAAAGTATTCTTTGTCTGACAGGTTGATGAAGATCCAACGGCCAAGATTGTTTGTTCAAGTTTGGTTCGATGGTTTTCAATTGAAGACTACAATTAATACTGAGAGAAGAGTGTGTCTTCTTCAGTTAAGGCATTCAACACAGAAACATTACTGAGAGAGAGAACTGAGCCGGAGAAATTATCAGAGAATTAATAGTGCTCAGAATTTGATCATTGTTTTGTATTTGTGTAACCTTAAACTCATTGAAGCTAATCTACGGATTAGAAATTGTAGCACCCCTCGAGGTTTATATTTATAAAAGATATATTCCCCGAAACTTGATTTGGTTTGGTGTGTTTGATTTCGTTATAGAACTGAAAGATTAATCCGCGAACGAAATTGAATTATTTGTGAGTATCGTATTCAACCCCCCCTTCTACGATACTTTGGACCTAACAACCCCTACCTCACCACCAGGCAAGTTTTCGAAACCTATACTACTGTTGTTGTGATAATAACTGTTTTCATATATGATATGCAAATGCGATATATAAATTGCATGCTTGTTTTCGAACTGCTATATATAGCGATACTCGAGGTTATGACTTGATGTTGGGACTTATAAGCTAGATATGGGATATCAACTATAAGCCAGATTTGTTTATAAATGCCCTAGGTTAAGGGCGTATGATATTTCTTTAGATCAGAAGTAAATATATTTTCTGTATATGTTAAAGATTATTTTCCGATAAAAATATCGGGTATTTGATATTCGATGACTATTTAATTAATGAATATTATTTTTGAATATTCATTTAAGGATTATTTATTTAATGGATATTATTTTGAATATTCATTTAAGGAATATTTATTTAATGGGTATTATTCTGAATATTCATTTAAGGATTATTTATTTAATAGATATTATTTTTGAATATTCATTTAAGGATTAATTGTTTAATGGATATTATTTTTGAATATTCATTTAAGATTTATTTATTTAATGAATATTATTTTTGAATATTCATTTAAGGTTTATTTATTTAACGAATATTATTTTGAATATTCATTCAATCCTTATTTAGTTAATGAATAATATTTTCGAATATTCATTTAATCATTATTTACTTAATGAATATTATTTTCGAATATTCATTTAATCATTATTTACTTAATGAATATTATTTTCGAATATTCATCTAAGGTTTGCTTATTTATTTAATATTATTAATTATGTTTAAATCAAAAGAGGTTCCCAAAACACTGTTTTTCCATTTAAATCTGTCTTTTAAGGGGATTTAAATGCTCGCTCAACTATCAAAAATATGGGAAACCTGATTTAAGTGACTGGTACTCTTTTTAAACTATCAACTCAAAACTGTCAGGGGCAGATATTTTCTCAAAACAATTTAGTTGCTGCAAGTCAAATATTGTGTTACCACCTCAACGCTCGAGGGGTAAATTGATGGAACAAGTCGATATCCATTAACAAGCAATAGCTTGGGAAATATTGGAGAATCTTCCTTTCCAACCTAGATATAACTACTTAGTGGAGTCGTATCAACAAGTATTATAGTTGGGGAAAGGAGGACGATCTTTACGTTTCAGAGTCATGGATTTCATCTGAACTAGGAGTGGTGTAAGTGGTACAGTTGCGCCGACCCATCCATTTTTATTGCCCCAAATGGGCGCGGAGATCCAGAAAGGCGGTAGACAATGTCAGGCTGTCGTGATTCTTCCATCTACATGTAGAAAACATATATTTGTTGTACGACCTGCTACTGATCATAGTAAGGTTGGTACGACGGGCGCGATAGCAACTCCGGTATTAGTTCATCATCCATTTTGGATAATTCTGCAACATGTATTGAAAGGGACTACGGATGACATCCTTGGTACAGGTTTACCGATCATGTTGGCAGAGAGATTCTGCAGCATGTATTGAAAGGGACTAAGGATGACACCCGTGGTACAGGTTTACCGATCATGTTGGCAGGGGGTCGAAAAGTGTTCAAAGAAAATGAAGTTGAAATAAATCCTTGTAACTTCATCTTTTATTTTATGAGTTATGACTCTGATAAAACTTTACTCAGATTATATATGCATAATTGGATTTTGGGGTTACGGAAACATTATATTAATTTTCCTTGTAACTTCATCCTTTATATTATACTAGTCTCTTAACCGTTTAAGGCATAACATGTGGCTACAAAAATATCTTTGAACTGTTATATACTGATAATTTGTTATAAACTATTTTGGTGGGCTCTATTGCTCACCCTTGCTTCATTTATTTATATCACAACAACAGCTAGAGCAGATGGCCCGCAACAGGCACACTCTGCGCAAGCAGGTAGCAGCCGTCAGAGATTTACCCGCTGAGGTCGTAGCCGCCATAGCTGAGGTAGTAGTAACCAGTAGTCTAAGCTACAGCTTTTGTGTATCAGACTTATTTATATTTATGATTAATGTAAGCAACGGCAATAACTATCAAGTGTACTCTGTAATCTTTTGGGTTTGTAATAACTTATAACTTGTGGATCCTATAACTAGATACTTATTCCAATTTCATCTCTGGAACTATAACTTGTTGTGTATGGTGTTGTATTGCGGGGTCACAGCATGCAGTTTATTTGTTTTGATTCAAGTTCAAGTATTAATGAAGGGAATTGAGACCGTAACGACCAGATCCCCGACCCCGGATCTGGGGCTGTTACATGAGTTACTTTCTTGGTCTTCAAGTTAAACAGACTGATGATGGCATCTTTATCAATCAGTCCAAATATACCAGGAATTTATTGAAAAGGTTTAACATGCAAGATAGTGCAACTGCAAGTACTCACATAGCAACAGCTACCAAACTTGATCCTGATCAAGGTGCTGAGGTAGATGTAACTCACTACAGAGGGATGATTGGCTCACTCTTGTATCTCACTGCAAGTAGACCAGATATCATGTTTGCAACCTGTCTTTGTGAAAGATCTCAAGCAAATCCCAGAGAACCTCATCTGATTGCTGTCAAAAGAATTTTCAGATATCTCAAAGGCACTCCTTCACTTGTCCTTTAGTATGCAAGGGAATCATATTTTGGTTTGTGTGGTTATTCAGATGTTGATTTTGCAGGATGCAAAATAGACAGGAAAAGTACTTCAGGAAGTTGACAGTTTTTGGGTGGTAGACTAGTTTCTTGGTTTAGTAAAAAGCAAAAGTCTATCTCTACTTCAACTGCAGAAGCTGAGTACATTGCTGCAGGAAGTTGTTATGCTCAGATAATGTGGATGAGAAATCAGTTGTTAGATTATGGCCTATCATACTCCAAAATCCATATTTATTGTGATAACCAAAGTGCTATTGCAATGACAGGAAATCCAGTTCAGCATTCTCTTAATAGACACATCAGTATTAGATATCACTTCATAAGAGAACAGGTTTTGGGAGGAACAATTGAACTTCATTTTGTTCCTACTGATCAACAACTAGCTGATATATTTACCAAGTCACTGCCTGAAGCTACTTTCAATAAGTTGGTGAATGAACTTGGAATGATGAACTTTGAGAATTTTTTAGAAAAGCTACAGAGAAGAAATCCTGATGATTGTCAAATCCTGATGGTCATTCAGTAAAGTATGCAATTTTGATCAAATCCTGATAGGACACAATCCTGACAGGAAGTCAACTGGTCAATCCTGATGTACAGGTCAGTATTTCATTGCTTAATTTGTGCCTAATTTTTCATCAGTAACTGATGAGAAACGTTTGAGTTTTAGCTGGACAACTGTATGCGCGCGTGTGTCACACTGATAGATATATACACATAGATACACATAAAAAGCGGTGCAGTTATGCTTAATTACGCACGTAATTTGGTCCATTAATTATTTGTGCACGAATCATATTTTGCCACCTGTCATTGAGAGTAATATTTTGTTTTAACAAAATACATTTGATTTTCCAAAAGTTACTGATTACTCTCCCATCATCAGTTTTTGCTATTCATATTCTCTCTGTGCTCACGAACCCTAAATTCGAAATCTCAATTCTCAAGCTTTCTGTATTGTATCAATGGCGCCATCATCTTTCATGAACAAACAAACAGTAATTAGTGGTGTTACTTTTGGCACTAAAAACTTTGTAGTTGTTTTGGACCATCAGGAATTACCCACGGAGTTCCATATTATCCAGGATTTTCTTACTTCCAATTCTTTGAAGTATGCTCTAACAGAACCTGCTAGTGTTTCTTTTAAGTCGGTGATGCAGGTGTGGAACACGGTTACTTTTGACAAAGGTCACTCAGGCTCAATCCTGATGAGTTTCGAGTTTGATGGGGTTACTCACTATGTAACTCCTACTATTGTGGAATAGGCTCTTCACTTGCCAGTACTAGGTGATGTTGTTCCTGATAATGTTACAGACTCGACACCCTTTGAGTTTGTTACAAAGATGGGCTACAATGGGGAAGTTAAGAGGTATGGAAACCTCTTCAGGACAAAGCTAAAGAAGGAGTGAAATTTCTTCTTTGATACCATCAGTCGATGTTTCCTGAACAAGACATCAAATTTTGATGCTCTACCATCAAGATCTCTCAAAATTGGGTATTCTCTAATCCATTCTACAGTGTTTGATTATGGTACTTTTGTTTTAAAAGCTTTGAGTGATAGAAAATCAGATAAATTAGGCTATGTTTGTTTTGTTAGATTTTTCCAATTAATTTTTTATCACTTATGTCCTAATGTTACTTTTGAAGAGGATGTGATTCTACCCATTTGTATAATTACAGAAAATAATATGAAGTCCTTAGTCAACAGTGATAAGGCAAATGGTTTTCAAGGCAATGCCTTTATTCCTGATGAGGTCAGGCTTTTCTTGCAAGAGAAAATGCCTACTCAATATGGATCAGTTTCTGATGCTATGGGGCAAGGCCAATCACACCTTGTTCCTGACACAAGCATCCCTCTCAAACACTCCAAACAATCTACAACCACCTCTACTGTCTCTCAAAAGACTGTAGTTGTAAAATCAAAGAAATCAGCTAGATCTGATGTGTCTGGAAGGCAATCAGGATCAAAAGATTTCTCCTCTACACCAATCACCAAACAGAAGAAACAAGGGGGTGTACAAGGGGTCCTGGTGAAGAAGGTTGATAAGGTTGAGGAGGTTGTTAATGTTAAAAGAAAATTGGTTTTAAGAGATGAGACTGATTTTGAGGATGACATGCTTATATCCTCTAAATTTAAAATGATCAAGGAAGTTGCTGATATTGCTAGTGAAGTTGTGGCATCATCTGCAAAGCCACAGAAGAAAAGGAAATTGGTTAAAAGCAGGTATCATATTCCTTTGAAGAAGCAGGATACTGATGGACATGATACTTCAATTCCTGATGAGTCATCAAATCTTGATGCTCAAGCAAATACTGACGTTGGTATTCCTGATGCATCACAAAGCAAAATTGTCTCTATCTCAGACTCTCCAGCAAAAGCCTCTTCAACTTCAAGAATTCTAGAAATACCATGGGAGAAGGTTGCTGAGACTGCTTCCAAACTTGGGTTTACTCATCCAATGGAGAAGAAAAGGAAGGCAGAAGAAAAAGTCTTTCAGAGACAGAAGAAACTGAAGGGATCTAGCCCACAAGAACTTGAGCCTCAAAGTGGTTCAACAACTATTAAAGATCCGGCCACACAAGAACCACTTACTCAAAGTGTGAGTGAAGGCACAACAGAAGGAATGGTCACACAAGAACCATTTTCTCAAAGGGAGAATGAAGACATTCACATTCCTGCCCCAAAGAACCATCTTCTCAATGTGAAGATGCAGGCAAATCAGCTACAGTTTCTGGGGAGTTTCCTAACAATGCTCAAGGGACTTCTATTATTCCTGAAATGGAAACTTTGGTCGAGGACACTATCACTGAGGGAAGCACACAAGAACCTCCAACTCAAAGTGTTGAAGCAGCTTCTGAACCTCAAGCTACACAAGAACCATTAGTACAAAATACTGATGCAAGCATTTCAAATCCTGACAGTGTTGCTCCTGACGCTAGTGGTGCTCCTGATGATGAGCCAATCCTGATCCAACCACTAAGCTCAAGGCCAATGAAAGATCCTATCTCAGAATCCAAAGATAAACTGAAAGGTGTTGTTATTCCTGATGCTGATACTGCTGGTGATTCTGGAGATAGTGATGATGATGATTCTGATGATGTTAATGATGTTGAGAAGGATCAGCTTGCTACAGCTATAAAATCTAGTTTTGGAACTAACTTTGGTTCTTCAAGCACCTACATGGTTGGCAAGGCTACTATTGGAAAAGATTCTAGACAAGACTTTTCTGGTCCTTCTGTAATTGATCCTGCTGAGCAGCTTAGAAGGCATGAATGGGAAAATGAATGGTACAGGTCTGATGATTCTGTTAGCTATTCATGTGCACTTGATCATGTTTATCATGCAGCTGGGTTAATTCAAAATGAAGATATGAAGAATCACTTGAAGGCTACAACTCTATTATCCAAGAGCCTCAAGTATGAGATTGATTCTGTCAAAGATGCAACTGAATTGGTGAGGACTGATATTTCTAAGAACTTGACAAAGGCACCTACTGCTTTTCAACTCAGAGTAGTGGAATCCTAAGTTAAGTCACTAATTACTGAACAGTCCTCTATCAACAAAAGAATTGACTCATTGGATTCTAAGGTAACTGACATTCAAACCTCTTTTTCTTTGATTTTAAATCTTTTGTGAAATCCTGATGCCAAAATGGGGGAGAAGGTAAGTCAGACAAAATGTACACCTGATATAGTATTGAGAAAGAACAATGATGATGATCATACTGGAAATGATGGTGATGACATGGTATTACAAGGAGAAACCTCTGATGCTGCTATGGTGAAGTCTACAATTCAAACTTCTCAAAGTCAATCCATCCAGTCAACTCATGTTTCTAATTCTAGAGTTAGAACAGTAAGGACATTGGTGAAATCTCATATCCTGACGGAAGAGCAAATCCTGACAAGTGATCAAATCATGATGGCTGATCAAATCCTGACACCTGGTCATGGACAAACACTCTCTACAATTTCTGAAGGTAATGAAAATGTTATAATTGAAAATCCTGAAGATGCTGCTAACTTATTCCAGAAGTTCAAGACAAGAGATGGTGATGTTTTTACTCTTTATCACACTGATAAGAGAGTTCAACAATTATTTGCAAGAAAGGCACTCTCTATAGCTACTAAAGAGTTTCTTGATCTCTCTCAAGAAGAGTTTTTAATTCAACAAAGGGAAATTATGGAAAGCTTTAACAATCTTGCTCCTACTAGAGGAAGAGGAGGCAGAGGTAGAAGAAGTGTCAGAAGAGGTGCAAGAAGAGGAAGAAGCTCATCAAATCAAACAATGCCTAGACAGACAAGGTCTAGAGGAGTAAGAATTGAAGAAATTCATGATGCTTCTCAAACTCCAATAGCTCTTGATACTCTAGCTATCAGGACTATCATTCAGGAAGAAGATCAAGAAAGAGATGAGGGACCACAATTGAGGAGAAGACCAAGACAATCAACTCTCATCAGTAATACAGCTCAAATTGAAGATTCTAATCCTAACATTATTCCTGACACTGTTCAAGATCTTGATGAATCTGAAATTCTACAAGAGGTTGGTTTGTTAATTCTGTCTACTGTGGTTGACTCTCATAATGAAGAAGTGGATGAAGAAGAAGAAGCAAGAAGAAAAGAGATTAAAAGAACATCAGATAGAGATTTCATTCTCTATGTGCAAAAGCTAAAACATTCAAACAGATTGTTGTGGAGAAATTCAAGAAGACAACAACACAAGCTAGAGAATAGCTATGTTCTTGAGAAAGAAAAGAATAAGAAGTGGAAGCATATCGACACTGTAAGGTGTGATAGACCTATCAATTATCAGTTAGGTGGAATTATAACAAATGTCTCCAGTGTTGTAGACTTTTCTGATTCACAAAGATCTAAAGCACTCTGGTTACAAATGTTCTCAAGCTTAAAGTAAATGCCACACAACTCAAGAGGAGGAATAAGACACAGAGATGCTGAGTTTCTGAACATCCCACATGTTGATCCTCACTCAATGACTGAAATTGGAGGTAATTTAACTTCTGAACACCTGAACAATTTATTATCTGTGGACATAGTGTTAGATTGTCATGATGGTGTTGAAAAAAAAGAGAAGCTTCTGTACTTCATGAAAGATGGAAGTGTGAAGGTGATATCCATTCAAGAGCTGTTGGTTAAAACCACAAAGGAACTGAAATATGTTCACTATCTACTTGAATGGAAGAATGGAGTGTGCAAGGAATGGAGTGATATGGTTCTGTCAACCATAAGGAGAAGGTTTGATGAAGGAAGGAATTACAATGGTGATTATACTCCTATGTACTTAAATCTGAGAGATCAAGATGTTGAAATGCTAAGAGGCACTGCTGTTAAAGAAATGTCTTTTGGTATGAGACAGTTGACTCTTAATCCTGATGGGAAGGAAATTGCTTACCTTCTGGTTGAAGATCATAGTCTACAAAGAAGTTCCATTCAAAATCTCAGAGCAGCTATCTACCAGATTAATGAGGAAGATGAAGAGCTCAGAAATCTTAAGGACAAACTTATTCAAATTCTTGAAGAAAAAGAAGAAAAGTTGTTATCAGACTTCTTGAAGATGAATTTGTTCTTTCAGAGAATTTAAAAAGATAAGTTGTTGCTGTTATTTTTTGTACATTTTGTAAATATATTTTTGGCATCATTGAATCTAGGAATCTATACTTTATTTTAGAAAGTATGAGATTGGGGGAGATTGTTAGATCAAGATTCAATGATCATCGGGATTTGGACTAACTGATCAGGATTGCTGACGTCATCAGTATTGCACGAGCGTCGGTATCAGGATTGCTATCAGGATTACTATCAGGACCGTGATCAGTATTTATCATCAGGACTGGAAGCTGATCAGAATTACTATTTCTAGTTGGTTTTAGAGTCCAGTTAAAGAAGGAAGTTTATTTTGTCGGTTCTTAGTTTATAGGAATGCAGCTGTCGGTTAGGATATGTTTCAATAATGTTTGTAATTGATTTGGACTTATCTTGTAATCGATAGAGAAGCTGTGTAGTATATAAACACAGTTTAGGTTTTGATTTTATATCAATCGCATACACGAGTATATTGTAACCTAGAATCTCTCAAGAACATCAGAATTTCTTGAGAGAGTTTTGTAACAGTTTTATATCAGAATTAATAAAGCTGTTATTCTTTCATATTTGTGATTTATATTTTATTAAGTCGAGAATCTTATACA
The DNA here is from genome assembly GCA_030848705.1 of Heracleum sosnowskyi. Taxonomy (NCBI): domain Eukaryota; kingdom Viridiplantae; phylum Streptophyta; class Magnoliopsida; order Apiales; family Apiaceae; genus Heracleum; species Heracleum sosnowskyi. The sequence goes on from CM061237.1 coordinate 29,764,755, forward strand.
ATTGTATTCAACCCTCCTTCTACAATTGTTTATTACTGGGCAACATCTTTATTTAACGATGGTGATTTTTCATTTGACAGTGGTGATTTTAGTAATCACGTTGGTGATTTATTGTTGATCGCCGGAAGTGATGGTGGCCTGAATATGGTGATTCTGGTACAATTTTGATGATTTTTGGGCGGTGGTGGTTGTCAGAAATTGTGGGTGAATGTGGTGATGGTATGGTAGTTGTGATTAATTGTAGTAATTTTTTTTAATTATGGTGATTTTTCATTAATGTGGTGATTTTTAGATGGCCGGAGTTTGACAGAAGATGGAGAGTGGAGAGAAATTGAGTGGGTGGAGTAATATTTGTGTGGCGGGCGGTGATTTTTGATAACAGATGCTGATTTGTGATGATAACATGTGGTGATTTATGTTTTCCGGTGGTGGTCTGGGGTGACGGCAGTGTGGTGATTTTTTTGTTTTATGGCGGTGATTTTTTGGGTTGGCCGAATTTGGTCGCCAGAGATGATCGTCGGGGTAGTGGAATATTAAAATATTAATAAAATTTAATGAGTGGTGTGAGATTAATATAAAGTATATTAATGAACGGGTAAGATTAGATCTCATAACTAATAATAGTGAGAGTTCTCGATAGAGTGCGACCATAATAAATAATAGATGTTGGCTTCATTTCTTCACCAGTAGACTTCGCATGCATTAAAAAAAGACTAGTATAATTATATTCATGGTCTACTCTATTATCAAAAGAGAATAAAAAATATTCATGGTCTACTCTGTATATGGTATGGGAAACCCTGTTTCCATACGGTACAGCAACTCGTCATCTGTTCAATTTTTAGGTCTTTATTTTGTGGATGTTTGAGGTGCCTTAAATAGAATAAATTTTATATTAAAATAAATAACTATATAAATAGATGAATACTTATAAATTATATATTTGTTTGGATAAATTAATTTATAAGTTAGTAAAATATTTTGTAAATTTAATTAAATTAATAATAATTTAAGATAATAATCTCAATACATGCAATTTAAATTGAAAATATATTTAAAAACACAAATATAAAAAATATAAAATATTAATCAAACAAAAAAAACAATAAGAAATAAGTTGAGAATAATGTACGTTGTTACTAATATTCAATTTATCATCATCTAAATTATAAATTGAGTTTATATGTTGAATTAGGAAATATCCCTCGTAAATTTTTACGAACTTTTAAGCCATAAGTTTGCTTATTTTTTCGTTGCCAAACAGGCCCCCATCTGTTTGACTTTGAGTGGTCACTAAACCTTTCCCAACATCGACCAACTACTAATACTACCCATCTTCCCAGAACTTGATTTTGTGAACATTTTTGTAGGAAAAATAAATAAATAATTTATATATAAAGCAAACTTTTAACCTAAAAAATTTGAATATGGGTAGTAATTAAATTACATATAAGACAATCTGATAAAATTCGAAAGAAAGTCTACTATATAATTTTGGGAAAGGTTAACCATAGCCCTTAAGGTTATGTTTAAGCATTTAATACTATTATTAATGTGTGTGCATTTAAGGTTTAAATACAGCTGGTACATGGATTAGCATTGAACAACACCTGTTTGTACTCCTTTAATTGACATGGAAAATAATGGTTGACTAATTTTTCATATTTAATGTTTATCACATAGCGTTAGTTCTATAATAAATCAAGATTTTAGCAATGATAATTAATATCAAAAAGTATTTTAAAATTATTTTATATAAAAATTAGATACTATATTACTTACCAAATTATACACTATATAAAGAAAAAATGAAATTTTAAAAAAGTTTCTGTACATTGTTAAAATTAAAGTATATAATAAATAATTTAATCAAATTTAAATTGATAAAATTATATCCTAACTATGTTTTTTGAGTTTTTTTGACATGCTAGTAAAATGCTACGGTTTTATACATACAATTATATACACAAAAGGTTAGCTCATTGAGTATTAAATGCTTAGGTGCTGATTACAATTATAATTGTTGAAAATGAGCTGTATTACTAGGTCAAGTTTACAAAAATGATGAAAATTAAATGTTTAGCCATAGCTCTAAGGGGTGTGGTTAACATTACCCTATAATTTTTAAGATAGGCTAAAATATAAAAAAAATGTTTGAAATATAAATTCGTTCATGGTGTTTTAATAATTTTGATTCGGCCTTGATTGAAACGAACAGTGATGTCTCTTTCTACTGGTATAAGATAATGAGAAAACTACTAATATTATTGGTCTATCCAGATGGTGGCTGATATTAATGAAGTAGATGCGGTGCCAAATTTATTTCCTGTAGGAGTTGTATTTTTGAGGAATGGAGTATTTTATAAACTTGTTAATTGTTATAGGAGGAGTACCGTTGCAAGGGAAAATAAATGAAGATTAGAAGAGAGACAGTTGATAGGTTGGTGGTTGAATTTATTTAGTGAGTTAAATGTTCCCATACGCCCCTCATGCCTCATTATTAATTACCTACAACTCTCCAAATCATTATCTTCCTTCTTAATTTTATTTCCTTTTCCATATTTTTTAGATTATTATTTGTAAATTTATTTCTCATATAAAAAAGATATCCAAGGTTACAAGACTTCAAGTTTTCGATTTATCAGGTATTATATACTAGCCTATAACCCGTGTAAGGTATGGGTCTTAAAAAATAATAAACTAAAAATTTAATGTGAACGGAAAATATTAAAATAAAATAAAATTAATATGATAAGTTATAAAATAAAAAACTTAAATATTAATTGTAACATAAAAAAAATATAAAAAAAATACAGATGGGGCTGAGAAAGATAAATGAGGTATTATTAATAATATTTTACAATAAAATAATATTAATAATAAGGACAGATAGAAAATCTAACATGTTTTAATTAAAAAATGTAATTGTCCGTGATATTTTTAGAAGTGTTTTAATTATAGTAACTGTATTTATTAAAAAAGTACGTTGATATGTTAAAATAAGTAAGTTTTTTTAATAAGGACAAATAGAAAAGCTAACATGTTTTAATTAAAAAAAGTAATTGCCCATAATATTTTTAGATGTGTTTTAATTATTTTAATTGTATTTTTTTTAAAAAAACATGTTCACTTATTAAAATAGGTAAATTTTTTTAAATAATTAAAAGTATTAAAATAGGTTTTAAATTATATAAGTAAGGGTTGCACTTGATATTTTTGGAAAATAAAAGGCAATCAGCTGGTTACTATTTTTAAATTATTTTATTATTTATTAAATATAGTATTAAAATAGGTTTTAAAATAAATGAGTAAATATTGCACCTCATATTTTTGGAAAACAGAGATTTTAGTGATAAGAAATATAAATGATAATATGTTTTAATTTAAAGGTAATTGTCGTGATATTTTTGGAAAATGGGTAGATTTTGTTAGGAAAAAATATTTTAATTATAAAAGGCAATCATCTAGTTACTATTTTTATATTTTTATATTATTTATTAAATAGAATAAAAGACGGAAAACCAAAAATCGACCGAAAACCGAAAACTAAAACTTTCAATGTTTCGGTTTTAATAATATAGTATATAGTATATATATATATGCTAGTGATCAAATACAAACCTTTTTTAAAATACAAACTAAGAATCAATCTAAGCCCTTAGATTAATCTAATCTAATGCCCCCCCTATATGCACAACACACAACTAAAATATACCCTCCCACACTCAATCACACATATTCCCCTTCGTTTTTAATTTGACTTTTCCCGTCAATCGGAGAGTTTTTTTTGAAATCCGACTTCATCGTATTTTTCTCCATCTCCCAACGATCAATTTGCACACCATATGTGCTATGTTTTAACGCGATTTGAAAAAAAAATATTTAGTTCGTAGTTTGTAGTCTAAGAGTGGTTTGTATTAGAGTAAACTCATATATATATAGTTAAGTTCTTTGGAGACCACATTTTTTGTGGAGATCTGGAGATCACATACGTTCTACAATCTAAATTTGGTAAAATAGATCATATTTTGTAATCAAAAATTTGCAAAACGTACTGTTTTGCAAAGTATATTCTATGAAAATCAGTATTTCATTGAAAATCTTGAAAATCATGTAAGTTCTGCAAACTAAACATGAATGTTCTGCAAACCGAACATGTTTTGCTATGTTTTAGTTGCAAAACATATATAATTTTAAAGATTTTAAATGAAAATAGTTATTTTCATAGAACATAATTTATAAAATATTATATTTTACTAGATTTAGATTGCAGAACATATGTGATCTCCACGTCTCCACAAAGGTGATCTACATAAAACTTATATATATATATATATATATATATATATATATATATTAAATTTGTATGGCTTATAATTTCACTTTAAGTGTACTATTAATATTTTGACTTGGGTTTGAACTATGTGATTTTTTTAAAATTTATAGTGCTATATATATTTTTTAATATAGTGAAACAGTGTGAATTTGAATCTTCAATAAATGACCATGAAAAAAAGAGAATTTTGTCCGTGAATTTTATAATTTGATAATTACGCTATTTTTATTTATAATATATATATATATATTGAAAAAAAATTATTTTAAATTGTTTTTTTGAGTAAAGTCCTATGTCATACAGAAGTACATTCATATATAGTGTATGTTTGGGGTATCTTAAAAAAGTTGACTTATATTTTAAAATGAATAAGTGATAAGTGAATTAATTTTTAGGTGTTTGGATAAATTTACTTATAAGTTAGTTACAAATTTGTTAATTTACATTTTAAAAATAATTATTAAATACAATGAGCTAAATACATATATTTTAAATTAAAAAAAGCATTTAAAAACACAAATTTAAAAATATGAAGTATTAAAAGACAAAGAAATCAAACAATAAGTCAATAAGCTAAGTAAAATACATTGTTAATAAGTTATAAGTTAGTTTATAAATAGGATTTATATAAAAGTTATTACGGATTTAAAAGCGTTTGCCAAACAGGCCCTCGAAAAAGCAAACACGGGGTATCTTCTATTTCCTTTCACGGTAAAAGTAAACAGGCGGCCTATATATACAGATGGTAGATGTGAGCTTTATTATTGTCTCTACTAAAAGCTAAGCATCTCTGTGTTTCTCTCCATACTCGTCTTACATATTTCAATACTTGGAGGATAGTAAATTTAGAAACAAGGAAAGGACATGGGTATCTTTTCATTGATGACAGGAATGGCAGGACCAAGCGGGTTTGGATCTGCTTCTACTGCTGAACAAGTCACTGACGGGATTGATGCTACCAATCTCACTGTCATCGTAACTGGTAATCGTACATTTTCATAACAATTTTAGCGTGAAAACACGTCAATATTTTTCGAAACTGCACAACATTTATTCTTTCTTCTTTTTTATCGAATCCGTATATTACATAATGACGTTGATGTGTACAGAAAAATTATTGGGTTAGACCTTTTTGTTTAGTATCCCGATTTTACATGTTCTTAGCTAGGAACGTTGCATCTGACTTGGGAGTTATGTCTGCTCATATATGCCATATTTATATTCGATTGATTTCCGGTGCAAAATACCAAAAAGATACTGATATCAATTTGTGCATATAAACCAGGAAGGAAATTTACTAGTAAATTGCACTGTCTGATCCGGTAGGAATAATTTCTTTGGATATTTAGACTTAATTTACTCTTTATTACAGATTTTGGTGGTCCAAAATGATATAAGGAGTAATCTGATTAAGATTGTACCAAACAAGTCGATACGGATAGCAACGGATGCTATCGATCTTATTTTGCCTCATTGACCCGATGTAACAGTACTCCTGTTTTAAACCTTAACCTTTAATTAAATTTCGAATGTATTAGATTTTGTGTTTTGGTGATTTTATGTTTCAGTGATCGGAAGAGTGAAGGCCATAATATTTGTTGAGAAAGTTTTGAGTTATAATGATCACTCGGTAATTCTTGTTCTTTTATAGGAGCCAACCCTTTAACCTTATTGTGTCGTAATTACATTCAAAAAAATTTGTATTCTATGATCCATTTTAACTGATATTTGACTTTCGACTTTGATGTTAAAGAATACTAATACCAATTATATTTTTGGTAAAAAAATTCTAATACTTCAATATCCGTGTGTTAAAATGTCAAAAGCAAATAAATGATCTGAAGAAAATACTCTATATTTTTAAGTGATGTTATAATTAAAAAAGAATAACTAATTTGGGACTGAGCGAGTATATTTATGTGTTATATATTTTTAAGTATTATGAGATCTCTCTTTTCTTCTTCTTTATATGATTGGATGGTTTCTTTGACTATCTTTAGTTTATTTGTTTTTAATAGTCCTGCAGACACTTAATAATTAAACTTATGTTATCTTTCCTGATAATTACTACAAATTAAACGTCAGTTTAGATTAATACTATATATAAGTCATGAAATTTTATTATTGAAGTAACTGTTATGATCTGATGACAATTATATACATGCAGGAGGGGCAAGTGGAATTGGGTTGGAAACAGTAAGAGTGTTAGCACTGAGAAAAGCTCATGTGATAATAGCAGCAAGGAATGTAGAGGCTGCCAATGAAGCAAAACAGCTTATTCTTAAAGACCAAGAAAATGCTCAAATTGATGTTCTTAAACTTGATCTATGCTCTATTAAATCTGTCAGGGCTTTTGCTGATAGCTTCAAGGCTCTTAACCTTCCTCTCAACATTCTCATGTACGTGTATATATTTTCTTTTTCCTAACACCAATGTTGAAGACCAACAGATCAATCCAAAGTGGCTCGATAGTTTTAAATTGTATTTTCTTTTTTGAACTTCAGAAACAATGCTGGCATTATGTTTTGCCCGTACCAACTTTCGGAAGATGGGATAGAGATACAATTTGCTACAAACCATCTGGGTGAGTAGTACGGATTACTAGCTAGTAATTTTAGAGAACTAAAACTTTTAGAAATTTATTTAATAAGAATGTTGAAATGTTATTGGGTTACAGGGCATTTCTTGTTAACAAATCTGTTACTTGACAAGATGAAGGAGACAACAGAATCTACGGGTATTGAAGGTAGAATTGTGAATTTGTCCTCAATAGCTCACCAACATACTTATTCAGAGGGAATACGATTCGAAAACCTCAATGATGAAAAGAGGTATGAATACAGGCATACAGATGCATGCACATATTTGATCTATTAGTCAAACTGTTAAAAGTAATTCTATAATTGCTATATGTTATATATGCATGTATGCCTACTATATATAATATAAATGAAATGACATTGTGCATTGTATTTGTTTGCGTACTTGTTATTAAACTCTTGCTTTCACCAGCTATTCGGACAAGAAGGCATATGGACAATCGAAATTAGCAAATATATTGCACGCTAATGAGCTGTCCCGGCGTCTAGAGGTGATTTTATCTGCTCCAATTTCTTAACTGATGAACTTATTTCAAATAAACAATTCTTTGCTGTTATGTTTTTTGGCTGTTTCTTGATTAGAAATAAATTGCAGGGAGAGGGAGCAAATATCACAGTGAACTCGGTGCATCCAGGATTGATTATGACAAATCTCTTTAAATACTCTGCCGTTCTGTTTAGTAAGCACCAAAATAAGTAATTAAAGTATCAAAATAAGTAAAGTATATTACAGTCCAAAGTTGCTAAGTATATATTTCTGCATATCCTTTATACATGTCTAATTAGAATTTGGCAATTATTATCATCAGAACTTCTAAAGCTGGTTACTCCTCTAATATGGAAGAATGTCCCACAGGTATTACTCCTAACTAATTACTCCCTCTGTCCCTCTCATTTCTTTACAGTTTTTTTACATTGTTTGACACGCATTTTAAGGCTTTTATAAAGTATAATTCTACAACTTATTTTCAAAATTTTCTTTTTCTAAATAAAAATTTAAACATTATACTTTTATTCAGAAAAAAAAAATTTAAAATAATTTATGAAAATATATTTTATAGGAGCCTTAAAATGCGTGCCGAGTCTGTGTCCCCCAACGTAAAGAACTCGGGGGACAGAGGAAGTATTGTTTTTGGGTCCTTTATTAAAAAGAATACAAGTGGGCTAAGCCCTGATCAGCCGGTCTCCCTCTCTCTCTCAAATATCAATAAGCTAATCAGTACACATTTAATTCTAGGGAGCAGCCACAACTTGCTATGTAGCTCTCCACCCAAAATTGAAAGGTGTAAGTGGGAAGTATTATCAGGACTGCAATGAGTGGCAGCCAAGCAAATTTGCAACCGACGAGAATTTGGCCAAGAAACTCTGGGACTTCAGCAACAAGCTGGCTAATTAACTCTGCTTGTTTAGAAGCTAAGAAGAAACGGAATGCTGGTTTTGCTTAATTTAGTAGTTTGAGTGTGTATTTTCGTACAATGGTAAAACTTGTGTATTGTATGTACTTGAAAGCCGTGTTTCCATATAGTTAAGATGGTACATCATCCTCTTAATATGTTCATTCTCTTTCCCTGTTAATCATTATAAGCATGCATGTGGATGTGGTATATACCATATACGTACGCGCTGAACCTGCATGCCCAGCCCACATACTAAAGTAATGAGTATCCAGTCGTACGTGCTGTCTGCCTTTGGTCCCCAACTCCTTTTCGTACCTACACCATCAAACCCTAAAACACTGTTGGCAACAAGTTTAAGTTACATGTGACCAAGTCCGATATTCACGCCGTAGAATCAGGCTTAAAAATAAATTGTTGATCTAGCTCCATTTGGATTATAGGATTTCAACCCATTATTGAAAATGATCAAGTTTCTATTACATTTTGGGACTATTGCTAATTTGCTATATTAATATTCTTCTAGTAAGCTACAAGAATATAATAGTCAATTTCTACCTTCACAGGCTTCTTGAAGCCATAATTTCTACCTTCACAAGCTTCTTGAAGGTACGTAGTAGTAATTTGTTACTGACTTTAGGCAGCAACACCTAGGATTCAAGTTGGGTAATAGCACTTTGATGCCATAATTATAAATTGCACCTAAATTAAGGTGAAGGCATGAAGTTGTAGTCTTGGGGGTGGGGGGGTCAGAAATCAATGAAGAGTAAAGGCCGGGTTCGGGCAGTAGGAAACATGACAATTGACAAGAAATATTGTACTACTAGTACAAGTTTACTCCATCCGTCCCTATTTAGTTGTCATGTTTTGACTTTCAGTGGTTAAATTGATGTTTGATTAATATTTACATGTTTTCAATTTATAATTTGTAAAATCAGAAAAATACATATTAAAGTAAGTTAAATATACTTTCCAATGATTTAATTTTTATCATACTTATTATTCATATGTAATATAAGTAGATTACAAGAATACAATGTTCAGGGTGTCAGCACTTTATCTTCAACATAAACATATAACATACCATATATCATTCATACGAACGCTACGTCAAATTTTGGCTTCCGTCACATAAAATATGTGTGGCTATGAACTTTACGTCACTCTTTAATTTTTCAGCCAAGTGTCACCTAAGGTCGGATCATGGTATGCCCTCTACGGACACACCCCGGTTGTGTGGCTGTAACTCAAAACAGAGTGACTAAAGCATACCACCATTTGGGTCTGACAGCTCCCATTTTAAGCTCAAACGTGTGACTAAATACCAACTTGCAGCCAGTATGTGTAGTGGCTAAAGAGAATTAATAACGTGGCTAAATACCAACATTCATCAAAGGTTTAGTTTTGGTCGCACTATTTTTTGGTAAATCGTGGCAACAAGCTTTGGTATGGCCACATTATATAATTTTTGTGTGGTCGTTTCTATGTTATATACACTATTAAATGACTGAATTTAGTCACTAATAATTGTAGTAACTATCGCCCAATATAATATAGATTGTTTGTAATAAGTAGTGTGGCTGAAGTGTGGTACTAGCCACACATACTTAACCAAATTACAAAAAGGTTTCATTTGTATCATAAATGACCACCGTACGAAAAGGCCGATACGTACCAATCATAATACCAAAAGGCCGCAATCCAATCCAAAAAGGCCAGAATATGCAAACAAATAAAATGCCAAAATACAAGTAAACAAAAATGCCAAATTCCAAACTAGTCATAATCCATATTAATATAACCATACTAAATCCATGATCCATAACAACCATATGGAGTAAGTATACTTACTCCACAATCCATAAAAACCACATAACCAGAGTACAGAAAATTAACAAGTTATCGAAAAGTTCACAAGTAACCAGAAAACCACATTAACATGAGTCAAATTCAGTTTACAATTGCACCACCAGCTTTCGCTTCTTCATCGGCTTGTTTGCCTTGTTCGCCTTGGCCTTTGAACGTGTTACTGGGGAATCGGTAATGGTATTACATCTCTTCCCCTTCTTAGCTTGATCTGTGCTATGTTCTTCCTTAGCTTGAGTCGCGCTATGTTGTTCCCCTTCCCCATTGGCCGTTGGATTTGGTACCTAGAGTAAAACATGAAAACAAATACGATAATCATTCCAACAACCCTCAAGTTAAGACCATTCTAACACAAGTAATGTAATTCTATAGATAAGCAAGTTAAGACCGTTGGACAAGTAATGTTATTTATTTAAAGCTCCATCAGTTTAAACAAAATTATAAAGCAGGAGAATAAATGCACACAACCAAAATGGAATGCAAAGTAAGAAACTTACTTGATGATCAATTATCTTGATAAGGTTTTTGGGCCAAGCCACAAAAGAACCCAAAGCATCCTCAACTGTCCGCATATCACCGGCTTCATACGGTAAGAATGCTGCCCCCTTAACAACTTCATCAACAGAAACTCTATAGCAATCATCTTGTAGGGGGACTCCATGAATGGTTTGTCCCTGCTGGTCTGAAAGGATAGCCGTACCACGTGCAACCGAGTTGTTCAAATTCAACGTATACAGAGTATAGTTCATTGGCTACAAAAGTTAGTGGCATAATTAACATCATAAAGGTAAAGTGAATTAATATACATACGCATTTAGAAATATAATGCATACCGATTGGACAGTTGTTGAGGTTTGATTTGACTGAGATGGCATTTGACCAGAGATAGTGGTAGGCTGAGATAAATTAATCTTCTTCCTGGTTCCGGATCTAATCACCTTTTCCTACAAAAGTAGCAGCATAATTGCCAACATATTAAAGTTAAAGTTAATCTCAATATACATGTGCATTTAGCAATATTGTAATACATGTTGGACAATTGTTGGATCTTGTTGTGATTTAGTGGTACGTGGAGATATATAAACTTTCCTCCTGGTGGTGATCACCTTTTGCACCATTGTGGATGTGTCGGCAGTAGGAGTCACTTGTTTTTCCACAGATTTAACCTACAATTTAAGAAAGTTGGACAAGAAATCAGCAATTACTTAGAAAAAATAAAAAAGAAATTAAATTAGCCATTACTTACAGGTGTTAAAAACTCTTTCGATGCTGGGATGGTAACATTAATGTTGTTCCCTTGAAGCATTCCCACTTATCGGTGTTCCCTACAGAATGTAACGTCAAATGGGAAAGTCAAGTGATAACACAAGTTTTGTAAACTATGTTTTGGAATATAGACACAAGATAACTAAATTCGAACACAAAAAACTCCAACAATTTACGTAGTGCTTATATATTTATTGTACTCAGATTTGGATTTTGAATTCTGTTCAGTTAGTCCTTACATCTTGTTTTGTTGCTGAAAGTAGTCCTTGCGATTCCAATTGAGCCATGACTTTATTCAGTTTTTTGTTCGTTGTTGTTAGGTCCTGATAAGTTTGTAGAAGGGGGGTTGAATACAAACTATACCGTTTTATCGAATTTGTTCTATAAATGATTTAACTGTTTAGGAACAAATTGATGCGGAATAAAATGAAACAAGATTCAAGTTAAATAAAACTCTATTAAACTTGAAGGGTGTTACAAATATGATACTGATTACAAGATTGGATCTCAAACTAATTAAAACAAATCTAGAATAAATTCGACATGAATTTATCTATTTTTGTAATAAAAAGATATAACAATATTTGATAATTTGAGATACGTTCTAGAGATAAAAATCCGCTAGATAATCAAAGCAGTACAAGTAAATGAATTCTAGTGGTTTAGATTTAACATAAAGATTCTAGAATTAATTTGCAGAAGAAATGAGCACGGCAGAGTTCTTGACAGGAAAATGTTTTTGATGTAATGTTCTTGATGATCTGTTTTTCTTCTGATTACTTTTCCTTTTGTACTAATCAAGTGGATCAGTACACTTCTGCACGTTCTGTTTCTTTTTACCTTTGGAATGACTATCCGATTTGTACTGGAATGACTATCCAATTTGTACTGGAATGACTATCCAAAGGCTTAGCATGACTATCTGAATTAATGTGAATTATATTAGAATTACTTAAAATCAACCGGGATGACTATCGGGATGACTACCGGTATGACTACCGGTATGACTATCCTGGGTAGTCATTCCAGTTGATTTTAATTACATAATTCTAATTTAATTCAAATTCTAATTCTAAATTAATTCTAATAATTAATTTACTTCACAAATTAATTCTGAAGAATTAATTTATTCAATAAATTAATTACTTAATTTATTTACTAAATTAATTCTGATGAATTAAATTAATAAATAAATTAATAACTAATTTACAATAGAACTTAAATCCTTATAGAATAGTAAAACCAATGCTTGAACCACTTGATCTGCTGAAGAATATCCATTGTCTGATGTTGTCATTTGATGCACTGTCTGGTTCATAAATGATTAACTTCAATGTCTGTTCTTCATCTTGACTTTAAGTTGTGGTTCATTGTCTGCTTTTGACTGTTGATCAACCTTTGTAACCTGTACATTTGCTATCACAAATCTGAAACCTCTGTCACTTTAATAAATCCACTTCTTTGAAGACTTCACTGAGGCTTGAACAAATAATTGAACTTCTTTCAATGTAGTATATCTTCAAATCTGTAGGATGACTTTAATTCTCCATTCTCTTGACAGATAAAACTATCTGAGATTCCTGTGACATATTAACTTATTATTTACTTATTACAGACTTGTTTAACTTAAGTTGTTTCCTCGGAATATTAATAGGCCAAAACATATGCCTTTCAATCTCCCCCTATTTGTTTGTTAGAGAATAACAATCAAATACCTAGAGGATAACTCAACTAACTTAAACAAGAAATAGAAATGACTTTTAAGAGCCAAGTAAATAACAAGAAAAGTTCTGGATTTCATTTAACATTGTCCAGATTCAAACATTAAAGATAAATACAAGATAGATGTTTCTCTAGACTGAACATGTGTTTACATTGATCCTATCTTGAAATACCTAAGCTCTATACATATAACATTTACAGACTAGAGCTTCTTCAAATTTCAGATTCCATCATCTCTCCTTCTTCAAGTGCCTCAAGCAAATCCTTGTCCAAAATACGATCAGATTCAGAAGTAAAGCCACTAGGTCTGACAGGTTGAGCTGTGACTTTCTTCAGCCTATTCTTCATTTGATGATATCTCTTGATATTGGCAATGCAATAGTCTTGAATCAAATCAGCAACTTCTGTCTTTTCCTGTGTAGCAAACCCTGTTGTCCTCAACATGTTCTCCATATAGACAAGATGCTTGGCAGGATAATCTTTCAGAGATATTGGATCCACACCACAAGTTTGAAGTGCCCTTCCTTTATAAAATTTAACTTCATATGGCACATCCACAACTTGAGGGCTAGCTTTCATTGCAAAGTCTCTTAGCTGATCATGCAGCAGCTCAGCTAATGGAGAAGTTCTTTTTACTTTGCACATGAATACCCAAAGCTCAGAGAGAGTTCTACCTTCCAGAAGATTAAGAGAAACTATGAAAGTTCCCTCATTATGAGTGTAGATGTAGATCTTCAACTCCTCTCTGACTCTGTCAAATCCAGTAGAAATTCTTGAAATCTCCGCATGAAGAGCTTTCATATATATTGTGTTGTCTGGATTGACCTGTCTGTACCTTTCCAACATGCTAAAGAACCTTCCATCATTGTCTGACCCTGTTGGATGTGAGAACATTTCTCTAGCTTTATCCCATTCTTCTCCAAGCTTCAGCCTCACATATAACTTTCTGTCTTTGACTTTTAAATCATGAAGCCTTTGCTTTTCTTGATGTTCAGCTTTTTGGATAACTAGATGCTTTGTGATTATGTCAGACACCTTAGCATTCTCATCTTCTCTTCTCTTTAGATCAGCTTTCTGTCTTAACAGCTCAGCTTCAAAGGCAGGATCCACTTCAGGTTCATCTTCCCAGTCAGCAAAATCAGCCTCTCCTTCAACCTCCACTTCACCAAAGATATCTTCAGGGGTTTCTCCAGATTCAGTATCATCAAAATCTCCCTGTTCACCTTGATAGTAGTCAGCATCAGAAAAGGTTAACTTCTGCTTCCCTTTGTCCTTTCCAGAACCAGAACCTCCAGTTTCTCCTCCTTGATCTCTCACTTCTTCTCCTCCTTGTATCTCCTTCTCCTTATTCTCCCCCTTAGTTGAGGCATCCTCTACAGATTTGACTTTATCAGCCTTAGGATCCTCCTTTTTACTTTCTCTTTCTCCTTCACCATCCCTGTCACCATCGCCCCCTTCATCATCATCACCCTCAAAGAATTTCTTCTGTTCAGTATTGGGTTGATGTGAGACCTTGATCATAGCATATAGATGTTTCATGCCCTCGTTCAGATGATGCATCCCTCCTTCAATCTTGGTAAACCTCTCATCATTGAAGTACTGATTTTCATCAATAGTATCTTGACAGGCGTCTACTTTGGTTGAAATAATAGGAATCTGTTTGATGGCCTCCCTGATCTCAGCATTAGAAACCAAAAGCTCTGACATATCCGAGGCCACTAACACCTGTGATTCTTGAACAGCATTCATCTTGGGGACCAATGTGACCTTCACTCCCTGTATCTCATCTCTAAGATGACCCAGCTGATTATTTACAGAGGTGGAAGAAGAAGAACGTTCATCCACTTGTGCTTTGAGAATATCCTTTTCAGCCTGGGTCTGTTGCAGTTGTTTCTGTAAACCAGCTATTTGAGCCAATAATGAAGCAGTGTATGTGTCATTGTGTGCACTCATCTCAATTTCTCTCGATGGTGTTTCACTCACCTCACGTGCTTGTGTATCGCTCTGTGTTTGTCTCTCAGATCTAACCACTAGCTGTTTATCCATTGTTGGAGTTGAAGTACCTGCAGAAAAAATCACCATAGCCCCTTCTTGAGAGGTCACTGGTGGTGCAATGGGAGTTCGCGAATCCCAATCCATGGTAAAGTCCAAAAATTCATCAGAAATTGAAAACTGAATTGCTTCAGATGTAGACTTACCATGTTGCCCTTCACTTTCTCCAGTTGAAACTGCGAGTGAAGAATCCCTTAGGGGAGCCAGAGATGTTCCCTCTGGGAGGGGAGAAAATGATTCTATTATAGGTGGCAAAGAATCAGATTTTCCCTCTGAAGCCTGTGAAGGCTCTTCTACCGTGACAATGGTAGGCACTGTCTCATGTCCTAAGTGCTCTCCTGGCAGAGTGTCCTGAGTTGCATCTAAAGTTATGTTTTCTCCCATTGTGAGTAACGGGAGTGTGCTTGACTCGGTACAAAATGCCATGGCCCTATGGCGAACTTCAATAGATTCATCCTGTTGAGAGGATGTCTCCAGAGACTGTGTATTGGCCATTTCAAAATCCATATCCTGTTGAAAGGATACAGACGGGCTTACAGATATCTCCCTATATGTTCTTCTTTTCTTAGGAGGTGGAGATAGAGCTGCGGGATCACTCATTGTTTCTTCATCACTACTATTTCTGTTTCTGGTATTGATATAAGGTTCAGGTTGATTTGGATTTGACTCAGTGTTTGGCTCTATGACCGGGGATAGAGTTTGTGGTTCTACAAACTCTTGGTCAGCCCTATCAACCTCTTGGGTTACAGAAACAGTACCAGAAGAACCAGGGATAGAAGTCCTTACCTGTGGTTGTATGACTTCTTCAGTTCCAGCTGATGTGTAAGAACCCGAAATTTTCGGTAGAATTAAAAAAAAAATTTATGATAAAGTGCATCAGTGAATATATGAATGATTAGTGGTTGCAACCACAATGTATTAATGATTTTGAGATTCAAGATTATAAAATGAATATGGATTTCAGTTACAAGTACTTTGTGAATAGAAGGGATGGACTGACCATCTAAATAAGAACAATCTATCTGGAAAATGGGAATATAATATTCCAAGAAAGAAAAGTATTTTCATGTCATCCAAATCGATATCTGTTATGCATCCGACAACTCCGTAAACAAGATAGAGTATGCCTGAGAAAGCACTAGAACATTTTCTAAGTACAAGAAACGTTGGAATTGATATTGATCTACAAGATTGTGGATGAATAGTGATTTTGAGGATTAACAAAGTTTTTCATGCCACCTATGTACGAGACGTAGTGTGGATATTCCGAAGTCATATTAGTGATCTACGGAGTAAATAAGTGAATGCAAAGACGATCGGAATTCAAAAATTCCAAATTTTATTTTGGAATAGTATTTGACCGGACAGCGAATTATATATTATTATATTCAAGAAATGAGATACTAAATTTGAGGAAGTAAGGATTTAATATGTTAGGATTTTATTATATTTAATTTGAGGATTTAGAACGAAAACCACTGAGACAGTGGAACGAACGTTCTAGAAACCGTTGAGACTTTATAACGAGATTAAGCGATTGAGCGAACGAATCATGGATTAAGGATACGGTATATCAAGAGTCCAAGGAAGGATTTATTAAAAAGAGATTTAAGGGATTTAAATCCAAGAATTATAAAGGAGGATTAAATATATTAGTGTTATTATTAAGGAGGTTTCCGGTAAAAAAAATCCTATCGATAAATCATTGAGTTATTCTTTCGAACGATTAGCAAACGGATGGTAACTTCGCGTTTAACCGCCACAGGAGCTAGTGGATGAGGATGTAAGCACTTTAATAGATAGTGGAACATGACATCATGACTTTAATAAAGTATCTAGCATCCAAATGTAATTAGTCAAAGGACTTAAGTGCAAAGACATCAAAGAGGAGTACTTGCTTGCAATTTATATGGATAAGGAAATCTAGGGAGGACCAATAAGGGCATGACAACACATTTGAAAAGGATGCATCCAAGGATTGATGATATATATCACATATATCAACTTTATTAGCCATAAAGTAAACAAAGGAAAGCAAAAGCAAAACAAAACCAAGAAACTCTATTCTGCCAAGCAGAGAACAGCTCGGTAATTTGAGTGTAGAGTCTTCATTACTCAATGCAATTGGGCGTTCTTTAGCTTTCTGGAAACCCCGTGAGATGGTCTACAACTTTCATTCAGGAGCCTCGACCAGGAAACGAGTGCAAGGGCTTCGTTTTGGCTGATCTTTGGGGCGTGTTTTTCCAGTCAGGAAACCCACTTCCATGTTCTTGATTTCTTTGGTGAGATTGAAGATGGTGAGCATAGAGTAAGGCTTCCCCAAGGTTAACCAAGCTTGTTTGAGATTGTAAGAACATCAAGAAGGTATAACCTCTAACCCTCCTTGGTTGTATGTTGAGTTTTAAAGATGATAAGTATTGAGTGAAAGCATGTGTGTTATTGGTGGCTATTATGATGTTAGCTTGCTTAAATTGTGGTTGATTATTGTTTGGTGGTCTTGAGACCTAACCCCTGATTATATAGAGTATGAGGATGATATATTGATGCTTATGAAGTGTATAAGTTGTATGGATGCCCGGTGTGGCTTGGTTGGATTGTTACGATTTTTGGAATATCCGAATTATAGCCGTCGTAATGCCCGATTTTCGTTAACACCTAGATAACCGTGCATCACAGTTGTTCCAACTCACTGTTTAGCTTCGTTTTCTGCCATGATAAGCTAGATAATGTTATAAGCTTCGTTTTAATATAAAGATCATGTAAAATGGATTTACGGTTTAGGAGAAAAGTGAGTTTTAGTAAACGCCGTTCGGAAGAACGACCCATCTCTGGTCAGCAATTTTGAGGCTATGTTTGGACCACTTAGAAGCCATATTAAAATGTGAAACTTTGAGGAATAATGATAGAGACAGTTAGGAAGGCTCACGAAAAAGATTCGGATTAAAAAGATTATTTTTCGATGTTATAAAAATGTTTTAGTCGAGGGCGCGCAAGTGAAAACCACTAAGAGCGAGACTTAAAAACCAAGGTTCCAAATGGTTAAGTACAACTTGGATTTGAGGATGGATTTCGAACCAAACTTATGATATAAGTATTTAACGGATAACATGGACTTAGTATGAGCCTATAACGAGTTAGTAATTCCTTGGTTGTGTTTCGCTTACGTGTTTAAGCATTGAGTTATAAGTGGTTTATCGAGGGGATTAACCGTGTGCTTTCGTTTGACTTTGTCTAGATTGTTCGACATGGTCAGGAGCCCGATCACCTCTCGAGCATCAGGCAAGTTTACTAAACCTTACTCTATTATTAGAGTGGGCATATTTTCGAATGTTTAATACTTGTTGATTCAAAAATATATCTATATATATATTCTTTGTTCCAAGTATCGTGCAAGTTTCTAAAACCATACTTTGAAGTATACATATATTAGATGCAAGTTTTCAAACCTATACCTTTGTAAACTGTTGTGGTGATAACTAAAGATTTTGAGATATATGCTATATGTATATGATTTCGAAATGATTTCTATGATGCTAAGTCAAGGGTATTGACACAAGTTGAACTTGTAAGCTATGGATATAGTAGTATTTTGTAGCTGATTTGCTAAGCAAAACCCTCAGTAGGGGGATATATACTCTGCATTTATACTTTGGACCGGGAATGGTATCAGTTGTTATCTAGAGATATATTATATATTCTCTATATTTATTTTACATACTAAGAATGGTATCAGTTGCTATCTAGGGTTATTTTATTGTGTTATTACAATTAATCTCGATAAATGATTTACAAATTAAAGATCATTTGAAGTTTAATCTATTAAGGGTATATTTTAAATATATGATGAATAGTTGTTATCTACCCTTTTTGATAAGAAAGTACTTTAGAATTATTTCTAAATAAATATTCTTTATTAAATATAGTTTGATTTAATTATTTAAAGCCCTACTTCTTAAGGAAGTATTTTGTGAAAACTATTTTTAAACCCTAGATAGCTAATAAAGTTTTATTCAAACAATTATAAATATAATTAGAGAAGGTTCCCAAAACTATTTTCCGTTTAAGTCTATATTCAGAAAGACTTAAATGTTCGCTCAAACTTCAAAGATCCATGGAACCTTTCTCAAGATTTTATGGTTGTTTCAAGTGGACTGCCCGGTCCTAAATCTTTTAAATCAATGAATTTATCAGTCTGGTTTACTACCATCAAAATGATTTTGATTACTTCCTCAAGATCCGAGGGGTAAGATCAGTGGAATTAGTTGCATCCATTAACAAGCGTCAGCTTGGGAAATATGGGTGAATTTTCCTTTCCAACCAGATATGACTACCTTGTGGAGTTGTATTCTTGGGGAAAAAGGGGAAGGAACTTTATGTTTCAGTGTTATGGATTTACTCGAACTTGGAGATATATAAGGGACTGAGTAGCGCCGGTCCCCTAAGGGAATTACGCGTAGATCGTCGTTCTTTCCTTAGATTTATCAGTGCCCGACCGTAGGAGAAGTGGATGTAACAGAATCGACCGTCCAAGAACGGGTCTGTTCATCCTGCCTACAACCGATTGGCGGGGAGGTAAGTCGGTGTGAGACTGATTATCTTCCCTTCTACGTAGAAAAACAGCAGGGGGATTCGCCTTACGACTGATCATCGTAGGGGTATCCTCGGCGCCCAGCATCTCCATCTACAGTTCACTATTCATGAAAGAGCACATCTTGTGCAAGTTTTCAGAGAAAGAGAAATTACTCCAGTTACTCAGTTTTATGCAAGTTTTCAGAAAAGAAAGTTTATTCCAGCATTTCAGTTCTATGCAAGTTTTCAGAAAGAGAAAGTTTACTCAAGAGTATTCCAGTTTATTTCAGTATATGAGTTTACCAGAAAGAATATGAATTTATCAGAAAGGTATATGATTTTTGAAAAAGGTATATGGAATCAGATGAGTTTCGAAAATGGATTGGACATATTTTGCCTTGTCTTTATTTCCAGATTATGATATGAGATAAATGTTTGATATGAAAGATGATATTTGGAAATTCCTACAACTTCATCTTTTATTTTATGAGTCATGACTCTGATAAAACCTGATTAAGGATATATATGTATAAGTGGATTTTGGGTTATGGAATCCTTATATTGAATTTCCTTATAACTTCATCTTTCAAGTATATGTTGATAGTCGGCTTATATTTCATATAGCAGATATTTTACAGAAAGGATATACTGAATTATCTTGTTATTTCATCTTTTATACTATACTAGAACTTTGTTCAATAGTATGAATATCGAAAGTTTGCAGAATATTATGGTGATGATATTTGAAATACAACAATGGTATTTTTTTTGGAATACATTCCGATAAGGAAATGATTTCAGTATCAAGATATTTTGACAAATTATTGTCGCATACCCGCTTTATTTCTGGGTTGAATAAAAGGGCAGAATTATGCCATACTTTCATTACCTTGCTGAGCTATCGCTCACTCTTGCTATTATTTTATATATATTATATAGCAGCGAAGCAGGATGCCAATGGGACGGCACATACCTCGCAAGGCGTTTCCATTAAGCAGTTTCTAGCAGCGATCCCGAGAGTAGTACGAACCAATCGAATCAGGCTACGGCTTTTGGTATTCAGCTCATATATATACATGAATGGTATAAGAGGATTGTGAGCATCAGAAGGCTAAGTTGGTAATGTAACAATACTTAGAAATTGTATCAGTAGCAGATTCAAAAGACATTTGGGTATTGTAATAAAAGTTATTTATTCCGCAGTTGTTGTATTGTGTCGTTTCTGAGACTCTAACCTGTGTGTGTGTGTGTGTGTGTGTGTGTGAGACATATGTTGTGGGGTCATGAGCAGGTGAATTATGAATGGTGTGAGTAATACAGGTAAGGCAAGGAGTTCATGGATTGTGACAACCCTAAATCCCTGACCCCGGATTTTGGGCTGTTACATGATGTAACTATCCTTTGCTCTGGAATTGGTGGTTCAAATGATGGTAAGTTAATGAAGTTTGTCATGTAGTTGGAAATGAGAACTGGGACACTGCCATATTTGAAGGATGTTTCTAATCTTTGAAAGAACTTTTTGTCAGTGGTCGGAGAAATGAAAAAACGACCATTCCTGAACAATTCTTGATGCTCATTAGAAAGTATAGAATTAAGAACAAGTGATAGAAAACGAGGATAAAAACATTTGATCTTTCTACCATTGTCAAATTCCTTTCTAGCATTAAACACCCTCCTAACAACAATTTCCCAAAGAAGGTGGCCAACATTGAGTCTTTTGTTAAAAACAATTGCATAACCAATAACTTGTAAAAGATAAGGAATATTCTGAAAGTTATTTTTCGTGCAATTGCTAAAGACCTTAGCCAAGGTATCAAAGAATAAGTCCCATTCACATACAAGATTCCCTTTAATTAACTTAGACAAATTTAGGGGACCTTGATAGTGAATACTGAGGAAAAACCTAGTTAATTCTTCTTCAGTGGGGAGTCTGTCAAAATTATCCTGAGGAAACTGCAAGACATTACAAAATGTTTCCTCAGTGATAATGTACTGTGTGTCCTGAATGTTGAAAGATATAGTTGAGAAATCATCAGAGACAACAGCAGTTGAGCAAAGTAAATATAAAGGATCAACTTTCAAATCAACATTAGAACATATTGCATAATTAACACAAGAATGTTGATTAAGAAAGGAAATCCAAGGCCTAAAACGTTCAAAAGAACATTTCAGGGGATCAAAATAGCCATGGTAATTAGTAAGAACAATCTCAAATTGCTGGGCCATTTTAACACAAATTAATAGAGTTAATTTTAGATTAATTCTAATTTAGGGAATAAATTCCAAGAAATAAGAATTATATCAGAAATTAATTAAATCAATTTATGCCGATCCAAAAAAAATTTGACAGCAGTTCTTTACTTAAGAGAATAAAGAACCAAACAAGAGAAGTAAGTTTTGTAAAAACAAGAACTTGTGAAGGAATGAAGGACAAAAGACAATCTGCTTAGTATTTATAGGCAAAACCCGAATAGCCTGGAATGACTATTGGGATGACTACCGGGTAGTCATACCGATAGTCATTCCAGTATAAAACTGAGAATGACTAAAAACAATAACAGAAAATCATAGAAAAGAAAAGAAAAATAAATAAATATACATACTAATGGAATGACTATCGGGATGACTATGGGATAGTCATACCGATAGTCATTCCAGTACAAAAATCAAAGTACTGAAGTAAGTAAGTAAAAAAGACAGAAAAAATAAATTAAAACAAAAAACTCTACAATGACTACTGGAATGACTATGTAAGATAGTCATTCCGATAGTCATGCTAGTACAAAGACAAACCTGTTCACAAAAACTAGCAGAATTAATTAAAATCCCTACAGAAAAATGCATAAAACTAAGAAAAATGCATGAAAAATTTATACAAAATTAGAAAAATTCACAGACAAAATCCATAAATCCTAGAAAAATATGCAGAAATATATAAAATTGCATAAAATAATATAAACCTGCAGAAAAGTTTAAACAACAATATATACAAACTGAAAAACACCTAAATAATTCTAAATAAATATATTTTCAATAAAAATACATTTCTCCACTTAAAAAAATATGAGAAAAATATTTTTAAAGAAAATAAAATATTCAGAACCATTTAAATCAACAAGCATGCAATTATTAAGTGAGAATTGGCAGAAAATATCAATTAAATGACAAGAGAAAATGAATTTATTGAAAGAACAAACATGACAGATACATTGTTAATCACTAAGACTGTTTAACATACCCAATTTACCAACTAACTTGATAAATGTGGACTCATCAACAGATTTAGTGAATATATCTGCAGTCTGTTCTTCTGTGGGTACAAAGTGCAACTCCACAGTTCCATTCATGACATGCTCTCTGATAAAATGATACCTGATGTCAATGTGCTTCGTTCTCGAGTGCTGCACAGGGTTGTTGGAGATTGCTATGGCACTTGTATTATCACAAAATATGGGAATTTTGTCTAATGCAAAGCCATAGTCCTTTAATTGATTCCGTATCCATAAGATCTGAGCACAACAGCTTCCAGCAGCAATATATTCAGCTTCTGCTGTTGAATTGGAAACTGTTTGCTGTTTCTTGCTATACCAGGAAATCAACCTACCTCCTAGGAATTGACAACTCCCAGAGGTACTCTTTCTATCCACAACACTACCTGCATAATCAGAATCTGTATATCCAACAAGATTAAAACCAGAATCTTTAGGGTACCAGATACCTAGATTAGGTGTACCCTTAAGATATCTCAAGATTCTTTTCACAGCAACGAGATGAACATCTCTAGGGTCCGCTTGGAACCTTGCACACAAGCATGTAGCATACATAATATCTGGTCTACTAGCAGTAAGATAGAGTAAGGAGCCAATCATACCTCTGTAGCTTGTAACATCTACCTTGATAGATTTGTCAGAAGCTCCAAGTTTGATTCCTGTTGGAGATGGAGTCCTTGCTGATGCTGAATCCTCCATGTGATACTTCTTGAGGAGTTCTTTGAGATACTTGGATTGACAAATAAATATTCCATTTGACCTTTGACTTACTTGTAATCCAAGAAAGAACTTCAGCTCACCCATCATACTCATTTCAAACTTACTCTGCATAAGCTCAGCAAATCTCTTACAGAGATTATCATTAGTAGACCCAAATATGATGTCATCCACATAGACTTGGACTAATATCATATCATTTTTGTGTTTCTTTGAAAAAAGAGTTTTGTCTATGATACCTCTAACAAAACCATTTTCTAAAAGAAAACCAGAGAGAGTGTCATACCATTTTCTTGGGGCTTGTTTAAGACCATAGATAGCCTTGAAGAGAAAGTACACAAAGTCCAGCAGTTCCTGATTTTCAAAGCCAGGGGGCTGTTCCACATACACTTCTTCATCAAGTTCACCATTCAGGAATGCACTCTTAACATCCATTTGATAGACTTTAAAATTGGAGTAAGCAGCAAATGCTAAGAACATCCTAATGGCCTCAAGTCTAGCCACTGGTGCATAGGTTTCATCATAATCAATGCCTTCAGCTTGAGAATACCCTTGTGCAACCAGTCTTGCCTTGTTCCTTGTAACAATGCCATCCTCATCTAGCTTGTTCCTGTATACCCATCTAGTACCAACTACTTTCTTGTTCTTTGGCCTGGGTACCAGCTTCCAGACTTGTTGTTGTTCAAACTGATTGAGTTCATCTTGCATAGCAATCACCCAATCTGGATCAGTTAGTGCTTCCTCAGTTTTCTTTGGCTCCATTTTAGATAAAAATGCTGAGAAAAGACATTCATTCTGAGAAGCTCTTCTAGTTTTAACTCCAACATCTGGATCACCAATGATCAACTCAAAAGGATGAGCTCTATTCCATACAGTCTGTCTTGGAAGATTTGATCTTGATGATTCACCTTGAAATTCACTTTGATGTTGTGAGTGACTAGCTGATCCTTCATTTGCTCCCCCTGAGTTGTTGCCTGTTTGCCTTGATGATCCTTCTCCAGTGCTGGTGGTATCTCCATTGTTACCAGTGTTTCCACCACCATCACCAGGATCATTATCATCATTGTTATTATCATCACCAGCAATAACTTCAGGTGGGGCTTCATCATCTGATTCTGAGTCTGGCAAGTTATCAAACTTCAGCTCTTCAGATGAATCTTCTTTTTGGATATTGGGGAACTTAGTGTCATCAAAAGTAACATTGACACTTTCCTTTACTGTGTGACTGCCAACTACATAAACCCTGTAAGATCTTCTGGAATAACCAACAAAAATGGCTTCTTGTGCCTTTGCCTCAAACTTGCCACGTTTAACATTCTCATCTAAAAGCACAAAGCATTTTGCTCCAAATACATGAAAGTACTTGACAGTTGGTTTCTTGTTGTTCATGATCTCATACGGAGTCTTCATTAGGTCTTTGTTGATTAAAGTTCGATTCTGAGTATAACAAGCTGTATTCGCTGCTTCAGCCCAAAAGTATATTGGAAGTTTGGACTCACTTAACATAGTCCTAGCAGCCTCAATCAATGTACGATTCTTTCTTTCCACTACTCCATTTTGTTGAGGAGTTCTAGGGGCAGAATACTGTCTTGTTATTCCTTTATCAGCACAAAAGTCATTCAGAATGGCATTCTTGAATTCCGTACCATTATCTGACCTTATGGCTCTAACAGGGAATCTAGAATCCAGCTCAATCAACTTTACATGGCTAATCACCAGGAATGGGGTCTCATCCTTGGAATGTAGGAATAAAACCCATGTATATTTTGAATAGTCATCAACAATCACAAGTGCATATTGTTTCTTTGACATGGACATCACATTAACTGGACCAAACAAATCCATGTGCAGTAGCTGAAGAGGTTCAGTTATTGATGATGTGTCAGTGCCCTTGTGAGAAGCTTTCTTTGACTTTCCCTTCTGACATGCCTCACACAGTCCTTCCTGTGTAAATTCCATCTGAGGCAAACCTCTAACTAATTCCCTCTTGACTAAAGAGTTCATAGTTTTGAAGTTAAGGTGAGACATCTTCTTGTGCCATAGCCAACTATCATCTGATGAAGCTTTAGCATAAAAACAATTCACTTCATCTTTGAATCCCGAGTTCAGATCAGCTATGAACAAGTCACCTTTCCTTACTCCTTGAAGAGCAGGCTTTCCATTCTTCTTGTGAGTGATCTGACACTTCTCTCTTTCAAAGGAAACAGCATATCCTCTGTCACAGAACTGACTGATGCTGAGAAGATTGAACGTCAGACCTTCCACAAATGAAACATCTTCAATGATAACATTTCCGTACTTCAAACAGCCATATCCTTTCGTAATACCCTTGCTGTTATCTCCAAAGGTAACTACTGGGCCAGCTTTCACAATCATATCTGATAGCAGGGCTCTATCTCCGGTCATATGCCTTGAACAGCCACTGTCCAGAATCCACATAACTCGGTTTACCTGTTTAACTCCCTGCAATATCAGATTGATTAGTCCTTCTTCGGAGCCCAAAATTGATTGGGTCCGGCATACTTAAAGAACTGGCCTTTGTCAGGCAAAACAACATTTCTAACTAAAACTACTTCATCCTCTTTCACATAAGAGTGTTTCCATTTATAACCAGCCTTAACACATTTCTGAGTAGGCTTAGGGATAAATGAATCCACTCTAGTCTGAGGAGGACTAGTAGTCTTTGTTTTAACATGCTTCTTATTATTAACATGTTGACGTGGAGCAGTCTTATCACTAGATACATGCTTTTTATTAAAGAAAGCATACATAACATTAAAAGCACAAGACATGCAATTACCCACACCACATGCTTTATGAGAAGAATTAATAGCAGGCATGTTAGTTCTACAGTTGTTTTGATCCAATTTATGGATATCTGATTTAGCCTTTTTAGTTGTAGCAACTTTGACTGGAATATCAGATACACACTTTTTGGATTTCTCAGCTTCTAAGGCAACATCTTCTTCATGAATCTCCTCAGCAATAATGATAGAAGATTCATTCAGAGGCTCTGCCTCAGACTCCTTACAGAAGGGTGTTTTAATACCCTTAAGAATATAAGGAACAGCCTTTCCTTCTTCTCTGACCCTACAAGGTGTATTAATACCAAGCAATCCTATAGCCTCATTATAATCATAACCTATACTGACATGATTACCAATAGCTTGTTTATTGAAAATTTCTTTAGCCGTCTTACAAGAGTTGTAATAGGCATTAGCTTTGGTTTTGAGCTCACTAATCTGCTCTTTGAGAATGGTTTCCAGTTGAATATAACATTTAACCCTAT
The DNA here is from genome assembly GCA_030848705.1 of Heracleum sosnowskyi. NCBI lineage: Eukaryota > Viridiplantae > Streptophyta > Magnoliopsida > Apiales > Apiaceae > Heracleum > Heracleum sosnowskyi. The sequence goes on from CM061237.1 coordinate 29,791,835, forward strand.
TCTCCAGAAAAGCAATTTTCTCATTAAGTTCATCCTGATTAACATGCACAAGTTTCAAATCTTTTAATTCCTTTTCAAGATTTGTGTTTAAAAGATTTATTCTATCATTTTCAGTGCGTGCACAACTTATGGTGCCACCAAGATGATAAATCATTTCAGCGTCAGTAAAGGTTACCTCTGACATGTATCTGGATGAAGTGCTTTCCTCTTTAGCCATTAAAGCAAGATTCCCAATCTCACCTGCTTCTTCATCACTGTCAGTGTCATCCCAACTCTTTCCTTCAGCAACATAGGCCTTCCCAATCTTGTTCTTCTTGCTAGAATCAAATGTGTTTCTAGTCACTTGCTTTGGCTTTCTGCACTCAGTAGCAAAGTGACCCAACTCATTGCAATTGTAGCATCTGATTATACTCCTTTCCACAGTTCCAGTTTTGTAGCCACCCCTTGTGCCACTTGAAGATGAAGATCCACCTCTCTGAAATCTGGGTCTGAACTTAAGATTGGGATTCCTCTTGAATCTAAACTTCCCAAACTTTCTGACTATCAAAGCCAAATCACCATCCTCCAGCTGATCAAGTTCTTCCAAAGAATAGAAGTCACCACCAGATTGATCAATGGATGTTAATCCATATTCAGCATCAATAACATTCATGTGAGAACTGGAAGGTTGAACAGCCTTCACTTCCAGTTTCTGTGGGACTTCAGCAGCCAATGCAGTGGAGGTACCAACAATCCTTCCAGTTCCATACAACTCCTTCTGTTGAATCTGCTCCAGCTCATAGGTCTTCAAGACACCATACAATCTTTCCAAAGCAAGCTCATTCATGTCTCTTGCTTCTCTAATAGCAGATATCTTGTGCTCCAAGTGAGGTGGAAGTGTAAGAAGGAACTTCTTGTTAATCTCCTTGTTGGTGTAGTGCTTCCCATTGAGATTCAGATCATTAATTAATTTGTTGTATCTTTCAAAAACCTGAGAGATACCTTCACCTGGATTTGATCTGAAATGCTCATATTGTGAAGTGAGAATTTCCAGCATATTCTCCCTAACTTCCTCTGTCCCCTCATTGATTATCTCTATTGTTCCCCAAATGTGTTTGGCAGTTTCACAATTTAGAACATGATTATGCATGACAGGATCAAGACTTTCAATAAGGATCAACTGTAGACAGGAATCCAAGGTAACATCCTCTTTCTCATCAGGAGTGTACTCCTTGGGATCTTTAGGGTACATACTAGCAGGCCTAGTAACAACGTTATCCACTGTTATCTCTTCCTCAATAATCATAGGGAGTTTGGGACCTTTCTTCAGCACATCAATATATTTAGGATTTGCAACCTTAAGAAATAGGAGCATTTTCTTCTTCCACATTGAATAATGCTCCTTGCTGAATATTGGGATTTTAACTGTCCCCACTTTCTGTGTAGTAGACATCTTTTGAGATTTTTAGAATTTAAATAAAAAATCAGAGTTTAAAAGAAAAATCTCAAAACAATTGGATCTTTGATTTGTATATCAATCAAAAGGCTCTGATGCCAATTGTTAGGTCCTGATAAGTTTGTAGAAGGGGGGTTGAATACAAAATATACCGTTTTATCGAATTTGTTCTATAAATGATTTAACTGTTTAGGAACAAATTGATGCGGAATAAAATGAAACAAGATTCAAGTTAAATAAAACTCTATTAAACTTGAAGGGTGTTACAAATATGATACTGATTACAAGATTGGATCTCAAACTAATTAAAACAAATCTAGAATAAATTCGACATGAATTTATCTATTTTTGTAATAAAAAGATATAACAATATTTGATAATTTGAGATACGTTCTAGAGATAAAAATCCGCTAGATAATCAAAGCAGTACAAGTAAATGAATTCTAGTGGTTTAGATTTAACATAAAGATTCTAGAATTAATTTGCAGAAGAAATGAGCACGGCAGAGTTCTTGACAGGAAAATGTTTTTGATGTAATGTTCTTGATGATCTGTTTTTCTTCTGATTACTTTTCCTTTTGTACTAATCAAGTGGATCAGTACACTTCTGCACGTTCTGTTTCTTTTTACCTTTGGAATGACTATCCGATTTGTACTGGAATGACTATCCAATTTGTACTGGAATGACTATCCAAAGGCTTAGCATGACTATCTGAATTAATGTGAATTATATTAGAATTACTTAAAATCAACCGGGATGACTATCGGGATGACTACCGGTATGACTACCGGTATGACTATCCTGGGTAGTCATTCCAGTTGATTTTAATTACATAATTCTAATTTAATTCAAATTCTAATTCTAAATTAATTCTAATAATTAATTTACTTCACAAATTAATTCTGAAGAATTAATTTATTCAATAAATTAATTACTTAATTTATTTACTAAATTAATTCTGATGAATTAAATTAATAAATAAATTAATAACTAATTTACAATAGAACTTAAATCCTTATAGAATAGTAAAACCAATGCTTGAACCACTTGATCTGCTGAAGAATATCCATTGTCTGATGTTGTCATTTGATGCACTGTCTGGTTCATAAATGACTAACTTCAATGTCTGTTCTTCATCTTGACTTTAAGTTGTGGTTCATTGTCTGCTTTTGACTGTTGATCAACCTTTGTAACCTGTACATTTGCTATCACAAATCTGAAACCTCTGTCACTTTAATAAATCCACTTCTTTGAAGACTTCACTGAGGCTTGAACAAATAATTGAACTTCTTTCAATGTAGTATATCTTCAAATCTGTAGGATGACTTTAATTCTCCATTCTCTTGACAGATAAAACTATCTGAGATTCCTGTGACATATTAACTTATTATTTACTTATTATAGACTTGTTTAACTTAAGTTGTTTCCTCGGAATATTAATAGGCCAAAACATATGCCTTTCAATCTCCCCCTATTTGTTTGTTAGAGAATAACAATCAAATACCTAGAGGATAACTCAACTAACTTAAACAAGAAATAGAAATGACTTTTAAGAGCCAAGTAAATAACAAGAAAAGTTCTGGATTTCATTTAACATTGTCCAGATTCAAACATTAAAGATAAATACAAGATAGATGTTTCTCTAGACTGAACATGTGTTTACATTGATCCTATCTTGAAATACCTAAGCTCTATACATATAACATTTACAGACTAGAGCTTCTTCAAATTTCAGATTCCATCATCTCTCCTTCTTCAAGTGCCTCAAGCAAATCCTTGTCCAAAATACGATCAGATTCAGAAGTAAAGCCACTAGGTCTGACAGGTTGAGCTGTGACTTTCTTCAGCCTATTCTTCATTTGATGATATCTCTTGATATTGGCAATGCAATAGTCTTGAATCAAATCAGCAACTTCTGTCTTTTCCTGTGTAGCAAACCCTGTTGTCCTCAACATGTTCTCCATATAGACAAGATGCTTGGCAGGATAATCTTTCAGAGATATTGGATCCACACCACAAGTTTGAAGTGCCCTTCCTTTATAAAATTTAACTTCATATGGCACATCCACAACTTGAGGGCTAGCTTTCATTGCAAAGTCTCTTAGCTGATCATGCAGCAGCTCAGCTAATGGAGAAGTTCTTTTTACTTTGCACATGAATACCCAAAGCTCAGAGAGAGTTCTACCTTCCAGAAGATTAAGAGAAACTATGAAAGTTCCCTCATTATGAGTGTAGATGTAGATCTTCAACTCCTCTCTGACTCTGTCAAATCCAGTAGAAATTCTTGAAATCTCCGCATGAAGAGCTTTCATATATATTGTGTTGTCTGGATTGACCTGTCTGTACCTTTCCAACATGCTAAAGAACCTTCCATCATTGTCTGACCCTGTTGGATGTGAGAACATTTCTCTAGCTTTATCCCATTCTTCTCCAAGCTTCAGCCTCACATATAACTTTCTGTCTTTGACTTTTAAATCATGAAGCCTTTGCTTTTCTTGATGTTCAGCTTTTTGGATAACTAGATGCTTTGTGATTATGTCAGACACCTTAGCATTCTCATCTTCTCTTCTCTTTAGATCAGCTTTCTGTCTTAACAGCTCAGCTTCAAAGGCAGGATCCACTTCAGGTTCATCTTCCCAGTCAGCAAAATCAGCCTCTCCTTCAACCTCCACTTCACCAAAGATATCTTCAGGGGTTTCTCCAGATTCAGTATCATCAAAATCTCCCTGTTCACCTTGATAGTAGTCAGCATCAGAAAAGGTTAACTTCTGCTTCCCTTTGTCCTTTCCAGAACCAGAACCTCCAGTTTCTCCTCCTTGATCTCTCACTTCTTCTCCTCCTTGTATCTCCTTCTCCTTATTCTCCCCCTTAGTTGAGGCATCCTCTACAGATTTGACTTTATCAGCCTTAGGATCCTCCTTTTTACTTTCTCTTTCTCCTTCACCATCCATGTCACCATCGCCCCCTTCATCATCACCCTCAAAGAATTTCTTCTGTTCAGTATTGGGTTGATGTGAGACCTTGATCATAGCATATAGATGTTTCATGCCCTCGTTCAGATGATGCATCCCTCCTTCAATCTTGGTAAACCTCTCATCATTGAAGTACTGATTTTCATCAATAGTATCTTGACAGGCGTCTACTTTGGTTGAAATAATAGGAATCTGTTTGATGGCCTCCCTGATCTCAGCATTAGAAACCAAAAGCTCTGACATATCCGAGGCCACTAACACCTGTGATTCTTGAACAGCATTCATCTTGGGGACCAATGTGACCTTCACTCCCTGTATCTCATCTCTAAGATGACCCAGCTGATTATTTACAGAGGTGGAAGAAGAAGAACGTTCATCCACTTGTGCTTTGAGAATATCCTTTTCAGCCTGGGTCTGTTGCAGTTGTTTCTGTAAACCAGCTATTTGAGCCAATAATGAAGCAGTGTATGTGTCATTGTGTGCACTCATCTCAATTTCTCTCGATGGTGTTTCACTCACCTCACGTGCTTGTGTATCGCTCTGTGTTTGTCTCTCAGATCTAACCACTAGCTGTTTATCCATTGTTGGAGTTGAAGTACCTGCAGAAAAAATCACCATAGCCCCTTCTTGAGAGGTCACTGGTGGTGCAATGGGAGTTCGCGAATCCCAATCCATGGTAAAGTCCAAAAATTCATCAGAAATTGAAAACTGAATTGCTTCAGATGTAGACTTACCATGTTGCCCTTCACTTTCTCCAGTTGAAACTGCGAGTGAAGAATCCCTTAGGGGAGCCAGAGATGTTCCCTCTGGGAGGGGAGAAAATGATTCTATTATAGGTGGCAAAGAATCAGATTTTCCCTCTGAAGCCTGTGAAGGCTCTTCTACCGTGACAATGGTAGGCACTGTCTCATGTCCTAAGTGCTCTCCTGGCAGAGTGTCCTGAGTTGCATCTAAAGTTATGTTTTCTCCCATTGTGAGTAACGGGAGTGTGCTTGACTCGGTACAAAATGCCATGGCCCTATGGCGAACTTCAATAGATTCATCCTGTTGAGAGGATGTCTCCAGAGACTGTGTATTGGCCATTTCAAAATCCATATCCTGTTGAAAGGATACAGACGGGCTTACAGATATCTCCCTATATGTTCTTCTTTTCTTAGGAGGTGGAGATAGAGCTGCGGGATCACTCATTGTTTCTTCATCACTACTATTTCTGTTTCTGGTATTGATATAAGGTTCAGGTTGATTTGGATTTGACTCAGTGTTTGGCTCTATGACCGGGGATAGAGTTTGTGGTTCTACAAACTCTTGGTCAGCCCTATCAACCTCTTGGGTTACAGAAACAGTACCAGAAGAACCAGGGATAGAAGTCCTTACCTGTGGTTGTATGACTTCTTCAGTTCCAGCTGATGTGTAAGAACCCGAAATTTTCGGTAGAATTAAAAAAAAAAATTATGATAAAGTGCATCAGTGAATATATGAATGATTAGTGGTTGCAACCACAATGTATTAATGATTTTGAGATTCAAGATTATAAAATGAATATGGATTTCAGTTACAAGTACTTTGTGAATAGAAGGGATGGACTGACCATCTAAATAAGAACAATCTATCTGGAAAATGGGAATATAATATTCCAAGAAAGAAAAGTATTTTCATGTCATCCAAATCGATATCTGTTATGCATCCGACAACTCCGTAAACAAGATAGAGTATGCCTGAGAAAGCACTAGAACATTTTCTAAGTACAAGAAACGTTGGAATTGATATTGATCTACAAGATTGTGGATGAATAGTGATTTTGAGGATTAACAAAGTTTTTCATGCCACCTATGTACGAGACGTAGTGTGGATATTCCGAAGTCATATTAGTGATCTACGGAGTAAATAAGTGAATGCAAAGACGATCGGAATTCAAAAATTCCAAATTTTATTTTGGAATAGTATTTGACCGGGCAGCGAATTATATATTATTATATTCAAGAAATGAGATACTAAATTTGAGGAAGTAAGGATTTAATATGTTAGGATTTTATTATATTTAATTTGAGGATTTAGAACGAAAACCACTGAGACAGTGGAACGAACGTTCTAGAAACCGTTGAGACTTTATAACGAGATTAAGCGATTGAGCGAACGAATCATGGATTAAGGATACGGTATATCAAGAGTCCAAGGAAGGATTTATTAAAAAGAGATTTAAGGGATTTAAATCCAAGAATTATAAAGGAGGATTAAATATATTAGTGTTATTATTAAGGAGGTTTCCGGTAAAAAAAATCCTATCGATAAATCATTGAGTTATTCTTTCGAACGATTAGCAAACGGATGGTAACTTCGCGTTTAACCGCCACAGGAGCTAGTGGATGAGGATGTAAGCACTTTAATAGATAGTGGAACATGACATCATGACTTTAATAAAGTATCTAGCATCCAAATGTAATTAGTCAAAGGACTTAAGTGCAAAGACATCAAAGAGGAGTACTTGCTTGCAATTTATATGGATAAGGAAATCTAGGGAGGACCAATAAGGGCATGACAACACATTTGAAAAGGATGCATCCAAGGATTGATGATATATATCACATATATCAACTTTATTAGCCATAAAGTAAACAAAGGAAAGCAAAAGCAAAACAAAACCAAGAAACTCTATTCTGCCAAGCAGAGAACAGCTCGGTAATTTGAGTGTAGAGTCTTCATTACTCAATGCAATTGGGCGTTCTTTAGCTTTCTGGAAACCCCGTGAGATGGTCTACAACTTTCATTCAGGAGCCTCGACCAGGAAACGAGTGCAAGGGCTTCGTTTTGGCTGATCTTTGGGGCGTGTTTTTCCAGTCAGGAAACCCACTTCCATGTTCTTGATTTCTTTGGTGAGATTGAAGATGGTGAGCATAGAGTAAGGCTTCCCCAAGGTTAACCAAGCTTGTTTGAGATTGTAAGAACATCAAGAAGGTATAACCTCTAACCCTCCTTGGTTGTATGTTGAGTTTTAAAGATGATAAGTATTGAGTGAAAGCATGTGTGTTATTGGTGGCTATTATGATGTTAGCTTGCTTAAATTGTGGTTGATTATTGTTTGGTGGTCTTGAGACCTAACCCCTGATTATATAGAGTATGAGGATGATATATTGATGCTTATGAAGTGTATAAGTTGTATGGATGCCCGGTGTGGCTTGGTTGGATTGTTACGATTTTTGGAATATCCGAATTATAGCCGTCGTAATGCCCGATTTTCGTTAACACCTAGATAACCGTGCATCACAGTTGTTCCAACTCACTGTTTAGCTTCGTTTTCTGCCATGATAAGCTAGATAATGTTATAAGCTTCGTTTTAATATAAAGATCATGTAAAATGGATTTACGGTTTAGGAGAAAAGTGAGTTTTAGTAAACGCCGTTCGGAAGAACGACCCATCTCTGGTCAGCAATTTTGAGGCTATGTTTGGACCACTTAGAAGCCATATTAAAATGTGAAACTTTGAGGAATAATGATAGAGACAGTTAGGAAGGCTCACGAAAAAGATTCGGATTAAAAAGATTATTTTTCGATGTTATAAAAATGTTTTAGTCGAGGGCGCGCAAGTGAAAACCACTAAGAGCGAGACTTAAAAACCAAGGTTCCAAATGGTTAAGTACAACTTGGATTTGAGGATGGATTTCGAACCAAACTTATGATATAAGTATTTAACGGATAACATGGACTTAGTATGAGCCTATAACGAGTTAGTAATTCCTTGGTTGTGTTTCGCTTACGTGTTTAAGCATTGAGTTATAAGTGGTTTATCGAGGGGATTAACCGTGTGCTTTCGTTTGACTTTGTCTAGATTGTTCGACATGGTCAGGAGCCCGATCACCTCTCGAGCATCAGGCAAGTTTACTAAACCTTACTCTATTATTAGAGTGGGCATATTTTCGAATGTTTAATACTTGTTGATTCAAAAATATATCTATATATATATTCTTTGTTCCAAGTATCGTGCAAGTTTCTAAAACCATACTTTGAAGTATACATATATTAGATGCAAGTTTTCAAACCTATACCTTTGTAAACTGTTGTGGTGATAACTAAAGATTTTGAGATATATGCTATATGTATATGATTTCGAAATGATTTCTATGATGCTAAGTCAAGGGTATTGACACAAGTTGAACTTGTAAGCTATGGATATAGTAGTATTTTGTAGCTGATTTGCTAAGCAAAACCCTCAGTAGGGGGATATATACTCTGCATTTATACTTTGGACCGGGAATGGTATCAGTTGTTATCTAGAGATATATTATATATTCTCTATATTTATTTTACATACTAAGAATGGTATCAGTTGCTATCTAGGGTTATTTTATTGTGTTATTACAATTAATCTCGATAAATGATTTACAAATTAAAGATCATTTGAAGTTTAATCTATTAAGGGTATATTTTAAATATATGATGAATAGTTGTTATCTACCCTTTTTGATAAGAAAGTACTTTAGAATTATTTCTAAATAAATATTCTTTATTAAATATAGTTTGATTTAATTATTTAAAGCCCTACTTCTTAAGGAAGTATTTTGTGAAAACTATTTTTAAACCCTAGATAGCTAATAAAGTTTTATTCAAACAATTATAAATATAATTAGAGAAGGTTCCCAAAACTATTTTCCGTTTAAGTCTATATTCAGAAAGACTTAAATGTTCGCTCAAACTTCAAAGATCCATGGAACCTTTCTCAAGATTTTATGGTTGTTTCAAGTGGACTGCCCGGTCCTAAATCTTTTAAATCAATGAATTTATCAGTCTGGTTTACTACCATCAAAATGATTTTGATTACTTCCTCAAGATCCGAGGGGTAAGATCAGTGGAATTAGTTGCATCCATTAACAAGCGTCAGCTTGGGAAATATGGGTGAATTTTCCTTTCCAACCAGATATGACTACCTTGTGGAGTTGTATTCTTGGGGAAAAAGGGGAAGGAACTTTATGTTTCAGTGTTATGGATTTACTCGAACTTGGAGATATATAAGGGACTGAGTAGCGCCGGTCCCCTAAGGGAATTACGCGTAGATCGTCGTTCTTTCCTTAGATTTATCAGTGCCCGACCGTAGGAGAAGTGGATGTAACAGAATCGACCGTCCAAGAACGGGTCTGTTCATCCTGCCTACAACCGATTGGCGGGGAGGTAAGTCGGTGTGAGACTGATTATCTTCCCTTCTACGTAGAAAAACAGCAGGGGGATTCGCCTTACGACTGATCATCGTAGGGGTATCCTCGGCGCCCAGCATCTCCATCTACAGTTCACTATTCATGAAAGAGCACATCTTGTGCAAGTTTTCAGAGAAAGAGAAATTACTCCAGTTACTCAGTTTTATGCAAGTTTTCAGAAAAGAAAGTTTATTCCAGCATTTCAGTTCTATGCAAGTTTTCAGAAAGAGAAAGTTTACTCAAGAGTATTCCAGTTTATTTCAGTATATGAGTTTACCAGAAAGAATATGAATTTATCAGAAAGGTATATGATTTTTGAAAAAGGTATATGGAATCAGATGAGTTTCGAAAATGGATTGGACATATTTTGCCTTGTCTTTATTTCCAGATTATGATATGAGATAAATGTTTGATATGAAAGATGATATTTGGAAATTCCTACAACTTCATCTTTTATTTTATGAGTCATGACTCTGATAAAACCTGATTAAGGATATATATGTATAAGTGGATTTTGGGTTATGGAATCCTTATATTGAATTTCCTTATAACTTCATCTTTCAAGTATATGTTGATAGTCGGCTTATATTTCATATAGCAGATATTTTACAGAAAGGATATACTGAATTATCTTGTTATTTCATCTTTTATACTATACTAGAACTTTGTTCAATAGTATGAATATCGAAAGTTTGCAGAATATTATGGTGATGATATTTGAAATACAACAATGGTATTTTTTTTGGAATACATTCCGATAAGGAAATGATTTCAGTATCAAGATATTTTGACAAATTATTGTCGCATACCCGCTTTATTTCTGGGTTGAATAAAAGGGCAGAATTATGCCATACTTTCATTACCTTGCTGAGCTATCGCTCACTCTTGCTATTATTTTATATATATTATATAGCAGCGAAGCAGGATGCCAATGGGACGGCACATACCTCGCAAGGCGTTTCCATTAAGCAGTTTCTAGCAGCGATCCCGAGAGTAGTACGAACCAATCGAATCAGGCTACGGCTTTTGGTATTCAGCTCATGTATATACATGAATGGTATAAGAGGATTGTGAGCATCAGAAGGCTAAGTTGGTAATGTAACAATACTTAGAAATTGTATCAGTAGCAGATTCAAAAGACATTTGGGTATTGTAATAAAAGTTATTTATTCCGCAGTTGTTGTATTGTGTCGTTTCTGAGACTCTAACCTGTGTGTGTGTGTGTGTGTGTGTGTGTGAGACATATGTTGTGGGGTCATGAGCAGGTGAATTATGAATGGTGTGAGTAATACAGGTAAGGCAAGGAGTTCATGGATTGTGACAACCCTAAATCCCTGACCCCGGATTTTGGGCTGTTACATGATGTAACTATCCTTTGCTCTGGAATTGGTGGTTCAAATGATGGTAAGTTAATGAAGTTTGTCATGTAGTTGGAAATGAGAACTGGGACACTGCCATATTTGAAGGATGTTTCTAATCTTTGAAAGAACTTTTTGTCAGTGGTCGGAGAAATGAAAAAACGACCATTCCTGAACAATTCTTGATGCTCATTAGAAAGTATAGAATTAAGAACAAGTGATAGAAAACGAGGATAAAAACATTTGATCTTTCTACCATTGTCAAATTCCTTTCTAGCATTAAACACCCTCCTAACAACAATTTCCCAAAGAAGGTGGCCAACATTGAGTCTTTTGTTAAAAACAATTGCATAACCAATAACTTGTAAAAGATAAGGAATATTCTGAAAGTTATTTTTCGTGCAATTGCTAAAGACCTTAGCCAAGGTATCAAAGAATAAGTCCCATTCACATACAAGATTCCCTTTAATTAACTTAGACAAATTTAGGGGACCTTGATAGTGAATACTGAGGAAAAACCTAGTTAATTCTTCTTCAGTGGGGAGTCTGTCAAAATTATCCTGAGGAAACTGCAAGACATTACAAAATGTTTCCTCAGTGATAATGTACTGTGTGTCCTGAATGTTGAAAGATATAGTTGAGAAATCATCAGAGACAACAGCAGTTGAGCAAAGTAAATATAAAGGATCAACTTTCAAATCAACATTAGAACATATTGCATAATTAACACAAGAATGTTGATTAAGAAAGGAAATCCAAGGCCTAAAACGTTCAAAAGAACATTTCAGGGGATCAAAATAGCCATGGTAATTAGTAAGAACAATCTCAAATTGCTGGGCCATTTTAACACAAATTAATAGAGTTAATTTTAGATTAATTCTAATTTAGGGAATAAATTCCAAGAAATAAGAATTATATCAGAAATTAATTAAATCAATTTATGCCGATCCAAAAAAAATTTGACAGCAGTTCTTTACTTAAGAGAATAAAGAACCAAACAAGAGAAGTAAGTTTTGTAAAAACAAGAACTTGTGAAGGAATGAAGGACAAAAGACAATCTGCTTAGTATTTATAGGCAAAACCCGAATAGCCTGGAATGACTATTGGGATGACTACCGGGTAGTCATACCGATAGTCATTCCAGTATAAAACTGAGAATGACTAAAAACAATAACAGAAAATCATAGAAAAGAAAAGAAAAATAAATAAATATACATACTAATGGAATGACTATCGGGATGACTATGGGATAGTCATACCGATAGTCATTCCAGTACAAAAATCAAAGTACTGAAGTAAGTAAGTAAAAAAGACAGAAAAAATAAATTAAAACAAAAAACTCTACAATGACTACTGGAATGACTATGTAAGATAGTCATTCCGATAGTCATGCTAGTACAAAGACAAACCTGTTCACAAAAACTAGCAGAATTAATTAAAATCCCTACAGAAAAATGCATAAAACTAAGAAAAATGCATGAAAAATTTATACAAAATTAGAAAAATTCACAGACAAAATCCATAAATCCTAGAAAAATATGCAGAAATATATAAAATTGCATAAAATAATATAAACCTGCAGAAAAGTTTAAACAACAATATATACAAACTGAAAAACACCTAAATAATTCTAAATAAATATATTTTCAATAAAAATACATTTCTCCACTTAAAAAAATATGAGAAAAATATTTTTAAAGAAAATAAAATATTCAGAACCATTTAAATCAACAAGCATGCAATTATTAAGTGAGAATTGGCAGAAAATATCAATTAAATGACAAGAGAAAATGAATTTATTGAAAGAACAAACATGACAGATACATTGTTAATCACTAAGACTGTTTAACATACCCAATTTACCAACTAACTTGATAAATGTGGACTCATCAACAGATTTAGTGAATATATCTGCAGTCTGTTCTTCTGTGGGTACAAAGTGCAACTCCACAGTTCCATTCATGACATGCTCTCTGATAAAATGATACCTGATGTCAATGTGCTTCGTTCTCGAGTGCTGCACAGGGTTGTTGGAGATTGCTATGGCACTTGTATTATCACAAAATATGGGAATTTTGTCTAATGCAAAGCCATAGTCCTTTAATTGATTCCGTATCCATAAGATCTGAGCACAACAGCTTCCAGCAGCAATATATTCAGCTTCTGCTGTTGAATTGGAAACTGTTTGCTGTTTCTTGCTATACCAGGAAATCAACCTACCTCCTAGGAATTGACAACTCCCAGAGGTACTCTTTCTATCCACAACACTACCTGCATAATCAGAATCTGTATATCCAACAAGATTAAAACCAGAATCTTTAGGGTACCAGATACCTAGATTAGGTGTACCCTTAAGATATCTCAAGATTCTTTTCACAGCAACGAGATGAACATCTCTAGGGTCCGCTTGGAACCTTGCACACAAGCATGTAGCATACATAATATCTGGTCTACTAGCAGTAAGATAGAGTAAGGAGCCAATCATACCTCTGTAGCTTGTAACATCTACCTTGATAGATTTGTCAGAAGCTCCAAGTTTGATTCCTGTTGGAGATGGAGTCCTTGCTGATGCTGAATCCTCCATGTGATACTTCTTGAGGAGTTCTTTGAGATACTTGGATTGACAAATAAATATTCCATTTGACCTTTGACTTACTTGTAATCCAAGAAAGAACTTCAGCTCACCCATCATACTCATTTCAAACTTACTCTGCATAAGCTCAGCAAATCTCTTACAGAGATTATCATTAGTAGACCCAAATATGATGTCATCCACATAGACTTGGACTAATATCATATCATTTTTGTGTTTCTTTGAAAAAAGAGTTTTGTCTATGATACCTCTAACAAAACCATTTTCTAAAAGAAAACCAGAGAGAGTGTCATACCATTTTCTTGGGGCTTGTTTAAGACCATAGATAGCCTTGAAGAGAAAGTACACAAAGTCCAGCAGTTCCTGATTTTCAAAGCCAGGGGGCTGTTCCACATACACTTCTTCATCAAGTTCACCATTCAGGAATGCACTCTTAACATCCATTTGATAGACTTTAAAATTGGAGTAAGCAGCAAATGCTAAGAACATCCTAATGGCCTCAAGTCTAGCCACTGGTGCATAGGTTTCATCATAATCAATGCCTTCAGCTTGAGAATACCCTTGTGCAACCAGTCTTGCCTTGTTCCTTGTAACAATGCCATCCTCATCTAGCTTGTTCCTGTATACCCATCTAGTACCAACTACTTTCTTGTTCTTTGGCCTGGGTACCAGCTTCCAGACTTGTTGTTGTTCAAACTGATTGAGTTCATCTTGCATAGCAATCACCCAATCTGGATCAGTTAGTGCTTCCTCAGTTTTCTTTGGCTCCATTTTAGATAAAAATGCTGAGAAAAGACATTCATTCTGAGAAGCTCTTCTAGTTTTAACTCCAACATCTGGATCACCAATGATCAACTCAAAAGGATGAGCTCTATTCCATACAGTCTGTCTTGGAAGATTTGATCTTGATGATTCACCTTGAAATTCACTTTGATGTTGTGAGTGACTAGCTGATCCTTCATTTGCTCCCCCTGAGTTGTTGCCTGTTTGCCTTGATGATCCTTCTCCAGTGCTGGTGGTATCTCCATTGTTACCAGTGTTTCCACCACCATCACCAGGATCATTATCATCATTGTTATTATCATCACCAGCAATAACTTCAGGTGGGGCTTCATCATCTGATTCTGAGTCTGGCAAGTTATCAAACTTCAGCTCTTCAGATGAATCTTCTTTTTGGATATTGGGGAACTTAGTGTCATCAAAAGTAACATTGACACTTTCCTTTACTGTGTGACTGCCAACTACATAAACCCTGTAAGATCTTCTGGAATAACCAACAAAAATGGCTTCTTGTGCCTTTGCCTCAAACTTGCCACGTTTAACATTCTCATCTAAAAGCACAAAGCATTTTGCTCCAAATACATGAAAGTACTTGACAGTTGGTTTCTTGTTGTTCATGATCTCATACGGAGTCTTCATTAGGTCTTTGTTGATTAAAGTTCGATTCTGAGTATAACAAGCTGTATTCGCTGCTTCAGCCCAAAAGTATATTGGAAGTTTGGACTCACTTAACATAGTCCTAGCAGCCTCAATCAATGTACGATTCTTTCTTTCCACTACTCCATTTTGTTGAGGAGTTCTAGGGGCAGAATACTGTCTTGTTATTCCTTTATCAGCACAAAAGTCATTCAGAATGGCATTCTTGAATTCCGTACCATTATCTGACCTTATGGCTCTAACAGGGAATCTAGAATCCAGCTCAATCAACTTTACATGGCTAATCACCAGGAATGGGGTCTCATCCTTGGAATGTAGGAATAAAACCCATGTATATTTTGAATAGTCATCAACAATCACAAGTGCATATTGTTTCTTTGACATGGACATCACATTAACTGGACCAAACAAATCCATGTGCAGTAGCTGAAGAGGTTCAGTTATTGATGATGTGTCAGTGCCCTTGTGAGAAGCTTTCTTTGACTTTCCCTTCTGACATGCCTCACACAGTCCTTCCTGTGTAAATTCCATCTGAGGCAAACCTCTAACTAATTCCCTCTTGACTAAAGAGTTCATAGTTTTGAAGTTAAGGTGAGACATCTTCTTGTGCCATAGCCAACTATCATCTGATGAAGCTTTAGCATAAAAACAATTCACTTCATCTTTGAATCCCGAGTTCAGATCAGCTATGAACAAGTCACCTTTCCTTACTCCTTGAAGAGCAGGCTTTCCATTCTTCTTGTGAGTGATCTGACACTTCTCTCTTTCAAAGGAAACAGCATATCCTCTGTCACAGAACTGACTGATGCTGAGAAGATTGAACGTCAGACCTTCCACAAATGAAACATCTTCAATGATAACATTTCCGTACTTCAAACAGCCATATCCTTTCGTAATACCCTTGCTGTTATCTCCAAAGGTAACTACTGGGCCAGCTTTCACAATCATATCTGATAGCAGGGCTCTATCTCCGGTCATATGCCTTGAACAGCCACTGTCCAGAATCCACATAACTCGGTTTACCTGTTTAACTCCCTGCAATATCAGATTGATTAGTCCTTCTTCGGAGCCCAAAATTGATTGGGTCCGGCATACTTAAAGAACTGGCCTTTGTCAGGCAAAACAACATTTCTAACTAAAACTACTTCATCCTCTTTCACATAAGAGCGTTTCCATTTATAACCAGCCTTAACACATTTCTGAGTAGGCTTAGGGATAAATGAATCCACTCTAGTCTGAGGAGGACTAGTAGTCTTTGTTTTAACATGCTTCTTATTATTAACATGTTGACGTGGAGCAGTCTTATCACTAGATACATGCTTTTTATTAAAGAAAGCATACATAACATTAAAAGCACAAGACATGCAATTACCCACACCACATGCTTTATGAGAAGAATTAATAGCAGGCATGTTAGTTCTACAGTTGTTTTGATCCAATTTATGGATATCTGATTTAGCCTTTTTAGTTGTAGCAACTTTGACTGGAATATCAGATACACACTTTTTGGATTTCTCAGCTTCTAAGGCAACATCTTCTTCATGAATCTCCTCAGCAATAATGATAGAAGATTCATTCAGAGGCTCTGCCTCAGACTCCTTACAGAAGGGTGTTTTAATACCCTTAAGAATATAAGGAACAGCCTTTCCTTCTTCTCTGACCCTACAAGGTGTATTAATACCAAGCAATCCTATAGCCTCATTATAATCATAACCTATACTGACATGATTACCAATAGCTTGTTTATTGAAAATTTCTTTAGCCGTCTTACAAGAGTTGTAATAGGCATTAGCTTTGGTTTTGAGCTCACTAATCTGCTCTTTGAGAATGGTTTCCAGTTGAATATAACATTTAACCCTATTCTCCAGAAAAGCAATTTTCTCATTAAGTTCATCCTGATTAACATGCACAAGTTTCAAATCTTTTAATTCCTTTTCAAGATTTGTGTTTAAAAGATTTATTCTATCATTTTCAGTGCGTGCACAACTTATGGTGCCACCAAGATGATAAATCATTTCAGCGTCAGTAAAGGTTACCTCTGACATGTATCTGGATGAAGTGCTTTCCTCTTTAGCCATTAAAGCAAGATTCCCAATCTCACCTGCTTCTTCATCACTGTCAGTGTCATCCCAACTCTTTCCTTCAGCAACATAGGCCTTCCCAATCTTGTTCTTCTTGCTAGAATCAAATGTGTTTCTAGTCACTTGCTTTGGCTTTCTGCACTCAGTAGCAAAGTGACCCAACTCATTGCAATTGTAGCATCTGATTATACTCCTTTCCACAGTTCCAGTTTTGTAGCCACCCCTTGTGCCACTTGAAGATGAAGATCCACCTCTCTGAAATCTGGGTCTGAACTTAAGATTGGGATTCCTCTTGAATCTAAACTTCCCAAACTTTCTGACTATCAAAGCCAAATCACCATCCTCCAGCTGATCAAGTTCTTCCAAAGAATAGAAGTCACCACCAGATTGATCAATGGATGTTAATCCATATTCAGCATCAATAACATTCATGTGAGAACTGGAAGGTTGAACAGCCTTCACTTCCAGTTTCTGTGGGACTTCAGCAGCCAATGCAGTGGAGGTACCAACAATCCTTCCAGTTCCATACAACTCCTTCTGTTGAATCTGCTCCAGCTCATAGGTCTTCAAGACACCATACAATCTTTCCAAAGCAAGCTCATTCATGTCTCTTGCTTCTCTAATAGCAGATATCTTGTGCTCCAAGTGAGGTGGAAGTGTAAGAAGGAACTTCTTGTTAATCTCCTTGTTGGTGTAGTGCTTCCCATTGAGATTCAGATCATTAATTAATTTGTTGTATCTTTCAAAAACCTGAGAGATACCTTCACCTGGATTTGATCTGAAATGCTCATATTGTGAAGTGAGAATTTCCAGCATATTCTCCCTAACTTCCTCTGTCCCCTCATTGATTATCTCTATTGTTCCCCAAATGTGTTTGGCAGTTTCACAATTTAGAACATGATTATGCATGACAGGATCAAGACTTTCAATAAGGATCAACTGTAGACAGGAATCCAAGGTAACATCCTCTTTCTCATCAGGAGTGTACTCCTTGGGATCTTTAGGGTACATACTAGCAGGCCTAGTAACAACGTTATCCACTGTTATCTCTTCCTCAATAATCATAGGGAGTTTGGGACCTTTCTTCAGCACATCAATATATTTAGGATTTGCAACCTTAAGAAATAGGAGCATTTTCTTCTTCCACATTGAATAATGCTCCTTGCTGAATATTGGGATTTTAACTGTCCCCACTTTCTGTGTAGTAGACATCTTTTGAGATTTTTAGAATTTAAATAAAAAATCAGAGTTTAAAAGAAAAATCTCAAAACAATTGGATCTTTGATTTGTATATCAATCAAAAGGCTCTGATGCCAATTGTTAGGTCCTGATAAGTTTGTAGAAGGGGGGTTGAATACAAAATATACCGTTTTATCGAATTTGTTCTATAAATGATTTAACTGTTTAGGAACAAATTGATGCGGAATAAAATGAAACAAGATTCAAGTTAAATAAAACTCTATTAAACTTGAAGGGTGTTACAAATATGATACTGATTACAAGATTGGATCTCAAACTAATTAAAACAAATCTAGAATAAATTCGACATGAATTTATCTATTTTTGTAATAAAAAGATATAACAATATTTGATAATTTGAGATACGTTCTAGAGATAAAAATCCGCTAGATAATCAAAGCAGTACAAGTAAATGAATTCTAGTGGTTTAGATTTAACATAAAGATTCTAGAATTAATTTGCAGAAGAAATGAGCACGGCAGAGTTCTTGACAGGAAAATGTTTTTGATGTAATGTTCTTGATGATCTGTTTTTCTTCTGATTACTTTTCCTTTTGTACTAATCAAGTGGATCAGTACACTTCTGCACGTTCTGTTTCTTTTTACCTTTGGAATGACTATCCGATTTGTACTGGAATGACTATCCAATTTGTACTGGAATGACTATCCAAAGGCTTAGCATGACTATCTGAATTAATGTGAATTATATTAGAATTACTTAAAATCAACCGGGATGACTATCGGGATGACTACCGGTATGACTACCGGTATGACTATCCTGGGTAGTCATTCCAGTTGATTTTAATTACATAATTCTAATTTAATTCAAATTCTAATTCTAAATTAATTCTAATAATTAATTTACTTCACAAATTAATTCTGAAGAATTAATTTATTCAATAAATTAATTACTTAATTTATTTACTAAATTAATTCTGATGAATTAAATTAATAAATAAATTAATAACTAATTTACAATAGAACTTAAATCCTTATAGAATAGTAAAACCAATGCTTGAACCACTTGATCTGCTGAAGAATATCCATTGTCTGATGTTGTCATTTGATGCACTGTCTGGTTCATAAATGACTAACTTCAATGTCTGTTCTTCATCTTGACTTTAAGTTGTGGTTCATTGTCTGCTTTTGACTGTTGATCAACCTTTGTAACCTGTACATTTGCTATCACAAATCTGAAACCTCTGTCACTTTAATAAATCCACTTCTTTGAAGACTTCACTGAGGCTTGAACAAATAATTGAACTTCTTTCAATGTAGTATATCTTCAAATCTGTAGGATGACTTTAATTCTCCATTCTCTTGACAGATAAAACTATCTGAGATTCCTGTGACATATTAACTTATTATTTACTTATTACAGACTTGTTTAACTTAAGTTGTTTCCTCGGAATATTAATAGGCCAAAACATATGCCTTTCAGTTGCCTCCATCTGCAACGACAGGTTCTTCATTTCTTCATCCTTCTTCTCACGCAGCAGTTTCTCATTTTCCAATTGAAGCTCTAGAATCTTGATTTTATCTTTTCCTGTTGTCCTTTGCCGAGGACAAATGCCAGTACGAACTGGGAGTGACTCCACAACCAACACCTCTCAAGTATGCACCCTGCTCCTTGCCAAAAACCACTGTAAGGGCATCCTCATCCGGCCCAATCTTGATTCCTCCGTCCTTTATCTGTGCTTCAATATCCATCTGTAAAGAAAAAAGTGAAGAAAATTAGTAACAAGGGCATGTTCTTCACTTTAGGATATACTAACTCTCATATTTAAACTTACTAAATAATCTGCCATGTTCTTCGCTTTAGGATCTACCAACTCTCCATCTTTGTTTTCCCTCCCCTTCCTCCACATAAAAGCACGGGTAGGGACCTCATCAACTGCAATTTGATTTTTTGAAACCTTGCATAATGCAACGACGACACAATCAGACATGTAATATCCAAAATAATCACTAGTAAAAAAAAACACATCTGAATTACCAATTTTTCTCTGAGAGCAGGGTATCCTCCTCGTCCCAAGCGATGATCATACACGGACCGTGATCGCGCTTTTTTTGTAGTTTCGGAGACATCCTTCCAATAGACAAAAGAATTATTTCAGCAAAGTGCATTGTAAATATACGTAAATTCAAACGATGATCCGTATATTAAAGGATTACAACCTTGAATTTTTCTGATCGCGTGTGGGCTACGAACCTATCCCAATCAGCTTGCTCTACCAGTGTACGATACTGCCTAGGAACTTTTGCAAGTTTTTCTGGTTTATTCAGGTTAGGTTGTATGAATCCTGCATACATCTTTCTTCTGAAATTGCGAAGCAGCCCACCAAGCCGAGTCATTACAAACTTTCGACGACAAGGTTCTATATCAAAAAAATGTTGCAATATATAATACATGGTGTTAATACACATAAAAGGCAAGCAGATAAGTTGAACAATAGTGTTTCATATTGAAAATGTAACATATATTTAGAGTAATTAATGCGAAGTAGCTGATTTACCATTATTTGATCCCACAGCTTAGCCTTCACTTCTTTTGGCACCTCCTTCCATGTTAACCATCTTAATCCCACATGCTCCCTGACCGTGTCTCCCAAAAAGCTCGTAAATTCTGATCTGTATTCCCCCGTTAACCTACCAAGTGAGTCAAATTCAACCTCATGTCTTTTTTCACCAGAGTTTGTAAACCTGGTACGCAGCTTTGGCAACCTGGTTAGCCCCCTCTTAGCTTTGACAGCATTCTTTTGTTGCTCCTGTTTGCATTCTTCCTCTGCTATTTCTCCTTCTTTTGCGCTTTCTCCTTCTTCTGCGCTTTCTCCTTCTTCTGCGCTTTCTCCTTCTTCTTCGCTACACTCTTATGTTGAATATTGCTCCTCAAATTCCTCATTGCCCCCACCTACAACCAGTATAAGAACCCTTAGCAAATACAGGATTGATCTGTTCAATATACATACACATGAATAAATATGAGAAGTGAAAAATGAGTCTACTTAAGTATTCTTCTTCAACGCAAACTGGTGCAGTAGCTGTGGACCAGGAATGGAAGACATGAATCTTGCACACTCCAGTCATGTTAGAAGCATTAGCCAACTCTTTTAACTGACTGTCTTTAACCAATAAACCATATCCATTATCCGGGGTCACCCCATCTTTCATAAAATAAAGCTTATCATCATCCGAAACTACATCCGCTACCAAATCCCTAACTTGTTTAACAGTCATGTTGTAGACATCCATTCCGTTGAACACCTTTGACTTAAGACCAGTGTATTGCCACTTAACACATGTCATGAACTCACCCCCATAGTAAACAACTAACCTGTACCTCTTTCCCATGGTACCCAAATTAGCTGTAGACAACAAGAACAAATAGTGTTAATAGTTGATACAATCCTATTTTTCAAATTCCCTACTTGAGTACTTCACATCATAATGCAGATGATTTTTACACTGCAAATTCCCTACTTGAGTACTTTACATCATAATACAGATGATTTTTACATCAAATTCCTTGCATAGTTGCTACCAAATTTACACTGCTTACCACACACCCAAATTACAGGTCAAAGTCCACAAAAGACACTCAATTCGCTAGTTATTGTCACACTTATATCTCTCAAGCATGACTAAACATTTTGGAGCTGGTCAAAGTCAACAAAAAACCATGCTGTTTTTTTATATTTGGTCACATATTTGGAACGTGGCTAAATATTGTCACCCATTTTTAAAAGTTGTGACTGAATCTTCCAAAAAATGTATTTTCGATCACTCGAAAAATAATTGTGTGGCTAAAACTTGGGACGCTGACCTTTAGCCACTCGTTTTTTCCAAAGTGTCACAGACCTTACTGTACAAAAGAGTGACGAAAGCCCAAATTTGACGTAGTGGAAAGGACTTCATCTAATGAGTGGAATCGAAAAGATGAATTACTTGGGAGGGTTATCACTCCGGCATGTTCAGAATTCCATCAAATTTCTGCACTGAACAAGAAGTCGAGGACTTTCCTGGCGAGGAGGCTTTCATGGTGATAAAAATAGTTGATAACACCTCCCGCTGTTTAGCCCTGTTGTAGTTGTATGGCAAAGCATGCTGCGTATTCCAGACGATCTAGTGTAATTAATTCAGATTTCAGACGAGAAATGTACGATAAACAATGCGGGTAAAAACCGACACCACCCAAATCTTAAATCTTACTAGTAAATGGACAATGACAGCTTTTCGGAAAAGCATTTTTGGCCTAAAGCTGATTTTAAAGAAAGTGTTATTGAAATTAAATAAGCTGATTTTCTGTTATTTTCATCAATCTGAACTAGGAAGCTTCAGTGCTCTGGAGAAACAACCCTACGATCATGATGAACATTAGAGAATTGCTTTATTAATCAGTCAGAGAACATAATGTGTGTACAATTGTATCTATATCTCAATCATTGTTAATCTTAACCAAGTCTCTCCCTCTCAAGCTATATATATACATCAAGTAAAATGAACTGCACCTGACAAAATTAGTCAAGAATCGAAATTCATAGATCCAAATCAGATTTTGTCAATTCGATAATGATCGAAAAATCAATTTAACCCGATTTGAAAATTTCTGAACTGAAAATAATCCGAAATATCAGATTCAATTATGATCTTAAATCGATTATACCCTAATAATAAATTATTAGAACCATGTATAATTCGAAATACGGTCCGATATAAATTCAAATTAAAAAAAATGGTGAACTGAGTGAGTGTTAGTCCATATACGTTAACTCACTTTTTATTCAATACATTAATTCAATTATACACCAATTTCATTTTTAAAACAATTTTATGTCAAGAATAACATAATTATCTAATCAATTTTTTTTTGAAAAAATATATCAATTTATATTAAAAATATCATATTTAAATTTAACCCAATTCAAATTGTATTCAAATCTATACTCTTTATTAATAAGGAAAACAATATGTAAATGACGCGTGGTACCAAAGTACCAAAATACCAAATTTGGTTATCGGTTCGATTCCTTGCAATTACGTAATTATATAAGATTTATTTACTTTAAATTTTTTAGTTTCATTCAGGGTTCGATTCCTTACAACTTCGTAACTATACAAAATTTATTTAATGAAAACTACGTAATTTAATTTATTTGTACCAAATTTGGTTATAACTAAACACGGGTTCGATTCGTCGCAACTACGTAATTATATAATATTTATTTATTTTAAATTCTTTAGTTTCATCCAGGGTTTGATTCCTTACAAATATGTAATCATACAAGATTTATTTGATGAAAACTACGTAATTATACAACTACATAATTCTATTTATTTTATTAATAAAAAAAACAATGTTTAAATGGCGCGCGGTACCAAAGTTTTCATTCAGATTCAATTGCCTATAACTATATACTCCCTCCGTCCCCCTCAATTCTTTACATTGGAGGACAGGGGTTCGACACACATTTTAAGGCTTCTTTAATATATATTTTGATAAATTATTTTAAAAAAATTTCTTGTTCTGAATAAAAATATAATGTTTAAATTTTTATTTAGAAAAAGAAAATTTTAAAAATAAGTTGCAGAGCTATACTTTATAGAAGCCTTAAAATACGTGTCAAACAGTGTAAAAAACTGTAAAAAAAATGAGAGTGACAGAGGGAGTAATTAAATAATGTTCAATTATAATATATTTTAATCATTTAATTCTCTACAAGTATATTTTAATAATTTATTAATATTAATATTTTATTATCAGCTAGGCCATGGTTATAAGTTAGTATATCATAACATATAGTTAAATATCCGATAGAGACCAATCCGATTTGACACCGATTTGATTATCGGAACTGCAGGTCTGCAAGGTCTGAAAGCTAGTTACAAGTAGGGGTGTACACGGGTTGTTAAAACCGACCAACCCAATCCAAACCGACCTTTTTTCGTCCGATCCAAACCGAATTTTTTAAACCGATACGCATTTGGATTGAAAAACTATAAAACCGATTTAAATGGGTTGGGTATGGGTTTCGAGTTTTTTTAGCCGAACCAACCCAACCCGATTAAAAATAATAAAGTTTAACTAAAAAATATGGATTGTTGAACTTAGGTTGCTCTCAGATGCATTTCTGTTGGTTTTTGTTTCAGGCATGTTGTTTCTCTAGTTTTTGTATGGTTACATCAGGTTTTTCTATGAATATGAAAGGAACTACGCAGAATAGATAATAGATTCATACACCTACATGCTTCTTATGTTGATTTTCTCTTAGTCGTTTTCTTGAATTCCCCGTGGTGAAGCAGCTGAAATAACGGTGCTGTTGTATCTTTTAAGTCTGATATTTTACCTTTGTTTAATTAGCATCTAAACACCTGTTTAATGCATTTGGTATCTTTTCTGTTATATGATGTTATACTAGTTTTGTCTCTAATAGGCTCATCAAAGCCAACCGACAACAAATGTTTGCAATGAAACAAATAAGAGGTTATTGGAAAGCTACTTGCATCAGCAAAAAATGGATACTACTGAAAATATTAATATTTATTAACCCGATCACTCCGACCCAAACCAATCCAAACCGAAATACACTAAATGGGTTGGATTACGAATTTTATTTTTATGGGTTGGTTTGAAAATTTTCAAACCCGATTTAATTGGGTTGGGTTGTTAAATTCTTTTAACCCGCCCAACCCGAACCGTGTACACCCCTAGTTACAAGTTTGTTATGCCAACGACCAACGTGGCACATTTTGCTAAATACGTGGCAACTCCTCTCCGAACTGAAAATGTTCCGAAAAATGAATATTATCCTATATTTTCAATTTTTGCGAGAGATTTATTTTGGTTTAAATTTCATCAAAAACATTATACACTCAAAGTTAAAATTGTATCAAAATAAGAGATACATTTATGTATAAAATACGATATTTATTCCTATATGCATTGACATACACTTTTTCCTCTCAATTCTAATTTAAATAAAAATTTACAATTTCTCGTTTGGTTGAGAGGTATCAGGAATCATGTATGGGTTTAAAATGAACAAAACTCATACCTCATGTTTGGGTTGACTTTTTTTTTATTCTATACACATACCTCAAACCCTCAAAATATGAGTTTGTGATACCCAATGAGGGAGGTGGGTATGAAAGGGTGATATGAATATCATTTTTATTGTTATTTTTTTATTTCTTCACAAAGCATTAATAATAACAAAAAATATATATTTTATATATACAAATAAATGTTATTAATATTAAAAAATATATTTTCAATTTTTTAATAACATTAATAAATTAAATTAATTTAATAATTTAAAATACAAACTAAGAACCAATCTAAGCCCTTAGATTAATCTAATCTAATGGTCCCCCTATATGCACAACACACAACTAAAATACACCCTCCCACACTCAATCACACCTATTCCCCTTCATTTTTAATTTGACTTTTCCCGTCAATCGGAGAGCTTTTTTTGAAATCCGACTTCACCGTATTTTTCTCCATCTCCCAACGATCAATTTGCATACCATATGTGCTATGTTTTAACGCGATTTGAAAAAAAAAAAAAATTTGTAGTTTGTAGTCTAAGAGTGGTTTGTATTAGAGTAAACCCCTATATATATAAATATATATATATATGGCTACTCCAATGAGAACCCTTCATTGGTGAGAACTGAGAACCAATATATCCAATGGCAATTTTGTAATAAATAAAAAAAATAGGGTTATACAAGCAGTAAACAAAAAAAGGTATCATATCTAAAATTCCGCTATTAATTTTCACGGTTCCCGGTGTAACCACTTTCCTCCTTTCTCCATTAAGCATATACATACAGTAGATACACAATTCAACTAACATAACTTCTTCAGAGCTCTACGATAGATTACATCAATCAACGCATATTCGTGCAAAGATATAGAAGATTTCTAACCGATTAAAGACTACAAATCACCTAAACAAGCAGGTATTTCTGAATTTGAACTTTGAATCACTAATTTTATTTCAAAAATTACTCGAATAACTGGAATCGATCATTATAAGTTGCTGATACACACTCGAATCACTGAATAAATGATATTATTTAAGTGATTCATTAGAATAAATGATGATAAACGATACATTCTTCTCCAATTTGTCTTACACATTTTTAAGTGTGTTATTTCTAGGGTTTTGTAAAAGTTATTTGTACTAATTGTTCTCAATTAACGTTTTAGGTCATAATCACTCTTCATCCACATTCTCATGGACGTTGTCGAACTAGGTAATATACTTGAAATGAAATTTATTGTGATTATATTTTATATGTATTTTAATGTTCTATAAAGTGTTATCAATTGGTGATAATATATCTTTTGGTGATTTAGTACAGTACTTTTAGTGATTGGTCCTTATGTTAACATTTGAGTTGAGGACTACAATTTTAAGTGATTGTTGTGTAGTTTTGGTGATTTAAATGATGTATTTTCCGTTTATTTGCAAGAGATTGGCAATATGTGCAGACCTTGGATATGTTTCAGTTGATATCGTTATAAATGTTTTAGCAGCTAATTTTCTATGGATGCTATGTTTATGTTTTAGTTTTAATTATGACAATTTATAATTTGTTAGCATTCTGATGCATTAGAATACTTATAAAATTAATTTGTGTTAAAAGGTGAGTTGAGGATTTAATAGTATATTAGTGAAATTTTATAATTGTAAGTGATTGTTTTCTACTTTTGGTGATTTTGAGAAAATAATTTTAGTGATGCACTGATATCAAAAAACGTGGTTTATGTTTATGACTGTAAGAGATTCAAAAGGTAATTTATGTTTATAACTGTAAATGATTGCCTATTCAGTGATTTTACAATAGTATCAACTATTATTCATTGTTATTCAATCTGTGTTGTAGACTTGTACGTTTTGTAATCTTTTGAAATATAGCTTAGCCCTTAATATCTTGAGCTTAATGGTATTTAGTGCTTTATCACATAAAAAGTGCTTTGCAAATACCAAAGTAGTGATTTGCATGTATAGAAAGAGTGACTTGTCTTTTGTATGTCAGCCTGAAAGACTGAATATATGTTTTTGTTTCTGCGAAGACATGTGTGATATAGCAATCATATGAATATGTGTAAACATCTTTTTCATCTTGAAAAATTGGCTTGTTATAGGGTCTAGTATAAGACGAAGCAGGAGGTTAAGAAAACAAAGCTTCGGTAAAACATCATATGGTAATCCATTTGTGATTGAAGATACACCAATAGATGATCAAATAAATGGTGATGAACCATTTGTGATTGAAGATACACCAACAGATGGTATACTGAAGTACTACTTGTTCATATCAACCCAGAAAACTGGACTGCTGAACCCAGAACAGAAACAAAATCTATTTCAAAAAGGAAAGAAATTCAAGATTAGAGCGCGAAAGAACCAAACAATTGACATTGTTGAGGAGGATATCAACAAAGAAACAAAAAAAAACAGTAAAACGCAAACTTCACATTGAGGTAAATCTTAAGTCAAAACACTGTTCTAGCTATAGGATTTAAATAAAAATTGAATGATTAACATAGTTATCTATTATTGTTAGGTAACTGTTGAAGACGAAGCAACAGAACCAAGAAAGAACCAAAGAAAGATGTCTGAAAAGGTATATATTCTACTCAAAGTCTTCACAAAATCACCTAAATATCGAAAGACACACACATTTCAAAAAGTTTATCAAACTAACTTTATGATCTATATACCTGTTTGCTTGACAGACAAGTGATGAAGACACACCAGCAGAAGAAATGGAAAATAAAGAAAGGAAGCGAAAAGGAAAGATTGCTGAAAAGGTAAACTGTACTGCCTAAAAATACTCCTAAAAATATAGAACTCGCCATAAATCACCTAATGCCTAACTAGTTTTAATATACTTTATTAGGATGGAGATGAAGAAGACAAAAAGAAAAAGAAGAATATAACGGATATCTTCAAGATAAGAAACTCACCATCGAACTTGAGGGAAATGATTTCTGGACTTTCTGAGATACAAAAGACATGGGTAAGAAATACTGGGTTTGGCCGTTTGCTAGATTTCGCCTTAGGAAAGATACCACATAGGCTGGCATACCATGTATTCCAGTTATTCGATGCATCGAGCCGAACCTTAAAGCTTCCTGGTAGAATTATCCCAATAACAGATCAATATGTTTATTATGTACTGGGGCTCCCTGTTGGAAAAAGAGGTTTCAACTATGCAACAACAACAGCAAGGAAAAATCTATGGACATCACAGTTTCCGGAAAAACCTCAATATAATATATCACCTTCAACAGTGATTGATATAATGAAAGGCATAACCGAAGATAATGAGATGTTTAAGCTGAATTTCCTGATGATAATGTCAAATGGCTTGATTGAACGAAACACAACGTCGTATTTGATTAGGAATGTCCTAGAGTATGAAATTGAACTTGACGATTGTGCTGCATATAATTGGGGAGAGTTGTTGATTAGAAGCCTGGTGAACACAAAGAATAGTTGGCCAAAATTGAAATCAGTATTTTATCCAGGACCAATAATTTTTCTCACTGTAAGCACTCTTTACTGTTTACTAAATCTTTTTTGAATATATACTGCACAAAATACTATATCCAATGTATGCTCGTAAATGATTATGGATTTTTAATTTTTTTCAGATATTCTATGTTGATCGTGTAATCATCAATGGCAAACAACAAGTGGAACGCCAAATTAAATATGAGTGCGAATTTATATTAGTGTTTTTTCAACGAGAGAGCGGCTAATTAGAAATGAGTATGTTAACAAAAAAATTAATATATAAGACAAGTATTTAATGTATAAAATTTGTGATTTCGATCTTAACAAGAAAACGTGTTTAATGGGAGGACGGCTTATTAGGGAGAAATGAGTGATTATTGTAATTTTATATATAGTTTTTTTAAAAAAAAAATTATAACGCCGCCGCGAAGCGCGACTTTGTCCATTTGTAGGTTAGACATATAATTAAATGTTCTATCAGTAGAATAGGTTTTCGAATTTATACAGTAAAAGAGTTCGAATTTATAAGAAATGCATATAAAAAAAAGTTCTATCAAAAGTAGAATAAGTGTTCGTAAGACATACATAATTAAAAGTTACATTGAGAGTAAAATAGGAGTGCAAATTTATATATATGTTTTTTTTCAACGAGAAGACGACTAATTAGAAAGGAGCATGTTAGCATGAAAATTAATATGTAAGACAAGTATTCAATGTATAAAATTTGGGATTTCGATCTTAACAAAAAAAATGTATTTAGCGGTAGGACGACTTATTAGGGAGAAATGAATCATCGTTATAATTTTATAGACAAATTTTTTTAAAAAAAATTATAACGCCGCCGTGAAGCACGACTTTGTCAACTAATTTATGTATAAAATACGATATTTATTCCTTATCTTACTTTTATCTCAATTTTGGAGTCAATCAAATAAACTTTTTTCTTTTTCAGAAAAAATCTCACCTAATCAGAAGGTATACTTAGAATATGATGCAGTATCCTTCAACTTTTGCATTCATTGATTTTTTGAGAATAACCATCCAAGCTCAGAATAAAACTTAATTAGCACCTTATCAACTCAATTACAAAAGTGAAAATAATTGATTATGTACTCAAAATTAATATGATTGCAATCATAATAAAGAACTAATAGGGTTCTACAATGGTGTCATCCTCCCACAAAGCAAGAGCTCTAACTACATAAGCCGAACAAGCCACAATCACGGCAGCAAAAACTGGAGGCACTACCAAATCCATCTTTGATCGTCTAAACATTTCTGCCGGAATACAAAAAATCTCAGTAGGAATGTCCATCGGAACTCGAACGGATTCATCAGTACGGCAGTGATGCCCTCTAGATAATGAACCATAACTAGATGATGCCTTTGAAGAAATGACCGAAACAAAGGCAAGTTCTGGCGAGAATGAGGCCACAGCCACTGTGACTGTTAAAAGAGTCGTCCACGTTGTGGCGTAGAGAATTAAAGGCCACCGTGGGGAAGCAGAGACTCTTTGGATGATGGAGCTTAGATGAGAGAGACAAGACATTTTCTATGGAGCTTGTTGATTACTAAGATGGCCTGTTGTTTGTTGGAGAAAGATATATAAATCATACACAACAAGTCTTCTGCATGGAGAATATGTTTATGTATAGAAATAGATTACATAATTGGTTGGACCTAATCTCAACTGCTTTGTTGAAATTTGAAATAAAGGATATGTATATACATAGTGATAAGGTCAAAAATAGAGGAACAGATAGAAACCTTAGATTAAGTTGCTTGTATGGTTTTGGTATGATTACAAATTAAACCTTGCCTAGGCACCTAAATTCCTGTATGTGCACAGTTCCATTTTGAGGATCATTTTCTAGAAAAAAAAATTAATAATAATCAACAATATGTCAACTATGACAGGGGTACGTATATAGTGATTTCCTTTATGCTGCCTAAATTTAAAATCATACTACACTTTGAAACTATAAATCTTGCATCTGAAACTTGACATTTATGTTGTATCCCTGTTTCACAGATTGAGGGTTTAAGTTACAACAGGGTAAGGGCACGCCTGCGAACCACCCGAGAGAGTATAAAAACTCCGCTTGCATTTAAAAAAAAAAAAAAAAACTTGAGTTATTTTCCTACTAGTTTGGAAGAGAATCAAATAAGATGACAGAAAGTGGGTAGCAGCACAAGGGTATTTGCATTGATATAACAGTACTGGTAGTTCTGTACAACATTCCAGCACTCTGTTTCACATGTAGTATGATTATCAGCATGTAATACATGAGTGATACTGTTCTAAACAGCAAACTAATGTTTCCCAACTCAGTTATCAGAAGTAACAGTGGAAAATGCTCTCTCCAACTTGAGTGTAAGAACAAGAAACCCTGCAACCGAGATGCATACGGCGACAAGCATAAATTCTAACATCGCCTCAAATGTAATGTAGGGGCTTACGAAAAAGACAATCGCGGTTGAAGCACTCTGCCAAAGCTTGAGTTGTGCAAATGAACCTTCCTGTTGGAAAAAAAGCAGAAGAAGTAATTACTAATTGTCCTTTACAAGTATATACACTTAAATCCATGTATCATATATTCCCAGTTATGTATATATATATATATATAATTTTAAACTCATTAGTCCACTTGTACTACTCTAGCTAACCATTTACTAAATCTTCATCAGAAAGCTGGGTTAGCAGAATTCTTAGTCCAAGTAGTCCATAGTGTATGCCCGATTCACTAAAGAACTGGGAATCTTAAACAATCTTGAAAAGGAACATAGAATAATGAGAGTTTAAAGAAACAGAAAGAGATCTTTCCTATTGGCTACATGCAATTGTAAGCAAGTCCAACTTATCGTAAACAGAATTATACACTCAACTCCGTCAGTAATTACTTTTGCCACAATTTTAAAGCATTAAAAAACAGTCTTTGATATGTTTATGAATTCATCACAGAATTTGTTGTGGATATACCATTGCCTACTCAATGAAAAACAAAGCACTAGAACTTTTAAGATCATAGGATATGCTAGAGTACCATATTAAAAAGGTATGTTAAACAAGGATGCTAATAGAAGATGTAATACAAGACCATCTGGAAGAAGAATTAAGCAAAAAGGATTACAGCAGCAAAAATAAATAACTAATACCATGTCATGCTTGAACAGCAATGCAATTAATGCACTAAGCTGTGTGTTAAAAATTCCATCACCAATGCCCCATATTGCTGCTATGATAAGAGGAATGACAATGCCATATAATCCAGTACTCGTGCTGCATATTTTCATAAGAACAAAAAAACAGATGAACCAATATGATAGATATTTTTAATTTAATAAAGGTCTTCAAGAAATTTAAGTCTTGTCCACAGGGTACAATTCAATATCACAAGAACACATACCTGTAACCTAGTAAAAGCCAGAGCAGTACAATAGCCTGAGTTAAAGCTCCCCCACAAACTATTAAGGTAATAGAATTGAGACCTGAGGTAAGTCTACCAGCAGCCAGAGAACACTGACACATGTTACAAAAATAGATGATACTATTAGACAATTTCAGGATATATGACATGAAAACATAGTAATTTCAACATATGCTAACTTGGTTTATCAACATTAAATGAAAAATACATAAAGACAATCATAGCATTTCACCTTGTTTAAGAAGATTGTTGCAAATGAACCAATTCGAATGACCTCAAAAGAAGGCAAGTATAAAACAATTCTAGTCTCCATGCCATATTACTTGAGGGTTATAGAACAGAACTACAGTAATGTTGGGTTGAGGACTATCTAATATTGCCTTGTTTCATCATAAATTAATGTGATATTTAAATAATGATTAATTATTTCATTCACTTCATCATGAAGACGAACATAGATGAATGCTTCGTGTGGAATTCATACATTTTCTATCATTAATTTAGCAATTTAATGACTTAATCCATTTGAATATATTAGAAGGGAAAAAGACGCTATCTTGCCAGTTCTGCTTTACATACTTACAATTGCATCAAAAGCCCCATAAACAGCCATTGCACCACCAACACCAGCCTCTCCCAGTACTGGTTCGACAATAAATTTAGTATATTCAGCCCTAAAATGCATATTCCATTATCAACCATGTCAGATGAACCACCCTTTAATAATTTCAGTTTCAGGTGCAAGGACATTTTTAAATGTTTTATACGGTAAGTTGATGGAATACTCACCATACAAATGCTTGTTGTAAGCCTGAATATGCTATAAGAGGGATGATCAAAAGTAGTCGTCGATCACATAACGGATTGATGACAGAATTTGATAGGGTTACCACTACAGAATAAAATGTGACTGAAGAATCTTGGAGTCCCTCCTCTTTCTTTGGATCTCTTTTCTGTAAGAAGCACATGAGAATCGTACCTACAGTCATACTACTGAGGAAAACAACAAAAAGCAATGTTGTACCGCTTGTACTTCCATCCTGCACGAGTTAAACCAATTTAGAGAATCAGAAAGTATCTACTCTGAGGTGGGAATACTGTAAGTCTGTAACAATTTGTATCAGCTGATGAATTATCTCTTAATAATCAGACTCAAAAGTAGCTATGATTGCTTGCCAAAGTGACAAATAATTTTGAAAACTCTTTATCAACGACAAAGTAAAAGTTTACTTTTATATGGTTGTTGGGAGACGGAGTGAGTAAGAGGGTGTAGGCTTAGTATCATAGAACAGAAATATCTACTGGATACAAATTGGATTTAGATACTTTATTCCATGTCATACTATCAAAAACTCTATCCAATAACAGGCGACCTCCTTCCTCCACGTAACTTTATTTTAGCACAAATATCTAAATTGGTTGGTATAAGTGACCCCTCAGCAAAGAATTGTCCTTCATTGTCTATTTACAAATTAAGGAAGATGACAAAAAAATAAAGTATCCATGGTCAATTACCCTTGATCAGGTATTATCCCAACAGATTCAATAAATTTACATGCAGGTGATAACACAATAAATCTAGAAAGTGAAAAAAAAACCCAGACCAAGCCTCCAATGCATTTCTTAATTTATTAATGTTAATTTTTAATCTAAAGGGCCGAAAAAGAAATTATAATCCGTTTGAATTCACTAGTGCATACCTCTCCTTTATTCAATAGGGCAAGAGAAAGTAGATTTCCAACCAACTGCAAATTGATACAAAGGAAAACTGTACTGAAACAGGCTTTAACATAAACAAAAGAATAAAACCAAGCCAGTTATTGTGTTAGATTCCTCAAGAAAGGGTTTAAAGTAGCACCTGGTGACTGGCAAACATCCCCCAAAACTCCCCGTTAAATTGACCGATTATAGTTCCTTCATGTTCATTGTGATCATAAGCGTGACTACGTGCAGTGGAGGTAAGATATGTACCCTGATACATTACAACAAGTAGTTAAATATGTAACTAAGACATAATAAAATAACATTTGAATTAAATTTATGGAAAAAATTGCACCTGTCCAACCCATATAATTGAAGCAGAAAATCCAAGATATAAAGATACTGGCACCATTGTATACCTGCATGAAGAAGTAAAAACTCTTTAAACTAAGTTTCTGGAGCTGCAAGCTAGATGCTGTTTATCAACAGGAGAATCTTGAGAATTAGCACTGATCCACGAAACCTTGACCCAGAATATTTATTTCTGAAACTTCTCCCTGTACTAAACCAAGCTGCTCATTGCATCATGATAACCATACCTCCTTTACGAGATCTTAAGTATGTCTCTTAAAGTTTTGAGTAGGGTCAGCTTGCTTCCGGCCATCCAAGGATGATATAAGATTTATGTTCCTGGAGAGTGTCATATGTATAAGTGTGTGCAACTGTGCACACTATCTAACGTTTTCTATTGAGGAATTACAACGTTCTTTGTTTGTTTTTTCGCCAGGCATATTGTTCTTTGTTCTCTGATATCTTACTAAAGTTACAGTAACACTTTATTAATATCTAGTTTTCATATTTTTTCTAGACTCGGTTGCAGAAATGACATAAACGAAACAGAGTTGAGTCAACTAATAAACTTCAGATGAAGTGAGACTTGAAGGGAAAAGGTAATTACCATGTTGGAAACAAGTTTGCAGCTATGAATAGCCAATATCCAGTAGTTCCGAGAATTAGAGCATTTTTTGACCCAAGCATCCGAACCACAAACGAAGCAAACAATGTAGACACTGTGAAGGAGGTGTACAATACTCCAAGTGAAATAGTTCCTAAATTTTTCTCCTAAAAGTAAAACCCATTGTATCAGCCAAAACACAAAAAACATAGTATTATAAATTATAATTACATTACAACACGTTGCACAAGAATCTAACCAATGTTCTTCCAAGCACAGTTTCTATTCTCTCTCTAAAAACTTTCACAAGCAAAATATATAATTGATTGGGTAACTTGCTAAACATTGTCTAGACGTACACATTAAATAAAACATGTATGAGATATCCTAGCTAAAACTATTCAGGTTGTTGGCCGTTTGCCCAAATATTCATGAAATCTGCCTAAAGTTCCAAAATCAGTGAGCCTGCCCTTTTTGTTGGATAATAATATGCAAAGAGAAGAAACTTGTGCTCTGAAAATTTTCTGATATATCATTTCAACTTAAACTGATACAATATACAGCATTGCAGTACATCAGGTTGACCGAACCTTTTAATCATTTTAGGAATACGTAAAGATAAAACTATAATTTCATGTCAATAATATATCAGATACATGTACTTGAATCAAGTAGCCCTTCCGGAAACATCTAGCTTATACTTCTAACACTTTTTACCACATGGGCTGCACATCCTCAGGAAGATGACACCATGTCTGAGAATAAGATGCATAACTTTTAAAACATATTTTTGGAGATGCGTGATTTGCAAATACACATTACAGAAATGTGCATCTCTAACTTGTCCTTAAACACGACAAGCATGTACAAAATGCATATTTGATGTGGTAATTTAGGCTCTTGGTTTTCCTAATTACGATAATTCAGGTCATCATCCTTCTTTGTGTAATTCACAACATCATTTCAAAAATTAAAACCCCAACAATGCGATTGAAAAAAGACAAACATCTTAAGAAAATATGAACTTACAGTGTTAATAGTACTCTCAAGATTCTGAACAGCGCCATAAGCCAAGAAGATAAACAAGAAAGCCCAGCTCAAAAAATGAACATCTCTAGTATGATTAAGTGGGGTTTTAGGTTGAGCAATCAAGGCCAATTCTTCATCCATGATTACTGTACTGTACTCTAATCACAAAGATATACACACATATATATATATATATATGTAGGAGGAGAATTAATAGTGGTGGAGAAGGGGGGGGGATGAAATAAAGAAAGGCGCCGGCGAGGAAAAGACAGGACAAAAATGAGGCAAGGAGTTGACAAAGAAAGAATCTCAAGGCGAGAGAGACACACACAAGAGGCTACTGCGTAGTATATTTGAATATACCAACTGAATCTGACACCTCTGCTTTATTTACTACTTATGTTAAGTTGCGGGAAATGAGAATTAACACAACACAGCCGGAGGAGGGAGAGATGAATATGATTGTTGTTTTTGGTATATATGCCTAATAAATAGGAAATTTTGTATGATATACTTTGTTAATATAAATGTTTTGCTCTAAATTTTTTTATTTTTTTTAAATCGGTTAATATATATGTAGCAAATTTATTTATTTTTCGACATTGAATACATATTAAAAAATAAATAAATTCTGTCGATTTTAAGCACATACATATTTCTAAAAAATGTGGAACGATCTGAGAAATGAATGAAATCATCATTCCTTTGGCAAAAAAAAAAAAATGTGGTATTTTATGAGTGGTTTATATTGAATACGTATTAGATATTTAGATGAATACATTTTGTCAGTTTTATTTATTCATTATTAATAAAACTATTTTTCTTTTTCATTCTAGAGTACAAACGGGACTCAATTTCTGAACCCAAATAAATGAATATTAACACCATGATTTTATGAACCATCAAGAGTGGTACCATATTATTGGGAGTCAACTCGATCAACACTTGCAAAAGGGAAAAAAAAAAAACAACCATACCTGCAAATAACACATGCCATTTGAAAGAATGACTTCTCACCTGTGTACTCTCAAATTTTGAATATGGAGAATAGCATATGAAAGAATCACAAATAACACATTTTGAGACGATTCCTTTCTTTTCTATTCTTTTTTTCGGCCAAAAGAAAGTACTCAAGTAGGGTTGTTTTGTCTCAGCTCTTGGAGGGTTCTTTAAACCACCACATAAGTAACGATCAATTCCTATCCCCAATACGAGGACGGCTCTGAGAAACTAATGCAATATGTTTGTTCTCTTGTACAGGCCAAAAGCAGAAAAATTACTTGAATCCAATTGCCAAGTTTAAAAGGTCCTTCACCTAACCAACAACATAAGACAAACTGTTGCAAATTTAACACACCACTACAAATATATTAAGCTTAATGATTACATAAAAAATACTACAATAATTAACAACCATTAAATAGTTCCTCAGCCATCACAAAGTTCCGATATATCTGCTTTATTTCTGGTGCCATGACTGCACAATGCGGTTGCCTTCAACTACGGCATGAGATTTCTAGTATGCCCAGAGATTATGGAATAATAACAAAATATATGTAGCCATAAGTGTTCAAGCTCATTCCTTTCCTTGCCCTCCAACCACATCATCAGTCTCTTAAAGAAATATTATAATGTTACTGTACCAGTTACCACGGATGGAGGTTTATATCCGATCAAATGGCAGTATATGCGGTATTGGAAAATAAAGGACAAACTCTTGGCATAATAGTATAATAAACCCCCAGTATTGGACACTAAAAGGACAAACTCTTAGCATAATAGTATAATACACCCCCAAAATAGGGTCTAAATTCCCTTCTCATTGATGAGCAAACTATACTTCCAAATGGAATTAGTCCCTCTATCATAAGATGCACTGTATATGAAGCATTGATAAAAAAAACCTCTACAAGAACCTATACGAATCATGTCATCATAAGTTGAATAAGTGTATATATAACTGCCAAACAATAACTTGGAATGTAGTACTGTAGTTCTAAACATCTGTACTCTCTGATTTAAGCAGAAAGTAATAATGAGAAACAAATTAACCTGATAGGCCAGATAACCAAATCATCCAAAACATATAATCATTACCCCCATTGTCTTGCACATTATTAAATTTTGCATAGACTCACTAAAACCGTGTACGGGTGGAGAATTAGATATCTAACTACAACAAATCTGTTATCCATTCAAACAGTCTATTTTTCAGATCTCCATACAGGAGTTCAAAATCAGAGACAAACAAAAGCTTTTGCGGCATGCGTCAAGATCGATAGGATTTTACCTTTGTATTCTTGCCATAACCTTTTCTAGGCTTTCGACTGTTCAGGACACCTTCAAGTGTGAGCAATGCATCTTGAAATTTACGGATTTTTAGGAAACCCATTATCATAGTTGCCTCACTCTCAGAGACTTTTGCCATCTTCATGATCCTCTCGACAAGCTTAACGAGAGTGTCTTCCATTGATAAAGCACAAAGTCCTTCTGCCAACATGAAGAATGAAGAGAACTCTGGTATATGACCTTTATCAGTCATCTCAATCACAAAATCAACAGCCTCTGATATAGGTCCTCCACCCGAACACAGCCCTCGGAAGACAGTTAAATAAGAAACTGAATCGGGAGGATCACCTTGTTGCTCCATTTCTCTAAAAAGTCTCATGGCTTCATCCGTACTTTTACGATTAAAGAGTGCTCCAAGAATAGGATTATAAGCTTGTGGAGCCATGACCATGCCATTCATCTTGATACTTCTTAGGAGCTTAGTTGCGACCTTAATTCTCCCTGCTTTGCACATTCCATTGATAAGTGTTCCATAGGTGACAACATCTGGTTCACAACCATTTGACGTCATTGTCTGGACTATATCTGCTGCCTTTTTTACATCACCTGCTCTGCAGTAGTGAGCGAGAAGGGAATTGTAGGTAAATTTATTAGGCTTAAATCCTTCCATTATCATCTGATCCATAAGATGAGTAACCTCATCCATTCTTCTTCTCTTAGAAAGGCCATGGATAAGGGTGTTGTAAGTTCTCACATTTCTTGAAACACCTTGGACTTCCATCTGATCAAAGATCTCCTCTGCTTCTTCAATTTTGTTGTTCTTGCAGAACCCATCAATAAGAGTATTATATGTTATTACACTACGCGCACATCCACTTGATTCCATTTGTTTTAGAAGGCTCAGAGCTTCATCTAGTTGCCCTCTAGAACAAAGACAATCAATAAGCATATTGTAGGTAAATTCATCAGGTTGGCACCCTTGGTTATGCATATCCCTAAACAAATCCATGGCAATTTCGTACTTGTTGCTCAAGCAGAGACCCTGTATCAGAGAATTAAATGTACAGACATCAGGCAAGACACCCTTGCTTGCGAGAACACGAGCAAGTTCTGTAGCTTCTTCAACTTGGTCGTCCTTGCACATGGTGCTAATTATGGTGTTATATGTGACTGTGTTT
This sequence comes from Heracleum sosnowskyi, assembly GCA_030848705.1. Classification (NCBI taxonomy): domain Eukaryota; kingdom Viridiplantae; phylum Streptophyta; class Magnoliopsida; order Apiales; family Apiaceae; genus Heracleum; species Heracleum sosnowskyi. The sequence continues at coordinate 29,831,247 of CM061237.1, forward strand.
GGGGAGCAATTCTTTGAAAGCATCAAGTTAAGAACTTCCATTGCCTCTTCGATTTTGCTCAAGTTACACAATCCAGAAATCAGAGTGTTGTATGAATATATATCTGGATCAAACCCCTCCTGAAGCATTATATCCAAGACCTCCATAGCATGATTAAGATATCCTGCTTTGCACAAACCGTTTATCAAAGTATTGTATGTGAACTGGTCAGGAGGAAATCCTTTAGAAGTCATCTCTTCCACAAAGTTCAAAGCTTCTGCAATTTTACCCTCTTTGCAATACCCATTAATCAGAACATTAATTGTTATATTGGTCGAGGGGCATTGAGCTGCAATCATTTGGTCTCTCGTTCTCAAAGCACCTTTGAAATTCCCCTCCTCAATATACCCCTGCATTATTGTCGTATAAGTCTTCTCATCTGGCACCAAGCCAAAAGTAGTCATCTCTTCCATCATCAAAATCGCAGGTCTAATCTGATGAGCTTTACACAAAGCCTTGATCAATATATTAAAGGTAGAAACATCTGGTTTCACTCCTTTACTCGTCATCAAAGAATGCACTGTTTCAACTAATCTCAACTTGTTTCCATCAACAAGAACATTCAACAATAAATTAAACGTAAACGTGTGTGGCTTCAATGCAAATTCTTGCTCCATAATATCAAGAACACCAATAGCTTCATCATACAAACCAAACTTAGCATAACTTTCAATCAAAACAAAGAAAATACCTTCAACAACCACACAACGAGAACGCTTCATATCGTCCAATACACCCCTAATCGAATCAAACTTCCCAACATTTCCAAGCTTGCATAAAACCTCCTCATATATCGATAAACTAGGCCTAAAACCAGGCTGCTTTAAAGCCCAATCAAACAGCTGGAGAGCTGAAGTCTCATCTTTTTCGCGGCGAAGGGTGTTCAGTAGTTGATCCTGAGTGAAGTCTGCAGACAGTTTTCGGATTGAAGACGGGGAAATGGTGGATACAGAAGATGAACTAGACGCCGAAACAGAGGTGAATTGTTGCGGTGAGTATGTAAAAGAAATGGTACTAGGAGATTTGAGACGGATAGAAAATGTAAATGGGTGTCTAAAATCACGAGGAAGGGGCCAAGGGTGGAGCTCTAGACAAGAACAAAAACCCATTGAAGCAATTCGACAAACACTTAACATACAACCTTATGAAGCCTGATTTTAGCAAATGATTAAAGTGTTCGAGTGTGTGTATATACTGTACTAGATTAACAAAAGCTATGAGTAGCACACCAATTGAAAAACATACTGAGATTTTACTTACCTCTCAAACAGTGTGAATTGTGAAAGTTCCATTGGATAAGTCTGTCACAAGAGCACTGACTTCACCGTTGTAATACAATTATTACAAAGATATTTTCTTAAATCAATTCAGTTTGGTGACTTTGGTCCCAGAACTTAAAATTATTAAATTATTTGTTAGACTAATTTTATATTATTACTAGTTTATGAGTTATTAAAAATATTAAAATAAAAATAAATTTACTTAATAGTATATTTGAATGATAACATTACTTTTTATTAAATAAAATCACAAAAATAAGTTAAACTGTTCAAAAAAAGTACTTCATACTAATTTCTGATTTTAAATTATTTTTTCAATTTTAAGTCATTTTCTTATTTATTACATAAATAGACCTTTTTCAACTTAAAATCAAAAATCATTTCAAACTCCCTACTTATAATATTTTTATGTATAATAAGTATAAAAAAGATTTTATTCAGAATTTTGTTACTTGTACCGTCAAATTAATAAGAACCGTTGATCATGAAAATCGTTAAATTTAACATTAAAAAGTGTATTTGATTTTTATCACATATAAACATATTCAAATACTAAAAAATAAATTTTAATAATATAAATCAGATATGAGCAGGTTTTATAAATTGAATAGAATTTTGAGTGTAAAAGTTCGTAACTTTTTTTTTATTCGGTTTCTGAATAATTTCAATTGAATAATAATTACTAAATCATCATTACATTACATAATTTTTTTAAAAAAAATATTACATACAAGTTATAATCTAGTTATATCTTTATATATAATTAGTGTAAAGCACTTAAATGGGTATGATTTGGTTTGGTCGTGTCCTACATATCTAAAAACTTTTTACTATAAAAGCTAAAAATTTTGTATTAGCTAAAAACTCTTTATTATAAGCTAAAAACTCTGTACTATAAAACAATTACACAATTAGAGTAATTAGAGTTATTAATAATGCGAGAAAAAGTAATATTTCTATAAAAGTAAATAATAATAAAAGTAGTATAATTTTAATATTTTAAATATTTACACTAAAATTTATTAAAATTGAATTTTTAAATATTTACACTAAAATTTATTAAAATTGAATTTATAAAATAAAATGGGTCCTAGCTAAAAATTCTCTACTATAAGCTAAAAACTCTCTACTATAAAACAATTACACAATTAGAGTAATTAGAGTTATTAATAATGCTCTACTTTGAAGAAAAAGTAATATTTCTATAAAAGTAAATAATAATAGGAGTAGTATAAATTTAATATTTTAAATATTTACACTAAAATTTATTAAAATTGAATTTATAAAAATAATGAATAAACATATAAATAATCATTCTTTTAGTGAATTTGTATATATAAAAAATTCGTAATTTTTATCATTTTCAAGAATTACAACAAAAACCGAAATAATATATACATATGAAAAAACATATTATTAACTTAATGAATTTATATTTTTATGAAAATACACAAAAGATATTAATAATTAAAATAAAATTATAAAAACACTAAAATAAAATAACTTACGTGCGGATATAAAGCTAAAGCTAGTATATAATAATTTATAAATACATGTCATGTAATATTTTTGTTCAGATTGTAAATTTTACTACTGTGGTTTTTCCTGTTAGCAAGCAACGTGTCTTGAATGTTTTCTACAACGTGACAATCATTCTAGCGGAAAAAGATAAAGAAAAACTTGTAAAACTCAAACTTTTTCCAAACATTCTTGGCATATCTACACTCCCACAACACATGAGCAATAGACTCGCCATCACAAATCACAATTACAAAAAGGACAATAATTCTGAACTTTAATACCTCTTTTCCAAAGGACAAAAATTAATGGTGCTTTTCTTTTACTTGCTACTATATAATGAACCATCTCAAGTAGTTATAGTATCATCTGGTAACTGATATTAGGAATGGATTAAGTGGGACAGTGGGGCCTATTGTCGGCCATGGGTTGATTGCAATTTGTCAATTTGAGATCTCGCCCCAGTGCTCCCTTCTTCCAGATTCAGCCTATTGTTATAATATTTTGGTAAAGGGCCTCTCTGTTGTAATCTGGTTAATCAACATATGCAAGTATAATATTGTGTATAATCACTTGTGTCATCCTGTATTATCATAATCCAAGAACACCATCAATATTCAAGGTATTTTACAGAACAAAGAAGCGGAGGAAAATTACAATATGTAAAAAATTCCTACAAAGTCCAAAACTTTCTTGGGCTCCAAGTCATTGTACTTTCACCAAACTTGGCCATAAAATTCCCAATTCTGATCTCCTTTTCCTCTGTTCCTAGATGCAGTATTGACACAATCAAGTTAAAGTTTCAAAATCACTGCTTCTATGCAACAATCTTCCGAAACTGAGTAAGAACAGGATAAATATTCGCAAACGCCTTATAAATCTCTTCCTTCTTCTTGCCTCCGGTAATAACAATCTTCCCGGAAACAAACAAAAGAAGCACAATCTTGGGATCCTTCATCCTATAAATCAACCCCGGGAACAACTCTGGTTCATAGCTTGAAAACGCAGCATGATTAATCGAAATTCTCTCAAGCCTAATAGGAAATTTCAAATCACAAGAACCAACCATGTTCTGTATCTTGAACTCTTTAAATTTCACAGTGTACCCAATCTTTTCAATAATTCTCGCAAACTTTCGTGCAGCCACTCTAGATCTCTCCTCGCTTTTTGCTCCAGTAATGACAAGTTTCCCCGAAGAGAAAATGAGGGCAGTTGTTTTGGGGTCTTTAATTCGCATAATAACAGCAGCAAATCTTCTAGGGTTGTACTCGGCGTTTCTTGCGCTCAACGCAATGTGTTTCAAGTCAAAGTGACAATCCAAGTTAACAGTGGATACAATGTTCTGAATCGTGGGTACGATCCCCGAAGGATGATCCATTGATGAATTGGTTGTAAGTTATTTACTGAAGTTGAAGAGAATTAAAATAGAGAAAGAGAAGTTGTGTTTTATATGTGAGGGCGGAGAGGGTGGATGACTGGATGATATATATAGGTTTTCTAAGAATGGCGCTCAAGGTTATACAGAACTGAATTATAGTTCAGATGGGATTTGAGAGTAAGATGAGTTAATGGTTGGATATAACCTTTTTGTGGTGTAGCAAAATAATAAAACTTTCAATGTGGTACCTTTTTTTTCAAGACTGTGTATGAGATAGAAGTGAATTCTAGTTGGGGTGGGATTTGAAAATTAGATGAGTTAATTGTTGGATATAAGTTTTTTGTGGTATAGCGAAATAATAAAACTTTCGATGTGGTACCTTTTTTTTAAAGACTTTGTATGAGATAGAAGTGAATTCTAGTTGGGGTGGGATTTGAAAATTAGATGAGTTAATTGTTGGATATAAGTTTTTTGTGGTATAGCGAAATAATAAAACTTTCGATGTGGTACCTTTTTTTTTTAAAGAATGTGTATGATCAAGTTAAATGTAATTCCTTGATTGAAGGTAAAGACTTGGTAGCTGCTGTAAGACTGCAACACCCATCAGTCGTCAGCATCCTCCCCATCTTCAGCAGATACCCATTCAAGCCTCACCTCCTCATCTTCATTTCTCCAGACGTTTGCAAAACGTTCTCTTGCCTCGAAGAATTTTTCTTACTCCATACTCTCCCTGTCAAGTTGGATTAACAATCAGCAAGACTGTCCATAGATAGATGAACCATCAGACTTACCATGCACATAGAACCCCCACAAAAGAGCATCTGAAAAAATCTAACGCAAGTCGCTCTACGCTATAAAAACTCGTAACTAGTTCATTACCTCTTCAATGTGGGACTTGACTTCATTCCCACTATCATAAGATGAACTTTGGGTCATCGTATCTCATTCATCCATTATTCGTTTTAAATGATTAAACATGCTTTTGAAAGCTCTCACGGAGGAGAACACATTCGAGACATAACTTATTACAAACAAGTAATAATACCCACTGAAAATCGCGTGAGTCCATTATTACAAGAGAAGTGAAACCAAAACTTGGATGAGGTGGAAGGCTAAAAAAGATGCAGCAGGCAAGCAAAAGAATAGAATGCACAGAGACATAATATCCCAACAGGTGGCAAAGACATATCAGGCAACCACAAAAGCAAAGACTAATTTGCCGAAGTGGACACTTGATCTGCACAGGCGTAGAGACGCAGACTGCCCCATGCACACCGAAAAAGAAAAAAGAAAAACTGTTTTGAATCATATGACACACACAGAGAAACAAAAGTTAACTAATATGAAATGAAAAAGAGCTGTACTAGAATAGACACGGGAAATGTCGTATGACTCTTGCATAACATTCTCTTGAATGTTCACACATGGATATTTGTAAAGCAATCATCTATTCAGTGCCCTCGTTGTAAATTACTACTACTATATCTTCGGTGTTGAGCCTAACCCGGCCTCTAGTCCCGGTTAGCTTCCGAAAAATAGAAAAAACATTATTTTACAGCTTCTAGTTCGCATTCTATTTTGCATGTATAAAATGATACTAAATTTATTACCGTGTGTACATATATTTATCAGAATCTGTGTGATTGAAGATATGGTTTAGGATTACACTTTATTAGCCTCAAGTTACTCATAGTCCTTGGCAGTTACTAGCTAGAAACCCAAATGATTGGCCATGGATTGATTGCAATTTGTCAATTTAAGATATCCTATTGCCCCAGTGCCCCCCTGCTTCCAACATCTAAACCACATTCAGCCTATTGCCTCTCTATTATCTGGTTAATTAACATATGCAAGTGCTCTTAGCATCATATTCTCAGACACACGCATAAAAGCGATGAATATAAATAAAAGATGTCAAACTTTTTAGCTACTACGATCATCCAATCCTGCTATGCTTCAGTGATGTAAATAAGATGCCTTCACGTCACGTTTAACATCATGACTACATTTATAATTATACACACTAATTTTTAATTATTGAAAATGCTAATTGATCGTCTCTCCCCCTCCCTTCTGCAGGTGCCAACTCTTAAGGTGCTGATTTACTGGAAAAATGCTTGCATAATATTAACTGTGTCGTTAAGTTTCCGGAAAGATGTCACAGGCATCAGCTGCAGTAAGCAGTTTTTACCCTAAATTTTATTCTATTTTTCGAGGAAACCTGTGTTAGTGATGATTTACCAAGTTCAAACAATACATATAGTAACAAATATACTTCTATACAGTCGTCTGCCTTTCTTTGTTTGCACACATTTAGTCCACTAATAACTTCATGTTGAAAACCGCTACGTGCGCAAATTGAACCAATAACAGAAAACATGTCAACAATAATGACAATATTATGGAACAAATGATATTATACATTCACAATGTATATTTGCTTTTGTATATTACAGTTATCATTCCACATTATCCATCCAACAACAAGTGTAACCTCTTGTTAATATACTCTAGTGAATTGGATGTATTACAAAATGAGATGCTCACTCATCTCCATCTGCAGCTTCAAGTAATCCCAGCCTGCAATACCCTTCAACCAACATATTCCAAGCAATCAAATCAACCTTTACTCTTGTGTCATTAAGCATCTCATCAAATACTTTGTTGGCTAGCTTTGGCTGACCCGACAAAGCAAATGCTTTCATTAAAGTGGTGTAGCTAACTTTGGAGGGAGCGATTCCTCTTGCTCGCATCTCATTAAAATAGGTAAGAGCCCCTGCACTATCATCAACCGATATACACCCATCAATTACAGTATTGTAAGACCTGCATCACCGCCAGTCATTAAGCGAATCAATTCTTTGGCCTTGTCGATCTGAAGTTTTTCGCAATAGCCCTCAATGAGAATATTATAAGTAATCCTATTAGCAGGCACACCGAACCTAGACATCTAGCCATCACCTGCCTTGCCCTATCCATTGCGCCAACCTTAACAAACGCAGAAATAACTGTCGTATATGTAACATGATTAGGGTGACTGCCACTATCGTCCTGAAGGCTCATTGCTTCCAACATTCTCATCGTGTCCTAAACATGACCTTGCTTCATATACCCCCTTCATTGACGTTGTATATATTCTAGAATCTGGTTGTATACTTTTTGCAACATTGGAGGCTCATAATCATTTGAGGAAACCGGAAGCAACTTTGCAAACACGTGATTCTCCGTCTTTCTTACAAATACAGAATCAGAAGACTGCCTAATATTGTGTTTGGTTGGGATGATTGGAGTGGAATGTAATGAGATTTAAAGTATAATATAGTTAGATACTCACAACTTTCATTCTTTAATTAATTTCATTCTTAATCACCTACATTACAATTTAAACACCCCACTTTAAGAGAGAATGCTTCATTCCTTAACTCATTCATTTTCTTCACATTTCTTACCATAACAATTTTGCATTATCCCAACTTTTTTCAAATCTTCCCTCCAACTCCCATTATTTTACTTTAATTTTATCCATTCCATTTCATTCACCCAAACCAAACACAAGATTAAGAAAAATGTAACAGCCTGACACATTAAGATATTGCTCTGCCCGGAAGATGAAATATAATGCATTTGATGAACAAAAAGATATTCTGGGACTGAACAGATACTGGAGAAAACTGAAACTGAGAGCTGAACTGAAAGAAACGGGTCATGTCAATAACTACTCAACAACACACTAACTTCATTCAAAATGAAGCATTTGGTTATCATTAAGCAACACAAAGCACACTGATATATTTAAAAGCCCTTAAGAACATAACAAGGGTTAATTTCCACATAAAACTTTGAAAACAAACTAGCTGTTCTCAATCCTCCGCAAACTGTTACATATTAATTTGTAGACATCAGACAAAATCAAAAGTTCTTAATTAAACAAAATAACATAATACACTGGGAGACGCAACTGTCGTAAAAACATATAAAATAAATATGTTATGATAATTCTTGGCAACCATCATCATATATAAGTCTTGTAGTCCCTCCAGTTCAACAGACTATAAACAGTTCATTCATGTAAGGTAATAAAGATTGCATTGAGGAACTCTCCCAGGCAGACGTTGCAAGAAATTTGATATTCTGTTCAGTTGGCACGACTTCTAATAACATCAATGTCCATCTCAGTTGGATCAGTTGCTTGCAGCTCCACCTGAATTCCATCCAGTTCCCTCTTGAACCTGTCCTTGGAGCTAGCATAAATCATCTTGCTCCTAACACGTGCAGTATCAGGAGACCTTTATATAGCAGGAAAAATTTAGTAGTGGTTAAAAGAAACACCTGGTTGAATTTAAATGAGTAATAAGTTTTTTACCATGCAATGAATATTATTTTGCTTTTCTGACAATTCTCCGCAGTTACAAAATCAAAATCATATACAGCATAGCGACATTCGTCAGCAGGAAGACTTGCAGCAAAGTCATCGTAACTCAATGCTGGCTCCCCGACCTTTTCAACAACAACTTGCTTTTGTTTCTCTTCGATCTTAAAAACTACAAATCTAAAGGTTCTCTTTGCCTTCAGATCCAGAAACCTTAATTTGCAGTCATCATGCACAGCCATGCCAGAAGCAGCGTTGGCCTGTTAAATGGACAATACTGTAAATTAAGACCTTTTTATTTCCTAACCATGAGGCTTGTTTTCCCAAGAGATACATCTTTTAACTCTACCAAAAAAAAAAGAGTAAAGAATCAAACACTGGAAACAACTTAACGTCAGGCACTCACTTACCGCCTAAACTCAGAATCCAACGTAAAACGATTCTACACCATGATTCCTAGCCAACAGGACATAAAGATGCAATAATGCTATGTAACTACAATAAGAGTTAGCATTTCGAATCCAATGTAAATTACTTGTTCATAATTTGTTAAGAAGCCTAGGGCTAACTAAGGACTTAAAATAGCACGCAAAACAATTCTAGACCATAATTCCACCAACCGGACTTACAGATGCAGTAATACTACAATTTGACTCCAATTTGAAATTACTTGTTCACGTTAAGAAGCCAAGTGCAAAACAAATAGTATAAAGTTTCACACGAAATACAATGCCCGACATTTACAAAGCAGGCAATTCAGTTGGTGTCGGATTAAAAAGTGGAGATACATCTGTCAATCGGTGACATTTGCTTATGTACATTTTATACAAGTGATCAAGAGTTTGCAGGTAAGATTAAAAAGTAATTCAATTAACATAGTCTGTGTGCAACGCTCGAAGAACAATTTGTGAAAATCAGTTATGAATACATAAGCATCCATGTGATTACATAGCTACAGATATTACAGTAAAAAAAAAGGTGTCTACCTCATAAAAGACATAGCAGCAATAAAAATGAAAAGAATGAGGAAATGAATAAATTAGATTAGGGGAATGAATGAATTAATATGAAGATTAATCAGATCTGATATTAAAAAGAGAACAAGTGAATGAATTGGGGAATTAGTTGGAAGAAATTAGATAGATGTAAATCGAGTAGAAACAATAGGAAAATGAAAGGACTAGATGATTTAAACAAGTAAAGAAGACTCACCATTTGAATAGAGAGATTGTAGGAGGATGATGAATTTAGAGAAAAGCTCAGCTCTTGATGTTGACTGCACCGATTTGCAATTGGAATTTACTTGACTTGGTGGTATATGTAGCGAACCTGCTTCGTCTCTGCCTTTGCTTTTTACCTCATCTATTATTATTATTAAAATAGTTGTTCTTTTTTTTTTTCTTTTTTGCATTTTAAATGTTGTACTACCTGGTCCTTGAATCAATTCTTCATTGTGGCTCCACGTCTTAACGATGCGCGCACATGCTCACGCAGACTCAAACTAACGTTCTCCTCACTTTCGTATTTTTTTTTATAGTTGTCTCACTTCCCGCGGTCCGATTTATTTCGGGTTAGATATTAAATTAAAATCAAATTGAAAAATAGTGGTTCTTAAAAAATCAAATCAAATCGTAATCCGTAAATCAACAAAATGAAGTCATTCGGTTCGGTTTTAGTCGGTTCGAATTAACGGATTTTAACGGTTCTCGACAAAATTTGGTTAACAAAATTATAAAATAAAATAATATTTTTCCGATTTAAATTTTCCCAGATAGTTTGATTAGTAAAATTAGGAAATAAAAATACTTATGAAATTCAAATTTTTCTTCTTTAAATGTGCATAAATAATAAAAAGTATTCCTATATAACAAAGTATTAACCACAAATGACTAACGTTCAATTTAGTTACAACAATGAAATATTGGATACAGAAAGTAATATAAAATTTGTGATTTAATTTGCGATTCATAAGATAAAATTACTTTATATTATATAATCATAAATATAAAATTAATATATATATATATATATATATAAGTATATAGATGCGGTTCAGATTGAGAGCGGGTTGGGTTCTTGTCAACCCGAAACCAACCCACAATCCGCTGTTTTTTAAAGTAGTTGAACCGAAACCGCAAACCACACTTTGGTTTCGGTTCGGATCGATTCAAAATCAGATTGGTTTTTGCGGATTATGCATTTTAACCCAAACCGTGATAACCCCTGCATTCTTGTTTCTGCGCCCACTTTTTCAACACAAAACAATTGCAGTCTATTCGGATTTTTTTCATTTTTGTTCTCCAACTAAAAAATTAGAAATTCATGTCACTAATAATGTTTGTATAAAGCCTCACATTTAGTTGCCATTTTCAGTGGGTATTATTACTTGTTTGCAATAAGTTATGTCTCGAATGTGTTCTCCTCTGTGAGAGCTTTCCAAATCATGTCTAATCACTTAAAACGATTAATGGATGAATGAGATACAATGATCCAAAGTTCATCTTATTAAGTGGGAATGAAGTCAAGTCCCGCATTGAAGAGGTAATGAACTAGTTACGAATTTATATTAGCATAGACCGACTCCTTCTAGATTTAACTGCTGCTGTTTTGTCAGGGTTGCTAAGTGTATGGTAGGTCTGATGGTTCATCTATGGACGGTCTTGCTGATTGTTAATCCATGGATAGTTTGTCATGGAGACCTTTATTTTGTCAGTTCAATTTATATATTGACCATAAGTAGATACTTCATTTTAATTGGTGAGTATCGGTCATGTCCCCTCTAAATGAGACTTTGCATTCCGAATTTGAGCATTAGGAATTAGGACTGCGATCCTGCCAAGCATATCATCAATGAGTGATTTGTGGATTTCATTCTTTTATCTGTTTTGGGATTTCATGTTGCCTTTTATTCTTCTCAGCTAGGAACCTCATCCGAAGCTTCTTACAGTATCTGGATTACGAAATGATAGTAAATCTCTTGTTATTAGGCGATCCTGTTTTCTTATTGTGGCCTTCTGAATCTACTAAAAGGCCCGCAAAGTCTTTGCTTTTGTGGTTGCCTGATATGTCTTTGCCACCTGTTGGGATATTATGTCTCTGCTTCAGCTTGTACTAAGTGTGCATTCTATTCTTTTGCTTGCCTGCTGCATCTTTTTTAGCCTTCGACCTCATCCAAGTTTTGGTTTCACTTCTCTTGTAATAATGGACTCACGCGATTTTCAGAGGGTATTATTACTTGTTTGTAATAAGTTATGTCTTGAATTTGTTCTCCGTCGTGAGAGCTTTCAAAAGCATGTTTAATCATTTAAAACGAATAATGGATGAATGAGATACGATGACCCAAAGTTCATCCGATGATAGTGGGAATGAAGTCAAGTCCCACATTGAAGAGGTAATGAACTAGTTACGAGTTTTTATAGCGTAGAGCGACCTTCTTTAGATTTTGACAGATGCTCTTTTGTGGGGGTTCTATGTGCATGGTAAGTCTGATGGTTCATCTATCTATGGGGACAGTCTTGCCCATGGATAGACCTTTATTTTGTCAGTTCAATTTATATTGTCCATAAGTAAATTGATTATATGCAATACATAAAAAAAATGGATTAATAGATTGATCTATTCATAATTAATAAAATGAAATTAAAAAATTTGCATTAAGTAAATTATTCGAATAATTTTTAAATAAAAGTCTTTAAGAAAAAAGGTACCACGTCGAAAATTTTATTATTTCGCTACACCACAAAAAGCTTATATCCAACAATTAACTCATCTAACTTTCAAATCCCACCCGAACTAGAATTCAATTCTTTCTCATTAACAGTTTTTAAAAAAAAAGGTACCACATTGAAAGTTATATTATTTCACTACATCACAAAAAACTTATATCCAACAATTAACTTATCTAATTTTCAAATCTCACCCTAAATAGAATTCAGTTCTATGTAACCTTGAGCTTAGAAAACCTATATATATATCCACTTTTCTTCCTATCTTCAAAACCTCTCCGCCCCTCTTATATAAAACACAACTTCTCTCTCTCTCTTTGTTTTAATTCTCTTCAACTTCAATAAATAACTTACAACCAATTCATCAATGGATCATCCTTCGGGGATCGTACCCACGATTCAGAATATTGTATCGACTGTTAACTTGGATTGTGACTTGGACTTGAAACGCATTGCGTTGAGCGCAAGAAACGCTGAGTACAACCCTAGAAGATTTGCTGCTGTTATTATGCGAATTAAAGACCCCAAAACAACTGCCCTCATTTTCTCTTCGGGGAAACTTGTCATTACTGGAGCGAAAAGCGAGGAGAGATCTAAAGTGGTTGCACGAAGGTTTGCGAGAATTATTGAAAAGATTGGGTACACTGTGAGATTTAAAGAGTTCAAGATACAGAACATGGTTGGTTCTTGTGATTTGAAATTTCCTGCTTGAGAGAATTTCGATTAATCATGCTGTGTTTTCGAGCTATGAACCAGAGTTGTTCCCGGGGTTGATTTATAGGATGAAGGATCCCAAGATTGTGCTTCTTTTGTTTGATTATTAATAGGATAGTATTTAAATACTAAAAGATGTATTTTGATAATTTAAACCAATTATAAATAGGTTTTCTATATTGAATAGAAATTTTTATGTAAAAATTCGTAATTATCTTTTCTCTTTAGTTTATGGATAGTTCCAGTTAGATAATAATTATTAAACCATCATTAAATTAAAGATAATTTTGTAAGCTTCGTGTGGGCTGTAAAATCGTCAAAATCTGTTGTCTAAAACTCAAGATAGAGCCCAAACAGTAAAGTTATTATCTAAATTTTAATAAATATATTTTTATTATTGTAGCACTAATTTAATTTTTTTTCCTAATTCTTTTAAATTTATAAATTTTATGTTTATTTCAATAAAATATTAAAACCAATTTAAGAAAAAATTAAAATCGATCGTCCGTGTACGATTACGACCAAATCTATACTATTATATTAAAGACGAAACATTGAAAGTTTTGTAGTCTGGTCATGAAAAGTTTTTATAGTCTGGTCACTCCATTCATAGCCGTTAAATATCTCTGATCAAATCAATGAGAACCGTTAGATAAAATATTAAAATTATTATACAAAATATCTTTTCTATTTTTCCTAACTAAAATATCTCATTTTCCAAAAATATTGCAGACAGTTTCATTGAATAAAATAACATAATAAGTTTATAATTGCTAATAACTAACCCATTACCATTTTTAGTCAAAGCAATTTCTTTTTCAGCTAATACATGTTACTTTTTCTATTTCTCTTACTAAAATCCCTCATTTTCCAAATATATCACTAGCAAATACTTACTTATTTATTTTAAAACATATTTTAATACTTTTAATTGACAATTACCTTTCCCCTCTTTTTCTAGAAAAATCACGGGCAATTACCTTTTCTAGCTAAAACATGTTATATTTTCTATTTTCCTTACTAAAATCTCCTCTTTTCCAAATATATCACGGGCAAACACTTACTTATTTACTTTAAAATCTATGTTAATACTTTTAATTGACAATTACCTTTTTCAACTAAAACATGTCACTTTTTCTATTTTTCTTACTAAAACCCCTCTTTTTTCAAAAATATCACGGGCAAATCATTACTTTTATATTTTAAAATTCAACTATTATATTAAAGACGAAACATTGAAAGTTTTGTAGTCTGGTCATGAAAGTTTTTGTAGTCTGGTCACTCCATTCATAGCCGTTAGATATCTCTGATCAAATCAATAAGAACCGTTAGATAAAATATTAAAATTATTATATAGAATATCTTTTCTATTTTTCCTAACTAAAATATTTCATTTTCCAAAAATATCGCAGACAGTTTCATTTAATAAAATAACATAATAAGTTTATAATTGCTAATAACTAACTCATTACCATTTTTAGCCAAAGCAATTTCTTTTTCAGCTAATACATATTACTTTTTCTATTTCCCTTACTAAAATCCCTCATTTTCCAAATATATCACGAGCAAATCCTTACTTATTTATTTTAAAACATATTTTAATACTTTTAATTGACAATTACATTTCCCCTCTTTTTCTAGAAAAATCACGGGCAATTTACCTTTTCTAGCTAAAACATGTTATATTTTCTATTTTCCTTACTAAAATCTCTCATTTTCCAAATATATCACGGGCAACCCTTACTTATTTACTTTAAAATCTATGTTAATACTTTTAATTGACAATTACCTTTTTCAACTAAAACATGTCACTTTTTCTATTTTTCTTACTAAAACCCCTCCTTTTTCCAAAATATCACGGACAAATCGTTACTTTTATATTTTAAAATTCAACGAAAACAAGTTACTTATATTTTTTTTACTAAAGCCACTCTTTTTCCAAAATATCACGGGCAAACCGTTACTTATTTATTTTAAAATCTATTTTAATACTTTTAATTATTTAAAAATGTTAAACACGCCTACTTATTTTTTTTTTTAATAAATGCAATTAATAAAATCTAAATAATAAATTATAAAATTAATAATTATTAAAACACAATTCGTGCATCACACGGGTTTTAAGCTATATTATTAAAGACGAAATATTAAAAGTTTGGTAGTCAGACGGACGGACGGTCAGTACTTAGTGATTTTACTTAAATACCCTTACTTATTTTTTTTAAAAACTATCACTAAATAATAACATTATTTATAACCAATTACCTTTTCAGCTAAATACATTACCTTTTTTAATTTTTTTCTAACAAAATCCTCTCTTTTTCTAAAAAAAAACACGGGTGGTTATCTTTTTTAACAAAAACAGGTTACTCTTTCTATTTTTCATTATTAAAATCTCTCATTTTCCAAAAATATCACAGGCAAATACTTAATTATTTATTTTAAATCTATTTTAATACTTTTAATTATGAACACTTTTTTAGCTGAAACGTGTTACTTTTTCTATTTTTTTATTTTCTAAAGAAATTATTATTAAATAATAACATTTTTTATAACCAACTACCTTTTCTGCTAAAATACATTACTTTTTCTATTTTTTCTAACAAAATCCTCTCTTTTTCTAAAAAAAGCACGGGCAATTACTTTTTCCAACTAAAATATGTTTCTCTTTCTATTTTTCCTTACTAAAATCTGTCATTTTCCAAAAATATCTCGGGCAAATCCTTACTTATTTATTTTAAAACCTATTTAAATACTTTTAATTACGGACACTTACCTTTTCAGCTAAAACACGTTACT
The DNA here is from genome assembly GCA_030848705.1 of Heracleum sosnowskyi. Taxonomy (NCBI): domain Eukaryota; kingdom Viridiplantae; phylum Streptophyta; class Magnoliopsida; order Apiales; family Apiaceae; genus Heracleum; species Heracleum sosnowskyi. The sequence continues at coordinate 29,847,069 of CM061237.1, forward strand.
TTTTCTATTTTTCTTTACTAAGACTCCTTATTTTCCAAAAATATCACGAACAAACAGTTATTAATTTATTTTAAAATCTATTTTAATACTTATAATGATTTAAAAAAGTTTAACACACCTACTTATGTTTTTTAGCAAATAAAAATTAATGGAATATTAAAACATAAATAATAATAATTATTATTAATAACAATCCGTGCATCGCACGGGTTTTAAGCTAGTTAATAATTATAGCTAGATCTTAAATAGATCGATGAGAATTGTTAGATCCGTCAGATATGATATTAAAAATTATATTTGATTATTAATAGGATAGTATTTAAATACTAAAAGATGTATTTTGATAATTTAAACCAATTATAAATAGGTTTTCTATATTGAATAGAAATCTTTATGTAAAAATTCGTAATTATCTTTTCTCTTTATTTTATGGATAGTTCCAGTTAGATAATAATTATTAAACTATCATTAAATTAAAGATAATTTTGTAAGCTTCGCGTGGGCCGTAAAATCGTTAAAATCTGTTGTCTAAAACTCAAGATAGAGCCCAAACATTAAAGTTATTATCTAAATTTTAATAAATATATTTTTATTATTGTAGCACCAATTTAATTTTTTTTCCTAATTCTTTTAAATTTATAAATTCTATGTTTATTTCAATAAAATATTAAAACCAATTTAAGAAAAAATTAAAATCGATCGTCCGTGTACGATTACGACCAAATTAATAATTATAGTTAGATCTTAAATAGATCGATGAGAATTGTTAGATCTAATATTAAAAGGTGTATCTGATTAATAATAGAATTATATTTAAATACTAAAAAGTGTATTTTTATAATTTAAAAAAATTTTATGTAAAAATTCTTAAATATCTTTTCTCTTGAATTTATGCATAGTTCCAATTAGATAATAATTATTAAACCAAATATCAACATAACAATTCATATCGATTACAATGATACACGTGGACCCTACTTAATAACGGAGAACTCTAAATTTGAACACCTTTTTTTCTGAAGGAACATAACAATTTGATTAATCCAAATTATAATTATATTATTTTACATCTAACAAACATAAAAGGATAATACCAAAATATTATTAAAATATTTGAGGGTTTCATATTCATAAACGATAATTTTGAATATAATACTTATATTAAAATGTGTATTTGATTAAAGGTAGGATTATATTTAAATACTAAAAAGTATGCTTTGATAATTTAAACCAATTATGAATTGATTTTCTATATTGAATTGAATTGTTTATGTAAAACTTCTTATCCATCTTTTCTTTTCAGTTTATTTTATGAGTAGGTCAACTGGTCAAGTTAGATAATAATTATTAAACCATCATTAAATTAAAGATAATTTCGTTAGTTTCGCATGGGTTGTAAAATCGTCAAAATTCAATTTCTAAAACTCAGGATAGAACCCAAATAGTAAAGTGTGTATCTAAATTTTAATAAATATTTTTTTATTATTGTAGCAGAAATTTATTTATTTTCCCACCAATTCTTTTAAAAATAGAGAAATTTTATGTTTCTTTCAAAAAAGTATAAAAATTAATTAAGAACAAATTCAAATCGATAAAGAATATAATAATATGAGAATAAATTTTTATATAATCATAACATAATTTTTATTCTGTTTAATAATTTTTAAGTAATAATGTATTTTAAAATTTTATATACACTATAAATAAAACCTAAACATTAAAAGTAAAAGCAGTTAGTAAGATACTTATATCAGTATATACTTGATATCCTTATTATATTAAATCCTTATATATAATAATCATAATAGGGATCTTATCCAAAAATTTGGTCGTAGACAACTAAATTAATAAGGACTCATAGATACATAATTTCATTGTTAGTAGGACTATATTCATATTAAAAAAAATCGTATTTTGAAATTTTAGACTCTTTTTAAACATATATACATTGTAAATTATTAAATTCGAAACTTTAAAAGTTTCTTAATCAATTAGTATAGTACTTTTCTGAAAAATCGTACTTTACAAAAAATATTATCAAATAACTTATGTCTGCAAGAAAAAAAATGAAAAAATTCTTTATTTAAAAAAAACCTATAAATTTTAATATGTTGTTGGTAGATTCAAATCTTAGATCATTGTACATGATAATTTTACTGTTATATCTAACGTTTTTCAACAATTTAATTTGAAACATCCAACGATTATGGATTGAGTGATCAAACAAAGCAACCAAACTTATAAAGAAGCTTTCATTATTTAGTCTTTAATATAATAACATAGATATTTATAGGATATACTATAAAAAATGAATTTTATACAGAATTTTGATTGTGTACTACTTTAAAAGAAGAACTATTACAAAAAAAATTATATTTTAATTGATAATTTATTTTCTCAAAAGTTCAAGGTTCCCGCATCTTTAACATATTACAAAAAAGAGTATATTATATTTTAGCAATAAATATTTAAAAAAATTGAAAATTATAAAAATTATAAAAATTAAGAAAAATTAATGATGTTATCATAGTAGTTTGTTTCTAAATACCGCCAAAACATTCTCAACCGTTAGATCCAATACTTTTAAAAATAGATGATCAAGATTATATCCTATAAAAAGAAGTTATTGTCTAAAAATGATATAAGTTAAAAGATATTATATTAGGATTGGATTTTCTAAAAAGTCAAAACATAAAAATAGTTGTAATTAAATAAGGAAACTCATTTAATACCAAAATAATCAAAACCGTTTAATGTAAAATAGATAGGTGAAAACCGTTAGATTTAACATTAAAAACTGTATTTGGTTAATGAAGGGTATTCTAATAATCTAAACTACATATAAGTAGATTTCCTAAATCGAATAGAATTCTCAACATTAAATTTCGTCAATTTATTCTCTTTTTAGTTTTAGAATAGTTTAGCGTGTAAAATATAATAAATATCAAATTTTTAACTATAATTTTTTTGGCTAAATATTTTTAACAATAATTTAATCATGTAAACTAATAACTTTTAAATATAAAAATATTCATAAATAAATATAATTATAAATATTTAAAAAACAATCGTGTGTTGCATGGATAATAAAAATATAATTATAAACAGAATAATTATAAATAAAATTTAAGTAACCGTGCATGCACGGGCTATAAGCTAGTATATATTAAAGCCCATTTAGGGGCAATTTGAGCCATTTTATTGACTGTGAAATGACAATTTTGCCCTTATTTATTGAAAAATTACAAACTTGCCATCCATTTATCATTTATGTAAAAATAAAAGATTTCTGTTGCTCTTGAGAATCGAACCTTTGACCTCCTCTTGGAAAAACTCATGTTATAACTATTGTGCTACATTCATTTTTTGGTTTAATTTAAAATTCTTATTAGATAAGCCACATCACCTCTTTTTGTCCTTTTTTTTGTTTAAGTAAAATGTTGGGTTATATTATTTATATATAACTTGGTTTTTTTAGTTTCAAAATCTTAATGTATAATTATATTTTATCTACTTTGTATATATTAAAAGCCAACCAAGGACAAAAAAAGTAAGAAAATGGCTATAAATTTATTATTTTACTCTTATATTTTTAAAAATTACAGAAATACCAACCATTTATTATTTAAGCTAAAGTAGATTAGATTTGTGTGAACATTGATAATCGTATTTCCAAATCTTCTCATATAATTTCATCTAATGTCCAAGTGCGTAACATTGAGTTTGAGTTTATTATTAAAATATTATTAGATAAACTACACTCTCATCCTATATTTTTTTTATTTTAATTTTTGAGCAACTAACATGTTTTATATTATTTATAAAAAAATGTTTATTAAATTTTTTTAATTTTACATTTTCAGTAAGTTAAATTTTAGTTCATATTATTTATATAGCTCCATTTTTCAAATTTTCGTTATTCTACATATAATTATGTATTCAGTTATATTTATAAATTCTCATTTCACTTATATTTTTGAATTATATATTATTTATACTGTAAATTTTTATATTATTTATAATTTACATAGGTTATTTAGGTATTGATACACAAATATAATATAATTTAGAATATATTTTTAAAATTAGTATCGTAAAAAGTGTGAATCAGAGTTTAGGGGTGTTTATGGATTGTATTTGCTGAGTTGAAAGCATTTTTGCAATCCGACCCAGTTAAATCGGTTTGGAAAAATTTCATCACACCACACAAAATATTAATTCGTGACCCAACTCTTAATCGTACATCGATTTGGGTCAGTTTAGGTCGATTTAATTGGCTTAAATTATATATATATAATTATATATATGTGTGTGTGTGTGTGTGTGTGCATGTGTGTATAAATATTATTGAACAAAATTTGTAATTTAAATCGGGTTGGGTAGGGTCGGTCGAAAAAAATAAAACTCATACCAACCTATACTCATACCCAACCTATTTAAATTGATTGGGTAGGCTTGGCTTGGTTGGCCGAAAAGAGAGCGAGAGTTGGTTCAGTTTGATCAGGTTGGTAAATCATGAACAATCATAATTGGAGTAATCTGTGGATGTATTACTTAAACTAGGGAATTAGCCCGTGCTACGCACACGGGTGAAAATTATGATAATATATTGAAAATATATAGGTTATATGGTTATATGTACTAATTATTGTATTTGTACAAAACAGTGTAAAATAAAACATATATATCGTTATATAATATATAGGTTTATTTATAAAATCTGATGGACACATGAATTAAAAATAAAGATAAATAATTATATAATAAAACAATTATAAAATTAAGTAACCTTGAGATGTTAACATTATTTTTCTTGCCGCAAATTAAAGGCCTCCAAATATTTGTGTGTACATTCCAATTTTATTCTCCTCGGATTCACGCAAACTGGTTAGAATTTACACACAAAAATCTCATCACAATCAACATTATATTTTGGAAATCAATATTAGTAATCTCTATAATTTTATTTGAATGAGAAATTATGAAAAAGTAATAAAAAATTGAAAATTTTGGCGAACAAAAATTAAATGTATAAAACATTTATTGCAAATGCTGATCTAATTCACACCCTGTCATATTGAAAAAAAATATGGGAAGCGAAACATCAGTTTTATAAATTTTTTGGAAAGTAACCGTGAATAGCGTCACCATGCTTTGATATCTGTTCCTAGTCTCCGTAATTAATTAATGTAAGTAATATATTATAACATGCATTTTGAATAAATTAAAAAAAGTAATATCTATAAATTTATTTAAATTTTGAAATGTTTTATAGACTATTTTGTTCCATGCTATATAAGAATGAAATTATGTAAAGTATAATAATTTTTTAAGTAATTTTATAACGAAAGATTTCTTGGCATCGCCGTTTGCGATCACTCGTATCATATATAAAAAACGTAAGGAACATGATACAATATATTTTAAAAAATATATATATATTAATCTAACTTCTATTTATACACACTATATTAACAATAATAAATAAAAATAATTAAACGTAGTAATTTTTTTATGCAATGAGATAAGATAAATGTAATTAAGATATGAAAATTGTAAAAGTTTGTACAAAATAATTTTTTGTACTATTATACTCATTGTTCGTAGAGACCTCTATACAAAATAAATTAGGATAAACTATTTTTTTATATAAAAAGATTCGCATCGAACTATTTTCACATTTGTTGTATTCTCAAATTTCTGATTCTTTTCTTTTCTTTATTTATCTGGAAAGTGATAATAAACCTGTTTAACATTACTAAAATTTTATTATATCACATACTTTATTTGCATCGTAAGCATGCATACAAAAAGAATCGTATAAAAAGACATAAAAAAATTTGAGTAGGAAGGTTTCTCGGCATTGATGGCGCCCATAATTTTACACACCTATCAAAAAAAATGAAAAAGATTGAAATTTTTATTGGACCAGTAAATACATTGTCCAACTTGTTCAACCTTGAAAAAATAACATCAAAATATATTAAATTTAAGGGATAAAATAATTTTGATTAACCTGCAATTAGATATATAAATTAGTTCAAAATAATTAAAATAATTATATTTATATATGTATTTACATTATGAACATACATAAAATATATATATTTACATTATGAACATCTATATTATCTTATCATAGACGAAACATTAAAAGTTTGGTTGGTCGGTCGGTCGGTACTAAGTGATTTTACCTAATTACCCTTACTTATTTTAAAAAAATATTATTAATTAATAATATTATTTATAACCAATTACTTTTTCGGCTAAAATACATTACTTTTTCTATATTTTCTAACAAATCCCCCCTTTTTTCTTAAAAAATCATGGGCATTTACCCTTTTCTATTAAAACATGCTATTTTTTTCTTACTAAAACTCCTCCCTTTTCAAAAATATCACGGGCAGCCAATACTTATTTATTTTAAAACCCAGTTTAATACTTTTAATTACGGGCAATTACCCTTTTCAACTAAAACATGTTACTTTTTCTATTTTTCCTTACTAAAACCCCTCTTTTTTCAAAAATATCACGGGCAAGCCATTACTTATTTATTTTAAAACATATTTTAATACTTTTAATTATTTAAAAAAGTTTAAACTATCTTATAATAGACGAAACATTAAAAATTTGGTCGGTCGGTTAATAATTCGTGATTTTACTTAAGTACCTTACTTATTTTTTTTAAAAAAATATTTTTAAATAATATTATTATTTATAACCAATTACATTTTCAGCTAAAATATATCATTTTTTCTAAAAATTCCCCTATTTTTTCTTAAAAAAATCACGGACAATTACATTTTTCAACTAAAAATGTTACTTTTTCTTTTTCTTTTTCCTTACTAAAACCCTTTCTTTTCCAAAAATATCACGGGTAAAGCTTCAATTATTTATTTTAAAACCTACTTTATTACTTCTAAATACGGGCAATTACCTTTTTCAACTAAAACATGTTACTTTTTCTATTTTTCCTTATTAAAACCACTCATTTTCCAAAAATATCATGGGAAAGCTGTTACTTATTTATTTTAAAATCTATTTTAATACTTTTAATTATTTAAAAAAGTTTATTACGCCTACTTATTTCTTTTAACAAATACAATTAATAAAATATTAAAATAAATAATAATAATAATAATAATAATAATAATAATAATAATAATAATAATAATAATAACAATTATTAAAAATTATTCGTGCATCGCACGAGTTTTAATCTAGTACATAAGACAATGTAGAAATAGAATTGTGATGGTCAAGTTTGGTGTCACTTAACACAAATAAAAATGAAATATTATTCGACAAAACATCAAACTAAATTTTAAAAAATAAATGTAGATAAGAATTCTCTGATTAAACAAATGAACATAAACATATGAAAAATATATGGAGAGGACAAAGGTTAGCCCGGGAAAACAGTCAAGTGGTATATTGTTTTAAAATTGTATAAATCTCTTATTAATCAACAAACTTCTGTCAAAATTTTCATCAAACATATCAACTGCATAACCAGAGTATACACATTAATAAATTACTGTAAAATTGTCTGAGAAATAGATGAGACTGTAAAGATCAATATTATAAATTTTAAGTTAACAACTTTTACCTAATTTGGAGAATACATATCTCTAAAATATGATTATTGGAACCAATTGAGACTTTTTGACCACTATAAAACTTGTATCAAAACAAAAACATGAAAAATATCGTAAAATTAGAGATACACATGTTTATATATAAATCTCCAACTCATAGAGAGAAATAAAAATGGAGAAGAAGAAAAGAATGAAAATGCATGGATTTAAAATCTAAGAAGGATAAAATTGAGGACAATAAAAAATTTGAAAGTAATAACAATAAAATATTGAGAAAGCAATCAAGATTGTTAAATATGTCATAAATTTTGTTTATATCTAATACAATATTCATGTATAATATCACATAAATACTGATTGCATGAAATGCGGATATATGGCTGATAGAATCTCTAATACAACGTGAAAAAATCACAGTTTCGAAATCTTAAAAAGCTAAAATTGAAGAAAATCATGGATTTGAAAACAGTAAAAATTTATATTTCAGAAAAATAACAATCAATGTGGATCAAAAATGATCAAAGATCGTTAAATAATCCCTGAATTGCATATATATGTGACACAAAATTTATAAGGATATCGTTTATTGATTGATTGACAATATAAGAAAACTTGATAATCAAGGGGCGATAATCGTACAAATTTTATGAATGTGGTGAAAGTGATTAAAATATGAAGTCTTTCATTTCAAAATTTTAAAGATGAGTTAAAAATTGTACATATGCATTACATAAATCAATGACACATTACATAAACATCAAAGGGTACCTTTGTTTATTTGTCCACTTTGAATTCATGGATACTAAAACCTTTATGATCAATTAATCAAGTCTATAAGACTTGGGATTGGCCTGCAACCATTACATAACAAAATCAACGTAAGTAACAAAATTCGTTGTAACGTATGTAAACCAATGACACATTACATAAACATCAAAGAGTACCTTTATTTTTTTGTCCATTTTGAATGGATGGATATCACGACCTTTTATGATCAATAACTCAAGTCTATAAGATTTGGGATTCACCTGCAATCATTACATAACAAAATGAACGTAAGTAACAATCCGTTATAATGTACATATATGTTTCACTTTCATATTTGACCTTGAAAAATTGGTTCAACTTTTGTATTCTAGACAAATTAAACAAATCTTAGTAACATATATAAGTATGTAACAAAAATATAAACACATACATATACACACACATGTATAATCAACACAAAGACTAAAATAACAATAAACAAAGAAGAAAAGAAAACATGGAGAAAAGGAGAGAAAAAGAATTAGAGAGAATGGAGATATTAAAATTATAAATGATGTAGATCAGAGTTTTTAACCAAGAAATACTTGTAAGTTGTAACCAGTTATGAATTTGAATTTTGAAAATAGATAACAAAAATTATGGATATGTACTAATTATGGATAACAAAAATTATGAATTTGAAATTTGTAAATTTCCATATTTGTATGTGTGTATTTATCATTTATGATTCAAAATTTGAAACTGAAATTAATAGTAATGATATTAGTTGTTGATTGTTCTAAAAGATATGCAATAAATAATTTCCATGTAAGTTTATGGATAGCTGGCAATCTACACGTTCAAAATCGGAAAAAAATTATTGAAGAAATTGATTATGATTTGTACACTGATTTGACTTATATATTTACATGTGTTTGAAATATTTTTCAAGATGAAATTTATATAGAAGATAATTAAATGATTCCACTAATTAAGACAATAAATAGATATTACCACATTGGCTTGATATATTGTCAATTTTATATCCTTAATTGGTGCGTGATTATAGCTATATTATATTAAGGGAATGATGTCATGATGACATAATATTTTTGAATTGGGAATTTACCAAAATAACCTTAAAATGTATGTATTGAATGAATTATTAAGGGTAAAATGCGGAAATATACATATCCTTCACTAGCAACTATTAAGAATATAATAGATATTAAATCGAATAATTAGAGATTATTAGAATGATTAGTGGGGATCAATTTAATATTTTATATATATATATTGTGTAATAATTTTAATTATATGTATATTATCACATAATTTAAATTTATTTAAAAACATATTATGTTTGAAATAAATAAAATCTATAGATTAAAATTTTGGATTAGTGATCAAGTTGTGAGATAAAATAAGAGAATTCGTGATTTTGACCGTCTAAAATAAGAACTACGTATACAAAAAATGTTGTTATTATTTTTTATTCAAATTTCAACCTTTTAATTTTGGAACTTTTACCGATAAATTTCCTAAAATTTATAAATCAGGCCAATATTGGAAGGATTAGACTGAATTTTATGACCTCTTCACCAGCTTTTATCAAAACCGATTTTAACATAATCAAATCGATTAGTTACTGTCTAACGATTATCGGGATTATTAAACACCAACTTTTAGAACATAGATTATACATAAAAATATAATTGAGTATGGATTAAAAAATTTCTTTAATTATTTTTATTATATTCAAATGTTGAATTTGATAAAATTCATTTTACATCATTTAAAACTAAATATATATTTTTTTAATTAAAAATAATCATTTGATCTTTATCTTATAGAAATTAATCCAAATTTTATGAAATTAAAAAATATTTTAAAAATACTAAACAAATATAAGTTAAATTTGAAATATTATCTCTTAGCACATTTCTAATTAAAAAATTTATTTCAATATATATATATATAAGTCCGTGTGAGAAATTATTGGAGTGTATAAACCGGCCCGTGCCTCGCACGGGTTTTTACGCTAGTTATCTATTACTATATATTATACGCGGACAGAAGGTAAAAAGTGCCAGAATATTAGCTATGAAAGGACCAGTTCACCCTTATTTTTACAGTAAATAACAAGAATATCCTGTTAGGTTACACTGCATTCTCTACACAATCTCATCCTCAAATTACACTGCGTCCGCTATACAATTTCATCTCCAGATTCATCTTTGTCCGCCCATATGCCCAGGGGCGCCCTACAGACTTTGCTTGTGGTGATTGCTTCTTCTGCTTTGTTCTCGTCGTTGTCTGCTGCACAATTGCATCCCCAGATTCATTGGAAATGGCCCAAAAGGTTTGGCAAATAATCCCTAATTATGAAAGTGGCAGGTTTATATTTCGGGACACTATTCTATTCATTCATTCTAATTAACATGAAGATTTAAAATTTGTAGTTGAGGAAATGTCCAGAAATCACAAAACTACCAACGAGTATGTAAACCGTGTACGAAAAATGGACACACCAACGGTGCAGTCCCTGATTTGGTTGATAAAATTTTTCAGTGAAAAATCATCAAATCTCCTTCCGTTTAATTACAGAGATGTCGACAGAAAGGAAAGTAGGAACAAGTGATACTGAAGGTAATTTATACATGTATACTTTTGTATTTTATATGGTGTTTGTAGTCGAACTCTATATGTAATCTGATTAAATTGTTTTGGATGTCCTATATTATGACTTTATATTGAATTACCAGTATATGATTTATGTTAGGTTAATTTATCGGAGATTTTCTCAGTGTGCGGCATTCAACATGAAACCTTAAGTGAAGTGCTCTTATTTATTTAAACTTTTATTGATTTGTTTGGTGTTTGTAGTTAAACTATATGTGTGTAGTTACTCATAGAGAGTTTGATAGAAGAACTTGACCTGGAAGGCATTATTTGATGATTTTCTGTAAGGTCCGATCACACATACCTATGCACGAGTGCAGCGCCAGTTAGCAATGATGTTTATCTTTTTTGGTAAAGGAGACTGCAGCTGTATATACGATTATCACAAGAAAAGATGGATAATTACTGCAATATTATAAAGGGATGTAAGTGTGCCACTTAGAGTAATTCATCCTCTTAAGGTTCTGATAAAACTTTTCGACCTACAAATGCAATTGAACATGTGAAACGGTGATCCTATCTCTTCATCCTCAACCATCTCATGTCTAATGTAAGCTTCTCTCAAGTTAAAAAACAAAATTCGCGCACAGATGAGGAGGACTAATTGCATCACTAGGACAACAACTTGGTATGAAATGGAAAAATTCTTGCAATGGCTCTCCAACCAAAGTACGAATAACATTTTCAGCCTCTTCTGCTTACACATTCCATAATTCTCATCTTGAAACTTCGAGATAATTCCAAGAGAGCAAAACCGGGTGCAAACTCCTTAAAGTTCATCCTAAATCACATTAGTCCTTCTAGGGTTCAAGCTCCATGCACTTCTCTTTTTTGCCTCCCTTTATACTGAATGCTTTTTAATGTCATATTTGTCATTGTAATAAATAAGTACTTTTGGTGCTTCGGGCACTCTTTTCGTGTCTACAAGTTATTTGATTATTTGCATATAAGTTTAGTTTAGGTTTTTGTCACACTCTTAACCTCATGCAACTACATTCTGCAATACTTCACTTGAAAAGCTCTAATAATTGTTTATGAGTCACTTGATTACAGACTAAACAATCGGACATTCGAGAGGCCCGTACTCTCCTTAAACAATAAAAGCATACAATAGACTCGATAACCCCAACCCTAGCCCCTCTTTCCCTTCTTATCTCGCCCCCTCCTCCTTCTCACGTGCCTCCCATTATCCCTTTTTCTATATTTTTAGCCTTCCTGTAATTACCTTTCTGTCCTTTCTTTTTATTCCTTTTGTAAGTCAACAGTTGACCATCTCGATTCATCACATTACCTTGCCCCCAAATGAGCACCTTGTCCTCAAGGTGGAAAGTTGGAAATCGTTGTTGAATGGACACCATATTTTCCCAAGTAGCCTCGAAGGCATGTAAGCCTTTCCATTTTAATAGCACCAAAGTGTGCTGAGGCAAACTAGACCCAGAATGACGGACATCTAATACTTGTTCCGGCTCCACTACAAGTTCCAAATCTGTATTCAACTGGTCCGGTATGGTAGGTGTAACAGGTTCAGCCCCTATCGCCCTTCGCAATTGCGAAACATGAAAAATGGGGTGCAACCTGCTTGTCTGGGGTAACTGCAGTTTGTAGGCGACTTGCCCCACCCTGGCCAAGACTTCGAAAGGCCCATAAAATCTGGCTGCTAATTTTTCAAATGGCCGTTTAGCAAGAGATCTCTGTCTATACGGTTGTAACTTCAGATAAACCTTCTCCCCTACCTCAAAACTGACATCCCTTCTCTTCAAATCTGCATAGGTTTTCATTCTTTGCTGAGCACGTAAAAGATGGAAGTGTAAATCATCTAGTATAGCGTCTCGGGTTTGCAACATTTCTTCCAAACTACTGACTGCAGTGCATCCACGCCGTAAGCGCAAAATCGGAGGAGGATCTCGACCATAGACCACTTTAAAAGGTGTCAATCCTGTGGACATGTGAGGGGATGTGTTGTATGAATATTCTGCCCATGCCAACCAAGTTGACCATGACCGAGGTTGAGTCCCAACAAAATAGCGCAAATAAGTCTCTAATGTCTTGTTAACAATTTCAGTTTGCCCGTCAGTTTGTGGGTGGTACGCAGTACTTCTTGTTAGTGTCGTGCCTTGAAGTTTGAATAACTCTCGCCAGAAATTACTCAAGAACACCCGGTCTCTGTCTGACACGATAGACGCCGGAAACCCATGAAGACGAACGACCTCCTTAACAAATACGGCCGCAACAGTATAAGCCGTGAAGGGGTGTTGCAGCCCAATAAAATGACTGTATTTAGAGAGCCGATCAACAACTACAAGGATTGCATCCACCCCCTTTGATTTCGGTAGACCCTCAATAAAATCCATCGACAAATCCTCCCATACTTGTGAAGGAATCGGTAGCGGTTGCAAAAGTCTAGCTGGAGATTGCTGGGACCATTTCTGCTGTTGACAAACTTCACACTGTTGCACATACTTTGTCACTGCCTTTCGCATACCAACCCAGTACCAATCTTGAGCCATCCGTAAATACAGTTTGACTTCCCCATTATGGCCACCCACCGGAGAACAGTGATATTCGGCGAGTAACAGGTCCTTGAACTTCGAATTGTGGGGAATAACTACACGATCTTTGTAAACCAGCCTGTCATTGCACAATGTAAACCCCTTGTGGTCCTTGGTGTGTAACTTCAAGTCTTCTACAATTTGCTGTAATAAAGGGTCCTTGTGTATTTCCTGCAGCAATTCCCCCCAATCAATTCCGGGAATCGACACAAGGGCCCCCAGTGTAATGTCCCCAACAGTCTTACGAGATAACGCATCAGCTACGAGATTAGACTTGCCTGACCTGTACTGAATGTCGAAAGAAAATGCCAGGAGTTTACTGACCCACTTCTGGTAATCTCCTCCTATCTCTGTCTGCTGCGTGATGAACCGTAAGCTCTGCTGATCAGTTCTCACTACAAAATGACGCCCCATTAAATAGTACTTCCATTTATGTATGACAAAACAGATTGCCATAAGTTCCTTCTCATAAATGGATTTTTGTCGAGCTCTTGGTCCTAGCAGTTTGCTGAAAAAGGCCACAGGTTTGTTATCTTGCAATAACACTGCCCCAAGTCCATAACCCGAGGCGTCAGTTTCAAGGACAAACTGCTTCTTGAAATCCGGCATCGTCAAAACTGGGGAACTGGTCATCGCCTTTTTAAGGGTTTCAAAAGAATTCATAGCCGCATCCGACCAACCAAAACTATCTTTTCGCAACTGGTCAGTTAGGGGTTGAGCAATCTGGGCGTAGTTTGCCACATACTTCCGGTAGTACCCTGTTAACCCAAGAAACCCCCTTAGCTCCTTCAGTGATTTTGGTACAGCCCATTCTAGCATTGCACGGACCTTATCTGAATCCATAGCCACCCCCTGTTTAGAAATGATGTGACCCAAATAGGCGACCTCTTCTTTCCCGAAAACACACTTGTGGAGATTAACCACCAAGCTGTGTTGCTGCAGTGCTGCTAAAACCAATTTTAAATGTTCTTTGTGTGCTGTTTCTGATGGGCTATAAACCAGAATGTCATCGAAAAACACAAGCACAAATTTCCTTAAATAAGGGCGGAACACGTCATTCATGAGGGATTGGAATGTTGCCGGTGCATTCATTAACCCAAATGGCATGACAAGGAATTCGTAATGCCCGTCATGGGTACGAAAAGCCGTTTTGTGCGTGTCTTCGGGACGAACTAGGATCTGGTGGTATCCGGCTTTGAGATCCAGTTTCGAGAATATCCGTGCACCATGTAACTCATCCAAAAGCTCCTCAATCACCGGTATAGGATACTTATCGGGAATAGTCTCTTTGTTTAATGCCCTATAATCGACACAAAAACGCCATGACCCATCTTTTTTCCTTACTAACAAAACCGGGCTTGAAAAAGGACTTTTCGAAGGCTTAATGATTCCGGCTTGCAACATCTCCTGAATGAGCCTCTCTATTTCATCTTTTTGACTTTGGGGATAACGGTAAGGACGAACGCCCACCGGATTACTGCCTTCTTTTAAATGTATTGCGTGTTCATTTCCTCGAACTGGTGGCAGACCCCGTGGCTCTGTAAAAACTCCTTGGTACTGTTGTAACACGGGACGCAAATAATCAGGACTTTGAGGATCCGGTTTCAGTTTGACTGGTGGTATTTCATCCACCGTTCCTTGCATCTCATTAATCTCTACCCACACTCCTCCTCTTTCCTTGCGAATAGTTCGCAACATTGCCTTCAAGGAAATTTTAGCTCGAACTAGTGAGGGATCTCCAACCAGAGTAACTGTGTTTCCCCCCACCTCAAACTGCATTACTTGCGACTTCCAATTTGTCACTACCGTTCCCAATTTTTCTAACCATTGGACCCCAAGAATTACGTCTGACGATCCCAGAGACAAAGGCAAGAAATCCTCCTGGACTATTACCCCTCCATCTAACTGTAATACCACCTCCTTGCACACCCCTCTCCCCTTTATAGCTTCGCCATTCCCCAAAGACACCCCGAAACCTCCAGAATCAGTCACAACCATCTCGAGCTCAGCTACCTTCTTGAGGGACACAAAATTGTGCGTGGCCCCCGGATCGATCATAACTATCACTTCACTCCCCTTTAACAACCCTTTCAATCTCATGGTTTTGGGATTCGATATACCAATTACAGAATTTAAGGAGACTTCAGACTGAATAGGTACCTCGGGAGGAGTTTCTACGCCTGGTGACATCGGGGTTTCACTGCCTGTATCCTCCGTACTGTCATCGTCTTCCTCTTCCAACACAATCACACTCAACTCTCGACGGCGACAACGGTGCCCAATCGCCCACTTATCATCACACCGGAAACATAGACCCTTAGCACGTTTTTCTTGAAGCTCTTTGTCGGTCAGCCTACGCACCTCACCCAAATTCTTTGTAATAGATGTATTGCCCGTATACTTCGGCACATTTACTGATGCCTGCGATTCACTCCCTCCACTACTGCCGCTAGTCCAACTCCTAACTGAAGCTGGGTTTGATTGGGAACCTCCGAAAGGTGCAGCATAAGGAAAAGAGCCCTTGGAGTGGCCCGAGAAGGTTCCCGGTTTAATAGCTCCTATCACTGATCTTCGCAAAGCCATGGCCCTGTTTTTCTCCTCAACACGCAAAGCCATTTCCATCGCATGTTCTAAGCTTAACGGACTTAAAAACCTTACTTCTGCCCGAATGTCTTCCTTGAGACCATTTAAAAACTGACCCAACAAAATCTCCTCAGAGATTCTCTCTAAGGGCGCCGCCGTTTCAATAAACTTCCTTCTGTATTCCATCACGGTGGTTGTTTGCACGGTTGCCAGCCATTGCTCATATAACGACCCTCCCGCAGATGAACGGAATTGACGTAAAATAAAATCTCTCAAATCAGCCCACCTTCTAATCGGGTGTCTCTTGTGTTCCCATTGGTACCACCGTAGCGCATCACCCTCTAATGCCACCACCACCGCTTCTAATCTCTCCCCTTCCGACAATCGGTAAAAATCAAAGTATCGTTCCACCCGTAGAACCCACCCATCCGGGTCGGTCCCATCAAACAACGACATATCCAACTTACGGTACCTCCAATTCCCGGGTCCTCCACCCGACCCGACTCCCGCATAATTTCCACGACCCACTGGCGAGTTCCCAATTTGGTTCCCCACCCCAAACTCTTTTCCCGGTGATTGCACAATATTCTGAACAGAAGACTCACCTTGATTTACACTTCCCTCCAATTTCTCAGATGGTTGAAGTTGGAGAGCAGTAAGGGTTGATCTCAACTCCGTTTGGAAAATGTCTTGCTCGTTCTTCATCGCATATATCAAAGACTCCTGATGTTCTCGAGCCCTAGCGATGCGTCCTTCCAGTCGCGACACCACCGTCTCCATATCACTCCCTTGTTTCTTCGCCGCTTCTGATTGACCTTGAATGAGTAGCTCAACTAGTGAGTGTTTCATCGCCCCTACTGCCTTTTCCACTGCCTGAGAAACCAAATCTGTAACCTTCGACTCCATCGTCCCCATCACCTCTTCAATCTCCTCCAAGCGCTGATTGATTGAAGGTGTACTTGGTGTCATTGATCGTATGCTCTGATACCACTTGCAATACTTCAATTGAAAAGCTCTAATAATTGTTTATGAGTCACTTGATTACAGACTAAACAATCGGACATTCGAGAGGCCCGTACTCTCCTTAAATAATAAAAGCATACAATAGACTCGATAACCCCAACCCTAGCCCCTCTTTCCCTTCTTATCTCGCGCCCCTCCTCCTTCTCACGTGCCTCCCATTATCCCTTTTTCTATATTTTTAGCCTTCCTGTAATTACCTTTCTGTCCTTTCTTTTTATTCCTTTTGTAAGTCAACAGTTGACCATCTCGATTCATCACACATTCTCATATTTATTTCCTATGTAAAATTGTTCGGAGAACAATCTTTTTCGATTGTTGTCGTTGTCTTTCAGCATTTGCAGATGTGTCCTACGTAAATCAAAGAAAGAACCATTGTGCAACACATAGATAAAAGCGTGGAGTTGGTGGAAGACAAATTTTTATATATCTCCACAAGCTGGGAAATATTGTTCATTAACATGGTTGGATAATGAGTTAGCTAATGTTTCTGGAGTGCAAAAATAAAAAGGTAATATGCAAGAGAAGTTCGCAGGAAATACAGAGTTGTGCAACTTATAAAATATATAAAAGGCTAAATCGCTAAATCGGTTCTCTGTCACGGTTAATTCTGGTGTGGGTTGAAGGTCTCAGCTTAGTACTTGAACTTTATCTTCCATTATTTTTTGATTTATATGATTGTGAGTGACTTTATAGCACGTATGATGTGTTTTATATATCGTTAGGTGATCCCCTCCTTTTTAATGTTTTTCTGCTGTTTTTGAGGAACTTATACTTTTATTTGGCTAATACAGTGCTCCTGTCATGTATATACTTAATTGTCAATTGTGGCAGGTTCGTTTCTTTTGAAAAAGTGGTTATCGTGGTTAAGAAAAGATGATAGGTAGAGAAACAGGCAGCTGTTAGTTTCTTTTGAGAAAGTTGTTTTCGTGATTCAGAGAAGAGGATAGTCATGGAAACACGCGCATTACCGCTTCTGTTTGATGGAGCCCGCTCTGAAGAAGCGAGCAAGGCTGGAACTATTTCTCAGAAAAAGAAATGGTGCAAGAATGAAGATGGCAAACCGGCTTTGCTATAATTCACGATGGAACCTGCACGGTAAAGCCTGCGAAACCCACCATTTATTCTTAAAATAAACCCCAGTTCATTCTTATTGTGCTTTTTTTAGCGGTGTAAAATTTTCTTTGGCGTCAATTTACTGCTCCTGTGCTTGAATCTCGTGTCATTAATTTTAGCATATTTAATTTTCAGTCCTTTCAGTTGAAGGTGGCTCCAACCAACACTGTTCAGGCAACAATAATAGCATAAGATTTTCTGGAGGTAGTAAGTCATTTAGAAAAATCAAAAGAATATTTCATGAAGTTTAGGATGTTCAGAGGCATGCTAGACAGTTTCTCTTTCCGCTGGTTTGTGGTATAAATTCCTGTTGCCTCTGATCAATTGATTCCCATTGCTAATCATTAAAGTAGTCACTTTAGGATTATATATCCATATATACATGAAGTCCTATATCCTTCGATACCTTATTGTGGTCTGATTGTAACAATTATAATGTGTTATATATATACTTGCACAGGATTTCACAAATGTACCAGGTGTTAGTAAGTATCTCTGGCACTTTTTTGGTTTAGTACACCTCACTATCATATGCACTTAAGGAAATCCCTTTTATTAAATAGAATTGATACTTTACATATGCATTTGTGTTGTTTCAGATCAAAGAAGATCGAAAGTAAATTCGTTAGAAACAGAAGAAAACATAGACACCATTGTGGAAAATATCATAAGTTGTGCTTCAGACTTAAATGTTCAGCGATTTCAGTGTACAATTGAGATTAAGGTGGGTTCTATTTGGGCAGTAATAGATGGTTTTGGCCTTTAGGCTAGCTACAACTTGTTTTTTGTACGACTTTCTAGCTTAGATTTGTCTCGTAACTTTTCTCTTTTGGATTGTTTCTCATTATCTTTAGGCTTTCCTTTTGGCAGAATTTGCTAATCGAAACATCGGCTTGTAGAAGATCTTCTGCTGAACAACATATGATGGTTATTCAACTCGAGTCTAAGGTATCATGTTTCTGTCATCTTTGTTGTCAAAGTATATTATTATAAAGCACTTAATCTTATTACCAGTATATGTGCTTTTTTCACATAAGCTGTCCCCGTACTCCTTATTATCCCTCTATATATGACCTCAATACCTCATATAGGATAACCGGATAACGCTATTAGTAATAACCATGTAATATTAATTACCATCTTGGTTGCGAACTTTCAGTTACATTTTATTTATCAATATTTTTCAGAATTTGTTAGTAAGTAAGCTTTAATCAATGTAGTTGAAGCTCGTGTTTGATCCGCTCTATATATACATGTTGTAACCCAACATTGGATTTGTAAAATGAGCTAATGAAATGAGCCATTCTATTCACCAATAAAATTAGTGGATTCGTCCCTAAGGTTTTACTATGGTTGCCCTCTAGAATGTCCTTATTATCTGTTGAGAACTTGGACTTGTGCAACGCTGTTGAATTGTCCACGCTAATTATGTGCCAATGATCTTTCTCTATTTCTATTGAGGCCTTGGTTTTCTAAAATCTGATCTGGCCTTGTGCTTTCGTTAATAGAGTGAATGAGTATGATCCTTAGAGATGCATTTTTGCTATTGAAATATTGCGACATAGTGATGCTTTATATTAATTAAATTTTAGTATATCAATTTATTTTAAGGATTTCATTTATTACTTCTGGGAACCTTCATGCTACTATGATACTTTAACGTTGTGCTCCAGAGTTTTATACGAAACAAGAGAAGAGATGATGAGAGAAAAGAAACAAATAAAATTATGAATAAATTTTCTCTTGTGTGCTCCCGAGTTATGAATAAAGGATTTATCATGGTTGCCGCAAAAAAAAATGTGTTGTTTCTTAAGGCCAATTATTTACGAATGATCATTCTCCAATTTTATTGAGGACTTGACATTAGATAGACAACATAATAGTCTTAATAAATGTGCATTACTATTAAGTTACCTGTTCTCAAGAAGGTTTTTAATCGGATCATATATTGTCTTAAAAATTTCCTTACACGTGTGGCGGCAAGAGAAGTGACAATCAAGGCGATATTTGTGCATGACCCATTTGGTCTTCTCACCTCTAGGAGCTCTGCCTTTGTAGAAGTGTAGCTGCAGCAGTGGCAGTATTACCAGTACTGCTGCTGTAGAAGTGTAGCTGCAGCAGTGGCAGTATTACAGTACTGCTGGTGTAAACTTCTTTGTCATTTCCAGTTGCTTTCCAATAACCAGCCCCTGTGGCTCGGTTTGTTTTTTTACTCACTTGGGTATTTCCTATCTCTCAAGCTAAAGAACCATTCTCTCTCCCCTATTTTTTTCCACATCTGTTTCACTCATCCACATCATTATTTTGCAAGTATCACTTCTTACTAATGGTAATTAAATAGCAGTAAATTAAAAAAAGTTACATTTTGCCTAATTAAATTATTGTACTAAGAAATTGAACTTTTTTTGTTTGTCCCCTAGCTGTTAGATCATAATCAAGTGTCGGGTAGTTAATATTGATTTCTGCAAAGGTGAGATAGATTTTGCTTTTTAAAAAAAGCTTTTAA
Source organism: Heracleum sosnowskyi (assembly GCA_030848705.1). Classification (NCBI taxonomy): domain Eukaryota; kingdom Viridiplantae; phylum Streptophyta; class Magnoliopsida; order Apiales; family Apiaceae; genus Heracleum; species Heracleum sosnowskyi. The sequence continues at coordinate 29,867,870 of CM061237.1, forward strand.
GATTTTGCTCATTCATACTCTAACTGTTTTAGTTTTCTGTACAACATAAGTAATTGCAAATACCGTACAATAAATTTCTGAACCGGTGGATTTTAGGAAGAAAAATCTAAACCTTTTAAGTTTGAAGTTACAAATATAAAAGATCTGTAGGAAAGGACAGAACACTAAATAGTCTTACAAGTTACAATAGCTTCTTGGCTGCTCGGCACATGTTTAAACATACACACTACAGTTAATGAAAAATGATGAGAGAGAGAGCATTGCCTAAGATAAAATGCAAGTACCTGGGAGTTCCCAGGGCTTGCATTTGTTGAGATCAACCTCAGCAATATCAACACCAAAGAAAGTGCAATTGTAGACCTTGGAAGCAAGATAGAAGGTGATGAACTCTTCATCAGTTGAATGAAACCTAAACCCTGGAGGCATACCTTCCTCATTTATATCTCCTCCTTTTTGTTCACAAAGTATTTTATCAATTGCCAACATCTCCTAAAACTTTTCTTTACTTTCTATCAAAAACACAAAATAGAGGTATTCAAATATTGCAAGGGACACCAATAATACATTGACTTATATAGTTGATGTTATGAGTTGAAAGTTGTCATGCAAAACTATTTGTATTTGCAATATATGTAGGGTCCGAGATTTTTTTAACATATAATATGCTACATACGTTTGTCATGAACCGAGGACGTGTATCAATACATTCATTATAAATAAGATAGCGGTGCCTTGGAACATTGTATTGTGGTAAGTTATTGGCATTGTTATATAAGTTCCATAGAATCACAATGTAGTGACTCTTTTACATTTTTCTGGAATAAAGAGCAGCTCCCCAACTAACAGAGCAATGTTTCGTTTGGTTGTGTTACCTCTTACTAAAATATTTTAAAATAAAAATTCAAGTACTACCTGGCTGAAATGAAAAAGAATACTAAGCTAAACCAAGAGCCATCAAATTAGAGTGGGAGCTGCTTTCTATTTTTAAATTTTTCTGTTAATATATTGAAACATAGTGATGCTTTAGATTAATTAAATTTTGATATATCATTCAATTTTAAGATTTTCATTTACTACTCTTGGCTATTTTTCTAAGCCAAGATGGGGAAGGTTGCAAGCTGCCATGACTAAAAGAATGATGCTATCTCATGTGCTTAGTAGAGTCAACAGCTACACAAATATGGCTTTTAGGTGTAATAATTGAACTGTGACCGGTCATATGTTTTTGAGTTAAATTAAAATTAAAAAGGTGATATACGGGACAAGTTGGGCAAAAAAAAGGTGAAGTTGTGCAAATCATAAAATACATAAAGGTTAAATCAGTTCTATGCCACAATCTATTCCAACGTGAGTTGAAGGTACGATCTTGGTACGTGAACTTTATCTTTCATTATTTTGAAGATTGTGAGTGGCGTCACAGCATGTAAGTTGCGTGGTTTGGTGTGAGGTCATCCTTTTTTTTATGTTTTCCTGCCATTTTAGAGGATTTAACAATTTTATTGGGCTTCTATGGTGTTGATATAATGCAAAGAGTTTATTGTCAGGTTGTGCAGCTGTTCCTCTGCTTTGAAGAAGATGTAGTCTCTGTTCAGGGAGGATAACCAGAAACCCCACGAGTTGCCAAGTTCTGTTTGATAGATCCGACTACGAAAACGCAAGGAAGACCAAAATTATAAAAAACATTTAACAGGTAGCCAGGGCTCTACCTTGTGATGTCTGGCCCAAGTTAGTTATTAAAATGTGTTTCCATGTGAATGCGTCTTGTGAGTTTTTGACTATTTACATCAATTGCAATTCATTAAGAAATACTCATCTCAAAAAATATGCAAATGTGGGATGCAGACCCGAGTTAGGAGAGATTGCTAGGTGTAGTTAGCATACGGGTTTAGTTACGATTACACTGGGAAGACATTACACAATCCATCGACCCTTAAACAAGCTTGTACCACGTATAAACAAAGATTAAATTTATTTTTATATAGGTTTCTGTGAAGCAAGCCTTGGAACGAATTAACAGACGTGTATTTTGTTAAACCGTAAAATAAAAAAGCATTGTGAAGATTTTCACGTCAAATAAACTAAGTTGATTAATTACAAAGACCTGCACATAGATAAGAGCAGTTTTGAGAACTAATAGATGTTCCACATTTGGGTCGTGGCACAACAAAATTGTGTTCACAACTTGTTATTTCCCGGTACTTTGGATGATGCTCATACGCTTCTGGAAAAGTTTCGGAGATTCAGTGGAGAACAAAGTAGAAGATAGGTATACATGAGCATTAAAAGATTTATACATTGGGTATAATTGGGCACTTCTGGTCTTATCCATTTCCTTATCTTCTTTTTTATCATTTTCAGGTTTGTTGTAATGTTTGAGTGTAGTTCCTAACAAGACCTCTATTAACGAAGCATTTAACTTGAATACATGCATTCAGCGTTATATATCATCTACATTAAATTCTCGTGTGTCTTATTTTTCTCCTATTCTCATAGGTAAATCATATGTATCATTTTTGTGTATATATAGGCTCGCGTGTTTAATGTGGCAACATGTGTGAACAATTGTTTCTGCGATTTTTATATGTATTGTTTGACAGATTTTTAAAATTGTGGAACACTCATTCCTAACGTATCTTGAGGTCAATACTCTGCAACAAGATGTCAAGGTTTTGCAAAGGATCAGGTGAGAATTCTAATATATTTATTGACTTTAACTTTATTTTTAAACAACCCTTCACAATTGATCTTTACAACTGTTACTGCTGCCGTTGATCTTTACTTTCACTTTTTAAGATAAACTAATTTTCTTTACCTACACTTTGCTCTCTCTTTGCTAGCTAATCCATAACATATATCGGAAAAACCATCCTTTTGTTCTCCCGAAAACTGTCTAAAATGAAAAGGATTTACAGCCCCCATGAACTATAGAATTGAAGTTTTTATTATGTAACTAGCACAAACAAAAATACATCACAAAATGTTAAATACTTCTTGGAAGTCCCGGGCAAAATGTCATAAACTGTTAAATTTTTTATCCTAAACCTTTAGTCAGAAATGAAACTAAATATATAGAGTCTGAAGCCATGCAGAGGTCATATAACTTTATCTAACACTAATAGACTTCAAAGCTATTTTATGCTTTAAAATTTTGAATTGTTTATTTGATGACGTAGCAGTTGCACTAAAATTGACAGTCCAAGTATTGGCAACACCATGCACTTTTCGAAATCTGGATCATATTTGATGCTTTTTGTAAGAACTCGGCCTTACAAGATAACCGGAACAAACCTTGCATTCTGTTGGAAAGCATTTTATCTTTAATGTCGCAATATAATTGATTTGTAATACAATGTACTTCTGTTAATAGTTTAGCATAATTATTTTACTATTTATTTGCCACAGATTGCCACAGATTGCCACTTTTTGATTATAGATTGTTTTGGAAGTTATACTGCACTTTTCTATATGGTTTGTGGAAGTGATACTAAACTCAAACTGTGATAATTCTTCAGCTAGAGATACAAAGATGAGTCCCCTGGTCATGTATATTTCACAATAGGTATCTACATGATGTGATTTATGATAATTACTGAACTTGAGTTGATCTCTTTATAGTTGCAAAACCTCATGATGGCATATCCATTGTTCTTCAAATAATTTACCCTCTAAGGTTGCCAGATATTATTTTTTGTGTTTGTCTTTTAAAATTGTTTGTGTTTGTCTTTTAATTAGGGTGGTTGTCCTCTTTGGATGAAATTAACCATTGCTACTACATAACTGTTGCCTTGAACAAAAAACACAAATTTAGCATAACTTTACTAAACTGATTGTCTATATACACAGGCCCGTGCCTGGCTGTTACGCTAGTTATATATCTAATATTGCAACGTGCACCTTTGTGAAACATTTTATTCGCTCAGTAATGACATTTTTACCCTGTAAAACGTAAGTCTGACCATCTTCTTCGCTACATTCCCCACTCTAACTCCAAACTCATCCACTTACCTGCCTTTTCCACCTCGCTGTGCACAGTCATCTTGACCACTGATTCGACTTGCGGTCATTACTGCCCGTTCCTCTTCCATAACCCCGATGATGACAGCATGTATCCTCTACATAATTGTCGTTTGGGTTTACGAGATTTCTTTGTGAATTTCATTTGGAGCTTTTCCATTCGATCCCGTGTTCAATTCCCGTGTGAAAAAAGGGATGTTTGACGTACTGCAGGTAATGTTGTCGCTGCTTAACTTCTTTCTTATTTTGACCCTATTTCACAGGTTTGGTTGCCCCTTATATGTTTGGTTAATGGTTTCAATGAACTAAATCATTCTGTTGTGTTCTCTTTAATTTTTTCACATTTTCTGTGAAATAGGAAAGAATAATGCATGTGGATGATTGGTTTCGTCATATGTGCTTTGATATTCCATCTCATTATTATTTTAAATTTTGTTTTTGTTTCTTCTCCGCAACAACAATCCCCGTCTGCTTGCCTTCTCAAATACACATGAAAACTCCACAGACTTCATCCTCTCGTGCAACAGTCGATTCGATCTATTCCTTGGTGTGGCGAAGTCATCCTCCACTGGAACCGAGGGCCAGTTTGCCTCGCTCAACTATGAAAAGGTGTAGAATCTTTCAAGCTCATTTCTGTTTGTTCTCCTATTAAAATTGGGAAACAAAATTGCCCTTGATGCATGATCAGGTTTCAAATACCGCAAATTACAGATTTATTCTCCTATGACCCGGAGAAACCATGTCATCTCAAATTAGATCCTTGTGATAATGGTCCGACCCGATTTTTGTTAGGTGAATATTATAAATCTTAATGACAATAACAACTTAAACATTTGATTGATTTGATTGGTGATATTAACTGCAGCTTGTAACTGCAGCTTGATGCCTGATTTGAAATTAGCATGATGATCTGGTAACTAAGTCTGGTTATCTGCTAATTGCTGTGTTCCGAAGGATATCAATGTGCCTAGGGATTGTGATGACTACCTTGCTGTAAGTTCACTATTTTGAGCCGGATCAAACCACAGCAGATGTATGTTCCATGTGTTGATAATATAGACTATGTTTGGCATAACTTAATGTATTTGGGATTTCTATATCGTTGTTTGCCCTTTTAGGCCTTCACCAAGTTCTTGGTGTTCAGTCTATGTGCTTAGCTTCTATTAAAGTTATTTTGTCGTATGTATAGTACTGATATATTAATTCTTACTTGATATGACTAACAAACTTGGTTCTATAATTGTGAATCTTATCTATATGAGTTACATAAGGAGACTTCTATTGCACTTGCAAACCTAGTTGTTGCATCTGGACTACCACTGCAGCTAAGTACTTGAAACTGGTACCTCTGTTTCGTTTTTTCTTTTTGATCATTTATTTGCACTTTATTGTTCTTTGTAAAATTGTATTAAACTACATGTATACTTTTTAGCCAAAAGAGTAGTAAAATGTGTGATTAAGATCTTTCTTAATCCAGAAGATTAGAGAAGAACTGAGTTTATTAAAGATATATAATGCAATTAGCAAGAATAACCAGCACAATATAAAATTTAAATATACTTCAATCCTTCTAAGGTTGCGTTTGGAAACGCGAATTTCATTTTAAATATTGGAATTCAATTTCTAGAATTGAAATCTGGATTTCAAATTCTAACACTGTTTGGCAACAACTAGAATTTAATTTGAAAATTCAATAAAACTTCCTTAAACATCCTCTGTCCATAAAACTTGTGCTGCCTGCAGCTTGTCTTTTGCATATCTATTGGTTGTTCCTGTCAAGTGGAAAACTATGATTTACTTATGTTGAAATATCAGAGCTGCAATATTTTCCCAAAAGAGCTTAAGCAGCTGGTAATTTTTTCAAATGACTAAAATTAACTCTTATCGAGGACCATAACCTGATTCCAGCCAAATTATTGATTATGATAATATAGCAGCACATGTACAAGAACAGTTCCTCATGTAAAGTTTCCTTTACTGAAAATGTCGACTGTCGTGAGCAGAACATCTCTAACTTGGAATCATGGTGGCCCTGTTGGTAAACATGTTTTGGTATCTGCTGGTGAGTGCCATCAAAAGTAGTGACACAACCTCTTGGACTCCCTGCTTCGATTATAAATCTTAGTGCTTTTAACTGGTAAAATCAAGAGTTACCTGCAATTCGCAATAACGAGTTACATTAAAATTGTGAATATTGAGATACTTGTTTCGAGTTATAGATCTACATCTCACACTGTCGATTTTTTTTACCTTAACTAAAAGCATGCATTATCATTTTCTTCTGGTTTGATGGACCTGCAGCTTCTAATCAAGCACTATCTAACAACTTCACAACATCAACAAGCACGTATGCAGAACTGCAGATTCCACTTAAGTATTAAACTGTGCAGAGTTTTGCAAGAATAAACTTTATGTAGTGACCTGCAAATTTCAGTAAAGTACTAAAGTCTGTGTGCGACAAGAATATCAATGCAAATTTAGGTTATTAAACCTATATAGAACCTAGCTCATCATTGTATTTTAATGCTTTTTGTCCCCGAGACTTCTGCAGATATATATTGTTAAGTTTGCAGCTGGAATACTACTTGCGGTGGTTAACTATGTTGCAAAGTAACACAGCCTCTTGCACTTCTTGTGTAATTTATTAAAACTACAAGTCTAGAACTGCCATCTCCAGATTAGGCGCTTCATAGATACCATAAGCATAACTTAAAATTTTAATTGTTTATCTATTCTAAAGTTTTAATTATCTGCACGGATTTGGAAGTTTAGTTCTTTTTCTTTTTTCCCCCACAATATTTATCAAAGAAAGTTTAGGCTTCTAGCATTTTTTAAAATAGTTTTAACTGGCAGAGCTTGTTTGAGAGCATCTTCTTCAAAAGCAACCCATCAGAGATCAGATGAAGTCAAGGTAAGACGGTTACATTTAGTGTTTCTTAATATTGTAGAATTATTTTTAAGTCCCTGATTACTGTATAGTTCATTGGACCAATTGTACTACATACTAGAAATAGTTACCCAATTGCCTGAGATAACTACAAAAGAGGTCTATAAATGGTTTCTTTGTCAACCTTTCAGGTATGGATGAGTTTGAGTTTGCCGAATTTTACCAACCAGGTGTCATTTGACATATTATGACTTCTGGCATCCCTCTTACATACTGTTAAACTCATTTTGTGCTTATTTTGTACAGGAGGATACAGGTTTAGATTTCAGGATGCAATCTCTTTTGACCAAATTGCAGGGGAAGTATCCATCTGGTAAAGGTATTATTATATATTTTGGACAGAGAAGAACCATTATTTTGGTATGACATGAGAAATACTTGGCTTGTGTGCATGATGTAGACAATCAAAAAAACAAAATTTTGCACAGTTTGACCTCATTATAAAACTATATACAATTTCAGTACATGTCAGGACAACATTATAAAGACAATATGTTTTGATATTCTTGGTATTAGCGTAATTGTGATTATCCTACAAATAAACATTGTTATTTTTCCTCAAAGGAGAATGAAAAAAAATGAAAAAATGATATACCCAAATGTTGTGTCATTCAAACATTTTCCAGCAGCGAGTACACCAGATAACACAAATAATTAAAGTGATGACTATTTTTTCTCTTTCTAAAGTTGTTGCAGCTTAAGAAACTGTCAAAGTAGTTCACTTGGTTATGGATGCCATCCCATGGAAGAAAAAGATGTTATCTCCATAAAATCATGTTACTGAGGGGATGTCTGGTAGCTATGCATAGTATATTTCTTTTGAGTTTCACTTGTGATGATTTTTTTGTAAATGATTGTGTTTTCTAGAAGACAAGTGCGCATCGCACAATGTTACATTTACTCTGAATTCTTTAAGTTCAATTGTTCTATCTTAGTAATTTTAGTTGTTTAATATCCGAGTCTTATATTGGTCGTTATGCTTTGGAGGGATTAACGACTCTACAAGTGTTAGTGAGGGGAAATAGTGTTCAGAAGCAAGCACATATGACTACATCATGCATCCAGACACTCCTACAACTGTATAAGGGCAGTTTAGAGTTTCTAGGCACAGAATCCAATTCGCCTATTAAAAGTTTGAGGAAAGAACATCAGAAAAATGACAGATGAAGAAGACCATCACGTACATGATGATGTCACGATAACCTTTGTAAATGCTTGGAACACAATACGAGTCTGGACTCTGGCCAAGTAAATTTGACATCTTATAAAAGTATTGTGGAGTTATGTTAATGTCTTTACTTCATTTATATATACATAAACCTGCATAATATTATCGTGAAAATTAAATATCTAGAACATGCTCGTACCTCGTACGGGCTATAAAGCTAGTTTAAATATGAAAGACTACCATTCATGTGTTTTAAATGTGGGTTTATGGGTCATGATCAGAAGTGGTGTGAAAGTCCGACAAAAGTGATTAACTTGTTGAGTTTTATACATTACTATTCGTTTGAAGTATATAACATTGTCAATTTTATTGAGAATCTTGATTGCATATTATTTACTTGTCTGTTTATTATATATTATGGATAATCTAGTATCAAATAAGATAACAGAAGATTAGATTATCAGTGTTTATATCTATACTCTTTATTAATAAGCAAAACAATGTGAAAATGGCGCGCGGTACTAAAGTACCAAAGTACCAAATTTGGTTATCACTTAACCCGGGTTCGATTCCTCGTAACTACATAATTATACAAGATTTATTTACTTTAAATTTTTTAGCTTCATCCAGGGTTCGAATCCTTACAACTACGTAATTATACAAAATTTATTTATTTACTTTAAATTCAATATACTCTTTATTAATAAGCAAAACAATGTGAAAATGGTGCGCGGTACTAAAGTACCAAATTTGGTTATCACTTAACTCGGGTTCGATTCCTCGCAACTACATAATTCTACAAGATTTATTTACTTTAAATTCTTTAGCTTCATCCAAGGTTCGATTCCTTACAACTACGTAATTATACAAGATTTATTTATTTACTTTAAATTCAATAGTTTCATCGAGCATTAGATTCTTTGCAACTTATTTATTTACTTTAATTTCTTTAGCTTCATCCAGGGTTCGATTCTTTACAACTACGTAATTATACAAGATTTCTTTATTTAATTTAAATTCAATAGTTTCATCGAGCGTTAGATTCTTTGCAACTACGTAATCATACAAGATTTATTTATTTACTTTAATTTCTTTAGCTTTATGCACAGTTCGATTGTCTATAACTACATAATTAAATAGTTATTTATTTATTATATATTTTTATCATTCAATTCTCGAGAACTACATTTTTAAATAATATTTATTAATAATTTATTAATACTAATATTTTAATGTTGACTCATGCTCGGCCCGTGCTTGGCACGGGTTATAAGCTAGTATAATATAATAAAGGTTCACAGTTTAAGTGGTATTAGACAAACCACTAGAATTACTGAAGTATTATTTGAGAATAGTTTATCTTGACTATTGAATAATACTTGTATACTTTGTGTATATTTAACAGGATCAAAATATTAGAATTGTTCTTCTATTCTGACAGTTAAAAAGAACTAAGATTCTATGATATTATTATTGTTTAGGTTCTTAATCCGAATGTAGTGATTGACACTTGTTTACAATGCACATGCTTTGATTCATATAAGATGTAATTAATTATTAATTACAATATTATATGATGAGCAATGACATTGCATGCAGAGTGGGATATTAATTACAGAAGGAATTCATGTCTTGATAATATTCGGGTTGATGATGTCCTCTTTAAAGCTCATAAAGATAATTATGTAAAGCCCTGCAGACAGATTAATTTCTGACATAATTATAAGGTTGAATGGATGATCAAGGATAAATAAGATATTAATTAAATTAATTGTCAGTGATTAATTTAATTAATGGAAAAGCAATATCTTAAACGTGGGGAATTTAATAAGCAAATAATATAGGAGCAGAATTAAATAATAAAAGAATTGCGGTATTAGAAACGGTAGTGCAAATATTAATTTTTTAGTGGATTGAATTAATATTTAATGATATTGGGCTTGACTTGGAATTCCAGAACCCTGCAAGGACGTGTGAGTTCAGGCCTGTAAGCCTTTGCAATGTGATCTATAAGATCATATCGAAATGCCTTGCTAACACAATGAAGGACAGTTTAAATCCGGTCATTTCAGAGAACTAGAGCACATTTATTAAAGGACGTCTGATCCAAGATAATAGAGCCGACAATTCGTTCGTTTTGTATATTTTCGTGTCGTGTACTTTCGTGTACATAAATGTTAACCCAAATCCGACCCGTTAAGGATTCGTGTCGTTTCGTGTTCGTGTACCTGAGGTCGTGTACTTTTCGTGTCGTGTTTCGTGTAATTTTAAATAAAATTAAAAATATAATAAATCAAATAAAAAAAAATTAAATTTCAAAAGTTTCGGTTAAAATTTTACTATTTGAGTATTAAGTCAATAAACCGTAATGTTCAAAGTGCAGTCAAATCTTGCTAAAATTATTTCATGTACTTTCGTTTCGTGTTGTGTAACCAAGGGTAAATCCAAAACCGACACAAAATTCGCTCGTGTAATTTTGTGTTCGTGTATTTTCGTGTTCGTGTACCAAAAAGGTAAAACCAAACTCGTTATTATTGTGTCGTTTTCGTGTCGTGTACGAAATTGTCTGCTCTACAAGGTAATGCCATTATTGGCTTTGAAAGTTTGCATTGTACGAGAAAGGGAATATTTGGTAATGGAAAGAAGATGGCACTCAAACTTGATATGTCCAAGGCTTACGATCGAGTTGATCGGAGGTTTTTAAGATTGATGATGAGTTCATTAGGATATTGTGAGGAATGGATCAAAAAATTATGAATTGCATTACTTCAGTCTCTTATTCTGTACTCATTAATGGGAAAGTTAGAGGAAGATTTCAGCCTCAAAAAGGACTGCGTCAAGGTGACCGCTCTCCCCATATCTCTTTCTTATATGTACAGAGGGGTTATCTTGTTTAATTAATAAAGCAGAAAGAAGCAATTCTCTCCATGGCATTAAGTTCGGTCACAATCATTTAAAGGTGTCTCATCTTTTTTTCGCTGACGATAGTTTCATATTTTCAAATGCTACAAAAGAGGAGGGAGAGATGTTAAAACAAATTATTCAGCGACACTCGAACCTCTCTGGTCAAATGATTAACTTCGATAAATTGGAGTTGTGTGTGGGATGTAAAGTTCTTAAATCTGAAGCTTCTTCAATTGCCAGTGTTATAGGGGTTAATCTTGTAGAGTGTCAGACCAAATATTTGGGTCTCCCTACTTTTGTTGGCAAGAAAAAAAGGAAGTATTTGCTTGTTTGAAGACCAAGGTTTGGAACAAACTTAAAGGCTGGAAAAAGGATTTATTCTCTCAAGCGGGTAAAGAAATCCTAATTAAGGCTGTTGTTCAAGCTATACCTTGCTATGTAATGAGCTGTTTTAGGATTCCAAAGATGATTATTCAAGAGATCCATGCCATGACAGCTCGGTTCTGGTGGGGGTCATCCAAAGAGAAGAAGAAAGTTCACTGGAGTAAGTGGGAGACTCTTTGCAAGTCCAAAGAAGAAGGAGGATTAGGATTCAGAAAATTTTGAATTATTTAATAAAGCTCTTTTAGCGAAACAAGGCTGGAAAATCCTCCGACATCCAACTTGCCTCCTGGCCAGAGTTTTAAAAGAAAGCTATTTTGCAAATTCTTCTTTTTTGGAAGCCAAAAGTGGTCCGTCCAGTTCCTTCATATGGCGCAGTATATTATGGGGCAGAGAAATCATTAGTGAAGGAAGCCGATGGCGTATTGGAAATGGCTGTAATACGAGAGTTAACGAAGATAAATGGATTTCAAGACCAATTAATTTCAGTCTCAGGAGACCTATCAACGTTCCGTCAAATACAAAAGTGTAGATATGGTGTATTGTCCTTTTTGTAATTGTGATGGTGAGTCTATTGCTCATGTGTTGTGGGAGTGTAGATATGCCAAGAATGTTTGGAAAAAGTTTGAGTTTTACAAGTTTTTCTTAGAATGGATTTCGAAGGATGTATTGAGTTTTATCATGAATATTTACCAGTGCTTGTCTAAGAGGGAGTTTCTAAACTTTATTGCGATTTGCTGGGTATTGTGGTTCAGAACGGAGTAAGCACTTGCATGATTTATTCTACCCCTGCTCTTCAGATCTTATTGAATGAGGTTTGAGTTTTGTTCCTAATTTCTCACTTTCTTCTCCAGCATCCGAAGTTTCGTTAAGTAAATGTGATGAAGGATGGCGCCCCCCTGTACAAAATTCAATTCTTATTAATTGTGATGCTGCTGTTCCTGAAGGCAAAAATGGTTGTGGTTTGGGAGTAGACCATCGGGGAAGGGTTCTAGAAGCTCAGGCTAGTTACTTTGATGGAGAATTTTCAGTTGAAACGGCTGAATCAATGGCTTTAAGATGTGGATTAAGGCTGGCTAAAAAGCTCGGTTGTCGCAATTTTTGGTTGTCTTCTGATTGCATCAATGTTGTGGAGTGTTAAAAGAATAGAATATCAAATTTTGCTGATTGGCATATTATCATTGAGGATATCATAGCAGATCAGTTCTTCGAGTATTTATATAGCGTAGATTAAACTGCTGCTGTTTTGTGAGGGTTTCCAAGTGTATGGTAAGTCTGATGGTTCATCTATATATGGACAGTCTCTTGCTGATTTTTAATCCATGAATAGTTTGTATATTCTCTCTTGATGCCATGGAGACCTTTATTTTGTCAGTTCAATTTATGTTGTCTATAAGTAGATACTTCATTTTAACGGCTGAATATCAGTCATGTGCCCATCTTCTTGTGAACATCAGTCATGCTTTGACAATCCTAATCATGCATCCTCTGGTTTAATAGACCGCATAAAACTACAAATTGCATGTACAGATTTTTACGACACTGAGAGAAAAAACCTCCAAAATCTACTTGATTTCATGTACATATATATATTATATCTCCGGTATATAGATGCAGGTACATAAATCCGTTATAATGAGTCCTTCAGTTTTTCTTAAAAATTTTGATGTTTGACTCTAGATAATTAGAATCATCATCTTGTGCGTACACTCCACTTTTGAAGAAATGTGAATCTCCTCCTCGGCCTGTTGTTTCAAACTTGAGATGGTTCATATAACTACTTGAGATGGTTCATTATATAGTAGCAAGTAAAAGAAAAGCACCATTTTATTAGTCATATTCAACACAAACACATATGTATTTATCTTGCGTATTTATCTTGGTACCACATCAAAACTTTTATTATTTCCCTACACCACTAAAAGCTTATATCCAACAATTATCTCATCTAACTTTCAAATCCCACCCCAACTAGAATTCAGTTCTATGTACCACATCTAAAGTTTTATTATTTCCCTACACCACAAAAAGCTTATATCCAACAATTAACTCATCTAACTTCCAAATCCCACCCCAACTAGAATTTAGTTCTCTATCTAACCTTGAGCGCCACGCTTAGAAACCTATATATATCCACTTTTATTCTGATCTTCAAAACCTCTCCGCCCCTCTCTCTCGTAAACACAACTTCTCTCTCTATTTTAATTCTCTTCAACTTCAACAAATAACTTACAACCAATTCATCAATGGATCATCCTTCGGGGATCGTACCTACGATTCAGAACATTGTATCGACTGTTAACTTGGATTGTCACTTGGACTTGAAACGCATTGCGTTGAGTGCAAGAAACGCTGAGTACAACCCTAGAAGATTTGCTGCTGTTATTATGCGAATTAAAGAGCCCAAAACAACTGCCCTTATTTTCTCTTCGGGGAAACTTGTCATTACTGGAGCGAAAAGTGAGGAGAGATCTAAAGTGGCTGCACGAAAGTTTGCGAGAATTATTGAAAAGATTGGGTACACTGTGAAATTTAAAGAGTTCAAGATACAGAACATGGTTGGTTCTTGTGATTTGAAATTTCCTATTAGGCTTGAGAGAATTTCGATTAATCATGCTGCGTTTTCGAGCTATGAACCGGAGTTGTTCCCGGGGTTGATTTATAGGATGAAGGATCCCAAGATTGTGCTTCTTCTGTTTGTTTCCGGGAAGATTGTTATTACCGGAGGCAAGAAGAAGGAAGAGATTTATAAGGCGTTTGCGAATATTTATCCTGTTCTTACTCAGTTTCGGAAGATTGTTGCGTAGAAGCAGTGATTTTGAAGCTTTAACTTGATTGTGTCAATACTGCATCATCCGGGAACAGAGGAAAAGGAGATCACAATTGGGAATTTTATGGCCAAGTTCGGTGACAATGATTTGGAGCCCAAGAAAGTTTTGGACTTTGTAGGAATTTTTTACATATTGTAATTTTCCTCTGCTTCTTTGTTCTGTAAAATACCTTGAATATTGATGGTGTTCTTGGATTATGATAATACAGGATGACACAAGTGATTATACACAATATTAACACCAAGGCATAATATATATTAACACCAAGGCATGACTTACATATCAGGCGTCATCCTGACTTGCGCCTTGAGCCCTTCACATAGTAGTGAGGTCTTTTGGTATGATAGTCTGCATTTGTATTGTATGATACAGTTTTCATAGTAAGGCTTCCAACTAAAACTTCTGGGAGAGTAGGTAACTTCACAATTGAAAGAGCAAATTTGATATTGGTGTTCAGAAGCTGAATTTTAAAAGCAGGGAACAGAGGCATCTTGCCTTCTTCTATGGCTATGTGGTGAGGTAGATATTTGTGAGGTGTATAACAGAGCTGATGGTAATAGCCACCTTGTCTAAATGATGCAAGGAGTCGAGAGATGAAATCTACACTTTCTCCATATAATGAAGTATACTAAGATGACGCGCTTTAATTAGGCCAGCCAAGGCAGGTTTTGTGGCTTGAGTTCACAATTCACAAAAAGAAAAACACAGTAAATGGCTATTGCACTTGCATTGCAACCCATGGAACTAGTGTATAGCTTTTGTTTTCATCTCACATTGATCAACTGTTAACAGTGCGGTTGACAGTTATGGAGAATGTAGTGTAGGATCCAGTGCAGTTGACAGTGAAGATATCGATACTAACACAGAAGCATTACGCATCAAAGCATCCTCCTAAGTCCTAACTTAACAACTGTTTGATATTGGTATTAAGGTGTTGGAGAAAAGATCTTCAGAAAAACAGTGAACAGGAGCATGTTGACTTCTTTCATAGTTTAATGGCTGCTACATGGTAGCTGGATCATTTGTTAGGCGTGGCACAAAGCAGATGGTATTAGGTCACTTAAGACTGGAAAATGTGAGGAGTTTGGACCATAAATACACACTTTGTCCGTCTAATCAAATTTTGATAATCAGCTGGTTAATAAGAATTTCAAAACAGTCGGAACTAAGAAAAATCTTAATTTTTGAGGATCAAACTGTATTATGTTACATGTACACAGTGGAGCTACCTGGGTTATTGTTTAGCTTCTCAGTTTTTATTCTACGATACATTTGTACTAGTATTATTACTGTATTGTTTATGCAGTCTGAGTCGTCTGACCAAGGGCCAGAGCAAACAGGTAGAAGACAACACAACAGGGCGCAGCAAGCAAGTGCATTGATGGTAATAATATGCCGCTGGACAGATGCTCAGATTTTCAACTACCTGCCTTGGCTGTTTAGATTGACTCATCTTATTCGAAGTCTGGTCAAGTAAACTTGTATGGTAAATTTTTTTATTGTATTTGAATTTGATAAAGACTCCATCCATTCCTATTAACTTTTAAATTATATTTGAATTTGATAAATATTCGATTCATTCTGATTTGATTAAATTTTATCGAATTTGATATTTTAAATTTGAATATGGATTTGAATTGAATTTTTAAACAGTGAAAAGTTTGGATTTGGATACTAGGCATTCAGATCCGAACTCGATCCATAATCCAAAACCCGACCCAAATTCAATCCAAACTTGGAACCCGAAAAGAAAATCAGAATGAGAAACTAATTAAGTTGAGTAACCTGGTAACTTATTTACCGCCATTGAATTACTATGTAACCACCCTCTTCAGATTATGACACGTATTACAGTACACATCCAACAATGTAGATGAATACTCGTCCTGTAAATGAAATCAAATAATATTTAGTATAAGTTTATTTTACATTATTTAAAAATTCAAAACACGAGAATATTAAATATTTATAACAAAGATACAAAACATAAAAAGTATAAGTTACATAATACTAAATATTTATAAGAAAAATAGAAAAATATAAAAATTAATTACAGAACACATAATAGAATACATAACACAATAATACAATTATCCAGAACACATGAAAATCTTGTTCAGTATGAAAAAATATAAAAATATAAAAATTAATTACAAAACACATATATAGAATACAGAACATAATAATACGAGTATACAGAACACATGAAAAATCTTGTTCCTTAAATGAAATTAAATAATGTTTGGTAAAAGTTTATTCAACAATATTTAAAATTCAAAAAAAATGCAAAAGTATAAATTACATAATAATATTTATAACAAAAATGCAAAAGTATAAAAAATTAATTACAGAAGACAAACATATAATACAGAACACGTGAATAATTACATAACATAATATAAATTTTTTATCAAAAAATAAAAAACGCGAAATAAAAAATCACATCTATAATATAGAAAAGAATATAATTGGTACTCGGAAAAATAATTTTAATAATTTATAATATATTTACATAACATAGTATTTTATACATACTTATTTCAGAAATTTATTTAATTAAAAATAAAGATGAATAAAATGAAAAACAATAATGTCATTAAATTAAAATAATTATTTTTAAACCTAGAAACACGTGACTGGTGGGTATTGTATGTGTGCGTGCATGATCTTGGGGGTATTGTATCGTGTGCATGCATGATCATGTTATGTAACGTGTTTGAATCTTAACCGTGTCTTTTATCGCTAATCCAAAGATGGATGTTAAAGTTACTAAGTTACTAAGTTACTTAAAATAACGATTCCTCGTAGAGCTCTCCTCTATATATATATATAGAGAGAGAGAGTTGCACTATAAGAACAACACCTTATATAAATAACACCATCATAAACACTTTATTTTTCTTAAAAAAAGATTTTTTTAAATTAGAATCATAAAATTGAACAACAATTAAGCCTAACATATCGAATTTAACGTAGAATCTCATCTAAATTTAAAAATTAAACATTACATATAATCCAGTATAAAATCCAGTACAGAATCTTGTATATATATATATATATATCACAATGAAATTATATGTAATCATATTTTATTTGATTCTAATTTTTTGTTAGATTCTATTTTTTTCGTAATAAACCTTTTTTGGTGAGAAAATTAGAATCAACATGCAATATATATATATATATATTATAATTTTTTTTAAAATTTTGATTTATTCTTTTATTTTTAATAAAACTAAGATTTTAATTATATTATTTATCTTGTCCACCAATCCATAGTTTGGTTTTCCACATGTTTGGTTCTTCATTGACACTTAATGAATTTCTTAATTCCTTTTCTAGCATTTCATATATGTTTTAATTTGGCATCTAAGACTCCAAAATTTGAATCCTATTTGTATTTCATAACAATCACCGATATTTTTTATTTGTAAGCTAAATGTTTAATTTAAGAGTAATACAAGAATTTTCAAAATCGTTTCCAAAACGATTCCCGAATGATGAGGTGTCATGATATTACTCTCTTAAATGAGATTAATCCTTTGTGCGTGCATAAATATGAATGGGAAATTTCCCTATATACTACTTTTCTAATTTTATTTCTAATTTTACTACCCTCCGAATCTTTTTTCACTTCTATACTTCTCTTTTTTCTAAAAATACGACATCTAACACCACACATTCACACGTACACACGACTCTCTCTCTCATAATTCTCTCTCCACCACCTCACCTACAAACTCACAGTATTTCTCTTCGCTGAACTTATCCAGGTCTATTTAATTTCTATCAAATGGAGAACACGTCTCGAGCAATAGTCCTAATAGTGTTACTACAATCTCAAACCGTCAGTGTGACCTACTCATCGCGGCTGATCCACATATTCTCCGACGAACTAGAAGGACTTTGGTTGATTTTTATGGCTCCGTAGGGGCAATTATTCTTGATAAGTATGAGATGTGTCAAATTAATTGATGATGGTTATAATTTAGTTGATTCGCTTTTGGTTCATTATTGCAACTCGGATTTATATAAAAATGTAACTGATGCAAAAAAAATATGAGTTGATTGATTTGGCTGATTTGAAAATTGATTTAGGTTGCATAGGTATATTTAGTTGATTTGGTTTGATAAAAAAGTTGATTTAGAGGTTGCCAAAAACAAATGCAACATTAATCAATCTTAAATTCAACTTTAAGAAATAATGAGATAAAAGTTGCATTTTAGGTCGTAGGAGTTGCAAACCGTATTGCAACCAAATCAACTTTCACAAAAATGAAAAAAAAAGTTCCATTTTGAGTTGCAAAGGTTGCAAACCTTATTTTTGAAAACAAAACTTAAAAAACTGTATTTTTGTAAATAACTTTTAACGCCACTGTATTTTTGAAAAAAAAGTTTTATAAGAAGGGTATTTTTTTTATAAAAAAAAGCCCAATATGAATTACACAAATAAAAACACAGCACGTGTTATTCAAAAATAAATTTGAAGTCCAATTCGGGATATGTAGCACTGCTCTTAATTTAAAATCAAAGTTCAAAGTATAAAGTGGTACAAAACAATTTTTTGTTTCTTTGGAGTTTCGAATTTTAAATTGGGATAAATTCGAACCCGAATCAAAATTGGGTGGATCAGGTTTGAATTTCGATTTTAAAATTTAATTGAATTTGGATTGAATTTAAATATAATAAAAATATTTGTATTTTAGATTTAAATATCTCACAAATCTAACATCATGCTACCCGTTATCATCCTTACTTATTGTTCCTACTTATTATTCTAAGAGCATCTCCAATTATGAGAAACTTACTTTAAATACTATGTAACATGCCTTAAATAAAAAAACGCAGAGATTGTGTAAAAATATTGGCTCTCCACCTGGTCATAACCCTTAGCAAAAAATTTAGTCAATCTCTTCATATTGGCTATATTTGACCAACCTCTAGGGACCTGTAGCAAAATTTCATGTCATCTATTATCATATTGAAATAAATCAATTCTATTTATAACAATTTAAAATAATAATAACACGCTATTTTTAAAATATAGTCCACCAGTATAGTCAATCCCATTGAAGCAAAACACCTTATAGGTTTAGCAGATTTTACATAATCAGTATTTTATATCATTTTAGTCAATCATTTTAGTTAATCACATTGGAGATTCTCTAAAAACAACTCCAATGCAACACTATAACACTATTATAGTGTAACTTATAGTGTAAAAGTCACTACAATGCAACACTATAATGGTGTAAAAGTTGCACCAAATAAATAGTGACACCTAATTTGGTGTCAAAAGTAAATTTGGTATAACTTTTACAACAAATTTGGTGTATTTCATAATTCCTATATTACCCTTGTGTTTGTTAACAAAAACAAATTTATTTCTCTCGTGTCTTGTTTATTTCTTGTTTTATCCCAACAAAGTACTTGTTTTTGGAAAAGTGAAAATATCATATTTTCTTTTAGACGTTTAGTGCAAGATATAATATAAATGGATTGGAGTTGACTTTGTGATAGTGTAATTTTCACACTAAAATATTATAAAAGTTACATTATTATAATTTTATTATGAATCGGAGATGTTCTAGGGAACTAAAGTTACGAAAGACAACTCAACTATCCTATTGATCCTTAAATCTTAATTTATAATTCAATTGATTTGATCAAATTTCTTGTTTTTACAACCGCGTAAACAAAGGTAAATAATCGTATACGAAAAATCATTCTAATTATGATTATCTATTTAATTATTAAAGATTGTGCGTGGATATAATAAACATAATATCTATTATAAATAATCCCTTTTTCACCATATCCAGATTTATTTACGAAAGTAAAAACAATTATGGAGTGTCATTTAGCAATCCTCTGCTCTAAATTTCTTTTAGCCCCGAGCGCAAAAAATCTTGTCACCCATCTATAATATAAATCAAATGTGTATATATTTTTGAATATTTACCCATTCTCATAGTTTTGCTAGTAAAATTATTAATAAGTATTTCGTAATCGAAATTTGAAAGCATATTTTTATCAAAGAATATCATGAATAATCCATTCAATCTCTTTTCTGACGTACTTACCAAAATTTGATCAATTTTAACTTCGAGAAATCTCTTTTTACATAACTCAATGTAATTGATATAGTTAACAGAATTTTATAAGTAATTATGAGATTTAAATAGTATTCTTTTATCACTTTCAAATAATTTAATAACTTAATAGTTGCTTTAACTCCAATAAATAAACACTCGCACAATTCTCAATTCCAAAAATAAAATTTCTCTATCAATATCGGAAACACCATTTTTGATGCACCTGAAATTAAAAAAATTATGTACCTCAAATTTTGTATTTCGTGGTGTCCAGAGTCGATAACATCACCCATTTATGCTCATGATCGGCTCCGGCGATACTTAAAATTTATGATGTATTTTTAATTTGTTGTGGTAAACGGTAACATGTTTGGGATTCCAAAACTCAAAAATAAGCTTAGAATTATCGTCAATCTAGATCAACGGCCATTGACATATAAATTTTTGGAATTAGGTTGATTAAAAGTTTAGACACCATGTTCTAGCACGCAGACAAAAAAATAAAAAAATAAAAAATAAAAATGCATGCATCAGAAGAAACTAGCTTCTGATTAATTTATTGGTTTCATTTATATAGTCAAGACACAAGAAAGCATCAGCTGCAGCAACACAGACACACTGCACAGCACATCTAAAACAAATCAACTAATTTTAGATCACTCATCAGACACCTTCTTGCTCTTGCCATCCTTTGACATTTCCTCTGACGACTTCACTGCTGGAGGAGCTCCACCGCCTCGAGGCGGCGCTTGGTTTGGCGGCTGAACAACAACAGTGTTTGTCCCGACACTGAATTGAATCGGAGCAGAGAGATCATCAGGGAGCATGAAAATGCCTTGAGAAGGCCTCCTGCGGTGGCGAGAACTAGCAGCTTTTTCAGACATGTTTGGGGTAGTAGTACTTGTTTGGGCTTGAGGGGAGGGAGGGGGTTTTATATTTATTTTGGTGGATATAGTGAATGCGGGGAACTCAAGGAAATGGATGGAGTTGTAATGTGTTGACTATAATTATGCATTTATTGCATCTGGATTCCTTTGCAGATAAAAATGTAGTGTCCATATTTATTGGCACATCCGCTGTACCTAACCACCCCCTCTTCTATCTCCTACTTAGATTCGGTACGACTCCAGTAAATAAATACTTACCTTTAGATATAGCAACACTTCTAATGTGTTTATTATAAATATTAGCTTATAAACCGTGCGATGCACAGTTATTTAAATTTTATTTATAATTATATTTTTATTACACATGTAACACACGATTGTTTTTTAATATTTATAATTATATTTAATTTTGAATATTTTAATATTTAAAAGTTATTAGTTTACATGATTAAATTATTGTTAAAAAAGATTTAGCCAAGAAAATTGTAGTTAAAAATTTGCTATTTATTATATTTTACACGCTCAATTTAATATTTGTTTATATTGAGTTATAAAAGTTAGATTTGACCAATTTTATAGTCCACATGAAATTCATAAAATAATCTTTAATTTAGTTGTGGTTTAATAGTTCTTTTTCAATTAAAAACTATTCTAAAACTAAAAAGAGAATAAAGTAACTAAATTTAATGTTGAGAATTCTATTCGATTTAGGAAATCTACTTATATGTAGTTTAGATTATTAGAATACCCTTTAGTAACCAAAGTACAGTTTTAAATATTAAATCTAACGGTTTTCACCTATCTATTTAAGATTAAACGATTTTTCTTATTTTGTTATTAAATGAGTTTCCTTATTTAATTATAACTATTTTTATGTTTTGATTTTTAGAAAATCCAATCCTAATATAATATATTTTAACTTATATCATTTTTAGATAATAACTTCTTTTTATATGATATAATCTTGATCATCTATTTTTAAAAATATTGGATATAGCGGTTGAGAATGTTTTGGCGGTATTTAGGACCAAACTACCAAGATAATATCATTAATTTTTCTTAATACTTATAAAAATTTTTATTTTTTTATTTTTTAAAATATTTATTGCTAAAATATAATATACTTTTTTTTGTAATATGTTAATGCTGCGGGAACTTTGAACTTTTGAGAAAATAAATTATCAATTAAAATATAATTTTTTTGTAATAGTTATTCTTTTAAAGTAGTACACCGTGACGATCAAAATTCTAATTTAAAGTAGTACTATTTGGGTTCTATCCTGAGTTTTATAAATTGAATTTTGACGATTTTACGATCCATGCGAAACTAACGAAATTATCTTTAATTTAATGACGGTTTAATAATTATTATCTAACTTGACCGGTTGACCTACCCATAAACCGAAAAGAAAAGATGGTTAAAATTTTTTACATAAAGAATTCAATTCAATTCAATATAGAAAACCAATTTATAATTGGTTTAAATTATCAAAGCACACTTCTTAGTATTTAAATATAATCCTACATTTAATCAAATACACATTTTAATATAAGTATTATATTCAAAATTATCGTTTATTAATATGAAACCCTCAATATTTTAATAATATTTTGATATTATCTTTTTATGTTTGTTATATGTAAAATAATATAATTATAATTTGGATTAATCAAATTGTCAGGTGTTTAAATTTATTCATGTACTTGAGTTCTCCTAAGTCTCTTATAACGTAGGGTCCACGTATATCATTGTTAGTATGATATACATGAGCATTATATTGATAATTTTTAATATTGTAATCCATATGAAATGTTATTTTGATATTTGGTTTAATAATTATTATCTAACTGTAACTATACATAAATTCAAGAGAAAAGTTATTTAAGAATTTTTACATAGAAAAAAATTTAAATTATCAAAATACACTTTTTAGTATTTAAATAAAATTCTATTATTAATCAGATACACTTTTTAATATTAGATCTAACAATTATCATCAATCTATGTAATATCTAACTATAATTATTAATTTGGTCGTATAGTGATCGTACACGGACCAGATCGATTTATTAAATTGAAATAAACATAGAATTTATAAATTTAAAAGAATTAGGAAAAAAATTAAATTGGTGCTACAATAATAAAAAATTATTTATTAAAATTTAGATAATCACTTTACTATTTGGGCTCTATCTTGAGTTTTAGACAACAGATTTTAACGATTTTACAGCTCACGCGAATCTAACAAAATTATCTTTAATTTAATGATGGTTTAATAATTATTATCTAACTGGAACTATCCATAAACTAAAGAGAAAAGATAATTACGAATTTTTACATAAAGATTTCTATTCAATATAGAAAACCCATTTATAATTGGTTTAAATTATCAAAATACACCTTTTAGTATTTAAATACTATCCTATTATTAATCAAATACAATTTTTAATATTATATCTAACGGTCCTCATCTATTTGAATATTTATAGTTTTATAATCCAACGGATCGTATACTTTTGGTAGTACAGTGACCGACCAAAGTTTTGGATAATATCTCCCTTACGCTTATTATATATAAGGAGTTAATTATAAAAAAATAATTTACTAATGATTTAGAATATTATAAAAAATGACAACTCCGACAATACTCCTTATATATACTCCTTATTATTGTTATATTATTAAATTCAAACTTCACATACATTTTTTATATTTGAGAAAAGAGAAAAAGATGAATAAATTTGGAGGGAAGTGAATATTTTATTTAAGAAAATTATATAATTAAGGAATGGCTCCACAATTCTTAAATATAAGGAAAGAAGAAGAGTTCTTAAATTTTTAAGGGATGACTAAGGAGACTGTTTGAGCAAATATTTGCTTCAAATTTCTTATATTTCAGTTTAGGAGTCTATTTAGCTAGTATCTTGGAGTTGCTCTTATATTATTAAGTTTGCGAAAAATTTAAATTTTGCATCCATTATTTTTGTAATATGATCTCGAATCATATCATTTTTATAAATTGTGTTTGTATATACATACTTGCTTTGATTTGCATTTTTATGTATATATAAAGACACACATTCATGTATAAATATTAAAAGCAATAAAGACATAGTTTTGGTCTTTTCGATTATGACTACTTCTAAATCTCGGATCTAAATTGCTTTTGATTGATTTTGAAATATGTTGGTCGATTGAATTTCAGTTAATGGCCCCGCAAAGGCAGTTGATTTGTGGTTGTATTTGTGTTTAAGGTTGATTCCAATTGTAACTGAACTAATTTATATTTATATTTTGTAATTTGTTATGCAACTTATTATGCAACCAGGTATGCAACTTATTTAGTTTGGGTTGAATCCAGTTGATTTCAAGTATTAAATTTTTATAAGTTGCATTTGTGATTGATTTTTGTTGATGCAGTTGCATCTAGTTGCAGATCGTATTTTTGCAAATATTTTCAAAATTTTGGTATTTTTGCAAATATGTTGGTATTTTTGCAAAAAATTCAAAAAAACATAGTATTTTTGAAAAAAAGTTTACAGGGTTGGGTATTTATGAAAAACGTCCATTTAATTAAGACGGGATTCTTTACTAACAGAGAATGATACATATATTGCCTTACACATATAGGTAATTTTTAATATTTTTATTATTTAAAATTTTGATTTTATGATTTATACTTATTTTTTTCTACAACACTTTTAAGTTTTTATAATAACACAAAGTCATGCAATACAAAGAACTTCCCAGTCTCCCACCAACATTTTATCGTTAGGAAGGTGAATTAATCTCCCAACGTATTCCCACCAACATTTTATTGTTAGGAAGGTGAATTGATCTCCCAACGTAACGTAAGTAAGTAAGAGGGTAGTAATAACTATTAAGTCAACACTCAGTTAAAATTATAATCTATTAAATTTTATCGGTCTAAATCTCCGCAATATGTAATAAAAGTATATTAAATAATTGTTCACGGTATGAAATCAATCACTTACGGTTGAAAAGGTGATTTGAACTCTCAGTTTTGAAAAGATGGAGATGAATGATTCATAGGTCAAA
The DNA here is from genome assembly GCA_030848705.1 of Heracleum sosnowskyi. NCBI lineage: Eukaryota > Viridiplantae > Streptophyta > Magnoliopsida > Apiales > Apiaceae > Heracleum > Heracleum sosnowskyi. The sequence continues at coordinate 29,893,157 of CM061237.1, forward strand.
CTTGCAGTAAATACAATACTTTCTTAGATTTCATCGATGTAAATCTCTATAATTTGCAATAAAAATATAATAATTATTTATTTTACCTATTAAATCAAATATGTATTTAATATCATATGTAAATTGAAATGATTTATTATGAATGATAGAAAAAGAATCGTAAACTGAAAATTATTTCAAAGATCCAAAATCGTAATTAAATAATATATCTTTGTATTTATTATTCATTTCATTTTTTATTTATGTTACTCTATTTTTGTGTTATCAAGATAAATTTTTAGTTTTCGATCGTTAAACAAAATTTATATACTTTTTTATGTGTTTTATACATTCTTTTTTATCTTTTTTATATAAGTAGACAACTAGTGAGACGTTGATTTACATGTGCAATGTTGTTGTTATAATAATACATCATGAAACGTCATAAGATCAATATCTTATATTTGATGTAGTCAACAGAAGTATATGCACTAGTTTTTTTTATTACCAAATATACAAATAAAATTAAAGTAAATATTTTTAACAACTTTATTCTAAAATTTTGAAGCAAAATTTGACATGTTGATTGGACAACTAAGTAAATGGTTTGTGCACTTATATAAACTGTTCACAACTCACCTTTTTACAAATTTCGATATGTTTTTGTATACGATAATTTTGATAATAAATTTTGTATATACTAAAAATGTTTAGTTGACATTCAATATCACGTTCATGTCATTTGCACAAAATTGATCTCATTTCCTTCGCTGCTTTTTTCTTTGATTTCTTCTCAAATTTCATTGTAGGTTTTTCATGTGTGCCCTACAAAATTTAGACCACCGATACATTGTTAGGTTTAGGGGCTACACACCAATACGAGATTCAAACAAACAAACAAAGCAAAGCACACAAACAATATATATGACGCGGAAACAACCACGTCCCAACTTGTATTATTAATCAAAATAGTTATCAATAATACAATCAATCTCACCAACGGTGTATCACTCACACGATACTCAAGCCAAACAATGCTCAAGCATACATCAAACAAATACAATATGACTATGTTTATATAGCCATCCAAAACTTAGCCACCAAAACTTGCCATACTTGTTTTACAAGACTTACCATACTTGTTTTACAAGACTTTTTATTCTTAGTACCTAATTCCCTAATATAATGACCAAGACATACCATATATAATAATTGTCTATCCATACAATTATTACCATATATAATAATTGTCTACCCATACAATTATTACCAAAACAGTCTTAATCACCCAAACTCATATTACCATATTTGAACAACCGGTCAAACCCAACAATCCTCCCCTTCAACCCAATACCCATATCAGGTTGAACAGTATCCATCAACGACATCGACGTCCCTCCGCCATGCCTCCCCTCGAACAAGAACCTCTCCTTCTAGCACGAAAAGATTTCTCTTGTCCATCCAACCTTTGAGTATCTCTAAATCCTTTTTAGCGACCTCCAACATTCCGCTCTTCATCATAATAGTATATCCCAAATCAACTAATTTACCCAATGAAATTAGATTTCGATTTAACTCCGGCACGTACCTTACTTGAGTTAACTTCCGAACATGACAATTGTGAAGTTTCATCATTACCTCACCAATTCCAGCAATCTTTACCCTTTTACCGTTTGGTAAAACTACCATCTTTCCCTCACACTTCTTGTAGGACGAGAACCACTCCCTCCTAGCACATATGTGATGAGAACATCCCGAGTCAAGCACCCATTCTTCTTTCGATCCTTTATCTTCTTGAACCAAAAGAGCATCATCATCAGTTGCCACAAGAGAAACATTACCCCCTCCTCGAGTTTTCTTCAACTCCTTCAAGTCTTCTTTTGCCTTTGGACACATAGATTGTATATGCCCCAATTCTTCACAATAAAAGCACTTGATATTTGGGTTATGTTTCTTACCATACTTCTTTTTCTTGTCACGCGCATCCACCACGAGTACACTTCCATTCGATGCGTCACTCGATCCTTGCTTCATCAATCTTTCGGCCTCTAGAAGAACGACAATGGTCTCATCCAAAGCTAACTTCGTTGTCCCAACCAACAGAGAAGTAATCACAGTACTATACTTCTTTGGTAGAGACACAAGTAGAAGAACAGCTTTGTCCTCATCCTTCAATTTTTCATCCAAATTATTCAGCTGGTTGATCAGGCCATTAAAACGATTCAGATGATCTCTCAGATCTCCCTCTTCTTCCATCTTGAGCCCGAACAAATCTTTCTTAAGGAACAACTTATATGCTAACGACTTTGAGTGACACGTCTTCGTCAACTTCTCCCATAAATTTTTAGGGTTATTCTCCTCAAGAACATCATACTTGATTTCCGGTGCAAGGGCCAACCGGATCGTCGATGCCGCACGTAACTTCATGTCTTCCCACTTTGTGGCCTCAACATCAGTAGGCTTTTTCTCTTCGAGAGTTGCATATAACCCTCGCTGAATTAACAGATCTTTCACCGTGCTCTGCCATAAGGCAAAATTGTTTCTTCCATCAAACAATTCAATCTCGAGCTTTCCCCCAAACTTATCCATCTCGAATCATGAACCTTGGCTCTTGATACCACTTGCTAGGTTTAGGGGCTACACACCAATACGAGATTCAAACAAACAAACAAAGCAAAGCACACAAACAATATATATGACGTGGAAACAACCACGTCCCAACTTGTATTATTAATCAAAATAGTTATCAATAATACAATCAATCTCACCAACGGTGTATCACTCACACGATACTCAAGCCAAACAATGCTCAAGCATACATCAAACAAATACAATATGACTATGTTTATATAGCCACCCAAAACTTAGCCACCAAGACTTGCCATACTTGTTTTACAAGACTTACCATACTTGTGTTACAAGACTTTTTATTCTTAGTACCTAATTCCCTAATATAATGACCAAGACATACCATATATAATAATTGTCTATCCATACAATTATTACCATATATAATAATTGTCTACCCATACAATTATTACCAAAACAGTCTTAATCACCCAAACTCATATTACCATATTGGGTTGAACAACCGGTCAAACCCAACATACATAGGGTTTGTTGATCTTTATATTAACAAATACCTTAGACTGGAATTTTATTTTAATTATGTAACTAGTCAATTATTAAACATCTTCAGTTATATTAGTTGATTACGGAACTTTCTACATATAGTTTCATTCATGAAGTAATAGCAATATCGTTAGTCTTATGAATGAAAATAGAATGTACTTAGGATTTATTATTTAACAAGCCATGTAATACTTATTATATGTTTATCATATAATGAATCAATTAATAAGCAGTTCAAGATTCTTTGAGCAATATGTTTCGTCTGTCAATAGATACAGTCAATCTATCAATGGATGTGTTAAAACGGGAGTCGAACTGTAAATACTTGAAGACTTGTATCCTGCACAAGTAAAGTGAAGTGAAGATTCAACTTATTTCTTGATGGATTGATGAACAATTGAATAAAGAAAACTCAAATGTTATTCAATACCTAAAAATCATCAAAAACAATCATAGTCGATTATGGAAGTTAGAAGGTCGCAGAAGCTACTCAACTGATAGCCTCATCAGTTGAGTATGACAAAGTTTATCAGTTGACATCAACCAGTCAATGGGAAAAAGACAAACGTTGGGCATCCGTTGACAGAGATCACATGTGCTTGGTAGCCGAGTCAAAACATTGCAGATTCAGTCATTTCTTGGAGAACACAACTTGTTCAGTGGAAAGACAAAATAGAAAAAGTCACAAGTAGAATTGTGAAGAGCTCTGAAGTTTTTATATATGGTTGTATACCAAGAATGAGCACGTGAAGAATATATTCCTATTTTAGTGATAAGTATCTTTAGAATATCTTTTGAACCTTGTGAAATAAAAACAAGGGTGCATCAGTGTAGTAAACTTGTAGAAATATAAGTGATTTTCTCTTTAGCAGTTAGAGCAATATTTGTAAGAGAAAATCATACTGAAAATTGTATACGTGTATTCATACAGTATTCATACACAAGTTCTCCAGAAAATAATATAAAATTCCTTAGGTAGTATCACAACAACTACCTGAAATTTTGAAAAATTATTTTCTTGAGTTTGTTTGTTTTTCACCATATTGGTTTCAAGTTTTAGATTTTATAAGTTTGTATTTAACCTCCTCTTCTACAAACTTAGTACCGTTGTCTTTAAATTCATTGTTGTACGGGACTAACACTTTATCTTCAAAAATCTTTCAATAATTTGTCTAAATTTGAAATTTGGCTATGTCCTCAATTCGAGAACTGTGAGATATACTGGATCGAGAAGCAACCATATCGAATAATAGAATTGTTGATATGTAGACTTCTCGAATAAACTATAGACACTTGTCGACATGTGAACTTCTTGATTAGGCTTTTTAACTTGTCGAGATGTAGACTTCTCGAATGAGTTATTTTGACTTCTCTAACTGAGACTTCTCAAATTAGTCATCATGACTTCTTGAATCAACTCAATCTTGACTTCTTGAATCTAGACTTTTATACAAGATATTTCTAGACTTCTCGAACTTCTGCTTAGAGTAAATTTATCTTCAATTTGCTACTCCATTATTTCACAGCCTTCTACTCCATTCCTGGGGCATTATTGTTCGCACAAAATCACGCAAGCGTACGCGGTCACAAGTAATATATGAATAAGTAGAGTTCGTTCCCACAGAGACTGGTTTACCACAGTTATGCACTTATGCAACAATGTATGGCTATTGTTCAATGCTAAGACAAATATCAAGGTTGTGTGTTTCTCAACTAAATTAACTAAGCAACTTATCAAGACTATATTTAACTAAGGAAATTACTGTCGAATTACTTATGAGAATAAAATATGGGATCCTAACTTCATTAAATACTTCATTCATAGTCTTTTGTCTTTAATCAATGTATGTGACGGCTCGGATAACACGAAATCAGTACACGCTACCTTTCAGTATACGTATACCAAACCACTCAAACATCCACAAAAGAGATAGAAGTTGGGCAGACACCAATTATGCTTAGACCCTATATGTCTATAAGATTTGAAAACATAACGGTTTAATGAGCAAGTTATCCATTCAGATTACATAGGGCAGGTAAGATGGTTAAAATTACCTACGAATCATGAATGACAAACATACATAAACCTATGCTAGCATGGCAAGTTCTAAACCTCTAGATCCACTTTCGCAATCAATAGAGATTAACAAACAACTTAGATGTTAGCTACGCATCCAAGAAGAATAAGCACAACCAAACTAGGAAGCCAATAATTCATCACACACAAATCTTTAAAACAATTAACTACCAAAATCCATATATAAATCCGTTAGAATCCCACGACAATGATTAGTTCATAATCGAACCGTTCATCATCGTGGGTTCTGATGAAAACATGATAGTAAATATGTCTGGAATACTAATTAGAATAATAAGTACTAGGGTTTATGAAAACAACTCTAACTAGAATCCAAAGTATCGCCTAATTAGAAGAATACAAAGATAAGATGAAACTAGATCTTCGTAATCAGCCGTCTTCTTGTTCTCCTTGTTGGTGGATGGATAGATATTTAGGTATATAAATATATCTCTCTGAAATCGTCCACCAAGTGTTTATATAGCCCCTGTTGTTGACTGGTCTCTGGCCTTTTCCATATCAGAACATAAAAAGACTTCTTCAGCATTGACCAAGCGCGGGCGCGCTTGATTAAGGCACGGGCGCACTCTAATAGTGCTCCACAAGCGCGGGGGCGCTCTCCTGAAGCGCGGGGGCGCTCCTGCTTCTGCCAGATTTCTGCAAAACATCTTTTCTTGATTTTTCTTCGCGCTCTCAAGTCCCGCAACTACATGGCTTTCACAATGATGCTCAATCACCACCATATAATCAAGATAGCTCCGAAACTCCGCCAACAATGCAACTCTGCACTTTCTAACTCAAAACACATTAAATACACCAGATACTTGAGTGCAATCAATAAATTTAAGCCAATAAGAAGTGTTCCAAGTAGATATAAAATCCACTTATCAATTATCGAGTTGATCTTCTTCCAAGTATTATTTCATGGCTATTTTTACATTCATAATTACAGACCATTACAATAAAGTCTAAAGATAAAATGGTTCCCCAGTTAAAGGGTCATGTAAGTAATATTAGGGATGGACATTCTCCCCTCCTGCCCGACCCCGATTCGATTCCCGTCCCGTTTGGGACGGGGAATCGGGTATTTTTTCGAGTACGGGGCGGGGATCAAGGACAAATATATGAAAAAATCGGGGATCAAAGCGAGGCTGGGGATTAGGGTCTTCCCGCCTCGATCCCCGTCCCCACTCCCCGAACCCTATTTTTTTTTGAAAAAAAATATATTTTTTATATGTATATCAAATAAATTATCAAGAATATATATGTGCAGCGTAACAATTTTAGATTTTCTATCCACTCAATAATTTAAAAATTACATATTATGATATAATTTAATTATTATAATATTATTTTGTCTTATTATTAATAGTACAAATAAAATTTAATTCAAATTAAGGTTTAAAATATTATGTTAGGCCGAATACACAATATAATCAAGTATGTATAAGAATAACAATCAAGAACACAGGTTTGTAAATTAACAAACTGTAATTATATTAACAGTTTCTCTCTTTATGATGTTAATGAATCACAAAGAGCTACTAGGTTACAAGAATAATATATTCAATAATCGCATCCCTTCTAGGGATAACCTATCTGTGTTTATATAGTACACAGCTACTTACAATCCATCTCTAATTGATATTCCTATAAGTTAGCTATACAATTGATATCAATTAAGGATTGCTTCAGTCTTCTATTCCGTTTCCTTAGCTGTATCAATATATTCTGCTTCTTTCCATCTTCAGAATATATTGCTTCTAGAATCTTTATCTTTGCACCGACAGCTAAGTCAACTATCACCCTGTCAGACTTTAACAAACTCTGACCGGCTTCCATGTAAACTCTTCACCCAGTCAGACTTTATCAAACTCTGACTGGCTTCTATATAAACTCTGATATGTACATGTTACTTAAACACTGATGAACAAACGTCAGCAATTATATCTAACAATCTCCCCCAACTTGTGCATAATAAAAATGTACAAGTTAAAAAGATAATTGATGATGTCAAAACATGTAACAAATGCAGTGTTTAAAATATAACAGAGTTTAATTTTAAAACAGAGTTAATTTTAACTTAGAACAGAAAACATAAAAACTTACAGTCAGACTTTACTTGACTTCTTCAATATCAGGTACTGTTCTGAGATAATCAATCAGCAGTCTTCTTTCAGCCTTCTCTAGCTCATTCATCATAATCTCTTTTAGCTCTTTAAGTTCTGAATCACTCTCCCCCATTTGGTAGATAGCAGCTCTTAGAGAATATATGATGTTTCTTCTCATATCATTTCCTAGCCTAATAAAATAAGACTTGTCTGACTCCAAGTTAAATTCCAAAGTCTTTATTCCAAGTGCAGTTCTAAATCTAGCACTGTTTCTCTTCATCTCCACTAACTTTCCAGTATAATCTCTATACTTTGGAATATAAACACTTGATACTCCTCCTCCAAGCATAGCTTTAGATCTCAGCATCTTTTCTCTCAAAACTTGAGCAACATCATGAGTATGTCTGTTTTTGACTTTTAGAAGATAAAGTACATATTCCAGTTCTTCCCATGATTTGAGATTAACATCAGATTCTCCAACTTTATAAACTCTTCCATCACTCATGAAGTATAACAAAAACTGTTTCTTCAATACTTTGTGAAAAATCAACTGAACAGATTCTAACTTATCAAGGTTTTCTTGTGTAACCCCAATACCAGGTTCTGCCAGTGAAATGTTATCTTGAGATCTGTTATTTGTTCTTCTCTCTCTGTGTGATCCCAGTCCAGATTTATCAAAAGCTTCTTTTCCCAATACAGTTCTGGTTTCTGAGAAATTCACAGCTTCAAGCTTTAATTCTTCAAGAATTTTAGGTTTACTGAATCCTGGAAGTTGTGTAGATTTCTGTACAACTTGAGCAACGTCAGAGGTTGTCATAACTTTAGTAGAAACATCAACTTGAGCAGCGTCAGAGGTTGATTTAACTAATCTTGTTTCAACTTGAGCAATGTCAGAGGTTGAATAAATCTTCTTAGGTAACTGTTCTTCTTCTACCAGTTTACCTTTTCCTTTGTCAGCATTTTTAATCACAGGCCTCCTTGAGTACTGTAAACTCTGATCAGAGTTTACATTCTCTTTGATAACAATTCCTTTTTCTTTCTTTCTAGGAGCCTTGATTTCCTTCTTCTTGTAGATTCCAGTTTCAAGATTCTTCCTGTGTTCCTCAGCAAGCATTTGCTCTTCAGCTTGGATATCTTCAATTGTAACATCTTTTCCATGTTCTGCCATAAACACCTTGGCAACAATTTCCTCATCTTTAGTAGGCTTATCAGAGATTATCAAACTTTTGAATCTTGAACCACTGGCAGAGTTTGCATGTCCCTTTCCAGAGTTTGATCTTTTATCAGAGTTTGATCTTCTTGAAAGTAGTCTGCTATCAGCATTTCTCTTTCCATCTCCCTTGTTTCCACCATCATTACCATCATCCCTCCGTCTCAGAGTTTGAGTGTCTTTGCATTTGTCACTTGGTACACTCTCCCCCTTTTTGACATCATCAGAAAGTAGTACTGATGTCAACAACTCAATTGCATTGGAAATCGAAGTCAGTTGGGCAGACATAGCAGTCTGGTTGTCCTCAACTTTCCCAAGCCTCTTCTGAATGTCATCAGAGTCCTTAGCTTGCTTCTTGAACATGGAATTGTAATAAGTTCTATCATTCTTCAGAGTGAGATCTCGCAGACCAACTTCATTCCTCAAAGCAGTGACTTCCTTATGAGACTCATCAAATCTGCTGTGGAGAGATTTAATTTGAATCACAGTAGCCTTCAGACTTGTAAGAATATCAGGAGTTGAAATCGTCTTCACAGAATCACCAAGAAAATCAGCAGCCCTCTGTGCTGAAAAGATACAATCTGCAGCAGCCCATCTATTGTAGTACATATCTTGAAAATGCTCAGTCGTAGCTCGATTTACCTCTCTTAGCTCATCAGAGTTTACTTGACTACCAAATAACTCCTCTTGGGAACGAGCAGAACTATCATTATCATTATCATTATCATTATCATTCTCTGCTGTATTCTCTGCAGGAATATTCTCAGCATCGGGTTCTGGAATCTCAGAGTTTGGAACAAACTCTACTTCTATGTGAACATTTTCTGTTGCATCCTTGTCAGCAACATCAAAATTTGCAGCAACAGCTTCTTTAGTAGGAGCAATATTCTCAGGAGCATCAGTATTTAAGATCTGGTCAACTTCCTCACCCTTTTCAATTACCTGGTGAGTAACAGAGAGAATCTCTGTATGAGTAGCCATAGAGTCTTCAAGAACAACCGTGGCATGATCAGCTTCCACACCCTCTGTTTCATCAAAATCTTCAAGATGGTCAGAGTTTACAGAGTTGTGTGCTTCAACATCCATATCAAATCCCTGTGACTCAAAAATCTCAGCCTCAACATGTTCTGTAGCCTCCTGAACAAGAATTTCAGGAGCTTCATCTGCAGCTTCATTTGCAGCTTCCTCAACTACATCATCAGCGTTTGATGTAGGAGCTTCATCATCAGCATTTGCATTTTCCTCAAAAACTCTGTCCAAATTGACAGCTTCAGCATTTACATTTGATGCACCAAAAAGATGTGCAGCCACCAATCTACGTTTTCTCTAATGAAGAGTTTCTTCATCAGTTTCACACTCTTCATCTGCAGCATCAGACTTTGCCCTGTTGGCCCTTCTTTTCTTTATCCGTTTCTTCTGAGGCATATCATCAGTATGTGATGCCCCAGCTTCAGCAGCTTGCTTAGCAATCCTTGGAGGTTTAGTACCAACATGCTTAGTCCTACCACCAGTCAGTGGTTGTTGAGATGCAGATTGAATAGGTTCAGAGTTTACAAATGGAGGTTGAGTTGGAGATGGAGAGACCTCAGGATTTACTGGTTTTTGTTGTTGTTGAGGTTCAGGATTTAAAAACTGAAGAACTCTCTCAGGTAACAACTCACCAACATTTACCTTCTTTAAATCCTTATTCGTAAGATCAGAGAATACCCTTTTGTGCAATTTGAATGAGGGAAATACGTCCTCCTCATTAATCTCAACATTATTAACACATGCAGAGAATAACATTTGACAAAATCTAGAAAAATAGACTACATGCCTATTCTCTGTTAATTTCTCTCCTATGTTCATTAAGACAAGTCTAGCAAAATCATAATTACTGTTAAATAGAAGTGAATACCCGATTTGCAGACTGTCTATTGGAATGGCGTCCCAATTTGTGCATTTCTTCCCGAACGCTCTAGTTATGCAATCGAAAAAGAAACTCCATTCTTTTCGTAAGAGCGGTCGCTTCAGTTGGCCAATCTTTGCCAAAGACCCAGTATATCCAATAGCTTGCATCATTCTCTGAAGATCAGTATCACCAACAGCAATGGTGTACGCGTCAGAATTTGCAAAGCCCATTGCTTCACGAACAGTTCCTGGAGTTATGACAAACTCTGTCTCCTGGAACTCAAAAACTATGGATGGGGTACCAGAATCACCACCATCATCATAGACACCAGTCTCCCAGAAAGCTTTGATCTGAGATCCATAAAGCTTTGCAGGCTCCACTAAAGCACGCCCAATTTCTGACTGAGCAAGAAAGTTTTGTATGATATGAAATGCTTCTGGTGCAATGACAGTGTTTAATGGGGTTGAATAGTTATTAGGGACAAACTCAAGTCCAGAAGCAGTGAAAGCAGTTGAAGCCATTAGTAATGTCAAGAAATAAGCAGAAAATAGCTTCAAAAACACGAGAGAGTTTAAGAAAAGAAAGTGTTTGTGAATATGTGTGAGTGAAACTAGAATACAATTGGAGTAAGTCGTGAAAAACTGTAACGGTTGTGTGTATAATGTATAAATATAAAATTTAAAATTAAAAACTGAACAGTTTTTAAACATTAAAACACAACTGTCTTACTCTGTATTCTGTGTAAATGAGACACGTGTCACACATACAATGGCTGACAGCAGTAATTGGCAATTTCCAATGCGCATGCGCAGTAAAAACAGCAATAATTACCGCCGATTACACTTTCTTATGTATGCAATCTCTCTCCACTCTTTATCACTTTTCTAGACCAATGCCCAAACATACTCTTTTGAAATACCAAAACAAATGTTTTTCCTCAAAATTATAAAATGTCTGAAACAAAGAAATTATTTTAACCATCATAGATTAAAACAAAGTTACCTCGGCGTATTTCACACAATACATCAGTGTTTATCATTTATCCTTCTTTGTCAATAAACTCTTTTCGCAAACTGTACAGGTGTGCATAATTGTGTGTGCAATAGCAGAGTTTACTGAAATCAATATTTAGATCATCTCAAAGTGCATAAAATCCACAAACTTAAGCAGTAAAAACTGGTTGCCTAAACTCTCATGTAAAACATAAAATCTGATTTTTATATCTAAACTCTGTATACTGATATCCTTTCATTTGGATATGTCTTTTATTTTTCACCCCCTTTATAGATTTATTAATATTTTTTTATTTTTATTTTTATTAATATTTTTATTTTTTATTTTTTATTTTTATTTTTCCAGTAATCAGTGGTTGGCTCTAGTCACCAAAAATCAAAGATTTTAGCCCTTATTTCATACAATAAGTTCCTGGATCTTCCTAGGCACAACATGATCTCAAAGGAATTTGTGCTCTTTTTGGCATCTTTTGATTTGAGGGTGAATTATTTGTAATTAATAATCAGAGTTTAGACTTTTCATCAGTTAATACAATTAATTTATGAGAGAAAATGCAAACAGCCAATACAGACTCAGTGTATAGGATCAATAAACTAAGAGATGCTATAAATATAGAGACAGTATCATGCTGTGTTAACTTACTGCACATATTTGAGATCAGAATCTATATAACTCTTAAGGATTCATAATTACTTACTGAGAATTATGCCTCATACAAATTTCTTCATTGGTCCTTATGTTTCAGACAAAATTACAATCAGAGTATAACATCAGACTTTAACCGACAGAGTATGACTGACAGAGTTTACTTATCAGAGTTTATCATGCTGGTGCAAATAACAGTTAACACATGCAAAGAAAAATCATGTATTAAGTTTGAATCTAACCAGTATCTCTAGTCAAAACCAGAGATCATTCCAAGTTCATTTACCAGTCTTGTAAAGGTAGCTTCACTCAAAGGTTTGGTGAAGATATCTGCAAGCTGTTGGTCTGTAGACACAAAATGAAGTTCAATATCTCCTTCTTCCACATGTTCCCTGATAAAATGATACCTTATGCTGATGTGCTTGGTCATGGAGTGCTGTACTGGATTACCTGTCATAGCAATAGCACTTTGGTTATCACAGAAAATAGGTATTTTAGAGTACATCAAACCATAATCCAGCAACTGATTCTTCATCCACAGAATCTGTGCACAACAGCTACCAGCTGCTATATACTCTGCTTCTGTTGTGGATGTGGAAATTGACTTCTGTTTCTTGCTATACCAAGAAACCAATCTGTCACCTAAAAATTGACAGCTTCCACTTGTACTTTTCCTGTCTATCTTACAGCCTGCAAAATCTGCATCAGAGTAACCAATTAGCTTAAACTCTGATTCTCTAGGATACCACAAACCCAAGGTTATGGTTCCTTTGAGATATTTGAAAATCCTTTTTACAGCTGTTAGATGAGGCTCTCTGGGATCTGCTTGAAATCTTGCACAAAGACATGTTGCATACATGATATCAGGTCTACTTGCAGTAAGATAGAGTAAAGACCCTATCATTCCTCTGTAGTTTGTCATATCTACTGAGGCTCCTGTGTCTTTGTCTAGCTTTGTTGCTGTAGCCATGGGAGTTGTTGCAGATGAACTATCAAGCATACCAAATTTCTTGAGAAGATTTCTGTTATATTTTGCTTGATTGATAAAAATACCATCATCTGTTTGCTTGACCTGTAAGCCTAGAAAGTAACTAAGCTCTCCCATCATGCTCATTTGGTACCTGGATTGCATAAGCTTTGCAAACTTCTTACAAAGTTTGCCATTAGTAGATCCAAAGATAATATCATCTACATAAATTTGAACTAAAAGCAAATCATCACCAGAATTGAAATAAAACAAGGTTTTATCAATTGTACCTCTTGTGAACCCACTTTCTAAAAGAAATTGAGCAAGAGTTTCATACCATGCTCTTGGTGCTTGCTTTAGTCCATATAATGCCTTGTCAAGCCTGTAGACATAATCTGGATGCTTGGGATCTACAAATCCTGGTGGTTGTTCAACAAACACTTCTTCTTCAAGCTTCCCATTGAGAAAAGCACTCTTTACATCCATCTGAAAGACTTTAAACTTCTTGTGTGCAGCATAGGCCAGAAAAATTCTTATGGCTTCCAATCTTGCAACTGGAGCAAAGGTTTCATCATAGTCAATCCCTTCCTGTTGTGAATAACCTTTAGCCACAAGTCTAGCCTTGTTTCTTGTAATCACACCTTCACTGTCAGTCATGTTTCTGAAAACCCACTTTGTACCTACTATTGATCTATTCTTTGGTCTAGGTACAAGTGTCCAGACTTCATTTCTTTCAAATTCATTTAACTCTTCTTGCATTGCTGTAATCCAATTAGCATCTTGAAGAGCTTCCTCCACTTTCTTTGGTTCTGTTTGAGACAAGAAAGCATGATATAGACACTCATTATTTGTTGCACTTCTAGTTCTCACACTAGCATCAGGATCTCCAATTATGAGATCGGGTGTGTGTGCCTGTGTCCACCTTCTTGCTGTTGGTAAGTGGTTTCTTGCATCATTATTGGATCCTCCCCCTTGATCCATGCTCTCCTGATTCATATGTTGACTTTCTGCAGTATCTGAGGCTCCCCCTGAATTGGATGGCTCAGAGTTTGAACTGTCAGAGTTTGAATCAGTTTCCTCAACTGACTCACTTGCTGTATCTTGTTGAGCTTCTTCACGCTCCCCCTCAACTGGTTCTCTATTTTGTTCAATTTGAGAATTTCCAGTTTCTCCAGTATTTACCAGTAGAGGTTCAGAGTATGCTTCGTCAGAGTTTATCAGAACCGCTTCATCAGAGTTTGTCGGTACTGCTTCATCAGAGTTTACACCATCAGAGAATAAACCTTCATTTTCAAAACGCAGTTGATCATATCCATCTAAGTTATCAAGTCCTGTTATTTTCTTGTCATCAAATGACACATGTATGGATTCCATGATCACTTTAGTTCTCAGATTGTAGACTCTGAATGCTTTTGTTGACAATGGATAACCAACAAAGATTCCTTCATCAGCTTTTAACTCGAACTTTGTCAACTGTTCAGGATGAGTCTTCAACACAAAGCATTTGCATCCAAATATATGAAAATATTTCAAATTTGGCTTCTTATTTTTCACCATCTCATATGGTGTTTTTCCATGCTTGTTAATTAATGTTGCATTCTGAGTAAAACAAGCAGTTTGAACAGCTTCTGCCCAGAAATAGGTTGGTAACTTTGCTTCATCAAGCATTGTTCTGGCAGCTTCGATTAGAGTTCTGTTCTTTCTTTCAACTACACCATTTTGTTGTGGAGTTCCAGGTGCAGAAAATTCTTGTTTCACTCCTCTTTCTTTGCAGAAAGCTTCCATGATTGAGTTTCTGAATTCAGTTCCATTATCACTCCTTATTATTTTGACTTTGTGCTGTGATCCTTTGTCCAGTAGATTTACATGATCCATCAGAGTTTGAGCAGTTTCATCCTTCTTTGATAAGAAATATACCCATGTATATCTAGTATATTCATCAACAATTACTAGAGCATATTTCTTTCTGCCCATAGACATCACATTCACTGGTCCAAAGAGATCAACATGTAGAAGATGATAAGGTTCCACTACTGAAGATTCAGATTTGCTCTTGAAAGATGACTTCCTTTGCTTTGCCTTTTGACAAGAATCACATAGGCCATCTAGACTGAGTATTGATTTTGGGAGTCCCCTTACAAGATCCTTTCTTATTAGCTCATTGATGTTGTTCAAATTGAGATGAGAGAGCTTCTTATGCCAGTTCCAACTCTCTTCATTTGACATTATTGCAGTCAGACACACTGTTTTTCCATCAGAGTTTGTTACCAAACTTGCTTCATAAATGTTGTTGTGCCTGTGTCCAACCAGAACAACTCTTCCAGTAGATTTACTGATAACTTCACAGTATCCAGTATGAAAATCTACATGGTTTCCTCTATCACAGATTTGACTCACAGATAGCAGATTATGCTTGAGTCCTGAGACTAGAGCTACATTTTTGATGATGACAGTTTCAAGATTAATATTGCCATATCCCAGAGTGTGTCCTATGTTGCCATCTCCATAGGAAACCTTTGGGCCAGCCTTTTCCTTAAAGTCTGATAGCAGGGCTTTATTTCCAGTCATATGTCCTGAGCATCCACTGTCCAAGATAAGTGTGCTCTCTTTTATACCCTGCAATCACAAACAAACACTAAGTGTTAGTTTTAAGGACCCAGACTTGCTTGGATCCTTTGTCTTTCTTAACAGTGTTAGTTTTTGCAGCGGAATTACTATCAATAGAGTTTAAACTAACATTGTCAGACTTTACACTTGCAGAGTTTGCTCTAACCCACTTCAGATTGGGTTTTAGCTCATAGTAATTGTGATAAATAGCATGATAACTCCTACAAGTATAAATAGAATGCCAAGTGCTCCCACAATGTGTGCATAAAGTCTGTGGTTTCACCCTTACATAATCATTCTTTTCTCCTGATGTAGAAGGTAAAGAATTGATATTTTTATTCTTTGTGCAGTAATTAGCAAGATGATTAGAACTACCACAATTATAACATGTTTTCCTTGGAGCACCAGCAGTAGGCAAGTGATTATTTCTATTATTTATGCCTATCTTTCCATTCCTATTTTTCTTGGATCCTTTTGGTTTCATGGCAGATTTTACCTCTTTGAGCTTATGATTGAACTGTTTTCCTGTCATTAAACCAACATTAACCTGTTTTTCACAAGTTTTTACTGGCTTTCTAACAGCTTCTAATTCCATAAGATTTTCTGTTATAATATTTTCCTGTCTTTCACAGGTTTCATCTGATTCCATATCAGCTTCTCTTATTACAACAGATTTTAACTTATTAGTTTCTGGAACAAATTTCACAGGTTTAAGTTGTGGTTTAACCTTAACCTTGTCTTTAAACCTAAGTTCATCATTCTCACAATAGCCTAAACCTACAGAATCTGTCTGAAACACTTGATGAGTGTCTCTTCCAGAGTCTGTCCAAGTCTTGATTATTTTCCTTTCTTTTTCTAGATCAGATTCTAGTTGCTTATATCTTTTGAGCAACTCCTGTTCAACATAAACAACATCATCTCTATCTTTTTGAATCTGCTTCATATTTTCAAGTTCTCCTTCAAGAAACTTGTTTCTATCTTTAAGACTAAGATTCTCAAATTTAATTCTCTCATTCTCTAAAGTCTGATCCCTATAACTAACATGCACGCTTTTCAGATATACTCTTAACTCAGATATATTATCAGTATCATAAGCATAAGTAGTTAGGGGTACCTTATTTTCAGATGATTCAGTCTCATCTCTGACAGTTGCCATAAGAGCATAATTTACTCCATCATCAGAGTCTGAAGTATCTGCCCAGTCTTTGCCTTTAGAGATGAGTGCTTTCTCAGATTTTCCTTTCTTGCACTCTGGGGTATAGTGACCCATCTCCTTACACTTGTAGCACTGGATATCAGATTTATCCTTCTTCCCAGACTTGGTCTCCCTTCCATCAGACTTTCTAAAACTTCTCTTATCAGAGTTTGAATCTTTCCTTGAGAATCTCTTTCCTTTCTTGAAGTTCTTGAATCCCATCTTCTTGAAGGTTTTCACCATCAATGCAGCCATTTGCATCATCTGTTCTTCATCATCCTCAGAGTCAGAAGCTTCATCAGAGTTTGAGTCATCATCAGAGTTTGATGACTCACTTTCAGATTTAATGACTAAAGCCTTTCCCTTGGCTTTCTTCCTTGATGATTCCTTCTTGATGGGCTTCTCCTCAACTTTGAGAGCAACAGATTTTGTCTTTTTGCTTAATCTTCTATTCCTTTGTTCTATCTCCAGTTCATGAGTTTTTAACAACCCATAGATTTCATCAAGATCTGTATCAGCAAGCTCATAATTATCTCTTATCGTGGTTGTCTTTAAATCCCACTTTTCAGGTAGAGATAACAGAAACTTGAGATTAGACTCTTCAAGCTCATATTCTTTATCAACCAGAGACAGATCATTCAATAGTTTGCAAAATCTGTCATAAGTCTCAGTCAAGGTTTCATTAGGTCTTGAATCAAAGTGCTCATACTCCTGTGTGAGTATTGTCTTTCTGTTCTTCTTAATAGCACCTGTTCCCTGGCATCTGACTTCTAAAGCATCCCATATCTCTTTGGCAGTTTTGCAGCCAATTACTCTATTAGACATAACATTATCTAAAGCACTGTGGAGAAGATGTCTAACCTTTGCATCTTTTGCAATTGATGAGATGTCCTCAGGAGTCATATCTTTCTTTTCCTTTGGAACAGTCTTTTGTTCTTGACCATCAACAACAGGGGACAATTTAGTCGGCATATGAGGACCATCATAGATTCTGTCAAGGTATTCTGGATCTGTAGCCTCCAGAAACATGGTCATCTTCACCTTCCAAATTGGATACTCTACTGGCCTGAGTATTGGAACCCTGATTGTTTCATATCGACTCACAGAATTAGGCTTAACCTGTTCAGCCTTGGGAGCAGTTTGATTTTCTTCAGACATGATTATTACTGTGTTTGAATCGTAAAACTGTATATATTAAACAGCCTTGGCTCTGATACCAATTGTTAGGCCGAATACACAATATAATCAAGTATGTGTAAGAATAACAATCAAGAACACATGTTTGTAAATTAACAAACTGTAATTATATTAACAGTTTCTCTCTTTATGATGTTAATGAATCACAAAGAGCTACTAGGTTACAAGAATAATATATTCAATAATCGCATCCCTTCTAGGGATAACCTATCTGTGTTTATATAGTACACAGCTACTTACAATCCATCTCTAATTGATATTCCTATAAGTTAGCTATACAATTGATATCAATTAAGGATTGCTTCAGTCTTCTATTCCGTTTCCTTAGCTGTATCAATATATTCTGCTTCTTTCCATCTTCAGAATATATTGCTTCTAGAATCTTTATCTTTGCACCGACAGCTAAGTCAACTATCACCCTGTCAGACTTTAACAAACTCTGACCGGCTTCCATGTAAACTCTTCACCCAGTCAAACTTTATCAAACTCTGACTGGCTTCTATATAAACTCTGATATGTACCTGTTACTTAAACACTGATGAACAAACGTCAGCAATTATATCTAACATATTATCTTAAAAAAACAATTACGACTGATCATATCAATCTATATTAGAAACTATTATCCATAATTTCCATTTTTTTAGAAAAATAAAAATGAATTCCTCGATTCCCCGCGGGGATCGGGGCGGGTTCGAGAACGGGTTTCAGGATCGGGAATCGGGGGCGGGGATAGCACTCTCCGGCCATAAAGTGACTCGATGTTCATCCCTAAGTAATACATAGAATTACATTACAATAGACTTGTTAAAAAATGTAGAGTAAAGTGCACTTTGTGTACTCGCACTTTAGACAAGACACCACTTGCAATATTATCGTTCAAAATCGAGCATTTGCAATATCGATGTTTGTATTTCACAGTACTTTGTTGCATTCCGTTAACTGAGGTTAACTCCGTTATTAATTTAGGAAGTAAAGTGCACTTTGTGTACTCGCACTTTACTCTAAAGTGCATTTTGTGTACTCGCACTTTGTTCTAAATTTTGAACTAAAGTATTGCAAGTGATGTTTTGAGCAAAGTGTGGGTACACAAAATGCACTTTAAAGTAAAGTGTGAGTACATGAAGTGCACTTTACTGCCTAAATTAATAACGGAGTTAATCTCAGTTAACGGAATGCAACAAAGTGCGGTGATATACAAACATTGATATTTCAAATGCTCGATTTTAAACTATAGTATTGCAAGTGATGTATTAACTAAAGTGCGAGTACACAAAGTGCACTTTACTCAAAAATGTATATAGACATGCATATATGTCTAGAAACAATTATTCGTAGTAGGATTGAGTTGATGACCTCAAATGACACCAACATCCTTGTTATTATGTATAACAGTTTTTTAATAAAATTCATCGGGCCCTCGACCAGCTTCTCACTTTGCAGTTTGACCAGAAAACAAGATACTTTCATCTTTTCATTCATTCAAGATCTTATAGTCTTTTATAAAAAGACTAAGTGAAAGAGAGGTCGGCTTAAATAAATATAGTGTTTTAACAACAAAAATAATCATGCGAATAGACATTTTAACATTCTTAACAATATTATAAACAATCGTGAAACCCAAATTTTCTTGCCATATTAAAATCCCTTGGCAAATTATCATTAGCAGCACTAGAAAAATTGAATCACATAGACACTAAAAATCCACCGATGCTAATTACCCAACACTAATACGTATAGAAGCTCCTCAAGGCAATCAACACAAGCAAAAAAATTCAAACTAAATATAGTCATTAAAAGTTTACCAAGTTCAAAACTAGAATAGTAATCGCTTTTGAAGCCACAACAATATTAGATTGGCATATTATGAGAAAAACTTGTACAGTAATCAAAGAATCCAAATAATGGCAATATACTGACTAAATTCAGCTTGTCAGAAATTATTATGAGATAAAAGTACATGCTCACAGACATTACATTCCTTGATAAATTCTAAGTTATAGTAATTATAAAAAACATAGAACGTTTTTCATTGTGCAAAGAGAATGGAACTTGGAGATGGGAAAAATATTCATCTTGCGATAACATGTCATTTTTTCTTAAAATGTTTACGACATGATTCGTATTACCCAAACTCGGGAATTCAGATGTAAACTTATTATCCCAACTCACATCCTCTAATTGCGATTTCAAACCCACAAATGACGTAAGAACACAATCTTGATTGAATATTGGAATGTAGAAACATTTATCGAAAATAAGGTTGTAAAATAACCAAGAACCCCTTTTTGAAGCCGCGAGTAGAGATGCAAACAAGTTATCAAATCTCAAAGGAACATCTTTTGACTTATCATAAAAAACATGATCAATTCTTATAATTTCTTCAATAATGCCACCACGATACATGGACTTTCTCGTCGTGACCCAAGAGCAACAACATATGTACGTGAGTTGAAATGCAAATTGGATTGAAACCTAAAGAATTGATTCATGGGAAGCATGTCTAAAGCTATTGAATCCATTTTTTTGCAAAGAATACGTGTGCAAAACAAAATCGAGATGGCCATAAAAACGCAAGTCCCTAGAATCCCAACCTAATTTAATAAAAAAAAGTGTTGACAACTTGTACACATTTATCACTACTTAGAGATGAAATCGCGAGATGGAACGAGCTGTAAGAGGCTGTGAAAGAATCAGAAAAGAGAAATTCAATTGAGAGACATGTGGTGTCTATGGTTAGGGAAGATAGAGAATGAAAGAGAAAAATGATATTTTGATTAATCGACTCTCATAATTGCAATTGAGTTAGAATAAGGTATTCAATATTCAATATTGTCAAATGCTTCTCACCATCATAATTTTTATTAAAGCAATTCTATTCATGATGCCTTTTTTTTTTTGACAAAAAGAGAACAGATTTCATTAATTCGAGCGATCAAACAAGAGAGTCTCCAACAAACAACATGGAGGAGACATAAAATCAACATGATCATAAACAACACAAGGAAATCGAGCTAACAAATGAGCTGCCTTGTTTGCTTGTTTTCTGATAAAACTAACTAAGGTACGCGGCATATTCTGCAACTTCGAACATCACTCTCCAATAATATCCCCCACCTCTAACAAGTTCAAGGTCTGGCGATTAATGGCAGTAGCAGTTAACATGGAATCCGTCTCAATCTGCACTCTTTCCCCCTCCATATGCATATCCACCATCCAAGACAGGGCTTCTTTAACTCCAATTGTTTCTGCTTCAAACACTGATTCAGTGGTTGGAAATTTCATCGTTCTTCCTGCTACAAACGAACCGTGGTGGTCTCGGATTAACATGCCAATAGAAAAAGTATCTGCTCCAGGAAAGAGAGAAGCATCAACATTAATTTTAAAAACACCTTCCTTAGGAGGGAGCCATTTCATTTCATGTTTGTGGCATGTCTTCTTTTTATATAGAGATGCAGCTACATGCATCCGCTTCGCTTCCTTCCATTCCTTCACTACATTAAGGCTTCCCTCTATAGCAAAGTCAGGGGTTACACACTTATTGTCCCATACCTTCTTATTTCTCCAAAACCATATCCCCCAAAGGACGATGCAGACCAAGATTACTTCTGCAACTGGAGCATAAGAGATTTTATTGAGAAGCCATTCCGCCACTGTACTCATGTCATATCTAAACCCCACCTTATCCCAGCATTGCATAGCAAAGTCACAGTCAAAGAAAACATGAGCCATGTGTACAATGTCTCTATTACATCTTGGACACATCCAGGGAACTGTCACTCCTTTACCACTGAGTCTCTGCCGTACTGGAATTACATTTCTGCAGAAACACCATATAAAGATTTTAATTTTATGAGGAAGAAGCAATTTCCATATCTTTCCACACCCTTCTCCCTGAGCGATGTTGTTAGTGCCAATATCGAGAGCTTGCCATAAATGGTACCCTGCTTTAGCAGAGTAATCACCATTAGCCAAATGCGCCCAAACAACTCTATCTCGGATATCTCCATGAGGAACCTGAATTGCCAATATTGATTTAGCATCCTCTTTCAGGAATTGATGTTGCACTCTATTAACATCCCACTGTTTTGAATTGGGATAGAAAAGACTTGAAACTAACTCGCTCCGTCCTTCATACACGTGACTATTTTCCACTCGAAAATCTATTTTCTTCCTCAGCCAAGCATCTTTAACTGCCACAATGTCATTACCATCACCTACTATCCACCGGAAACCCGAATATAACGCCTCCTTAGCAGACCAAATCCCTGACCATATAAAACTGGGGTCCTGGCCTTTCTTGGCCTTCAATACATGAGAGTTTGGAAAATACTTGGCCTTATACAACCGAGAAACAAGAGCGTTTGGGTTCTGCAAGAAGTTCCATACGTGTTTGCCCAACAAAGCAATGTTAAAGCCATACAAGTTACGAAAACCCAACCCTCCTTGTCGCTTAGACATACTAACATTGTTCCACGACAGCCAATTAATCCCCTTCCTCCCTCCTGTACCAAAACTCCACCAATAATTATTATACATTCTTTCCAGCTCCTGACACATGGTTTTTGGTAACAAAAAACATGACATGCAGTAAGATGGAATTGATTGTGCAACATTACGAATTAGAATGGTCTTACCTGCTCGAGAAATATGTTTCCCCTGCCAACTTTGAATTCTTTTGCTAGATCTTTCCTTTAGAAAACCAAACACTCGCTTCTTCGACTTACCCACCAAAGACGAAAGCCCAGGGTAATTGGTATCTGTAATACCATTATGTACTCCCAGCACATCACAAAGTTCTTGTTGTTTACTTATGCTAACGTTGGCACTGAAAAAGACCTCTGACTTCTGGTAATTCACAGCTTGGCCCGATGACTTTTCATACTCGTTCAATAGTCTTTTGACTGTCCCCACTTCCTCCTTAGTAGCTTTAAAAAATAGGAAGAAGTCATCTGCAAAGAGGAGGTGAGAGATGATAGGAGCCGAGTGACTGACTTTACATCCACTAATACTGTCATTCGAAGAAGCCTGATCCAACACATTAGAAAGACTTTCCACACATAAGAGAAAGAGATAAGGGGAAAGAGGGTCCCCTTGTCTCAAGCCACACTTAGGAGTTACTGGGCCAATAACAGATCTATTAAAACAAAAATTATAAGATACAGTTTGCACACATAACATCATCCAACTGATCCATTTTTCACAGAAGCCCATAGCTCGCATACGTTTTCGAAAAAATGCCCAACTGACCCTGTCATATGCTTTACTGATGTCAAGTTTCAGAGCAATCTCCCCCTCATTACCGTGGTTCTTCCTCTTCATATGGTGAATGATTTCAAAAGCAACCAAAACGTTGTCCGTGATGCTTCCATTCGCCACAAACGATGATTGATTTTCTGAGATGATTGAAGGAATGACTTCTTTTAAACGATTAGCCAGGACTTTAGCCAAAATCTTATAGAGAACATTGCACAAGGCTATAGGTCTCAGATCTTTCATAGCACTCACATTCTCTTTTTTCGGAATAAGAACCACATTCATTTTGTTCAGCTCGCTTGGAAAAGAATTTGTCTATAACCAGTCCTTACAACAGTTAAACACTTCACGACCCAAGATAGACCAAAAAGTTTGGAAGAAAGCCGGATTAAGTCCATCCGGGCCCGATGCTTTGTCGGGGTGCATCTGTTTTATAGCTTCAGTAAACTCCTTAAACGTGACTTTCTCAGTCAGCTTCACATTTTGAGTCGCAATGATAGTACGAGGACTAATAACATTATCAGTAAAATTGTCGACGACTTCCCCAGCAAAAACCCTTGTGAAGTAATTACTAACAATGTCGCACATACCCTCATGATCATCCACTCGATCTCCCTGGTCATTAATAAGATACGAGAGCTTATTATTTCTTTTCCTAGCCGAGGCATCAGCGTGAAAAAATTTAGTATTCTCATCACCCTCCGCAAGCCAAAAAAATTTCGCCCTTTGCTTCCAGTATAACTCTTCGTGTAAGAAAAGATCATTCAATTTATTTTTCTCCAATAAATACTCTTTCACCCCCTCTGCATCTACACGATCAAATAGTCTCTCAATAACAGCTTTCTGATGCTTCACCTTCTCCCGAAACTTATGAAAGAAAGTCCTCCCCCATCTAGCCATAGACGATGAAATAGACATAAGCTTAGGGAGTAAGTGAATAGCTGGCAAACCTCCCCAATTTTCAGATACCTCTTTAATAAACGAGGGTTCACGTAACTAGGTATTCTCAAATCTAAACCTGAACTCCTTTCTAGATCTTATGATGCGCATTAAATCCAACTGGATAGGGTCGTGGTCTGACTTGGAAGTGTGAATAACATTAAGGTTACATAATGGAAATTTAGACCACCACTGAGTTGAAGCAAAAGCTCTATCGAGACGTTCTCAAACCCAACCATTAGTACCTCTTCCTTTCTACTACATGAATTTACCTCCCTTCAGTTCCAACTCTGTAAGTTGACAGTCCTCAATCACCCTTCTAAAACCTTCTAACAGGCCTGGGGGTTAGGTACATTACCCTCCTTGTCGTCAACATACAGCAAGTCATTAAAGTCCCCCCAAATACACCAGGGAAGGGGAGACAAGCTTGTCAAATTGCGAATAAAGGCCCAAGAGTCTTTCCTTCTACTGTGTTCCGGAAAGCCGTAATAACACGAGAGGTGCCAAGAATCTACATTATTTTCCGTCAAAACCACGTCAATATGATTCCTGGAATACCTTGAAACACTACACTGCACATGATTCTTCCATAGAACAGCTAAACCTCCACTATGGCCAACACAGTCCACATAGAAACAATTATCAAAACCAAATTTTATTCGAAGCTCCTCCATCCTACCAGCAGTCGATAAAGTTTCAATTAAAAACACAAAAGCGGGATTACGATCTTTGATAAGATCGTGAAGAACACAAACTGTACGGGAGTTCCCAAGCCCCCGACAGTTCCAGCTTAACCAATTCATTGTTGATGGCTAGTTTGTTGTGCAAGCTTAGCCAATAGTTGAGTTTGGGATTCTGTGCAATCAACATTAGAAAGAACAGACTCTATAGAGTTAGTATCCTTATTAAACCCAGTAGCATTAAACCCATGGGCCTCACTTCTACGTCTTTTCCTCTCTTCCAGATTGAGCCCATCTAACTCCTCTTTCTCAGGCCCATAACTATTAAGAGAATTTACGTTTCCCCCACCATACTTGAATTTGAAGTATTGCCACTTGTATCACCCGCAATATTAGCCAAATCAGCACTACAATCCCGCTTATTCAAATATTAGCCAAATCAGCACTACAATCCCGCTTATTCAAAGTTGGACTACCTGCCTGCGTGAATTTAGGGATAGACTCTTCTGAAATCTGCTGCTTGAGATTATCCTTTCCATACCTGAGTCCCCCCTCGCCGTCACCTTCCTCCCTTAGCCACTTACTTTTGGAAGCTCCCGCCACCCTACGCGGAGGAGCACGAAGCCAACTCCCCCCATCCTTAGTGATAACTTCAGAATTAGAATCAAATTTCTTCTTGCAAAATCTTTTAGTGTGGGATAGCAAACCACAGATGAAACAAAAGTCACCCAAACGCTCATACTTACATTGGACCACTATCTCAGATTTGTCCTTCTTGCATATTTTCTTTTTCATCTTCAGTGGTTTACGAACATCCAGACGAATTCTTAATCTCATACATTCCCTCCATATACTCGAATTATTATTGGCATCGTACTGAAGGAACGTTCCAAAGAAATTCCCAAGCTGTTTACCCACCGCTTCTGACATATAACAAACTTGAAGACCATGAATTTGTATCCAAAAGTCTGCTTCAACCAAAGTTACATTCATTGGATCCTCCCCCGATTTAATAGTATTCATGACCAGTAAAGCATTGTCAAAGGACCATGGGACACCTTTAACCACCCATTGCAAATCATCAGGATGATAAAACTGGAATAAGTATATACCTACTTTCAAATCCTTGATGTTGACACCCATTGATGGTTTCCAGATATCCGTCATTTTCGATCTCATAGCCCGCATGTTTATGTTTTTCTCAGTAAGAAAACGACCAACCAGGCATAATTCAAATTTGTTAACCTCCTCCTCAATCCCTTCCTCAAATACAAGCTCTTCATTTTCCTCGTTATCAATATCCAGATCTGCTAATTGCATTATAACATCATCTGATGTTGCCATGATAAAACTCTCACAATTCTAAGAAGAATAAAGGAGAGACGCACACAAAACTCTCACAGGTTCATGGAAAAAAAATCGTAATCAACTTAAGTTTTGAAGGTAGACAATGTTTTGGAAACTATATTTCATGATGCCTTTTTGTTCGCAATTATAAAATAAACTCTCTTTAGTTATTACTTGAGCATTTCCTTGTTTGGTCACTTGAGTACTTCTAACCATTGCATGGTCTTGTTATTTCATAATTATTCTTAAAACATTCACAATGTGGAGAAAATAGATTAGTTTTGAAATTGTTAATTTCAAAAATAAAATTTATATTTTCAGTAAAAGATTATATTAATTTAGAATTGAGTGAGAAAAGTGATCAAAACATATTCACAGCTCATTGACTTGAAAATCTTTTTTTGATTTGTTCGTATTCCCACAATTTTGTTTACTTTCATTATTTTTTATTGTCGTCATCTCAAATTTACTTCTCAAATTTAAAATATTATTTGAATTAATGATTTCATTCAAACTCATTCTTAATTTTCTGCTATTACTTCAACTTTTTAAGAGATTCATAACTCAAAATACTTGAAAAAACCTCTCGCAAAAGTTAGGACTTGAGATTAATGTTGAAAAGTGTTCTATTGTAAAATAAAGTGTTGTTTGAAAAATCAGATGACTGTTTGATGATATTTTTTATATGTGCATGTTTTGATGTAGAATATATAAATGTATAAAAAAATCGATAGATTTTGATTGTGAAACCAATAATTGCTTTCCGCAAAAACTGAATTTTTTTTTTGCAAAAGTAAAGAAGAACCTATTTTTCCCAAAAATAACTTATATGCTAAACGCTTTACATAAATATTAATTTTCTATTTTACAAAACAACTTTTTAGCCGTGTTTCAAAACACTAATGTTCTGCATACAATAATTCTATTAGATACACACTTAATCTAAAAGTGTTTTTGATTTTTAAACTAAACTTTTGCAATATTTTTAATTTCGTTTATTAGTGAAATTATCTTATAATCCGTGTAATGCACGGAATTCATTTAATATTATAATTTATTATAGAATTGTTTTTTAATAATTGTTTTATGATATCTATACTATACTATAATAATATATTGATAACAACAATCATATATATTTAACTAATGACTTGTATTGTTTAGAATTAATAACATAAAAAAATTTAATTTCAATATGTTGTTGTGAGAATTCGAACCTAAAACATTTAGTAGAGTAATTTGAAATGTACCATGGATCTAACTATTATTATTTATTTACTTCAAATCTAATGGTTAATATACTTTGATTGAACGAAACTACTAACAATTATACCCATATTTACTTATTATAGTTTAGCATAAATTTGTTAAAGAGGGACACATTTAATATAACTTTTTTTAACTTTGTACAAACTCAATACTTCTAGGTATATTTTTAATCTCCATAATCCATAAATTATTATTTACAAAAATAGGAATAAAAAATAGTACAATTGAAAAATGGTAAAGAAGAGCAATAGTTAAATCTAGAGTCCACATGGCCTCAAAAAAGATAAAATCTAGAGTACACATTTTTAATACAATTGAAAGGACAATTTATTCCATTTTTAGTTTATCGTGAACTTGTAATTTAGTATAGTGCAAATTTAGTTATAGTTAGACAGCTTAGCATATACGTGGCGAAATCTGATAAGTCCCCACATCCTGACCCCACCAAAACAC
The DNA here is from genome assembly GCA_030848705.1 of Heracleum sosnowskyi. Taxonomy (NCBI): domain Eukaryota; kingdom Viridiplantae; phylum Streptophyta; class Magnoliopsida; order Apiales; family Apiaceae; genus Heracleum; species Heracleum sosnowskyi. The sequence continues at coordinate 29,921,126 of CM061237.1, forward strand.
TATTTTGTCGGCCCCACCCACCCTCTCTTCTCCTTTCTTCTGCTTCAATCCAAATCTCATCCCTATATTATTAATTTAATTCATTTCACTCAATATAATTGTATATAATATTGAATAACCGCGAATCCATTTTTTCAGTTTGGTTCGTTGCCGCTCTCCTCCATTCTCCTCAATTTTCAAAGTAAAGATTTAATAAATTAAACTCTGTGGCTTTATTTATTTATTTATTTGTTGATAGATCTGTGCATGTAATTAATTGATTATTTATGAAAAATGAAAAGGAAATTGTTGGATAAGATTGTTCAGATTTGTTTTTGATTTTAAGGTTGGTTGGTTTGAGTTTTGTGTAATTTTATTATGATTTAGAGATGTTTTAATGGCGTATTAATCAAGAAATGGCTTCTTAGTTTTCAATACATTTTGTTAATTTATGTGGGTAGGGCTTGTATTAAATGAAATACAGAGAGTGAAATTTTGTTATAGAAATTCACACACACACACAGTTGAGTGAGTGATGTTTTTTTTGATGAATGGATTAGGTTTCGGGGTTAAGTGGCGCAACTTGTTGCTCGTTGTAATCATTTAATGTATTTATTAATAAGATTAATAAAATAATAAATGAATGAATGGAAATGAATTTGTATGTTAGTTTTAGTTATAATAAGCTGTTTAATTGAGTGAATGATGATTTGTTTTGTTTTAAATTGATTAGGTTTGGATTTCTGCTATGAGGTTGTGCTTTCGATATTGCGATACTTTGTGAAACTGTATTAGTTATTTGTTTGGAATTAGTGTGTGATGGGAGAGGAGGTGGCTATAGATGATGTTAATAATAGTGGTGATATTGGAATTGGGAATGGTTTGAGGGTTGAATCGAAACGCGACCATCAGTGGTTGGATCAAGAGACTGAGGGAGAGCCATGCGCGAAAAAACAGGCCACTGAAGGGTTAAAAGATGTCAAGGAGGTGGAGAATTTGAAAGAACAGATTAAGGAAGTGTCTAATGATGAAACGTGCTCCGAAGTTTCAAACCCGAATTGCTCTCCTAAAGAGAATTCTTCGAGTTTTCAGACCATAAGTAGTCAGAAGATAGAACAAACAGTGAGTGATATCCAGGGTGAAACTACTGCAAGTGATTACCATGGTGAAACTACGCATGGTGAAACTGCTGTGAGTGATAATCAGGGTGAAGCTAGTTCCACGTGTTCCGGAAATTTTAGTACTGAGAAGGAGAGCTTGAGCGAAGAAGAACATGGTCACAATGCGATTGTAGATAAAGGCTGTAGTTCTCAGGTTGTGATTGAAAATCAGAGTCATGGCATCACTGGTATTAGGAAAATAACTTTTAAATTCAGCAAAAAAAGGGAAGACTATAATAATCAGATATTTGCTGCGCCTGTCGAGCAGTCTGTTATTAGTAGTTGTGGTGACGGATTTAACAAAATGCCTCACTCGTACCCTTCCTCGGAAATGGAACTCAAAACAGAGAACAATATTTATGCTGGTAGCTCCCTGGTCAATGTAAAAAAACTGTTATTAACTGGAATTTTGGAAGGAGCTAGGGTGAAATATGTGTCTACTTCTCGAAGTGTAAGTCTAAAATATATAATATGATCCAGTTAAACCCTTTTGATTAGAAGAGTACGTTTAGGTTTATGTACCTTTTTAGCATCTTTGATGCCTAGGTTTCTGACAACAGAGATACTATGCCTCTTGCTTTCTTTTTTCTATAGAGGGAGCTTTCTGGAATCATCAAAGATTGGGGATATCTGTGTGGCTGCTCGACTTGCATTTTCTCCAAAGTAAGTTTCACAGTGATTTTTTTATTGTGCAACAAGATTTCTGAATCAACTGTAGGCTAAACTTCTATAAGCAGGTGTTGAGCGCTCATGAGTTTGAGTTGCATGCTGGTAGCAGAAGTAGACACCCCAATAATCACATTTTCTTGGAGAATGGAAATCCTATTTATAGAATTATACAAGAACTGCGGACTGCTCCTGTGGACATGCTAGAAGAAGTTATAAAATGCGTAGCTGGTTCATCCGTCAATGAGCAGCGCTTTCAGAATTGGAAAGGTAAAGCTGACCCATCAATGGGAATTGTAATGTTATTTGGTGCATTTACCTTATGAGGCTATTTACTCTGCACGTTTCATAGTCACTCATTTATGCCCAATTGAAGTAAGTTATTATACTAACTTACCAGAAGACACAAGGGTAGTCACAGGGACTTTGTGAGAGAGGTGACTTGATGCAGAATTAATTGTTTAAACCTTTCTTAGCCTCTTGATATTTTTTGGTTGTATGCAGCATCGCTCCACCAAAAGAATGAATTGCCTAAAGCAGTTGACAATTGCTGCAACAAGTTTCTGGCCGTGCATAACTTTAGTACAAGGTAATCTTATATCATAGCATTCAGTGGCTGACGCCACCCATGAAATCTGTTGTGGAGAGCCAAGTTCCGCTCGTAATTTTTATAAAGGGGAGCCAAATTGCACATGTAAATTATTAAAGACGAGTAACGATTTATTTTTTTGTAAATAATATAAAGAAACTTCATAGTACGCTGCCAGAACTCTCATGATTTAGTAGGTCCGCCCCTGCTTGCATTTGTTTTAAGCATTTTATATGCATGTGTATGTTGTATGGTTTCTGTTACTGGCAAAACTGATTAAATCTATTTTATTCCACCTCTGTTATTGATTGGACATTTATGAGTTGTGTTCTCCATTTCTTCCAGATATATTGTTTTGTAATGTTTTTTTTTCTGTTTATTACTTTTTACTTGCTTCTAGTTTTCAGGGTTTAGCTACTAGTTTTGTTGATTTTCGCCTTTTTTTTATATTATAATATTGTGTTACAGGACAATGGACTGTGTCAGGTTGTATGGACTACTTGTTAAATGATGCAGTGAACAGCGCTTAAAGTTAAGCGCAACATGTTTGCATCGTGTACGTTAATAATTAATATAGTGCTTTTATTCGGAACTTCCAGTTAGGCTTGATTTTCATTTTGACATTTTACTGTGATATTAGAAAGATATGTAGTTTAAAGCTTAATTTTTTCAAATCGGTCGACTTTCTTTGCATTTTTTAGCTGTTTTCTGGTTTGAACTGGTCGTTGCAATGAATTAAACCAAAAATTATAAACTAATAGATATGTATGTTGTTTAATAATAAGTTTAATATAAGATAAGAATATGGAAGCTTTGATTTGGTAATCAGATTGTATACTAAGCATTACACTTGAATGTCATTTTAGCCACTATACCAAAGTGATTCGAAAGACTGATGGCCCTTCAAGTTCTTATGTCCAGAATGAGCCTTTTGAACACGGAAGTTGCATTGATGCACCAGAAGAGCCAGAGGACATGATTAATGAGTTAGTAATTTCTGGGCTTTTAATTTACTCTTTTCTTTGTTTTTAATATTATAATATTTGTGCAGTAAGTATCAAGTAATGTAAAAGTGTGAAGAAAGTCTACATGAACAAACATCATTTGTTGTAACTGGTTCTCCTTTTTCTTTGAAGGCCGAGGTCTTACTTTTCTGGTTTGGATTGGGAACAGAAAAGATACAGTGAAGGTTGCACTAAGAAAAGGTGAGGTGCATCTTCAGTCTTCACCTTATATTACATTCCATTAGTACATATATCATATATGTCAGCTCCTTATAAATGTTTGTTATCTGAGGTCTGTTTCTATTTTACTTACAAGTCCCTTTTTCTTTTGAGACAGGGACAATGATTTACATAGGTTACTTTTTTTGCCAAAAGGACTTCGTGACGGTACCAAGTTGGCTTATTGTGCCAAAGGAAAGGTTGTGTCTGATTTGATTTATATTTTGCTGTGATACTTTTGATGATTTTTTCTTCTAATCCTCATGACTGATTAATTTTATTTTACAGGACATACTTGAAGGCTACAAGCAGGGGAATGGTATAGTCTGTGGTCACTGTGATACCGAGGTAGCTTTATTTCTGCATGTAGTACCATAGTCTTTTCTTGATTCTTTCATTATTGTGGATCCCTCTCATGCATTCTCATTTCCATTTTGTTCGACAGATTAGTCCTTCCCAGTTTGAAGCTCACGCCGGATGGGCTGCTAAACGGCAACCGTAAGTGAACTGGAAAGGGTTTATACTTTATAGTAGTAAGATCTTCAAAATCTTCTGTGAAAAGTTAATAATTATCTTGTTTTATTGTTTATTAACAGCTACCGTCATATCTGTACTACTGATGGATATACCCTGCACGAGATTGCTATGCTGTTATCAAAGGGTCAAAGCATTCAAAACATCGCTTCCAGTAATAGTGATGATATGTGTGCAGTATGTGGAGATGGAGGGGAACTTATTGTTTGCGATGGTTGTCCTCGTGCTTTTCATGCAGGTTAATTTCTCTCCTGGTGTATATGTGGTTTTCTAAGTTTGTGCATCCCAATAATTTTAAGTTGATATTGTAAGTATTGCTTGAGTTAACCAAATTTAATTAAATTTCTCCAATGCACCTGTTATATGATATGATCTTGCATCTACCATACTTTGCATTATCTTCCCTTGTGTTTTCTCATCTCATCTCTGGTTTTACTCTCTTACCTTAAGTTAGACAACCTTGTTGTTTATCCTTAAATTGACATTTTGTATACAGTATGTTGTTATTTTATCAATATATATTGCATTAATTGTTGAGCTATAATAGGATTAACTTAAGTTGTAGTTTTCCTAATAAATGTTAACTTTCAGTTATATGTAAATAAATTTGCAGTTTGTTTGAGCTCAGAGTGCATTCCTACCGGGCATTGGCACTGTCCACATTGTATGGAAAGATTTAGTTCTAGTGGAAGAGTTGGTGGAGAGTCTAGGTCCATTATCTTCCGACTCAATCGAGTTGTTGAGGCGCCAGAATATCAACCTGGTGGTTGTGTTGTTTGCAGGTTTGTTTCTGCAGTTGCTGTCAGTAAACCAGTTTCTTATAAAAATTTATCTTTTTGCGCTGGCAATTTTTATGTGGTTACCATTCATTGGTCCTTGTCGACCTGCATATATATATAAAAGAGCATTTCTGACTACTACTCAGTGGCAGATCTTGCAAATGTATTTGACATTGTGTGAACGTACGGAAGATATGTTAAACTTGCATATAGATAACTGGTAGCATTATAGTTTATCTTAGATAATTACTTTGGAAGTTTGATCCGAAATTAAGTTGCTATCCCTTTCTCATTTGCTCTCTGTAGCTAGAACTTTTAAGGCTTCATCACTCTAGAGGTTGATAGGTATACATGGAATCTGGTATTTATATCACTCAAAATAACAAATGCTTGAATATATACTTATATACAGAAGCAACAAAATGCAGATTTGACTTGGTTATATTTTATGGGACACATTCTAATTTCTAAGTTTATGTAGCAAACTGACATATAGTTGCTTTGGTAAGCATACTTGTTTTACTAGCCGAGCACAACTTTATATGAGTGAGCACAAAGGTTGTCAACCCTTTGGGTGAATTTTTAAATCATCGGTCACTGCAGAATTTCAGATTTTCAACATACTTAGAAGCTTGTTTACATTTTGACAAATATAAAAAAAAAAGTATATTCATCTTGGAGAGAATATATTTCTTTTGCATGCTAACCTGGGTGGGTGTTGTACATGCTAATATGATTGATGTAGTCTTATCTTTTTGTTGTAAATCAGGCTTCAAGATTTTAGTGTTGATACTTTTGATGAGCGAACAGTTATGCTTTGTGATCAGGTATTGCCATGTCTTCTATGCTTATTCTGATACTGTTCAGTTACCTAATATCTTGCTGTTTTGTAGTGTGAAAAGGAGTTTCATGTTAGCTGCTTGCGGGACATTGGGTTGTGTGATTTAAAAGTATGCTATCAGAATTTCTAATTTATGTAACATACAAGTATCTGGAGGCATTTAGTTACTCACTGGTTTTACTTGAGTTGCTACAGGAACTTCCAAAGGATAAGTGGTTTTGTTGCAGCGACTGCAATGAGATACATTTGACAATGCAAAGTCTTGTTCTCAAGGGGACTGAGATGGTTCCAGCTTCAGTATTGGATGCAGTATACAAGAAGCGTTTAGGCAAAGGATTAACCGATGGAGTTGCTTACAGTATGGAGTGGCGAATTTTGAGTGGGAAGAGTCGCAATCTGGAGCATTTAGCATTGCTTTCTAGAGCAGCTGCAATATTCCGCGTATGTTTAACTATCCTGCTTTTTGTTGTATTAAGGTTGAGCAAATTAAGACAATAACTTTGACGCCTTAAGGGAAATAAGAACTGGAAATTAACAGAAAAACAAAATCAGAATAAAATACTAAACTGCAAGAAATGGGTGTTTGAATGAAACATGGTTCCAACTCTACAAGTCCATCAATATAATCGAGTCCTTGTGAATATAGTAAAAGTATAATTTAGATGGGATAATGTTACAATGAACACTTTACAGTATACACAAGATAATTGTTATTTAATAGAGGGTGTAAATATAGAGTAATGTTCCATTGAAATTACTGTTCTCAGGATTCAATTCCTTGCTTTAAAATCTATTTATTGATCTTAATAGACATGTTGTGATCATTTTGTCCCGTACAGTAAATTACAGCGAAAAATTCTTTTTTCTGATGCTGTATTTGTACCTATTGTTTAACTTCCTTGTAGTGAGCACTTACAACTTTAAATTCTACCTGTAACAATCAAAAGACAAAGGGTGTTGTTCATCCTTTAAAATAATTTATTAATCAGGTGAAATCGAATTCACCTGAGAGAACTGAGAGTTACTTGGGGTTAGGTTTACCATGAATAGGGCCTAATGTTAAGAACAGAAAATGCAGTTCGGTCTCAAGTTCAAGTTGTAACCACGGCCAGGGGATACAGGATTTTGCGATCGTGGGGGGATTTTTTTTTCTGGCGATATTGCAGCACCAGTGCTTCATAGTAGTAATTGAATTATGTTGGAAAAAAGTACAAAGGAAAATATAGAGGGGTCCGTAAAGTTTTGTTTCTGGGCTGAAAAATTGAAAACACCAAATCACACCGAGTGGACCACGAAGGTTTTTAAGCACTAAAGTCGAAATATAACATAGGTACTTCGTAATAATGAATTCATTAATAGGACAAACATAAAAGAGCTGGGGAAATCGAACACGGACTACATGAGACCATGGGAGCAACAGCTGATATAGCGAGACTGCACTTGAGCAAAAATATACATATAATGGGGGCAAGTATCCCCATTGCCTTCGCCATAAATCCATTTGTGACCATGCTTAACGTCATCAATACAACCCTAGAAGTATCTGTCATGTATAGGAACATTTTTTCTATTGGTTATTAAGTTTTCATCTTTTCTAACATAAATTACTTTTTTGCTTCATTTGGCAGGAGTGTTTTGATCCTATTGTAGCAAAATCTGGTCGCGATCTTATACCAGTTATGGTTTATGGGTAAGTTGCTTTATAATCTGTGGTTATAGTTACCAAAGATGAATTGTTAGTATAAGTTTAAACCATCTGGTTACGATTGATGAATTATACCTATTGTTCCTTAAATGCTTTTTAGGAATTCAATGAAATGCTTGAAATAATGCATATCTAACCTTTTCTACATTCTGATCTACACTCTCCATCTTTTAAGTTACTTGCTTTTTCCCACCACCCTACATTCACCAAGTACAGCTAAAATGGTGACTTGGTGAATAGATGGTTAACTATAACCCTTCTTTTTATGCATGATGAGTTGTCTTGTGAAAGAAGATTATTATATGAAAACATTAACTTTGAACTTTCATGCATTGTAGTTAACACGAAAAAAAAAAGCAAGGTAAATACAAAAAGTGCCTCCATCACTGTATGCACAGCAAGACCTATTGCTTCTTAGTAAAGTCTTACAAAGACAAGAAGCTTCGTCATTTGTATGCAGTAATGGTAGCATGTCAACCTATCGCACATGCACCCAAAATTGTTCCCATAGGCGATGGGATATCTGGAACCTGCATGGTTGATTTGTTGTTTATCATACATTTAATTTCAAAAGAGGTGCTTGTAAGTTTTAGGGGGTCAAAAGGCTTACATATATGGTTTTTTTAATGTCAAGTATGCTGCAAAGTTTTCTTGGTTATTTAAATTTCTTTATTTGCTTACAGTATTAAGCCAACCTATATCACACACACCAGATTGTTCCTAAAGGTGACAGATGCAATCTGGAACTTGCATGGCTGATTTGTAGGTCTAGGATAGTGAAGTAGGTACACTTAATTCTGACAATAGGTTCTTACAGCTTAGTTTTAAAATGCTTCTATGTATGTCTTTTTGTTTGTATTCTGTGCAGCCCATTTGGTAACAAATAGTTATTTTAATCAGCGATTCGCAGAACCAGACCAGACTGCAAAGCATTCTTGTTTACTTTTGTTATAAAAGTAAGCTCATGTTAATGGAACTAGATACATGAATGGCTAGCGATACTAATTCAGCAATTTAAGGATTAACAAAGAATCGTACTTAAGACGACAGTTCTCAGTTGGTAGCAGGTCTTTTAGTTTCAATATATTATGAACATAATCAAAAATTAATATGCGGATACACATGACTTTGGAACCAAGGTTATATGGTCTTCTATTCCCCCGCCCCTTCTTTCTTCATGTATCATTTGTTCCTTCCCCTTCTATTCGATCCTGGTTAACTCTTGCTTAGCTTCTGTTCAGTCAAAACTCTTAGTTTTGATCTGTTGCTAGTTTCTGGATTTTTGTATTTCTCAAATTACTGAGTAAAAGTTATGTAATTGTAAATACAGAAATATAAATGGAATAGAAATCCTTGATTCTTAAAAAAATGATGCGTAAATATCAAAGCACGTAATTGAAGTTATAGATGATGAACAGATATGATCTAGAGAAGTAGACTTGTAGCAAGTTGTTATTGACTGCTCTGTAGTGGATGTCAGGAATAAAATGCTGGCCGAATAGTAATCTGTAGTGTTGGTGTGTTTTGATAGTTCATCTAGATTGTGATATAAGAAGTATGAATTTCAGATGACCCATAAGTTGCTTAAAGGCATTGTCCCCTTTTTTTGGGGGAAAAGAAACACTGTCATGTACCTGCTGCTGCATCTGTATACCCATAGTTGGCTCCTTTTGCTGAAAATAATTGTTACGGAGTACTAATGATCTGTAACACTTCATATATATCTGATATTTTGTTACTATTGCAGGAGAAACATATCTGGGCAGGAATTTGGGGGAATGTATTGTGTGGTTCTAATTGTGAAGTAAGCACATACCTTGGACATTATTTCTTTTTCTATTTAACTTTGGTTTTATCCTTTAAAAACATATGCTGATAAAGTTAAGTTTGAGAAATTTTTATCTTTCAACTGATGCAGGTCTGTGGTTGTATCTGCTGGTCTGCTTAGGATATTTGGCAGAGAGACTGCAGAACTTCCTATTGTAGCTACAAGTAGAGATAACCGAGGAAAAGTAAGTGCTGGTCAGAAGTTGTCAAGGATTAGCAACTAGCAATAACTTTATATTACTTTTATATGTTAAATTCACTTTCTTTTTGGTTTGAGGGTGTTAGCTGAATGTTATGAAAGAGGGGGGGTTAATATGCAACTTTCTGATCGCCTCTAAAAATTAATGTTTTTTTTACTACAGGGTTATTTCCGAGCACTTTTTACATGCATCGAGCAGTTGCTGGTGTCCATGAATGTTGAGAAAATTGTACTTCCTGCTGCTGAAGACGCTGAATCTATTTGGACTAAGAAATTGGGATTCAAAAAGATAAGTGATGAGCAAGTAAGTGTCTAGGCTAGATCTTGATTGAATGTTTAAAATTTTTACCAGTCACTGTGCAGAGTCTCAGTTCTACGCCTGAGCACTGAGGAAGGAAATGTTATTCTACTTGGGTTAACTAACATTACTTGAAATGGTCATTTGCTGTCATACTGCAAGATCATAATTTTTTACCTGCCTGCTATTCTTAATTTTGTAGCTAGTGTTGGCTGACCTACTATTATGAATACTTTGCAGCTGTCAAAGTACACGAGGGACCTCCAATTGACAATATTTAAGGGGACATCAATGTTAGAGAAAAAGGTGCGACGTGAAGCGAATTGCACGTCCACCAAGATGGCTGATGCTTTTGGAACATCAGTTACGGAGGAAGAGCAACAGGCTGCAGATTAGTGCAGTGCTTCCTATGCTAGATCTTATAAGCTAGATTAAACGTTCCAGTAGAGTAGAAATTAGAATAAACTTTCCTGATTCATTTTTTTTTGGCCGAGTCCATATTGCTTTCCACAAGTTGAGAAATATAGTTTGCTGCTTATCTGAGCTGGGCTTAATAAACGGCAGAGGCGGGTAATAAGACAGCTACGCATGCTGACCTTTTAATATGCATGCATAAAGGGGGAGTGTCGTCTCTTGTAGCTTATATACTTATGTGTATAGATAACAGTTTTTGTCTAGGAATATTGCGGTTGCGTTTTTGCCTCAGGATAGAAGATTGTAGATTGACCATCTTTACTTACTGGAATTCATAGTGAAGTGCACACTTTGTTATCTTATTTAATGTTCTTTTTTACCCCTGCAGTATTTGCTTGTCCTTTTGTAAATTTTTTATTTTTCATTTCAGTTTTGCAGTATTTTTTATTTTTTGGCAACATAATCCATGTCATATTAAACATCTTGGGGGTGAACCGTCGACAATTTTTGCTAGTTTTATGCTGGACTAGCTTATAGCCCGTGTGATGCACGGTTACTTAAATTTTATTTATAATTATTTTGTTTATAATTATATTTTAATTACTCATGAAACACACGATTGTTTTTTTAATATTTATAATTATATTTATTTATGAATATTTTAATATTTAAAAGTTATTAGTTTACATGATTAAATTATTGTTAAAAAAGATTTAGCAAAAATAATTATAGTTAAAAATTTGATATTTATTATATTTTACACGCTCAATTTAATATTTATTTATATTGAGTTATAAAAGTTAGATTTGGCCAATTTTACGGTACACATAAAATTCACAAAATAATCTTTAATTTAGTTGTGGTTTAATAGTTCTTTTTTAATTAAAAATTATTCTAAAACTAAAAAGAGAATAAAGTGATGAAATTTAATATTAAGAATTCTATTCGATTTAGGAAATATACTTATATGTAGTTTAGATTATTAGAATACCCTTTATTAACCAAATACAGTTTTTAATTTTAAATCTAACGGTTTTCACCTATCTATTTAAGATTAAATTAATGTTAATTTTTTTTAAATTTTTTTTTAAAATTTTATTGAAATAAAAATAGAATTTATAAATTTAAAAGAATTAGGAAAAAAATAAATATGTGCTACAATAAAAAAAATATTTATTAAAATTTAGATAATCACTTTACTCTTTGGGCTCTATCTTGAGTTTTAGACAACAGATTTTAACGATTTTACAGCCCATACGAAGCTAACAAAATTATCTTTAATTTAATGATGGTTTAATAATTTTTATCTAATTGGAACTATCCATAAACTAAAGAGAAAAGATAATTACGAATTTTTACATAAAGATTTCTATTCAATATAGAAAACCCATTTATATTAATCAAAATACACCTTTTAGTATTGAAATACTATCCTATTATTAATCAAATACAATTTTTAATATTATATCTAACGGTCCTCATCTATTTAAATATTTATAGTTTTATAATCCAACGGATCATATACTTTTGGTACAGTGACCGATCAAAGTTTTGGATAAGATCTCTCTTACACTTATTATATATAAGGAGTTAATTGGCGCTGACCGTTAAAATTTATTCCCTCCGTCCGTCTCTAAATAGTTGTCATGTTTGGTTGTTTGATTAAATTGATTAAACTTTGAGTCTTTGACTAAATATTACATATATAGGGTTAGGCTCAAGAGAGAACCAATCATTAAAAAAGAACTTTAGAACTGTTATAAGCCGTTGGATTATTACTAGATCAACTGTTCAGATTCAACTTATTTTTATATACAAAATCTTATAAGGGTATTTTTGGAATAAAATGATTCTACTGCCGAACCTATTTTGTTTCATAGTATAAATACAGTGTTCTGCAGCTGAATTTTAAAAGTTATGCATATGGACTTCAAAGTTCTACAACTGAACTTACTTTTTCCCACAAAGTTCTACAAATGAACTTGATTATTTTTATAATGTTCAGCTGTTGAACAATGTTATTCACATTATTTTCATACCATAACTTTCGTGTTCTACCGCTGAACATAAAAGTCATGCAATCGAATTTGAAATCAAACACATAAATTTTAAAGTTCTACAACTGAACTTACTTGTATTTAAATGTTCAGCTGCTGAACACTGTTATATGATATTGTGTTTATACAAAAACTTGGATATTTTCACAAAAAATGATAAAAAATAATTGGGAAAATTTTACGATGATGATGGAGAATTTTGTGATCGATATCGATGTATGATTATTATCGTTAATAAAATATTAATTAGCTCTAAATTATGTATTTTATTTTTTTGGACAACTTTACCCATGACCTTCATATGATAAATATATATTATTTTAAAAAATAAGATAGAGTTCTAAGGGTTCTAAGGTTAAGGGTTCTACAAGGAACATGACCCTATATCCTACATATATAATATGAATAAAAAATATAATAAAAATTATATTATTGAAAAGTATATTTAATCTACTTTAATATATATTTTTCAAAATTTGTAAATTGTAAAAAGAGAACACGTAAATATTAGTTAAAAATTAGTCAATTTAACCACGAATAACTAATTAGGGATGGATGGACTACCTTTTAATTTTATAGTAGTGCCAGTTTTCTCAGAAATTCTTTCAAAACTTTTATTAAGTGAATATTTAGTTAGTTTTTATTTGTGAAGGCATATTATATACATTGATTATATATACACATTATCATATGAATTTTTTTTTATTTGTGATTACATATATATAATCATCATTTCGGAAAATTTAGGAAAATTTATTTTAATACCTAGCATTTTTCTTCATTTTAACCTCAAAGCTTGCTTTAGTTATTGAAACTTGAAAGCCAGTATAAAAATATATCACGATTCAAATTTTTCTTGGTAATTAATAGGAAAAAGTAAGAAAAATGAGTAAAGTGGTGGGATCAATCAATATTTAATGTATAAAATGGTTATAGTGGAGAAAAATAGTGAATGTGATTGGATTTTATATTATAAAATGTTACTATTTTTGGTATGTAAAGAAATAAGAGAGACATAAAAAGTAAAGTGTAAAGAAATGAGAGGGACATATGAGTACAAATATGGATTCAAATTGAGTAAAAAATTGCGGAGGCTAATTGTATTAATAAGAAAGGAATTATTGTAATATTTCAATACCAAAAAATTAATTTTTTTACTGCTAAAGTAACACCATAACTCTCATCTATAACTCTAAATTTAGTTAAATTTGTTTGATATTTAACTAACTCATGTTCAATAACCAAAAATCAAAAATGTTTACTATTTATTTTTCTCAATTTTTTGATCTGATTGATGATTTGACAAATATAGTACAAATTAGTATATTTTATTTTATATACATCACAAACTATAACTTATGTTACTTTACCATAATATTGATATATTTTATTTTTATGTCAAATTTTAAATTATTTAATTTAATGGATGTGTTCAAAGAGCATCTCTAACGATATTACGTAAATTGATTATATAAAATTATAATGATATAAAATTTGTAGAACCGGGACATCCAACAGGTTTTGTAAAATCAGAATTTATGTAAAATTTATAAATATGGATCAAATATAGCCAAGTAATTGCTAAATATAGCCGAGTATAGTTAGACAAAAACAAAAATACATATATATTATGTAAAAGAAAATGACACTGTGAATTTTTTCGCTAAGAACAAGTATGCATACAAAATTCTCTAATATAAGCGTTCAAAAAACTATAATGATAATTAAACTAGTAAATAATTAAATATATGTAACAATAGTAACAATAATGTTTTAGTGTAATATTATTATTATCATCATAAATAACATATGAAAAAACAAAAATGAGGAATATATTTTGCATTATTATTTTAATTGGTAATAGGTAAACAAAATGAGGAGGGAACATGATAAGGCAGTAGTCCCGCAAACACAGTATCAGAAAATGAAAAGGGGGTTTATACAACTACAAGAGGGGAGAGTAGTGTACAGTCTAGGGTTTAATTGTTGAAGGCGATGGCGTATACATTTGGTGCATTTCGTCGGATTTTGGGGGCCTCCTCGCCGGCGTCTTCAATTCTACCCTTGTCTTTACATGCTCGTCTCAATTCAACTCTCATTACACCTAAGCTATTCATCAGCGGTATCCTATTTCTATTCATTTACATGTATTTGCTTTCAATTACTCTCATGTATTTGCAAATTATATCTATCTATTTTTTAGAATATTAATTTGCATTTATTAGTTATTTGGTCGCCTGTGAATTAAATGATACAGATTACCACCAATGTAAAAGTCACCGCGCCTTTTTATCCTACTTAAAGCATCGCAATTTCGCATTGTGAGAATTGAGCAAATGGGAACTTAGTTATCTGTATTATACTTGTAAGAAAAGGAAACTCGCAGAGTGCAGTATGTGATATGATTATTGGTTTGCTGTGCTTGTCGAGGAATTTTTCAAGGCTCAAGCTGTTGCAAGTTACCAACTGCCTCCTAATTTTTTAATCCTGGGCTACTTTTGTGTGTCAATGTTGCAATTCTGTTATTAACTTGTTCTGCTAACAGTTTATGTTAAGATTAATGGATATATATAGGGTCACGTCCAACCACAAACTTTCAGGATTCACTGAATATAGAATTTTGTACCATCTCTGTAGCAACTCTGTTAGGGATGAGCTGCTTAGGCATTTAGAAGCAGGGGCGTAGCCAGTGTATAACCAGCGGGTGCAACCGACCCCACTGAAATTTTAAAAAATGAACTTTTTATATGTACAAATGTTTTTATAAAAATGTTTATAGTAGAGAAATTCAAATTTGACCCCACTAAAAAATTATTTTTGTAGTAATAAATATAAATTTGACCCCGTCAAATTGTGTAGATTGTTAATTTTGTTCTTCATAATTTAAATTTTTAATTAATATATCTATCCTAAGAAAATTTTTGCACAGTTAGATAAATTTTCGACCCCGCTAATTCCCATTTCTGGCTACGCCACTGTTTAGAAGTTAGAACTGATGCATACCGGTCAAGTCCGGGATTTTCCCCTTTTCAGTTAGAATTTTATCTAATGTATATATAAAGTGGAATTATGAGAGTCGGCCGACCCATCTTCCCCTAACCCTAGCCCCAACATCCCCATCCCCTTTCTTCCCATCTCCATCTCCATCCCCATCCCCTTTCTTCCCATCTCTGTCCACACAACACCTCTTCTCTTGTTTTTTCAATTTTCTTTCAATAAAATCGAGATTTGTTCCACAAAACTCGCAAAATCCATTTGAGTTTCTTCACTTTAGTTTTCAGATCTACTAAGGTTAATCTACTAAGGTTAAGAGCTCGGATTTTATAATAAAATTCAGTTTTGGATTCAAAATCTCTTGATTTTTTGGGTTTTTTCGTTTCGTTCTGTTTGAGTTATTAGGTGTGTGTTTGATTGTCTCGCTTTGTGCGATGTGTTGGTTGTGTGGAAAATGAATTTTGCGGTGTATTGGGAGATCTGGATATCTCGCATCAACACCACTTTCGGCAGGTCTATAGCTGGTGTCCGGCAAGTAGATAGCTGGGGTGCGTTTGGAACGGTGGTGAAAATCGCATGTGCTCACCTCTCACAAAAAATATTTGTTCATAACATGAGGTATCTAAGCTTAGTTTTTGCAACTGAGTCCTCTGAACATTGCACTATCCATGAAGTTAATGTGAAGGTCAATTGTGAAGCTACTGTTTGTTTTCAGGGGAGATGCAAGCTGGATTGCTCGAGAAACTGTTATCTTCATTTTTAATTTTAAGAATATTTGTATTCAATTAGTTAAGCAATCCGGAAACAAAACAACTAATTACTTAGTTTGTTTATTTGTTTTTCAACCTAGTTGCATGATCAGTTGGGGGTTTGTCCCGATTGAATCTCTTTCAAAGTATTAATGAAATCTGCTCTATTTTTGGCAAAAAAAAAAAAATGAATTTTCCTTTATTTTTTTAAAATATAGAATTTCTCCAAAGTATAAACTTGTTTAGTTAACATTAGTATTTATTAAACATCACTCCCTCTGTTCGGGATTGAATGCATTTGTAATACATGAAAGCAAAATATCATTCAGTTATGAAAGTAGAGATTCGAAAGAGTGATTCTTTTTCATTTCTTTCATGTGATGATTGACTACTTTTATTTTGGCTTGTAATGCAGGACTCTCAAGGCTAACTACCGATGAAAAGCTTAAAGAAGCATTTGCACCCTTTGGGAACCTTGTTGAGGGTATTTTTTTTAATTAATATAACTTGGTTATCTAGACATTGTTCGATTTGGCAAAATTTCACCTGTAGCCATCAAATTGATGTGATACTTGTTAATATTGCAGCAAAAGTCATTGTAGATAGAGCATGCGGAAGATCAAAGGGTTTTGGTTTTGTCACATACGATACTCTAGAAGAAGCCGAGAAAGCTCTTGAAAAAATGAATGCCACGTTTTTGGATGGCTGGGTTATTTTTGTTGACCCTGCTAAGCAAAAAGAGTATAAACCACCTCAGCCAGAAGAGAAGCCTTCTAAGACCGGCTATACAACAAACAGGACTATTGGTTGGTGTGGCTAAATCCTGGTGAAGTATTGGTAATGCAATTGCAGTGGAAGTGTTAAAAGTAGCTCCCTTCCAGTTTAGTAGAATATATTGGAGAAGTATCTAGAAATGCTATATGCATGGAACCAGACTTGTTATTTACACACTTCCTATTTATATAATTTACTATCAAATTGCTGCCTAGCTGAAAACAGAAATTAGCTACTTTTGAATCCGGGACAGGGTGACACTGATTTTCTATTTATTGTTGGTATTTTTGCCATTGCCAATAGTAATCAACTTGAGGAAATTGAGAGATTTGTTCTCTTCTTTTTTTTCCCCCTTTCATCCCAGTTATAAAGAGGGTTTATCTGAATTCCGAAGTGAATGAGCTGGGCTAGGATAATAGAATGTCTTAATTCTTATGAATTAATAATTATCATGTATACCTACGCGATATGTAAAACTAATCTGATATCGTTATCTATCTATATGTACAGTTTATATTTTTTGAACAAGATCGTTATTTATATTTAATATTTTGTTTCATCTCACATTTCCATTCGAAAGTCTAATAATTAATTTGTTTTCAAAAATCTCTGTAATTATAATTTAAATAATTCGTGAACCTCTAAGAAAACAATTAATAAAAATAATTCACAAATTCCAAGTGAAATCTTATTACCATCGCTTATATTACCCAACTCCTGAATCACAAACAAAAATAAAAGAAAAATCCAAGAACTAAATGCCACCTGTATAGTAATTAATAATTCTTTTAATATTTAATAATATAAAATTCCAATATTACAATAATATTACGTATTTGGGATGAATTTTGAAAACGATTTTGAGTACCTAGTAACAACTTGCTTAATTTCGGGACCTGCTCACTAGTCAGAAACTGTGTAGTAACAGATTAAACAGTTAACACATAGCAACACACCAGTTGAAATTCCCAACTTAAACCAACCAAAAACCCTAGCAGATACACACACTTGAAAATGTCCCTTTTCACTCCTCAAAACCACTACGTCTCTTTCAATTTCCCCCATCTTAATCGCTGTAAGGTGGGTTTTTTAATCACCCCTTTTATTCTCATTTCTTGATTTTAATCTTGATTAAAGCAATTAATTTTTCACTTGCAGATTTGCAACTCATTTGGGGCTTCAAGAACTAACATTAATTTTAAAGTGTTTGCTGTTGCAATGACTGAGAATGAAGCTGCTTCAAATTCTGTTCCTCCAGCTCCTATACTCTTGCCTCAAGGTCCATGGAAGCAGGTACTTCTTAAATTACTTTCAAAGTTTGTAACTTTTAAACTAATTATTATGTTCTTTCGATGCGAAATGGAGATGGGTTTGTTTTTAAATTGGGGGGAGTGTAGCTATTGACATTATGACATATTTTGTTTGTGAAGATTCCTGGTGGTGTTACTGCTGCCAAGGGGTTTAAGGCAGCAGGGATGTATGGTGGATTACGTGCCAAAGGAGAGAAACCTGATCTTGCGTTGCTTGCTTGCGATGTTGATGCTACCGCTGCAGGTTATCATTTTTTGATATGGGGTTCACAACATTTTATTAACTTTGATATTTGGATATTCATGATTGCTTCTGAATAATTTAACTTATTTTGCGTAGAAATTTTAGTAAGAGTTTGGGTTCTTAAGAACTACATTTTGGCATTATGAATTAAATACCGTTGCCCATCAATCTTTGCAGGTGCATTTACTAAAAATGTGGTTGCAGCAGCTCCTGTTGTATATTGCAAGAGTGTATTAGAGGATTCAACAACAGTATGCATCTTGTCTTAATGACTCAATCTCAATGTCACTTTCTTCAACATTGCCCACAAAAATCTCATTATTATATCTCTTTTGAGTCTTTTCTTTTATTTTCCAATCATCTCATCTGGTATTCTCCACTTCAACCACTGGCATCACAAATTTTATCAAACCGATTATTAACTTTATTGTGGAAACATTATTTAAAATTGGTTCTTACAAATGATACACAAAATGTGGAGTTACTTTTGTGGTTTAAAATTTTTCATTAGTCTTCTGATGATGTAAATTCCTATCTCAGGCCCGTGCTGTGTTGATTAATGCTGGTCAAGCAAATGCGGCAACTGTAAGTTGTCTCATAGACTTGGATTTTCATTTCTTTTACGTATTGTGAAATTTAAGTTGGAAAAATGTTCAAGAAGCTTGTCTTGAAGTGCTCCAATTCCAGTTGACCTGGTGTAGATATTGATTGACATGAAATTTTGCACATTTTTTCAATGTGTTTTTAAGTGCTAAAGTAAATTTATCATTTTCATACATTGTCTCTATTACTGTGATAAAGAACTGATGTCTGTGACTAAGAGGTTAAAATTGTTTTCTAGGGGGATGCAGGTTACCAAGATGTAATAGAATGTTCTAATGCCCTTGCTAAGGTATGCCAACTTCAGCCTGTCTGTGACACATTCTTGGCACTGGCTAGTCAGTCTAACAGTTGATGTCGCTTCATTTGTTCGTATAGTTTTTATACTGATGCTCCATTATTGCAGCTCCTTCAAGTGGACCCAGGGAAGGTTCTAATCGAATCAACTGGTGTAATAGGTCAAAGAATTAAAAAGGTGACAACTAAACTTGGAGGCTGTTTATATTTTTTCTTAAAGTATCTGATATGGGACCTCGAATTCCAAGAGGGTATGCTGGAGAGTTGAGGACCCCTTTTTTCAGGCTGGGGATATTTGATATCCACTCTTGTCTTATTCCAAAGTAGTCATTATGAATTCCTTTTGTCGTCTTACACGCAGGATGCCCTTCTCAACTCACTACCAAAACTAGTCAATTTGCTCTCCCCAAGTGCTGCAGGGTATGCTTTTTCACCTGATATCATGTGGCAAACTGATTAACAGAGCAATTACTATATGTGTTGGATCTGTTTTTTTTTGAAATTTTTTGACAGTCAATTTAGCTCTGTATTTTTTTTTTTAAAATACAGCTCTAGCTAGCACGATCATTTTATTAATCGTCATATCCTATCTGAAAAGAAGATCTTTGTTTTCAATAGGGCAGATTCGGCAGCTGTTGCAATAACCACCACTGACCTTGTGAGCAAAAGTGTTGCTATTCAATCCGAGGTGTCCGCTTTGCATAACCTTTTGATAAGCAAATTTTCTATATTGGTCAGAATTCATTTGATTAAGTCCGGCACAAATGAGTGTAAATTATACAAGTTGTCTTTATCTCTTCACTGGCTGGTGTTAATTACTGTAATAACTTATCATCTAACAATATATGTAGAAGTAAAGTATCAAATAATTCTCATACTGCCATTTACAGTTCCTGTTTCCAGTATATTATCCTTGTAACATTAAGCAAGCCTGAAAAAAAAATGTTAATAGCTTCTTATAAATTCTTCTTGGTTATATATTGATATCACAATTCACAATATGAATTTAGCATCATCCAACAATTTTTTAGAATCTAGGCGCAGACAATTTGTCAAAGTTTCTACTATCTACTTGTCCAAATTTTTTCTAAAGTAAGCTTTGCTCAGGTTGGAGGGACTGAAATTAGAGTTGGTGGAATGGCAAAGGGTTCTGGGATGATTCATCCCAATATGGCTACAATGCTCGGTGTAATGTTTTAATATGAATTAATGTTACCACCCTAGTAAGTTCATGTTCTTGTTTTATTTTTTTGAATAAAGTTCTAATTATCCAGGTTATAACAACTGATGCCCTCATTTCAAGTGATGTTTGGAGAAAGATGGTAAAGGTTTCGGTGAATCGAAGTTTCAATCAAATTACTGTAGGTACCATCATTGACTTGTTATAAGTTAACTACATCCTTGATATTATTCTATCTGTTTGTAATGCTACATTGACTTCATTTAGCCATAACTTTCAACTATATAAGCTTTAAATAACCATCAGCAGCATACCAAAAATCTACTAAATATCTGATGTAATGATATCTTTGTTTACATGCTGGTCTAGTAGGTTGTTTTTTCCCCTAATAATTACTTATTAACATCATTTACACTATATATACAGTAAAAAAGAAGAATTATTTACTATTAAATAATATTTATTAAATTAAATATTGTATCTTATTTCCCGTGTTAATAAACAAGATATGCTCACTGTCACTCCAAAAAATAAATAATATTTAGTCTTAAATAATTTATACCTGTGTTAAAAAACTGAACAGTCTCCCTGTGATCAATATTCATAAATTTTGACCACTACCAACCAAAACTATTATCTGAAAGTGTGGACATGCCACATCCATCTTGCTGGATGTCATATCTGGTTATCTGCAATCATTATTTTTTTAGATAAAATGCCATCTATTTCACTTCCACCTCCTTCAAAACTAGCAGGAAATCTAAATTTTGATCAGGCATCATTTGTTGCAGGTTGATGGAGATACCAGTACTAATGATGCTGTTATTGCATTGGCTAGTGGATTATCTGGATCAAATCCTATATCTTCTATAAATAGTGCTGAGGCAAGACAATTACAACTGTGCCTTGATGCGGTATGTCTCATTGCCTTTAAATTTATCTTTGTATCTGCATTTTGCTGTTACCATACTAAAAGGTGTTAAGAGTGTTGATGTTTTGACTTTCCGAATACTATATATTTAGGTCTCTTGACAGCTCATTTATACGCCCTTTTAACTCTGACTGGGTGCTGAAAGATGGCTAACATTAATCTTGTCGAAACTGCTTAATTTCTTTTAGTTCTACCCACTTTAATCTAAAGCTTCAGTTTTAGATGAAAACGCGGCTCTACCTGTATTTTCTTTGTGAAATTGCTCCTGGCTTTGCACATCTGATTTTGTTCTTAAAGGCTTTGCATGCGTTATCTCTGGACGATGACAGTATGAATGAATAGATATGCACAGAGCTTGATGATACATGTTTCCCTTATCAGGTAATGCAGGGTCTTGCAAAATCAATAGCTTCGGATGGAGAAGGAGCCACATGTCTGATTGAGGTTTGTCTATATCTTTGTACTTTGTTCAGTCTGATGTACTGTACGTTAACCCGAGTAAGCAATATAGCAGAACTACTTTAAGTGTGGTTAACATTAGTTGGCACAATCTTTTAGTAATAATTTAGTACTTGTGACATTGTGAGAACTAGAATGTGACCCAATTCAGAAGCCAGAAACTATTGTGCTTGCACACATACGTGTGATGTTGATCTGCATGTATCGTTCTCTTTCAACAGTTATATATAAAAGCACAGCCGAGTAACAACTAAGACCACATCCTCCCTGCCGTTTCCTCGCAGATAAATTTCAGCCATATAATCTTTATTATATCAAAATTTCCTTTCAGTCATTTTGAAATTTTCAGTGTTTGTTGTGCTTATAATGTAACTAGCTGTGCAAGTTCTATCCTTGTGATCTCTCTGTTACTGACATTGTTTTCGTTCACTATGATTTTCATTTCGGCTGCAGAATGATACAATTACCATATCAATCGAATTTGGGTATTCATTTTGTTTATAATTATCTGCGCAGGTAACAGTAATTGGGGCAGGTAATGAGGCTGAAGCAGGTTTGGTTGCACGCTCAGTGGCGTCCTCCTCACTTACCAAGGTATGATATACATATACTGACATTAGGTATATCAAGCTGATTGAGCCTTCGCTAATTTAACACTGTCCTTCAATGAATTATTTTTATCAGGCTGCTGTGTATGGGAGGGATCCAAATTGGGGACGCATTGCTTGTGCAGCTGGCTATGCTGGAGTACCTTTTAACCCTAACGCTCTTCAGATATCACTCGGAGATATTTTGCTTATGGACCGTGGACAACCAATTCTGTTTGATCGGTAAGAAATCATTATCAGCTTTTAACATATCTTAGAGTGCAAGTATTTTTTATTTTATTTTTATTTTTTTGATGTCAAATGCAATAAATCATTGCTATCCAACATGTGCTGGAGCTGTAATTTCAAACAATTTGTCTAGCCTATGTCCTCTTGTTTGATATCAATAATATTCTCTTCTCATCCACAAAATCAAAAGAAGTCACATAGAAGTCAAGGTTACCAAAATATATATGTAAACCTTAATACTTGATAAGCAAAACTGAATTACAGAAATAGAGGTTAGAAGTTCAAAAGAGTAGAACTTGAGCATTAAACACTTTTAAGTGTTGCATTCTGGTCTATCATGCTCCAGCTGATGCATGTGACTTGAGAGTTGAGACTTGTATAATCTCCTCTTCTCCACTCTTGATATGAAGGCTGCTTGTAGTCAGTTTTAGCTTAACATCCTATGAAAGTATGAAACTATTTCTTTGCATCACCTAATAATATCAAAATATTTCAGGGCTGCCGCTAGTGACTATCTCAGGAGAGCTGGTGAGGTCCATGGTACAGTAAAGATTCAAATATCCATCGGTGAGTTTGTAAATTTTGGTAACTGCATTATTGTTAGTTTAGACAATTTGGCTGCAGTATTCTGGAATCTTAGAGTTCATATAATTTGTTAGTAATAATCAAAGTTAGTCAGTTATCATCTCATCTCATTCATTAGAGAACTGAAGAAAACAAATTGCATATTAGACCTTGGATAAGTCTGATACTTCTTTCTATTTGCTATTTAAGGGAGTGACACTAGATATCTTATAGAAGGTAGAAACAATATGCAAATTTATATAAAGACCTAGTATGCATAGCCACCAAATAGATCTGTGGTCACCAGGTTCTTACTGATCAAACTGGCCCTTTTAGACTTGTCTTTCATTGACGGCTTCCACATATTACCATCCAAATTGTTTTCCCAGTTTGACTTGATGTCTTGGTTCCTTATTCTAATTCAGTACTGGTGAGTTCAATTAAAGTTTAGCTAATCCATTTGTAATTACTATTGATTGTTCTCTGGAAAACAAAGAGCAAATTATAAGTTTGTTTTGTTACATAAGTACTCTTGACCATGTTATGAGATCTAGCTACTATTTGCTGCTTTAGTATCTTGCAAGTGCTTAGAAAATGTAACAACTCATCATTGCTTAAATCCCACAGCTCGTTACTAAGGATCAAGTAAATAACAAACTTTACTATTTCCTTAAATAGGTGATGGACCAGGAAGCAGTTTGGCTTGGGGCTGTGATTTGAGTTATGATTATGTAAAGATAAACGCCGAGTACACAACATAGGAGTATGTTAGTTTTTTTGTTTCATTTTTCTTTAAAGTAGGAGCATTTGCAGAGTACACAATAGATGTGTATATGTTGTTTGTCTGTCCTACTTTGTTCCCTAGACATCTGGTTAAACCCTGAATCAATTGAAAATTTGAAAAATGCTAATTTAAACAATTTGTATTGGTTGGGACTGAAATGATTAGAAGAGTAAATTATGTTACAAGTACTTTGCTTCCTTTTCTTTTCTTGGCAACTCGACTTGGAATTTATCACCCGTTTTCTGTTTGTCGTTATTTATTTTTACTAGCTTTGTGCTCTTTTGGTGGAGCCTTTTCCTTATGACATGTTTATGCTTAAAATGGCTTACTGAGTACATCAAACTGTCCATTTTTCTATATGCAAAGTTTCAGTTTGATCTTGTAAAAATCCTGGTAAGTGGTAAAGAGTCCAGATACAAGTCACTTGACCACACTGGTTGGACAATATCATGATTCATGGCTTTCAGCATTCAGCAGGGGCAGGGTGGCTCTGGCAGAGCTTCAAAAATTGGAGGCCCCAAACTAATTAATTTTTTGTGCCCAATTATTAGTCAAAATCAGTTACTTATATATTTTCGTGCTTCTTGTATTTTCAATTGTTTTTGGTGTTACTTTAACAAATAAATTATGCCCCTAGCATTTCTATATTTTTTGTGATCGTATATTTAAAAAAAATAAAAATTGCTTACTAATCTGAGAAAAAGTGCCTCTTTTTTGGTGCCTTTATTTATTAATTGAACAAAGCTAACTTACCATGTTGCACATACTTTGCAATGACTAATTGCGACACTTCCAAATAAAGATTTGTGGCTTGGTGCAGGATCAATCAATGTTGCTCCAACCCCTAATCTTGATTAAGACATTTTAACTTTTCTACCAATAAATTAGAACATTTTAAAACCAGGACACATATTCCGTCATTTCTCTCCTTCAACAGTCCAACCCCTACACTTCCAAATCAAAGGGCTCTTGGCTCTTGCAACGCTCTCACCCATTTATTTACAGGAGACTGCCTCGTTGGAAACAAAATTTTGGCTTCAACTAAGAAAAATGCCGGGTAACAAAAAAAAGGTCCCCAATTTTTTTCCCAACTTGCCCCATGTCTACTTATAATTGGTTCATTTTGGGAACTTTTTTGGATTCCTTGGCATTACTCTTCAAATATTAGATAAATAAATAAAATTGCGTACCAAAACCTCAGGACGTTGCAAAACACATTAACTATGCAACAAAATGTGTTTGAGCAGATGCTGAATGAACAAGAGTAAACAGCAGATAATATATGCTTCTTGCAAGACAAGAAAACATCCAACAAACTATCAAGCCAAATATACTTGAGCACTACAATCACTCAGTCTCAGACTCTCAGTAGTAGGCAAAACTCAGACAACAAAATATGGACAAATCTAGCATAAGATACGGTTTAGAGTTTCCAAACTAGCAGATTCCATTGTCCCCAAAACCTTCACAACTTATTTATGTACACTATGAAATAGATCACCTCGGTAATATGTCTCAAGTAGCCTCAGCTACCGAGAAGTGCAACTTTGAAACATTGTTCTTCAGAAAACTAGTACCACATGGATCTGGGCTGCCATTTTCAAAATCTACCATACCAGCATGATGCTCAACCTGATCAGCAAGTCTCACATTATCATCCAGTGGCTTGAAACACCTGTTAGAACTCCCACTATGTTTCCGAGCTTGCTTCTTGTCTTTTCCCTTGCTGCCCAGAGAAGACTTGCCACCAGCCTTTTGCTTGTTCTTTGAATTCTTCTTGCTCTTTTTACTGTCATTCCTGTGCCTCGGAGATTTGTTTGATACCACATGTGAAACTGACGTAGGAATGGGATCATATACATCAGGGGCCCAAGTCACATTCAGCTTCTTAAGTGGGACACCATGTTTCTCCCGGCTTCCTTTCAGGGCAGGTAGAGGCTTCAACGGAGTCTGAGATAGGTGGAACACAACACAGACACAGAGAATATTGTTCAAAATAACTATCTCTTGACATAACCTGAGATCAAGCTTACCTGAAAAGTAAATGCAGCTATGCGCAAAAAAAAATGCAGACTAAATACTTACAGGCAAAGACAGTGAACGCGGGTATGGTAAACTATCATTTTGACATCCATTTAGTGCCAATAAATTATCCTGACCATCCCCTGCTTTCCCATCATTTTCTTTACCCACAGATGCAGCAGGAGATGGAGCATTAACAGAACACGGAAAGGATGCAGATTTGCTAAGGATCTTGTCAGACACTGAATTTGCCAGGGGATGAGGGTCTTCATGACTATCTTCCATCCCACATGCATTCTTATCACATACTTCCATGATGCCTAAAGATGAATTGTTGTCGTCTTGAAGATTCAAAGACTTCAATAGATTATTCCCAAGGTCACAAGCAGAAAGTTCACTAGTAGAACCACAAGTCAACTGCGATAGATCCACGGCCAATTGACGAAAATTCTTTACACCTTCAGAAGCTGAGTTAACAGTATTTGGGCAGACTTCCATAGACAGGTGAGTAGCAAATGAAACCTTCAAATTAGAAGCAATAAAAGTATAAAACGAACAGAACCATCTTCGCACAAAATATAAAGCTTTGATCATACAACATTTAACATAAAGGACAACTGGAAGCTGAAAAAAAATGCAACATAAAGCTTAGTTGGGGAGTATTTTTCTTAATCTTAAAACATTTGGAACATATTAACATGATGTGCATAAGTAACAGAAATGATAAGCATGTTATATTTCAAGTAGCTCTAAATAGGAGTTGCAGTGTAATACAAGAAGGCAAAAACGTCAATTCCTCAAATTCTCTAAGACAGGCTTTGAAATAGCAGCTACTACAGGAATGAATAAGAATAACTAAAAGTATATGAATGGACAAAGTCACCATAATACAGTGCCATGTCAGTTTCCCCCTTCTTGAAAAGAATGACAAGCACAATGCCACTATTTAGAACATTAAATCTTGATATATACATTATGTGTCGAGTTTGATAAATTCAATTACGTGTCGTCTTTCTTTACTTTGAACCAAACAAAATAGCTAGGATAACAAGCTATGTCCTTTAAAGAAAAAAAACCACCATGAAGCACAACGTCACATACCTGGAATATAACTTATTTTTCATAACAAATTTGATATCCTACCATTGAGCACCACATGAATGAATGAGGAACTGCTTCCACATCCAATCATGTAACCAATAGAACCACTCACTAAACAAAAAGCACGTACCGATATATATAGAAAGATACATAATATTACTAAAACACATTCCCTGCCAGTTTTACAGAGGAGATTACATTATCATCCATCAGAAGACTTATGTAATCAACTATACAAAACATGCAAGAACAATTACTTCGCTTTTGTTTCGTTCTCCTTTTTCAATAACAGGCAGCAAAAGATTAAAAGCCAAAAGTATCACTAACAGAATCAATAGGTCAAAGCAAATCACAAGCCACACAAATTTGTAACATCTGTATCAGCTCAATATCAGTCACGAGATCCATATAAACATCACAACATATAATCATAAAAGTCAACAAACAACCACTTCAATATGAAATCAACAGTAAATAAAAAACAACACATTTCAACAATATCAGAATATAATTATAAAAAAATCAATCATATAAATACATCTACATGAACAAATTTGTACCTTTCGAGCAACCAAAACTCCTCTCCACCGATATTTCTTCAAACACGAAGCTAATTACACCAACAAAATCTCTAGATCTCGATTGTCTAGCTAAAGATCGTTACTTTTTCAAACAAAACCCTCTCAAACACTAAAACCACGATATATATGTATATATATCTTAATTAAACCTGAAAAATCTAAATAACCCAAGTGTTAACTAAAAAGATTACCACGACGATCGCTTTTTTCAAGATGTTTCAGACGATGAGAACACGAAGCACCGTGAAATGAATTAAAATTAGACGCCATAGATACAATCAAATCATGAAGTGAAGGCACCGAATGCATTGTTCGATGCTCTTCAAAGCCCTAATTTCTTCAATGATTGCAGAAAAAATCTATAGAAACCCTAGATTTGATTAAATTTGGGGATTTTAGATGTAAAGATCGAAACTTCAAGGTCAGATCTATATAGAGAGATCGCGAATAAAGCGGATCAAAGAGACGAGATGATCGGAGTGGAGATTCATGACCGCGATAAGCGTCGAATGGATAGGATAATGAGGAAAAATTGATTTTTGGAGAGGGAGATAGAGATAGAGATTTGTATCTATATGTGTATGTATATATATGGGGGAGGTGAAGGTTTGGTCAATGAGCAAAAAAAAAAAAAAAAAAAATTTATGGGTTAGACGTCGTCGTTCTGGTTTTTGTCTAGAAATATCTCATCCAGTGTGAAATACGGCAGGAAAATGATGTGGACAAAGAATATAACAGTAGTAATAGTTTATTTTCTTGTGTATTTTTATCCTTTGATTTTTATTATCCTATTTTAACATGATCATGTGATATTTTAGTGTACAAGATATGTGCTGAAATTAGGGATGACAAAATAATCCGATCCGACGGATACCCGATCCGAAATCCGAAATCCGAAATTTTGGATTTATCGAACCCGATTTTTTGGATTTAGATTTGGATTTGGATTTAATTTTTAAACCCGAAAATATTTGGATTTGGATTTTAGACATACCGATCCGAAATCTGACCCGAAAACCGAAATCCGATCAAAACCCGATCTGGATCCGAAACCCGAAAATTACCCGATATATATATATAGTTGCACTCTAGGAAGAACACCTTATATAAAGAACAATAAAGAACACCATCATAAACACTTTATTTTTCATAAAAAATGATTTTTTTTTAAAATTAGAATCATAAAATTGAACAACAATTAAGCCTAACATATCGAATTTAACGTAAAATCTCATCTAAATTTAAAAATTAAACATTACATATAATCCAGTATAGAATCCAGTACAGAATCTTATATATATTTATCACAATGAAATTACATGTAATCATGTTTTATTTGATTCTAATTTTTTGTTAGATTCTATTTTTTTTTGCTAAGTAGTTAGATTCTATTTTTATTCGTAATAAAACTTTTTTGGTGAGAAAATTAGAATCAACATGCAATTTATGTAAGATTTTATGATGTTCTTTATTGTTATTTATATAAAAGTGGTGTTCATGGAACAATGGCCTATATATACATACATACATACATACATACATACATACATACATACATACATATATATAACACTATTATATAATGGTTTACATATTTATACAATACTATTATAACCAAAACACTGAATAGTTAGTCGGTTGTCAATTTGGTATGCTATTGTTTTTTTTAATATAATTTATAAATTTATCAGATAAATATAATTTAAACAATTTCGACCCACTGTCTTCTATACTTTGGAGAAGTTTTTCTCCTAATTCAAGTACAAACACATTTTATAAAAATATTTATTATAACCGGTAAGTTGAATGATCGTGGACAACGAAATTCAGTATATTTTATGCTTAAATTGTGCTAAATGAAACATATGGAATCCTATTTTATATTCCTAATTTTGAAAAAATACACTATAATTATCATATTTTGGATAAGTATATAAATTTATTTATTTTTAATTTATTATTTTTAGGTATCCGATTGAAACCCGAACCCGATCCGAAACCCGAAAAAACCCGACGGATCGGGTTTGGATTTGCATTTTACATATCCAAACCCGAACCCGAACCGATCCGAAATGCAATGGATTGGATTTGGATTTTGAGAAACCCGAACCGATCCGACCCGATTGTCATCCCTAGCTGAAATATATATATTTTTAAATAAAAGGTAAAATATGCTAATTTAAAGGTTATTAAATATTTATATATTTTTAAAGTGTACCAAGGTATTTTTTGAAATTTACTCAATAGGTAAAAAAAATTTACCCAATGAATCTTTTGTAACACTACTTTCCCGTACATTTTAAAGATATCCATGGACTATCCAGATTATGACCCATTTAGAATCCAACTTCCAACTTATTTTTAAATTCAAATTAGTTGTATAAGGAAACTAGGATTCATTGAATATCTTCTTGCATGATTTTCTCATATCTGTTACTCTAATTTTTTTTATCTTGATCAATCATCTGTTTCATTCTCTTTTTGAATTATGCAGACCTAATATGCAAACCAAAACAATCAGCATTTGATTTTGGTGTACACATCTGCATATACTCTGAAATCATGAATTAATTTATGGATCTATTGTCGCATCAGAACCTCCATTAAAGACAACAATTTCAAACCGTGATCTAATGGATTCTCTTGAAAAAACATCATCAGGTTCTTCAATACTTTCTACAATTTGGATGTTACATTGTGCTGATAATAACTTTAATAACTATATGATGATTTGCGTCTCAATCATGTAACAGGTACAACGTTGTGTGCATGGACAAAATGTTGAAACCAAGTTCATGACCGTTACTCTGGATGAAAATCAAGGTATTTACGATTTTCGGAGATATTAATGAATATTATGCACTGCAAAACCATGTTTAACATAAACCTTCCATTCATGTTTTGACATACCATTACAATGTACCAACGTAGGTACAAAACGTCGATTTCGTGGTAGAAATGACAACAATGTAATATCAAATCAAGTTATGGATCAAACATCAACACCACATAAACACCTCTAAAGGCCTCAAACACAACGCAATGTCTTTTTGCTGGTAATTTTTAAAATTTAAAATCTTTCACAATCTATTCTCATATTTGTAATTTTGTAATTTTTAAATTTAACCATTCTACAATTTCTATCAGTAGTCCGTAATGGTCCACCTTCTCCGAAGCAAAGTCATGCTACTTTACTAACTAACAAAGAAAATTACACTCCAAATATACCATATGTTAGTCCACTTTTGAGACGTCTGCCACAGAGTATACTTCAATTTTCTTATTCTTTTTCGGGAGATGGAGGCAATAAACAGCGGCAAAAGAATGGTATTCATGTAAGCTTGTCCAGTGATTTATATATAATCATATTTAGATATATGATGTTCGTATTTGCTTGCCAATTATAGTTGTCAAAGGATGTGCTCACAGTAATAATGTTGATAGGATAAGCACAAGAGTATCACCTCATACATTATCGAGCAAAAGCATCAATTCCAGGACTCATCTTTCAATCATTGATCAAAATTTGTTGTCTACGCCTACATCTTCACCATCAGGTCATTCTTTATTTTTAAATGATTTCACATCAATACATTAGTCCACTTACTACAATCTTAAATATTTTACTGTTTTTAAAATTTTATATGTTGAATTTGTAGTCGTTTCTGAATCCTCTCCTATGGAACAAGGTCATGGATATACATCATACAAGAATGAAAACTTTAGTCCAAACATGCCATATGTTGTTCCAAATTTGAGACGATTACCCCGGAGTATACTTCAGGTTCCTTCTTTTTCAAAATCAAATAATGGAAGCAACAAACAGAGACCAAAAAATGGTAATTTTTTCATAAGTTACAGTGATGATAATTGTCTAATCGCATTATATCTGATATAATACATTGTTTTCCAATTTTAGTTCGTGGAAAAAATGTTGATAAACTATTGATAGGTGTTGATAAGAGGAATGACATCCCAACAATTTCCGAAAATACTATAATCGTTGGCATTAGTTTAATACTTTTATGTCATTTGCATACCCATCTGTAATTTAGTAACAACTAAAAATCCTATGTTTCATTGTATTAACAGATTCCAATCTTCCAAATAAATCTACTACAACACCGAAAACTCCGTTCCAGCGTAGGCTACCAACCATTAATCTTTCAGGTTATTTTGTCAATTTAATGCATTCTATTACAATGTTATTTTCCTTACTATTTTATGTTTTATGTCATTAGTTAAAGTTTACTACATGATTATATTTCATCAATTTAAATTAGGTGATACAAAGAAGCACTAGGAAAGTAACACTATTGAAAGAAACAATCAATTCGGCGAAAGTGGTCTCACATTCTGCTTACTTTCGTCCAAAGTTTCGCCAGTAAAAAAACGTCGACCATTTAACAAAACAAACCATGCACCTAATGAAACAGAACAACATTTGTCCAAAAAAAATTTGTGGAAAAAATATCACCTACTCCAATTTCTTCCAATAGAGAAAGTGTAAAAAGTACTTTTGAAAATGGCGAGAGTTCTGGTGTGAAAAATTTGATGAGTGACTTTAACATCTATTATATATCTTATACTGCAACAAGCACTTTGTGAACCATTTTATTCAACACTTGAAATTACATAACTGCCCCTCCAAAGTCAAATGTTATAAAAATGTAAGAAAATTTTGATCTTGATGGGAATCGAACCTAAGACACTTCAATACTAATTACTAAGAATTTCAAGTCACCAATTTAACCACTGAGCTACTTGGGCTTTTTTGTTGTGGTATAGAACCCATTAGTGTGGTAATATCTTTCACAAATATTATTTTACACTTTAGTTTTTATTCAAGATTCTTTCATGATAATTTCATTTGTCTGATTATTGATAAAAGTGGTTATTGGTATAAAGTATATCCAATAGACTCGTATCTCTTTAATTAAATTTAATTATGTTTCTTCCTTTGTATTCACAATTTTAAGACAAAGTACAAATGCATTTTTAGTCACATAATATCACTTTTTAGTCCGAGCATCCAATAATATAAAATAATACAAAATAGTATTCATTTTGTCTTAACTATATTCATACATATAAGATAATATAAGTAATAATATAAGCACCTCTATAGTTGTTACCCTGAATAGAGATACGTAATCCGGATTCAGGTCGGATTTTTCGATAACCGATAGG
Organism: Heracleum sosnowskyi; assembly: GCA_030848705.1. Lineage (NCBI taxonomy): Eukaryota > Viridiplantae > Streptophyta > Magnoliopsida > Apiales > Apiaceae > Heracleum > Heracleum sosnowskyi. Next base: position 29,954,013 of record CM061237.1, read on the forward strand.
GCCGGGCTTTTTTAAATCGAGACAAATTTTCTCTAAAATATTTATACATGTAGATAGGGTCGGGTCAGGAGGGGCCAAATCGGATTTTTACAAATTATTTTAGATATTGATAACTTTAACTTTAACTTTACCTTTTTTTTATTTTTTCGGATTTAATTAAAAAAATTAAGCTTTTATCTGATATTTAATTGAAAATTCTAGCTTTTTGGATTGGACTTTTATCCTGATCAAGACTACGTCCAAATCGAGATATTATTTGGGTTTATTCGGCTCGAACCGGATCTGGGTTTTGTGAAAAATATGCGATTCGTTTAAGCCTGCGGGCTGGATCCAATTGAGGTGGACTTTTTTTTAATCAGATTTTTTCCAATTTTTTTAACCAGTTCGAACAGTTTTTTTCAAATACGAATTTGTGTGCATCTCAATCCCGCCACCTCATGCATTAAGGACATGTATACTACTCCGGCTGCTTATAGAGAATTATGGAGCCCGGAGAGTATTGGTACTTTCGAAATGGAGCATTTATTTGACACCTTTAACTAATTCCTATCTGATTATTAATTAGCTTATAAAACTAATCATCAAATACATTCAACTAAGAACAAAATCTTCTTCGGACTAATACCAAACCGATCTTCCTTGCAAATCTTCTCAACCATGTCACATAGTGTCACCAACAAGTTCAAACCGGTGGCAGGATCACCACAACAAACTGAAGAATACTTATCATCACAAAATTAAACTGACGTGAACTAGAAAATATCGTCACAAAATAACATCAAGTTCTATCGGTTAGAGCGATCCCGTGCCTTGCACGGGGGGTTCGTGAGACCATTTATTCATCATAAAATTACTAAATTACCCCTATATAATAGCACAACAAAAAAATTGTTTCTGATGGAAATTAAACCCTTGACCTCTAAATTAGAAGTAACATACCTTACCACTATTTTAGACATCTATTTTAATTGTATTTTGAAACTTTTTATTAATATGCACAAATACTCAATATGTTATACTCTATTTTAGTACAAAAAAATTGTTTCTGATGGGAATTGAACCCTTAATCTCTAAATTAAAAGTAACATTCCTTACCACTATGATAGACATCTATTTAGATTATATTATGAAGTTTTTTATTAATCTGCGCAAACACTCAATATGTTATACTCTATTTTGGTCTCTTTTTGTAATATAATTGGTAAGGTAGATAATTTATTTTCGCAAGTGCCTTAAATAAATATTTCTAACCATATTTGAGAAAAACTCGCGCAAAATGTTATAAAATTGTATTTTAAAAAAATGTTATAAAATTGGAATTGATCCATAAAAAAGGATTATATTAATATTCTTATATTATAAATCATGTTTATTTGCATTAAGTACATAATGGCTCATATTATATATACTATTAGATTACAAATTCTATATACTATCAGATTATATATATATTAGATTACTAAATTACCCTTTCAGTATTATATTGATGATATTAGATTAATAAATTATCCCTCCAATTGTATATTGATGATAAAAAAATTTCTTTTTAATGTGAATTGAACCATGACCTAGGTGATAGTGTGACAAATATTGACATCTATATCCAATATCACTCATTATATTTTTTTTTAATATTTTTTTTTAAATTTAAAACTATCAACATATTTACTTCTTTTCAATTATATCCTTATATATAATAAGCGTAAAAATGGATTTTATCATTATTTTACATTTATTATTGTTTAATTATAAGATATTAACAACTTATAATTATATATGCATTTTTGAAATTTTAGCTACTAATAAGATTAAAACTGTAGTTTTATTATGATCCAATATATTATAAATCTCGTCTTCAATAGATAAATTTTATACGTTGGTCATTTTCGAAAAATCCACTATAGTATATAAAGTATTGAACCCGAAAAATGCAAAAAAGTTTTATATTTGTATATAAATAAAAAAGTTTGTGTTGGAGATTTTTACAAGAAAGTTGAAGTTGTCATCGTACAACTAAATCAAATCTAAACTAAATTGGTTTAATTTTTTTGAATATCTATGATAAAATATTAAAAGTACTAAATGATAAATTATTTGTGTCAAGTGGCAATTGTAAGGTGAAACGAGTAACTTATCACGAATCAGTTTAGCATTATCTTGAAAGGTATAAGTAATAGTTTTCTAAAATAAATTATATCCACACCTGTACAATTATTGTATTCAACGTGTCTGCAAGGAGACCCTTCTTAAAACGGGCAAAGTGGTATGCATTCGTTTAAATAGTGTATCCACACATACTAATACAACTTGTACTTCTACATTTTTACTCTATTATGCACACCGATCAAATTTTACAACACCCACTTAACGACTACCCCATGAACTACAAACAGGTAAATGGAGTGCTAATGTTCCCCCTGCAATGAAAATGATAAAAGGCGCTCAATTCTCTTTCAAAGTGACACTAAAACCATCTTCTCATTCAAATACAATTGGAAAAATTATAATCGCCGAAATCTTGCAGTACACAAGGTCACGACTACCCCATGAACTACAAACAAGTAAATGGAGTGCCAACGTTCCCCAGGCAATGGAAATGATAAAAGATGCCCGATATTCTTTCAAAGTGACACTAAAACCATCTTCTCATTCAAATACGATTGGCAAAATTATAGCTGACGAAATCTTGCAATACAGAAGGATCGTGCGTGCTAACAAAACATGTTAATTAGTCAAAATATCTGCGCCTACTCAGGTCATAATAACAACCTTATAGACTGGGATTTTGTAAAACATGTATCATCAAACCTTCGACATATTTCCTACTGATATACCGTTACATGCTTATGTCTTTTCTTCTACATGCATTCCACCAAACGATGAGACCAACATAACCGAAAATAACTAGAGCATGCCCGTGCCTCGCACGGGCTATAAAGCTAGTTGTTGATGATACTGAATCAAATGGAGAAGGTAATCAGTCCATGTTAAAAGTTCCCACTGCTGTTTACTTGCTTTTATGTCATTATATTTAAAGAACGGGTAATTATTACTGAAATATTATGTAATTACAGGTGAATTTGAAGACCTCGATAACAATTACATAGGTGATGAGCAAGAATTTTGGAAAGGATACATGAACATTGGAGCTCAAGATAAAATTTGTTCAAAATGTGAATATGTGATGTGGAAGGAATAAAGGAATAACAAAGGTGTATTGAAAAAAACTCCAACATTCTCTCTTTGCTGTAAAAATGGACAGGTTATTCTGCCAAAAGAAAAGCAACCTCCTGAACCTCTGGCTACTCTCATTTCCGGTGGTGTGCAATTTAGGCATTTCAAGCAAAATATACGAATGTACAATTGTATGTTTGCAATGACTTCTCCTATTATATTCAAACTTATTGTTAATGAATATGAAGCTCTCTTTTTTTAATAGGTAATATTAATATGTTCTTGAAGTGGTTCATGAGCTACTAGAGCACTGGGCATGTTAGCCATTTTTCCTTTGTGTCCAGCTTGAATAGCTGTCTTCTGGAAAAGCTCAAGTTCATAGGACTTAAGCACATCATAACGAGTTTCAAGAGAAACACATTTTATATCTCTACCTTCTCTTATGGCTGTAATTCCGTGTTCAAGATGTTCAGGAAGAATTAACAAAAACTTGATGTTAATCTTTTTTTTCTCATAGAACTTCACATGGATTTGAAGTTCACACAATAACTTACGGAATCTTGAGAACATCTCAGTAAGATCTTCATTTGGCTTAGCCATGAAGGCCTCATATTGAGAGACAAGTGTCTGTCTTCTCTGACTTCTTCACTTCCTTCACAAAGTATACTGTGAGAGAGTCATAGATGATTAACTGTAAGTTATCATCAAGTGCAACATTTTCTCTTTCTGGTTCAGTATACTCAGATACTGATTTTGGGATAAAGTGAGCTCGAACAACCACTCCATTGACTGTGGAGGCTGGAATCTCTTTTTGGGGTACAAAGACACCATTTTAAGGATACCCATGTAAAGTGGATTTGCAGCTTTGATAAATAACAACGTCTTCGTTTTCTAAACGTTGTAATTCTCTTTATCAAAGGCTGGAATTTTTATGCTACATGCCTTCTGCGTACTCATCTTGATCTTCAGATTTGTGTGTCAATCTAAAGGCTCTGATACCAGTTATTAGTCCCTGAGAGTATTGTAGAAGGGGGGTTGAATGCAATACTAATAATTTAGAATCTTTTTCCCAACAACAAAGAAAAAGATTAGTAATTATCAGTTAGAACATATTCAAACAACAGTTATCTAAACATGATAGAGACTTCACAAAATAATTGATTTATTTATCTTGCAAAGGGTTTTGCTACAACCTGGAAAAATAATGTTTCCAGCTTCTATCTCGAGAGAGATTACAATTGAGTTGTGGGAGTAGCTTTCTAAACCTGTTAGATTGCGTTCCTTGATTACATGTGAGGTGTGAAACTGTTTATATATTCAAGTGAAAGCTTCTTACAATTCGCTCACATGCGACCTTTCCTGAAATGTATACTAGATAGTCCAAACATAAACTATAAAACAATCGAGATACATTCCTTTTGTAGCATACTCAATCTCAGTTGATGTAGATCTTACATACCCTTGAATTGGTAATCTTTGTCTTGTTCTCTCTCAAGCTCCTGTCGTAGTCTTTCAGGATTGTGACAGAATCATGTGAATTCTGTACCACCTGCTACTGAAACAACTGCCATACTTTTGACTTTGAAGGCAAATCAAAATTTCCTCCAGTGAGACAAAGTACCGTGCTTGCCAAGTTTTGCTGTCATGGGATATTCTAAAGCTGAGAGTAAGATTTTCCTAAGACTGGGGAGTCACAAAGGACTTTACTATCGTGATCTTGCAGAACATGCTGTCAGTGTGGTACAAAGTTGTTGTCTCCATGCTTCTGCCAAAGTTGTTGTCAAGACTGAAAGTTACTGTCATGAAGAGTGTTGTATTAACCGCATGTTTGATGTTCATTGTAAAGTTGATGTCTTCGAGAATCTTGACATCATGTTTATTCCTTGTACTAGTCATGTGTAGAATATCTTCTGGGGCTTGAACAAAGTGAACTTCTTCCAGATTATATTCTTTATTACGTGTATATATGATAATACAATTTGAACAAAGAACATTTTAATTGGCTATGACAATATGTTTCTCTTAGTCTAATTAAAGACTAATTACATAGTTAAGTTGTCTTTCTACAATTACCCATAAATCCTAACACAAATTCATGTACATGACTTCTCTTACGTCTCTTATAACATTGGGTCCACGTGTATTATTGTTAGCCGTTGTATACATGAGCATTATATTAATAATTTTATAATATTATAATTGATATTTGGTTTAACAATTATTATTTAACGGGAACTATCCATGAATTGAAGAAAAAATAGAGTTACGAATCTTTAAATAGAAAATTCTATTAAATATTGAAAACTCAATTATATTTGATTTAAATTATCAATATACACTATTTAGTATTTAAATATAATCCTAATATTAATCAAATACAATTTTTAATATTAAATCTAACGGTTCTCATTTATCTATTTTAAGATTTAACGATCCTTAATTATTAATTTAGTCATACAGTGACCGTACAAAATTTTAGATAAGATCCCCTCATGGACCACACTAAAAATCAAAAAAAGCAAAATTTGACATCCATTGGACCATTAATGACTTGGAAAATGTTAAATTTACAAAATTAATTTACCAAGTAATTATCGACCAGTGCTAAAAAAAATCTTGAAATCTCTCCGTCGAGCACGGGCACACCATAGTTGACGAAATAACGACATTGAAACACCAGGTCAATACTAGTAGTATTTTGAAAAATCTATAAAAATATATAATTTTTTAAAATTATTTATAAAAATACGTTTTAATTGTTAGTGTAGTTGAAATTATTGCAAATAGGTTGGCCGTGTTTTAATACTGCCTGGCACCTGCTATGTTCAAACTAGTTGTGTTTTTATTAAGAATCAAACTTGGATGATTGTCTCAATACTGGACTAACATTGAGTTAACAAAACCAAATTCATGCTTTCTGCTGCTCCAAAGCGGCCACTCATACATACATTGCCCAATAATAATCTTGTTGATTATCTTAGTAATCTCCTTGAAGATTGTATTACCATTCACCATGTCAAACAGCTCCACTCCAAAACATTCCTCTTGCTCAAACAAGTACAACCCTCCTCCTCTGCTTTTTTGGCTGCAGGACTTGTTTCAGCTTATTCGAAATTCGGGTGCATTAACGATGCCCGGAAGGTGTTTGATACAATGCCATTGGACTGCATTTCTAATGTTCTACTCTGGAATTCTATTTTGAGAGCTCATAACAAAAATGAGGAGTTTCAACGCACCCTTAGACTTTATCATCGGATGAGAGGTTTTCGTGTTTTCCCCGATGGCTTTACTTTTCCGCTAGTCATCAGGGCTTGTGCTGCTTTGGCTGTTGATAATATTTGTAGAAATGTACATTGTCATGTTGTCCATTTGGGGTTTCAGAATCATCTTCATGTTTGTAATGAATTGTTGAATATGTATGGGAAGCTTGGGCGGATGGACTTTGCCACGAAAGTTTTTGATAGAATGCTGGTCAGGACACATATATCCTGGAATACTATGGTTTCTGGATTCTCACTTAGCTATGATTGTGATTCTGCTTCTAAGATTTTTAGGAGAATGAAGCTTGAAGGATTTGAACCTAATCCTGTAACTTGGACGTCTTTGTTATCGAGTCATGCCAGGTGTAGGCGTTTTGAGCAAGCATTGAAGTTGTATGGTGAGATGACAAGGGGCGGTATTGATTGTACTGCTGAAGCTCTTGCTTTGATTATATCAGTATGCGCTAATTCTAATGCTCTTTGTACGGGCGAGGTGATGCATGGATATACTATAACAGCTGGTTTCGAGAACTACTCCTTTGTAAAAAACTCTCTTTTGTGTATGTATGGGAAAAATGGAGCTGTCAGAGAAGCTGAATATCTGTTTTCTGAAATACAACCAAAGAATATAGTGACATGGAACACTTTGATATCATGCTATGCTGAATCTGGTTTATGTGATGAAGCTTTTGCTATTTTTTCACAGCTGAAGAAGTTGGATATCGATCCAGTTGTCAAGCCTAATGTAATAAGTTGGAGCACTGTTATTGGTGGCTTTGCTTCCAACGGTCGTTGCGAGGAATCTTTACAACTCTTTCGACAAATGCAGCATTCTGGAATCTTGTCCAACTCTGTGTCATTTTGTAGCATTTTATCAGCTTGTGCAGAACTTTCAGCACTCATCCTTGGTAGGGAGATCCATGGTCATGTGATTCGAGGCTCACTGGACAGTAATGTCCTTGTGGGAAATGGGCTGGTTAATATGTATACAAAATGTGGTAGTGTTAGGGAAGGGAATTTAGTCTTCGAGAAAATAATTGGTAAGGATACATACTCTTGGAACACGATGATTGCAGGGTATGGTATGCATGGACTTGGCGAGAAAGCTCTACAAACATTTAATCGGATGATTGAATCTGGATTTGAGCCAGATGGTGTTACCTTTGTGGCTTGTCTTTCTTCATGTAGCCATGCAGGGCTTGTTAGTAAAGGACGTGAGATTTTTGATCAGATGGAAGAGGAGTTCAAATTTGAACCTCAGTTGGAGCATTATTCTTGCATGGTTGACCTTCTTGGTCGTGCTGGGTTCCTCAAAGAAGCGTATAACATGGTAAAAACCATGCCAATGGAACCAAATATATGTGTTTTAGGGGCCCTTCTAAACTCTTGTAGTATGTATAAAAATACAGACATGGCACAAGACACTGCTTCGCTTATGTACAGCCACAGCTCTGCAATGACTGGGAGCTACATGTTGCTCTCAAATATATACGCTGCAAGCGGAAAATGGGAAGATTCTGCGAAGGTGAGAATCTCAGCAAGGACAAAGGGTTTGAAGAAAATTGCTGGCTTAAGTTGGATCGAGGTGAAGAAGAAAGTGTCGATGTTTTCATCTGGGGAAGCTGTGGAGACGGGGATGGATGAACTTTACAGTATACTTCAACATTTGAGTTTACAAATGGAGGAAGAGGCATCTGAATATTATTTTTGACTCTCGAGATACAGGTAAATAAATCACATTAAAGGTTTATAACAATATACAAAGAAATGTGCTTCAAATTGAATAAGAATGAGTTTATTGCTTAGGAAAAAGAAAAAAAAGAATGAGTTTATTGATTAGGAAATCAATGTTGTACTAGTGCACAAAAGTTAATAGTCTGCTTTGGGGGTCTGATTCATGTTGATTCCCTAATCCTTGTATCCCACCATCTCATTATCAAGTTGATTTGCCAAAACTTAGAAAATATTTCTCACCAGTACTGACTTTTTTTAGGGGAATTTTTTTATTAATCTGCACTCAGTGTTGTCCCCTTCTGCAGGAGTTTTGAGTACACTTGATAAACTAGTTACTTTTCTGGTGCACATAAATAATTTTTGAAACGAAGATATACAGCACTTGGCTATTTAACTCACCAGGCGCTCTTAGGGTTTTGAAAATATCATCCTTTTATGCTCTTAATATCTTTTTACTTTGTGTACATACTTTTTGACTTTAGTTGCATGTTTTGCAATTTGTGAATTCTGTTGTTATGGACTCTCTTTATAATGGTAGAAATTTTCTTACTAACCTTTGCAGGAATTCTTTTTTTTTTTTGCTAAATCCATTTGAAGGAATTTTGGTACAGTTTCATAAAGTAGTTGTTTTTTCTTTTCACAGAAATAGTTTTTGAATTAAAAATATATACAGAACTTCAGTGCTTAACGCACCAAGTACTATTGGGATTTTGAAAAGATCATCTTTTTATGCTCTATATTTTATTTACTTTGTGTATGTTTTGTGTTTTAATTACTTCTGACTATGTTGCATGTTCTGCAATTTGTGAATTTATGTTGTTATGGACTCTATGTATTATACTTGAGCTTATTTTCCATTCTATATTTCTATTAAAGTCCTGGGTAAACTCAAAATCCAGTAAATTTGTTGCTCTGTAGTCCATACTTGAGCTTATTTTCCTGGGTAAACTCTATGTATTATACTTGAGCTTATTTTCCATTCTATATTTCTATTAAAGTCCTGGGTAAACTCAAAATCCAGTAAATTTCTTGCTCTGTAGTCCATAATTGTTTAAAATTAAAACAAAATATTAATTGTTACGAGAGTCATATCATTCTACTACCATTTAAAGGAAACTTCAATAATTTGAAGTAAAGGAAAATTGATATCTTTTATTTTTTATCGGTAGGACACAAACACATACATGTTTGATCAATAGATTTTCACTTTAGAGAGGGTTTATTTTAGAGGATATCTGCTGTAATTTCTTCAAAGTTTAAACCAATTAAGAACATGTTAGATGTCCAATATTTTTGAGGGATGACATCAAATCTCAGTTCCCTTCATTTCAGTTTTTAAACATGATACCTGTTGCTTCTATTGTCTTCTGCCACCCTGGTTTTGTGATTATCCATGTTTTCGTTATATTTATCTGACATTTACACTTCCTCATATAAGTCAAATAATAAACTTCCTCATATAAGTCAAATAATAAAAAGATATCCAATGTGGTCTAAGAATTTTGCCTACTTGATACTCTTAAGTATTCCATTAGTTATGTATATCTATGCGTTTATTGTCAGTCATACTAATCTCTTAATCTCTTTGGATGAAGATCATTTTTTATGCATAATAACGAATTTGGTTAGCTGTTTACACAGAATGGCAATTTTTATTATATAATTGTTATTAATTTTTTGTGATCCTGCCATTTTTATAGTTATTTGATTTTGAATATCAACGACTCAATTGCTTCCTTATTGTTCAATTCACGAGGATGCTATAATATTATATTCGGCTTGGTCTTCTTCCAATTAATTTATTCTTAATCTATTAGTATGTTGAATTGTTAATGACCAAGAGATCACATTACTTCTTTGCTCTAAATCTCCGAAGTTTTTTGCTCACTACTTTTTCTCCCATGCACAAGTACAATCACACAAACAGTTGCACAAAAGCATAAAGAGTTGTACACACAGTTGAATAAGAACGAGTTTATTGATAGGAGATCAATGTTGTATTAGTTCACAAAAGTTAGTAGTCTGTTTTGGGGGCCTGTTTCATGTTACTATCCTTGTATCCCACCATCTCATTATCTGAGTAGATTTGCCAAAATTTAGAAAATACTTCTCACCGATACACGGTAGTACGGTACTAACTTCTTTTAGTGGAATTTTTTTATTAATCTGTACTCAGTTTTGTCCCCTTCTGCAAGAGTTTTGAGTACACATTCATAAACTAGTTTTTATGCTCTAAATTTTTTTTTACTTGTGTATATACTTCTGACTTTGGTCACATGTTTTGCAATTGGTAAGTTCTGTTGTTATGGACTCTTTTTATGATGGTTGAGCTTATTTTCCATGTTATTTTTTAATGAGTTTGATTTCATATTTTGTGTAAAAGTCCTAGGCAAACTCGAAAGTCAGTAAATTTGTTATTAGTAGGTACATGATTGTTTTTTATTTAAATAAAATGTTACCTTTCTCTAGATTTAGAACTTAATAGAGGAAAAGATACTTTGGTGTTGATCCCTAATCACCAAAGACTGCATAGTGAAATCTAATAGAATATCAGCTTTTAGGGAAATTATTTAATATATTTTTGGGAGGGTGACGTGCATATAGATTCATATACAGTTCGCCCCCCTCCTCTCTACCCTACTCAAACAGATTAATGTTCTTGTTCAATAAACGTAATGAGCTATCCTTCAAGTAACCCGCCTAATATATATAAGATGCTTTTTTTTAGTCAGACGTCCAGTATTGGACATTGTTGTATTTTATTGGTTCTGAACTTTTTTCATATGTAACGTCCTTACTATCTGAGTGTGGTTTGCTTTTGTGTGATGTTGTATGCCGGGTGAGCAATGTGAAAAGTCATGGTTCATGATACAAGTATCTAAAGAGTTCAAGTTTATTTTTGTCCAGAAAAGCTGATTGCTATCTGTTGTCATCATTATCGTTTTTTTTGTCTGGTTTGGCAAATTAGTTATACAAACGATTTAATATGCATGTTGGTGTTGGGTCTTACTTATGCCATCAGGAGAAATAGGAGTTGTTCGTTCCTTGGAACGTAATATGTTGTTGCAAGGGCTAGAGATAATGTAGCAATAAGTTTGCAAGCCATTGACGGGAGTCGGGTCAAGGCTGGAGATGTGTTATGTCACCCCGATTTTCCTGTAGCATTTTCAAACCACTTGGAGCTGAAGGTTCTTGTATTGGATGTCACCACCCCAATATTGTCAGGCTCACAAGTTATTTGGACCTCTTTTCCATGTTTAAATGTCATTTTTATGCAAAAAATGATTTACTAATTATTTTGTTTGTAACACAATTAGTTGGAGTTTCACGTACATCATGCAAAGGAGGTTGCAAGAGTTGTTAAGATATTGTCGTTGCTTGATTCCAAGACCGGAAAGGTGACTAAGAAAGCACCGCGATGTCTACTATCAAAGTCTGGAGGTATGTATTTATAATTGTGATTCTGTAATGTTATGCTGCCCTTTTAGTCATAGAGCCTTACCTGATGCGATCTCTCGTATTGTAGGTTACTCGAGATGCAGTTTGTGTTGAAGAGTTTACAAATAGAAAGTCTCTTGGGGAGGGTGTTCCTGAGAATAGATGGAAGAACAGTGGTTGTTGGTGTGATAACTCGGTTAACAGAGTAGAGTTTATTTTGGCTATAATACACTTTTCATCGGAATAACATAGAATCTTGTAGTAAGGGTCATAACTTTTTGGTTGTTATGTTGTGGCCGGTGAGTGTATATTACGGAAATGTAATTTCGGCCTCTCGGAAAAAAGGTGGGGTGATGGCTCTCTCTATCACAAAATTGAGATAAAATGCCCCAAATATCACAATTCAAAAAAATGGTCCCAAATATCACTCTATAACACAGGATAAAAGGGTGTTTTCAAGGTTACACACCTAATGCTAGATCGCCTAGCGTTTAGGTTGCTTTAATTTTATTTTATTTAAGTTTAAGCTCAAAACGCAACTTAGTCAGCCGAAAACACAGGTTCATATGGTGTTTGCAGGAAAAAAGATAAATTGGTGTTAAGCTATCAATCATAAAACGCCACTTAAACTGTTGTTAAGAGGGCCAAAACACCACTTAAACCGGTGTTACCCTTTTTGTGTCAGGCAAGTCCTCTGCAGATTATACGAAAACACAACTTAAACTTGTGTTTGGAATAAAACGCAATATAATCTCACGTTTAAATATCAGAATGCAGGTTTTCAATGGCAAAACACAAGATAAACTTGTGTTTCTTAGTCAGGTTGCTTTAATTTTTTTTTTTTTTTAAGTTTAAGCTCAAAATGCAACTTAGTCATGTGTTTTTAGCTGAAAACACTGGTTCATATTGTGTTTGCCGGAAAACACTAGATAAATTGGTGTTAAGCTATCAACCTCTAAACTATTATTAAGAGGGCCAAAATACCACTTAAACTGGTGTTACTTTTTTTGTGCCAAGCAAGTGCTCTGTAGATTATACGAAAACACAACTTAAACTTGTGTTTGGAGTAAAACGCAATATAATCTCACGTTTAAATATCAGAATGCAGGTTTTCAAGGGCAAAACACAAGATAAACGTGTGTTTGCAGCAAAACACCAGTTTAACTTGTGTTTCAGTTGCAACAAAACACAACTTCATGTGTTGTTTTGAGCAAAACACTAGTGTTTTGAAAGAAAACGCATTATCATCTAGTGTTTTGGAAGAAAACGCAGGTTAATGCAAGTTAACGCTGGTTAAACATGTGTTTGGAAGTGAAAACGCAGGTTAAACTTCTGTTTGGGACCAAAACACGGGTTAAAGATTTGTTTAAAGCTGAAAACACCATATAATGTTGTGTTCTGTGTTTGAAAACACCAGATAATGTTGTGTTCTGTGTTTGAAAACACCAGATAATGTTGTGTTTTATGATTGAAAACGCTAAACGAACTAGTGTTTTGGTGCAAAACACAGTTTGAACTGGTGTTTTATGTTGAAACACAGCAGCTCCTGCAGAATTTCAAAATCATGAAAACTGATGCAATTTATGCAGTGTACATGTCAAAACTAGATTGTATAACTCTAAAAAACATTGCATAATTCTAAGTATTGTAGACTTCTAAAAAATACTCGAAAAATAACACATTAAAAATTACGAATTAAACATAAAAGTATTGGAACAACAAAAGTCTTGGATAGAAAATAGAAATAGTCTACAAAACTCGTAATAAGTCTTCATTATTCATAACGATATAAATTAAAGAGCGGAAGTAGGATCACGAGGTCCCTACTGCATAGTCTGTTAAGAAATTTAAAATGTACAAAATCAGAATAAGCACTAATAATAATCACATTTTTGATTATAAGAACATAAGTGTGGCAAATATGGAGTACTCATGAACAAATAAAAATACACATGTACAAAATCAAAAAAAATCATAAATGATGTTTTCTTACAAAATCAAGCTAGGTTAGGGTTTAGGGTTGCCCTAAACCCTAAGTTCGTATACGGTTTATTCGTCATTTTAAATATTTCTAAAACCCAAAATGGAAAATTGAACCCCAAAGGTTAACTATTGAACCCCCAAGGGAACGGCTAAATGAAGAGCACAAGTTTATTAAGTCATCAATGGAAAATGAGTTTGTTCACATTTGTAGCACAATCTTAATTAACAATTTGTATATAAAGTTTCTTGAACGTTACTTTCAGCGATTGGTACAAAGCCTACACATAGTTTCTGACTGCAAATTGTTGGTTATATAAACGTATTTGCATCAGTAGTAATTTATGAGGAAACTGGTGCAATCACGGTTTATCTCAGATTAATGTGAGTGCAGGAAGTGTTGCACGCTGTTTGATACTCCTTCCTAACAAAGAGGATTAAAATCTTCGTCCCGAAGGATGCACGAAAGTACACACATCTTTGTTTAACAAAGGTTGACTTGTACTTGAGTTAAATATAAGATAAAATGCAACTTTGTGCGTACTTATGGTTTAGTGTGTGGGTAATACTAGGACTTCAGTTTATATGTTCTCCCATTTCTTTTCCTCTTTCTATTTCCTAATTATACCCACACGCGTATGCACACACAGAGACAAGCACTCAAATGAACCTTTACATTTTTCTCGTCTTATTTATTTTGGAGATGACTTGCACTATCCACTTACACTCCCTTGGTCCTCAAATAGTTGTATCTTTGAGCATTTTCTTCAAATTACTTCGGATTATATAATTTTATCACTAGCTTGGTTCAATTGGTGGTCATACTTGGTTAAGGGACTCATGATCTCAATACTAAACACAAACATGGTCATTAATTGGTAAATACATACAAATTAAACCCCATATTTCATACATTTTATGCCACATTTTGGCATAGTCCAAATTTCTCCGTTTAATAATTATTAATTCAGATTAATAATTAATTACTTGAACACTAAGTAATATCCTCTCTCTGAAACGAGGAAATAATCAATCTCAATCAACGAATAACGGAAAATATCCCCAAATGATATCCTTCAAATCAGGAAGATATCACAACGCCAAGATAATGCAAGATAAAATCGGTTATTTACCACATTAACAAAGTTTATCCCTAAAGTCTCTTAGGGATAAACACAATTGCACAGAACTGCGTGGGCTTGATCCAATATAAATTGGTATGCAAATATCTTGGCAAAATGGATCCGATATACGAGACAAATCGAGACACCTCCCAAGTCCAGCCCCTCTATTTTTTACAAATTTTAAACTCCTAAAACAACCATATACATACAAAATCGCTCTACTATCCCGACACACCTCTGATTCGTGTTATTAGGAAATTCCTCCAATAACATTTGGCGCTAGAAGGAGGGCATAATTTTTTATTATGGGGGACAATCAAATCATCTATACCGGGGTTATTATGGATCTGTAGCGATATTAATGGAGGAACTGAACGGTGGAGGCGGTGGTTCGTGGTTTTATTCAAAATTAAGAGGGTCAAAACTGTAAAAATTAGATCTGGATAGAATTTGAATCATGAAGATGTAGTGAGGAGTTATTATGGATGTGCAACAGCTTTAATGGAAGAGTAGAACGTTGGAGAGGCGATTTTATATTTATGAAATAATGTTCTCAATATATCTCGTACATAATTTTTTTGCAGTTGATAATGATTGTGGGTTAACATATCGCGGAGGATAAACACGATGATCGGTACAGACAATAGAGCCGCGGCCGAGTTAACAGAAGAAGAAACATTATGTGAAAAATCAAAAGAAGATCCATGCTGGTGGGACCCACAAGTAAAAGCAAAATAAAAAAAACAAAGGAAAAACCTGGAAGTCACGCGCGTGTCCAGAGACCAAAAACAAATGGAGCTTTTAGCAGGCCCACATGGAGTAACAAACTAGATGGCAAGTTGGCAACCTATTTAAAGTAGTTGATCTTTCTACGGAAAATAAAAAGAAAAACAAGGAAGACAAGTAGATGGGATCACGTTAGGAATCAAATTTGAAATTGGTTATCCAGGTGTTAAACACGGAGGCGGGGATGAAGAATCCAACAACATTGAGCATTATTCGGACCTGCGGGAAAAAAGAATCAAGATAAGTTTTATTTATTTATTTTTAATTTTAAATTTCTGCAAATTTTATAAATATTTGTGTATATTGTTGGATCGTACATATATGTTGGAAAGATTATTTTCAGATTTGGAATAAGATTAATATTGAAGACTTTACTCTCAGAGTAGAGTCCATGAATAAAATTACATTATTGAAGGCTCGTTGGTAGATGGATATTTCTTGGTTGACACAAGATATTCCTACAATCACGTGAAGAAATGCGGATATGCCGTGAGATTGTAGGAAAACGTGTGAGACCGGACGTGATATGGTTGGCACGGGACATTCCTACAATCACGGGAAGAAATGCGGAGATGCCGCGAGATTATAGGAAAACGTGTAGGACCGAACGTGATATGGGCTGAAAGTGTGACATTTGAAATTGGGTAACTTATTAAAGCCTCAACTCGGGGGCTCGCGGATGAATGAATACACATTCTTATGTGGACGATGACTTTTGAAAAACATGTACGCCAATTCGGGCTATATACAGAACACCAAGGTCCTAAATTGACAATGAGACCGCAACGGATTTCAAAAAGATATTATATATACTCGCACTTTTGAAACCTTGGCAAAAATAAATATCCTATTTTGGTCCTCGCATGGTTTACTACTTGTATCATCGTACAGATTGTGGACACCTAGTGCTCTGTATTGTTTATTGACCTATTATTTTTAGCTGTTTCAGCGATCGAAGAAATTTGGAAGCTCGAAGATTTTTAGTTCTCCACTGCAGCAAGCTACACTGAAGAACTGGGGGCTTGTTGTTATGCCACATTTTGGAATAGTCCAAATTTCTCCGTTTAATAATTAATTACTTGAACACCAAGTAATATCCTCTCTCTGAAACGAGGAAATAATCAATCTCAATCAACGAATAACGGAAAATTTCCCCAAACGATATCCTTCAAATCAGAAAGATATCACAACGCCAAGATAATGCAAGATAAATTGCGTGGGCTTGATCCAATATAAATTGGTACGCAGGCATCTTGGCAAAAGGGATCCGATATACGAGACAAATCGAGACACGTCCCAAGTCCAGCCCCTCTATTTTTTTACAAATCTTAAACCCCTAAAACAGCCATATACATACAAAATTGCTCTACTATCCCGGCACACCTCTGATTCGTGTTGTTACGAAATTCCTCCAACAACAATACATACATACATACATTCAATAACTCAAAAATTAACAAATGAAACCCCCAAATACATACATTCAATATCACAATTCAATAACTCAAAAATGAAGACATGAAATGGAAGAGAGATAGATACAAATAGGAATACATACATTTAACTCCATTATTTTGCAGAGGAACAAAACCCTAATTCCCGATTGCAGTCTCTCGTCGAAGTCTCTCACCGCAGTCTCTGTGTTCCCACTGTCTAAACCCCCAAATGTGTTTTGCTTTTGGTTGTTTGAACTAAATAAATTTTAATTTTTAAGTTGTGAAAACGCTAAACGAAAGAGTGTCGTGGGTTAAAAAGAGAACACCAACCGAAGTGGTGTTATAGAGTGATAATTGGGGCCTTTATTTTCAATTGTGATATTTAGGTCCATTTAGTTTAAAATTGTGATATTGGGGGCCTTTTCTCTCGGAAAAATATGTATTATGTACAACTAGTTTACTAAGCCGCGCTTCGCAACGGCCTTATAATAATTTGTTAGGAACTATGTTGTTTCTTGATGATAACTAGACTAACTTAGTGAAAATTATATAAGTAAAAATGTAGCCTTCAACGGATAGCATGCATTTGCAGTATCCGTAGAAGGGTAGCTTATCTACGGATAAGACTCAATGTAACATACTTGTGCAATCCTGATGTATAATCCTGAGATGCAATCCTGATGTACAATCCTGAGATGCAATCCTGATATGCAATCTACAATTTCTCATCACTTTATTTTTGAACGGTTACGTTTTGCACCAATCATGTAATTTTCTACAAATTACTTATTGAATTTCTGGGAAAGTATAAAAGGTTGTTTAACTTTTACATTTATTTTTATCTAATTCCCAAAATTCTCTAAGGCAAAAAGTTTTTTTTTTCTCGCTCTCAAAGCAAAAAACCAGTTCAGTAACTTCAAATCTCAATTCGATTTCAATGGCACCAACCAAGAAGATTGAGTCACCCACTGAATTTGTCTATGAGAACAACAACTTTGTGGCGTTTGTGGACACCGAGAACTCGCCACAGGAGTATCACACGATGATGAACTTCATCAAGAATTGCAAGCTATCTCATGTCATGCTCACTTCCACTCCTTTGTATCATGAAGTAGTGGAGGAAGTCTGGACCACTGCTGAGCATGATGCCCTGAATGGTACAATCTCTTTTACTGTTAATGACAATTTGTTTGTAGTTAATTCTGATGTGATAACTACCTGCTTTAATTTACCTGAAAATAATTATGATGCTATGCCTGCTAATAATGAAATAGTTGTCATGCTTAATTCAATGAACTATTCAATTAGCACTGATAATTTAGGCAAGATTGTCAGGAAAAGGATGGTTAAAGAATGGATCTATCTCTGTGATGCTTTCATCAAAACCTTTTCTGGCAAAATCACTAATTTTGATGCTGTCACACACTCCATGCTAGTCATGCTAAACATGCTCTTAACTGATAGATACTTTGATTTTAGCACGCTAGTGATGTATGAATTAGCTATTAAGTTATGAAAGAAAGAGTCTAGGGGTAGGAACATTTACTTCTCTAGATTCTTAATGTTATTAGCTAATCATGTGTGCAACAACAACATTGACATCTCTAACCCAGACACTAAGTTTAGCTGCTTTGTTCAGGAGAAGAGGGTCTTAAGTGACCTGATTCAAATGAATCTAAACAGTGAGGTGCAATTGGCATACTTTCCAATCATTCAGGTAACTGCTTCTAACCCTCCTTCTTCCCAACCTCAATATTCTTTGATTTCTAGTTCTGCTATGGATGTTCTTAGTGCCCCACAACTTCCTACCCAAGTGGCCAAACCCAATATTCCAAAATCCAAATCCAAGAAGCCAACCTCAGGTGCATCTCAAAAGGCACCTGTTGTAAAAACCACCAAACAACCTAAGGGGAGTGTGAAGGAGGTGGTGAGTGGTGAGGGAAGGGGTGAAAGTCAAAGAAACCCCAAGAATAAGGAAGGTGAGGTTAGTGAGTCCCCAGCTAGCCACCCTGTATCTTCCCAAAAGGATACAGTGGTTGAAAAGGAAATCAGCTCATCCCTAGTGGCTTCCTCCCAAAAGGATGTCACTATTGAAAATAGTCCCCAACCAGGGACACAGTCCAAGAGGGATATGGACACAAGAAGCCCAACCGACACCTCCAAAGCCTATCAAAAGAGAAAGAATGCTAAAACCACGGGGGATGCACTGGGAACACACACTGCTCAGTCTCAAGTTTCTAACTTGGTGACTGAGCCTTCACAAATTCAGTTTGATGTGGCTCCAGTAAATGTGGAGTCACGGCCCCATTCTTTACAAATAAATTTTGAAACACCAAATTCTCCAACCATCTCTCTGGATGTGGATATGATTTCCACATCAATTCCTGATTCTCCATCTTTAAAATTCTTGGAGGAGTCCCATTCTCAAATTGGTGGTCATCATCTTCTAGATGATTTGTTGGGCCTTCAATACTCTTATTCTGAAACCTTGACTCAATCTGTGACACTAAATTTAAAATCAATCTCCACATATTCTGTTTTGGTTTCCTCATCAATCTCTATTCCTTCTACTTCATCCACGGATATCCTTCATCCATTGACAAGTGTCTCTCCATCCACGGATGAGCCCCAAGAAAGCCATCCGTGGACAGCTACAATTACCACAACAACGGATGCACCTTCTAGTCATCCGTTGCTGGCTACTTCTACACTTAGCCAAATTTCAAATATTATAACTCCAGTAGCAAGTGTAGAAGAGCTGGTGGTTGTTGAGACACGTTTAGGTTTGAGGGAAGGGAGTGTACTTTCTGAGAGTTAGAGGTTGGCTTGCAGCCAGACAAAAGGAGAGTGTGAGAATGAGAGGCTGACTATTTCTTCCAGTCAGGCAAAAGGAGAGCAAGAGGGTTCCACCTTAGTAGGTGAAGGTGAGGGTGTGAGGTGTGTGAGTCAGGGGGAGCCCCTGATGCAAGAAAAGAGAGAAATTGAGAGGAATGCAGGTACTTGAGAAATAAGGGCGGAAGAAGCACCTACAGCCATTGCACATGAGTTAATGGATGTCAGTGATGCTGAAAGGGAGCGATTGATCCAATTAGATTATCAACATGAACTGGATCAAATCAACCTGAATGCTGAGACATTTACTCATCTTGTTACAGCCTATCAAGTTTTGGTTGGACAGGGCAATGTGGAGGCAGAACAGATGTTGCATTTAGTACATACAACTGAATCAATGTCTAGGGCAAAGGAAGCTATCAACAATCTGCCTCCAGGAGCTGGTGAAGACTTTGAGTATGACTCTGAGTTTGAAGAGGACAGTGATAATTCTAGAAGTGGTGAAGGAGGAGAAGCAGGCCCTTCCACTCTACAAGAGATGCCTCCTTGGTTGTTCTCCAATTCCTACATTCACAATGACACCAAGGCAGTCATTCTCAAGAACTATCAAAGGGCTCATAGAGAAGCACAAACATCTAATCCTCTTCATGCCACCACCATCCAAAACTTTGTGTCATCTCTTCAACTTCATCAGACTCACATCCTACAACAAAGAGCCAGCACAGATGACATCAAAGGCCACATTGATGAGGTAAAGGGTGCTCTAGAAAGGAGAGTTGATGCAGTAGCTCCCTCTACCTCTCAAAGATTCAAACATGACAAGTTGGTAAAAGATGTGGCCAGTCTTACTGTGAGGATGGACAAGATGGAAAAGCAGATGGACACCTTCTTGGCCAATCAAGCCCTACAGACTCAGCTTCTGCAACAGTTGCTGTAGGCTACTGGTGTTCCTCAAACCCTTGATGATAACAAAAAGGGTGAGAGTGCACTAGTGGCCTCTGAACCAGTAACTACTTCAGTCCAGGGTGTGCCATCAAGTGAGGGGGAGACACCTCAAATAATTGCAAATCCAAGCGAGTTTCAACTCACAAAGGTGGTTCTATCTCCAGCTAAGGATGCTCAGACATTTCTCAACTCTGAGAGGCTCATCAAGGAGTCCATCTTCAAGGCTGTGACCTCCTCTTCATCAAAGTTTGTGCATGTCCACACAAAAATTCTTAAAGTTCTCACTCCTGACACTATCATTCTGGAGAAAGAATATGATGCTGAACATTCTCATGTCAAGGAGTTTGAACCTATCTTCAGTGGCAGGACTGGTTCACCACCTAGAAATCATGGCAAGAACAAGCTAGAAGTGGATTATCCCTTCCCCAAGCCAGATGAATCTAAGGTATTGGCAGCTCAAATCAACGACCTCAAAGCTTCCACAGATGTGATGCTCAAAGAGGGGATGACTGTCATCTACATGAATGGTAAAGAAATTCACATCACAAACAGCCATCCCAGGTTCAATGAAGCCAAAAGAGAAGAAATCTCAAGATTGAGGAGAGAAGCCAATCCCCGGGGTTTTGAATCTACACCTGAAAAACAGGCTAGATTGGACCTAGAACTAATAAGGGAGATGGAAGAAGAAAGTAGTGAGGCTGTAGAGGAAGAGACCCCTACTAAAAGAAAAGTAAAGAAGAGGAAGACAGTGCCAAAGACCAATCCAATCAGATGGAAGCAAAGATCAAACATGCATGTCTCTCCTGAGAAAGTGGAAGAGAAGAAGGATACTGGGAGAAGACTTGTATTTGAAGACCTCATTCCATCTTCAACTCAATATCAAACCACCTATCATGAAACTCTTGTAGAGCCCAAAGATGAGCCTGTTGAGTTTGAAAACTTGGTATTCCCTAAGTTCATTGCTGAAGCTGAGAAGAAGAAAAAGAAAAGAGCTCAACAAGGACCAATCAAACTGAATGTTGTAACAACAGTTGCCAAGCCAATTGAGGACAAGGCAGACTATGTATACATTGCAGACATACATGAGTATTCATCCATGGATCTCTACCTTGATGAAGTAAGTGAAGTAAAAGTGTTGATGTATATTTTTAGAGTATCGTTCGCAGGGAAGGACTGATATCAATATCAATACCAATTCCAAGTCTTTTGTCTCTTATAATTCAGAAGTGTGGATAATATTTTAGTGGTGTGTGACTATCTACTAATTAACTAGTAAACAATTGAAACCTATATAATATATGTGAGAGAAAACATCCAAGAATCAGGGTTCTTCAATTGGCTATCATGAATGTCTAATTTGTGTCTCTTGTTTGCTAAAAACAATCCTTCTTATATTTATAAAATCCTCTCCCAAGGTAGATTATAGTGCCTACAATTATTCCTTGAACGCCACTCCCATGGTCATACAAAGCACAACTATAGACTATTAAAAACCAAGGATTATTAGTTTCACAATTCGCATATCAATCTCCCGATCTAATACTTAAATTGTGTCTATCATATTATGTACTAGAATCATAAATCCTCTCCCGATTCGTTATAATTCCTATGGATACAATAAAAGGTTCGCAACTCCTCTAATTGTATTAAGAGCTCAATGACAGATTAACAATAACAAGAAAATCACAATATAATCAAACATATATAATAAGCCAATGAATACTACCCAACCCTTGGATCAAGGGATTAACTATTCATGATTGAATAAAACATATATAAATTAATACCACAAATCATGAGCATAAAAGTTTAAGCACGAAGAATACAACTTTACAAGTTCCTTTGAAATCCGGATGAATCCCTTCACTCCTTCTCCCAATCTCACTCTCAAGTTGTTTCTCTCCCTTCTCTCTCAAGAATACGGTTATCTCTAATTCTATTCTATATTATAATATGTTATGCTGGTCTTTGACAATATGTATATAAACCTAATATAAAAGAGTTTTTAATACTCTCTAGGAAAATACAAGTAATTTTCCAAAATAAATTGGATTATGTAAGTGAAATTCGTATTCTGACTTCCAGGCCTGTTTCGGGTCTGGTCCAGTTAGAATCTTGATGCTGGACCACCTTTGGGTTGTAAATAATTCTGTTATCTTCGCATGGGCTGTAAGATCGTCTAATTCTGATGTGTAGAACTCCGGTTATGACCCAAACAATGATGTATGTGCGTGTAGACCAATAAATCCGAATTTCCTTGTATTTTATGTCCAAATAACTCCAATTCCTTCCAAGTTTAGGAATTCTTTATTTCCTGTCATAAAACATTAAACTCTAATTAATAATAATCAATTATTAATAAAACACTATAAATATGAGAATAAAATCATATAAAAAATATATAAATATATATTCTATCACAGACAAATTCAGAGTTCTGCCTGAAAGACTTACTTTTGTCTACAAAGGAGGGAGGGTGAGATCATGGTCCTTGCAACAAGTACTAAATGAAGGATATTCCACCTTAGTGAAGATTTTCTCAAGCTTCAAGAACACAAGGGGATTTTTTGAGGTTGCAAGAGGTGCAGTGTTGAAGAAGATTGAAGATATTATGGATAGATGGAATTCCCCTAACAGTTTGCCCAGGAAGATAAAGATCCCTTACAATGGACAAAGAATTCATCTCCAACCTTACTGGGTGATGGAATTCAAAGATGACAAGGGCTATAGAAGATTCTTCAGGATTGAAGACCAACTGTCTAAGGCCAACACTAAGTATCTTAGATGCTTGCAAGCAAAGATAGATCCAAAGATTGCAGAAGAAGATGCATTCTACATGAAACTTCAAGAGCAAATTGAGGTCAACTATGCTAAGGAAGGGAGACAAAAGATTCAGCCTCCCAGAGAAAAGAAAAAGAATTAAATTTTGCTCAGGCTAGAGGAGCAACCTTAAATTCCACTCAGTAATTTCTTATCTTAAACTTTGCAGCTTAATACCGTTATGTTCTTTTATTACAATATTATCATAATGTGTTTTGTTATCATCAAGACCTTTAATTTATGGTTGTTATTCTATCAGACATAAATTGGGGGAGATTGTTAGGAAATATGTTGTTCTTGATGATAACTTAACATATAACACATTTCTGTATAAGTCATTTTGTAACTAACAACGGATGACATACTTTCTGTAGTATCCGTTGTTGGGAAGCTTATCCACGGATAAGTAATCATGTAGCATATTCAATTTTACTCTAGTCTAAGGATTGAATGTATTAAGTACTAAGTCATGTTGACTTTCAGTAGATAAGCAGGATATGATAGCTAATTGTAAATAGGTTGTGCTATGTAATTCTGTTTAAGTGAAAATGAAAGACAACGGATGAAGACTTAATGCTATCCACGGATGATCAACTTAATGCTATCCACGGATAATCAAGAACACTACCAACGGATGAAGCTCAAGACTAAAGGTTGATGGTGACTTGACACTGGTGGAAGCACATGGGTTGATAGAGTAAACAAAAAGAACATGGAAGCCAAACACTGGTGAACCTCGAAGAAGAAGGAACATTCCATTCCATGCAAACATAAGAGATGTACAAACAAGCCAACTTGTCAAGAGTACAACATCTCAGTCACATGCATCTGGAATGAAGAAACAAGCATACTGGACCTAGAAAATAGAGATAGTTTTTGTCTGTAGTATGACTTGTAAACTTGGGTCTTTTATAACCAAGTGTAGAAGTTCTTTGAAAATAGAGAAAACAGTTTACATTGTCTTTGCTTAGGTTTTCTCTCTTACATTTCTTCAAAGCAAAGAACTGTAATGGCAACTTTGTATTTATAACCAAATATCACAAATTATTTCTTCAATATATATCTCAGGTGGATCACAAAACAATCCACCTGAAATTTTTAAAAGCACTATGTTCTTATCTTTATTCTGTTTCTGCAATTTAGTTTATTTGTTCTTACTTTCAAATTGCAGAAAAGTTGTAAAAATCAAGAATTGTACTGGGAATAACAGACCTTTTCGATATGTTTTTGTTGATATTATAACTTCATTTTTAGCTTAAAACAGTCGGGTCATGTTCCTTGTAGAACCCATTGTCTAAGAACTCTAAGAACTATTATATATATATATATATATATATATATATATATAGGCCATTGTTCCAGAGAGAACCATCTTATATAGAGAATCGGGGAGAACCATATATTCTATTATAGAATCTCATAAATAATTTTAAATTTTTTTACATAAAATATATAATCTGATTCTAATGTAGAATATTAACATATACAAACTTTATAAAAAATTTAACATTTAAAATTTGAATAAAAACATTGATTTTAAATTTGATTCCGCTGCAGAATCATTTTGGGTAGATTTGATTCTGCTGTAGAATCACTTTGGACTATTTGACTAATTTTCAATTTTTTTAATAAAAAAAGTAGTTTAATTTCGGTTTTTGATTTAATAATTGAAATTTATAATCATATCTAATAAAAAATGTGATAAAAATATGTATTATGAATATTTATATAATGATTCTCTTCGGGACTCTGTATAAGAAGTTCTCTCTTGATTGCCACCCTATATATATATATATATATAGTTCAGGGGTAAAGTTGTCCAGAAACATAAGATATACAATTTGACGCAACTTATATTTGATTAACATTTATAATCAAACACCAACATCGATCACAAAATCCTCCATTAAAATCACAAAATCTAACCATTATTTTCATCAATTTTTGATAGAAAATTCAAGTTATGGTATAAATACACTATGAAATAATAGTGTTCAACATCAGAATATTTACATACAAGTAAGTTCAGTTGTAGAATTTTACAATTCATGTGCTTGACTTAAAATTCAGAGTGCATATATTTTAAGTTTCAGTTGTAGAACATTAAAGGTATGATATAAATATATAATATGAGATAACAATGTTCAACAACAGAACATTGTAAAAAAAAATAAGTTTAGTTGCAGAACTTTGTAAAAGAAAGTAAATTCAGTTGTAGAACTTTGAAGTTTATGTTCAAAATTTTTAAAGTTCGGTAGCAGAACACTGTGGTCTTACTACGAAACAAAATAGGTTCAGTAATAGAAATCTATAATCTTAGGAATTATTTTCTTGTAAAAAATGTTTTTAATAAAATAAATTAAAATTTTTAAAGAAAACAAATTTTAATATTGAAAAATCAGCCAAAAAATATGTGAGATGAAAATTATTAATAAAAAGAGGTGAGTAACTGATTAAATTTTCTTATTTAAATTAATTGAGTTAATAGTTTATTTGTTTTTATTTCCAACAATACCCTTATAAAATTTTGTACTTAAAAATGAAATGAATCGGACAATTGATTTAAAGGTAATCCAACTACTGATAGTAGTTCTATGGTTCTTTTTTAGTATTGGGTTCTCTCGTAATACTTACCCTAAAACAGTATGTTGTATGTTTTTTATTAGTATAATCTATGTTGTAATATTGTATGTTGTTCTATGCTGTGAATGTGATTTCGTGCCTAAAATTATTAATTATATTTTATTGTATTATGCATTACTAATCAAATCGAGTTGTCATGTTTGGGTTAAATTAGTAGGTGGCCAAATATGATTTCTTAATTTGTGCCTCAAAGAGATAATATAGTTCCATAATGTGAGCCGGTGGAGTTTTTTTTTTTTTTTTTTAAATTTTAAGTTATGTAGTGTATATGATATTTAAGAGTGATTATTTCAATTTCGATTTCAAAAATTATAGTTTTAATGCACTAATTTATTATCTAAATTAGGTCCATGTGTTTAATGTCCATTAATGTGGTTTTAAATGTTAAATAATGAATATAAGTTACATGCTTTCATTTTATTTATTGTGCTCATTTTTGTCCCGGTTACCTACTTTAAAATATGTGAATTTTGTTTTTATTTATTTTTTTTTGAATGCACATTTACTTGTCAGTTTTATAAAATATGTGTTTTTTTAGTTAATACTAGCATAAAAGCTCGTGCGAGGCACAAGCCGCTAGCCTAAATTGTGTTTATAAATTATTCTATTCATGATCATTATCGTTTCAAGTATATGATTGATGTATATAGAGTTTTTTTTATTGATGGTATATGTAGCTATTGGGTGCTTACTTAAGTAAGTTCAAGTTTTTAATTTAGAAATTAATACGAGTATTACTAATAGCTGTCATGTTAGTTTACAATTTTTTTTGCGGGATAGAATAGATACTGGGTGTTCTAGATAAGTTTTAGAACATTGCAATCCTAAATTTTCTTCCAATTCTCCAAGATGTTACATTCTGGAGAGTAGGTTTTATTACTGATTTTGATCAAAAGCCTTCCTAAATCTTCTAATACTCTACTTAGGTCTTGCGCTTTCAGTTCTTAAAACTTTCTTTCTAACTTGTTCATATCTTTTCTTGCAATTTGTTGATTTTAAGCATTCTTTTCCTTTGTTTCGTTTCCTCTATCTTTCAGACTTTCAAAACATCGAATAATTCAGTGCCAAATAATTAGCCCAAACGCAACAACTTGGGTAATCCACAAACCCACCCCAGGTTCCCAAAAGATCATGATTTATTGGTGCAATTTATAGTAATACTTTGTGTTATAAACTGAACTAAAGTCCCAACTCTTCTCGATTTTGAGACTCGAGTGGTACAAACTCCTCCACTTAAACTCTTGACGTCATCGTTAGATCTGAACGTATAGCTCATAGGTCCAAGATCGTACATATCTAGCGATTGTGAAATAATACTGGCTAGTTTATGTGCCCACCTCTGGACCTCAGTCCATGTGGAATAATACCATCAGTCTTCGTGTCCCCACCTCCAGCAACTTCACGAATCAACCGTCGGCCAATTGGCCCAAATGCAATAACGTGGGTAATCCACAAACCCACCACAGGTCTCCAAAAGATCATGATTGTTGGTGAACTTAGTAGTTGTACTTTGTCTTATAAACTGGACTAAAGCCCCCACATTTCTCGATGTGAGACTCAGGTGTTACAATATGTTTTAATTTAATAATATTTCAATCTATTGTCAATATTAGTTCTTTATATATATATAATTTTCAAATACAATAATTTTTTTATTTTACTACTAAATTTTTAAAACATAATTATGTTTAAATGACCTGGGTTTGTCTAACTGATAATAATATTAACATTCGTGAAATATTATTTGTTATTATAACTTCAATTCTCATATTTTGTTGCATGAACCCGTGCAAGGCACGGTCATTTTCTAGTGATTAAAATAAAATTTTATTCTTTGCGTTTTAAATATTTTATTTAGTTATATTTGTACATATTTTGTTCGTCTCGTTATAATATACTTACTTTAATTTATATAGATAATTGGAATGATCGGGGCCTATGATTTTAAATAACTCGGGGTGTATAATGTGATCGATCCGATCATAATATTTTTGTATGCTATATAATATTTTGTTTTCTAAATTTTTTTAATAGGACTATATATTTTTATCTATTTATTTTTTACACAAATTAGTATCACCAAGTATTTTTCCAACCCAAATTTATGTGTTTATATTGTCCAACCTTTTCAACATGATCATATAATTCGTTTAATTTTTTTTGTTGTACTATCTATTTATTTTTATTATATCATCTTTTAAATTGTTTTAATTCAAAACAAATAGTTTTCATATGTTATATATATGTATATATATGTATATATTAATCCAATTCCAAATACCTAATTATTTTCTTCCATAAAATAACATTAAAATTCATGTGATAATAATTAAAAATGTCTCATATACACAATGCATCCAATCTAATTATAAATATACTCACTTTTATTATATCTATCTATTTATATTGTATTATTAAGACCGAAACATTGAAAGTTTTGTAGTCAGTCGGTACGGTACTCGTATTTTGGTATTTGCAATTTAGTTCTTTTGGTTTTACAACTTAACCTTAATTTATTAAAAACAACGATTTTGATCAAAATATAATGTAGTCGATCGATTAGAATGATACTCATATTTTGATATTTGCACTTTAATCCCTTTACTTTTGAAACTTAACCTTGATTTATTAAAAACAACAATTTTAATTAAAATATATTTTTTAAATACTGTCAAACACAAAATTCTTGAAACATAATTTAATCACGCTCAAACACAAACACATACGTCAATTCAACACCGAGTTCAACAATCATATAAAACTATTTAAATTTAACTTCATCCTCGTTAAAAAAAGTATAAAATAAAATAAATTATTAAAATACATATAAGATAACAAATTTAAAAGGCATCTTTGCATTGCACCGATCCTATGCTTGTATACATAAGAAGAATATTCATAAATATCATGTATATATTTTATCGATATGAGCTATATAATAATGCTTATTGTAGAGATAGACATTCACCCCTTCCCGCCCAACCCCGATCCATTCTTTGCCCCATTTCGGGCGGAGAATTGAGAACCTTTTTGACGATCGGGAAGAAATATGTAAACATTTCGGGGATCGGATGGGGTCAAGGATTAGTGTCTCCATGCCACGCTTCCCGGTCCCCAATTTCTATATTTAACAAAAATATTATATATTTACATGTATATTAAATAAATTATTGTGAATAAATATGATTTGTATATATTATTATAGTTTAAACTTTCAATCCATTTTTCTAATTCAAAGTTTTCACATGTAGAATACAATTAAATTACAATAATATTTATTTTATCTCTTATTTTATATAAATCTTAATTTGAATTATTATTTAAAATATTAAATTAAATTCAAAATATAAATTATATATCATGATTTATCAAACTAATTTTATTGTAAAATTTTAAAGAGATTTTCTATAGAGATTTTATAGAAATTAATAAGTATGATTTAATAATTTAAATATATTGTATAGTACAAGAAAAGTTAGACCCTTATATAGGAAAATAGAATATATTATAGTTAAAGTTACACAACCAGAATATTTATTTAAAACTAAAGGAAAGATAAAAATACACTACACTTAATATTATTTTTGAAACTTAATATAAAAATTTTATAAGATTGGTAGTATATAGTTTTGTATAATATTTTTATAATTAAAAAATAAATATTATAAATATATTTTGCAAACATACTCTCAAAAAAGAATTAAAAAATTAAAATTTAATAAACATTATAAATCACCATGATTTTTACTTAAAAGTTTAAATAATAATTAATATAGGATTAAGAATGATGTGAGGTTTATGTAATGTGATTTTTCATTCAAAACCAAAAGAAGTCATGTAGCTCAATGGTTATATAAGAATTATTTTCGTAAATTATCCCATGTTCTCCTGTTATTTATAGAAGAAATTTTCATTTATATCATTCATATTTTATTGAATGGTATTAACGTAACCTATGATAATTTTCTTGTACCCAAGTCGTGGGGCCATAAATATTAGATAATGGCATTTTGACCATATTTGATGGTAATTTTGTGTCAAAATTTTTAAATACAAATATTCTATATATTTTAATAAATCATGTTAGTTAAGTAGGTTTTCAAGTTCTAACTAAAGGGATACATTTGGTTAGATTTTATTTTATTAAAATTTAACTTTTTGTAAAAAAAAAGGTTTTAATTTTTGAAATTTATTTAATTAATTTTTTCTGTTTTCTGGTGGTGAAAATTTAGGCAAGTAAAACAAGTATAAATTTGTAAACTCAACATTAAATTACTTAATTACAATAAATAAAAGTATGACACACCGAAAATGATAATACCTTAGTTATTTATACTTTGATTGGACAATCTAATTTATATATTTGTCTTTTTTTAAAATGTTATTTTTGACAACAAATTTCAAAAAAAGAAGTTAAAACATGACTTATGACGACTGAAAAAGTAGCAAATAAGAATGAGTAAAATAGAATTTATAATATATTTCAAAATTAGTGAAATGGTTGGTATTGTTGGTAACCACATAAAGTGATGTGTGTGATATATTTAATATTAAATTTTCAAAATTTTCAATTTAAGGAAGGAATTTAGGAAATTTGATCGGAGTGCGAGTTTTTATGCAATTTCGTAATATTATTTTGTTAATATTAGGAATATTATTTTTAGGAATAATATTTTTAAGATTAAAAATATTATTTTGTTAATATTATTGTTTCTTTTAAATCAAATCTTAACATGCAAAATTTTTAATTTTGTCGAACCTATGAAATTATGTATACATTCCGATATTTTGATTATTTATAAAATAAACGACATATATATTGTTTAGAAGTAGAAAAATTATTAAATAAAAATTTAAAAAGAAAATAAATATGAATAATAATCAATATCAATAAATAACTTCTTATATATAATAAGCGTAAGGTTATTAAACCATCATTAAATTAAAGATAATTTTGTTAGCTTCGCGTGGGTTGTAAAATCGTTAAAATCTCTTGTCTAAAACTCAAGATAGAACCCAAACAGTAAAGTGATTATCTAAATTTTAATAAATATATTTTTTTATTGTAGCACCAATTTAATTTTTTTCCTAATTCTTTTAAATTTATAAATTCTATGTTTATTTCAATAAAATATTAAAATTAATTTAAGAAACAATTAAAATTGATTTGGTCTGTGTACGATCACTATACGACCAAATTAATAATTACAATTAGATCTTAAATAGATTAATGAGAATTGTTAGATCTAATATTAAAAAGTGTATCTGGTTAATAATAGAATTATATTTAAATACTAAAAAGTGTATTTTGATAATTTAAAATTTTTCTATGTAAAAATTCTTAAATATCTTTTTTTCTTTAATTTATGTATAGTTCCGGTTTGATAATAATTGTTAAACCAATTATCAAGATAACAATTCATATTGATTACAATATTACAAATTATCAATATAATGCTCATGTAGATCATACTTACACGTGTACCCGAGACTTAGGAGAACTCGAATAAATTTAAACACTTTTTTTTTCGAAGAAAAATAACAATTTGATTAATCCAAATTATAATTATATTATTTTACATATAACAATTATAAAAGGATAATATCAAAATATTATTAAAATATTGAGGGTTTCATATTCATAAACAATAATTTTTAATATAATACTTATATTAAAATGTGTATTTGATTAAATGTATGATTATATTTAAATACTAAGAAGTGTGCTTTGATAATTTAAACCAATTATAAATTGATTTTCTATATTGAATTGAATTGAATGATATCCTTATTATATTAAATCCTTATATATAAGCACAAATAATAGAGATCTTATCCAAAATTTTGGTTGTACGGGGACAACCAAATTCCATTAGATCTTAACTAGATAAATGAAAATCATTAGATCAAATATTCAAAAAAGTGTATTTTATTAATAATAGGAATATATTTAAATTCTAAAACATGTATTTTGATAATGTAAACCAAATATAAATAAGTTTTCTATATTGAATAGAATTATCCAGATAAAAAATTTGTGACTTTCTTTTGGACAATTCCAATTAGATAAAAATTGTTAAACCGTCTTTTAATTAAAGATAATTTAGTTATCTTCATGTGGGTTGTAAAATCGTCAAAATCTTTTTTTTAAACACAAGATAAAGCCCAAATTAGTAAAGTGAGTATTTAAATTATAATAATTATTATTATGTCATCATTATTTTAACGCCAATTTAATTACTTTTTTCTAACTATTTTAAATTTAGAAATCTATGTTCAAAAATTAAAATCAATCTAAGAAAAATTCAAATCAACAAAGAATATAATAATATGAGGATAAAATTTTATAAAATTGTGCATATTTTTTATCCTATTTTATTAAGTTTTAGATCATAACTAATCAAATATTATTTATTATAAAAATCATAACTAATTTCATTGTTAGCAGGACTATATTCATATTATAAAAAAACTGTATTTTGAACTCATAGAGGCCTAACTTTTTTTAACATATATACATTGTAAATTATTAATTTCGAAACTTTAAAAGTTTGTTAATCAATTAGTATATTACTTTTCTGAAAAATCGTACTTTACAAAAAATATTATCAAATAACCTATGTCTGCAAGAAAAAAATGAAAAAAAAAATCTTATTTTTCAAAAAAACCTGTAAAATCTTATTTTTTTACAAAAAAATTATATTTTAATTGATAATTTATTTTCTTAAAAGTTCAAAGTTCCCGCATTATTAACATATTACAAAAAAGTGTATATTATATTTTAGCAATAAATATTTAAAAAAATTAAAAATTAAAAAAAAAAAAAAATATTTAGAAAAAATAATGATGTTATCCTGGTAGTTTGGTCCTAAATACTGCCAAAATATTCTCAACCGTTAGATCTAATACTTTTAAAAATAGATGATCAAGATTATATCATATAAAAAGAAGTTATTATCTAAAAATGATATAAGTTAAAAGATATTATATTAGGATTTGATTTTCCAAAAAGTTAAAACATAAAAATAGTTGTAATTAAATAAGGAAACTCATTTAATACCAAAATAATAAAAATCGTTTAATCTTAAAATAAATAGGTGAAAACCGTTAGATTTAACATTAAAAACTGTATTTGGTTAATAAATGGTATTATAATAATGTAAACTACATATAATTAGATTTCCTAAATCGAATAGAATTCTCGACATTAAATTTCGTCACTTTATTCTCTTTTTAGTTTTAGAATAGTTTTTAATTGAAAAATAACTATTAAACCACAACTAAATTAAAGATTATTTTGTGAATTTCATGTGGACTGTAAAATTGGCCAAATCTAACTTTTATAACTCAATATAAACAAATATTAAATTGAGCGTGTAAAATATAATAAATATCAAATTTTTAACTATAATGTTTTTTGGCTAAATCTTTTTTAACAATAATTTAATCATGTAAACTAATAACTTTTAAATATTAAAATATTCATAAATAAATATAATTATAAATATTAAAAAAAACAATCGTGTGTTGCAGAGGTAATAAAAACATAATTATAAACAGAATAATTATAAATAAAATTTAAGTCAGAGGTATATATAACGCGGGGACAAAGTAATTAAGGGCCGTTACAAATAGCCACGTGGAACACAGTACAGCTGATCGACCGTTAGATTAGAACTGATCTAGCAGCCGGTATTTGAGATTGCTACCGTTATAAATTGGACTCCTGAGTCATTTGAAAAACAGAAAAAATAACTCTGATTATGTATATTGATAGGCTATGTGCAGCCGGGACCCGTCCCGGACCCCGGACCACTACCAACGAACCCGGACTCACATCTCAATCATGGTCCACCAACTAGTCTGGATTCATATTTTGTCACGACTCACCTCCAAGTCCTAGCCCGTATCGGAGTCATAGCTCATCCATAAGTCCGAACTCGTACGGGAGTCATGGCTCATCTAGTAATCCGAACTCATATTGGAGTCCTGGCTCATCTACTAGTCCGAACTTGTATCGGAATCCGGGTCCATCAATAAGTCCGAGCTCATATTGTAGTCCGGACTCACCTACAAAACTCGAGCTCACAGATTGGGCTTAAGTTCAAAGTTTAATCCATCCCTGGCGACAAAGGCAATAACTCACATGAAGACTACACATTGGTACATGACGTGGTTAGGTCATGACGGATGGCCACACCTGGTGACGACACGTAAAGATTCCTAATGATTGGGATAATTATTTCCTATTTAGACCACACGCCAGCAGGAGCCTGGCACACGATGCCACAATCCTTCACCTGGACACGTGCAATCCATCAACATCACCCAGGTGTCCTACCTACCTAGGATTCAACGCTCATGATTGCAGGTACAACCCCTAAACCCTAATCCTGGGCCTATATATAGACCAAGGAGGAAAGGTGTAGGGGTTACATTCTCTTTGGCACACCTAACCTATACACACACCCTCCATATTTAGATTTCTCTATATTCCTATCTCCCTTTCCAAAGCCGTTACTTATTCTCACGCCGGAGGCGCCGCCAGGGTCCCAACCCCCCTCCGGTGTTGTTTTGCAGAGTCCCAACCGCAGCGACACCGCTTCCAGGCGTGGGATCGGCCGGGGAAGAACTAGATCGGGATCTGGAGTTATCATTTGGCGCTAGAAGGAGGGGAACTTTGTCTTTTGGTCTCGGTGCCACTAGACTCACCGTCATCAACAAGCTCCTTCATCTTTGAAGGAGTCCTGATTCAGTCCAGTAAGATCTAAACAAACCCACCTTTTGTAACCATAAAAATGAATTCTTTAGCCAATCTCTTTAACGTATGCATGTTCCTTAACCTTACTTGGCCCAGATCTGTTTATTTTTAGCCTTGTTTAGCCGTATTTAGCTGTCTTGCTCCAGTTATTGCTTAGATCTACATCGTTCTCTTGTAGATCTGCCTTGAAAACCTGTTTTCTTGCTTAGAGAAACATTAAACCCAGAAAGTGCATGCATACGTTGATTTACCTTCACTGAATAAACCCAGATCTAGTTGAGATTTTCTTTTCCATCGGAAATTGTTACAAATTGTGTCAAAAATTTTGTCGCATAATTGTTGTTATTGAACCATGGCTCGAGGAAGCAAGTCCACAATGAGACCCGCAACTAGCACCCCAAGACAAGAACCAACCCCCAACCCGAACCCTAATACTGTGGAAATACCAACACCCCTGGCCCTAGCATCTCAGATAATCCGGCCTAATGATGCCCGGGTGGAAATTGAGGTTAACAAATACAAGTACACTGATGTTGAAATGGAAGCCGGACTCATGGAGAACCTAACTGGGAACCAGATTGCTGATGCAGTCCGGATGTATAAAGAAGCTCGGATGAATGAAGTAGATCAAAATGAGCACTCTAATGATTCTGGGGAATCTCGCCGATCCCGTGGCTCGGTTTTTGACCGAATTGGGGGCAGAGACAAGGAAGGCCGGAAGAGAACACATCACAGAACCCACAGTAAAAACCAAGACACTGAAGCTGAGAAACTCAAGAAACTAGCCGAGCTAAGGGAGAAAATCCGGGTTGAAGAACAGGCTAAACTCGACCTACGGGTCCAGAAGAGAATCCAGGAGGAGGAAGCCCGGATTCTGGGCAAAACTCATGACAGAAGAAGGGCCCGGGCCCCAAGTCTTGACATAATATCAGATGAAGAAGAGCCCCAGGAGGACTTGATGGACATGATCCACGAACTACAGAAAAAAGTTGGCCAGGATTCGGGAATTGATATAGGGGATACCTTGACACCATTCAGCTACTCTCTAGAGGCCACACCCAGGCAGAAAAATCTCAAACACTACAACTTTGATTCCTTCAATGGCTTGGGTGACCCCGAAGAGCATGTTAATTACTTTGAACAAATTGCAATGATATATTATTACAATGATCTAACTAAATGCAGGTTTTTCGCCTCAACCCTCAAATCCGGGGCACAGAGATGGTTCAGCCGAATCCCTTCTCGAAGCATCCACAATTGGAAGCAGTTTCGGGAATCCTTCTTGAGACGCTTCCGAGCCAATAAGACCCATGAAATGCACATGTGCCACCTAGAAACAGTCCGGCAAGCTCGGGGAGAGGCGTTGGCCGCTTATATGAAACGCTTCCAGGAAGCAATCAACAATGTGAGCAACCTGGATGAGCGTGAAGCACTCACAATTTTCAGAAGGAATCTGGACCCGGACAACAATGAAAGATATGTCCTTGACCTCATCCACAAGGAGCCACAGAGCCTGGCGGTGGCCTATTCCATGGCAGCCCGGTTCATCAAAGAAACAGATGTCCTTCAAGCTATGAGGATGACCAGACAGGGACTCTCTCCAACCCGGACTGATGACCGTCCAAAAAACAATTTCCACCAAGATAAAAAGTTTAAGCCCAACAGACAAAGCAACTACATCCAAAGCTCCCAGCTTACAGTACCAGCTCTTCTCCCGGACTCTAGTCAAAAGAATGAGTCCGGACAGACCAAACCCAAGCGTGAGCCCAGACCCGAGCCTAATTGGACTCCTCTCAACCGGGCTCGCGCGGACATTCTTAAAGAGGTACGGGACAAACCATTCTATTACCCTCCCAAACCAATGCTCACAGCCCCAGAAAACCGGTCAGTTCACAAACATTGTGACTACCACGAAACCCACGGGCATACAACCGAAAATTGTCTCTCTCTGAAATTCTTTGTTGAAGACCAAATCAAAAAAGGCAACATGGGGCAGTATGTAGCCCGGAGGGTTGCGGATCGAGGAGAGGGGTCCGGAAAAGACAAGAATGTTGTGAATGTGGTCATGGGAGGATCAAATTCACCTCCGAGAAGCCCGGACTCCGGAGACGAAGTAATGATGGTGCAGGCCTGTCCGGAACAAGTAATAACCTTCAGCAAAGATGACTTTGAAGGCATCAACCCGAACCACAACGAAGCCCTGGTTGTGAGTCTTGACATAGCAGATAATGAGGTCAGAAGAGTCCTCGTTGATAATGGATCTTCTGTCAACATTCTTTTCAAACATACAATGGACCGGATGCAGCTGGGCAGCATAAGAATGAATGATTGCAGGGAGGATCCCCTCTATGGATTCGGGAACAACTTGGTCCCCATCCAAGGAACCCTTTATCTACCAGTACTGTTTGGCACTTTCCCGAAGCAGGTTAGCAACCTGGTCAAATTCTATATCATCAACACTCCCTCCTCGTATAATGTCATTTTGGGAAGGCCAGCCTTGACAAAGCTCCAAGCTATAACATCAACCCCACATCTAAAGTTTAAGTTTCCAACACCCGGAGGAATTGGCGAAGTCCGGGGAGATTTCGAGATGGCTAGCAGATGCTATGGCCAGGCCTTGGTCATGGCTGAGACTGACCCGGAGAACAAAAGGAAGGCGAACTCTTACCAGAAGAACATCAGCAGAAAGAAGCACAGGTACAACCAGAAAAAAGAATCCGGAAAGGAAGTCCAAAACATAGAAAATACATCAGCCCAGACTTACCTTGACCAGGTGGTGCAAGCCCGGGTTCAACAATATGTTTCAAAATCAGAAATGGGAAAGGTGGAAGCTGCTGTTGAACTCGAAACGATCGAGTTAGAAGAAGGGAACCCGGAGAGGAAGGTTAAAATTGGAACCGGGCTGGACACCGTATTCAAGAAGGAGTTAACTGAGTTACTCCGGGAGTATGCAGACGTTTTTGCTTGGAGCCCGGATGACATGCCCGGACTCCAGGAGTCAGTTGCTATGCACAGCTTAGATGTTGACCCTAGAAAGAAGCCGGTAAAGCAGAAGAGGAGAAGCTTTGCCCCAGAAAGACAAAAGGCAATCGATGAAGAGGTTGAAAAACTTCTCAAAGCAGATATAATTTGTGAAATCAAATATCCGGAATGGCTTGCGAACGTAGTCTTAGTCAAGAAACCAAATGGAAAGTGGCGAATGTGTGTGGACTACACTGATCTAAATGCTGCCTGTCCAAAAGACCCTTACCCACTCCCAAGTATTGACCAGCTCATAGACGCAACAGCCGGGCATGTTATGCTGAGCTTCATGGATGCCTTCTCCGGCTATAATCAAATCAAAATGAACCCGGCTGATATAGCCAAGACTGCATTCATCACACACCGGGCTGTTTATGCCTACAAACTCATGCCATTTGGACTAAGGAACGCTGGGTCCACATACCAGCGAGCTATGGTGGAAATATTCAAGAGTCAGCTAGGAAGAAACCTGGAATCCTACGTTGATGACATGATAGCCAAGTCCACCAAAGTTCAGAACCACATTGCTGACTTGAAGGAATGTTTTGACAACCTAAGGAAGCAAGAAATGAAGTTGAACCCAGAGAAATGCACTTTCGGGGTGGAGGCTGGAAAATTTTTGGGATTCATGATTAGTCAAAGAGGAATTGAAGCTAACCCGGAAAAGATCAAGGCCATAAGAGAAATGAAGGAGCCCCGGACTCAGAAGGACATACAGAAGCTAGCCGGGTCCCTGGCGGCTTTAAGAAGGTTCATCCCTAAACTTGCTGAACGCTGCTTACCTTTCTTTACACTGCTTAAAGGAGCTCAGAAGAAAAAGGAGATTATTTGGAGTCCGGAGTGCCAGAGCTCTTTTGAATCAATTAAAGAATACCTAGCCGAACCACCGGTTTTGACCAAACCAGAACCCGGAGAGCCACTCAGCCTCTATCTCTCTGCAGGAAGCCTGACTGTGGGGGCAGCTCTAATCCGGGATCATGAAGGCCAGCAGAAACCAGTCTACTATGTGAGCCAAGTGCTCAAGGATGCTGAGATACGTTATCCGAACCTTGAAAAATTTGCTTTCGCTTTGGTAACTGCATCTCGTAAATTGAGACATTATTTCCAAGGGAGAGAGATTAAGGTAATAACTGATCAACCACTCAGGAAAATCATTCACAAACCTGATATCTCGGGAAGATTGGTTAACTGGGCTATTGAGTTAAGCCAATTCTCCCTCACCTTTGTCCCAAGAACATCAATCAAGGCCCAAGTTCTAGCCGACTTTATTGTGGAATGTTCTTTTCCCGAACCTGTTCACACTTTAATGGAGGCAGAACCCGGGGAAGAGCCCACACCTGATCATGAAACCTGGATGTTGCATGTCGACGGCTCATCAACAAGCGAGAGATCGGGAGCCGGACTTGTACTCAAGAGCCCGGACGGTTTTAAGATAAAGCAAGCAATCGGATTTCAATTCCAAGCAACAAACAATCAGGCGGAGTATGAAGCTATTTTAGCCGGACTTCGCCTAGCCCGAAACCTGAGAGTGAAAAAGCTAAAGATTTTCAGCGATTCCCAAATAGTGGTCAAGCAAACAACTGGAGATTATGTCGCCAAAGACCCAATTTTGGGAAGGTACCAAGCCCTGGTTCAAGGTCACCTAGCCGTAATACCACAATTTGAAATAATCCAAGTCAGTAGAGAAGATAACACTGAGGCCGATATTCTATCCAAACTAGTCCAAAATTCAGCAGAATTGGATAGTTCGGTCTACTTTGAAGATTTGGAAAAACCAACGGTGGAGAAAGAAGAAATAATGGAGATAGACGACCAGCCTAGTTGGATGACTCCAATAGTCGTATATCTGGACAAAGGAGAACTCCCGTCTGACAAGAACCAAGCTCAAAGATTGAAGGCCAAGGCCGCTAAGTTTTTTCTGGAAGATGGAATGCTTTATCGCCGGACTTACTCTGCACCAATTTTGAAGTGTGTTGGACCGGTGGAAGCTACATATTGTTTGGAAGAAGTTCATGAAGGCATATGTGGTGACCATATGGCCGCCAAAGCCCTGGCACACAAGATTATCAGACAAGGTTACTACTGGCCAACAATACACAATGATGCTGTAGATTTCGTGAAAAAGTGTAAGAAGTGCCAACTGTTCAGTAATGTACCAAGACAGAGCCCGGTCATGCCTTCTTCAGTCCTGTCTCCAATACCATTCGCAGTCTGGGGAATTGACATCATGGGTCCCTTCCCCCGGGCTAAAGGTGATCTGAGATATTTGCTAGTGGCAATTGATTATATGACCAAGTGGGCTGAAGCTAAGGCAATGAGAACAATCAACCAGCAGGATTGCATCCGGTTTATGGACAACATCCTAATGAGGTTCGGGCTACCAATGGTCCTAATTTCTGATAATGGGCCACAATTTGTGGGATCCGAGTTCGAAGGCTACCTGAAAGAAAGGGGAATTAAGCACAAAAAGTCATCGGTTGCATACCCAAGAGGAAACGGCCAAGTTGAAGTTACAAACCGGATTTTGCTTAGAGGAATCGAGAAGAGACTACAGGAAAGCAAGAATAAGTGGCCCGAGGAGCTGCCAAACGTGTTATGGGCATACAGGACTAGTCCCCGGACTAGCACTGGTGAAACCCCATTCAAACTTGCCTACGGCACTGAAGCTTTACTACCAATTGAAGTGGGAAATCCTTCCCACCGGGCCATAAATTTTGAAGAAATAGCTAATGAAGAAGGGTTGCAGACTAACTTGATTTGATTGACGAAGTCCGGGATCAAGCTATTGAGAGGATGGAAAAATATAAGGAAAAAACTAGAGAGTATTTTGGGAAGAAGGCCCGGGTTAAAAACTTTCAAGTTGGAGACCTGGTCCTTCGTGATACGGAGGCGTCTGATCCTACCAATACCGGAAAACTCATGCCAAGATGGGAAGGACCCTACAAGATAATGGAGGTAATCCGGCCTGGAACATACAAGTTGGTTCATATGGATGGTTCTGAGGTCCCCAATACTTGGCATGGCCTTAGACTCCGAAAATTCTACCAGTAAGAGGATTGCAGCGACCGGATAAAGAATAAGGAGCTCCCAAAAGCCCAGATTAGAATAAGAGCTTTGTATTCCTGATTTTTTTTTATAAATAAATCCGGTCTCATTGTTTTGTTTTCCTTTCATATTATCATGTCTTTTTTAATTTCCAGTAAAATTCAATTTCTTGTAATAACCCTGGCTCAGAGCTATAGGCAGAAAATGCAGCCAGGGTCCCCAGCAATAAGCAATCTAACAACCCTGGCTCGGAGCCATAGGCAAATCATGTGGCCAGGGTTACCAGCCATAGGCAATCATAAACTTAGGAAATGTTCCTAAGTACAAAAATATATAAGCCCGGCCCGGACTAAGCTATGAGGCCGGGCTCCCAGCAA
This sequence comes from Heracleum sosnowskyi, assembly GCA_030848705.1. Taxonomy (NCBI): domain Eukaryota; kingdom Viridiplantae; phylum Streptophyta; class Magnoliopsida; order Apiales; family Apiaceae; genus Heracleum; species Heracleum sosnowskyi. The sequence continues at coordinate 29,995,389 of CM061237.1, forward strand.
TAAGCAATCTAACAACCCGGGCCCGGAGCCATAGGCAAATAATGTGGCCAGGGTTACTAGCCATAGGCAATCATAAACTTAGGAAATGTTCCTAAGTACAAAAATATATAAGCCCGGCCCGGACTAAGCTATGAGGCCGGGCTCCCAGCAATAAGCAATCTAACAACCCTGGCTCGGAGCCATAGGCAAATCATGTGGCCAGGGTTACCAGCCATAGGCAATCATAAACTTAGGAAATGTTCCTAAGTACAAAAATATATAAGCCCGGCCCGGACTAAGCTATGAGGCCGGGCTCCCAGCAATAAGCAATCTAACAACCCGGGCCCGGAGCCATAGGCAAATAATGTGGCCAGGGTTACTAGCCATAGGCAATCATAAACTTAGGACATGTTCCTAAGTACAAAAATATATAAGCCCGGCCCGGGCTAAGCTATGAGGACGGGCTCCCAGCAATAAGAAATCTAAAACCCTGGCCCGGAGCCATAGGCAAATAATGAGGCCAGGATTACTAGCCATAGGCAATCATAAACTTAGGAAATATTCCTAAGTACAAAAATATATAATCCCGGCCCGGACTAAGCTATGAGGCCGGGCTCCTAACACATGCAAATTCAAGATATGTACGCAAACATGGAACGTTTAAGAGAGCAAAGAAAGACAAAGCAAAATACATTACAAGGTTATAGTAAAGATGGAAGCCCGGGTTGTCCATACAACCCGGAAACACTTCCAATGTTAAGAGAAACAAGTCAAAGGAAAAAGTAACAGTTACAGGGGAATATAACCCCAAAAGGCAAACGCAGTTGCACTAGGTTATTCCGGAATGTGATTAGTTCATTTGGATGGCTGAGGAGAATCCGACCCTGCTGGAATGATAAATGGATTCGGACCATCAAAAGGCATGGGCTCCCCAAGGCCATCTTCAATGTCCTTCTTGGCCGCAACAAAGTGGTCTATGAAAGATTCCCAGCAAGCGCCCGGATCAGTCTTGAGATGCTTCTCAGCAACAACAAAGGTCCGGTAAATCTCAGGAGCACCGGCGTCGGCAATAGCTTGGTCATAAGCAGCAGATTTCTGAAACTCGGCAATAATATCCTCCTTTGACTTGCTAAGCTCAGCCTGCAGGTCATCATATTTATCTTTCATAGCCCCGGATTCCTCTGTAGCACTCGTGACTTGGGCCTTCATGTTAGCAACCTCGGAGCTTAGATCGGCAACCTTACTCTCATAAGTCGTCTTCAAAGAGGACAACTCATTTTCCAGGCTTTGATTCCGGTCCTTCTGCTCCTTCAACTCTTGATTCAAGTTTTCCAATTCATGTACAAAAACTGTGGCAGCCCCACTGATCAACGCCCCGGACTGCGAATAAACATTTTAGTGACACGAACATTAATAACTCGAATTCATAAGGAAAAACTATACTTACATGACCCCAGTGTCCAATGGCACGCTTCAAAACAGCTATAACCCCGGACTGTTTCATTTCGTCAATATCTTCGTCCGTGGGGATTTCAGATGCCAAACTGGCAAGCTTCTTCAGATCACAACTTCCAACCATGACCGGTTGTCCATCAGCACCTTTACCTTTGTCGTCAGCGATGACTTTCTCCACAGCAATTCGGGGCTTAGAGGGGGGTTTCCGGCCAACACTAATTCTCCTTTTCTTCGTGGTCCGGTCATCAGGAGTACCAATGTTCTCCACATCGATAGCTTCAGTATCGGGGGCGGGGTGGTTTAATCCCGGAGCAGCAGACTCAGCACCGCCCTCTTTCAAAACACTGGAACCGGACCCCTCACCAACTTTCTTCACCTTGTCATTATGAACCCCTGAAATCTTCCTTAGAGCCAAGGAATAGGTGTTGTAAGACATGATATCCTCTAATTCCGGATTGTAGTGGGGAAAACCTGAAATGACACAAAGGTTAGCAAGAGGCTCGGGCTACAAAATAGTGGAAATAAGGTTGTAAATCAGAAACAAACAACTTACATCCTAAGTCAAAGAGTTTTTTATGATCCATAAAGGTATCCCGGGTACATTGAAACCCAAGAATCCCACAAAACTTACGAATTCTTCTCAAAGCAGACCCGGTTAACTTAACTGTTTCGAATACCTTGGCTTCCTTATCTAAAACAATGTGGGGCATGCCACCAAGATCCCAGCCCCTCAACATCAAAATCTCCCCGGACCAACCTTTCAAGGTACTTTGTTGAATAACAGGCTGGGCAGATCCTGACGGAAATCCACATTCCTTAGCACGAAAGCGGAGCTCGTAAAGAGGTTTCTTGTTAGACCGAACTAATTGGAAAAGCTGATGGAAAAGTCGGAAAGTGGGGATGTAGTCGGATTTCTCGCAGCAGGCCAAAAACCAAACAACCCATTTAATCCCGTTAGGGGTCACTTGCATAATTGAGATTTCATATTCATATTTAAAGAGGTGCTTCACAAAATTGTGGCATTGTGGATTCCAGCCGGACCGAAGATGCTCCAACCAAACCCCAATATACCCATCGTCATCCCGGTCATATATGTGCTCATGGGGTTCGGGCCATCTCCACTCAATTTCTGGCCCGAGTTGGAAAGCAGCCCGGATGGCAACATCCATTTCCTCTTTGGGAAGATCCACAAAAGGCGTCTTGAGTGGGTTAGGAGCTCGGCCGACAACAAGCTGCGCGCAAGCCCGGTCCATCATCTCTTTATTTACAGGCCCAGGAATTCCTCTAGCACCATGGTTATTGTTATAGTGATGATTGAGATTTTGGTAATACAGATGATGGTCATAGTCAGAGGGTTTCTTGACAAACATGTAATCAGTATCGTGATAAAATCCTAGTGGGGTTATAAGACCACGGCCTGAAGCTAATACCCTCTCATTCAACTGAGTTACTACTGGGGGATCCGAGCTAGTAGACATTATGCACCAATCTAGATCTACAAGTTCAAGGTGTGGATTTTGGTCAGACGACGAAGAAGAAGAACAAGGGAAGAGTGAATTACTACTATGGATTTCAGAGAGTGGAACAAGCACTCTATTCGCACGCCTCTCTTTCCGAACCATACACCTATTAAGAATCCGGATTAACTATGGTTAGTTATTCAGTTCTATCTTTCAAATATTACATGATTGCATACATGTTAATGTTTGTTAAAAAATAGTAAGCCTCATGTGCGATGATAGCCCGGAAGATCCCAAGTAAACAAAGTCATATTTAGCCCGAATTCAAATTGAAGCCCGAACTAGAACCTAAACACCATATGAACCATATAACCCAAGCCTGGACTAATATCTAATTCATAATCACAGAAACATCACAACAAAACGCCACAAACATTATACAAGATCAATACAGTGACACTCCCAATTTATAAAATACCCAAACCAAGAACACCAAGAACACGAAACAAAAACCCAGAAATTCAAAACCGCAAAATCGGTATACTTGCAACAAATTCAACCAAATCATAACCAAACAAACCTACACAAGCCAGTATACGGACAACCAAGCAACAATATCACAAAATACCAAAAACGGTTCAAAACACCCAAATCGGAATCCAAATACTTCATGCAAAGGTGAAAATAAGGAATGAAACTGGCAGAGAAGAAGTGATACGAAGCGAAAAACAGAGTAAATCAGAAAACTTACAAGGAGCAGGAGAATTCTGGGACTTCGCGGGATGAACACTAAGGTCACCGGAAAGTGAAGGCGGCGGGGAAGAGAAATGTTCAGGCAGAGTAAAAGCAAGTAGAAGGATAAAAGAAGGCTTTTATAGAGGGTTAAAGTATAACCCCAAAATGAACAGGTGTCACGCTATAATTGGTTGGCAAGAGCTAGAAATGGAAAAATGAAAAAATGGAAAAGATAGTAAAGGACACTACATTTATTGTTGACAGCAGTTATTCACGAGAATCGAGAGAAAATGATGTTGTGGCTTTTCAAAAGAAAAGGGGGGAAACCCGAAATCGTTTCATATTCTACAAACTAATGAAAATGTCACACAGCCCGGACTCAATCATTCTTTCACTGCATAATTCAAGACTCAATTCCAACACCGGATTGCCATCTTTGATAACAATCCGGGCTGGAGGGCAACAATCAAGCCAGAAATTTTTTCTAAGTCACCCGAAGCCCCAAAGCTTTGGACTTGAGAGAATAAAGACTCACTCTCAACCCCGGATTGCCATCTTTGATAACAATCCGGATTGGGGGGCAACAATCAAGCCAGAAATTTTTTCTAAGTCACCCGAAGCCCCAAAGCTTTGGACTTGTGAAATAATAAAGACTCACTCTCAACCCCGGGTTGCCATCTTTGATAACAATCCGGGTTGGGGGGCAACAATCAATCCAGAAATTTTTTCTAAGTCACCCGAAGCCCCAAAGCTTTGGACTTGAGAGAATAATGACTCACTCTCAACCCCGGATTGCCATCTTTGATAACAATCCGGGTTGGGGGGCAACAATCAAGCCAGAAACTTTTTCATACCAATCCGGGCTGGAGGGCAACAATGAAGCAATAAATTGTTTCTAAGTCACACGAAGCCCCAACAGCTTTGGACTTGAGAAATAATCAAGGATCACTCTCAACCCCGGGTTGCCATCTTTGATAACAATCCGGGTTGGGGGGCAACAATCAAGCCAGAAATTTTTTCCACGTTACCTATTCAAGAGCTTCTACTCCCCCATCCAGAAAATCTGCATAAGGGAGTGGGGGGCAAATGATAGGCTATGTGCAGCCGGGACCCGTCCCGGACCCCGGACCACTACCAACGAACCCGGACTCACATCTCAATCATGGTCCACCAACTAGTCTGGATTCATATTTTGTCACGACTCACCTCCAAGTCCTAGCCCGTATCGGAGTCATAGCTCATCCATAAGTCCGAACTCGTACGGGAGTCATGGCTCATCTAGTAATCCGAACTCATATTGGAGTCCTGGCTCATCTACTAGTCCGAACTTGTATCGGAATCCGGGTCCATCAATAAGTCCGAGCTCATATTGTAGTCCGGACTCACCTACAAAACTCGAGCTCACAGATTGGGCTTAAGTTCAAAGTTTAATCCATCCCTGGCGACAAAGGCAATAACTCACATGAAGACTACACATTGGTACATGACGTGGTTAGGTCATGACGGATGGCCACACCTGGTGACGACACGTAAAGATTCCTAATGATTGGGATAATTATTTCCTATTTAGACCACACGCCAGCAGGAGCCTGGCACACGATGCCACAATCCTTCACCTGGACACGTGCAATCCATCAACATCACCCAGGTGTCCTACCTACCTAGGATTCAACGCTCATGATTGCAGGTACAACCCCTAAACCCTAATCCTGGGCCTATATATAGACCAAGGAGGAAAGGTGTAGGGGTTACATTCTCTTTGGCACACCTAACCTATACACACACCCTCCATATTTAGATTTCTCTATATTCCTATCTCCCTTTCCAAAGCCGTTACTTATTCTCACGCCGGAGGCGCCGCCAGGGTCCCAACCCCCCTCCGGTGTTGTTTTGCAGAGTCCCAACCGCAGCGACACCGCTTCCAGGCGTGGGATCGGCCGGGGAAGAACTAGATCGGGATCTGGAGTTATCATATATGTATATACAGAAACAGATACAGAGAGAGAGATAGATAGATAGAGATAGAGGGAGAGAGAGAAAGAAAGAGTTAGAGAGAGACAGAGGGAGAGACAGATGACTACTAAAGTTCAAAGAAATAAAGGTATTACTTCTCTTTATTGATTTTCTTGATTTTGATTTTTGTGGATTTTAAAAATTAGTTTGAGTTTTGAAAAAAAGGGTGTAAGAATCTGTTTTTGTGTGTATATTTGGTGTAAGAATATGTATTTGTGTATGTATTCTTGTGGGTTTTGTTTATATTTGTTGATGTCTATAAAATGGGTTTTGATTTTCTTGATCCGAGTATTTTTATTGGGTACACAGATTCTTATCTTTTTTGATTTTCTTGATTTCTTTTTATAATTTTTGTGGGTTTTTAAATTAGTTTGAGTTTTGAAGAATTAGGGGTGTAAAGATTTGCAGTTGTGAATTTTTGTGGGGTTTTCATGAATTTGTGAGTTGAATTCTTTTTATGTCTTAATAAGTGATTTTTTGTGAGGGTTTTAATGATTTTAATTTGCAGATGAATTCTTGATGAGTATTTGAATTTGTGTGTGTGTGTGTGTGTCAGTGTGTGTGTTTATAGGGGTTTTTCTGAATACGTAATCTGTTTGATTATCATTTATTTGGGTGTTAATTGTTGAAGTAAGGGGATTTTAATGGCCATGTGTGTACTGGGTTTTCTTTGATCAATAGGTGTTGGAATAGGATTAGCATCAGGAGTCAGGACAGAAGATACAAGCAGTAGTGGTAGAGTAGTGGTAGAGACTAGAGAATGTTGTTGGTATAAAGAGAGATGAAGAAAGCAATAGAGAGACAACGAGAATTGCTCCACCACCTTCATTCTGCTTTGTCACTAGAACATCTTGATTCTTCACTCTGCAACTATCTTCATCCTCTGTTCTTGATAATTTTTTTTTAAATTATTTGCAAATTCTTTTGGTGATCGTAATTGATGACTCATTTATGCACATTATTGTGTTTGTCTGGGGACACTTCGGCATACCATAGAACATCTGATTTTGGGAATTATGTGGTCATAGTGGCGCAAATTGCCTTTTCATAGTCTCGGTTTTTGTGTTTTGCTAGGTCAAACAATCAATTAATGTCGCAAATTGCCTTTTTATAGTCTTGGTTTTCATGTTTTATTCTTTTCTTTAATTTAATGCGATAGAATTTTTTTCAGTCTACCTAACATATTCTCCTGATTCTCACTTGATTACTTTTCTTTGATTACTGTTCGTTATTAAAACTTTTTAATTATAAACTATTACTATTCGTATTTTCAGGGAAGAGTAATCATGACTTTCCTTTGGCCTTCACTATCGAGAACCGAGCTTGACGTTTTGAAATACAACTTATCAAAGAAATGTCTTCAACGTCCGACAATTGAGTCCGGCAATTGAGTTCTGGAAGGTTCACTTGTGACAAAATTATTTTTTTGAGTACTGGCAGATATCTCTGGGGCACTATCTTCTTTAGGTAAAATTTCCAATATTAACTTGTAACTAGCTTTATAACCCGTGCGAGGCACGGGTATGTTCTCCATTCTTTTGTTATAAAAAGATAAACTGATTTATTAAATATAATATATGTTTTGTTGTAATTGGGATCAGTTTTTGTTAGAAAAGGTCATATATATTTAATCATGTAAATATATGCATGCATGTGAAATGTATTATAGGTTCTGTTGCGAATGAAATATTTTTTCATTGAAAAAGATCATATCTAATAACGACGTACAATATAAGTAAGACCTGTAATTTTGAAGTGCCTGCAGTCTTGTAATTACGGGAGATTGAACTATTTTAAATGAGTGTGACTTATTTTGCAACCGTCGTGTAACTTTATAAAAAACAAAATAGTATTTAACCTGTTTGAAGTAGTTAGTAAAACTATTTGGTACAATATTTCTATAACATTTGTTTGATATATATATCTTATTGTTTAAGATATACTAAATTTATAAAAAAATATATTTGATATGATACAAAATATTCTCGTTGGCTATTGTAAAGTGACGCATATCAAATCATATTTTGTTAACTTCAAAAAATAAACCTATTAGCCTTATTATTACATCTTCTGTATTGTATCCAAAGTTCTTATTTGGTTGATATTCATTGTTCACTCACCATATCGATTATTTTTTATCATCATTTATTGGTCTATAATTACTTTTGATCTCCCTGAATTGTTTACTATATAAGCAAATAAATGTAATGAACCAAATAGCGAACCTGGATACGAAATATGCAATAAGACCAATAGTTTGTTTTTTCAATTTAGCAAAATAAGATTTGATATGCAGATCAAATCATATTTTGCTAACTTCGAAAAACAAACCTATTGCCTTATTATTACATCTTCCGTATCCAAATTTCTTATTTGATTCATTGTCCACTTGCCATATTCATTATTTTTTATCATCATTTATTTGGTCTATAATTACTTTTGATATCCCTAAACCGTCTGCTATATAAGCAAATAAATGTAATGAATCAAATAGCGAACCTAGATACGAAATATGCAATAAGGCCAATAGTTTTTTTTTAATTTAGAAAAATAAGATTTCATATGCATCACTTTGCAATAGTGAATGAAGTTCTAAATTAGTTGGTAATCTCTTTCAATTAACAATTATTAATCATCATTGTCACAATTTATTTAATATTTTAAAGTTTTAATATTTTCTATAAAAAATAATATCTAATCATAAATTGTTAATAGTAAATATTGAAGTAATAATAAATATCAATGATATGCAATAATGAGTTGGACACAATTAATGTACGCATATTAAAGTAGATGAGTATTAATTGTAATTAATACATGTATAATTAAAATATAATTTAGAAGGGTATTTTGGTAATTTAACTTAAATAAATTGACTCATTGAACCCCTAGTTGCTCTATTATATATATATATATAGGCTTTTGTTCAACTAGAAACTAAAATTAAAATAGAAACTAAAAACTAATCTAAGCCCTTAGATTAATCTAATCTAATGGCCCTCTACTGCACCACACACAGTTAAAATACACCCTCACATACACAATCCTACCTAATTCCCTTCATTTTTAATTTGATTTTTCCCGTGAATCGGTGAACTTTTTTTGAAATCCGACTTCACTATATTTTTCTCCATCGTCCAACGATCAATATGCATACCATATGTGCTATATTACGGAGTACTAAAATTTTAGTGGTTTCTGTAATAATAAATAGTGATTTCAGCATAGATCTAGCGATTTATTTTTATATACGTATAAATTTAGTGATTTTGCAGTACAAAATTTGTAATTTACGTATAGGTCTGGAGAAAAAATCACAACATTTACACAGAAATCACTATTTATTCTTACATGAATCATCAACATTTTAGTGATTCTCGCAAACATAAATAGTGATTTATCGTCGAAATATATCAAATATGGTATGCAAACTAATTGTTGCGAGATGAAAAAAAATACAGTGAAGTCATATTTCAAAAAAAGATCACCAATTAACGGGAAAATATAATTACGAATGGAGGGGATTAGGTGGGGTTGTATGTGAGAGGGTGTATTTAACTATGTGTGTTGCAGTTTCTAGTTTTTAATTAGTACATGTTTCTAGTTGAATAGGACCCTATATATATAATAGATATATATTGATTGTATATAGAATTTGTAATCTAATAGTATATATAATATGAGCAAATATATACTTATTGCAAATAAACATGATTTACAATATAAAAATATTAATATAATTCTTTTTCCAATGGACCAATTTTAATTTATAACATTTTGTATATCTATTTTGCATGAATTTTTCTCTAATATGGTCAAATATATGATTTTAAGGCACTTGTGAAAATAGATTATCTACCTTACCAAGTAGATTACAAGAAGAGACCAAAATAGAATATAACATATTGAGTATTTGCACATATTAATAAAGAGTTTTATTATATAACAAAAATTGATGTCTAACATAGTGGTTAGAAGTGTCCTCTCTAATTTAGAGGTCAAGGGTTCAACTCCCATTAGAAACAATGTTTTTATCATTAATATAATAAGTAGGGGTAATTTGGTAATTTCACACTGATTAAATTGTCTCAAGCAAACCCCCCTAGTTGCTCTATTATATATATATATATAATATAATAGATAATAGATAATAGATTATTAAGATACAAATCACTTCAGATTGCATCGAAATCTATTTAGTCATGATAGTGAATAAGGTTTAATCGCTATTGAATATAATTTGGTACTATTAGTTAATGAAATTTGAACAATTACTTGTGTAAGTTGGTGATGGCACAATTAAAAATAAGACAGATTTTGTTAAAATTTCACTGGAGGCTAGTACATATATGGATCCACTGATTCCACGTGACTATTCTCTTAAGGCCTCCAAAATGTATCCATCTTGTATGACTAGATGCATGTTGCAGGAAAGAGAATGGAGGTTAATATGCATAATCGGGACTTATGAAGGGAACACAGAATTTTCTTACAGGAACCTTTAGTTAAACAAATGAAGTGGTGTTTCTAACATTTCCTATATTTGTCGTATTTGCAGTCAGGTACTTTAATACGTGGCAGCTATTTTTTTCTTGATACCTCAACCTATCATTCTTATATATGTATATACATTCGTTCATTCTTCTTAGGTCTTCTCCTCTGTTTAAATTGTTTGCACTCAATTATAAGGAAAATAGGTAGACTAAGTGTTTCTTGGTCCGGTTATACTGCTTATTGAACTTTACTGGAATAAAAGCGCAACTGTTAAAAATATAATTATGCTCGGTAAATCTAATGAAAGATTTATATTGCTTTATGAAAAGAATTAAGGAGTAGCATCAACAGTATAATGTGAGCTTTTATATGAGGCGCATGCCTCACACGGGCACTAACTCTAATAACTGTAACATATAGGTTTTTCTGAATACGTAATCTGTTTGATTATCATTACGGCATGTTTTGACAAGCGAAAGGTAACTTAATGAAATTAATATTTTTTGTATAAATTTTTGTGAGATTCTTGCATTAAATGTGATGACGTTTGATTGTCTGATTTAAAGAGTCAGTGTACTCCCCTGTAAGAGTCTTCTGTTAGTAATTTGTTCATTTCAAAAGACCAATGTGGAAATTTAGTATCCAACAGAAATACTATCACTGTTAAAGGAAACACAATCTTGTTTAAGATGTTTTCCTATCAGAATCATTTTCTTATGTAAATTTTTTAAATAACTACCTCAATACTCGGGTTCAAGATAGAGTGTTTATAATGCTTCCTAGATGTCTCAGTTACAGATGAACTTTTAATATTATATTCAGGGTTCTTATCATTTGTAACTATACTACATGGGGATATTTGAGTTATTTGATGAAGTTGAATAAGCCTCTTGTGCAGCAAGTTTATGTTTAACTTTTATTTCTTGATAGTATGCATGCTAATCTTAGCTCTTCTGAGTATATCTCTGCAAAAAGTAGAAGCATTACCGAATTGGTAAAGCTTTAACTCAGAGAGCTTCTAAGGCATCTTAAAAAGTAACTGATTTTTTACCAGTAGTAGGCTATGGTTAGCCTTAGCCATCTCTAGTCCTGTTAAATTCAGTGAGCTTCAAAACATACTTAAAAGTTTAGTTTCTGCACACTTTGTGATAAAATAGGTTGTTGGTCCTCTTCGGTTTTTGCTTGATATATATATGCACACAAATGTGTGCCTACCCCCCCCCCCCCCCCCCCCCCCAAAAAAAATAATAATCTAATTATGACATCTACTTTTGTATTTTCTCGGTGTAACTTTATTCTATTTTGCGTTTCAGACTTTGTTTTGGGACTGGTAGTAGTGCTTATTAGTGACATGTTGCTTTTGGAGATGATGTGGTGCTTGTGACGTAAGACAGTCCATTTTGTTCTTTTGAAAAATGTCTACTTAATTATTTGGGTATTGTCCTGTGAATTTAAATTTTTACTTACAATTGAATATATGGTTTATCTGTAGTACTTACCGAACTGCAATGTGAAATATGGCAGGTTTCAAGGATATTCACAGGATTTACGTGGACCTTGATTACGGTATTTATGCACTAATTAGCTGAAAAAGCAGCCTCTAAATTATTTTAAATGACAAGTTCATGTTTGTTCTACACAGATTCTAGCTTGCCTTGAGCAAGAAATCCCTTAAATTCTCATAGCTGCGTCTATCTCTACGACTGTAGTGAAAAGTTGTCAGAAAACACACTTAGCAGTAGAGAAACCCGGGTGTTGGCCTGGTAAAGGTAACACCTGACCACTGCTAAAGAAGGATTGCAGGGAGAAAGATTTAGATGACATTGATTGAGATTTTTTATACAAATAGAGAGAGAAGAACTCTGTGACCGGAATGTTTTTCGGAAGAAGTCGAAGTAGATTTAAAAAAAATAATCAAATTCTAGATCCTGTATTTCCTCATTTAAATATAAACTGAAAGTAAGCAAGGCGAATGAAGACTTTAATAACTCAAGTTCTACTTAGCCTTTCCATCACACTCATTTTGTCAAGAGCTTTGTAAGTGCATATTCTCATTACTATAGATTTGTTGTATGCCCTTTGACAAAAACTGCCCACTTTTTTTAAAATAATTTATGTTGTATAATGTATTATTAGCTTTTGTGAACTGATGTTGTATGTGACTGCAGTTAAGCTAAAAAGTACAATTTAAACTATTAGAGAACAATTTTCAGGGCCAACTTTTTATATGGCACAAACAGAGACACTCTTGTTATAAAATTTCTAAGAAAGGTTTGTTACACCATCGCCTTAATCGATAACTATAACATCTTCCTTTCTTTTGGTTGTTTTTGCGTAGAATTAGTTGTTTTTCCTTTGTTTTGCAGGAAAATGATTTCTCAGATGTGAACTCACTACGATGGAGGACCCGACTTAGTGAAACAATGCCTCATCTGATCAGGATAAACAAACATATAGGCACATAATTGAATCGAATACATTGCTCTGGACCGGATTCGTAAATTAAATATAGTCTTTTAGATATTTTTTTACGGGTAATGTGTGTGTAATTTAAAACTTTAGTCATTATGGTTTGATAAATCTATGTAGCATGAGACTTGTGCTGGCATAGTTAGAATTTTGCACTCCAAGCAAGCTAATATCCCTCGGAAACATGGGTACATTGAGCATACCAAATTAGTATGTCCATGTTGTTTTGTTTTCCTGTTAGGGCAAAACCACAAACCTTTGTTTCAATATCATTTTACTGTCTCTTCTTCCTTCATGTGCATAGGTGGGACACTTTGTAAAATATTACTTCTGGTAGCTGCAGTGAAAAGCTGGCCCGTGCAAGATTTTATTGTCTCTCTTCCATCATGTGCATAGGTGGGGTCACTTTGTACAATTTTACTTCTGGTAGCTGCAGTGAAAAGCTGGCCTGTGCCTTGCACGGGTTAAGGAGCTGGCCCGTACCTGCCCTCAACAACTGTGGACTGTAAATTATCGAGGTAAAAGTATGTTGATTTCAATTGTGTATATATTAATTACTATCTCATCTTCTTCGGCCATGGTCTCTTTCTTTGCATGGCGGCTTACCCACCATGGCTGGATTGAGGCCTCTCCAAGTCTATATTTTTTAGGATGGAAATTTTGAGATTTCTGTTTTTGCAGGTAAATGAAGCGCTATTCAAACTAAAATAGGGAAATTTCTTTGGGAAACCGTGGGCACGTAATTAAATTCGCATATAGGTTGTTCGGTGTAATGATTCCTCGAATAACAAAATTTGCGGATTATGTCGATTAGCAGCAGCAGCAACAACAACATATTCTGTTCTTTAGGAATGCCTCAAAGTCAGGTTTCTTTCTTTAATTTTGGTTAAGTCTAACAACAAAATATGTCACATGAATTAGATTTTAGCTATCATTTTTACGCAATTAGTGTTGCTTTTATCCAAATTCTCCTTCCTTCATTATCTTGTGTTGTATCCTCACAGACTTCATATTGTTTTCGACTCCTCAAATAGATTACCAGACCAGCCTCTTGCAAGTACATGTATGCTTGTATATATATGTTGAGTGGAGAGCTGTATTAAGCATGCTAATCCTTCTCTGTGCATGTTTTGGTTGCAATGTGTGTTGGAGTTTGTTGTATGATTCCTTGTAAGCAACCAAATGACAATCGGCTTGCATAAACTCCGATATATTAGCATCACATGTCCCTCAACTCCGTCTTCCCTTTCTTCATTTCATTGTTCAAAGCTTGCAATCTCACCTCACACTGAATAGTTCACCTCTATAAGATATGGGCAGAAAAAAATAAAGCAGCAGTTTTGGGGACCATTAGTCTAACGTGCATATCTGCTGGCTGAATCTGAACATAAGCACTACCCAAAATGTAAGACAGCTACTTGCAAGGCATTAGCATACTTCAGAAAAATGTTTTGCTTATTTGCTATCTTTGTTTGCTCTAATAGTTGCTTTATTATTATACTTATCTTAAGTTATTTTAATTTATTCATGCATAAAATTGTGTTGTTCTTGGTTTCCTTTGTAATATTTGTAGGACTAAAATGCTTTGTAACCATGTTCGGAACTCACTTATATTTGTTTCATAAGATCATATACTAGACTTTCTAGAGAGATTTTGTTAATCTCTTGTCAAGCTATTGGTTTCAAGTATATTGTAATCAAATTCAATAAATTCTGATTGTTTCCAATTTTTTTTATTATAGCATTTCTGAATGAACAATGAGGTCGCCATACTCTTCTCAAATCCCCTAGCTTCGAAACAAATATGTAAGTTTAAGTTATATGTATGCTTGGTTACAATATAGTCCATATACACAATTTATTTAACTTTAATTTGTTGAGTTTAAGGAATTACTTATTTTGCCAGATAGTAGAATATTTCGTTAGCTATTGGCCACTATGGTTCTATTTGTTTGGAAAAAGAAGTAGGTATTTGAGAATAGATCCATGAGGTTTTTACTTGTAATGGGTTGACGAAGGAACAAATGAAATTAATTAAAACCTTTTACTTTTAATATATTACCTGGTTATTATTGACGGTGGAAGTCAGTAGGATGGATGTCCAGTGTCATCTAAAGCATCTTTACAAATTCAAATAGATGGCGAGAATGAGAGCCCAATTAATTGGATTGCAACAAGTAATAGGTATTTTCAAAACAAAGCGAAGTAGGAGCTGTGGAAAGGTATTAAGTATCAGGTTAAAGAGTGATACCCATTTTTTCAATATTTAAGGGAGAACAAACTTATGTTATATTATTGAAGCTAGATGAGGACACTACCTACTTTTATCTAAATTTACTATGTTTCTTATTTTGCTAGAAACTCTCATATCACTGTGTAGATTCTCTATATTGTGGTGCAACTTGCTGCGTGCCTCTTATCTTTCCACTGCCAATCTATCTTTTCCAGAAGCATACAAGTCCATGATATATAGCAGCCAAGATTCTACAATTAACTCTCTTGCAAAATGAATGACATGCTTTTTATGGTACTTGGATCCATATTTGGCTATGCTTTATGGTACTTGGATCCATAATTGGCTATGCGGTGGCTACAGTTCTGTTTCAGCATCCACTAATTATGAATGAATGACTTGGTATTGTTCACTATCATTTTTAATGTAGTTATGGAACAGTTTAATAATCAGATTTTATTCTCATCACACCTTTTCATTTCTCGACTGAAATTCGATTTTATACATCTAATTTACATGATATATATATATATATATATATATATATATAGGTTTTGTGTTTTTTTAGTCTTTAATGCAGTGGCATCAAGATTGTATGGTGTTATTATAAAAATTACACAACGCCGTGAAGGAGTGGGAAATGAAATGTTCATTCTATTCTATGCTTTTGTTGCTGCAGTATAGTGAAAAGGTTACATGTTGTGTGTGTGTGTGTGTAGTTTGCATGTTTCTAAAGTATAAGGTGAAGCAGAGTAAGGATTCCGTCCATGACCTCGTCTTAGAGGATTGGGTGAGGGATGTGTCTTTGGTACTAGGTTATCCCGGATTCTTCTAAGCCTTCATCTTCGCCATTGAGTCCATCTTAATATCCCTTTTATCTATTTTAACCGAAAGTCTGAAATAGATAGAAGGAATATTACCGGATATTTTAAAAAAAAAAAATTTGGTTTTACTGTAATTCATATCAAGTGTAAAGCATATTAACTTGATTTTTTTTTTTTGCAGAACAAAGCTTGTTTTCTGGAAATTTTCGATTTGAGTTGACGAGGTATGTCATGTTTAAAATATCTTGTTTTCACGACTACCAAGTACAGCTTGAAATGGACACTTTACCCATTCTAGCTTTTTATCTGGTGGCACTACCACTTCAGTTGGACGGGTGGTGGTTGAAATTGGAGTTCACGAGGTGTGTGCAGTTGCACACACTTAAATACAAGTTCAACCTACAATATCTCCATAATGCTTTTCTGTAGCAAACGACAAAACTATACAGTTTTTGATATAGTTGTATTGAAGATAAGTACATATGCTAAGAAAAGAATATTGAGTAGATATCTGAGATCTCATTATCTATGTTGCATGTGTAAATTTCTGAATTATGTGATATTCATAAACTTCACGGGCCATATGGCCATATAGTGGTCACTATTGTGACATTGTCCAATAGGTGATAGTTTTATGGAGTAAATTATCTTCCTTGAGCAACACATTGAGGTAAGAAATGTCAAGGTAGTAACCTAAAATTTACATACAATATTGGGAACTTACACCTGCAAAGTTAAGGACTCCTTGCAAATCTTGGTTTTTTTTTGCATCTTCTTAGTGCCTACGACCTATGGTCATAATTCGAATTTTGACCTCAGTGAAAGGTTATCTATGCCTGCAGCCTCTCATGCATTCAGGAGCAGTTGGAGATCTCGCTGTAATCTAGAAACCCTACTCCCGGTAAGCATTGTGAGAAGATGTACAAGTGTGACAGGTACGCTAAGAGATACAATGTGTAATACGATTAGGAAATTAAATCAGTATTGTTCACTACCACTTCAAAGTTATTCTTTTCTAGATTATTGCAAGCTACGTGATTATGCAATCTTGGAAATGAAATTTTGGAATGACAGAAAAATCAAATGTTCGTATCTCCAAAAGCAAAAGAGAGGAAGACATGTAAATTAAGTAGATAAGATTGTAACTATTATTTAGGTGAAAGTATATTGATAGTGATGCTTATCATTGTTTAGATGACTAGATGAGCAATTTTATTCCACACCATCAGCCTTGTTAGAACTGTTTCAGCCATGTCAAAACCGTATCTCCTACAATGTATACATATTACATATACATTATTGGTTCATCACTGCAACTCTTCCATTACTTCTGACCATTCACGTTGCTCTAACTTCAGTAACCCCATAAAATGTCAAATCAATGATAGGGGGTGAAGGATAGGCAGGGGCTATTATTGGTGCGGAAGTGGTAGAACTAAAAGAAGAGGTCGAAGCTTGAAGATTTCGGTACTTGATACGCGATTTTGCGCTTCAACATTTGGTGTATGTATATTGATTTATTTAAAACAGTTTTATTCTTTTCTTTAATTTAGTGCGATATAATTTTTTTCAGTCTACCCAACATATTCTCCTGATTCTCACTTGATTACTGTTCTTTATTAAAAAAAATTAATTAAACACTTATAACAATTCGTATTTTCGGGGAAGAGTAATCATGACTTTCCTTTGGCCTTCATTATCGAGAACTGAGCTTGACGTTTTGGAATACAACTTATCAAAGAAATGTCTTCAACGTCCGGCTTTTGAGTTCTGGCAGGTGCACTTGTGACAGAATGTAAGTTTGAATTCAGTTCCTATCTGTATTTAGTTTTGTGTGCCTTTAGTTTTATCAGTATTCAATTTCTAGATCCAATATGCATTCATATCAGTTTTCACAAACTTTGGATGAGCTACAATACTTTAGACTTGGTTGTAATGATGATTTGCGTCAGCTAACAACTTGTTTTACAGGCTTTATAAAGGTCCATATTGGAAACAACCTTGGCCTGGATGTCAGGTTTTATAGAAATTTTCAGCTCCAGGAGCTGTTGACATTTCTTTGTCATACTATCTCTTACTCTGGATTCTATATTGTGTGGTACCCTGTCATTATTTTTAAAGTTGTGGGCTATAACACTAGTATTTTTCTCTTATGACATGTCCAGAGGTTATGTTTGTTTAATTTAGTTTCTTTATAATTGCTTTTAAGATCAAGAGGAAATAGGTGAAACCAGAAAGACGTGGCATTTAAGAATGATGTGAGCTGTTCGTCCCCAACTTCTAATATATCTTATGCATTTTGTTGAATCCTTTAAAATCTTAAAGATGATCTTCCATGTCTAAGTACATACTTAGGTAGTGAATCGTTGAGGTAACTGTTTTGAAAGTGTTTTCAGCCTGTCTACCCTGTTTTTGCAGGCAAACTACGTAGCAAGAACATCATAGACGCTGGATGTGGTTCCTCATGTTATGTCGCCTGCTGGTTTAATCATCTGCTGATTTATGCAACGCTTTGTAGAAATTCATCAGCCTTGGCTAATTTAAACAATATCATGTCATGTAGAACAGCTTCAAAACTAGGTACATAGATTAGTGGAACCCTGCCAAATTTAAATCAATTCATATAAACTTTAAAGTGATTACAACCCGTCTTATAAATAAACCTACCTAACCCAAAGAGAGAACTATGCGGATTTGATCCTTATTTAAATATGGTATGTAGGCATCTTGAGGATTACCTGATACCAGTTAAGGGAAACTAACTCAAGCTCAATCCAAAATATTAAAAACCTTATATAAATTTTAAAGATCCACAAACATTCTTAATTCCTGCCGGAGTCAGATTCTTCAACTTTGTATTATGTTTTATTAGGATTAATATAAGTATTAACTAATATACTATAAATACTATGTTTGTTATTTATATTATTATGAGTTTACGTTTTGAAATAATTTACAGTAGAGGGTGTATTAAATATTAGTCAATGATATAATTATATTTGTATGCAATAAAGAATAATGGTAATCATGAAATTGAATTTTAAGTGGATCCCGAATGTTGTTTCGTCGATTATAAAGTGAAATCTTGTTCGTACACTAAGATGTTGGGTGTGTCCGAGAACAAGGTTAGTCTTTTACATATTTAATAAATCATTTTTATTTTTATTATTAATTGGTTTTGTACAAGCATGATCTGATATAGAAGTTTGGTTTTGACAGGTCTCTGCTGTTGTGTTTGGAGTTGTTTTGATTTATTAAGCGAACAGAGAAGCAACATTATCCCGAATGATGTTAGCGCGATCAACAACCCTTGCATATGCTATTTGCTCAAAGACAATTTAGATTCTCTATTTTGTATTTTAAAAATTATGATTCACGTTAAATATTTAGTATTATTTTGCAGGATTAGAATTGATTCTAATAAAGACCTTGACATATTTGATGTAAGGGATGAATTCTGGTTTGAGAGTATATAATAAGATAGTTTTTTTATGTAACTTCATATGATTATAATAGAATTTAAATATTTAACCTTTTTTGGACATATCATGCAGGATATTGGAGAATAGCAAGTGTAATTATGTTACGAAGGTATTTGTTGGTGTGTTTTCAAAAAGACCCAGAGATAGCCGTAAAACTTTGTAGAATAGCACTATTTATAGGCAAATCAAATAGAAACCACCATTAACCTAGAAACCACTATGCACACCCCTACTTTATACATCTAGACCCCCTATATGATATCACTATGACATAACCCATCCATTATATGACATCACCATGACATCATCCACACGGGCCCACCACTCATTTAATGATTAGTAGCATGTAATTTAATGATTAGTAATGTGTAACTTAGTGATCGTCGAAAAATCACCCGGGCCACCTCTAATTTAGTGATCAGTAGTGTAATTTAGTGACCGATTGTAATTTAGTGATTAGTAACGTGTAATTTAGTGATCACCAAAAAATTGTTACTATACAAATTATTTTTATATTTAGTGATATATATATATATATATAATAGGGGAAAGATCCAGAGAGAACCTATCTTTTTGAGAGAACTGAGAGAACTAACCAATCACCGTTGATTTACCACACCATCCAACGGCTGTTATGTTTAAAAAAAATTCTATTATACTTTTATTAGTATTTTCTACAAAGTTCTACGGCTATCTCTAGGTATTTTTGACACACCAACAATTACCTTCGTAACAGAATTGCACTAGCTATTCTCTAAAATTGTAGGCTCACACCTGAATGATATGTCCAAAAAAAGTTAAAATTTTAATTTTATTATAAACATATGAAGTTACATAAACACCTATCTTACTATCTACTCTAAGACCAGGATTTCTCCTTTGCACCAAATATGTCAAAGTCTTTATTAACATCACTTCTAATCCTACAAAACAATACTAAATATTTAACGTGAATTGTGATTTTTAAAATACAAATTATGGAATCTAAATTGTTTTTGAGCAAATAGCGTCAGCAAGAGTTGTTGACCGCGCTAACATCATTAAGGATAATGCTGCTTCTTTTTTCGTTAAGTAAATCAAAACAACTCCAAACACAACAACAGTTGAGGCTTATCAAAAACAAACATTTATATCAGATCATGCTCATACAAAACCAATTAATAACAATTATGATTTAAATATGTAGAAGACTAACCTTGCTCTCGGACACACCCAATATCTTACTGTACGAACATGATTTCACTTTATAATCAACGAAACACCATTTGGGATCCACTTATAATTCAATTTCATGATTATCCTATTCATTATTGCATACGAACATAACTATATCAACTAATATCTAATACACCCTCTACTCTAAATAATTTGAACAAGTAAACTCATAATAATATAAATAACAAAAATAGTATATTTGTTGATACCTATATTAACCCTAATAAAACATAATACAAAGTAAAAAAACCTGACGCCGGCTGAAATTAAGAATCTTTGTGGATCTTGTTGAATTTATATAGGATTTTTAATATTTTGGACTGAGCTTGAGTTAGTTTCCCTTAAATAGTATCAGGTACTTTCTCAAGTTGCCTACGTACCCTATTCAAATCAGGATCAAATCCACGTACTTCTCTCTTTGGGTTAGGCGGGTTTATTTCATAAGACAGATTTTTATCATTTTAAAGTTTTATATGATTTGATATGGAAGATTACATATTTGCTTGATTCATATGGTTAAATTTTAGGAAATATCATTAGTTTAAAAGATTATTTACGAAATTAATCGTTGGTGACAACTTTTGAAATTCATTTCCTTAATTAAAATGATTTATAACACGTATGATTTAGGTGACCGGACTCTTAGATTTATGGTAAATGTTTTTTTTCTTATTATTTTCACTGTATTTTATTATGGAATATCAATAAAATATTTAATTAACTTCATAATAATATAGTATACCATATATTTACAATAATAACTACGACACTAAGTTATTATAGAATATATTGCAATCACATAATTTACATATATATAGTGATATTCTACAAAGTTCTACGGCTATCTCTAGGTATTTTGGAAAACACACCAACAAATACCTTCGTAACAGAATTGCGCTAGCTATTCTTCAATATTGTAGACTCGCACCTGCATGATATGTCCAAAAAAAGTTAAACTTTCAACTTTTATTATTAACATATAATATAAAGTTACATAAAACCTATCTTTTTATCTACTCGAATACCAGAATTCCTCCCTTGTGCCAAATATGTTAGTCTTTATTAACATCACTTCTAATCCTGCAAAACAATACTAAATATTTAACGTGAATTATGATTTTTAAAATAGAAATAGAGAATCTAAATTGTCTTTGAGCCATGGTTGTCAAGTTGACGACTAGTTATGATTTTTAAAATAAAAATAGAGAATCTAAATTATCTTTGAGCCATGGTTGTCAAGTCGACGACTAGTCGTCGACTAGTTACCAAGTCGACCCACGACTTGTTGAGTTTGAAGTCCATGGGGTTTACCCAGAACCCGGCCCGAAACCTGACTTAAAAACCTTCCTGAGTTGAAAAAGATAGGGGGCTTTAACCAAGACTTGCTTGCTTTTTTGATTGAAACCTAAATCTCGTCTCATATTTACTACGCCGACTTCATCTCATCTTCCTACGACATTATATATTACAATTACTTTAAATATATGTATGTCGACTTTTTACGACTAGTCGGGCGACTTGTCGACTTTTCAATTTGAAGGTACTCGGGCGTCGAGGCTTGACTTGTCGACTTAACAACCTTGCTTTGAGAAAATAGCATCAGCAAGGGTTGTTGACCGCGCTAACATCATTAAGGATAATGTTGCTTCTTTCTTCGTTAAGTAAATCAAAACAACTCCAAACACAACCAGATCAAACAAAACCAAACAAACTTCTATATTAGATCATACTCATACAAAACCAATTAATATTAAAATTAAAAATAATTTAAATATGTATACGACTAACATTGCTCTCGGACACACCCAACATCATAGTGTACGAACATGACTTCATTTTATAATCAACGAAACACCATTCAGGTTTTTTACTTTGTAGTATGTTTTATTATGAGTTTACTTGTTAAAATTGTTTAGAATGGAGGGCGTATTAGATATTAATTAATGATATAGTTATGACTGTCTGCAATAAAGAATAATGGTAATCATGAAATTGAATTCTAAGTGGATCTCAAATAGTGTTTCATTGATTAGAAAGTGAAGTCTTGTTCGTACACTAAGTTGTTGCGTATGTCCGAGAGCAATGTTAGTCTTCTACATATTTAAATCATTTTTATTTTTATTATTAATTGGTTTTGTATGAGCATTATCTGATATAGAATTTTGCTTTTGATAGGCCTATGTTGTGTTTGGAGTTGTTTTGATTTACTAAGTGAAGAAAGAAGCAACATTATCCTTAATGATGTTAGCGCGGTCAACAATCCTTGCAGATGCTATTTGTTCAAAGACAATTTGGATTCTCTATTTTATAGTTTAAAAATCACAATTCACGTTAATTATTTAGTATTGTTTTGCAGGATTAGAAGTGATGCTAATAAAGACTTTGACATATTTGACACAAGGGAGGAAATCTTGTTTTTGAATAAATAGTAAGATAGGTTTTTATGTAACTTCATATGTTCATAATAAAAGTTGATATCTAACTTTTTTGGACATATCATGCAGGTGCGAAAATAGCTAGTGTAATTCTGTTACGAAGGTATTTGATGGTGCGTTTTCAAAAATACCTAGAGATAGTCGTAGAACTTTGTAGAAAAACACTATATAAATGTATATATATATGTTATGTGATTGCAATAAACTCTATAGTAACTTAGTTCCGTAGTTATTATTGTAAATATATGCAATACTATATTATTATGAAGTTAATTAAATATTTTAATTATTTTCCTTAATAAAATCTAGTGAAAATGATAAGAAAAAAAAACATTTTCCACAAATCTAAGAGCTCGGTCACCTAAATCATACGCGTTATAAATCATGTTAATTAAGGAAATTTATTCCAAAAGTTGCCACCAACAATATATTCTAATCTCGTAAGTATTTTTTTAAATTAATGATATTTCTTAAACTTTAACCATATCTATCAAGCAACTATCTAATCTTCCATATCAAATCATATAAAACTTTAAAATGATACAACTAGTCTTACGAAATAAACCTACCTAACCTAAAGAGAGAACTAGGTGGATTTGATAACTCAACTCAATCCAAAATATTAAAAATCTTATATAAATTCAACAAGATTCACAAACATTCTTAATTCCTGTCATAGTCGGGTTTTTTTACTTTGTAGTATGTTTTATTAGGGTTACTATAAGTATCAACTAATAAACTATAAATACTATATTTGTTATTTATATTATTATGATTTTACTTATTGAAATCATTTAGAGTAGAGGATGTATTAGATATTAGTTAATGATATAGTCATGTCTGTATGCAATAAAGAATAATGGTAATCATTATTGAATTCTAAGTAGATCCCGAATGGTGTTTCGTTGATCATAAAGTGAAGTCATATTCGTACACTAAGATGTTGCGTGTGTCCGAGAGCAAGGTTGGTTTTCTACATATTCAAATCATTTTTATTTTTAACTCTATTTTTCACTCTAATTTTCAACATTAATTTCACTAGTTTAAAAATCACCAAAGTAAAAGATAGCAACGTTGTTTAAGAATTTGTGATTCTTAAAATTCATCATCCATGTCATAAACTTCTGTTGCTGTTTTATGACTTTTAGACAAGTATTTTGTATTTAACGAAATACAGAACGCACTTAAGAAATTCAGAACACACTTAAAAAATACGGAACATGTACAAGCTCCCTTATTTTATTTTATTTTTAATATGTTTTGTACTATCAATGTTGTGTTATGTAATCTTTACACAATTTTCAAATTTTATAAGGTCTTGTATTGTATGAAACATAAATATGTTCATTAATTTAATTGATGATATGTTCTGTATTTATATCAAACTAAGAATTTAATATAAAAGTGTAGTACACATTTATTGTTTGATTAGGGAGAGAAGAGTAGGGTGATTTAGGTTTGTATGCACGATTGAGAACGATGCCAGAATGAGAAAGATGGTATAATGGAAAAAGTTTAACGGAAACGTGCAGCAAAGAAATGGAAGGAAGAAAAAGTAGAGAAACAGTTAATGCTAATAAGGCTTGCTAATTTTTTACCATTAATTTGAATTTAATCCTATGGCTGATAAGTAGTTACTTAGTTACTCAAAAAAATTGGTTCAATTTGCTACAAAATTAACACATGATCGATGATTACTGAATTTGATGATATGAGTGATGGGGGCGTGAAAATTTGCTAAATACTTGTCAAGCACACCCCATTTTGCATTCCTGGTTCCGTCTCTGATAGCATGTGTTGGTAGGTAAACGAGTGTAAAGTAAGTAATTCGGCTCCTATTGAGATTTCCTAGGCAGCTGACCAAATTAAAAAAAATCACATAAATCCTACTGTAAATTTAATAAGAATTTATATTAATAAATTAACAAATAAGGAAATATACACATAAATCCTTGTATATTTAATTTCTCAATAGGCCCATTTTAATTTCACTTATCTAGTTTTCAGAAAGAAAATGGCCCATATTTTAGTTTAATCCATATATAATTTTTTAACTTTTTATTAGGCCCATTTCTTTCACTCCTAATTATTTTGTATTTGAAGTCATTTTAAATGATCCAAAGGTCCATAACTATCAACCCGCCTATATAACATCTTGACTCATCTTGTCTTTCGAAGCTTCTAGACTCTTCACTAGAGAAGCTTTGGTTTCTCCGCTTATCTTTTAGGAGAAGGTATTTTTTCTAGCTTGAAATTCTAAAATATCCGATATCGCAATTTTCAGTTTAGTTGCTCGATTGATTTAAGCAGTCCAATAATTTTTTGTTATAACATTTTTGTATCGCTATATTAGTAAAATGATTTTTGTTAGTTTCAAAAAAAAAGTAAAATGATTTTTGTTTGGATCTAGACAAATTAATTTAGGTTTTTATAAGCTAATTAAGGTATCTCCATCTTTGGAAAAAGACTGTTGTGATTGCTTACTACTTACCTGTTAGGCCGAATACACAATATATAATCAAGTATATGTATGAGAATAACGATAAGAACACTGTTTATGAATAATAAAATGTATGGAATTAATAACTCATCTCTCAGTGATGTAAAATATCACAGAGAGCTTCTAGGTTACAAGAATAATCTTTCACGTATTCGCATCCCTTTTAGGGTTAACCTATCTGTGTTTATATAGTACACAGCTACGTACAATCTTCTAATTGATATTCCTATAAATCAGCTATACAATTAATATCAATCTAGAATTGCTTCTGTCTTCTGTTCCGTTTCCTTAGCCATCTCGATATCTCTTTGCTTCTTTCCATCTTCAAAGAATATCGCTTCTAGAATCTTCATTGAATAACACCGACAACTTAAGTAAACTCTGACTGTCAGAGTTTAACAAACTCTGACCAGTCTTCCAGCTAAACTCTGATAGTATCCTGATACTTTAAACACTGATAAACAAACATCAGCAATTATATCTAACAATCTCCCCCAACTTGTGCATACAAAAATGTACAAGTTAACAGATAATTGATGATGTCAAAACTTATAACAAATGCAGTGTTTATAAAATCACAGAGTTTATATTTAACTTAGAACAGAAAACTTAAAAACTTACAGACTCCATTTACTTAATCTCTTCAACTTCTGGTACAGTTCTGAGATAATCTATAAGCAGTCTTCTTTCAGCCCTTTCTAGCTCAGCTACCATGATCTCTTTCAGCTCCTTTAACTCTGGATCATTCTCTCCAGTTTGATAGATAGCAGCTCTTAAGGCATAAATACTATTCTTCTTCATCTCATTACCCAGCTTTATCATGAAGGATTTGTCTGATTCCAGATTAAATTCCAACACTTTTATTCCAAGAGCTGTTGTCAATTTAGCACTGTTCCTCTTCATCTCCACAAGCTTACCATTATAATCTCTGTACTTTGGTATATAAGAACCAACAGACTTTAGGCCACTAAGAGCTCTAGCTTTCATCATTCTTCCTCTTAATACCTCAGCTGCTTTTTGAGTTCTTTGATTTTTAACTTTGAGTAGATACAACACATACTCCAGCTCTTCCTTCATCTTTAATTCAATATCAGCTTCACCAACTCTGTATACTCTTCCATCAGTCTTAAAGTATAACAGAAAATCCCTCTTTAAACCTCTATGGTGTATTAACTGAACCGACTCCAAAGAATCAAGTTTTTCTTGAGTCACACCAATACCATGTTCAGCTAAAGAAGTGTGATCCATGGGACTATTGTTCACCCTCTTCTCTCTATGAGATCCTAAACCAGATCTATCTCTAGATTCTTTACCCATGATGGTTTTGCTTTGAAGAAGATTTACATTTACAGGAATCAGAGAATGTTGAACTATAATTGGTTTAGCAAAAGTTCTTTGAAGTTCAGAAGATACTAAAGTCTGTACAACTTGAGTAGTATCAGTGGTTGTCACAGCTTCCAATGATTTAACAACTTGAGCATTGTCAGAGGTTGATTTAGCTTTCTTCAGTACTTGTGTCTCTTCTACAAGCTTCCCTTTGCCTTTATCCAAACTAGCTTCAACTGGCCTTCTTGAATATTGTAAACTCTGTTGAGAATTTACATTTTCTTTAATTACAATTCCTTTCTCCTTTGGCCTTAAAACCTTCTTAGCTTTCTTGAATTTTCCAGACTTCAACTTCTTCTCATGCTCTTCAGCTAGCATCTTCTCTTCAGCCTGAATATCTTCAATAGTTGCATGTTCACCATGTTCTTCCAAAAATAACTGAGCTGCAATCTCTTCATCAGTATTTGATTGAATAGTAAGCAATAAGCTTTTAGCTTTTGAAGAAGATTGAGCACCAGTATTTACTCTATCAGAGTTTGTCTTAGCAGTAGCAGAGTTTGACCTTAGTCTCCCTTGCTCTTGAATTAATTTTGACCTAAACTCCTGTTCTTTGGCACCACCATCAGTAGTATCATCCTGTTTACTCAGAGTTTGAGATTTCTTGCATTTGTCCTAGGCATCACGAACAGTGGTTGGAGTGACCACAAACTCTTGCTCCTGAAACTCGAAAATAATTGAAGGAGTTCCAGCCTCTCCTCCATCATCATAAACGCCTGTCTCCCAGAAGGCTTTGATTTGCGAGACAGACAGCATAGCAGGTTCGACAAGAGCGTGCCCAATTGCAGACTGGGCAAGAAAATTTTGAAACAAATGAAACGCCGCCCGTTCTCATTACTCAAAGGTGCTGCATAGTTGTTAGGAACGAACTCGAGACCAACAGAGTAAAAAACAGTGGTTGCCATTAGAAACAGAGTTGAAAATGATCAGAGAATAAGCTTTGAAAAGTGAAAAGTGTTTGAGAGTGAAAAGTGTTTGTGAAAATGTGTGTGTGACAATATCTGTGAATGGAGTAAGTGTGTAAGGTATACGAACGTTGTGTGTATATTGATGAAATACAAAAATTAAAACTCAAGAGTTTTAATCATTAAGATACACAACTGGCCTACTCGTGAAGTGTGTGAGTGGGACAGGTGTCACACATGCAGTTACTGCCAGCAGTAACGTGGTAGTTTCCAACACGCATGCGCAGTAAAAACAGGCCATAATTACTGCTATTTACACGTTTCATCATTTTCAAAACACATACAAACTGTTTCAATCATACTCTCTATTTTCAAAAAGAATAATGTTTCTCAAAAATGTAAAATGTCTGAAACCTATTTATTTATTTTAATCATCAGAGATTAAAAATAAATTACCTCGGCATAGAGTACACAGTTCATCAATGTTTATCAATTCTCCAACATCATTAATAAACTCTTTTCTCAAAATGCACAGTTGTGAGTATTTGTGTGTGAATAGCAGAGTTTACTGAATGTAAATATTTAGAGCATCTCAAAGTGCATAAAATCCACAAATTAAATCAGTAAAAACTGGTTGCCCAAACTCTCATTTAGAAAACAAAATCTGATGTCATCTAAACTCTGTACCTATGTATTTATTATTTTCACCCCTTGTCCAATTTTTTTTTTTTATTATTATTATTATTCTTTTCCAGTAATCAGAGGTTGGCACTAGTCACCAAAAATTTCAAATTTTAGCTCTTATTTCATACAATAAGTTTCTGGGTCTTCCTAGGCACAACATGATCTCAAAGGAATTTGTGCATTGTTTATGCATCTTTTGCTTGGGGGTGAAGTAGCAGCAACTATTTATAAGAGTTTAGACTGACATCATTTAACACATATACTTTTTATGAGAGAAAGTGCAAACAGCTAATACAGACTCAGTGTATAAGACCAATAAACTAAGAGATGCTATAAATATAGAGACAATATCATGTTGTGTAAAGTTTCTGCACACATTTGAGATCAGATCATACATAACTCAGAAGGATTCATGATTACTTACTGAGAATCATGCTTCATACTATTTTCTTTATTGGTGTTAGTGTTTTAGACAATACCATAATCAGAGTTTAACATCAGAGTTTAACCAACAGAGTATGTTAACAGAGTTTAACAACATGATTTGCATGACAGTTAACATATGCATAGAAACATGAGCAACAAATCACAGAAGAGTTGATTTTGAGTCTAACCAGTATCTCTAGTCGAAACCAGAGATCATTCCTAGTTCATTTACCAGTCTTGTAAATGTAGCTTCACTCAATGGCTTGGTGAAGATATCTGTAAGCTGTTGATCTGTAGACACAAAGTGAAGCTCAATATTTCCTTCCTCCACATGTTCCCTGATAAAGTGATACCTTATGCTGATGTGCTTGGTCATGGAGTGATGTACTGGATTTCCTGTCATAGCAATAACACTTTGATTATCACAGAAAATAGGTATTTTAGAGTACCTTAATCCATAATCCAGCAGTTGATTCTTCATCCATAGAATCTGTGCACAACAGCTACCAGCAGCAATATACTCTACTTCTGCAGTGGATGTGGAAATTGATTTCTGTTTCTTGTTGTAACAAGAAACTAGTCTGTCACCTAGAAATTGACAGCTTTCACTGGTGCTTTTTCTGTCAATCTTACAACCTGCAAAGTCTGCATCAGAGTAACCAACAAGCTTAAACTCTGATTCTCTAGGATACCACAAACCCAAGGTTGTGGTTCCTTTGAGATATTTGAAAATCCTCTTCAAAGCTGTTAGATGAGGCTCTCTGGGATCTGCTTGAAATCTTGCACAAAGACAGGTTGCATACATGATGTCTGGTCTACTTGCAGTCAGATAAAGAAGAGACCCTATCATGCCCCTGTAGTTTGTCATATCTACTGAAGCTCCTGTGTCTTTGTCTAGCTTTGTTGCAGTTGTCATGGGAGTTGTTGCAGATGAACTATCAAGCATACCAAATTTCTTGAGAAGATTTCTGGTATATTTTGCTTGATTGATAAAAATCCCATCATCTGTCTGCTTTACCTGCAAGCCTAGAAAATAACTAAGCTCTCCCATCATGCTCATTTGGTACCTGGACTACATAAGCTTGGCAAATTTATTACAGAGTTTATTATTAATAGACCCAAAGATTATGTCATCCACATAGATTTGAACTAAAAGCAAATCATTACCAGAATTGAAATAGAACAAGGTTTTATCAATTGTACCTCTAGTGAACCCATTTTCTAAAAGAAATTGAGCCAGAGTTTCATACCATGCTCTAGGTGCCTGCTTTAGTCCATAAAGTGCTTTGTCAAGCCTGTAGACATAATCTGGGTACTTGGGGTCCACAAACCCGGGTGGTTGTTCAACAAACACTTCTTCTTCAAGTTTCCCATCGAGAAAAGCACTCTTGACATCCATTTGAAAGACTTTAAACTTTTTGTGAGCAGCATATGCTAGAAAAATTCTTATGGCTTCCAATCTTGCAACTGGAGCAAAGGTTTCATCATAGTCAATTCCTTCCTGCTGTGAATATCATTTTGCCACAAGTCTAGCTTTGTTTCTTGTAATTACTCCCTCACTGTCAGTCTTGTTTCTGAAAACCCACTTTGTACCAACAACAGATCTGTTCTTGGGTCTTGGTACAAGTGTCCAGACTTTATTTCTTTCAAACTCATTCAATTCCTCCTGCATTGCTGTTATCCAGTTAGCATCTTGAAGAGCTCCATCCACTTTCTTAGGCTCTGTTTGAGATATGAATGCATGAAACAGACATTCATTTGTTGTAGCACTTCTTGTTCTCACATTTGCATCTGGATCTCCAATAATCAGATCAGGTGTATGAGCCTGTGTCCACTTTATTGCTGTAGGTAAGTGGCTTCTTTCATTATTATTGGATCCTCCCCCTTGATCCATGCTCTCCTGATTTTCTTGTTGACCATCCATATTTTCTGAGGCTCCCCCTGAATTGGACTGTGCAGTGTTTAAACTTTCAGAGTTTGAGCCAGAGTTTGTGTCAGATTCTTCAGCTGACTCACTTCTAGAATGTGAGTCATCATTTTGAGATGTTCCTGAAGTATCTTCTTGCTCCCCCTCAATTGGTTCTCTATTTTGTTCTGTCATAGAAACTTCCTCAGTGTTTACCAGTAGAGGTTCAGAGTATGCTTCAACAAAGTTTGTTGGATAGGCTTCATCAGAGTTTACGTCATCAGAGTTTAGATCTTCATTTTCAAAGCGTAGTTGATCATGATTTTCTTCATCTTCAAGTCCAGTTATCTTCTTGTCATCAAATGACACATGTATAGATTCCATGATCACTTTTGTTCTCAAATTATAAACTCTAAATGCTTTAGTCGACAGTGGATATCCAACAAAAATTCCTTCATCATCTTTTAAGTCAAACTTGGTCAACTGTTCAGGATGAGTTTTCAACACAAAGCATTTGCACCCGAAAATATGAAAATATTTCAGGTTTGGTTTCTTTTTCTTCACCATTTCATATGGTGTTTTCCCATGCTTGTTGATCAGTGTAGCATTTTGAGTAAAACAAGCAGTTTGAACAGCTTCTGCCCAGAAATAAGTTGGTAATTTTGCTTCATCAAGCATTGTTCTGGCAGCTTCGATTAAAGTTCTGTTCTTTCTTTCAACTACACCATTTTGCTGTGGAGTCCCTGGTGCAGAAAATTCTTGCTTCACTCCTCTTTCCTTGAAAAATTCTTCCATTGTTGTATTTCTGAATTCAGTACCATTATCACTCCTGATAATTTTCACTTTATACTGTGATCCTTTGTCCAGTAGCTTTACATGTTCCATCAGAGTTAAGGCAGTTTCATCCTTCTTTGCTAGAAAGTACACCCAGGTGTATCTAGTGTACTCATCAACAATGACTAAAGCATATTTCTTTCTGCCAAGAGACATTACATTCACTGGACCAAATAGATCAACATGAAGAAGATGATTAGGATCCACAACTGAAGATTCAGACTTACTCTTGAAAGATGACTTCCTTTGCTTGGCCTTTTGACAAGAATCACACAGACCATCTAAGCTGAGTATAGATTTTGGAAGTCCCCTTACAAGATCTTTTCGAATCAACTCATTGATGTTGTTCAGATTTAGATGAGAGAGCTTCTTATGCCATTTCCAGCTCTCTTCACTAGACATCTTTGCAGACAGGCACACAGCTTTTCCTTCAGAGTTTGTTACCAAACTTGCTTCATAGATATTATTGCGTCTGTGTCCAACTAAAACAACTTTCCCTGTAGATTTGCTAACAACCTCACAGTATTCAGGTTGAAAATCTACATGATAACCTCTGTCACAGATTTGACTCACAGATAACAGATCATGCTTGAGTCCTGGGACAAGAGCTACATTCGTGATGATGACACTTCCAAGATTGATATTTCCATATCCCAGAGTATGTCCTATGTTGTCATCTCCATAGGAAACTTTTGGGCCAGCCTTCTCCTCATAATCTGATAGCAGAGCTTTATTTCCAGTCATGTGCCCTGAACATCCACTGTCCAAGACTAGGGTGCTCTCCCTTATGCCCTGCAATCACAAACAGTTACTGAGAGTTAGTTTTAAGGATCCAGACTTGCTTGGATCCTTTGTCTTTCTTAACATTGTCAGCTTTTGCAGCGGAATTCTTCTCAACAGAGTTTAAGCTAACAGTGTCAGAGTTTACACTTGCAGAATCAACTTTAACCCATTTCAAATTTGGCTTCAACTCATAATAATTGTGATAAATAGCATGATAATTCTTGCAAGTATAAATAGAATGCCAAGTACTCCCACAGTGAGTGCATAAAGTCTGTGGTCTAACCCTAACATGATCATTCTTTACTCCAGACTTGGAGGGTAAAGAATTAATGTCTTTGTTCTTCTTGTAGAAACTTGCAAGATGGTTAGTACTACCACAATTATGACATGTTTTTCTAGGAGCATCAGTAATAGGCAAATGATTATTACTTTTATTAATGCCTACTTTTCCATTTTTGTTCTTCCTGGACACTTTCTGCTTCTCGACAGACTTTACCTCTTTGAGCTTATACTTGAATTGTTTCTCTGTCATTAAACCAACATTAACCTGTTTAACACAAGTTTTTACTAGTTTTTCATTAACAGTTTCTGTCTCAACTACAGAGTTTAGCTTACTGGACTCAGGAACAAATTTCATAGGTGGAAGATGTGTTCTAACTTTAACTTTATCTTTAAACCTAAGTTCATCTTTCTCACAGTAACCTAACCCAACTACATCTGTTTGAAACACTTGATGTGTGTCTTTTCCAGAATTTGTCCAGGTTTTAATTATCTTCCTCTCTTTTTCCAGTTCAGATTCTAGTTGCCTAAATCTCTTAAGCAACTCATGTTCAACATAAACAACATCATCTCTTTCCTTTTGAACTTGTTGCATGTTAACAAGTTCTTCTTCAAGAAATTTATTTCTCTCTTTAAGCTTTAGATTCTCAGATTTAATTCTTTCATTTTCTAAAGTCTGATCTCTATAACTAACATGTATGTTTTTAAGATAAATTCTCAATTCAGATATATTATCAATATCATAAGCATAAGTTGTTAGGGGTACCTTGTTTTCAGATTCATTTTCAACAGTTGCCATGAGAGCATGGTTGACTCCTTCATCTGAGTCTGAAGTGTCTGCCAAGTCTCTCCCTTTAGTGATGAGTGCTTTTTCAGATTTTCCTTTCTTTCACTCTGGAGCATAGTGACCCATCCCTTTACACTTGTAGCACTGGATCTCAGACTTGTCTTTCTTCCCAGATTTGGTATCCCTTCCTTCAGACTTTCTGAAACTCTTCCTTTCAGAGTTTGAATCTCTCCTAGAGAATCTCTTTCCTTTCTTGAAGTTCTTGAAACCCATCTTCTTGAAAGTCTTCACCATCAAAGCAGCCATTTGCATCATTTGTTCTTCATCATCCTCAGATTCAGATGATTCAACAGTATTTGAGTCATCATCAGTGTTTGATGACTCACTTTCAGAGTTTATGACCAAAGTCTTTCCCTTAGCTTTCTTCTTTGATGTCTCTTTCTTAAGAAGCTTTTCTTCAACTTTAAGAGCAACAGATTTTGTCTTCTTACCAGATCTTTTGTTTCTTTGTTCTATCTCAAGTTCATGAGTTTTAAGCAACCCATAGATTTCATCAAGTTCTGTATCTGCAAGCTCATAATTATCTCTTATTGTTGTTGTCTTTAAATCCCATCTTTCAGGTAGAGATAGAAGGAACTTGAGATTAGATTCTTCAGGATCATATTCTTTATCAACCAGAGATAAATCATTCAACAATTTACAGAATCTGTCATATGTCTCAGTCAAAGTTTCATCAGGTCTCGAGTCAAAGTGTTCATACTCCTGTGTAAGTATCGTTTTCTTGTTCTTCTTTATAGCACTTGTTCCTTGACATCTGACTTCTAAAGCATCCCAAATTTCTTTGGCAGTTTTGCAACCAATAACTCTGTTAGACATGACATTATCTAAGGCACTATGGAGAAGATGTCTAACTTTTGCATCCTTTGCAATTGATGAGATGTCTTCAGGAGTCAAATCTTTCTTTTCCTTTGGAACAGTCTTTTGTTCTTGACCATCAACAACATGAGACATTTTAGTTGGCTTATGAGGACCATCATTGATTCTATCAAGGTATTCTGGATCTGTGGCTTCCAGAAACATGGTCATCTTTACCTTCCATATTGGATATTCCGCTGGTCTGAGAATTGGAACCCTAATCGTCTCGTATCGACTAACAGAAGTTGGTTGAACCTTTACGGAATTAGAACCTGCTTGTATATTTTTAGCCATGATTATACTTGTGTTTGGATCAAAGTAAAACTGTATATATTAAACAGCCTAGGCTCTGATACCAATTGTTAGGCCGAATACACAATATATAATCAAGTATATGTATGAGAATAACGATAAGAACACTGTTTATGAATAATACATTGTATGGAATTAATAACTCCTCTCTCGGTGATGTAAAATATCACAGAGAGCTGCTAGGTTACAAGAATAATCTTTCACGTATTCGCATCCCTTTTAGGGTTAACCTGTCTGTGTTTATATAGTACACATCTACGTACAATCTTCTAATTGATATTCCTATAAATCAGCTATACAATTAATATCAATCTAGAATTGCTTCTGTCTTCTGTTCCGTTTCCTTAGCCATCTCGATATCTCTTTGCTTCTTTCCATCTTCAAAGAATATCGCTTCTAGAATCTTCATTGAATAACACCGACAACTTAAGTAAACTCTGACTGTCAGAGTTTAACAAACTCTGACCAGTCTTCCAGCTAAACTCTGATAGTATCCTGATACTTTAAACACTGATAAACAAACATCAGCAATTATATCTAACATTACCGATTCATGTTATTCTTTGCTTTGTGCAAGTGAGATTGCGACAAATAATTCATTTAATTGGGTTGTGTATGTCAATTTCTATCATATGATACCTATTCTCAGTCCGTTGAGATGAAAGATTTATTAATGAAGGGAAAAACCGATTTGATCAAAAGGTTAATATATTAAGGATCCAATTCGAGATTTTCCTTGGGAGGTATCAGGATCTCTATATTCAATATTTTCTTATAACTATTACCATCAATTATTGTGTTTTCTTATAATTGGCTTTCAACTGCAGGGCTAAAGTTTGTCAAGATAAATGGGTTAAAAAACTTGAAAATAATCAAGGGTTATTCTTGGTACATCATACTAATCGGTAAGAAGCGGATGTATTGTTGTTATATTTTACAAATAAATTAAAGTTGTGATATTTGCCTTCTTAATCTATTAGTAGTTCCATTTGTTGTTTTTCCAGACTCTAAGGTTAGTATGCCATGATAGTGCCTCATTTCATAAGAAATTTTGAGTTGAACGAGAATCGAATCGAATCCAGAATTTGAAACGACGAGAGGTAAGTCGTTACCACTTGAGCTATCTCATCGTGTTCACCTCATTTTAGTTACTAATGGTATTTTACGTACAAATTTATGCTTTAATATTTGATTTCTTAATAAATGGAGAACGTTCCATTTGTTATTCTTCCGAACTCTGGGTTGAAAGTTAGATATTGCTCCTTATTAAAAGCGTAAAAGACGTGTTTTATGGTATGTCATGATAGTACCTCATTTTGGTTATTGATGATCTTTTTACATAATACATATTATTTTATAATTATTATCTAATTTCTTAATTAAGCTGAAATAACATCAACATATTATATTGGTAATTACATTTGAAGAGAAAAGTTCTATGGAGACCACTATTTCATTGAAGACCTTAGAGAAAACATATGTTCTGCAATCAAAATATTGGAAAATAATAATCAAAACATTGCAAAATGTGTTATTTTGAAGATTATGTTCTATGATCATCACTATTTCTTTTAAAAAAATTGATAACCATGCATGTTTTGCAAGTTTAACATGTATGTTCTGCAAACTAAACATGTTTTGCAAAACAATAAGTGTTGTAATTTTCAACATGCAAAACATATACGATTATCAAGTTCTTCATATAAATTAGTGGTCTTCATAAAACATAAATTGTAAAGTAATACACTTTGCAATGTTTTAGTTGCAGAACATGGTCGTCTCCAATGAAATGTGATATTCATAGAAATTAACTCTAGAACTTAATTCTAAATTGGAACTTAGAACCATTATTGTACCTAGATTTTCGTTTAATCTCATTTGGCTGTAGTACGTGGTTTTATTCGTTGTTTTCTGTGAATCATAAACTATGGTGCATTTTTACATCACAGAATGTTTTTGTTTCTAAATTAAATTTTACTTTTTAAAATAAAATTAATCCTAACTCAATTGCTTGGCAAAAAATAGTTTTGCTAAGAAGTATTAAAAACAAACTTTGCTATTTTATATTTTACGAAAAATATATTATTTCTATAAGAGTATAAAAAATCACTAAGGTGGTTCTTGAACATTACCCTATAATTATATCTAATATATATCTATAATGCTATGTGTTAATTTCATTAATTCTCATAATTTTGAACTATTATGTGTATTTTCATAATTAAACTGATTGTTTAAAATTTTGTTGATAAGTTTAAAACTTAATTTTAAAATACTTAGTTGCATTCCATAATTATTATGTATGATACAATGAATATGTCCTAATAATGGTAAAATATTAATCTTAATTACAAATAAATTATAAATGTATAATATTGTACTTCAAGTTGTTCATGTTTACCAACTATTCACATTAATGTTGGATCAAGTTCACATCTCAACTTTTATTTTTTGTGTTTTTACTTGGGTTTTCATCTCCTTGTATTAATTGATCTTGAAAGTAATGTCTTTTACTCCCTCCGTCCCATTTATTTCTATACACTTTCCATTTTGGGATGTCCCTCTCATTTCTATACATTCCAAAAATAGTAACTTTTAATAATATAAAACACTATTACACCTACTACTTTCTCCACCATCTCTATTCTATAATAATATAAAACACTATTACACCCACTATTTTTCTCCACTATCGTGTCCAGCCCCAATGTATAGAATTGACTGGGACAGAGGGAGTAAAACTTAAAGTTTCAACTGTGTTGCCCACTTGTCAAAGATTGTCTTTAAACTTACATGAGGAGTTATTTAATATTATATTATATAACTTAATGTAAATGGCCAACATATATTACTCCATCTGTCCCTCTCATTTTTTTACACTTTCCTTTTTGGTACGTTCCTCTCATTTTTTTACATACCAAAAATAGTAGAGCTGACAATTTGATACACGACACGTGAACACGGTACGAACACGACACGGATAATTAGTGTTTGGGTGCAAAAATTTGGTACACGAACACGAAAGTACACGAACACGAAAAAACATGAATATAATTAGTGTCGGGTTTGGGTTTTCACAATAGGTACACGACACGGAACGAAAGTACACGAATTAATGACGTAAATAAATAATTTAATATATATATATATATATATATATATATATATATATTATTTATAGTATTGCATATTTAGAAAATATATAAGCAATTACATATGAACAATAAATAAAAGTTTCACGACTAATTGGCAGTAAGTTATACATTTATATATAAGAAGTATACATTTATATATATAAGTTATATTTACAATTTTTTGTAAAATTGTATGTAATACATATTTAATACACATTTCATAAAAATTTACATAATTAAAATAGTTTATAATATATAAATTTTAATTAAATTAAATTTATATTTTTGTTTAATGTACACGAATACGACACGTAAAGTACACGACATGTTTTGAATTGGATATGTGTTTCAAATTTAGTACACGAATCCAAAACGGGTCGGATATGAGTTTTACATTCAAGTACACGAAAACACGAAAACACGAAAGTACACGACACGAAAGTACACGACACGGTCCATTACCAGGTCTAAAAAATAGTAATATTTTATAATATAAAATCCAATCACATCCACTACTTTCCTCCACTATACCTACTTTATACCCATTTTATACATTGATTGACCCCACCACTTTACTCATTTTTCTTACTTTTTTCTATTAATTTACATTTTTTCTTAACCTCCCTGCCGTACTCCAATATAAAGAATTGAGGGGGACCGAGGGAGTATAAGTTACCGTTATTCTACGAGTCACATCAACACTACAATATTTTACTTTATTAATCGATAAACGAATTTTTTTCCTTTTGCAACAATATCTCTTTTTATTGCTCAATTTAGTTGCATATGCTTATAAATATTGTTGCCAGGATAGTGGTCATCAGATGATAATCTGAGAAGGGTTGCAGAGAGTCAAACTCCAACAAGCATGCATTAGGACTTATTGGCATCTTAAGCTTTCTAAAATTTAAAAACCTTTTGTTTGAACAATCCAACATGCATGCATTAGGACTTATTGGCATCTTAAGCTTTCTAAAATTTAAAAACCTTTTGTTTGAACAATATTTTTTTCCATGTGAGATATATTATTGTCCCTTGTGAGCCTACTCTCTATGTGAAAAGACAGCTTCCAGTCATCCAAGTTACCTAATTCTTTGTTAGAGGATAGCCATGGTGGTCAAACATTGGGATCAGATTCAGAGTCCATGACTTGTACCCAGGGACTATCAGCAATGGAAGAAGAGGCACCAACTGAGAAGGGTAGCCTACTTTTACATCCAAAATTGCCTCCAAGAAGAAGCTTGAGGTACTATAGGACAACTATTTTGTGCTTTCTGGGATCAAGGTTATTCTTGTTCTGTCTCTTCTTACATGTTTAATGAAATCCAGATTGTTCCTTATACTACTGGCTGGGATCAGATTCTTTCCCCTTGGATTGAACTAGATGACTGACCATCTGTGAATACGAGCAGGTGTTCAAGAAAGGCATGTCTATAGACCTTAGAGAAGGGTTCAAGATACCAAGAGTTTTATCAAGTCTTTAACTGCTTTGCAGTCTTATCGGAGGATCTTTTCAAACTTACATAAGGAGTTCTTATCTCTACGACATGACTTTCCAATATTAGCTAATAGAGCCTTCGAGCTTGAGAAGGAAGTGACCCGTGGCATTTTGCAGAGAGATAATAGATCCACAATGAAGCAACTGTAAACTTCCATGGATAAATATCAGAATTGTGAGGATAACCTGGTAAATTTGGAGCAAGAAAAAGCATTCATGTCAGAGATAGGTAGGCTTTTGTCAGAAATCGAAAGGCTTCCGCTGCTGAAAGCCATAAGGTAGCAACCTAGATGGTATAGGTGCACTAGGCGAGTCCACTCTTAAACGGGCACCGGTCACTGGCTGATTTGCACAAGCTGGATTATGAGTGGAGAGAGCGCTGTTGCTCTGTTAAGGTTCTAATCTGATCTTAGCATATATGTTGGCTTGCACCTTGTAAGTGGATTGTGATATTTGGCTGTATAAATTAGATATTGAAGCATTGCCTCTAGAGGTTAAGTTGAAAAGTAGCAAACGAAAATGTATACAGGATTTGTTCTGCAAGTGATTATATATTTAGATTATATTCCTCGATCGGAAATGTTGTTTGTTATTTAAATGTAGAGTAAGTAATTTCCCCTTTTTACGTAAATACTTTTTCAAATATGAAAATACACAGAACTCCACTACTTAACTCACCTGGTACTGTTAGGGTGTTGAAACGATCATCTTTTAATGTTTTGTGAATATTTTGTGGTTATTACTTGTGACTACATTGCATGTTCTAATCGCCAATCCCTAAAACGGACTACGTAATGTACTTTATTTGTTAGGTTGCGGGCCGGCATTTTACTAGAAGTTGTTAATCTACCCTTGTGGATTCCTGTTACTCTCGGGGGTGTCGCATCTGACAATAAACCCAAGTACCCTTGTACCTTGTAGTTCTATCAAGTAATAATGAGATTAAAAACCTAAGCTTCTTTAGCCGTGTGGAACATGGATTACAGTGCAATTTGTGAATTCAGTTTTTATGGACTGGTTGACTTCTTTTACATGTTATCTTACTAAATTTGATTTGTTATTTTTGTATTGAAGTCCTGGCAAACTCGAAAATCAGTAAATTTGTTATCTATCTATAGGAACATGATTGTTCATGATCTAAAAACAATATTAATCATCATGAGAGTCATTAGAATTTATGCAACCATCTGAAGAAAACTTTAATAATTTAAAAGAGTAAATTTCAAAGTAGTGGTCAAACTTTACCCGTTTTTGTATTTTGATGCCCGAATTTTAAATTTGCAATTTAGTGGCCAGATATTATTTTCAGTTTTCAAAAAGATGGCTAAGAACCACTTTTTTTAGAGAAAAAAGTGGTCCGTAATCACCTTTTTGAAAAATAAAAGTAATGTTCGGCTACCTATTGCAAATTACCACTTTTTTTAGGAAAAAAAAACTTAAAAATGTGGTCCGTAGCCACCTTTTTGAAAAATAAAAGTAATGTCCGGCCACCCTATTACAAATTAAAAATATGGCCATCAAAATGCGAAAGTGGATAAAGTTTGGCCACCATTTTGAAATTTACTCGAACCCTGCTGTTTGATACAAGTTTGACAGAACTTAATGCTTGTTTTCGGAAACCTCCACTCTTTTATCTACCCTCCTTCCTGCCCGCCTGCATCTCTGTAATTACCAGAAGAAAAAAAAAAGATGTGATAGCCCACGTAAAACTATAATGAACTAAATAGCAGTAAAAAAAATTATCTATGTTATAGCGTATGTGTTAAAGATATCATACTACTACTCCAGTATTGTTTCCCCTGAAGTATGTTCCTATATGGAATCAGACAATAACATTAACAATCAAACTTTACTAATAGTTCTGAAACTCCAAAATATTTCCAATTAGGGTTGTACATAAAAGGTTTAGATGAACATGTCTAGAAATATTTTAAACTACTGAGAGAGAAAAAGAATTTAGGGATTTATTCGAAGGCAAATAGGAATGACGGCAAGGCCAATCCCCAAGTAAAAAAAACCACAAGGCTATGTATTATATACTATCTATTTGGTTGGAGAAATGACCAATTACAAAAAGCTGTGTTCCACCGACTAAGATCAGATTTAAACAACTACTAGATTATATTACATATAACATGAAAATGAAAATGAAAATGAAGTAATTTATGTAATCATTTCTAACAAGATTCTCAATACAACCACAAGCTGCTGAACATATACAGGGTCAAAATGTACATACTTTTCCTTCAAACAGCTATAGCCTATAGAGAGTAGAGACCCTGAGGGCGTCCTAAGATGCTTCCATTTTTCTGACATGCCTCTCTAACAGTTGGAGTACAAACAATAGGCTAACAAGGACGTGGAAGGTAATGGCAGATGTGATCTATCTCAGAAACGCATATTGGATGACGGTTCTCAGAAATGCATATTGGATGATTCCAAGCTTTTGTTAGATAGAAACCTGTCAAAGTTTCTAGAACAAAAAAGATATACTCTAATGTCACCTATTGAGCCGTAACGGCTAAGCTTGGACAGCTGCCAACTTTGAAAATGAGCTTAGAAATTGGAGAGCCTGTTTTAAATCATGGATCAGGATGTCTCCTACGCTGTTTTAGATCATACACAGATGCTTCAAATTTACCAGTTTCCAATGGACTGGACAGCAGCTGAAGGACGTTTCTTTTCACCGGACTCTTACTGTCTGAAAGAGGTACAGAGGCAGGTTTTGAGCAGAATCCGGTGGGAATCCAGTGGAAGATTTACTTCATCAAAGAAAATTTGCACTATTTCACTTCTTTCTCATTTTTTTACTTGCATCCTTCTCACCCCCTTTAATTTTGTTCACAATTTTTCATTCTGTTCCTCCCAACAAAATTGAGCATCAAACACGAAACATAATGCAGAAACATGTAGCAATACAGTGTAATATCCGCACAGAGAATGTACTGATACATTGGCCAAAGAAGCTAACATAAAAACAATAAGTGTTAGTATTAAGTGATATTGCTATTGTTTATGAGTATAACCCTATGAGAGTCGACTAAAGACTTCTCCGTCGCCGCCCTCCTTTTCTCCCTCCCTCCCCACCTCCCTCCCTCCCTCCCCACCCACCCTCCTTCCCCACCCTCCTTCCTCGTTCCATTCTCCGATCCTGTCCCAATCTTCTCCCCTTTTTTCAGTTTTCAATAAAAATCGAATCAAAGCCAAATATCTTAGAATTTATTTCTCAGATCTATATTGGTTTTGAGTCCGAATCCCCAAATAAAAAATACCTTTAGATTCAAATTGTCCTCCTTAACATCGTACCAAAATTTGGTGTCATTCCGAGGTATTTGAATTTTTGGTTTTTCGTCTCGCCTTTTGGCGTGTGTCTCTCCTTTTGGAGTGTTTTTATGTATTTAATTAATTATGTTTCTCTATGTTCGTGGTTGGATCTGCTGAGAATAATTTTGTTGATGTCTTGGGGGATCTGGAAGGACTGCATCGAAGTTAGGACGGTGAAGATTATTGCAAGAGCTCACCACTCACAACCAAAGATGGTTCATCATATTTTGGAGGTTTTCACTTTCGGCATGTCTATAGCTGGTATCCGGCATGTAGATAGCTGGGGTGTTACTCATCCTTTGGGGGTTTCCATGTTCGGCAAGTCTATAGCTGGTATCCGGCATGTAGATAGCTGGAGTGAGGATTCTGAACACTGGGGTATCAACGGTTCTTATGTGATGTGGTCAATTGTGATAACGCTGTTTTCAGGGATTTTGGCGCAATTTGGATCGCTTGAGATGTTTTCGAATTTGTTTTTAGTTTCAAGAACTTTTATGTTCATCTTGTTAAACGATCAGAAAACAATTTATTTGTTTTTCAGACTGGTCGTATTGACAGTCGGGGGTTTGTCCCGCTGTTATATTGAGTTGTTGGATCGAGTAATATAATTCTATGCATTTCGTCAAAAAAAAAAACAATAAGTGTTGATTGTTTTGTTTTCAAAATTGTGTTTTTAAAATTTTTTATTTTTTTTAAAAAAAAAATTAGTTGTGTTTTCATGTTTATTGTTTTTTTCCTTCAAAAATAACAATTTTTAATAATTTTTAAAATGCAACTGGGAAATTGTTTTTGAAAATAATTTCTTGAAAACAAAAAAAATATCATTTTGACTTAATTATGCAAAATAATATGTTGCAAAGTGGCTAAATTTGGGGAAAAAAATTAAAAAGTAATATCATGAGATTTTGGATTTAGAAAACAAGAAAAATGTTTTTTAGTTGTAATATCATGGATGTTCTATCTTTAAATTTATGATAAGAATTGTCTTTTCCCTAAACAAAATAGGAAATAGCTTTTTACTCATCAATTCTTGTTATATCATACTAGCTGATAAC
The DNA here is from genome assembly GCA_030848705.1 of Heracleum sosnowskyi. NCBI lineage: Eukaryota > Viridiplantae > Streptophyta > Magnoliopsida > Apiales > Apiaceae > Heracleum > Heracleum sosnowskyi. The sequence goes on from CM061237.1 coordinate 30,038,908, forward strand.
TTGTGACAAGCATGAACATTAAAATATTAATATTGATAAATTATTATTAAATATTATTAAAAAATGTAATTGTCAAGAGTGGAATGATAAAAATAAATAATAAATAAATCACTATTTAATTATGTAGTTATAAACAATCGAGTCATGGATAAAATTAAAGAAATTAAAGTAAAATAAATAAATCTTGTATGATTACGTAGTTTTAAGGAATCGAACTCTAGATGAAACTAATGAATTTAAAGTAATAAATAAATCTTGTATAATTACGCAACGAATCGAACCTAGATGAAGTGTTCTTTAAAATAATAAATCTTATATAATTACGTAGTTGCGGAATCAAACCTACATTTAGTAATAACCAAATTTAGTACCGTTTAAACACTGTTTTTCTTATTAATAAAGAGTATAAATTTTACACAATTTTATAATTTTATAATTCTATGAATCTACCAAATACGTTGATTAAAAAAAAATCATGGTAACTAAACTATCTAATCTATTATATATCTTATACTGCAACAAGTACTTTTGAAACATTTTATTCAACAACTTGAAATTACATAACTGCCCCTCCTTGGACTTTTTTGTTGTGGTATAAAACCCATTAGTATGGTAATGTCTTTCACAAATATTATTTTACACTTTAGTTTTTATTCAAGATTCTTTCATGATAATTTCATTTGTCTGATTATTAATAAAAGTGGTTATTGATATAAAGTATATCCAATATACACGTATCTCTTTAATTAAATTTAATTATGTTTCTTCCTTTGTATTCACAATTTTAAGACAAAGTACAAATGCATTTTTAGTCACATAATATCACTTTTTAGTCCGAGCATCCAATAATACAAAATAATACAAAATAGTAATCATTTTGTCTCAACTATGTTCATACATATCAGATAATATAAGTAATAATATAAGCACCTCTATAGTTGTTACCCTGAATAGAGACGAACGTAATCCGAATTCAGGTCGGATTTTTCGATATCCGATAGGGCCGGGCTTTTTTAAATTGAGACAAATTTCCTCTAAAATATTTATACCTGTAGATAGGGTCGGGTCAGGAGGGGCCAAATCGGATTTTTACAAATTATTTTAGATATTGATAACTTTAACTTTAACTTCTTCTTTTTTCGGATTTAATTAAAAAATTTAAGCTTTTATCCGAGATTTAATTGAAAATTCTAACTTTTTGGATTGGACTTTTATCCTTATCAAGACTTCGTCCAAATCGAGATTAAATTTGGGTTTATTCGGCTCGAATCGGATCGGGGTTTTGTGAAAAATATGTGATCCGTTTAAGCCTGTGGGCTAGATCCAATTGAGGTGGACTTTTTTTTAATCAGATTTTTTCCGATTTTTTTAACCAGTTCGAACAGTTTTTTTCGAATACGAATTTGTGTGCATCTCAATCCCGCCACCTCATGCATTAAGGACAAGTATACTACTCCGGCCGCTTATAGAGAATTATGGAGACCGGAGAGTATTGGTATTTTCAAAATGGAGCCTTTATTTGACACCTTTAACTAATTCCTATCTGATTATTAATTAGCTTATAAAACTAATCATCAAATACATTCAACTAAGAACAAAATCTTCTTCGGACTAATACCAAACCGATCTTCCTTGCAAATCTTCTCAATCATGTCACATAGTGTCACCAACAAGTTCAAACTAGTGGCAGGATCACCACAACAAACTGAAGAATACTTATCATCGCAAAATTAAACTGACGTAAACTAGAAAATATCGTCACAAAATGACATCAAGTTCTGTCGGTTAGAGCGATCCCGTGCCTTACACGGGTACAAGTGCAGTCGCATCAGTAGTAGGAAATCATGGACGGTACACAAAGATAACCTAGATTTTTTACTACTCTAGACTCAAGGTTCTTGTACCTTTTAAAGCTTATTAATAAATTTGTTCTTTTTGTTCTCTTTCTTTAGTTTCAACTCCTTTTGTCACACCATTGAATCTTACATAGAATTGTATGATATTTTTCAAGTTCTAAAATAATTATGATGCATTTGCTTAATACAATGTATCTATTCAATATTTTAGTTATGGCAATTAGTTGATTGATGTCAGTAATAGAAAATGAACTTTTGATAAGAGTCCAGAAACTACTTCTTCTGTACGGGGAAAAGAAGCCAAAGAAATGAGCTTAGGAGCTCATCCATTGCAACGGATAACAGCATGCAAACATAACAGAGAAATCAGAAAAGTGCGCTCACAATACAACAGGTATTTGCATTTTTAGTGTGCATCCAAATCTCAAGCAACTAAACATAACTAGGGCATGCCCGTGCCTCGCACGGGCTATAAAATTTATGCATTATAAGTTGATAAAAACTCAGTGCTTGTGTACTTAGCTTATTTGATAAATTATAACTTATAAATTGATAAGTTGAATGTTAGAAATCACCAACATTTTACTTAACTTATCAACTTATTCTTTGATTTCTTTATTTTTCTAATATTTTATATTTTTACATTTGAGTTTTTAAATATTTTTTTAATTTAAAATACAAATGTTGAAATCATTGTATTTAAAAATTATTTTTTCAAATTTAATTTAGCAAATTCTTCACTAACTTATAAGTAAATTTAACCAAACACTCGTATAACTTATAAGAATTCATCAACTTATCACTTACATGACACTTACTCATTTTAAGCTATAAGTCAACTTTTTTGTGATATCCCAAACACGTGTGTAAAATTTCTGTTAAGTAAATAAAAAGTGGAAATCAAATTCATTCTCAATACAAAGAGTTTACACGAGGGTGTTTGTGTACTCAGCTTATTTGATAACTTATAACTTATAAATTGATAAGTTGAATGTTAAAAATCACTAACATTTTACTGAACTTATCAACTTATTCTTTGATTTCTTTATTTTCCTAATATTTTATATTTTTACATTTGTGTTTTTAAATATTTTTTTAATTTAAAATACAAGTGTTGAAATCATTGTATTTAAAAATTATTTTTTCAAATTTAATTTAACAAATTCTTCACTAACTTATAAGTAAATTTATCCAAAAACCGGTGACATTTACGAGATTTGGAGAATAATATCACCTCTTATAAGATTTGGAGGAATATATCAGCTCAAGCCTCATCGTTGTTAAAACAAGGGGATTATATCATGTGTTTTCACCACAATGAAGCTGAAATTGATATTGAAAAACAAAAGAAAACAGGACAAACCCCAGACAACCCCTGAATCTAACCATATATATGAATAAAAATATACACACAGGCGTCCAAAGGAAAACATCCACCTGGGTTATATTCATTAGGTATAGGTATGTATTTCACCATGTATCATAATTCATAACAAAATTCTTAAACTAAAAGAATCAATAGAAAAAAGTAAGATTTTACAAGCAATAAGAGGCAAATCTCCTATTCAAAATGAATGGAATCACAGAACAGATTTTTCCCCTTTCAACTGATGATATGTTCCACCAAAGATCATTTGTATACGGATGAAGAAACTACCGCCTCAAACTCTCTACAATGTAGTCAGCATAAAGGTTCCTGCAAAGAACATAAAAACATAATGCAATCAGATCAGAATCATTCTTCACAAGAATAGCAATTAGTGAAAGAAAAACCCATAATCCATGAGAATGATGGGTTCTACTAGATATAAGATACATGAAAAAAATAAAGAGCTACAAATTTGTTCAGCAACGTAGAATTAAGTAAACAAGAAATATGAATAAATAGTATTAAATACAAGTGTCTGCAAAAAGAGACTGGGCAAAATGCTACCCCCGTTACTGAAATCAAACTAGAAACGGCAAATAAAGGGATAAAGATTTCATTGCTTACATTGAGTGCTGTACAGCTTCATAGGCTTTTGTGGCAGGAAGAAAATCATCAACTGCAACTTCCTTGTTCTCATTTTTCTTGTCTGATTAGTGATTACATGTTAAGAGAAAACTACTCTAATTTCTTTTTTTTTTCCATTGCTAAGTGATAGGTCAATTCTATATATATCTGTGCAAAAAAAAAAGTAAGTCAACTCTGTGTTTTACTGTTAGTACGTGTAGTAGGATACAATCTTCAAAAAAGCGACGAATTTCAGCTAAACGATGTGGTGGGAGATCCTTGATGTCATTGTAGTCCTTGTATTCAGGATCATCAGCACATACAGCAATTATCTTGTCATCTTTTTCTCCCTATTTTTTTGAATTTTAAACAATTTTAATATTCCAATGAGAAAAGAAAGCGTATTTTGTCTTTCAAAAAATAGTTACCTGATCAATCATGGGCATCAGGCCTATTGCCTTGGCCCTCAGAAAGCACCCAGGAAGAATTGGTTCCTGCATCCAATAAAAAGCCGTATGAGTATTTTGTTATTTTTCTCATTAAACCCTTGCAAGTATTAACAACAATTTACAGGTCAAAATATTCAGTTTTCCAGAAGGGAGTAATAGTTCTACAAAATTTCCTGTCATTTCCCACAAATCGGCACCTTCCAATTTATGCATTGCTAGTTTGTACTTCAATCATCAAAAGATCTTTTATACTTGTAAAAGTATTAAAAAAAAACTGCAGAAATATCAGTCCTCCAATACACTATTACTTTCGAAGGTGTATTTTAAAAAGACAGTATTGAAGGATATATATTTGTTTTGTGAATACACAGCGTATTGAACAAATCGGATGCAACTCAATCGCAAGCCTCGCAATAGTTACAGAGGTTAAGGAAGGTAGAGAGACCTACTATAGATGATGGAAATCTAAGGGCAGGACATTCTCGCAACAAAGTTGCAACTTACAAGGGCATGCAAATTAACTTACTATGGACTTGATTCAACACCCTAACTGGCTGGAAGAAAAAGTGTAGGAACTGAAAGATGTACTATTTTAAATTACGGCAAATGTTTTAGCACAACAGTATCAGCCATGAGGCTACATATGTTTCTTTATGTGTTTCTTAGAATCATTAGAATCTCAAAGTACATAATCATTTGTAACCCCATATATACATAAATAAATAGTTTTCTAAAGTTAATAAATGTTAAGTTTTCACAGAAAAGCGGAGAGGTGGTTTACCTGCATGATAACCAGTACATCTATAGGGTCATTATCCTCGCAGAGAGTGCGAGGCACGAACCCATAGTTATGGGGGTACACAACAGATGAGTAGAGAACACGGTCAACCTGCACATAGATTTTAGAAGCTTGTGATAAAATATTTGGAGAGAGGAGGCATATGGTTCAACTGAATGTCTGAGTGCAGGCTGCAATACCTTGATAAGCCCAGTTTTCTTGTCAAGTTCATATTTCACCTTACTACCCTTGCTAATTTCAATCACCTGCAGAAATCAAACATTAAACAAAACCTTGATTAGGTCACAAGTTTGGTTCAAATTTTGACAAACAGCAAAAGATGTATTAACCGTAGATCTTTTAAGAACTAATTCATTAATCATTTCTATGTACCGGGACAAAGAAATTTATATACAAATATAATAAATGCTTGGGTTTAAATGAGAACTAATATTAATCAGAAAACAAAATAACCAACACATAGTGTACCACATAGTTAAATCACCTTTTAGATACTGTGACACTTTAACTTCAAAATGAAAAGGTGAATAAAATTTAAATTTAGAAGATTTCTTGTGTTAAAGATGAAGTTTCGAGGATTATTCATTAACACTCACCCCAGCTCTCCATCCCATCTAAATTAAAAAAGTTTGCTTGAAGATGGTTATACTCTAGACTCTGTAGGTGTAAATCAGAAATTTAATTATTTTCAACAAATTTGTACGCTAATTTATCAAGCCATTAACCAAGAATCTCTGTCTAGTTTAGGTTATATTGTGAAATTTATTTAGTTGCTGGTTTATACAATTACACATTCTAATAGAAGACTCTCATTATTTCGAATAACATACTTACAGCGTTGAAAATTACAGGGGCGTCAGGTCCTGAAACAAGCCATAAAATATAATCCACATTAGCATGCGTATAAATTACTATAACAGAAATCATGAACTAGGATAAGGCCTTACAGAATAATAAAAGAACATACCGATCTCAAGATCATGCCAAGGATGTGCAGCAACTGATCTCCTGGTCATGGAGGAAAGAATCCTTTCATTTAGAGGTGGATGTGGGGAACGGTGGGAAATGGTAGCTTTAGTATGAGTTTCGATAGGTGGATTCATTATAGTAAGCTGCAAAACAAAGTTTAAACAACTACTAATAAGTGTATCAAGAATTTAAAACAAGGTCCTTATAACAGATTATAAAACAACACAATTGTCTACATGCTTAATGATCACATTCTGAGTCCAATTATTTAGTATTATCGCTGTTGGATGCATCAACAAACTTATACTGCAAGTATGAAGTACCTAACAGTGCTTCAAGTCACCTAAATCAAACCTATATGACTCAAATCAAGCGATTTTGATTAGGCAGAAAATTGAAAATATCACACTATTATACGGAGTAAAATAAGAACAATTCAGGCAGATCGGTGACTAGACGTGTAACTCGGGACCAGTTTGTAGCAACCAAGTTCGCATTCTTCCTAATGAGGGAATAACTTCCAACTACGCTAATTAAACGAGACGAGCATAAATTTGTCAAACTAGAGTGGAGCCTAAATGATGTTTAGACAAAAGCCTAACTGAATTAATACCAATCAAAACTGTAAAATAATAAGAGTACTGATTCGCACCGCTCAACGAGCTGGATCATAAATAGTTACAATACGAGTTTACGTAAATAAGAGGTAGATCTGCAACTAGACCTATAATTCAAGACCGGTTTGTGATAATGAAATCCGCATTTGTCTTAACGAGTTAATAACTTCTAACGACTTGTTTTAATTAAAACTCGCAGAAGCTTAAATTTGTGAAATTAGAGTTGAGCCTAAAATGATGATTACACAAAAGCCTAACAGAATTAAAATCAAACAAATGTGTAAAATAATAAGAGTACTAATTCGCTGAATCGTAAATTGAAATGATCTATACTACACAAACAACTTGAATTTCAGTAGACACAAGTATACATAAACATATAATCGAACGAGTACATCGTAAAATGTTAAGCAGAAACAGATATAAACGGAGCAAAATTAAGCATAAAAATGATGAGAAAATAGAGTAAAAATGAAGATGTATAGTTGGGGAAGTACCTGAACCGATCTGAAGAGATGGACACAGATCTATAGGGGGAGAAAGTTCTAAGAATGAATGAAACGGAAGGAATGTGTGTGTGTTTTGTGATAGAGATGCGTGTTTTATATATAGAGGGAAGGAATGCTCAAGGGGCAAAGATGAATAGTTTAGGCAACAGAAAGGAAGCTAGCTAATCACGTTCCCGCTCAGTGACAGAGATGTCTGTTTAATTTTATTCTTTTTTCTGGCAAGTCAAAAACTAAAATTACAAGTATTAACAAAAAGGGAAAAAGGCTAACAAATAAAAAAATTATATTATAAAATAATTTATATGTTAAAATAATATTTAAAAATATTATACGTATCAAAAAATTGTATGTATCAAAACACATTCATTTATACCAAAGTTCTCTGTTATCTAACAAAAATACTTATGGGGAGTGAAGATCAATATGTTAGTTCCAAATGATCCCGATTCGACTTCTCACTTTAATTATCAAAAAAATAATAATTACTTATGCGGACTAAAATTAACTTTTTTGAGATTGTTTAAAAAATGTGTTTACTACATTTAATTAATTTATCCCTAGCTTCCTTGGGAGCCTAACTTGGATATATCATATATGAGCTTGCTCAACTAATAAAAAGTAAAAGTTTAATTTCTGTTACCTTAGGTTATACTTAAATGTTCAAAATTTTATAATAAGATAGATATATAAATGTGTTCAATTAATAAAAAATATAAGTTTAGTTTGAGTTACGATATATTTATATTTTAGTTGTATTAAATTCAAAAATCGTACTTTCAACTCTTTTTAAAAACTTGCATTATTTAGTAAAACTAAAAAAGACATACAGTATCATTTACAAATACTAGCATGTTTTTTACAAAAATGAAAATTTCATGAAAAAAATTCTCTAGGTATCTACAATGTGGGTCCACGTTCTAGGACGTTTTGACTATTTAAAATATTTATTTATACTTGTGCCATTTGGAAGTAGCTGCAGCTAGGCAGCTACTACTACTATTTACTGGTCAAACAATACAACAACGTGGGGTTTTCACATTTTGACCGTCTGAATATAATTCTATATTTTATTTATAGAAATCTAAAGCAAAGTTTTTTTTTCTTGACAGAGAAAATCTAAAGCAAAGTCGATCATTCACAGGTCGCTAACATTGGGCCTGTTTGGCATAAACTTATGGCTTATAAATCAATTTTGATTTATGGAGTGTCTGTGTACTCAGTTTATTTCATTAACTTATAAATTATAATTTATTTTTTTAGCTTATGACTTAGAGCAAGTACAACAATGTCCTAGTTCGTTACTTATAAATATGATATAATAATGTGTCCTAGTGATTTAGGGACTTGATTTCTTGTAGGAACTCCAACAACATTACTTATATTCATTCCATATTATTATTATAATAATATATTTGAAAAGAGAGAGAGAGCAAAAAAGAGTGGAAGAAAGAGAGAGAAGAGAAATGTAGAAAAGGATGGAAGTGATTTTTTTTCCATGGAAATTAAATAGGTAATAGCTAGTGGTTATCTATTAATAGGTAATGAGATGGATGTCTTAGTGATTTAGGTAACCACTAGGACATTGTTGGAACACCATTTTTTGATAGATTACTTATATTTGAGCTTAGGACATGATATACGTAAGCTGTTGGACTTGCTCTTATGGGGTGTTTGTCTACCCAACTTATAATCTAACTTATAACTTATAAGAGCAAGTCCAACAATATCCTAGTTGGTTACTTATAAATATTATATAATAATGTGTCCTAGTGATTTAGGGACTTGATTTCTTGTAGGAACTCCAACAACATTACTTATATCAATTCTCTATTATTATTATAATAATATATTTGAAATGAGAGAGAAAAAGAACGGAAGAAAGAGAGAGAAAAGTAATGTAGAAAATGAGGAAAGTGAATTTTTTATTCATAGAAATTAAATAGGTAATGGCTAGTGGTTACCTATTAATAGGTAATGAGATGGATGTCCTAGTGATTTAGGTAACCACTAGGACATTGTTGGAGCACCATTTTTTGCTAGATTACTTATATTTGAGCTTAGAACATGATATAAGTAAGCTCTTGGACTTGCTCTAAGATGATAATAAGTTGAATGTTAGAAAATACTAACATTTTGCTCAACTTATTTCATTTTTCATGATTTTTTTATCTATTTATACTTTTAAATTTTTATATTTAATCTAAAATATTGTTTTTATATTTTACTAACATTTTAGTAGTTTATATTTTTATATTTATACTAACATTTTAGTAGTTTATATTTTTATATTTATACTTTTAAATGTTTTTTAATGTAAAATGTATTTATCGAGATCATTATATTAATTAATTATTTTTTCAATTTAATTTTAAAAAAAATTATTAACTTATAAGTAAATTTATCCAAACACTTACGTAACTTATAAGTTTGCATCAACTTATCACTTATATAACACTTACTCATTATAAGACATAAGTTCACTTTTTTAAGTTCTCCCAAAAACTTATAAGAATCCATCAACTTATCACTTATAAAGCACTTACTCATAAGTTATAAGTCAACTTTTGTTTGATACCCCAAACGCCGACATTATTTGGTGGCCGTTCGATTCGCCGAGTAGTAGCATGCTTGACAACGGATTTATAAGCCGATTTATGGCTTATAAACCCGTAAAAGTTTATGGGGTGTTTTCAAACCCAACTTATCAATTTATAATTTATATGTTAATAAGTTGAATGTTAATAATGTGGTACATTTTCTTGAACTTATTGACTTATTATTTGATTTCTATGTTTTTTTAATACTTTATATTTTTACCTTTGTGTTTTTAAATATTTTTTTAATTTAAAATGCAAGTGTTGAAATAATTGTATTTAATAATTATTTTTTCAAATTTAATTTAGCAAACTCTTAACTAACTTAAACATCCGTATAACTTATAAGAATTCATCAATTTATCACTTATGTGACACTTACTCATTTTAAGCTATAAGCCAACTTTTTTGTTATACCCAAACACGCACTAAATTTAAAATAAGAAACTAAGTAGAGATGATGTGTGATTGAAAATTTATTTAAGATATTAAATATTTGGTTTCGTACTAAAATGAACTTTAAAATAATATTAAATTAGTAATCAAATTAATTATTATATTATATAAATTTTAAAATATTTTTAATTATTAATATCACTTATTTGTATATAAAAATAAATTTTATTATTTATAATGTTTGCCGGATGAAAAAAAAGTAAATGATATAGAATTCATAAATCATACCCCGCCGTTTCACATACCTAGTCACATATATTAAAAACCCATATTTTTTGAGTTGGAGATATGGATTTGGAGTTAAAATATATATATATATATATATATATATATATATATATATATATATATTGTTTATTCTAAATTCATATTTTTAATACAGTGAACCAAATGATCGATATAATTATACTACGTGCAAAAGAAGTCTTTTGAGCTAATCAACACATTAAGTGTGTGTTTGGATATCTTAAAAAAGTTGACGTTAAAATGAATAAGGGGTATAAGTCGATGAATTATTATAAGTTGTATTGGTATTTGGATAAATTTACTTATAAGGTAGTTACAAATTTGATAATTTACATTTTAAAAATAATTATTAAATACAATGAGTTAAATACATGCATTTTAAATTTTAAAAAAAACATTTAAAAACACAAATTTAAAAATATGAAGTATTAATAAATTAAGAAAAATGTACATTGTTACTAACATTCAACTTATAAACATATAAGTTATAAATTAGTTTATAAATTGAATTGACAAACACCCTTATCAACTCTTATACATTTATAATACATAAGTCAACTTAAATTATGTTTGTCATGCTAACTTTTGTTATTCCATCAAGATCACGAGGAGAACATTTATTAAGATGTAAACCTCATCTAATAATTTATATGTTACAGTAAAATCGAACTCTTTTATAGTAAAATATAGGAAACGGTCTTCCCACTTGCGTTAGAAAATACTATATTTTACTAGAGATATTTTAGCATATTCTTGAATATATCATATATTAATGCGAGCGCACTTGCTGGAGGTATATGGAGGAATAAGATCACAAGAATCATCTCATAGATATCTTTTGTAACAAATCAATAAAAATACTAAATTAAGTTAAAAATCGGTGATTAATTAGGATTAATCACTAATTCAGCGACGGACCACCGAACTGATTAAGCAAAAATCGGTAAATTGTCGTTTTTTCATAAAAACGATCAAAAATCGGCTGAATCGGTCAAAAATCGGGCTAATTATTAAAAAATAGTTAAAATTTTAAAAAAAAATTAAAGGTAGAAACTTGATTAAACAATAGGAAAAAATATTATTTTTGTACATATAATTATAATTTTAGATGTCTAAATCGTAAATTTTCTTAAGTTTTACTCTTAAATTTATCTCTAATTGAAAAGTTAAACCTTCAAAATTTTATTTATTACAATTATTTAACATTTTTAACATATTTGCATAAATATATGATAATAACATATGTTTACTTGAAATAACGAAACAATTTTTATTAAATTTATTTCGATTAATGATCCGATTAATCCTCGATTATCCGATTAATCCCTGAACGGTGCCTTCACCGATTAACTCTGATTCTCGCTTTTTACAACAATGATAACAAGGGATAATGCATATAATATTTGCCCAGAGGCAATTACATGCAAGCTGTGTGGGTAACAGATGGTATGATGGCTGGCACGCAAGTAATAGTATCTCATCGTGTTTGTCGGTTCACATGTTGATCCGGCAGAGAAGATTGCTTCTGTGCCCACACTTGTCTCGTTGTCTATCTGTGTCACTTGCACCACCGTCGCCAACTTCAAATATATAATAAGAAGTAGGAGTGAAAAAATTATGTTCAAAGAAATGTTCTTTTCAAGAAAAACTAATTACAACAAAATTATAATATGCAACTTTTAGAAAAGAATATCATTGAATTTTTCGAAATACTTGTAAGCTGAACAAAATATTCACTCTATCTCATTATATATGTCTCTTTTCAATATATATATATATATATATATATATATATATATATATATATATATTTTATAAACTAGCATAAAAATATGTGCAAGGCACGGGTCACTTTCTAGCATAACTGTTAAGATTCTGAGTAGTTGGAGTGTTTATGATAACATGTAGATCCTTCGACGGCGCCTCACTGTGGGAACAGAAGTTAGACTTGATTTTCGTAGTTAGATAGTTAACCTTGCAAATCATTCTTGATTGAGGTGTTTTTGAGTTGAGAAATGAGTAACTTAACACCGTAGATGTTTGGTGTGTGTATGTAAAATTCATGTCAGAACATGATACATTAACCTACACAAGTTTACTAATTTAGCTCAGTGAGCAAATGATACATTTTTTTGTTTGTGGAATATTACATTTATAGAATGAGTACATATAGTACAATTGGTGGATGTTTAAATGCATCTATAGTCTATACTATATTATTAAAGCCGAAAATTTTGGTTTTCGGTTTGGTTTTCACCCTATTTAATAAATAATAAAATAACTCTTACCATTTTTTATTGTTATCTTTTAGGTTAAACAATTACCTTTTATAAACACATCCAAATTAATGTTTGTCTTTCTCTATTTTTTTCTAACAAAATCCCCTCGTTTTCTTAAAATATTATGGGCGATTATTTTTTTCAACTAAAACATGTTTCCTTTTCTATTTTTCTTACTAAAACATCTATTAACAAGTATTAAAAACAGTCCATGCTTTTAAGCTAGTAATACTAAAAATTAATATATAGAATAAATTTGCTAGTATATCTACGTGAAGCAACTAAAAGTTAATATATAGAAATAATTGGTTATTATCAATGCATGAAGTATGTTATATTCAAGTAGCCGTAAAATTTTACAAGTTTAAATATCTATCATAATTTTTTGAGTTATATGCACATTTGCGGGCATTTATTATAATTGTTCATAAATTAAAAATTGACAACTATGAAAACTTGTGTTAGAAATAGATTTTCAAAATATTTTATTTTCCGTTTGATTCACGGTTTCTCACATTTACTTCTTAATTCCTTGTTGGTGAAGTTTTCTTGATTGTAATAAATGTTTCTTTGTTATTAATATATCAACATTTTTTTTCAGTATAAAAAAATAGTTTGAAGTTATTAACAGTTAAAATTGTGAAAAGAACAGTTTTGACAAGTCCTATGGGTTGATGGAACAGAAAGAGTATGAAAACCAGCATTTTGGGAAACCCTGAAGAAAATGAAGCATTCTATTTACATATGGTCAAAAGAGATGATTCTTCAAGTACAATTAGCTAAAAGTCAAATCATTGCAAGGACCATTGGACTTGGAGTGAAAAATAAGTTTTTGGACTTTATCTATTGTACACTTTTATGTAGTTCAATTAAGCTTGTAAACTTGGAGTATATAACCAAGTGTAGCAATATTTTTGTAAGCAAGAAATCTGATTTAGTTATAAGAGCTTAAGAAATATTCCTTTGTAAATTGCTGAAGCAAAATCATTGTAACTGCAGCTGTGAGTTTGTTCAAAAACTACACAGATATTTCTTCAAATAAAATCTCTCTGGTGGAACAATCAATCCACCTGAATTTTTAATTCTTGTGTTATTGGTTTTCTGCAATTTCACATTTCTGTTCTAAAATTTAGCTTTGTCAGGGAAAAAGAATTGAAAATTTAAAGGATTGTATTCAACCCCCCCTCTACAATCCTGTGATTTCATTATTAGGGAATAACACACACTTATATATATATACAACTCGGAACGTATCGAATTTGATTTGGTTTGGGTCTATTTTGGATCAAAATCAGATGAATTTCGGATTAAGATTGGATCGAATTCGGTTCGGATTAAAATTTTTATCGGATGACTACTCATATATATTTTTTTACTACGTGAGACTTTAAAAAATTTATCTTTTAATTAAATTAAATTTTCAATATAAAATGACATAATATATTAATAAATATGATTATATAATTACATGAATTTTTGACATAAAACTATTTTGAATGTGAATTTTGCTTATGGATAGTTCGTTTGAGTGAATTAAAAGTAGAATAATATATAAGGATTATGAGTTATAATTTATTAAGATTATAAAAATACAAAATAAAAACTTAATTCACCAAATTTATAATTCGGATCTATACTGGATCCCGTAATTCGGAAAATATTCAGTTTGGATAATGTATTTTTCGATTTTGATCGGTTTCAAGTTATCATCGGATCTTGTATTTTGAATAATTTTTTATTTGCATAATTTTCAGATGGTATCAAATTGGTTTTTAATAAGATATAAAATCGGATTCGTTCAGTGTAATTTGATTCAGTTTTTATGTGGGGACCTAATTTCCCATGTGTATGTTCAGCCTTTGTGAGTTTTGTGGACCTTGTAGATTTTGTGGACACTATGAATTCATTTATAACTTGGGCTTGTCATATATTGGTCCTTTTTTCTTGCATATACCTTGTTCATTGTATAACTTGAGCTTGTCATATATTGGTCCTTTTTGTCTTGCATATACCTTGCTCATTGTTTAATATGTCATGTCTAGTCTTGTGGGCTTTGTGCATCTTGTATGCATTGTTATATCTTAAAGGCATCGTAAACTTTGCAAACATTGTGAAATTTGAAGTCATTTATAATTTGGGCTTGTAATATATTGGTCATTTTTGTCTTGCATATACCGTGTCCATTGTATAATATGTCATATATAGTCTTGTGGGCTTTGTGCATCTTGTATGCATTGTTAGATCTTAAAGGCATTGTAAACTTCGCAAACATTGTGAAATTTGTAGATCTTATTATGGACTTGGGCTTAATATTTTGCTTGTAAATCGTCCTTTTCATGCACATAAGACTTTGATTTGAAACTAGAAAACAATACAATTATCGGTTTAATAAATAAATATGTATACTATTATTAAATAACAAATATACACATGTGGGTTCAAGGTTTGAATTATGTAAACAACATATTATTATTATATATTTATATTAGCTAATTATCTAAGCCATGTTTATATATTTAAGATTTTATTCCCGTCAATAACATATTAAAAATTTTTATTATCAAAATACAGACAAAGATTTAGAACAACATTGTACGTATAGTATTATATTATATAATTTATTTTTCTACTAATAAGTCCATATAAATCAAAATATAAGTAATAAGATAAAAAATTCTAAAATTCTAAAATTCATCGCTATACATATAATGATTTTATCCAAAGTTTTGTAGTCCGCTACACACAAGAAAAAAAATAAGAAATATTAAATTTTAAATTGTTGGGAGGAAAATCGTTGGAACTAAACATTAGAAAATATATTGTATTCTAGCATTTAAATTAATTCAAAAAATAATTTATTTTTTTGGAAACACCAGGAAATATATTATATATTAGGCCGAAGCCCAATACAAAAGGGTAATGCCATTATTTGAAATGCAGCGAACCATAGCCTCATACCAACCAACCAAGCTCACCAAGCCTAAACACTAAAGTTCTTCTACCGTTAAACATTTTATATCCACACACACAAAAAAAAAAAAAAAACTAGATTCCAGCCCATTTCTAATTTTAAATAAACAAAAGTTTAAGAATGCGTTTTCTTTTATTATATAGAAATTTAAAAGTTTATGCTTGTACAATAAAGGAACAATGACAAGAATTAATAAAATTAAATGATATATTTTTTTCGTTTCTAATTAGTTGATCAATTTAATTTTTTGATGATTTAATTAACTATATTTTTAAAATGTGAAAATTATATATTTCATAATAAATTAGGTAACTTTTCAATAAATATAAAATTTATTTTCCTCAATTATATAACATATTTAAATTTTAATCAAACTCCGAATAATATGATTATTCAAAAATGAAATAAAAATGAGAATACCATTTTTCTTTGTTTAAAAAATCAATTACAGTTTTTAAAAAATGGAACACAAGTAATTACGAAAGGAAAAAAGAAAATAGGAACGTAACGGGCGACGGTTGTGACGTACGAGGGAGTGGAGTCCCAGGTCCAGGTGAGTATTAAAATTAGAGATCCCCCTTTCCGATTCATCCTCCCTCATTCAGGTACTTTTATTCAGTTTCAATGTTAGTGGAGGATTCAGTACGTTGTTTATATTATTCATCGCTTTTCATTTTAACATCTTCTTGTTTCTTACATTCTTAGGGTTTCTACATTTTTCCAATTTTAAATTAAGATGGCTGCTCCGCCCGCTAGACCTCGAGCCGATTACGATTACCTCATCAAATTGCTTCTCATCGGCGACAGCGGTTTGTATTCTCTCTCTCTCTCTCTCTCTCTCTCTCTCTCTCTCTCTCTCTCTCTCTCTCTCTCTCTCTCTCTCTCTCTCTCTCTCTCTCTCTCTCTCTCTCTCTCTCTCTCTCTCTCTCTCTCTCTCTCTCTCTCTCTCTCTCTCTCGTATAATGCAGTTTCATATCTTTGCTGTAATTTTGATTCTAATTAGCTTCGTTGTAAATGTTGTTACTTTTCGTGTGTGAAGAAGCTCTATGTACGTGTTGATATATTGTAATTGTTGGAGTTTTGCATATAAACGTGTATCTCTATCTGCTTTACTTGTTAACTGATGACACCTTGAGTTATAAAATTGCATTTCGTTGTTTGATTAGTTGATAGGCTACAGAATTAGCAAACTCGTGTATTTTACTATGTAGTTTTATATAATTGAGAATAAATGTATGATAAACAAACACCTTTTCTTTTAAGATTTAAACCTAAATTTGTACAAATTGACAGTAATAATTATCATTTAGGCGAGAGGCATCTGAGTGATTGGCTGAAAAGGTTATTATTTTTTTTGGGTGCGTGTGAACAACTAAATTTTAATGCACCACAACCCAATTCTATTTGTGCTTATTGGTTTGAACATGCTCTAAACTTGGACGAAAATGTGGATAATAATATAAATGAAATTGCAACTTTAGGTGGATAATAATACTAATTTTTTTTCATATAATTTAAAACGTAAATTATGAATTTTCTTTGGATATAAATGGACCGAGTGCATAAGAATGTCCCACTTTCCCTTGTGCTGAAGTTTTCATATGATATAATCTAGAATAGTTAATTTGCGTCTATTTTATTTTTACCTTAGCATCTATGAAACATTTTTTATATTATATGGCTTATAATTTCTCAGTTGATTCGTTTCTAATTTTGTAACAAACTTGAAAATGGAAGGACCTGTGTCATGTAGTTCTACAATCCAGTAACTTTAAAGACTAAAATTTTGAACATGGAGATTTGACGTATGAATTCTTGTTATCATTTTTATTGTAATAAATTTACCTTTACTCACAGGTGTGGGTAAGAGTTGCCTCCTTTTACGATTCTCAGATGGTTCCTTCACTACTAGTTTTATTACAACCATTGGGTAGGTGTATTTTGCTTTCCGAATATTTTACATGGCCCTTTCTTAGTGTAAATTTGTGAACAGGTACTAATACTTGGAGACCTTTTACAGTATAGACTTTAAAATAAGAACAATTGAGCTTGATGGAAAACGTATAAAATTGCAAATTTGGGATACTGCGGGTCAGGAGCGATTCAGAACAATTACTACGGGTAAGCATAGAGGAATACCCCAATTGATTCTCTTGCCTTGTAGAATATGTGTTGATGTTTCTGCTGCATTCACATTTTTATTGTAAATGATTCACTGTTCTGATCTTTTAAATTTAGTTGAATTGTGGAAATTATATTTAGGAAAAAAGACCTGGGTGATGTGTAATTTAGGTTCGCCTACATTATTTGGTGCATTTCATTGCATGACCACTCTCTCTCTTTTGTATCTATGGGATGATAATGTTACAAGAAATTGTCCGAGAAGTTCAAAAATTTTGTGGCCACAATGCCAACAAGAATACATAATATAAGCTTCCACACACCTGCTAAGATCGGAGCATAGAAATACACTTGATTTTGTAGGATGCAAACTCCAGAGTGAAGAACCTAAGTTATAGACGTCTACTTGCAACAATAACATGTAATTACAATACGGCTTTATCCTGTACCTGAAGTTTTGGAATAAAAGCATCCAAGCAAATAGAATCAAATTCTACAAATTAAACAGATATGCAGGAATTTATGTAGACATGGGGTATAAGCTTTGGACTTAGAATCAACAGGTCACATTATATTACTTTCCTCTTGTTAAACTGTACTAAGTTGGTTAAGTGTTTCTTTAATGGCATTATATAACTACTTCGATCCTTCCCCCTTTGTAAGGGCATTTAAGTATTGGTTTGTAAGCATAATGATGAGAACGGAATTATGCTAAATAACAAGGGGCAAGTTTTAAAAATTCTGGCTGGCGTTATTTCTTTTAGTATAGCAGTAGCATCCAGTTCTTCTCCCAACTTACAAAATGATATGATATCGTGCAGCTATGCATTTTAGTTGTTTAAACAGTTAAATTAATATTTATCTTGGTCATCAATTGTTAAGTTATTCGGATCACGCTAATTTATAAATTTTCAAGGACATCATCCTGGCTTCTTTATTATGATATTTCAGTAACAATAACGTTGGAGTTTTCTAACTTTTTTCAATGTGTTTTGTGCTTTTGACTGCGCTTAGAACGTATATATTATTTTTCAGCTTTTTAGAAATTTAATTAATATAAAAATGATCTTTTTTTACTGTTTATGCAGCTTATTATCGTGGAGCCATGGGTATTTTGCTGGTGTATGATGTAACTGATGAATCTTCCTTTAACAGTAAATGCTTTTTCCTCTTTATATTTTATTTCAAATGATTCCTATGTTTCAGTTGTCTGCTGCTTTCAATAACTTGGCCAATCAACCTTCTCTATTAGCTTCTCGCATCACCACCAAATGTTGCCTTTAGGCCCTTTCATATTGTCTCTCTAGATCAATAAAATCATATGTATTCTTTACTCCTCTATAACAATCAATATGTTGAAATAGGTGGATAGCCTCTTTAAATCTTCCTAGCAATAAACTGAATCGGGTTGTAAAGACCCTTTCCTAAAATTTCATTCTAATATCATTTAATTCCATAGTAATTGCCAATTAGAACAACTTTGTACTCTTATAAAGAGAAACTACCATGCTCTTCCTCCGTTTAGGTGGTTTAGTGGTATCTTGTTGATCTTGCGTTTATCATTTTCCAAATCTCGTTAACAGATTTGTTTGTCATCACACATTTATCTTTTCCAAGTACTTTCAGACTTCATGTGGAGTTTCATCTGAACTCACCTTATTTTTGGTCTTCATCCTCTTCAAAGCCTGTTTGGCCTCAAACTCTTTAATTCTAGGTGCGGACTTCCTATTTATCTTTTGATCTTATAATAAGTTTGCCCAACTTTAGACTGAAAGTGCCACATGTTGAAATAATCTCTACACCTCGTTGTGAATCTTGATCACCCTCCGGTCCTTATCTTCAATTCGCAGCATAGTGATCATTTGTTTTCTTTTTCCCTCTGTGCAATTCTGCAAATATCTTTCTCTGCCTCCTTCCTTTGTCCTTGTCTCGCCTGCTGCTTCACTCTTAAAATCTACTTTTTAATTATTTGGTTTTACTTTTTGTCTTGATTGTTGTTATTCTTTATCATCTCACTTGTTCCTGTTTATAGATATTAGGAACTGGATCCGTAACATTGAACAACATGCGTCTGATAATGTAAACAAGATTTTGGTGGGCAACAAGGCTGACATGGATGAAAGCAAAAGGGTACGCTCTGTTTTTCTCTTAACAGTTGTGTCTGCTTTGCTTACACTGCATGTATGCAATGGTCTGCAGAGTTTTGTAATTACTGGCTGTAGCAGTCTCTACCATTGATCTAAGAGAAACCATGTTTTTATGATCTTCCACAGGCTGTTCCTACTTCGAAGGGCCAGGCACTTGCTGATGAATATGGCATTAAGTTCTTTGAGGCTGTGAGTAAATTATTGATTTCTTCGTTGAAACTGGATGTTAAGACTTGCTACTTTCATCATGAAATGAATGTGCACTTAAATCGCATTATGATATAAATTTAAACAGAGTGCAAAGACAAATATGAATGTGGAAGAGGTTTTCTTTTCAATTGCCAAGGACATCAAGCAAAGACTTGCAGAAACTGATTCAAAGACGGAGGTACGAACTTCTACAAATTAAATACAAGTTTCAATTGTTTTAGTACATATCTCAGATTGTCACCTATGGGAAAAATAGCAGAAGGTATCATCGATGTTAATGAATACCTGGATGACTCGAACTTATCTTTTGTTAAATCCCTGTTTATTTGAGTAGCTTGTCTTTTTTTTTTGTTACTTCCTGATCATGTATAAAGTATAAACCCCAGTTTCCACTACAATTTTACTTGAAACAAAAGGTCATTAGATACCTGTGGTGAAAATAGTTGACCTTTTTGAGTAATTAATGTTGCTGTTATATTTCTTATTATTGTTATAACTATTACTGTATTTAGTTGCTCGGCAAATGATATCCTTTGTTCACTTGGGTTATACTGCTTTGGCATTGACAATCTTCTCTTTATTTTTACTGAAATTACTATTTATCTTTTATTATTTGACTTCTATTATGATTTTTTTTTGTTGTTTTTGAACTATTATGTGGAATTCTGTAGCCGCAAACAATAAAGATCAACCAAGCAGATCAGGGGGCAGGGACCTCTGCAGCTGCTCAAAAATCAGCTTGCTGTGGTTCTTGAGAGATAATGAGCTGTGGGCGGGAAAGTTTTATACCCCGGTGTTAAGGAAGATTCATCTTGTTTTAATTGCATGTATTGTTCACACTAGAATTATATTTATTACAAAGTTGTCGAGTGGCAGTTCCTTCCTCAAGAAATTGATCAGTATAGTGTTTCTACTTGTCTAGTTCATAATATTGTATTTTCTTGCAATGTGCAAGAATCAGCCTCTTTCCAACTAACTGTTTTTGATGATATTGTTGTGAATGGTTTTAGTGCCCGTTGCATCTGCTGCTTACTCCTCTTTCTTTTTCATTGTTTGGATGGATACATTGCATCTAGTTATTAACTTGTTCAAGAAATCCTTCGCACGTATTTCTGTTACAGTAATCGCTATAAAATGTTTGTGACCTTGACTGCATTTTTGTCGATTTTGTTCCCTTCATATTGTCCATATTGCTGAAAATTGGAATCTTGAAAGTCATATTATGGAAAGCAAAATAAATATGTACTCCCTTTGAGAGCGTTAGGTACGTGGAAATCATGGATAGATAAATTTCTTGTGTTTTCCATTGGAAGCTCCTTTGTTTTCCTTTGCAAGGATGTCAAAGTGAAGAAGTTGCAACTTGTAAGCTACTATTTGCTTGATGCATCCTCTGATGAGAGAAATCAGAAAACAAAGTTCCCCGAAACAATGG
This sequence comes from Heracleum sosnowskyi, assembly GCA_030848705.1. Taxonomy (NCBI): domain Eukaryota; kingdom Viridiplantae; phylum Streptophyta; class Magnoliopsida; order Apiales; family Apiaceae; genus Heracleum; species Heracleum sosnowskyi. The sequence continues at coordinate 30,060,556 of CM061237.1, forward strand.
CACGAGGATGAGCTGCTGAAAGTTGGTCAGTGCTTACTAAGAGTATATCGATATTATGTTGAAGCGATTCCACATGTTTTACATTATTTGCACTATTAAACATGAAGCAATTTATTCCTAGCATTACTATAAATGAAACTTACTCAAATAATCTTTGAGACAAGGGCAAATTCAAATTATTGCATGTGAGTTAGCATTAGTGACCAATAAGTTTAAAATAACATCCTTTTTAATATGATTAAAATTGATGGGAATTTAAGTTTAAAATAGCTAACTTGAATTTAATACCATAAAAACAAATAAAAAATGAAATTTAAATTTCAACTCTTTGTTTAATTTAATCTCATAAATTTTCCACTCTTTATAAAAATATTGTAAGAAAAGTAAAGTATCCATGAATACAAATTAGTTACGACATTAACGTAACACGAAACATTGACTACAAAATTCAGTTGACGTGAACATAAATGTTCATGAACACCAAAAACAACTAGTTTTTTTTTTAATGTCAATGTCAAGTTCAGAAGCACGAACTCGTAGTTTTTTTTTTTTTTAATGTATTGGCAAGATGAGAATGCCAGGAGTTTGAGTGTGAAACATTTATGCATATTTTAAGATAATCAATTTGTCGAGTATTGAACTGACTAATGAACTTAGTGGAGAAATTCCTATGGGTATAACAGAACTCGTGAACTTGTCCCGAGAAATAGATTCAACACAATACACTTCCTACTTGCTTATTATTTTTATATTCCATATACTCCCTATTTTTATTTAGAATTTTTTTTTTGAAAATAAGTTATAAAATTATATTTTATAGGAGTTTTAAAATATGTGTCAAGTAATGTAAAAAAACTCTAAAGAAATGAGAGGGACGTCGAGAGTAATTAACACTTCATTGTTACTCATATGCACATTTTGCAAGCAATGATACAAAACTAAAATATAGGCCAATTATGGTGCACATTTGTCAATATATTAACTCACAACAATAAAATTGATCGTATTAGGTCTCCAACAATGAATCCACGTGCCACTAGATTTTAGACACGTATATGGTTAGCTAAATGGGTTGGTTATATGTAATGAAATTAATTAATAGTTTGTTAAAATTTATTGAATTCGTAAGATTATAGACTCCAATTTAATTGGTTATAATGTTTGGTTAAATTTTAAAAATAGTATGTTGTTATTATTTTAAGTTGTTAAAAATAAAATATATTATTTTAATATGGTAATTGTGAAATTTTGCTACAAGTACCTAGATGTTTGACAAAAGTAACAAACGAAAAGTGGTTGGCTAAAATGATAGCTAATAATTATGTGTCATTGGAGTGATGAAAAATTTAAAAATTATGTATAAATTTTATTTAAGACATGCTAACAAGATTTTTAGTTAAGGATTTTCACCCATTAAAAATGCTCTAACTTATACACCAACTACTATATAATATGCATCTGTGTTTGGCCATAAGCTTAATAGAGTTTTAAAAGAAAAATGTTAAATTCAGAGCTTGATTTTAACTTCCAGGGCAAAATATAAGATAAATACCTTAATGTCCTTGACATTAACTTTTCCAACAAAATTAACTTTCAGAGCTATAGAAAAAAATTACATAGTTAACAAGATCCGGAACAGAGCATTACATTTTCTTCAAAGGGACAAAATATTGATCAGCCACTGGTTCAAAATTATGATCTAAACAATGTTGGCTATTTTGTGAATTATTTTAAATAATATATTTTTTCTCAGTTTGGAAATTTTTTGCAACGTATGCATTAAACGGAGAGAGTTACTTTTTTGCAGCTCATTTGTATATTTTTTGGAGTTATATTTGGGTCAATTATATATTTTTTTTGTTTAGATGTCCAGGTTCTTTTGTATAACGGACATTTCATATATAAACGGATGGGAAATTTTGTAACTGATGTCTAGATTTTCACTCAAAAACTTGATTCTTGCCTAGCATTTACATCCATTTTTGCAATACAAATACATTATATACATCATTTTTGTCTTTTAGTTCAAAAAACAATTTGCCAGTTCTTGCAATTGTTTAACTCCACTGTCACTATTGTACTCCTATCCTTTTTTAATAGCTCCATCACCTATATATACTTTTAGGTGTACGACTCTTTGTTTTTAAAAAACAAATTCTTGCACCCCTTTTTATCACCTACGAATTATAATTTTGATCCTCCATTTTTTAGTTTTGTCATCCGGGAGTTCCTGTTTTACCGAGTACTACAATCTACAATAAGACATTTTGAGCAGTTTCTTATTAAGGTGTAAATTGATCAATAAACTTTTCGGTGCAAATATTTATTGTACGAAATTTTCGGGGCTGTTTTATCAGGATGATGTGGCAAAAGTGATTGTCTTGCACTTTCGGGCATAGCCGCGAAACGTCTTAAAGAGCGTGATCCGTGACTCATCCCGGAAAAAATCGATAAACTCGTATATTTTCAGATTTAATAATCGTAAAATAGGTTTTTGTGAAAAATAAATTTTTTCGAAATTTGTTTTTATTATCTTTTCGCATATTATTTCCAACAAACAACTCACAAAAATATTACCTTCCATGAATGAATTTTCAGAAGAAGCTCATCGATGAATATTGGAGTTGCTTGAGATTCATCCTCTATGTCGTAAATATTGTCACTGAGATTATGACATGCATGAACCTGGGTTGGTGTTATTTTATACGATTAAGAATAGAAATCAGGGCACATAGATTTTTTTTGTTGAAGTCAGGACTAACATATTAGAAACTAAAAATGGGGACAAATACGTGCTTTGTATGTATGTATGTGTATGTTATATATATATATATATTATCATATTAAGGGCAAATTGGTCTTTCTGAAAAATGGAGCTCTGGAAGTTAAATTCAAGCTCCGGATTTAACATTTCCCTTGAAAAATGACTTAATTAATGATAAGTAATAAGTTAGTATCCTTGTACTTTTCACAGAGCTGTCAACTTATTTCGAGAATCATGAATGAAAATATTGTGTTGGATTCACTTTTTTTCGTGAGTTCTTGTTATTCAGTTTTTTTCATGGTTTGTATTTTGTTATTTAAATTTTTTTATTTATATTAGTTTTTAAAATTTGAAAATGGATAAAATGAAAATCTGAATCCATGAAAGTGTTACGATAAAGGAGATAATGGTTGAAAGGGGCGGATATGATAACTTAAATAATTTTTTTTGATAATTTGAACTCATAAACATGATATGAAAATTTATTAAATTTTTTATTAAATTTATAAGTAAAATTATCCAAACACTCAAAATAAGTTTTGAGTAAAATTTACTTATCACTTATATGAATTTATTCAATTTACGTGAAAAGTAACTTTTTTTAAAATTACCCAAATGGGCCCAATATCACCCCTAACTAATGTATTAAATCACAATTTCTTTTGTTAATCGTTGATTTTTTATAAAAAAATGCCAATAACTACCAAAGTTGAGGTGAAAAAAAAACAGATCAGGAGTTGTTAGGCGGAAGTTTGAGGTGGAGGGTGATGGGAGCATACTCATGTAGTGGGGTGGCGTTGTCGAGTTAGCAATGATAATGTGTTACCTAGCAATGATAATGTGTTACCTCTTATGTCATTTTCGTGGTAGTGGAGGGTGGAGGTAACGACAGTGATGGACCTGACGGCGGCGATACATCTGACGAAGATCACAGCGTCGCATTGAATTTAATCAAAGGAACAAAAAAAAATCAATTCTCTTTGTAAAATTAATTCATCTAGACTAAAAAAAATAAGTATTTCTCATGATATATGAAAGATTAAACTATTTACATATTGATTTCACTTAAATTTAGGAGAAAAAATAATTACCATTGCTTTAAAACAATGTATCATTTTAAATAAAAATACACGACATTAAGAAACTATAATTAACTAATCTCAACTAAGGCGACATCTATTTTTTTAAGATGAACGAATAATTAACTCTGCAAAAATGATGCAGAACTCTGGACCTTAAGGTTGATAAGCTAAAAAATCAAATTTTCACTGGAGAAAAGGTTCATTTCTCCTTTTCTCTCTCATGATCAATTGTGTATATATATGCACACTAATCATAATATGTATTATTTGATTTGCGGGTGTTTTACTGCAATAAGAAGAAGATCTCTTTGTTAGCAAATTATCTCTTGATCTAACCGAGAAAGTTTTCGCCGGTATTTTGAAAAATTTGGCGAATGTCTTGGATACTATGATACACAAGAATGCAAAGACAAATCTTTCTCGTGATTTTGGTTTCATCACTTTCACAATCGAAAATGTTGTTGATCAAGTGACGCGGAAAGGTAAATATCACATATTAAGTTACAAAACAATTGAAGTTAAATCAACACTGCTTTAAGATTTGACCGTTACCTCGGGTTCGAGCCTCAGCTCCTACAAAAAAATTGGACAATAAGCATACTTCCCGTAGGTTTATGTAACATTAGCTGAAAACAACTACTAATACTACGCTTATCATGATTATAATTTAATTAAAAGCAGATGACTAGGATAACAACCCACTATATTCATGTCTTCAATTATGTGATACCCAGATAATGCAGTTATACTTTATTGAGCAATTTTTGTGCTAAAACACCTACATATTCTAACCGCCTTCTAGTATGATATATTTGAAGAGCCGTCCATATTGATATGGCATAGGCGCAAACAAGTGGCCAACAAAAACTTATAAATTATACAACAAATGAGTTTAGATAACAATATAAATAAAAAGATTTTATGAAAATATGTGAATATATATATATATATATATATATATATATGTGTGGTGTGTGTTAATCATTTACCACATCTCACCTGATCGGGATCAGCAAGGTTGGGAACCGAGCAATCTAGTTGATTATCTGTCAAGAAAAACAAAATTTGTAAACACGGTTAAACCTGTAACTAGTAACACTAAGGGCCACAAGTGAATTATGACAATTAACTCCGCAAGAATGATGCAGAATGCTAGAACTTGAGGTTGATAAGCTAAAAAGTCAAATCTTCATTGGAGAAAAGATTCATTTCTCCTCTTTTCTCTCATAATCATTTGTGTGTATATATGCACACTAATCATAATATGTTTGAGTGCAACAAGAAGAAGATCTTCGTTAGCGCATTGTCTCTTGATCTAACCGAGAAAAGTTTCCGTCGGTAATTTGAAAAATTTAGCGAACGTCTTGGATGTTGTGATACACAGGGATGCAAAGACAAAAATCTTTCTCGTGATTTCAGTTTCATCACTTTTACAACCGAAGATGTTGTTGATCAAGTGATGCGGAAAGACAAATATCATATATTAAGTTACAAAACAATCTTTCTTTGGATAAGTTTTGTTAGTTATGAATATCACTAGTAAACTAGACAAAGGGGGGGGGGTGAATAGATAGTTTGAAGATTTTAATTTTCTTGAAGCTTAGATTTGTGTTTGATTGTATATGTATGAGAATGCGGAAATAAAAATAAACAGAACACACACAATCACTTTAATCTACTTTGTATAAAGTAAATCAAATACTACAGCTTCCAAAATTTCACAACTGAAATTTTGGCTTCTAAACAAGAACAGTGCTTTCTTGTTTTCTTACAGAGAAAAGAGTGCTTGAATAATTCTATGTTGTATCTCTCTTGCAGCTAACTATAGGGTGTGCACAATATATATATGACCTATATAGACTGGTGCACACACCTAATTACACAGATACCCCTAACAGTAACTCCATGTTGTTTTTCCAAAAGAGGTTAGATGTGCCAGTAAGGACCACTTGCTCTTTGTCATCCTTTTCCTTATCTTTAGTTGCTTGTCTCTATTCTTTCTCTCCAAGTTATGTTGTAGATTTGTCATATGTCTTTGGACCACTTAACCGTAACAGATGCTCCATTATTTGTCTCCATGATCTTTGATTTTGTGCCTTGATTTGTCTTATTGTAAAACGCCTAAGTGTTGATATCGTGAACTCCAACATACTTCTTATTCTGTGACTTGTCGACATAAAGCATTTTTGACTTTGCTATATGAGGACTTTGCTATATGACCATTTTAGGAGTATGATATATGGCATATTACCGACTTCACGATATAGCCTTTGAGGACTTCACGATCTAGAACATTTCAGACTATGCGATCTCAACACTTCACGACATGGGCTTTGAGGACTTCACGACATAGCTCATTCTGACTTCACGATCTAGGGACTTAGACAAATTTCTGTAACTTATTTCTTCATGGCCTTGTTCACTTTTATCCTACTGCATGAACAAATTGAACTTCTTCCAGGATGATTATTTCATGGCCTTTATACATTGTAGTTGCTAGAAACTCACTAAGCTCATTATAGAATTGAGCATACAGAATGAAGCTAAGTACAATAAAGACGTATACTATATCCCAGTGATAAAGTTCACCAGGTCATGTAGAGTGATACAGTCACAAGATGTAGACTTGTTAATAGTGGTATTCAGACATGACTTGAGCCTAACAAGATTTATACAGAGGAACCCTTCCATATCAGTTCTGCGTCTAAAACAGTGCAATCTCATGATTCCATCTTCTACTTTAGGTAATTTTTCTTCCTCTATATCTACCCTTGTTCTTCCCTGAAATAACATCAATTCATCCATTTTTTATTGGCTTTCCCATATCAGTGGCAGTCTGGTAGAACTTGACCTTTGTGATAATGTGTTAGAAGGTAGAATTCCAGAGTCTTTCGGTCATATGACTGCTCTGACTAGTCTGAATCTTGAAAATAACCACTTAACTGGTCCAATTCCAGACTCTTTTGCTCTTATGACTGCTCTAACTCACCTCGATCTCTCTGCAAATCAACTTAGTTGTGTGCTTTTAAAATCCATCCGTGATTTATCCAGCTTGCAAGTTGCAGATTTCAGCTCCAACAATTTCACTGAGAACCTTGAAGATCTCTTATCTGGACCTTTTGTTGTCTTTCAAGAACTGTTGTTGTATGACAACCACCTTAATGGTTCACTACCTGATTTTTCTCAACTTTCATCCCTAAAAAAATTGCAAGTTAACTCTAATCAATTAAATGGACGTCTACCCTCAGTTTTTGAATGCCATTCAGCTCTACATTTATTGGATTTGTCCAATAACCATCTTCGAGGCTCTTTACCAGATTTTACAGGATTTTCATCCTTGAAAGTTTTATCTCTGTATAGTAACGAGTTTTCTGGAAGTCTTCCTGATTTTACTGGATGTTCATCTTTGAAAGTATTGGTACTTAATGAGAATCAACTTATAGAATGGGAAACCATGTCAACTGGACTACTCTCCAATCTTGAAGAGCTGGACCTTTCAATGAACTTCATTCACAATACAATCACAGAATCACACTTGTCCAATCTTGCCAGATTAAAGTATATACGTACATCATGTTGGGTATAATTCTAAACCACACAGCAACAATAGGGCAGTTATATATATATTTATATTAACAAGAACAAGCAGATAAAACCAATTAACAAAACAAACACGAAGGTCGAAACAAGAATATAATTAGAGACTGTAAATAACAAGATAAGAAAGCAAACTTATCTCTGTTGCTTTAACAAATACTGTAAAGAGCAGCACAGCTGAGTCGCCAAGCCTTTCGAGAAGTCTTGACTGTTCTTGAAGAGATTATTGCCCCACTTACGTTGTGTTGGGTTGCAGCAATATCACTTCCAGGGTAAAACAACTCAGATCAATCCACTCACAGTAATGACAATGATCAACAGCGACCCACACCTATATAATCTGTATGTATTGAGAGAGAACATAGAAGAAGATAGTTTCTGGGGTTTTCTGAGTACGTGTCTCTCCTAATACAAAATAAAATGTAACAGACCAAATAAAATTGTTACTGCAGATATGACATTTAATACTAAATATTCTGATTTAATATCATTAACAGCTGTCATCAAGATTTAAACTTGGAGCCATCAGGATTTATAAAAGGCTGCGACGCGCGTGAGGCACACAATAACACCATGCACACTCACATGCCTTAGTAGTTGTACACTACTCTTGCACATGTTTCTATATAAAGCCACCAACCTCTCATTACCAATTCTATGTGGGACAAAAGTTCTTTCAAGTTAAACAACTCACATAACTCATTTCAACTCAATTTATTTATGGATTCCACTAAGAAAATGTCTTAGATCCAAACATGAAAGTTTAAGTCCTCATTACAAGGAACAACCTCCAATTATTAGTTTGCGGAAATTCCATCAAGAACATATATAAAATATGCCTCAAACTTTCCATTTTCTAACACATCATTTAATTATCTGACATTTATCTTCAGTTCCGAATGGCTTCCTCCATTCCAACTCCGGGAACTCTCTTTGGCATCATGCAAGTTGGGGCCAAAATTCCCAAGCTGGATTCAGAATCAAAAACACATTAATTGTCTGATCTAACTGCCAAATTACATATACCATCCCTACCTGGTTCTGGAACCTCACGAGCGTAATAACAATATTGAATCTCTCTTCCAACAAACTTAGGGGTAAAATTTCTGATAGACATCTTAATATTCAAGAGATGGATTTATCAAATAATCTACATCATGCACAAGGGGGGTTTTATCGGATCTGGAGCGGCTTTAATGGAGGAGAAGAACGATGGAGGCGGTGGTTCGTTCGTGGTTCTATTCAAAATTAAGATAAGTTTTCTTATGATTTTATCCTTATAAATAAGTTATCTTATAAAATCCGTAGTAAATTTAATATATGTCAGATTTTGATGATTTTTTATGATCTGGAAAGATTTTGCGATTGCCTACAACTTTCGTTCTTGGTGTTTTCTGAGATTATGTTTCGATCTGTTCTCGAAATCACAAAACATAATCAGATCTCGTTTTTCAGTATTGAGAAGTTAATTAGCAGACGTTTTATTTAATTCCCGATTCATTATAAGTCCTCTGACGAGCCATATATCATCGGAAAGATCTTTTCGTTTCCTACAACTTTCATGTTTTGTGTTTTCCAAGAAAATATCGTTTACAAGGCCAAAAAGGTAAAAAACAGATCTGGGCAGAATCTGAATCATGGAGATGTTAAAGAATTGTGATGCAATATTCGTAGCACATGATTTGATTACTTCACTAGCTCGTGCATGGACAAAAATAAGTGTGGAAGATCCTTATCTGAGAAGGCTAATGTTTTCGAAAGCTCTCTTTTCTAAGGAGTATAATATTTTTGAAGACCCTATTTCGAGTAGAATAATATTTTTGAAGACCTTATTTCGAGTAGGATAATATTTTTGAAGACCCTATTTCGAGTAGGATAATATTTTTGAAGACCCTCTTCCAAGAAGGATAATATTTTTGAAGACCCTCTTTCGAGGAGGATAATCTTTTAGAAAACCTTCTTTTGAAGATGATAATATTTTTGAAAACTCTACGGGTTAACCTTCTTCTGAAGGTCTTTCGGGGTGATTTTGTTTGAAGGCCCTACGGGTTAACCGTCTTCTGAAGGTCTTTCAGGGTGATTTTGTTTAAAGGCCCTACGTAGTGATCGTCTTTTGAAGACCCTTTGGGGTAATCTTGTTTTGAAGGTCCTGCATCATTCGCATCATGCATTCATTAATCATCATTCGCATCATTCGCATCATGCATTCATTAATCATCATGTGCATCATACATTTACTCGTAAACATTGGACATTCTTAGATTCTGTGGTTGTCTCTGTGTGATATTTTTGAAGGCCCTTCTTTGATGAATGTGTTTCTTGGAATTATTTTTGAAGGCCTTTCTTTGATGAAGGTGTTGCTTGGAATTATTTTTGAAGGCCCTTCTTAATGAAGGTGTTGCTTAGAAATTATTTTCGAAGGCCCTTCTTTGATGAAAGTGTTGTTTGGAATTATTTTTGAAGGCCCTTCTTTATGAAGGTGTTGCTTAGAAATTATTTTTGAAGGTCCTTCTTTAAGGTGTTGCTTGGAAATTGTTTGGAAGACTCTTCTTTTCAGAGGGTATTGCTTGAATTATTTTTGAAGACCTTTCTTCGAGGGAGGTGTTGCTTGGAAATTATTTTTTGAAGGCACTTCTTTGAAAAATGTGTTGCTTAGAATATTTTTGAAGGCCCTCCTATGAGGAAGGTACTGCTTGGAATAACTTGGTAAACCCGTACTTCCGGGGTGCTTGTCCGTACTTCCGGAAAGCTCACCAAGAAGAGAGTCCTCCCTCTTATGGAGAGAAGAGTCCTCCCTCTTATGGAGAAGAGAGTCTTCCCTCTTATGGAGAGAAGAGTCCTCTCTCTTATGGAGAAGAGAGTCCTCCCTCTTATGGAGAGAAGAGTCCTCCCTCTTAAGGAGAAGATCCTCCGGGATAATGTTTGGACTACAATCTCACCACATTGCATTTTCTCCTTATTTCAACATACAAGGACATCACTACTACTGCTACTACATTTTGTTACTTCTATCTCTTGAATAGTGGATTCACAAACCTAACTTTACAAGGGGAAGTACAACAATTTCCACACAAAACCGCTCATTCTCGTACACTTACAAAGCTACTCGTACATATGTTGTTCTCACATCTCGCATGTTGTCTGCGCGCATCTACAGACATATTACGGGCACATCATGTTGTCTCTCTCGCATCTAAAGGCAAATCACGGGTACCTATGTGCTTCATATTATTCACTAATCTTCTACTCTTATTTGCTTCATTGACTCGGGAAACTCGGAAGATCAAAGCACGCTTAGTTCTCCAGTCCATCAAGCTGCACTGAAGAACTGGGGGTAGTTGTTACGCCATATTTTCGATTGTCTAAATTATCTCCCAAATTTCCCAATATTAATCTATTAATAATTATTTCTTAACCACTAAGTAATATCCTCTCTCTGAAACGAGAAAAAAATCAATATCAATCAATCAATAACGGAAAATATCTCCAAACGATTCTTTCAAATCAAGAAAGAATCACAACACTAATATAATTCTAAAAAGATAAAATCAATTTATCTCAAGATATCCCTTAACAATCATAGGGATTAAAAATACTATCCTATCACAGAATTGCGTTGGTTTGATCCCTATATATAAACAGGGTACGGCCCCAAACATCCAAAAATCTCAAATCCCCTATTTTCATAATGGCTTAATGACCTTTTAGCCCCTGAGGTTTACTCCCATATACCCATCAACCCCTGTCTTTTAAAAGTGTATCTTTTAGCCCCCGAGGTATGAAATTCGTACCTTTCAACCCTTAAACCCGGTTCAGTTAAAAAAATCGGGTTTTAGCTGAGGGGCAAAACTGTCTTTTGTATCACTGAGCCACTTTTAAATGGAGAGTCTGCAGAAAATTTAGAAGAAAAAAGGGACTGTATATATGGTAAAGCTACCTTTATCAAGGTTTTACGGTAAACTCGACTCGAGATGAGTGATTACCATGAGCAACATGAATGCCAAGAGAATGTAGTATATTAGTAGCATGAGAGCCACAACAAAGCGCAACCAAAGTCCAAGCAAACACAACACGATTTCGACTTTCGACAAGCATAACTTCCTTCTTCTTCACACTCTCTTTCCATCTCTTCACTTTCTCCTCCACTCCCGCTCCCGCTACTCTCCTCTTCGCCGGAAATCCACACTCCGTCAATTTCCTCGCCATCTCCTCCCCATCTCCTCCGCCACGTCACCAACCTCATCCACACTCTTCAACTTAATCGCGGCAGTTTCAGTCAGCATATTGACCACGGCGGAGTCAACGCGGAGGTCGGAGGTGAGAATTGAATTGACGCGTTAGACGCACGCACCGCACATCATTCCGGTCACATCGAGGAGAATCGAATCGGAAGTAGTGGAGAAATGTTGCTGGAATTGTGGTGGTGGCGGTGACGGTGACGGTGAGAGAGTTTGGAAATGCACAAGTTCATATCGGTAAAGCATACCCATGGAAATGTAATTACTTGTATTACAGTTAATGCCTAGATTTACTTGTTTGTAGTATGTAATGTAATGTGATTTTAATGATATGATTGGTTTTTGAGTGGATGGATTTGGATATATTTTAGTGTTTTGGATGCTGACTATTGTTTTTCGGAACAAACGATAAACTGTTTGATATTTTTCTGAGAGAATGGAAGACCTTCCTGATGCTCTTGTCCAATACATTGTATCATACATGAACAATGCCAAGTTAATGCAGATGGCGTCGTCAATTTGTCGACTGGAGACGCTTGTTGTTTATTGTCCTTTCACAAGTGTTGGTCTTGCGTCATGGCTATCGGTACAAGGATCATTTATGGAATCTTGAGCTTCGGATGGACAGTCTTGCTGACCACCAAGCCTGTGCTGAATCTCCCTCTAAGTTGGATTGTTTAAGGGCTGCATCTAATGTGGAATCAATGAGGCTTTGGGGTGTTTTTATGATACAGTCCCCAAATTGGGATTCTTTTTTGAAGCTAAAGAGTCTTGAAATTGTTGGTGTGAGATTGGAGGACCCTGCTCTTAAGGCATGTCCTAACTTGACACACCTTTCTTTACTTGGTTGCGAGGGATTGAGGTCTGTCTCAATCGAGCTTCTACAGCTGCAACAATGCAAGCTTGATTTTTATGGCTTAGGTAATTGTTCGCTTTCTCTTACCTCTCCCAAACTTGAATCCCTCGAGGTACAAGGTTGTGGCTGGCTTGGGGTTCCTGAGACCAAATGCTTGAGGACTCTCTGCATTTCCAACAATACTGGTAAAGATTTCACTGCCCTTTAATTTCATTTGACATTAAATCAATCAATCATTTGGTATAACTTTCTACAATAGCAACTTGATGGTCATGCTTGGTTATTGTAGTACTTAAATAAGTTTACAATTTGGTGCCTACATGGAGAGTTTACATGGTGGCTTGGTGGTGAGATGGGCATATATATGTATAACAGTAGAACTACAGGGGCTAATAGGTATGGCGGGAGTTTGTTCTGGTTTTTGGATGGAACACTGCAGAAGACAGTTTTGCCCCTCAGCTAAAACCCGACTTTTTTAACTGAACTGAGTTTAAGGGTTGAAAGGTACGAATTTCATATCTCTCGGGGGTTAAAAGGTACACTTTTAAAAGACAGGGGTGGATGGGTATATGGGAGTAAACCTCAGGGGCTAAAAGGTCATTAAGCCTTTCATAATTTGTTATTCCAGCAATCCCCGAAATTTGTTATCACCAAATTCTTTTTCCATCTGTTGTTGAAGATTTAACTTTAAGCTTTCTTGACATCTCACATAACCAACGGCTAGGTGCACTTCCTGACAATTGGATGCATTTTCAAGGTCTAGTGTTTCTCAACTTAGGATATAACAATTTTTCTGGTAGAATTGCAACTTCAATGGGGCATCTTGTTTCTCTCCAGCCATTGATTCTGCGGAACAATAAGCTCTACGGTGAAGTACCCGCATCTCTAAGAAATTGCAGCAGGCTTGGTTTTGTCGATTTTGGTTTAAATAAGCTATCAGGAACAGTCCCGTCATGGATTGGAGAGGACCTACCAGAATTGTATGCTATAATTCTAAAATCTAATAGATTTCATGGTAGAATACCTTACCATATATGCCAGCTACCAAACCTTTATTTCTTAGACCTGTCCATAAACAAAATCTGTGGAACCATTCCTCCATGTTTTGGTAATCTTACTGCAATGATCCAGAAAGAAACTGAAGGCTCTGAGCATATCTATTATTCAAGAGTACCAATTCCATTGTCAAGTCCAGAAGCCCAATGTCAAGTAATGATTTGACCGGAGAGATTCCTATTGGGATAACCAAGCTTCTGGAAATCAAAGGATTGAACTTGTCGAGAAATGGATTTTATGGAAATGTTCCGAATGAGATTGGCCAATTGAAAGTGTTAGACTTGTCCATAAACAACTTTGCAGGTGAAATTCCTCAAAGCATGACTGGACTAAATTTTCTTGCATATTTAAATCTCTCAAACAACTTTTCGGGAAAAATTCCTTCCGGTACTCAACTCCAAGGATTCAATATGTCCGCATATGAGGGGAACACTAGACTCTGTGGTAAACCACTCACAAACATTTGAAATTATGTTAAATAATTCTATATTTCAATTTATTAAAATTGAAATTTCAGTCTTATATATTTAGTTTATTTTTATTTGTTAGAATCATACTACAACTTTTAACAATTCAAACATAGGATTCTACATTTCAATTCTATTAAAATACTACGAATCACGAATATAAGGTTTAGTAAAGACCTAGTATTAGAAGCCTAAATGGAAAATGACAAATGGTGAGTGCCAAGAGGGCACCATGAGTAGGCAATTTATTTCAAGTACAAACTGTAGTACTCTACAACAAAGGTTTTACCTTGCCCTTAATCTCAGCACCAAATGATTTTCATTACAATTATTATTGTTCTAATCACGAACACCATTGACTTCTGCAAAAGGGGCTCTATTTGGTGGTGATCCTAGTACTTGCTGCTGTTCATAAACACCATTAGTCTTGGCATCATTTTTGCACAATTTTGTTCTATTCTCCAAGTCAGAAACTTGAGTTCTCATCTCCTCGATGGAATCCAAGCTGGGTATCGTTATTATACGCTTCTGGGGAGTTGTCTGTTGATCAATCTGTAGAAAAAAAAAGTTGCAGATGAACAGCTCATAAACAAGTCTGTACATGTCGAACCTGATAACTTATTACCACATTAAGCAGTGAACTTAAAAAGGTTATGTTAACATAGAGCACATTATGAATTAAAAACTATGACATATCAGAAAGCGCTTAGGCTGCTTAAATCTGTGATCATAACCTAAAATTGTGTATGCTAATGTGGTGTCGTTATGTGGAAAAACTATTACCAGATAGTCTTTTCTAAGGCAGTGCTCCACACGGTTGCGAATATTGAATATGCATTCACTGTGCTTCTCCCGTGTACGTTCAAGCTGTTCCAAACACAAGCTAGACATTGAATCGTAATGCTTCTTAGTTTCATGGTCCATCGCCAATGAATCTGCAAGTGCATTATTTTTCCAGGGAGAGTTGTCAGGCTAGTATCTTGTAAAAAGTATATGAAAGCTTTAAGGATCATTCCCAACAAACTAATATTACCATTAACAGCTGTTTGCATCTCATCAGATTTGGCCTTATATTCTGAATTTGTGGATAAGCATTTTGAAACAAACATGTCATACGCTGCTTGTTGATCACATTTGTTTTCCCTGCATAAAAGAAGATATTAACAGTCATAAGCATCAAGACGAAACAGAAAAAACAATACCAACTAATGGGACAATGAACTGTTACTAAATGTACCTTAATATTGACTCTGCTTTTGCAGCACTGTTTCTATTTAGCTGATTGATGGACAGCTCCGCATTATTCCAGTGTTTCATAGAGTAGTCCGCTTTATTTTCACTGTTGCCCAGGCAGATATAAACATTAATACACAGACTTAATAACAGGCTCTATTTTCTTTTACTCAGTGATCATAAACACGACTTAAGCTGACAAAAAAAGGATAGTAATGAAAAAAGGTGAACATAAACACGACTTACCATTCCTCAATGCAACCAGCTATCATTGCTTTTGTTTCCGCTGATGTAAAGGTTTCTTCAATGAATTGGATTTTCATTCTCTCTGCGAAGTCATTCAATTCCTTATTTGCACTTACAGAAACTTGTTGCATTTTTGACATCTCCTGCAGAAACACTTTGTTCTCTTGTAGATTTGTGTTCTCAATGTTTTTTGAGGCTTCTGAAACCTGAAAAATTAATTGTTACATGTGTGGACTACATACATACTGGTTTCATTTTAGAATCAATCAAGAAGGGGTTGGGGTAACTAACTATAGCAACCCTCTTGGTTGTCAAATCCGCTAATGTTGCTGCAATTTTTTCCATAGCCAGCTGTTCTTCTTTAGCAGCCTCCTCCTGTATAATAGAAAGTAGACTTACTATCAGTATCAACTGGCTCAAACATATGTAACAAACTACTATTAAATTACTGCTGACCTTGAACATCTTAACAAATTCTGCTAGTTGATTAGATTTATATTTTTGGCTTTCCTCAAGCATTTCAGCTAGATTTGAAGCATGGCTACTGACGTCATTAAAGAAATCAACAGTTGCTTTTGAAATTCCTCGTGCTGAAGCCAAAGCTCGGTGCAGTCGCTATACATCCACAAGGATAAAGTTGAGCACTTAAATCAAAGGAATGAGACTCGCCTATATATCTGCTTATAAAATGTACCTACCTCTTCCTCCTTTTGAGCAGAATTAGCCAACAGCAGCCGTTGCTCACTTAACGAGTTCAAAATCTCACTATTGACATCCTTGGCTTCCAAAACTGCAGTACTAAGAAACTGGTACACAAACTTTACTAGTTAGTCCTCTCTCTATGTTCATTATTATTAATAAGTAGTTAAAAATGTGTTTGCTAATACCTTCTCAACTGAAGCTGCTTGGACTGATATTGTACAAGTCATCTGCTCCAGATTGGAATAAGATTTCATTTGCATTGTTTCAGCAAGCTCTTTTAAAATTGCTACTCCTGAGGTACATATATTGGTCATTTTTGCAATCCTTGATTCTAAAGCCTGGGCAACCTGGAAGGTGATAAGAATAGATCTAATTAGCTGAACATGAGGGAATAATCTTAAATTAAGCAAGCACGCTGGCACTTATTTCTTACATCAAATTTACTAGCAAGAAATGAGTCAAAATTCTCATCCATGCATTTTAGTTCCTGTTGCTGTTGAGAAACTGAGCCAAGAATGGTTTTATGCAAGTTCTTTAAGCTCTGATCAAGCTGGGAACCAAATTCTAGAAGCAATCCTTGGTTTTCTGCCTCAAGCCTGCTTTTTTTATCTACAAAACAGAGTTCAGGTTAGTTTCATGTGTCAAAATAAACTTATATTCCTCTCACACTTACATATGCATGCTAGGCATATGACTGAAAAACTCTAAACGTGGATATGCTATCAGTACTGGGAAAGGTTCTCTCTCCATTAACAAGCATAAGCTCACAAGCCTTCTCACGCTACAAGACAGGTTTTTAGGAGACATCTGAATCACATGTATCACACTGATCCCACAGGCAAATGTAGATAAACTTATTGAAGATCAGATTATCAGAATAATAAATCTTTTCAAACTAGAGCAGAAAGTTTACGTAGCTGAATATGATTTCACTATTTTTAAGGATTGGTCATTAACTGTTCTTTTATGTGTTATTTGCTGGCTCTAGAACCCTACAGATAAGTTTAACTTGCAAGCATAGCAGAGATAGGAGGATCCCAATTTGGTTCCATAAAATTAAGTTGCTACTTTAGGAGTTATATAAGATAAGCCTTGTGCCCACATCCAATTCTCTCCAAGTCTCCAACAGAAATGACTTACTATCATAAAAAAAAATGTGATCCACTTTCTTTCTTAAAATGGTCAAATATGTTCCTCCTTTCTCTAGAAATTTCAAATTCCTAGGACAAATTTTTATTATATAGTCAGTGTCTTGCATATGAAAAATATTTATCAAAGAAGAAAAGAAAACCATACCTATTTTCGAGTACAAGGTAGTTATATCTTCTGATGCAATTTGCAAATTGGCCCGCAAATCTTTTGCACTTTCAACAAGAGAATTTTCTGTTGTGAATTAAAAAGATTACTCGCTTCAGAAAAGATACATGATGAAGAAGAAGACACCCGGAACGTAATTACAACTTTGCTGTTTTACCTGAATGCAAAAGCTTAGAGATAATGAACTCCTTTTCCTTCAGCATAGAAATGGCCTTTCGGTGGTTCTCTTGAAGTTCTTGCAAAACTTTGTTATTGTTTTCTAGACTTATCTGAAATTATGTTGACAAAACATTGATCATGAGAAATACTTGAAACAGTTTACAAATATGTGGATACAGGTTTACTCCTTACACATACCTTGCAATCCCTGAGCTCATTTTCAAAGTTTAGTCTTTGTTTTTGCTCATTAAAATATAGTTGACGAAATTTTCCAACTTGCTGCAACATCAGCAAAATATCTGCTAAGAAATTGATAAGAGATAATATATGTATTTTAAAAAAAGGTATGAAGAAATCAAGTTACACCTTCTCACTGATACTGAGATCAATCTCCAACTGCTCTATTTTCTCGCTCTTAGCCTGCAAGACGGTGCAACAAATCATTTTATGTACACTTACTGTACAACCTAAAGACAGAGGAAAGAAGTTCCTTTCAAAACATGGTACATAAATTATATTTACTAACTGATTCTTTTTCATGTTGTTGGTAGATAATAAAAAAAATTATAAAAGCACATGACTTGTCCAACAGATAGAAATTTGGCTTAAATCCAAACATCTGATTAACAGAAGTATAGCTTTCATTTCTGCGTAGCATTCATTACTGAATTTTTAATTTCTAATGTCTATTGGAGAAAATTACAAAGCATGTCTATGAATAGATACCTTCTTTTCAGCTTCATCCTGTGTAAATCTTTCATGTGGAATGTAAACACCATTCTTTTCCCTTGCTGCTCTGACATCTATTTTAATTCAAATGCATAGACTGTCAAGTGTGAAACTTATATCACAAAAAAAAATAAAAAATGCAGGCTTTAATGTCACTCAAACCTTGTCTCATTCTATCAATTTCCATATGCAAATCCCTAAGAAGCACAACCTTGGATACTTTCTGGTTTGCCTGTAAAGGTGGACTTCTTTCGGTACAAAGACAGATAAACAAACAAGGATAATATAAAGGAAGCAAAAAAAAGTAATGTTGACCTCTGGCTTGTTCTTTATGTTTTTAGCACGATGTGCATAATCTAGTGTGCTCAATGTTTCGTCTAAGCATTGGGCAGATGGAGAAATAGTTGCTATGATGCAAGTTTTAGTTTTGCCTCCCAAGGAATCTCTCAGCAGCCTTGTGAGTTTACTATCCCTACAAAATGTGACAGGAAAACACAAACATAAGATATAGCCTTTATTACAGAGGTTGTGATGTGCTTCATGACACACACCTATAGGGTACGTGAACACTATGTTCAACCAGTGCGTTGATGACACGACCCAAAGTAAGTAAGCTCTTGTTTATTTCTCCAGCTTCCCTTGCACGACTCTGCACCATTTTCAGAAACTGGGTCAGATAGTGCAATAATGGTAATTTGCCCCTAACAATGCCAGTACACATCTGCAAATCAGTCATCAGCTTTTTACCAATGTACTCACTTATGAATTTTTTAGATGGTCTAAAAAGTTGGATTTGTCTTAATAATCTCATGCCTGTAACACTATTTTCCTTGTGAAATCCAACATCTAGAAACCTCCCTATTAGAGAAAGGAAGAGAACTACTGTATAAAGACTCAATTAAGAAGTTCAGTTGTGTTAAAATTAGGAATTATGATAAACAGAAGTAACTATCTTAAATTTTATGTAAACTGTAAAGTCCTAACTATAGTAACTTTGCCAGGCCTTAATCTGTAACTATATATGACTTGATCACACTAAATTTAGTTGTGCAGACTGCAGTAGACTCGGCTAATTAAACACAACATTAAATTACAATGAATTTTTTAAACAGAAAAATTGCTAATAAACATTTTTTAACATTACAATGCTTGACAAAGGAAAACAAATTTGCAAACTACATAGATGATGCAGGTGTTATAGTACCTCGCGAGAACCGGAGCGAGAAATGTTCTCTGATCCTGCTAAATCAACAAGATTAAGCTTTCCACATTTTATGAGTTCTTCACCTCCAACTGTTGCTTCTTTGACATAGACAGTTATGGTAAATACAGAATGAGATCGACTGCAACAGAAACAGTACTTAGAATTTCAGCATATACATCAATATGGTTGTATGTCAGACATCAATATACACAGACAACTTCCTACCTGCTGCGTTTGTTTAGCAAGGTATCTGCTGTCCGCCTTTTCACAGCCCCTCGTTCTAAAAGGTTATGTATCTCATTTGCGCTATATACAGCTTCTTCTTCAAGGCCTCTGAGAAGCACACAACCTTTCCCATCTTCCATTAAAGAAACAGTCTTCTTTGTACTCTCCCCGAAAGATCTTGAACAGTCCTCAGGAGCCAAAAGATCAGTTATTTCTTCATTATAGAGTTCCAAAAATGTCACCTTCATGCTGTAGTCAGCATTTTGACCCTCCAGTGTATCAAAAATCTGACGCACTGCTCTTGGAATCACCCCAGCCTCAGCAGGCAGTTCTCCACTCTAAAAATATACGAAACATGGTAAGTTTCCTGTGTCAGCTCTTAGAACTTAATGGCAGTGACTGAAGGAAGAAAACATCAAAGCAACTAATTTCTAAAATACCTTATTTCTCATTCCTCCTTCCATTGTATATGTTTTACCGGTACCTGTCTGCCCATATGCAAACACAGTGCAATTGAAACCCTCAAGAACCTCATTTACAATTGGGGATATAGCTTGATCATATATAGATCGTTGTTGAGCTTTGGGTCCAAAGACCTAACACGAATTCAGAACATAATTAAGATGTGACTGTGCTTCTAAATAAACAATTAGCGGACTCATGTGAACATCAAAGGATAAGCCTCTTTCTTACCTTGTCGAAACTAAAAACTTTGTCTACTTGCCTATTAGCTACATTCTGTGCAATAGAAACTTCTCTTCGATGTTCATTACATGTGACCACCATTGGCACATTCGACCTCTGATCATCTTCGCCCAACGGCCTAAAAACATAAAGATTCAAACATAGTTAAGGTAATTAATACAGTCGGTGGGAGAAATCCTGTAATTAATTTCATGTTTAAATCTTTTATGTACCTCCCAAATAGAAATAACATAAATTAAACATACAAAATATTTGCAATAATTAAACATCAATTTTCCGATAGTCGAAAGATTTTCAAGAACTAGAACATGCCCTAAAGTAGAGGCCCTGAACAGTTTATAGTAAAAAAAAAAAGTGGATAAATTACTATCTTCTGCTTGGTTAATAACATCGAGTAAGTAATGCATTTTTGTCAGTCAAAATGAAATCATACAATATAGTATTAATTGACGACAATTAAATAAAAAGCTTAGTAAAAAGAATGAAAATTTAATTAATTTGAAAGGGGGGGAAAGAGGGTACCTGCATCTGAGAATGACTTGAACATTAAGTTCACGATTAGAATGATTCCAATCAATGATGGCAACGCGTCTCCGATCGGGGCGGGGCGTAAGAAAAGGCAAAGGAGAAGGAGCCACAGCGCCCAATCCAACCTTACGCTGATCTGGTGTTTGCGACATCTCCTCTTCTGTTGTTGCTACAAAGATTGCTTTATAAAAAATATGGATTGAGGAGGAAAGAGGGGTAGATATTTGAATGTTTTGATTTTGCAACGGTTCCTATTTGAGATTGAGGGGGGAGCTTAGTACATTTTTGAATTTTGTAAGGGGTGCCTTCTTTTCAAATATACCGTGGGGCCTACCTTGTTAGTCAATCACCAAGCGTCAAGATTTTGTGAAATTAGATGTTAGAAAACAGTTTCTGAATGTGCCTTTAAAATTAAAATACACCGCAAAATATCTTTCATCAACGGGATATAACTCTGTATTAATAAAATCTTAATTTTATTTTAAATGAGATGTATTAAATTATCCTAGTGTTTTACCCACCCAAAACACAATCTTAAAATTTTAAAATTTTAAATTTTTTTAAAAAACTATAAATATGTTATATAACAGAACTTATATCAATTTTTTATCACATACTTTTATTAAATATACACATGCAATATTGATTCAACAAATATATAAAATGCTACCATCACGACAAAATAACATAAAATACGATATTAGAATTTGTTTGAAATGTACCATCAGTTTTTAAATTAATAAGAATGTGGAACGTCCTAACCCATTTTATAATTATACGTCTTTTTAACTCCATTATCATTGACGTGAATACGCGTTTATTTGTTCCCGATTTTAACTCTAGATTATCACAATAAAATTATCATTATTAGCTGAATCATACACCTGCTTCAAGAGAAACAAAATGGTTGAGTTATTAAGAATGAGAAAGACAAATTTGATGTTGGACAAATATCACAATTAATTATTTGAATTGAAAATTTTATGTTCACCACGTCATAATTAACATTGTATGAGGTGATTTTAAATTCTTACGAGGGCGTTGAAACTCTAGAATTTGAACTAATTTTATCACATTCGAGGCGAAGTATGTTGTATTGATATGTACTAACTTTTCATCATTCAAAGATATAGTGAATGTCTGGATTTCCCCGTAATGGTTTTCAATTTTCCAGGATACTGGTTTTCATTTTCTTCTTATGATGAAGGTTTAAAATTCATTAGAATAAATTTTAAACTTACATTAATATGCTATACTTTTAGGATTTTGTATTTAGTATGTCATTACATTTGACCACAAAGGTTCTCGTCAACATTTGATAATCTTGACTACACCACTTCACAATATTTGAAAGTACTTAACTTCAATTAATAATATAGATGGGTACCTTAAACCTAAAATAATTATATATAATTATGGTAAAGAGGATAAAGAAGAAGAAAAAAATCGAAGAATTTGATTTATTAAACATGATGCCTCATATTCGGGTTTGAGATGATTTTACCATATTTGCATTTATATGTGTAGCTAATGATATAGAGTTCCCGGGATTACATCTTCAACACTGCAAACTCATAAATGATATATTGTCTCCATCTGCATTAAGATTTTTTTGTGACTAAAACAAATATGTAATACATGGATATTTTAAATCAAGTAATTACTAGATTTAATTTAGAATTGTCAACTAATCATGATAAATAAGAAAAACATATCTGAAATATGTTTGGTCTAAAATTTAGGAGTGGTTTTTGATTGGTCTTAAAATAATTAATATTTTCTGATTGGTGAAGTATATAACATCTGGACTCAAGCATTATAATAAAGGATTACAATAATTTTATACACAAAAGATCAACAAAATAAAATCATTATGACCTTTAACAATTAAATAAACAAAGACATAAATTATAGATTAAAGTTGTAAAAGTTATACATTTACTCAAAATATTTCCGTGTTAAGTGTTAGATCATAGGGTGGTATTATAAATTCATCTATAAAAAAAGATGATTATTTATTGAACGCATAGTTCAACAAATTATCGTAATCTCGAAGTATATAAATATAATAAAAGATTATATTATATTTAAAAATAAAATAATTTTAATTGATAACCAAATTCTCGAAATAGAAAAATATAATAGTGAATTGATTTAAAAAATTTTAATATAATCAATTAACATAGGATTTTTTTTTGAATTTACAGTAAGTAATAGATAACTACCCTCAAATCTCTATTTAAAAACCTTAAATTACGACATTTAACAATTAAATAATCAAAAATATAAATTATTGATTAAAGAGTAAAAACTATACATATAATCATAGTACTTCCTCACTTAGTGTGTTGGGTCACAGGGTGATATTAGAAGTTTATATGTAAAATATACGATTTTATATTAAATAGATAATATAATTAATTATCAAAATCTTGAAGTATATAATTATCATAAAGGATTAAAATTCTAATAAAAAATTAAATAATTTTAATTGATAATCAAATTCTTGAAATATATAGATATAATAGTCAATAGATTTAAATTCTAATTAAAAGAAAAATAATTTTTGAATTTTTGATTGGTTATCATGCTGCATGGATACTGGATAGTCTAACCACCTTTAGTTAATAAAATTATATGAGTAAAGTCTTAATGGATTTAAATACTAATTAAAACTCAAATAATTATTGAATGTTGATTGATTAAGAAAGTTATATGGATAGTTTAATCATCTCTGGTTAATAAAATTATATGAGAAAAATTTTAATATATTTAAATTCTAATTAAAAATAAATTAAATTTTGAATTTTGATTGGTTAATTGTGTTGTATGGATAGTCTAACTACGATTGGTTGATAATATTATATGATGAAAGTTTTTTTGCTCTTGTGATTGGTCTAAAATTTAGTATTAACATTTGACTGGTTACCAGTTAATAAAATTATATGAGAAAAGTTTCAATGAATTTAATTTTTTGTTTAAAATTATATGAGAAAAGTTTTTAGACTCTTGTGATTGGTCTAAAATTTAAGATTGACCAACCCTTGGTTAATAAAATTAAACGAGAAAAGTTTTAATGAATTTAAATTCTAATTAAAAATAATAATTTTTGAATTTTGATTGGTTAATCGCGTTGTATGGATAGTTTAACCACTATTGGTTAATAAGATTATATGAGAAAAAAATTTAGGTTCTTGTGATTGATCTGAAATTTAGGATTGACATCTAATTGATCCTAAAATAATTTAAAATTTTCTGATTAGTTAACTAATATATGGTAGACTCAGGTATTATAATAAAGGATTTGAAATATGTTTTGGGTACAATAAACAAACACGAAGCAAGTACAATCTATAAAACACTATAAAATGGAAAATACTAAAGGTACAAAATTAATTTCAAAAATATTTATAAAATGTCATACGTCAGTCGTAAACAAATTAAATGAAAGTAGACCCCATTTTATACTGTCATATCATTCATGTCACGTCATTTTGAAACAATTTTTTGTATCTAATTTTGTCCCCTAACACTACTCCTATAAAATGTTACCTCTACTCTTTTCATATTATTTTGTGGGGTTTTTTATTACTCAATTAATATTGGGGCTTTTTTCATAAATACCCAACCCAAATTTTTTTTTTGCACAAATACTATGTGTTTTTTTAAATTTTTTGCAAAAATACCAAAATATTTGCAAAAATACGGTCTGTAACTACTTTCAACCATATCTGCAACTGCAACCAAAATCAACCACAGATGCAACTTTTTAATAAAACCGATTTTTTTCCAGAGTCCTGATTTTAGGGTTGTAAACAACCCTAAAATCAGGGTAGGTTAGGGTTTAGAGTCTAGGGTTTAGGGTTGCTAAACTCTAAGTCCGTATACGAATTATTCTTCATTCTTAGTATTTCTAAAACCCAACCATTGAACCCCAAAGGTTAACTATTGAACCCCAAGGAACGAATTAATCAAGACCACAAGTTTACCAAACATCTTACTAACAATTTTTTTTGAATTCTCAGCTGTTTTTCAATCATTTTTTAAAAAGTTGCTTCTGGTTGCATCTGGTTGCATCCGGTTGCGTTGGTTGTTGGTCGTATTTTTTGTTGCATCTTTGGTTGATTTTGGTTGCAGTTGCAGATGGTTGAAAGTAGTTGCAGGCCGTATTTTTGCAATTATTTTGGTATTTTTGCAAATATTTTTGAAGATGGTAAAATTGCAAAAAAACTTAGAAAAAATAGTATTTTTGGTAATTTCCCTTAATATTTTTATGTTATATCCTACGGAAAAAAAGGGTTTGAATTGTATAAATCATAAAATTATTTACATACGTTTATTGTGAAGGAAGATTAGGTAATCTTTACAAAATACCCAAATCTTTTGCAATATTAAAAAAAATCTTTATAGTATATTGTTTATAAAGAACATTTAACGACTACAAAACCTCTTTTCATGAATATTCACAATATACTAGTTCACTAAGCCGCGCTTTACAGCGGCTTTGCAACAATTTCTCTAAATTTTTCTAAAAAATTATTTTGCACTGTTTTTAGATAAAATGATATTTTTAACATAAAATTAAGATTTATTTTGAATTCACCGTTTCGTCTTGGTTATTTATCAAAATTTTTAATAAATATAGAATCCAACTAAACTAACATAAAATGATATTTTAATATTTTTCATTATTTTTAAATAATATTAAATTTAGTATATTTATCATCATTTTTATTTTCTCAAAATTTAAATTCCAACTTCTATTTCAAAATACATAATATAGCATCAATATTAAAATTCTAGCATATTACCTCCTAATAAATCGCTCTATCGTTAAAAATGTTTGCTCCCAATGACCCATTTTCTCGTTGTTATCAAATCTAATCATATAATAAACTAAATTAGAAGGTAAAAGTTTAAAAAAAATGATTTTTAATAAATATGTAAAATATATAGATAAATTAAACGTAATTTTTTTTACAAAAAAATTATGAGAACATAATTTCTAATAAATTTTTAGAAGAATATTAAGATTATAATCTGATTCCAAGATAATTTTTGGAACTTCAAGAAAAAAATATATAAAAATATTAAGATGGTAACTTTGAATTCAATAAAAAGTTTAAGAGAATATCAACATGAAAATTTGACTTGAAGATAAATTTTAGAAAAATATTAAGATAATGATTTGACTTAAGAAAAAAGTTTAGGAAAATATAAGGTAATTAATATTTTCATTATTAAAGATTTAGAAGGCAATTTAGATATCTTCTAACCTTTATAATTATTAATTCAAAATTTTGAGAAAATTAGAAAAATAGATCAAGACAATTTGTGAGGTGCCTTTACCGTATTTCTATAAAGGAGAACATAGAAGCGGCGAAGTGGCGCATCTGAAATCACCACACACCTCTTAAATTGTCTTCTTTATTATTTTCCTCGATTAAAAGATGGTAAAAAAAAATTAGTAAATATATTAGATGGATATTTTCTTTTCAAAATTTTAAAATTTGGCTTAAATAATGAATTTAGGAGAATTTTAGAATTTTTAAAGGCAAGAAAATTAGAGTTATATATTTGGTTTTCTTCAGTAATAAAAATTTAAAAAGTAATTAAGATATTTTTAATATTTTATTTTAATAATTTAGAAATTCGAGAAAAATAAAAAAAATAGATCGAGACGATTTAAGAGTCCCACCTCACCCCCGTCTTCTCCATAACATTTTTCAAAATTTTAAGTTTTGACTTAAATAGAAAATATTACAATTGTA
This sequence comes from Heracleum sosnowskyi, assembly GCA_030848705.1. NCBI lineage: Eukaryota > Viridiplantae > Streptophyta > Magnoliopsida > Apiales > Apiaceae > Heracleum > Heracleum sosnowskyi. Next base: position 30,087,435 of record CM061237.1, read on the forward strand.
AATTAGTTTCCCTCATTAACAAAGATTTAAGAGAATATTAAAATTGTATAGTTATTTTTTTCCATTAGTACAAATTTTAAATACAATAATTTTAAAATTGTACATTAAGTTTCATACATTAGTAAATATTTTAAAGACGATTGAGATATTTTTCGAATTTTTAATATCAATAATTCAAAATTTTGAGAAAATTATAAAAATAGTTTGAACTGATTTGAGAGGAATTTTAATTTAGTTTTCTTTATTAGTGAGATATAGAAGGTAATTCAGATATTTTTTAATTTTAATATTATTAAATCAAAATTTGAGAAAATTAGAATTTAATATATTTGTTTTTCTTCCATTAGTAAATATTTTAAAATTATTTTCCTCTATTAGTAAAGATTTTAAAGGCAAGAATATTGAAATTGTATATTTAGTTTCCTCCATTAGTAAAAAATTTAAAGGCAATTGAGATATTTTTGAATTTTTAATATTAAAAAATTCAAAAATGTGAGAAAATTAGAAAAATAGAAAGGAACGATTTGAGAGCCGCCACATCACCGCCCTCGTCTTCTCCTTTATATAATAGTATTGATTTATTCAGTAAGCGCGTGATTCTAAAAATCCCCAATTTCATCAATTAATCCTTTACAAGGTGGTAGACCGATTCGATTTTCGAAATTCGATTAATCCTTATAAATATTTATTAATCGGAATATTATAAGTAACTTATTAGAATTAAAATCATATTGTAATCAAATATGAATAATTATAAACTTTACAATACAATAAATACATCTTAGTTAATAGATAACAAATAAAATCGGAATAATACATTAAATGATATTATGATATTAAAATACATCCGATTTTTACTCCGATTAATCCTTACGATTAATCCCCGATTTATCAATTAATTCTTAATCGGTACCTCGGCCGATTAGTTTCGATTCCCGATTTTTATAACATTGAGTAATCCTAACATTTCTATGTGTAAAGGAGTTTTGATTTAAGAACGGAGTTTAAGACATCTCCGGTAGACTTTTTGGGTTAAATGGCTAATTCGTCAATGTTGCGGTGATAACTTACATTTAAGTCATCAAGTTAAAAAAAATTCAATCGCATCATGAAGTTACAATTACCTTGCAATCACATCACTGAATTACAAAAAACGTGCACGATCTTTAAAATGTGTTGACTTTTAATAGAGAGTCTGTTAGGTCCAAAGTATCGTAGAAGGGGGGGTTGAATACGATACTCACAAATAATTTAATTTTGTTCGCGGATTAATCATTCAGTTCTATAACGAAATCAAACACACCAAACCAAACCAAGTTTCGGGGAATATATCTTTTTATAAATATAAACCTCGAGGGGTGCTACAATTTCTAATCCGTAGATTAGCTTCAATGAGTTTAAGGTTACACAAATTCAATACAATGATCAAGTTCTGAACAGTATTAATTTCTCTGATAATTTCTCCGGCTCAATTCTCTCTCTCAGTAATGTCTCTGTGTAGAATGCCTTAACTGAAGAAGACACACTTCCTCTGTTAGTAATTGTAGACTTGATTTGAAAAACCATCGAACCAAAAAGAATTGGATTATTCTTGGCCGTTGGATCTTCATCAACCTGACAAACAAAGTAAACTTTTCACCTGCTCCCTAAATTAAAAACCATCGAATGAATAAAGAAATTTACCATTCGATAGTTTTTAAATAAAAACTATCGAAAACTAAATTACTTTATTCTAGATTTCAGATGGTTTTCTTAAATCACATTCGATGGTTTTCTAAATAGAAAAACCATCGAAATCTTTTCTTGTACTTAACCATTTAGAAAAGCTTCTGTACTCCAGGGTGTTTCAGTTTTAGACTGTATCAATTTCTTCTGAGACGATAACACAACTTGATCTTTTTAAGCGTCGTCACCTAGTGCAACTGGTCTGGTTCACAGATGAATAACACTTGATCAATTCTTCTTCTATGTCTTGAATTCAATGTTGCTGATAAGTCCTTTGTCGTTCTGGTTGCTTCGATTAAATCACTGGAATCCTGTGGTACTTAACCCTAAATCATTCACATACTTCTGTCGTCTTGAAAGTCTTGTTTCTTTTGCTGTCACTGAGGCTTGAACATTTTCATGAACTTCTTTCCGTGACCTGTTTACGGACTTCAAGAATACATAACGTATTTTGATTTTTTGAGTTTACCTTTTCTTCTTTGATTCTGGATTCCTGTGCTTCTATTAATACTACTGTATGTCTTGTCCTTTGTTGAGTTGTAGTTATCTCTTTTACTTCTTATGTTACAGTATGCTTTACAGAGTCGCTCTGCAACGTAAGCGCCACGTTAGCTAAACATCAGAACCTAAAATTCATAAGCTAATTCATCGCTGAACTACATTCTAATTTTTAGTTAGATCACTAACTCGAAAAAAATTTAATATTCAGAAAATATAAAAACGAAATTAATTTTTTTAAAAGATTATGATATTTAACTTTTTTTAAATCATGATAACTTTGAATATTTGATCGCATTTATCGATTTATTAGCATATGAAATAAATGGATATGTTCAATAATAAATTTAATTAAATTATAATCACCCGGAAAAATATTAAACATTAAAAAAGTTAGGCCTCTAACAAAAATCATCATAATTGATGAAAACATTATATTTAAATATTTGGATCAAAATGGTATGTACAAATTTAAATTTAATTAAAGTGTAATCATACGAAAAAAAAAATTAAACATAACAAATTTACACTTTTTGGACAAATCATCATTATTGAGAAAAAACTTGTTATCTTTAAATATTTGTTCACTTGTAACTATTCAAAAGCATATGTATTGAATTGGTATGTACAATTTAAATTTTATTAAAAAGAAATTATTCGGAAAATATTTAGAATTCAAAAAATTTACAATTTTGGTAGGATAATTCATATCGAATTTTTTTGATTAAAAATGTGCTATTTTTTTTAAATATATGAATTAAGCATGTGTGTTCAATTTTAAATTTATTCACTTTAAAATCAAAATTAGTTGATGAATAATTGAAAATTAAGATAAAGTTCACTGATGAATTAGCACTTACACTCAATTTGAGTGTGACACGTCAGTATCCACATCATTTTTTCGTTAGGGATTTTAATGAAACTGATGGGAATTATCAAGTTGCAAGTTTTTATATACTTCATTAGACTGAAAGTTTTTTTAACTTGATGACGTATTTGCAAGTTATTACTAAGTAAAGTAATAAATTAACTATTTAACCCTGGACTTTTTATAGGAACTTCAATAGTTTCTTTATACGAGGTTATAAGTGAAAATAAAGAAAATATCTTAAATTTGAACTCTAGAAAACTCCGAGAAACTTCTTAATAGCTTTTAATTTTTTATCAATAAAATAATCATTTCGCTCTCATTCTTCCACTAGTTGCTTAATTTTATTTTAAATTTTTAAATCATTGACTCATAAGAAGAATCGTTGCGATTGACATCAATCAATGTAATTAATCACCATACTTTTTTTTTAATAATTAGACTTATACGCCTTACAAATGAATATTTGTTGTTAACAAATTTTGAAAGTGAGCGAGAATCGAATCAAGAACCTGGGACGACAAGGGATAAGTCCCGAAGAGTAGCGCTCATTAATCACCATAACTTAATTATATATATTAATTTTAAGAGTACTAGGACAAAACAAAGGATTGACAAACGAAACTAGGAGATTTTTGGAGATGCTCTAAGATGGTGAGATGGAATGACATCACTTCATACATCAGAGTCCAACCTCCGTAGACGACAGTTTAACATAACTAGCATAATAGCCCGTGCGAGGCACGGGCCATTCTCTAGCATTATACCAAAATACATATCATTTTTAATTTTAAACGGTTTGAATGGAATAATTTCCTGAAAATTTTGTTGCATGTACTTATATCCCCTAATGAAACTCAAGTGCAAGATCACATGTCGACCAACATCTAATAATTACATAATAAAGCTTGAGGCTATCAATAATATTGTTATAAAGATCTGACATAATTAAAGTCCGATATTTTTCAACCCAGAGTAACATGGTGCGCTTTATAAAGCACCAATCGTCAACCACATATGTAGAAATAGTTTGCCCCAAGCAATAAAACATGTCCCTCAACATTGCAGTAGTGTGTCCTAACTGTATAAAATTCATGAATACTAATTATATTATTCCTCCGATGTTGTGAACTTTCCGCATCACGGTACTTGATGTTTGTTTGATACCCATCTATTCTATATGGAACAGTAGCAATTGACATAATTCGTTTACTTTTGCGATTTAAAAGATATATTTGTGTGTAATTATATATTTTTCGTTTATACATGTTTAGTTATAATCTCTCTGTTTTAATTTACATATAATTTGTCTTACTTGTTCATATAAACATTAAAAATAAGATATTTTATAGCTTATTGTATAAACTAATACAAATAAACCGATTCCTTTAATATGTTCTAATTTACGTCACAGTAGAAAACATCTAGTAATTTGATCTTATAATAACTCCGAACTTTGAGCAAGAGAACATAAAGTTTAAAAATAAGAGTGTTTTTCTTTTTTGTTCTTCTTAGAGTTTTTCATCGACACAAATTAAATTTTGGAATGAAGTTGTTTAATATTTTAATTTCTTTCTTTTCCAAGGTATATCTGAAAACACAGTTACAATATAAATGAGTTGTACAAGGATGACATATTTTGATCTTATATCAGTTATAATTTTGACACCTCAAGAAACAAACTATTTATCAACATAATGTTGAGAAGCGGTTGATATGTCTTTCAATCAAAATGTGAAAATTTAATAATATATTTTAAATTATTAATAATTTAACTTACTCATAGGTATAATGTGGTTGATCGACCATAATATTTTGTGTACGTGTCTGCCATGCGTTATCCTATTTTCTAAAATGTATTGATTCTTGTTAACTTGACTATTTTAATCCAATTTTTTCAAAGTTTATTATCTTTAATTTCCAACCGAAATTTCTAAGTGCGTATTATCCGACATTATAATCGATGTACATATAGATTATTTATACATGATCCTTTTTTTATTTATATAAGATTCATTTAACGACCTTTTTTTGTTACTATCTAATATTTTTAAGAATCTCATCTTTCAATTATTTTACCTCATGACCAAATAACTTTTTCAAACATAGTTACCTTTATTGATTAATTCGATTCTGACTAATCAATCTATTTTTCTTTGATAAAATCACTATATAAATTCATATTAATATTAACTAAAAATATGGTAAGACAAATTTATATTACGTGATATTATTATCAATATTTTTGAAATTGGTAGAATACATAATCACGTACCATATTTCTTTAAAAAATAGAATATTTTAAACATAACATCATTTTACTCAAATGTTAAAGTAATAGTAAAAACAGGATACATGTGGATTTATGTAAAATAATTTTTAATTCAAAATTAGAAAATTATGTAACACAATGATTAGAAGGATGAATTATTTAAATGAGATTATCGATTTAGTTCAGCACAAGAAGTAAATTAACTCATTTTTTCCATTAAATAAGAGAGTGACGGCTCATAGTTTCTATACTCATTATTGTTTCTATATATCAACCTTTGTACTTTTATTAAACTTTGGTAACGGCTCATAGTTATTATGGTAAAAAGAATGATAAGCAATACATAAAAGAACTCACACATAAGCGCATGCAAATACTATGTCTCTTTCTTCTTATTCTACTTATACTCATTACATAAGTTATAACAAAACTACGCATTCAAAAACAAATAACCTCATGCATCTGATAAATTCATAAGCATCAGAGAGAAAATACAATAATAAAACATATTACATCATGATCAAGCATTCAATTGCCAAGAAAATACTTTATGGAAATACCTAGCAAAAAAAAATACTTTATGAAAAAGGATAAGAACAGTAATATAGAAAATCTGAAAAACAACAAGAATCATATTATGTACACACAATCGTATATATACGATCTTCTTGAAGAAGAATGATTTATATATATATATCTAATATCAATATTACAATTATAAAATCCTTGATAAAAAAATTATATTATGCGCTTTAACAATACAGAAGACGGTGATTGCATATACAGAATTTTAAGGCTCAAAATGAAAGTAAATAATGTAATCTAGTAGGATACTAGGGAATAACCGAAATAATTTACATTCATTATGACAAATAGCCTTCCTCGCGAGTCACCCTCCGCAGTGCTTTCACCCTCCTCCATGTTGCTAAACTCCAAGAAGTGAGTGGGTCTGTGATCCTCGTGATAGTACTCGCGAGGAGTCTCAAGCTTAATTCCATACTTCATAATGCACTTCTCCCCGTCCCATTGTTTGTTGTTCTCTAGGATCCGGGCATGAGATGTGAGATCCTACATGAAAGGGTGAGAAAAAGACACAACTTTATATGCAATTGAAATATGCTGCGCGACCACATATGCAAATGCAACTTTCAGTTGCATATAAGGTTGCATTTGCAACCTTGGTATGTTTGGAAATAGTTCGATATTTTTGCAAATATTTTGAAAAGATGGTAAAATTACAAAAAAACTTTAAAAAGTGGTATTTTAAAAAAATATCCTATAATTTATATTTATACTAAATCAAGTAATTCTCATATTTATATTTTTCATATTAATCAATCACATTTAATAAATTTTGATAAGATTGATCTAATTAATTTAAATTTTGATGATGAATTTTCATTGACTCTAATATATACTTTTAAGAAACTTAATTCACAAATATATTATGAAATAATAATGATTAATTGTGAATCTAAAAAGTGGTTAATAATAAGTATTTATGATATGAAAAATATTTCACAATTAATAAGGTTCATTAATCATGAATTAAAATTTTAATTATTTGTAAATAATAATTTTAGAAGTATTTTATATTTATAAATATATTAACATTTTAAAGTATAATGTTCTGGGATATATATTTTGCTTTGTACTAAAATATCTACTTTTTATATTGATTTTAAAAACACTTGAAAACGTGTCATAATTTCCGGCCACAAAGACTATTGTATATCAAGAGAATCTAAAAATTATACATAAAAGAATGATTATATTTAAAGTTCGAAAGATTTCGGTCTCTTATAATTGATCTAGATTTAAATATTAAAATTTAATTTTCTTGAAAGATAAATATTAAAATTTAATTAATTTTAAAATAATTTTAATTTTTGATTGGTTAACTCTATAATCTGGTAAATTACAGACTAGTAGGGGTTGAAATGATAGTAGGGGGTTGACTAGTAGGGGTTAAACTCACTATGGAGAAATATTAAACCCTACTGATAGTATGGGTTGAATATTTCACCCCTACTATCAGACTCCGGACGTATACGAAGGAGTGCATTTTTAAGTTTAACCCCTACTAGTCAACCCCCTACTGTAGGGGTGAAATATTAAATTAACATGCTTTTTCTGAGAAGAATTATTGTTTCTATATATCAACCTTTGTACTTTTATTAAACTTTGGTAACGGCTCATAGTTATTATGGTACAAAGAATGATAAGCAGTACATAAAAGAACTCACACATAAGCGCATGCAAATACTATGTCCCTTTCTTCTTATTCTACTTATACTCACACATAAGCGCATGCAAATACTTATGGTTTTGTTGACCATAATAATTTTCACTAGGCTTTAAATATACATGCCTTGTTCATCTTCATATCTTCAAATACATCCTCCATGTCTAATTTTTTTATGGATAGTTATTTGTTCACCTCAATTTGTAGGATTTCAAGTTCAGAATTTCAAATCCAAATCCACTGTCCGGGAACATGAGAATTTCAAATACGACATATACATTGGTTTATTTTTTTATAAGGCTTTTGTGAATATAAGGGATTACACCACCTCCCGGAATCGTAGCTTTGATGAGGTTGTCAAGGTCATCGTCATACCGAATTGCCAACTGGAGGTGTCTCGGTGTGATTCTCTTCACTTTGTATTCTCGGTGTCAAGTGTTTCCTTGCTTTTATTTCATAATAAGTGTCTAGGTGAGATACTTGAGCTAGCAGGAAATAAAAGCAAGGAATACAAAGTGAAGAGAATCACACCGAGACACCTCCAGTTGGCAATTCGGTATGATGATGACCTTGACAACCTCATCAAAGCTACGATTCCGGGAGGTGGTGTAATCCTTTATATTCACAAAAGCCTTATAAAAAAATAAACCAATGTATATGCTGTATTTGAAATTCTCATGTTCCCGGACAGTGGATTTGGATTTGAAATTCTGAACTTGAAATCCTACAAATTGAGGTGAACAGATAACTATCCATAAAAAAATTAGACATGGAGGATGAAGATGGAGGATGTATCTGAAGATATGAAGATGAACAAGGCATGTACATTTAAAGCCTAGTGAAAATTATTATGGTCAACAAAACCCATTAATGCATTAATGAAAATTAATTCAATAACTTAATAAAACTGGTCAATCGGTTGAAAATAATATGTTAATGTTGCATTGATTAGAGTTACTATGCCACAAATTAGTCACAAAATAGTTACAAATTCACTAGGCTTTAAATATATTAACTTTGGTACTTCAAGTACTATGTTACAAGATAATGCACATACCTTTAAAAACTCACACATAAGCGCATACAAATACTATGTCCCTTTCTTCTTATTCTACTTATACTCATTACATAAGTATATAGAAACAATAATGAGTATTAGAAAACTAATATACAAAATTTTAAAAATAATGTGAATCACCATTATTTTTACTTTAAAGTATAAGACAAATAAGAGATCGAGTTTATCTAAAACGATTTTAAAATAGAAACTAAATTGACAATGTAGAACAATGGTCGGAAGGATGAATTGTTTAGAGGAGGTTATTGGTTCAAATCACCACTTAAACAAAATTAACTTTTTTTTTTCAAATTAAATAAGTGAGTGGCATATGCATGTAATTTTGTAACATGAAAGGGTATATCAGTAATTTCATAGGGGATTTTCTTGCTCAAATTAACATTGTGTTCTCTTATCAATATACTTATATAAAGGAGAAAACGAGGGCGGTGATGTGGCGCTCTCAAATCGCTTCGATCTATTTTTTTAATTTTCTCAAATTTTTGAATAATTAATGTTAAAGATTCGAAAATATCTCAATTAACTTTAAAATCTTTACTAATAGAGGAAACCAAAAATACAATTATAATATTCTTGCCTTCAAAATCTTTATTAATGGAGAAAACTAAATATACTATTCTAATATTCTTGGTTTTAAAATCTTTACTAATAGAAGAAACTAAATTTACAATTTTAATAGTCTCCTAAATTATTTTATTAGAAAATATTTTAATTGTCTTTTAAATTTTTACAAATGGAGTAAAGTAAATATACAATTTTAATATTGTTGCCTTTATAATATTAGATAAATCCTTAATTTATTTCTTAATATTTTCTAATTTTCTAACGGAGGAAAGTAAATATAGTATGTTAATATTCTCCTATACGTCCTCTAGATACAATCAATCAATATACTTATATAAATATAAAGAAGAAGACGAGATAAACTTTCTTTTAAAATCAAAGTTAAAATCTTTATTAATGGAAGAAACTAAATATACAATTATAATATTCTTGGCTTTAAAATCTTTACTAATAGAAGAAACTAAATTTACAATTTTAATAGTCTCCTAAATTATTTTATTAGAAAATATCTTAAGTGTCTTTTAAATTTTTACAAATGGAGGAAAGTAAATATATAATTTTAATATTCTTGCCTTTATAATATTAGATAAATCCTTAATTTCTTTCTTAATATTTTCTAACGGAGGAAAGTAAATATAGTATGTTAATATTCTCCTATACGCCCTCTAGATCCAATCAATCAATATACTTATATAAAGGAGAAGACGAGATAAACTTTCTTTTAAAATCAAAGTTACCATCTTAATATTCTCATTTTTTTTTTATTGAAGTTATAAAATTTATCTTGAAATTTCTCATCTAAATATTCAAAAAAAACTATTAGAAATAACGTTCTCATGATTTTGTTGTAAAAAACCTCACGTTTAATTTATTTATATATTTTACATATATATTAAAAACCCCATGTTTATAGAAGAAAACGCTTAAAGAAAATGCAAGTTTCTATAAAATAAAATAAAATAAAATAAAGAAGTCTTATTTTCTTTTCATTATTTTCTCGAGTATCCATATTTTAAATAATAAAAATTATATTTTTTAGAAATGTTTAAATTAAATATTATGATATAATAAAACTGATTAATAGATTATGTAATTTATTGAGTAATTAGTTTGTTATCTGTGTAGATTCATTAAAATAACGAGAAATGAAGTCCTTAGAAGTAAACATGTTTAACAAGATTCATTAGAAGCAACATATTATACGATATAATTTAATATTGACACTATATTATGTATTTTAAATAGAAGTTTTGAGAAAAATAAAAATGGTGATAAATATACTAATATCCGATATAATTTTAAAATAATGAAAAATATAAAACAATTACCCTTTTCTATATTTACTCAAAATTCCGGTAAACGACGAAAACAAAATGGAGAATTCAAAAAATCTTAATTTTATGTTAGATATATTATTTTATCAAAAATCATATGTTTAGAAAAGTTTAAAGAAATTATTATAAAACCGCGGCTTAGTAAACTAGTTATATACATAAGGGATGTAAATCTGTAATTTACCATTATCCCTCTCCTTCAAAAAACCCCCGATATTAATTCAATATAATCTGAACATCTAAAATAAGAATTTACATTCAACTTCTTAAGTCAACATACCTTGGTAACATTACTCAAAAGTAAGTACCTCAGTCATCTCCCCGAGTTCAAAACATTTTCCACAAGAACACTGAACATGGTATCTAGATGACTTTGCTAGGATGTGCAAGTGACATAAGCTTGCAAATTATATCCGAATTCCAAAGGTGTATATACTCATACAACATCATTGTGCTATGCTAGACATTAGGTACCACTGAAACAGACTGCTTAAACATTAAAGTCAAAACAGTTGTATTTTTAGTAGAAACACGCCACTACAATTATTCTAAAGTTCTAATAATTCAAAGCAAAGTTTACTCAAATACTCTCAGTTCTATGAAATTCAAATGAAGAATTTACACAGGAACTGATCCATAAAACACTACTTCAGCTGGGCCTGTCATGTAAACATGATTGTCTTCTTCCCTCCATTCAATCTCCAAGGGACCTCCAGGCAAATCAACAGTACAACGCTATTTCACAATAACAAAACAAGTCAGGAGACAAACACAGGTTTATTTCAATTAATTATATGGTTAGGGAAGATGGTTATATTATAAAATATACATAAACATCTTTTTTCATAGAGAACTGATATAAAGTCAGAAATGACCTCAAGTCGATTGCCTGAGCCCCATATCACACAAAAATAGATCATAACAATGAATAAATTAAATGATAAGGAATTGCTTAGCAAAAACATAATAATATATAAAAATTACAGATCAAGACAAAGAGGGACTTAATGGACAAATAAGAGCTTCTGTTTAGATAGTATTCTTACCCTCTCAGTACGACCCTCCAAAACTGCTGCAACAACTACTGCACATGCTCCAGTTCCGCAAGCAAGTGTTGCTCCTAAAATGGAAACATAAGCACTATAAGAATTTCTTCTTTTTTTTTTGCTCCTAAAGTGTTGCTCCCTGATAAATAATATCCTTGCAAAATTTTTTTCCAGGTATCCTCCTTGTAATTTTGAGCACAGCACTATCGAATTTTAAACAAATTTAATCATAGGTACAGAGCACACTTAAAAAGTGCACAGAAACTCGCCCCCAAGCAGCGATTGAATTCAAGGAAAATCCTCCAACCAAAAAATTTCTTCCTCATTTTTGTTAATAGCCAAATCATGCATTAGTGCATTTGCCTATAAAGATGTAGCTTTCTACCTAAAAGAGCCTATGTTTACACTGTTTTGGAGGCTTATTATACAGATTACAGACATACAGACATACGCAGACATGGTTATGTTCTCCACTTTCCAGCATAAAATGATGTGATAAAAAATGAAATTCATCATCTACAACAATGTATATATGTTATACGTCCTACACGACTGATTGAGCAAAATAGGGATATGACATCTAAGCTTAGAATTGCAAAAATTCTTGCCACGCATACCTTTATCAAATGTCAACCATCAAGTTAAAATATGAAATTAAAAAGGAGGCTAGTATCTAAAACAGGGATTTGTGGATGTTAGAGGACCAGAGGTGGGTAAATGTAGTCTTGAAGAAGTCATCGCGGATCATTGCATAATTTTCATGTTCGAGAGTGAGCAAAAGTCATACGAGCACTAAATTCAAGTTAAAAACTTTACCTGCACCACGCTCCCAAACACGCATCCTTACATGTGATCGAGAATATACTTGCACAAATTCTGCAAAATGAGATTACGACCAGAGTTAACTTTTAACAGATAAACACAACACAAGAGAGAAAGGTGAGTTATTTTATGATATCTGTCTTGGGTAAATCTTAATTTTGTATCCATATTTTATGGTTAAAAAAGCGTTTTTAGACAAAGAGTAACAATTGACTGTACTCTAGTATTAGCAACAAAGAAAAAAATTGCCAGATGCAACATGTGTTAATGCGGTAGTAAACAGAAACTATCTAAGAATAGATGAAATTGACCTGTGTTAATGCGGGCAGGGAACATGTTGTGATGTTCAAATTTTGGACCTATATCTGCAAGATTTAATTCATCTACCTGCAAATTCTATTCGGAGATTTACAGAAGACGATCAATAAGTCAGTGAGATGCCAAAATTGCATTTTGTTATATAAATTTATATATTACATCTATTTTCTTACATATGCATAGAAATCTGGTTTTCTTTTAGTTCTATACCATAAAAGATAAAACTATAACAAAAACATGAATTAGCAAAAATAAAATAAAAATAAACATGACAGATACTCAGAAGGTTAGATAGGTTATCATTAACACAACTTAGCATAAGACAATATCAAAACTTATTTTTTATTGATAAACCATCATTTATATACTTCCTTCAATACTACCAAATGGAACAAGTGTGTCCATTTTCAAGGTCCCCTTGGATAATTAATCAGATGTAAATTCTTTTACATTGCAGTAACAAATAATAGTCGTACTTTTGGTTGGAGGTAGTTCCATGAAATCAAAATATATTGAACAAGAGACATACCTGGGTTCCTTCTTTAGAAAATGTAACACAATGAGGGTTTCCCATGCTAACACATGTAACATTCCAGCTTACACCATCAACATCCAGTCTCGAGTTTACAACAGGTTGACTGTTTGTTGTGGGTAATTTAGTGGGAACATCTGCAGCATTCAGTATTGGCACACCCATATCAACTTTAACCTGAAACAATATTGAGCAAAGGTCAAAGACACTATCACTTCAAAGTCTGAAAGAATCTGAAAAGCAATCAGCTAAAGACAAAGACGTAGGTAAATAGTAAGTAATGTGTGAATTAGAACATGCAAGATGACAAATGTAAGCGTGAACGATAGATACATCTAACTGAAAGGTTTACAACTCCCAAAGGTTCATGATATGGCTTTTTGATGATTATCACTCTCAAATACCTCGAAGATAAAGGGGACCCGCTTGTACAGTATTCGTCAAAAATTAATTTATGCCCAACAAAATACTAAAGGATAAACATACAGAATGTTAAACAGAATTCAAACTGCAATTGTTAGAATATTGAACCTTAACCAGCTTACAATACCTTGCCATCCTCTAGAATTTCAGGAACAATTAGGCCAGCACCCGTATGTACAGTAAAACTGCATATTATGGAAAAACAAGTGTAAATCACTCTCGCGATAGCTCAAAATACTAGTACATAATTAGCAATCAGAGATAAGCTATTACAAATGCTTAGAATTACAGACAACGGTAGCTATAATGTTATATAGGGGTGGAAGATGGAGTTCAAGTTGTAGGTCAAACAAAATGTTCAACCATCAATTACAGTAGTTTTTAGGATATGCTTTCAAAACATTACTAAACCGTATATACTAGAAACACACCTTTGTTTTCCTTGCAAATTCTCAAGCTCAGCAATGAATTTGGCAAAGCATCGAACTCCATTACCACACATCTGCAGAAACGGATAAGGAAACTCAAAGACTAAACAGATTAAAAAGTTTAGCATAGTGGCGTAATCAGAAGCACTGGACAATAAATAAACTATTAAGTAGGGCAATTTGTTGTAAATTGTAATCACTTCCGTGACATCACATAATGCTCAAGTGAATAGAGGGTGCTAAAATTATTCTAATGACTAAATCACACCATAAAACTGATAGAAGTCTAGCACGATAATTGGTAAATAGACAATGTTTTGCAGTAATAAGATTAAAAATCAGAATAGGTACCTCGGGTTCACTACCATCGGAATTAAAAATCCTCATGGAATAATCAGTGTCATTGAAGCCAGGCAAGACAAAAATGACTCCATCAGCTCCAATTCCAAAATTCCGATCACACAACTTAACCGCTTGTTCGGGAGTAATCTTCGGCTCCACAGAATCTCGATTATCAACCTAAGTTATAAAAATTAAACTCCAAATTGTTTACCACATTAAAACCACAAAATGAGATAAATACAGAAAAGTAACAGTGAAAAGGTGAAATTACAAGGATGAAATCATTGCCAAGGCCATGATATTTGACGAAGTGGAGAGAAGCAGCAGACTCTCTACGATCGAGGAATGAAAGCTGAGAGATAGTATCGGGAGGAGTTTGAAGACTACTGCTCATTGATGAAATGCGGAAACTAGGGTTTGGATTAGTAGATGTGGCTATTAGTTTGAAAGAGTTAATTTTGGAGGTTAATGTAGGTAAATGAGGAGATAATAAGGAGGAGGAGGAGAGAGAAATATTACGGCGAGCTGAACAAGCCAATTGAGCTGAGACTGTGGCGGCGGCGATGGCCATATCTAGCTTTTCTGTCTCTGTGTGTTTTGTCTCGCGGACAATAGGCGGCAGGGAAATCAGTACAACTGTGGTTAGGGGTTCGGTCTACGCTGTAAATGTAATTACAATCCAGCTCCAACTTGTTTAGTCAAAAATGTCACTCAAATTTAAGCGCGTGTTTGGACCCTAACACAAAAGTTGATTTATACTTTAAAAGGAGTCATCGTTACATAAGTGATAAGTTGATTGAATTTTTATAAGTTATAAGCATGTTTGGATAAATTTACTTATAAGTTAGTTAAGAGTTTATTAAATTAAATTTGAAAAAATAATTATTAAATACAATGATTTCAACACTTGCATTTTAAATTAAAAAAATATTTAAAAACACAAAGGTAAAAATATAAAGTATTAAAAAACAAATAAATCAAGTAATAAGTCAATAAATTCAGAAAAATGTACCCGTTATTAATATTCAACTTATTAACATATAAGTTATAAGTTGAGATCATAAATTAGATTAGCAAACACCCGATAAGCTTTTATTAACTTATAAGGTATAAGTTGGAGGGGCCAAACATGCCTTAAATATCAACATTTAAATTTAGAAGAGTAATTTTTTTTTTAATAATTAGACTTACTAACAAATCTTCTAGCGATAATCGATAATGGTCATGGTCCCTGTCAATTGTCGGGATGATTTATCTAACAATCAGTTTTTTAATCGTTTGATTGAGATTTCAACGATCAGGATCAGAACAATTTTTTTAGTCACTCCGCTATAAATTTCCGCAGAGTCCTAGATGTCCGCTATAAATTATCGCGGATGGATGTTTTAGCTCTGGTAAGCTCGGGCTGATACTAAGAACTAAGCTAAACATAGTTAACACCTTAAACAATTATACTTATATCATTATTTTTAATTATTTTAATTATTTTTCCATCACTTTTAATTATTTTAATTGTTTTTTCCCTAAAAAATATTTTAATATTTCTTAATTGTTTACCCACAATTAGCTATCTTAAAAGCAGTTTTTAATGTTTTTAAATTTATATTTTCAATATACTAAAATAATCACCTAAACAATTTTATAAATAAATTTAAAATAAAAGCTTAAATAAATATATTATATTGTAAAAATATTGTGTTAGTATTTTAGTTTTACTTAAATAATATGATCAAGTATATAAAAAATTTATTTATTTAAAATAAATTTTTAGGCTATCTGCTATAATTTTATTAAGAAAAATTATTTTATAATTATTTCTTGTAGGATTGGTTTGTTTTTTTTAATGTAAGTTTGTATTAAAAAAAACTGTAAAATTATAACTTTCAAATAGTAATTATTCAAATAGTTTTAATTTCACAATTATAATTTTATAGTTTTTCTTATTATAAAAAGAATTATATAAAAAACCAAATTAACTCTACAAAAAATAACTATAAAATAATTTTTCTTAATAAAATTATAGCGGATAGTCTAAAAATTTGTTTTAAATATATAAAAAAAATTATATTCTTGATCATATTATATAAGAAAAACTAAGATACTAATACAATATTTTCACAATCAGTCTATTATATTTTAGTATACTTATCGTCATTTAATTAAAATTATGAAAATATAATATATATTTTTTTAAGCTTTCATTTTAAATTTATTTATAAAATTGTTTAGGTGATTATTTTAGTGTATTGAAAATATAAATTTAAAAATATTAAAAATTGCTTTTAGGATAGCTAATTGTGGGTAAACAATTAAGAAAAATTAAAATGTTTTTTTAGGGAAATAACAATTAAAATAATTAAAAGTGGGGGAAAATAATTAAAATAATTAAAAATAATGATATAAGTATAGTTGTTTAAGGTGTTAACAACAACGTTTAGCTTAGTTCTTAGTATCAGCTAGTATCAGCCCATCCGTGGAAAAAGAAGCTGAGCTTGCTAGGGCTAAAACACCCTCCGCGGTAATTTATAGCGGACAGCTAGGGCTCCGCGGAAATTTATAACTGAGTGACTAAAAAAATTGTTGTAGATGGTTAAAATCTCAATCCAGAACTAATCGTTAGATAAATCATCCAGGACCCGATCGATAAACCCTTATGAACTATTTCATCGTGAGTAAATATCTTTTAATTGAATTTGTTTATTTTTTAAAATTATTTATTTACTATATTTAGATGAAAGAGGAATAATAATAATTTTATCAAAAAATTAATACATAAATGTTTATTTTACTATATTTTTTTTGAGCTTGTAATGTAAATGTTTATTTTAAATGTCTAAAAATTTAATACATAAATGTACAGTATAATACAAGTAAAATTACATTTAAATTATTATTTATTACATTTTAGATGTAACATGGGTTGAGGTTCAATTAATTATTTTATAAAATACAATTAAAATGGATAAAAACACAAATTTTAATATCTAAAAGTAAAATCGCAAGAAATTACATGAGTGAAATGTAGTGCAAAATGGTCAGGTAGTTAACTCATGAAAGCTAGACGAGCATGGACACTTGGTTCCATCCTGTTCAACTTTGAACTGCAAAACAATGTTCTTGATCTGTCTCATTACAGCCTTTTTGCAATCCCGAAAGCTTATTATCATCCCCGAGCCGTAGCTCTTGGACAACGGTCGCTTCAATCAAATGAGTTCTTTGATGCCCGCCAGGTGCTCGACGAAGAGTCTGACTGGAATGTTGTTTCAGCAACCACTCTACTTGGCCAATTTTCTCGTTCCAATCGCCACAAGGAGGTCATTTATCTCTATATAATAATGCTTCAACTAAATATTAGACCCAATGAGTTCACATTTGGAACTGTGATACCGTCGTCTACGACTTTAAAAGACTTGAATTTGGGTAGGCAACTTCATGGTTATGCTATTAAGGCAGGGCTTGCGTCGAATGTGTTTGTGGGTAGTGCAATGTTGAGTCTGTATGCTAAGTTGAGCAGCATTGAGGAAGCTCAGAGGGTTTTTGAAGATACTTGTGATCCGAATGTGGTTTCGTATACAACTTTGATGCGTGGGTATATTGATAAAAGTAGGTTTGATGATGCGCACAGTATTTTTAGGGCAATGCCTGAGAGAAATGTTGTGTCCTGGAATGCTATGATTAGTGGATGTAGCCAGAAGGGGCATAATGAAGAGGCGGTTAATCTTTTTATTGAGATGTTGAGAGAAGGTTTGGTGCCTGATCGGTGTACGTTTCCGTGTGTTATTGTTGCAGCTTCTAATATAGCTGCAATTGGAATAGGAAGAAGTTTTCATGCTTGTGCTATTAAGTATCTTGGTATAGTTGATTTGTTTGTTGCCAATTCACTCATTAGCTTTTATGCAAAATGTGGATGTATGGATGATAGTCTCCTGGTCTTTAATGATCTGTCGGACAAGAATGTTGTTTCTTGGAATGCTTTGATATGTGGGTTTGCGCAAAATGGAAGAGGAAAGGAAGCTACGGAAATCTACAATAAAATGCAATCATCGGGTCTTAAACCTAATAGTGTTACGCTTCTTGGAATTTTATTGGCTTGTAATCATGCTGGACTTGTCAATGAGGGTTATGTTTACTTCAATCAAGCAAGACTTAAAGACCCTGACATGCTAAAGCCAGAACATTATTCTTGTATGGTTGACATGCTTTCTCGGTCAGGACGTTTTGAGGAAGCGGAGAAGTTCATTCGTGATTTACCTTTCGATCCTGGAATTGGGTTCTGGAAAGCATTGCTAGGAGGCTGCCAGATCCACTCAAATATGGAGTTGGGAGAGTTGGCGGCCAAAAAGATAATGGCCTTGGATCCTGAAGATGTGTCATCATATGTATTGCTGTCAAATGCACATTCGGCTGCTGAAAGATGGCAAAATGTGTCAATAGTGAGACACAAGATGACAGAGAAAGGACTGCAGAGGGTTCCGGGGTGCAGTTGGATTGAAATCCAAAGTAACATCCATGTGTTTGTTACCAGGGACGAAAAACATGACCAGAGTGATGAGATTTATATGCTATTATGGATCTTTCTGAAACATGCAACAGACTCTAAAATTTTGCTTTGACTGTCTATATATTGACCAGGTATCAAGAGAGATGACTATATAGTCTGCATTGGCTGATATAAATATCTGAGAGCATCTCGAAGATCACAGATTTGGATACATGCTTTTTGGTCAGGCTAGCTTCGTATCCGTCATTATTTATCTGACATCCTTTAATTTGTCATAGACTAGTGTATCGTTCATCAGTATCCTGCTAGGATAGGTCATTTTCAACTTGTCCGATACTGATAATCATAAAACTAAATTCCTGCCGGTGAAGATTATAGTGGAAATTCCACTTTTGTCCCTAAAATAGGGTTGTTCTGGTAAATTTCCATGTCTAAACGGGTTAACGGACTATCCACTTGAAACCCAGCTTCCTAATATATGTTATTTTTCATTGTAATATGGGTTAATTAAGGATCCAGTTGTGACCCGATTGTTTTAACATACAGGCTATACTCATTCAACAACATAATCCCACAAATCTTGCGATATACACACACAAAATTAAATTCTCAATTCAAAAATTTTAACAATCCCACAAATCATGCCATTAATGGTATTATCTATTTTCAAAATTTAAATGATTATATTTCTCCCACAAATCATGTCAGGAGTGGTGTTATCTATTTTCAACATTCAGATGATTATATTTGTTGATTACCAAATCTTATATCAAACGTACATGAATTCAATATCTCATTTTCTTCGGCAATTCTCTCTTTTCTCTTTCTTCATCTCTTTTATCTCATTTTTACTTTTATTTACGGGATGTATTGTATGTTAATATAACGTGTATATTTGTTAATCAGGTCACTCTATATACTTATACTTACACAATAAATATCACACATATATAAACATATATAAACATGATATACATACACAAAACATGAATTGTTCCGTGGAATAAAATTAAAAACACAGTAAAGAGGAAGAGAATTGAGATTCAATAAATATTCTTAGAGAGTAAATAAAAAAAAAGATGACGAAAAATCATGGATTTGAATTTTGAAAAGGATAAGATCAATGACAAGAGTCGTGTGATAATCAGCATATCCATGTAATCAATTTGATTTGAAAATTAGCTAAAATTGTGTGATTTTTAAGATTTGAATATGCATATATGGTATGCTATTTTATGATTTCTATGTCTAAGCAGGTTAACGGACTTTTCACATGTAACTCAGTTTCCCAATATACGCTATTTTTCATTGTACAGTAAAACCTCTATAAATTAATAATGTTGGGACCGGGATATTTTATTAATTTAGAGAGATATTATTATATCGATAAATTAATAATTTATTAATTTAAAGAGGATTTACATAAGACCTTTAAATTTCCAAGTCTAATGTACTAGTTACAATATATATTAGTTAGAGATGAAAAATAAATTACAAAAATAAGTTCCAAGGCACATTCTATGAATGTACATTCACAAGTTAATTGAATTTATCAAGTTCATTGTTTTTGAATAAGTAAAAAGTTAGTTCATAGTACCAAAAAGTTGGTCCATGGTACCAACGCAGTACATTAAACATGGTTAGAATTTGAGGATGATTCAATAGCTTTGGAACCGGTCACTCGGAAAGAAGCATTGCAAGCGGCAACAACTCTTCACAATTTTTTGTTGCAATACGAGAAGACATTGCCCCAACTCTTAAGTGCAGTGAGGAGATTTAAAGATGAAGTCAATATAGATTTGAAGTTCAACAAAAAACAAGTGACTATAGATTCATTTTTTACTAGACAATCTTAGAATATGTATGGAATCTTTTAATGATTATTAATTTATAGTTTCGTTGGGACCAATATATATACTTTGGGATTTCAAAAAAGTTATTATCTTATTATTTTATCGATTGGGGTCCAATTTTATACTGGTCCCAAGTTGGGACTGGACAAATTATTAATTTTATCGAGATTATTAATTTATCGAGTATTAATATATAGAGGTTTTACTGTAATATGGGTTAATTAAGGATCCAGTTGTGATTCGATTGTTTTAACGTACAGACTATACTCATTCAACATAATCCCACAAATCTTGCTATATACACTCACAATTAAACTCCTAATTCAAAATTTTTAACAATCCCACAAATCATGACATGAATGGTGTTATCTATTTTTAAATTCAAATGATTATATTTCTTAATTACAAAATCTTATATCAAACGTATATGAATCCAGTACCTCATTTTTTCGGTTATTCTATCTTTTCTCTTTCGTCATCTTTAGTATCTCTCTCTTTCATGATTTCACTATTGATGTTTGTTTTAATTGTTTATGTTTCTGTTGATTTATGTGTTTATATATATTTGTTGTTTACTTTATATTTGGCTGGCTTATGTAGATGATGATGATGATGATGATGATGATGATGATGATGATGATGATGATGATGATGATGATGATAAAGAAGAAGAAGCTTAAATCAGTTCACAGAAAGGGATTAAATCGTTTATCCATGTATGTATATATATAATTATTTAAATTATAATTATTTAAATAGATATATACAATTTATTGGCGATTTGGTTGTTTTATGTTATTGGTTCTCCCTCTTTTTATATTAGTGTATTTTTTTTGGATATTAATACATGTGTTTGATATGTCTGTTGTATACTATATTTCTTTATGTTTATGTTTGGAATTTCAAATTAATAGGAATATCTCAGCATATAGTACCACATATTTATACAAGTTTTATGTAAATTTATGATTGTTTCAATATGTATAGGGATTCATATAATTGTAATATATCGTTGTCACCTGGGTTTTAAATGGAAGTCTTGACAGGTGTTCAACCAAGTAATATATGCCAACAAAATAGTTGGTAGTTCAAACCTACCAGTTTCATACTAAAGCATGATATGTTTAGGTGTTAGGTCAGAATTTTATTAGTACAGAAAAATACTAATATAAACTCCGGAGCGCATTATACATTCAAATATTAGTGCCACTGAGTTCTATTTGTTGTTGTTTTATCTTAAAGAATTATGAGCAAAACAATGATCATGCTCTTATGTTATTGGTTTACTTGGCATGTAATATAAACTTCTCTAATACCTTCAAAACGTCTGAATACAAAGGTAAATCAGCTAGCGACAAAAGGCAAATTTAGAATTTTTCAGATTTTAGAGGAATGGATGGGAGTTAGATGGCTTTGGAGGTTGTGGTGGAGGTTGATGGGTTTAATTATGTTGTGGTTGATGGCTTAGAGGGTTGTGGTGTTGTTTTTGTCTACGATCATTTTGATTGATTATGTGTGTATGTTATTATGTCAACTAAGATTTAAGGCATGCTCAAGTCTCCATTACAATTTTGTAGGATCTGAATACCTTTTAAATATTTTTAAGTTTTCTATTTTGATGTGTTTTTAGACATTGATTCTAATTATTGATCTCCAATTTTGTTTTTCTGGATATATTAGTAAATCTGTGATATAGTATTCCATAGTGATTAACATGTATAAGTGAATTTAATTCTTTTATCCAACTCTACGCCTTTCTTTTTATATAACATTGCAATGAAATATCTTGCAACATATTAAAAATAAACAGGTACAAAGTTTTGAGAGCCTTGAAGGAGCAGATTCAAAAACACTGGAGCACATATCAATTACATGTATAAAATTGTCTGAAATGCACATGACCACATGTATACACGCGTGCGCGCACACACACACGCACACGCACCGATGAAGAGGATTTACACCAACTGTTTATATGTGTTATTTATATTTACATAAAATTAAGAAGTAGTTAGCAAATTTTGTGTCTAAGATTAAGACCAATACACTCAATTTGTATAGATGACTTCCTCGATTTTTTTTTTGTTATTTTCTAAAGTTCTCCTCAACTTGGCTTTCTTTAGGTCTTCCATGGCAATAAGAACGGAGTAGTGGATGAATTAGCCGATTCTATGAAACGAAGTACGTGTTATCGAAGTTGAAACGAAGTTAATATTGAGAGTTGCGTGGTTAAGCACTATAATGAACAAAATAACCTATACATGTTGTCATTTTAGTACAAGGTACATATATCAAAAATTACAAAGAAAAGATGATACATATTTGATAGCCAATTGATCTTTAATTGAATTTGGCGATTATCTAAATCTATATTAAAATATGCACTCGGTTGTTTCTAATGTATACATTATAATATTCTTGATTTTGACATTGTAAGAATAATGTGAGATGAACATCAATTTTTAATTTTTAACATTTTAAGAATCGTGTGACACACTATCATTTTTTGCTAACACAATTTTTCACCTCATTAGTGTGTTAAATTCTTGGACAAATAGTAAAAAATATGAGTATTTAGCTCTAGCCATGGATTGATGTTTATAGATCATGTGCCACGGATGTTTGTAAAAAATTATAACATATAGTTTCTATCTTAGGTAGTAAATCACTACATTATAAGGTAATGTCTAGGTTTCACAAGATTAACTGGTATGGGTATGACTCTACTTGGATTGACAAAACCAACTATTAGAAACTACTTGAACATAATTTTAGACATAATACCTCATGTTCTATTCGCATGCTAGGTATGTTCTTTGTTTCCATTCTCGGGATATTGTCGTTGTGATCATACGAATCACTAACACGTATATATGTTAGCTTTAGGTTTCTAAACAAAGAAATGATTAGGTCATGATTGATGCAAGTCTTACAATTAGTCAAACTTAGTGGTGAAATGTATTATTCTTGGAGCTTTTATAAAGTTCGGCTTAATTTTTTTGATATATTTGAAATCATGTTTTTTATTTTTAATCAATCCTCATCTTTTACACACATAGATTCTTTTAAGGTGCAGATGTCTGCGATAAGAAGGTTGAAAGATAAGTAAATTAAATATATTTTTTCCCTCTATTTTTCATTTAATAGTTACACCGTTTATAATCTAGACAAGTTTATATTATGTAATGTTATAGTTTTCAGTTTGTGATTGACTTCAACGCACTACATTTATTAATAGTTACTCATTTATATTTGGTTGATATATATAAAAGATACAGAGAAACCAGAGGAGGTAGTCAAATTAAAATGTGTTTACCCCATAATGAGACCCTTTTAAGGTGTTATATTTATAACTTTAAAGCCAAGTTAGTAATGTGCAGAATAGTCCGTAGTCAACTGAAATGATAATCGTGCAAAAAGAGAATTGATGTTTGAATTAAAAGAGAATTGACGTTTAAATTTCAATAATTACAAATATTTTACTCTAATTTCTTTAATATGTGTCTTTTTGATGTATTATACATATTATAGTTTTTTTAGAATTTGAAGTTAGTTCTTCAATTATTTTACTTTGATTTTTAGTCTTTCTCCTCAGTTATACAATTCTAGAAAAACGAGGCACCGTGACTGCAAGGAAAATTTAGCACAAACTTTTTTGTATATCTTCTTCTCTATGTTATATTGTGTTTATGCTACAATTTCAATGCAGCGATATACTCCCCATGTCCCTTTCATTTATTTAAACTTTCCTTTTTGAGATGTCTCTCTCAATTCTTTACATTCCAAAAGTTTCCTAAAATAGTAAAGTTTTATAATATAAAAATTAACTACATCCACTATATTCCTCCATTATCCCCACTTTATATATTAAATATTGATTGGTCCCACCACTTTACTCACTTTTTTTACTTTTTTCACTAAATTACACTTTTTCTTAACCTCCGTGCACAACCTCAATGTAAAGAATTGATGGGGGCGGAGGGAGTATGATATGGGTTAAAAATAACCCTAAAGACATAATTAATATTGCATTAATTAAACCTAGATGGTCCATAAATAAGGCCCATTAATAAGGCTTGAAACTCTAATTAAATATTAATTTCGTAATTGATATTTGGGCTAGAAGTACAACATGTATTAGGAGACGTCCAATACAGGCTTGTTCTAATATAAGTGGGTTTGTTTCGATACAAGTCCGTTATGATATGGAAACAACTCCTACAAGGAAGGATCTAGAATTTATCCTTATCCACTGTCAAGGATAAGACTTATCCTTCAAGAAAGTCAATACTTATCCACCGTCAAGGATAAGACTTATCCTTTAAGAAAGTCAATATTTATCCACCATCAAGGATAAGACTTATCCTTCAAAGAAATCAATACTTATCCATTAGACTTTTAAACGCCTATATAAAGGGTCTGACCCCTCATCTCAGAACTATGTTTTGGACACAGCTCCATACGTCATCTACAACGTTTTAGACTTCATCCTCGAATAAGGACATACAAGTCACTACGTCCTTGGTGTGCCCCTGCCGCCATAGCCCCGAGGGCAACACCAAGAACTACGTTTTATGGCTTGATTCTCAGCACTGATTGAGATACGTAGGCATCTTGTGAGGACCGATTTAGTCACGAAACACAAGAGCAACCATTAAACCTCGAAGCTCTCTTAAATCCTAGCAATTAATTTACAAGTACACTTTTTAATCCATAACATTTGGCGCCGTCTGTGGGAAGACAACATCAACCATGGCAAACACACGAAGAACAACTCGAGATACTCAAACTTCTGAGGAGCTTTCTATCACCTCCGAGGCTGATACTCACGGAAATCAACCACCGCCAACTACTGGCATTCAAGGGGCGAATATCCCCATCACCGCCACTCAAGGACCGGAGATCCCAATTTCGGTTGAAGGGATGAATCCCCTACAGATGGTCGTTCATGGATCTAATCCACAAGAGACCACTCTCCAGCAACCAATCTACCCACTGCTCATGAATGCACCAAGTGGCCTTCAACTTCATACTACGGATATCCCCCAATACGCAACTCAAACTCTGGGGATGCCAAGCTATGGCATGCCCCCTCGACCCATGGCGGGCGGTAGTGGTCTCAATTCCACTTACCATGAGGCGTACGTTCCTCCTTATATACAAGGTCTGGGACCCCAAAATCAACAAACTCAAACTCGACGGACTCCTTTGATTCTAGATTACTCGGGTCCCTATACTGAGGACGAGAATTATACATCTACAGAAGATAGGGATGTGGCCCCAAGGAGGAGGCATTCTTCCCAAACAAATCGGGAACAACCCCAAACTACTAAGGAAAAGATTGCGGCCCATGAGGCGGAGGCTGCGAGGCTCAAGAAATTACTGGCAGAACAGGAGGCCGCGAAAGCACAAAGCCAAGCAACTGGAAGAGTCTCGATAATCAACCCGGACCCAACACCAAGAAGAACCAAGAGGGCTGAAGCCCCAAGGGGCGATCCTAGTGTTCTGTTGCCCCTAGGAGATCCTGATGATCCTACCCCACCGTTTACTCAAGACATCATGAAAGCTACTATATCCAGGAAGTTTAAGATGCCAACGATCAAAGCTTATGATGGAACGGGGGATCTCGCAAATCATGTAAGAACCTTCTCCAATGCACTGCTGTTGCAGCCAACCAACGATGCGGTCAAGTGTAGGGCGTTTCCACAAACCTTGGCAGGCATGGCCCAACGCTGGTATAGCCGTCTTCCTCCCAACTCTATTGGGTCTTTCAAAGAACTAAGCAAAACATTCATCAATCAGTTTGTTAGTGGAAGGGTGCTTGAGAAAATCTCTGCATCACTCATGGCAATCCAACAAGGAAAGAATGAGGCTTTAAGGGATTATATCAATCGATTCACCCGGGAGGCTCTGAAAGTCCCGAACTTAGAGGACAAAGTAGCTATGATAGCTCTGCAGCAAGGAACCACTGATGATCACTTCAAAAGATCATTGGCAAAACATCCACCCGAGAGCATGCTGGAGCTCCAAGATAGAGCCATAAAGTACATCAAGGCTGAAGAAAGCATGAAAAAGTATGAACCCACTGCTGGTGGCAGTGGAAATTCAAAGAAAAGGAAGGAAACTCAGGAGTACGACGTCAAGGAAAAGTTTCCCAGAACACCAAAGGATTCTGATCCTCCACCCAAGAGGAACAATTTTGGGCCAAAGTTTACGGAGTATGCAAGATTGAACACTCCCAGGAGCCAAATTCTGATGGAAATAGCAAAGGAGGGGGATCTCCGATGGCCGAAGCCACTAAGGACTGATATGTCTAAATGGAATCAAAACCAATTCTGTCGGTTCCACAAGGAAGTCGGTCACGACACCGACGATTATAGACGATTGAAAGATGAGATCGAGTTTCTGATACGGAGAGGAAAGCTCAATAAATTCACCAAGGATGGAAATCAAGGGAGTCAAAGAGGAAACTATGAAAGGAAGGATTATGACAGAAGGGACAACGATCAAGATCGAAATCCCAAGCCCCGAGGGCCAGTTATCAACATGATATTCGGATGACCAACTACTGCTGGGTCCTCCCGAAACTCAAGAAAGGCATATGCCCGAGAAGTAATGACTGTGGTCGGAGAAGCACCGAGACGTGCCCGGACAGAAGTATCAATAGGTTTTGATGATTTTGACTTGGAGGGAGTGAAGTTTCCCCACGATGATCCCTTAGTCATCGTACATGTGACAGGGAATTCTAAAACAAAGAGAGTTTTGGTCGACAATGGAGCTTCAGGGGAAATCTTGTTCCATGATGCTTTTATCAAGATGGGCTATATTGACTCTCAATTGACACCCTCGAATATGCCCATATATGGATTCAATTGAGTGGAGTCGAAGGTGGAAGGCAATATCCAACTCCCAATGACAATGGGACAAGGGTCAATTCAAATACGTCTACTCAGATGTTGAACTTCATAGTTATAAAGGCAACTTCAACCTACAATGCAATCCTGGGAAGGACGGGTCTTCATGCGTTCAAGGCCGTTGCCTCATCTTATCATCTGAAAATCAAGTTCCCAACAAGGAATGAGATTGGTGAAGAACGAGGAGACCAAAAGATGGCTAGAAGTTGTTATGTAGCCGCGTTAAGGCCTGATGGAATCGGGGGGCAGGTTCTCCCCATTGAAGACATGGATACCAGTGATAATGAGGACCGAAGAGGGAAACCAACTGAGGATTTAATCCCAATTCCCTTAGTCCCTGGTGAAACGGAGAAGGTGACTTATGTTGGAGCACTATTGCCTGAACCATTGAAAAGCAAGCTCATATCTTTTCTTCAAGAGAACAATGACGTTTTTGCTTGGACAGCGACTGATATGCCAGGGATTGATCCCCAATTGATAACCCACAAATTGAATGTGAATCCTGAAAGGAAGACGGTGAAACAGAAGAAGAGAAATTTTGCTCCAGAAAGACAAGAGGCCTTTAAACAAGAAGTAGAAAAGCTTCTAGAGGCCGGGTTCATTGAAGAGATACAATTCCCAGAATGGTTGGCTAACCCGGTGATGGTCAAAAAAGCCAATGGAAAATGGAGAATGTGTGTAGACTTCACCGATTTGAACGATGCATGTCCTAAGGATTGTTTTCCCTTACCAAGGATTGATGCCTTAATAGATGCCACAGCTGGGCACGAGATGCTGAGTTTCATGGATGACTTCAGTGGATACAACCAAATCAAAATACACAAAGATGACATCTCCAAGGTATCATTCATCACTGACTTTGATGTTTTCTGTTACCTAGTCATGGCATTTGGACTTAAGAATGCAGGGGCAACATACCAAAGATTGGTGAACAAAATTTTTGAACACCTGATTGGAAAAACCATGGAAGTTTATGTGGATGACATGTTGGTTAAAAGCCTCGATAAGGCCGATCATACAAACCATCTACGGGAAGCGTTTGAAGTGCTGAGGCACCGCAAGATGATGTTGAATCCAGCTAACTATGTCTTTGGTGTAGGCTCGGGATAGTTTTTACGCCTGATGGTTTCCAAGAGAGGAATCGAGGCTAATCCCGACAAAATCAAAGCATTTCTAGACATGGAACCGCCACTGACTGTCAAGGATGTCCAGAAACTAACGGGAAGAGTGGCAACATTGGGAAGATTCATCTCCAAGTCAGGAGAGAAGTGCTTACCTTTCTTCAAAGCGCTCAAGAACGTGAATTTTTTTGAGTGGACAACTGAAAGCCAAGAGGCCTTTGAGGCCCTGAAGAAATACATGGCTGAGGCACCACTGTTGGCAAAACCAAAGCCAGGAGAAATTCTCTATTTGTACTTGGCGGTTTCTAACACAGTCCTTGGAGCCGTTTTGGTAAAAGAAGAATTGAAGGTTCAGAAACTCATCTACTATGTGAGTAAGATTCTACATGGGGGCAGAAATAAACTACTCTACGATAGAGAAGTTTGCCTTAGCCTTGATTATGGCCTCAAGAAAGCTACGCCCATACTTTCAGGCACACAAGATAGAGGTCTTGACCAATCAGCCTCTAAGAAAAATCTTACATAGCCCTCAAGTTAGTGGAAGGTTGATCAAATGGGTTATTGAATTGGGAGAATTTGACATCAAGTATAAGCCTCGAACGGCCATAAAAGCTCAAGCACTCGCTGACTTCATGGTTGAATGCACTATTGACAACCAGGAAGTCGGGGGGCAGGAGGTAATAGTGGAAGACAAGAAATATGAAGACATGGTGTCCAAAGAATGTTGGGTGATCTATTTTGATGGAGCATCAAAAACAAAATCAAGTGGAGCAGGTTTGGTTCTACAAAGTCCTGATGGATTTCTCATAGAGTACGCACTAAAACTGGACTTCCCAACGACAAACAATGAAGCTGAGTACGAAGCCCTGATAGCTGGCTTAGGGCTGGCTAGAGCCTTGAGAGTTAAAACTCTGAAAGTGTGTAGAGACTCGAGGCTAGTGGTTTCCCAAGTAAATGGGGAGTTTGAGGCCAGAGATGAAGTCATGGCCAAGTACCTAAAACTTGTCAAGGCCATCATGACTCAGTTTGATGAATGTTATGTGGAATACATTCCAAGGGAAGAGAACATGAAGGCCGATGCCTTGTCTAAATTTGCCTCTTCTGAAATTGAAAACTACGTAGGAAGTGTATACTTCCAAGTCTTGAAGACCCCAAACATCAATGGAAAGTTGGTAGCACCCATTGATGTTGTCAGTTGTTGGATGGATCCCATCAAATCTCATCTGGAAACTGGGTGGTTACCCAACGACACTTCAGAAGCACGAAAGTTATATGTGAGAGCACTAAGGTATACCCTGATTGAGGGAATCCTATACAAAAAGTCTTTTATTGTTCCTTATCTGAAATACTTGAGACCCCAAGAGGCAGAATTGGCCCTAAGGGAAGTGCATGAAGGAATTTGTGGATAGCACTTGGGGGGCAGAGCCCTTGCTCATAAAATCACTCGTCTAGGTTTCTATTGGCCAAACATACTTGCAAATGCTAAAAGCTACGTGAAGAAATGTGAACGGTGCCAAAAGGATGCACCGGTGGTTAGACAACCACCAGAGATGATGACATCCATAAACTCACCTATCCCATTCACCATGTGGGGGATGGATATACTTGGACCATTTCCAATGGCAAGTGCACAAAGAAAGTTCTTGATAGTAGCAATCGACTACTTCACCAAGTGGATTGAGGCTAAGCCTTTAGCCAAGATAAACACCAGACAGGTGATGCAATTCTTCTGGGAAAATGTGATATGCAGATATGGGATTCAACGTATCTTGGTCACAGACAATGGAACTCAGTTCAACAATGATGAATTTCAGAAGTATTATGACGAGAATGATATCAAGTTACGCTTCACTTCTGTTGCCCATCCTCAAGCAAATGGGCAAGCTGAGGTTGCCAATCGAATTATCCTGGATTTAATGAAGAAAAGAGTTGAACGCTCTAAAAACACTTGGGTAGACGAATTGTTCCCCATACTATGGGCATATCGTACTACTTGTAAAGTCACCACTGGAGCAACCCCCTTTCTGTTGGCATATGGGGCAGAGGCAGTGGTTCCATTGGAAATTACTCACACATCTCCAAGAATCGAAGCTTATGAGCCAGAGACAAATGAAGAAGGCATGAGGCTGGCCTTAGATCTAATTGATGAAGTTAGAGATGAGGCAAATGCTAAAGTAGTTGAACATCAAAAAAGGGCATCTTTCTACTATAACCTAAGGGTTAAAGAGAGATTCTTCCGTCAAGGAGACTTAGTCCTCCGAATGATTGAAGCATCCGGGGTTGGACAGAAAGGAAAATTAGCCCCTAATGAGGAAGGGCCCTACAAAGTCAAGAATTTGTTTGGACGAGGCTCGTATAAGCTAGAAACCCTCGAAGGGAATGAGGTGCCAAGGACTTGGCATGCCTCAAACTTAAAAGTTTATTATGTTTAGTGCATCCTAAAAGGATCCACTAGTAGGACAAGTAGAAATAAGGTTCGATGAAATCATGAGCTTCCTAGAAAGCAGATGA
The DNA here is from genome assembly GCA_030848705.1 of Heracleum sosnowskyi. NCBI lineage: Eukaryota > Viridiplantae > Streptophyta > Magnoliopsida > Apiales > Apiaceae > Heracleum > Heracleum sosnowskyi. The sequence continues at coordinate 30,118,830 of CM061237.1, forward strand.
AGGGTTGAGCCCGTTTTGATTGGTAGAAACATCCTCAAAGCTTTGTCAAGACAAACTACAAATGAATGCAAAGGAAAGGAAAGCATACAAAATATGCATGTCAACTGCACAAATAGAGTTGAATACAACGAACCCCGAAGGGTGAATGTTGCTAATAAACATACAAAAGAAAGCCTAAGATGCCTATTGTTAATTAGCGAAAATTTCAAAATCAAGAGAAGTTTGATATGATAGACTTGAGAATGAATCACTACGAGTGGAGTCATCAGTAAGAACTCGTAAGGGTGAAGTGTTGAAACCCCAGAAACTTAAGACATTCAGTCCAAACCCCATCATTCGATATGCTCAATGAAAGGCTTGAAGCCAAAACAAGACGGTATAAGACATAAAAGGCTTATGCAAATGTCAAGTTAGCCTCAAATAAGGCAAATCGTCGTAAATGTGTAGGTCGCTCCACACTAGAGCTGGCAATTTGATACACGACACGTGAACACGGTACGAACACGACACGGATAATTAGTGTTTGGGTGCAAAAAATTGGTACACGAACACGAAAGTACACGAACACGAAAAAACACGAATATAATTAGTGTCGGGTTTGGGTTTTCACAATAGGTACACGACACGGAACGAAAGTACACGAATTAATGAAGTAAATAAATAATTTTAAAAAATATATATTATTTATAGTATTGTATATTTAGAGAATATATAAGCAATTACATATGAACAATAAATAAAAGTTTCACGATTAATTGTTAGTAAGTTATACATTTATATATAAGAAGTATACATTTATATATATAAATTATATTTACAATTTTTTGTAAAGTTGTATGTGATAAATATTTAATACACATTTCATAAAAATTTACATAATTAAAATAGTTTTATAATATATAAATTTTAATTAAATTAAATTTATATTTTTGTTTAATGTACACGAATACGACACGTAAAGTACACGACACGTTTTGAATTGGATATGTGTTTCAAATTTAGTACACGAATCCAAAACGGGTCGGATATGGGTTTTACATTAAGTACACGAAAACACGAAAGTACACGACACGAAAGTACACGTACACGGTCCATTGCCAGGTCTACTCCACACTTTACACCAAGAGGATACTCGTGAAACACTAGTGTATATTAAAATCCCCAAAACAAGGTAGTAAGTCCCAGGTAAGGGATAAAAAGACCCCAAGTCTTGAAAAAGACCGGTATAACTTCTATGAAATCCTAGTGCATTATCATAGAAGTTTGGGGCAAATGATATGGGTTAAAAATAACCCTAAAGACATAATTAATATTGCATTAATTAAGCCTAGTTGGTCCATAAATAAGGCCCGAAACTCTAATTAAATATTAATTTCGTAATTGATATTTGGGCTAGAAGTACAACCTGTATTAGGAGACGTCCAATACAGGCTTGTTCTAATACAAGTGGGCTTGTTTCAATACAAGTCTGTTCTGATATGGAAACAACTCCTACAAGGAAGGATCTAGAATTTATCTTTATCCATTGTCAAGGATAAGACTTATCCTTCAAGAAAGTCAATACTTATCCACCGTCAAGGATAAGACTTATCCTTTAAGAAAGTCAATTTTTATCCACCGTCAAGGATAAGACTTATCCTTCAAAGAAATCAATACTTATCCATTAGACTTTTAAACGCCTATATAAAGGGTCCGACCCCTCATCTCAGAACTACGTTTTGGACACAGCTCCATACGTTATCTACAACGTTTAGACTTCATCCTCGAATAATGACATACAAGTCACTACGTCCTTGGTGTGCCCCTGCCGCCATAGCCCCGAGGGCAACACCAAGAACTATGTTTCCTGGCTTGATTCTCAGCACTGATTGAGATACGTAGGCATCTTGTGAGGACCAATTTAGTCACGAAACACAAGAGCAACCATTAAAGCTCGAAGCTCTCTTAAATCCTAGCAATTAATTTACAAGTACACTTTTTAATCCATAACAGAGTATTTGATAATTTTAGAACAAATAAGGTACCAGAGTTTAGTGGCTCATTTATACAAAATGGGTGAATATACCTTAAATTTACTTCAATGTGAATTAAGATTTTCGTTTGTTTTAACATTTGTTTTTTATGACTTAATCCTTTATTTATATTATGTGAAAAATGGAGATATGATAAACATTTTATAAAAAACATTTTTTTTTGGTAAATGAACAAAATTATATAATATACTTTAGAGACTAATTGCATAGTCATATCAATTATGATTCTAATTGAAGTTAAAGTTGTTTCATTGATTGTTCTTTTATTTTCTTTGCTTGGGTTCTTCTATTATCTAACGTTTAAAATACATGAATATGTGATGCAGGATATTTTTTAGTGCTACAATAAAAAATTTAGAAACAAACTTATTTTCAACAAAAATTGTTTATAATATATATATATATATATATAATACAAAATATATATATGAGGTTAGCTCAGTAAAGTTACCTGAGATTAAGGGACATAATACTATATATATAACTTGAATCTACTAAAAATAAATATTAACAAAGATAATTAATAAAATTAAAAGGATAAAACGTCACCGGGTGCGAAGCACGGGTATATTCCATACTAAATTAGGTAAGTATCTTATATTCTCCTAAAAATTATTCCTATCCTAGATTTTTTATTTTTACTTTATTAAGATAATAATCAAACAATATAATGCAATTGTAATTCAAACAGAGTGGCGAAGTAATTTTTTGTTTCAACACCCCGGGTTCTGCTAGATCATGCAACAAGAAGATAAAAATGGGTTTTCATCTTTACTTTAATATTATATATCTTTTCACGAAAGTGTATTTTATACAATGTTTATGTTTATGTTGCACTAATAAAAAATGAATGCATTTCAATTACAGGAACACTAAGGAGTGATATTCATCTGGTCGAATTTCCTTTTTTCTGGTGGTTTTGAAATTTGCTTTAAAACTTTGCAGAATAAAAGCACTAATTGTTTAGTGTGATTAGGTTCATTTCTGGATCATCTTATGTTTTTTACTTAAATAAGATTTATTGACATGTGAAGGATTACAAAGAATATTACTTATTTATCCATTTCAGATCTATTGCTTTTTCATTTTCAGATTTTTTTTTAATTTTATATATATACGCTGATGTGTTTATTAAAAGTGAGTAGTTGATTTTGCAATGCACTTGATAACATCTATTATAATTCATAACAATAAAATTATCTTCAATAAATTGCAAATAATTTTATATCATTCAATATAATTCACCTGTGTGCGAAGCACGGACAAATTCCCCAGTAATATCAAAAGATCATTTAGTCATAGGTGAATCTTGACACACTAACTCATTATATGTTCTTATTGTTTTCAGTTTGTTACCATCGTGGATTCAAACAAACGGAGCAGATCAAGTTCATTGTGTATAAAAAGTATGCATTGGCAAACTAAATAAATAATCAAATTTCGCTATTGAAAGTAGATCTCCTCTATTATCATCAATTTCCTCCAAGCATATGGGGTTATTTCAGTAACTGGCTAACATAGTTGTTTCTTCTGTTATTTCTTCGGAAATAACAATTATAGTAAGTGGCATTAATATTCTGTTATGCTATTTATACTGAACAATCAATTTTGATCCTCAACAAAATTTGGATTTATATTTTAAGTTTTTCTTATTACCAAATTTATCTTATAGCAGCAGTGTCTTCCTTATGAATTATACAAATCCATCCTTCAGCTCCAGAAATAGAGCTGCTTTTTCCACAGAAGTAAGGTGTTGAGATTTGAGCGAAGAGTGATAATGCTTTCGACAATTTTTTGTTTTTGTTTTTTGGGGTGGGGTGGGGGAAGGGGAGGCTAGTCTAGTACATGGTTGGCTTTGTGCGTTTGTTGTTTGTTGGATTTCAGGGCATGCATTTATCTCTAGCCTTGATCTTGTGCAACTAATTAGATGCAAGGACCAAGACTTTACTGTTGAGGATGCTGTCGAGGAGGATGAGGTATGTCGGTATTGGATTTTATTAGGGTTGTAAATAAACGTAGTTGAGCTGGGCTGGAATAATTTTTTTTTTTCACGAACTTAATAAAAAGGATAAATGACCAAACTAGCATAAGATTATGTCATAAAACAGATAATAAGCGTACATGTAAACTGGAAAACAAGATTTACTTACATCATTTGAGTTGCACTCGACGATTCTTTTGAGCATAAAATTCATCTATCACTTCATCTATATCAATATCTTCAGCAAACTCCCTTTCAACGTTGATAAGCATAGAATCTCTCAAATATTCATCCCCCATTTTATTTCGAAGTTCGGTCTTCAATAATTTCATAGCTGAAAAACCCTTTATGTAGTTGCTGTAGAAACAAGGAGTGTCAACACAAGACAAATCAACCTATAAATCAAATTGTAGTGTTTTGGCTTTCATGTATCAACTAGTTGTACACATAACTCAGAAAGAGTAGACAAACTCTGAAATTTAGCATGTTTAACCACATCAATCTTGTAATGATCAAGTTGGAGTTGAAGATGGTACATATCTTGTTGACTAAAATCAGCAGGATAAAAGGTACTTGCAAGAGTACAAATATGCTCCTTGTCAAACAAACCAAAATTATTCTTCGGTTCTAAAGATGAACTTAATCTCAAAAGCTCCACGACATGATCATTGAACCTATACTGTAGCTCTTCTAACTGGAAATCAGCAGAATTAAATACATCATAATGATAATGATGTTCAACTGATATATCATCACTTTGTCGTACATAACGAAATTCATCCATGTTAGTCCTTGTGTATTGTAGAAGGGGGGGGGGGATGAATGCAATACTGATAAAATTCAATCTAAATTTCAACAACTAAAATCAAGATTAAACGTTATCAGCAATATATGCAATCACGAACAGTATTCAGTAAGAACAAGATTCACAAAATAAATGTTTTATTTATTTTGCAAAGTGTTGCTACAACCTCAAGAAAGAATTCTCGAGCTTCGGGTTTTCTTCAAAGACACTTGCTTGTCTTCGTTACAATTCTAGAATGAATTGATAGTAGGTATAAGACTAACCCTATCACTATCAGTCACGGGTTTGTGAAGCTGCTATCACTGTCAAGTGGCAGCTTCTTACAGATTGTCTTACCCATGTGACTTTCCTAAATTGCTAACATGTCAGATATACATTACAAAGAAAGCAACCTAGATTCATTCCATTTCCAGCTAAACCAATTCAGCAGATAAAGACTTGACCTTGCTCTTGAATTGATTCGCTTTTGTTTTGCAGTGCTTGAAGCTTCTGTCGTAGTCTTGCAGACTTGGTGCAGCTTAGGGATACTGCATCACGCCTGTTTCTTGAACATTTAAACTGTCACGGGATTTGACTGAGAAAGATACCTAGCATAAGGATCTTTATTGAGACAGTTACTTTTGCCGCAAAGCTTGCTGTCACAGGAATGATCTTTTGGTGACAGTATGAGTTCCCCGCATAGAGTGCTGTCGAGGATCCCAAACTTGCTGTCGAGGGCAATAGTTGCTGTCGCGTAGTCTTCCGCCAATGTTGCTGTCAGAGTGAATATGCTGTCGTGACTTGCAACATTCTGTCTTCTTGTAATCTTACTGTCACAGCTTTAGGACAGTAACCTTTATTCATGTTGTCATCCAAAAAGCATTCTTTGAGGCTTGAACACATAAGTGAACTTCTTTCAAACAATACAACTAGAATAACATTACATACTGATTACAAGAACATACTTTGGCTATGACAGTATGTTCTACTTAATTTGAAAAATTAAGTACAATCAAAGTTAAGTTATTTCAATGCTATCACCCATAAATCCCAACAATCTCCCCCAATTTGTTTTTATGGAAAATAACAACAAATTTACAATATGTGCTGACAACTTAACTAACAAGATCAGAATTTAAGAATTTTCACTTAGCTTGAGATCTCCTCTTCTGTCTTGCTGCATCCTCTCTTTTGAGAGCTTCTGCCAAGCAGCTTCTTAGACTTTCTACAAGAGAAATTTCAGCAGCAGACACTGCATCATCCTCTACTTCATCAATGATCTTCTTTATGGAAGGGGATATGAGAGAACTAACATCCCTGAGATTCAGCCATTGCTCTATATCATATGGATAGGTTCTGAAATGAAGTTCTTCATTAATGAGCTTGAATCTACTTCCAGGATAAGCATTGAGAGACTTCCTTCTTTGCTTGTCCAGTTTTGAGTCTTCTCCTTTTCTCCCTTCCAATAACTTCTCTATCTCATCAGAACAAATCTGTTCCAAGGGATGAATTGAACCAGCTACCATATACTGTAAATCCTTCAGAGTGGATGTTTTAAGCTTATGCAAGCTGCAAACATAGATTTCTTCTTTTAGGAACTTGACTCTTAGGGGATTTTCCAGCATATATGGTTGATAATTTGGAGCTTCACTTTCTGCCTTGTTAGAGGCCTTGTGTTTTTCCAGTAATTCAGCTTCCTTCTTATCAAGTTCTGACTGAGTTTGAGAATATTCAGAAGATTCAGGTTGTTTGCTTGGCTTGGGTTCCCCTTCCTTAGTTGGTTGGGTTTGCCCTTCTTCTGTGGGTAAATCATCAAACTCATAGTACCAGTGGTATGGTATAGGAGAGTCTGGGAGATCAGTAAGAATATCAGCATCATCAAAATCTGCAAAGTTATAGCCAAATTTCTGATAAAATTCAGCATCCCTATCTGCCTGATATTTTAGAACATGTTCCATGACAGCCTTTGAAACATCATCATAGCTCTCCAGCAACTCTACCATTCTTTCCAGGTAGAAGAAATCAATTCTTCTTTTATCTATGGTTGATGTACTTTTCTTGGTTGATGTGGCTACCAGATTGAAGTCCTTGTCAATCTTGGCTGACCTTGATTCTTCCCACCACAGAATGTACTCAGTGGCCTCTTGATTTGCATCCAGCTTAACCTCAACGCTCTTGATTTCTCTTGATTGCATTTGTTGAATCTTGAGACTGTTGGGAGGAATTGATTGAATTGGCTTTTTGAGATTCCTGCCAAATCCAGTGGCCTTTTCCTTTCCTGAGTACTTGTGCTTCCCTGTAGGTTTCTGTCTAGAAAACCATGCCTTAGCTTTAGTTTTCAGTCTTTTGGACTTGACAGTAGCCTTGGCTTCATCCTTGACAGTACCCTTGTCGACAGCATCTTCCAAGACAGCATCTTCTATGACAGTATCCTTGTCGACAGTACCTTTGGTGACAGCATCTTTTTCAGCATTTATGCAGTCAATAGCACATCTAAGAATGCTTGCCTCCAAAGCTTCCAGTATTCTTGACTCCTCTTCATCTGTTGCACCAGCATCTTTCTTTTCCTGGCTAGGAGTTTCTTCATTGCCTTCATTCTGGGATTGAATACCAGTATTCCCAGAATTACTTCCACCAGCATTTCCAGCATTTCCAAAAGCTTCACCACCTCCATCCTCACCATCTTCATCATCATCATCATCATCATGGGGAGGAATGTTATAGAAGCAACTTCCACCTTGATCATTTTTTTTGGCATTGGCTCTAGTGATTAGCTCCTTCATTCTAGCTCCCAGTGCCTTGTCTCTCAACACCAGCATTTTGTAGATTTCTTGAACAGCATGAACTCTTCCTGGATTGGCATTTGAACTGAGTATTCCATCTAGTACCTTCAGAATTGACTTGGTTTCCATTCTGGATGGGCTACCCAAATTCATGAAGCTGTTCCTTCTTGTGCCATCCTTAGTTTTGGATCTGTAAAAAACCCTTGGTGGATTTGAGTAGACTTCAGGTAGCTTCTGTGTGATCAGGTTCTGGATTTGCATATCCAATATTTCATTGAATGGTGTTTGAGTTGCCCTGATCATTCCCTTCAAAGCACACAACACCTTTGCTGGCAGACTCTGCAATAGCTGCATTGTGATGAAATAAGATATGCCAGAAGTGAGATAAATACTTACAGCCCATCTTTTCTCATCATTCACCATTACACTGACACTAGTAATTTGTTCCTTTAACAGTTTTGTGGTGTTGGTTGGACGGTTGCTAGGAGCATTCATTGCTTCTTCCACCAAACTGCTAAACTTACTGTCATGGTTGTGTAATGTGCTCTCTCTGTAATCCACCATCAAGACATTGGCTTCCTCTTGATCAAATTCAGTGCCATTTGTCCAAATAATTCCACCATGAATGGATTCAGGCAGTTTCCCTTTACCTTTCCCAAGTTTGTTTTGTTCCTCCATTTCTCTCCATTTCTTCTGTAAAGCAGTTTCTTGAGTTTCTGGAGTAGGTTCTCTAATCACCACAGGAGGCAAGATTGGATGTCTAGATGCAGGTCTTCTTTGCAATGCATCTTGAGTTTCCTTTGACATTAACACCCTTTCTCCATCCATTTCCACTTCAACAGGCTTTTCAACTTTATCCTGTGGTTTTGCACTGCTTGGTTTGACTTGCTCCCCCTTAGACATTGCTTTCCTTTTAGCTCCCCCTCTGGTCTCCACAGCTACAGGCTCCCCCTGAGTTCCACCTGATTCTTGAATAGGCAATGATTCTGATCTTGCTACCTTCTCCCCCTTAGTTGAGTTGGCAGCTACCAGGTCAGTAAGGAACTGAATAGAGAGTTGAGTAGCAGCAAAACCATCAACCACCAGTTGAGAGAGAGAGTCCAGTTTGGAGTCCAAAGTAGCACACTGTCCTTCAAGAGCTGCAATCCTGTTACCAAAAGTAGCAGAGGGGCCACCAGACCTTAACCTTCTTGGAGGGGAAGGAAAAGACAGGGGCCTGGAGGCTATGGGGGTTCTCACACTCTCAGGGTGTTTTTGATTGATCTCATCACCCCTCACAGTTTGACTCTCAAGGCCTAGTGCCTGAATAGTGTGGGCTCCCTCAATATCTCTCTGGACATGCTCAAGTCCCTCTCCTTTTGCCAGCTCATTTGGCTGCCTCTCATTTTTATGCTCACCTCTCTTTTCTTTTATCTCTCTTTTCTTTTGCACACCCTCACTCAACCTAGATGCATGGGTATGAGCAGTACTAACATGCATGGAAGGAGAAGATTTAGAATGTACCTTTAGGAGTTTGGCAAGAGGTAGGTCATCATCAGAGGCATCCTCAACAAGTACAGCATCAAAATCAGGCTGGGAGGGCTGGACAGCATCTTGAGTAGGAATGGTACTGTCAGTTGGAGTCTGGACAGCAGGTTCTGGCATGACAGCATCTTTGGGAGGTGGAGTGACAGTAGGTTCTGTAGTGACAGTATCTTTCTCTCCACCTTTGACAGTAGCTGTGTCCAGGACAGTAGCATCCCCAGTGTCTTTGACAGCAACAGAGGCTGTGACAGCATCTTCCTGAAGGTAAGATGCTCCTTGGAGATCAGACAAAGTGTTGGCTGTTTCATTTTCTGACAAAATACCACTTTGCCCTAGCTCAGTGTTTGGAGGAGTGGTGTCCATCTCACTTTGAGAAATGGGTTCTTGTGGACCACTAGATGGGGGCTCATCCATGATTGGAGATGGATGATCAAAACCTGAAGGGTTGGGACTGTCCCCTTCTCTAGGTTGTGGAGAAGAAACAAAAGAATGTGTAGGGAAGGAAGAAGGTGAAAGTGTAGTAGAGAGTGGGGGCTGATTCACAGATGAAACATGTGAACCATCAATAGGAGTAGAGAAATCCTCACTGTGCCCTAACTCACTGTGTGTTTCTTCAAGTGGGGGTAGCTCAGGTTGGGAACCATGAGTTTGTGCAGACTCTGTACAGGGTGCCTTGGGAGACAGGCCAATTTCAATAGATGTCCCTTGTTGAGAAGGCACATCTAGGGAGGAGTTTATTTCCCTGGTTTCCTCTACAGTCTTTTGGGAGACTGCAGGGTGGCTGACAGTGGTTTTGGTCCTCCTAGCTCTCTTCTTCTTAGGCTCAGGGGGAACCACTGTGGGTTCTGTTTGACTACCTTCCTTATTTGCTGCACTAGGTGCAGTGTCTCCCTCTTGACTAACAGAGCTACCACCAACATCAGCTTCTAAGGATCTTTTTCTGGATTCTTGCAAGGCTTCTCTTTGGGCTTTGGGAAGTCTAGAGGGCCTAGGCTGAGTGTATGGTGTTGAATGGGGGTTAACTGAATTTGGGTCTAATTCAGTTTCATTCTCAAGAGAAAAAGAATCATAACCAGAAGGTAATGGATAATCAAGGTTGGACACTTGATCAACCATGTGCTGAGTGAAACAAATTGGAATATGTGCATTGAGATTTTGTGATGATAATAGTGTGTGTGTGTTCTTTTTCAAAACTGAGCAAGCCTCTAAACGAGGAGCAGCATCATTAAAATCACAGAATGAATTAATGCACAACATAAGAAAGCGAGGGTAGTGTGATACCTTCTTACCTATGGCAGCTGTGAGTTGTGCCATGAGGAGAACTCCAACATTCACCTTGTATCCATGGACAAGAGAATGTGTCAGTTTCTTGATGTAGGAGGGTATCCCATTCCAGCCTGTGGACTTGGTAGAGAACACCTTGACCATTGCATCAAATATCATGCTCCACTCCTTCCTTAGATACTTCCTGTCCATTTCACCAGACGGGTACCACTTGGTTGTTCCCTCTTCGAGAATAGGGCCTGCATACCCAATCTTCAAGAAGAGCTTCTTCAGAGTGTCATCATTAGCAAGTGGAGCAAAGTTTTGGCCTGCTTCCAGTGTAATTCCAAGAGCAGTATTGATGACCTCAGCTGTGAGAATGTATTGTTGCCCAGAGATTGTGAATTGAATACCAGGGTTCTCACCCTCAGTTTGAGCAACAGCAGTTTGCCAAAACGCCTCAAGTCTGTCTAAGTCGAGAATGGGGGTTGAGGTTATGGCATAACCGAGATAGGACTTGTTCAAGAAAAACACTAGTCCTTTGAAACCTTCACCAGCATCATTTGGGGAAAAGATGCCAGCAAAGTTTGTTTGAGAGAGAGTCTGTTTGGGGGCCATTGAGATTTCAAGAAAAGAAGAAAGTGAGAAAGTAGCTTTTTGCTTGAAGAAAAGTATTTTGCCTTGAGTTTTGTGAGAGTGATATGTCTGAGTAACTGGAGAATAAATATGGGTATCTCAAACGTTTGCTCAAAAAGTGGAGTTAAAGGACGTGTCTTAACCCACTCTCTTAACACGTGAGTTACTGCCCGTTATTCACTGTCAATCGTGGGGTGAATATCCAATTACAACGGTCCACTATTGTTGATAGTAACCTGTGCGCTAGAAACAATCTGTCAGTAATAAGTGGTGGTGACAGTAGGTTTTGCGCGACAGCAACTATTGCGCAAAAACATGCTGTCACCGTTAAGCATTTGAGTGACAGTATCCTTTAAAGGTCGTGACAGAAAGTCTTTCCCTGCTGTCAAGAAGGTTGCTGTCAAGAGACACGGGACAGTATCCTTCTTTGTGACAGTAATTTAAATGGGAAATTGTTTCTGTCAAGAACTAATTAGAATGCGTTGCTCATATACTTAACCTAAAATTAACAGAATATGAATTTAGCAATGTAATCTTTCAAACACAGATATTAAGCAAGTTACACAGACAAGTCATAAACTCAGTAACCACATAAACAGTAACTTTTATTATTGTTAATAAAATCATTAATATTGAACATTGAGTACATCATTCTATGATTTTATCAACTAGTTCTAAGACTTCTTCCTTAATCTCTTCTTCAGAGCGGCCTTCTTTTTCAAGAAGTGCTTGAAGCTCCTTCTCTTCTTCCATAGCCTTGGCCTCCTCTTTCTTAGCCTTGGCCTCCTTTTCCTCGTCTATCTCATCCATGGCGTCCAACAGCATTTCAAAGAGCTCATCGATCTCTTCATTGTCGGGTTCACTATCACACTTCTTTAGACCAACTTCGATTCCTACTTTGTTTTCCATTATTTACTTTAAAACTGAGAGCAGACTGGTGAAACCTAAGGTTAATTTATAGGCAAAACCGTCTAAGGATCAAAGTCTAATGGTCAACAGTTAGAGTACCCATACAACTACCACAAAAGTAATTAATGGTCGTGTCCTCCTTTAATCCTACAGATTAATGCAAAAGAGTGTGAAAGTCCAATGGAACAGATTTTTAACTCTCAAACTTAACGGATAACCACATTAAAGTCATACACGGTTTAAAAGTATGAGACTGGCACAAAATACTAACATGAAAAGTCAAATCAACACATGCTGTCACATAACAGACATAAACCAAGTAGACAGTAACTTCTCTTGACAGCAGGTTTGAAGTTGTTGTCATGAGCTTCAATAAGAATTGAAAATTTAGAAACCTTAGTAAATTAACATACCAGATTCAGCATTCCCAATTCACTTACCAACCTGTTGAAGGTTGCTTCATCCAATGGCTTAGTGAAGATGTCAGCAAGTTGCTTGTCAGTTGGGACATAAATCAGCTTCACAGTTCCTTGTTCAACATGCTCTCTGATAAAGTGATGTCTTATATCAATGTGCTTTGTCCTAGAGTGTTGAACTGGATTGTCTGAGATGGCTATGGCACTAGTGTTGTCACAGTAAATAGGAATTTCTCTTAACACTAGACCATAATCTAGAAGTTGACTTTTCATCCATAGAATTTGTGCACAGCAACTGCCTGCAGCAATGTACTCAGCTTCTGCAGTTGAGGTAGAAACTGAATGCTGCTTCTTGCTAAACCATGAGACCAATCTTCCACCAAGAAATTGACAGCTACCAGTAGTACTCTTTCTGTCAATCTTGCATCCAGCATAGTCTGAGTCTGAGTAACCAATTAGATCAAATCCAGTATTCTTAGGATACCAAAGGCCTAGGTTAGGAGTGCCTTTTAAGTATCTAAATATTCTCTTGATGGCTACCAAGTGTGACTCCTTTGGATCACGTTGAAACCTTGCACAGAGACATGTAGCAAACATGATGTCAGGTCTGCTAGCAGTTAGGTATAGGAGGGATCCTACCATGCCTCTATAGGTGCTTGAGTCAACTTTCTTTCCTTTAGGATCAAGATCCAGACTAGTTGCTGTGGACATTGGTGTCTTTGCAGGAGATGAATCTTCCAAGTTGAACTTTTTGAGAAGTTCCTTGATATACTTAGCTTGACTTATGAAGATTCCATCAGTTTGTTGAAGAATTTGTAACCCCAGAAAGAATGACAGTTCTCCCATCATGCTCATCTCATATTTGTTGCTCATGAGATGGGAAAACTTCTCACACAGCTTCTCATTTGTAGAACCAAAAATGATGTCATCCACATAGATTTGTACCAGAATGATGTCCTTGCCATGATGTTTGTAGAAAAGTGTCTTGTCCACCACTCCTCTGGTAAACTGGTTTTCCAGAAGAAAGGTGGAAAGTGTGTCATACCATGCCCTGGGTGCTTGCTTTAGTCCATACAAAGCTTTGAAGAGTTTGTACACAAGATTATGCATTTCAGCATCCTCAAACCCTGGTGGCTGTTCCACATACACTTCTTCTTCCAGCTCTCCATTTAGAAAGGCACTTTTGACATCCATCTGAAATACTTTGAAGTTGCAGTGTGCAGCATAAGCTAGAAAGATTCTTATAGCTTCAAGTCTTGCAACAGGAGCAAATGTCTCATCATAATCTATTCCCTCCTGTTGACAGTAACCTTTAGCCACTAGCCTTGCTTTGTTCCTTGTCACCAATCCATTTTCATCAAGTTTGTTTCTGAAAACCCACTTGGTCTCAATAACTGACTTTCCCTTAGGTCTTGGAACCAATTTCCATACATTGTTTCTTTCAAACTGATTTAGCTCTTCTTGCATGGCTATCACCCAGTCAGAATCCAACAATGCTTCATCAATTGTCTTGGGTTCCATTTGTGACAGGAAGCATGAAAACATGCTGTCAGCAGAGACTTTGTTCCTTGTCCTCACTCCAGAATTAGGATCACCAATGATAAGGTCATTTGTGTGATCCTTGTTCCACCTGGTGATTCTGGGCAAGCTACTTGATTGAACAGGAACATTTGCTTCAGCTTGTTGAGTTGAATGCTCATCAATTCCATTGTCTCCACCATGTTCTTCATTGTCTCCAGAGTCATCACTGTCATGAATGTTAGAGGATATGGTCTGTGACTGAGCTGGAGTTTGGTTGACAGTAGTGGCATTGACAGTATCTTTATCAACTTCAACAACTTGAGTGAAGCTAGGTTCTTCATCCACAATCTCCTCAGCTTCCAGGTATCCTTGATTCTCAAATCTGAATGTCTGCATCTTTCCTTCTTCATGCAGTCCTGGAAACTTGGTTTCATCAAATGTGACATTAACACTTTCTTCAATAATCCTGTGTTCCATAACATAAACTCTGTAGGCAGTCCTTTCTGTGCTGTAACCCATGAATAGTCCTTCAAAAGCCTTGGTGTCAAATTTTCCTTTCTTCTCATGATTGTCCTTCATCATAAAGCATTTGCTTCCAAACACATGAAAATATTTGACAGTAGGTTTCTTTCCAGTTAGCAGACAGTAAGGTGTGCTTGCATGAGTTTTGTTGATCATGGTTCTGTTCTGAGTATAACAGGCTGTGTTGATAGCTTCAGCCCAGAAATATGTTGGCAGCTTAGCATCATGCAACATAGTTCTAGCTGCTTCAATGAGAGTCCTGTTCTTTCTTTCTACAACTCCATTCTGCTGTGGAGTTCTTGCAGCAGAGAATTGTTGTACAATTCCTTCATCTTTGCAGAAATTTCCAAGTGTGGCATTTCTGAATTCTGTACCATTGTCACTCCTCAAGATTTGAACTTTTGAGTTTGGGGTTCTATCAAGAACTCTGACTTGATCAATAATCACTTGAGCAGCTTCATCTTTGGATTCAAGAAGTTTCACCCAAGTGTACCTTGAGTAATCATCCACCATTACTAAGGCATATCTCTTTCTGGCCATAGATGGTACATTGACTGGTCCAAAGAGATCCATGTGAATTAACTTGAGTGCTTCTGTGTTGGTGTTTACTTGCTTGGACTTGTGCACAGCTCTTCTCAGTTTGCCCATTTGACAATCTTCACACAATCCTTCTTGACAGAATTCCTGTTGGGGCAAACCTCTCACTAACTCTTTCTTCATTAGAATGTTCATTGTTTTGAAGTTGAGATGTGAGAGCTTCCTGTGCCAAAGCATACTGTCACCAACAGTAGCTTTGCTGTAAAAACAGTAAACTTTATCCTTCTTTGTTGAGCTTAGATCAGCAACAAACAGGCTTCCTTTTCTGACCCCTTTTAGAGAGAGGCTCCCATCCTTCTTGTGATAGATGTTGCACACCATCATGTCAAAGTCAACCTTAAATCCTCTGTCACTGAATTGGCTGACACTGAGTAGGTTGTGCTTCAATCCATCCACAAGAGCAATATCTTCGATGACAACATTTCCAATTTCCAGACAGCCATATCCCACTGTGTAACCCTTGCTGTTGTCTCCAAAGGTTATGATTGGGCCAGCTTTCTCTACATAATGTGATAGCAGGGCTTTATCACCTGTCATGTGTCTTGAGCAACCACTGTCAATAATCCACATGACCTGATTTTTCTTCTTACCCTGCAAAACAGAATGTTTCTAAGTTGCATATGGTACCCAATCTTTGTTGGGTCCTGCAGTTTTAGTGTTTCCTGAGTTTCTTTCAGTCACAACATCACAAGCATTATCAAAGACTTCCTGTTTGACTTCTCTTTTCACCCACTTAGGTTTAGAATTGGACTTGGTCCTTTTCTTAGTGGATGAAGCCTTTTTGCTGTTGCCAGCAGGCTCAGAAGTCTCAACAGTGTTTAGGTATGAGCATTTTTCAGTAGAGAGAACAGGTAAGTTAAAGCATGTACTCATGGCAGTGATTTTGCATGGCATACAATCAATGTTATTATAGACACTCATAGTTCTATGCATAAGGGGGGTTCTGTGTAAGTTACCATTGAGTTCAGTAGCATTGATCTTATCCTCAATTGGTTTCTTACAAACATGTGTTAAGTGATGAGTAGATCCACAGTTATTGCACAGTTTCCTAGAAGCACCTCCAACATTAGTGTATCCATTTCCTTTATTGACACCTACCTTACCATTTCTGTTTTTAGACTTGGGAGTTACTGGATTGACAGTATGTTCAGAAGTTGCTGTCGAACTTTCCTTGACAGTATCTTTTATTCCTACTGTCTTGACAGAAGGTTTGAAAGTTGCTGTCTTGGAACCATTCTTGACAGTATCTTTGAAAGATTCTGTCTTGCCAACTGTGACAACATCTTTTGAACTTACTGTCTGATTGATTGGTAAGTTTACTGTCTTGGGGATTGTGACAGTATCCTTTCCATCCTTGAATGTGCTGTCAACACCTTCATCCTCATCAAGAATTTCTTGTTTGATGAGCATGGCTTCTTCATCAAACTCAATTTCAGCAGCTTTGAAAATAAGAGTTTTAACTTTCTTGAGAATGGTGGGTTTGACAGCAGCATTTCCAGGACAATCTTGAATCACAGTTTCCTTTCCAGGTCTTCTACCATAAGAAAAACCTATACCAACAGACTGATTTTCTGTATGCTTATCATTGTAATCCTGAACTATCTTTGATGAGTTTCTATAGGCCTTAATCTTAAATTCATTTTCAGCAATCTCATTCCTCAGGAATTCCTCAACCTCCTTAGCACATTTTAATTCATTTTTAAGTTTAGCATTCTCTTGAGCTAAAGAGCCTAGTGAACTGGTTTTGAGAACAAGAGAATCATTTTCAGACTGAAGTGTTTCATTTAGCTTACTTAGTCTAGAGATTTCCTCATTAGCAGCAGACAAGCTAGTATAGACATTGAACATTTCAGCACTTAAGTCTTTAATGGTTTTCTTATACTCATCAGTAGACATATCAAGTAAGACAAGTGAAGGTACCTGACTTGAAGGTGTTGATGCTACCTCATCAGTGCTAGCCATGAGAGCTAGGTTGACATATTCTTCCTCTTCTTCATCATCAGAATCATCCCAACACTTTCCTTCAGCCACATAGGCTCTACCTTGATTTTTCTTGGAGTATCCACCAGTTCCTTTCTCATATCTTTGAACCTGTTTGGGTCTTTTGCATTCAGTAGCAAAATGACCAGGTTCTCCACAGTTGTAACATTTGAACTTTGATCTATCCACAAATCCAGTTTTGTATCCTCCTTTGGTTGAACTTCCCACAACAGCCTTTGATGAACTTCCTTTGTTGAACTTGGATGCTTGGCCTTGAGGCTTGTATGACCTATCCTTCTTGAACCTAAAGTTCTTGAACTTTTTGGCCATGTAAGCCATAGTAGGGTTGTCCATGCTTTCCAGTTCCTCCATTGTGTAGAAGTCTTCATCTTCCACATCTTTGAGCTGTAGTACCACTTTCTCATCATCTTCAACCACCTCTTCTATCTTCAAGGTCTGTGTTGGGGTTGATGGTGTGATCTGTAGTACTTCACTTGGCTGTGTGATCCTTGGCACATGTGCTACTAGGGCACTTGACATATTAGCCATCTTGTTCCTTGTTCCACTTTGTATGGCTCTCTTTTGAAAGAGTTCAAGTTCATAAGATTTCAGAATACCATAAAGTGTCTCAAAGGTTATATTGTTGAGATCTCTTCCTTCTCGTATGGCTGTTGTCTTGTGTTCAAGGTGATCAGGCAGTGTGAGCAGGAACTTGACATTTAATTCTTTTCTGTCATAGTACTTGCCATGTATCTGTAATTCAGTTAAGAGCTTACTGAACCTTTCAAACATGGAGGTTAAGTCTTCACCAGGCTTGGCCATGAATGCCTCATATTGAGATATTAGAATTTGCCTTTGGTTGCCCTTAACCTCTTCACTTCCTTCACAGAGTAAGGCTAACCTGATCCACATCTCCTTGGCTGATGTGCAGCTTATCACACTTCCACACATGGCTTTATCCAGCGTGAGAGAATCGAGCAAGATAAGTTGCAAATGATCATCTAGCACCATTTTCTCCTTTTCAGGTTCCAAGATTTCTGAGGGATCTTTGGGAACCCAATGTGCAGGAACAATCTCACCATTCACTGTTGTGGCTTCAATTTCCTTTCTTGGTATGAAAGGACCATTCTCGAGTATACATGGGTATAGTGGATTTGCAGCTTTGATAAACAACAAGATTTTTCTTTTCCAAATGTTGTAGTTCTCTTTATCAAATGCTGGGATCTTGATACTGTTTGATTTCTGCATTTTCTTCGGGATCTCAGATATGTATGTTAATCTGAAAGCTCTGATACCAGTTGTTAGTCCTTGTGTATTGCAGAAGGGGGGGGGATGAATGCAATACTGATAAAATTCAATTTAAATTTCAACAACTAAAATCAAGATTAAACGTTATCAGCAATATATGCAATCACGAACAGTATTCAGTAAGAACAAGATTCACAAAATAAATGTTTTATTTATTTTGCAAAGTGTTGCTACAACCTCAAGAAAGAATTCTCGAGCTTCGGGTTTTCTTCAAAGACACTTGCTTGTCTTCGTTACAATTCTAGAATGAATTGATAGTAGGTATAAGACTAACCCTATCACTATCAGTCACGGGTTTGTGAAGCTGCTGTCACTGTCAAGTGGCAGCTTCTTACAGATTGTCTTACCCATGTGACTTTCCTAAATTGCTAACATGTCAGATATACATTACAAAGAAAGCAACCTAGATTCATTCCATTTCCAGCTAAACCAATTCAGCAGATAAAGACTTGACCTTGCTCTTGAATTGATTCGCTTTTGTTTTGCAGTGCTTGAAGCTTCTGTCGTAGTCTTGCAGACTTGGTGCAGCTTAGGGATACTGCATCACGCCTGTTTCTTGAACATTTAAACTGTCACGGGATTTGACTGAGAAAGATACCTAGCATAAGGATCTTTATTGAGACAGTTACTTTTGCCGCAAAGCTTGCTGTCACAGGAATGATCTTTTGGTGACAGTATGAGTTCCCTGCATAGAGTGCTGTCGAGGATCCCAAACTTGCTGTCGAGGGCAATAGTTGCTGTCGCGTAGTCTTCCGCCAATGTTGCTGTCAGATTGAATATGCTGTCGTGACTTGCAACATTCTGTCTTCTTGTAATCTTACTGTCACAGCTTTAGGACAGTAACCTTTATTCATGTTGTCATCCAAAAAGCATTCTTTGAGGCTTGAACACATAAGTGAACTTCTTTCAAACAATACAACTAGAATAACATTACATACTGATTACAAGAACATACTTTGGCTATGACAGTATGTTCTACTTAATTTGAAAAATTAAGTACAATCAAAGTTAAGTTATTTCAATGCTATCACCCATAAATCCCAACAATCCATATAACGAGCACTCATATCTGGTACAGTAATTCCATTCTTTTCACATACCGATATGATATAATGCAAAAGAACATCAAAACCATCATCTCTCAAAGATTGTAGCAATTCTTTTGTTGTTGCAACTAAATCCATGGCATTCAAGATATCAATTGATTTACTTTGTAAAGCTCGGCAAAACAAATCAGTAATGCCCATGATTTTATGCATCAAGTATAACACAAATAAAAACTTAAATGATTTTAGTGCCTTTATAGTACCTCTATCTTCTCCACGTTGAGCACTCGAATTAGTACTACAATTATTTATGCTTTCCAACACAATAATTATTGAACCATACTTATCAATCAAGCTACAAACACTGTTAAAGTGAGAGCTCCACCTGGTAGATCCAGCTCGTTGCAAATTTCCAATCTGATTAAGTCCCCTACCAATCTCGCGTTCTCCACTAGCCACAGAATGATCAACCTCAACGCCATGTGTAGTTTGTAACTCTGAGAGACATTTAGAAGAACCACTAACAATATTGACAACATTAACCAACATAGAAAAGAATTCTCAAACATAATCTTGTTTCTCAGCAGTCCAAACCAATGCTAGTTGTAAACGGTGAGCAAAACAATGTACATAATAAGCATATGGGCAATCTCTAAGAAACAAAGCATGTAAGTCATTAAACGCACCACACATATTACTAGCACCATCACATCCCTGACCTCTCATATTCTGAATGCTTAAGTTATTCCGTGTGAGAACATCAGATAACTCCTTCTTAAGAGTTAATGATGTTGTATCAAGCACATTAACAAAATCAAAAAAGCGCTCACGTATAACACCAGAAACATCAACAAATTGTAACACAATAGCCATTTGTTCTTTTTGTGATGCATCTAATGTTTCATAAACTAAAATGCAGAAATTAGAATCTCCTATCTCATTACAGATTTTATTTCTTACTTTAGAAGCAAAGATATGTAAAATATCTTTTTACACTTTTGGAGAAGTGTAAGTAGCATTTTTTGGTGCATTTTCCAAAACAACATTTGAAATATCAGGACTCAATCTTCCAAAAGTTTTGACTATCTCAATAAGATTACCTCTGTTACGAGAAGTGGATGATTCATGTAATTAAAGTAGATTTTATTATTTTTTTTATGAAATAAAAAATTTCAGTTATAATAATTCTGCAATTATAATCATTCTTCAATTAAAGTAGATTTCAGTTATAGCTTTTCATTCTTTTAGTTTTATTATTTTCTTTTTGAAAAAACTGTGGCTTGATTTTCAAGTAGATTTAAAGTTTCTCATTATTTCCAGCAAGCGAATAATACTCCATATACATATGGATGCTGCAACATGTAATTGTAACCAGGTCAGTACTACGATGACTCAACAATCAACATACAATTAATTTTCAAATCTTAGTATCCATACAAGCAGTTTTGAACAAGTTCAGCCATTGTGAGTCGTGACATAAAAAAAGGGCACCGAAGAATATAATTAAGGTGAAATCAATGTAGGGTAATGTTCTCCGTCTAAGTGCTTTCTCTGGGAAAACAAAAAGCCCTTCACAGACATCACTAGCTTAAAGGGATTGTTTATGCAATATGAGAATATTTTACACAAAACTTAACAACACAATTCTGTTGGCGAATTTTTAGAATTAAGATGCTAGGCGACGACGTTCAGCAATTCAGCAATTCATTCAGCATCAATTAATATCTGAGGGATTATGGAAGTACTTACATTTTAGTGTAGACTCGTAGTTGCAGGCTTGCAGCAGAAGACAATCAAAACTTCAAGATTGAAAAGAACAAAGAATGGAAGCGATGATTAAGTTTTAAGAGGATGAGTTCGGTAGTCGACCTAATTTCATTCAATTTGGGGCTAGCATCTAATGGGTTGGATTGAGCTGAATAAATATAATAACAGGGCTATCTTTTTTTTTTGCTACCCGGGCCGGATAATTTGTTGGATTAAATGCTAAATGGGCCGGTAAAATTTTCTCAGAGCTTCAGCCAACCCCAGCCCAGCTGGTGGTCCGCCCCTGCTCCCGCCAATGAGCTGTAACTCATGTGACCGTGACCATGTCTTGTATTTGCAAGATATGGATGGGTGTGCTTGCTCGCTAGGTGGAGTGTAGTTGATTTATTTACTATAAACAAGACATACGAAGGAATATATAAAATATATGTACGGTTTGTTGTCTCACTAGACTATAAATTATTGTATTAAAAAAACAAAATTTCCAAGTTATTTGCTAAAAAAATATTTGAAAATTTTAAATTGAATAATTAAAACATGGAAACAAAGAAAGAAGTAACATATTTTACAACTTATCAAAAAACTAATTTTCTTAATTATTTTTTACCTCAAAATTAAAATCTATTATTGGGTAAATATAAACTTTTTCCTTCACAACAGGATCCGACCCGCCCAGAAGGAGGGAAGGGGGGCGGGGGTAAGAAAGTAAAAACAAAATAAGTAGAGTGTATATAAGTTCTGTAGTCCCCTTCTTCAACCTTTTCTAAACCCTAGAACGGCGCAGCTTCACAGGTTCATCTCTAATCATCTATGTCGAAATATATGCATTTAAATCTGTATAAATTGTCTTTTTTCTACATATGTTTAATCTCCATTTCGATCGATTTATAGTTTTCCTGTAGCAAAGTGTGATACTAGCTCAATTTCTATTTTAAATCGTTTTTTTCAGGTAATTTTTCGATTTGTCAGGGTTGCGATTGTTCTCTCCAATCATGTCTCCAGCTAAAGGTATGCAACTAATTTCTAATATTTTATTTCTATATTTTATTGTTTTTTCCTAGTAATTTATAAAGTGTATTGTATAAATTTGATGCTCTAACATGTATATCCTTGATTGATTACTTGCCTTGATTATTACTTGTTACAAATGCCATAGTCTATATGTGTATGTTTCCGGTTGGTAGTCTATAATGTTTTTGGTTGTTTTACGGAGTTGATTTACTGGAAACTCTAATTTTCTGCTGGCATGCTACTATTTTAGCTTTAAATATTTGACGTAAATGATACAAGGACAATACTGAAGATATTAATAATGTCAAAAGAAACATGATAGATGTGACTGTAGATAATCCTGCAAGAGAGAACTAGAGAAAAAGACTAAATGAGTTAGCGTAGTAGAAGATTGTATGCAGGTACTTGTGTGCCTTAGAAATGTTTATTAAAGTACATCTATGTGGAACTGTTTGTTGCTTTTTATTGCATAGCTGATCATAGAAGTACCAATCGATGCAATTAAGTGTTCTTAATTTCTTATATTACAAGATATAGATGTTTATTCTAGGGCGAAGATGACTTGGAACAAAATTGGTTCTTAAAAATGTGCTCTTTTTTCATTTAAGCATCTTCTATCTTTATGCAGTGGATCCTAAAAAGTCAGATGCCAAGGCACAAGCTCTAAAAGCTGCTAAGGCGGTGAAGTCTGGCACTGCAAAGTTTAAGAAAGTTAAAAAGATACGTACCTCGGTCACATTTCATCGCCCAAGGACATTGACCAAGGACAGAAACCCAAAATATCCCCGCATAAGTGCAACTCCTAGAAACAAGCTTGATCAATACCAGATTCTTAAATATCCTCTCACCACTGAGTCGGCAATGAAAAAAATTGAAGACAATAACACTCTGGTTTTCATTGTTGATATCCGTGCTAACAAGAAGAAGATAAAGGATGCTGTTAAAAAGATGTATGACATTCAGACCAAGAAAGTTAATACGTTGATCAGGTAATAGTCTGATGACTTATTCTTCTCAAGGATGTAAACTGGCTTTTAGCATTATTTTCCCATTTTTATGCTTCTGCACTGGTAGTTTATTGTTATGTACTTACACTTTTTCTTATGGGCCATGGCTACTAGTAATTTTTGAAATTGATTTTTTTACTGCAAAAAGTTCTTGACATCCAGCTTTTCTGATTACTTTTATGCAGAGTTCACTTATCTTCAACATGCTCTTTTTTGTATTTTTTGGCTGAAATTAAGTGCTATCTTCAACATACTCACTTGTGCCAATACCAACTTGATTGTGTTTTTTTTGTGTGTATATGTACCTAGTACTTGACATTTTCTATATATATATTAATATTTTGCATTGAAATGCATTTTACATGTTATGAAGATCTTATAGACTCTCAATCTTTTACACTCTCACGTAAACGCTGCACATTAAATGTTCATTGTTATAGTATTAAGAAGAAATGCTGAACTTAAGTACTTGGCTGTATATGGATCATCATTTACTAGTGGTTCCCAGCCGAGGCCTTAAGTTAATTATTGGTTATGACTACAGTCTACATAAATACCTAATACTTCCGAATATTCACTTGCAAGTGTATCATTTCTCGTTGGGTTATAGTCCTTCGCCATTTTTCTGTTTTTTTGACTATTGAAGTCGGTCAGTTGTCAGAAATATTTTTAAGGTGTTCAATTCTGGTGGTGGTGGTTTTTGATGTAATCCATGTTAATGGTCATGCAACGATTTTAATGCGGGTCAGAAAAGTTTTCAAGAATCTACTAGTACTGTGGAAGCTGCCTACTATGCATCTGTTTTATTATGATGTTTTGGGATATGTAGCACTGGCATATTATCTGTTATCTTAATTGAATTTAGTGTCCTCGGATGCTTTTCTGGAATAGGCTTTGCTAATTGGATCTGTCTTTTCTGTTATAGGCCTGATGGAACCAAGAAGGCCTATGTTCGGTTGACACCTGACTATGATGCTCTGGACGTGGCAAACAAGATTGGAATAATCTAAAGATTGTTAATTCATTAATTGAACCCTAGTTGTATTTCTTTCCTTGTTTTTGTTATAAATGTTTAATCACGACATTTAGTTGCTAGATGAGAGATTCAACTTGATATTGTTGCAAGTCAATAGATGTTTTTGCATTTTATTCTTGAGAGCAGCTAGCTTTTACAAATTTACAATCAGAATAGCTTTTGTGATCACAACTGCTTATAAATTTTATGTTTTACATGGTTTGCAGTACTTGTAGAAAGCGTTTATTTAGTCTACCTGCAGTCTAACATGTGAGAACCATGGCGAATACACATTCTCCCCTGGACCACTTATATCTAGTTTGGCATTTCTTCAAACATCGATTACTTGCAAATTGCAATTAGTTTCCCAATCAATTAAAAAAGCATATTACTAAGAGTACTCCTACTGCAGTAAGAGCGCCAGCGAAGACGCCATGGCTGCAGTACACCACGTGTTGAGTGCAAACTGTGGTTTGCTGCTGCACAGGCATCACACTTCTCAATACATGGGACTACGTACAATAACACAACAGCCATAACCATTCAATGCTACTTTGGTTTCTACTGACATTATTTATTTCTAGCCACATCGTAAATTTATTTCTACTACATGAAAACACATCAGCAATGCAGCATCGTTGTCTGATTTTTTTTTTAAAAAAAAACAAGATTATCTATTAATTTGATTATTTGGTGTTGAAATCCAAAAGCATCTTCTCCATTCGTTGCCTCAACATATCCATCTCCGTAACTTGTTGCTGTTTTTCCTCAGCTCTTTTGGTGTAGTAAGCCTCAAAGAACTCTTTGTTCTCCTTCTCCAGCTCCTTCCATACTGATGCATCACATATATACTAATAGATTTACCACTAATTTTGTTTGTGCATATTTGTATCTGCACAATCACTCAAACTACCATTGTCTACTAGCTGCTACTAGAATCTCGATAAATAAATATTTGAATAATCTCTCATTACATAATTAATATTTTAGATCCGAACATAATAAAGGCAATGTATTTTTAGCATCGATAAATGAATAATATATATGTAGTACCTGTGGAAGTAATGACGGGTAGGATATTTGCATGCTTGGACAAAGCTTCCATACATTCTTCCTTGCTCATCTTAAACAACATGCACTCTTCTATTAAGTGCTGGACCTGAATATGTATATACTACAAAGGTTAATTAATTCACCATCAACATGCACAAATATTTATTTCAAACAGACAGAGAGAAAAGAAGAAGCTATTACCAAGTGGATATAAGCTGAAGAAGCTGAAGAGTCTGACATTGTAAAATCTAGAATGTCTTAGTTTCCTATTACAGAGTTTGAGAGAGAGAGAGAAAGAGAGAGAGAGAGAGAGAGAGAGAGAGAGAGAGAGAGAGAGAGAGAGAGAGAGAGAGAGAGAGAGAGAGAGAGAGAGAGAGAGAGAGAGAGAGAGAGAGAGAGAGGCAACCAGTAGTAGGTTGAGAAAGGCAAACAGTGTGATGACTAGAGTTTGATAAATGGGTAGGTTATTATATACTACAAGAAGAGAAGAGAAGAGCTATTGATTGTGTGTGTGACAGTGTGACTGTGAATATACACTATTATATAAAAACCAGCCTGAAAAGAATTTTATACAAATATTTATTATCAAGATTGATTTATGGAGTAAATCTTTATTACACACAAACTAGCTGCCTGCAGTCTCAAAAAGAATTTTATACAAATGTTTATTATCAATAAATTCATATATGAAGTATATTCCTTGAGTTTATGTATGGATTAATTACTACATGATTTACCTCCTTTTTATTTGGTTGGTGCCAAATTTTATTAATGAAATAATAAATTTGTGACGAAATTCTTTTCCGTCGTAAGTTATTATGTCGGAATTTTCGTTTCCGTCGTAAGTACGGCGCGTCCGAGATTCCGTCATAAGTTTTTCGTCGTAATTGGCTTTATTTGTTGTAGTGCCGGTAGTCCAAGCAATAAGGGTGAATGCGAATTTATGTGACAAGGCGTATACGGGATCAGTTTCCAATGAATAATACGGATTTCGAGTGGATGCTCATAGTGAAATGTTGTGTAAACGGGATTAGTTGAGGTGCACGCAAACCACGGATAAAAGAAAAATATTTAAGAGATGTAAAGCTTTTAAAACCTTCTTACAAAGTTGTAACTTGTAGGATAAGTGGTATTTTAGATTTTAGTTAGAAAGTGATAGCACTGATCTCTTGTTTTTTCCGGAAAGAGAACAGAGAGACATGGATCGTTGAGTTTGTAAAGACTTTTTTCAGTTTGTGGCATAAATTTTAGTACTGCTCGGTTGGTATTTGCTGGACTATCTTTTTCTTTCCCTTTCATTTGGCAATCAAGAGGCCACCGCTAACTATTGGCTCCCGATAAGTTTATATGTAGTACATCAAACACCGTACCCCGAACCAAAGTAGAAACCATGTTTATGTTAAGAGTCCCAAAATTTAATAGAATTTGTTCAAAAGAATAAAATAAAATTACTGAGTTATGTTATTACCTCTTTACGTAGGGTTGTCAATGGATCGTATCTGGATTAGATCGGCTTAATCCATATCTAGATCCATTTAATTTAATCAGATTCGGATTTGGATCGGATCATAATCGAATTTTTTATTAACCGATTCATAATCTAGATTTTTTAAGCAAAAGAGGGTTGTACAGCACAATGGAGGAAACCAAGTGAACTTGGATGATGGCCTTTGATGTGGTGAAGTAGAACTAAATAGAATAAGAAATGAAGATCTACTTTGTAGCACATATTATGCTACAAGAAATGTAAAGTTTCTTGGCAACCTCACATGAAATTTGGAGAATGCAACTGTCTGTCGCGATTCAATTTTATTCAACGTTGGAGAACACAGCTCTCATGTAATTCAGTTGAATTTGACTTGTTACAAAGCAAAAGAAAGAGAATTAACGGAGAGAAGCACAAGGTATAAAAATAGATGATTGTTTTGGAGTGTATGTAAATTATTCAACTAGTCCATTTTCTGGAACAGGTGAGTGTCAACATAAAAGGTGAAGTTCGGATACAGGGACCATTATCACATTCATACGCACAAATGTGAAAGTTGCAAGTATCCGTTTCAAGGCATTGTAGATCAATCGTAGGGAAATGTGAAAGTAACCATCCATTTATTCTGCTCGAATAGCAGAGTGTTATACTCAGCTTTTTCCCCACTCAAACGTTTCCGAAACCGATCTCTTCGTAGATCAACCGTAGGTAAAGTAAATTTTGAATTTGCCTAAAACCAAGATCAATTTCTCAATTACTCATTTCTTATAATTGTAGCTCAGAAGTCGTTTGTAATGACAAATTGTGTTGGGACGAATATACTCCACTAATGTCCTCAAGGCTAAACAACTTCAACGTTGATGAAGCTATTTAAAAAGAAACATTCTTATTATTTTTGTGATACGTCTTCTTAGCATTTCCGGGCTTGTAACCAACTCATTGTTGGGTCTTTCTTGGTTTGGCGAATAGTACGTTGGGTGTCTGTCTTTTTTAATACAATTTGAAAGTAATATGTTCCCTTCCTATAGACCTAACCATGATTTCGATTCATATTTTCAGGCTCAATTACAAAATGCCAACCGAGGAACTAAACGCTTTTGTCATTTGTCATTCCATCAACCCTTCTTCAAAAATATAGACCTAAATAATTTTAACATCTGCCAACAATATGGTGTGCATCCATGAAAAATAAAAGTTTAGCTTAAACAATAATGAAATTAAGTTATGTTAAAATAAATCAACTTTGTCATCAGCCAAAAAAGATACCTACAATGGTAAGAACGGTAAATTAGGTAGATGACGCCAAAATATATTAGTATACTATGATTACAAACTTAAAAAAAAACCGAGGCAACTTGAGAACTCATACAATATTATAGCTTCAAAAATTAAGGTTATAAAGATGCATATACCTCCAGTTTTCAACAAACAAGTAAACAAGATATACGACTGCCAGCTAGTTTTTGAAGGAACAAGTAAACAAGAAATTCGATTGCCAGGTGAAAAGGCATGTGTTCCCATTGGAAATGTCAATGACTAGCACAGTCTCTAGAATAGCTTGTGTGTTTGGGTAATGCAAGTAGTTCCAAGTTCCGACTCGTTAAATTGGATTGGTGAAGGGCATCAACAGACTGACCAAAAACATTCTATATTTCTAGAGAGTACTGCAAACCATGTACCACAATATAATAGTTCAACTTTAGTAACAGATGGTGTCCTGATTGCGAAAGCTGGCTTCCACCAGAAAATGCAAAAACATCTTTGAGTTTCCGACAATATTGAGTTATATCTCTCATCTACCAACAAAACGTTAAAATTAATCATTTATAACCAAAAAAACCGGGGAAGAAATACAATTGGAGTCCAGAATACTGAATATTTCTTTAGATTATTCCAATCTTGTTTGCCACGTCCAGGGCATCATAGTCAGGCGTCAACCGAACATATGCCTTCTTGGTTCCATCAGGCCTGAACAAGACAGAGATCCAGTTTAGCAAGACATTTTGTAGAAAAGAGTAAGAGGAAATACTAATATCAGGTAAAAACATGGTATCGGATACCAGAATAAAGTTAACACATAGTGAAGTACATACTTCGGCAATACTAGATGATTTGCATCCTAATTTGAACTGCTTATCAAAAAGATATCTAATTCTGAGTGACACATGATCATTAAATTGATGTCTAAAAAACAGGATTATCATCATAAGAATTATACACTGGAACGGATGTAAAGTAGGCAGCTACCAAAGCCTTAGCAAACAAACAAAAATAAGCTTTCCACCACAACAGGTGGCATTTATTAAAATTTAAACATATTGAGAAATTGGGCCAAAAACCAATATAAAGGACAAAATCATTGATTTCCAAATTATCAAGTACCCATGCAGCCGTAACACCTGCATAAGCCTATATTCTTAATGTTAAAAAACCATAATTGTATCATGTTTCACGTGCAGTGTAGGAGTGTGTGTTTTTAAGGTCTTCCAAATGACATGTGATGCAACTCAGTGCAATAGATTAATAATATACAGTAAATATTTAAGTACTCTGTGTACATACATAAACACACAAAACGCATATAAATTAGCTGAAAAGCTGGTTGTTCAGAACCTTTTGCAGTAACAATATTGATATATACATATTAGAAGTAATCATCAAATACAATTGATACTATACTATTAGAATAAATGAATAATGTAGGAAGGCATCAGACAATTACCTGATCAACGTATTAACTTTCTTGGTCTGAATGTCGTACATCTTTTTAACAGCATCCTTTATCTTCTTCTTGTTAGCACGGATATCAACAATGAAAACCAGAGTGTTGTTGTCTTCTATTTTTTTCATGGCTGACTCAGTGGTGAGAGGATACTTGAGAATCTGGTATTGATCAAGCTTGTTCCTTGGAGTCGCACTAATGCGAGGATATTTTGGGTTTTTGTCCTTGGTCAATGTCCTTGGGCGATGAAATGTGACCGAGGTACGTATCTTTTTAACTTTTTTATATTTTGCAGTGCCAGACTTCACTGCTTTGGCAGCTTTTAGAGCTTGTGCCTTGGCATCAGACTTTTTAGGATCCACTGCACAGACAGAAAGCGAATAATTGTAAAAAGAGCACACTGAAAACAACAATTTTGTCGAAGTCATCTTCCTACTGAAATGAACAGCAATGTCATGTAACAAAAGCAGGTGTATAATAGCAGAAGGTTTGGACAAATATCAACACAAGAAATTGGGGATTCCCATGCCATCATGCAGTGTAAGCAACACATAATAGCGAATCAGTTTACCATAATGAACATTCTGTTGGCAAGGCAGACATTCACAGTTGCCTTCAGCGGTCTCAGTTAGTCCACTAAGTAATCCCACATTGCATAACCACCTTCTAAAATACTAACTGCTAAATCATTCAACTCTTTACTCCACTTACCACATATTTAAACCTAAAAACATTGTCCACTCCACGAGTAAATTGTAGTTTTCCCAGTATATCAACTCAAAAAAACAAATAAATAGCTTATAACAATACTCATTTCAAAATATCGCACTTTCTACGAAAAGTTTCTACCGGACATACAATCCTCAAATTATCCACACATTTTCCATTCTAAACAATTACATAGCAATTTAACACGTATAGACTACGGCATTTGTAAAAACTAAATTTTCTATACAAATTTATAGTATAAATTAATAAATAAAGGCAAAAAACAATAAAAATAGATTAAAAAAATAAAATCAATTGGTTGCATACCTTTAGCTGGCGACATGACTGGACAATACTATGAATTACCTGGAAAAAATGAATCAATTGAGCTGGTAAGAATTTATAAATTGCTACTAAACAACTTTAAAACGATAACATGATTACTAAATTAATTGAAATGCAGATTAAACATATGAGTATGTGACGAAAACTCAAGAACATATATATACAGATATATGTATGTATAGATTGTTAGAGATGAACCTGTGAAGCTGCGCCGCCGTTCTAGGGTTTAGAAGAGGAGTGAAGAAAGAGAGTACATAAGTTATATACACTCGCTGTTGTTGTTCTTACTTTCCTACCCCTCATTGGGCGGGTCGGATCCTACATTTCGGATCAGATCCAGAACTCATTGTCTCAACTCTCATCATGTGATGGCTAAAAAATATCCGATCTAAAATTGGATATTAGCCCAATAAATTCAGTTTAATTTTTTTTTATTAGCCAAATACTTAATTCAATTTAAATAAATTCACTTTTGTAACATTTATGAAAAAAAAGTTTAATAACTTATAAGTGATAGTTTATCAAACACTTTAGTGAATTTATAAGTAAAATTTACTTATTTTATATAAGTGAAACGTTTTTTTTTTGTAGCAATTTAGTTTTTATAGATAGATAAAGAGGGAAATCTATTACAAAGACCCAACCCCCTAAGAGCAAGTTCAGTGTTTACAATAAGGAGCAAGCCAATAGTTTACAATATTACAGACCCATAGAAATGGCTAAGGCAGCAACAATTTGCTTTTCTTATTCTGGTGTTTCCATTCAGCAATAAAAACTTCTTTCATAGTTTTTTCTTCTACACGTATTTCTTCTCTTCGTTTACCAGCTTTCGATTCATGACAAAGTTCATGGAAGAATACCCTCTTGGATGTTTTTGTGCTCTGTCTCTGTCTCTCTTTATCGGCATAGAACCAGTACTTAATTCATTGTGCATTCTGGAATGAATTTTGAATTTGCTCACTGAAACAGTAGCAGGTCTAGTAGGTCCAGCAACCGGATTCTTCTTTGGTCTCCCTCGTTTTCGCTTACCCAAGGCCCATTGGACCTCCTAAATTTGCACCTTGTTTTGTCATATCTTGTATTTAGCCTTGTCATCCTTATCAACAACCAAGCTACCAACACTCATCCAACTCTGGCTCGCTATACTCACTATCCGAATCAACAAAGTTATCAGTCTTTTTGAGAAGCCGGGTGTGCTCACATTTCTCAGTTTCATGGGTGATTCCATGACAAACATCACATGTCTCAAAATTAGTCAAGTAAGCAACATGCACCTTAACAATAGATGCATGAATTCCATCCAAACTAGCAAGAAAAAAGTTAGGCTTAAAGCACATTGTGAACATTTCAACACAAACAATTGCACCATTCATTGGAGTCAAGTTATTCAAGTAGTCTAGGTTCCTTTGATCAAAATCAATCGAAATCCCTAAATCACTTGCTAAATGACACACACATTTCACTAACCAGTAAAAAATGGGATATTAATCAACCGCACCCAAACCTTTACAACGTTACCTAAATACAGAGTTTCATTCCAGGTTTTAAAAACACCTCAAATATAGGGTCATCACATTCCACAAATATAGACCCAGTAGCCATAGCTTTCAACAAGTTATTCCTAGTGTCAAATTTAAAGACACCATAACCCCTAGCCTATGTTAAAAAATCTCAATTAGCCCCGCATAAGCAAATTCTTCTAGAACTAGACTACAGATTTCCTCAAAATAACAGTGCAATTAACAATCGTCATACATCAGTTTTTCCAAAACATTATTCATCCCATTGAAAAAAGAGTTCAATGGTTTGGTAATAACAAATATCTTCTTAGTAAGAACATGTGAATGATATTTTTGAATATCCCTACGAGAGTAAATGATATGAGAGACCTTATTCGATGCAGTTGCTTCATCGATACTTGGAATAAAACAAGTCGGAGGATTTCTCACACTATCCATTTTAGGAATGATCCTCCACTCCAAATAATTCAAATAAGCACTAAAACCAACAGTAAAGATAGCTAAGCCCCTTGAGCCCACATTCAGGATATCAAAAGCAAACTTAAATATGGTACTAGAAGGGTTCGCCATTAAAGACTAGTTAGAATGAGTGAGAGGGAGAGAGGGAGAGAAGAAAGAATGAGGAATAGAGAAAAAAGGGACAGAAAGGGGAAAAAGGAGATGGAAGAGCAAAATAAGAAGAGGATGTGGCGAAAGAAAAAAGAGGAAAAGTGTAGAAAGAGGAGGAAAAGAAAGAAGAGAGAAAACAAGAGTCAACTCTCATTCGTTATTATTGGTGAATGAGCCTCTTACAAGTAACTTATTTTAAGATTATCCAAACAGCA
This sequence comes from Heracleum sosnowskyi, assembly GCA_030848705.1. Lineage (NCBI taxonomy): Eukaryota > Viridiplantae > Streptophyta > Magnoliopsida > Apiales > Apiaceae > Heracleum > Heracleum sosnowskyi. The sequence goes on from CM061237.1 coordinate 30,151,591, forward strand.
TGTAAAACCACTTTTGGACTTTATATGTAGACCAGGTTGAGACCATCTCCAATCCATAACACTATGATAGTGTGTTTCTTGATGATAATTATAAAACACTTAGTAGATTTTGTATTTAGTCTATTTTGTAATTGTCAACGGAATGGTATGCTTTGCAGCTTCCGTTGACAGGTAGCTCATCAACGAAATGAGTAATGTAGCAATTGCACTGTACAATACTTCACAGGTTGATATGCATTTTGTTGTAGGTATTAGATAGGTTCTCTAAGTCATGTTGACTAAGTATTAGATAGACAAAATAGGTTGGTTAATTGTAAATATATTATGCCTTGTAATTTTGCCTAAGTGAAGACATGTCAACGGAATGAAGATTACTCTATCAACGGAATGAAGATTACTCATCAACGGAATGAAGATTACTCATCAACGAAATGAAGAATAAAGATATCAACGAAACACATCTTCCTGCTATCAACGAATCATTATCACTTTTCTGAATAGTTGACAAAGTGATAGTGACAGTTTTCTGACAGATCAAAAGGAGATGTAGAAGTGCACTTTGCATTGGAAGCCATCAAAATGGTCACTGGAAATAAGGAAACATTCCAATTTCCAATTAGGTTCTTGAGTGTGATCATAATAAGCATGAAGACAAAAGCCAAGATCTCCAAGGACCATTGGACAAAAGGGATGAAAAGCAAGCTACTGGAGGTTACCTTTAGATTAATTTAGAGTGGCCAAAAATAGCATTGTAAACTTGGGTTATATAACCAAGTGTAGCAGTTCATTTTAAGATAAGCGAGTGAGATAAAAATAGTTTGTATTAGCTTCTTTAAAAGAGCACTCTCACTCCAAATCAGGAACTGAGTAGTTGTGATACTTTTTGTCACACAGATTATTTCCGAAATAAAATCATCTCAGTTGGATCCTCAAAACATCCAACTGAAATTTTATATTTGCTTGAGTTTTTATTTTTAGTATTGTTTTAGTTGAAAGTTGTTTTAAGTTTAGAAATTATCTAGAATTGTATTCAACCACCCCCCCCCCCTTCTACAATTCTGTTAGGTCATTTGGGATTAACAATTGGTATCAGAGCAAGCTTCTAACATACAAGAAGTTTAAAGATCAAGGCCAAAACAGTAACCATGGTGAAGAAGGATGCAAGTGTAAAGATACCAGTTCTAGATAAGGACAATTACTTTCACTGGAAAGTAAAAATGCATCTACATCTCATGTCTATGGATGAGAGATATGTAGACTGCATTGAGAAAGGTCCACACGTTCCCATGAAGTTTGCATCTAGAGTTGGACTGCTAGATGATGCTGAAGATGTAGAAATTCCAAAACTTGTCTCAGAATGGACTGTTGAAGATGTTGCAGAAGTCCATAAAGATAAGAGAACCATGAACATTCTGTTTAATGGTTTGGAGCAAGAGATGTTTAACAGTGTCATAAACTGTACAACTTCTAAAGAAGTGTGGGACACTGTTAGAACACTCTGTGAAGGAACTGAGCAAGTTAGGGAGAACAAAATGCAACTCCTCATACAACAATATGAGCACTTTCATTTCAAAGCTGGTGAAACCCTAAATGACACGTTTAGTAGGTTTCAAAAGCTTTTGAATGGATTAAAGTTGTATGGGAGGGTCTATCAAACCAAGGATTCAAACCTCAAATTTCTAAGAGCTCTTCCAAAAGAGTGGAAGCCTATGACTGTTTCTCTGAGAAACACTCAAGAGTACAAAGACTACACTCTTGAAAGGCTTTATGGAACCTTAAAGACATATGAGCTGGAAATGGAGCAAGATGAAGAAATTGAGAAGGTACAAAAGAAAGGTGGATCTATTGCATTGATTGCATCTGTGAACCAACTGGAAGATGACAATGAAGAAACTGCAAAAGCCATAACTAGTCGAGCTAGTTGTAGGAGTGATGTTAGCAAGGGTAAAGGCAAGATGACAGAAGAAGAACAAGAACCAGCCAACTTGGATGACTTAGATGAGATTGATGAACACATTGCTTTTCTTTCAAAGAAATTCTCTAAGTTCAAATTCAAGAGAAACTCAGAAGCAAGGCCACCAAGGAGAGACTTTCAACCTAGCAAAAATAATTGGATTGAAAAGTCTAAGTCTAAATGTTTCAACTGTGGAATGATTGGTCACTTTGCTGGAGATTGCAGAAAGCCCAAAGTTGAGAAGGGCGACAGGAAATTTGAGCCTGTTGATTATAAAAAGAAATACTTTGAACTTCTCAAGCAGAAAGAAAAGGCTTTAATGTCTCAGGAGTATGATTGGGCTGGTAATGGTGAAGATTCAGATGATAATGTTGAGTATGTCAACTTGGCTTTAATGGCTAACAATCATGAGCAGGAAGCAAGTTCCTCTAGCAACCAGGTAACAATTACTAATCTTTCTGAGCTTTCTAAAGAGGAATGCGATAGTGCAGTGAATGAAATGTCTACTGTACTGTATAATTTAAGTGTTACTCTTAAATCACTTACCAAAGAGAACTCAAGAATTAAAGAGACCAATTTGCTCTTAAGTGATAGAAATGCCATGTTAGAAGCACAACTCATTGAGTTTGAGAAAATGAGGTGTGTTAGTAGGGACGCCAAACAGGAACTTGAGAAAGTGTTAAAAATGGAAGAAATTCTTAAAACACAACTAGAAATAGAACAGAAAGTGATTGCCAAATGGAAAGATTCTAGGAATGTTGCTAGCAACATCATTAATGTTCAAGGTATAGAATCTTTCTGTGAGCAGTCATGGAAAAAGAACAAAGAGAAGCTAGGGTATGCTGGTGAAACCTTAGAATCAGAAACAGAATCAACCAACAACAATGATCATATGTTGAAGGTTGATACGTCAACGGAATGCAAGGTTTTGTTGACAGATGAACCATCAACCGATCAGGCTGTTTCGTTGACAGAGAAAAAGAAAGAAGAACTCACTAGACTTAATAACAAGTATGGTCCTGTCACCAAGAACTTTGTTCAAGGTGAGTCTAGTAAATCAAAGAAAGTTGAGAAGCCTGTTGAAAGAGCGAATGTAGGTCACTTGTCCAACAAGTAATTGAAAGACAAGTTAGAGAAAATTCAAGTTGAGGTTAAAGGCAATAAAAAGAATAACAGAAATGGGAAAGTAGGGATTAACAAACATAACAATTACACACCTGATAAATATGCTCCTAGAAAGACATGTGTTAATTGTGGCAGTGTTAGTCATTTATCTGCTAACTGCAAATCTGTTAAGAAGTCTACTAATGTGAAAATGCCTAAGCCTGCAATGAATGTTTCTATGCCTACAATGTCTGTTATGCCTAACATGTTTGCTCCATATGCACAATTTCAAAATCCATATGCCAGCATGTCATTTGTGCCTAATCCATACATGAACATGATTAATATGCCACAAATGTCATGGAATGTGAATAACATGTTTGTTCCTCCAACTATGCATGTTGTGAATGAAAATGTGAGCAACCCTCAGAAATCAACACCAAAGGTAAAGGTTGATTTAAATCAATCTGAGCCCAAGGTGAAAACTGATATAAAAGGAAAATCAAAGGCTAACAAAACAGGACCCAAGGTAACTTGGGGTACCAAAATCAACTTGATTTGGTTTTATTGTGTGCAGGGAGACAAAAGGAATCTTTGGTACTTGGATAGTGGTTGTTCAAGACACATGACTGGTGATTCTACCCTGCTCACAGAGTTTCAGGAAAGAGTTGGCCCTTGTATTGCTTTTGGAGATGACAGCAAAGGCTACACTAAGGGATATGGCTTGATTTCAAAAGAGAATGTCATCATAGATGAGGTTGCATTGGTGGATGGTCTTAAGCACAATTTGCTTAGTATCAGCCAACTTTGTGACAAAGGATTTTTAGTTACTTTTTCGAAAGAAGCCTGTGTTGTTTCTAAAGGAGGAGACAACAATGTGGTAATGACTGGATTCAGAAGAGGGAATGTGTACATTGCTGTCTTTAGTAGCACAAGTCCAGACACCATCACTTGTCTTTTCAGCAAGGCAAGCAAGGATGAAAGTTGGCTATGGCACAAGAAATTGTCTCATTTGAATTTTAAGGTTATGAATGATTTGGTGAGGAAAGATCTTGCTAGAGGAATTCCACAGGTGGAATTCTCCAAGGATGGTTTGTGTGATGCCTGTCAGAAAGGGAAACAAAAGAAGGCATCATTCAAAAGCAAGACAGAGTCATCAATTGTCCAACAACTTGAGTTGCTTCATATGGATCTATTTTGCCCTGTAAATGTCATGACCATTTCAAAGAAGAAATAATGTCTTGTGATTGTTGATGATTTTTCTAGATTTACATGGACTTTCTTTTTGTACTCCAAATATGAGGCAAATGAAATCATTATCAATCACATCAAGATGGTAAACAATCATCCTGATTTCAAAGTAAGAAGGATTAGAAGTGATAATGGGACAAAATTCAAGAATTCAAATATGAAGATGTTCTGTGAAGAAAATGGTATTTTGCATGAATTTTCAGCAGCGAGGACACCACAACAAAATGGTGTAGTTGAAAGAAAAAACAGAACACTTATTGAAGCTGCAAGGACAATGCTAGATGAATCAAAGTTACCAACTTATTTCTGGGCTGAGGTAGTTAACACAGCTTGCTTCACTCAAAATATTTCTTTGATTAATCAAGCCAAAGGAATGACCCCTTATCAACTACTCAAAAGAAAGAAGCCACTATTGGATTTTCTTCATGTCTTTGGATGCAAGTGTTTTGTTCTGAGAAATCAAGCTGAGCATTTGGGGAAATTTGAAGCAAAAGCAGATGAAACAATATTTGTGGGATATGCAGCAGGGAAAGCTTACAGAGTCTATAATCTCAGAACCAACATTGTTATGGAATCTGTACATGTTGTTTTTGATGATCTCAAAATTCAAGGTCTCTGTGATGAAGGTTTCCATGAAAGTCTTTCTTTTGAGAATGAAGAAGGAGATCAAGTGAATCACGTTAAGGCTATTGAGAAACAGCCTAAAGTTGTTGTGTCTAGCACAGATGAAAGCAGTAGTGAAGATGAAATTGCTGCATTAAGATTGAAAAGAATAGCTGCTAGCAGACCAAATGGTCATTTCGTTGACAATCATGATGAATGATTCGTTGACAGTCAGAATGAGCGTTTCGTTGACAGTCTAAATGGGCATTCCGTTGATAGTCACAGAAATGCCTCTAGGAGTGATCAATTAGGGACAACAAACTCAGGGGGAGTTTCTCAAGGACAAATATCTAATCAAGGCAATCATGATCACGAAGCTACATCTTCTAGAGTTAATCTACCTACCTCAAGGAAATGGACTAAAGATCATCCCTTTGAACTTATTATAGGTGATGTTTCTTCAAAAGTCCAAACTAGAAGAGAAACTCAAGATGAATGTCTATATAGTAGCTTTCTGTCTCAAGATGAGCCAAAGAAAGTTGAGGATGCACTTCTAGATCCAGATTGGGTTTTAGCTATGCAAGAGGAGCTAAACCAATTTGAGAGAAACAAAGTTTGGAAGCTGGTGCCCAAGCCTAAGGACAGAAGTGTTATAGGCACAAAATGGGTGTTCAGAAACAAGATGGATGAAAATGGCATAGTCACAAGGAACAAAGCTAGATTGGTTGCAAAAGGCTATTCACAGGAAGAGGGAATTGATTTTGATGAAACCTTTGCTCCTATTGTAAGACTAGAAGCAATAAGGATATTCCTAGCCTATGCAGCCCATGCCAATTTCAAAGTCTATCAGATGGATGTGAAGAGTGCTTTTCTGAATGGGGAATTGGAAGAGGAGGTATATGTGAGTCAACCTCCTGGTTTTGAAGATGATGATTTTCCAGAATATGTGTACTTCCTCCTCAAAGCACTCTATGGTTTGAAACAAGCACCTAGAGCCTGGTATGACACACTTTCACAGTTCCTCCTTGAGAATCACTTCACTAGAGGTACTGTAGATAAAACTCCTTTTCATAGGATTGTGAATGGCTCTACTATACTTGTTCAAATTTATGTAGATGACATAATTTTTGGGTCTACAGATGAAAAACTTTGTCAAAAGTTTGCCAAGCTTATGCAAAGTAAATATGAAATGAGCATGATGGGAGAATTAACTTATTTTCTTGGTCTCCAAGTGAAGCAAGTTAATGAAGGCATTTTCATTAGTAAAACAAAATATATTCATGATTTGTTAAAGAAATTTAACTTAATGGAATGCTCTCCTGTCAAAACTCCCATGCCTACTGCCACCAAACTTGAATTGAATACTAAGGAAAAATATGTGGACATTTCAAGTTACAGAGGCATGGTAGGCTCACTTTTATATTTAACAGCTTGTAGACATGATATTATGTTTGCTACATGTCTATGTGCTAGATTTCAGGCTGATCCTAGGGAATCCCATTTAGTTGCTATTAAAAGAATTTTCAGATATCTCAAAGGAACACCAAACCTTGGCATTTGGTATCCTAGAGAATCTGGCTTTGAACTAATTGGTTATTCAAATGCAGATTATGCAGGATGTAAAATTGACAGGAAAAGCACAACTGGTACTTGTCAATTCCTAGGAAACAAGCTTGTGACATGGTTCAGCAAGAAACAATACTCAGTTTCTACCTCCACAGCTGAGGCTGAGTATATTGCAGCTGGAAGTTGTTGTGCACAGATTTTATGGATGAAAAATCAACTACTTGATTATGGATTAAGAGTTGAGAAAATTCCTATCTTCTGTGACAACACTAGTGCCATTGTCATTACTGAGAATCTAGTACAACATTCAAGGACCAAGCACATTGACATCAAGTATCATTTCATTAGAGGACATGTTATGAATGGTACTGTGGAGTTACATTTTGTTCCAAGTGAACAACAACTTGCAGACATCTTTACCAAGCCACTTGATGAATCAACATTCTCAAGATTAGTAAGTGAGCTAGGTATGCTAAATTTCTCTTAATTATTTTTGAGATTTTTGCAAGTTAAAATGCAGCCAGAATTTTGCTATGATTTTCTGTGAATTAATTTTCTCAGGAAAAAGTGAAATTTTGTCTAAGTCGAAATTACTATGTCAACGAATGCTTCATTCCGTTGACAGACTTAGTATTTTTCTGGGTGTTTCGTTGATAGCCCTTTTATATCAACGAAACGCAACTTTATCAACGAAATAGACGGGACTTTAACCGCCCAATTCTTATTCGTTGATACAGCGTAGTTAATCTGAACCGTTGAATTTGCACGTCTCTTTACCACGATCTATGCATACACCCCTGTAAGTATAAATCATGGTAACATTTTAATTGTAACGGTTAGATTTTTAAGCCAATCCAGTAATTTATATTTATTATTGGACTTAATTTCTGAGAAATTTTGGGGGAGTATTTAAGAAATTTTGTTTTCTTTAATTCTTTTCTACCTTGCTCTCAAAATTTCCAAAGGCTTTCTTACTTCTTCTTCTCTCAAAGCAAAACAAAGTTCGAGCTTTTCTTCACTCAACAATGGCACCCATAGTCAAACTCATGTCAGCTGGAGGGTTCATTTACGAGAAGAACAACTCCATTCCATTTGTTGTCAAGGAAAGTCCGAACAGAATCTTTTTCAAGATGATGGATTTCTTGATGAATTGCAAACTGAGCTACGCAATGTTTCACTCAACTCCGCTCTACAATGAAATCATAGAGGAGATTTGGACATCCTGTGAGTACAGTGGGACAAATTGCGCTTTGCAATTCACCATTCAAGGTAAATAGTATATTGTCAATTCTGATGTATTGCAAGCATGCCTTCACATTCCTGAGGATAACTGATCTGTTTTACCTTCATATACTGAAATGGTTAACATGCTTAATTCTATAAATTACTCTTTGCCTACTGATAATTTGGGTAAGATAATTAGGAGAGGTTTGGTTAGGGAATATAGTTACTTAGCTGATGCATTCATTGAGGTCTTTTCTGGTAAAATCAGTAACTTTGATGCATTAACTAGCTCTATTTTGATTCTGTTTACCATGCTCCTAACTGATAGATATTATAATTTTAGCACCCAACTTATGTATGAAATTGGTGCTAAGTTGGGTGATAAGGCTAATAGAAAAAAGAATATTTATTATGCTAGATTTCTAATGATGTTGGCTAACCATGTTAGTCCAGCACTATTGGTTATCTCTAACCCAAATTCCAGGTTTGACTGCTTTGTACAAGAGAAGAGGGTTTTGACAGATATCCTTAGGCTCAACCACAATGGTGATGTCCCAGTGGTGTATCTGCCCACAATTGAGGTAACCTCTACTAACCCTGTTAGTTTAATTGTTACTTCTACTGTTTCACCCACCTCTGTTGCTATGGAGTCTGTAGTTGTGACCCAACAGGCTCCTGCACCTGCAACAAAACCAAAAACTAAGAAATCCTCCAAGCCAACCTCAGGTGCTTCTCAAAAGGCACCTGTTGTAAAATCCACTACACAACCCAAGGGGAGTGGTGCAGGTGTTGTGAGAGGTGAGGGAAGGGGTGAAAATCAAAGAAACCCTAAGGATAAGGTGAGAGAGATGAGTGTTTCCCAGGCTAGCCCCATTGTGTCTTCCCAATAAGGCACAATGAGTAATATGGACATTAGCACAAGTCTAATTGCATACTCCCAAAATAATGTAGTTATTGAAACAAACTCTCCTCCAAGAGCACACTCCAAAAGGGTAAGGGACACTTTAAGCCCCCATTCAGCAATTTCCCAATACCAAAGGAGAGTGAAGCAAAAATTCCAGGTCACACAGGGTGCACACACACTGGAAGCAACACTTCCAGTTTCTCAAATTCAGTTTGATGTAACCCATATTATCACTCTGGGGTTACAGTCCCATTCTCTAAACATAAATCTTGAACCAACTCCACAAAATTCACCAACTCAGTCATTAGATGTGGATATGATCCATTTATCTATTCCTGATTCTCCAACCTTATTCTTGGAGAAGCCCCACTCTGAAATTGGTGTTCATCACTTGTTAAGTGATTTGTTGGGCCACTAATCATCTTTTTCTGAAGCTACAAGAGGATCTGTGGAACCATCTCTAAAATCAATCACCACAGATTCTACTGTAATTTCACTTTCTCAGAATGCTTTTTTGACCTCATCAACGAAACAGTCTCTTTCGTTGACAAGTGTTTCTCCATCAACGGTATCCATTCCGTTGATAGTTCAAACTACCATTCTGTTGATAGTTCATTCTGCACCTTTTATTGAAAATCATACTGTTCACACAACTAGTGCAGATGATCTAGTGGTAGTCGAGACACTTCTAGGATTGAAAGGGAGTGACTCTGAGAGGCTGGCTTGCAGCCAGACAAAAGGAGAGGTTGAGAGTGAGAGGCTGACTATTTCTTCTAGTCAGGCAAAAGGAGAGGCTGAGGGTTCCACCTTAGTAGGTGAAGGTGAGGGTGTGAGAGGTGTGAGCCATGGGGAGCCCATGATGCAAGAATATAGTGGAGAGAGAGAAGGGACTACAGGAGCCACAAGGGAGGAAGCAGCCATTGCCAGTGAGTTAATGGAGGTTCATGAGGGTGAAATGGAACTTACTTTCCAAGAGCATTATCAACAGACTCTGGATAGTATTTCCCTAGAACCTGAGACCTTTACTCATCCTGTGCCAGCCTATCAAATTATGGCTCAACAGGGCAATGTGGAGGCAGAAAGGTCACTTAACCTAATCCATACAACTGCATCTATGCAAAGAGCAAAGGATGCATTGACCAATTTGTCTCCAGGAGCTGCAGCAAGTGGTGAGTTTGATTTCTCTGATACTGATGACAGTTTTGGTGACAATCTACAGGTGGCCATCACTTCACAGACTGGGACTTCTGTGGTGCCCTCTACACCAAACTGGCTTTCTCAGGATATGCATGGAAGAATCAGCCTGGATGCTGCAATTACAAGGCAGTATAAGGAGGCCTATCTGGCTCATGAGTCTGCAAATGCCAATGACAAGAAATTCTACAAAGCCATCATGGATTCACTGGAAATTCAAAGGCTACAGATGTTGCAGACAAGGATTGAAGCTAGGAACATCAAGGACTCTATTGAGAACCTGAAGGATGCTACTGACAGGAGGCTTGATGAAAAACTTCCTCTTCTTACTGTTTCCAAGATGAACAGATTCTTCAATAAAGAACCTAAAGTGGCAACTACTTTGAAGACTCTTACTTCTAGGGTGGACAAAGTGGAGGCTACACTTACTCAAATGCAAAAGGAACAGGAGAAGCAAACACAACTCTTAGCCCAGCTAGTGGCAGCTCAGGGACTCCCTATCATCTCTCTTGATGATAACAAAAAGGGGGAGAAATCTAAGGAGCTAGACATTCAAATCACAAAGGTTATGGTCTCAGCCATTTCCTTACCACAGGAGCCATTAGCAATGGGGGAGTCAATGAAGGATAAAATGCATGACATTGACCTGATTCAGCAAGCATCTATGAGGCTACAACTTGCAGAACAAATAAAAGACCAATGGTCTAGCATAGATGCCAGAATCAAGAAGATAGCTGAAACTGCAAAGAACAAACATCCATCAACGGATCAAGCTACTTCTACAGCACCATCAATGAATGCCATGGTTTTAGTGTCAACGGAATGGGAGCCACAGACAAATTCTTCCTATGATCTAAAGCCCCTTCTACATGGAGTTACTCAAGGTCCAAGGAAAGAAAAGGGAAAAACTTCATGCATTAGGGATGTGGAACAAGCTACACTTCAAGGAAGCCTATCTCCAAAATCCCCTGCTAAACCAAAGGGCAAAAACATTGCAAGGATTTTTTATCCTTCACCTTATCCAGACGAGCTCAAGATTCTAGGACAACTTATCACCAAATGTAAGGAGAACAATGATCCTGAGGTAAGGAAATAGAGAGCAATTATCTACAGAAATGGACAAGAAATTTGTATTTGGGCTGGTCACCCAAATTTTGCCGAGGCTAAGGCTGAGGAGTCAAAAAGAGCAGCTATGCAAGCTCTTGCAGTTGCTCAATCTCTTGATGAAGAAGAAAGACAACAAGAGGAAAAAGTCAATGAAGCAGAGAAGAAAAGTAAAAGTACAAGGCAACCTAAACAAACAACTAAAAGGAATCTGCCCTTTGACAAAGAGGACTCTCAAAGCACAGTAACAGATTCCTCTACAAAAGCTGCACCTCAAACTTTTCCTGATCTAATCTTCAAAGATAAGTTAGCCTGTGATCCTGAACATCCAGTGAATTTTCATGATCATCCAATTCAGCCAAATGAAGAGCAAATTGAGCTAGATGAAGCTAACTTCCCAAAGTTTCTATTTGAAATGGATGCAAAGAAGAAAGCAAGGCAAAGGGCTGTTAAGGCTAAGCCAGTATTTGTGAGAAGACAACAAGTTGAGAAACCTCCCATCAATCCAGAAGACTTCATGTACATTGCTGACATCAGGGAGGAGTCTAGCCTAAATATCAATCTTGTTGACTTGGTGGAAGTGAGAGGTATTGCAACTTCTCATAAACTGCCAGAGAGATTGGTATTTGTCTACAAAGGTGGAAGGGAACAAACTTGGCCTCTCTACAGGATTTTAGGAGAAGACTACCAAACACTGCTCTTAGTGTTCAAATGATTGAAGAAAGACTTTGGCTTTACCAAAACTGCCAAGTCTGAGGTTGTCTCCAAAATCTGTCAAATCAAGGCAAGCTGGAACAAGCCTGGTGCACTTCCCAGGGTTCTCAAAGTCCCTCAATCTGGAAAGAAGATCCATCTCCAACCCTATTGGATGATGGAGTTTAGAGACAAAGACAACTGTAGAAGATTCTTCAGGATAAAAGACCAACTGGAAAAAGCATCCAATGAAATTCTGAGATCAATGCAATCCAAGTTGGGGAATCAAGATGAAGAAGAGAAGATTTTCTACAGAAGACTTCAAGCTCAGATTGAGGAGAAAAATGCAAGAAAAGGCAAGAAAACAAGGCCACAGAGGCAACGATGAAAATCTGCTCAGTCTAGAGGAGCAACTCTGTGCACCTGTTTTGTAAGTTTTTCTACTTTGTATTTCAATAAAATTCAAAAACAATATGAAGCTCAATGCAATTTCTGCTTTTATCATTTGTAATATGTCTGAGTGTTTTTGTTATCATCAAGGCTCTTGATTTATGGCTGTTATTCTATCAGTCATAAATTGGGGGAGATTGTTAGGAATATGTTGTTCTTGATGATAATTATAAAACACTTAGTAGATTTTGTATTTAGTCTATTTTGTAACTGTCAACGGAATGGTATGCTTTGCAGCTTCCGCTGACAGGTAGCTCATCAACGAAATGAGTAATGTAGCAATTGCACTGTACAATACTTCACAGGTTGATATGCATTTTGTTGTAGGTATTAGATAGGTTCTCTAAGTCATGTTGACTAAGTATTAGATATGCAAAATAGGTTGGTTAATTGTAAATATATTATGCCTTGTAATTTTGCCTAAGTGAAGACATGTCAACGGAATGAAGATTACTCTATCAACGGAATGAAGATTACTCATCAACGAAATGAAGAATAAAGCTATCAACGAAACACATCTTCCTGCTATCAACGAATCATTATCACTTTTCTGAATAGTTGACAAAGTGATAGTGACAGTTTTCTGACAGATCAAAAGGAGATGTAGAAGTGCACTTTGCATTGGAAGCCATCAAAATGGTCACTGGAAATAAGGAAACATTCCAATTTCCAATTAGGTTCTTGAGTGTGATCATAATAAGCATGAAGACAAAAGTCAAGATCTCCAAGGACCATTGAACAAAAGGGATGAAAAGCAAGCTATTGGAGGTTATCTTTAGATTAATTTAGAGTAGCCAAAAATAACATTGTAAACTTGGGTTATATAACCAAGTGTAGCAGTTCATTTTAAGATAAGCGAGTGAGATAAAAATAGTTTGTATTAGCTTCTTTAAAAGAGCACTCTCATTCCAAATCAGGAACTGAGTAGCTGTGATACTTTTTGTAACACAGATTATTTCCGAAATAAAATCATCTCAGTTGGATCCTCAAAACATCCAACTGAAATTTTATATTTGCTTGAGTTTTTATTTTTAGTATTGTTTTAGTTGAAAGTTGTTTTAAGTTTAGAAATTATCTAGAATTGTATTCAACCCCCTCCTTCTAGAATTCTGTTAGGTCATTTGGTATTAACATAGTGTAACTTTTACGATATTTTAGTGTGAAAATTACACTATCCACAAAACCAACTCCAATCCATTTACACTATATCTTGCCCTAAATGTCTAAAATAAGATATGATAGTGTCACTTTTCCAAAAGCAAGTACCTTGTTGGGATAAAATAAGAAATAGATAAGACATGAGAGGAATAAATTTTTTTTGTTAACAAGCATAAAGGCAATATAAGAATTATGAAAGACGCCAAATTTGGTGTAAAAGTTACACCAAATATACTTTTGACACCAAATTTGGTGACACACTATTAATTTGGTGTAATTTTACACAATTATAGTGTTGCATTGTAGTGATTTTTACATTATAAATTACAACATAATAGCGTTATAGTGTTGCATTGAAGTTGCTCTGCGTGAATGAACAGTAAGCTAGAGTCTAGACAAGTGAATGGACAACTATATATTTATTAAGTAGCCCAAATTTTGAATGAGTTGGGTTGAATCTAGGACTGATCATTCAGTTGGTTTGGTTAAAAATCGAATCGAATTAGAAAAACCGAAAATCCGAAATGTCATTTTTCTGAATCCGAACCGAACAGAAATTTCACTAAAACCGAACCGAAAACCGAACCGAAATAATTTGGTTTTTCGGTTAGGTTTAAAAAAAACCGAAATTTCAAAATAATTTTTTTAAAAAATATTAATTATTTTTAAATAATAACATCATTTATAACCAATTACTCCCTCCGTCCCGGCCATTTCTATACACTTTCCATTTTGGGATGTCCCTCTCATTTCTATACATTCCAAAAATAGTAACTTTTAATAATATAAAACACTACTACATCCACTGTTTTCTCCACTATCTCTATTCTATAATAATATAAAACACTATTACACCCACTACTTTCCTCCACTATCTCAAATCTATTATTAAATATTGATAGGTCCCACCACTTTACCCACTTTTCATCTAACTTTACTCATTTTATATATTTTTTCTTGGTCTCCGTGTCCAAACCAAACGTATAGAACCTAACGGGACGGAGGGAGTACCTTTTTAGATAAAATACATGATTTTTTCTATTTTTTCAAACAAAATCCCCATTTTCTCTAAAAAAAAAATCACAAACAATCACTCTTTTTTAACTACAACATATTAATTTTTCTATTTTCATTTCTACAATACCTTCTTTTTCAAAAATATCATGGACAAATCCTTTCTTATTTATATTAATACTTACTAAAACATAAAAATAATATTTATTATAAACAATCCGTGCATCGCACGGGTTTTAAGCTAGTACATATATAATTTTTAAAAACATATAATTAAATTTCGGTTTTTCGGTTTTTAACCGAACCAATATTCTGAAAACCGAACCGAACCGATTTTGTTTCGGTTTAATCCGAAAAACCTAAATAACCGAAATATTGAAAAAAAAATCAATCCAAACCGAACCGAAATATTTCGGTTCAGATCGGTTTTTCGGTTTCTGTTCGATTTTGCTCAGCCCTAGTTGAATCAGAAAAATCAAAACGTAAACTCAATTCATTAAAATCAAATAAAAATATTTTTAATCCAACCATATTTCAGTTTGAAATTAATCGATTTGGATCGACCAAAAATACAAGCAATTTAGGTTGGGTTGATCTATTTTGTGAACCCCATTACCCCTACTTTAAGGCCCAAAATATACAACAAAGTCCATGTCAAAAACTCGACTCTCTCTACCAACCTCACTCTCTCTCAAGTCTCACCAATCTCAAAAGGGGGTTTTAGAATTCAGAGCAGTATCTTCTTGACTTCTTACCCTTCTTCCCTGTAAACCCTAAAACAAATCGCCATGGAAACAACTCTCTCTAAGCTCACTCTCTCTCACCAATCTCTCCCACTCCCATTTCATCCCCACCGTCCATCTCTCTCCCACCCCATTTCTCCCTTTTCCTTCAAACCCCATTTCTCCAAATCATCTATTAAAATTTCATCTTCTTTATCTTCATTTTCAACCAATCTCTCTAACCCCATTCCCAAAAACAAACCCCTTCAAATCCCAAGTTTCAACCCCTTTTCTTTACTCAAAACAACTGCCATTGTCACTCTCACTACCACTGCTATCCTCTTTGCTCGCTTCCATATCAAACCCGCCATTGCTAACCCCGTGTCGAATACGACTGTCGAAGAAGCTACTGTGAAAGAAGAGGTTGTTTCCGATGAAGAGAAGGAGAAGAATCTTGAAATGTTCTTGAATGATCATCCTAGTGATGTTGAAGCTTTGAAGAATTTGATGGAGATTAAGATTAAGAATAAGAAAGTTCAAGAAGCGACGGAGATTATCGATAAGTTGATCGCTCTTGAGCCGGAGGATAAAGAATTGCCCTTGTTGAAATCACATATATTTTGTTATAGTGGGGATGTGGAGTCAGCTAAGAAGGGGTTTAATGAGATTTTGGATAAGGATCCTTTGCGTGTCGAGGCGTATCATGGGTTAGTAATGGCTGCTTCGCAGGAAGAATCGTCTCCTGAATTGGAGGAGGTTGAGAAAAGGATTAGGGCGGGAGCCGAGTTGGTTAAGAAAGAGAATAGAATGGAGGAATTTCGGGATTTTATGCTTTTGTTGGCGCAGGTTCAGGTTTTTCAGGGGGATTTTGATGATGCATTGGTGATTTATCAGGATCTTGTAAAGGAAGAGCCAAGGGATTTTCGACCGTATTTGTGTCAAAGTATTATATATAGTCTGATGGGGAAGAAAGAGGAAGCTGAGAATAGTTTTCGCAAGTATAAAACGCTTGTTCCGGAAGGACACCCTTATGCGCAGTATTTTGATGATAATTTGAATGCTACAAAGCTTTTCTCGCAGAAGATGGAGAATGAGAGAAGGCGTGCAAGTGTTTGAGATTATATTGATCACAGTGGAGCAGTTTAAGGTAGTCTTTTGTTTGTGCTCTACTTGTGTTTTGATTAATAGATCAGACAGCAATCGGTACTCTGTATGGTGGTTGCTTGCCTTAATGTTATACTTGTGACAGACAAAAACTCAATGATTCGGATGTTTGTTGTTTAACTAGGTTTTGAATTTTGATAATGTTAGGGAGGCATTCTGTTATGTCTTGTGAGAAAATTATCAATACTCTTGTTACTTAATATGCATAAGATGGTGAATTGATTAAATCTTGATCTAGCTATCGCACATTGTATGTTCATTTGTGCCCTGCTTATGTGTTGAATACAGCATAAGTGTCGATATCTTAAATTTGTTGTAGCTAGGTTTAGTATAAAGGCCTCACTTTACAGGCTCAGCTTTCTATTTTCTGAACTTTACTTGAGTGAAGGAAGCTAAGGCTTTGCAGGTTTTTGGTTCTTCAATTGAACACATTGCGGACTTACAATGAAAATTACTGTCTTGCTAAAGTCAAACCTAAACATAGTGTATTACCAACTGTCCAACTCCAATTTGCTTAGCTCTATAACTCTAGGAAACAAAATGATATCATAATGTATTATATTTTCTAGAATGACAAATATCATGTGAACGGCTTAAAATGTCTGTTAGTCTAAGACGTTAAGAAATTTTGCATCTACTAAATAGGTCTTATAAGTTATAACCCAAGAATACAATATATATAGATATATTTATATATTGCTAGATGGGAGCTGCGGCTTTGCAAATTGGCAGGTTGTGTAGATTTACTACAAATTACAACCCAATAAGCAAAACCTAGCAGAGTCAAACTACAAATAGATTGGTTTTCTAAAATGACAAATGTTACATGAACAGCCTAAAATGTCTATTAGTTGAAGACGTGTAGAAATGTCTATTAGTATATCGCAATACTATATATTGCCAGGTGGGAACTGTGGCTTTGCAAATTGGTAGGCTGTTCTGTACATTTGCTACAAATTACAAACCGATAACCAAAACGTAGCAGTATCTTTCTAATGTGCATTACCAAAGTGTCTCAGAGTCTTCGAAATGTCTTAGGTTTGGTACACCATTAGCTGTTTTTCTATGATAGCAATAGCAGAGATACCAATGTGGCTGTAGTTTAGTGGTAAGAATTCCACGTTGTGGCCGTGGAGACCTGGGCTCGAATCCCATCAGCCACAAAATATGTATTGTTTTTATCCCAGCAGTGATCAGAACTATTTACATAGATTTTTTATTTAGCAACAAAAGAGATAGCTATGGCCAATTTCCTGAAGTTTATAAGATAGCTGGCTTTTCAAAGCTCTTAAGGTGGGATTTATTCAAATCTTTTTATTTGCTAAATTTTTGACTTGTTACTTGTGAAATGTCAAATTTCAAACGAAGTAGTAACTCTTTGTGCAGTAATGCAGCAGCCTATTTGTTCGCTCCTTGTGTTAAGAGCCTCTTATTTGTTCCATCAATATGTATGCAACCTATCTTTTAACTCCTAAATGACAGCATTAGAATGATATCTTTTTCACTCACATCATTGTTGCCATGGTCCAAGTCTTGTAATCAAGGGGAACGGCTGTGCTGATCTCCCGTAACCATTGTTGCCGGTTATTCTTTTACTAACTTTCTTGTGATCGTCGTTCATGTGTCATGTAACTGAGAGTTGATGAGATTTGAACAGGGTAGATTGGTTTTTTTGTTTTGCGAAGAACGGTTGATTGACTGGAGAGATCTAGAAATTTGGGTCAATTGGGTTCAACTTTACCAAACTATGTATTTGATGAGTAGTATCGGTTTGCAAACCTTGCATCTTATGAACTTCCAAGTTCATTATAAAATAAACCCCACTCTTCTGCAAGAGATCAATTGTCTGGTATGTAGTATTAGTAAGAAAAATTTAAGCATTGCAGCTAGAATACATGATTACATAATAGAATACTACTGTATAAGAGAAGACTTGTGTGACTCTTGAGGCTTTTTCAACTTAAATTAGTCGTGTAAACACATTACAGGTTTCTTCCTATTTGTGGAATCTAAGCAGTGTGATTAAGAAGAATATTTGATCTTTTACTGATTAGACTAACGTTATCAAATCCAATTGAGATGAGTTCCGGTAGTTAAAAAGAGGAGTTAGTGGATTTGAACCAAGAATTCACTTTAATTACCAAACTCTATGCTGCTTTTTCTTTTATCTTCTACCAAAGTCAAAATAGTTTGAAAATAACCCCCATACCTCTTGGTTTTTCATCACTGAGAACGTATTCTACGATAGATATCCAAAATATTAAATTTATATTAGGGTAAGCACCTATATAGGTAATCTGAGTAAAAAAACTGGTATATAAAATTTGTAAAACATAATGTAACATAATATGTAATAGATGTAACTACAATTCAACACATGAACAAGACATATAATAATATTAACTGAAACACATGAATCCAAAAGTTAAGAAGAAATGGTAAATTCAATAAATCAAAATATGGTATTTATTCTTAAAGTCCGTAAACAGGTCACGGAAAGAAATTCATTAATATGTTTAGGACTCGGTGACAAATAAAACATCAAGACTTTTAAGACTATAGAAGTATTTAAATGATACAGAGTTAGTACCAAAGGATTTCAGTGATTTTATAATGAAGCAATCAAGACGGCAAAAAACTTGTCAATTGTATTGTATCGAAGACATAGAGGTTTTGATCAGTGTTAGTCATCTGAGAACCAGACCAGTTGCACTAGGTGTTAGCACAATTGAAGAAGATCAACATGTTTATCGTCTCAGAAAAAATTGATTTAAGTCATACCTGAAATATCCTAGAAGTTAAAAGAAAAATTGATAAGGTATGTTTAAGTTAAATTGAAGTGCAATATCCTTACTGCAATGAGAAAGAATCTTCAAGGATTTATCTGCAATTAAAGACATTCGATAGTTTTCCTTTTTGAAAACTATCGAAAGAGAAAAGAAGTTTTTGATAAAAAACCATCGAAGTGGTGAAAATCCAATTCAATAGTTTCTTAATGAGAAACCATCATGTTTGATAGTTTTATTTATAAAACTATCGAACTAGTTTCAAAGAAACAAGTTATTCTTTTCGATAGATTTTATTTAAATCTATCGAATGAAAAGAAAAAACTTGTCTTCGATAGTTTTTAAATTGGAGTAGGTGAAATGCATTCAAGAATTGTCAGAGGTTGGTGAGAAAATGGACAACTGAGATTTCATCCTAGCCTTCGATAGTTTTCCTAAAGACTACATTTTGTTAATTAAAGACACTGTCTTCATTAGTTCAGAAGTTGAATAAGTTGCAGGAAATTAAATACGGAGAAAATTTAAGAGTTTAAGAATTTTAGAGAAGTTATTATCAGTGCCTTAAATTCTATCATTTGTATTGAATACTGTAACTTGAACTAATTGAAGCTAATCCCATGGATTAGATTTGTAGCACCCCTCGTGGTTTATTTTTATAAAACGATATATTACCCGACTCTTGTTTTTGATTTGGTTGATTTGATTTCGGACAAGAACACAAATAATTATCCGCAAACGAAATCGAATAATTTATGAGTATCGTATTCAACCCCCCTTCTACGATACTTTGGACCTAACAATTGGTATCAGAGCTTGTTGATTGACGTACAAATCAGATCCGGTGAAATAGACAAAAAACAAATAAGTTCTTGAAAATTAAGATTGAATTTTTTAATTTTCAAAATTTTCATTTTATTGGAATGTTTTGAATCTTAAATAATTTGTAATTTTCAAAAACCATGAGTGATCCAAAGACCACTACTGGTATCAAAGTTCCCCCCTTTACGAGAGATGATTTCGGTCTGTGAAAGATGAAGATGCTATTATTTATCAAAGCTTCAAATCCTTTGTATCTTGGCATTTTAGAGAATGAACCATTTGTACCAATGAAACCAGTGAACGAATCTACAAATCCTGATGGTACTAGAGTTCCCCATGGTTCAACCCCAAAGGAATTGACTGAGTACACAGATACAGACAAGGAATTGGTTCGATTGGATACATGTCTAATGATAATATTAACTGATTCCGTAGATAAAAAATGAGCTATCAGATTGTGTGTTGGGAGTGTTCTAAAAGTCGGCGATTAATCCCGATTAATCGCCGATTAATCGCTAGACGGCGGGCCACCGAACTGATTAAACGAAAATCGGTCAATTAACCGTTTTTTCATAAAAACGGTCAAAAATCGGCTGAATCGGTCAAAAATCGGATTAATCGGTCAAAAATCGGGCTAATTATTAAAAAATAGTAAAAAATAGTTAAAATTTAAAAAAAAAAATAAAAAATTTAAAAGGTAGAAACTTGATTAAACAATAGGAAAAAACATTATTTTTGTACATATAATTATAATTTTAGATGTCTAAATCATAAATTCTCTTAAGTTTTCCTCTTAAATTGATCTTTAATTGAAAAGTTAAACCTTCAAAATTTTATTTATTACAATTATATAACATTTTTAACATATCTGCATAAATATATGATAATAACATATGTTTAGTTGAAATAACGAAACAATTTTATAATTGTATATAAAAAATATTATTAAATTGATTCCGATTAATGATCCGATTAATCATTCCGATTAATTCCCGATTACCCGATTAATCCCTGGACGGTGCCTTCACCAATTAACTCCGATTCCCGCTTTTTACAACACTGTGTGTTGGTGATTGTTTTGAGTTTTTAAGTCGGTTTTCATAAGAAATCCATCGAGTGTGACAATTTGAACCTTAAAAAAAACTTGATAACAGTGTTTATACTTGAGATTTGACTGTTAATCGATTAAGTTCTTGAGTTTTGCTTTAAATTTAAAAGTGATCGAATTAAGGAAATTAGGGTTCTTGAATTTGGTAATTTTTTGTTCGGTTTTTAATTTCGTAAAAAGGGATATTTTAAGTAAATTAATTAGCAATAATTAATTGGGTTTATTTTTGGTTTTAATTTTTAATTTTCCGGACTTTGTGAAAATTCAATGGCCGGAGAATTTATTATCACCAAGACTAATCACGTCTCGTTTCAAAACGTGTAATCCATCACGAACTTACAGTTTCGTGCATGGTCACAATTTTTGAACTCACATTCACTAGTGGCATATGCATTAAGTACTCCAGCGGTTCTTTGTGTTGATCAATTAACTGCACTGTACACCACTACCACTGACATGCCAGAAGATAATGTGTTGGCCTTCAGTTTTGTTGTGCCAGGGGGCAGAACAATAAGGGTGACAAAACAAGATGTGAATATAATTTTTCGTTTTTCGACAGAAAATCTTGTTCCCGATCCCACCACTGAAGATATACATGCTTTCTTCACTCTTATAAGGAGTCAACAACCCAACTTCTTCATAGGAGAGTTTCTGAATCATCACTTAACTAAGCACGGGAACTTCTTCTTTCACACACTTATCCATGTGTTTACTGCAAAGACCACAAATCTACATGGCGTTCCTTTATTTCTTCAGAAATTAGGGTTTGATATTGCTCACAATAGGCAGATTAACATAGGTAGGTTAGTGATTGATCAGATTATCCAATGCATGGGACCTTTGGAAGAAAGAGCAGGGCAATTTGATGTGCTTTGTTTCTATCCAAGGTTTCTACAGTTAATTTTGAATAACGTGTTGACAGATGAAGAGAGAGAGATCTTTGTAGATGAGGAAAGGAATGAGTGTATAAAGATGAAGAGCAATGCCATAACAACTCTCATAAAGAAGAATCATCTTCCAGGGGTACCTACTGTTCTGAATGATTATCTTCGAACGGTACCCCTGCCACTTCTACCCCCAGGGGAACATGTAAACCAAGGTATGAATCCTGAACCTGTTGTTCCTCCACAAGCTGCACCCATGGATGTAGATCCAGTAGTAGAGCCCTCAGTGGCCATTCCCGACCAAGAGGTTTGTTAGATCAGGATTCAATGATCATCAGGATCTGAACTATTGATCAGGATTGTTGACGTCATCAGTATTGCACGAGCGTCAGTATCAGGCTATCAGGACTGTGATCAAGATTATCATCAGGACTGGAAGCTGATCAGGATTACTATCTCAAGATAACTATCAAGTTCAATAAATAAGGAAAAATGATTTGTCGGTTATTAGTTTATGGAATGAAGTTGTCGGTTAGGATATGTATCAATATTGTTTGTAATTGATTTGGTCATATCTTGTAATCGATAGAACAGCTGTGTGTACTATATAAACACAGTTTAGGTTTTGATTTGTAATCAATCGCATACACGAGTATCATTGTACCTAGCAGCTTTCAAGAACATAAGGATTTCTTGAGAGAGTTTTGTAACAGTTTTATATCAGAATTAATAAAGCTATTATTATTCATATTTGTGTTTATTAAAGTCGAGAATCTTATGCAATTGTATTCAACCCCCCTTCTACAATTGTTATTTACTGGGCAACAATTGTTATTAGAGCAAACTGATTTAAATCTAAATCAGAAACGATCTAAGATGTCGACTACCAAGTATGAAGATTCCCATCCTGAAGAAAACTGAATACCCTACATGGAGGGTAAAGATGTTGATGTACCTGGAAGCCACATATCCTGATTATCTGGACAAGATTCGTGATGGACCATATATCCCTACGAGAATTGTTGGTCAAACAGATACTATACCTGAACACTACGTGGTCAAGGTGAAAAGTGAGTGGACTCCAGAAGAAAAGGCTCACGTTCTTAGGGATGCAAAGATAAATAATATCCTGCATAATAGTCTTGATGATGTCATGTCAAACATGGTGATTGCATGCAAGTCTGCAAAGGAAATTTGGGACACCTTGGAAACGCAATGCCAAGGATCTGCATCTGTCAAGAAGAACAGAAGGGCTCTACTGATTCAAGAGTATGAACAATTTTATGCAAGACCTGATGAGAGCCTTACTGACATGTATGATAGATTCTTGACTGCTGAATAACCTGTCTTTGTGCAAGATTTCAAGCAAATCCCAGGGAACCACATATGATTGCAGTCAAAAGAATTTTCAGATATCTTAAAGGCACTCCTTCTCTTGGCCTTTGGTATGCAAGGGAATCAGATTTTGGTTTGTGTGGTTATTCAGATGCTGATTTTGCAGGGTGCAAGATAGACAGGAAAAGTACTTCAGGAAGTTGTCAGTTTTTGGGTGGTAGACTAGTTTCTTGGTTCAGTAAAAAGCAAAATTCTATCTCTACATCAACTACAGAAGCTGAGTACATTGCTGCAGGAAGTTGTTGTGCTCAGATAATGTGGATGAGAAATCAGTTGTTAGATTATGGCCTGTCATACTCCAAAATCCCTATTTATTGTGATAACCAAAGTGCTATTGCAATGACAGGAAATCCAGTTCAGCATTCTCTTAAACACATCAGTATCAGGTACCATTTTATAAGAGAACAAGTACTGGAAGGAACAGTTGAACTGCATTTTGTTCCTACTGATCAACAACTAGCTGATATATTCACCAAGCCACTACCTGAAGCTACCTTCAACAAGTTGGTGAATGAACTTGGAATGATGAACTTTGAGAATTTCTGAGAAAAACTACAGAGAACAAATCCCGATGACTATCAAATCCTGATGGTCATTCAGTAAGGTATGTAATTTTGATTGAATCCTGATAGGACAAAATCCTGACAAGACTTCTCTTGGTCAATCCTGATGGACATGTCAGCATTTCAATTTTGCTTAATTTGTGCCTAATTTTTCGTCAATATTTGATGGAAACGTTTGAACTTTAGTTGGACAACGGTATACGCGTGTGTGTCACACTCATATATATACACATAGATACACATAAAAAGCGGTGCAGTTTGTTTAATTATACACGTAATTTGGTCCACTAATTATTTGTGCACAAATCATATTTTGCCACCTGTCATTGAGAGTAATATTTTGTTTTAACAAAATACAATTTGTTTTCTCTTTTGCAAATTACTCTCTCACTACATCAGTTTTTCATCTTCTTCTCTCTCTGTGCTTACGAACCCTAAATTCTAAATCTCAATTCTCAATTTTCTACACTTTATCAATGGCGTCTTCATCATTCATGAACAAATAGACAGTAATTAGTGGTGTTACTTTTGCCACTAATAATTTTGTGGCAGTTTTAGAACATCAGGAATTGCCCATTGAGTTTCACATTATCCAGGATTTCTTAACTTCAAGTCCATTGAAGTATGCTCTAACAGAACCTGCGAGTGTTTCTTTTAAATCAGTTATGAAGGTATGGAACACGGCTGTTTTTGACAAAGGACACTCAGGCTCAATCCTGATGAGTTTCGAGTTTGATGGGGTTACTCATTATGTAACTCCTGCTGTTGTTGAGGAGGCTCTTCATTTGCCTACCTTAAATGATCAAACAGTTGCTGTGATTTCTGACTCAACTTTGTTCGAGTTTGTTACAAAGCTGGGTTATAATGGAGAAGTTAAGAGATATGGAAATCTCTTCAAGACCAAGCTAAAGAAAGAATGGAACTTTTTCTTTGACACCATAAGTAGATGTTTCCTGAACAAGACATCTAACTTTGTTGCTTTACCATCAGGATCTCTCAAGATAGGGTACTCTCTTATCTACTATATTGTTTTTGATTATAGGTCATTTAATTTGAAAGCTTTAAGTGATAGGATATCAGATAAGTTAGGTTCTGTCTATTTTCTTAGATTTTTCCAGTTAATTTTTAATCACTTGTGTCCTGGTGATATATTTGAAGCAGATATAATTCTACCAATTTGTAGAATTACTGAGAACAATGTGAAGTCCTTAGTCAACAGTGATAAGACAAATGGTTTTCTAGGCAATGCCTACATTCCTGATGAGGTCAGGCTTTTCTTGAAAGAGAAAATGCCTACTCAATTTGGATCAGTTTCTGATGCTATGGGACAAGGCCAATCACACCTTGTTCCTGACACAAGCATCCATCCCAAATAGTCTAAACACTCTACAGCCACCTCTAATGTCTCTCAAAAGACTTTAGTTTTAAAAACTAAGAAATCAGCTAGATCTGATGTGTCTGTAAGACAATCAGGATCAAAAGATTTTTCCTCTACACCACTCACTAAACAGAAGAAACAAGGGGGTGTACAAGGGGTCCAGGTCAAAAAGGCTGATAATATTGAGGAGGTTGTTGTGAAGAGAAAGTTAATTTTGGGAGATGATACTGATTCTGAGGATGAAATGCCTCTATCTTCTCAGTTTAAGATTCATAAGGAAGTTGCTGATACTACTATTGAAGCTGTGGCACCATCTGCAAAGCCACAGAAAAAAAGAAGTTAATAAAAAGCAGGTATCATATTCCTTTGAAGAAGCAAGATACTAATGTTCAGGCCACTTCAAATCCTGATGAGTCATCAATTCCTGATGCTCAAGCTAATCCTGACGTTGGTATTCCTGATGAACAAAACAAGATTGTCTCAATCTCAGACTCTCCAGCCTCTCCAACTAAAAAGATTCTTAAAATTTCATGGGAGAAGGTTGCTGAAACTGCTTCCAAGCTTGGGTTCACACTTCCATTGCAAAAGAAAAGGAAGGCAGCTGAGATAGTTTTCAAGAGACAGAAGAAACTGAAAAGATCTAGCCCACAAGAACCTGAACCTCAAAGTGGTTCAGCAGCTACTAAAGATCCTGCCACACAAGAACCACTCACTCAAAGTGTGAGTGAAGGCATAGCTGATGGAATGGTCCCACAAGAACCATTTTCTCAAAGGGAGAATGAAGACATATGCATTCCAGCCACACAAGAACCATCTTCTCAATGTGAAGATGCAGGCAAGACAACTACAGTTTCTGAGGAGCTTCCTGACAATGCTTAAGGGGCTTCTGGTATTCCTGAAATGGAAGATATGGTCGAGAACACTGTCACTGAGGGAAGCACACAAGAACCTTTGACTCAAAGTGTTGAAGCAGCTTCTGAACCTCAAGCTACACAAGAACCATTGGTAGAAAATACTGATGTAAGCATATCAAATCCTGACAGTGTTGCTCATGATGATAGTGGTGCTCCTGATGCTGAGCCAATCCTGATACAACCACTTAGCTCAAGACCATTGATAGATCCTATCTCAGAGTCACATGATAAACTTAAAGGTATTGTTATTCCTGATCCTGATAATGTTGATGATTCTGAAGATAGTGATAGTGATGATAATGACGATGATGATGTTGAGAAGGATCAACTTGCTACAACAATTAAATCTAGTCTTGGAACTAATTTTGGTTCCTCAAGCACTTTCATGACTGGCAAGGCTTCTGGTCAAGATTTTTCTGGTCCTTCTGTAATTGATCCGGCTGAACAGCTAAGAAGGCATGAATGGGATAATGAATGGTACATGACTGTTGATCCTGTTAGCTACCCATGTGCTCTACAACATGCTTCTTATGCTGCAAATTTGATTCAGAATGAGGATATTAGGAATCACTTGAAGGCTACAACTCTGTTAAGCAAGAGCCTCAAGGGTAAAATTGATTCTGTAAAGGCTGCAAATGAGTTGGTGAGGGCTGATATTTCTCAGAGCTTGGCAAAGGCACCTACTGCTCTTCAACTCAGAGTAGTGGATTCTCATGTCAAAGATCTCATCACTGCACAGTCTTCAATAAACAACGGAATTGATTCTTTGGATTCCAAGGTAACTGATATTCAAGCCTCTCTCTCTCTCTTTGATTTTAAATTTGTTATCAAATCCTGATGCCAAAAATGGGGAGAAGGTAAGTCAGACAAAATGTACACCTGATCTAGTCTTAAGAAAAGATGATGATAATTCTGGAAATGATGGTGAAGACATGGTAAGACAAGGAGAAACCTCTGATGCTGCTATGGTGAAGTCTACTACACAAACTTCTTAAAGTCAATCCATGCAGTCAACTCATGTTTCTGATTCTGGAGTTAGAACAGTAAGAACCTTGGTGAAATCTCAGTTCCTGACGGAAGAGCAAATCCTGACAGGTGATCAAATCCTGACGCCTGGTCATGGAACTTTATCTACAATTCCTGAAGGTGATGAAGATGCACTTATTGAAAATCCTGAGGATGCTGCTAATTTATTTCAGAAGTTCAAAACAAAAGCTGGTGATGTTGTTACTCTTTATCACACTGATAAGAGAGTTCAACAGTTGTTTGCAAGAAAAGCTCTTTCTACTGCTACTGAAGAATATCTTGATCTCTCACAAGAAGAATTTTTGATTCAACAAAGAGAAATCATGGAAAGTTTTAATAATCCTGCTCCTGCTAGAGGAAGAGGAGACAGAGGTAGAATATGTGCTAGAAGAGGTAGAAGCTCATCAACTCAGTCAATGCCTAGACATACAAGGTCTAGAGGTCTAAGAATTGAAGAAATTCCTGCTGATACTCAAACTCCAATTGTTCCTGATACTCAACTTGTCAGGACTACTATTCATGATGAAGATATGGGTGAAGATTATGAACCAACAGTTGTTTTGAGGAGAAGACCAAGATAATCAACTCTCATCAGTAATACAGCTCAAATTGAAGATTCTAATCCTGACATTGTTCAAGATCCTGATGAATCTGAAATTATACAAGAGGTTAATTTGTTAATTCTTTCTACTGTGGTTGATTCTCATAACAAAGAAGTTGATGAAGAAGAAGAAGCAAGAAGAAAAGAAATCAAAAGAACAACATATAGAGATTTCAATCTCTATGTGCAGAAGCTGAAAAATTCAAATAGATTGTTGTGGAGAAACTCAAGAAGACAACAATACAAGCTAGAGAAGAGCTATGTTCTTGAGAAAGAAAAGGATAAGAAATGGAAGCACATTGACACTGTAAGGTGTGATAAACATGTCAAATATCAGTCAGGTGGAATTATAACAAATGTTTCAAGTGTTGCAGACTTTTCTGGTTTACAAAAATCTAAAACACTCTGGTTACAAATGTTTTCAAGCTTAAAGCAAATGCCACACAATTCAAGAGGAGGTATAGGTCACAGAGATTCTGAATTTCTGAACATGCCATATGTTGACCCTCACTCACTGACTGAAATTGGAGGTAACTTAACTTCTGAACACCTGAACAATTTACAAGCTGTGGATATAGTGTTAGATTGTCATGATGGTGTTGAAAATAAAGAGAAGCTTCTTTATTTCATGAAGGATGGAAGTGTTAAGAAGATATCCATTCAGGAGCTGCAAGTTAAAACTACAAAGGAACTGAAATATGTTCATTATCTGCTCAAGTGGAAGAATGGAGTGTGCAAGGAATGGTCTGATATGATTCTGTCAACCATAAGGAGAAGATTTGATGAAGGAAGGAATTATAATGGTGATTATACTCCCATGTACTTAAATCTGAGAGATCAAGAAGTTGAAATGCAAAAAGGCAGTGCTGTTAAAGAAATGTCTTTTGGTATGAATCAATTGACTTTTAATCCTGATGGGAAGGAAATTGCTTATCTCCTGGTTGAAGAACATAATCTACAAAGAAGTTCCATTCAGAATCTCAGAGCAGCTATCTACCAGATTGATGAGGAAGATGAAGAGCTCAGAAATCTCAAGGAAAGATTGATTCAAATTCTTGAAGACAAAGAAGAAAAGTTATTATCAAACTTCTTGAAGATGAATCTGTTCTATCAAAGAATTTAAAAAGATAAGTTGCTACTGTTATTTCTTGTACATTTTGTAAATATGTTTTTGGCATCATTGAATCTAGGAATCTACACTTTATTTTACAAAGTATGAGATTGGGGGAGATTGTTAGATCAGGATTCAATGATCATCAGGATCCGAACTACTGATCAGAATTGTTGACGTCATCAGTATTGCACGAGCGTCAGTATCAGGATTGCTATCAGGATTGTGATCAGGATTAACATCAGGACTGGAAGCTGATCAAGATTACTATCTCAAAATAACTATCAAGTTCAGAAAATAAGGAAAGATGATTTGTCGGTTATTAGTTTATGGAATGAAGCTGTCGGTTAGGATATGTATCAATATTGTTTGTAATTGATTTGGTCTTATCTCGTAATCGATAGAGCAGCTGTGTGTACTATATAAACACAGTTTATGTTTTGATTTGTAATCAATCACATACACGAGTATCATTATACCTAGCAGCTTTCAAGAACATAAAGATTTCTTGAGAGAGTTTTGTAACAGTTTTATATCAGAATTAATAAAGCTGTTATTATTCATATTTGTGTTTATTAAAGTCGAGAATCTTATACAATTGTATTCAACCCCCCTTCTATAATTGTTATTTACTGGGCAACAAGGTTGAAAACCAACAACCTCTAATCACGGTCCTAGAGCCCTTAAAAGAGCCAAATGAAACAGAAACAAAAACTTCTACCCTTACTATACCAACCATTCAAACAACTGAGAGTGTAGAGGGAGAAAGTGCCAAAGCTGCACCAAATAAGGAGAAACGCCCTTCAACAACAGCTCTGCCTTTTGCTAAAAGAAGAAAACTTGAAACCAAGGCAACTGTTGAATCTTTATTACCATCTTTCACTGAGCCTCTAACTGATTTTTCTGAAGCTGATTGGGCAGCAATAACCAAAGCCATATCTGAACCCCTAACCCAATTTGAGGAAGGAAAATTGACGGAAGCATCTAATTCTCCGACCATATTATGGTCAGGATCACTGGATGAAGGTTCCTTAGTGAACCAAGAGTCTTCACTGACGTTGAGAGAAGGCTCTGACCTAAATGCACAATCTGAAGGGTCATTGCCTAACTCCCCATATGGAACATATCTGGATCCTGCGGGTACCGGGTCTGACATAGGTGCAGATCGGCAACTCGGTAACAATGAATCAATTTCATTTGAGGAGTTACCTGAGGAAATGTCTTCAAAGACTTTAGAGGGAGTTTCAGGGCCTCTGCTATCAATAGAGACTGATTCTAACCCCCCAAAGATTCAAACTCTGGATCCTGTTCAGGATAAATCATCGCAAGATGATCAACAACTTGGTTTAACCAAGGACGGGGACTTGTGAAGCCCCGTTGCACCACTGGTGACCTCCTTAAGGACGGCCACAATGATTTCACTTGCAGGTACACATAGAGCAAATGATTTGAGTGAAACGAAAGCACTTACACCTGGCCTGAGTGGGGAAGGAAAAATGAGTGAAACACCAACAGAAACGTTGAGTGAACACCCAAAGCCAAAAGTGAAGAGTGACACCCAAACCCTAATAAATGTTGATGATCTGCTACCGCCTACGGACAGGGAAATTCAAGTTCAATCCACTCTTAAGGAGATGACAGTCCATGACAGGGAGGGAAAACCTTTATTCAAAGTCCCTCTCAGACCTTCCTTTGCTCAAGGGATCTCCTCCGGTCAAGTTCATAGTTCTCTATCTTCAATTCAACAGAAAATTGACTTGGATGCAGCTAATTCCAGAAGAACGTATAGAGCTTTGAGCAGTGCATCTGGCACAATTACGGGCACAAAAGAGGCCGTGGACTCACTGAAAAAGGATACAATGGAAGAACTCATCGAGTTAAGAGCGGACATCAAAGACCTAAGAGATGGATTCACAAATGAAGTCCATGTAATATAGCAAAGTCAGGAATCTCTAACAGAGGACATTTTGGTTGTCCGTGATGCACAAGCAAAGGTCAAAGATACTATGAATAATTTGTCAAGAGTGGAGTCTCGCCTCAATAAAAGATTGGATAGAATCGAGCAGACGACCAACTCAAGACTAGACAACATGGACAAAAAGCTTGTTGTGATGGAAGAGATGACAAAAGACATTGTTCTTTATATGGAGAATCAAGGTGACAGTCTGGAGTCTATCTGGAATATGCTGAAAAATCAACAAGCTGGCCCCTCAACCCACTATGCAGAGGATAACTTCACGGAAGATTACTCAACTAAGGGGGAGAATGAAGCAGTAATGGAAACACCTATTCCGATAAGGCAGTACTGGATAGAAGAACTTGAGGAAGAAATTGAAGAGGAGTTTGACATTGTGAATGAGCCAACAATAGAAGAGCATGAACCATATTATCCAGAGCCAATTGATCATCCAATCATTGACGATATTATGGAAGAATCTGCTGAAGCAAACCCTCTGTCAAACGAACAAGAAGATGCCTTGGAGAGATTAAAAGTCGAAAAAGCTGAAAGAGAAGCATGTCAATCTCAAAAAGAGAAGCCCCAAGCAGTTCTGAGAAGTGAGAAGCTAAAGAGGTTCAAGATGTATAGTGAGATAAGGAAGAAGAAGTTAGATTTGACACAAAAGTAAGGAAAGGACTGTGAGATGGCTTATAAAACATTTTGTGGAGTTGAAGACGGATTAGAAGTCAATAACAACGCTGATGTGGAAGTGATCATTCAGGACATAAGAAGTGCAAATCAGGACACTCAGACTTATTTCACAGCATTGAGACAATCTATAATCTACCTGAAGGCTGGATTTATATCAAGTGGTGCCTGGAACATAATAATCAGTTTCATCAATAGAGGTACATTTGTGATCTCCACAAAGTTTTTTGAACAAAGAACATATACAAATCTGCAGGTGATACTCATCAAGATCCAAAGAAGCACAAAGCTAAATGAATTGCTCCGTGAGCATGTTAAGGAGATCTTGATGAAAGTCAGTCCAGAAGTAAGTGAAAACCCTCCAATGGTAAGATTTATGAAGAACGACATGTTCAGAATCTGCTATATGGATGAGGAAAAACTGAAGGATTACCCAAATAACTATCTAATATCAGTTGAAAAGTACTTGAGATCCACTGGATTCAACACACCAGAGAAGACAAGAGCTGCAGACACTCTAAGGAACTATCTCATGGAGAATATGCCTTTCTATAGGAAGAGAGTGGAACGAGGATTGGAAGTGCATCCCAGACTACCAACCATGCCAAAGAATAATCAGAAAGATGTCAGCATTTCATGGGTGTGGGCCGGAGTGGGTCAAGAGGTTGAATACATTGGAAGACATATCATAGGAGCAATCCTAAAACCCGGTGAACCACTACACTATTCAATTGTGATTGATCATCAAACAACAATTTCCGATCATGTAGCTGAAGAAGGTGAGATCCTTATGGACTGAAAATGAAGCAAAGAACTATCTGCTCAGGCTAGAGGAGCAACTTCATTGTTAAACTTTTTATTGTTCTTTGTAAATTAGATATCTGGAAATGTAAATATTTAATCCATAATGCAATTAATATTATTAATCTGTCGTACTTTAATTAGTTTCGTGTTTCCATTGATTAGTTGAGTTATCCTCTAGGTATTTGCTTGTCGAACTCTAACAATCAAATAGGGGGAGATTGTAAAGCATAATGTAACATAATATGTAACCGAGATAACTACAACTCAACACAGGAACAAGACATACAATAATATTAACTGAAGCACATGAATCCAAAAGAACAGAAGACATGGTAAACTCAAGAAATCAAAATATGGTATGTATTCTTAAAGTCCGTAAACAGGTCACGGAAAGAAGTTCATTAATATGTTCAGGCCTTAGTGACGAATAAAGCATCAAGTTTTTAATACTACAGAAGTATTTAAATGATACAGAGTTAGTACCAAAGGATTTCAGTGATTTTATAATGAAGAAACCAAGACGGCAAATGACTTGTCAATTGTATTGTATTGAAGACATAGAGGTTTTGATCAGTGTTAGTCATTTGTGAACAAGACCAGTTGCACTAAGCGTCAGCACAATTGAAGAAGATCAACATGTTTATCGTCTCAGAAAAAATTGATTTAAGTCAGAGCTGAAACATCCTGGAAGTTCAAAGAAAAATTGATAAGGTATGTTTAGGTTAAATTGAAGTGCAATATCCTTACTGCAATGAGAAAGAATCTTCAAGGATCAATATGCAATTAAAGACATTCGATAATTTTCCTTTTTGAAAACTATCGAAAGAGAAAAGAAGTTTTTGATAAAAAACCATCGAAGTGGTGAAAATCCAATTCGATAGTTTCTTAATGAGAAACCATCGAAGTGGATAAAATGATTATGTTTGATAGTTTTATTTATAAAACTATCGAACTAGTTTCAAAGAAACAAGTTATTCTTTTGGATAGATTTTATTTAAATCTATAGAATGAAAAGAAAAAACTTGTCTTCGATAGTTTTTAAATTGGAGTAGGTGAAATGCATTTAAGAATTGTCAGAGGTTGGTGAGGAAATGGACAGCTGAGATTTCATCCTAGCCTTCTATAGTTTTCCTAAAGACTACATTTTGTGAATTAAAGACACTGTCTTCATTAGTTTAGAAGTTGAAGAAGTTGCAGAAAATTAAATACGGAGAAAATTTAAGAGCTTAAGAATTTTAGAGAAGTTATTATCAGTGCCTTAAATTCTATCATTTGTATTGATTACTGTAACTTGAACTAATTGAAGCTAATCCCACGGATTAGATTTGTAGCACCCCTCGTGGTTTATATTTATAAAACGATATATTCCCCGACTCGTGTTTTTGATTTGGTTGATTTGATTTCGGATAAGAACACAAATAATTATCCGCAAACAAAATCGAATAATTTGTGAGTATCGTATTCAACCCCCCATTCTACGATACTTTGGACCTAACAAAATTATAATGCATTTTACAACGAAAGGATGAATGTCCACGAAAACCACTTTTGTGTTCTTGTAAGAAAAAATAAGGACAATTTGAATCATTAGATTTTAAATAATATTAAAAAAAAAGATTTTTTATTTAAAATAATAGCGTGAAATTAATCATTATATGAATAGAATCTACAAACTATTTTAGAAGATTCTGCTTAAATGACATACTAACCATTTATTTAATTTACAATTGCTATAACAGAAATGATCAAAAATACTATTTAAAAAAAAAATCAATTTTATCATCTTTTGAAAATATTTGAAAAATAGGATATGCAACCAAAATAACCAAATGCAACATGATTTTACGTTTTTCTGGAAAATAATTGAAGTCGATTGTGGTTGCATTTGGGGTAGAATTTGGTTGCAGATAAAGTTGCATTTGCTTTAATTAATGCAATTTGTTAAACAACTAATTATGCAACCAAACATAATTTCAATTGTTAAATTTTTAAAGTTAGATTTGTGGTTGATATCAATTGTAAAAATTGCAGATCATATTTTTGCAAATATTTTTTAAAACTCGTTATTTTCACAATTTTTTCAAAAAAGATAATTTTTTTGTAAAAAAAATTCTGAATTTAGGTATTTTCAAAAAAATCCCTTAATATTAAGCATTCGTCACAACTATAAAACGGATCACACACTCATATTTTTCAAAATTTTAATTAGTAAAGAGGAAAAGATAAAACAATATAATCGTACAATATCAAAATAAGTGTACAATTTAAAAGTGCGCAATAATTTTTCAGTTTATCAGCTGAACTATATGCTACATTGTGTACATTTATTTTATAAAAATTTGATCACTTTTTGTTGGATATTGATTAATAGCGCAATTGAATTATATCTCGGGTTTTTTACATTTCGCTCTTCTTCAATATCTTTTCCGATTTAAAATTTTCAATTTGCTTGAATCTGATTTAAATTTCACAATATGTTGTGGACTTGGTGCCTTGGTGGTACTGGTACTGAGAGTGTGATGTAGTTTGAGTTTAAAACATATATTTTTGTAAAATCAGGAATTTATTTATAATAATAAACGATGATATTTATATTTTATATTTCGCTTATACAATAATTTTATTATAAAATAAAGGGGGTGTATTCAGTTGAGATTAAGAAAATTAAGTGTATTTAATTTGGATTTGAAAAAATTATTAAAATTTAATGGTATTAAAAAATCCAAGACTTTTTTGGGATTTAATAAAATGATGAATTTTGAAAGTGCTAGTGTATTTTTTAAATTTTGAAGACCAAAATCAATGAGATTTTGATGAGTTTGTCAGAAATATATATTTCAAGATCTGACGGACTTTATATCAACTCTACAAGATTCTATATCAATTTTACAAGAATCATATCAATTTTACAAGAATCCGCGTATAATTAAAATAATTAACAATCTTGTAAAACCTGAATCAAATAGACCCATTTATATTCACGTTCAGGAAAGTTCGTAATAACATGGTGGTGATCATCAATCATAAATAAATAAATAAATATATATATATATATAGGCCATTGCTCCATGAAGAACACTCTTATATAAAGAACAATAAAGAACACCATAGAATCTTACATAAATTGCATGTTAATTCTAATTTTCTCACCAAAAAAGGTTTATTACGAATAAAAATAGAATCTAACAAAAAATTAGAATCAAATAAAACATGATTATATGTAATTTCATTGTGATAAATATATATACAAGATTCTGTACTTGATTCTATACTGGATTATATGTAATGTTTAATTTTTAAATTTAGATGAGATTCTACGTTAAATTCGATATGTTAGGCTT
Organism: Heracleum sosnowskyi; assembly: GCA_030848705.1. Classification (NCBI taxonomy): domain Eukaryota; kingdom Viridiplantae; phylum Streptophyta; class Magnoliopsida; order Apiales; family Apiaceae; genus Heracleum; species Heracleum sosnowskyi. The sequence goes on from CM061237.1 coordinate 30,187,073, forward strand.
AATTGTTGTTCAATTTTATGATTCTAATTTTAAAAAATCAATTTTTATGAAAAATAAAGTGTTTATGATGGTGTTCTTTATTGTTCTTTATATAAGGTGTTCTTCCTAGAGTGCAACTCTATATATATATATATATATATAAAAGGATACGCGAGAGGTTAGCTGATGTTTCTAAAATCGTCTCAATTGAATTTATAGAAAATAAGAGTTCGAATGTATAAGAAATATATATAATTAAATTTTTTATTGAAAATAAAATATGTGTTCAATATTATTCTCATACCGAGAAATACCGAGAAGTGTATGTATTTAAACATAAAAAGAATTCTCACGCGGGAACAATAAATTATTAAATTTTCTGTTTTGGGTCTATGTACACGTAAAATCTAAAGTATAGTCTCACCACTTTGTTGATGAGAGAGTATTTCATTAAAGAGAACTTTGTTAACTATTAAATTTAATATTCTTGATATAATATAAGAAAAAATATATTAATTTTTTTAAATAAAAATTATAATACCCTTGCAAAGTGCGATTTTATCGACTAATTTTTAATATAATATTCATGGACAAACTAATAATATTTATTGATATACATCCAATATTATTGTTACGGAGAATTAAGGGTGTAAATTGAGTCAAACTGTACGTGAGTTACTCGAACTCGATTCGTAAAATATTCAAATTCAGCTTGATAATCTTCGAGTACAGCTCGAGCTCGAGTTATTCCAGTATCTTATCGATCTGAGCTCGAGTTCCAAACTAATAGGCTCACGAGTCTAATTGAGTTTTTATTAATTTTAATCTGTGTTTATTATAAATATATTTCAATATAAACATTCAAATTTTTTATAATTAAGTTTTTTTATCGAGTCGAAAATGAGCCGAATTCGATTCGAACCGCGCGAAATAGTTCATATTCAAACTTTTGTCGAAATAATATAATTAAACTGATCCAAGATTCCAAGCGAAGCTCGAATGTACCGATTTTTTTATGAATCGACTTTCGAGTTTAAAATTTAAAATTCATTCGAAGTCGAGCTTGATTTCGAGCCAAATTTTTTAATCAAGCACAATTAAATAGAGCATTATTTTTAGACCCCAGAATTAAATTTGTACAATTTATCCACAAATTCATTAAATAAAAGTAGACACTATTTTAAAGGAGAAAGTTTGCAAGCAAATTGACAGCTGAAAGTCTAAGCCTATATCAAGAGCAGGGAAATCAGTTTTAATCAAGAATGTAGCTCAATCTATTCCGTCCTACTATATGACGTGTTTCTTAATTCCCAAAACATTGGTTTAAGATATAGAGAGGCAGTTTAATGCTTATTGGTGGAGTTCAGGGTCTGCTACTAACAAAGGAGTGAGATGGCTATCTTGGGAAGCTATGTCTATACCTAAATGCAAAGGTGGAATGGGCTTTCGAAACACGTATGGCTTCAATATAGCTTTGTTGGGAAAACATATTTGGAGGTGTATGCAAAGTCCGAATCTTCTGGTTACTCGAGTTCTAAAAGCAAGGTATTTCCCAAACGTGCACATCTTGGAAGCAAATAGAGGAATGAAGTCTAGTTTTGTTTGGACGGGCATCTGGCAAGCAAAAGAATCGTTAGCTGCAGGTTTTCGTTGGGTAGTTGGGGATGGGCAATCGGTTGTAGCAACGAGAGATCCCTGATTGGCTCAAAAGCATGATTTTAGAGTTGATAAGCTGCAAATGTATGAGGGCAGAAACGAGAAGGTGGCGACTCTATTCTACCCAGATTCTAAAAACTGGGACCCTGAGAGAGTTCAAGAATTATTTAGCAGTGATGATGCTGTAGCTATTCTGGCAACGAATGTGCCACAACGTCAAGTTGAAGATAGAATAGTATGGTCAAGGTCTACTGATGGAATACATAATGTGAAGACCGGATACCGTGTTTGGAAAAATCTTAATGCTAGTAGTTCTAACTGTGCTCAATCAGAAGGTTGGAGCCGTATCCGGCGTTTGTCTATCCCTCATAAAGTAAAGATTTTTATTTGGCGCTTTTGCAGAGATAATGTCCCAGTTCGAATAAGATTACGGAATAAAGGAGTATCCCTTCCTATAACGTGCCCTATGTGTAATATGGACATAGAACATATGCTCAACTTATTTTTTGACTGCCCATTTGCTTTAAGCTGCTGGCAATCAATTGATTTAAGTTATGATATGAGAGAAGTTCACTCGGCTACAGAATGGTTGCTGCAGAAAATTGCGAGTGCTAAACATAAAGAAGTCATCTCTATTTGTCTTGGCTTGTGGGGGATTTGGTTCTGGCGTAATAAAAAAGTCTGGCAACACCAAAGTATGAACCCAGCAATTGCTATGGAAAATACGTTCAAAATGTTTAAGGAATGGAAAGATGTTCGAACAAGAGATACAACGGGAAGTTCTGGGCATAAGGAGAGAGTATGCAGTTCCAAGAAATGGTATCCTCCAGAATCAGGGGGGCTGAAACTTAATGTTGATGCGTCTTTTTTCCCAGGGCATGAGTCCTTCTCAGTAGGAATGGCTCTACGCGATCAGGAGGGTAGGAATGGCTCTACGCGATCAGGAGGGTACTTTTGTTGGAGGTAAGTGTATTTCCCTCCCTCGACCAGCAACTGTGATGGAACTTGAGTGTATAGGAGTTAGGGAAGCGCTGTCATGGATAATGGAGCAGCCAGATAGAAAGGTCACGATCGAAACAGACTCGTTGCTAGTAGCTCGAACTCTGAATGGAAAAACAGTAAATTTGCTGGAGGTTGGTCATGTTATAGATCATTGCAGGTTGATGCTCCGTGGTTTACCGTCTGTTAGTTTATGTCATGTTCGAAAGCAAGCCAATAGGGTGGCTCATAGTCTAGCTAAGGTTCCCTGTTCGTTGAATTGCTCTATTGTGTTTTCATCTCCTCCTACTCACTTGATGGAGATTATTTTGAATGATTTGATGAAATAATGAAAGTCTTTAGTTTAAAAAAAAAAAAGAAAAAAAGAAAAGGTAGCCGGAAGCGACCAAACTGCATAAATCAGATATACAAAAAACCATCAATACACAAGTACAAGAAAGCCAACAGTTTAAACTAAGTAACCGACGTGTACTCACATACTTTTATAACACGTGTGTATGTAGGTCCCGTGGGACCCGTAAAAAGTGTTACGACCCGCGTACGTAGGCGGTAGTCGCACAATTGCACAATCCTTCCCGTCTCATATATCACAACAATCTCACTCTCATCTGCTCTGCCCTTTTGAACGTTCAAATTTACAATCTCTCTCTCTCTCTCTCTCTCTCTCTCTCTCTCTCTCTCTCTCTCTCTCTCTCTCTCTCTCTCTCTCTCTCTCTCTCTCTCTCTCTCTCTCTCTCTCTCTCTCTCTCTCTCTCTCTCTCTCTCTCGATGTAGTATTAAATTTTGACAGTGCTCCTCATTAATATCCGCTCTCGCTAGATTACTGTAAGTCACACTCTTCTACCCGTCTCTCTCTACATGTATATATTAATATCTGTACATAGCATGTAGATTGTGTCTATATTCTATATCTACTAGTAATAAATTAAAAATGTAGTATATGTGATTGTATGCAGGTGCTAGCAGCTTCTTCATCTTGTTTGGAAAATGGATAGACTTCGACGTCTCAGAATTTCAAACAAAAACGATCAAGGTCTATTTCTTTCTTATTTCTTGTCAATCTTTGTGTATTTATCATCTTTTTCTGTATGATTTAATTGTTTACATGTGATGTGATGCATATGAAAATGTGATTTTTTATATGCATTCTTTTATTTGCTTATATGTTTTTTAAACTTACTTTGTGAGGGGTGAAAACTCAATTATATTTTCGATCTCTCTCCTCATTATATGTATATACTTAACTGAATAGAAATATACTGTATGTGTTTTTTAATTTATTTTGTAGATTTTGATTGTATGTTAAAGAGGTTTTCAGATTTATCATCTTTCTTCATTTGGTCTCAGGTTACATAAGATTATTTCCATTAATTATTTTTCTTGCATTTTCTTTTTCTTTTTCTTTTCCTTCAAAAAAGGTTCTATGCAAGTCCTTCATATGAGAAACAGGTGGACATCCCTGACGGTTGGTAACAAGAGGTCGAGAGTTTGAGTCCGCTAATGTGTGTGTGACTTTGCATAATTTGTTTGTCTTCTCCATTCATATTGGCTTTTTAAGTAACCATAGCTCCACATGAACATGAAAGAGGCCTTCCAACTTCCAATATAACGCAACATTGAAAATCATTTATCTTTAAATGACTCTGCAGCAAAAAGAACTTGGTTTATTTTAGTTTGAATTTCCTTTGTGTTCCCAGTGTTATAATCGTCTTCATCTTATATGAGCTCATAAGTGACATTTTATTGTACGAGGTTGAGGATCTTAGATTGCATGATCTGCTTTTAGAGTTTAGACTGTTTGATGAGCTTTTGATAAGTGATGTTAGTTGACTTAGTATTCCTGGTTTGTTTGCTGCTTGTGTATGTTACATGGTTTGCCTTATCTATTTAAGGGAGATCTAACGGCCGTTATGTATTATAATATCAGGAGACCAGCATGTTTGCCAAGAAAAGTACAAGTCAAAGCTGCCATCATCGAGTTTGGTTGCTAGATTAATGGTGTTTAATGGCTTGAAATCTCAGAAGCCAATTCATAGGCAACATAAAAGCTCTGTGGAACACAATCTTCCGAGGACTTCACCCGTAGCATTGCAAGGAGATGCTCACTTGCTTGGAGGTAAATCAAATAAGAAGAGGTTCACTGAGCAGCCAGAGTGCAAGGACATATTTGAAGACAAATTTACAAAGTCAGGCTCCAATAAAGATACAATTCTGGAGCTTCTTGAGAAACCCAATACCTTGTTCTTAAAGCATCTGCAGGGTGTGCGAGAGTCTTCCTCTAGGTCTCTTTGCAGTCACCTGCCTATCCCAAGGCAATCCAGCCTTGAAATATCTGAAGCTAAAGATCAAAAAGTGAAGAGAAAGACTTCCAAGGGACATAACATCGGCTCTAAGAAGACACATGAGAATGGCATTCTGAGTCTATCTTCTACTCTTTCCAGTACTCGTGATCATCCCAGGCCATCAAAAATTGGGGAGGTGAAAGAGGGTACGAACAAAGGAACTTCAAGGATTGTAATACTGAAACCAAACTATGCAATGGTACGGGAAGCTCCTAACTTCTTCTCATCACATGATCCTTCACGCGTTAAAGTTTCTGGAAGTAGGAAAGCTAAAGGGAATATGAATGATAGGACAACGGATGAAGACTTTGTTGATGGCGTAGAGGTCTCAGCGTCTCGAGTTAGAGAGGATAAAAGAAAAGGCAAGAAACTTATTAAAGAATCAAGCGAGACTACACGCGTTATGAAGGAAACAGAAGCTAAAGGCACCTCCAAAAGGTTTAATAGAGATGTGCAAGGGGTTTTTACTCGCATGAGAACTGACTTTCCATTTAATATTAGAGAAATACCTGGGACGGGGGGCCTTCATGACTTTTCACAAATTGATTCAGCAAGTGAATCAGAAGTAATGAAAATGACATCTTATGATTCAACAGAATCGTTAATTAGCATCCAGGCCAAGAAGAGACTGCTGGAGAGGTGGAGAAAGGCTCAGAGAAATGAACATGTGAGAGCAAGTCGCAAGGGAAGCACGTTAGGTGAAATGCTCTGTATTCCGGAGGATAAGCTGAAGAATTTGGATGCTTCAAATGCAAGGCGGGATAGTCCTTTGGGCATTAGCAGCGCATATGGCTGGACGGACAAGTTATCCAAAATTAAACCAAGATCAAGATCAAGTCCTCCTCCTGGTACCAGAAATGAGGAACTATATGCAGAACGCATACATCGCAATGATGACAAGTTGCTATTGTCTAAAGAGGCCAGATATCAGAGTCAAAGTGATGAAGTACATGGTAATTTTACCAAGAAAGAAGATTTTTCATCCAAAAATTCAAGATCCAGCAAGAGAAAATCACAGTCTCGGCACAGACGTGCCTATAATTCCTATGCTTTACTGGAAAGCCATATTAGTTGTTATGAGACAGACCTTATGAAGAATGACTTTCCAGAAGAAAAATATATGGTTCCTCCTCCTGTTACCAGCACTTTCGGCACAGGGGCAAGCACCACAGTTGAGTACTTAACTGCTTCATCTACATTTTCTGATGCGTGTTACCCAGATATCTCTATAAGCATGCTAGAACGATGTGATTCCTCTGGTGCCGGGCAAGAGCATTATCTAAAGGTTTGATTATATGCTTTCCTGATGATATATTCTTTTTAAAGATTATGTTTAACTCATGGTCAACAATTGAACTCTGGCAGGCATTGTTTTAAATTATGTGCAACCTGTTCTTATGCATAGAACTTTTGCATCCTTTTTAACATTGCATATATCATATCTCTACATACCTTGACTTTCTGAAAGTATTATAATTGGAATGAGTTATGTATGCATTGCTCCAGGTCCTATATTTCTCTATCCAGGTGTTGATTTCTGCGGAGATTATGTTTTTTGATGCCAGTAATTTTGATAAAATTATTAAAAATTCTATAACATACTAGTAACATAATTCTTTTGTAAGCGGTAATGGGTAGAATTGAGATACTTTGCAAAGTTATAAGTAGATGATTAGGATACTCAAAATGCTTTAAGACTTGTAGAAAATCACCGTTGTCTTGGTTCCATCTGAAAAGTTATGGGAGTTGTGGGGCGTATTCTTTTCATTCTCTTGCGATATTCTAAGCTACATAAACAGAGTTCCCATAAAGTAAATGAAGGCCTCCTATCTTTCTTTTCAACATGTTTATGAGGCATTGACATTGATGTTGTGTTTGGTTCGTATGAATGAAATTTGAGGGTATGAAATGAAATTTGAACTATATTATGGGTAAATGTTCAAAAGTTCTATTCTTCCTTCATTCCATTCCTGACAATCTAAACTAGCGCTCGAACCCTGCAATTTGAGAAGGAATGCTCTATTATCTATCATATCCATTTTCTTCCCAAATCTCATAATTGAAAATCTGCGAATACTCATTAATTTTTCAAATCTTCCCTCTGACCTCCAGTATTTCCCTTCAATCTCATTCATTCCGTTCCATTTTTGCCCACCAAACTGTTCCACTTCTTTTGGCACACTTTCCCGATGAATCAAATTACTTGGGTTAGTGAGATGGTTTCTTCCCTTTGATGTACCCCAGTCTTACAAAAATTTAATGTGAGATGGTCGCATCTGCCTATCCCAAGATAAATATATAAACATCAAATTTGCACAAGTTTGCAATAATGATTCACAAATTTTTAGTGAACCCACATAGTTTGGACTCAGTTACAGACGGAGTGCCGGACACAACATGGATCCAAACTCTAGTAGGTGACGGGGAACTCTTACTTATTTTGGACATAGGTACGGGGACACTATAATTTCTCTAACAAAAACATATCTCGGATACGATACATGTCAAAATTAAACACAATGCTCAAATCAAATATAATTCTATAAAAGAGTTCGCAAACAATGAATGGCTAAATGCTTTCTTGAACCTATCATATTAGATCTCTCTTGTAAATAATGTCTCAACATCAATACCTTTCTATTGTTCTCCTCCCTTTTTTTTGCTTTCTAAGATATATTCTCTTTTTGCATCCAAGTTTATCTTAGATGTGATCTTTCACTTGGTCAAAGAAACTTTGTTTGAAGTGGGAGTTAAAAGATTTTTTCAAAACAATTTCTGTATATTAATTCACATCAATTAATAACAAGGTAAATACATTTCTCGTTTGTAGTCCATTCCTAATTTTCCCGTGATGTATCAATGCTATAGTATAGTAATTTACAGACAAATATTGTAAATCAAACCATTGCAAACAGACGTAATATGTCACACTCAGAAGTAAGGTTTGAGCAAGGTGAAATGTAAGTATACCATACCTGGAAGTAATGGGATGAAACATTATTTGGTCAAGACATGTAGGCAAAGTGAAACAATATAAAAGACCCTAAAATGGTATGTAGGTGGAAATACACTACCTATGCCTACCAAAAGCATTTCTAATTACAAGGCCAAGAGACCTTCCCTTCGTAAATCCTGAAAACACTTGAAAACGCGGCTATTGTATTTGACGGTTCCCTAACCTTCACCCACTATAATATAATTTTACAACAACATGACATGGTGTAGCAAAGAATATATTTACAAGGTTCCCAGACTTTAGTCAACATACTCTTTTGTCCTATCTTAAAAAGCTACAAGTTCGATGGGCGGTTGAGGAAAAATGAACAAAATGTTGAGATTTTATGCATAGTAGAAAAGTTTTAGGTTTTAGATAAAACACGCATTGCGTGCGCGGGAACCCTATGATCATGATATATAAGCAAATGTTCCTTATTTGTGTTTAGAGAAATCATTTAGCATCAAAAGAATACATTAGTTGGGTATCAGTTAAACTTCTACCACTTACTTTTCAAAATTCAAACTGCATGTAATGTGCTAGGAAATGTAAAATCGATGATAATTACATTTCAAAATTTGCATTTGTGTCTTCTGACATTGGGGTGTCAATTGAATTCAATGCATTCACTTTAAATGCCTCCATGAAGCAAGTTGTCTCTTGTAGGCGACACACTTAGTAGCAAATTTAGAAGATGTCATTCTTCTTTGGGCAATAAAAAAGGTATGTCAGATTACGATCCCATGCATACTAGAATAGTTTTCAGGATTTAGATAGAGACGCGTAATGCGTGGACACCCCATAATTATAATACATAAGCATATGTTCCATATTTGTGTCAAGAGAGATATTTGTTATTAAATGAATACATAAGTTGGGGATTCTGTGCCAGGTAAACTTCTAGCAAAAAGTTTTCAATGTGTTGAGAAACGTAAAAACCGCAATAAGTACATTTCAGATGTTATGCCTTTGTATCTTCCTTGGTTAAATTCAAAGCATCAACAGTATTTTAAGTTAATACCATGTGTAACAACCCATTGTCAAGTCTAGGGGTTTAATGAGTATATATCTTTCGATAAATGTACAGCCGCTTAAAAAATTATAGCCATTGGTTGTAATCTTGTGGTTACGTATCCATCTTTGGAATAATCATGTCATTCTGACATGTTAGTGTATCTGAGTAGTTATTGTTTGTTAAAAAAAGGTCAGTCATATGTGCACTTCAAGTTAAATTTTATGTATGATTTTATCATTACATTAATATGTTTCTTTAGTGTTTTGCATTTACTCTGATTCATCGATTAATATAGGGATCATCATATAATCCATCTGAAGAATTTTGCTATTTTGCAGCACTTAGGTGCTGAAGCAGAATCCTCAGGAAGATCGAAGGAGGCTGACCCCAGTCCAATTTCAGTTCTGGAAGTTACTTCCAGAGAAGATGTATCCTCAGGTACTGAACACTTTAAACAAGTTAGCGTTGACCTTCATGGTAACAAATTAAACCACCACCCTCTGATTTTTTTTGTTGGTTATGAGACTAGTTTAATTTGGTAAAGTAAATCGCTTGAAATGGAAGATAAAGCAATCTTAACAAAACTACAGACTAACATTAATTTACACACATGCATACATATATACGATAATATTAGAATAGCTACTGATCTAAGCACGAACAGAAGTTAGCCCATGTTATTCTTGCTCCACTAAGGGAACTATAAATACCGCTGCTAACTAGAAAGCATGAGTTACTCTGACAGGGGTCAAAGATGCTAAAGCTTAACACTGCAACTAAGGTGGGGTGACCTAATAATGTTGGCCATATTTCGCGTGGTGTTGTAAGTCTTCACATGTTATTCTGTTTAATCAAAAACACGTGCAGGACGTTAATCTCCCTAGGGTATCTATCTGGCACAAAATCGTGTCACTCTGACCAGAAGTTCCTCTCTGAATTTACTGACTTTTCTATTGAGTGCTTTCAACATGTATCCTCTTTAGGAAATGTTTAGTATCTGTAAATTTCTGTTCAGATTAAAATTTTGCTGGTGAAAGCATTGTTGTTTGAGGGATACAGGGATTGACCAAGTAGTAGTGGTATTTTCTACCAGCAGGTTGATGTAGATTCGGTTCCTGACAGAGGGTTGTTGCCCAAATATATACGTGTGGTTTTATATAATCTGTGTTGAGAACATCACTCTTTTGCCTGTGGAAATATGCATATTTGATTCTTATTGGAGTAATGATAAATATTTCATGCTGTCTGTGCTGTTTGAGTTTCTGAACTAAATTGTTTCCTCGAGTGTTAGAGACTTGTATCTTCATTCTAATTATTTTTCATGCTTTGCGCTTTTTCTAGATCTCCGAAAGCAGCTTTCTCTGCTCAGCAGGGAATCAAAGACAATCTTTGATGCACCAATGCATATCGAAACCGACTTTGCTGGTGAAGGATCGGGCCTAGCAGCAGATGACGAAGAGATAGTTGTATCTGAGTGCTGGGAATCTTTCTACATTGCTGATGTTTTAATTGAATGTGGTCTTTATGATTTGGATACCTGTATATTCATGCCAATTTTAAAAGGTCCAAATCACCCTCTTGGGCCGTGGGTCTTCCACAATCTTGAGAAGAAGTACTGTAATGAGATGTCTGCACCGAAATATGAGAGGATGCTACTTTTTGATCGTATACGTGCAGCAGTTTTGGAGATTTCACAGTCGCGCATGAGTCCCTGGGTGAAGCCAGTGACAACTGAATTGGGTTTAAAGTGGCCGAAATGTGAGCTGAGGAATGAACTGCATAAGTTGCTGGCAATCCAAGACACAGAAGTCAAAGAGGTAATATCAGGAAAGGTAATTGATAAGGTGACATATTGGGGGGATCTTAGAAATTCAGTTGACATAATAGGTACAAAAATTGAGTGGTCTCTGACAAATGACCTGCTGATGGAACTTGTATTCGAATTGCAGTTTGATGTGTAGTCATAGACACATAGGGTGGGGGTATATTTTTACAACAGAAAATTAGGATACTTAGTGCTGGGGTATATATAGGAAGGATTTTAAAGTGTTGGTTTATAAGTTTTAATGAGTTGCATTTGGATTTTGATTATATGTTTTGATTCCTTTCATTCTGGTTTTTTAATGTTCTATTCTCTGTCAGTCTGTTAACTGTAGTGAAAAGGTTTGCTGGTTTTTTCGGAACAAACCTGCAAATATAGTGTGCATGTGAACTTGAATGTTCGAGTCTGGCTGCAACTTGAAAAGAAAATTTCTAGTAGATTCCTGCTGTGATGGATAATCTATCTAAATATCTGTACTATGTTATTCTATATCTATCTCTACGGTGAATGGTAGATAGCAGCAGGTTGGGAATAGTAATATCAAAGTGATCTTACTATCCAGGTCTCCATGTGTTCATAGTAGTATTATGATTCTATTTTGATTATAAACTTTCTTTTTCTTTTTTCCTCCACTCGCTCTTATTCTCAAGTACTACTAAGATTAGTAATCAAGTGCCACCTTGGATATTATCCGCTCTCATTTCTGTTGTCGCAACTTTACTCCAAGTACCCTCTCCAACTTGGATATCATCTGCTGATTTTGGCATAGCTTTCCCAGATACATACTCTTGGATTATTTGTGACTTATTGTTAATCACTGGACTGAGTTGCGCCTGTTTAAGTATTTTTATCCATATGAGTCTGCACAATGTTTTTCTTCAGTTGAGCAGGTGCACGATTGTGAGCAGGTTACATAATTTGATTAAAAAAAACATATTTTAAGAGCTTTTATGTTTGTTATAACTTGAATAAGATACAGAGAACAGAGAACGGGCTCAATGTTAATATACATGTGTTAGTACATGGAGAACAGATATGAAATTACCCAAGGGAAAATAAAAACATCAATCATCTTGTCACTTGATTTTTTTTTCAAAATTAATGAAAGTTTTAGTGTTGGGTTCCAAACGAGTGTCAATCCTTGACGTAGCGGAATAATACCTGAAAAAAAGACTTTTATTATGTAGAACACACATCACGTTCTACCGTCATAAGTTATAAGCAATAATACAAGACAATAATTAAAGTAAATACAAAGAAGGAGGAATTTTGTTGGCTAAGTGAAAGAGCCTTTTTTCTTATATTTATTGATACGTATGTTTTGTAGGCATACAATATCACAATCATTAACACCTAGTTAATTAACTACCGTTTACATGTCTCAATAACCATGTACATGGTTTAAGAATTAACCTGTTGAGGTCTACGCCCGATCACTGTTGGGCTGACCGAAAGATATGAAAGCCCATTGGTGTGGGTGAAGCCCATCATTAAGTTGACCTGAATTGAACTTAAAAGCCTGCGAGGACCGATGTCATAGGTTCTTTACGAAGGCCCATATCAAGCCTGCAGCTAACGGCTCGAATATTGAGTCAAACACCGACTGCCCACGTGTGAGGAGGATCCCACATCCCAAACGTGGGGATCGGGAAAAACTGGTAAAATGAATAATCAAGTTTGAGTTCATTCATTCATACACAGAACAATTACAATATTCGTATGTTCCTTTACTCACAAAAAACCAGTTTAACTGATTCTCACGCCAGAGGTGAATCGGGGGGCACATCACTCGCATTCTTCTCATTACAGGTCTGACCGGAAGACTGACGGCAAAAAACTGGTTCCAACATTTGGCGCCGTCTGTGGGAACGTACGATTTATTTGTGATTAAAGCTTACTATCATCATGACAGTAGATAGACCGCCTGGGTTCGACAATTCAGGCCGACCGGGAAGTTCAACCACTGTCACATCGTTGATCAATAGTACGCTGAACTTTGACTCTGTGGGGGACGACAAACCTATGTCGACCCCTGAAGAACAAAAAGATTTACTCCTTAAGTGGAGACAAGAACAAGCCGCCAAAAAAGGTAAACAGCAAGAGTCTGATCAGGCGGCGAAAGAGGCTCAAATACGAGCAAAGAAAAGGGAGGCTGACCTCCTGAAACTACATGCCCTTAGACTCCGAAGGGAAGAGATTGAGATGGAGGAAAAGGCTTTGAGAGATTCGGTGGCGGTAGATGAAATACCGTTGATTGAGCTTGAGACTCAAAGGGAGAAACGACCCCATAACGATGAAGACGAGTCGACAGACTCCGAATCGCGTCATAGGAGGACCCGATCCAAAATCGTAGTGTCCTCCGAATCAGAAGATGAAGACGACCCTCATGTTAAAAGTCGTCTTAGAAGAATGGAGAAGGCCATGTCCGGAGAAAGGAAAGTAAGTCACGAACCGGTCATAACAAAGGAGATCGAACAATACCGACCTCCCCCTGGAAGACAATTTCCAAAAATGAACGAATTTAATGAAAGAGGTGATCCCGAAGACCACTGCGAGAAATATGAGTCACTGATGACGGGTATGGGACACTGTGATATTATGATGTGCAAAATGTTTAAGACATACTTGAAGGGAACAACGATGATGTGGTATCGCTCGCAAAGACCCCGATCGATCAGCTCTTACGATCAGCTCAAGAGGAGATTCTTTCGGCATTACTCCCATCTATGCAGAAGAGAAAAGGATACCGAAGCGCTGATCCACTGCAGACAGAGACATAACGAAGAATTGGGGGACTACCTAGCCCGGTTTAAGGAGGAAGCAAGGATGGTTACTAACCTGGATAAGGTGAAGGCTGCAGGATTCCTCACCGCTGGACTGGACCCTGTTAAAGGTAAGAAGTTACAATCTTCTCTTTATGATGTTCCTCCTAAATCCCTAAATGAAATATATTTAAGAGAAGAGGCCATTCGAAGAAAGTTAGAGTCAATTTGAGGCTCTAAAGATAGCCGAAGGTATGAAGGCTCGGGAAAAGACGACCGTAGAGGTCAGGGAGATATTAAAAGCAGGCTAAACAACACAAGGCCATACAAGGGTGCTGAAAGAAGGCGAGATAGAGATAGCACAGTGTTCACCCCTCTTAATACACCTATCTCGAAAATTCTCCACGAAATAAAGGGAAAGCCAGGTTTTGTTCGGCCATCCAGGTTAAAGACCCCGGATCACAAGAAAAATGGGGACAAATATTGCGACTACCACAAAGACAAAAGACATAATACTGATCAGTGTTACCACCTGAAGAAACTGATCGAAAAGATGATCAAAGGTGGAGAGTTGAGTGAGTTTGTGGGTGACTTGAGAAGTAAGCTAGACTCCAAGGAGAAGGGCAAAGATAAAGAGCCCGAAGATAAGGAAAGATACCGAGGTGAGGTTAGAACCATATCAGGGGGTACGGTTATGGAACGATGCAGCAAGACTGCCCGGAAGAAGTATGCCCAAAAGGTCTACAGCTTATACGAAGCCAATGTAGTCAAACAACCTCTGCCCATCACTTTTACAGAGGATGACTATAAAGATGTGATATGACCACACGAAGACCCACTCATCATCAACCCTATCATAGGCAGTGTTCTAAAAGTCGGCGATTAATCGGGATTAATCGCCGATTAATTGCTAGACGGCGGGTCACCGAACTGATTAAGCGAAAATCGGTGAATTAATCGTTTTTTCGGAAAAACGGTCAAAAATCGGCTGAATCGGTCAAAAATCAGGCTAATTATTAAAAAATAGTTAAAATTTAAAAAAATAATTAAAAATTTTAAAAGTAGAAACTTGATTAAATAATAGAAAAAAACATTATTTTTGTACATATAATTATAATTTTAGATGCCTAAATCGTAAATTCTCTTAATTTTTTCTCTTAAATTGATCTCTAATTGAAAAGTTAAACCTTCAAAATATTATTTATTACAATTATATAACATTTTTAACATATTTACATAAATATATGATAATAACATATGTTTAGTTGAAATAACGAAACAATTATATATATATATATATGAATATAAATGTATATAAAAATATTATTAAATTTATTCCGATTAATCATTCCGATTAATCCCCGATTACCCAATTAATCCCTGGACGGTGCCTTCACCGATTAACTCCGATTCCCGCTTTTTACAACACTGATCATAGGAGAGAAAAAAATATGGAAAGTGTTAGTTGATGGTGGTAGTTCGGTCAATATCCTTTATCACAGGACGTATTGTAAGATGAATTTGGGAGGTAAACAGCTGGAGCCCTGTCATGAAGCCCCACTGTATGGCTTCGGAAACCAACCTGTACCGATCGAAGGGACAATCACTCTTCCTATTGTGTTGGGCAAAGCCCCTTATACTGTGGAAAAGGAGGCCAAGTTCTATGTGGTACGAGTAGACAGTCCCTACAATGGCATTCCGGGAAGGCCAATCCTCAGCGCTTTCCAAGCCGTTGCTTCTGTTCCTCATTTGAAGTTGAAATTTCCAACTGAGCATGGTATAGGAGAAATGAGAGGTGATCAAAAAGCCGCTCGAATTATAATGTTGGAAGATCTTGAAAAAGATCAGGACGTGAAAATGACTGAAGGGGGGAAGAGGAAACGAAATGAAAATGATGCTGGGGGCAGTCATCAGACGATGAATATTGAGTTAGAGAAGTTTGGAGCAAACCTGTCCAATCTCATAGCCGAACCGGCTGCAGAAACCGAAGAGGTAGAGTTGTATGTTGGGCAGTCATGGAAGATGATTCAAATAGACAAGAACATGGAGCTTGAACTGAAAGAGAAGGTTATTGAAGTAATTAGACAATATCATGACGTGTTCGCTTGGGGACCTAAGGATATGCTTGGACTAGATCCTTCGGTGGCAAAGCATTGTCTTAGTGTGAACCCTGATGTAAAGCCGGTTAAGCAGAAGAAAAGAAACTTTGCCATGGAAAGGCAACAAGTAATTCAGGCCGAAGTGGAAAAACTGCTAAAGACCAAGTTTACCGAAGAAATTGAGTATCCGGACTGGTTGGCGAACGTGGTAGTGGTCAAGAAGTCGAACAACAAGTGGAGGATGTGTGTAGATTACACTGACTTGAACAAAGCCTGTCCGAAGGATCATTATCCCTTACCAAATATTGACCAACTGATAGACGCCACTTCGGGTCATCAGGTACTTAGCTTTTTGGACGCCTTCTCTGGATATCACCAGATTGCAATGAATGCCGAGGATATTCCGAAGACAACATTCATCACCCCAAAAGGCATGTATGCATACATCAAGATGCCCTTCGGGCTGAAGAATGCAGGGGCAACCTTCCAAAAATTGATCAACAAGGTGTTCAAGGAACAGATCGGTCGGAATATGGATTGTTACGTGGATGATATGATCGTGAAATCCATGTTCAGAGATCATGCGGAGGACTTGAAAGAGTGTTTTGAGACTCTGAGAAGGAACAACATGATGATTAATCCAAGCAAATGCACGTTTGGGGTTTCGAGTGGTAAGTTCTTGGGATACATGGTGAGTGCCAGAGGGATAGAAGCCAACCCTGAAAAGATAAAGGCAGTGATTGACATGGAGGCACCGAAAACAATCAGGGATATCCAGAAATTGACTGGACGATTGACTGTTTTATGGAGGTTTATTTCCCGATCGGCTGAAAAGGCACTCTCATTCTTCGAAGTGCTTCGGGGGTCCAAAAACTTTGAGTGGGGACCGGACTGCCAAAAGGCATTCGAGGAAGTTAAGGAATATTTGGTCAAGGCCCCACTCCTTATGAGACCTGACCCTAAGGAAACACTACAACTTTATTTGGCGGTGAATGACTGAACGCTGAGGGCTGTATTAGTTAAGGAGCACGAGAAGAATCAGCACCCGGTATTCTATGTCTCGCACATGCTGAAAGATGCAGAAACGAGATACCCGAACGCAGAAAAATTCGCTTTTGGGTTAGTAGTGGCATCAAGGAAGCTATGCCATTACTTCCAGGGGAGGACTGCACAAGTAGTGATCGATCAACCCCTGAAAAAGATACTTCAGAGACCATAAGCTTCGGGCAGAGTTGTGGCTTGGTCGGTCGAGCTGGGAGAATATGACTTGGAGTATGTGCCCATGACCTCCATCAAAGCCCAGGCGTTGGCTGGTTTCTTAATGGAATGCTCTTTCACAGGACCTAAAGACCTAGCACCGGAAGAACAGCTCATTCAGGCCCCTGGGAAATGGAAGCTCTTTGTGGACGGGTCGGTCACGAAGACTAAATATGGGGCAGGAGTGATCCTCACCAGCCCTGATGGTTTCGAGATACGCCAAGCTATCAGGTTCACTTTTCCCTTAACCAACAATGAGGCCGAGTATGAACCATTGTTGGCAGGACTCACTTTAGCACGGAGCCTGGAAGTGAAGCACATACGGGTGTTTAGAGATTCTATGCTGGTGGTGAAGCAGTTTTCAGGGGAATATGGACAAAAAGATTCCCGAACGAAGGCATACACAGCCAAGGTACGTGAACATGCACTTCATTTCGAATCGTTTGAATTAAACCAAGTGGCCAGGGAAAACAACAGCCGAGCGGACGCTCTGTCTAGACTCGCCTCAGCAGAAACCCAGAACCTAACAGGGTCAATCTATCTGACCGAAGTGAATGTACCCTCTATTGACAAGAAGCAATGTTTGGAAATCCATCAAGGGGTCAATTGGATGACTCCCATCAGAGCCTTCTTGGAAAAGGGAACCTTGCCACTGGATAAGAAGGAAGCACAAAAGGCGAGGTATCGGTCAGCTAGCTACACCTTAGTAGAGGGACAATTATTTAGGCGGTCGGCTACTCAACCACTCCTGAAATGTCTTGCCCCCGAAGATCAGAGGTTAGTCTTGGAAACAGTGCACGAAGGAATTTATGGGGAACATCTAGCAGGGTGGTCGTTAGCTTTCAAGGTATTGAGACAGGGATTCTTTTGGCCGATCATGAGGGAAGACGCCAAGAATTACTCCAAGAAGTGTAAACAGTGCCAGTTGTTCAGTACTGTACCGAAACAACCTCCAGATGAAATGTCATCGGTTCTCAGTCCTATCCCTTTTGCCATGTGAGCGGTAGAAATTGTGGGGATTCTACCCACTAGCACTAAACAAGCTAAATACTGTATTGTAGCCATCGATTATATGACAAAGTGGGTGGAAGCTCGGCCATTATCTGCCATAACTGAGGAGGAAGCAAAAACGTTTATGCTGGAACAGGTAATTCTGAGGTTCGGTATCCCGATAGTTTGCGTATCTGATAATGGAACCCAGTTTATTGGAAGTAAGTTCAGGAAGTTTTTGGCCAAGTTCGGGATTCAACAAAAGTTCAGTTCGGTCGGGCATCCACAAGGGAATGGAGCTATTGAAGCGGCAAACAAAATCATCTTCGATGACATTAAAAAACGACTAGGGGACGCTAAGGGTATGTGGGCCGAGGAGCTGCCTTATGTTCTTTGGGCTTACCGAACCACCCCTAGGTCCTCGACTGGAGAAACCCTGTTTAGGTTAGCATTTGGAACAGACGCGTTGATGCCTGCATAAGTTGGTATGGAATCTTACCGAACACAGGTGTTTAATGTGGAAAACAATGAGTTCGGACTTCGAGCAAACGTACACTTGGTGGTCGAAGAAAGAGAGGCCGCTCACCAGCGTAATGTCCGATACCAGCTTCAAGCCGCTCAGTACTATGATGCCGGAATAAAGAAGAGATAGTTTCAAGTAGGAGATTTTGTCCTTAGAGAGCTAGCAACTTCTATGCCGACAAAGCAAAGGAAATTAATGCCAAATTGGGAAGGCCCCTACACAGTAGTCGAAGTAGTTCGGCCAGGGACACATAAGTTGTCTGGACCGGACGGTTCCTTGATAAAGAACACTTGGCATGCTTCAAGCCTCCTTAGGTTTTACCAGTAAGCTTACTGGAAATCCCCATCTCACCAGTACTTTTATTTCAGCATGAATTTAGTATTTTTACTTCAGTATGATTTGATTCAGTACTTCTACATCTGCAACAATGCCTTGCATATTTCGATAGCATGTATGACAATTGAATTGGTTTCCAATAGCATATATGCATGATTGATATTAACGCACATGTAGATACAAATTTGGTAAGCCCATACTTAGGGGCATTTGAAGAAATTTTTTGGCATCGGGCATATATTGTTAAATATTTAAACCAAATTGTATGTCTATTACATATCAACTCTTCGAAATACTAAGAGGATACACCATACCGAAGAGGCACGACGAACAGACGTTCAAGCCAAAGGTAGACAAAATAAAAAATACCAAGGCAATTTATCAAGCCGAAGAGGTATTATGTAGAGAAAATGTTAAGGTAATTTATCAGGCCGAAGAAGCGTTATACAAAAAAAAAGGTGCTAAGGCAGATAAAAGCCTAAAAATGCACGAAGATATAGGTGATCAAGCTAAAAGGACTTTACACCACATAAGAAAAATAATGCAAAGGCATACGAATAAGACCTAAAAGCAGAACAAAAATGGATGCCAAAGAAAGCTAAAATAACACTATTTTAAGCTAAGGCAATTCAATTAATAAAAAGCCCAAAGACAAAGTTAAGCCTGAAGGCAGTACAATTAATTACATGTTTAAATGAATGATAATTAATCCGACAAGTCGGACTCATGATCAGAGCTGACCACCGGAGGAACATCAGGCTCTTCAGGACGCCCGATGGGATCCTCCATGCCTTCCTTCAGGAGAAGCTTATAATCCATCCCCGAAGCATGGGCCTTGCGAATCACTTCCTCATAACCAGTTGTAAACCCCCGGTCTTCGGATAGGACTACCAATTTCTGGGCTTTCTTCTCAGCTCGTCGGGAAGCCCTCAGCTTGGCCTTAACCTTCTCCAGACGAACGAAAGCAGAATCGAGGTCAATCTTGACACTGTCCCGATCAGTCACCACTTGGGTCAGTCTCTGCTGCAACGAGGAGATTTCCTTGTGCAAGGCGTCCCGTTGGCCCTCAGCGGTCTCGGCCCTCTCTTCGGCCAGTCTCAGTCCTCGAAGCTGTAAGTCCAGGTCCTTGACTTTTTGCTCCACAGCCGCAGCCCAAGGAACATCCTAGGAAACAAACAACAGTAAGTCTAAGTGGCAAAAAACCAAAAAGAACGAAGGAAAGTTATGAAGACTTACCATGGTAATATGCCCTAGCAGTTCAGAACAGGCAGAAGACGCCCCCGCCCGATCATATACGGAGCGGTCCTTGGGAAGAATAAAGGCACGACACATATCCGTCCCTATCTCCTTAGCCGCCAAGGGAGCTTCGGCAGCGAATCGATCGGTAGTCACCATCAACCAATCAGGTTGGTAGGTAATGACCGATTCGCCTTCAAGGCCCCTTTGCCGCTTTTGGGCAGCATTGGATCCCAAGCCAACCGGAGGCGAAGCGGGACTAGAATCTGGGACAGTGGAACCAATGATTTCCAAGTCGTCTGAGGGAGGAGGAGAGGAACGCTCCATTCGAGCCCCTGAAGTAGCTTCAACATGAACCTCAGGAGGAGCTTCAGTATTCTGCCTCGCCGCCAGATCGGCAAGCCTTTTGGCATTTTTATCCCGAGCCCTCTGGATCATTTCCGATCTAGTAGACACTGCAAGGCAAGGAAAGTCAATGTTAGAGGGCAAGAAATAGTAATGCCGAACAAATAAAAATTCGAAAAGAAATATGCCAAGTAAATTTTATGTTACCGGTACCCCATAAGGCCCGAAGCCAAGTTTGATCTCCACTAACGATCAAAGGAATTTGGTTCAGCTCTTGAGGTTCGCACAACTTAGCATAATCTACTCGATCTATGTCGCTTAAATCGGGCGCGATAATGATAACTGGATCAATCTCTTGCCACACTGAGTATTTGTATAGTTTGTGACCACTGATGAAGAACCAATGGTCGTGCGTTCCTTTGTTGCTAGAGTTGGTAACCGCCCACTCCGGTCGACCGGTTCTTCGGGATAATTGATAGAACCCTGCACTTTTAGCATTCTTCCTAAAGTTGACGTGATGCAGGAGCAGGGAAAAGCGCGGCTTTACCCCCGCCTTCAGACACCTACTCTGGAAAGAATTAATGTGGATAAAGGTATTAGGGTCTAACTGGTCGAGGGCGACCCGTGTATATTTGATAAGTTTTTTCAAAACGGGCAGAAGAGGTAGTCGAAGGCCGCAGAAGAACGCCTTCTCCGAAATCCCGAGAGCGACCCCGCCATACTCTTCGTCCACTTCGGGTGTATGGTAGACAAGATCAGTTTCATCGGCTTCGTATGTATGAAAGAGTGTGGTAGGAATATCAAACCTCTTGGCCATCTTGAGAACTTCCTCTTTCGTAAGCACAAAATTCAAGTTGGCCGAAGAAAATCTGGCGGCACCGAAGTGCGCCATGGCCGAATAAACGGGTCCGAATTCTACGGGTTGGTCCATATCCTGCAAGGACAAAAAGGGACAGAATTAGCCTTGTACTCAGACGATTTAAAAGAATATGTATACAAGGGATTAATTTGCTGACAAAAACCGAGAACATAGGGCTGGAATTGGCGGAAAGAAGCCCTACGGGTTGAAGAAAGAGGAGGTTTTGCATATTCAAGAAAGTCCGAAGGGTGTTCTAGAGCATAAGGAAGGACTGAAGAGTGTTCTAGAGGTATGAGTGCTGACAGAAGGGTGTTCATGCCTAAAGAGCTACCCAGAAATTAGCCTAATACCCAGAAGCATACATATTCTACTTCCAGGCTTCGTTTTTACTTGCAAAGTATGAAATTACAGTTATTTCCGTACAAATCACTATATTCTAACGCTAAACTAACCCATAATATCCTACAAGCATGTGCATACAATATGTACATACCCACAACACCGTTATACTTATACATACAATATCTTGTGCATACTACATCACGATGTTTTAGCATAAATCCCACACAGTACATAAAGAATACTAAGGGAGAGAAAACTTACTGGTATTGGAGAGTGAAGGTATTGATTCGCGTCTTGCTGTGGATACTCTCCCGCCTATGATTTGTTCGCCTGGGACTTTGCAGAAAAGAAGGAGTTTTGAAGAATATGTCCGCGTATGTGTGTATGAAATGATAATGGGTAATGTGAAATGGCGGTTATATGAGTATAAGACAGCCGTTTTGAAATAAACGGCTGAGATTGAGGCTGTCCAAATTCACGGTTTAGATTGATTTGGGAATATGTGTAACTCCAAAGAAGTAAAAATGACAACAGCTGTCTCTTGCTGACGTGGCTGTGTCTCTTAACAGACAAAGGGTACTTCGTTTAGCCAAAATATCGTCCTAGAGTTTCTTGAAGATGGACTTGCATGTGGGCCTTCAATCGAACATTCTTCGACTGAAGTCTAGGGACATGTTGGAGGTCTACGCCCGATCACTGTTGGGCCGACCGAAATATATGAAAGCCCATTGATGTGGGTGAAGCCCATCATTAAGCTGGGCCGACTGAATTGAACTTAAAAGCCTGCGAGGACCGATGTCATAGGTTCTTTACGAAGGCCCATATCAAGCCTACAGCTAACGGCTCGAAGATTGAGTCATACACCGACTGCCCACGTGTGAGGAGGATCCCACGTCCCGAACGTGGGGATCGGGAAAAACTGGTAAAAAAAGGAATAATCAGGTTTGAGTTCATTCATTCATTCATATACAGAACAATTACAATATTCGTACGTTCCTTTACTTACAAAAAAACCAGTTTAACTGATTCTCACACCGGAGGTGAATCAGGGGCACATCCCTCGCATTCTTCTCATTGCAGGTCTGACCGAAAGACTGACGACAGAAAACTGGTTCCAACATAACCCAAAAACAGTTTTGGGCCAAAAAATAGTCAAAAAATACTTGTTCCAAGTCGCCTCACCACGAGGAGTTATTACCTCACCGTAGTGCAACAATCTATGCCCCTACTTCATTAAACAAACAGACCTTCTGGACCTTTAAATCCGATCTACACCGTTCATAATTTAGATATACGAGTAAGGAAGACTCTGTCCAAAATTACGAGCGATCCGATCATTGAAATTCCGGAAAACACAAAAACAAAACTGTTAACTACGAATTTTTAACATTAGCATAAAAAACTAGCCCAACTTTTAAATTTCACATTTACAATGAGTAATAGCAGATCGAACTGCAGCCTGTTATTCTTCCGATGTGTTACTACTAGTTGAACAACCACTATTCTTCCAATGTGTTACTACTAGTTGAACAACCGGACATAGCTCCAGTTGCGGCATTGGTGTTACTAGTGGTCATTGAGTTCTTGTTGGTGCATTTATCAATGTAATTTTAAATTTCATATATTTTCAACCGAGTAATTTTTTTTAAAAACAATTTAAACCTAATCTTTAGTTTTAATTTGATGCGATTTTGACACTAAAACTAAAACCATTAGATCGAGAATTTTAAAATTAAATCTAACCATTGATACAAATGTGATTTTGATTTTAATCATAAAAAAATGCTAAAGAACCCAAATTTTGTTCCAAAATTTTTACTAAATACTGATGTGTCACTCGTAAAGTTGATAACTTTTTCTAATAATAAAATTTCGATAAATTTTTTGGAATAGTTAGCAATATCCTAATCATAAAATCGAACTAAAATGATCCATGCATTTGTATATAGATACGAGGACACGTCACACGAGGATAAGAATGTTTAGAGGGGAGATAGACGAAGAAATTGTAATACTTGGAAAAATCAATTAAAAAATTAAAATAAAAACAATTATTTATTACAACATAGCCGCAAAATTATTAAAAGTAGTAACTAAAAGTAGAAAAGCTGGCCGGAAGCGACCAAACTGTATTAACTCATAGTACAGATAAGCCGTCAGTTTCAGCGAGTAACCGCCGTGGACTCAAACTACACGTGTATAATGTAGGCCTCTGTGGGACCCATGCAAGTATTACCTTTTGCCCGCGCAGGGTAGTAGTAGCAGCACAAATGCACAATACTTCCCGTCTCTCTCTCTCTCTCTCTCTCTCTCTCTCTCTCTCTCTCTCTCTCTCGCTTTGTGAGTCTCTCTCTCTCGTACGCATTAAATTTATGTAGATAACATGTAGATTGTGTTTATCTGTAATAGTTAATCTATATGACCATGTCTAATCATAAAATCAATTTGTATATGTGATTATATGTAGGTGCTTCTTCTTGTTTGAAATATGGACAGGCTTCGACGTCTCAGAAAATCAAAGAGTTCAGCTAAAAATGATCAAGGTTCATTTCTTTCTTGTAAATGGGTGAAAATTGAATTATTTTTTTTCTCTCTTCTTACAATTTTATGTATCTACTAGATTTAATACAAATCTACTGTATGAGTTTTTCAATTTAATTTTTTTTAGAAATGATTATATGGTAAAGAGGTTTTCAGATTCATCACCTTTTTCGTTAATTTGGATGATTTATAATAGATTTTTTATTTCACCATTTTTAAATTATATTGATTCATTTTTCATCTTCTTCATTAATTGCCTTTTTTTCCCCACACAATTTTAGGATAAACTGGCCCAAAATAACAGAATTTAGAAAACCACAACTTCTTTTTTTGAGGCAATGCAACTTTATCTTGTGTTTCTTAATAACCAATTTCAAATTGTGCTTTGCAACTTATTAAAAAAAAATTGGAAAACACACAAGTTTAAATTGAGTAGTTTACTTAAATGAAAAACCCAAGTTTGAAAATGAGCCCAGGCCCAAGTAGCAGCCAGCCCAATTAACGAAGCAGCAAGATTTTGAGAAAGTATCTAAACATACTTTTAGTCAAGTATCTTTCTGCCATAAGAGCAACTCTGGTGCCAAGAGGGGCCATGACATGTAATCTTATATTAGCTCTAAGTGAGAGTGCCTTGCATGGGGTTGAGGATTTTAGATGGCATGATCTGTCTTTAGAGTTAATTAAGTACTGTCTGCTGCTGGTGTTTTAGACTTCAGTACATGTTTGCATTGTCATTTGTAAGGGAGATCTAATATCTTTATGCATTTTCATATCAGGAGACCACCATGTTCACAAAGAAAAGTCTAAATCAAAGCTGTCTTCATCAAGTTTGGTTGCTAGATTAATGAGGTTTGATGGCTTAAAGTCTCAGAAGCTAATTCATAGGCAACATAAACGCTTTGTGGAACATACTCTTTCGGAGACTAGACCCATAGCATTACAAGGAGATGCTTGCTTGTTTGAAGGTGAATCACATAAGAAGAGGCTCACTGAGCAGCCAGAGTGCAAGGACATATTTGAAGACAAAGGTAGCAAGTCAGGCTCCAACAAAGATGCAATTTTGGAACTTCTTAAGAAACCCAATCCCTTGTTCTTGAAGCATCCCCAGGGTGTGCAAGAGTCTTCTTCTAGCTCTCTTTGTAGTCACCTGCCTATCCCAAAGCAATCCAACCCTGAAAATTTTGAAGCTAAGGATCAAAACGTGGAGAGAAACACTCTCAAGAAACATAACATTGGCTCTAAGAAGACTCATGAGGATGGCATTTTGAATCAATCTTTTACTCTTGCCGGTACTCCTAATCATCCCGAACCATCAAAATTTTCTGGGGAGGAGAAAGAGGGTACTGATAAAGGAACTTCAAGGATTGTAATTCTGAAACCAAACTATGCAATGGCACGGGAAGCTCGTAACTCTTCATCATCACATGATCCTTCATTCCTTAATATTTCTGGAAGTAGGAAATCTAGAGGGCATATGAATCATAGGACAAAGGATGAAGACTTTGTTGAAACAATAGATTTTATTAATGGTGTAGAGGTCTCAGCATCTCGAGTTAGAGAGGCTAAAATTTTTGCCAAGAAAATTTTTAGAGAATTAAGCGAGACTACAGGCATTATGAATGACACAGAAGCGAAGGAAGCTTCCGAAAGCTTTAATAAAGAAGTGCAGGAGGTTTTTAGTCGTTTGAGAACTGACTTTCCAGATTATGTTCAAGAGATACCTGGGACAGGGGGGCTTCATGACTTCTCACGAATTGATTCAGCAAGTGAATCAGAAGTAATGAAAATGACATCTTATGATTCAACAGAATCATTTATTAGCAGGCAGACCAAGAAGAGACTGCTGGAGAGGTGGAGAAGAGCTCAGAGACATGCGAGAGCAGGTGGGAGGGGCAGCACACTCGGTGAAATGCTCTGTATTTCGGAGGAGAAAATAAAGAATTTGGATGCCGCAGAGAGGGATAGTCCTTTGGGCATTAGCAGTGCAGATGGCTGGAAGGACAAGTATTCCAGAATTAGACCAAGATCAAGATCAGTTCCTCCTCCTCCTGGAACCAGAAATGAGATACTATACGCAGAACGTGAATATCGCATTGATGACAAGTTGCTAATGCCTAAAGAGGTCAGACATCGGAGTCAAAGTGAGATGGTACATGGGAATTTTACTGAAAATGAAAAATTTTCATCAAAAACTTCAAGATCCAGCAAGAGAAAATCACAGTCTCGGCGCAGACGTGCCTCTAATTCCAATGCTCTACTGAAAAACCATATTAGTCGTAATGAGAAAGACATTGTGAAGAAATATTTTCCAGAAGAAAATCCCTTGGTTTCTCCAACTCGTTCTGTTACCAGCACTATCGGTACAGGGGCTCTGTCAGTATATTCTGATGCGTGTTACTCAGATATCCCTAGAAGCTTGCTAAAGCGACATGACTCCTCTCGTGGCAGGCAAGAGCATTCACATCCAAAGGTTTGATTTTATGCTTTCCTGAATGATATATAAATATATTTAATTATTCTGTTAGATTCTTGGCCAACAATTGAACTCTGGCAGCCATTGTTAAAAAATTATGTGCAATGTGTTCTGATGCATAGTGCATTGCATATATCATTATTTCTACATACATCTGTATTCTGAATGTACTTTACTTTGTATGAGTTATATTTCTTAATCCAAGTGTTGATTTCTAAGGAGTATATTTTTCGATGCAAGTGACTTTGATAATATTATTGAAATTCTATAACATACTAGTGTCTTTTTATTAAAATTCTATAACATACTAGTTAATACGATATCCTATATCTTGATACTATGTCCAAAATCAGTCTCAGAATAATTGACATATACTGATCAAGAATAGAAGATAATATTACCAACATTAATTAGTCTTTTTGTTTTTGCTTTATCAATATCCATCATTTACCTGATATTGATTTTCTTTATTAAGTGGCCTTTACTATATACAATTATATGTTTTTTCTGTAGCATGCATTAAGAAAAGTTATTACCCACCATGAGATGAAAAAGTAAAAGTTAGTTTACATGTTGAATAAGACTTGGGCAAACCCGAAATCGTTCCTATGTGCTTTTTCCATCTCTCATATGTTGTATAATTTCATACAACTCCATTTTGAAGTCTTGCACATAGTGTCCTACAAGTATGCTAAATTCCTCATTTTCGTAGTACTCTTTCCTCTGTTGATCTGTTATTGAGTCAACCTTGTAATTTCTGCTACATATAGATGACAAAATCTCCCTGTTTTACGCTGAGTCTATGCTAGCTAGCTATTGTGGCTCCTAAGATGCGACCTGAGCTCATGGGTGCGAGCTCATAAAACCAGCTTTTGAATGTAGGTTGGGATGTGAGACATCGTAAGTCCTAAATCTAGGTCATACAAGATTTGGGCACAAGTGTAAAGCACATAAATTGGGTGGTTGAATACTTAATTTTATATAAAGCTGTGGAGTCTACGAGCCAGAACCGTTGGTACAAGTTACAGATACCTTTTTTAAAATTTTCATGCGCTCTATCTTCCGTTGTATTTACTAATTTATTTAGTGTTTTATGAGCACACAAGTGAAGGGATTGTGTGCCTTGTAAATCTCTATCACAAACTTTTGACGATTGAACTTCATATAACTTAAATTTATTAATATATACGAAAATCACATTACTACACTTGGAATGCAACTCTACTTTAAAACGTTGAATTTTTTTAACAATATTTCCCATAAATCAATAATAAGATAAGAACGTAACCCATTTCTAGTCTATTCTTAGTTATCCTACAATATGTTAATGCTACAATATATCATTTCACACACAAATATAGTAAATTAAACCATTTGCAAACATGCTCAGAAATAGGGTTAGAGCAAGATGTATGTATACCATACTCCTTAGGATAGAGAAGCTTTCTCCCTAAAAATTCTCAATCATTAAGATAGAAGAAAGATCTTGAAGGTTAGAGTCAAGTAACGGGATAAATATTTGTTCGGTCAATGCATGTAAACAAAGTGAAACAATATAAAAGATACTACAATGAATTGCAGGTGGGAATAACACTACGTAACGCCTACCAAAAGCATTCCTAACTACATAGCCAAGAGACTCTCCCTTCCCCTCCCCCTCAGTAAATCCTTGAAACAGTTAAAAACTCCGCTATCATATTTGACAGCTCCCTAACCTTCACCCACTCCAATAGAAGTTTACAACCACGTGACATGGTGCAATAAAGATTATACTTTAAATGCTCCCTGACTTTAGTCAATGTACTATCCGTCCTACCTTAAAAAGCTACAAGTTCAATGGGCCGGAGACAAAAAATGGACAAAACATTAAGATTTTCTGCGTAGTAGAAAAGTTTTTGGTTTTAGATAAACACACGCATTGCGCAGGCACAGTATGATCATAATATATAAGAAAATGTTCCATATTAGTGTTTAGATCATTTACCAATGATGGTCCACAGACCACAGTAAACGTATGTTATAGCATAACGTAGTACGTTCACATTAGAAAGTCTAGTTTTACACGTACATAACCACGGTACAATATGTTGTAACAAGCGTCTGCGAGACTGTGACCCCTATAAGAATAGATAAGTTGGGTACTAGTTAGACTTCTACCACTTACTTTTCAAAATCGAACAACATTTGGAAATGCAAAAACCACCCTGATTACATTTCAGATTTATGCGTTTTTCTCCAACGACATTGGGTTGTTGGTTAGATTCAATGCATTCACTTTATTCGCCTCAATGAAGCAAGTTCCCTCTTCTGGGCCACAATAAGTAACCACATTAGAAGATGTCCTTTTTCTTTAGGCAACAAAAAAGGGACAAAAGAATACAATCCCATTCATAGTAGAATAGTTTTCAGGTTTTAAATGATAAGCGCAATGCGTGAACACCCCAAATGATCATAATAAATAATAATGTGTTCCATATTAGTGTCAAGAGAGATATTTATTATTAAATGAATGCATAAGTTGGGAATCATGTGTTGGGTAAACGTCTAGCACAAATTTTTCGAAATTGATACAACTCAAACGTGTTAAGAAATGTGAAAACCACAATTAAGTACATTTCAAGTATTATGCCTTTGTGTCTTCCGACATTGGGTTTTTAGTTTAATTCAATGCATTCACTGTATTTTAACTTAATACCATTTGCAACAACCCAATATCTAATCTAGGAGTAGGGGTTTAATGAGTATTAGACCTTTCAAGAATCGTACATCCGATCCAAAAGTTCTAGCCATTGTTTCTAATCTTATGCTTACACAGGCATCCAAATTTCCATATCTAATCAGTGTGCAAGGTCATGAATTTGGCGAAATACTCCTTCTTGGATACCTAGAGGCTTAATGTTGTTTAATGAGTATCTCGGTAACGTGTGTGGTTGAGCAACAATATTGGAAAATGCGGAACCCGTTCCTTTTACTATGGATAAGTACATGTTAAGTGACTTAAAGATCAGTATGTTCATGTTCATGCGTTCAAGAAGATCTTTTTACATATTGGTTCTTACCATCTTTTATGAAATACCTAAATTTTGACTATAAAGATAAAAATTATTTCATAATGTATGTATTTATTTATTCTTGGGTTTTAGTTTTTTGCTTGTGTATGTAGTGTTAAAATATAATATAAGATCCTGATAAGGCCTTCCTCTAACACCTTAAAGTTTTAGATGAGTTGGTTACTTGACAGGCAGAGGACAAGTGTTAAATATAATATAAGATCCGGTAAGACCTTCCTCTAATACCTTAAGGTTTTAAATGAGTTGGTTGTAGCTCCACTTATTCTCAAGGACAGAGGTGTTGGGGGGGGGGGGGGGGGGCGATAACCCCAGAACTTTTGATGTCTATTCCATATCTATTTTATATTCCTTTATCTAATATTGTTATGAAAAACATGTCATTTTGTTGTGTTGGTTTATCTGAGGAGTGAGGAGTTATTGTTGCTAAAAAAAGAAGTTGGGGGATATGTGTACTTCAATTTAAATTTTAAGCATGATGGGGCGCGAAACCCCAGAACTTTTGATGTCTATTCCATTTCAATTTTATAATCCTTGATCTAATATCGTTATGAAAAACATGTCATTTTGTTGTGTTGGTTCGTCCGAGGAGTTATTGTTGCTAAAAAAAGAAGTTGGGTGATATGTGCACTTCAACTTAAATTTTAAGCATGATATGATTATTTTTATTTGTGTTTTTCATTTACTCTAATTCGTCCATTAATCTACGGATCAACATATGGTCCATCTGAAGAGGTTTCTATTTTGTAGCAGTTAGGTTCTGAAGTAGAATCCTCAGGAAGATTGAAGGAGGCTGATCCCAGTCCAATTTCAGTTGTGGAAGTTCCTTCCAGAGAAGAATTATCCTCGGGTCTCAAATGCTTTAAACAAGTTAGCGCTGAAATTCATGGTAACAAATTAAACAACTACCCTCTGAGATTTTTCTGTTAGTTCAAGAATCAATTCCATTCTGTAAAATAAATTGCTGGTAATAGAAGATAAAGCAATCTTATCAACAATGCACAGAAACATCAAAGCATCATGCATACATATATATGATAATATCTATGGCATAGCTACTGATCTAAGTGCGAACATAAGTTAGCCTATGTTTTATTTCTCTACTAAGGGAAGTATAAATACCATTGGTTTTACTGTAAAGCATGAGCTATTCTGACAGGAAAAAGATGCTACAGCTTAACACTGCAATTAAGGTGTAGTAACCTAATAATGGTGGCCATATTTTATGTTTTAAGTCTTCACATGTTTTTCACTTTAAACAAAACCATGTGGAGGACGTCAATCTCCTTAGCGTATCCATATGGCATGAAATCGTGACATTGTCCATCAGAAGTTTCCTCTCTGAATTTACCAACTTTTGTTGCTTGTATTAAGTGCATTCACTATGTATCCCCTTTAAGGAATGTGGAGTATCTGTAAAGTTATGTTAAGATTAATAGTTTGCTGGTGAAAGCATTGTTGTTTGAGAAATGCAGGGCTTGACTAAGTACTAGCGATATTTTCTACTAGCAGGTAGTTGCAGAATCAATTCCCAACAGGGGGTTGTTGCCCAATTATGTGGTGTGGGTCTATATAAACTGTGTTGAGAACATCATTCTTTTGCCTATGCGTATATGCTTCTTATCAGAGTAATGATCAATACTTATGTGGTCTGTGCTGTTTGAGTTGCTGGACTAATTTGTTTCCTGAGGTGTTAGAGGAGTGTAGCTTTACTTAATTATTCTTCATTTTTTGCACTTTTGCTAGATCTCCAGAAGCAGCTCTCTCCTCTGAGCAGGGAATCAAAGACAAATTGTGATGTACCTATGCATTTCAAAACCGACTTTTCTGGTGAAGAATCGATCCTTGCAGTGGATGCAAATGAGATAGCTGTATCTGACTGGGAATATTTCTACATTGCTGATGTGTTAATTGAATGTGGCCTTTATGATATGGACGCCGATATATTCATGCAAAGTTTTAAAGGTCCAAATCTTCCTCTGGGGCCGTGGGTCTTCCACAATCTTGAGAAGAAGTACTCTGATGAGATATCTGCACCAAAATATGAGAGGATGCTACTTTTTGACCGGATACGTTCAGCAGTTCAGGAGATATCACAGTCATGCATGTATCTATGTCCATGGGTGAAGCCAGTGACAGCTGAATTTGGTTTGAAGTGGCCGAAACGTAAGCTGAGGAATGAGGTGCACAAGTTTCTGGAAATCCAAGATGTAGAAGTCATCGAGAGGATATCAGGAAAGGAAACTGGTAAGGGGGAAGATTGGGGTGATCTAAGAAATTCAGTGGACATGATAGGTACAATTATTGAGAGGTCCCTGACAAATGACCTGCTCATGGAGCTTGTAATGGAATTGCAGTTCGTTGTGTAGTCATAGGGCGGGGGTATACATTGTTAATTTGTTACTGTTGACATAAGTAAGGCTTATGAATTTTAGGGGTTTCTGTTTAGACTTACTTAACTAGTCATCAGGGGTGGAACCAGGATTATGTTTGCCAAATTATATTTATGACTCACTTCTCAACGAGTCAAGTGAGGAAGTGAGGACATAAGTACAAATCACAAACTACTATACATACATCAGGATAGCACTATATCAAGAACGGGAACTCACTTAAAATAATAAAATTTAGAAACATATCAATTTATTTGAGATGTGTTCGCCTTTCTTTGATCATATAAAAAGTTTCAATAATCTCATCAGAGCCTATTGTCTCTTGAATATCTTTTTCTTTATATACACTAACAAGTAATCTCTCAAAAATTCATCTTCCATTCGACTACGAAGACTTATTTTTACT
Source organism: Heracleum sosnowskyi (assembly GCA_030848705.1). Lineage (NCBI taxonomy): Eukaryota > Viridiplantae > Streptophyta > Magnoliopsida > Apiales > Apiaceae > Heracleum > Heracleum sosnowskyi. The sequence continues at coordinate 30,219,511 of CM061237.1, forward strand.
ATTTACATAGCCGAAAAAGCTCTAAAGGCTCTATCGGATGTTGCAGTAGATGTAGGAAGTGTCAAGACTAGACGTAAAAGTCCATCTTCTAGTGAATACATTTCGACTTTCCGTGTTGTTATCAATCCTTGACATAAATCACTTAGAGTAGAAATATCCTTCAAATCTGGATGAGCAGGAATATCTAGCTCATAATGGTGTAATTCACACTTCAAATGAATTTTTCTTCTTCCAAAAAATCTCCAGGATAGAATTTGTCAGCAAGCATACATATATTCTCTATATTGAAGGACCTGCAACCATCTTTAGAATTCAATGATGTACTCGAAATGATGTAAATCAGTAATAGCCATAATCTCTAAATAAAAGTAGAACAGTAATTTCCTGATATTTTTGTCTAGTACAACAAAACCATTTTTAGTTTAAATAAAAGTTTAAAATATTTGGGGGATCGAAGAAATATATTGGGGAACCTATAACATATTTTAAAAAAAATTAAAAAATTTTACAAAAAAATTTCAATGTTACGACACAGTTGGCGGGGACCAGGGCTCCTTTGGTCCCCGTAATACCCCATGCTAGTCATGGTCCATAGAAGACATGAGTGAGTAAGGTTCGGTTCTAACCTAAAATCACAACTCACAACCGTAATCATATAATTAATGTTTTAAAAATTGTAGTCTCAATTAATTCATGAGAAGATGAACATCAAGTTTCTACTAGTGTAATGTTGATTGTTGTGTTTGGTAGGCGAGAGTGGAATGTAATGGAATGAGTAAAATTAATAGAGAACATTAAAATTTGAAGAGAAGATTTTGAAAATAAATGAGTGAGTGCAAATATGTTATGATATAAATTATGAAGAACATTCTATCTCAAAATGAACAATCATGTATATGGGCCAGGTTCCAATAGAATTACTTTAATATTAAAATCTTAGAATTATTTAATATATTATGTTGTAGAACGTTATTCCTTTTTATATTATTTAAATTGTTATCTATTATTTTTTGACATAATTACTTTTTTTAAACATGTTATAATGATGAATAAAAGTTGAGTTACGTGAAAAATAATTTATTTTCTAAAAATATTATGTATTTTAGAAAAAAATTATTATATACTACTACATCATACTCTAAACAAAGTATATATTAATTTTAAGTTCCAAGTTCTTGTTTTCAAAAAAAAAAAAAAAAAGTTCCAAGTTCTAATCTATTAACATTATAAAGCCTGTTGCCATTTTAAGCATGAAATGACTATTTTGTCCCTCCGTATTTTTCAATATTACAGTATATTGCCATTCAACTATTTACTTTTACTACTCCATTTGCTGCTACTCTATTTCCTGCTGTTCCATTTTTGAATATAAAGCTTCTGTCAGAAGCTATAAAAATTCAAATGCCAAAATTGATTCAAAAGTATACACTCTTATCTCGGTTTTTATTCAAAAAAAATTCAAATTCTCAGCATCTTCTTCTTTTCAATGTTTCTTAATGTTATACAATCATTCTTTTCTTTTTTTTGTACTCACTTTCTTCAAATTTTCTTATCTTGCTTTTAGTTTTCTGATATCCTTCTTTTTTATTTTTTGCAGGTTTAACTTTGATCTAACTTTGTGAACTATGATATCACTGCTGTTCAGGTTCTAAACCCCCTTTTGTATTTTTAATCACTGATGTTGATTTGTGTTTGTGTTCACTTTTTTGTTTTAGGATTGATAATGGTATGATTTGAATATGTTTTGACAATTTTTTGTTGAATTTTTTGTTGAGAAAGATGAGGTTGTGCAAATCAATTTTTGCTCAAGTTGTCTCCAAGAAGTGTTCGATAAAATGCCCAAAAGAACTACCTAAACTTTGAATACAAATATCTTCTAATTTTACGAACTGAAATTGTTCAATGTTAGTTCTTTAATTGTTTTCTCTTCAATGTTAGTTCTTTATTTTGCGATTCAAGTGTTTGATGGAAGTTCTGAAAGAACTTTTAATTGATTCTTTTTTTAAAAAAATTCTGAATTTCGGAAAATAGTGCAATTTTTTGTTGATTCAGTACACACAAGTTGATTCTGGCTCTCTCCTTTCATTGCTCTTTTTATGTACGTTGTTTGAATTTCAAATTCAATATTTTGCATCCTTCCTCCATCTTAATTTGAATTCAGTCACTCTCTTCTTCTGTTTCTGCACAATTTCTTTCGATTGCTTTTTTGTTTTCTTTGAATTCTAACACTCTGGTTTCTTCTTTATATTGTAGGTTACACTTTGTAAATTGGACTGGAAATTCAGTTACTTTAGGTATCTAATCCCCTTTACTAAAACTTCTTCGTGTATTTGTGTTTTGTCTGTATTTTAGGATTTTTTTTGTGTATGTTTAATTATTTGATGAAAGTGAAGTTCGATAATGATATTTTTAGTTTTTAAACATTTATTGCATATTATATGTGTTTTATATGTTTATTTTTATTTTTGCAATTCAACTATTTGATTGAATGTCTGTAAGAACTTTTAATTGTTCTTTTTACTGTCATTTGAAAAATAGTGTAGTTTTTTGTTGTTTTTGTTTATATAATTTATTTAAGAATGTTAAGGATGTTAAGGACGTACCGCTTGATGGAAGTGTATATATTGTTTGTTGTATGGGGAAGTGAATAATTTGACGAGTAAGTTTTCAGTTCTGTTTTCATTCAAATTTATATTTTCTTTTCAAATAATCTGTTGTCCTTTTCAAATATTGCAAAAAAATAGTGAAGATCAAAAGACCCATGAACTGCTATCGAGGCATTCTGGAAGTTGTAACATGAGCGAGATAGGTGAACTCTAATGTGAAAAATTTGTTATCTATGGCGAGATGTTATCACCGACATCACTAGAAGCCAAATAAAAGCATCAAGAAGGAATTATATATGATCATAATTTATGAAATGATAGCTCCAAGGTGATTGTTGCACTTAAAAATCTACGATATAAGGTTATTTAATGTCGTAACTAATGTTTTTGTGGTGGAGCACCGATAATTTATATTCTTGGTTGATTTTGTAGGCTGTAAAAGAAAACAATTTGATGGAACTTAAGTTTGTGTGGACAGTCCTTACACATGAAGGTATAAATTATAAATCCAGGCAGTCGTGTAAGATGTCTTTTACAATATCTTGCTTACGAGGTCTTGCTGATTTGGTAGCTTTAGGATTTTATTCAACTCTGTGGGCGGTATTACTACAGAGGTGGGATTGTTTGACTAATAAGCACTAATATTTTGTGTCCAAATCTTTATAGTTTTCATCAATAGCGACACTTTTTTGCTCTTTGTTTTTGTTATAATTCTTGCCTTTAATGTTTCTCTGTATAGTTTTTGTTTAAAACAGGACGTAGTACTAAGGACTCTTCGCTTGAAAACCATATTGAGCTGGCTCATCATGCAGTTTTGTGCGATAATTTGCACAGAGTTTTTAGTACCTCTGTTTTGTATAATGCCTTCCAAAGGTACCTTTGGACATACATGTTCAAATCCAATGAAGGCCGACAGATGGAGTCTTCTACAAGGATAGTTCTCTCAATTTTGCAATACCTCTTGGCATTTTGTAGATTTATGTGGTTCTAATTGTCATTCATGGTCTTTTCATCCTGCCAAGACGCACAAGATAACCACGACTAATTGCATAAATTATTGTAAGTTGATTTTCTAGCGTTTTCTTTAATACTCTTTCATTGAAATTACATTCATTTTTTATACGGGGTTTGCAATTTGAGTTTAAATTTGACAACTGTTTTGCGTCTTTTTAATTTAATTACGAGTGATGGTGGTCTCTTCGATGATGGATGTACCAATACTACTGAGAGATATAAAAAAGCTGATTAGTGTTTTTTTTGGTTATTTTTATCTTAAGTTGCTTAAACTTCTTGATTATTTTTTAGACAACATATAATTTTTGGAACACTAAGTTTGTTGGTTGCATGTTCTAGGCTATGGCCGATTAATTAGATACTTTTTTATTATTATTTTAATCGAAGTTTGACATGTGAAGATTAGACATGATTGGTAGTGTGCATCACAGAAGGAATACCTCAGCAGGACATGGTAGTATGCACTCTTTCATCTATTATATACCACAAGTGGAAGTTAAATAAAAAACTATAAGAATAGAAGTTAACATAAACAATCTGATGTAGGTTCTCAAGTGTGTGACAATAACCTTCGATAGTTCTATGCACTAATTTTTAAATTTGAGGTTTAGTAGCTACAGTAATTTAAACAGTCTTCTGCCTATATAAATAACGGTTGTCATTTCTATATAAAATGTGTTTGTTGACATACGTGTTACTTTCTCAACATTTTATATATTTATATGTCACTTTGTAGAACGAGGAATACAAGATAACAGAATGATATATGTTATTTCATTATATCTGGCTCAGTAGCCAGGAGAAAGGCTGTGCGTGCAACACATTTTAAGTAATAGAAAATATCTCTGCTTTATTGTTGTTCGCGTGTTACATATCTCATGACTCTAATTATGGTTGTCACTGTGTTTGTTATAAGTCATAAGGGCCTATTAACTTCCATTTATGCATTTTATAGATTATTTTGCTATTACGAATATTGTTGATAATCTTGGATCTCCATTTGGCTGGCAGTTGGCGATTTTGCAACTGGTAGTAGACTATTACACCCTTTCTGACTAGGGAAAGTGACAAGCATGTTGCATCTACTTTTGTGTATTCTTTCATCAGCTAGATAAGTAAACAAGAAATTAGCCACTTTTTCAAATGGTAGTCATATTCTTTGAAAAATCATAATTGACAATAACAATTGTCTATTTCAAACCTCAACACTTTCACTAGGGATGTAAATGAACTGAGTTTTCGGATAGGAGCTTGAAATTGGTTGGTTTGACAGGTGAAGATTAGATGGTTGGTGATTCAACGTAAGACGACATCCTGACAGAAGTTTCCGGATACCAGAATGGCAAAGACATAGCCTTCTAGCATAGCATAATAGCATGACAAGGATTCCTATTCTGCAGAATCTGGACCCTCTAATGATAGTTCCTATTTCTTTAAGATTGTAACAAAATATCAGTTGCATACATGATGATTGAGTTTTGGAACATTAACCGGTAAAGGCTTGAAATCACTCTCAATTTTTTTAAGGCATGTTAAGCTATTTCTATTCAAGGGAGTTTAATATTTTAGCATTTCAACTAAAGTTCAGTTTTAGGACGTATTAATATTTTGGAATTAAAAAATTATTAAGATGAAATAAGGATCATTCAAGTTGAAAATTTAGAAAGTATAATTATATTTGAATTGGTTGAAAAATTATACTAAGTTTTACAAGTTATTTTAATCTAAGTTTAAAATGAGTTAACTGCAAAAAAAAATGGATAAGACAATGGTTTAATTGAGACTTGAGACCTAAAAGTCACCTAAACTCTTGAGTTAAATATAAAGGTAACAGGTACCTCTAGCAAAATTTAATCCACCTAAATAGTTCCCATTACAAGGTAAATTATTAAGATACTATATATTTATAAAATACAATAAGATACAATTATATAATTATCTCTTATGTTTCTAAGTTGAACCGTCCTCTTTTATCTCATATAAAATTGTAAATATTTAATGTAAAATACTAAAAATCGAGGTATCGCCGAAGGCGATGCCGATAAGTCATTATAACTAAAATTTATTATTTAATTTTTGTACAATTATTTTTGAAAATTTTAAATACCGTTTTTAATGTTTCATTAGTAGCAACATATCATTTACATATATTAATACTAGAATAATAATTTATGATTAATAAAACATTATATGTAAGACCTTCAAATATAATTTCAAAAACAAAAAAAATTAATATGTCTTTTCTACTAACAATACTTTAAAAGAAAATTAACTAATTTACTTAGAAAAATATTTCAAAAAAGAATCGATCTTTAATGTCATGTTTCCGGCTTACAACAAAGAATTAACGTATGATAAATTTATTTATGTGATTCGAGGAGACCAATGAAAGAAGAGATAGAGAAAAAAAGATTGCCAATCAAGATCCAAAAACAAATAATTAAGTGGTCACTAGACAGGGATTCAAAAAATTTATAAAATATATAATATCTTCGTGGCATTTGAACGAAGATAATTTATTTATCGAAACAAAGACAACAAATTACTTAAATAATTATTTTAAAATAAATTTAATTTTTCGCCTATGCGAAGCGGACAAACATACTAGTTTTATATAAGGTTCTGATTTGAACCTAACCATATATAAGGTCTTACTCCCCTAAAAGCCTATGACACTTTTGTCCACAACTTTAGTACTTAAATTTAATAAACAAAATAAAATATTTATACAATTTATGAAGAGACAAACATACTGGACATCCTTCTTCGTCGCCACTTCTGATAGCTCCGGTGACCACCAATACTTTAACTGTTGTATAACCAACCAACTTCCTCTCGACTTACGGTTACAACCCTCTGCTATCACCACCACATCTCATTATAAAACTACAATCTTATGCCTCACCATTAAAATTACTTCGACTATGCTTCCGTTTATACCAGCGTCATCTCCATCGTATAATTGAATTGCCACCTCCTACCTCGTCCTCATAACCATCTTCGATCAGTGATTTTATTCATACAAATCACAAAATTATGTAGTAGAAATCACCAATTTTTCTAGTAAAAATCACTAATTTTATAGGAGAAATCACTAATTTTAATATTCATGTACACATATACGACCTAAGGCGGAAATGACAAAGAAAATAGTAGAATTCATTTTTTATCAATGTTAGAGTGATTATTTACATGGTTCGGAAATTCCTACTCCACAAACCGCACTACTTTTGTATTGATCTCTCACAACTATGTTGTGTTTTGTTGTGTTGGTATTTTACAATTACATGAGACTATTTATAAGAGAAGAAACTAGGTCTAAACTAATCAGAGTCTAATTGTGAAATTCTAAAATTACTAACTCTAATTAGAGTTCAAATCTGAAAATTCTAACTCAAATCACCAATTCTGAAACCGGTTAGACTCCACAAACCCAACAATCTTCAACTTGGAGTCTGACCACGTCTTCACTTCACTCTTGTAAATCTAGTAACACCCAATACTTCAATCAATAAATCTAACTAGTGCATTGCCTTCTCATCAATCAATTCTGAAGGCTAGTTAAAGCTATGCAAAGCTTCAACTTTTCATTGGTAACCACCTTAATCAACATATCTGCAGGATTCTTTGAACCAAAGATTTTTTTCGAGGACAAAGTATCATTGCTAATCAACTCCCTTGTAAAGTGATATCAGTAAGAGAACCCTTCCAAGATAACATCTTTCTTACTGATACACAACGCAACCTTGAATGTGCCTTTCAAGTAGCGTAACAACCACTTGACTGATTCCCAATGCTCTTTCCTGGATTAGACATGAACCTGCTAACAACTCCCACTGCATGAGCAATGTCTGGCCCTGTACACACCATAGCATACATCAAATTACCAACTACAGATGCATACGGAATTTTAGCCATATCTTTCTTGCCTTTATCCGTTTTAGAAGACTGCTTCTTCGTGAGATTAAAGTGAGTCGCCAACGGTGTACTTCTGGTCTTCACATCCTGGACATATAATAAGAGAAAACAATTTACTCCATCGCCTAAGCAATTATTGCAACACTACTTGAAGCCTAAGATTTCAGGTGATAAGCTTCCGTGCAACGTCAATAAGGAGAAGGATATTAATGGTCCTAATGCCAATTCATGGGTGGTCTTGGACGATTTTTCGACGTTGTGGACAATCTCTGATGAGTTTGAGAAGACTGCATATGTATTTGTTCGGTTAACAAATAAATGGGCATCTATACGGAGAGAGAACTACATTAGGAAGGCTGGTTGTGGGACATGATAAAGTATGGAGAGAATAGATAAAAGTAAGGTTTTATTATAATGAAACTTGTTTTCGGATTACAATAGAGAGGGGCCTTATACAACCAATAACCAAACAATAATAAAGGAAATTGTTCTAGCAAATGAAACAATTACAATAATAGAACTATCCAAGAATAATAATATTATATATGTTAATATATACACATTATTGTAACTTAACCACAACTGTTTTCTTCGAGGTGCCATTTGGAAATCTTGATTTTATTTCAAATAATACAAAATTTCAAATCCTGAATTTTAAATTCAAATCTCTTGTTCGGGAATATAATAATTTAAATTCTGGATTTCAAATTATAGTATCTTTTTCGAGATTACATATAATTAATCATATTATTCTCCTAAAAAAAAATATAATTTTCTAAATATATAACTTGATTTTGGAAAATATTTTTCCAAGAAAATATTTTTCACAAAAAATATCTATCCGGAATTTTTTTTTCTTGAAAAGTTTTTTACGGAAATTATTTCCTCGGAAAAATTTCTCGAACAATCTGTCTAGACATTTTTTCTCAAGATCCATTTTCTTGGGAAAAAATTCTCGAAAAACTTTTCTCGGGAAAAGATTCTCGGAAAATTTTCCCTAAAAATTTTCTTTTAAAAAAATTGTCGGAAACATTTTCTCTTAAAAATGTTTTCGTTTTTTTTATGTTACGAAAAAAGTTGTGTATGCGATTAAAAAATATTTATTTTGATTTTTTTTAAATGGATGGAAAACATTACTATTTAAATATGATGAATCATAGATAGGTAAATTAATAAAATTTTACTCCTTCCGTCCCATCCATTTGTTAACATTGGAAATGGAGGGCTCGACACGCATTTTAAGACTCCTATAAAATATAGTTTCATTATTTATTTATTTATTTATTATTTTTTTGAATAAAAATCCAAACATTTAATTTTTATTCAGAAGAAAAAAAATTTAAAACAATTAATGAAACTATATTTTAAAGGAGCTTTAAAATGTGTGTCGAGCATCCTCTTCCAAATGTTAACTTTCTGCTGGGACGGATGGAGTATATCACAGTGTTAAGAAAAGCTTTGTAATCGATTAATTTTGGTCAATCACAATTTCAATTATGTTCGTAAATTTTGTAAAGCATATTTTTGCAATTTTACTAATTTTTTTATCATGGCTATTTCTGAAAAAATGTCTTTCTTTAATGCTAAACATGCTTATACATTTAAAAATTTAATATATAAAAGATCTTATTTTAATAAAATTATTTCTAAAAAATAGGAACATAAATTCTATGAGACTGCGTGGGACAACGCGAACTTCTGGTATGAGCAACTTCGAAAAAAATATAATCACATCCCAGTTGGAATTAGGATTGTTGGAATTAGATTGCGACTGGCACAAGTTTCAGCCCAAACTAGTATATAATAAACGTCGCTGCTCATTTATTTTCTACGATTTGTTTCATTAGCTCCTCATCTAAATCAAATAATGGAAGAAGCTATGAATTTACTAGTGGGTTATAATAAGAGAAAACAATTTGCTCCATCGCCTAAACAATTATTGCAGCACTACTTGAAGCCTAAAATTTCAGGTGATAAGCTTTCGTGCGACGTCATTAAGGAGAAGGAGATTTATGGTCCTCATGCCAATTCATGGGTGGTCTTGGATGATTTTTCGACGTTGTGAACAATCTCTGGTGAGTTTGAGAAGACTGCATATGTATTTATTCAGTTAACAACGAAATGAGCATCTATGCGGAGAGATAACTACATTAGGAAGGATGGTTGTAGGACATGATAAAGTATGGAGAGAAGAAAAAAAACTAAGGTTTTATTATAATAAAACTTGTTTTCAGATTACAATAGAAAGGACCCTTATACAACCAATAACCAAAACAATAATAAAGAAATTGTCCTAGAAAAGGAAACTATTACAATAATGAAACTATCCAAGAATAATAATATTATATATGTTAAGATATACACACCATTGTAACTTAACCACAACTATTTTCTTTGAAGTGCCATTTGGAAATCTTGATTTCATTTCAAATAATACAAAATTTCAAATCCCGAATATGAAATTCAAATCTCTTGTTTGGGAATTTAATAATTTAAGTTCTGGATTTAAAGTTCTAGTATCTTTTTCGAGATTACATATAATTAATCATATCATTCTCCTAAAAAAATATAATTTTCTAAATATAATACTTGATTTTGGAAAATGTTTTTCCCAGAAAATATTTGACCGAAAAATATTTTTCACGAAAAATATCTATCTGGAAATTTTTTTTTCTTGAAAAGTTTTTCATGGAAATTATTTTCTCGGGAAAAATTTCTCGAACAATCTGTCTAGAAATTTTTTCTCAAGATCCATTTTCTTGCGAAAAAATTCTCAAAAAACTTTTCTCGGGAAAATATTATCCGAAAAATTTTCCCTGAAAATTTTCTTTTCAAAAAACAATTGTCGGAAACATTTTCTCTTAAAAAGGTTCAAGGAAATGTTTTCGTTTTTTTGATGTTACGAAAAAAGTTATGAAAATGATTAAAATATATTTATTTTGAATTTTTAAAAAATGGATAGAAAACATTATTATTTAAATATGATGAATCATAGATAGGTAAATTCATATAATTTTACATCACAGTGTTAAGAAAAGCTTTGCAATCGATTGATTTTGGTCGATCACAATTGCAATTATGATCGAAAATTTTGTAAAGCATAGCTTTTGCAATTTTACTAATTTTTTGTCATAGGTATTTCTGAAAAAATGTCTTTATTTAATGCTAAATATGCATATACATTTAAAAATTTAATATATAAAAGATATTAATTAATAAAATAATTTCTAAAAATAGGAACAGAAATTCTATGAGACTGCGTGGAGACAACGCGAACTTCTGGTATGAGCAACTTCGATAAAAATATAATTCCATCCCTGTTGGAATTAGGTTGCAACCGACACAAGTTTCGCCCCAAACTAGTATATAATAAACATCGCTGTTCTTTTATTTTCTACGATTTGTTTCATTAGCTCCTCATCTAAATCAAATAATGGAATAAGTTAGGAATTTACCAGTGGGTTATAATAAGAGAAAACAATTAGCTCCAACCATGTATTAGCTCCTCATCTAAATCAAATAATGGAATAAGTTATGAATTTATCAATGGGTTATCAATTTGCTCATCTAAATCAAATCTGGTGACTTACTACAATTTTCGATTAGCTCGATTTCTAGCTCTAAAATCAAATTAAAAATCACCATCATGCTCAACATAACACGTAAAATCCAACCACGTAATCAATTAACAAGAATCATGAAGATTTAAGTTTTCCCCAAAATTAATATATAAATTTGAATTAATTAAAAATTAGAAAAATTGAGAAATTATGCCCACACAAAATTTGTTGATGGATTTAGATAGAGGATGTTGAGAGCTTCGATTTGACTATAATAGCGTTGAAAACGGATTCCGGTAACGCCTTCAAATTTAGGTTTGATTCTCGAAGAACACGAAGAACACGTATCGTATTTTTAGGTATTTATCGATATATTATAATTTATTATACGTAAAATAATTTACGATACGCCTATTTATATTAAACGGAAAATAATATCCAAAACGATATTTGTAGATCAATATTGATCCATTAGATCATTTTTAAGTAGAATAAATTGTACCGGTTACGAAACGATAATCATCAAGAATATATGGATAATTACGAGAATAATTTAATAATATATATATACGAACCAAAATATATTTATAACGAATGTTTAAGGATATATCCCACTTCAATGAATGAATTATTGGTACGAATGATGTATCAATTACCCGAACGATTATAAAACGAACTAAAATTTTCCTTTTGATAATTAAAATAAAATAAAATAAAATAACATCCTCTTACAATAAATTCTAATTACCAAAAATATTCACATAGCATTCACATGTTACATCTTTGACCATTTAACGAATAACTTAGTACATTTAAACGGATAAAACATTTAATTAGAATACATACAAAAGAAGATTTCATTAAACAACAAAATGTTTACACATAACTTTTCCCGGTTTTTACACATAATTCAAAAGTTAGATCTTGAATTTTTTTATTTATTTCAATCCTACAATATTTTGAAATATATTTTTAAAAATATATGATAATTATACATGTATATATAAATTAACAAAATAATTGTATATGATAAATAATTATATATTAAAATAATATTAAATATCCCTAAGTTGTGATTTAATTATATATTATATATTAAAATAATATTAAATATCCATGGATGGTCTTGGATGATTTCTCGACATTGTGGACAATCTCCGGTGAGTTCGAGAAGACTGCATATGTATTTGCTCGGTTAACAAAGAAAGGAGCATCTATGCGGAGAGAGCACTACATTAGGAAGGCTGGTTGTGGGACATGGTGTGGAAGAACAAGTCGTATGAATATCATGGATATGACGGGTGAGATAATTGGGAAGAAGAGGTTGATGGGGTTCGAAATCAATGATGTTACTGCTTTAGGAGATGGGATTGATTTGAATAAAGTTGGGTTCTGGAAGATGTATGAAATTAGTTTGTGTGGGCATGATGATTACTTTGTCTGTCAGATTATTCATGATACTTCCAAGAAGGCTAAGGTTTTCAATGTGCCCAGAACCTCCTTGAACAATTTGTAGCAGCAGTTGTGAGCCTAGAGGCAAGCAGGATCTTCTGAAGCTGGCCCTTCTTCAGAACATAGGGGTAGAAAAACATGTCACTGATTATCATACGACTGTGTAACTAATGGATGTATAATTTTTTCATATTCGCTCCTACTAGATTCCATACAATAATTGACAGATTTTGAATTTATAATGTAGTTTAATTTGTGCTCAGTATGTATTGTTGCTTTAATAACTTTGGTCAGTATGTGACCATTGAACTATGTTCTAGTAATATTTTTGTTATCATATATTAGATTGTTCTGTATTATGTGTCCTTTGTTCTTCTGTATTCCGTTGTCTTATTTGGATAATGATTTTGATTATATGTTGTGATTCATTTCATTCTGATTATAATAGGTCGATATTATAATCCTCTATTTCAGTTTAAGTGTTTCAGTAAACAGGTTTGCTGGTTTCAGTACACACTCTGCAACACAATTGTGAAGTTTGTGCATTTCCCTTATCTTTAAGGAAGCTTGAGTCATTCCTTATACCATTTTAATGAATACAATATTCACTTTCCTCCAATAAAAGTAGGTGGAATCTTAATTTAATATTATAGTAATGATAAGTAGCTCGAGTGTTGTTGGAGTTGTCCAATCTTATAATATCCTAAATCAGAAAGACACTAATTTTTTATAATATTTATAAGGAACACATAAAGAGATTGTTGGACTTGCTCTTATAGATGATGGATTTCGAGTTTTAACTGACATAAATTAACGTGCCATTTCAAATTCTCAAACTAATCTTACACTTTTCTTCAAAAAACACTTGATCTCACATTTAAAAACGTCATGAAGTTGCATAAATCCAACTCCAGTAATGTCATTTGAACCAAATCCATTATTGGAATAAAGTTCTAGTTCCAGAGTTACCGCCAGGTGCATTTAAAATCTTAGTATGTTGCAATTACTATCATTTCCCATCTAAAACTGGAATTTCTATCCTGTAGGTAATTATCATTAGAATTAAAATTAATAGGTGCATACATAGAAGATTATATATTATGTAGGAAACAATAAAAATGGTTTTATACCTGGTGGTTGGAAGCTGCAGAGGCAGGGGAAGAAGTTTGTTGAGAAGAAGAAAAGGAAGAGGTACAAGAAGATTGTTCCACAATCGCCAAGCGAGGATCAAAACGATGCGAATATATGAATTTCATTTCATGAGTGCTACTACTATTAGTAGTAGTCAACAAGCACCTTGAAGAATCACCAGGACTGTTGATAATAATCTCATTACTATCTGTAGCAGGCTTACTAGAACTACTAGTCTTGTTTACCATTTTGTCAGAACAATCTGCACTATTGGTAGTCTTTTTTCCCTTCTTCAATGAAGATATCATCGGTGTCTTCTTCTTCTTCTTCTTGGTCTGATGAATATTAATCATGCTTTTAATAATATTTACGTCGAGGTGTTTAGGGTCTGTAGTTGGTTGATGAGGAGAGGAAGGTGGTTAAGTACTTGTAGTTTTCAGCTGCACTACTTTGCCAAGTCTAGATGCATCTCGGATAATGGGATTGCAGCGGTCTATAGCTCGACCACCTAGAGAAATTGTGCTGGAGGAACAGGATGAGGATGATGCTAATTCATCTTCCACAATAAGTCTATCTATGGTATCTGTTGCAGCTTGGGAAGCACTGGTAATGATATCTTCTTCTTCTATGCCTAGTTTCATGTTTTTTTCAGGTGAGAGGAATACCATTTAGACGGAAAATATGGATAACAGAAATTGTTTACTACTTTCAGGATGACAAACTTATTAATGTATCTGTACGTAGAGATTAAAATTTTGCCATATTTTGTAAAATAGAGCTGGTACAGGTTTACGAGGTTTCAAAGAAAACTTCAAAACGAGGTCCATGTATTCAAAGTGCCGATTTTCTTGCTCCTTTTCTTCTAAGAGATTAACCATGTTTTGTTTTGGTATCTTTCATATTTTACAGGGCATTAAACAATTTAAGGGCAAGGAGGGTATGAGTATTTAAAACCATGACATTTGATTTGACCACAAGGGGCAAAGACTTACTACCAGGCAATCAACGAATCCTTATAACGCTCCTCTGTTTAAGCACCTACATGAACATTCCTAGTAATTTGAACTAATGTTCAAACTCGCCAAATTTTAGGCTGACTACTCTGTACTCCATTCCATTTTACTCATTTCTTCGCAAATCTAATCGCTGACAATATGAAAATCCTCGAATTTTTTACTCCATCCTAATATTAGCGGTATATCTTAAAACACTGTGCATATCCTGTATACCGAGGAATCAACTATAAATTTGGTTACGGAAGATAGATATTTATAGAAGGTCTTTTCATCTAAAATGAGAATAATTGAGGAACTGTATTCCCAACAAATGCATCCTCCACTCTTAAGAAATTTATTTTGCTGTGGATGAGTGAGACAGAAAGCTATTTTGTTTCACTCTCGGCACGCTTCATTTGATTTTGCTCCACAAGCTGATAGAATCAGATGCCTACATACTACATAAATATGTTGTGTTATGGAAACAGCATATATTCCACTTCTCTTTTGCTTTACATCCCTTGCCGACCCATATCTAACTTAAACACTATCTAGTTCAAACTCAACTGCTTTCTTTCTAAATTAACATTCTTCATTTCTTCTTCTTTTTCGATTTACTTATGTACTGAACCTAATTCTGCCTACTCTTTGTAGTGTAATTGTTTTTCTGTTCTTTTCTTGTTCTAAAGTTTCTTTCCCTGTCTAGGGATCACTTTGTTCTTTTCTTCGTTTTAGGTTTTGAAAGAAAGAGAAAGGAACTGGAATGCTCTCTACAAATAGGGATAATGATACCCTTTTTTCTATAGTATAAAGAGGTTCGGAGTTGATATGAAGAGGTTCATAGGTTGGAGGTTTTGAGTCTCGGCGGAGACAGAAGTTCACAAATATTGCAATTGACCATTACTTAAAGATTAAAAATATTTGGACTGGTTTATAGATATCTTCCTTCCTTGTGTGCTACGTATTTGCAAGACTGCAATAGTTAGATCAGTCATTTTTCCTAGATATCTGGTAAATAGAGCAGAAAACAAGAGAGAAACAGAAAGATGAAAAGGGCTCTCATTAATGGTAGCAATTATACAGAGATTTTACGAAGGAGATTCATTACTTTATAAGCCTAGGGTGATCGATATACAAGAACCAACTCCAATATCTGTGCATCTGTGTAACTCAAGTTTTTAAATCTACGAATAATCTTTCCAAGCAAAGTCACCTCTTCTCATTTAGTAAATTAAAGTATAATTTCTCCTATATTATTCTCTCATCTTCCCAAATAATAATTGTACACGGCATACAGAAAATTTCAAACAACATTCTTACAATCCCAACTATAAAATCAACTCTTTACCATTTCACCGAAAAGTTGTTTATTACAACATTTTAGGGAACATATGAACAGTGTGCAAAATCGGGTATTTAGACCATTGTTTTGTCAAAAACTCTGGAATAGATAATAGAAGAGACATTTTTCCTATATACGTGACTAAAGTTCCCAAGTATGTAAATAAAGGCGAATTGAAGATACTAACCCAATACCTCAGTAAAAATGAATAAACATCCAAAAACAAGTTACTTCCCAGTCACTCTATACATACTGCTTAATCATCCTTCTTATTTTTGTCCTTTCCCTTCATCTTCATTCAAGATGCGGTTCTGAAAATCAGATACCATGCGTGGAAGACCCTCACGAAGGGATATTTTTGGCTCCCAGTTAAGTAAATCCTTTGCTTTGCTAATATCTGGTTTCCTCTTGTGAGGATCATCAGCAGTGTTCTCTTTATATTCAATTGTCGCACTGGGATCAATTGTTTCTTTGACAACCTACATTCAAAACAGAAGTAACTTCATTTATGCCAACATGAGCTATATGAACTTTGAGTTATACTCAATATTGAGGGACAAATGCATCACAGAAGCCATAACCATAAATTTATATATAAACCACTTGCGAAATACTAACCTCAGCAAGCTCCAACATGGTGAATTCCCCTGGATTGCCCAAATTAAAAGGTCCCACATGCTCACCTTCCATCAATGCCATCAATCCATCAACCTGGAAAAATGTTGAAAATTATTCTTTGGTTCAACATGTAGGAATTTTCTTACCAAGTTATAATTTTTACTTGTATGATGATGTGTATACTCTTATTCATTTAAAATGGCGTACACATTGAGAAATAAAAGTGAGATCATCTTCAACTAAGGGCGTGTTAGGGATTGCGGTTGTAAAAAAAAAACTACCTAACAAACGCTTTCTGTTTAAAAATTAGTTTTATTCTCAATATTCCTAAACCCTAATAAATAAACTTAAGATGAATTACAATTAAATCCATTCCTAAATAATAACATAAATAAATGCAAACTAATATTTTAATTTCTCATTCCGCAACAAAATCTATCTGGGCAGGCGGTTACCCTCTTCTCTTGTTAACAGGTTGGCTGTTCAAATCTCATGTGTGCATAAATTTCTACGAATGACTACTGCAAGAAAAAATAACTTCAGAAAAGTCGATAGAAACAAAAATAATTTTTATATAATTTTTTTTTTAGTATATCATCTGTGAAGTAGGTAAAAGTTAAATATAATAGATTCTATGACATCACAAAGATTATCAAAAAATTCATATGACTATTACTTCGCTGCATAAATGAGTCGTTGCATCCACTAATTAGGTAATTTATCATAAAATTTTAATACTTCTATAAGTTAATTACAGTAAATAAATAGTAGTAAAATCATATTTTAGAATTTTAATAAGAGCAATTAACACTTATTATTAGCATATTACACTAAACTCATTTTGTTGCTTTGCTGAAAATAAGATAAGAATGTAATGTTAGTATTCAAGTCATAAAATTGATTTTGTTTAATGCTGTAAATAGTTTGATGTTATCAATTGATTATTTTACATTTTCTTTCGAAATGATTATTAACTTATTTAAGTTTCAATTTATTTTATAAATATTTCATATTTTCTATTAATATTTTAGGTACCTAATAAAAATCAGCATCGTATAAATGTATTATATAAATTCTGACCTTACAGGTCATCATACTCGCAAGTAGAACTATGAAAAATTATTTACTAAACAATTTCTTAACTAACTTGTCATCTGTGCAAACCTGACATCATAATTAGGTGCAATCAAGATCCTGATCCTCAAAGAGCTAAGATTTCATCAAGGTTTTTTTTCATTTCTAATCAGGTCATCTAATCTGAACTACACATATGCCAACTTGGCAAGCTATACAAAGAATTACACCGGTTTTCTCCCTCTTGCATGCACCAGCGAGTGCATATTTAACATGCAACCCGAAAAAGAACCTCTTGCACACACCAGCGAGTGCATATTTAACATGCAACCCGAAAAGAAGGATGTTCACATTACTAATATGGGGAGATAAAATCCATTGTGTGCATGATCTATGATGTATATGGTAAACAGGGGAAGGGGGATTGCCCTTAGGCAAAAACTACCTCTAGCAAGGCTCAATTACCAGACCACCAAAGAGGATATCTAGCTATCCAGCTGGATTTCAAGGAAATATTGAATAAAACCGCTATGATGTAAAAGACTAGGGTTCTTCAAAAGGGGAAAGATAAGGATCTTTTATCATGAAACTAAATGTTTTTTTAAGAACCATACTTTCCTTTCGTTTGTGAATTCCCAAAGCATTAATACACAATGAGCCTAGAAATGTATTTTTTATCTACAACATTATTAAAGTTTGTAACATACCAAGTCTGCTACATATTGGAAGCTTCTGGTTTGCTTTCCATCACCATAAACAGTCAATGGCTGTTTGCGGATTGCCTGGTAAAAACATATAATGATGACAAAGTCCTCATAAAGATAATTAAGAGCTTTACGCACCATATGAAGAGAAAATACGATTGTACCTGTGCCACAAAGTTGCTTACAACACGTCCATCATCCAAACACATACGAGGTCCATATGTATTGAAAATACGAGCAATACGCACCTATAAGGCATAAACAGATTCATAAATTCTACAGATGATTAAGTCTTCACACAGCAGTTTCATGTGTACTTATAGGGAATCGAACCACTGAAACCATAGAAATTAAATTAAAAAAAATATAACTTGTTTAAATATGTAGTTGCAAGGAATCGAACCCAAGTTTAGTGATAGCCAAAATTCGGTATTTTGGTACTATTGTGTTCCATTGAAACATGGTTTTCCTTATTAATAAAGAGTATAGATTAAAAACCGAAACTTTCAATTCGTTGGTATGGTATGGTATGGTTAGTTAACAGTTAACCAAATTTATATTATAAAACAAATAAATATTATAAATAAATAAATATAAAATACAAGAGAAGTTATAGTAGTAAAATACATGAATTGTTGGAGTTGAAGAGTATGCGGGAAAGAGTAAATGTCAACTTTCAGCTTATTCTCGTTTTTGTGTAAATCAAAACCAAAGAAAGGCTGCAATGATTATAATAGACCTGTCAATGTATCAAAGTTTCAGTCTGATTCGATTTGGTCAGAACTTAAATAAATATGTTTTTTGTTGATTTACAAAGTGGATATAGTTCTTAGTGCTGTTATAGTGTTATAAGGTGGATATGGTTTTTTTACTAAAAAGATTTGATCAGGTAAAATTCCAATTTAATAAGAATCCAATCCAATAAAAACAAAATATATATTTTGTACTACCTGAAAGACTTGATCAAATTAACTAAATATTCAATAATGTTAAAAGAAAATAAATAACAAAAATTTAATTTTACAAGAAAAATAAAGTAAAAGAACATTATAACACACATAACCAATATATATATACATATAGATAAAATATATAAGAAGTAGTGTTGTTAAAAGCGCGCATATGCGCTCGCATATGCGAGATGCGATGCGCACCTAAAGCGCATCGCTTGGGAGATGCGATGCGCCTTCAGTAATGCGCTCGCTTTTGGCGCTTATGCCCAATGCGCAACGCGCGAGAAAAGCACGCTTTTGTAAATAAGTTGACTGGGCTTGTTGACCGGGCTTTTTTAAAAGAATCGGGTCAAAAAAACCCTAAATACATACGACTCTTGTAAAGCCGACATAACGACTGAAGGAGATATAACGATTGAAGGAGTTGACTGAACGACTGAACATACATACGATTCTTCCTCTTCCTGGTAAATTCTTTCACATACACACGATTCTTGTATATATATACTAAATTTTTTTACGATTCTTGTATATATACATACAATTCTTGTATATATATACTAAATTTATTTATGATTCTTGTATATATACATACGATTCTTGTATATATATACTAAATTTATTTCCTTTACTAAACTTATGACATGATAGCAGTAATTGATGGCTGATAAAAAGGATGTCGCATGGAAATATGCACGGGCAGTAGTGAATGAGGGTAGTTCAGTTCGACTTCGTTGCAATTTTTGTGGAAAAGAAACAACTGGAGGAGTTTTTAGGATGAAGGAACATCTGATTGGTGGAAAACGAAATGCTAAAGGTTGCACAAAAGTAACGGAACAAGTGAGACGTGAAGTTAAAGAATTCATGGAGTCAAAAAAGAAAGTAAAAGACAATATGAACTTACACGATTATGAAGCTGAAATTTTAGACGATGATGAAGTGGAAGTCTCTACACGGCCTCAGGCATCCGTAGGGAGTACAACAAAGATGAAGATGAAGGGCCCGATGGATCTTTATATGACCCCTGATCCGGAGCTTGTAGTGAAGAAAAGAAGAGGAGTGCAACCAAAGATTGATGAAAATGACGGGGCAAGAAAGGAATTGAGAAACAGAGCTTGCAAGGCTTTTGCGAAATGGATGTATGATGCAGGCATTCCTTTTAATGCCGTCAACTATCCTAGTTTTCCAGTATTTATTGAAGCTCAGGGACAGTATGGACCGGGAATGAAGCCACCTAGCTATCTTGAAGTTAGAGTACCATTGTTAAAGAATGAAGTTGAGTCGATTGAGAGTATAAGGAAATCCCATGAAGCGGAGTGGGTGAAGAATGGCTGCTCAATTATGTGCGATGGATGGGAAGATAGGAAGCATCGGAGTCTCATCAATTTCTTAGTAAACACTCCTCGAGGTAGTTTTTTTATTGAATCTGTTGACGCATGACGCATCAGCTGTTTCAAAAACTAGTGACATGTTGTTTGAGTTGATATGCAAGTACGTGGAGATGATCGGGCCACAAAATGTTGTGCAAGTGGTCACGGACAGTGCTGCTAATAACAAGGCAGCAGGTCGATTATTGATGATCCGATATCCTCATAAGTTTTGGACGCCATGTGCTGCACATTGTATTGACCTGATGTTGGAAGACCTGTTCAACATTCCTAAGTTCAAAGATTGTATTGGAAAAGCTATGGCCATAAACTCCTTTATATACACAAAGTCAGCTTTGGTGAATATGCTTAGAGAATTCACACACCACACAGAGTTAATCAGGCCAGAAAAGACCAGATTTGCTACTGCCTTCCTCACTTTGTCAAGGATTCGCAACCAAAAAGCTAATCTCCATACTATGTTTATTTCACAAAAATGAATTAATAGCAAATATTACAAGGATCCCAATGGAAGAAGAATTGCAAGTTATGTGTTGATGCCTAGCTTTTGGAACAATGTAATTTGTTCCCTACGAGTGGCAGGCCCTCTTGTGCATGTTCTTCGTTTGGTTGATGGAGAGAAAAAGCCACCTATGGGCTACATTTATGAGGCCATGGATAGAGCCAAAGAGGCTATTGCAAAATCATTGAAACGAAATGTTAGTAGATATCAACAATTTTATGATATCATTGACAAAAGATGGGATGTCCAACTCCATCAACCTTTGCACGCTGCTGCATATTATCTCAATCCGGATTTTTATTACAAAAATCCAGGGATTGAGACAGATGAAGAAGTGAGCCTTGGATTGTACAAATGCATCGAGAGGATGGTAAAAAATGAGACGGACCAAGATAAGATAGGGGACCAGCTGGAATCTTATAGGAACGCAGAGGGCTTCTTTGGTTTTCCTATGGCTATTAGGCAAAGATCAATCAAATCTCCAGGTTCACTGAAATTTCTGTTTTTTTAAACTGAAATTCTGCACTGATTTTTTAAACTGACTTTCTGCACTGTTCTGTTTTGAAACTGAAATTCTGCCCTAATTTGTAACTTATAGCTGCTTGGTGGGGTGCTTATGGCAAGCACACTCCCGAGCTACAAGCCTTTGCGATTCGCGTTCTTAGTCTCACATGTAGCTCATCCGGTTGCGAGAGAAATTGGAGTGTATTTGAACACGCAAGTTACTTAAAACAACCGCTTTAATATGCCTTTTTAATAACCCTCTTTAGTTCTTATTTTTGTACTTTGTCTATGTAGCTTCATAGCAAGAAAAAAAGAAACCGACTTGAACAACAAAGGTTGAATGACTTGGTGTTTGTAAAGTACAATAGAGCTTTGAGGCGTAGATATGAGCTTCGTGATAAAATTGATCCTATCTCTTTGAATGAGATTGATGAGAGTAATGAGTGGTAGAGTAATGAGTGGTTGGTTGGAAGCTTTGACGGAGAAGGAGAGAACAATGAGAATGACTATGTTTTCTCCGAAGCGGATGGATTAACTTACAAGGATGTTGTGAATGCTTCCGGAGCCGAAGAGCCTTATTATTCTACTAGGAGGTTAGAACTTTATGGATTAAAACATATTAAAAAGTTTAAAACTTGAAATGAACTTAATTTGGTATTATTTATTGTAATAGGTCATCACGTGCTTCGGCGGGATCCTCAAAAGTCCAAGGGAAACATGCTTCTTCCGGATCATCATCTAAAAAACGCTTGATTGATTAAGTAATTTATGAGAACGATGATGATGATGAAGAAGAAGTTGACTTTGTTGAGGATCCGAATCATATTAGTGAAGAAGATGATTTTGTGAATCTTGATGACGATGACGATGTAGAAGAAGAAGAATAGTGGATTAACTTTGCATCTTTTTTACTTTGACTAAATTATTCTACTTTGAACCTATATGATGATGAATTTGGTTGCTTTTATGAGTTTATGACAATTTATTTTGCTTCTAAATGTCTTTATATCTATAAATATATAGTATTCTGCATTATATACCATTTACATATGAATATTTATTTGTCTTCAATGAATCCGCGCGTTGCGCTTATGCCCCAAGAGGCCTTTGCTCTTTTGTGTGCATATCGCGTTTAATAACACTGATAAGAAGGCGCGTGCATATATGTTTCAATTAGCCTAAAGAGTCCTATTACTAGGGTGCTAAACCCAATTTATTCCCATTAAAATGATGCGGAACAAGAAATAATTATATTAATTTGTATATATTTTACATTAACATTTAGATTTATAAGTATTTATAATTGATTATGTAGTTTCGTTATATTAAGTATATTTATTAAGAAAATTCTAAACTATTCTATTAGAATAATAGAAGAAGAAACTTATAAGGATTTAGTTTTCTTAGAAAATTACTTGGCTCTCAAGTAATTAATTATCTATATAAACTTTGTAATCTTTCAATATTAGATAAGGATGAATATATGAATTGATTTATTGGACGAATCGGCGGATTTATTTGTGACTCCACCGATTCTCGGCATAGATAGGTAATTTGTTCCTTGTTTAACCATTTTCCCCGCCTTGTCCTACATCAATTTATGCTTCATTTTACAACCAAATATTTAACCTCTGACTTCCTACTATGAACTCCACTATGGCAGCAGATAAAATCCAGCTCAAGAACAGCACAATTAGTCAAGTAATACACATTTTACTTCAAGACTTAATTAAAAGTCTGTGCAACCAAATTATATTTCTCAAGAATCACATAAACTCAAAATATTGGCAACAACAGATTGTATTTGAACATTTTCCTTCTCTCTCATTTGTCCTTTGTGCTTCTGTATAGGGCACTGTATAAGATGAATTTGAACGCTTGGGAAAAAATCAATTAATAACTTATAAAATAGTCTTTAATGACTAAATTCCATCATAAATCTAAGAACTACAAAATGATTGGGAGACAAGTGCACACACATAACTCTTATATTTGTTATTAAAGTAGCTAAGCCTATAAGCTTCATGACAGAATATATCAATTTGCGGTGGGAGGGGCCCGCGGGGAAATTAAATAAAGCTCTTTGTAATTAAGAAGAAGTTTGCACGTGCCCGAGTTTAACTCATAATGATGATAAGGCATGATTTGAGAAATGTTAGAAGGATATTACTGCTGAATTTCGTTCCGTACTGAATTGTATTCAAGTTCCTAATGAACCATTTTCAATATTGACTGACACAAGACCATTGCAAATAATTTAAGCATGCTATTTTTTACCTCAACACCTGCACCTCGATGATAATCCATAGCCAAAGTCTCAGCAGTTCGTTTGCCTTCATCATAGCAACTCCTTACACCTAAGATTTTATAGCATTATAAACATAAACAAGTAACACAAAACACTAACTATCAACTGACAGAGAATTTAAGTGCACATCATTTCACCTATTGGATTCACATTTCCCCAATACGTCTCCTTTTGGGGATGCTCAAGTGGATCACCATATACCTCACTTGTGCTTGTGAGCAAAAACCTTGCACCAATTCTCTTGGCGAGCCCCAACATGTTTAAGGTACCCATAACATTTGTCTTGTACTCAATAGTCAAGGATATCACACAAAATTACAAAATTCACTAACTTCAATACATCATATACTAAAGCAACAATAGCATATACACATACATATATATCGGGTTTGGTTCAAATAAGAACTATCCTCAAAATAAAATCAGGACAACCAAATGTTTTACACTTCATTCTAGGTTTCTATGTATCATCTTGCATTTTGTGTTTAAATATTAATTTCTCACGTTTCTCATTTGAACCCGACCCTATAAACACAATGTAAGCAACCATGAAAAGGATATAATAGTCTTGACAGGATTATACTTGTAATGAACCGGAGAAGCCGGACAAGCCAAATGATAGATCTGATCAACCTCCAACAAAATCGGTTCAACAACATCATGTCTAATCATTTCAAACCTAGGGTTTCCAAAATGATGCATAACATTGTCCTTCCGTCCCGTAAAGAAATTATCAATAACAATGACATCATCGCCTCGCGCAATCAACTTATCAACCAAATGACTCCCAACAAATCCAGCACCACCAGTAACCACAATCCTCAACCTCTTCCTCCCAATTCCCACGGGAATCCTTCCACTCCGTTGCTGCATTCCCACATTGCTCCTCGGATACGCCTTTCGACTAGGAAGCGCTTCGCGATCAAACAACGAAACCGATTTAGGGAGAGAAGCCGAATTGGAGGCATCGGAAGGCGAAAAAGAGGAGAGATTAGGCTGAATAATGAAGAAAGTGGAACCGATGAGAATACCGAGGAGAATAAAGAGGAGACGTTGCTCTTTGAAGAGGTAATTGATGGATCGAGGGAACGATCGGTGATGTTTTAGGGCTTTTGGAGAGTATGAAGAAGTGTGATCGGTAGATGATAACAATTCTTCATCTCGTTTGTAAGCTACGCTTGATTGTTTGTGTAATTGCTTCATCTGAATTAGGTTAAATCGTGTCAATTCGATTGGTTTCAATTCAGGTGAATTCGATCGGGGATTGTGATGTTTGTGTGTGTGTGTTTTGGTTGTTGGGAGATGAATCGGAGAGGTGAATTGATCAAAAGTGTTTTTCAGGTGGAATTAATGAAACAAAATAAAATGGAGAAACATTTGAGATGCAGATCTGCCCTTTTTGTTTTTGCGGTTTCTAAAGTCTACCTACATGCGATCAGTAGTCGGGAATCTGAATTTATGGGTAAAAATGTCGATTTACCACTTATCGTTAAACTACTTTAAAATTTAAAATAAATGATTTTTAATGTATAGATAAACATATAAATAAATTAAACGTTGGTTTTTTTACAAAAAAATTATTAGAACATAATTTCTAATAATTTTTTTAGGAGAATGTAAAGTTGATAATATAATTTCAAGATAAATTTTAGAATTTCAAGAAAAAATATATGAGAATATTAAAATGGTAACTTTAAGTTCAAAAGAAAGTTTAAGAAAATATGAACATGGTAATTTGACTTAAAGATAAATTTTAGGACAATATTAAGATAATAATTTAACTTAAGAAAAACGTTTAGGAGAATATAAGTTAATTAATATTTCCATTATTAAAGATTTAATAGTCAATTTAGATATTTTCTACTCAAATCGTCTAGCACCTCACAAATCGTCTTCTTTATTATTTTTCTCGATTAAAAGATATTAAATAAAAATCAATAAATAAATTGGACTCGTGGAGTAAGTTTAGGAGAATATTAATATAGTATACTTAGTTTCCTCCATTTGAAATTTTTTTTTTGACAGTCAAACAAACCATTTTTAACATAACATAACATATTTAACTTCATTCCTTGAAAGATAGTATTAAAGAAATGGATAATTATCAAAGTCGTCACTAATTTAGTTCAAATGTATCAAATTAGTCACTTATTTCAAAAATGACTCAATTAGGTAACTAATTTGAAAATTATATTTATAGAAGTATAGATCGAAGCGATTTGAGAGGCATCACATCACCGCCCTCGTCTTCTCCTTTATATAAGTATATTGATTGATTGGATCAATAGAGAGCGTTAGA
This sequence comes from Heracleum sosnowskyi, assembly GCA_030848705.1. Lineage (NCBI taxonomy): Eukaryota > Viridiplantae > Streptophyta > Magnoliopsida > Apiales > Apiaceae > Heracleum > Heracleum sosnowskyi. The sequence continues at coordinate 30,245,879 of CM061237.1, forward strand.
GAGCGTTTATGAGAATATTAACATACTATATTTAGTTTCCATTAGAAAATAGTAAAAAGGAAATTGAGAATTTATCTAATATTATAAAGGTAAGAATATTAAAATTGTATATTTATTTTTCTCCATTAGTAAAAATTTAAAAGGTAATTAAAATATTTTCTAATAAAATAATTTATGAGACTATTAAAATTGTAAATTTAGTTTCATACATTAGTAAAGATTTTAAAGACAAGAATATTAGAATTGTATATTTAGTTTCTTCTATTAATAAAGATCTTGAAAGCAAGAATATCATAATTGTAAATTTTGTTTCCTCCATTAGTAAAAATTTTAAAGCTAATTGAGATATTTTCGAATCTTTAACATTAATTATTCAAAAATTTAAGAAAAATAGAAAAATAGATCGAAGCGATTTGAGAGGCGCCGTATCACCACCCTCGGCTTCTCCTTCATATAAGTACTAGTTTACTAAGCCGCGCTTCGCAACGGCTTTATAATAATATCTCTAAATTTTCTCAAAAAATATTCTACAAAATACGTTTTTAAATAAAATAATATTTCTAATATAAAATTAAGTTTTGTTTTGAATATAAAGTTATAGATCGTTCAATAAAAAACTATAATTATACCTTCAGAGCTATTAAAATCTTCACTACCTCCAAATCTACTCCCAGTAAAAAAAATCAAAAAAATTGAACAAACATCATTTTTGTTGTTGGGAGAATTTTTTATTAATAATGATCTCTTTTTGTCAAAACAAATAACAACAACAACCTCTTCATTTAAAAAAAAAAATTAATGACATTTTCTCAATGTTTCTTATTCTTGTATGACTTTTGTTATAGATGCACCAACTTATTGAATTTTGTTTAAAATGCACACACTAAATAAATTCTTTCGTCGAATAAATCTTAACATGATATTTTCGAAATACATACAGTATAAATTTCTTAATATACAATTTTTATCTTTGAATTATCATGTATGAATTATAGAAAATATATTTTACTAAAAGATATAATCTTTTCCATAAAAATTAGAGCAATTACTATCTAAACGTTAAAAAACAATGATAAAATTTGTTTTTGAAGACTTGATGAATTCTCCACTTTCGAGTTACATTGTATACAGGTGTATCAACTTTTAACTATAAATTCAAAATTAATAACGTACACACGTAAACATATAAATCAATTCACAACTGAATGTACATGAAAGTAAAGAAGTCTCATACTCATGTTACACACTTTTAACATGAACAAATAAAAAAGTAAAGAAGAACAATGTTGACAACAAAAATTGTAGTAGACAATTTTGACAACAAAAATTGCAGTAGACAATTAACAGAGTTTATGTGTATATTTATACTATTAATTAGCTGTTTGTATGAAACTATTAAATGTAATTAATTATTTACCAAGTAATTACTTAATTTCTTATGCAAGACCGATCTAATTTCTTAACTTCTTATTTACCAATATGTTCTTGTATTTTCTATTATATTATATTACATTAAAAAGGAAAGTTTAGGAGACCAGAATATTAAGATGGTAATTTCATTTGAAAAGAAATATTATGAAAATATCTAGATAATAATAAAGGGAAGTTTAAAATAATGTAAAGTAATACATTTTTTTTAATTTAGATATTTGAAGGCAAGAATATTATAATTGAATATTTAGTTTCCTCCATTTGTAATATTTAGTTTCCTCCATTAATAAAGATCTATTATATATTTACTTTCTACATTAGTAGAGATTTTAAATGCAAGAATATTATATTTATTTTCCTCCATTAGTAAAGATTTTTCCTCCATTAGTAGAGATTTTAAATGCAAGAATAACGAAATTGTATATTTAGTTTCCCCCATTATTAAATATTTAAAAGACAATTGAGATTTTTTTAAATCTTTGGTATTACTTACTTAATTTATTATGCAAGACCGATCTAATTTCTTAACTTCTTATTTACCAAAATGTTCCTGTATTTTCTGTTATATCACATAAAAAAAGAACAAAGTTTAGGAGAAGAAAATGTTAAGATGTTAATTTTATTTGAAAAGAAATATTATGAGAATATTTAGATAATAATAGAGGAAAGTTTAAAATAATGTAAAGTGATACACTTTTTTTTATAATTTAGATATTTGAAAGCAAAAATATTATAATCGAATATTTAGTTTCCTCCATTAGTGATATTTAGTTTCCTCCATCAATAAAGATCTATTGTATATTTACGTTCTCTATTAGTAGAGATTTTAAATGCAAGAATATTATATTTACGTTCCTCTATTAGTGGAGATTTTAAATGCAAGAATATTGAAATTGTATATTTAGTTTCCTCCATTAGTAAATATTTAAAAGACAACAATTAAGATTTTTTTCTAGTTTTTGGTATTAATTACTTAATTTTTTATGCAAGACCGATCTAATTTATTAACTTCTTATTTACCAAAATGGTCATGTATTTTCTATTATATTACATAAAAAAAGAAAGTTTAGGAGAGCAGTATGTTAAGATAGTAATTTCATTAAACAAATATTATGAGAATATTTAGATAATAATAGAGGAAAGCTCAAAATAATGTAAGGTAATACACTTTTTTTCTAATTTATATATTTTGAAGGCAATAATATTATAATTGAATATTTAGTTTCCTACATTAGTGATATTTAGTTTCCTCCATCAGTAAAGATCTATTGTATATTTACTTTCTTTATTAGTAGAGATTTTAAATGCAAGAATATTATATTTACGTTCATCTATTAGTGGAGATTTTAATTGCAAGAAATTTGAAATTGTGTATTTAGTTTTCTCCATTAGTAAATATTTAAAATGCAACTGAGATTTTTTCTAATTTTTGGAATTAATTAATTAATTTTTTATGCAAGACCGATCTAATTTATTAACTTCTTATTTACCAAAATGTTCCTGTATTTTCTATTATATTACATAAAAAAGAAAGTTTAGGAGAACAGTATGTTCAGATAGTAATTTCATTAAAAAAAATATTATGAGAATTTTTAGATAATAGTATAGGAAAATTCAAAATAATGTAAGGTAGTACACTTTTTTTCTAATTTAGATATTTTGAAGGCAATAATATTATAATTGAATATTTAGTTTCTTCCATTAGTGATATTTAGTTTCCTCCATTAGTAAAGATCTATTTTATATTTACTTTCTTCATTAGTAGGAATTTTAAATACACTTTTTTCTAATTTAGATATTTTGAAGGTAAGAATATTATAATTGAATATTTAGTTTTCCATTAGTGATATTTAGTTTCCTACATTAGTAAAGATCTATTTTATATTTACTTTCTCCATTAGTAGTAATTTTAAATGCAAAAATATTATATGTTTCCTCTATTAGTAAGTATTTAAAAGGTAATTGAGATTTTTTCGAATTTTTAATATTATTAATTCAAAAAATTGAGAAAATTAGAAAAATAGAACGAAGCGATCTGAGAGCGCCACCTCACCGCCCCCGTCTTCTCCTTTATATAATAGTATCCATCAATAAAGATCTATTGTATATTTACTTTCTCTATTAGTAGAGATTTTAAATGCAAGAATATTATATTTACGTTCCTCTATTAGTGGAGATTTTAAATGCAAGAATATTGAAATTGTATATTTAGTTTCCTCCATTAGTAAATATTTAAAAGGCAATTGAGATTTTTTCTAGTTTTTGGTATTAATTACTTAATTTTTTATGCAAGACCGGTCTAATTTATTAACTTCTTATTTACCAAAACGTTCCTGTATTTTCTATTATATTACATAAAAAAAGAAAGTTTAGGAGAGCAGTATGTTAATATAGTAATTTCATTAAAAAATATTATGAGAATATTTAGATAATAATAGAGGAAAGTTCAAAATAATGTAAGGTAATACACTTTTTTTCTAATTTAGATATTTTGAAGACATGAATATTTAGTTTCATCCATTAGTGATATTTAGTTTCCTCCGTCAGTAAAGATCTATTGTATATTTACTTTCTCTATTAGTAGAGATTTTAAATGCAAGAATATTATATTTACGTTCATTTATTAGTGGAGATTTTAATTGCAAAAATTTGAAATTGTATGAAAGGCATATGTCTAGGCCTATTTGTAGACACCGAGGATTCTACTCAACTTTAATTAAGATGTAATAAGTAAATAATAAAAATCAATTGTCACAGGAATCTCAGAAGATTATATCTGTCAAAGAATGAAGATTAAAGTCATCTACAGACTTGAAGTGATTCTACATTGAAAGAAGCTCAATTTATTGATCAAGCCTCAATGAAGTATTCAAGCTCAGTGGATTTATTAAAGTGACAGAGATTTCAAGTGGTGACAGAAAAAGATACTGGTTACAGAGTTCTTGAATGAGAAGGAAGTGAATCACTGCTTAAAGTCAAACAGATAAAGAACAAACATTGTCGTTAGTCACTCATGAACCAGACAGTGCATCGAGTGTCAACGTACTATTATGTTTATTCTTTATCTAAGTTTTAAGTGATTCTGGAATTTATTGAGAAGTCAATTAATTCTATTTATTCTCTTATAAATAATTAATACTATTGAGTAAATTATTTATTAAATTAATTCTGTAAAGAATTAATTTAATACATAATTTATTTAGTTAATTATTTAAATTAGAATAAAAAGAAATTAATTGAGAAGTCAACTAATTCTATTTATTCTCTTATAAATAATTAATACTATCAAGTATATTATTTATTAAATTAATTATGTAAAGAATTAATTTAATACATAATTTATTTAGTTAATTATTTAAATTAGAATAAAAATGAACTAGGAAGACTGAGGTTTGAACTAGGAAGACTTAGTTTAATGAACTAGGAAGACTCACAAGAGAGTCTTCCCGATTGTCTTCCTAGGCAAATCAGAATCTTCCCGGTTGTCTTCCACTTGCATTCCATTGTCTTACCGAGAGTCTTCCAAGGCAAAAAGTCTTGTATTTTTGATTGTCTTCCTAGTGCATTTACAATCTGTGAAGTGCACGTGGTCTACCAAAAAGAAAAGCAATTGTATTAAAGACTGAAGACAATTCGAAGACAAGCACTGATCTATTTTTTCTAACAGAAGACAAAAACAAACAACCATTCTATTAAAAGCTCTGTCTTAAATTCGTTCAACTGCAAAGCTCTAAATTTCTGCAGGAGTATTAATTCTTGATTGTTCTTAACATTTAATCCATAAGAATTGTATCTCTTGTACTGCTTTGACTTTCTAGCGGATCATAATCCCTAGATTTTATATCGAACTACTTTTTAGTATTCAATCCTTTTTATTACAAAAATAGATAAATTCATGTCGAATTTATTCTAGATTTGTTTTATCAAGTTCTTTGTAATCAGTGATCAAAATTGTAACACCCCTCAAGTTTAATAGAGTTTCTATTTAACTTGAATATTGTTTCAGTTTTTATTCCGCATTAATTTGTTCTAAATTGTTTAATCTTAAACGAACAAATTTCGATAAAACGGTATAGTTTGTATTCAACCCCCCTTCTACAAACTTATCAGGACCTAACAATTGGCATCAGAGCCTTTTGATTGATATACAAATCAAAGATCCAATTGTTTTGAGATTTTTCTTTTAAACTCTGATTTTTTATCTTATTCCTAAAAATCTCAAAAGATGTCTACTACACAGAAAGTTGGTACTGTCAAAATCCCAATGTTCAGCAAGGAGCATTATCCAATGTGGAAGAAGAAAATGCTTCTATTTCTTAAGGTTGCAAATCCTAAATACATTGATGTGCTGAAGAACGGTCCCAAAGTCCCTATGATTATTGAGGGAGAACTCATTGAGAATAATGTTGTGACTAGGGCTGCTAGAATGTACCCTAAAGATGCCAAGGATTACACTCCTGATGAGAAAGAGGATGTTACCTTGGATTCCTGTCTTCAGTTGATCCTTATTGATTGTCTTGATCCAATCATGCATAATCATGTTCTCAACTGTGATACTGCTAAACACATTTGGGCAACTATAGAGATAATCAATGAGGGGACAGAGGAAGTTAGGGAGAATATGCTGGAAATTCTCACCTCACAATATGAGCATTTCAGATCAAACCCTGGTGAAGGTATCTCTCAGGTTTTTGAGAGATATAACAAATTAATCAATGATTTGAATCTCAATGGGAAGCACTACACCAACAAGGAGATTAACAAGAAGTTCCTTCTTACACTTCCACCTCATTTGGAGCACAAAATTTCTGCCATCAGAGAAGCAAGAGATATGAATGAGATTGCCTTGGAGAGATTGTATGGTGTTCTGAAGACCTATGAGCTGGAGCAGATTCAACAAAGGGAGCTGTATGGAACTGGGAAGATTGTTAGTACTTCTACTGCACTGGCTGCTGAAGTCCCACAGAAACTGGAAGTGAAGGCTGTTCAACCTTCCAGTTCTAACATGAATGTTATTGATGCTGAATATGGATTAACATCCATTGATCAATCTGGTGGTGACTTCTATTCTTTAGAAGAACTTGATCAGTTGGAGGATGGTGATTTGGCTTTGATAGTCAAGAAGTTTGGGAAGTTCAGATTCAAGAGGAATCCCAATCTTAAGTTCAGACCCAGATTTCAGAGAGGTGGATCTTCCTCTTCAAGTGGCTCAAGGGGTGGCTACAAAACTGGAACTGTGGAAAGGAGCACAATCAGATGCTACAATTGCAATGAGTTGGGTCACTTTGCTACTGAATGCAGAAAGCCAAAGCAAGTGACTAGAAACACATTTGATTCTAGCAAGAAGAACAAGATTGGGAAAGCTTATGTTGCTGAAGGAAAGAGTTGGGATGACACTGACAGTGATGAAGAAGCAGGTGAGATTGGGAACCTTGCTTTAGTGGCTAAAGAGGCAAGCACTTCATCTGCACACATGTCAGAGGTAATGTTTACTGATACTGAAATGATTCGTCATCTTGGTGGCACCTTAGAATGTGCTCGCACTGAAAATGATAGAATAATTCTTTTAAACACAAATCTTGAAAATGAGATAAAAGAATTAAAACTAGTGCATGTTAATCAGGATGAACTTGTTGAGAAAATAGCTTTTCTTGAGAATAGGGTTAAATGTTATATTCAACTTGAAACCATTCTTAAGAAAGAGATTAGTGAGTTGAAGACTAAAGCTGATGCCTATTTCAGCTCTTGTAAGACGGCTAAAGAGATTCTCAATAAACAAGCTATTGGTAATCATGTCAGTATAGGTTATGGTTATAATGAGGCCATTGGATTGCTTGGAATTAATTCCCCTTGTAGATTCAAATCTGAAGGAAAGGTTGTTCCATATGTGCTTAAGGGTATTGAAACACCCTTCTGTAAGGAGTCCGAAGCAGAACCTCTGAATGAAAACTCTATCATCATTGCAGAGGAGATTCGTGAAGAAGATATTGCTTTGGAAGTTGAACAATCCAAAAAGTGTATATCTGATATTTCAGTCAAAGTTGCTACAACTAAAAAGACTAAATCAGATATCCATAAGTTGGATCAAAACAACTGTAGAACTAACATGCCTGCTGTTAATTCTTTTCATAAAGCATGTGGTGTGAGTAATTGCATGTCTTGTGCTTTTAATGTTATGTATGCTTTCTTTAATAAAAAGCATGTATCTAGTGATAAGACTGCTCCACGTCAACATGTTAATAATAAGAAGCATGTTAAAGCAAAAACTACTAGTCCTCCTCAGACTAGAGTGGATTCATTTATCCCTAAGCCTACTCAGAAATGTGTTAAGGTTGGCTATAAATGGAAACGCTCTTATGTGAAAGAGGTTGAAGTAGTTTTAGTTAAAAATGTTGGTTTGCCTGACAAAGGCCAATTCTTTAAGTATGCCGGACCCAATCAAGTGTGGGTTCCGAGGAAGGACTAATCAATCTGGTATTGCAGGGAGTTAAACAGGTAAGCCGTGTTATATGGGTTCTTGACAGTGGCTGTTCAAGGCATATGACCGGAGATAGAGCCCTGCTATCAGATTTGGTTGAGAAAGCTGGCCCAGTAGTAACCTTTGGAGATAACAACAAGGGTATTACGAAAGGATATGGCTGTTTGAAGTACGGAAATGTTATCATTGAAGATGTTTCATTTGTGGAAGGTCTGACGTTCAATCTTCTCAGCATCAGTCAGTTCTGTGACAGAGGATATGTTGTTTCCTTTGAAAGAGAGAAGTGTCAGATCCTTCACAAGAAGAATGGAAAGCCTGCTCTTCAAGGAGTAAGGAAAGGTGACTTGTTCATAGCTGATCTGAACTCGGAATTCAAAGATGAAGTTAATTGTTTTTATGCTAAAGCTTCATCAGATGATAGTTGGCTATGGCACAAGAAGATGTCTCACCTTAACTTCAAAACTATGAACTCTTTAGTCAAGAGGGAATTAGTTAGAGGTTTGCCTCAGATGGAATTTACACAGGAAGGACTGTGTGAGGCATGCCAGAAAGGAAAGTCAAAGAAAGCTTCTCACAAGGGCACTGATACATCATCAATAACTGAACCTCTTCAGCTACTGCACATGGATTTGTTTGGTCCAGTTAATGTGATGTCCATGTCAAAGAAACAATATGCACTTGTGATTGTTGATGACTATTCAAAATATACATGGGTTTTATTCCTACATTCCAAGGATGAGACCCCATTCCTGGTGATTGGCCACATAAAGTTGATTGAGCTGGATTCTAGATTCCCTGTTAGAGCCATAAGGTCAGATAATGGTACTGAATTCAAGAATGCCATTCTAAATGACTTTTGTGCTGATAAAGGAATAACAAGACAATATTCTGCCCCTAGAACTCCTCAACAAAATGGAGTAGTGGAAAGAAAGAATCGTACATTGATTGAAGCAGCTAGGACTATGCTAAGTGAGTCCAAACTTCCAACGTACTTTTGGGCTGAAGCAGCGAATACAACTTGTTATACTCAGAATCGAACTTTAATCAACAAGGACTTAATGAAGACTCCGTATGAGATCATGAACAACAAGAAACCAACTGTCAAGTACTTTCATGTATTTGGAGCAAAATGCTTTGTGCTTATAGATGACAATGTTAAACGTGGCAAGTTTGATGCAAAGGCACAAGAAGCTATTTTTGTTGGATATTTCAGAAGATCTTACAGGGTCTACGTGGTTGGCAGTCACACAGTAAAGGAAAGTGTCAATGTTACTTTTGATGACACTAAGTTCCCCAGTATCCAAAAAGAAGACTCATCTGAAAAGCTGAAGTTTGATAACTTGCCAGACTCAGAATCAGATGATGAAGCCCCACCTAAAGTTATTGCTGGTGATGATAATAACAATGATGATAATGATCATGGTGATGGTGGTGGAAACACTGGTAATAATGGAGATACCACCAACACTGGAGAAGAATCATCAAGGCAATCAAGCAACAACTCAGGGGGAGCAAATGAAGGATCAACTAGTCACTCACAACATCAAAGTGAATTTCAAGGTGAATCATCAAGATCAAATCTTCCAAGACAGACTGTTTGGAATAGAGCTCATCCTTTTGAGCTGATCATTGGTGATCCAGATGTTGGAGTTAAAACTAGAAGAGCTTCTCAGAATGAATGTCTTTTCTCAGCATTTCTATCTAAAATGGAGCCAAAGAAAACTGAGGAAGCACTGACTGATCCAGATTGGGTGATTGCTATGCAAGATGAACTCAATCAATTTGAACAACAGCAAGTCTGGAAACTGGTACCCAGGCCAATGAACAAGAAAGTAGTTGGTACAAGATGGGTATACAGAAACAAGCTAGATGAGGATGGCATTGTTACAAGGAACAAGGCAAGACTGGTTGCACAAGGGTATTCACAAGCTGAAGGCATTGACTATGATGAAACCTATGCACCAGTGGCTAGACTTGAGGCCATCAGGATGTTCTTAGCATTTGCTGCTTACTCCAATTTTAAAGTCTATCAAATGGATGTTAAGAGTGCATTCCTGAATGGTGAACTTGATGAAGAAGTGTATGTGGAACAGCCCCTGGCTTTGAAAATCAGGAGCTGCTGGACTTTGTGTACTTTCTCTTCAAGGCTATCTATGGTCTCAAACAAGCCCCAAGAAAATGGTATGACACTCTCTCTGGTTTTCTTCTAGAAAATGGTTTTGTTAGAGGTATCATAGACAAAACTCTTTTTTCAAAGAAACATAAAGGTGATATGATATTAGTCCAAGTCTATGTGGATGACATCATATTTGGGACTACTAATGATGATCTCTGTAAGAGATTTGCTAAGCTAATGCAGAGTAAGTTTGAAATGAGTATGATGGGTGAGCTGAAGTTCTTTCTTGGATTGCAATTAAGTCAAAGGACAAATGGTATATTTATTTGTCAATCCAAGTATCTTAAAGAACTCCTCAAGAAGTATCACATGGAGGATTCAGCATCAGCAAGGACTCCATCTTCAACAGCAATCAAACTTGGAGCTTCTGACAAGTCTATCAAGGTAGATGTTACAAGCTACAGAGGTATGATTGGCTCCTTACTCTATCTTACTACTAGTAGACCAGATATTATGTATGTTACATGCTTGTGTGCAAGGTTCCAAGCGGACCCTAGAGATGTACATCTCGTTGCTGTGAAAAGAATCTTGAGATATCTTAAGGGTACACATAATCTAGGTATCTGGTACCCTAAAGATTCTGGTTTTAATCTTGTTGGATATACAGATTCTGATTATGCAGGTAGTGTTGTGGATAGAAAGAGCACCTCTAGGAGTTGTCAATTCCTAGGAGGTAGGTTGATTTCCTGGTATAGCAAGAAACAACAAACAGTTTCCAATTCAACAGCAGAAGCTGAATATATTATTGCTGGAAGCTGTTGTGCTCAGATCTTATGGATACGGAATCAATTAAAGGACTATGGCTTTGCATTAGACAAAATTCCCATATTTTGTGATAATACAAGTGCCATAGCAATCTCCAACAACCCTGTGCAGCACTCGAGAACGAAGCACATTGATATCAGGTATCATTTTATCAGAGAGCATGTCATGAATGGAACTGTGGAGTTACACTTTGTACCCACAGAAGAACAGACTGCAGATATATTCACTAAATCTGTTGACGAATCCACATTTATCAAGTTAGTTGGTAAATTGGGTATGTTAAACAGTCTTAGTGATTAACAATATCTCTGTCATGTTTGTTCTTTAAAAAAAAAAAATTCATTTTCTCTTGTCATTTAAATGATATTCACTGTCAATTCTCATTTAATAGTACATGCTTGTGTATTTAAATAGCTCTAAATATTTTATTTTCTTTAAAAATATTTTTCTCATATTTTTTAAGTAGAGAAATGTATTTTTATTGAAAATATATTTATTTAGAATTATTTAGGTATTTTTCAGATTGTAAATATTGTTGTTTGAATTTTCTGCAAGTTTATATTAATTTTATGCATTTCTATAATATTCTGCATATTTTTCTAGGATTTATGGAATTTTCTATGAATTTTTCTAGGCTTTTATATATTTTTCATGCATTTTTATAAGTTTTTCAGTATTTTTCTGTAAATATTTTTATTAAAATTCTGAATTTTCCTAAGTCTTCCCAGTTTTACACTAGGAAGACTATCGGGAAAACTAGGGATTTTTCAATTTATTTTTTCGTTTATTTTTTATTTATTTTTAGTCTTTTCCTAAGTCTTCCCAGTTTTTGAACTAGGAAGACTATCGGGAAGACTTAAAATTATTTAGTTTTTTTTCAGTTTTTTATTTTATTGATTTTCCGGAAGACTTTCTATTTTGTATTAGGAAGACTACCGGGAAGACTATCCTAAGTCTTCCTGATTGTCTTCCCAATACAAATTTAAATAAAAACGGTTCAAATCATTTTATTTGTTTTTCAGTTTATTTCTATTCATATTTATACATATACATACACTGCATACACACACTTTGCCTTAGCAGTTTTTTTTGTTTGTGTTCTAATCAGTTTTCTTTTCACAAAACCCATTCAAATCCAATCAATTCTGCAAAAAACTTTGTTCATAGTTCATATTGCTCAAGTTTTTACTTAGCAAAATCTTTTCTGTTCTTTTAAATTCAAGATAACAAGTCGAAGTGCTGTCCAATTTTCAATTTTCTTGGAATCCATTCGACTTGATTATTCTTAATTTGCTAAGTGACTTATTGTGTTTAAGTGATCTTAGAAGTTTCTGGTAGTGTGTTTAACTGTGTGTGTTCTTGAAATCAATTGCCCAATTCATCTCTTTTTTCAAAGTTTAAGTTCGAATTTTAGGATCAATATTTAAAATTGGTTAATTTTAATAGAATTTTAATTTTGTGGATTTTAATTAATTTTAATTAATTCTAAAAATCCCTAAAATTTTAATTTTATTTTAAGTTGATTAAAATTTTCTTGTTTTATAAAAATGGATCCTAATTTTGAACTAGTCTTAAATAATTATGTTGGGTATTTTGATCCTTTAAAATGCAAAGTGGAACGTTTTAGACCGTGGATTCAATTTTTAAATAGCAATACATGTGTTAGTTATGCTATTTGTGCCAATGCACTTCTGAAAATTGATCCATTAAGGATGTTGTGTTCAAGTGCTGTTATTGCTGAAAATTCAAAATCTTTTTCTTTCAATATTCTCAACCAGCAATATACAGTTACTTTTGAGTTATTTTGTGATGTGTTGCATTTTCCAAAGGACAGGTTTGATCCCTTACCCACTGATGATGAGTTATCACAGTTCTTTGTGAATATTCATTATCAGGGTCCCTTTCAAATGGTTAAATTGTCCAAAAGTTTTGTTGTAAGGGAATGGGATCTGTTCTTTGATACTATAGCTAGGGTATTTGGTAACTGCACAAAAACAAACTTTCATTGCATTACCAGTCTTAATCAATACATTGCCTATGCTATAGTATTTGGTCATAGATTGAACTTTGCTGAGATTCTGTGGAACCTATTGCTCAACAGGCTTGCTCACTCTAGGAGAGATTCTGATAATGGTGTGAAAGTAAGGTGTTGGTACCCTCGCTTTCTAACTCTTATCATTAATCATCTTTTTACTGCTGAGCAGGTAGAACTGTTTCGAGAAGCTAGATTTGAAACCTCTCCAACCACAGACACCAAATTCTACACCAGACTTGATGTCTCATCCAAATTTACCACCATACCTGTTCTTGTTTCACCATTGATGAGTCAATTCATTAATCTTCCTATCTTTGGTGAACAAGTTCCTCAACCACATCCAGTTCCACTGCAGGTAGTTATTCCTAACTTTGGTTCTTCTTCTGGTACTTCAAGTGAAACCCAAGTGGTTGTTAGGGCTGACCCAGAGATTGTAGAACCACAGTCTCTGACCCAGGTCATAGAGCCATACAGAGAGTCAAACACTTCTGATACACAACCTGAGCCTACTATTCAAACCAGTTCAAGAAGAGTTAGTGATATACCTGAAATGAGTGTTCCCACAGCTCTGTCTCCACCCTTAAAGAAAAGAAAAACCTATAGGGAGACAACTGTAAGCCCATCTGTATCCTCTCAAAAGGATATGGACATTGATATGGCCACTACACAGTCTCTGGAGACATCCTCTCAACAGGGTGGATCTATTGAAATTCGACATAGGGCCATGACATCTTGTACTGAGTCAAGCACACTACCATTACTCACAATGGGAGAAGATATCCATATAGATGACACTCAGGACACCATGCCAGGAGAGCACTTTACTTTTGACTTTGAAACAGTGCCTACCATAGTTACGGTAGAAGTGCCTTCACAGGCATCAGAGGGAAAATCTGATTCTTCGCCACCAATAATAGAATCATTTTCTCCCCTCCCAGAGGGAACATCTCTGGCTCCCCTAAGGGATTTTTCACTCGCAGTTTATACTGGAGAAAGTGAAAGGCAACTTGATGAGTCTGTCCCTGAAGAAATTCAGTATACAATGTCAAATATTTTGACAGACTCATTCAGGGATCGGGAATTGCGAACTCCCATTGCACCACCACTGACCTCTCTTGAAGGGGCTAGGGTGATTTTTCCTGCAGGTACATCTACTGAGAATCTTGACAGACAGTTAGTGGTGAGAGATATGAATCAAACACCGAGTGAAACACAAGCACGTGAGTTGAGTGAAACACCACTGAGAGCAATTGAGGTGAGTGCACACACTGACACAAACACTGCTTTGTTGAACCAGCTAGCTGATCTACAAAGGAAGTTACAAGAAACCCAGGCTGAGAACAATCTTCTGAAAGCACAAGTGGTTGCTCAATCTACCACCTCTGTATCAAATCAGCTGGGTACTGTGAAAGATGACCTGGAAGGATTGAAGAATAATCTACTCCCGAGGCTGAATTCAATCCAACAATCTCAAGTACTGGTGGCTTCAGACATCTCTGATCTTACAACGTCAAATGCTCAGATATCGGAGAGTGTCAAGGAGATTGCTTCTATTTCTACCAAGGTGGACTTTATTCTGCAAACATCTGATGAAAACCAGAGGTTTAATGAACAAAGGATGTCTAGGATTGAAGGCGGAATGGAGCATCTTAATGAAGGGATGAAGCACCTATACAATATGATCAAGAATTCACATCAACCTACTGAAGAGCAAAGAACATTCTTTGAGGGAGATGATGATGAGGATGATGATGCTGATGAATGAGGAGATGGGAGAGAAAGAGGAGAGATAAGGAGAACATCTGAGGTTAATCCTAGGGCTTCCACAGCTCAAACTGTAGAGGATTCCTCAACTAAGGGGGAGAAGGAGAAGAAAGAGAAGCTGGAGGAGCTTCTGGAGGAAATAAGGGAAAAGGTAAACAATCACTGGAGGATACTGTCTTTGACGATGCCTACTACTACCACGGTGAACAGGATGACTTCCATTTTGACACATCTGGTGATCTGGAGAAGACCATACCTGAAGAAGCTTTTGGTGAGGAGGAGGTTGAGGAGGCAGCAAACTTCGAGGATTGGGAGGATGAAGCTGATCTATATACACCTGACCCTTTGTTTCAGAAGGAGTTGAAGAAACAGCAAGCAGAGCTAAGGAGAAAGGAGGATGAGAATGCCAAGGTCTCCGACATCATATCTCAGAAGCTGAAAATTCAAAAGGCTGAACATGAAGATAAACAACGTCTTCATAGTATTCATGTCAAAGAAAGGAGATTGGATGTTAGGATGAAGCAAGGAATCAAATGGGATAAGGCAAGGGAGATTTTTGATATCCCTCAGAGAGGCACAAACAATGATGCTACTTTTCTGAAGCTGCTTGAGAAGATCAGAATTGTTAATCCAGACAACTCATTATATATGAAGGCATTGAAGGAAGATATCCTAAGGATTACGTCTGCATTTGATCAAGTGAGGCAAGAACTGTTCATCTATGTCTCAAGTGCGCTTGAAGGGTCATTCACCATTTCTCTTGACCTCCTACAAAGAAGATCTCTATCTGAATTGTGGATTCTGATGAGTAAAGTAAAGAGATCTTCTTGCTTGAATGAGCTTCTATATGACCGGCTTAGAGATTCTGCTATGAAGGCCAGTCCTCAAGTTGTACTTTTTCCTTATGAAGTCGAAATCTACAGAGGTACAACTTTAGAGACTGTGAGGCTGGATCCTGATTCCATGAAGCTACAGACTGCTATGCAACTGGTGAAGTTGGAGAATCTTCTTAGAACTTCTGGGTTTGCTTCTGTAGAGAAGTCTGAAGTTGCTGATATGATTTCAGACTACTGCACGGAGAAAATTCCAAGATATGCTCAGATGAAGAATAGATTGAAGAAGATCACCACTCAACCAATAATGCCAAGTGGTGTGGTTTCTGAAAGTGATCGTGTCCTTGACAAAGATCTTCTAGTCACCTTGCAAGAAGCTGAAGAAAGTGAAATTAGAGACTAAAGGCATGATGTAGTTAGCTCATTTGTAAATGTTATATGTTTAGAGCTAGGTAAATCAAGATAGGGAAATGTATTCATATGTTCAGTCTAGAGGAACATTTATCTTGTATTTATCTTTACTGTTTGAATCTGGAATTTGTTATATTTAATCCAGAACTTTTTATTATTTGCTTGGCTCTTAAAAGTCTTATCTTTTCTTGTTTTAGTTGAGTTATCCTCTAGAGGTATTTGGTTGTTATTGTCTAACAAACAAATAGGGGGAGATTGAAAGGCATATGTCTAGGCCTATTTGTAAACACTGAGGATTCTACTCAACTTTAATTAAGATGTAATAAGTAAATAATAAAAATCAATTGTCACAGGAATCTCAGAAGATTATATCTGTCAAAGAATGAAGATTAAAGTCATCTACAGACTTGAAGTGATTCTACATTGAAAGAAGCTCAATTTATTGATCAAGCCTCAATGAAGTATTCAAGCTCAGTGGATTTATTAAAGTGACAGAGATTTCAAGTGGTGACAGAAAAAGATACTGGTTACAGAGTTCTTGAATGAGAAGGAAGTGAATCACTGCTTAAAGTCAAACAGATAAAGAACAAACATTGTCGTTAGTCACTCATGAACCAGACAGTGCATCGAGTGTCAACGTACTATTATGTTTATTCTTTATCTAAGTTTTAAGTGATTCTGGAATTTATTGAGAAGTCAATTAATTCTATTTATTCTCTTATAAATAATTAATACTATTGAGTAAATTATTTATTAAATTAATTCTGTAAAGAATTAATTTAATACATAATTTATTTAGTTAATTATTTAAATTAGAATAAAAAGAAATTAATTGAGAAGTCAACTAATTCTATTTATTCTCTTATAAATAATTAATACTATCAAGTATATTATTTATTAAATTAATTCTGTAAAGAATTAATTTAATACATAATTTATTTAGTTAATTATTTAAATTAGAATAAAAATGAACTAGGAAGACTGAGGTTTGAACTAGGAAGACTTAGTTTAATGAACTAGGAAGACTCACAAGAGAGTCTTCCCGATTGTCTTCCTAGGCAAATCAGAATCTTCCCGGTTGTCTTCCACTTGCATTCCATTGTCTTACCGAGAGTCTTCCAAGGTAAAAAGTCTTGTATTTTTGATTGTCTTCCTAGTGCATTTACAATCTGTGAAGTGCACGTGGTCTACCAAAAAGAAAAGCAATTGTATTAAAGACTGAAGACAATTCGAAGACAAGCACTGATCTATTTTTTCTAACAGAAGACAAAAGCAAACAACCATTCTATTAAAAGCTCTGTCTTAAATTCGTTCAACTGCAAAGCTCTAAATTTCTGCAGGAGTATTAATTCTTGATTGTTCTTAACATTTAATCCATAAGAATTGTATCTCTTGTACTGCTTTGACTTTCTAGCGGATCATAATCCCTAGATTTTATATCGAACTACTTTTTAGTATTCGATCCTTTTTATTACAAAAATAGATAAATTCATGTCGTATTTATTCTAGATTTGTTTTATCAAGTTCTTTGTAATCAGTGATCAAAATTGTAACACCCCTCAAGTTTAATAGAGTTTCTATTTAACTTGAATATTGTTTCAGTTTTTATTCCGCATTAATTTGTTCTAAATTGTTTAATCTTAAACGAACAAATTTCGATAAAACGGTATAGTTTGTATTCAACCCCCCTTCTACAAACTTATCAGGACCTAACATTGTATATTTAGTTTTCTCCATTAGTAAATATTTAAAATGCAATTGAGATTTTTTCTAATTTTTGGTATTAATTATTTAATTTTTTATGCAAGACCGATCTAATTTATTAACTTCTTATTTACCAAAACGTTCCTGTATTTTCTATTATATTACATAAAAAAAGAAAGTTTAGGAAAGGAGTATGTTAATATAGTAATTTCATTAAAAAATATTATGAGAATATTTAGATAATAATAGAGGAAAGTTCAAAATAATGTAAGGTAATACACTTTTTTTCTAATTTAGGTATTTTGAAGGCATGAATATTTAGTTTCATCCATTAGTGATATTTAGTTTCCTCCATCAGTAAAGATCTATTGTATATTTACTTTCTCTATTAGTAGAGATTTTAAATGCAAGAATATTATATTTACGTTCATCTATTAGTGGAGATTTTAATTGCAACAATTTGAAATTGTATATTTAGTTTTCTCCATTAGTAAATATTTAAAATGCAATTGAGGTTTTTTCTAATTTTTGGTATTAATTATTTAATTTTTTATGCAAGTCCGATCTAATTTATTAACTTCTTATTTACCAAAACGTTCCTGTATTTTCTATTATATTACATAAAAAAGAAAGTTTAGGAGAGCAGTATGTTAAGATAGTAATTTCATTAAAAAAATATTATGAGAATTTTTAGATAATAATATAGGAAAATTCAAAATAATGTAAGGTAATACACTTTTTTTCTAATTTTGATATTTTGAAGGCAAAAATATTATAATTGAATATTTAGTTTCTTCCATTAGTGATATTTAGCTTCCTCCATTAGTAAAGATCTATTTTATATTTACTTTCTTCATTAGTAAGAATTTTAAATGCAAAAATATTATATGTTTACTTTATTAGTAAGTATTTAAAAGATAATTGAGATTTCACCGCCTCCGTCTTCTCCTTTATATAATAGTATTGATATTGATTGAAAGAATTATTTAGAAAAGAATTTATTTAGTTGCATCCAATAATTTATTCATAATATACGATTTAGGAAAAATTGGTATTGCTTAATCGAATTTTAAAAGTCTAATCGGAGGAAAAATTGGTATTACTTAATCAAATTTTAAAAGTCTAATCGGTCACCTAACTTTTAAAGGATCAATCAGAATTAATCGATGAAATCGAAATTTTTTAAAATTATGCAGGGGCGGTTATCCCAAATATATTCATCAGAAACAAAATTAATGAAATTTTTTTTTTTTTTGAAAAAATGCACTTGCTTATATTAATTTGCATCAGAAATAAGGTTACACTGGATAATCTCGGGAGCAGTATGATACCACTCCATTAGACCTGACATAGAAAGTGCAGCTCGTGCTAACAGATGAGCTACAGTATTCGCAGATCGATACTCAAAAACTACTAACACTTCAGTAAAGTGTTTTAACATACTGACACAATCATCTATAATCATGTGAAATACTGAATTCCCCATTTCACCATTAATTGCATCCACCACGAGTTTAGAATCCAACTCAAAAATACATCGCTGATTCCTCCACCTTTTGATCCAAACTAACGTTTCCCTCAAACACAACGCTTCCGCCTCCCTTGCCCGTGTGCTACCACTGAGTCTTTTAGACATTGCTCGAAGAAACTTTCCTTGGTCATTCCGCACCACACAAGCAACTCCTATCTCCCCCGTCGGACTACTACAAGCAACGTCCAAATTTATTTTTATCCATCCCTCAGGTGGTTTACACCACTGCCTATGCAGCCTCTGGACACCCTCAATTCTTGTCCCAATTCCTTCCTGACTTTGCTGCCATTCCTGTAACACACTCGTTGCCATAGACTTCACACTGAATACCGACATAGGTTTCTTGTCCCAGACCCATGTATTACGTCTTGTCCACAGCCCCCAGCAAAACAAACCAATCTTCACACACCTCTCTCGATTACTATTACTGAACTCTCTTTTCAAAATATCCTTGACCATCATCCCAGCCTCGACATTTGACAGCTCTTGCAAACCCACTTCTGACCACAATTCTCGGGCAAAACTACACGTGAACAACGTGTGAACAGCATCTTCAACATGACCATGACACCATGTACACACTGCACTTACCTCGACCTGTTTCTGTAATAATTCCACAGCTGTTGGAAGAACATTATGACAGGCCCTCCATAAAAAATTCACTATCTTGCCCGGCAACTGCATTTTCCATAACTTTTTCCAAAACCCATCCTCTTGTCCACGACTCTCCCCCCGTAATCTCCTATAGCAGCTTCTGACTGTAAACTCCCCTTTACCATCCCATAACCAATACCATCCATCTGATTTCTGTCTCCTAGGTAAAGGAACCTGTTGAATCAGTCCGCTATCTCGGTCGTTACAAATATCCCTCACAACCTCCATATCCCATGACTGGTGATCTGCAGCAATCAAACCACTTACTGAAGCATTCTCGAGCTCACTGTACATTGGACTTGTCAGGAATCCATTTGTCTCACAAGGCAACCATGGAGTTCTCCACATATTTGTATCTTGACCATTACCAATTTTCCTCCTACACCCTTGTAAAATCGCCCCTTGAGAGGCTAAAATACTACGCCACATGTAAGAGGGATTTGCTCCCAATGTTGCAATCAAGAAATCTGTCTGAGCATAATACTTAGCCTTCATAACTTCTGTGACTAGCGGATTAACATTTTTAATCAACCTCCACGCCTGTTTAGCCAACATGGCAACGTTAAACTCACTCAACTTTCGAAACCCCAACCCCCCAGCTTCTTTAATCTCACACAACCTCTCCCACGACATCCATCTAATCCCACGATCTCCTCCCCCCCCAACCCACCAATACGTATTCATCCTTTTCTCAATCTTGTCACAAATATCTGCAGGTATCAATAATAAATTCATCCAAAAATTTGGGATGGACTGAGCTGCTGATTTCAACAACGTAATTTTCCCCGCTTTAGAAATACTTTGCACACTCCATGATTGCAATCTCTGCTCCACTCGATCAACCAAGAAGCTAAAAGTTGATTGTTTATTTTTACCGATTCTCATGGGCATACCCAAGTACTTACCCGGCTCTATACTCTCCTGCACTCCCAGCTTTTCACACACTAATGCTCTATCCTCCAATTTTGTATTAGATGAGAAAGTAACAGCCGATTTATTAAAATTAATCGACTGTCCAGAAATGCTAGCATACCTCTGCAATATATTCTTCATTGTACCTGCTTCTCCCTCGTTCGCTTTAAAAAACAAATAACAATCATCTGCAAACAATAGATGGGAAATAGCTGGTGCACCCCTTGCAATTCGACACCCATGAATTAATCCCACCTCTTCATTTCGTCTGATTATTGAGCTCAACCCCTCAGCACACATAATGTATAAATAGGGAGAAATTGGGTCACCTTGACGCAGTCCCCGTTGAGGAACAACATGACCAAACTCTTCCCCATTATGCAAGAATCTGTAAGACACTGATGTAGTGAACCCCATTATCCTTTCAATCCATACCTCACTAAATCCAAACCTGATCATCATGTTCCTAATAAACGCCCACTCCAACCTATCATAAGCCTTCGAGATATCGATTTTAAGACCCACCACTCCCTCATTCCCCTGAGTTTTTCTCTTCATGAAATGATTAATCTCAAACGCTATTAATGCGTTATCAGTTAACAAGCGACCCTCAAGAAATGCACTTTGTTTATCCGATATGATAGACCCAAGACACCTTTTCAATCGATTAGCCATCACCTTCGATAATATCCTCACAAGCACATTACACAACGAGATGGGTCGAAGATCCCCCATCGTTTTAGGCTCCTTAACTTTGGGAATCAAACAAACTACCGCCTCATTAATTTCTTCAGGCAACTCTCCTCTCTGCATAAAATTTCGACAAAAGCTAACCACATCCTTCTCCACTATATCCCAAAAAACTTGATAGAATGCCGGATTTAGGCCATCTGGTCCACACGCCTTATCAGGATGCATGGAAAAAACAGCGTCCTTAACTTCTCCATTAGTCACTGGCAGCAACAACTCCTCATTTTGACTCCCTGTTACCTGTGTAACTTTCTCCCGTTCCGACAACCCTCCATCAACATTTGAAGCCGTAAACAAGTTTGCAAAGTAATCTCCAATCACTTTTTGAATCCCCTCCGGTGTCTCTTGCCAAATCCCATCTGCATCTTGAATACGCTCAAGCTTATTGTTCTGTCTCCTAGTTGAGGCATAACGATGAAAGAACCGCGTATTTTTATCACCCTCCCTCAGCCAATGTTGTTTAGACCTTTGCTTCCAATAGATTTCTTGACGCTCCAACAACTTCAGATAATTCCTCCTAACATCATTGTATTGCCCAATCCCATGTATGTCCCTTCTTGATCGTAATAATCTCAGACGCCTTCTACACTCCTGGATTTCCAGCTTATACCGCATATTGTTTCCCCCTCCCCACTCCTGAAGTCGAACCCCACAAACTCTGATTTTCTCAACAATTCCTCCCCCCCCAGCACCTTCCCAACCATTCTTCACTATGTTTCTACACTCCTGCTCACGAATCCAGACGTTTTCGAATTTAAACCTTCTTTCTTTAGAGACATATACCTGTTTACGCAGCTGAAGGAATAATGGTAAATGATCCGACGTTGCGACCTCAAGAACTTGAATCTCTGCCTTCGGAAACAACTCACACCAAGCTTTATTAGCCAACCCCCTATCCAATCTTTCCTGAATCCAGTTCGATTGGCCCCTTGATTTCTCCCATGTATACTTCTCCCCTACAAACCCCAAATCTTGTAACTCACATTCCATCAAGGTTTCCCTAAATCCTAATAAAAGGTTATACGGATGCTTCCTTCCACCCCGTTTCTCATCCTCATACAACATATCATTAAAATCCCCAATTACACACCAAGGTAACCCCGAGTTCCCCGCCAAAGCTTTCAACATATCCCAAGATTCTCGTCTCCGTTGTCGTTCCGGACACCCATAGAACCCGGTATACCTCCACCTCCCAACCTGCTCGTTTTCAACTTCAAAATCAATAAAATTCCTCTCTGCTTTAACTATTTTACATCCACTCTTATTCTTCCATAGCAACGCAAGACCCCCACTATGACCCTGCGCCTCCACTGCTACGTACTCAGCAAAATTAATACTTCTACATAATTTTTTTATTTGGTTTTCTTTAGCTAAGGTTTCTGACAAGAAAATAATACTGGGCTTTTTTTGTTGGGTATATTCTTTAATAAGTCGAATTGTCTGTGGCCTACCCAATCCACGACAATTCCAAGCTAACAGACTCATTGCTCTAGGTGGGCCTGATACACAGGACCCACCTTTAAATCGTTTTTTGACCCATCAACTAAAATATCCTCCCCATCCAAATCATTACCCATAATATTTTCCATATTTCCCTCCAATTCAAATCTCTTCCGTTTTGAATCTATCACTATCACTTCCTCTCCCTGTTTCCCTCCCATTACACTTGCTAATTCCGAACCTACAGCTGTATGGGATTTATTCTGATCATAACCACCCCTGATATTACGCTGATGAAAACTGATTATGCCTTCCCCTCCTGCAATCTCGCTTACCACCCCATCTGTCTCCATGAACTGCGCTGTAACTGTTTCTCTGCTCTGCCCACCAGTTCCCATCCCGTCCGACCACCTGTTCTGCCCACTACCCCCTCCATTACGAAGCCATTTATTCTCCCTATATTGGTTCCTTGCATTCTTATTCGGTGCTCTAAGCCATGTCCCATAGGCTCTCTCAATGACTTTCATTGGATTAGCATACACCACTGCACAATCACGATCAGAATGTCCAATTTTCCCACATACAAAGCAAAATGTTCCAAGGCGCTCATATTTAAAATTTATCCAATTTACACTTCCATCTTCTCTCCTCAACTTCATTCTTCTTTTAATTGGTTTCTCAACGTTCAATCCCACACGAATCCTTACATATTGCTTCCAACCCCCCTTAAAATTTTCTGGATCCATCTTTATAAACTCGCCCACATGGTTTCCAATACCTGTTAAAATCTTCTCCGTTAACATTCCAGCAGGTAAATCATATACCTGTACCCATATGTCCATCTTACTCAACAGAACGTTATTAGCATTCTCCGCACTTCCCAATTGATGACACACTAACGAACTCTGTTCAAAACTCCAAGGACCCCCCTCCACAACCTTCTGTATATCCAACGTATGGAAAAACACAAATGAATACCTATGATTTCCCAAATCGTGAATCTCAACTCCTTCCCTGGGCCTCCACAGCGACGACATCATACTTTGCATTGCTACAAAATTAATGGTTTTCTCTGTTAGAAACCTACCCACCAGAACAAACGTTTGCTTATTATCCACCACTTCGTTCTCCCGAACCAAGAATTCCCCGTCATCATCCTCCTCCAACGCTAACCTCGCATACATCTCCTCCAGATTTTGATGTGACGACGCCATAATAATATATTATGAAAGAAAAGAAAGAAAAGATAACAAATTAATAATTATAAACACCCTTGTCACAAGAACAAGACATATAACCTCTGACTTTAGAGAGAAAATGCAGAGACAGTATATTTTAAACGTGCTTAGTTGTATAAAATTAATGAAAATTTTATTTTTATCAAAAAACATTGATTTTTTTAGGTTTGAATACTTATTTCTTCCAAAATGTATTTGATTTAAGTTGGAGGCGAATCAATTTACAAAATTATTTGAATTTAATTTAAATGCTATTGTTTTGCAACCGTTCAAAAAATATGAACATGATTATGTCGTATGTATTTGTTTACTCACGAATTAGCTCATATATTTATTTATAATGATAAAAAACAACTAAAATTCACAAACTACTAGTTTTTTTTTAATGAAACTCTGCGACTTCAATTCGTTAAATCATTCAAGATTATAATATTCATTTCACTCGGAATTGTATCTTCCGAGTAACTAAAATCAACATTTAATCATGAGACTCTAGCGAGCAACACGATTAGTGTATCATTTAATAAAACATAAAGAAATATTAAGTTAAAAAGAAATGAGCTCCCAGTATTTTGCAACTCAAAGACCAAACTCTGAATACATCATCGTCGAACTTAAGGCTTGAATTGTGTTCGACCTATCAGTCTCAATACATTCTGGTACCACGGATATATTTGATCCAACTCAGTACTTTCTTTAACCCCTAAAAACTCAGCAAGAATTACATCAATCTTCCATATCTTACTTGGGGGATGATTAACTTGCTAGTAATATTCGGAGCTACCAAACCAAACCCATACTTATTCATATCGTTAAAATAGCTGCATCCATATTGATTTTAATCGTATTACCAATCGGTGCAGTTTAATTCCCAGTTCCTTCCGTAACTTTTAAGTAATCGAGAGAAGAACTAAAGTTTCTATCTTGAGCACATTTCATTGATCAAAGCGATCTCTAGACAATGCAATCTCTTTCTATTTTATAGACTTCAATCATTTCTTACACGCCAAATAGCCCAAAAATTCATGACAACCAACTATTTCGTATCCCCCCCCCCTTTAGACCTCTCATAGAGCTAATGTATAAAAGAGTTATTCCTAATCTCGACCACTGGCACACCAGCAAATCTGAGAAAAGGCCCCTGGTGGCATAATTTGGAGTAAAAATGCATGAAAGACATATGTATAGGCCTATTTGTTAACATCGAGGATACAACTCAACTTAAACAAGTGTGTAATAAGTAAGTAATAATTCAATTGTCACAGTATCACAGGAATCTCAGAAGATCATATCAGTCAAAAGAATCCAGATTAAAGTCATCCTACAGACTTGAAGAAATACTGCATTGAAAGAAGTTCAATTATTTGATCAAGCCTCGGTGAATTATTCAAGAAAGTGGATTTATTAAAGTGACAAAGATTTCAGATGTGTGACAGCAAATGTACAGGTTACAAAGGTTGAACAATACTTAAAAGCAGCTAATGGACCACAACTTAAAGTCAAGATGAAGAACAGACATTGGAGTTAGTCATTTATGAACCAGATAGTACATCAAGTGTCAACTTCAGACAGTGAATATTCTTTATCAAGTTCCAGTGGTTCAAGGATTGGTTATGCTATCTTGTAAGAATTTAAGTTCTCTTTTAAATTAGTTATTAATTTGTTTATTAAATTAATTCTTCAGAATTAATTTAACAAATAAATTAAGTAATTAATTTATTGAATAAATTAATTCATCAGAATTAATTTATGAAATAAATTAATTATTAGAATTAATTTAAAATAGAATTAGAATTAAAATAGAATTACTTAAATAAAATGAACTGGAATGACTATCTAGGATAGTCATCCCGGTAGTCATTCCAAGTCATTTTGAATTAAAAATGAACTAGAATGACTATCAAGGGATAGTCATCCAAGTACATTTATGTTTATTCTAATTTTAATTATCTAAATTCTGATAGTCATTCTAGTAATAAAGATAATCATTCCAGACTATTTTTAATAGTCTTTCATGACTATTTTGATAGTCATTCCAAGGCAAAAAGGAATGCACGTGCAAGTTATGTCAAGTGAATTCACATTTGTATTAACATATATAAGAAGATCAAGGCAGTTACTTTACAAGACAATTATCAACATCATATCAAAAAGAAAGCTACTATCAAGAACAAAACCAAGAACTGCCGTGGACATTTCTTTAAGTGAATCATTTCTAGAAATAAAAATGTTAAATCTAAACCACTAGAATTCATTCACTTGTACTGCTTTAACTATCTAGCGGATTTTTATCCCTAGAACATATCTCGAACTATCGTTCATTGTTATATCTTTTATTACAAAAATAGATAAATTCATGTCAAATTTATTCTAGATTTGTTTTAATTAGTTTGAGATTCAATCTTGTAATCGGTACCATATTTGTAACACCTTTCAAGTTTAATATAAGTTATATTTAACTTGAATTTTGTTTCATTTAATTCCGCTATAATTTGTTCTTAAATTGTTTTATTCTAAAACGAACAAATTCGATAAAACGGTATAGTTTGTATTCAACCATCCCTTCTACAAATTTATCAGGACCTAACAATGCCCCTAATAGCACATTCTGATAATATGACCCTTATTGACACACTAAAACGCTATTGTGTTTAACGTTTTTGTTCACCTGCCTATTATTTTAATTCAGCATTAACAAGACTGCATAGGTACCTATATATATATTGAATAAATACACCCTACAATGTGTAGTCTATTGCAAGTATGAAAAACTGTGCAAAATAATGACAACTGATTGTAAGGTGTGTGGGATCCTAAGACTAACATGATTGATCTCCACCATATCACGTGAAAACTGAAAAAATTGCGAGAAAACGTCAAAAAACTATGGTCCCGGATATCAAAACGTGAATAGATATCATGTTTTGGGTGATAACAAAAGTTCAAGTTACGTTTCCACGCTGAAAACGTAAAATGAAGTTGCGTTTTATGTAACAAAATATGTGTTAAACATGATAAACACAACACGAATCCGCGTTTCTTATAAACACGTGTTTAACGTGCGTTTCTTTGTGTTATTTGGGCCCATATTTTCAATTTGTGTCATTTGGGGCCATTATTTTATAAATCGTGCCATACAGGACCAACACCCCGCAAATCTTTAGCGGACCAATGTGAATGAACACCCCATCAAACAACGGGGAATAAATTCGTCCACACCAAGGACGAGAAATTTAAGATAGATTAATCTTTTTCAAATCAAGTTGTACTCGAGTTGGAATACAATCTGAAACAGCTCTGCAAATTAAATCTTTAACTTTTGGTTGAATTTTTAACTGTCACGTATCCCTCCAAAAACCAGAATTATTCCCCGAATTGTAAGCACCTAACACTGTGTAAACATCACAAGACTCCCCCGCTCATTGTCAGAAATCTTCCGTAGCAGTCAGAAATATAGTATTCCTAAAGTGAGATCTATATCCATATCCACATACATATCATTGACAACCTTTACATTTCAAAAAAATTCCCATATTTGCATGGCTATTGACTTTTTTACCTACCAGTGACGGATGATATTTTACTGCTAGAGATTGACTCTTATCGGAGAGCCAAGGGTCCTGAAAAATCTACTATATAATAGTTTCTGTTATGTGTTATGAACAGTGTTCTAGTGCTACAGTCTTTTTTGCCATTTTAACACTTTACCCTTATTGTTGAAGTTAATTTCAAAAATGCCACCCATTTCTAATTCATATTATAGATGCAAAGCTTCTTCCCGAAGCTTTTGTCTTTCCCCCGTCTCCCATATACTGCGTCTTTCCTTATCACCACTCCTTTCAATCCCATCCGACGTGAATTTTGAAATTTGAAGTTTGAATTCAAAATTAAAACATAATTAACCATTACTAAAATACTACGTTCTGTCCATTTTCAAAACCAGCCCGTTTTTATCCATTTTTATTAACCTTTCTCACTTTCATGAACGATTCTAAATCACTCTCTTTGTTTTTTATCGGATGAAATAAGATGTACTTCAGGTATATTTAATCTTCGTTTTATTCTCGACAATTTTATATTTAATCTTCGTTAGATTTTTTTCAGTTTGTTGTCTTAATAGACTATTATTGCACATAAAATGTTTGATACTTTGTGCAAGAGAAATTAAACTTTGATTGTAAATTAAACTTTGTTGAGAAAGTGTTTGATGATTTGTCCTCTTGGTAGATCTTAAACTATTGGGTTGTTTTATTATTTCCAGGTAGTTCAACAAATTTTGAATTTGATTCAGTTGGAGAAGATTTGAGGCTCCTTATATGAGCTTTAGAATGAAGAAGGCTATTGGTCAAACTGTCCGGGACCTGTAAGTTCCTTAGAAAATTGGTATTAGATTCAGTTTCATAAACCTAAATGCTTTGTGTCTGTTATGTGTTTTGTAATTGTTTTATGTTTTGCTATGTACTTCCTTTGTTTATAAAGTTGAGCTGACTATCAAAATGTTTGTTTAAGTTATTGGGAGAATTAATTTGAAAAATATTTGAGGTAATTTCATGATATAATGGGAGTACTGAATGGGTGAATAATTTCATGATATAATTGGGACATATCTATGATGCAAAGGTAGAGATCTTAACTCTTTTCTATTATGAGACTTCAATTGCAACTAATTTTTAAATTACTTTGCTATGTTCTGTTATAGAAGAATCTTCGACTTTAACACTTGGTAAAGCTGTATGTGTAGAGCCTTTGATTCTTTTCTAATATTTAACAGGTATTCACATCCTTAGAACGGTACTTGGTCTATCAGCTTTTCAATGCTGCAATTCTTGATCTGGATACAATTTGAATATGAAGGTAAGTTATCGTTTAATGTGATCTATTTGATTCAGTCTACGTATGCATGCATCTATGGTTATTGAGTAGACAATAGTATTATCATAAGAGAATAACCACCAAATGTGAGTTGGAGGCTGTCATAAGCTAAATAGACAGCTAATATATACTATGGGCTGCATAAGAAATCAGTGATAGACTACATGAGGTCTACCAACTTATGCTTTTAGATAATTTACCCAGATTTTAACTTTGAAAAAAGAATGTTAGTGCCCTGAGCATGTTAATGTCTTTATATTTTTAAAAATTTGTACACCATTGACTTCCTCGTGAGAAATCTCTAACATGGATGAAGGCCTCCGAAATTTATAGAAAAGGTCACAACAAAGATGAATTTTGTTGTCTATAAAATGAAAATATGTTTCACCAGGCTGACTAAGAGTGAGTTCTTTTGTTTTTACTTTACCTTTTCTGATGTAAGGTAGTATTACTGATCACAACGTTAGATTTTGGAAGAGCTGTGTGCTTCGAGTTTATATGCTTTGCTATTGTTTTGTTTCCCTTTCTCTCCAAGATACAAGTTAAGGTAATTGTTTCGGTGGTTCAAAAAGTTTGTATGTTAACATGTTTAGTTACAGATGAGTTAATAACTAGATGCTCATGGCAATAAAAAATTATAATTTTAAATTAATGGTCATAATTAATTATAATAGTTGTATACATTCATTAAATAAGTTATTGCAGGCAAGGCTTCACTCATGGAAATGAGTATTATAAATTATAGTTGTTACTCTGAATGTTTTAATTGTATTATATTAATATAGGGGTTCGAGGTGCCGCCAAAGACGGTGCCGAGTAAACCTGATTTACTAGAGATTTCTTGCGATTCTAAAGTCTCCAAAGTTGTTTAATAAGGAGAGCATTAAAATCATGTAAATTACGAAACCCAAGGAACACGTTCGGCTCCAACTCATCCGGTGGATAACCCTGCCTTAATTAGAAGATGACTTCCGCCAAAACTTGCACATCAATTTTTCTAATTCATCACACATAGAGGTGGCCAGTTGGGCGAGCCGTGCGAGCCGGGCCGGGCTTGTCACGGTTCGGGCTCGGCTCCGGCGAGCACGGAACCGGCACTAAGTATGTACGGGCCGGTTACGAGCCGGGCTTGAATCGGAAAAGGTAAAACCGGAATCGGCACGGCGAGTCGGCGGGCGAACGAGCCGGGCGAATACGGGCGGGTTGGGCGAATACGGGCGGGTTGGGCGAATACGGGCTGGGCGAATACGGCTGGTCTGTCACTCTGCAACGTCTTGAAGAAGCTGCCAGCCTGCCACGTGCCAGACATGCAAGGGTTAGATTTTTTAGAATTTACATTTATGCAAGTTATATTTAATCACATATTACATATTATTTGTAATCTTATAATTTACTTATTAATTTTTAATTTGTTAATTTGTGATAAAAGAGGACGGTACCTCATATAAATTTTATTAATTTCAAAAATATTGTACAAATTATTTGAGAGGACTCCTCTCTAAAAAAACGGAACAAACCGCATAAACATATAAAAATACAATTCAAATTAAATAAATTTCTAAAGTGCAAAACAAAAAATAACTATCCACTATTTATTGTTGTTCGTGAGTAGTTGATGTGTCAGAATCCGAAGTATTCATTGTCATCCATGGATCTTCTTCGCCATCCGACTTATCTTCTTTTTTTCCTTGTTGTCTTTTTGCAGCTTGATCCCAATCTTTTTTGCAAACACAAATTTTTGCAACATCTGGCGAAAGACTTGATCTCTTCTCGTCCAACACTCTTCTACCTGCACTAAAAGTGGACTCGAACGCAATTGTAGAAGCGGGGACTACTAAAATATCCTTTACGATTTTTGCTAAAACTGGAAATTGTAACTCATGATTCTTCCACCATGTTAGTATTTCAAAATCATCATTTAACTCATAATGATAAGAAAAAAATTCACGAACCATACTAAAAGCAGAAGAAGGTACGGAAGATGATTCAGAAATTCTAACTTTTTGTTTTTTGCTTAATATAGATGAAATAGTACTATTAAACCTACTAACACTACTACCACTCTTAGGTGGTATAGAACTTTGAATTTTTGGAGCATATATATCTACAAGACGATACAACAAACCTAAACAATTAGTTACATACAATTCATGATTATATGAAACTCCTAACACTTGATAATAATACTCTAACATATTTTCTAAACCGTCTTTTCTAACACCAGGATCAAGAAGACATGCAACACCATAAATATAAGGAAAGTCGGTAAAATATTCGATCCACTTAACTTTCATATCAAAAATAACCTCACTAAAAAATGCATTTTTTTCGTATTCTTTTAAAGTAGTAACAATACTAACACACTCAATAATAACATGATGTACATTTGGTTGATAAACATAAGAAAAAACCGTAGTAGCATGTTCAAAACAAGCAAGTATGTCACGTACCGTAGATGCCAACTCCCAAGCTTGTTCGGTAATAAGTTCATCATCGTGTTGGTGGCTTGGATCTTCATTATATAATTCGGTAATAATTGTCTTATATTGAATTGCATCATTTAATAATTTATAAGTCGAACTCCATCTCGTAGAACAATCGATACCCCACTTCTTTGGCCTTAATCCATTATCTTTACACAATTTTTTGTACTTAGACCTATATGTACCCGCAAAACGTAGATATTTAATTACTTTCCTAATAGGTTCTAATAAATGAGTTAATTGTGAAATTCCTTTTTTGGCCGACAAATTAATTATGTGAGCACAACATCTAACATGTAAAAATACTCCATCTAAAGCTAAAGGAATATCGGGCTTAATATAATCAATGGCTTTTTTATTAGCAGCAGCATTATCTAAAGATATCGTAAATACCTTATTAAACAAATTAAATTCCTTTATTGTATCTAAAATTCTTTGTTTTATGTTATAACCAGTGTGTGACTCATCCATAACATCAAAAGCAATAATTCGTTTTTCTAATAAGTAATCACTAATCCAATGAACCGTAACACAAATATAAGGCTCACCTTGACTCGAACTCCAACAATCACTAGTTAAAGAAACCATACCATCAAAATCACGAAAGTATTCAATTAATTGTGCACGTTGAGCATAATATTGTTTTTGTGTGTGACGTTTAAGTGTGTTCCTAGGTATTTTTCTAAATGCCGGGTTTAGTGAATGTTTAACCATATATTCTAAATTCGGACTCTCGCCGTGGGAAAAAGGTAACTCCTCTAAAGTAACATAGGTAGCAAAATCTTCAACCATTCTATCTCTATTATAAGAGAAAGGCATACCTCCACCGGGGGACGAAGTCATGAAACCACCAATTTGTGTTTGTTGTTGACCTCCACGTGCTTCTCCACTTTCATGACTTGCCTTCGAAATTCCATGAATGTTTTCCAAGTGCCGATTAAGTGTACCCGTACCCGTTCCCTTGGCATAACTAAATGGGGTTTGTTGTCGACCATTTTGTAAACAAAGCAAACAATGAGCTTTAAATCGATTTGGATTATCCGGTATTGCCACCTTATCAAAATATGTCCAAACGTGCGATGATTGTCTCGAACTCGTACCACCTACAAAAATTTACAAAATGAATAAATTAAAAAGGAAATAAAAATAAATTCGAAGGAAACAAATTTTACAAAATAAAAGAAAACAAGATTTTAAAAACAAGATTTTTAAACCAAGATTTTAAAAATAAAAACGAAATATATGAAATATGAATTTTTAAAAAACTATGAACTTTTTAAAAACTAAAATCGAAACAATATTTAAATTTATGAAAATACATAAAATAAAAGCACACAAATTAAATCAACCAAAAAATTATAATTAAAAAAAAATGAAACGTACCTTCTTCGGTGGTAGATCGAGATCGAGGTGGTAGCATAGAGACAGGGGTTGAATCTTGAGACGAAACAGTACCTGTACCTCTTCCTTGTTCCATTTTTTTTTGTAAAATGTTGTAAAAATAAATAAAATGCAAAATCTTGTATGAATAAATAAAATGTAATACAGAGCAGTAGCAGACTAGCAGTAGAGAAGAATGAGAAAGAAAGCAGTAGCAGCAAGCAACTAGCAGGGGAGAGATTGAGATTTTGAGAGAAATTGGTGAGTTAGAAATTTAGAAGACAAAATGTATTTATAGACAAATATGTGTCCGTTGGGGTGGGGCCGTGGGGGACAGCCGGACAGAGGGACAGAGCAGACAGCAGGTGGCAGCAAGTGGCAACTGTCAAGGCAACGGCTAGAAGACCGTTGGCGAGTGGGCGAGTGGCCGAGCCGTGCGGGCCGGTTCGAGCCGTGCGGGCCGGTTCGGGCGGTCCGAGCCGTGCGGGCCGGTTCGTGCGGTTCGACCGGTTCTGGCGGTTCGGGCGGTTCGGGCCGGTTCGCGGGTTCTGAAAAATGGAATCGTATTCGGCACTGACTACCTTACGAATCGGACCGAATTATTCGCGGTTCAATCGGACCGAATAATATCCGAATAAAGTACCGTGCTGGGCTGTGCGAGCTGAATAAACCCGCCCGTTTGGCCACCTCTAATCACACATATATACCTTTAGACAACAGAAAAATACTCATAGCATAGTTAGGTAAGGGAGTGCTTGAGCTACAATTTTCAAACTAATCTGTTTACATGCACGACTAAAAAATATTTTTGGTCCCAACTTTCTATATATCCTCCTCGTCTTTTCTTTAAGAAAACCCGACATAGCATTTGTTTTACAATTCATTAATGTATTATGCAAGCCAAGATAAAACATTATCACGCCGGCTTCAGGCATAGGCAGACCGTACCAGAAAAAAGAACACGTTCGAGTTTTAACCTTTATATTTTAGTTATTACCTAAAAAAGATTAAAGATTTGGTTAAATTAACCTTCTGACTTGAGGCCCTTTGGAAGCACTTAAGTAATTTTAGGCCATGGTTAGCTTCATCCTCCAAAGCACGCCAGTATGAATAACTGTTGTCCGCAAAAAACATCTGTGAATACTTTAAATTTGGATCTTTCTTGCACTTTGATGTATTGGGTTTTCTCATCTTCAAGATTTGGGCTTCGCAAACCAATCCGCATCGTATGGGGTAGATAGTTTTATAGCAAAAAAGTAAAATTAGAGTGCAGCACGTGGATATATCACAAACTAGAGAGCGTGTGTTTGTAATTGTACTTGTTTCCTCATGTGATATGTCTAATCGTGTGTCTTGTTCTTACTAAAATATATATATATAATCTTGTATTTAGGATTACCATTGACTTGTAAAATGGATTAGCTTGAAAATTAGGGAGAAAACTCGAATGACTAGTGAATAGACACTTGATCTTTGGCCTTTAGCATTTTAGTTTGTATTGTCAAGTTTTTCTTAATAAACTTTTATACAGTAATCTCTCTGTAATGCACAGTGATTAACTGATAATGCTGCAGCTCTGTCATGCGTTTCTTAACATTCTACATGTCCTCAGTATACCAGTTTTCTACAATTTTCTAAAGCATTTTGTATTTGTTGTTTTCGACTTTACCCTCTCGTCGTATACAAGTCAATTGTCGAATGCATTGAACCATAATCAATCACTAAGAAGGATTTATTATTTTTAAACCATCGGATTGCCAGTAATGAACGTAAAGGAAACTGTAACAGTAGTTCCACAAAAAGATTACAGGTATCCAAATGAATCAAACAAGTTTGGCACATACTTCCTTTAAATCAGGACCGTCGGTGTAATTTTCTGTCAGTTCTCGACGTTGCAATTATAAATGGTGATTACAGTAATTGTGCTTTGAATTTGAAATTATTGTTAATTGAACAATGCTTTACAAGCTTAAAGCATAATTACCTTGTAGAAAACCATATATAGATTAGTCATTGTTGCGTCCAGCCAAGAATTACATGAAACATCACACTATACTGTCTTAATCCCTAGTCCAAATATACTGTCTTAATCCTAGTCCAAAGGCCAAGTACAGTGTCTTGTTTATCGTGATATGGTTGGTTTTCGTAATGTTAGCTTTGCTTTCTTCAAATTTGCAGAAATTTTAGGTATAATGTATAACCCTCTGAAATAATTAATGTGTTGGAACTACTGCATTAGAGAAAACCGAGATTGATCTGATTCGGAGGGGGAGGCATAAAATCTTTTGTATAACTTCACTGCAGTTTAAGGAAAATTTTAGTTCTAAATTTTGTTAAATTCCATGCCAGACCTGTTCACAATACATTGAATTGTTGGAGGGAGATTCAGTTTTGAAATGCGTGGAAGGGGCAAGTCATGTGTAAAAAAGTTTACAGAGGAAAGGGTGGTGTTTACCCCCTTTGTTTTGTTAAATCACAAATTAATGGTCAAATTAATTATTTACCCTACGCCTGTGCAGCGGTATCTCCCTCGCTCTCTTTACGGGATGTTGAAGGTTTGATGATAAAGTGGGTGTGTGAGTGTGTTCAATTGACAAAAAATAAAATCAAAATATCACAAATTTAGAAAAATGACCCGAATTGAGTGCATCTCTTGAACTAATGCAACTGTAGCTATGAAATAATCGCAAACTGAGGCCCCCCATTTCTTTTGTTTTGCTGAGCGCCTTTGTGTAAGGTGTGAGAGTGTTATTACATATAACCAACGTGTGTATATATAGTGATGGACTAGCAAATACTACTTTGCATGTACATGTCTGGAATGCCTGACCATGAGCAAGTCCGCAATTCCAGCATTTCTAGGGCCCTGAAAGAGTGAGCGTCGACAAAGTAATAATCAACAAAAAGTGAACTTGAGGGAGTTAATCTAGCTGTTTTATCTCTATCACAAATTCAGACGTTTCCGCGTGTTTCACAGACCAAGGATTCATGAGGGGCGTACAAAATATCATTTCTTCTCATCACATCACAGAGACGACATGAATTATTAGTTCTATTATTGTTATTTTGGAATTAATCATTATATGTATTGTTCTAAAAATCGTCCGATTTTTC
This sequence comes from Heracleum sosnowskyi, assembly GCA_030848705.1. NCBI lineage: Eukaryota > Viridiplantae > Streptophyta > Magnoliopsida > Apiales > Apiaceae > Heracleum > Heracleum sosnowskyi. Next base: position 30,281,850 of record CM061237.1, read on the forward strand.
AAAAATCGCCGATAAATCACCGATTTATCGTTTAAAAATATTTGACCGATTCGATTTTTGAAATCCGATATATCGCTATGAATTATTTTTAAATGGTTTATTATATTATATATAAGGATAATATTTTAAATATATTTAAAATATTCCAATTTATCCGATTTTTGTTCCGATTTATCATTCCAATAAATCCCTGATTTGTCGATAAATCGATATACGGTACCTCAACCGATTTATTCCGATTTCCGAAATTTACAACCACGATTATATGGATTATAAGCTTGGAATGAATTATTTTCCATTAGAATTTGCAATGCATGAAAATTGAAAATTGCGGGGGGTTGGTGAGCCTCCCTCTTATCGTATAGTACCGTATATATATATATACATGCAATCAAAGGCTGAATTTTGGACAGTTGTTAGTTGTCTTTTTCAGTTGCTCAACTGCTATTACGATTGGTACATATTACAATGCGCGCGTTTGATTGAAAAGTCTTCTTGTACTCGATCGGAACTTTGCAACAAGTTTTATATACATTCTCCCTTAACACTAGGCATTGCTTAGAGGTGGGTTCTCTTGTTTCATAAGCATTACTAGGTTACTTTTTTTTTCCTAGTACTATTATCATAGTAAAAGTAAGGAGTGTACAAACAAACATCTCCCCAGTTCCTGAATTTTCTACCTTGGAGCATATTTAGGAAATGTGTATCGATATATCCCGTGCATCAGTGGTTGAATTTTTGAAAAAGACGCGGATTTCATGTGATATTTTGGACACTCTCTACCTCCCCTATTATGGTCTTTGATCACTTTTCCGAGTTCTGCTAATTAAGACATGTTTCAGTTTAACTCAAAAATATTTGTTGAAGTTTAGTACTGACTTTACACAACTTTGATTCAGAGAATGAACTTGGTGCGTTTCTTCTTAGGTCAGATTCTGTTATGTTTAGATAGGATGGTCCAACCACCCTTTTGAATTGGAGTTCTCTACAACGTGTGGGTGAAAATTCTGTACGTACTTTTCCTGATCTCATTTCTCACTTTTTCCCCTGGTCCTAGAAAGGGCTCTTTTCTATATTCCTTTGAATATCTTTTTCTCTGTTGCCAAGCAGTAATGACAAATGACCAGGAACCAATGATTTATTATAGATTAGCAGCAGTAGCCTGCAGTAGGATCCTAAATGATATATGTTAACACTAAATAATGCAAGTTACTCAAAACGCAGTGCCTTCATGGTATCACATCATTTTCCTCCGGTGGCAGGTTGATGGTTCAAGTGTCAGTGGAGACGTGTAGTGAACATTTTCCTCTGGTGGCAGGTCGATGGTTCAAGTGTCAGTGGAGACGTGTGGTGAACATAACTAATCGTCAGATTTTAAAGATAATAAAGCTTATATGCACAAATTTATGACATGAATTGTACATACATTAACATGTATATTCACACAGTAGAATATAATTACTTGGTACAATTTTGTCTTCTGGGACGCATAGCAAATGCCTAAAGATCACATAAAAAGAATAAAACAATTGACATATATTATGTCCTTGGCTCTTTCATTAACTGCTATGATTCTTAATCCCTCATGTGGTCTGCAGCAAAACAGAAAATGAACAATACCAAGATTTAGCCACAGCGATATTGTCGAGATCACTTTTTACAATGCGCAATTGCAGCATCAATGGAACCTTCCGTATCAGAACCAGAGCTGCTTCTCCTGTTACGGAGATCCAGTCCACAAACCCCATTTGTATCAAATGAAAATGAAGATGATGATGAACATGAAGAACACGAGGAAGATAGTGAAGGCGAATAAGAGCGTTTACTTGTAGAAGGATGCCTGATATCCCCGTGAAATGATCTCCGATGGCTAATATTTAGTGGATCCTCTTGTCTAATAGGCCATCCTGATCTTCTGTTGGAGGTTTTTGCTTTCTTGCTTAAATGGTCACTTTTACATTTTGATATGTTTCCAGTTGCATCTGCTTTGTTAGCAGCTACTTTGGCAAAGGAATCATCAGAACAACTAGACTTGGAAAACAAGGATTTCAAATGCGCGCTATATGCCATTAGATTTTGGCCAACTAACAACTTCTTAATCATCTTGAGCTTCTTCTTAGGCCAAGATTTCTTGGGAATGTCACCAACGACAATGAATTTATCATCAGTGAGCTCCGCAAAGAAGTGGTCATTAAGCTGCTTATCGCTAGTACTCCGAAAAGACTCGGACGGAGAAACATTGCATGACTGAGGTAATGAGGTGGTGGTGGTAGGGGACTGTTGGAGAAGATTTTGCAGCATTTGTAATCGTGGGGGAAGGTGAAGAGGGAGGAGTTTTCCTTTGTAAAAAAGTTCATCAGCTGGAAAAATAGTGGCTTCACTTTCTTGATCATTGGAAAAGAACTCAAATTCTTTATCTTTTGGGGGAGAAGTATGATTTACGGAGTGACCAAACAAGTTAGAAGAAAAAGAGCTTAAATCCATATCTATGTAGCCCTCATCCTCATCTTCTTCTACATGTTTGTGGTTAGGGGCCATTTTATCTCTTTCTCGGCAGGTTTTGAGTTGGTTTAGAATGAATGACAGTCCATCCATTTTATATATGAGGGGATGCATGCTTTATTACCAGGAAACTTTAATAAATAATATATCAAAAAACATTTAGGATATTATATGGTTTTCTCAACAAATATCTTCCATACTTTAATATTAAATTGAACAGCAGACAGTATATTAGTGAATAGTCCAAAAAACATTTAGGATATTTTTTTGGACACAAAATTCTACTCTCAGAGCATATGCACCAATGAAAAAAAATAGTTGATTCGTTAGACGGATTGACGGAGTTTAGTTATGCAGCAGTGCTTTTTTAGTCCGTCAATAAAATTGATCTCCGCCAATCCGTTAGCTACTCCATCCAAAATTGATGGAGTAATTGATTGATTGATGGCCATCAATTTGATTGATGGACCAAAAAACATTGTTGAATCGATAAAACTCCATCAATTCATTGATTCGTTAGACGGATTAACTACTTTGATTTGTATTGCTGCATAAAAAATAGCAAAATAGTTAAAAAAAAATTTAATAGTAATAAACTCCGTTAAGTAAATTGACGAATTAACGGATTGAAGGTCGGGAATGGGTGCGGATGCTCTTAGAAGTATAGAAAGGAATTGGTTTGTTTGACCGAGCAAGAAATACAAATTGTTTGATATTCAAATTACTAAGGATCATTTCTCTTATTTTGATCTAACCAGTTACCTAGTGCTAAGGAGAGGAGTGCCAGAGGCACAAAAATTGATACAAAAAATTGTTACAAAATGATATGGCATGAGTGATGTGGCAGTTTGAAATATTTTAATTGGTGTTGGTGTGAATGCAGGTGGTCCACTTATTATTATAACGAATCAGGAGTTGCCATGTCATTTGATAATAATTTTTTGTACCAAATTTTGTGCGTCTAGCATTTTTCATTGCTAAAACATATTATGAGTTTATAGGGCTGTTCACGAACATGGTTGTTCGTGAACAAGCTCGAGCTCGGCTCGTTAAGGGCTCGACTCGGCTCGGTTCGTTAAGAACTCGAGCTCGAGCTCGAACTCGAAAATTTGTTCGTTAAGAAAATGAGCTCGATCCGAGCTATTAGGGAGCTCGACTCGAGCTCGGCTCGAGCTCGACTCGAGCTCGTTCGGCTCGATAAAGCTCGAAAAAATTAAAATATATTTGATATTTTTTTATATTATTTGTTGTATTTTCTAACATTTTAACTTAAATTTTCAATTTATAGTACGTGTATTTTAGGTTTATTGAGAATTGATTGGGAAATTGGGTTGTGTTTCAAAAAAAAAATGTTTTAATTCGTTGGGCCAAGAAAAATTGGGCTTTTTATCTATAAAAATTATAAGTTCTAATGAGCTCGGCTCGACTCGGCTCGGCTCGACTCGGCTCGTTTTTGTTCGATAAAAGCTCGTGTTCGGCTCGTTAGTTAACGAGCTCGAGCTCGAACATGAATTTTGTGCGATAAGAAAGCTCGGCTCGGCTCGACTCGTCAGAGAAAAAAGTAAAGCTCGGCTCGTTTACATCAAAACTCGGCTCGGCTCGGTTCGTGAACAGCCCTATGAGTTTATGCGTCAATTCTCTTTCAATGAACGATATAATAAGAGCATCACCTCACTTGCTTACTTGAATGTTGATAATAAAGGGGTGTTTGGCTCTTATTTACACATTTTTCAGCTATAATATCTAAGCTGAAAATGGCCATTTAAATGAGTTATACCATTTAGAGCCCTATTTAAATTAAACAAAGAAGAATGTTTAGTCATAACTTAATTGATTAATTATTAATAATTATAGTATTAAGGGTTTACCCGTGATATATTTTTAGAAAAGAAGGGGTTTAGTAAGTTAAAATAGAAAATGTAACATATTTTTGTTAAAAAGATAATTGTCCGTGATATTTTTGGAAAAGTAAGTGATTTTGTTAGAAAAAAATTGAAAAGATAACTGGTTATAAATGTGTGTTATTATTTAATAATTTTTTGTTATAGATAAGTAATGGTAATTAAGTAAAATCATAAAGTACCAAAAAATAGGTACCAACACAAACAGGTACCGACCAAACTTTTTTTTTTCGTCTATTATAATATAGTATGTTATCCTTAGAATATATGAGTTGTTTTAGTTTAAAAAATACATGATAGGCAACATATTTTAGTTGAAAAAAATAATTAGTTATAAATAAGCCCGTAAATCGGCACAAACCGACCAAAACTTTTAATGTTTTGATTTTAATATAATAATAATCGATAGATATCACATTCAGTGATTTACTTATTTCAAAGTAAAATTCTAGGAATCTTCAAAAAAATTTATATATACAAACCTTAAAATTGAAAGATAAAGAATATTAGTTATCTTAAAGTTCAAAAGATTGTAAAGACTATTATAATTTTAAAATTTTAAACACATATTAACAAAAATAAGTATATATACTGTTATGGATTAAAAAACGTACTTGTGAATTTAATGCTAAGGTTTAATGAGCTTCGAGCTTTAACGGCTCATCTTGTTGTCGGGGACTAACTCGGTCCTAACAAGATGCCTACGTATCTCTAGTGTTTAGAGAATCAAGCCAATAAAACGTAGTTCTTGGTGTTGCCCTCGGGGCTATGGCGGCAGGGGCACACCAAGAACGTAGTGACTTGTATGTCCTTATTCGAGGATGAAGTCTAAAACGTTGTAAATGACGTATGGAGCTGTGTCCAAAACGTAGTAGATGACGTATGGAGTTGTGTCCAAAACGTAGTAGATGACGTATGGAGCTGTGTCCAAAACGTAGTTCTGATTGTAGGATCAGGGTCTTTATATAGGCGTCTGGAGCTTGGTATTTATGGTATGTTTAGGAAACTTAGCGAATAAGTCTCCTTATTGATAATGGATAAGCATCGTATTTCTTGCTGAAGAAGTCTTTTCCTTGTTGATAAAGGCTATGACTCATTAATTGGGATTCTGGATCCTTCTTTGAGAAATTTACCATATTTTGGACTCTTTTCATGAGCTGTATATTTTCCTTATTTATTAATTTCGTAATTAATAAATAATCAGGATTTTAGGCCTTAAATATTTGGTCTTTCCAAAGAATCAGCAATTATATTTCTATAATTACTTTTCTGTCCATATCATATACTAAAAAAGTGATAGTGAATTTTTAGTTTTATATTTAAAGTTTAAAAAGCTAATTTTATAAATATCTTCATAAGAGATTTAACATAGAAATGTGAATGAACTACTCATTTTAATAAAAAAAGATACTATTTGTAACTTAAAATAATAATGTACAAATATTTAATCTATACACAAATACACTTGCATATTGATTGCTCTTATGTATGAAAAGGTACATAAAACATATTGTTAGCATATATTGAAAATTATTTATTTAACATTTAAACATTTATGGATTAAAAATCTATTATTATATATATAATAGAGCAACTAGGGGGTTTGTGAGACAATTTAATCAAGATTGAAATGACAATTATACCCTCTGAATCATAAAATGACATTATTGCCCATTCCTTATTTATTTCATATTAACACTCTACTATTATTATTTATTAATACATTTACACATTAATTACTAATCTTCATTAAAGTATATTAATTGTTTTGTAATTAATACTTATTTTTTATATGCATGATATTTTTAAATGATATATATTATTAAGAAATATAGCATACAATTTAAAAATATTAATGATATTGAAATAAATATATAAATATCATGAAATTTTGATATCAAATGGTTAGTAATATGTCATGATTTCATGTTATCTTCATTGTGGTTGACCTGATTTGCAAGAAAGTTATTAATTGTTAACTAAATAAAAAAATGTATGTAAAATCATATCGAGTTTTTTAAAAATAAATTATGGAGTAAAAAAATATCAAATACTTATTTACTCGAAAATCAACATCATACTATTTACATCCAAATCATAGACATGTAGCACTAAGGAAGGGAATTCACCCTGTCACGTCCCGCCCAACCCCGATCCAATTCCCACTCCGAACGGGGCGGGGAATCAGGAATTTTTTCAAAAACGGGGACAAATATATAAAAATTTTGGGGATCGGGACGAGGTTGGAGATTAGGGTCTTCCCAACCCCATCTCCGACCCCCCGAACCCTATTTATTTAAAAAAATAAATATATTTATATGTATATTAAATAAATTATTAAGAATATATATATATAATGTTATAAATTTAATTTTGTATCCACTCAATAATAAAAATGTTACATATTATGATATAATTTAATTCTAATAATATTATTTTTGTTTATTATTAATAGTATAAATAAAAATTAATAAAAATTAAGGTTTAAGCTGTTCTTTTAATAAAAAAAATAAAAACAAATATATGATTTATCATGTTAATTTATATTAAAAAATATTATTCATAATTTTAAAAAATTAAAAAAAGTTTCTGATTCCTCGCGGGGCCCATTCCCCGTTCGGGGCAGGGATCGAGGAGTTGTATAATCCCAGTTTGGAGATCGGGGCGAGTTCGGGGACGGGTTCCGGGGTTGGGATTGGGGGACGGGGATATCATTCTCCGGGTCCGAAGTGACCCGTCGCCCATCTCTATGTATCACATGAAACGATTACAATATAATTAAAAGAGAGAAATATTAACTTTACAACTATTGCTAACTTAAATTTTCAAATATCTCAGTCATCAAATTATCAACACTAATTAACAATATGTATATAAAATCATATCGAGTTTTTAAAAAAACAAATTATGTAATAAAGAAACATCAAAACTTACTTACTCGAAAATCGATAACAAATTACTCACATCCAGATCATAAACGTGTATCACACGAACTTCCAATTAAACAACTAAAATAAAATAAAAAAATAGGAATATTAACCTTACAACATCTATTGCTAACTTAAATTTTCAAATATCTCGGTCGTCAAACTATCAACACGAATATATCACAAATAAATATACCAAAGTTAATGATAATTATAAAATAATCTAGAATAAACCCGTGTCTCGCACGGGTTTTAAAGCTAGTTTATATTAATAAGATATCGCCTACTGTAAGAATAATTTATCTCTCATATCTTTTTGTTGGTCAACATCCAAAGGAATTAATGTTTTTTCATTATTCGTAACATGAATCAAGTACAAAAGTGACTCTTTCTGTCCAGAAGGAATACTTCAGAAAGGAGCATATTTCACAATCATCTCTACGTACTCCACGTTTTATTCATTTCTTGGTACCAAAATAATTACCAGCGGAGGGCGATATAATAACTCAAGAAGATGTTGTAGTCGTTTGAAATGAGAACTCAATCAGTCAAGGTGGGTAAATCAAACTCGAATAAATCAAACTCATTCTGATTCCGATTCTCATGACGTATCCAACCACCCCCAAAATCATATACTAATATTCTGGTCTCGCTAAGTAATTCATTGATATTTCTAAATCAAATCTATCATCTTTTTCCAACAAACTTAATCTTTGTTACTTAAAAAACTACAAACCCACTTGACACAGTGTAGTTTGTCCTCTACGTAACAGGAGCAATGAAAAAGAACACGCGCGACTAGACACACTATTGTGTCGATTAGAATGAAACACCACTTGCTTATATAAATCACAAGATACCAACTTAAAAACACCAAAAATGATATACATTCGATGAATCAAACTGCGGACAAATAAAATTCTTTTTACTAGATTCGAGCCATGTCCACAATTACACATGCACACACTCTTTCGACAGACTATGAACGGTTTCCATATAGATAGATGTTCGCTATATGGAACCAACACATTGGGCCTGACAATTCCTCTTTTTCATGGGACTAGCTAGCTAGAGAGCTTCTACTTCCATTCAATGAATAGCAACTTTATATCTTTCTTGATAATGAAACAAGTACAATCTAATCAGTTTGCGAACCAAGATAGATACCCATCCAAATTATTTGAGTTCCGAGACACATTCATCACACCCGGACATTGACATGATATCCAACAAAGTTGGCCAAGAACTTGGTCTCAAGCAAGTTCATTGTCCGAAATTCGTTGGAAACGACCTTGTTAATAGAGTGGCAATAAAATTATCCAAGGGAATGTTAATTGTGGGATTAGCTAGTCTCGTCCAATGTTAATCGAGTTACTGATGTGAGAATTTAAAACTTTTAAGGATCAGCCCTGTTAAAAATGGCTTGGCTTTTTTTATGTCGCAAGAATTATGCATATCCAGTTACATAAAAGAAAGAGCAGCAGAAAAATCTTTAAGGTTTTCTATTAGGCGACTGACTTGTGAGCTGTGATCCATAAGTTCTTGTATAATTTACTTCCAGCAACGTTAAATATTAGTTGAGTACGGAAGCACGATGATGGCCTGACATGATTGCTGGGAATTCTCTGCATACCCTCTGTCACATACTCCCAACTACTAGCATCTTGCTTCGATAACAACAAATTTTACTAGTTATCAATGTCTGGCAGTGGCATTCTCCAATAATTCCATGAGTTCTAATCTTCCTGCAAATACATAAATCAAGTAAATTATCACCATATTATTCCAATAAATGGCAACAATTAGCTGCCTTTCGTTAGATCATTCTCATAGATAGGAGTGAGAATTCAGTTCTATTTGCTACTGGATTTATAGCAAATAATTTGATTCGTTTACCGTACTAAAAAAATTCAATTCCAGTTTTTGAATTAAGCTATTAAGAGTTTTTTTCTTTTCAGATTTTTTGGTTAGTTAAAGCCTATTTTTTGATTAAGAATAGCCTTTTACCATTTGAAACTAAAAAAAAAAATCGGTGTCAAATTTGGGATGTAAGTTGCAACAGCCTAGACTAACTGGCCTTAAGGCCTTCAGACAAATGTTAAATTTTTTGCCCTTTGGAATGCCGACTTTCCTGTAACTGAGCTTATCAGCATAGAATGGATCATAATCTGGAGGAAAGAGCAGGTCTTTAAAATAACAGAGCTTGGCAAACTAGCCTGATAATATATCTGTGACAACCCGGGTCAAATCCCGAGCCTTTTTCGAAAATCGGGTCAAGTCCCGATTCCGAGTCCGAATAAACCGAAGCCTACTGGCCCAAACGCAGCCAACTTGGGTTAACGACAAGCCCACCACAGGCCCCCAAAATATCATGATTTTGTTGGTGGTAATTAGTAGTAGTGCTTTGCCTTTTAAACTACCACCAGCCTTCGTGTCCCCACCTCCGACAACTTGCCTCGACAAGTTTTCGAGAGTCGGCTCTGATACCATATGTGACAACCCGGGTCAAATCCCGAGCCTTTTTCGAAAATCGGGTCAAGTCCCGATTCCGAGTCCGAATAAACCGAAGCCTACTGGCCCAAACGCAGCCAACTTGGGTAACGACAAGCCCACCACAGGCCCCCAAAATATCATGATTTTGTTGGTGCTAATTAGTAGTAGTGCTTTGCCTTTTAAACTGAACAGAAGTCCCAAATATCCTCGATGTGGGACTGGGGTGTTACAATATCTTTAAGGTATGTTGCAAAAAATCCATTGAAATGGTTACTCAATATTACCTTTCAACATTCTATCTTCAATTCATGAGGCACTTATCTTTTAACTGCCAATGGTAAACAAAATTCAAAACAATCAATGTATCTCAATTCTGATTTTATTGAGTATAAAGATAAGCGTTGATCTAGAACAGCAACTGCAAAGATTGTGTGTGTTCTATTTAAAGCCATGTAAAAGTAGCTATATTATCTGCATTGATATAAAATGAGAACTATGACAGATTGCCAGTCAGGGAAATTTGAGCACAGAGCTTGTTAATGTTTTAGAAAGAGTAACACCGAGCAAGGAACTAACAAGCAATGTCAGATTTATAAATATGAATTGGTACATTAAAATACTAATCTATTAGACAGTTATGCAAATGAATATTTATTTTCAAAGCACAAGTTGAATACCAACTTATATCCAGACGGTTAGGGCAGACAAGCCTGGCTAAATGTACAGTTGCATAACAACCTAAGATATCAGAAATTTCCATGTATTAATAAAAATATTTCCAGGTGAGCTGCACTTGCACACAGTCTGTTCCTGGAAACTCCAACTTTTCAATCTGAACCTATGTGGGTCTAAAATAGGGAACCATTGCCCACCTCACGAAAGATTTATCCAGCTTGTGGCATCCAATCACAGTGGAAGAATATGGTGTAGAACTGTAGCAATGCTGCTAAAACTATTAAACTTCTCTTAAACGAGAGTAGTCAGTTCCTAACATCATCAGATACATAATTTACCAGTCTCAGTGAAGACGATGTTTCAAAACATGTTACACACTTAGTCTTTGCAGTTTTTATGCCTAGCTCACTAATAGTTAATCTAGTGAAGGAAAATTTACTAACTATTGATGTTACTTGAACCTACATCATAAAAAGTTGCAAATAAATCTTTTTTTTTTTTGGAACTTGATTGCAAATCTTAATCAATTATGTTCTTAAAGCCTAGTTCTTATCAATTTAGCAAAATATAGAAAAGTGTTGATTATTATTCCACCACCTTATAATACTTTTTAAATTATCTTTTACTGTATTTACTACTCCTTAATTCTTTAGAATAATAAACATAATAAAATGTAAAATTTTATAAATTATTCCATCTCCAACATTCAGCTTCTCTTAAGATGAAGGTGTTGAATTCTACTCCTTGTTTTAATTTTTGTGGTTGCATAATTAATTTAATTTGCCTATGAGCAGAAAATAGAGCTAAAAGTGAACATGAAGTGCCACATATGCAGGACTCAAGTTTATAAAACATTTACCCAAGTCTCAGGTTCTGCTCAATTCACTTGAATAAGAAGGCAGCCTAGTTGTCTGTGTGTATGTGACTGGAATATCAATTATGAATTGACTGAAGATTTTCATGCAGGAGCAGATCATGTATATGCAAATGTTGAGAATGCAAATCTTGTTTAAAGCTGTTTTTTTTCTACTTATAATATGACAGACCTCACCAGTAAAGCTCTTGCAATGAACGTCTCAATAACTTCTAGGTGAAAAGCAGAATCATATTATAAAACATTGATGGAGCAGAAGCTCAATTTACAAAAGTATATTTGATAGCATTGAATATGCCTGCACAAAATAACACAATTCTTCAACTACGTATCTCTAAAGCATATGAACAACTATTACAGAAGCATATCCAATAATGGCTCATTAACAACTAAAAATGCTGAACTCTAAATTTCCACTCCCCCTGTGCAGGGTTATATGACACTAACTCTGCATCTTGTTCTGCTGTCTTCTTCATCAGCTTCTCTTTGAACTTGTCAACGTTTGGCCCATTTACATATTGTTTGCCAGTTTTTTTTATCAACAACCTTTATGTTGCATAGAGTTATCTCTGCTGCTTTGTTTAAGCCTTGCCCAACTGGTGGTTTCTTGCTTTCATCCATATAGACAATTACCTCGCGATTTCTGAACTCAATGTAAGATTCAAGATCAAGCTCCCGCACGTCTGTGTCTCTTCTAAGAACTTAATGCTCCCATAACCCCGACGCCCAACAACAAAGCCTCTTACATTGCCGCAGAACCCTGGTTCATAACTTTCTTTAATTGCCAATTCCTCCACCTGTGGCTCAAAGAAGTAGTCACTGTGCTTGAGCTTTGGCATCAGCTCATAGACATTTGTAGAAATTTCCTTTTTGATTGGAAGATCGCCACAAACAGAGTCAGTGTTACAATTATGTTCAGGAGCATCTGTCTTGCTAGAAATTCCTGTAACAGTTCAAGGGAAGCAACATGAATTGCATAATGATGAAAATGGTAGCAGAAGGAAAATCAACAAACTAAATCTACACACTCCCATCACATTTTTCTTGTATTTTTCAATGCATAACGAGGACGATTAAGGTATTAAGATACAATGTCAGTAATTTCCAGAGTTATGTTAATGGTATTTAACTAGGATGATTATGCCAAAAATTACAGAGCAAGAGAGAGGGGTTAATCTTTTTTATTAAAAAAACATAGATGACTTACACTACCAGAAGAGAGATTTGCATAAATTTTTCTTGCATTATTTTTAATGAAGACTTCGCACAGTTAATTTCAACATGATAAAGATAACAAAGAAACATCTAAACAAACAGCATGACTAATTCGTGAAAAATGCAGACATGCCTCCCTCTCTTAAAAGGTATGGAGATCCTTCTAATTTCTGTTATGCGAGAAACACAAAACATGATGAGTTATGAAAAAAGCGACGTACGTGTTCTGTCAATGGACTTGCCATCTTTATCTTGATTAACTTTACCATCCTGATCAGGTTCAGACAACAACTCCACTTCCCCTGAAACAATAATGAACAAAATCAACAAAAAAGACGTAGTACATATAAGTCTACAAGTTATAAATACTTCAATGCTTTATTTATATCATTAGCCATTAAGTTTTTAACTATATATGTTATTGATTATAGTTCCTACTTACTGTTTCAGATTACATAAGGGGGAGTAAATAGATAATTCAATATACCAAACTTTAAAGCATCGTGCGAACTTTACCAAGCACCTACCATTCTCATAGGTTTCGATGGATGCATTCTCGAAGGATGTAATATTGAAGTTAGCCCTTAGATTCACCTCTTCATAGAGATCAGAAATAAAAGCTCTTGGATTGCTCCTCGGCAGAAGTGGAGCCTCCTTTTTGGGAGTGGTAGGAGTCTTCTGAGCATCATCAAAAAATGCCACCTGAATTGGCATTAAGTGACAATTAACATACATAATTTTCGTATTATTATTCTATCCACTAATGAGAAAGGAAAAAAAATAGATAGATGATGCTGATCTCAACTTAGCTTATAGATCTTACCTTTGGACCATCATTGTTGGCTTTATACTTCTGTATTGGTAGCCATATTTGTTTGTGATATGACAAGTGTCTTATATGCAGCAAGGATGGACTTCTTGCAGGAGCAGGTTTGTCGCAGACCTGAAGAAAGAAGTAAGCAGTTATAATAAAGAGCGATAGCTTTACGAACACCAAAAAATGTTAAATACCAGGTGTCTTGTGGTGAAGACATTTAAGATACAGATATACAATGCACCAATACATACTTGTTCACTTGTTCTGATAACAGTGACTCCCCCCTCTCATCACAAATGTTGCAGAGGCAGTATCTCCCTCTCAATACCTTATCCAAAACCCAAGTTCCTTTCATCGTCAAAATGTTGATTTCATCATTTTGCGATGTACCCATAAATAAACTTATACCATTTCTTAGATATTTGAAGAAATAAAAAGAATTTGCACAAATCCAAATTCTAGCTAAATGTCCTCACCCCTCGATTGATGCTAAGATGTAGGTCATTATTTACGAGAGAATAGCATTACTAACTATTGAAAAAAAAGTCCTTTATGGTAAGTACTATATACTGGGAGTGAAGTGTTTAGATGTAAGAAAACGTACATACTAGAAATTCCATATCTTACTGGTAGTGGTGTCCTAGTCCCTTCAGTTGACATCTGGGGAACTGCAGATGGTGTTCCAAAAGGGTTAGCGATAGGTGATTGCTTGAGCTCCGTATTTTGAGAGGGTGACCTGAAAAGGAAATTATCAATGAAGCTTGTGAGGCGTGACTAATAATTGTCATAAACAAGTCTGTGAATCAACTATAGCAAGGAGAGAGTTTCTTTTCCTGAAACAGCAAGAAATCTTAGATTGATAATTGCACAAGTCTCGTGACATGGAACCAACATGATATAAGCACACGGGCAGCTTTTCTTTAAATCAGGACTCACTACATATAGAGAATTTTGTATGTTTGGGTTGAAACATGATGCATTAGCTAAATTTAATATCACTTTCATTAATAATAAGCACTAATATGAAAAACTATGACCCTGTTTGGAAGTTAGAGGTTTGGGGAAAAAATAGAGGTTTGAGCCAAATTAGAGGTTAGACCATTTGAAACCTCTAATTTTAGTGTTTGGTAGTTGACGGATTGAAATAGCTTTTTGGACTCAAAAAACTAATTTTCAAAAAACTAGTTAGAGAAGCTTTTTCAATTAGATGATTGTGATATGTCTAGTTAATATATAAAAAGTTAACTCAAATAGCTAATTACCAAACAGTTTTACATAAAACAGCTCACTCAATCCGCTAGTCAAATCAGCTAACTCAATCCGCTAGTCAAAACAACTAACTCAATCCGCTAACCGCTAACAGCCAATTTCCAAACAGGGCCTATGTAAAAGACACATAAGTGTTGCTTGAGCAAAACAAACATGAGATGGAACATGCAATGTATCTCTTACAAATTAATAATAATAATAATAATAATAATAATAATAATAATAATAATAATAATAAAGCCTTCCGAATGAATACCCTTAGTGGCTAAAACATAGTGCATTTAGCAAGTGAATAAAACATAAAATGACATAATGCAATTCAGAAAAAAGAAGATTATGAAATTTCAGTGAGACATACTGCTGGGCTAAAGTAGTCTGGCCGCCAAAAATAGAGACAGGCTGAATTACTGAAGTGGAAGGTGCATGACATGAATTGTTTAAAAAAGGGTTAGGACTGATCACTGGGGTTGAGCGGCATCAAAAGGAGGGGTCGTCACTGTGGTGAAAAATGGGTTGGACGGAACTGAAGGAGGTACAGGATTCAGAACTGGACACTGTCCGATTGAAGGGAGCGTCACTGTTGTGGCATATGGATTGGATGGGAATGAAGGAGGCGCGGGATTCAGAATTGAGTACTGTCCGATTGAAGGGAGCGTCACTGTTGTGGCAGATGGATTTGACGGGACTGAGGGAGGTTCAGGATTTGGAAATGAGTACTGTCCGCTTGAAGGGGGTGTCACTATTGTTGAAAATTGATTGGAGGGGACAGAAGGAGTTATAGGACTCGGAAATGTGCTATCATTTCTAGCAAAAGGATTTCTGAAATCATTTGACTGAACGGAGACAGGAACAGCTCCAGCACCTGCAAAAGTGCAATATAGTAAGAGAAATTTGAAAATATTATCTCAGTGCCAAATAATAACGAACATATAGGAAATTCATATAACACAAACCTTCCAGCATTGAACTGATCATGGTCTTCCCACCTCAATTCTTCATGGCTTTTATTTTGATAAGCAGGCATGGCAGAGATGGAAACGAAAAAGTTTCGTGCACCTCTATCATCCTTGGTAGTAGTTTTAGTATAAGATGTTACTCTACTTCCTCGTTTGTCACCAGAACTTGACTTATCAGAAGGCCCAAAAATAGGTGCTTTAACTTGGTTTCCTGGATAAAATAGATTCGGTTACTAAATAGTTTAATAATGCTGATAGTAACAATAATAACAATTATTTTTATTATAAAATTAGAACTGTAAAGCTCCTTATCTATATATTCTTAAAGTGTAATGAGGAATTTACCCAATGGGTAAAAATATTTACCCATGGATCCTGTTTATACTATGTTTCTACTATATTTCACAAGATCCATGGACTATCCATTTTGTTGACCCATATACCAAATAATATTATCCTAATTTTGAATTTCAAATTACACATTTATGGTTACAATATCTTCCTTGATTTTCTCAATCTCTTCCTTCTTTTCTTTTCTTTGTACGTCCGTTTCTTTCTTCTGTTTCTTTTCAAGTTTTGCAGACCTAATCGTGATAGTGGCGACTTCTCTGTAAAATAATCAAATATATCTCACAGAAACTACGTGTTTATGGATTCTCATCGGAGTTCTATATCAGGTTCTCATTCTGATCTTTAAGTTATTATAATGTTGTCAATGATATGATGATTTACGTCTCTGTATAGGTACAAAACGTCGTGTGCGTGGTCGGAATGTTGAAACAGTCCTTCAGATAAGTAATTATGATGAAAATCAAGGTATGTTTGATTTTGTTAGTCAACTCAAATGTTATATTCGTCAATACAATTAATATGTTTTCATGTTTGACATCCATGTTGTGATTCACACGAGAGGTTTTTCATGTTTGACATCCATGTTTTGATTGAATCTGAAGATGCAAATAGAAGAGTTCGTGGAAAAAATGGAAGTAATGCATTGTCAAGTGCTGATTCCACAAACAATAAAGAAAATTTCTCTCCAAATGTTGCATCTGTTACTACAAACTTGAGACGATTGCCACAAAGTATTCTACATGATCCTGCTACATTGCCATCAGATCATGTAGGAAAAAATATCACTGGAAAAAATGGTAAAAAATGGTATAATATCAAGTGTCTATTGTTATCGATTTCAGTTTTCTAATGTCCATATATCTAACCTTCTCATTTCTTATATTTTCTACTTTTATGTGAATGTAGTAAGCAAATGTCGAATTCGTGGTAAAAATGTTGATAACATTATGAGTAATGTATCACAACAAGCCTACTCCAGACCTCCTTTGACAACAATAGACCAGAATTCTCAGTCACCGTTTATTTCTCAGTCTTCAGGTCCTTCATAATTGGCAAGTGCACATTTCATTATTCCAGTGTTGTTCCGTTTCTGTCAAAAGTGATGATAATCTGCATACTATTAATCAAGATGTCTCACACATTTTCAACAGGTTCAACTATATCAAGTAAATCTCATTTGACACCTATAACTACATTTCATAGTAGACTGGAAACCATTAATCTTTCAGGTTTTTTTTAGATTTATCAACTCTGATGTATTATATCTCTTAATTTTTGTGTATTTTTCATACAATCCCCAAAATACTCACATTATTCATTTTTTCCCAATTCTGATTAGGTGATATGCAAAGAAATCAAACAAACAAAAATCATAAAAATACAGATCAATCTGGCCAGAGTACTCTCACCTTTTCCATGCCTGCCTCTACATTAAAACCTATTAATAAACGTCGGCCAGATTACAAGAAACAACATCCACCTGATGAAACAGAGCAGCATGTTGCGAAGAAAAGTTGTGGTAAAATGTCACCGATTCCATTTTCAGTAGGTAAAGATGGTGTAAGGAGTAATTTTGAAGTTGGTTTCTAGCCCAAAAAATTTAATTAGCGACTTTAACAATGTCGAGGACACTTTTAGCAGTGAAAGTGATTCATTAGAACAAGGTATTTTTGATATTTGGTCACTCTCTATTATTTGGTTATTTTTAGTTAATTTTATCTGAACACATATTTCTTTGCATTTTTAATTTTTAAAAAAATTAAAAACCAGGTGATTATGAGGACCTGGACGATGAAGAGATTTTCTACACTCAACAAGATTCTTGGAATGGATACATGGATATTGGAGCTCCGGACAAGTTATGTGGGAAATGTGAGTCTGTAATGTGGAATGAAGAAAGGAACAACAAAGCTACACAGAAAAAAACTCCAACTTTCTCTCTTTGTTGTAAAAATGGTCAGGTTGTTCTTGAAAAAGAAAAACAGCCTCCTGAACCTCTCGCAACTCTTCTTACCGGTGGCGTGCATTTTAAACATTTCAAGAAAAATATTAGAATATACAATTGTATGTTTACAATGACCTCTTCTGGTGGCAAGATTGACCATAAAATAAACAGGGGTGGTGCTCCTTACTGTTTCAAGCTTCGTGGCACGAATTATCATAATATTGGAAGCTTATTACCACCCGAAGGTGACACTCCTAAATTCTGTCAACTCTACATCTATGACACAGAAGAAGAAATAAACAATAGAATCAATGATGTTAATGGTTCAAGTGATGCTGTTGATCCAGAGATTGTTGAGTCTTTGTTGCGAATGTTGGATGAACATAACAGGTTGGTCCATGGATTTCGTATGGCTCGGGAAAGAGTAAAAGAAAATCCAATTGATGAGTTTAAATTGGTTCTTATATCTTCAAGCTCGGCGAGTGGTAGACCAAACCATGTCGGACCATCAAATGAGGTTGCTGGATTGATTGTGACGGATGATTATAGCAAGGGATGTAGAGATACTATTATACATTCAAGAGTGAATGGATTGGAGAGGATTTATGAAACTGATCCACGCTTTATGCAACTACAATATCCAATTCTTTTTCCTCATGGAGATGTAGGATTTTACCGTGAAATTCCTTTAAATAAAACTCATAAGCAACCGACGAAAACATCAGAACATTGTGATGTTGATGATTCTGAAGAAAGAGGACCTCGCGAGAACATCACCATGAAGGAGTATTACAATTATAAACTAATGATACGTCCATCAGAAGGTATTAGCATCGCTACTAATTTGCAACACTTATTTATTTTTAGGTTTTTGTTTAAAATTATGTTTTAATAATTGTATACATATATGTGATAGGCTTGACTCCACATTTGGGTGGACGTTTGTGGCAGCAATACATTGTAGATGCATTTACTGCAATTGAGCAATATAGATTGGAGTGGATTAGAGAACATCAGACTACTATACGTGCTAATCTATATCATAATATTAGGGATACAGTACAGAAGGGAGACAATAATCCATCAAAAGTTGGTAAAGCAATTATTCTGCCAGCCTCTTTCACCGGTTGCAAGCGTTACATGAACCAATATTTTAAGGATTCTTTGGCTATTTGTCGAACAATTGGCCATCCTTCTTTGTTCCTCACTATGACATGTAACACCAAATGGCCAGAAATTCAACGAATGCTCAAATACCTACCTGATGTTGATGTTGCTGATGCTCCTGATGTCGTTTCAAGAGTATTTAAGTTAAAAGTTGACCGGCTTATCGAATTGGTAAAGAAAAAAAATTATTTTGGTCGCTGCATAGGAGGTAAGTGATGTTATGAGGTGTTGCTACACACTTTTTTCTACATAATTACCTTATGATTAATTCTCATAGTTGTATCTTTTATTATCGTATCCGTTTTTGTGTAGTGATGCATGTCATTGAGTTTCAAAAACGAGGATTTCCTCATGCCCATATGCTTATATGGTTACATCCTGATGACAGGCCTAAGACATTTGAACAAATTGACTCTTTAGTATCTGCGGAAATTCCAGACCTAGACATTGATCCAGTTGGATATCATGCTGTTAATAATTACATGATCCACGGACCATGTGGTACTGATTGCGTGAAATCTCCATGTATGGTCAAAGGAAAATGTATTAAGCATTTTCCTAAGAGGTTAGTTTTCAATTTTTTTTGAAACTTATCAAATTAGTTACAAATGTCAATGTTTTTAAAACATTGTTGTTTTATAAGGTACAACTCTCACACATTTTTCGATGAATGCGGTTTTCCAGTCTACAAAAGAAGGAGGACTGGATTATATGTTAAAAAGAAAGGCATTGATTTGGATAATCGTTATGTCGTCCCATACAATCGAGATCTTTTAGTTCGATTTCAATGTCACACGAATCTGGAGATATGCAATAGTTCGAGGTCCTTAAAATACCTATTCAAGTACTGTTTAAAAGGACATGATACAGCTACTATGTTACTAAAGAAAAAAACAAATGGTCCGCATCTTTCTTCCTGCATTCCAGAAAATCCAGAAAAGCGTCCTATTGATGAGATCAAACATTATTTGGATGGTAGATATGTTTGTGCATCAGAAGCGGCTTGGAGGATATTTAGTTTTGACATTCATTCACGTTGGCCATCTGTCGATCGTTTGCCTATACATTTACCAAATGACAAACATGTGTCGTTCAAAACTGGAGCTGTTTTGCAGGAAGTGTGTGATAAAGCCAATTCCAAAAAAAGCAAGTTAGAAGCTTGGTTTGATGCGAATAGAACATTGCCTGATGCAAAGAACTGGACTTATTCTGAATTTCCAAGTAAGTTTACTTGGCATGCACGACCAGGCATGTGGAAAGAAAGGAAAAGAGGTGATGTTATTGGTAGACTTAGTGAGGTCCATTCTTCCAGTGGTGATCTATTATATCTACGAATGCTTTTGCTTCGAAAAAAAGGTGCTACATCATTCGAGGATCTAAAAAATGTAGATGGTCATGTTCATAAATCATTTAAGGAAGCATGCTCAGCGCTTGGTCTTCTTCAGAACGATAACCAATGACATGAGGCTATTTCTGAAAATTCACACACATACATGCCTCCTCAGTTGCGTGCAATGTTTGTCAATATTTTGGCTTATAGTCCAATTTCAGATCCTCTCAGGCTTTGGGAAGCTCACTGGCGATGCATGTCTGATGACATTATACTGTTGCGAAGACACTTGCTTGATGATCATACTTTATTTCTATCTGATGATAATGTTCAAAAATATGCTCTTGCAGGTTAGGATTTTTACACACGGCAAATAATATCATTGTGCATTATTTACTATTGGCTTAATTTGTTGTGGTTCTAAAATGTTACTTATATTACAAAGTTTATTGTGTTTTTTTTTCAGAAATTGAGAAATTGTTAAATGATATCGGAAAGAGTTTGAGAGACTTTTCAACTATGCCATTTCCCGGTGAAGCTTATTTCAGAAATTCTGTTAATCGTCTCATTGAAGAAGAAACTGGATACAACAAAGAAGAAATGAAATCACAACATGAAAAAAACCATAAACTCCTCAATGCTGAACAACGAAATGTTTATGAGGCCATTATAAACAATATAAATGAGGATAAAGGCGGATTTTTTTTTGTGTATGGAAGTGGAGGTTGTGGCAAGACTTTTTTGTGGCAGACTCTATGTTGTCGATTGCGTTCCGAAGGTAAAATTGTACTTCCTGTTGCTTCATGTGGTATAGCAGCGATGTTGTTGCCTGGTGGAAGAACTGTGCATTCCCGTTTTCATATTCCTTTGAAACTTGATCAGTATTCTACAGCTGGTATAAGACATGGAACTGATATTGCCGAGCTAATTCAACAGACTAATCTAATAATTTGGGATGAAGCTCCAATGCAACACCGTCATGCTTTTGAATGCGTAGACCGATCTTTGAGAGATATCATGTCTGTTGTTGATAAGACAAGATCCAAGAAGCCATTTGGTGGTATCACCGTTGTTTTTGGTGGAGATTTTCGACAAATTTTGCCTGTTATTCCAAAGGCAACAAGAGCCGAAGTCGTATGTGCTGCTCTAAACAGTTCTAAATTATGGGACTTTTGTCAAGTACATTTACTGAAGCAGAATATGCAGCTACATTCAGGTAATACAGAAGAACATAATAAGATCATTGCCGAGTTCAGCAAGTGGCAGCTTGCTGTTGGTGACGGGAGAGTGGAACACGTAACTACTCAATCGGATGTTGGTGAAATGTTGATAAAGATACCAGATCAGTATGTTGTTCACACCTCGGAAGATCCTATTCGGACTCTTTTTGACGTGACTTATCCGGATTTTAGCAACAACATGTCTTCACATTCTTACCTGAGATCTAGAGCTATTCTGACACCAACAAATATTGTGGTGGACGACATCAATAATCAAATCCTTGAAAAGATTCCTGGTACGCTACATACTTATCTTAGTCAAGATTCTATTGATGATGCTGGTGATGAAGATAACGATTTCGCTGCTGCATTTCCAGTTGAGTACTTGAATTCAATAAATATGTCATGCATTCCCAAACATGAGTTAAAAGTAAAAGTTGGAGTCGTAGTTATGCTTATGAGGAATTTGAACCAGATAATGGGATTGTGCAATGGAACCCGAATGATAGTTATTGCATGCAAGAAAAATAGTATTGAATGTGAAATCCTTTGTGGCTCTCATGTCGGAACTAAACATTTGATACCAAGGATCGAAATGATGCCAACTGATACCGTATGGCCATTTGACTTTAAACGAATTCAGTTTCCAATCCAAATATGTTATGCAATGACAATAAACAAGAGTCAGGGACAGAGCCTTGATAATGTTGGTTTATATCTCCCTAGAGCTGCTTTTTCGCATGGTCACATCTATGTTGCCATCTCAAGAGTTACAAGGCCGGAAGGTCTTCATATTTTGATTGATAGTGATTCCGGTGCTACCACAAATGTTACCTCCAATGTAGTTTTTGAGGAAATTTTTTACAATCTTCCAAATGTAGATGATTGATGTACTCTTTATTTCATAGATATTGTGGTTTAATCCTTTTTAATTTGCATTTAAAATAATTTGATCATTATGTTGGAATTGATCGTTTTTTATAGATTTGATTTTTTAATAATCAATTACAATTAATGTATGATATGAAATAAATATTAAAATTATTCAAGTGTTTGTATACCGAGATTACTATATACATGTCAAGTTCAATCAAAAAACCATTTTATAAATGTCAGTACAATAAAAAATCAAACGTTTATTAATATACATGTCAATTTATACATGTCAAGATCATTAAAAACCCAGTTTTGTTAAAGTTGTAGTAAAAAGAATCTATTATAATCATGTGAAATATTAGCTACAATAAAAATATCAATTAGAAATATTTATTTAATTGGAATATCAAGATTCATTAAATCATTACAGGATTCATTTTGTTGGAATAAATATATACGTCAAATATCACTAAAAATTTGCTAAAATGTCAAATATTGAAATTACATATATTTGATAAGTATCAATCACAATAATACAACATGAACAACATGGATATATCTGTTACGGATCATTATCAAAATTATAAAAGAATCAATCATATATCAATCCTTATCGAAATCATCAAAAAATCAATCACAAATCAATTATTAGTTGGACTACAATATCAGCAATAAATTTTGGTTTATCATTAGTTATACTTTTTACTGTTATTATAAAACAGAAAACCATAACTTACTCTTTGTACTCTTCTCTGCATCTTCCTTTTTCTGCAGCATTAAGTCGTTAGTAAGTAATACTAACTTTCTTTGTGTATACAATATCTTGATGTCATTGTGTAATGTATTACTACTATTCTGTTGTCATTTTTTTGATGATATAATGGTTATCCCAATGATATTTTATTGTTTCTTATAGCCTCATTGTCAATGGAGATTATTGTTTTTGACCGTCTTGAGAACTTAAACCAGTCAACTACTAACTGGAAGATTAAAGTTAGAGTGACGAGGAAGTGGCCCAGTGTTACCAATGAGAGTGGATCGTTGAAGGGCTTCAATCTCATTCTCCTAGATGATGATGTAAACCTTATTTTATCTTTTTATGTTTATTCACAGTTTATTTTGAGAAATGTATACAACTGAACCATGAAATCTGTTTATCTTTTTTGTAGAATAACCATGTTAATGCATTTGCCTATCACAACATTTGGAATGCATTGACAACTGGCACTGCTATTGTGGAAGGAGGTGTATATGTTTTTGATCAGTTTAGTGTCAAGGATGCTGTGGGGAATTTGAAACCGGTCCAATCCAAAAACTGCATTAGGTTTACTAATGCAACTACTGTCAAGCAAGCTGAAGACGACGGCATGATTCCTCACAATAAGTTTGAATTTTTGGATTTGGAAGATTTATTTGCCGAAGCCAATAAATCTCAGCCGGGAGAGAATCCAGAATTTGCTATAGGTAATTTACTACAAGTTCCTAATTCAAATTGTAATATGCATTTTACTTAATATATAACTGGTGCACTCATTCTATTTTTTTATTTTGTTTGGAAAAAGATATCATTGGAGTTATTGAGGAATATGAGAATGTCAAGCGTATTGACACCAAATTCGGGGACAGAGACATTGTGAAGTTCAGGATCTGCGATTCAAGGTTTTTATAATTATCTATATTAGAATTTGTATACATCTAGATCATGTAGTGACTTATATTTTACATTTTTTTTTGTTTTTTTAAATGAAAATAGCAATGCTCACAAAGTCACTATATGAGGAGATCTTGCTCTTTCTGTTGAGGAAATGTATGTGAAACAACTTGAGAAACCAATTATAGCAATTCTTACAAGCACAAAAGTGACCAAGTTCATTAGTAAGAACTTATCCAACTAATACCTTTTTAAATGCTAAGGCACTTAACAAATGTATTTTTTTACAAGTTGTTTGTATAGATTCTGTGCAGATTGCTACATTGCCTTCCACAAAGGTTTATATAAATTTAGACGATGAAACTGTTACAGACATGAGGCTGAGGTAGTATATTGTACTTAGTTTTCTTAATAATGTTTCTCTTTGTTCTTGAATGTTAATGATAAATATTTTATGTAAAGGCTCATTGCTGAAGAGTATCATTTGAAGGCAGAAAAAAGCCTCATTTCCTCAAGATCTGAACAGATTTCAACCTTCTTTGAGAAGCTGTCATTGAAGGACTTGAATGAGAATTTGACTTATGATCATCTCAAGGAAATTTTTTAAATTTATACAAACATTTTTCTTTGTAATTTGGCAATTGTTTAATATATTAATCATGTTCTATATGTTTGTGTTGTAGAAAATAATATGTTGTAGCTTTACAATTATGAAAGTAGATGAAGATTCCTCCTGGTGGTTTTATAGTTGCAACAAATGTCAGTCTGAAGTTGAAAGCTTTGGCAATAGGTTCAAATGTTCTGATTGTCCAAGGATCATACATGTTGCTCCTAAAAGGTAACATGTTCCAAACAGATTTGATATAAGTACATTTTTGTGTCAAAACAGAGATGTTTGCTTAAACAATGAAGTGTTAAATTATATTCAGGTTCCGTATCATGGTCCTTGCTGAAGACTCTACATTCTCATGCAATATTGTTCTAATGGATCGAACTGCTAGAAGAATTCTTGGTACAGGCGCTGCCAAGGTTCTTGATGATTTGAAGAAGGTAACAATGAACATTTTGCATTTTTAATAGATTTGTCAGTTGTATCCATATCATAGTTTACATGATGTCGTAGGTTCCCGAAGAAGGTATTCCTAAGCGTCTTCAAACTTTGGTTGGGAAAGAAATTTCAGTTCAGTTAAAGTTAAGCAAATCAAATGTTACTCAAGATAACACTTTCTTCCAAGCTGAAGATATATATGATACTACATTGCCGACTCCAAGTACTTCTGAGAATCCCTGTATTTCCGATGCTTCAAGTGTTGACTTAACTGACAATGTGAGCCTATCTAAATATATGTTTTGATAGACTGTTGGCTCTGATAATTATAAAGAATCTACAAGTTATTAAAGTGAACATCATTGTTGCAGACTTTTGAAGTTAATGACTTCATGCAGACTCCAGGTTCCGCCAAATCAGTGACCAAAAAAATTAAAATGGTAAAGGAAGTTGAGTAATTTCAATATATTGTTCTATCTTATACCTTTAGGTTAAAATAAAAGTAACAGTCTATTTTTTCAAATGGTCTTTACAGGAACCTTGATTGCATGGATTTGAAAGTGAAGATTACTGAAGTTCACAGTTGAAGCTTTTTCCGAATAAATTCTTATCATATTAAACTTTGTTTATTTTCTGGATTTCTGGATTGTTCTCTATCTTATTGTTTTGGTTTTGATGTGGTTTTGAGTCCATATGAAACTACTTTAATTTTCAGACGCAAAACAGTTATCTTTGCGGTGGAGCATAAAATAAATAATTGTGTTACTTTTTTATGCAGCGTTCTTTGCTAAAGTTACTACTTTTTATGTAAAATATATCTTCTACATTGATTCAAACAACTGAAATAGGTACTCTTAATCTATCTAAATTATTGACAATAAAAATAGTGCATAAATTATAATTGAGTAGACAAAACATTATGAACTTAGTTTTTTATTTATAGGCCAATATCTTGACATGCAATTCTAATAATGTTGCCAGTCACAGCATAATCCTAAGATAAACATAACAGAGTAACATATCTACATGAAGCATGTGAATATATTATAGCATAAAACGAATTCAGATATTACGCCTTAAATCATCCACTCGAGCAGTCATTGTTGAATTTTGATCCTTAATTTCACCAGCCTTGATTATCCAGTCGGTTATCCTTTTAATCCATTCCGCTTCAAACTTTTTAAAACCTGCCAACATTTCTTCCAACTGATCTTTGCACTGCTTCACGTGACCATTCAGAGAAGTTGAAGTATCTTCGAGAAATCTTATTTCACTTCCTGCATAGTCTCTATCAATTTGCACATTTGTCATTGATGATTCACCAACTGCTGCATTTGGATTTCCTTTCAACACTTTGTTAAGGTCCCTGCGATTTATAAACATAAACTGTATATCAACAGAAAAAATGGTAAATAGTTGAGCAAAACATTTCTGAATAACTATAATTAAAATTAGAAATATGTATGTGTACATGTATTTTTCCTCCAGTCCAATAGTGCGAGCAAATAATCCTGTTTGTCTATATTCCATACTTTTGAAAAACAAACAGAAATCTTCATTTGCTATACATATATCTTCATTTAACTCTGCAGATGAAATGTTGATGCTATTCAAGTCATTCACCACCAAATTCTTCATGTTAGAATACCTTCTCCTCTTTGCAGATGGTGAACTCATCTTTGTAAATACAGATATGATGTTAGTGATGATTGTTATTGTAATCTAAAAGACAGAAAATAGTATTTATAATAATGTTTAAAGAGTAATCCAATAGTCATCAGTTATAAAACTGCTATAACTTGTACATGTAACTGCACATAAGTTACTTTTGAGTGGTAACTGCTCAATAGTTAATAATATTTGTAAGTAGTTTAAATTAATTCAACATGAATTTTTTTTTAAAAACGTAATGTATTTATAGAATATAAGATTAGATCTTATATTTTGACCAAATTAATTAATTTTAAAGACGTAATATATTTATAGAATATAAGATCAAATCTTAAATCTTATAGATTTAAAATTAGAATATAATTTTTAAAGACGTAATATATTCAACAAACTATAAGATCTGGTCACAATATATCAGTTGCTTCTTCAATCCAAAACCAAAAACTCAAACTAATAAAAGGAAGTTCAAATATACGCAAATATCTTAAAAGTATACTTAAGTTTTCCAAACGATTCATAACCATATTTAAAGCATCCTTCTCCAATATTTAACATCCACTACTAAGAAGCACCATGCTTCTAAAAGTTATGTTACAAGTACCAAAATATTGTGAGCATATCAATCTATTGGATTAACTTCGACATCAAATACAACAGTGTTTGCTTCCTCGCGCAAAGTGAAACGCAGGTTATCATTCAAATTCAAATTATTATCTCTGACAAATCAGCTCCATCCACCGGAAAATCTGGCATTCCCATTATTTAAAACAATAGTTATATTCCATATTCCTTCTTCAGTCCCGAAGACGACACAATCTCCTCTTTCCCAATCTCGATCACCGATTTTAATGTCAGCAGGTATATGCTACACATAAAATATTTACATACATTTTAGAATTAAATTGAGATGACATTATACAATGTATTATACTATATGATCATAAAAAAATGTCAATATACCATTCCATGACATCTTCCGTTCATGTTGCAGGGAATCAACCTCTTCGAGAACTGCAGAGTGTCAGCATCTTCTGCATTTTCTACCACATCAGGTTCCACAATATCTACTGCTTCATCAACAACTACCTGGCCTATATTATCAGGTACCACATTAGCCACGACAGCAGGTATGTTAACAGTATATCTCCGAACTTTGCCCGCAGTAACTACATCCATAAGTTTTGCATCACCTTCAAAAGTTATATACAAATAATTATAATGTTTTTCTGATAGATATATTAGTTCAAAATGAAATACAAAAAAGTATACTACGAGACATACCCATATCCAGACGAGAATCAGAAATTTCTTCCTCAAAAATAAAACAATCTTCACATTTTTGCACGCTACAAATGCTTCCCGGTGTATAGTATATGATTTCCATTCCATTACTCTTAAAAATCCTTGCACAAAGTTCTCCACACATATCAAAACTAAAAACAATAGCGTCAAACTCCACCAGACTAAAGTGCTGAACAACCTTTTCCAAACCATAAATAATTCTTAATTTTTCATGATATCTTATTTGCCACTCCATCCCATATATTCTAATTTGAGAAACACTGCACAAAGATTTTTCTGTCTCCACTCCAATCAAAGCCGGCAATACCTAATTGACGGTTAAAACATCTATACTTAATTACGTACTACTAATTATTAAATAAAAACCAGAGCGTATATATAACACATACATGCTTAAATAGAACTATTCACCATAAACAAAATATAATGTACTTACGATATATCCATGTTTTAGTGTTGTTTCAAGTATAATTTTGAAGAATGATCTCATTCCATCCCTCACTCCTGTTTTACATTGTAAAGGACATAATTTATATAAAGAAATGCAGAGGAAATTTAGAATTTATTATGTATACATATATGAATATTTAGAATGATACCTGCTTCTTTCTCAAATATTAGCTCTTCTTTTTTAAAAATGCATGTAAGAACAATATCGGGAGATTCTGCTATATTCATAGCTATAACATCCCCGGTTGAAATGTCCAAGTCTTTGAGAAAATTATACCAACCAGAACCAAACGTGCATGATTCAACATCGCAATGAACCTCTATTTCCCACATCCTCATCCCAAGAGTAAGGTAAATCTTATCCATTCCTTTCCAGTTTTTGTAAAGATCCTCTAGATCTTTCTCCAATTCCTGTTAACATAAATGTTAGTATAAAAAGAATGTAAATGTAGCATTTGTCAGATATAAGTAACTCTGATGAAATAATGAAGTCTTTACCAGATATTGCATTTCTTGCATGTTGTCGACTCTTTTGACCTCAACTTTGAATTCCTTTGTACTTTCCTTGATCGAATTATATGATGATATTGCTATAAGTTTTTCAATTTCTAGATGATTATGACCATAGACAAACTGATCCATCATCAAATATCTTGATTTTTCATTTTTGAAAAACTCAACAGGCTCAATAGTTGGATTGACCACTGTAGTCGCATTATGTGTGTAACATTTCACAGCAAACTTACCACATCCAAAATAGTCAAAAATCACCACCGAGTACATTCGCAGATCATAGAATCTTAAAAAATCATATAGACCATGAATTTTTTTCTTATTGTTATCGTAAATGGCATGCCACAATATATTGTTACACTTAATTTGTAAATGGTAGTAAAGAGAACTTCCAAATTTGTCAAGAAAAGAAGATGGAATCCTCTGCATAAAAAAAACATAATTTGTCATAATACGCAGCAGCATATGCATGATTATTCTATTTTTAATCAAGATTATAGGACTATTTTACTTACAAATGATCCGTCTTCATCTCTTTCTACATTTGATGCAATAAAACTGGATAATGGTTTGCGAGTTTCTCCTAAACAGACCATAATTCAATTAAACAAGACAAAGACAACTGATGTGATTTTGCTGTACAAAGTACAACTTAAATCAATAATTTTTACCTGTTGTACAATCAGTTCTCAATTTCATATAAGTTGGAAGTAATTTTCTCTGCATTTAAAACAGAAATAACTTAGTACAATACATTATAATTCTGATTCACTCAAAAACAGAGGAACGCCGACATTAGGGATGATCTTGCTGATTTATATAGGAATAGGGAAATCAAGTACTAATCTCCCACACTTATTTGGAAAATCAATGTTTGAGTTTAACTAATACATATATTTCCATTAAACATCTTTTCTACTTAATACCTATATATCTAAATATGACCAATTACAGTAAGTATTTCATATTTTTGTACTTTTGGTACAGAAATTTAAATTTTGCATTATGTTTGCACTTCATAAAACTGCACTAAGTTAGATATGTAACAATACGCAAGCACCTCAACAGTTTGCACTATATTCCTAATTTAACAATGAACCAATAATGTAAAATCATATCATCGCCAATATAAATCCATTGATTCTATAAAAATTTGCTAATGACATCTAAACTTTTCCTAAAAGACATCTAAATCCATTAGTCATTCTATCTAATTTTCATGTACTAATCAATATTGACCCAATTATCGACCCAATTTATAACATCTTATGCATGCAATACATACAACCAGGCAAGTACTAATCGACCCAATTTATAACATCTTATGCATGCAATACATACAACCAGGCAAGTTCTAATCTCTAATAACTTATTTGGAACATAGTTTAACTAACAAATTCAAACTACAGTGTACATATTCCTGAAGAGGAACAATATTTAACAAGAATCTAAAACCATCTTCGATCATTGTAACTTTGCTCAATCAATTATCAATCAATACACAAAACCGCATAACATAATGCTAAAGAAACTGAAAATTCGTGTTGCTAACCTCCATTCGATAGTTCGTGAAGTTGTGGTCGATTGAAAAACTGAATTTCCCAAATTGCAGATGATGTGTATAGCAGTTGAAGATTGTGTTTGATATAGTTGCAAGACACAGTAAATTGGGACTTAATTAGGAGTTAATTAGGACAGATACACCTGTCTCCAAATTTTACTAATTTCTATTTAGATTGGAATACTTTTTACCAAATAAGTATATTTAGATTTTGATTGAAAATAATAATTTTATTAATGACAAAAGAAATTTAAAAATACTAATAAAAATTATGATGTTATGTTACAATATGCAATTTTTTAATTAATATTTACAAATAAATCACATTTTACCTTTGTATTTTTAGAAATTTAAAAAAATATTTCAAAATACAAATTAATTTTATTAGGTTCATAATAAAAAGAAATATGTGTTGAAAATTATCATAAAAATAATTATTTTAGATATTGTTAACTCTATTGGTAAAATTGCAATATTTTATGTGCAGTGACCTTTTCAAAAACATTAGTGTTGACAATTTTCAAAAATATCTCCAAACTCATTGTCATAAACGCAAAAACTTATAAACACAATTCTTAACATTTATAAATAAAATATTTTTAATAACAATTTTTTTGAATTAACTGTAAAAAAATTAAAAATATCTTAGAGCGCGCGTAGCGCGGGCAAAAATTCCCTAGTATAAGTTCAAAGCTATTAGCTATAAAATAATATTTTACCAGATCCCGAAGAAGTCGATAAATGCTCACCGGAGAAGGAACTCTGAGTTCCAAAAGAAAATGGATTAGTTCCAGGTAAGTTACTTCTAAACCATGGCACAGTTGCTTGGCCAGAAGATGTCATGCAACCAGAACCAGACCCTGACGAACTTGATGCAATGCAGGCAGGAACCTGAGAAACTGTGGTAGATCCATGGCTCATTAACCCTTTATTAAAGGGAAAAGAAAAAGAACAACCGCTTAAAGTCAAAAGATGAAGAACCGTCATTGTAGTTAGTCACTCATGAACCAGACAGTACATAGAGTGTCAACATCATTCAGTGAAAGTTTGTCATTAATATGTTGGGTGATGGCCCTAATTACCCTTAAAATAATAATGTCCAAAATACCTCAATTCATAAATATGGCCCGAAATACCTCCGTTCCCAGTGTCAGGCAAATACGAAGCTTCCTCTGCTGTATTCAATGATACGCCACCTCAGCTACCGTATCAATAAAAAGATTCGGCAGACTATTTACATATCACTCACATAGGAGATAAGTAGACCTAACACATGCAAAAGGGCGAGTGGGAGAGTGGGCGTTAAATCCAAGAAAGAACGGTACCTATTTCTTTATCATTTTCTCTTTAATGCAGGACAAACAAACATTCACACAGCAAGATAAGTGAATCAAGTGAATAACTTAAAAGGAGAGGTGGATCACAAACACGTATGTCTCACACATTGAAAGAAAAGATTTACATGTAATGGGAAAATAGGAAAATAATATTGTGTATACTGTGTAAAGTACTTTCTGGCTCAATATAGGATGAGAGCTGTTATCAGGTGCGCAATGAAGATTAACAATCAGTATAGAACAATAATAAAACAATAGTTGAAATAGTTCATCACAAACTGTGCATTCATCTCCGGTATCAATACATCATCTTCGAGAGAATGAAAAAGAGAGATATCGAGAGTAAGAGAGAGGAAGAGAGTTCCGAGAATTTTTCTTAGTTATAGAGACAATGAATATACAAACTAATAAAAGAAAATAAACTCTAACAACCCTAACAAACTTTCACGCCAATCCTTTTAATCACTGTGTCAATCACTTGAGCTGATGTGGATTAGTCTGCTGATGTGGAAGCTCAAGCTGTACTACCAGTGTTATGTTCAATACCCCCCCCCCCCCCTCCTGCGCAAGCTAGAGAGGGGAAGAACCATCCCTAGCTTGGACTTGAGATCGTTGAAATTAGGAGAAGGAAGAACCTTAGTTAAAATATCAGCAGGTTGAGAGTTCGTGGGAAGATAGGAGAGTTCAATCAAGCCATCGAGAACCTTCTCACGAGTAAAATGACAATCAATAGCAATGTGCTTAGTCCGCTCATGAAAAACTAGATTTTTTGCAATGTAAATAGTGAAGGGTTTCGACCACATAAACGCAACGGAAAACGTAAAAATAAATCAAAATTCGAAACCCCTCCGCAGGATCCATGCGAAAACAAAAGATTTAATTCGGAGATTAAGAACAAATACCTTAAGAAGCTTTAACAGTTCATTAATGGAAGATTAATGGAGATCCAAAGCTTGTTCAATCACCACGTATCCCGCTCTCGCGATCTACGCTCTACGGTATCCACACGAACGCTTTTCTTGAAGGATTGATGTGTACTAGCACCCGAAAACTGCTTCTTTCTTTCTCTCTTTTCTTGCTCTCATAAGCGGCTAGGATTTTAATATAAAAACGTTTTTCCACCTTAAAATCAGCCCTCTTTGAGAGTTTATATAGAGAGGAAAATAAGTTTTCTAATTATAATCCAATTATAATAAAATACTAATCCGAAATTCCAATTTATTATTTAATTAAGTCACACTTAATTAATTAATAACTAATTTCAGAATTAGTTTAAGTAATTCCATTTTCTATTTAAATAATTAATCAAGTCATAATTAATTAATATTATAAATAGAATAAATTACTTATTTAAATTTAAATTCATAATTTAAATTATTTCTCCTTCAAGCGTTCTTTGTGTGTGACCCTGTAGGTTATTATTATGTTGGTAACAATTTTAATAACTAATTAAAATTGTAAACAATGAGCGGCATCTAGTAATACATCATTGTCACCCAAGTAATAATAATTAAATCGGTGATTCGATTAAGCCTTTCGTGAATAATGTTCCATGTAATATAATCCCTTTAACCTTAATATTATAGATTAAACTCGAGGCATGTAATGTGTCATCCTCTTCATAATTTAATATTAGTTTTCTTGATCGATGAGTAGACTAATAAATCAAATCAACATTTGAGCACGGCCGTGCATTTCTTAGTCTCACTCGAACAAGAGGCCAATAATATTGCTCCTAAAATTAGGAGGGTTAAATCCCATCTAGATCATTCATATTTCTCATACGATTCATAATATACCCAATGTCCACTTTTATCATCACCCGGTCAAAGGTAACTTTTAATGTAATCAAAGTATATTAATTCTCGTATAAAAATATAATGATTTCAGGTCTAAGGATCATTACACCATTATCACAGTGAGAATTACTTATGACACTATTAACATGTGTAATCTCACGGCGGGTCAATCCAGTGTCATGTACTCTTACATGCACCTATGTTTTGACTTTAGTTTCACAATACCTATGACCAATGAGATGTGGTCATCAGTCAACAAACATACTAGTCTCTGTGCATTATTATTGTCCTTAAATAATAACATTCAGCTAGAGATATTTAGGAATAAAGATACTATTCATATAATCTCATTTTTAAGTCACATACTTAAAGATATCGAATACGTATCATAATTCCAAGGACATTTATTATGCTAACATTTATAACGCAGTAAATAAAGACATAATAAAATAATAACAATAATCAATAAAACATAATTTATAATAATAAAATGTTTTCTTTAAAACATAAAAGTATTGTCTCTAGAGCACTAATACTAACAAATAGCAGATTGATTATCACACTTGAGTTGAACAGGTTAAAGGTTGTCAATACTTAATTCAGTAAGAAGACGCGCAAGCCAAGTGATTTCAGATGTTGCAGCAGCCATGGCGCGATATTCCACCTCAGAAGAAGAGCGAGAAACAGTGGACTGTTTCTTGTACTTCTAGCTAATAGGAGAATTACCAAGCAATACCAGGTAACCAGTAACAGACTGACGGGTATTTGGGCAAGAGGCCAAGTCAGAATCAGAAAATGCCTGCAAGGTTAGCTGATAATTAGCTTGCAGAAGAATCCCTTGGCCAGCAGTAGAATGTAGATAATTGAGTGTGTGGCATAAGGCTTGCAAATAAGGCTCGCGAGGAGATTGCATGAACTGGCTCAAAGTCTGGATAGTATATGATAAATCTGGCCAAGTCTGTGTAAGAAAATTAAGCTTTCCCAAGAGGCAACGATAGTAAGAAGGGTCAGATAGTAATACACCTGAATCTATAGAAAGCTTAAGAGAAGAGGGAGTGGAGTGGCAACATGTTTGAAAACAGTAATGCCACTGTCATGAGGTAGTTCACGAGTAAACTTTCCCTGAGTGAGAGTGACTCATGTGGGAGAGTAACCCACCTCGATGCCAAGAAAGAAACTGAGCTGACCGAGATCTTTGATGCTAAATATCTTATGCAGGTGATCCTTAAGGGATTGAATTGCAGATAAATCACTACCCGCTAGGATTATGTCATCGACATAAACAGCAGTTATTGTTAAATTAGAACCAACCCGCTTTGTAAATAAGGAATACTCGTTTTTAGATTGAACGAAACCTGGAAACTTAAGCTCGGTTAAGAGTTTAGCAAACCACTCCCGGCTGGCTTGGCGTAAACCATACAAAGACTTTTTAAGACGACAAACCTTGTTTGCAGCAACAAGACCAGGAGGAAGTTTCATATACACCTCCTCATGTAAATCACCATGAAGAAAGGCGTTATTAACATCAAGTTGAAACAACTTCCATCCTTTACCAGCAGCCAAGGAGATAATACTACGAACAATTGTCATTTTGACAACCGGGGAGAAAGTTTCGTGAAAATCGATACCATATTTCTGAGTTAATCCTTTTACTACGAGACGAGCCTTGTATCGTTCAATGGTGCTGTCTGATTTGAGTTTTATCTTGTAAACCCATTTGCATCTAATTGTCCGTTTACCCTTTGGTAAATCAACAAGATCCCATGTGTTGTTCTTGGAAAGTGCTTGAAGTTCAAGATCCATAGCATGAACCCAATTTGGTTCTTTGACAGCCTCCTCATAAGACACAGGTTCAATGATTTGAGAAGTACGAGCTATAAAAGCCTTGTGAACTGTGGGTAAGAGATTGTAAGACACTAGGTTGCACCAATGTTTAATGGGTAAAGAATTAGAACTAACATTGGTACAAATGTAGTCGTCAAAATGAGGAGGTCTGTGAGAAGATCTGGAAGACCTTCGGGGTGGATCATTGATAATATTAGTATAAAAACAGAAGAATTATTTAAGTCAGCTGATGTAGGAGAAGAATCAGAAGATGTAGTAGAAGAATTTTGTGAACTGAATACATCAATATCGACATAATCAGTAAATGGAGGGAGTTCAGTGTGAATAGGTAGAAAGAAAGGGGGAGGTTGTGTAGGAAAATTAGATGATATATGAAATGGGAAATGATTCTCAAAGAAACGAACATCTCGAGAAACAGAAATCTGCTTAGTAAACAAATTTAGAACACAATAACCCTTTTTGAGAAACAGGATACCCAATGAAAACACAAGTATTAGCTCGAGGATCAAGCTTACTACGGTCATGTTTGAGAGCAGACACGAAATAGAGGCAACCAAAAGCTTTAAGTATAGAATAATCCGGTTTATGATGAAATAATATCTCAAATGGAGAAACATTGTTAAGTTTCCTGGAAGGCATTCGATTAATGAGATAAGCAGCAGTTTTAACACATTCCCCCCCCCCCAGTAAGAAATTGGTACCTTAGATTGAAGGTAAAGAACCCGAGTTGTTTCCATCAAATGTTTGTGCTTACGCTCCACAACACCATTTTGTTGTGGAGTTTCAGTGCAACTGGTTTGATGCAGGATTCCATTAGAATTGTAGAAAGAACTAACAGAACCATTACACAATTCTTGGGCATTATCAGTTCGAATTATCTGAACAATTGCAGAGAACTGAGTTTTGACAAACGTCACAAAAAAAGTCAAAATCTGTACAACATCATATTTATGGTGCATCAAATGAATCCAAGTAAGTCTGGAAAAATCATCAACTATGGTTAAGTATAACTTGCAGCCATCATGAGTAGCAGTTTTGAATGGCCCCCAAGTATTCGCATACAATAACTCGAAACATTTAGTTGTCTTAATATCACTATGACCAAACGATAATCGTTGTTGTCGTGCTTGAGGACAAACAGTGCATAAAACATGATCAGAAAAGTCATGTCCAGGCATACCATCCTCAATATACTTCAGTTGGCTGAAGGGAACATGTCCCATTCGTAAATGCAGCAATTTGGCCCCTTCAAGCTTTGAAGATGTCACATTATTAGCAAAATGACTAGAAGATTTGCTAAAGTCTGAACACAAAGTTGAGTCCGCAGTAACCATTTGTCTATCAGCTAGATACAAACCATGTTTGACATTACCAAGAAGTAATGGTACCGCCATCTTAGCATTCTGAAGTAAACAACCATTTGAGCTAAATTGAATGGTGCAATTACCATCCATGCACATTTTGAGAACAGAAATCAAATTAAATTTGAATGTCGGGACAAAAAGCACATTTCTAAGTGTAATGTGGTCATTAACCTTGATAGTACCCATATGTGTTACCTGTATCCTGGTGCCATCAGGTATTGTAATGTAACTATTTTCATCACGGATTTCAACATAATCATCAAATAATGCAAGATCATGACACATGCACTACTAGAAAAAGTAGATACAACATCGGTTAGAAAAGCCACCGATGTTAAAAGACTTTTTAACACCGAATTTGTTTTACCGATGTTAAAGATCGCTTCAGGCATCACTTTATAAAATAGCAATTGTCTTTACATAGTTTCAAAAAATTGAAATATACATGTGCCTTGCTTTTCCCCTTTTATCACACAATTATTCCCCCCAACAAAAATTTCATTTCCCCCCTTTAACAAAATTATACTCCCCCGCTTTTCCCCTTTTTTCCCGAGGTCTCTCTCAGTACTCTATCTCTCTCTCTCTCTCTCTCTCTCTCGATCGAATCTCTCTCTCTCTCTCTCTCTTCCCTCTTTCACTCGTCTCTCTCTCTCGATCGATTCTCTCTTCCCTCTCTCGCCCGTCTCCCTCTCTCTCTCGCACCGTCTCCCTCTTTTCTCTCTCGACCCATTACAAGCCCTAATTTACAAATTAGCACTCACCCACCTTCAAATCAAGCTTCTTTTTTATTTTCGTTTCTAATTTTAAATTAAATCACGTTGTCGGTTATTTAAGATCTGACTTGTAATTGTTTGTTGTTTTGAATTTGAATTATGCCATTGCTTTGGATCAGCCTCTCCGACTTGAAATCAATGTAATTTAAATTATGTTTTTGAATTAGTTTTGTAAATTAGATATGTGTTTATTTTATGTTTTTTTTCTAGTTGTTTTAAACAATTAAACTGATAAGTAGTATTGTTGGATCAGAGAAAACTTGTTCAGAGGTCCGAAAGAGTTAAATCTGTTGATCTACATCCTACTGAGCCATGGTAATTAATTCCGCTTTCCGCGTTTGTTATATTCGTTGCGTTCTCTATTTAATTTGTACATTTTTTTCCGGTTTAATGTGTTATGTGAATGTTTATAAGCTAATTGCTATTAGTTATGATTTTTGATTCGATGTGGTTGTGTTACAGGATTCTCGCAAGTTTGTACTCTGGCACTGTTTGTATATGGAATTATCAGTCTCAGGTATGCACCTGTAACAATACCTGTTATCATGTTCCTAATTGTTTATTGTTTATTGCCAACTCAATCGTAACTGTCATTGCTGCAGACTATGTCAAAATCATTCGAGGTGACAGAGCTACCAGGTATTATATATGTGTTGCATTGTATGTGTATTCCAGTCAGAGAACATTTTACATTAAAAATGATGATAGTGAATGCTTCTTATTGTCTTTGTAGTTAACTTTCTGATTTTGCTTAGAAGTGATGGTAATGTATTCCCCTACAGATATGGAATCTTGGTTCTCCTGATCCAAATTTCACGTTGGATGCCCATCTCAAAGGTGTCAATTGTGTAGATTATTTCACTGGTGGGGATAAACCATATCTCATTACTGGTTCTGATGATCACACTGCTAAGGTATCCCAAATTTTCCTTTCTTTAGATGTATATTAATTTCTGATGATTGTAAACTATAGCAGTTAGTGAGACTACAGAGTTTCGAGTTTGGGTTGTTCGTAAGTAAGTTGTTAAAACTCGTTGCGAAAGCAGATTGGTTATAGGAAGGCTAGTAAATGTTCTATTCTCGATTAGTGGAGTTGAGTTTAAGTAATCTGTGATGATTATGTGTGTTGAACAATTGAATTCAGTTTCAAATTTCTATATCACTTGGCCTTGAACAAATTATTCATATCATTGGAAAGGTAAGGATACATCTATAAATGTGCATATCGAAATTTGTTGATGGTTTCATACAATTTATTTACTTTTAAATCTATAAACATTGCAGTGGCTGACATGGAAGAATAAAAGTGCTCTATATGAAGCGCTTGTAAAAATAAAATCAGGTTTGTCATAAAAACTATATAATATTAACTATATGGCCATTTCAGTTTGTCAGACTTACTGGTCTCTCTTCTTGCAGAAATTATGTTGTTGGGATTCATATCACCACTTCTAACAGTTCTGAAAGGAACTATATCAGAAATATGTATACCTAAAGCTATTGGAAACTCATGGCTTCCATGTGATAAGGACTTTGAAGAGGAACATGAGAACGATTTTGATGGTGATGATGGGCACAAAAAACTTCTTTCCTTTACAAACTTGACAAGAACAAGTCATCATCGTTCTCTTGCTGCTGCAGCTTACGTAGATAAATGTGTTGCTAAGGCATGACCTTTATTCTTTAAAATAATCCTAATTCTTGCACTATTGCACATATGTTTACCTTACCTGGAAATTCAAAGATCGCCCGCAATCTTTTTCTAAAGTATATAGTTTCTTTTTCTGAAAAACAGACATATGTGATTTGATAGTGTCAGGTACACTTTTTTCAGGGTAAAGTTCAATTTCTATCTGAGGATGCCATCCATCAATTGCACTTATTCATCTTTGCCTTGGCTGTTTTTCACGTGCTTTATTGCATAATTACGCTGGCCTTAGGTAGAGCTAAGGTAATCACCATTGCCTCTCCTCGGTCTCACTAAATGTTTTATTAGAGTATATGACTTTTCCTGTGGTGCATCCGTGCCTGCTATTTTGTTGCAGATGAGTATGTGAAAGACATGGGAGTGTAGTATGTGAGTTGAGAAAGAGTGCAAGTTTTTCACTGCTAATGCAATTACATTGAATACTACTGCTGCAGATTCTGAAAGATACAGGTTTGCAAGAGATACGACCTTTGGGAGAAGGCACTTAAATATCTGGTGTCATTCACCAGTTTTAATTTGGATTGTAAGTCTAAGATATGTGTGTAATTGGCAATGATATTGCATATACCTGCTCATAATTTGATATCTCATGTATAATCTTTGTATATTGCAGGTTTGTTTCTTCAGACAATTTCTTGTATCAGTTCCAAAGGTTGACTATCTGACTATCTAGGACAAAATGTAAAGCATTTGGTTATGTTCGGTTATCCTTGAAGTATTTTTTTACTATCTAGCGATTATTGTTGCTGTGATCGGAGCATTTAGTAACTGATTTGGCTTTTGTTTGACAATGTAATTGAACTAGTTCCGTGGTTGTTAGACAGTTGGGTAGATCTCGATCAGGTACCATGTGTTTAGAATGTTAGATGTTTTTTATTTGGAATGTTTACTAGTTGGTTATGCACGACGGTAACCTTGAATTGTAGCTATAAGCTTTTTTGTGAATTCATCTTGAATTGAATCTGGTAATGATATATAGTAGTTAGCTTTGTGGTACAAGTTTGTTGAGTTTTTTGGTATATGTAGAATAGCTCGTTGGTAAGCATGGGACAATGCAATTAACATCACACACAACTGAAAAATGATTGTACATCAACTTCAATTTGATTTTAAATGCAAGATTGTACATCAACTTCAATTTGAAAACTGATGTTAAAAAGACAATTCAACAACGGTTTTATAAATGAAACCAATATTAAAGGGACCTTTTAATAACATTTTTTTAAAATTAGCCGATGTCTTTAACTTATATTACATCGGCTCTTGGGACTAGCTGATGTCTGATGTATGTTCTAACATCACACCTCTCACAGAACCGATGTTAATTCCCGTCTTAGACATCGTTTTTCTAAGCAAATCGATGTCAATATTTCTTTTCCACTTGGGTGTTATATGTTCAAGTGCCTCTAACCTTGATAACATATCAATATTCAAGTGGTAATAGTATACATTTGTGTTAAATTTGTTCTAATGACATCAGAATTTAAAATAAAAATGATGTGTAAATACTCAATAGACATCAGTGAAAAATCGATGTCTAACGCTATAGACATTTAACAACACCCGCGTAGACATCGGTTGGTTGTTTAGAAAGACATCGGGTAATAGCCGATGTCTATTGATGAATTTCTAGTAGTGATGTGGTCTGAAGCACCACTATCCAAAATCCAGTCATCACTAGAATGATAAGATAACAAACAATGTGTACCTGCGAATAGCCCACTACAACCAATTTCACTGCCACTCCCAGAATATGAGTTGTCTTGATCCTTTTGTTTGATATTAATCATAGAAAGTAAATGATTATATTGATTTAATGTGATATGTGGAGCTGAAGAATTAGTCTCAATACTACTACCACTTTCCATTTGATTAGAATCAGTAGATTCTTCACCGGCAACATAAGCAGCATATCTTCTTGGATAAGGATTTTTCTTAAATCCAGGTGGGTATCCGTGAAGTTTGAAACATCTTTCTACACTATGACCTGGTACTTTGCAGTGATCACAAAAATATCTCTTAGCAGTAAACATTTTCTGACTAGAATTACCAGTGTTATTGTCACTTCTTGGCATAGTCTGTCCATATCCTTTAAACTGATTTTGTGGCATACTGTAAGGCATGTAGGTCTGTTGTCTGTCTCCATATGATCTCTTTTATGCTATAAAAGCTACAGTATCTGTCAGTACATTCGAGCCTTTACTAATTTTTTTATGCCTCTGTTCTTGCAACAACATTCTATATGCCTGAGGAAGATTTGGCATGGTCTCCATCATTAAGATATGAGACCTAACATTAGCATACTGATTCGACAACTTCATTAAAAACAACATCAATCTCTGATCCTGTTGAATTTTTAAGAACTTTTGTGTAACATTACAAGTACAATTTGTACATTCACACGCAGGAAGAGGTTGCAAATTATCCAGTTCATCCCAGACTTTCTTCAATTGAGTATAATATTAAGCAATTGGTACATTATCTTGACTAGTCTGATAAACGCCTTGTTGAAGTGCATAAATCTGAGCAGATGTCACCTGGCCAAATCTATCTTCTAAATCAACCCAAACATCTCTAGCCGTATCAATATAGAGTATACTAGCAGCAATCGACGGATCAAGAACAGTTATTATCCAACCTGTAACCATAGAATTACATCTACTCAATGACTTAAAGTTTTCAGCTGTTGTTTTAGGCTTAGTCAATGTTCCATCAACAAAAGAAATTTTGTTTTTAGCAATTAAACCTATCGTCGTCGATCTTTTCCAGTTTGCAAAGTTTAAACCGGTGAATACAACATACACTAATTTCATTCCCGTGGGATCTGAAGGATGCAAATAGTAAACACTACCTGGATCTTGATTCAACTCCATTTTTAGATTTTAGCACAAATTTTCAATCAATTTGTGTATAATTTCGAACAATTTTAACACGAAACTTCCACTAACCAACAAATCAACCAATATTCAACAATACAGATTATAAACAAACGCATCAATGATCGAGATAACTAATCGATTCAACACCGGAAAGATTAGGCAAAGAAATCATACCAATTCTTGGCAAGAAACCAGATTTTCATGACGAAACTCACAGATCGAAGCTCACAGATGGCTCTGATACCATGTTATCAGGTGCGCAATGAAGATTAACAATCAGTATAGAACAATAACAAAACAGTAGTTGAAATAGTTCATCACAAATTGTGCATTCATCTCCAGTATCAATACATCATCTTCGAGAGAATGAAAAAGAGAGATATCGAGAGTAAGAGAGAGGAAGAGAGTTCCGAGAATTTTTCTTTGTTACAGAGACAATGAATATACAAACTAATAAAAGAAAATAAACTCTAACAAATTTTCGCGCCAATCCTTTTAATCACTGTGTCAATCACTTGAGCTGATGTGGATTAGTCTGCTGATGTGGAAGCTCCAGTTGTACTACCGGTGTTATGTTCAATAAGAGCCAAACTTAACAAATTAGACAAAAGCTGCTCCCGCATAAAAGAAAAAGAGGCTCTCAATCTATATAAACGGAGTGATATTATATTGGGTCATTGGGGCATGTGAAAAGAAATTTACTTTTTCTACTTTGCTGATGTATGAAATTGAAAAGGTTGAGTTGTATGTGTTTCGTGTCAAGCCAGTAATACGGCATATCGGTTAACACATTAAAGGGGTATTTTGGGGCATGATTTTGTTAATGAGTATTTTGGGTCATGAAAAGTAAAAATGAGGCATTTAGGTTATTTTCTAAAATATGTTCTGATAATGTTTATATATCAAAGCATTTTACAAATAATTGAAAAAATAAAGCACTTTCCAAATACGAAGTTAACTTTTGTTTTCCAATGATTTCTACAAAATGAACTCATTTTCATGCTCCTCGATCTTCACTTTAAATCAAAAGTTCATTCGTATATATATGTTGACGTTGATGATTGTATAAGATCAGATTAGAAAATAATAAGTGGAATTCGTCAAAAAAGAAAAAGAAGATTGTAATTCGTCAAAAAAGAAAAAAAAATAGTATGTGAAAATAAATGTTTATATAAAGCATCTTGAACCCTGTTAAAAAAAGGAACCGCATAAATTTTTAAATAATAATAAATAATTTAGAACAACATAAAATAATAATAAATTTATTTTTAACTTATGAATTTATAACTAACTATAACCATTACGTTGTGTACGTATATTGAAATTTCTTATATGTTTTCTTAAGTTATAATTTAATATTTATAGAAAACTTTCTTGGCCTCGTCTTCGGCGAGATCTCGAACTCTACACATAAAAAAAATTAGATAAATCTTTGTTTTTAAAAACATATCTAAGAAATTATATAATCCAAATTGCTTATATTATTTTTATAATTAAAGTTAAATATTATTTAGATAAGTTTTTGTTGTTAAAAATAACCATCTTTTGTATATCAATGATTTGAATTGCTTACATTATGTTATATATAATTAGGATTTAATATTTAAAAAGCCTTCTCAGCCCCGCCTTCGGCGAGGCCACGAACTATATATTTAAAAAAAAATATTAAGGGAGATATTATTATTAAAAATACTTTGATCATATCACATAATTATAATTTTGTGTACATATTAATAAGTAATTGTCTAAAATTTTGGTAATGTTCGTTTTATAGGCAAAAAGCATTTATAAGGTGTAGCAAAATTACACTGTATAATTATATTTTTTGTTAAACCTCTAGAGACCTTTGGAGAATATGTTTGCTATGTTTATATTTGAATATTATTTTATTATGGTAAAATAATTTATTTTATTTAAAACAATTTGAAATAATAATAAATTATTTTTAACTTATGAATTTATAACTAACTATAACCATTATTTTTTGTACGTTCATAATTAAACTTTATATGTTTTCTTAAGTTAAATTTAGTATTTATAGAAAACTTCCAATCACTAAAACAAATAAAGAAAAAACCATATACTATATTTTCCAAATATTAATAAAATATAAAAATTCATTAACACACGCCTAACAATATCATACATAATATCATTCGATCTTTCATAAAATATATGAAAAGAACTTGTACATCGTACGAGTTATAAGCAAGTATTGGTTAATCGTACTCAATCCAAATGTAAATAAATGGGTGGAATGAAGGGAGTAGTATTGGACTTCCTCCGTGTGTATAACTTCTGCAAGTATTACTCAAAGTGGAAAATCGTGTATATAACTTGTGCAAGTATTACTCAAAGGGGAAAACTCATCGGGTAAGTGCTATAAAATAAGAGCAATTATTTGATACTTCCTTTGTCCCTTTTATTTTTTACACTTTTTTTTAATGTTTTCTCAATTTTTTATATTTCAATAATTTCCAAATAATAAAATGTTAT
The DNA here is from genome assembly GCA_030848705.1 of Heracleum sosnowskyi. Taxonomy (NCBI): domain Eukaryota; kingdom Viridiplantae; phylum Streptophyta; class Magnoliopsida; order Apiales; family Apiaceae; genus Heracleum; species Heracleum sosnowskyi. The sequence continues at coordinate 30,326,765 of CM061237.1, forward strand.
TATATAAAGATTAACTTCAAAATTTTCTAAATATCCTTTCACGCGTACTATATACAATACTCCCTTTGTCCCAACTATTTTTTGTACTTTTCTTTTTGGTATTGTCTTTTTCAACTCTTTACATTCCTACATTTTCCAAAAATAGTATGTTTTTATAATATAAAAATCAACTACTCCCATTATTTTCCTTCACTATACTTATTTTATAAATTAAATATTGATTAATCGTACTCAATTCAAATGTAAATAAATTGGTGGAATGGAGGGAGTAGTATTTGACTCCCTCCGTGTGTATAACTTGTGCAAGTATTACTCAAAGTGGAAAATTGTGTGTATAACCTATGCAAGTATTACTCAAAGTGGAAAACTCCTTGAGTAAGTGCTATAAAATAGGAGCAATTATTTGATACTTCATTTGTCCCTTTTACTTTTTACACTTTTTTTAATATTCCTCTCAATTTTTTATATTTCAAAAGTTTCCAAAAATATTAAAATTTTATTATATAAAAATTAATTTCATCCACTACATTTCTCCTGTATACTCACTTTATACATTAAATATTGATCGGTTCCATAATTTTACTCATTTTTCTTACTTTTCACCACTAATTTACACTTTTTCTTAAATTCCGTATCTAACCACAATATAAAGAATTGGGCGGAACGGAGAAAGTATTTTATAAGTTTTGTTTTAATTAACTTGATATCTTTATTAAGTTCTATAAATAGTTATTAGTTTAGATTTTAACTCATAAATTCTTCTTTTTATATGATACTGTCTTGATCTTATTTACAAAAAAATCAAATTTAATGATGAGATTCTTTTGGTCGTACTGACTAGACAACATCACTTTTACGCTTATTATATATTAATATATGATTATAAATGATAATTTTAACATTATATATTATTAGTGAGATTCAAATCTTAAAAAACTCTATTTTTAGTATTATATTTAATAGTTCTCATCAATTTAATTTGAAAAATCTATCATTTGTGAATCGAGTGACCAAACTAAAAACCAACAAAACTACTAACGAAATTTTTAATGTTTCGTTTTCAATATAACTAGTTTACTATTTCTCTATTTTTTTTATAAAAAAAATCTACAAATATGTTTATATAAAATGATGTTTTACTATAAAATTAAGGTTTCTTTTTAATTCTCTGTTCCGTCTTGGTTATTTACCGAAATTTTGAATAAAATATTGAAAAGAGAATTTTTTAATATTTTTTATGATTTTAATATTATATCAAATATTAGTATATTTATAACCATTTATTACTTTTCTCAAAATTCGTATTCCAACTTCTATTAATATAAACATATAACAAACTAATTTACTAAATAAATTACATCATCTATTAATCAATTTTATTATATCATAAATTTTAATTTAAATATTTTTAAAAAATTTAATTTTAATTGTTTAAAATATAGGTACTCGAGAAAAAAATCGGAAAAAAAATAAGAATTCTATATTTTATTTTATAGAAACTTGCATTTTCGGTAAGTATTATCCTCTATATAAATTAGAAAATAAAACTTAAAAATGATTTTTAATATATATGCAAAATCAACACCTCTTCAGTCGTCTCATTAAATGACATGGCGTCCTTAAATGTCTTCCAAAAATATTTTCTACCTCAGTCAAATGACGTGGTGTCCTCAAATGTCTTCCAAGCATATTTTCTATTTTCTTAGCTTCCTGAGTTTCATTCACCCGTGTATATTATTATCTAAATAAAACAGCAAATGTCTCTTGGTAATCCTTTCTTGAATGCTGCTTTTATATCATGACTTTTCGCATATCATTAATCAATATCAGCTCAAAGGATAGAAATATACCAGCGTCGTTTAATGATCTTTTATGCTATGCAATTTATATTTTTTATGTTCCTCTCGACCCTCCTTTTCTTTTCTTGTATTTCACTACTAATCTAAGATGTTATTTGTATGACATTGAAAATAATTACTCGCAACATCTCTTCTATATATAATAGGAGAACACAGGGGTATTTTGAGCAAGAAAATCCCCTGTAAAGTTACCTAAATGCCCCTGCTTTTCATTTAATTACAAATCTACCACGCCCGTAATAAACCCCTCGCGCTAATGCGTTACATTAACAAATTTAGATTTTAGTTTTTTCACTGATCGCTCTAGTTTCTCGGTGTATCTCTGCGATTGATCTTCAGAAATACGAATGTTCTCCGGGTGAATTCTAGTTTATTTTTCGTTTTTTAGATCAGAGTTTGTTTTTATTAATTTCAGGGTTTTGTGGAGATTTTAGAGGTTTACGATGCTCCCTTTTGTTCAAGCAAAAAAATTCTTATACTAAGGAGCACAGACGCACGGTACAATTGCCTACTCCTGTTACATAGCCGATTTCCTCGTGGGAAGTATACCAGACCTCCTTTCTCAATCGATCATTTCAACGCCAATCTTCAGGATCCCAATTACACAGGTAACATCCTCACGCCATGATGTATTGTATAGCATACCAAATTTTGCATTAATACAAACTACATGTATGTATTTTTGTAGATTTCAAGAATTGCTCCAATTTGTGGTATTGTTATATCTTGTGAGGATATAAATTGTTACACTTTAGAACTATTGTTTTTATGTACAAATTTCCAAGGATACTGTAATGAGGATCATATATTTTTACTCATTGTTGATAATACTAAGTGAAGCAAACCAACTTGTGCTTGCAATATTCCGAATTGCAGAATTACGGGGCTAACATTCCGCCAATACATAGCCTTCCCCCATCATTTTTTTAGTAGTTCATTGTGCCACTGATCATCTCATCGTCGCAATCCCAGATTCGGTTTCGCTTCTCTCACCTACCTTGCTTGAGTTTTTGTTTTTTCCTATCTTATCACGGCTAATCTGTTCAATCCCCTTTCCAATTTTTAATTACACCTTTTTCGCTTTCGTGCTTGTTTAGGCCAATTAAAGTCAAGAATATGCACAATGTCTACATGTTTTACACCAGAACTAGATCATGTAACTAAACACCTTCACCTATTTACTAACAAATGAGTCTCCCGAACATGCTTCCATTATTTATTTATTTCCTACTATTTTCTGCGACTTTCTTTCTTCTTATTATTAAATTGCTATGTTAGATGATTGTTTCTTCATAAGTTTAACCGCTTCTCATCATAGTTTCCATTGTTCTGATTGCTACTTTTTTATTTGTCCCTTTTTTCAGGGGTTAATCCTGGTTTGCTATATTGAACTTATAAAAAAATGACTCCTTTAAGTGGGAGCAACTTTATTACTATTTACTATTTAGTATTGGGATTAGCTTCAGTGTTGTCACCAGAAATGTGACATGTCTGTGCTTCTGTTTTGAATTCTGAATGGGGTAGACTTAATCAGAAGTTTTAAGTGTGTCTCTTGTGGACAACTAGGTCATCTCAATATCCAATATATTGAGCTAATTGATCACATTCAATTGCACTGGTAATCTTCTCTGTTTTGCCTTAGTTTTCATAGGTTGCAATACACTTCAGCCTTTTGGTGTTATTTCTTAGTGTTTCTTCACGGTTGATCTTCAAATTCCCAATTTGCCTTAATTTTTATTCCATACAAACACATAGGGGTGTGTATAACTCCTTTTTTGATGATATGATAAGATACATATGTGGAAATTGTGGTTTTCAGTGAAGAGAAAGAGAAGGTAAGTTTAAGCGAGCAATAGATTATATGTATGCACTAGGATATTTCGCTTTTAATCATGTATTTCCTATAATGTATTGCTTAAATCTTCTATATGTTCTCTTTTTTTCAAGTCAGGGACTGCCATAACAACTATCAACAATCTAAGACAGTTTCCTACCTGCAAGTACGTTCCGAAATTACATTTATATGTATAAATTGCTATAGTTTTACCTATTCTATTTTTTAAATGAATTTGGCTGCTACGTAAATTATTGAGAGATTTATAGTTCTTGGTTATATGTATATTTCATTGATTCTTGAATTACTATTTGAATGTTCCATCATGTGTATTAATTACGAGGACCAATGTAGGCTTTTGAAATAAAGTATAATTGATGCGGAACAAGGAATTATAAAATTACTTTATATAAATCTTCTATCTATTCTATTTCTATTAATAATAGCCCAACATGGGGCAATAATTGGTGGAACATTTTATCTATCTATTTCTATATATTAAATGGGGTCTAGGGGCAAATTGAGCCAATAAAATGGCTGTGAAATTACAGTTTTACCCTTTTTTTTGAAAAATCACAAAAATGCCATCTTTTACAATATATGCACTAAAATAAATGAGTTTGAGTTGCTTTGAGGAATCGAACCTCTAACCTCCTCTAAGGGAGTTTATGTTATAACCACTTGTGCTACACTAATGATTGAGCTTCAATTAAAAATCTTATTGGATTACCCACGTTTTTCATTATTATCCTTTTTTAAAAACTTTTGAGTAAGTAAATTGTTGATTTATAATATTTATATAATACTATTTTTTTGGTTTTATGTATAATTACATATTCAATTCTTAACATTTAAATTATATTTAATTTTTTTTATTAAACATAGATCAATTATATATTAGTTGTCAAAATGTATACTTCTATATAGTACAATATATCTTATCACGTAATCATATATGGTGACGATTTTCAAAATATTCAAACAACATGTGAACTACTAATCTATAATTTAACAAAATCAAGTCATTCAATTCGATTTTAGTCGGTTCAGATTAGCATATTTTGACAATTCACAACGTATCTATATATCTACTTTTTATGTTAAAAGTCAACCAAAGGCAAAATATGCCAAAAATGGTAGTGAATTTACAATTTTATCCTTGTATTTATAAAAATTATAGAAACGATCTCATCGGTGTTTAAATTAAAAGAGGTTGAATTTGTGTAGCCATTGAAAATCGAACTAATATCTCCTTATATAAATTTCTTTTCATTATCAACAGTGCTACATTGAATTTTGAGTTTACTCTAAAAAAATTATTAGATAAAGCGTATAATTCTGTCTTCCTATTTTCTTTTAATACTTTAACTTTTGAGTGACCAATATGTTATTTTATATTATTTATATAACATGTTTATACAATTAATTTTTTAAATTTTAACTTTTCCAAATGAAATGTTAGTTCATATTATTTATAAAACTTCGTATTTTTTAGTTTTCGTGTTTTTATGTATACAGTAATGTATTCAATTATCTTTAAAAAAAATTACTTCAATTATATTTTTTTGATTAAATATCAATTAGGTTATTAATTGTTATAAGATTTATATTTTTATATAATAATATGTTACTTATTATATTTTATATGAAATATTCAGGTTCTAATACATAAATATAATATTAAAATATATAAGTAACATATTGTCGGTTACTTCTATTATTTAAAAATAAATTTTAAGTTGCACACATCATTGTAAAAATTGGGAATCGGTGTGAGAAGTTGTTTATAAGTTGGAAGAATTTTTGTAACTCGACCCAGTTATATCATTTTGAATTTTTTTGTATCCAACCTGCAAAACTTAAATTTGCAACCCAACCCTGCTTATAATACATTAGTTTGGGTCGGTTGCATCAGTTTGAATGGTTTAAATAATTTTATTAAAAAATTAATATTATACAACACCTCTCATTTAGAAAATCTAAGTAAACTAAAATACACATAACTTGCGATTTAGTGTTAATATTTTATTTTTGAATAATTATAATTTTAATAATATAATTATATACACATATATCTATAAATGTCAGTATGATGTATTATCTAATGTATGGTTGTATGTACAATATATATTTAAATATCAAACAAAAATTAATTGTAAGTTAAATCCGGTTGGCCGAAAAATATACATTTCATATCCAATCCATTTAATCAGTTTGAAATGTTTTTAACTCAATTAAGTATCGAGTTTTCTTCTATCGGCTTGGTCGGCCAAAAATAGTGTTGGGTTGGTTTGGTAATCAGGTTGGTAAACCATGAACACCCCTGATGGGAGTATTCAATTGAGTCACCGTTCAGAGATTAATAGGATGATCGGAGATTTTATGATGTGATCACGGTATAGTATTACATATGTGACCAACTTTATATTTTATTTACAAGTATAATGTTATTTCATTAAATATACATAAGTTTAGATACGTCCATATTATATACGGACAACTATACTTAAATTATCATTTATATTAAATGCGATAAAATGAATTTCATATCATTTAAAACTAAATAAAATTCTGTTAAAAAAAATAATAATTCGATCTTTATCACATCGAAATTCATTCAAATTTTGTAAAATTTTATTAAATTAAAAAAAAAGTTAAAAGAATTTTCATACAAATAAAATATAAATTCAAAATAATATTATTTTCCATATTTTTAATTACAAAATTATTCCTATTTCAATACATGTTCGTTCGAGAAATTATTTCAGTCTATAAGCAGGCCTGTGCCTCGCACGGGCTTTTACGCTAGTTCAATCTAAATTGACAAGACATTTTAATGCATTTGAAATGTCCAAATTGCCCTTTTGTTTACTATTTTTAAAAAAATTGTTGTTGAGTGGATTCGAACTTGGGTCTATACAATAATTTGCACTTCCTCTTACCACAACACCACTCAATTACATGTGTTGTTAATTACACACATCATATGTATGTGTCGCTTGAGTAGATAAATATTTGATATTATTATTATTATTATTATTATTATTATATATCTATTTTATTATATCCCAATAAAAGCAATGATTCATGAGACATTTAATCTAATCTAAATTGGCGAGACATTTTATTTAATTTAAAATATTTAAATTTCCCCCGTGTTTACTTTTTTTAAAAAAATTGTTAATGAATGGAATCCAACTTAGGTTTATGCAATAATTTGTTCATCTTCCTACCATTGCACTATTCAGTCATACATGTTCTCTATCAAACACATTATATGTATGTGTGTGTGTGTCGCGTGAGTAGAGAAGTATTTTGTATCTATTATTATATCGATTAACATAATCTTATAATAGGTGAGATAATTTAACTATTGAAAAAATATAAAAGGTACTCTATATAATATTTTTAGTTATAAAAAATATAAAAGGTACTCTATATAATATTTTTAGGATTTTGCTTCTAATTGATTTCTATTTTGTCCTTATTTGTAAAACTTATATGAAAAAAATTAGTTGAAAAAAAAATAAAAGGTACTCTATGTAATATTTAAAGAAAAAAATTAAAATTTTGATTCTGAATTATTCCTTTGTTTGCATAATTTTATTTTTCACACTAAATTACTAGTTATCGTATGTTATCATTCACGTTCATGTTAAAATTTATTCGAAAAAGGGATCGAAAAAAAATATATTTGAAAAAACAAATTCATCTAATTACCTAAACCTATATTCAGAAAATATATCAAATTAATAATAAAATTAGAATTATTCATTTTAAAAATATTTGAACTACCTATTTCAATTATTACATAGACCATTTTAAGACCCGCTATGTTAGCATAATTGGATATGAAGAGTTGTTGTGAAAGGAGAAACATGAAATGTAAATCCTATAAAATTTGAACAAAAAAAGAGTCTATGGAGTGGATATGATGAGTTGTTGCGAAAGAAGAAAGCCATTGATTTTAATGATTTACTCAAACATGAAATGTGAATCCTATAAAATTGTAACAAAAAAAAGTCTCATTGTTGTACATATGGAGCACACAACATAAATGTGGTTTTAACATGAGAGATTCTAGATCATGTCGAACCAAAATTTATAATAGTTTATCAAATGAGTCACTTATGAATGATTTTGATAAATATCGAACCAAAATTTATGATATAATTTAAATATTGTTATTAATCATCCCTTGGTCATTAATTGTAGTAATATCCATTTTAATTTTAAATGTATGAACGAATCTTTAGCCTCGATGAGAATAATCCACCAGATTATAGGTAAGTTTTTCAGAGTTAATATAACGCATAAAATCTTGCAATCCTTCTATAAGGACAACTTTCAAGAATACGTGATTAGATCTCAAGAACATATTGACAAATTTAACTATATAGATCTCAAGAACATATTGACAAATTTAACTATTTATGATTCTTCTATAAAAATAATTTATTGAACCACAAAATCGGGACTGCGAATATATGATAAATCTTTAGTTCGTATTCAGATAACATCACCTTGAGAAAATAATCTAATTCAACTAGATATGTCATGTAAACTCAACCTAAATCACGCATTTCATACAAACCCAACATGAGTCAGGTATGTCATATAAATCTAACCTGAGTCGGGGATGTACTTGAGCCAGCTCATCAGTAGCAAATCCGATTTGATTGTAGGATATCCGTTTTGATATAAAATAAGTACAAAAGTAACCTACCTAGCTTTGTACCCTAACTGAATTTGCCACCTATAGTTCAATATTTTGTTGTATAAATTTTGAAAGTGTAATAAGTCACAAACAACCGTGTAAACAAATGATAATGTCATGCAGAAATAATAAAAATTAATTGTGATGTTTTATTAAATGATGATGTTTAGGTTGGATTTTCAGCGACAAGTAAAAACGGAGATATTTTATTCCGGTGAAAGATTATTGCTTCATTAAATGATGATGATTAGATTGGATTTACAGCGAGAAACAATGATAGAGATATTTTATTCTAGAGATATATTGTTGAATTTCAAATATTGCGGAATGTAAAATCATTTTCTACGAAATTTTGCTAAATCAAAGATTCGGAATCAAAAAGATAATTATAAATACTGATTATCAGACCATGGCTCTAGTTACATATTTTGATTTCAGTGATTAGTCTCATTCGACAATTGTGTTGCTCATCATTTTGTTAGGATCTTTCCTTTGGATGAAAACGAGCCAGAGATAATATTTATTCTGGACAAATTGTCACTTGATTAATGTTACACCAATCTTTCCTCTTAAAAAAGTTTATTACAACAAGAAAACAAATACGTCTAATTCTCACTCTCACTCTAACTTTTTCCTCTCATATAAAACTTGTATGAGGGTCGGCCGACCCATCTTCCCCTAACCCTAGCCCCAACATCTTCATCCCCATCCCCTTTCTTCCCATCTCCATCTCCATCCCCATCCCCTTTCTTCCCATCTCTGTCCACACAACACTTCTTCTCTTGTTTTTTCAATTTTCTTTCAATAAAATCGAGATTTGTTCCACAAAACTCGCAAAATCCATTTGAGTTTTTTCACTTTAGTTTTGAGATCTACTAAGGTTAAGAGCTCGGATTTTATAATAAAATTCAGTTTTGGATTCAAAATCTCTGATCTAACAGTGTATTTCCGAGATATTTGAATTTTTAGGTTTTTTCGTTTCGTTCTGTTTGAGTTATTAGGTGTGTGTTTGATTGTCTCGCTTTGTGCGATGTGTCTCGCTTTGTGCGATGTGTTGGTTGTGTTGAAAATGAATTTTGCGGTGTATTGGGAGATCTGGATATCTCGCATCAACACCACTTTCGGCAGGTCTATAGCTGGTGTCCGACAAGTAGATAGCTGGGGTGCGTTTGGAACGGTGGTGAAAATCGCATGTGCTCACCTCTCACAAAAAATATTTGTTCATAACATGAGGTATCTAAGCTTAGTTTTTGCAACTAAGTCCTCTGAACATTGCACTATCCATGAAGTTAATGTGAAGGTCAATTGTGAAGCTACTGTTTCCAGGGGAGATGCAAGCTGGATTGCTCGGGAAACTGTTATCTTCATTTTTAATTTTAAGAATATTTGTATTCAATTAGTTAAGCAATCCGGAAACAAAACAACTGATTACTTAGTTTGTTTATTTGTTTTTCAACCTGGTTGCATGATCAGTTGGGGGTTTGTCCCGATTGAATATCTTTCAAAATATTAATGAAATCTGCGCTATTTTTTGGTAAAAAAAAAAAAGTTTATTACATAAACCAAAAGGGCTCAAAACTTATTCAAACTTGAGAATGAGAAAGCTCAAAAGGGCTCTAAACATTGGACCTAATAGTAATTGTAAACAGGGAAAACCCCTAAAAAAGGCCCATGAGCCATGAAGAACAGGCCCAATGATGTGGATGCATCGAGACCGTGTAAACGCATCGTATTATAAAAGCTAACGCGACAAAGCTGAAAAACAAACAGTTATCTTGAAAATTGGGGGTTAGATCCAAACCTAGGGCTTCTCTATTCTACTCAACCAGGTACCAAGATTTGCTGCTGCTGTGTTTTTCTAGATTCTACTTTTTGTTTATCTTCAATCTTTGTGCCATATATTTACATACACTTCTCTCTTGTAAATTGTAAATTTACAAGATTTAATTCTTGTCTGAAATCTTGTAAATTTCCCAAGATTCAATGTATCTTGGAAATTTTAAAACTTTGATTTTCCCACATAAAAGAAATTACGTGGTTAATTTAAAATTTTATACTCTATTGTGTTGTGATTGTATGGATGCCAATCTGTTTCTAGTTTTAATGCTGTATATGGGTTGTGCTAGATAATTTGTTTGTGTTGCTATATAGTTTTTCGCAAACAATTGTGGTATAAGCTGTCGAGAGTTAGTTCTGTGTGGTTGATTTTACTGTTACTTTTATGTATGGTATATGAATCATATTATGTCGGATTTGCAAACACTGTTTTTATCTTTGATTTTTTCTTGCAATCACGCAAAATTTTGGTTATGTCGTTTTCTTGTCGGGTTTAATGAGGAAATTTATTTAATGAAGATTAGCTTGTAGAGCATGCTATAAAAGGTTTTCTTTTTTGGATGGATGTAATTGATATGTTTTTTTCTGTGCAGGTAGAAAATGCCTCGATATGATGATCGGCATGGGACCACTCGTTTGTATGTTGGTCGATTGTCGTCTAGGACAAGGTCAAGAGACCTGGAGCACATCTTTAGCAGATATGGGAGGTAATAACAAAATTTTCTGTATAATCATTTGCGCAAGAAAATGTAGTTCAATGTTCTCATGCTACAGTAAATGTGCTAGTTGACTTCCAGTATTTTTGAACCTTCTATTTTGTTCTGAAAGTTTTACGTCTATGTTTTTTTAAAATTTCTGTAATAATTATGTGAATTATTATTTTGCCTATAAAAAATTTAGTAAATAGTAATTAGTTCAGATCATGATCACAGATAAATTCTTATGAATCGACAGGTTACATAGTCTGTTTTCATGCCTTTTCAAATGAGATATGGAACCATTACCAGAGTTCAGTCCTCAAACAATGCTGTTTTGTGGATATTACTCTTAATTCCTAATAATAGTTGAATTTAGGATGGATACACAAGTTTGCCAAACTTTCTTTATGTCCGGGTGTCATAATAAAATAATGCTATCTGTATAGGATCATTGTACCCCTAGATTGTTTTAACCAGATGATATTGTTGAAGGTTTGTGGCCTTTTCCTTGACCTGGAGGTCAATGGTGGGAAGGTGGCCGGAATTGGTGGAGTCTTGCCAAGTGTTAGGAGACATTGGCGATTCCTTATGTAGTGTTATTGACTTTTTATGAAAGCACCATTCTCAAACTGGTGTTTAGTTCGTTTTACTTTTGGAGCGATGTATGATGCACTTCCAAAGCTTAAGTAATGACGGCCTTATTGTTTTTGGCAACCGTTTCCGCAGAGTGCGAGATGTGGACATGAAGCACGACTACGCTTTCGTTGTATGTATAATTTCTTCTTCTTCTTCTTTTTTTAATACAGTTTGGCAGTTTGTTGATAATGTTATATATCTGATCTTAACTGTTACACAATATTGGTTTTCCTTTTCCTTTTGTTGGTTCTGCTTAACTTCAACCGGCAGGATTTTAGTGACTCGCGGGATGCTGATGATGCAAGGCATAGCTTAGATGGCCGGGAAGTTGATGGAAGCCGTCTGATTGTGGAATTTGCCAAGGGAGTAAGCACTTTTATCTGCATACTCGTTATATTTTCCTTGCCCGTTACATCTTAAGTATTTATATATGAGAAGAGTTGCTTTTATAGTTTGGAAGTTGTGCATTGTGGAGCCTCTAGATTGACCCAATCTGGATTGGTTGAATGGCAATGGTATCTTGAGATAGACTGTATGCTGAAGTGAACCAATTATTGGGTTACATGTTTGGTTATTAATAATATATCTTGAAATTGTGTATGCTGAAGTGAACCCATTATTGTGTTACATGTTTGGTTATTGGTAAGATATATTTAGATTGTGCATGCCTTAAATTCTTTCTCCTTTAGTTCGTTTGTGTTATGGTGTATGCAATGTATTTCTTTTAGGTAGGGGATGAGTTGTATTGCAGGGTTAGACAAGGTGTATAGTCTTTTGTTTTTATGTCTAGAAATTTGTTCATGCCTGTTCATGTTTTACCTATGCAATTTTCTACTGCTTATGGTCATGTCTGCTGTTCATGTCCCCCTTAGATGGCTCAAATTGGGTTCTTCTTAATTAACTGAACAGACTGATATCTATACCTGTTGGCTGCTTTGTGGAGGTTGAACTGGTGCAACAAGATGATGTTTTAGGCCTCTATAGGCTGTCTCCGATTTTCATTATGTTTTTTTCGTTTCTTACTAAAATGTCTGATGCTTTACCTTGTATAGGTTCCACGTGGTCCAGGTGGTTCTCGAGAATATCTGGGTAGAGGCCCTTCTCCTGGGTCTGGACGTTGTTTCAATTGTGGCCTAGATGGGCACTGGGCCCGAGATTGTAAGGCAGGGGACTGGAAGAACAAATGTTATCGATGTGGAGAGAAAGGTCACATCGAGAGGAGCTGTCACAACAGCCCTAAAAAGCTTAGGTAATCCTAAAATATAAGAGCTGAATATGGTTTCCATTACTCTGCCCAAGACGTTTTTGTTATGTTTTTTTTATTGATTGAACTTCATACAGGTTTTCATCCACTAAACAACAGTACTCTGATAGTTTTTTTTTCATGCATATAAATAACCATAAGACGTATTACTTTTCTATCTCTATGTTATGGACATTTTGTGTATTTCTACAGCCGGAGTGATAGGAGTTATTCAAGGTCACCAGTAAGATCACGCTCACGTCGCCATGAGAGAAGCTTGACTCGGAGCTATAGCCGCAGCTATAGGTTTGCTTCTTATTTGTAGATTCGTCCAGCATTTAAATATGAGATGATCCTTCAAAGTGCATTTAGGTCTGGCAGCTATACAACGTTATATATACATTGGCCATGGTTCTGGTTGTTCTTATTGAATGAACATGTTTATCTTGCAAAGGATGTTCTGAAGCATTATTAAATATTAGGAGTTGCACCAATTTTCATGCTTTAGAACAGGCTTCATATTCCACAATGGCATCCTTTGCAATTAGTATCTTTTTATATGGATGTTACAGTGTGTACTCGTGCACGGGTAAGCGTACATTGGGGTGTCTGTTAAAGGATGCAGAGGTGCAGTCAAGTTTCAATTGTAGCCTATTACATATATTGTTTAATTATTTAATAACTTAGTACCTTGTTTTTTGACAGCCGATCGAGGTCTCCGAGAAGAGATCGACATGGTGAACGTGATAGGAGACGGCGCAGAAGTCCTAGCTACAGCAGAAGCCCGGAGCCAAAGAGTTCACCTCCCTTTAAGGTGAGGAAGAACAGTCCAACACCTGTAAATGACAGCCCAATTGAGAATGGTAGCCCCTTTCCGGAGAGAGCCAAACATGCTACTGAACAAGATGGGTCTGAAAACAGTGAGAGCCTTCGAGGTAGGAGCATAAGTCCTTTAAGCCCTGAAAGGGATAGTCCTATCTCTCCGAGGAATGACAGCCCTTTGGAAGCTAATGGCAGAGCTAATGGAACAAGTCGTAGCCCAACTGCAAGAGATGATGAGGGTCCAACTCATGCTGATGATGATTACAACAATCGTTTCTCCCCAAGGGGCAGTGAGTCGCCCTAGGTTTGCTTGAATGTTGGAGGGAGTGGGTGTAGTATTTAGAACCTGATGCTTTGATCTTTTATATTTGCTAGCAATGAATTATTACTGTACTTTCTAAGACTTCTGATATTTGTTATGTTATTTGGAGCAAAGAATGGTGTATAAGCTTTTGGCATTGCTTTCCCGAGACTACTGTTATTGGTATGTTGAACTTATTTTAAGCAAGTTGTTTGTTCAGAAGATATAGAATCTGTGCAATGTTTTTACTTTTTCGCACTATTCATGTTGTAAAGTAGCAATGAGGTAAAAATTCATGCTTTCAAGTATTACCCTTGCAATCCAAATTCAGTACAATCCTCTCCGTTGAGTGCCTGGCTAAAAGTTCGGTGAAGAGAATGGTGTTTCATTTCCCATCCCTTGTAAAATGTATAGACCCTTTGTCGTATTTTTGTAACACAGGCCCTCAAGTCTGAGTTCAGCTTATTTCTCAAATGAATTATATTTAACTTTCTGTATATTTGCTATTATAATGATTGCACTTGAATAAGCAATAGCTGGCTAAGTGGAATTAGTTGCAAGAGATGCCTTCATAAGAATGTTATTCGATGGTGGCAGACTTTCGGCTGTTTTCTCATTCCAGAATTTCGTCCCCATACCACTTTATTCTCTGTTTTTATTTGATCCCTTCAACTTTTAATTCCACCTTGAATAGATGATATTCCAGAAGAATCTTTGTATTTTAAATGGATGTCTACACAAATGGTGTCTACCCTACTGATACTATTATTACTCCTTTTAACTCGAGAAAGTGATGATCAAAATCTCAAATAAGAATAAACTACCTTTTCCAGAAAGAATTCTGCACTGCAAAATAGTATATATAGAGATGTTTAAATTAGGTTTTGGACGTAGGAGTTTGAGCCTCAGGCAAAAACAAAAAATTGAACCTTGATGTATCCTTACTCTAGTTCAGAGTTCAGCAGAACAGGCTACAAATCTTGTTATCTCACCTGGAATAGCAATGACAGTGAGGATATGGGCTTCTATGCCGAGCCACTTTCATATTGTCAGGAAAATTCCTTTTACAAGTCCAGTTTCCACGACTACAGGGACGGAGAGGATGATGTACCTGAGCGTGCTTACCTTGGTTACCAGGACTTGACGCCTTCTCATAATGCTTCTGAAAGTGCTATTCTACTAGGGGATTACTTCTCCCATTTTGCTTGGGATAAGTATAAGATCTCCGAAGGCTATGATGCTTTCGATGATAGATTCAATGGTTTGGAAATGATAAAAGATTCATCCGATCTTGTTGGTTGGAATGAAAGTAAGTTTTCTGAAGGCTGTGATGG
The DNA here is from genome assembly GCA_030848705.1 of Heracleum sosnowskyi. Classification (NCBI taxonomy): domain Eukaryota; kingdom Viridiplantae; phylum Streptophyta; class Magnoliopsida; order Apiales; family Apiaceae; genus Heracleum; species Heracleum sosnowskyi. Next base: position 30,342,045 of record CM061237.1, read on the forward strand.
TTTAGATATGGTAAAAGATCCATACAGACACAAAGAACTGTATGAAAATTATGAGTGTTCTAATAAAGAGAAAGAAACACAGTTTGAACTTGAACATATCCCTTGGTTTAATTGTGATTTCGGATATCAATATAGGGTGGATGAGGACTATGGTGCAGCTGAACTCAAGTCAAAATATAGCCACAGTTGGGAATCATGGGATGAGATGGGACTATATGAGAAATTTTTTGGCAACTAGCATGAAATGTTGAGATCAGACAATGAAAGCAGGGTAGAAGCTGGACCTGCATGAAATTTAAAGACTAGCTGAGAGCCTGGGTCCTTTCTTTTTCATTTTTTTCAAGGATAAATTCTAGAGCTGGGGTCTTTATTACTACCAAAATGCAACAAGGTATCTTTATATAAATAAAAAACAACAGAAATTGAGCAATACTTGCAAATTTCAGTTTTTAATTCGTTTGATGGGCCAAGACATTTTATTACTTGTGCTTGTTAATCATGCAAGTGTCAGGAGTAATTAGGGTCTAATCTCGTATCTAAATTTTCCATTTTATTAAGCGAAAGTTATAATACTGTACATATAGCTTATCTGTGGTTTAAAACAGCAGAGCAATCAAACAGAGCCACCAAGAGGGCCGATGCCCAATTCATCCTCAATATCATCACCCTCTTCAAAAAGTCTAAGAAACCGAGCCTGCTCATGCTCTCTCTTCTTTTTCTGCCAAAACTTATACGCAGCCGCCAATCCAACAATAAGAACACTTGAAACTAAAGCACATACTAATACCACCACAGTCCAAGGCATTCTCCGACCTCCATCATGCTGTTTGTCATTATTCTCTGATGAGCTAGAGGAGTGCTCTATGTCTGTATAAAAAAAGTATATTACTATATTGTGTACTAAATGAAGCAAGTATAGATGTAACAAAAAACTCATATAATTCATATTTTCAGGTCAGTATGCACACATCTGCAAGTCCAGGAATTGTCCTATAAAAATAATTTTGGTATCAACTGTATGACAATGAATACATATTCGGTTAGAGGTATTAGACGTTTCATTAAAATGGAATAACGCATGTGCATATTATCATATGCTAAAATCGCTACTATTAACTAGACCTCCGCAAGAAGCTAACCTAAAAATTGTACATAAAACTTAATTAACCTAAAGAAATTGATTAACAAAAGCTGCTACCTAGTAAAATAACCTTTTATTTGTCTGCTCGACTTGTTGCGAACATCCAAACATTCTAAAATGCAAACCTATGAGTTTCCTGACAAGCTTAAACAATAACAAAATAATTTGATTGCAGATGCTGCACGGAATGTAACAAAACTACTTGAGATAAATACATTGTACTGAATGTTTTAAACTATCATCGACTTGATGGCATGAGACTAAATAGATAATCATTCTTACACAAGATAATCAACTCGTTCTAGGGTTGGAAACCTGGAGAACATAAACCACCAACATCAAGTCTGATTGGTCTTTTTTTTTTTTCCTGTTTTTTTCCCTTGCATCAGACCCTATAGGTGTCTGGCATGGCAAGTAACTCAATCTAGTCAAATAATATTAATGTGCATTCCTCGACTATATTGTAACAGACACAGTGCTCAAGTATGCAAATATGAAGATCACCGAGATATTACTAATAAATGAAACTATACACATATGCTTCCATCAAAAACGTCAACCATAACGATAAATGTTTTTTTAATAAAAATCATATGATTTTTATTGGGGGGTGTACTTTGAATTCTAAATTTGAAATTGAGGCCACTAATTAACTAAGTTGTAAGGTATATCAGCCTCACCTGCTTTGATGGGTATACAGTCCTGACAAGAAAATGTAGCATTGAATTCCTTTTCCACAGAATACATATACTTTCCATCAGGGTCTGTAAAATCATCAGGGCAAAGTTCCCACTCCCCAAACACATCATCGGATATCAAGTTGTCTTTTTCATAAAATCCACATCGCTTGCATTTTTTATCTTGCAACTCTGTCAGAGGCTGTAAGAACATCAAACGATTTAAATTTGAAATTCCACCCCCCACCCAGCTCCCCCCGGGGTTAATTTATTAACTTACTGCCCACATAAAGTGGTTGTTAAAATTATACAGAAAGCATTCTGTTCAAGAGTAAAAGGAACCGTATTTAAAGTTCAGCAATGTGCGATATAACGTAGAAAGACTTTGATAAAGTTGGAAGAGGTGAAATAGAATCAGGATCCAGAAACAATACCAAAACTGGATCCTTAAAAGGACTAGATTTTTGGATACTAAATGGAAATCAAAAGTTTTATAGTTGTTGCCATACATATATAAAGGGAGTGATTATGTAATAAAAGGGGTTCTGAGTTGTTTAATAATCAACCACACTCCATATGTTCAGGGAAATAGTATTTTTCGAAAATTTTGTACATCATAGGTATTAAAGTTTGATCCTTATTATCCCCGAACATCAGTGCTTTCAGTAATAAGTGATGGCAATGAGATCACCAAGGTCTGAAGAAGAACAAGCAATAGAATGAAACTGCGTTCTATGTTTCTAATAAAGAATATGATCAAGCCAAAGTTATGTCTGAGAGTTGGAATTTTCAGGGAAGGGAATGGATGCAAAAGTAAAGTTAAATAACTTCCTTTGTAAGCTAGGATAGATTATAATACTTTCCTTTTAACAGTCCTTTTTCCTATAAAGGGTAAAGAGTGCTAATCTAATTTAATAAACATCAGCAGGATAATACCCACATCGAAAAATTTATAGTAAAGAACCTACTTATATTAAAACAAAAATCAGGACCGAGTCAAGTAATTGAGAAGAACAAACCTGCCAAGATTCTCGACCCCTGAAAGTATACATGACATTTTTTTCCTTCACATCAGGCAAAAATGTCTTGTTTTCCCCTTTACAGCTGAAGTAAACTTTTGGTTCAACTGGTAGCCATTCATGGGTTTTAAGAATTTCGATGGATTGAAGTGTAACAGATGCTGTTGCTATAAATTCTGCCAATTAGATAAAAAAAGAGGGAAAGTCAACTTAAATCCAACATCAAACACTAGCAGAAAAATGTTATATCCAAACAATGGTGTCGGAGGCAATCAACAAAATCTTTTAAGAAGGCAAACTTTCAATAAATACTGCTTCAATTACAGCCAGTCAGCCTCAACTTTCGGATGCCTAAAAACTACATATTTAATCTTACATTAGCATCTACTTAACCTTTTAGCATCGAACTGATTGGAGACACATGTAAACACATTCAGTAAAACCTCTATAGATCAATTACTATATCAGTGATCTAGTTCGATAAGCCATGTGACAATAGAACAAATGTATTACCAAATTGCAGCAGTTTGATCATATAAACTAGAGCATTGTGACATTCTTTAATAAACCCTGAAAGTAAAAGCGCAACGCCTTAAAACTTGTTCTACTACGAATAATCGGAGTCCTAATCCTTTGTTTAAGTTGCATTAGCATTCTCAATATTTGAAATAAAACAAAATAATCAAAATACATAGCAGTAAAGTTACTTAATTTATATTGTACAAACTTCAATATCACTGTAGAAAATTAAAAAAAAACATAAGAATTCAAATTTAACAGATATCAACAGTAATAATTGGACAATACTTGTGTTAATAGAAAGAGGTTATTGTAACCTGGGAAGCAGCAGAGGAATAACAGAAGTGAAGCCGAACAACTTAAACGACGACGCATCGAGGAAGATATCTATGCAAAAGGATAGAAGAGATGTTTTATTATATTGGATTTGTCTGAAGGAGAAGGAGAAGTGCTTGTGTTTATGTGTGTCTCCTTGTTCAACTCCAATGTCAAGAATCAAGATGGTTGGGCTTTGCCAGAATCCCACGTCACTGGTTGGTTAGGTTGTTCCAGAAGTCGTTGACCGTTGTTCCACTTTTATTATTGACCGCCTCGTACCTAGCTATTTTCAGTTATTTTTTAATTATGCAGGTTATATTTTATTTTTTTTAGTGTTTTTATATTAACTTTAATTTATTGTTTAGTTATATTGTACTCTCTCTACATCATATCATGAATTTATTTTATTTTATTTTGATCTATTAAAAATTAGGGGGTTTTCAGAATTTCTTTTGTAAAAGTAGTGTCTTTTTTTAAAATATTTTATAAAAATACATATTTTTGGAAAAATATTTTACCAAAATACAATTTCCAACTATATTCGCAAACATCAATCATAATCAATCATAAATATAACTTTAAAAATTTAGTAATTAAAATAATCTACAAAATTATTTTTATCGAATAATTTTAATTATTTTTCCAAAAAAATATAAGAATAAATAATTGTTTTGATAAAAAAATATATAGGCCTCATTTTAAATTACTTGTATATTTGGATACAATGGTAATAAATAAATCTTTAAGGAACTGAAAAATCAGAAATTATCAAAAAGATAGTCAAATCTCATCCATTGCCAGAAAGTCACCAAGCATAAGCTTGATAGCAGGCGCACATCCAGAAACAATGGAAATGACACTCTCTTCTGCAATCTCATCAATTTCAAGACCACCCATTTCGCAATCTCTCTCAATATCTTCCAAAACCTCATCTTTTTTCCGACCCACTTCATTCTTGACCCGACAAACCAAGGCTCTTGTTCTGGGTCGACCCAGGAGAAACCCGGGTCTATCTTGCACATGTTTGTTTGGACTTGGTGTGCCTGAGCTGGTAGTTATAGCAGGTGTAGCAGCACTTGTGTTTGGACCTAAGAAGTTGCCTGAGGTTGGTAAAAGCATTGGCAAGACTGTTAAAAGCTTCCAACAGGTTATTTCTTCCTTCTTGTTTCTTTGCTTATGTGTGTATGTATTGTTTTTGTTCCTTAGTTGATTTTGATTTTAAGGTATTGAATTTTTACATATGAACCAATTTTGTTTTTGTTAATAGGTTAATTTGAAAGGTGTGTTCTTGTCATGGGTTTATAGCATAAATAAAGTACAGGTGTTGAAGTACTAGAAGATGTGAATAGGCAGGGTTTATCATATGTTTAAGTAAAATAAGTGGAAGATGGAATTTTTAGTCTATAGCTTTAAGCTTTAAAGTGCAGAGGGTGATTTTGATTTCTTTACAAATGCCCAAAGAATGTGATTAGAGGTTACTTATTTTGTCGGGAAATAGTTTAATGGTCTAAAAATGTTGTTTTCATACCAGAATTGGGAAATTACAAATAGCATGTATTGTAACCTTGCGTGTCTGCTGCACGAGGTTCTCAGAGGTAAATTTTGGGTATGTGAGATGGAATCATGGAGTACTTAGTTGCACAAATAATTCGGGCTAGTTATGGGTATTCATACACTTGAGTTTGATTGGGATGAATGAAAATGGAGGGAATGGAATGAAATTTGAACTATAATATTGGTAGATGGTCAAAATTTTCATTCCTTCCTCCGTTCTGTACCTAATACCTGAACTAGAGCTCAAACCCCCCATTTGAGGAGTGGAGCATACTCCATCATACCCATTTTCTTCACAATTTTCATCATAACAAATTTGGATTCACTCATTTTTTTTTCCTAATATTCCCTCCGACCTCCATTGTTTCCCATTGATTCCATCCATCCATTCATCCATTCCATTCCATTCCAATTTTATCCATCTTCCCCTACCAAATACAACATTAGGCCAAACCAAACTTCTAACATTTTTACAGCTTTTGGATTAAAAACAAACTTGTAACTATTTGCTTTGAGAATTTAGAGAGATTGGTCAGCTTTTTTCTTCTTGTGTGCAGTGTTACATGTCCTTGGAATGATATTTAGGCATGCCAATCCTTTTTGCATTTATTCTATGTCACAGCATTTGTTTAGGATGGCAGTATACGTAGTAACACTTTCCTAGATATATTGGAAAAAGAATCTCACAGGTCATTGTTACTAAATATGTTCATAAAAGAACAATGTTCTTTACTCCCTTATTTTTTTCTTCAGAAGTTCATTTTTTTTCCCTGATCATGTACATATGTAATGTAAATAAATATTCTTCTTATGCTCTTTAAGACTAGCATCAATAAGTGTAAATTTCGATAAGGATAATGGTAAGTGTTTGAATTTAAACTTGAGTATAGTGAATTAATTTTTCACTACATATTACCATATTTTGTAGAGCAATTAATAGTTACCATGAGACTGCTTTTTGTGAAGCAAAGGGGATCAATATGGGTTGTGTGGAATCCTTCCCTTTCTTTTTGTCAAATGTCATTTGTGAGATATGTATAATCCTGTGCTGAAGAGAAAAAATTGTAGGGTCACTTGATCAGTGTTGGATTCATCAGTGAAATGAACATTACGTGTATGTAATTTGTGCAGGCCGCAAAAGAATTCGAGTCTGAGTTAAAAAAAGAGCCCGAGGTTGGTGCAGAAACACCAGAGGCGAAAGTTACAGAAGTTAGTGAAGAAAAGAAGGAAGATGCGGAAGTCTCGAGCACAAAGGAGAGATAATGAACTTCCGTTGCATATATGGACTTGTGTTATAGAAAGTTTTGAACAATTCACTTCATCTTTTTAACGTCTGATTAGCTGTACGAGGCATTGTTCCTGAGTTGAAATGGATATTCATATTTGGCTGTTTACTTTGCCGGACATTGGATCCAGTTGTTATTGTTTATATTACATTAATCACCAGTTTTTGGAAGAGAGTAAGGGTTTGTTATGTGTTTTCGATGTGATTATTATTATTATTATTATTATTATTATTATTGCCACATTTGGAGTAGAAGATTTGTGAAGATTAGGAGTAGGAGGTGATCTAGTGAGCTTGGGTTTTAATTCTGTTTTTTAAGGACAATGAGCTTGAATTCGAACTTTTTTTTTTTTTTTTGACTAAGCTTGAATTCGAACTTAAATAACAAATGGATGCTCCAAATTGTCGCCCAAATTCAATCTATTCATTCTCACCCTTCTTCAACCACAGTACATGTTCAGTTCCCAATAATTGTACGTATAAAATAGGAAAAAGAGGGTTTTAATTTTGTTGTTGGGATTAATTGAATGTGCTCTGGTAACTCAGGGATATGCGGAAGTAGATGTGTAAGCGGATAAGCGGCAGTACTTCATCCATATTAGCTGACATGCAGTGAAGCAGATCTGTATTGCTTACAAATGCATGCATTTGATCATGTCAAACACCAATGCATAATGGAACAACAGATATGTCTTGGTTCATTGCCCTCTGCAAACTAAGTGCTACCATGGATTTTCGCGTGATCATTGACATACGCCTTATAACTAGACCGGAGAAAATTGTATGTTAAACTGCCTTAGGTTTTATAAAAATGCTTTAGTTTCCTTCAAATTGTAATATTTTGAACATTTTATTGTCCGAATTGTACAAAAATGAGCACGTCGCTAAATTTTAGTGATACACCCAGGACTAATATTTGAGTGACACTTAGATGGTTATGGACATTTTGTACATAATGCAGGAAGTGTGGGAAAACTCTACACTAAGGTCTAAGGATATGCATGTATAACTGCATTCGGCATTCCTTACAGTAGCCTACTAAAAGAAAACCAGGAAGTATTAATTATCGCATTGTGACCTTGTTGCTTTGTCGCGGCTGAGTAGTTTGTTCATTTCAGTAATGTTGTTAGGAAGCATGGACCAAATCTAACTCTGTCTTGTGTCTAGTTCCCTCTGAGATGATTTCTTTGATAAACTATTCTAGAAGATGATGAAATTTGGTGGCAGAAACAAGAATGAATCTATCCTCTAGACAGACTAACTGAGCCTACATCACTATATGCTGGGTGGTCTGTCCCTGGACTACATTCAAGCATTCAGCCCATATTATGTTCTTAGTAATCAATCTCGAATTAGTTAACGTCATCCTGGAATTTTCTATCGAGATCATTTTTACATTGCCAGAGGCTCAAACTCGAGACTGTTGCCTTACTTTATCCTCTTCATTGCTAAACAGGATAAATGTTGGTGAATGCGTGTGCATACTGTTGGCAGCAACTTTAGGTGGCTTGAAAATAAATGGGGGTTTGAAGATGGGAGTGTGATGAGTTAATTTGAAGATACATTATTATATGTAATAGTGGCAAATAATTAGTGTGATCTTATTTGCACAAAAGAATAAGGAGTTGTAGTTTAGTCCAAACAATTTGGCACTAGTGAGAGAGCATCCAGTGAATATAGACCCATCAAATGGAACAAGTACAGAGATAGATATCATTAAAGCTCTTTAATTCCACCCCTCGTGCGTGATTAAGATAGTTTAGCTGATCAAGCCATACAACTACAGGGACCTTTATTATGTGGTTGCCTTTGTCCCAGTTCATCTCGTTCTATCAATATGTTATAGAAACAAATAAGTGAGTTTTGGTTTTCACGGTTTTACTTACGACAACAGCCTCCTTACTCTTTCACGTCTTTTTTCCTCAATTTCAATTCTTCGGATGTTACTCCTTACTCTTTCATATCATTTTTCCTCTTTTCAATTTTTCGGACATTATTTTAAGGGTTTATGACTTTTTCGTCCTTCAAGTTTGGTCCGTTATACCCATAAACCCTTCAAGTTTAAAAGCGTTCTTTTTCGCCCCTCGGGTATCAAAAATGTACTTTTTTGACACTCAACCGATGTGGCAAAAATGTACAATTTTTACCCAAAAAGGTACGTTTTTGATACCGGGGAGCGAAAAAGAACGTTTTTAGACTCGAAGGGTTTATGGGTACAATGATCCAAACTTGAAGGGCAAAAAGATCGTAAAACCTTATTTTAATATCGTTTGTTTCACTATTTTATAGCTACATAGATTATCTATATTTCCATGACTGAAACCTAATAATTATATAATAATAACTAGGAGTAACTTTTTTTAGCCTTTTGAAGCATGAGATAATGCTAGGGAATATAGTAGATCGAGAACATACCACTAATACCTAATTCTTATAATTAACTAATTATTACTAACAGAATGCCTACATAAGTGGACTGCCCTTTACTAAAATCTAAATTCAGAAATGTCAGCCAAACGCAAATAAACCTCTGGAAAAAAAACCCCAAGACAAACACAAAAATAGCAAGACAAACAGCAGTAGATTTTTCAAAGACCCAGTTTTTCTTTTAATTTTAGTTTTTTAAAAAAATTATCTTGTTCATCTGACACAAATTTTTATAAATTAAAAATTTGTGAAATCACTTTTTTTTCCTTATCCATTCTGATCACACCTCTTTAATATTCTGATCAAACTGTCACAATCAAATCTAAATGGGTTGTTCGTACAGCTAAGCCCTGAGAAGAGACAGGCTAGGTTCATGGTATCATCATAACACACGTTTGCTGCTTTATTGTCTTGAGAGACATTTGTTGGTTAGATTCTGCCCATGCTCATTTTGTTTTTTCTTTGTAACCTTCTGTAATTTTGTTACATATTAATGGTGTCAGACTTCTGCAGTGCTGCTGGTTGGTATATTGTTTCTGGCATTGCGGGTTTGGACCATAATCTTAATTTATTGAATTTATCTTTTGCGAGATCTTTTTGATGATGTATATATAGTTGTGGGGTTTGTATATGATTTGTAGCTTGGCTACTTATTTCATATATCTTCAACTAGTTGTGTATCAATTAAAAAGATAAAATATGGTTAAACCATATTGGAGGAAACGATCGAACGAGGGTGGTAGAGATGCCAATGGCCGGACTCATGGATTGATGTGGCATAAGGACTTAGGAACCCATGTTAGCGGAGACTTTTCAATGGCAGTTATTCAAGCTAATAATTTGCTAGAGGATCATAGCCAACTTGAATCTGGACCCCTTAGTGCACTACAATCAGGACCTTTGGGGACATTCATTGGGGTCTACGATGGACATGGAGGGCATGAGGCAGCACGGTTTGTTAATGACAATCTCTTCCCGAATCTTAAGAGTATGTTTCTTGTTTATATACTCCCTCTTTTTACTTTGTTACTATGATTATGATCTTGAATTATGTTCGTTTTTGTTGATATAACCAACTTAAGTAACTGTATTGCTAGTTTGTTATTACTAGTTCTGTTTTGCAACATAGGAGTAGCTACCGTTGTTATATAACCGTTAAGAATTCCAGATTCTCATTTTATTACTTTAACTGGCATGTCTCTTAAAAAATTACATTGTGTATTTGTGTTGAGCATAAAGGGTATCGGTGCTTTTGATGTACACTTGAGAGTGCATTTTATATTTTGACATAGTACCTCTCTCAAAATATTGTTTTTTCTCTTTTGATATGTTCACTGACTTGGAGAGTTAACCAAAACAATTAAATCAGTTGTTTCGTACTATTAGTTAAGAAATCGCGTAGTCCACTTTTTCCATTGTTCGATTATACTAAGTACCGTGGTTCTTATTCTACTCTCTTTCTTTTCAATTGTATGATAGAATGTATACATTAACTTGAACTTGAAATATAAAAATGCTACTTCTAATAAAACTAAGCATGTCATGCATTATACCCTATCAAGCAACTGTTCCCAAATATGTAATCCAGAATTTCGTTCTTGGCAATATATACATGAAGTAATTAAAGATGGTAGATCATCTCTAAAATGATCTGTTCTACATTTCAGAGATTGCTTCTGAACATCAAGAGGTATCTGCAAGTGTTATTAAAAAGGCCTATTTAGCCACGGAAGAGGAATTTTTATCTCTTGTACGGGAGCAATGGTGTAGTAAACCACAACTTGCTTCAGTTGGGACATGCTGTTTGGTTGGTATCATATGCAATGGGCTCTTATATGTAGCCAATGCTGGTGATTCTCGAGTGGTATTAGGGAGAGCTGAGAGGGCTGTCAGAGGTGTGACAGCAGTACAGTTATCAACAGAGCACAATGCAAGCATGGAATCTGTTAGAGATGAGCTGAGGTCATTGCATCCAGATGATTCACAAATTGTGGTTCTAAAACATAAAGTTTGGCGCGTGAAGGGTATCATACAGGTAATACTTTACTTCTTTTACTAAATTTATGACATATCAATAAAAATAAGGCTCTCTATTTTTTCCGACCAAGGGGGTAGGAGAATTTATCCGTCGAACATTTTAATCTCTTTGTTTAAGCTGGGGTGTTCAATAGACTAAGTAATTAACTTATTCCAAATGTCGCTGATGTCGAGCTGTGCCAGTGGTCCAGCATTTAGCACCTAAACCAATGTCAGTTAGTATTACTCTTTCTAATTGTTAAGCACACACATTTAACTCTTTGCTTTAATGTTTTCTTTTCAGATTTCAAGATCCATTGGAGATGCCTATCTGAAGAAGTCAGAATTCAACAGGGAGCCTCTATTGGATAAATTTAGACTACCTGCGCCTTTTGAAAAGCCAATTCTTAATGCAGAGCCTTCAGTATTCATACACAAACTCAACTCCAAGGATCAGTTTCTCATATTTGCGTCGGATGGTTTGTGGGAGCAACTTAGTAACCAGGAGGCTGTTAATATTGTCCACAATCGCCCCCGAAATGTAAGTTGTCAGTGCTTACTAATTAGAAAGTGCTTACTAACATTCTAATATCCGTAGAATTAAGTCTGCATCCGGAATCAATTAAATTTTAGAAAAAACCTCGGAAGACATCATGATCTAAAATATATTTACTTTAATGTTATTGGTAATTTTTGTCATGTAATGATCTCCACTGACATGTATAGTGTAGTTCTCAATTTGATGAGGCCAGTTGTTGATTGAGACTTCTCTTTTTCCTCTGCAGGGGATTGCTAAGAGACTCATTAAGGCTGCACTAAGAGTAGCTGCAAAGAAAAGAGAAATGAGATACTCCGACCTAAAGAAGATTGATAGAGGAGTGAGGAGACATTTTCATGATGACATTACAGTAATTGTTGTATTTCTGGATCCTCCTATGATGAATAGGACATCATCTCGTGGTACTACAAGTTCGATCAAAGCAGGTGGTGGAGTTACTGATACTACTAAATCATAGTCAACAGCATACCTCGGTTTTCTATCTTCATTTCGGGTATGGATACAGAGGAAGAGGAGGATAAGAATCAGAAGAGCATCGGTACTGATTCATTCCAAGTTCGGGGGTTTGGAATGATCAACAGATGTAGTGGCGGGTGATTTCATGCAGCCCTTATACCGTGTCCTGTCCTCTTAGTTCGTACCTTCTTTAAATTCATATATAATTTTTTCCGAATCAAGATTCAACACACCTCACCATAATTACAGCCAGGATTGGGATTGTAATATAAGAGTAATAAGTACTTTTCTGTAGTTGCTCCCAATGACATTTGAATCACTTTTAATCTGCATCTGGACTATTAATTAAATTTTTTAATGTCGATTTAATGTTTTTGCACAGAGACTTGAGTTTAAGCCAAAGTATTGTTTGCCATTTGATAGAGGTTTTTGCATCACATTCGATATTTTAAGGTGCATTGTTTAATGTCAGCCGCAGCCTATTTCAGATTGTTGTACACAAGTTATTTGAGTGATTTTTTCTTCTTTCTTTTTGCAAATTGATACTTGTATGTTGTATCAGAAAGCAAAGAATATATACATCAGTTATGGGAATATCTCAGGAGATAAAACACCTAACAAATCAAGGCTTAAGTCACCGCAAAAACATTTATGTTGTGTTTGGTTGGGGAGAATGGAATGGAATAAGTAAAATTAATGAGAATTTATAGAGTTTGGAGGAAAGATTTGGAAAAAAATGAGTGACTATAGATTTGTTAGGATAAGATTTGTAAAGAAAATGGGTGTAAAAATGAATGGAGCATTCCTTCTCAAAATGAGGAGTTTGAATTTCGATTTAGGTGATGGTGAATGGAATGGGGGAAGGAATGAAAAATATGAACACACACATTTTATAGTTCAAATTTCATTACATTTTCTCCATTTTCATTCATCCCAACAAAACACACCGTTACAACATGCAGTCTAGCCGGCTACAACATAAAATGAGAACAGGACTAGCACCAGAGAGATAAGATTCCTATCTGGGCAGCAGCATTTTAGCATTTTCTGCTACTTTAGACGCGATCACAAACAGTTTGTTGCACCGGATTACCTAGCTGAATGCAGTTTTTGCTTTCCCATTAGCATTTCTTTCACCCCACAACAAATACATTACCATAGACAGGAACAGTCAAATGGCCTGCTTTTTCATAGAATGACTTGCAACAGATAAGCAATAAGAAAACACATCACCATGTAGTAACTTGAATTGAAGTCATCAAAATTATCAATGAAGAACAATGACAGGAGAAGAAAAAATGGTCGTGATTTTGTATTCTTGTTACTCTTTTTTTTCTTCTTCTTTTGAATATAACTTATAACCTAATAAAGTAGTATCCTATTTTTTTTTTAATAAATCTGTGCTCCCATTCTTGTTACATTAAACTCAAGTCATTGTTTTTAATTTCGTCTATTTAAAATTATATAAGTATCTACTGGCTTATAACCCAGTGTGCTTATTTTTTTATTTTTTTTTGACAAACAAATAGATTTTATTAACTTGCATCAACGGAATCACAGCCAGGACAATCCCCTGAACTGACACTACAACCTGAATAGAAACAAATAAACGAGCTAAACAAATAGTCGCTTATGTTTTCAGACTGTTTAACATCATGAATTTCTAAATTCTTTGAACTAGAAAAGATTAAAATGGCTTCCCGATCTATCAACCCTGCACCAATCCTGGAACCAGTAATATCACAAATGACCTTTTATTTTAATATAATATAATAGACACTTTTTCTCAGACAACCCTTAACCTAACAATTCTTAAAATTCTTACTTATATTTTAAAATAATATATATTAATTATATGTAGATCAAGGGTAAAGTTGTCCAAAAACACATGATACACAATTTAGAACCAATTAATATTTGATTGACAATTATAATCATACATCGATATCGATCACAAAATTTTCCATCACTATCATAAAATTCCCCCATTATTTTTATCAATTTTTGTGAGAATATTCAAGTTATGGTATAAGCACAATATTAGATAACAGTATTCAGTCGCTGAACATTTAAATACAAGTAAGTTGTAGAACTTTAAAATTTTATGTGCTTGACTTCAAATTCGATTGCATGACTTTTAAGTTCAGAACACAAAAGTTATGGTATGAAAATAATATGAATAATATTGTTCAACAACTGAACATTATATTAAAAAATAAAGTTCACTTGTAAAAAATTTGTGGGAAAAAATAAGTTCAGTTGTACAATTTTAAAATTCATTTGCATAACTTTTAAAATTCAGTAGCATAACATTATATTTATACTACGAAACAAAATAGGTTCCGTAGTAGAATTCTTTTATTTCAGAAATTCTTTTCTTGTAAAAAATTAAGAAACTTTTAATAAAAATTTAAAATGAGAATTTATTGAAAAATACCCCCTTTTTCATCTTTTTTTGCAAATATACGGTACTTTATATTTTATTGCATATTTACTTTCTTTTTCATTTAATTTGCAAAACTACGACGACTCTTCCTAACTTCATTCTCTTCTTCCTACTTTCGCTGACTCATTCACCTCCTCGATCTTTTTCATGTCCATCTTTTCTTGTTAATCACTTTGTTCGTTACAAAAAACAATTAAAGTTTCACCACATAATCTAATTATATATATATATATATATATATATATATATATATATATATATAAAGTGAATTGCACTATGTGTGTCTAAACTATCAACAAACTGCAATTTGTGTACTTAAATTATCAATTGAACACATTGCGTACCTAAACTATTCAATTGAGTGCACTTTGTGTACAACCGTTAGACTCATAATAACCCTGTTATTTTAAGGGGCTTTCTTGTCTTTCCACGACTAGTGTTTGGACATCATCACTTATATACACACACAAATCACCCACATCAATAATTGAACAATATCTCTCTATGATTAATATGTCTTAGCAGATTGATTAGCAGCTTGTTTACAATTGGGAAAAAAGATGACATGGTTGATACGTGATGTCGATGATGGAGGTGGTGGTAGTATTGGCGTTGAAACACCGGATTATGGAGGTAACACTCAAGTATTAGGTCATGTGTGAGTTTGTGTGTCTTTTCTTTGCCATATTTACATTTTGAATGTTATAATTCTCAGTTACGAATCGATTTGCATGTTCCCCAATTTTTACTTCAAATATTATAGTTTTAAAATTCTAAAATTGGGGTTTTTTTGTTCTTGCTAATTAGTTGAATGAGTTCTTGTTGTGCGCAATTTTATGTGATTTTTGTACCCATGTAATCTTTTTTCAGGTAGTATTGATTTGTTTACTATAAAGTTGCATATTGGGGGTCATTTTTCATCAAACCCTAAGACATATGTAGGTGGTGAAATTAGATATGTTGACAAATGTGATACTGATGAATTGAGCTTATTGGAAGTATTTAGCATGTTAACTGACTGTGGAGTAAACGTTGGAATGTATGAACTTTTTTCTGCAATGAAGTTTGGATTGTTTCCCTTAAATTCTGATAGCCATGTTCTTGAGATGTGCAAGCTGGTTGAGGGTTCTAGGTTAATGTATGTGTTTTGTGAAACTAGTGAAGATACTCAAGCATCTCAATTTCCATATACACAGTGTGAATACAATGTTGAGCCCACTCATAGTATCGAATTTGAAAGAAATCAGTTAAAGGATCTCTTTGAGCTTGAGGGAATAACTGAAGACATGTATAACATAGATCAATTGTTGGGTAACCCCATAATTGAAGAACGTCCAACTGAAGTTAGTGATCACGATGATGCTAGTTTTCATGAGGATAGTTCCAACATAGACAATACTGATGAGGATGTTAGGAGTCACCAAAAAGCTAAGAATGACAAGAAAAATTCAGGAATGGTTGATGTTCTAGTCCATAATCATAATTGGAGCACATGCTTTGTGGAATCTGACTTTAGTAATGATGTTATTGATAGTGATGATGGGGAGAGAATGGTAGCTAATAGTACTGATGATGAGGATTCTGAGATGAGATTTCCTCATTTTAATGAAGCCACGGACATGACTAATCCACAGTTTGAGATTGGTATGACTTTTCCAAGTGCAAGGTCCTTTAGAAGTGTTGTAAAAAATCAGGATATATCTCAGATAAGAGGAATTATGGGCACAGAGTGAGATTTGTTTGTGAAGGTCTTGGTTGTAATTGGAAGATATATGCCTCACCAATGCCAAAGTCCACCACATTTCAGATTAAGACCCTCAACAACAAACATAGTTGCACACAAACATTCACACAGAGACAGATAAATTCTAGGTGGATTGCACAATATTATGAGAATGAGATTAGGATGAACCCTACCTGGCCCTTACCTACATTCCAGAAAAAGGTCGTGAATGATTGGAAATATAATGTTAGTATACATGCCATTGGGAGAGCTAGGAGAATAGCCTTAAAGAATATTAAGGGAGATCATGTTGTTGAGTATGCATTGTTATGGGACTACATGAGTGAGATTAAGAAAAGCATGCCTGAAAGTACAGTTAAGCTAGAACTTGAAGATTCTGAACCTGGTGAGGAAAGAAGAAGATTCAAAAGATTCTACATTTGTCTAGGCCCTGTGAAGAGAGGTTTTAAGTTTGGTTGTAGGCCTTTGATTGGCCTGGATGGTTGTCATTTAAAGGGCCCCTATGGTATGCAACTTTTATCTGCTGTTGGGGCAGATTCAAATGATGGGATGTATCCAATTGCATGGGTTGTTATGGAAGCAGAAAACACAGACTCATGGAATTGGTTTTTAAAGTTGGTTGCAGATGATGTTGGAATTGTCAATAGTGGTGCATGGACATTCATTTCTAATAGACAAAAGGTAATTTGGTTAATTTCTTTGTTAATTGATGTATATATATTCATCCTAAGTTTATCATTTTCTTTGTTATGATGATATGCAGGGATTGATCAATGCCCTGGAAAATGTGGTCCCTAATGCATAACACAGATTTTGTGTTATGCATCTCTACAACAACATGGCCAAAGATCATAAGGGAATGGGAGTAAGGGACTTGCTTTGGAAGGCAGCAAGAGCACGCAATGAGTACATGTTCAACAAGCATATGACTGCTCTTAAAAAGGTAATAATCACTACTACATACTTGAAAAGCATATGAGATTACTCTGATTTTTGTTTTTAAATTTCATGTAATAGATCTCCAAGAGATGTCATGAATGGCCCATGGAAAAGCCTAGGTCACGGTGGTCTAGGTCTGCTTTTAGAACAACATGTCATTCGGACATGTTTGTTAATAACCAATGTGAAGTCTTCAACAATAGTATTGGAGACTTTAGAGACCTCTCAATCATTGGCCTGCTCCAAGGGATACACAAAGGTATTATGAGAAGGATCCAAATAAGGAGGGACAAGATGTTAAGTAGCTATCAATTGAATCAAGTTTGTCCTAATGCAATGCGGAAACTAAACAAGTAAGGTCTTTGTTTTTTTGTCTGTCATGCGTCTTCATTTTGTACATTGTCATACATTTTCTAATACCTTGTTTATTAGGGACATGGGATTTAGTGGGGCTTGTGTGGTCCAGTGGTCAGGGGACACCAAATATCTAGTGACTATAGCTGATGGAGGGCATGAAATAGTGGTAGATTTGGATGATAGAACTTGTGCTTGTAGAAAGTATGACTTGACTGGCCTACCTTGCTACCATGCATGTGCATGCATACGATGGAAGGACTTAGAGATGTCTACTTATATTCACAAAACTTATCATAAGGATATGTTTTTAAGAATTTATCAACACACAGTGCAACCCATAAATAGTCAGGAATATTGGGAGAAGACACCATATCTTGGACCCTTGCCACCAATAAGGAAAATTCAACCAGGAAGGCCCAAGAAAAAAAGGAACAAGAAAAATGATATTCCTACTGATAAGGTCAGTGATGGTACCAAACTGTGCAAAACAGGCACTAAGGTACATTATAGGTATTGCAATGCAGAGGGTCACAATGCCAGAACATGCATGTCTAAGGTAATTAATATTGCTTTTGTGTATTTAATGATGACTTTCAAATTTGTTAAGTGATACTATTTTTTTCTTTTATAGAAACATGATATGGCACAAGCTAAGAACACAAAGAACACTCAAGACAAAGGTTCAACTGAAGTGGGTAGTGTGCCTAGTGAAGGTCCAATTCCTACTAAAGGATCTATGCCTTCTCAAGGTAGTACTGCACCTAGGCCCAAGAAGAAGAAAAAGAGTATGCCTGAAGTGCCACCTCAAATGCCTAATGATCATAGTCAATGAGGCATCTTTTCTTGTGCTAATCAATCTGCTAAGCCTACTAATACCATGAAGCAACTACAGAAGACAAGAAATAAGAAAATGACAGCTCTAAATAAAAGGAAAGATTGGAAGTTGTAAATGCTAGCTAAAGGAGACATCTTTTACTTATTATTTTGCTTACTAAGTTATTGCCTAGTATCATCTTTTGATTATCAAACTTTAATCAAGCTTTAATCAAGCTCTGATTCTAGATATGGTGAATTGTCACCATTTTTTTTGTCAAATTGCATGTATAGGCAATTTGTTTTTGGTACAATGAATGATGTAAGAGTTATGACTCTTTAATATAATGTTACAAGCCTTGTAGTGGTTTGTTTTTTATATTAATTTGTTGTTACATTTTTTTTGCTTTCAATTTTTATTCAATTGGAGTTAAACACAATAAATCACAGGCATTGGTTGTTTGTTTGGATCAAAGGTTGAAGTTGCATGCATTGGCCACTCTAGTAAATGGTCAAGTGTAGAATCTTGTAATCCTCAATTTTTACCATGACCATTGACTACACTTACACTCTGCCTATTAAAGCACACATTTGCAAACTCTAAATCTATAACTCATACAATAATTAACCTCAAACAAAATGTCTTACAGGTTATGTGTGAAAGGTGTGTTCGACAGGTCCTAAATGAGAGCTAATGTATGAGGAATTATGAAGCACAATGGAAGGTGGGTGAGAGGTTTCTGGAGCATTACTGGCTTGGCTGACCCCTAGACTGCAGAACTTTGGGCCATATACTATGGTCTAAGGATGGTTTGGGAGCGTGAGATGACATCTGTGGTGGTGTTCACTGAGAGGAGGGATGCAATAGATCTCATCAACAACCCTGATCCAGACTATCTAATGGTTGCCTTGATTGAGATGATTACCATGCTTAAAGGGGAGGCATGGTCTCATATGGACATCCAGCACATCCATGCAGATGCTAATGTGTCTTCCAATGTCCTGGCCGTCGATTGCCTTGATGGAGAAGGGGGTTTGAAAGAGTTTGCGGAGCCACCACATGCCATCATCCACCTTATCTAAGCAACAAAGACAGCAACCATGAGCCCTGTCTTTTTTCTATTTATCTAAATAATTTGGAGTACAAATTAGTATGTTCATTACATAGTTTATGATCTACTACTTCCATTTGTACTCTTTGAATTTAATGACCAGTTCATCTTTTCTATTTTAAATCTTTTAGTATGCTCTTTACAAACACAATTGAACACCGAATTAAACACAAAATTGCAAACGAATTGAACCAAGAAAAATTGCATTGCATTGGAAATTAACAAATGGTTACAAACTTGGTTATAACATTATCTAATCTAACCAATCTAACCAACCATTATCCAAATGCTTACAACAACTACAAACACTACAAACCACTTCTTAATTGTCTTCTTCTCAGCCTCCAACACCTTCAACTTCTCTTCATTCTCTTTGTTCCTACGCAACAGCCTCGGGATTATCGAGCAACAATGCGAACAACTTGGTGGATCAACCCAACGAAAGAAATTACACCCATTGCTACCATATAAACAACCAAGAAATCTACGCCCAACATTGTTTTTCATCCATGAGGTTCTTTCAACTGCCAACATACCACAATAACATAGACTCATCCTTCCCCAATTCTCTCTGTTTATTATGCTTCCACAATAACATATACCCCGTTCTGTATAAGTATATGGGAGGGAAGAAATGGAGGGAAGAAAGGGAGGGAAATGGGTGTAATGTTGGCGCCAAACTGCACACTAATGAGGTTAGTATGAAACTGGCGGATGTACACAAAGTGCACTCAGCTAATCTTGTAAGTAACTTCCAATTATATTGAAGTATTTTTAGTAATTATAAACTGCTAAACTTTGTTTCCGCCTATATGGTCGGTTTTTATCATGTTATTTAACTATTATGTATATTGTTTCTTTGTATCCAATTGCTATCAGATCTATTGTTGTTTACCATTTATATCTTATACTTTTATTACACTGTAATCTATCTTATTAATCCTGATCTTTCTAATCAATAAATCTTCCCCAATTCCGCCCCTTTTGCTTTTTGACTATGATTTTCTCTAAATTGGTGTCTTTTTAACCAACATTTTATTGGAACTCCCAGTAATATTACTGAAAGAATCCATGATCAACTCAGTAATTTAACTTGTCCAACTTTAAGTGATTTTAGATGGTATAAAGACGTCTTTATGTCTAGAGTTATGATGAGAGACGATAGTAATCTTTCTGGAAAGAGAAATTTGTTAATGGATTGCCTAATTTATTTGCACATAAAATTCGTGAAGAATTAAGTAAAAATTTAGGATTTATAAATTACGACGAATTAACTTATGGTGAAATAATAAGTGTCATACAAAAAATAGGACTAAAAATGTGTATTGATCACAAAATCACTAAACAAGTTAATAAAGATAAAAACAAAGCTAAATATGAGTTAGGAACTTTTTGTTAGCAATATGGGTTACCGCCTATAGCCCCTTCCAGGAATAAACCCAAACATAATAAATATAAGAAATTTAATAAATATGTTAAAAGAGAAAGTAAAGAAGAATATTACAGAAAACCACAAAAGTTTAAAAAGAAAACATTTAACAATAACAAAAAATTTACTAAAAAATTTGATAAGAGTAAAGTTATTTGTCACAATTGTGGCAAACCAGGTCATTACAAAAATGAATGTAAAGTTAAAGACAAACTTAATCAACTACATATTTCCAATGAAGATACAGAGTTAATCCTTCAATCAATGAGAATTGAGAACGAATCTAGTGATAATAGCGAACATTATACAGATATACTTTCTCAATCAACTAGTACTAATAACACAGATAGTGATAATAGTAAACCAAACATTACTATATGATGTACAGATAATTGTAACAAAAATTGTTGCACCAAAACCCTAAATGTACTATCAAAGATTCAAGAGGAAGAAACCAATTTACTAATAGAATTAATTAGTAAAATAACAGATCCCCAACTAAAGACACAATATGTTAATAAACTAAAAACTTTATTAACACAAGATATCAAAACTGATAAGAAAAATGAAAAACCTAAATTTAGTCTTAATAAGACACTTGAAAGATTTAAAAACCCAGTTAAAGAAATAACATTGATAGATTTAAATCAAAAAGTCAATATTTTAATGAAAAAAATTTCTAATTTAAAACAAGAAATTCCAAAATTAAAAGAAGAAATTGAACAGATTAAAACTGATTCAAAATTATTACTCCATGATTCTTCTGAAGAAGAAGATCCAGAAGACAAAGCATCCGAAGTTATTGAACAACAAGGACTTTCATTAAAAATGTTAAAAGAGATTACTATTCAAAAATGGTATACTAATATTAAATTAGTAATTAATGAAACTTTTATTATTAAAACATCCGCCCTTATTGATACAGGAGCTGATTTAAATTGTATTCAAGAAGGACTAGTTCCAACAACTTATTATGAAAAAACTAATGAAAGACTAAACTCAGCCAATGGTAGTCAAATGAATATAAAATACAAATTATCTAATGTTCATATTTGTCAAGACAATATTTGTTTTAATACCTCTTTTGTCTTAATAACAAACATGACTGATAAAATTATATTGGGGCTACCCTTATATATATATATATAAAGGAGGATACGCGGGAGTTGATGTGGCGCTTCTAAGATTGTCTCAATATATTTTTCTAATTTTCTAGAATTTTTGAATTTTAAATACCAATAAATGAAAAATATCCTTCAACCTATTAGAAGTAGAATAGGTGTTCGAATTTATTGAGGATAAAAGTTCGAATTAATAGGAAAAACATATAAATAAAAGTTTGATTTGAAGTAGAATAGGTGTTCGAATTTATAAAGAAGAATAATTTGAATTTATAGGTAGGGCATAGAATTAAAAGTTCTATTGAAAGTAGAATATGTGTTCAAATTTATAGAGGATAAGAGTTCGAATATATAAGAGATACTTGCAATTAAAAGTTATACCGGACGTAGAATAGGTGTTCGAATGTATAGAGGAGAAGAGTTCGAATTTATAGAGACTTTATACGTTAGACATATAATTAAAAGTTATATCGGAAGTATAATAAATTTTCGAATTTATAGAGTAGAAGAATTCGAATTTATAAGAAATACATATTAAAAAAAAATCTATTAGAAGTAGAATAGGTGTTTGTGAATTGTAAGACATGTATAATTAAAAAATTTATTGGAAGTAAAATAGGAGTACGAATTTATATAAGTGTTTTTTCAACGAGAGAGCGGTACATTAGAAATGAGTATTTTAATAAGAAAATTAATATATGAGAAAAGTATTCAATGTATAAAATTTGCGATTTCGATCTTAACAAGGAAAATATGTTTAACGGGAGGACGGCTTATTAGGGAGAAATGACTGATTATTGTAATTTTATAAATAGAGTTTTTCTAAAAAACATTATAACGCCGTCGCGAAGCGCGGCTTTATCAACTAGTATATATATATATAAAGGAGGATACGCGGGAGGTTAGGTGGCGCCTCTAAGATCGTTAAAATCTAATTTTCTAATTTTTTAAGAGTTTTAGAATTTTCAATACTAAAAAATTAAAAAATATCCTTTAACATATTATAAGTAGAATAGGAGTTCGAATTTATAAAGTAGAAGAGTTCGAATTTATAAATCTTACAATCAATATAACTATAGCCTACACCATGTTGGATGTTTTGAACGACAGCAGCTATACTTGGATGATAAGAGTACGAATGTATAGAATGTGAGAACCTATCAATCCAAATACCGAAGAACTGATCAGTCGACATGATTTTGATCGATGAAAAGGTTAATAAATCAACATACTCATAACTTATTAGTTTGTCAAATTGTATGATGTTATTAACTTTTCTAAGATATGTTGTATGACATAAAAATTTGATCCATGCTACGATCCCAAAGATTCTGGTCTCTCGGTTCAAAGATCTTTTAGAAGAAGGCTCCGTATACAACATCAAAAATCTGAAAGTTGTTTCAATTACAGGGAAATATAGACCAGTATCGGATGAGTCTAAATTGCTCTTCATACGCATAACGTCACCTAAGAGATTGGAAGAAGACATCGTCAACATATCGCTGCACGGATTTCAGTTCATATGTCCGGCTATGATTGATGCACGTATTAATGATACTAACATACTCTCAGGTATTTTGATGCACTAATATATTAGAGTAATATATAAGTAATACTATTATATAAGTTAAAATTCAAACTATAATGTTCTAATATTATCTTTTCTAATAATACTATATAAATATAAGTAATATTACATGTTTATATTGATTTTTATCGATATAATTTTTTTCATATATATATGGCAATTGTATCGTTCCAAGAAATTAAAAAATCAAACTATATAAACAAAAAGAATATGTAAATAATTTATAATATTATCTACCCAAATGCAAATTTTACAGAATATATTTTATTTGATAATTTATATAATTTTGTAGATATTTATTTCATAAATTTTGTTCTAATATTCTTTTTCTTTAAAAAATATACTTTAACTAGTAACCTAGTTATGTATATAAAAATGAGTTGAAGTGATTGATTTTTTGTTGAGCCAAATCCTCTTATTTTGAGATACAGCTATACAGGTAAAGAAAGAATGAAAATTAAATATAAATTGTATTTAATTAAATCTGTTTAAAAATTTTAATTTACTAAAATAGGGAAGGGGGGAAGGGCGTATAAAGAGGGGAGGTTTGTTAAGGAGTTGTGAAGGGAACAATGACCAATACACGGTCCGATTCTACCGTACAAAACATGCACATGGCGCTCCATTTTTTGCTCTATTTCCACTCAGAAAGGTACATATTTCTATAATTGGATATCAATATTATCTAGTGTAAGTATGTGTTTGTGTGTATTTTTCCCAGACTGCGTGTCGTTGAGAGCGTAAGGATCGTGATGTGTTTCGAGCAAGCTAAAACACACATTTCTTTAAAATTGTGGAGAATGTAATTAAAGAATTAACCTAGGATATTTACTCATTTTAATTGGTGTATTAATGTTGCTGTTAAAGATGTGGCTGATATGATTTTGAAATTTCGACATTTATCTATATTCTTTAAATTGAGCTCGATGGAAAAAGTACCGGAGTTTTGATTTTAAATTCAGTCGAAAGAGAGCTATGGGAAGTGGCATCATTATTCTTTCCCAGCTATGTTGTTATCCTTGCTGAGTAAGCGATCATTAGACGTTGATTCCAGGTATAGTTATTTGCACCATTTTCTTTTTCGCGATGTGAATTATATTGTTTCTCTCGCTTATAAACTCATAGATCATGTATTTTAATGTGTTCCGTTTGGGGGTTCATATTGACATGAGAAAACATGCTTTTAACAGGGATTCCTATGGGTTTAATTTGAGACCTCAGCACCTTCAGAGGTACCAAGAGTATTCTATTATCTATAAGGTATGTTTTTTTTTCTATGGTTTATTTATTCCATATTTTTTACTAGCCAGCGACAGCGTAAACCTATTTGTAAGGAGGACATTTTCTCGAAGCATTTAAATAATAAACAGAATCATTAAGATAAAGTGGATTTCCAATATATGGAAACAGTCTCCCTTGAACCAAAGGACACACATCAACTAACAAATTGATTGGAAATCCCTTATAGGCTTCTAGCACTTCCATATATAAGTAGGATACAGTGAATCGATGCATACTTGGCCGGGATTAGTCATCTTTGGACTTCATTTAAAGTATCAGATTAATTTATAAATTTCATCTGTCAACTGTACATGAGTTAATCTACTGCCAGCCTAGGCAGATTGTGCTTACGTTTTAAATATTTGTCATGTAACTGAACTAATCTTTGCAATGCTGTATGTCAAACTGCAATCTGCTAGTACGAAGAGTATGGCTGCCTAGTAAATTATGGCCATGAGTTCTAGTTCTATAAGAAAAATTGTTATCTGCATTTTAATGTTTATCTCAATATAAGCCTGTCAGTTTAACGAAATATCAGACTCGCATTGTGTTACTGGATTTGGTCACATAAAGTTAAGGGCACCGACTGAGGCACCTAGATAAATGAGTTAGTAGACATCTATTGAGCTTTGGCGTCACTCGGTTGTTGCAGAATATTCTTATCCATTTAGCAAGCCTGATGACTAATTGTTTGATATAGCATAAAAATCGCGAGGGATGTCTTATGTATTAAGCTTTGAATTTTTAAGTTACCAAAACAAGAGGAAGAAAGAGACACAATATTAGTATATAACTAAGCATCTCTATCCTCTAAATGAAATGAAAGCTTATGTTGTCAAGAGGCATTAAATTGCTAGTAGACATTCCCTTTGTTTTATACGCCAGCCTCTCGCAACGGCTTGTGTGTAGAAACATTTCAGACCAAAAAAAACCGTACATAATTTAGGTTGTAATTTTAATCTAATCGGTTTAATCTCTTTGATTGTTATAGAAGAAGATTGTGAACAATGTAGAATGTGAGTTATCAATCCATTGAAGCTATGCTATATTCAATACATTTTAAATACATGGACATCCATATAGTATTTACTGTTATATTTATTTTTTAATCGTGTTATTCGTTGTATATATCAGATAGTATATTGCTTTGATGCTCCCAAGTCATCACATATTGTTATGCATAACAAAATCCCCTTATTTTACAGTAATGACCTAGGATTTGCATAGTCGAACCCTGAATTTGAACATTATAGTAATTACTGAGGATTTTTAAAGTAAGTTGTTATGGGCCAACTAAATTTTGTATGATAATGGATTTAGAAAGAAGAAGAGGAGAGAGCAGATAAGTGGAAGCGCTTTCTTGAACAAGCTCAATCACGTGCTGATTGCGAGAACGAAAAAACATCATCGCATGCTGAACCAACAGAGAAGAACCTTGGGCCTTTCCTGGACGTGACTCAGGGAGGGGAAGATTTAAATGAAGAGAAATCTGTCTTTGATGTACAGAGAGAAGATGATGCAAACAAGGAGGAGCCAACAAAGAAAAATAAATCTCCTGTACAAAAATGGGCTCAGGTTAGACCATCACTTGACGTCATTGAGAGTATGGTGAGTACTACCACCCATCATCTTACATCAACTGAAGAGATGAGACCCTCAAACCAGGAATTCGATGAGGATACCGAAGAAGTGTTTCATGATACTTTGGTAAATGATGGCATCTGCACCCCTGAAACAGAGCATGATGTCATCAGCCCAGAAAGTTTTGCAATATGGAATAAAGAACTAGAGGTCCTTGTTCAGGGAGGAGTTCCAAGGAATATCAGGGGAGAGGTGCCTTTAAACACTTTCAAGCCAATTTCATGTAATTTAGATATTGTCATCTTTTATGAGGTTGAAACCAATTTTCCATTTGCAGGTATGGCAGGCCTTTGTTGGTGCACGGAAGCGCCGGGCGGATAGTTACTACCAGAATTTGCTGGATAAAGAGATTGAAGCAGGCCAAGAGCAGAATAAATCTCAATCTTCTGAGAAATTGAGAAAGCAGATTGAGAAGGTCATTAGGCATGGGCCTTGGACTTTATCCTTCAATATATTTCATTTGTAGGTGCTACTTCTTTTACTTCCAAGCGTAGTATGGTTTTCACCTTTGACTGATTAAATGTTTTTACTTATATAGGATTTACCTAGAACTTTTCCTGGTCATCCTGCATTAGATGAAGGAGGTCGAAATTCCTTGAGGCGTGTCCTTATAGCTTATTCTCGGCATAACCCCCGTGTAGGCTATTGTCAGGTAACTGCGTTATACATAAGTTACATCATTGGCACACACTTCTTTTCTGCAATATTAAAAAGCAGCATTAAATATGAAAATCATTTTAAGATGGATAGGGGGCACAAAATTAGAAAATCTTAATCCAAGTGAGAGACCTAAAAATATGTATTTGATTTAAAGAAGATAATTATATTTAAACAATGGAAAATAATGTAGGAACCAAATGACAGAATTTGTGAGCAAGGGCAAGTAAAGAAAGAAAAACCTGAGAAAATTCTTTATATAAAATGGAGGCAAGTAGTAAATAGTACCGGTCAGGGAAACAGTTAGTTATATATTACAATGAATTTGAAAATCCCGCTAACTGGGAAGTGGATATTGGCAGAACCGTTTAAAAAGTAACTGCCAGCTCTAGGGACTTCTAATATAGAGGTATTGATGCAGGACAAGAAGGAAAAGAAGGATAATGGAATAAAAACAATATAAAATGATAGCTAATTGTGGATTAACCATAGAAAACCCACGCCCTAAGGTTATCTAATTGCAGAAGAACCACTACCTTTAGGTTTTCCCAACCGCAGAGACGAGTTTGTTAGGATCGCAACCAATAACAAGAGAGAACCAATTCTTAATTTAATAACAACCAAAGTCTTTTTAAATGAAATATTACATCTCCTTATATTGGAGTAAATACCTAAACTCATGACACAGCGTTCAAAGAAAATTTAGGATAGATAAATCGTAACTTCGAAACCAATATATTGTATTTCCAAAATTTTGAATAGCCTCCATCATAATATAGTACGGCATTGTATATATATATATATATATATAGAGTCTTACTCCATTAAGAATCCAACTATTGTGAGATATGAGATCTAATCCTAACCACCCACTTGTATATTTCATCTTCATCTTCCACCATTCATAATTATCCACATCCTCACTACCTTCTTCCTACTTCAACAACCACCTCCATCCACCGCCTTCCACCACCTCCGGCCACCATCTCGGGCAACCATCTCCGGCTACCACCAACAAATCACCACCATATTAAAATCACCAAAATTAATCAAAAATTATCACAATTAAACAAAAACCTCCACAACTAAACCACAACCATCACGTAGCCATTACCACCTACAAATCACCAATATCACCCCGAAATCAGCAGATTTAACAAAAAACACCATAGTGAAACTAAAAATCACTACTTTTTAATCACTACACTGTCATATTTCTGGCCATAACTTCTGAACACTACCTCCTCCCACCACCAACAGATCACTAAAATCATAGAAGAATCACCAGAGTCAAACAAAAAACATCACAGTGAAACAAAAATCACCAAAACCACAACTAATCACAGCCCATGTCTCCTGCCTCTTAATTTCATCTTCTCAGGCAACGAGTCACCTTTTCCGACGACCATCCATTAATTTACTTCACTATTGTCCCCTCTTTCTCATATTTTCCTTTAGATCTACACTTTTCTTTATGATTTCATCCCCCTCTCTCTACACATTGATCTTTCCGGCAACGAGTACACCTCTCTCATCTCTAACTCCATTGTATCCATCCGAACCACCGCATCACGAATGACAACAAACCTGCACTTTCGTCGTCATCTAGTGATACAAATTTCAAGTGCGTTTAATGGAAATGGTGGATGCGAGAGATGGAGAAAGATCTCTAATGTGAGAGGACACCAGCGATGTTGACGCTGAAAAACGATTTCGACAATTATAACAAGAGTGATGGTGGAGAAAAGGGAGAGAAATGGAGATGACCGGGGAGATAGGTGGATGATGAGAAGATAATGAATGTGTGGTTATGATTAAATGTAAGTATAAAAAATTAAGGGCTGAGATTAGAATCTCATATCTCACACTTATTAAGGATTCTCATGTGAGCAAAAGCCTATATATATATATATATAGGCAAGTGATCAAATAGAAACCAAAATTAAAATAGAAACTAGAAACTAATTTAAGCCCTTAGATCAATTTAATTTAATGGCCCCCTAGAGGCACCACACACAATTAAAATACACCCTCCCATACACAACCCCACCTACTCCCCTCCGTTTCAAATTTGATTTTTCCCGTTAATCGATGAACTTTTTTTATATATACAAACCCTATTACCTTAAGTGGGCTTTTAAAAGCCTTACAAGATATTTAAAAATTAACTAAAACTAAATTATAAGGTCCAAAACAACTAAAACTAATATAAATTTCGTCATGCCCAGTTCAAGGCCTTGAAATTTGCCCTAACTCAGATCAAGACCTTGTAATCTGGTTCAGGGCCTTTCGACTTCAATTCAAGGCCTTGTAATCTGGTTCAAGGCCTTGCATTTTTGTGCTACTGCCTCAAGATTTCTCATCATTCGCCTCCACTTGCGAAAAACTTGATCTCGAGTTTTTCTGAAACTCTAGATACATTGGCTCATCAAAATAGTGAAGAAGTGACAAGTCTGCAACATTAAAAGTATTAGAGATATTCATGCTTTTGGGAAGATTAACAACATAGGCATTGTCATTCATCCTTCACGCTACTGTGAAGGGACCATACTTTCGTGGCTGCAACTTACAATATGTTCTTATCGGAAACCTCTCTCACCTCAAAAACACCATGACCAAGTCACCTTCAGAGAAAAAACATGATGACGCCTATGTTTGTGTGCCGCTTTCTTGTATTTCTGTTTAGTATCCTCTTAACTTCTTCCTGGACCTCTTGGTGAACTTCCACAACCTGTTC
Organism: Heracleum sosnowskyi; assembly: GCA_030848705.1. Taxonomy (NCBI): domain Eukaryota; kingdom Viridiplantae; phylum Streptophyta; class Magnoliopsida; order Apiales; family Apiaceae; genus Heracleum; species Heracleum sosnowskyi. The sequence continues at coordinate 30,371,881 of CM061237.1, forward strand.
TGCCATATTAGATTTTGCTACATTGCTAGACATCCCTTTTGGTAACTGGATCAAGTCTTAAGTGTGTTGAGGAGACTTTGTGTAGACAATGGAGAATGGTGACTTTCCGTGACACTATGAACAACATTATTATAGGCGAACTCTGCTTGATAATGCCACATCCCAATGCTTTGGCTTGTCCCCACAAATACAACGAACTAGATTTCTCAAAGTTCGGTTGACCACCGCTGTCTTAAAGTTTGTTTGTGGATGTGCAGTGCTACTATACTATAATAATGAAGAATCGAAAAACTTTCTTAACCAAAGTTCGGTTGACCACCTCTGTCTGACCATTTGTTTGTGGATGTGCAGTGCTACAATACTGTAGTGAAGAATCGAAAAACTTCCATAATGTTTGCCAAAAATGCACAAGAAATTTACTGTCCCTATCAGACATGGTAATTCTAGGCACCCCATAAAGACGAACTACTTCTTTGAAAAAAGTTTAGCCACTGCCATTGCATCAAAAGTCTTTCTACAAGGTATAAAATGAGCCATTGTTGAAAACCTGTTGACTACATCAAACACGAAATCCATCCCCCTCTGTGTTCGAGGTAAACCTACCACAAAATCCATAGACAAATCCTCCCAAATATTTTCAGAATCAGGTAAAGTCATGTATTTTGAGACTTCCCTTTGGAAGTTTGACAAATATAACAAATTTGCACATACTTTGTAACATCTCGGAGTAAATGTGGCTAAAAGAAACATTCACGAACTGCTGCAACAGTTTTCTCTCTCCCAAGATGGCCAGCAAGCCCTCCACCATGCAAATCCCAAATGACCTTTTCTCGTAATAATGTCTCATACTGATGTCCGAGGAAGCCATAGTTGATTGCCATGCATTAAAAATCCATCATGAATATAAAAGTTACGTGAAGGTTACCCATTAATACAACTCTCCCAAATATTCCCGAAGTCTTCATCACTCATATAGCAATCTTTTAAAAATTCAAACCCAACAACTTCATTTTGCAATGTGACCAACAAAGTTGCTCGACGACTAAGGGCATCAGCCACAATATTCCGAACCCCAGACTTATGTTGTAGCCAGAAAAAAAAAAGCTCTGCAAAAACTGACACCCTCGCATGCATGTCTTTGCTAATCCGTTTTTGACTGTTCAAATATTTTAAAGCCTCGTAATCAGAATAAAGAATAAATTCTTTACCAACAAGATAATGCTCCCGTATTTACGAAGCCCACACAACGAAATAGAATTCATTGTCATATGTACTCCACCTTTGCCTCGCATCATTGAGCTTCTCACTAAAATAACATACAGGCTTGCGCTCTTGGGACATAATAACACCGACCCCCACACCACTAACATCACAATCAACCTCAAACAACTTTTCAAAGTTGAGTACGCTTTAAAATAGCAAAGCTATTATCTGCCTCGTCACCCCAGTTAAACTTCCCTTTCTTCATACCTACTATAACAGGTGATGTTATAGTGCTAAAATCCTTTATGAAGCGCCTATAAAAAATTGCAAGCCCATAAAAACTACGAACCTCTGAAACTATTCTAGGAGTAGACCAATCCCAAAATGCTTCTACTTTGGTGTCATCTGCCTGAATTCCATCAGCAGTTCAGCACCCACAATATATCCCAAGAATAACAATTTATTGGTCATGAAATTGCAATTTCTAAGATTAACATACAACTTAGACTCCCGCAATGCTGTTAAAACCTCTTGCAACTGTGACACGTGCTCTTCTTCTATTTGACTATAGATCAGAATATCATCAAATTAAACTACCACCAACTTACCAATAAATGGTTTTAGTAACCGATGTGTTAGTCGCATAAAAGTGCTCGGGGCATTAGAAAGTCCAAAAGGCAGCATCAACCACCCAAATAATCCTTCTTTTGTTTTGAATGCAGTCTTCCATTCATCTCCTGGCCTGATTCTAATCTGATGGTACCATTCTTAAAACTAGCTTAGTAAATTATTTAGACTCGTATAATCTGTCCAACATATCATCAAGTCTCGGAATTGGAAATTTATATCCCACAGTATTTTTATTGGTGGCACGACTATTCACACACATCGTCCAAGTTCCATCTTGCTTTGGTGTGAATAGGGCGGGTACAATACACGGACTTAAGCTCTCTTGGATATGTCCCTTATGCAACAATTCCTCCACCTTTTCTTTCAAAATCTCACTCTCTTTGGGACACATTTGATAATGTGGGAGATTAGGTAAACTAGCACTAGGATTCAAGTTAATACACTGAATATTGCTCATAGGTGGTAACCCTTCAGGAACTTTTTCGGGCATCACCTCTTTGAATCCAGAAATCAACGGCCTTAACAATTCTGGAATTTTCCACACTTCATCACCACCAGAAATTACTTTTTTTATACTAAAGCAAAAAAATGTCTTGTCTCCTTTGCTTTTGTTTCAAAATCACGACTTAAAGTAAGAAAATTCTTTTGCTTTGACGAGTTCCCTTTTTGTTGTATCAATAGCAAGCTGAACTTCACTCCACATTTCTTCAAACTATATTGATTACTTTTCTCAAGTTTAGCATCCACATCATACTGCCCCCGTTAAGGTATTCACCGCTGGCACTCCAATCCTCTCCCGGATAAATGGTTTTAGACCGTCCAAATAACGAGCGACTTGTTGCCCTTGCATTTCCTACAAATTATTACGCTCTACCAACTGCATAAATTCTGCTCTATACTCTTGGACTGCCTTAGCACCCTGTTGACGCCTTGAAACTGTCGGAAAAGAATTTGTTCATAATATGAGGGCAAGAAATCTCTCATTAACATCTGATCTGACTCCATGTACGAATACGATTCTTTCCCTTTCTTTTTTTGGGTCATTTTCTTTCTATCCCACCAAGCCGAAGCACCACCCTTTAATCTACAAGCAACTAAACGAACTTGCTTATCCATTGGCGTCTCCATATTCAAAGAACCTATCAATTTCAGCAATCCAATCAAGAAACTCCTCCATTCCCAGGCCTTCATTAAATCTAGGAACATCAATTTTTAATTTGAAGTCGTATCCCTCTCGATTATCAAACCTTCGACCATACCCACCATGGTGACCACCCCGACGTCTCCAACCATACATGTTATTAATCAGTTCAACCTCAAACTCTTCTTCCTCGTCACTTGAAGAATCTTCAAATTGAACTTCTGGCCTACGAACAGAAACACGCCAATTAATAGGGTCACCATGAGCCATATTGGTTCTTGGCTTTGTGCCGTCTTCCATCTTTGTTGTTTCGATTCCCATCAATACTGAGAGCCTCCGACCAATCGTTCATCTCGTTAAATTGTTCTTCGATGTGACCCATTAACTTACGATAGGATTGCTCGAAGTATCCCTGCATGCGTTGCTCCAATAGTTGCAACACCTCGTCCCCGAGATTTGGGGCTCTAGTTCTCTGATCATCGTCATGAGAACCACTTCTCTTACTGTTTGGCATCCAACTCTGATGGATGCTACCTGACACAGCGTTTCAATGAGAATTTAGGATAGATAAACCCTAATGGCAGAACCAATATATTGTATTTCCAAAGTTTTGAATAGCCTCTATCATAATATGATACAACATGTATATATACGCCTAACAAACCCTATTACATTAAGTGGGGTTTAGAAGCCTTCAAGATATTTAAAAATTAATAAAAAATGAATTAAAAGGTCCAAAACAACTGTAACTAATATATTTTTTGTCATGCCCAATTTGGTAACGGGTTCAAGGCATTGAAAGTTGCTGCAACTTCAGATCAAGACCTCAAGACCCTGTAATCTGGTTTTGGGCCTTCTGACTTCAATTTAAGCCCTTGCAATTTTCTGCTACTGCCACAAGATTTTTCATCATCTCAGCCACCACGTAAAACCCTTATAATAATTGTAACAAAATCTTTTACTATTCTACTATTATAATCTAGAATGTTTCTAATTGTCTATCTATCACTTAAAATTAATAACTAATAAATTACAATCAAATCTATCCTTAATTAATGACATAAAGTAAATACAAATTAGTATTTTAATTTCTCGTTCTGAATCAGGTATTTTTATATCAATTGAGTTATATTTACGATATCGAAAAAGCACAATAGTTGAAATTTGAATTTGGTAGTTTCTGTCAAACTGGGTTACAAGGATTAACTGTAATTCTATGTAATTCCAATATTCTATACTAGGTCTTAATCCTCCTTGCACAGACCACAATGGTCACAACTTATCACTTTTCTTATTAGTAAACGAAATAAAGAAAATGTCACATTCTTAAGAAAAATATATTCTGTAGAATGGCAATTATCACCTTAAGTTCATAGAACTTATCAACGTAATTAACCATTTTATGTTGATTTCTTCTACTCGAATGTAATCTTTACTTCACAAAAAAAAATGTTTGTGTATGAAACTATTTTTTTTCACGTCTTATATATATTTACGGCAACTACTGTTGAAACGATTTATCTCTTAAAATCTCAAATTTAAACATGGAACATGTACCTGTTGTTGTTGTTAAATAACCTTGGATATATGTTTTGCATGAACTAGTTAGTAACTGCCGCACCATGGATTCTGAATTGTGCAGTACACCTTGCCACAATTGATTTATATATATATAAAAAAAATTTCCTTCAAAATTTGTTATCTATGCAGGGAATGAATTTCTTTGCTGGTTTATTATTACTTATGATGCCCGAGGAGAATGCCTTTTGGTAAGTCTATTCTATTTAATTCAAAATTTCCAAGAAGATTTTGACATACACATTAGGTTGAGCATGTTTTGTTGTGGATACGCTACATATTTCTTAATGTACTAGATTTTCAAGTATAGGGGGGGGGGGATGAGATTATGAACACATTATGAAGCAGGGAGAAATTCTCAAGCATGTTAAATTTGTTGGCACTCATTTATGACACTGTATGATGTTTTCTTACAACTTTGTTGTTTGTCATCGCATTTACTTCGTACATCCTGTTACTAGTGCTGAGCAAGAATTTCCGAACCGACCTAAACTGTCCGATCCAAACTGTCCAAACCGATTTTTACGGCTTACTAACGGTTTGATTTGGTAACGGTTTGATATTTTAAAAACCGAATTTTTTCGGTTTGGTTTTGGTTTTTACCTTCAAACTGACCGAAATAACCGAACCAAACCGTAATTTCAAATTGAAACCCTAATATATATATGTGGATGTGTGTGTCAATCATGTACAATTAATTTTTAACTAGAACTTACAAACTATGTTTAAGTCTAAACATATAAAATGCACCGTCATAAAAAAATTAAAAATAATTATGCATTCTCTTTTATGATATTAATTTTTATCTATGTACTAAATTTTCATCCATTTATTTTTATTCATCAAAAGTACAAGAGTCATATTTTTTTCCACCTGATTATTTCTTTTTTTATTTGCTAAGTTCATATTTTCTTTATATCCTTTTGAAAAAAGACTAAAATAGAAAAGATTGATTTATAATATAATTCGAAACTTTCAATTTCTTTTATTCTTTCAAGTTAAAGTTTAATTTGATTTTTTATTTGTTGCATAGAGAAAAATCGGTTTAAACTGAAACCAATCTGAACCGAACCGTTATAAACGGATTGGTTTGGTTTGGTTTTTTTATATGACGGTTTGGTTTTGAATTTATTTAAACCGAAAATTTCGGTTTGGTTCGGTTTGGATCCTAAAAACCGCCCAAACCGACCGATGCTCACCCCTACCTGTTACTATGTAATGAGGTTATATCTTCTTAAGTCATTCTTGTGGGACTATATATCTATAATTTTGAATAATGTTTCTTGCAACTTTTTACCCAAATTAGTTTAATTTTAGGACTGTTGGAGTGATGTAGAGGTTTCTTGATGCAAAGAGATATGGAAAAAAATATTCAAGAAAGAAAAAGAAGGTTCCAGAAAATGATCAAGTTCAGTGAACATTCACATTCATGAATAAGTTGCTTGTATGGAGTCATTAATATTTGTTTTAGAAGTCTAGAAGTTTCTTAGGAATTCAAAGTCCCCTAGAATTAAGTACATCGAATGTTATCTAGCTAGAATCTTCCTAAGAACCTATAAATAATTGTAATCAGATTTGTTGAAGGCGGAGTTGAATGAATTAAGTTTTATTACTTCTTGGTTTCTTGGTTGTGAGACCTAAGTTTTATTACTTTCTTGGGTGTGAGGCCTAAGCAATCTAGGTGTGAGGCCTAGTTTATTTTCCCTTTCTGTCCATAAAATCAGTTCATCTTCACTCATTGTTCTGTTACTCAGTTCTGAGTTGTGTGTCTAAAAGTTCTAAGCGCTGAATATAAAATCCTGCATCATTTCTCAAGCACCAGGGTGTTATTAGACCCTAGTATTGATATTTTTTATCAGGGAAAAACAAAGTTTAGATCATTTGAGATATGTATGGGTGTAATACTATAGTCCCACATTAAACCATACGCGATAATTTGTTTATTTCATTAGGTCAAATACTACTAGCAATTGCACCAACAAATCATGATCTTTTGGGAACCTATGGAAGACTTGTAAATTACCTAAGTTATTCCATTTGGGCCAGTGTACATTGCCTTATTTCGAATTCGGGATTGGGATAGACCCGATATTTGACTCAAGTTGTCACATATGGTATCAAAGCCGACTCTTAATATCTCACAAAGGTAGAAGTCTGGAGGTGGGCACTTGAAGCCAATCAGGATAATTCTGTAATGACTAAAGAGGTAGGATTTGAGCCAATGGGGCATATGTTTAGGCTTGATGAGGATGTCAAGAGTTTAAGTAACGAAGTTTGTTACCCCATTACCATATCGAGGCATGGCGCAATTTGTTCAGTGTATAAAGTCAAACACCAACAAAGCATGATTTTTTGGGACATGTAGTGGACTTGTGGATTACCCAAGTTGTTGCATTTGGGACAGTGTAATTTATGCTTATTTGTGATTCGAATTAGAGATTGACCCGATTTCAAAAAAGACTTGGTCAGAAGTAGGGCTGTCAAATGGATAATTCGGATACAGATATCCGAATCCGAAAATCTGAATCCGTATCCGAATTCAAAAATATTTAAATAATATTATCCGAATCCGACAAATATTATCTGGATTCGGATAATATCAGTCAGATTTTTTTAATTTTTAAATTGAATTTTAATTCAAAAAAATTGAAAAAATTGTAAAATATAATATTTTTAAACTGAGTAAAAGTTAAATTTATTTAAGTGTATTTTATCGTTTCCAAAAATTACTTTTATGTATTTTAATTAATTTTGATTTCTTTAAAATATTAAATTTATTGTAATATTTTCATATATATGTCTATAATATATTTATAATTTCCTTTATCTTATATAAATATATTATTAAATTATATAAGATATATATGTATATATATATATATACTATAAACCTAATAAATTAAATTCCAATATATATATAATTATATATATTATTTATTTATCATTTTTATTTAATTTCGGATTCGGATATTATCGGATGCGGATAGACCTATATCCATATGCGTATTCGAAATTGTCGAATACGGATATGGATAATATCCGTTTAATTTCGATTACGGATAATATCCGCTTAATTTTGAAAACGAATTCAGATATTTCGAACGGATATCGGATTTTCCGAATCTTTTTGACAACCCTATTTAGAAGTATTAACTAAATTTCTGAGGTGGTGTCACATTATAAATAATGGATGGGTGGTTTAAAGTTTGGTAAGCAATATTATAGTAGTTAGGTAAAAGTGTATAAAGTTGTGCCTACCCAATTACTAGGGGTGATGGAAAATGAAAGTCAATATAGTTCTTATTTGATTGTTGCTCTAACGTCCTACTCAACCAAGACCCTGAAAATTGCTAAATGCTAAACTAAGATCAAAGCACTTTCAACGATTTTTTCGATTATCGAGGATTAATTAGTAGTACTAAATTCGTTGTATCTTAATAATATACCTTAAAAAGTTTATTGTGAATCATAACTCAAATGTCAAATATAATTATCTCAGGCACAAGTTTATAGCATAAACATGTAAATGTTAATTTAATTGTTTTTTTTGCTAATTGAATACTTAAAGTTGGTTTAATTATTTAATTATATGAATGAACTTTAAAATGAATATATAAATTAGCGAAGTTCCTTTGAAATTAAAAATAATATAGCAAATATATTAATAGGGTTAGATTCAAATTATAACTTTGTTTTGATTTGAAACTTAAAACAATTATCAGCCTTAAATGTGTATTAAACCAACAAATTATATTAATTTTTTAATTGTTATGTTGTAGTAAATGATAAGTTGTCCCTTTTCTTTGTAAATTATAAAATATGTTGTCCTGCAACAAGACATCTTATTTTTTTAATTATTTACGTACTTAAAAAAAAATCTAACATGACTATATATTTCTTGCTTCTTAATGGTTCCAATGATCTGCTAAATTCTTACTATACACCAATATGTCATCAAAGAAGATAAGCACACATTTTCTAAATAAAATCCAAAAACAGTATTCATCCAACTTTGAAAAGAAATAGGTGCATTTGTCAGACCAAAGGGCATGAACAAGTAAGCGGTTTTAAATACCTCCTCTGAGTTGATGGCAACCAGCTTTTAAACCCAATCTGCTAAACATTAAGCACCAGTTAACTCATAGTTCCTTAATGACAAAGAAATGGATATTTGTCCTTGACAGTTTTTCTATTGAACTTCCTATGATCAATACACAGCCTCCAAGTTCTATCTTTCTTGTCTACTACCATTACTGGTGAGCAAAAGGACTACTATTGTCTTGGATTATGTCTTTATCAAGCGCTTCTTGCATACACTGCTCAATAATGTCTCTTTGTTAAGATGAAACCTACAAGGCCTTATGTTAATAGTCCTTACATTAGAACTCCCCTAAGGGGAGGCAGTTCAATAGGTCCCTCAAAAAACTGTAGCATACTGATTCTTCAGTTTTTCCAACTCATGCCAATGATGCTGCACACTTTCGTTTATTACTGAAATTAAGTTGAAGTTTTTATTAAAGAGAGCTCCTTCACTTGAATAAAAAAAAATTGTGTTGCATTATTTAACACTTCGTAGATGGATGCTTCTCGAGTACCTTTAACTTCTGAGATGGGTTTCCCATTAATGTCTTTATGCGCAAACTCCATCTCTAATTTCCTGAAATCCTAGGTCCAAGTGCTCAACCATTGAAAACCAAGGACCATCGTAGCTCCCAAGTGGAATTAACATGCTATCCACATCAAACTCATTGTCATTCATCTACCACAAAAATTCTTTACAGAATCGGGTACATGGCATGTGATTCCTGTCAGCCACTATTATGGCCAAAGAACTGATTGATTCCAACTTGCACTTCAACTCTTTGGTCAAATTTACATCAACAAAATAAAGAATACTCCCTGAATTTACATATTCTGAACACTCCAGACTTATGTTGTAGCCGGAAAGGAAATTTCTGCAAAAACTTACATCTTCGCATGCATGTCTTTGATAATCAGTTTTTGACTGTTCAAATATTTTAAAGCCTCGTAATCAGAATAAAGAATAAATTCTTTACCAACAAGATAATGCTCCCATATTTACGAAGCCCGCACAACAAAATAGAATTCTTTGTCATATGTACTTCACCTTGCCTCGCATCATTGAGCTTGTCACTAAAATAACAAACAGGATTGCGCTTTTGGGACAAAATAATATTGACCCCTACATCGCTAGCATCACAATCAACCTCAAACAACTTTTAAAGTTAGGTAAAGCCAAAACAGGTGTAGTACATAATTTCTTCTTTAAAATAACAAAGCTATTATCTGCCTTGTCACCCCAGTTAACCTTCCCTTTCTTCATACCTACTATAATAGGTGTTGTTATAGTGCTAAAATCCTTTATGAAGCGCCTGTAGAAAGTTGCAAGCCCATAAAACTACGAACCTCTGAAATTGTTCTAGGAGTAGGCCAATCCCGAAATGCTTTTAGTTTGGTGTCATCTACTTGAATTCCATCAGCGCCCACAATATATCCCAAGAATAACAATTTATTGGTCATGAAATTGCACTTTCTAAGATTAAAATACAACTTAGACTCCCGCAATGCTGTTAAAACCTCTCGCAATTGTGACACATGCTCTTCTTATGTTCGACTATAGATCAGAATATCATCAAATTAAACTACCACTAATTTACCAATAAATGGTTTTAGTACATGATGGTTTAGCCACGTGAAAGCGCTCGGGGCATTAGAAAGTCTAAAAGCACTAACCACCCAAATAACCCTTCTTTTGTTTTTAACGCAATCTCCCATTCATCTCCTCGCCTAATTCTAATCTAATGGTACCCATTCCTCAAATCTAGCTTAGTAAATTATTTAGGCCCGTATAATTTGTCCAACATTTCATCAAGTCTCGGAAATAGAAATTTATATCTCACGATAAATTTATTGATGGCACGACTATCCACACACATCCTCCAAGTTCCATCTTTCTTTGGTGTAAATAAGGCGGGTACCCTTACAGTACACGGACTTGAGCTCTCTTGGATATGTCCCTTACGCAACAACTCCTCCATTTTTCTTTCAAAATCTCACTCTCTTTGGGTCTCATTCGAAAGTGTGGGAGATTAGGTATAGTAGCACCAGGAATCAAGTCAATAGAATGCTGAATATCTCTCATTGGTGGTAACTCGTTAGGAACTTCTTCGAGCATCACCTCTTTGAATTTAGAAATCAATGGCCTTAACAATTTTGGAATTTTAAAATCTAGTATAGAGTTTAATAATATTGGATAAATAGATTGTTGTGAATATTATAGATTTAAAGTAATATGGTCATAGTCATAGAGGGGTTTATTTCACTTGTTTAATCATGGTAGATTAAATATTGAAAGGTAGATAAATATGTGTATATATATAAGCAAATGATCAAATAGAAACCAATATTAGAATAGATACTAGAAACCAGTGATTGGTTAGCGATCGATGTAGTTATAATTAGTGATAGTTAATTAATTCATTTATATATCTATAACGGTTGCACCCCTCATTTAGTGATTAGCCTATGAAATTTAGTGATCGCCTATAATTTAGTGATCAGTGATGTGTAATTTTGTGATAACCACCAAATTGTTAGTATACAATTTTTTTATATATTAAGTGATTGGTAGTATGTAATTTAGTGATCGTGACAGGTTTCTAGTTTTTGGTATAACACTGGTTTCTTTTAGTTTTTACTATTCAATGATATGCTGATATGTTGATTGGTCTCTTATATTCCTCAAGAAGAATATTATCATATAAGAATTTGATCTTCGAAGTACATTTTTGTTTAATACCTTGGTCATTGAATTATGAGATATATTTTTTAATGAATGTCCAGGACTTTTGTTGGTATTATTGACGATTACTTTGATGGCTACTTCTCACAAGAAATGATAGAATCCCAAGTGAGTGAATCTTGATTGCACTTCACTTTATTGAATGTAGTGCATATAATTGTTTTACCTACATGTAAATCACCATTTTAACCCCCATTTTTGGTCGTTGGTAGATATCAGATCTTAGAGTTAAAAATTGTATGCATTCTACCCTAAAGTCAATGTTGTCTTAGACTGAATATTAGTATTAGGTTTTATACAATGAAACTAATGGAGGGGAGGTGCCGAAGCACATGATAAATTGTTTAGCAATTTTTTGTAAGGACTAACGAACCAAGACCCAAATTAGAGGTAAAAATAATCATTTAACCTGATTTGTTTTAACCTTTCAATTCACCACAAGTATTTGTTGCATAAGAACCTTTAGGGGATATGTTGTATTATAGTATAGATGTATCCTTTTCTAAACTCTGTTTTTCTGCTTTATTAGGTGGATCAACTTGTTTTTGAGGACTTGATGCGTGAAATTTTTCCTAAATTGGGTAGGTAGGCTTTATGATATTTGCTCTTTGTATCTCTTCATATAACATTCCAATTTTATCGTTAGGGGAAAGTTAATTATTCAAAGTTATATATATAAATTATATACTGATGAAAGTGCAAACTACGAATTATCCAGCAACTACGAATTACACCTTGAACAATACAATTGATTAAGGTAAATACAACTCAACCTATAGACCCTCTAATATATCTCACGTATATAATATAATAGAGCTCGAGAGAATCAAAGTAAAGATATAGCAAAGTAAATTCTGAGTTGTTTTTGTTCTTGTTGCACTGATAAAAGGTACGAAAAATATGAACAAGAACCAGTATTTTAAAAACTTTATAGATAACGTTCAAAACTAAGCTAACAACTTGCAACGTTCGAATCCAATTCAATTGTTCAAATTAGTTAGAGTTGTTTGTAACGTTAATGTAAACTTTTGACAGAAGAAAGATGAAGAATAGAACGTTTGAAAATCGTTCCTTCTGAAAATATGGAGATAAAAACCGAATAGGAGAGTTTGAATAAAAAGATAGAGTTTTGAATTAAAACCAACTCCTATATTTTAGGAAAACAATTTACTAAGTCAAAAGAGTTTTGTTTAAGAGCTCTAATATATTTAATATACGTATTATATATTGTAGAGTCTTTACAAAACGTCTAACAGCTGTTCCTGGAATATCTCCACGTTTTTAGCACTTCTGCTTATCTTCTGGTAATTCTGGATAGACGAGTTTGGTTTGCTGTAATCCTGAAATCAATTAGCTTGTCAAATTGACATAATCCAGTATTTTCAGCACGCTGTTTGAATTAACTTGAATCTGCAAAACAAAGTTAGTCCAATACAAAATAGCATGCAGTTTATATAATCAAATAAGCACTCAGCTTGCCAATTGTTATCATAAAAACTAAATGAGTTTCACTTATATGGGTCGCAAATGGCCTGAAAATTTGTAAAGTAATTCATGATTCCCCGTTTCTCTAGATAAGAACTTATTAACAAAACGGTAAAAAAATATTACAAGAATGTTTAGACAAATTTAGCAATTTCTTTATCCCCGATTCCTAGTTCAGGACATCTTTCTTGTTAAAAAAATAGGAATACTAAGATAATTAGACATATAAGGTCACGTCCAATGATTTTTTTTTATTTTGCTAATTACCAATAGAAACTTTGTTAACATATGAACTTAGAAACGTTTTGGAAAACACTGAACATTAGTTGTATATGTGTTGAACCGGCACTTTTAAAACTAATTTTTAAACTATGACCCTTTGCTAAAGAAAATCCAACGGTATTTTAAAAAAGAAAAGTGAAGGCTTTCTATAAATCGGATTCGACACTTATGTAACTAAGATTCAACACAATTGTCGAATAAAAAAAAACAATGGAATTTCTGTAGATAACTGAAATTTTTGTATAGCAGTTTCAAGAAGCGTAACTAAGGTTCAGTAAATATTTATATTGAATCTTAATTATACATGTGTTGAGCCTTAGGTATTTGAATATTTTAATCCTTAAAAAGAAAATAACAATTGAACAAATAAAATATTAGCTTAATATTTATCTAACTTGATTTTAGAATGGTAAACCGCTGATTAATTGACATTGAATACATTTTATTAAACTCAAAAACATCATTTTATAAATATGCAAGGGTCTCGTTTGTTTCGTCAATTTTATAGTTACATAGGAACTTGAACTTCCCGGTAACTAATTTGTAATTATAGGTTCCAAGGTAATTGAAATGTTTGTGTTTGGTTTATTACTATGTATCTATATATTATATGATTAATTTTGGTAAGTAGTTAATGATTATATACTTGATAGCTATGTAACTTGTAGTGGCCATGGTGGACCTTGGTAACTAAGTTCCTATGTTTTGTGATAACTACCAAAACCTTGGAACTTGGAGTTACTTTGTCCAATTTAAATTACAACGAACCAAACACCGTAACCAATTTATAATCCAATGAATTTTGAGTTACGTAATTGGGTTACATCTAAACAAACGAGACCAAGGAAGATCAAGTGTTCAACACATATACAACTAAGGTTTAACAATCAAGATGTTCATAAAAGTGTCTCCTCAATTCGGCACAACCAAATTATTAAGGTTCAGTTAACTAGGTTACTATTTAAATGGGAACTAATATATGTTAGTGATGATTTAAAACATTTAAGTTAGGTTCCAAAAAATACTATACTACATTATTACAACCAAACTTAGGACCTTCATAGTTTTGATTAACTGGTTAACCCAATTTGTGGGTATCCAAGTTTTTTTTTAATATTATTATACATCTAATATCCTAAAGTTTTTTTTAATATTATTATACATCTAATATCATATAAAATATCATACCAAGTACCTGTTTACTTACATATCTCAGTTAATCACCTCTCAAGTTAATCACCGCTCAGACTCCTCCATATAATTATATTATATAAGTTTGAGAACATAAATTATGTATTATTTTTAAAAGATTTAGGATTCGAATACTATCACATAAAAAAATAATCTGTACTATATATTATTAAAGCCGAAACATTAAAATTTTGGTACTCGGGCGGTGGTAGTTTGGGTCGGAATTTATGTACTTTCATAACTCAAACATCAGAAACTAAATTTTAACCCATAATTGATTATCCTTTTTAGCTAAAACTTATCATCCTTTATATTTTTTAACTAAATTTTCTTTTTATTAAAAAAATTTCACGGGCAACATATATATTATTATAATTAAACTTTATCATTTAAAAATTTTAAGCCCCCAAAATTGATGTCCTAAAAATTTCAATAACATTTAAGTATTACTCTTACATCTCTCATCATCCATTAATCTTTATCCATATGTTCTTCCCAGTTATCTTCATCCTACTTCAACCACATCACCTACACGATGATAAAATTACCAAATTTTAACAAAATCACCATAATCAAACTACCACCACCTCCAGTCACCACGTCCGTCCTCCACCTCATATCACCACCTGCAAATCACTAATATTGTACATAAGTCATCAGATTTAAAGTGAAAATCACCACAATCAAACGAACATCACCACCACCATATATAAATCACCACTATTTACATAATCACCAACTAAAAATAACCAAAAAACTAAAATAATCAACAAAAAATCACCAGTATTTCAACCAAATCACAACCGACGACTTTTTCAAATCACCACCAGATCTGATGTACATATGTCCCAAAAACAAGACGAAAGTCGTCGAAATTTAGTCTAAAGCACTGTCGAGGATGGCCGGAGAAGAAATAGAGAGAGAGAGAGAGAGAGAGAGAGAGAGAGAGAGAGAGAGAGAGAGAGTCGCCAGAACTAATGGCGACGGCGAAGGTTAGTGGTGGGTCGTGGTCGGAGGTTGGTTTGGCTGGAAGTTATGGTGGGAGGAGTGAGGAGAAGAGTATGGTTAAGATCTAAAATGAGTGGTCCAAATTAAAAGTAGTTTAAAAAACGTGTGGCTAAGATTGGATTTCATATTTCATAAAAGTGAGAGTTCTTATGTGAGCACAAACCTAATTACAAATATTAAAAGAGATATTGAGATCAATATTATTAATTGCACATTTATACAATATAAGATATTTAATTATAAGAGGTGCTTGTCTATATAAACTCCGAAAACAGAAATATTAAGTGTACTGTCGTCTTGTCCTAAGGTTTTGTCACATGCTAAATCCGCGGGGCATATAATATGAGACGTAGCATGTGGTACCTTCAACAGTGGGTATCTAAGTCCTTGTGTATTCTTTAAAAAGGGACCCAGGGACTGGAGGACTTCTCAAGTATAAGCTATTCATAATGTCTTATTCCTTTCTTACCATGTTGTGCAGTCAGTCATCTTGATTACTTGGGAGTGCAGGTTGGATGGATTTCTGGACCTTGGTTCCTTTCCATCTTTGTGAATATGATACCATGGGAAAGTGGTGAGAATCATTATGTAGTATAAAATTTGAATCTAATATATAACTTTTGGTGTGCGTCACTAAATTTTTTGATTCCTCTGCATTGTGAATTGGAAATTTCCTTCTTTTTAATTTTGCATCATTTAAAGCTTCTGTTTTGACTCTAGTTCTTCGAGTGTGGGATGTGCTTCTGTTCGAAGGAAACCGTGTCATGTTATTCCGGACTGCACTTGCCTTGATGGAGTTTTATGGTACTGAGGTTATCATGATGTTTTTTGTTGAAGTAGAAGCCCATGATTGAACTTCAAATTTAACATGCTACCTTTGTTTCATTTGTTTATAATCACATTATAATGGTTTTTCTACTTGTAGGCCCTGCTTTAATTGCAACAAATGATACAGCGGATGCTATTACATTATTACAAACGCTTGTTGGTTCGACATTTGATAGCAGTCAACTCGTTTTGACTGCTTGCATGGGCTACTGGACTGTAACAGAGGATAGACTGCAGCAGTTGAGAAATAAGCATCGCCCCTCTGTAGTGGATGTAATGGAGGAACGATCTAAAGGGGCTTTAGTTCGCCAAGAGTCCAAAATCCTTGCTTCTAAGCTTTATAGTTTCAAGCATGCCCCAGAGTCACTTGCTCTGGAAACAATTAGGGAAGAAGAGTCAAATGACCACAAAGAAACGGATGGGCAGTCATCAACTCTGGAATCTCAGCAGTCTAATATGGATGAATTTGTGCCATGCTTAGGCATTGATTCGGAATTAGACGCTATTTCAGATATTCAAGATCAGGTAGATTTCGGGATTTATCACGTATTACTTATGTAAATGATCATCTTATGGGTGCCAGTCTGTTTCATATGATGCCTACGTGGATGTCATAATTGTTACTTTGCTGAAGCTTGGTGTTTTAATGTAAGCTTAGTCCCTCCGTCCCAGAAAATTTTGTTTTACTTTAAAATTTTGACAACTCTAACGATTATTATGTTATTTCAAACCTACTTACTTGTTGTAATATTCTTTAATCTTTATTTTATTTTTAAGAATATATGATTCTTTTTCATTAAAATATAAATCAATTTGACACAAAAGTCAAGCATGTCAGTTAAATGACCTTTGCTTGCATATAGAACTTGCACATGTAGTTGTTTTTAAAAATTTAAACAACACCCATACCTGGCACATCCGCATATTGATATTATCATAGTATCTGTGAGATGTGGTGTTTGCTTTTAAACTCTTAATCCTTAGATTCGACCATCCTCAGAATCTCACATATCATGGCCTAAAATAAAAAGTTGATGAATTTAAATATTGAAATTTAGTGTTGTGCACGTATTTAGGCACCCAGGTGAGCCTATATATTTCTTAGTGTCTCAGAGACAGCATTTGTATGAAGATGCTACAGGGAACTAAAATATCTTGTAATTGATCTGGTTTCTGGCCTTACACACTGTGTGAATAAGTTGTCACTAGTTTTCACTTAATGTTACTTAAAAAGCATGAGAGTATCTTGGTTCCTCACTTACCATCGGGCATCGGCTGAAGTAGATTTATTTCTGTTCAAGGTGTTAATAACATCATCTCTTCCAATTTCCTTCCCATGGCTCACTTAATTGTCAAAACTACAACATCTCTATGCAGGTAATTTGGTTAAAAGCGGAGCGTTGCAGATTGCTGGAAGAGAAAAGATCTGCAACACTTAGGTTAGTGCTGCCCAGCAGTTCACTGCATGAGCAATAAAAAAATCATAGGTAACTGTAGTTGTGTCTGTTTTTGCAAGTTAACAGTAGAAATTCTTATGCTGTGTTTGGATGGAATGAAGTTTGTACTACTTTATTGGTAAGCATTTATGATTTTCATTCCTTACTCCATTCTATTCATAGCAAATTAGAGCTCAAACCGACCAATTTGAGAAGGAATGCTCCATTCTCCATTCTAGCAGTTTATCTGCATGAGGTCTAGAAATTTCATAGGTAATTGTGTTTGTTTGTATTTTTTGCAAGTTAGCAATAGAAATTCTTATGTTGTGTTTAGTTGGAATGATTGGAATTGGGGACAGAATGATGTCTGTACTACTTTATGGGTAAACATTCATGATCTTCATTCCTTGCCATTCTATTCATAACAAATTAGAACTCAAACCCACCATTTTGAGAAGGAATGCTCCATTCTCCATTGTACTCATTTTCTTCCCAAATCTCATTATAAAAATTATGCAATCGCTCAATATTTTTAACTCCTACCTCCATTTTACTCCTGTTTTGTTTACAATTTGCTCTTTTTTTTATTACAAGTACAGGACCCAAACTACTGCAGTTGCAGTTGAAGCACATTAATATTTCTAATAACTGTAACATCGTGAATCTGACAAATAGGCGATAAATTACTCTCGTAATACGATTAAAGTACTCCAAATTCTCAATCAGACTTATATCTATATTTTAATATTAATATATTCAAATTAACTATTTAAAATTACTTATTAGCACCTGATGTCCTCTTGGGTCAGCAATGAACTGTTTGGCTTTTGACCACCTATTTATGCTCTGTTGCAAGATATGGTTGGTATAGATAGAGAAAGTGTTTGTTGCCACCACAAAATAACCTGCGTACTTCCTACTTTCACCTTATAAATTACTTGAGTGTGTTAAATTGCAACTATAAAGAATTCTGTGACATATCATGGTGTTACTTCTATTATTATCAGAACTGAAGAACTGGAGACGGCATTTATGGAGATTGTCCAACAAGATAATAGAAGAGAACTGACTGCAAGGGTATGTACTTAATTATGATTTTAAGGGTTCTTTTCTAAGAGATAGATGGAACATGTTTTATCATTCGGCCTTCCTGCACTCTTTTCCTTCAACTAAGGTGCTCATCTTTGTAAATTCTAATCTATGCAGTAACCTGGGAAGCGATTAGTATTGGTGTCTAAAACAAATTTATCTACATTTAATCTTGTGTTATAAATTTCTTATAATATGGCAGTTTCAGCTGTAGGCATGTGGTTTATTAACTACTATGTTAGTCATTTTAATCATGTTGAAATCCCAGCAGCTCTTGAAACTTTCTGAGTCGTGATTCTAGTTTTTTATCACTGCCTTAATCTTTTCTTCCTCTAGGTACTGTCATTGAGAAAATCACAATACGTAGCTGTTTCTCATATTTTACTTCATTTACAGGATGCATTTGAAATGTATAGAGCTGTTGGTAATTGCAGGTTGAGCAGCTTGAAAAGGAAGTAGTTGAGCTACGTCATGCCCTTGATGAAAAAAACGAACAGGAGAATATGATGCGTGAGGTGAAAACTAGCAAGCAGAATTTTCATCCTCTTATTAATAGTGTGGATCTGTGCGCTTAGATGTGATTACTGATAGTCGCTCAACCGTCTTAGGTCCTACTGCGGGTGGAGGAAGAACAAAAGTTAGCTCAAGAGGCTCGAATATCTGCAGAGCAAGATGCCTCTGCACAGAGATATGCTGCCCACGTGATTCAGGTTTTCTTTCTTCTTTGAGGTTGGGTTGGTCCATGCATTTTATAGCTGGTCATAACTTGATGCTTCACATATGTTAGAAACTTCCTTCAAGATTAATAATATAGAGAAGAAAGTCACAATGGCTTCAAGTTGTGTAGTTGAATTTTAACATACACATCCTAGTAGCAGATAAAATGCTCCAAGTATACTTACAGATAGAAATCGCTAATAAAACCGGCTGAGTGTTGCATCATCTCAATTTATGCTCCCAGACAAGATCCATTGAACATAGTTAATTAATAAATTAATACTTTTGGTATCAAAAATTCTTATTCCATTATTGAAATTAATCATTAATCGAGGTTAAAAATTAAAATACACTTTTCTCTTTTGTTGGGACCGGAAAAAAATATTCATTTCACAAGATTATTTTTTATTCATCGGGGTCCCACTGTGTATCTTAAATTTAATAATTAGATAGGACTACAAGAAACATAGCCCTTCACTAAAATAAGGCCATTTTTACTTTAGAATACACTCAAAACTGATACGGAAGGTCCACAAAAAGAACTGATAGGGAGCCCGTTATATTTAAGTTATTAATATATTAATCAATATATAAACTTCGTAAAAGGGACCATCAATTGCATGATGTTGTAGTTTAAAATGAATCAAATAAAGTTGAATAATATGAATTAGCACTCAGAAGTCGAAAGTTTATCTTATTTTTAGAAAAGAAAAAAATAGGAAGTTAGTATAGTTACATGATGTTAAGTACAGTAATTTTATCTTAACAAAATCCTTAAATGAGCTTTACTTGCACAGCTACAATTTATTTATTTATTTTATTTTTTTAGGGGGGGGGGGGGGGGGGGGTATCTTTTACTATTGTTATTCACCTTATTCCTAAAGCTTTTTAAGTATGTTGGTTATTGCTTAGAATTATTATTACATAAAATTAACAGAGTACCGAGGAGAGGAGAACAGATCCTCCAAATTTGTCAACAAAAGATAATACCTCTTCCAGTGAAGTTTTTGTTTGACAGTCAAATGTTTACCAACCATAGGCACTACTGTGTAGGCATAATCTACTAAAACATAGGTCTTTCTTGTCATGTTGGTTCATCCTCTTGCTTACGAAATTCAAAGTGTGTCGTAACTTGTTTAGTGGAATTTTTATTTTTTTGCTAGTTATTTAGTGTACTATTATCTAGTATTGTTTAGTATTTGTGCTTAAGAACCAATATATATGAAGGAAAAATATGAAAAGGCTATGACTTCAGTCGCCACGATGGAGAAAAGGGTTGTTACGGCAGAATCAATGTTGGAGGCTACACTGCAGTATGAATCCGACCAAGTCAAGGCACAATCTTCCCCAAGGTACCAAGAAGTCTTATTATGCCAGCTCATCCCTGTGTGCCCCATTTTTTTAAGGATAAACACTAAGAGTATATAGAAATAATAATTGCAGAATGAGTTGTTTACAGCCTATTAAAACCTATAAAACAAAATAAGTTCAAGTAATTTTAGAAGGTATGCTGAAATTTTTTAACGTGAAGCTCAATGAAGATTGATATTTGTAAATATTAATGCATCCCAGATAGATCAAAAGGTTGGTATAAGTTGGCAATAAATATATGCTCCATTCTACCAGATTTTTCTTATTTCTTCGAATAGTTTGTACTTGTAGTAAGAGTTCATTTTTTTCCCATATTGTTATTTGTGCTATTATATGGCTTTTCAGTATAAAGCTGATGGCAATGAGATAAAATTTTCCAATGGAATATTCTAGTGTTGCTAAATATAAATATAGATATGTCTGTGAGTGTGTGTGAGTGTGTGTGAGTTCATTAACACTATTGGGAGCCTCTAATTTAGCAAGAACTGAAAAAAAAATTGGGAACTCTGACTTTTTATGCTTGCAGGTGTGTGCAGCCAGTTTCACAGGAGCTGCAAACAAAAAGATCAAGTTTGCTCTCATTTGGACTCAGCTGGCGCGACAACACCAAGGTAGGTAAACTGATCACATATTTCCGAATTCTCAAAAGTGACTACTTTCGTGCTCTCAACCACGCTAGAACTCTGATAAAAATATAGGCGCCCATGTGGTAATTACTGAATGCTAAAAATGAACAACTAAGAGCATCTCCAAGAGACTTTTTTATGTGAGCTCTTAAGTGAAAAAATATAGAGGATAGTAAAAATTAGAGCTCCAAGAAACTCTTAGAGGCTCTTTAAAACTTTAAGAGCCTCTTCTCTCTCACTTTTAAGAGCCTTTTGGCTCTTAACTTCTTTTTACCAATAAAATATTCATTCCCTCCAATACTTCCACTACTTAAGTTCAAATTTTTGTGATAATGGAGTTGAAATATGAATAAAATTAGAGCTTATTTGTTAATTTTTAAGAGTGAACTAGGAGACTCTTGGAGATGCTCTTAGTAAACAGTAGTTTTTTGTAGTGATCTGTTCAATATATTTTTATTTGGATCAAAGTGAAGTAATCTTTAAGCTCACGTTGTAGACTATGTAATTGAACTTTCCCATGATTAACGATTTCTGATTTATGTAAGTTTGTGTCTTAATATGCCTCCATTAGACAAGTGTAGTAGATTAATGAGTGCTGAGTTAACAAGATTTATGTTATGATGCTGAGTTAACGAGATTCAGTTAATTTTGTTCAAATTATTAGCTTCCATAAGTGGATGATAAATTTTAGCTTCTACTTGTACGCATTTTGTGCATTATTATTTATAATATGAATAATGCTAGAGGTACCAAATTTGTTTCCAAAACGGATCCCCCCAAATGCCACGTGTTACGTTCTCATTAGTTACAACTCAATTAATAATAATGGACCTCCCCCCTGCCTTCACATAGATTTCACCAATAAAATCATTTAAATTTGTCACGTCATCATTGCCACGTCATTTGGGAACAAATTTTGGTACCCAATTCTGTAAGCATTACTCTTATTAAATTGTTGTTGTCGTTATGTCGTGTTATTGATATAATTATTATTTTTATCATTTAATTATTGTCATCACTATTTATATTATTATCATTATGATTAAAATAATAAATACTGTATCATTATTATATAGGGGCAAATCCTTTGGTTGAGTAGTTGAGAGGTATGTTCCATTGACTTGAGGAGAACCTTTTTTTTTTGTGTGTTTTTCCGAAATCAACATTGGTTATATCACATAGTCGATAAGGCTAAGTAAGCTATAAAATTGAGTAAAATGGAATAATTTTAAAGAGAGTTATTCAAGAGAAAACCCAACCAACTTTTAAATTTCTTGCACTTTAACCATTAAAAACTTTTTTGGCGGATTGAATCAATTAATTTTCTAATTATGAGAGCTAGTCGAAACAATGTTGATCAGGGTTATTCGGAACCTAAGTGGTATAGCGGATCAGGGTTAATTGGAGCTTAAGTGGAATAGCCGATCAGGGTTCATTGGAGCTTAAGTGGCATAGCCTCTAGTTGGTTTAATATGTTGGCACTTGGTAGCCACATATGTCAAATTATTTTTATTATTTCTTTATCAATTCTATATTATTTGCATTTCTAAATTTTTTTTTCCTTTTGTTTCTAGTCTGAAGTCATCTAACTTTTTAAAGCAATTGCAATCTTTTTTATTTGTAAAGTTTATAGTGATTATTAAAATTAGACCAATCACCCGAACATAAAAAAAAATAAACTATAACAGAACAATTTAAATGTTAACCGCATTAAGTAGGCCAGGTACAATTTTCACTTAAAATCATACTTCAAATTAATACTCCGTATATTAAAACCACATGATTGATTTTATACAACGGAACTTGGAAGATGTAATTTGAAAATAATTTATCTAGACCATACAGCTTTGAAACCAGTCTTATAAATGAGTATTGTTATTTGACTAAATATTATCAGACGATTTGTTGACTACTTCAACTCTTTAAAGCAGCTCTGATTCAATTTTTTACAATTAGCATTATCTTAGACACTCATGACTCTACTATTGAAATTTGTAGATTAATGGCCTGTAATGTGAACAGGGATCCAACTGATGTCAGCAGAAGGTTCAGAACGATAGTGCCCGATGGAGAATACATTGGGTTGACAAAGATTTCATAAACCCTTGCCGGTTTCTAGTATTAACCAAGGTACTCGTCTGTACAGGATTTTGTATCAACTAGCAGACTAACTTCTACCGGTGTATCCAGAATTTAGACCTGCAAGTAGCTTCTTATGTGCACCTCTAAAGCAAAGCCCTCATCCTCAAAACAAAGCAAGTTGGTTTCTTACTCTGCACTGTTTAAATGTTTAAACTTACCTATGTAAAACAGTTTTGGCTTGTGGCATTATTTTTGCAAAAAACTTGTTTCTATTATTAGTATTTTGTGTTAGCTTGGTGAGAGATCGTACATGTACACATCCATAAATGACTTGTATTTAATATTGTCCTGGGGTTTCTATGGCTCTGATAAACCAGTCACAACCAACTGAGTAGTCAAATTACTGACAATTGCTATCCTTCTAATAATTATAATTATGATCACTTGTGGAATGCTTGCTTTCACTTTCTCCATTATTAACCAATACTTCTGAGAAAGTTTACAGTGTCTATTCAGGTATATTATGTATTTAATCTCAATCTGTTTGCAAGAATCAAATCGGAAAGTATGACATGAATGTAAAGAGTTATATAAATGTTAAATAATTTAAACAAGGTTCCCCTTTGCAGTAGTCTTTCCCAGTTCACAAGATCTTAAAAGGATATAGGACTTGGTTGATGTGGGACCTCAACTCATTACATGAAGTTCACTGTGTTGACAACGGAGATGTAAGAAATTACACAAATAAGAAAGAGTGTGCTAAATAACACAGATGAACTGTTCGACTCCTCACATTAATAACCAGTGTTCTTATCAGAATTTGTCCTTTAAAGAAGTTGCCTTTAGAATTGTCCAGATGCCACTAAATGCTTTTGCATGATAGGCATATTATGATTGTCTCCCCCACACCCAAGAATGTTGTGATAAAAACTCTTATATCATATGCTGATCTCTGTACAGGCCTGCGCATATTGCACTTGAGACCTGTGCTTCTGCAGTTAAGAACTGTGATTTATAAGCATCTGTTGAAGTAATCACCATGTAAAAAAACTAAAGAAAAGGAAGTTTGAGTTCATACCATCAAGGGATTTAAGCTATTTGTAAATTCCGTTTTTTCTCTAAGAATTTTCAATAGCTTCACCAGAGTTTCTGTAGTAATGCAGCTCTGGTGAAAGCAGATGCTGCATTGTGCAGCGAGAGAGCAAAAACTACATTAAAGAGTGCAGCACCCTAATATTAATTAGGATCCAACCAAATGCATTATGAATTTATAATGCACCAGTTACATCATCTGCATTCAGCATTACTGATGTGATATATGTGGAGTGGGCAAGTAGATATGTACTACTGTATATAGATTGTACTTCAGCTGTAGTTTCTGTTTCTTCTTTGCAAGTTGTTTAGATGTTTGGAGGAAATAAAATGATAAACTCAAGGAACTGAAAAAAAAAAAGGACAGTGACTTATTTAGGACATTTTGCAGGAAAGAAATAATTGATTAATATTTTATTCTTTTTGCTAATTTATAATTGATTAATGTTTCCAATTTCTAATTTTGATTTAAAAAAAAAAAAGCTGCAACATATTAGTCTAAAAGTATATAAACTCTAAGGCCGTATTTGTTTCATGGTATTAAGTATGTTATAGGATAATAATCCTTTAAATTTTTCTACCACATGTTTGTTGTTCAAAAATTTATTTAGAATTAGTCCAAGTATTATAATCCTTTAAATTTTTCTATCTCATATAATCCACTCTAATACTTGGTTGGAGGAGGTATTATTTAATCCCCTCTAACAAGTCATTTTTATAAAGAATTATAATCCCCACTATAATCCTATGTAAAACAAACATTGGATTGGAAAATTTAAAGGATAGTAGTCCAATCCCATGATTAAATTTTAAAAGATTATATTCCAATCCTAAACTTAATACTTCAAAACAAACATGAAATAACATAATTTAAATGATTATAATCTGTAACACTTTAATTGATGGATTATTTATTCTCGAATAATAATCCTGGAATTATAATTCCTAACAAACATGGCACAAGGTTTCAAGTTTATATTCTTGTCATGGAGGAGACCGATAGCATTTGTCACTCCTTCAATTCTAATTTTTTTTTTTTAAATATTCTACAAAATATGTTTTAAGAAAAAATAATTTTTCTAACATAAAATTAAGGTTTCTTTTGAACTCTTCGTTTCGTCTCAATCATTTATCGAAATTTTGAATAAAAATTGAAAAGGTCAATTTTTTTAATATTTTTCATTATTTTAATATTAGTAGATTTATAATCATATTCATTTTTCTCAAAATTCATATTTCAACTTCTATTTTAAAATACATAATACAGCATCAATATTAAAATTCTACCATACAACATGATCCTCCTAATATATCACACTCTCGTTAAACATGTTCTCTCCCAATGACCCGGTTTCTCTTTCTTACCAAATCTAAATAGATAACAAACTAATTTACTAAATAAATTACATCATTTATTAATCAATTTTATTATATCTTAAAATTTAATTTAAATATTTTTTAAAAAATCAAATTTTTAATGTTTAAAATATAAGTACTCGGGAAAATAAATAAAAGGAAAATAAGACTTCTACATTTTATTTTATAGAAACTTGCATATTCTGTAAGTATTATCTTTTATATAAATTAGAAGGTAAAGCTTAAAAATTGATTTTTAATATATATGTAAAACATATTAGATAAATATAACGTGGGTTTTTTTACAAAAAAATTATGACAACATAATTTCTAATAGTTTTTTTAGGAAAATATTAAGATGATAATCTGATTTCAATATAAATATTAGAACTTGAAAAAAAGAATATGAGAATATTAAGATGATAACTTTGATTTCAAGAGGAAGTTTAAGAAAATATCAACATGATAAAGATAAATTTTAGGAGAATATTAAGATAGTAATTTGACTTAAAAAAAAGTTTAGGAGAATATAATGTAATTAGGATTTCTATTACTGAAGATTTAAAATGCAATTTAGGTATTTTATAACATTTAATATTATTAATTCAAAATTTTGAGAAAATTAGAAAAATAGATCAAGACAATTTGAGTGGCGCCTCTAAAATCGTATGTCTCCTTATTATTTTCCTCGATTAAAAGATACTAAAAACAATTAGTAAATAAATTGGACTCGTAGAGTAAATTTAGGAAAATATTAATATAGTATACTTAGTTTTGACTTAAATATATAGAAAATTCAGGAGAATATTAAGATAAGAGAAATGCTAGAGTCCCCAAAAATATTTTCAATACGGTTCCCGAATGATTATGTGTATCTCAGAAATAAATAGACACTCCATGTATAAATATGCATCCACAAATTAAAAAATGACAGGTGGCATTCGGGAAAGATTTCGGGGTCCCCGACATTGCTCTTAAGATAATATTTCTTATGTTAGTAAGTATATTCATTAATAGGTGGTGCCTCTCAAATCGTTTTGATCTATTTTTCTAATTTTCTCAAATTTTTTAATTAATAATATTAAAGATTCAAAAATATTTCAACTGTCTGTCAAAAATATCTCAATGGCTTTAAATTCTTTACTATCGGAGAAAACTAAATATATACAATTCTAATATTCTTGTGTTTAAAATCTTTACTAATGAAGAAAACCATATATACAATTTTACTATCCTCCTAAATGTTTGATTAGAAAATATCTTAATTGTCTTTTAAATATTTACTAATGAAAAAAAACTAAATATACAATTTTGAACGGTGAGGCGGCGTATCTCAATTATTTTTCTAATTTTTTCAATTAATAGATATTTAAAATTAGATAAAATCTTAATTATCTTTTATTGTCCTAAACTTTCTCCCCGCCCTAATATGGAGCTCAAATAGTGTATGTTTTATTAAATTTTAGCTTCAAACTTTCTTCTTTTGTTTTTGTATTTTAGAGATAGCAAAAAAATATGAAGAGATAATTCCTTAAAAGTAGTATGCTCTAAAAAAATTTAATTTCATCAATATTTTATTATTCTAATAATATATGGATTGTCTTACGCACCAAGTTTGACACAAACAACTATTTATACCAAGAAAAAGACTAAACAACTCTCTTCGAATCTCATAACATCGTCTTTACGAGAGTAATAGGTAACATGAGAATTTTTATATCCTAATCACTCACTATTATGTATTGATTTTGCAGGCGACATACACAATGGTGGTATACAATGTTACATGAAATTTTCGAATTTTGTACTACAACATAGGTATACTTAAAATTCTATACATGTGGATTCATTATTTATTTTACCTATAACTTTTTTGTTTGCTCTAACACGTATTATTGTTTTAATAAATTCTTTTGATGACGAAACAAGATGTAAATACTTGAACATATATTTGTGTTTATTTTTAGAGATAATTGATTAATAGTTTACAACTCATATTTGTGTTTATTTTATAATATTTATATTCTCATATCTGAACTTTTACTCACTTACTCTTGATTTTGATTGTTTTTTTTTTTAGAAAGATACATGAACCAAGGCCAAAGTTCTATTCTACAAAGAAGAAGAATCTAATGACATGAGTTGTATTATCGAATTAAGAAAGTGGATGCATGTATCATGATGTTTTACACATATCAGTTATGATTATTAGTTACGAATCTTCTCTCCTCAGACCCTACTATAGACTACAAGGTGGAGATGTTACGCCATTTAATTTAGTTTTTATATCTTGATAAAAGTTTGATATATTTATTCTCTCTTTTAGTGTGTTTTTTTTTTCGAATTTCCTTTAGTTCTTCAAATGTAGTACATCTCGTTGTTATTGAATGTAGATTTGGGTCCAAAATTCCTCAAAAAAAAACTAAAAAAAAACTTATCTTCAAGGCTATAAAGGTAAGTTTTTGTAACTATTATTACATGTCAATAATACAAACAAATTTGGAAATCATGTAATTCATTTAGTAGATCAATGTTTTATTTGTTAATTTGCTAATAACGAGATAGTAGCTCGGTGTGAGGAAAAATCTTTAAAGGAAGAGTGGTTCATTAGGAACAACGTATTATATGCTACAATTTAATATTGATATTATATTATGTATTTTAGAATTTAAGTTGGAATTTAAGTTTTGAAAAAAAAAATATAAATGATAATCAATAAAAAAATATTAAACATAATATTAAACTAATAAAAAATTTAAATAATTACCTTTTTCTATATTTATTCAGAATTTCCGTGAATGATCAATAAGACACAAAAAATCCAAAAGAAATATTATGTTGGAAATATAATTTTTTGTTTTATTTAAAAATAATTTTTATAAAATTTTTTAAATTTTTTTTAGAGAAATTATTGTAAAGCCGCTGCAAAACACGGCTTAGTAAACTAGTATTAAGATAAGAGAAGTGCTAGAGTCCCCAAAAACATTCCCAACACGGTTCCCAAATGTTTATGTGTATCTTAAAAATATACGTCCAGAAATTAAAAGATGACGCGTAGCATGTCCTGGGTCCCTCGCATTGCTCTTAAGATAATGTTTCCTATGTTAGTAAGTATATTCATTAATAAAAAATTTAGGAAAATATTAAAATTGTATTTAGTTTTTCCATTACTAAAAATTTTAAAGACAAAAATATTGAAAACGTATATTTAGTTTCCTTCATTAACAAAGATTTAAAAGATAATTGAGATATTTTCTAATCAAAAAATTAGGAAAATATTAAAACTGTACAGTTTCTTCTATTAGCAAAGATTTTAGAGGCAAAAATATTAAAATTGAATATTTAGTTTTCTGCATTAATAAAGATTTTAAAGACAATCGAGACATTTTCGAATATCAATATACTTATATAAAGGAGAAGACGGGGGCGGTGAGATGGCGCCTCTAGAATCGATCCGTTCTATTTTCTAATTTTCTCAATTTTTCACAATTTTTAATTTTAATAATTACAACTTCCTTTATTATTTTCGATTTTGTAGGAAGGAAATTGAAAATTACACTTTTATTATTTTCAAACTTCATAGAACTTTCTTTTATTATTTTCAAACTTGATAGAACTTTCTTTGATTTAGAAAATTATAACTTTCTTATTATTTTCGAATTTGTAGGACTTGATAGAACTTTCTTTGATTTAGAAAATTACAACTTCCTTATTATTTTCGAATTTGTAGACTTGATAAAACTTTCTTTTATTATTTTCAAACTTGATAGAACTTTCTTTGATTTAGAAAATTACAACTTCCTTATTATTTTCAAATTTGTAGGACTTGATAGAACTTTCTTTTGATTTAGAAAATTCCAACTTTCTTATTACTTTCGAATTTGTAGGCTCTTATGTTAATAATTGCAATTTTCTTTTTTATTATCTCCAATCTTGATAGAACTTTCTTTTATTATTTTCAAACTATAGAACTTTATTTGATTTATAAAATTACAACTTTCTTATTATTTTCGAATTTTTAGGATCTTATGTTAATAATTGCGATTTTCTCTTTTATTATTTTCAATCTTGATAGAACTTTCTTTTATTATTTTCAAACTTGATAAAACTTTCTTTTATTATTTTTAAACTTGGTAGAACTTTCTTTTATTATTTTCAAACTTGATAGAACTTTTATTTTATAATACTTCTTGACTTTTAAACATAATGGATTTCCATGTTATTCACCTTACAAACACCTATACTTTTTTACATAGCTTCAAATTATTTAAATTATCAAATAAAATATATGACTTACAAACACCTATGACTTTTTTACATATATATATATATATATATAACATTAGAATAAAAATTATGAAATTAATATCTACAAAATTATTTAAATTATCAAATAAAATATATTCTATAAAATTTGTATTTAGGCAGGTACTATAATAAAATTTATATATATATGGCAATGGTATCGGTCCAACAAAATAAAAAATCAAACTATATACACAAACAAAATATGTAAATATTTTATTATAGTACCTGCCCAAATACAAATTTTATAGAATATATTTTATTTGATAATTTAAATAATTTTGTAGATATTAATTTCACAATTTTCATTCTAATATTCTTTTTATTAACAAATTTATTCTAATACCGCTGCGAAGCGCGGCTTAGTAACCTAGTTTTTATATTAATAATTCAAAATTTTGAGAAAATTAAAAAAATAGATCGAAGCAAATTGAGAGACGTCACCTCACTGCCCTCTTTTTTTATATTTTGTTTTCTCGATTAGCAAAGATTTAAAAGACAATTGAGATATTTTTTAATCAAAAAATTAGGAGAATATTAAAACTGTATATTCTGTTTCCTCAGTTAATAAATATTTTAAAGGCAGAAATATTAAAATTGAATATTTAGTTTCTTATATTAGTAAAGATTCTAAAGACAATTGAGATATTTTTGAATATTCAATATTAATAATTCAAAATTTTGAGAAAATTAGAAAAATAGATCAAAGCGATTTGAGAGGCGACAACACACCGCCTTCGTCTTCTCCTTTATATAAGTACTAGTCGACTAAGCCGCGGTTCGCATCGGCCCTATAATATTTTTGTAAAATTTTAAATATTAACTATTTAAGAGCAAAATATCAAGAAAAAATGTATAAAAAATAAATATATACTATATAATTAAAGACGAAAGCTTAACCATTAACATTAACTATTTTTGGTACTTCGTGCTTTTCTAATAACATTAACTATTTTTAACTAATTATCTTTTTCACCTAAAACACATTATTTTCCCTATTTTTTCCGACAAAATCTCTTCATTTCCCAAAAATAACACGGACAATTATCTTTTCCAACTAAATCGTATTATCTTTTCTATTTTTCCTTACCTAAAACCCCTCATTTCCAAAAAATATCACAGGTAAATCCTTATTTATTTATTTTAAAAAAATTCTAATGCCTTTTAATTATCTAAAAATTTACAAAATGCCATACTTTTCCAAAAATATCATGGACGATTATTTTTTCTATTTTTTCTTAATAAAAGCCCTCTTTTTCCAAATATATCACGGGCAAACCCTTATTTATTTATTTTAAAACCTAATTTAATACTTTTAATTATTTTTAAAAAAATCATATTTTAACAAATACAATTAATAATATATTAAAATCTAAATAATAAAATAACAATTATTAAAAATAATATATATATATATATACACACATACATACATACATTGAACACAATATTTTACAAAGTGACATACATAAACAATAAAATAAATTATTGGCATGTTTTCGTACTCATTTTGTATCATATTTTATTGAGTCGACATATATTACACTAAAATACATATTAAAAAAATTACTAAAAATATGCGGTAATATAAATTTAAGTATTAACCACCACTTTAAACATCAATCATTCATAATTTCACAAAAATTACAAATTTCTTAAATATCCTTATACTTTATATGTCAATTTTGTGTCATGTTTTTTTAGCCGACGTCAGTTGCATAAATAAATATAAATAAAAAATACTAAAAATATGCAATAATTAAATTTAAGTATTAACCCCCGCTTTAAACTTCAATTATTAGTATCACAATAAAAATTACAAATTTCTTAAATATCCCTAGACTTTATATGCCGATTTTGTGTCATATTTTATTGAGCCGACGCCCATTGCACTAAATCATGTAAATTAAAAATACTAAAATTAAGCAATAACAAAAATTTATGTAGTAACCATCGTTTCAAACTTCAATTATTTGTATTATCACAAAAATTACAAATTTCTTAAATATTCTTAGTTATAATATAAAAATTTAGTGCGTACATATGCATCATTATAAATTATAATATAAAAGGTTTAGCACAGAAACATAATCGATTTTTATATAATCATTGTCTTTCCTGCCAATTTGAATGTAAATAAGGGATTTCAGTTTTAGTTTAGTTTTAAAAAAATTAACATTTGTTTAATTGAATTTTATATATTTATTGTTTTTAATTTGAATTTGAATGTAAATAAAAAAATTCAATTCTCTAAACATGGTTAATTAAAAAAAATTATTAGATAATGGTATTGAATAACTCTAATTAATTCCCCAAATCACAAAAAGAATATATCAAAAATTATATACAATACAAAATTAACATTCAATATAATTATAATAATATAATTATTAATTATTATTAGATATAAAAATCAACTAAAAAAATTAAAAAAAAATTGTATACACATATTTAATGTTAATCGTCACATTATTTGAATTCATACATTCTTTTTGTTGTGCAGCCAATTACAATAGACCTACTGGTATCTATCAAGACATATTTACCTAACATATTCATAAACCAAAAAATACAAATAGTTATCTTCAATACGCAATATTATTAATGCACGCGAATTATCATAAATCCTCAAATGTGACATGAGAAAAACTAATCAATACACCATTCTTTTATAGACAATTTAAGATATAATATAATGATATAATAAAGATTAAATTCTAAATAAGATTATAATATAAAGATTTAATAAAGATTAAATCATAAATAAGATTGTAATATAACATTATAATAAACATTAAATTATAAAAAGATTAATTTTTATATATTTGTTTTCTTCCCTGTAAATTTGAATCTAAGTAAGATAATTTAATTTTATTGAATTAAAATAGATGATCTCTAGAAAAATATATTAAAATTTAAATAGTATTTAATTTAGTTGAGAAAATAAGTTAATTTTGTTTAATTGAATTTTAAATAGGGTTGACTTTTATATATTTATTGTCTAACCTAAAATTTTGAATTGAATTAAAATAGTGAAACTCTAGATAAATAGATTAAAACTTAAATAGAATTTAAGTTAATTGAGAAAAAAAAGGTAATACTTGTTTAATTAAATTTTAAATAGGATTGACTTTTATATATTTATTGTTTTCCCTAAAAATTCTATTATAAATCAAGAATGTCTTCCCTAAAAATTCGAATGTTAATAGGAAAATTTAATTTTATTGAATTAAAATTAAGAAGCTCTAGAAAAATAAATAAATATTATTTTAATTTAGTTGAAAAAGAAGTTAATTTTGTTTAATTAAATTTTAAATAAGATTGAATTTTATATATTTATTGTCTTTTCTAAAAATTCGAATTGAATTAAAATAATGATACTCTAGAAAGATAGATTAAAACTTAAATAGGATTTTTAAGTTAGTTGAGAAAAAATGTAATATTTGTTTGATTAAATTTTAAATATGATTAAATTTTATATATTTATTGTCTTCTCTAAAATTTTGAGTGTAAATAAGGAATGTCTTCCCTAGAAATTTGAATGTAAATGAGGAAAATTTATTTTGAATTAAAATTCAGAAGCTCTAGAAAATTAGATAATGAATCGAGCGATTTTAGAGCCGAGGGTTTTCCTTTATATATATAAAAGATATTGATTTTAAGTTTCATACAGTTGAACCTCGATTAAGTAATAATCGATAAAGTAATAACATCGCTAAAATAATATATATTTTTTTTCAGGTATCAACATAATAGAAATAGTGTATTTTTACTCTAGATAAAATAATATTTTTTACCGACCTCGAGACTATTACTTTAAAGAGATTTACATTCATTTAGACATTCAGATATAGTGAACATTTAATAAACTAAAAAAAGATGTATTCAACCTCTCTTTATGATAACTAATAAACTTTGTCGGTCCTAACTCTATTAAATTATCGAGGTTTAACGTACATGTACAATTAGAGTATTATTTTTTTTTTATCAAAAATAGAGCAGATTTCATTAATACTTTGAAACAGATTCAATCGGGACAAACCCCCAATTATCATGCAACCAGGTTGAAAAACAAATAAACAAACTAAGTAATTAGTTGTTTTGTTTCCGGATTACTTAACTAATTGAATACAAATATTCTTAAAATTAAAAATGAAGATAACAGTTTCCCGAGCAATCCAGCTTGCATCTCCCCTGAAAACAGTAGCTTCACAATTGACCTTCACATTAACTTCATGGATAGTGCAATTTTCAGAGGACTCAGTTGCAAAAAATAAGCTTAGATACCTCATGTTATGAACAAATATTT
This sequence comes from Heracleum sosnowskyi, assembly GCA_030848705.1. Classification (NCBI taxonomy): domain Eukaryota; kingdom Viridiplantae; phylum Streptophyta; class Magnoliopsida; order Apiales; family Apiaceae; genus Heracleum; species Heracleum sosnowskyi. The sequence continues at coordinate 30,406,433 of CM061237.1, forward strand.
TTTGTGAGAGGTGAGCACATGCGATTTTCACCACCGTTCCAAACGCACCTCAGCTATCTACTTGCCGGACACCAGCTATAGACCTGCCGAAAGTGGTGTTGATGCGAGATATCCAGATCTCCCAATACACCGCAAAATTCATTTTCAACACAACCAACACATCGCACAAAGTGAGACACATCGCACAAAGCGAGACAATCAAACACACACCTAATAACTCAAACAGAACGAAACGAAAAAACCCAAATGGATTTTGCGAGTAGATCTGAAAACTAAAGTGAAGAAACTCAAATGGATTTTGCGAGTTTTGTGGAACAAATCTCGATTTTATTGAAAGAAAATTGAAAAAACAAGAGAAGAGGTGTTGTGTGGACAGAGATGGGAAGAAAGGGGATGAGGATGGAGATGGGAAGAAAGGGGATGGGGATGAAGATGTTGGGGCTAGGGTTAGGGGAAGATGGGTCGGCCGACTCTCATTTAATTTACAATTAGAGTATTATTAAGAGCATCTTCAATGCTACACTTCTCAGCTAAAATAATGATGTGGCATTGATTTTATCTAAGAATTTTATTTTTTTTCATCTCCAACCATCTCTCCCCTTATCTAAAAATTTAGATAATTTGTTACTAGTTGGTCATATATAGTCAATATCCAAATTTTTTTACACAAGCTTTAATGTGAACATATCATCATAACATCGTTATTTGCATGTATTTCTAGTATATAGCCAATCATTTTACCTAACACCATTGGAGTAGTTTGTGTTACAGGTTCAACAAATTTCAAATTTTAGAAAACCACTCTTTTTTTTACATAATGAATATACATAACATCATCGGAGATGCTCTAAGCATCTCCAACCCACTAAAAACTCTTAGCAATATCCTATGTGGCAACATATATAGTCAATCATTATACATAATGATCATCTCCAACCACATGCTCTTAGCTAAAATATTTTTACATAACCTAGCTCTGTTGGCTATATTTGCTGAACCACTACAATTCTTTATAATGCTCCACATCATCTTCTTATCATTTTTAATTGATATTTCAAATAGAGAATAAGGATACTAAGGTTAACCTTATGATACTTTTCCTAAGATACTGTTGATTTGAGATTATTCACTTTCTTCATTTAAAAATATACTAAAAACATGGTAAGTAAATATTTGGTAATAAATGACTAGATTTGTTATTCACATGTATTTCTAGTGTATCTCACAAAAAATATCCTAACCTTAGGATCCTTATTCTCTTTCAAATATATTAAGCTTCCATCTCATAACTTGCCTTTTACTAATTGTAATAAACATTCTTTTTGAATTATATCCGACAAGTATAGCTAACACTATTGGAGACAAAACACATTTTCATTCTTTATAATATAGCAAACTAATATTTTATATTATTTTACCTGGGTTAGGATCAAGAGAGAACCAATTACTAAAAAAGAACCTTAAAACTGTTATAAGCCGTTGGATTATTACTAGATCAACCGTTCAGATTCAACTCATTTTTATATACAAAATCTTATAAGGGTATTGTTGGAATAAAAAATTCTACTGCCGAACCTATTTTGTTTCATAGTATAAACACAGTGTTCTGCAATTGAATTTTAAAAGTTATGCATATAGATTTCAAAGTTCTACAACTGAACTTACTTTTTTCCACAAAGTTCTACGAGTGAACTTGATTATTTTTATAATGTTCAGCTGTTGAACAATGTTATTCACATTATTTTCGTACCATAACTTTCGTGTTCTACCGCTGAACATAAAAGTCATGCAATCGAATTTGAAATTAAACACATAAATTTTAAAGTTCTGCAACTGAATTTACTTGTATTTAAATGTTCAGATAACACTATTATCTGATATTGTGTTTATACCATAACTTGAATATTTTCACAAAAATTGATAAAAAATAATTGGGGGAATTTTCTGATGATGATGGAGAATTTTGGAGAATTTTGTGATCGATATCGATGTATGATTATTATCGTTAATCAAATATTAATTAGCTCTAAATTATGTATTTTGTGTTTTTGGACAACTTTACCCATGACCTACATATAATAAATATATATTATTTTAAAATATATTTTAAAATATAAAATAGAGTTCTAAGAGTTCTTAGATTAAGGGTTCTACAAGGAACATAACCCTATTTTACCTAATCATTATAGCTAACATGATTGGAGATGCTCTTAAACTGTTATTTGTTAAAAAAAACGCTTTTGTACAATTTATGCAGATTGCACCTCCTTTCGACAGATTTACCCATATCATGAACGAAATAACATAATATCTGATTTTCTTGTCAAACTTTGTGTCTATCTTATGGAATAGAGTATATTGTTATGTGGAAAAACAGATTCACCAAACTTTGTGTCTATCTTATGGAATAGAGTATATTGTTGTGTGGAAAAACAGATTCACCAAATGTAAAACCACACACTTCTTCAATGCAAAATAAACTGCATTCCTCAGTTGTATTATTTTTCTCTATCTTCAGTCTTGAGATATATTGATACAACAGAATCCAATCTAAAAACATGAATTCAAATCAGTACAGACAACCCCTATAAGTAGTTGGCAAGTTTTTAGGTTTCTTATTTAATAATTGATATATGAAAAAGAAAACAAACTATTATCTTCCTATTGCAAAATTGCAACACATGCACATTTCGCATGCAAAGAATGATTACCGGGCAAAATAACTGGTAAAAAACTATGCAGCTGCAGACTGCTTCTGCTCTTGATCATCAAGGTTAAGAGCATCCAGTAGCTTCGGCCAGGATTCAGGGATTCCCCCAGGCAAGTCAAACTCCATCAATTTTCCTCGACTCCGATAGAAATCTTCCACGGGTTGACTCTGCAAGGACCAAAGCACAACCCGTGTGAGCCATTAACACAACATATGACCAAAGAAAACAATTTTCATAACAGTAGAATCTGCTTCTCATTGTTCAAATAAATTAATCTATATACAGTGACTGCTTCTCATTGTTCAAATAAATTAATCTATATACAGTGACAGGGAAGGTTATATTTTCTAATACTCATCAGACCCAATGCATAACTGTAGCAACGTATACTTCTCAAAAAGATGCACGACTTCAGGCATTAAAAAAGGGCAACTCCAAGCTCACTTCTTAAGTTGTAGCAGCTCGCAATGAGCTTATTAGGATTTTTTTTACAAACTGTAGAGAAGCTGAAAATTCACCTGAGATGCTGGTAATGTAGGTGACTCATTTATTGGATCACATTTTTATATTTTCAAATAAAATTAAATGATAACCCATCCTCTACAAAACCATTCTAATTTTATCTGGGGCAGTTGCCTCGTGTATACATATATATTATATACTCCCTCCATTCCAGGAACAACAATAACAACTGCAACTACTCCTGAGAAAAGGATTTTTCATGTGTGCACTGTGTCTTTAATGCAAAATTCAGTAGAACGTAGATAAACAGAAGGTTGGAACTTTCTTTTTATGTAAAACAGGAGTTTGTCATCAGCACAATAGAAAATGTATGCTAGGAAATGGAGAATATATACAAAATCATATCAAAACTCAAGGGTATGCGTATTTTTGCGAATGAGATGAGAGAATACATAATCTACTAGGAGTAGAATCAAGATTCTTTTACATTTTAAAAGCAAATAGATAACTCTTCCGTGGGCGTATTTTCGATATATTGATACATATTGTACGGCCTAAACGTGAAGCAATACAAACATAAAATAAATAAAGGACTAGAATTAATATTACGGTTTTTTATGCCTAATAAAGCCCGGAGCTGTTTCTTATTAAATTTTATTTATTTTTTTAAAAAAAAAAGAAAAAAGACTGTCACTGTTTTGCGAAAAGTTTAACTATTTTTAATATAGAGTGGCATATCTTGCCAGCCTAGGGGCTTGCCTACACATACAAAAGTACGATAAAGCAAAATCTCAGTCTGACTAAGAGGCAATATGAACATGGTATAGGTTCTGCCATCCCTGAAGGGCTCCTTGTGACCCAGTAACAAAAAATACAAGAAAATAAATTTATGATTATCAGTTGAAGTACTTAGCGAAGAACTGGTAAATACTATTTAGGGAAAGCAGTTTTGTACTTCCCAAGTAAGAAAGGCATAAAATGTACCTTGCTTCCTCCATAGAACCAGACAAGCACATAGATCAATGAAAGGTACGAGAAGAGAGTAATGACATGCACATGGGTTAACGGAACAATTGCAAAGAATTAAATTTACCTTTTCATTGTACACACGGAGCCGTTCTTTAACCACCAGTTCAGTATCATCAGATCTCGTAATAAGCTTGGAAGCACAGTTTGGAGGTGGAAGAAGTGGGGCCATACTCATTGCAGGAAGACCATTCTTTTCCTCGGCATTGATGGATGCCACATTAAAACCTTTTCCACACTGGCTGCAAATCCTCCGGCCAAGGCACTTCTCAAGCAAGACATCCTCACGGAGCTTGAGATTAACAACCAAGTCAATGTCTGTCACCTCTTCAAGTATTTCCTGGATACAGAATTAGATTGCAAAGAATGAAAATGCACATAATTAGAAAAAGAAGATTTTATCTAAGAAAAACGTAATTTTGCTTTTCCGAGTCTAAAGAAGAATAAATACCTTACATGTCAAATGTCATATACCAAAACTACACATACAGACCTGATGGATTAAGAAGCCTAAACAAGATAATTTATATATTTATATTGGAAGAATTAAATAAATAAGTGCTGAACCTGGTGGCCAACCTAAAATTTTCCACAAATAAAATACTCATTGATGACATGACATATATATTAACTTTCGTGTCTACCTCTGAGTAACTCTATTAGCTCACATATAATACAATTAGTAAGGCATCTGTTGATCTTTAAAAAATTCAGTTGCTTCCTACAAAGGAAAGGTACTTACTGCTTGTCTTATTGTACGAGGGAACCCGTCAAGAATAAATCCTGATTCACCTTTGGATTCACCAGCCTCGAGTCTCTTTGACAGCAAGCTTATTATTATCTCATCTGAAACCAATTTCCCTTGATTTACGATCTCTGCAAGCTGTTATTAAAATTTTAGTTTTCCCATTCAAATATTCAAAAAAGTATTAAAAAAAAATTACAACCACAAATAAAAAAGTTTATGAAATCAACTCACATGTCATAATAAGTTTTCTTTTATTTGACAAAAGAAAGACACTAAAAACAGTCAATGCATGTAAAAAATAATTTTATAAACCCAATCTCACAATCAAATCAAGACAAGGACAGGTATGGCAATCTGTTAAGCATTTGTATGACTATGCATTAATGGTATATACTGAAGTTACCCAATGATACTAGTTTGATATATACATCATCAATTTAAGGAAAACGGCAACAGTAAATAGCACATGTCCATATCATAATTCATATTGTCAAGCACGAGTATCCCTTCCACTAGATAAACTGTATAAAATGAGCACTCCTATATATTGTGGACACTGTTGGGTATTAACTTGGTTTTGCAACTAACCAGTCACTGACTCACTGCGTAGTATATTATTCTAGTTATATCCGGGCAGTATTTGATACCCACCCCATATGCGTCATTTCAATAGTCGATACATCATTCTAGTGTTATCAATCAGTTTAACTCAAAACATCATTTCAGCGGTTCAAGATTTCGTTTCCTCATGTTTCAGCAGTTTATCTTCAACAAAAAGCAGAAAAAACAATAGAGTATATAAAATATTTGAACTACGTCTAAATATTTTGGGTTCCCATAGAATGGGAGCAACATTAGACACAAAAAATGTCATATGTCTACACATTACACAACCCCAAGGCCAGTTCTCGAGACTTCATCATGTAGTTTCCTTTTTTCATTTAAAACACACACACACAAGGTTTGGATCAAACGAGAACCAACTAAAACCAGAACCACCATCGTTAAACACATATGACACTCAATTCCAACACCTTAATTGTTAAAACTTAGTTGCAAATGTTTAAACAGTAAGTATTCTACACTTGAATTCTATAACAGTGAAACCCCCACATTAAACCCCATATAGATGTTACCTTCAAATTAAAATAATGTGTACTTACGCTGAATCATAGTGGTTCCCAATATTCATTGGTTCATATTGATCAAGCCCTCTATATATTAAATTAGTACCCAAAATTCGAAAAATGAAAAAGGTAAGAACTTGAAGATCTATCTCTAAACAGCTAACCAATATCTTAAAAACAACATATAAAACACAAACACAAGTTACACTATGTACATAAGACTACCTGAGTAGAGAGGGGCCCAGTAGAAGCGAGTTCTTCGCGAACAAGATCGCCAGTAGCAATATGAGGAACACCAAGGAGAGAACAAAGACGACTAGCGTAAGTTCCTTTTCCGACACCTGGGCATCCAAGAAAAACCCACTGGACATTTCTTGGCTTAGGATCTGTACGAGGATGTAATGATGATTCAGATGGTGTTGATGTAACTGTAGCTGTTGATAAAGGTCGAAACTTTATTAAGTAATTGAATAAAGATGTGGATGATGAAGTGGGTCTGAATACGCGATTCATTGTGGCCGCCATTGACGGACCCTGCAGAGAGAGATGTGGAGAGAAAGAGATGCGTTTTTTGCAGGGAGAAAGAGGGGGTGTTGAGAGAGATGGGGGTGACTTTTATGCAACTGTGTGTTGGGTTTCTTAAACGGGCCGGGTCGGGAGTGAGGTATTTGGGTACTGCACACGGGCTACGAGAGTGTGTTGTCAGATTACTATATTGGATATTCTATATTCTCGAATCTTGAGTGTAACGGTGATTTTGGCTTGCCATTTTATTACATTTTCTTTTAAAAAATGGAATAAATATCGGTGTAAGTTTTCCTTTTTATGGAAAATATTAGAGCATCTTCAATGTAGTAATTTCTTAATTAAAATTCAAATTAACATGTCAAAAATATGAATTATAAAAATTATGCAAAAAAAGATGCACTTCAAGTAAAAATTTAGTCAACCTCCTTATGTTTGTTATATTTTTTGAACCTCCAGGAACGTGTAACAATATTCCACATCATTTATTACCTTATCAAAATAACATATTCTATTTTTAATGATCTGAAATAACAATAACATATTATTTTTAAAATATAACAAATTATTATAGTCAAATCCATTTGAGCATAATACCTTACATGTTCGACAAATTTTAAATAATTCAGTATTTTATCTTATTTTAGCTAATCATTTTAACCATTATCATTGGAGATGCTCTAAGAGTTACTCTCGGTCTCTCGTCCATTTCTTAACAATTTCCTTTTATGTATGTCTCTCTCAATTCTTTACATTCCAAAACTTTTCAAAAATAGTAAAGTTTTTTAATATAAAAATTAACCTCACTCACTATTATCCTCCACTATACTCACTTTATACATTAAATATTGATCAGTCCCACCATTTTATTCACTTTTCTTACTCTTCTGCAATAATTTACACTTTTTCTTAACCTCCGTGTCCAAACCCAATGTAAAGAATTGGGAGGGACGTGGGGAGTACTATATTATTATTTTATTGTACAGTAGAGTTTTAATACGATCCGAGTCGAGACGAGTTCGAACTTTTGATAATCGAGCTTCAACTTTTTTTGTCGAGTCGAATCTAAAAATAATCGAACCTGAAAAGCGTGTTTGAGTTCGCCTCGTGATTTAATCAAGTCAAACTCGAGCCGTTCGCGAGTTTTCGAGTTTAACGAATTTTCGAGTTATCAAATTTTTATTGAGTTTATCGAGTCTGCCGAGCCAACCAAGCCTACCGAGATTTTAACTTGATTTAAAAAAAAAATCCAATTATTATATTTTCCTTATTAAAATTGATAAATTAACTTTGAAACTAACATTTCCTGCCTGTGTTATATTACTATAATCTAAAACAAAATCTTCCCAAAATGTACTCCTATCAATCAAGCCATCAAAACAGCTTCCCTTCTCGTTTATCAACATAGCACGGGTTACTTATTCTATGTCAGACGTCCATGAGTGGGTTGATATCGCTCGTAATTGTATTCGTGATGCGTTGATCATCGATTCAATTGAATAAAAGTAAGTACTTTAATTTCAAAAAAAAAAACATAGCCAACGGGCCTTTCACCAGTTTTTTCGATGGAAAGTCCAAAATTCTTTTATTTATTTTTTCAATAATATCCCTTTTGGGTAATGATTTCTACCTATTTGGTTTGTTTGATTTGTTTTTTAGATTTAAATCATCGGAGCTTCCGGTTTTCTTTCTTCTTCAATTTAAGCGAAATTTATTGGATTTGAGAGTGAACCGAGTATCTCTTATTCTGGTTTCATTTTTCAAATCTAAGATTTTTTATTTGAAATTTTAGTTTGCAAGTTCGGTTTGTTTGCTCTCCTTGGTGAGAGAGGGTGTTTGTTTTTCTCCTTTATTGTGAGTGTTGGTTTTGATTCAGTGATGAAAGTTTATATGAGATTGCATTTATGGTTGATAGCTTAAACGAATTGTGACGAAGCGAGTATATATAAATATATCATTTTTAAAATATCGTTTGATTGTCTTTTCATGATGACTTGTGATTTGATATTTTTTATATTGGTTTCGACTTGATCATTTTTGTAAATACCGTATGTTTTTTTATTATTAAATTAACTCCATTTTTCTTCAATACAGAAAACAAATTTTTTTTTTCTACACATTCAAATAATCAAATATAATTTGGTATACACTTGCACTTGTCACTTAATAACTTATTGACAATTATCAATAGTATTAATGGTTAATTTTTCAAATCATCTAAACAAATTGATATCTTCTCGTTTGTTCATACTTCTTCAAATATAAGTTTAATTATATATTCAAATAATACTTTTAGCAAATAATTACATTGATTATTGTGTAACTCTAACAATACTTTCTATAATTAATTTTTGTTTAAATTAATTCATATTTCAACTCCATTACAGTAAAAAGTTGAGTTCATAAAAAAATTAAAGAAATATATATTTTATTGATAAAAGTCAATTAAAAGCCAAAATACAAGCTTCCTAAAATTGAGAAAAAAAGAGTGAGTTATTAAAGAGCCTCCGAAAATTTCCTAATTCGAAATTGCAAGCCCTAATTTCACTTGACTCTCACAATCTGACTCACCTCCCCCTTCCTTCTCTCTCGCTCTGTAGCTTCCATTTCTCTCTCTCTCTCTCTCTCTCAATGGCGGACAAAAAGAAAAAGCGGCGCCAAACCGACCCAGACTCCGACTCCGAATCCGAAACTCTCCCCTTCAAAAAGCTCCTTAAACCCGACTCCACAATCCTCTCCACTCTCAAAACCCTAGCCACCGCCTCTTCCACCGCCGGCACCTCTTCCGCCGCCAATCCCATCACTCTCTCCTCCCTCTCTCTCTCCTCCACGTGTCGCGAAGTCACCGATCTCCCTCTCTCCTCCGTCCAATCTCACATCGAAACCCTAGCCCTCTCTCTCGCTCATTCAATCCTAGCTGGCAATGGCTTCTCCTTCTCCGTCCCCTCTCGCTCCTCCGTTAACCAATTATACGTCCCCGAGCTCGATCGTATCGTCTTGAAGCATAAAACATCCACCAGGCCTTATGCTAATGTAGCTACGGTTCGAAAAACAACTATAACTACCCGCATTATGCAGCTAGTTCACCAATTGTGTCTTAAGAATATTCACGTAACGAAACGAGACTTGTTTTATACTGATGTTAAGTTGTTTCAGGATCAGACGCAGTCTGATGCGGTGTTGGATGATGTGAGTACTATTTTAGGGTGTACGAGATCGAGTTTGAATGTTGTGGCTGCGGAGAAAGGGGTTGTTGTAGGGAGGCTTATTTTTAGTGATAATGGCGATATGATTGATTGTACGAAAATGGGGATGGGTGGGAAGGCGATTCCGCCTAATATTGATAGAGTTGGGGATATGCAGAGTGATGCTTTGTTTATTTTGTTGGTTGAGAAGGATGCTGCGTATATGAGGTTAGCTGAGGATAGGTTTTATAACAGGTTTCCGTGTATTATTGTGACTGCGAAAGGGCAGCCGGATGTGGCGACTAGGTTGTTTTTGAGGAAGATGAAGTTGGAGTTGAAGTTGCCTGTGTTGGCTCTTGTGGATAGTGATCCTTATGGGTTGAAGATTTTGTCGGTTTATGGGTGTGGGTCGAAAAATATGTCTTATGATAGTGCGAATTTGACAACTCCTGATATTAAGTGGCTGGGGATTAGGCCGAGTGATTTGGATAAGTATAAGATACCTGAGCAATGTAGGTTGCCAATGACCGAGCAGGATATTAAGACTGGGAAGGATTTGTTGGAAGAGGATTTTGTGAAGAAGAATCCGGGGTGGGTTGAGGAGTTGAATATTATGGTGAAGACGAAGCAGAAGGCGGAAATTCAGGCTTTGAGCTCTTTTGGGTTTCAGTATTTGTCCGAGGTTTATTTGCCACTGAAGTTGCAGCAGAAGGATTGGCTTTGAGGAGGCAGTTACCGGTAATGCCTATAAGCATGTTTATCTTTTGTTACATTTATTAGCAGAACAAGCAATTTGTTAACTACAGTTGAATACTGCTTTGGTTTTCACTAATGCCAAAATGTATGAGATGTACTTTTGTATTTCAATGATATGTTGGTACTTGTATTTGATTTGGGGCTTTCAAGACTTTAATGTGTTTGGCAGTGCAGAGCATTTTATATCGATTCTAAGAATCTGGTTTTCATTATAATTAGTTAAGAGCAAGTAAGGTTGGAGTTAATAGAGTAATTACCCCTTTGTAATATTGCTGTTAGTTGTTTGATGACCCTTTGACGTATTTTGATCTCCCTTGTGTACCACTTAGTTTAAAGTGTCATGCTGTCATTTAAAATGAATATTATAGCTAGGGGTATTGGAAACACAATAACTCTTAGATGTTGCGGAAAAATGTATGATCTTACTATTTGTAATTGTTTATGTTATAATATAAATGCTCCTCAGCAAGCTCTTCAACAAACTTGTATGAAGAACATGAAGTGATAAGAAGCATCATTTTTTGCGTGACAATTGTACAGTGATTTACCTGCCTGATTAGAAATTTTAATAATGCTGCTGGAAGCCCAAATGTGTTTGTATCTTCTAATTATGGCTGCTACGAGTACATGATTTTTTCCTACTGCTTTTAGGGAGTTCATATACAAGTCATGACAGCAATTGAACCTACTTGAATGATCTTTTACTCGTTTGTAGTTTATCTGTCTGGGGTGAACTTTTTTTATACACTGTTACCCATGCCTATGAATAGCTTTAGGGGGCGTTTGGTTCATGGTTAGTGAGCCCGGTTAATGGGAATCGGAACCTTAAACCCAATTGATAGTGTTTGGATTAGCAATTTAGTTGTGTGGAATGAGAACCCCAATCCCTCTAGGTGGGTAAATCAAACCCATCATACCCCTTGGGTTTCCATTTCATTCCCATTAACCCCCATTCCCATTCCCTCCATTCCCATTCCCGATACCCATGATGCATCCAAACGCCCCCTTAGAATTCATGATAAAGGTTGATAATCGATAATGAGTTCTGTTATGGTTACTCTGGTCATCCTTTAAAGTTAGATCCCTGAAGCTCAATGGAGTTGTTCATCTTGATACTTATTTTTAAGTAGAACACATGAGCAACAATTGTACAGCCCCTGTACTTTTTTATGAAAGTTTAATATGTAATTTGTTTCATTTATCTGTACCTTCAAGGGTGGGATATATATTTTTGGTATATATTTCACAGATATCATCCTTCAGGAGTTGTGAACACAGTATTTTGTTACTACAAGTTTTTATACATTGTCCTCCTACATTTTGTTTTTTCTTCCAGATTATGTTATCTTTTAAATCCTTCTGTTAGATATTGAGGCCAATTTTTTGATTGTGATATCTTATAAATTCTTCTGTTGGATACAGAGGCCAGTTTCTTTTATCATCATCATCATATGCATTTCAAAAATCTATAACAGGGGCTGTGGAGGGAACTAATTTTTCGAAAAACCACTGAAAAGTTTATTAAGGTTTTTTTAATTTCTGCAAAGCTGAAAAAAGAGTCAAAGAGTCAAAGTAGCACGAGGTAAAAATCTATGCATAATAGCGACCATAATACATTAAAGGTGGGTAGTAGCCTTAAATTTGTTGTATTTATTCAGTCTCAGGTAATGTAATCAAAGATTCAAGGTTCTGCCGTAATCGGTTGTAGGCTTGTAGCTGCTTATCATGTAGGATTGTTAGGTTATAAGATTCTGTCACCGGGTTTCAGCTGCTCAGCCTTCGTACGCTGCAAAATGCGATAGATACTGTCATATTGGATTTCTGCTGCTCGTTGCATAGGCTATTATGCGATGACTAGATGTATAAATAATACTCGGTACTATTTATTTTTGCAACTGTTGCCTTGTTGCATGAAGTCTTTAGATTGATATTTATAGTCTATACAGAAGACACACAATCAATATTGTAAGTTTTAGTTTAAAAAAACCATTTCATTCAAAAACATTGCAGGAAAAGTATTCTCAACTTCCAGAGGGGTGAAGCACCATGTCATTTCTTATGTTAGGGCAAATTTTAACAAAGCATAGAGAAGTAAAGAGAGAAGGTCAAGTCTGTCAAGTCTCATGCATATGCAGCTTCTCGAATCCAAGAGGATGGATACGCTCGCACATGGTGCAACGGTTGCTGTCCTCCGAACACCAAATTATTGTCGTCATGGATAATTGATGAAGTTATGGGGTTTTTCTTGTACAATTCTTAAACTATAACTTTTAGAATAAGAAGCTGATTTAATGATATGGCATTGTATTTTGTGTATTTAAAGTGCAGGGAATAATGAGTGATAATAATAATAAAAAATGTTTTGTTGTCAAAAATGAAATATTGAATGTTAATTAATATGTTTATTTTGTGAAAATAAAATAAGTAAATTGTACTATCTTTTTTGTGAGAAACCCTTAGCTAAAATAATACGTGGCATGCCTTAAATAAAAAATATAAATATTTTTTTAAAATGTTGGCACCCGTGACAAAATTTCACATTATCTATTACTATATTGAAAAAATAAATTTTATTTATAACAATTTAAAATAATAATAACATGTTATTTTTAGAATATAACAAATCAGCAAATGCAACTCCATTAGAAATGCTTTGGTAAGTAAAATTGCAGTTGCCATGATTTTAGACTCTTACGACTCGATTTTCCTAACTATATAATATTGACATCTGTCACCTTTGATGATTTGATAGTGACCAAAAGATACTAAAAAAAGTTGATAAATCGTGATCGTGGCAAATAGATATATTAACATCAGCCAAGGTGGGGGGGTATTGCGATTGATAAAACTGGATGAAAATAAAAGATGCCACCGAAGCAGCGATCGAAAGCAGATTTAAACAAGAAGCAGAAGATCGTAGAAGACAAGACATTCGGTTTAAAAAATAAACACAAGTCGAAGAATGTCCAGAAATATGTTGAGACCCTTCAACAATCTGTCCAGCCCAAGCCCGATCCTTCCAAGATTGCTTCCAAGGTTCTTAAAAACTTTTCATGTAGTTTCTTATATTTTTGGTTTAATTTAAATTTTTATGTTGTGTATAATTTATTAATATAGAAAAAGAAAGAGGAAGAGAAGGCGAGAGAGAAAGAGCTAAATGATTTGTTTAAGGTTGCTGTCAGTCAGCCCAAAGTTCCTGTTGGTATGTATCCCCATCCCATCATGTGTTCTTTTGTTTTACTTGGACTGTATCTTACTGAACAAAACTCTGATGCTTGCTTATGATTAAATTTACTGGTTTGTTGAGAAAAATATATAACTGAGGTTCAAATTTTCAGGTGTTGATCCAAAATCCATATTATGTGAGTTTTATAAAGTTGGGCAATGTGCTAAGGGTTTCAAGTGCAAGTTCTCTCATGATCTCAATGTTCAGCGGAAAGGAGAGAAGATTGATATCTACAGTGATAAGCGCGATGAAGGTTTCGTTTTCTTTTTGTTTTTCATTTGTGGAGATCATATAGTCATTGCTAGTGGGCATTATTAACTAATTAAAGGCAAAAAAGGGTAGATGTTTCTTTTTTTAATTTTTTTATTGTGTAACTAAATTGTTTTCATCTATAGGCAAAGACACTATGGAGGAGTGGGATCAAGAGACTTTGGAGAAGGTTGTTGAATCCAAAGGGAAGGAGTATAATCAGAACAAACCAACTGATATTGTGAGTCTTTCAGTTACAAATCGCACTTCTCTGTTATCTATGCTTTTCTTTATTCATGGTGTTTGGATGTGAGAAGGCTCAAGATTATGAGGAGTTTAATTATTACTAGCGATACGTATCTGTTGCTTATTTGTCTCTTTATCCAAATTTGAATAATTTCCTCCTTTTTAGTGTTCCTCTAATAATGTAATAATCGTGGGTTTATCTTTTTAAGCCTTCTCAGTTCTCATGCATATAAATGTCTGATTTGAATAATACTAAAAGGGAAATAATCATAAATTCAATAAACGAAATTCCACATCTCTGAAAAACTTGTTGATACACATAGCGCTGCTGCGCTGTTAGAATGTTTCTCCACGACTAAAGTTGATGCTGAGTATCTAACTGGCCTCATTTAAGATGTCTACTAAAACGGAGCATTTTCATAATAATGTGTCAATGTGCAAAGTTTTTGTTATAAAACACGTCACTGGCTGCCACTTACACTAAAAGTTTTCCTTATTATACATTGTGATTTCAATGCTGGCTATTGCAATAAATTCTTACCAAACAGCATGGTTCGTTATGTATTATAGTATAATGTGTTCGACTTCGATCTGTGTGGCATGCAGGTTTGTAAGCACTTTCTGGAAGCAGTGGAGAAAAAGCAATATGGTTGGTTTTGGGTCTGTCCAAATGGTGGTAAAAATTGTCATTATAGGCATGCACTTCCGCCAGGATATATATTAAAATCTCAAATGAAGGCCCTGTTAGATGAAGAGGTGGAGAAAATATCAGTCGAGGAAGATATTGAAAACCAGGTGATTTGACCCATTTATAATTATTTGATTCTTTTACAGATGTATCTGCATCCCTATTATATTCTCATAATATTCCATATTATCAAATCTTCTAATGAATGAGAAAAAAAACCCTTTTCCCCAATTAATGATTTATGACAAAAATGATCCTTCGGCTTCAGCGTGCTAAGGTAACTACCTCAACTCCCATGACTCCCGAGTTATTCTTGGAATGGAAGAGGAAGAAGATAGCAGCACGGGACGCTGGCTTGGCTGCCGAGATGGCTGAGAGAGCAAAGAATGATCGCATGAGGTATTAATTAATGCTTTTATCTGCCATTGTAGTACTTCCATATGTATTTTTCAGCTAGGTTTGTATTACTCTGTGATCTGTTAAATGCATCTAATATTCCGTGTTTTTCTGTACAGTGGCCGTGAGCTGTTCCTTTCTGATTCTAGCTTGTTTGTCGATGATGCTGAGGCCTATGACAAATACCAAAGAGAAGACGAATCTAAAGCTACTGAAGAGAAGGTGAGCACACTGCATGTGGCTTTAACTGCTGGCATTTTAAAATTTTCACTTTACATCTTAAATACAAACTTCCTTAGTTTTGAACAGCTTAATTTTCTTCCGGCTTTGCATATATCCTTCTGAAGAGCTTAATTTGTCTCGTGGTTTGCATTTGTTTGATTTGTGTGTATACTTCTTGTTTGAATTGTGAGAGATTTTGTAAACACCTTCATTTAATCATCAAGAGTATGTTCTAAATTATCTAAAAAAAGAGGGGTAAGTTCTCAACTGGTTAGACAGTATATTTTGACAAAACTACATGACAAATTAAGATATTACAAGATTTGGCTTTTGATTTTGCATTCTATGTTACATGTTACTATGTTAGATAGATGAAAGCCCGTCAAGTAATTAAAACTGTATAGTTGTATATTAATGTAAGAAAGACACTGCCTTCTGGAAGGCAATTGAAACTCCCCGGCTGTTTAGATCTAGCAGAGAAGGCTATAGTTTTAGTGCATTCTATCTACACTGTTGTGATATGATTTAGATGTGTTTAGCAACTCAATAGCTAATATATGCCAATTGCGATATGGTGTTTATTAAAATCAAACTATGTGTTTTGCGCTGCATATGGTGTAAAGATTCAAGATACTCACCAGTCACCAGGACGTGATACCCTAATTGCTCATTAGTTCAGCCAATAAATGGCCTTCCGATGGAATTGTGCTGGGTAATGCTCATATCCATATGATAAAGTGCCACTTTTTCAAATTGTGGATCTGGGTTCTTTATATGTAGAAGAATATTGAATTTATATGCCAGTTTGCTGCCTGCTATGTTGGAAGGTTGAACACCTAAGTAACTAAATTGATTGGGATTGAGTTATTATAGTTATCCGTTTAGCTTCGACAAACTTTTTATCATTCTAGTGAGTAAATATAATTCTGAGACGAGCAATGTACTGGTACTGCATCAAGTGTCTTCTCCATTTGCTTTGCAGCAGTATGGTGAAATTATATTCTCTGTATGTTGCTATTCAAAGTTGGAAATTCCATACTGATCAGCTTTGTGTTCTATTCCCTATTTATCTTTTATTATTATATATCCCTTTGTTGATCTTTTGTTTGTCTTCAACCATCAGAATCATAGATCTTCCGCTGCAAATCAGTCAAGTACCTCGACATCAGCTGCTACTGGTGAAACTTTGGCTGATGACGAAGAAGATGATGACCTCGACATGGACGAGTTAAATGAACTAGAAGCAAGCTTATCAAAAACAACCCTACAGATTAATGAGCAAGAAGCCAAGTAATAGTCGATTATGTCTCTTGATCAATGCCAGGACATCAGGCTGCACCTGCTCGTTTCTGCAGTTATTTTCCCAATGGTTTACTAGAAGAGCTGAAGTCCCGCTGCTCGATACTATTCCTGCCAAAGCAAATAATTAACAAATGGGTTCATCACCAAGAGCTTAGTTATGGGTTAGTTAGTGATCTACTTAAATCCAATCTTAAATTGTGCGAAGATTATTCTGTGCAATGAATATACTTTTTATGAGGCTATAAAGCAGAGCTATGTCCTCCTATGTTATACATAATGATTTCAAGAATCTCAGTCTCTATATAAATAAAGATCAAAACACAGAACCACAAAAGTAAAACAGCAAGGGAAAGTATATCTACAAGGTTCATTTCCTGAATTTGATCATGCTACAGAATGTAAAGAGTAAATTCTTTGTTCACCCTTTAAAAATGATTTCTTTTTTTATAAATATAATTGATGGAAACCACCTGCCGCTATGTTTCATAACGGTAGGTGGTTGGTATCCAACGGTGACTGGTAGGTGGTTGGTATTCAACGGTGACTTGAGAAGAGCATTGAACATTGATACTTGATAGAGATGGGCATTGACTATATTTTTATTGAGGCTTTAAGGCATTACAAAGACAATTGATAGAAGCGAGTCCCTACAACATAATGGAAAGCAACAACCACGAAAGAGCCCCGTGTTCTAAAATGCAGTTGTTCCCTTCCTAGCTATCAAAAACTGTTTATGTTTGGCACAATTCCAAAACCTTAGTCAGACTGGTCTGCTACCTAACTTGGTAGAAATCTTTGGTTTCAACTTTATATGATACATCTATCATTAAATATCCATTCGTGCGTTTTTCGAATATCATAACTTCCTACGGATCATTTACAAACCACTAAAATTGTTATTATAAAAAAAAAAGGGTCATTCTCTTGACGTTTTGGTCCTGATATTTGTGAGGAATTGGAGCTGATGTAACTTGTAAGAAGAGGGAGTAAATGGAATGAATTACTGAAACGTGTGCTCCCGAGTTATAATGCGCGTAAGAGGAACAGAAGAAAAAGGAACAAGAACGAAATACTCAAGTTTTTGTGTCTGATAGTTCAATGTGCCGAGAAAAGTGATTAACTTGAACAATAATCATGAGCATTACGAATTTAGTTAACCACCACAGTCCTCAGGGACCGGACTAGGGCCAAATACATTGAACAGAACCATGTACATCTTGAAATTTTAACAGTACAATGCAGTTTTTAACCACTGCCTATAAAATAAGGAGGTGGCAAGTCTGGTGTTAAACCAAATTGTAGCGTTATGCTGACTATGTAATACTGATAACACATGTTCTTAACATTTCTCTGCAGAAGAAGGGGAGGGGGATGGGTCTACATTTATTCATAATTTAATTATTTATACAACGGGCTTTGCATGAAAGATTGCAAGTTGCAGCCTTAAGTCTATTACAAATTTACAATTTAGTTATGAAGCAAGCAGCTAGGGCATTACACAAGTTTAGCAGGCAGGAGGCACTGCAGTGTTACAACAACAACAAGCAGCACATATATAAGTTTCGGATGAGATGCCTCCCAGTCCCTGCCTACCTTTTTTTTCTCCCTTGGGTCACATTTGCTTCTCTGATGCTGCCTGCCTTTACAGTTGTTCCACTTGCGATCTTCAGAAGATACCGAAGTATCTTAACTTTAACCTGGCCCCGTTTTGGAGGTAGCATTGTCTTTCCAGTTGAATATGACTCCATGAGATATTTGTCTGTATTCCTCGTATCACAATCTATGTTGAAGTGAGTGAATTTTTGAGGAAGAGATGGATAAACAGAGAAGAGAAGGAGTGAAAAATTTAGTAGTAAAGAGATTTGTTTGGCTGTAGTACAAGGCTTATGTTCTCAGGTCTGTGTGCTATATATAGCTCTGAAGTCCAGTAAGTTTCCTAAGAATGGGGGGTCACATAAAATAGGAACACCTTAAAGAGCTTAATCACTTTATGAATTGGTCTGTTTCACACATCATTATCAAGTAAAAAGCATTTAAAGTTTACTCTTGAAGTGCTCAAGTCTAGGAAGTCCTGTACTAGTCAAAAGCTGTTTAGTACAAATTATATGGTTGCGACGTATTTGTAGTGGTATCTACGAGACGTCGATGACTCAAAAGATGTGTGTGGATGTGTTTAACTAGCAAAACATAAAATTAAATTGTCTGTGTCAAAAATGGTTAGGCAACAGTCAACAGATAACAAAAGAACACAAGGCCAAGTCAAGTCAAGTTCCCGTAGCACGAAATCCTGGCGGTATGTGCACTGAATCAAGACATGAATAACTTGTAATCTTTGTCACTGCAAACATGTTGTTCCCCGTTGAATAAGACTTGGAACACTCTGAATGGAATAAAACAAGAAAAACTGATCAAATGTCTCCTGCTGAAGGAGACAGAACACGTACGAAATCATCTTCGCCGGGGTAGAAATGCATGCCAGTATGGTTTCTAATTCTGTTTAGCTACTGATTTCTTCAAAGAGTACCAAGATAAAAGGCTGATGTTCATAGAGTAATGAATCATGTGCTTTAGATAACTAAAAATTATTGATAGACATCTAAATTTACAAGTAAGATAATGTCCTCTTGGTGCAACACTTTTCCCTAACAAGGCACAGTTGGTTGACATTTGACCTGAAAATTAGTACTATAATTTAGCTTCTCTCCCTGTTCTTGTAGGTAAACAATCAAAGGTTTCTGGATTAGGATTTCGTTGTTCATAGCAAATTTTCGGATTCTATATGCCTATTTTACATATTTTTATTTTATTTTTTTCGACAAAACATGATATGCCAATTCTCAAGAGCTATATAAACAAATCATTTTCATTTTCTCCGAATTGTTGTACTCTCATGTCTGATTTCCATCTCTCAAATGTCAAAGCTTCAAAAAAAATATTGGTAAATTACAAGAAAGCTGAAGTAACATGAACAATTAAACATCCCTGCATTAAGCAGGAAAAAAAAACATTCCTGCTCGGTCATTGCAATAAGACCTTGGTTTCTTGCTAAAAAACTTTGTAACAAAAATCATTGAATTAATTCCAGTATAATAATTTTAAAAAACTTACTTATTCGGGCTAATTTGGAGAATTTCGGTATCACGAGTTTTATTTATCTTAATTAAAATAATAAAAACCCATGATAAATAATTATATCCGTTATTTCCTAACATTATATATTTTTTAAACACATCAATACTATTATATAATAGACGAAACAGTTTGGTTTGTCGGTATTTTACGTTATGATTTTACTTAATTGCCCATAATTAACTGTATTTCGTGTTTTTACTTA
This sequence comes from Heracleum sosnowskyi, assembly GCA_030848705.1. NCBI lineage: Eukaryota > Viridiplantae > Streptophyta > Magnoliopsida > Apiales > Apiaceae > Heracleum > Heracleum sosnowskyi. The sequence continues at coordinate 30,426,636 of CM061237.1, forward strand.
ATTAACCTTACTTATTTATAGAAATATATTATTAAATAATAATATTACCTATTTATAACAAAGTACCTTTTTCACCTCAAATACATTATTTTTTCTAACAAATTCCTCTACTTTTTCAAATATATCACGGGCAATTACCCTTTTTAACTAAAACATGTTAGTTTTTCTATTTTTTCTTACTAAAACCCCTCCTGTTAGATATGAATATTACGGAGAAACTAGACGGGGGGGGGGGGGTGAATGGATAGTTTGAAAGATTTTCGTTTTCTTGAAACAAAAGTGAAAAGATCGTGTTGTATGAAAATGCGGAATTAAATAACAGAACACACACAATCACTTTAATCTACTTTGTATTAAGTAAATCAAATACTACAGCTTCCAAAATTTCACAACTGAAATTCTGGATTCTAAACAAGAACAGTGTTTTCTTGTTTTCTTACAGAGAAAAGAGTACTTGAATATTTTTATATGAGTATCTCTCTTGCAGCTAACAATAGGGTGTGCATAATATATATATATATCCTATACAAACTGGTGCACACTTCTATTTACACAGCTACCCCTAACTGTAACTCCAACTTGTCCTGCCATAAAAAGTTAACTGTGTCAGGAAGGACCACTTGCTTTCTGTGGTCTTTCCCGTTTCTGTAGCTGCTTGTCTCTAATCTTTCTCTCCAAGTTTTGCTGTAGGTTTGCCATCTGTTTTTGGACCACCTTACCGTAACAGATGCTTCAGTATTTGTCTCCTTTGAATTTTGGTTTTGTACCTTGATTTGTCTTGTTATAACCGGCTAAGTGTTGACATCGTGAACTCCAGTATATTCCTGATTCTGTGACTTGTCGACATAGAACACTCTTGACTTTGCTATATGAGGACATTACTATATGACTATTTCAGGAGTATGCGATATAGGCTTCTTGAGGACTTCACGACATAACCTATTTGAGGACTTCGCGATATAGCCTTTTTGAGGACTTCGCGATTTAGCCTTTTTGAGGACTTCACGATCTAGTACAGTCTGACTTTGCGATCTCAACACTTCACGACATGAGCCTTCAGGACTTCACGACATAGTTCATTTTGGACTATGCGATCTCAGTACTTCATGACATGAAAATTTAGGACTTCACGACATAGCTCATTCTGACTTCACGATATAGGGACTTAGATAAATTTCTGCAACTTATTTCTTTAAGGCCTTATTCACTCCAATCCTGCTGCATGAACAAATTGAACTTCTTCCAGGATAATTATTCCATGGCCTATGTACATTCTAGGTGCAAGAAACTTACTAAGCTCATTATAACTTTGAGCATACAGAATAAAGCTAAATACATAAAAACAAGACAAGTACAATGGAGACCTATACTATATCCCAGTGAAAGAATTCACTAGGTCATGTAGAGTGACATAGTCACAATGTGTAGGCTTGTTAATAGTGGTATTCAGACATGCCTTGAGCCTAACAATCTCCCCCAAATTGTGAGTAAGAAACTTAGGCACAATTTCATGTCTGATAACAAGCCTAACTTACATAAAAGGAATTAAATTTCAGAGAGAATAACAGATGATCATTATGAACAGAATTTGATTACAAACTGAAAATGAAAGCTTACAGATTATCTTTTTGTTGCTAAGTAGCTTCAGTTCCCATTTGCTTTTCAAGATAGTCATCATAAACCTTCTTCTTTCTCATTTCTGAAATGGCTGTTATAATTTCATCCCTTGCAATTAATTCTTCTATGAGAGGGGAGTCTTCTAAATCTTCAATTGCAGCTTTTAGGGCACTTTCCACATAGGATTCCACAAACTCCATCCTTATTTTGCTTTTTCCCTCCATTTTTATTTTTGTACTCCACGACATAAGGATTTTGTTTCACTCTGCACAACCCTTTCTTCCTTAACTCTTTAGCCCTCTCTTCCATTTCTGCCATCTCCTTATCTTTCTGAATTTTCTTTTCTTCATTTAACTTCCTCAGATTTTCTTGATAATCAGAGCGCATCTTCAAAAATCTGGCAATTTCAATCTTCCACAATCTTTCTTCTTTTTCTTCAAAGTTTAGCAATGCATTTATTCTTTCAAGCTCATATGTTGGAAAATATTGCCAGCTCCCTGTCTTCATCTCTTTCTCCCTTCCATCAGTGTATTTGATCTCTAGATGGTTTTGTTTCACTTTGACTTCAAAGATTCTTTGAGCTCTCAGAAATGCTAAGGCATTTTCATCATAGTCTTCATCTAGAGGAAGCACCTTAATCCCAACACCATTTATGATCACTCCAGTTCTCTTTGTTATCCTTGTTCTTTTAGCTACACTTTTGAGTTTGCAGTGTTTAACTTGAGGTAGCTTTCCACAGTGCCACATCATTTGGAAGTAATCTTAATCCTTTTCCTTTGACCCACTGTAACACTCCACTAGCTGTGATTTTGTGGAAGTGTCTTTTAGATTTTGTTGTAGTGGCTTTACTTCTCTTCAGTGGCAAATCAGGTTCAGAAGTCTTGGATTTTGATTTTGGAGGATCATTACTAACAGTACCCACCCTAGACTTAGAGTCTTGTGTTGTGGTTAAGGTACTACTAGTAATGTCCTTGACTTGCTGATTTCCACTCCTCTTCTTTTCAGTCTCTCTCTTGCTTTGTGAGTCCTTCTTGACATTTTCAGCCTCTTTAGATCTCTTGGAGGATTTGCCTTTGCTGCTTTCACTTGCCCCATCCTTATCACTCCTTGATTGACTCCTTCTTCTATAGATCTTCTCTTCATCATCATCATTGTCATCTTTCTTTTCTTTCCTCATTTTGAGTGATTCAGGAATTCTTCCATGGATTAGAAATGATTGGAGAATTTGAATCATCTCTAGCTCTTCAGCAGTCCTAAATCCCCTCTTTGCTCTCAGCATTTGGAGCACATGATTGATCTTTTCCTTATTCTTCATTTCCAGCTGAGCAGGAATTATTAGCTGATCAATAGTGTTTGCCCTGGTGAGACCTTGGAAAATTACAGTTCTTGGATCAATGATGACTTCAGGCAATCTTAGAAATTGATCTTTCTTCAAGTCATCATACAATCTTTTGTTGTTCTCACCGCTCTTTTCAATTAGCTCCAAAATTATGTCTAGCTCAGTAAATCTCAGCTTCTCCAGAGTTTCAAAGGACAAATGCCATAGGTCATTGTCTTTAGATACCATGATGATTTCTCTTAGATAGGCATCCTTGACTTTCCTGACTATCACAGTGAGGTACTTGATGTTCTCTTTGATCTTGGCTCTGTAGGTTTTGGTATCACCTTGAACACTGATGTTGATGGCTTTCAGAAACTCCAGAAAGGCCACATCATGATAGATGTTGGAGTTGGCAACTTCCTGTAGCTTGGCCTCAGTGACAATATTGACTGGCTTAGCACTTGTTGTGATTTGAGGAGCAGAGACATCCATGGGCATTTTGCCAGGATAAAAGGTTGTTGTGACACTACTTTTCTGGCCAGCTAAACTGGTGACATAAATAGTAGGTAGGGTGAGAGGCCTTAGATCTTTCTCTGTGATTTTGCCCTTTAGCTTTTGCTTGGCAAGTGCTTCCCCTTTCTTTTCTAGAGTGACTTCCTTTTCTTCCTTTCCTTTCTCCCCCTTAGGCTTGGGATCAGACAAGATGTCTTGAGCTTCACCAGGAACAGGAAGGTTCATGCTTCTCATCATAGTGGTCATCATTTGTTGCTGGACTAGCAGGATATTTGAAGTTGTATTGCTTTGGTCATCCAGCTTGGCATTTAGGAGCTCCAAGGAATGAGAAATCCTTTGGTTTTCAGATTTAAGCTCAGCCACTTCCTTCTCCAAACTATCAACCTTTGAGAAGAGTTGCTCAGATTTGAAGGAGTTTAGAGACTGGTCCTTGATCTTTGAGAAATCAAACTTTGAGATATTGGAGATAGGCACTTCATCTACCAGCTTGTCCCCATATTGGTTCTTCCACATGACAGAAAGCTTAGAGTTGGAGTTGATGTTGGATTGCACCTGATTCTCTAGCTTGGTAGACAGCTTCTTCAAATTATCAGAAACCAGAGCTAGGGTGTAGTCCATCTTAGTGACATTATTTGCAGTCTTCTATACCTCCTTAGGGATGCCATCTACCTTGGGAAAATCAGAAAGGTAGGAGTTCTTTAGCTGAGCCAAGGAATGGTCAGTTTCTTCTTTAATAGTTGAGACTTCTGATTGAAGACCTTTCCCAAGGAAGTGCAGAGCCTTCAGTTGACTCTTGTAGACATCATTGACATCTTCATAGATTTCTGCAGGAGAAAGACTTTTAGCATTAGACCCCAAAGCAGTTAGGTAGTCCTCCCTGAGAAAAGCTAGAGCATCTTTGAGCTTGACTGATCTCTTGGCATCCAATAAGGCATCTATGTTCCCATCCTGTTGAGCCTCATCCACAATCTTGTCTTTCTGTGCATCAGCATCCTCCCTGTGGCATAAGTGTATAGCTTCATAGTCCTTGTTGGGAAAACCAGCTGTCAGGAGATGTTGAGCAATTTTAGAGAACTCATCAATCTGTGCCACATGAAGATTTTGGAGTTCTTCTTCCGTCAATTGTGTGGACACAGATGATGATCCTGAAGGTCTGTCATGGTGCACAGACTCCAGCCAGTGAGACATTGTGGCCTGAGCCAAGTTAGGGCTAGTGTTAGGCACTCCTATCACAGATGAGGGTTCTGCAACAGGTAGGGAAGTGTTTTGAGTTTCCTCCAGCCTTGGAATAGCTGTAGAGTATGATGCTGTCTCCATTGAAATGGGATGAGTTACAGCATCACCTATATTTGCATGTGAAGGCATGTCCAAATCCCTGAGGATTGGAGAGATAGGCATAGAGTCTCCAGTAAAAACTGGTGAATCCTCCATGTTTGTGTTGGTGTCATTAGAATATGCCCCAACATGCATTTCCCGACCAACAGAATGTGGGGCCTGGGTGGTGAGCACAGTGTCAAGCACCATGTCACTTGAAAGGGGCTCATTCACAGAATCTAGTTGTGAATGATCAAGTACAGAATTGTCATGTGAATGACTTTCCTGTAATGAAGAAATTTTAGTTGTAGTAGATTCTGGAAGAAGAGAGGAGTCTAGATTTGATTTTGGCAACTCCCCCTGAGAAATATGAGGAGTTTCAATGTTGATGTGCTCTCCACTCAGTGTTTGATCACCCTTATTTCCACCTGAGTCAAGAGTGAGTTCTTGACCCTGTGCTGACTCTGTACAGGTTGTAGTGGGGAGACTACTCTTTTCAATAACAATGTCCTGTTGAGAGGACATTGATAGTAACAGGTTTACCCCTTTTATCACATCTGAATCCTGTTGGGAGGATTCAGTGGTAGCTATAGTTTTGGATTTCTTCCTTAGTCTGGTGATCTGTGACTCAGGTTCCTCACATCCTAAATCTACAGACTCATTGATTATAGCTAGGGTTCTCTTCTTGGTCTTCTTTTTAGTAACACCAACCTTTTGAGAGATTGGTGCACTTGGTTCCCTAATTACTAGTGTACTGTTTGCAGGGGGTCACTGGATGGGATAGGAAGGCTTGGGATAGACTGTGAAGCACCTTCAGTCTTAGCCTTCCCTTTCCAGGAAAGTTCATGATATATGGGCTGATCAAGTGAATAAGTTTTGAATGTGTCTTGCATATGCTGTGTCACACTCAAAATCACATCCACATGATTCCTAGTGTCCAATGAACCAAATAGAACTTTGGACATGGACTTAGGATAAGCCAACTTTGTTTGATCTATTCCTTCTAATTCATGCAATTGATTATCAAGATAATTTAGAATGCATTGAATAAAACGAGGATAAAAGATCTCATTACCTCTGCCACGTACTGTCCTGCCTAACCTTTGAGCCAACTCCTTGAGGATGATTGCTCCAACATTAATTTCCTGGTTGTTGGCCAAGGAATAGGCAAGCTTCACTGCAATATGGCTGATTTGGTCCTATCCTGTCTTTCTGCACAGGAACACCTTCTGGAGTGCGTCAAAGAGAAAAGACCACTCCCTCCTTACATGCTTCTTATTAAGCTTGGCTATATCTATGGTATCAGCATACTTAATCAGGGTCATGAAGTCCACCATTTGCTCATCAGTTGCTTCTTCATCATGACCCTCAGTCTTAAACCCAAAGCTTCATTAATCTCCTTCTCCCTAAACTGAAATTGCTTGCCTCCAATTGTGCAAGTAATCTCCTGAAATGAAGTCCCATCCTCCCTTGCCATTGTAGATACCATAGCAGTTCTCCAGAATCCTTCCAGTACATCAACATACATAGTTGGGTTCATTGTCAGGGCTTGGCGAAGGTAGGATGTGTTCAAGAACCGTACAAAACACTTGTACCTGGGGTTTGCTTCTGCGTCTGATGGAATGGTGAGAAAGTTGGTTTCTTTGGGTATGGTTAAAGGGTTTGATGAAGCAGCTGTTTGAGATTTGGGTGCCATTGCTTAGGATTGAGATTGAAGAAGAGAGAAGAGAATCGGAAATTAGGTTTGAAAGTTGAGAGTAATCGACCAGATGAAAAGATGTGAAAGTGTTTGCAAAAAGTATTTATATGACTGTGACAGTGCGATATAAAGTTATGAATTTGTACAGACTATTTTGATATCGTGAAGTCTCAAAATAGACTGTATCGCGAAGTCTTGCAAAGTAGATCGCAAAGTCCAGAAATGAACTATGTCGCAAAGTCTGAAAGGTAGAAAGTATGAGAAGACTTTGCGATATAGTATAAATACCCTGCCGAGATCTCTCTTTTTGGAATTCCAAGCAATTTGTCAGACATATATCAAAATTTTGAAATAAAATTAATCTAAATCAAAATTCTGCTAATATGTGGAGACTTGCCGATATAGTTATTTTGTGTCGCGAAGTCGGGAAATGAACTACATCGCAGACTCAAGAAATGAACTATATCGCAAAGTCTCACAATTTTAACAGTTTGCGATATAAGTCTGTTTAATTTGAACTAAGTCATGAACTCTCAAAATCACCTACAAAGAGATGTCTTAAAAGCTCATAACTTCACAAATAAATATGATTTGAAAAATATGCAGTAAAATACTGAAAAATTTATAAATCATATCTCAGCTAATTTTCACTCCAATTAAATAGAGCATTTAAATACAGTGAAAATTTACTGCTGCAACAATTAACTAACATACTTACTTAGAACAACTAAATGAAGGATTGAGCATTCTAATTTCACTCACTAGTCTGTTGAAGACAGCTTCATTTAGGGGTTTAGTAAATATGTCAGCTAATTGTTTCTCAGTTGGAACATAAGAGACTGCTATAGTACCATTTGCAGCATGTTCCCTAATGAAATGGTACCTGTTAGGCCGAATACACAATATAATCAAGTATGTATGAGAATAACAATAATTAAGAACACTGTTTATGAATCAATAAAACTGTAATCGTATTAACAGCTTCTCTCTTTATGATGTTAATGAATCACAAAGAGCTTCTAGGTTACAAGAATAATATATCAATATTCACGCATCCCTTCTAGGGATAACCTATCTGTGTTTATATAGTACACAGCTACATACAATCCTTATCTAATTGATATTCCTACAAGTTAGCTATACAAAACTTATCAATTAAGGATTGCTTCTTATCTTCCATTCTGTTTCCTTAGCTGTATCAATATATTCTGCTTCTTTCCATCTTCAGAATATGTTGCTTCTAGAATCTTCAATTCAGCACCGACAGCTAATTCAACTTTCACCTTGTCAGACTTTAAATAAACTCTGACCGGCTTCAATTTAAACTCTTCACCCTGTCAGAGTTTAACTAAACTCTGACTGGCTTCTGATAAACTCTTGTCAGTATCTGTTGCTTAAACACTGATAAACAAACATTAGTAATTATATCTAACAATCTCCCCCAACTTGTTCATAATAAAATGTACAAGTTAAATGTTAGATATAATTGCTAATGTTTGTTTATCAGTGTTTAAGCAACAGGTATTTACAAGAGTTTATCAGAAGCCAGTCAGAGTTTAGTTAAACTCTGACAGGGTGAAGAGTTTAATTGAAGCCGGTCAGAGTTTATTTAAAGTCTGACAAGGTGAAAGTTGAATTAGCTGTCGGTGCAGAATTGAAGATTCTAGAAGCAATATATTCTGAAGATGGAAAGAAGCAGAATATATTGATACAGCTAAGGAGATTGGACAGAAGACTGAAGCAATCCTTAATTGATAAGTTTTGTATAGCTAACTTGTAGGAATATCAATTAGATAAGGATTGTATGTAGCTGTGTACTATATAAACACAGATAGGTTATCCCTAGAAGGGACGCGTGAATATTGATATATTATTCTTGTAACCTAGAAGCTCTTTGTGATTCATTAACATCATAAAGAGAGAAGCTGTTAATACGATTACAGTTTTATTGATTCATAAACAGTGTTTTTAATTATCGTTATTCTCATACATACTTGATTATATTGTGTATTCGGCCTAACAATTGGTATCAGAGCCAAGGCTGTTTAATATATACAGTTTTATGATTCAAACACAGTATTAATCATGTCTGAAGAAAATCAAACTGCTCCTAAGGCTGAACAGGTTAAGCCTAATTCTGTGAGTCGATATGAAACAATCAGGGTTCCGATTCTCAGGCCTGTAGAGTATCCGATTTGGAAGGTGAAGATGACCATGTTTCTGGAGGCTACAGATCCAGAATATCTTGACAGAATTAATGATGGTCCTCATAATCCAACCAAACTAGCCCCTGTTGTTGATGGACAAGAACAAAAGACTGTTCCAAAGGAAAAGAAAGATTTGACTCCTGAGGACATCTCATCAATTGCAAAGGATGCAAAGGTTAGACATCTTCTCCACAGTGCGTTAGATAACGTAATGTCTAACAGAGTAATTGGCTGCAAAACTGCCAAAGAGATATGGGATGCTCTAGAAGTCAGATGCCAAGGAACAGGTGCTATCAAGAAGAATAGGAGGACCATACTAACTCAGGAGTATGAGCACTTTGATTCAAGACCTAATGAAACCTTGACTGAGACCCATGACAGATTTTGCAAATTATTGAATGATCTGTCTCTGGTTGATAAAGAATATGAGCTTGAAGAGTCTAATCTCAAGTTTTTGTTATCTCTTCCTGAAAAGTGGGATTTGAAGACAACCACAATAAGAGATAATTATGAGCTTGCTGATACAGAACTTGATGAAATCTATGGATTATTGAAAACTCATGAACTGGAGATAGATCAAAGGAATAGGAGATTGAGGAAAAAGACAAAATCTATTGCTCTCAAAGTCGAGGAGAAGCCCATTAAGAAGGAATCATCAAGGAAGAAAGCCAAGGGAAAGGCTTTAGTGATTAAATCTGAGAGTGAGTCATCAAACTCTGATGATGATTCAAACTCTGATGAAGCTTCTGATTCTGAGGATGATGAAGAGGAGATGATGCAAATGGCTGCCTTGATGGTTAAGACATTTAAGAAGATGGGATTCAAGAACTTCAAGAAGGGTAAAAGATTCTCAAGGAGAGATTCAAATTCTGAGAAGAAGAATTTCAGAAAGTCTGATGGAAGGGATACCAAGTCTGGTAAGAAGGACAAATCTGAGATCCAGTGCTACAAGTGCAAAGAGATGGGTCACTATGCTCCAGAGTGCAAGAAAGGAAGAACTGAAAAAGCACTCATCTCTAAAGGCAAAGACTGGGCAGATACTTCAGATTCTGATGATGGAGTGAATTATGCACTCATGGCAACTGTCAAAGATGAAGTTGAGTCATCAGAAAATAAGGTACCTCTAACTACTTATGCTTATGATACTGATAATATTTCTGAATTAAGAATTTATCTTAAGAACATACATGTTAGTTATAGGGATCAGACTTTAGAGAATGAGAGGATCAAATCTGAGAATCTTAGTCTTAAAGAAAGAAACAAGTTTCTTGAAAGAGAACTTGAGAATATGAAGCAGATTCAAAAAGAAAGAGATGATGCTGTTTATGTAGAACAGGAGTTGCTGAAAAGATATAAGCAACTAGAATCTGATTTAGAGAAGGAAAGGAAAATAATCAAGACTTGGACAGATTCTGGAAGAGACACTCATCAAGTGTTTCAGACTGATTCTGTAGGTTTAGGTTATTGTGAAAATGATGAACTTAGGTTTAAAGACAAGGTTAAGGTAAAACCACAACTTAAACCTGTGAAATTTGTTCCAGAAGCCAATAAGTTAAAATCTGTTGTAATAAGGGAAGCTGATATGGAATCAGATGAATCTTGTGACAAACAGGAAAATATTATAACAGAAAAACTTATGGAAATAGAAGCTGTTAGAAAACCAGTAAAAACTTGTGAAAAACAGGTTAATGTTGGCTTGATGACAGGAAAACAGTTCAATCATAAGCTTAAAGAGGTAAAGTCTTCCATGAAACCTAAAGGTTCCAAGAGAAATAGGAATGGAAAAGTAGGCATAAATAATAGAAATAATCATATGCCTAATGCTAGTGCCTCAAGAAAAACATGTTACAGTTGTGGTAGTTCTAATCATCTTGCTAGATTTTGCACTAAGAACAAACATATTAATACTTTACCTTCTACATCAGAAGTAAAGAATGATTATGTTAGAGTAAAACCACAGACTTTATGCAAACATTGTGGGAGCACTTGGCATTCTATTTACACATGTAAGAGTTATCATGCAATTTATCATAACTATTATGAGCTAAAACCCAACTTAAAATGGGTTAGAGCAAACTCTGCTAGTGTAAAATCTGACAATGTTAGTTTAACCTCTGATAATGCTGATTCCGCTGCAAAAGCTAACACTGTTAAGAAGGACAAAGGATCCAAGCAAGTCTGGATCCTTAAAACTAACACTTAGTGTTTGTTTGTGATTGCAGGGTATAATAGAGAGCACACTTATCTTGGACAGTGGATGCTCAGGACATATGACTGGAAACAAAGCCCTGCTATCAGACTTTGAGGAGAAAGCTGGCCCAAAAGTTTCCTATGGAGATGGCAACATAGGACACACTCTGGGATATGGCAATATCAATCTTGGAAGTGTCATCATCACAAATGTAGCTCTAGTCTCAGGACTCAAGCATAATCTGTTGTCTGTGAGTCAAATCTGTGACAGAGGAAACCATGTAGATTTTCATAGTGAATACTGTGAAGTTATCAGTAAATCTACTGGAAAAGTTGTTCTAGTTGGACACAGGCGCAACAATATTTATGAAGCAAGTTTGGTAACAAACTCTGATGGAAGTACAGTGTGTCTGACTGCAAAGATGTCAAATGAAGAGAGTTGGAATTGGCACAAGAAGCTCTCTCATCTCAATTTGAACAACATCAATGAGCTGATAAGAAAGGATCTTGTAAGAGGACTTCCAAAATCAATACTTAATCTAGATGGTCTATGTGATTCTTGTCAAAAGGCCAAGCAAAGGAAGTCATCTTTCAAGAGCAAATCTGAATCTTCAGTAGTGGAACCTTATCATCTTCTACATGTTGATCTCTTTGGACCAGTGAATGTGATGTCAATGGGCAGAAAGAAATATGCTCTAGTAATTGTTGATGAATATACTAGATATACATGGGTGTATTTCTTATCAAAGAAGGATGAAACTGCTCAATTTCTGATGGATCATGTAAATCTACTGGACAAAGGATCACAGCACAAAGTCAAAATTATAAGGAGTGATAATGGAACTGAATTCAGAAACTCAATACTGGAAGCTTTCTGCAAGGAGAGAGGAATCAAACAAGAATTCTCTGCACCTGGAACTCCACAGCAAAATGGTGTAGTTGAAAGAAAGAACAGAACTTTAATTGAAGCTGCCAGAACTATGCTTGATGAAGCAAAATTACCAACGTACTTCTGGGCAGAAGCTGTTCAAACTGCTTGTTTTACTCAAAATGCTACACTGATCAACAAGCATGGAAAAACACCATATGAAATGGTTAAAAATAAGAAGCCAAATTTGAAATATTTTCACATATTTGGATGCAAATGCTTTGTGTTGAAGACTCATCCTGAACAGTTGACCAAGTTTGAGTTAAAAGCTGATGAAGGAATCTTTGTTGGCTATCCATTGTCAACAAAAGCATTCAGAGTTTACAATCTGAGAACTAAGGTGATCATGGAATCCATACATGTGTCATTTGATGACAAGAAAATAATTGGACTTGAAGACAAGGATGGATATGATCAACTACGTTTTGAAAATGAAGATCTATTCTCTGATGATGTAAACTCTGACGAAGCAGGTTTGACAAACTCTGAAGGAGCATACTCTGAACCTCTACTGGTAAATACTGAAGAAACTGAAAATTCTCAAATTGAACAAAATAGAGAACCAGTTGAGGGGGAGCGTGAAGAAGCTCAACAAGACACAGCAAGTGAGTCAGTTGAGGAAACTGATTCAAACTCTGACAGTTCAAACACTGAGCCATCCAACTCAAGGGGAGCCTCAGATACTGCAGAAAGTCAACGTATGAATCAGGAGAGCATGGATCATGGGGGAGGATTCAATAATGATGCAAGAAACCACTTACCAACAGCCAGAAAGTGGACACAGGCACACACACCTGATCTCATAATTGGAGATCCTGATGCTAGTGTGAGAACTAGAAGTGCAACAAACAATGAGTGTCTGTATCATGCTTTCTTGTCTCAAACAGAACCAAAGAAAGTGGAGGAAGCTCTTCAAGATGCTAATTGGATTACAGCAATGCAAGAAGAGTTAAATGAATTTGAAAGAAATGAAGTCTGGACACTTGTACCTAGACCAAAGAACAGATCAATTGTAGGTACAAAGTGGGTTTTCAGAAACAAGACTGACAGTGATGGTGTGATTACAAGGAACAAGGCTAGACTTGTGGCTAAAGGTTATTCACAACAGGAAGGAATTGACTATGATGAAACCTTTGCTCCAGTTGCAAGATTGGAGGCCATAAGAATTTTTCTGGCCTATGCTGCACACAAGAAGTTTAAAGTCTTTCAGATGGATGTAAAGAGTGCTTTTCTAAATGGGAAGCTTGAAGAAGAAGTGTTTGTTGAACAACCACCAGGATTTGTAGATTCCAAGCATCCAGATTATGTCTACAGGCTTGACAAGGCATTATATGGACTAAAGCAAGCACCAAGAGCATGGTATGAAACTCTTGCTCAATTTCTTTTAGAAAGTGGGTTCACAAGAGGTACAATTGATAAAACCTTGTTTTATTTCAATTCTGGTGATGATTTGCTTTTAGTTCAAATTTATGTAGATGATATCATTTTTGGATCTACTAATGACAAACTTTGTAAGAAGTTTGCAAAGCTTATGCAATCCAGGTATCAAATGAGCATGATGGGAGAGCTTAGTTACTTTCTAGGCTTACAAGTAAAGCAAACAGATGATGGTATTTTTATCAATCAAGCAAAGTATACCAGAAATCTTCTAAAGAAATTTGGTATGCTTGATAGTTCATCTGCTACAACTCCCATGGCTACAGCAACGAAGCTTGACAAAGACACAGGAGCCTCAGTAGATATTACTAACTACAGAGGAATGATAGGGTCTCTACTGTATCTTACTGCAAGTAGACCTGATATCATGTATGCAACATGTCTTTGTGCAAGATTTCAAGCAGATCCCAGAGAGCCTCATCAAACAGCTGTAAAAAGGATCTTCAAATATCTCAAAGGAACCATAACCCTGGGTTTGTGGTATCCTAGAGAATCAGAGTTTAAGTTAATTGGTTACTCTGATGCAGATTTTGCAGGCTGTAAGATAGACAGAAAAAGTACAAGTGGAAGCTGTCAATTTTTAGGTGACAGATTGGTTTCTTGGTACAGTAAGAAACAGAAATCAATTTCTACATCCACTGCAGAAGCAGAGTATATAGCAGCTGGTAGCTGTTGTGCACAGATTTTATGGATGAAGAATCAATTGCTGGATTATGGGTTAAGGTACTCTAGAATACCTATTTTCTGTGATAACCAAAGTGCTATTGCTATGACAGGTAATCCAGTACAGCATTCCATGACCAAGCACATCAGCATAAGGTATCATTTTATCAGAGAACATGTGGAAGAAGGAAACATTGAGCTTCATTTTGTGTCTACAGACCAACAACTTGCAGATATCTTCACCAAACCTTTGAGTGAAGCTACTTTTACAAGATTGGTAAATGAACTTGGAATGATCTCTGGTTCTGACTAGAGATACGGGTAAGACTCACTTTTTATGTTCATGATTTCTTACATGTGTTAACTGTTATGTGAACCAGCATGTTAAACTCTGATGATAAACTCTGTGAAGTGTCAGTCATACTCTGAAAGTAAACTTTGATGTTAAACTCTGTTGGTCATACTCTGGTAATTACAGTTTAATGCTATTCTCTAACTGTAATTTTGTCTGAAACATATGGACCAATGAAGAAATTTGTATGAAGCATAATTCTCAGTAAGTAATTGTGAATCCTTAAGAGTTGATAGACTCTGATCTCATATATGTGCAGTAAATTAACACAGCATGATACTGTCTCTATATTTAAAGCATCTCTTAGTTTATTGATCCTATACACTTAGTCTGTATTAGCTGTTTGCATTTTCTCTCATAAGTTAATTATAATTACTGATGAAAAGTCTAAACTCTGATTACTTATTACAAATAATTCACCCTCAAATCAAAAGATGCCAGACAGAGCACAAATTCCTTTGAGATCATGTTGTGCCTAGGAAGATCCAGGAACTTATTGTATGAAATAAGGGCTAAAATCTTTGATTTTTGGTGACTAGTGCCAACCACTGATTACTGGAAAAATAAAAATAAAAAAAATAAAAAAAAAAAAATAATAAAAATAAAAAATAAAATAAAAAAAATAATAAAGGGGGTGAAAAATAAAAGACATATCCAAATGAAAGGATATCAGTAATACAGAGTTTAGATAGAAAAATCAGTGTCTATGTTAAACATGAGAGTTTAGACAACCAGTTTTTACTACTTTAGTTTGTGGATTTTATGCACTTTGAGATGATCTAAATACTGATTTCGGTAAACTCTACTACTACACACACATTTTTCACAACTGTTCAGATTGAGAAAAGAGTTTCTTGATAAAGAAGGACAAATGGTAAACACTGATGTATTGTGTGAAATATGCCGAGGTTATCTTGTTTTAATCTCTGATGGTTAAAATAATTTCTTTGTTTCAGACATTTTATAAATTTGAGTTTAGCTGTGTGTTTGATAAGTCCTGATAGTGATTCGTAATGCTACTGAGTATGTTAGTTTATTGTTTAAAGTGATATCATTTCTTTCACTTTACAATTACTATGCAATATTGATAATACTGATATGTAAAGAAACAAATTGTTTTTCATTAATTGATTCAAATTTACATTCAGACAATTTCATACTCATGTTAAGCTAATATTTCTGGTACATACTAATCACTATGGTTACAAAAGAGAAGATCTATTTAACCAGGACAAGTACTTGAATGCTACATCTGAAGCAGAAGAGCTAGAGCCAGAAGCTATTGTGCTCTATTACTTCTGATGAGCGCAACTCAGTTGTTCAACTGATCATTATACCATCTGGGATTGCTTGACAACATCCTGAAGATGAATCATCATCATCATCATCATCTTCCTGGATTCGCTTTCTGCTTTGCAGCTTGCAGGTTTCCAAGAAGATTGTCTCCTCAGTACCCATCAGGAAGCTCTGCTGGAAGAGCATCATACATATCTCCATAGTATGATCGTCTGCCAAGATGGGCACATCATATGGACCGGGACGGATGATGTGCACATAAGGATTAGAGATTGGTCCTTCTGCTATTTCATCATCTGCTATAAGACCTTCATCATTCAGAAAAGAAAGAACAAGAAACTCATCGATGATGTAGTTTGCTTGTTGAGGCCAGTTCATGTTCAAGAATGATTCAACATCCATGAACTCAAAGGTTCCTGCCATTTGGTGTATGGTAATTTTAAGATATGAAGCCTGTTGTTAAAATGCTTGAGTTTTTAAAGCATTCAACAGGGTAACTGAAGGGTTTTTACTAGAATCGAAGCGCTTGGGATACTAAGGTGCGGAGTTTCGAGACAGTCATTATTATTCTGACTGTTGAGTTCCTTTGTACTTTATTATTAAAATTGATAATTTTATTATTATTGATTTTTTTTAAGCGAATATTTTGAGTGTTATATGTGATGACAGGTGTCTCCACGTTTGCACGTGTGTATTGGAAGTTGTTAGATACAGCTGTCAGCGTATTCACGTCTGACATCTGTCCCACTAACATACTTCTAATCTTTACAGTTATTATTTAATACACTACATACACACGATTCAATCTTTTACGCATTTTCATAACATTTTACTCACACACAAACACTCAAACACTTTCAAAGCCCAGTACTTCTTGTTTTCAAATCTTACTAATGGCAACTACAGCGTTTATTGCTTCTGAATTAGAATTTGTCCCAAATAACTACTCAGCTCCTGTAGCAAATGAGAACGCACCGGAGGCGTTTCATTTGATTCAGAGTTTCTTGTCAAACTCTGATATTGGCACTGCTCTCACCGCACCATCGAAGCTGTCTGCAACTCAAATCAAATCTTTTTGGCAGACAGGTGCTTATGATAATGGAGGAGAGTCTGGTTCTCCGTCCATAATTTTTGAGTATCAAGGAGACGAGTTTATAGTTACTCCCACTACTGTTCGTGATGCTTTGGGTCTTGAAGATTTCAATTCGTTCACAGTTGCTGTTGGAGATTCTGAGTTAGTTAGAATGATGCGAGAAATAGGTTACTCTGGACCACTGACAAAGATTGGTCAATTGAAACGACCGCTCTTGAGAAAGGAATGGAGTTTCTTTTTCGACTGCATCACAAGAGCGTTCGGGAAAAAGTGCACAAACTGGGATGCAATTCCCACTGATAGTCTACAGATCGGGTATTCTCTACTTTATGGCAGTAATTTTGATATTGCTAGATTAGTTTTGCATAATATTGGTGAGAAAATGCTAGAGAATAGGAATGTTGTTTATTTCTCTAGGTTTTGTCAGTTAATATTTAGTCTATGCTGCCCTGATGTTGAGATTTTAGATGAGGATGTAATTTTTTCATTTAAATTGCACAAACGTATATTCTCTGACCTTATCAACAAGGACAACAAGAAAGGAGAAGTTGGTCCTTTAATGTTACCTGCATCTGTGCAACAATTTCTTGACAACTCACAACAACAACGTGTCTCAACTGCTGAAGCTGGACCTTCTGTATCTCAACCACAGAGGTCAAAGAGATCTAAAGTTCGAGCAGTTAAGTCTGGTTTGCAACAAACTGAAGCTGAGGTATCAAATGTTGATGCTGTGCCTCAGAGAAAACGAATGAAGAAAAGGAGAGCCCAAAGGGCAAAGTCTGTTGCTGCTGATTCTGTTGCAGACTCAGACACTGAAGCTGATGAAGAAAATCTTCATCAGAGAAAGAGAAGATTAGTTGCTAATCAACTTTTTGGTGATATTATTGCCAATATGGATAAAGAACCTGAGGACACAGAAGCTCCTACATCAAAAGCTGATGATGTAGTTGAGGAAGCTGCTGCATACTCTGACAGCAGGATTGTGGATCATGAAGAGAGTGTACTGGAAGCTGATCAAGCTACTACTGAATTAGTAGAACCAATTGCTTCTCACACAGAAATCATTTCTCTTGATTTTGAGAAAGGTGAGGAGGTTGATCAGATTAGAGTTGATCCAGTTCCAGAAGCTGTTGCTGTACATGTAGATGCAACAGATAATGATCATGAGGATATTGTCTTACTTGAAACTTTGCAACAATCAGTTGTTGAGATTGTTCAGAGAGAAGCAGAGGTTACTGCTCCAGCAAACTCTGATGTTCATCAAACTGTAGCAGATCAAGTACCTGATGCAACTGCACAGTTAGTTGATGAAATCACTGCTGAAAATGTGCTTGAAGATATTCACAGACAGGATGACAATGCTGAAGCTAGTCCTGATCATTCAAACTCTGATATTCAAGTGGACATTTCTGATCTTCAAGCAAATTCTACTGAAGAAAGAGAAGTTCAAAGGGCTGCTTCTGAGCATTTTCAGAATATGTACTACAATGCATGGACTAATGCAGATTGTATCTTTCCAGCACAACGGGCTGCAGAATTTTTATCTGATTCTGTCAAGAAGATTACAAATCCTGATGTCCTTACGAGCTTACAGGCAACTGTTATTCAAGTCAAATCTCTCAATAATAGATTTGATGAGAATCAACAAATGCTTACAAGTCTGAGGAATGAAGTAAGCCTGAGGGATCTTACTTTACAGGCTGACAGAACTTATTATTATACCATGTTCAAGCAGCAAGCCAAGGATTCTGAGGAAATCAAGAAGAGGCTTGGGACAGTTGAGGACAACCAGAATGCTATGTCTACTCAACTGACTTCTATTTCTACTGCGCTTGAATTGCTGACATCAGTACTACTTTCTGATGATGTCAAAAAGGGGGAGAGTATACCTAAAGACAAATGCAAAGATACTCAAACTCTGAGACGGAAGGATGATTCTACTGATGGGGGAAGCAGAGGAAATGAAAGAAGGATTTCTACTCAAAGGGAAAGACGTGTAATAAACTCTGGTGGCCAATCTACTTCAAAAATCAACAAAAGTTTAGTTGTTTCAGCTAACCCATCTACTGATGAAGAGATTGCTGCTAGGATCTTTATTAAAGAGCATGGAAAGACAGTTACTATTGAAGATATCCAGGCTGAAGAACAGATGCTTGCTGAAGAACACAAGAAGAATCTTGAAGCTGGAATTTACAAGAAGAAGGAAATCAAGGCTCCTAGAAAGAAAGAAAAAGGAATTGTTATCAAAGAGAATGTAAACTCTGATCAGAGTTTACAGTATTCAAGGAGGCCTGTGATTAAAAATGCTGATAAAGGAAAAGGTAAACTGGTAGAAGAAGAACAGTTACCTAAGAAGATTTATTCAACCTCTGACATTGCTCAAGTTGAAACAAGATTACCAAAATCAACCTCTGACGCTGCTCAAGTTGATGATACTATTGAAGTTAAGCCAGCCTCTGACAAGGCTCAAGCTGTGCAAACTCAGCTAGCTACTCAACTCAAAGGTTTCTTAAGACCTGTACTCTCTGAAACTCTGACGCTTCAACCTGTGGATTTTTCTAAAACCAGGACTGTACTTGGAAAAGAATCTTATGATAAGTCTGGTTTAGGTTCACATAGGGAGAAGAGAATAAATAACAGATCCCAAGACAATATTTCACTGGCAGGATCTGGTATTGGGAATACACAAGAAAATCTTGATAAGTTAGAATCTGTTCAGTTGATTTTTCACAGAGTCTTGAAGAAGCAGTTTCTGTTATACTTCATGAGTGATGGAAGAGTTTATAGAGTTGGAGAATCTGATGTAAATCTCAAATCATGGGAAGAACTTGAATATGTACTTTATCTGTTGAGAGTTAAGAACAGACACACCCATAATGTTGCTCAAATCTTAAGAGAAAAGATGCTGAGATCAAAAGTGATGCTTGGAGGAGGAGAAGTCTCAAATGCTTATATTCCAAAGTATAGAGATCATACTGGAAAATTGGTGGAGATGAAGAGAAACAGTGCTAGATTTAAAACTGCACTGGGAATAAAAGTCTTAGAATTCAACTTAGAGTCAGATAAAGCTCAATACATTCGGTTAGGGAATGACATGAAGAAGAATAGTATCTATTCTCTGAGGGCTGCCATATATCAAACTGGTGAAGGAGATCCAAAGTATAAGGAGCTGAAAGAGATTATGATAACTGAACTTGAGAATGCTGAGAGAAGACTGCTGATTGATTATCTCAGGACTGTGCCTGATATTGAAGAAGTCAAGTAAAGTCTGACTGTAAGTTTTTAATATTTTCTATTCTAAGTCAAATTTAAACTCTGTTTTAAATTAAACTCTGTTATATGTTAAACACTGCATTTGTTAAAAGGTTTTGACATCATCAATTATATTTTTTAACTTGTACATTTTATTATGAACAAGTTGGGGGAGATTGTTAGATATAATTGCTAATGTTTGTTTATCAGTGTTTAAGCAACAGGTATTTACAAGAGTTTATCAGAAGCCAGTCAGAGTTTAGTTAAACTCTGACAGGGTGAAGAGTTTAATTGAAGCCGGTCAGAGTTTATTTAAAGTCTGACAAGGTGAAAGTTGAATTAGCTGTCGGTGCAGAATTGAAGATTCTAGAAGCAATATATTCTGAAGATGGAAAGAAGCAGAATATATTGATACAGCTAAGGAGATTGGACAGAAGACTGAAGCAATCCTTAATTGATAAGTTTTGTATAGCTAACTTGTAGGAATATCAATTAGATAAGGATTGTATGTAGCTGTGTACTATATAAACACAGATAGGTTATCCCTAGAAGGGACGCGTGAATATTGATATATTATTCTTGTAACCTAGAAGCTCTTTGTGATTCATTAACATCATAAAGAGAGAAGCTGTTAATACGATTACAGTTTTATTGATTCATAAACAGTGTTTTTAATTATCGTTATTCTCATACATACTTGATTATATTGTGTATTCGGCCTAACATTAAATATATAATTGATGATGTCAAAACCATTTAACAAATGCAGTGTTTAACATATAACAGAGTTTAATTTAAAACAGAGTTTAAATTTGACTTAGAATAAAAAATATTAAAAACTTACAGTCAGACTTTACTTGACTTCTTCAATATCAGGCACAGTCCTGAGATAATCAATCAGCAGTCTTCTCTCAGCATTCTCAAGTTCAGCTATCATAATCTCTTTCAGCTCCTTATACTCTGGATCTCCTTCACCAGTTTGATATATGGCAGCCCTCAGAGAATAGATACTGTTCTTCTTCATGTCATTCCCTAACCGAATGTACTGAGCTTTATCTGATTCTAAGTTGAATTCTAAGACTTTTATTCCCAGTGCAGTTTTAAATCTAGCACTGTTTCTCTTCATCTCCACCAATTTTCCAGTATGATCTCTATACTTTGGAATATAAGCATTTGAGACTTCTCCTCCTCCAAGCATCACTTTTGATCTCAGCATCTTTTCTCTTAAGATTTGAGCAACATTATGGGTATGTCTGTTCTTAACTTTTAACAGATAAAGTACATATTCAAGTTCTTCCCATGATTTGAGATTTACATCAGATTCTCCAACTCTATAAACTCTTCCATCACTCATGAAGTATAACAGAAACTGCTTCTTCAAGACTCTGTGAAAAATCAACTGAACAGATTCCAACTTATCAAGATTTTCTTGTGTATTCCCAATACCAGATCCTGCCAGTGAAATATTGTCTTGAGATCTGTTATTTATTCTCTTCTCCCTATGTGAACCTAAACCAGACTTATCATAAGATTCTTTTCCAAGTACAGTCCTGGTTTGAGAAAAATCCACAGGTTGAAGTGTCAGAGTTTCAGAGAGTACAGGTCTTAAGAAACCTTTGAGTTGAGGAGCTAGCTGAGTTTGCACAGCTTGAGCCTTGTCAGAGGCTGGCTTAACTTCAATAGTATCATCAACTTGAGCAGCGTCAGAGGTTGATTTTGCTAATCTTGTTTCAACTTGAGCAATGTCAGAGGTTGAATAAATCTTCTTAGGTAATTGTTCTTCTTCTACCAGTTTACCTTTTCCTTTGTCAGCATTTTTAATCACAGGCCTCCTTGAGTACTGTAAACTTTGATCAGAGTTTACATTCTCTTTGATAACAATTCCTTTTTCTTTCTTTCTAGGAGCCTTGATTTCCTTCTTCTTGTAAGTACCATCCTTCAATTTCTTCTCATGCTCTTCAGCAAGACTCAGCATTTCAGCTTCCATGTCTTCAACTGTAGCTTCATTACCATGTTCTTCTAGAAACATCTTGGTAGCAATTTCTTCATCAGTTAATGGATTGGCTGAAATAATTAAACTCTTAAGTCTTGAACCACTGGCAGAGTTTGAAATTTCTTTACCAGAGTTTGTCAACCTATTAGAATTTAATTTTGATCTTCTTTTCCCTTGAACAGAAAGTAAATTCCTCTCAGATTCCTTGCTTCCACCATCAGCAGAATCATCATCCCTCCGTCTCAGAGCTTGAGTATCTTTGCATTTGTCATTATGTACACTCTCCCCCTTTTTGACATCAGCAGAAATTAGTACTGATGTCAGCAATTCAAGCGCAGTAGAAATGGAATTCAATTGAGTGGACATTGCAGCCTGATTCTCCTCAACTTTTCCAAGCCTTGTCTTGATTTCCTCAGAATCCTTGGCTTGCTGCTTGAATTGTGTAGAATAAAATGATCTGTCAAGCTTCAAAGTTGTATCCCTTAGAGAAAATTCATTTCTCAGATTTGTAAACATCTGTTGATTCTCATCAAATCTATTATTGAGAGATTTGACTTGAACAACAGTTGCCTGTAAACTTGTAAGGACATCAGGATTTGTAATCCTCTTGATAGAATCAGATAGAAAATCTGCAGCCCTTTGCGCTGGAAAGATACAATCTGCATTAGCCCATGCATTGTAGTACATATTCTGATAATGCTCAGAAGCAGCCCTTTGAACTTCCCTTTCTTCAGTAGAATTTGCTTGAATATCAGAAATTTCCACTTGAATATCAGAGTTTGAATGAGCAGGACTAGCTTCAGCATTATCATCCTCTCTGTGAATATCCTCAAGCACATTTTCAGCAGTGATTTCATCAATTAACTGTGCAGTCGTATCAGGTACTTGATCTGCTACAGTTTGAGGAACATCAGAGTTTGCTGGAGCAGTAACCTCTGCTTCTCTCTGAACAATCTCAACAACTGATTGTTGCAAAGTTTCAAGTAAGACAATATCCTCATGATCATTATCTGTTGCATCTACATGTACAGCAACAGCTTCTGGAACTGGATCAACTCTAATCTGATCAACTTCCTCACCTTTCTCAAAATCAAGAGAAATGATTTCTGTGTGAGAAGCAATTGGTTCTACTAATTCAGTAGTAGCTTGATCAGCTTCCAGTACACTATCTTCATGATCCACAATCCTGCTGTCAGAGTATGCAGCAGCTTCCTCAACTACATCATCAGCTTTTGATGTAGGAGCTTCTGGTTCAAAATCCATCAGAATAGTTTCAGGATTTGCAGCATCCTTAGCAGTTGGAATATCCTCCTCAACAACAATTTCAGGAGTACTTGAAGGAACAGTTGTATTCACAATCTCCTCATTATCTGATGTAGGAGCTTCAGTGTCCTCAGGTTCTTTGTCCATATTTGCAATGATATCACCAAAAAGTTGATCAGCAACAAGTCTTCTTTTTCTCTGATGAAGAGTTTCGTCATCAGCTTCAGTTTCTGAGTCTGCAATAGAATCAGCAGCAACAGACTTTGCCCTTTGGGCTCGCCTTTTCTTCATTCTTTTTCTCTGAGGCACAGCATCAACATTTGATACCTCAGCTGCAGTTTGTTGCAAACCAGACTTAACTGCCCGAACTTTAGAACTCTTTAACCTCTGTGGTTGAGACACAGAAGGTCCAGCTTCAGCAGTTGAGACATGTTGTTGTTGTGAGTTGTCAAGAAATTGTTGCACAGATGCAGGCAACATTAAAGGACCAACTTCTCCTTTCTTGTTGTCCTTGTTGATAAGGTCAGAGAATATACGTTTGTGCAATTTAAATGAAAGTATAACATCATCCTCTACAATCTCAACATTTGGACAGCAATGATTGAATATCAATTGACAAAACCTAGAGAAGTAAACAACATTTCTATTCTCTAGCATTTTCTCACCAATATTAGTTAAAACTAATCTAGCAACATCAAATTGACTGCCATAGAGAAGAGAATACCCGATCTGTAGACTATCCGTGGGAATCGCATCCCAATTGGTGCACTTCTTTCCAAAAGCCCGAGTAATGCAATCGAAAAAGAAGCTCCATTCCTTGCGCAAAAATGGCCTTTTGAGTTGACCTATCTTTGTCAAAGGTCCAGAGTAGCCTATCTCGTTCATCATCCTGACTAGCTCAGAGTCTCCAACAAAAATTGTGAATGCATTGAAATCCTCAAGACCCAAGGCATCACGAACAGTAGTAGGAGTAACAGCATAGTCATTGTCCTCATATTGAAAAATGATAGATGGAGATCCAGACTCTCCTCCATTATCATAAGCACCTGTCTGCCAAAAAGTTCGAATTTGAGTAGCAGACAGCTTCGATGGTGCTGTTAGAGCAGTACCAATATCAGAGTTTAACAAGAACCTCTGAATCAAATGAAACGCCTCCGGTGCGTTCTCATTTGCTACAGGAGCAGAATAATTGTTGGGAACAAATTCTAATTCAGAAGCAATAAACGCTGTAGTTGCCATTAGTAAGATTTGAAAACAAGAAGAACTAGGCTTTGAAAGTGTTTGAGTGTTTGTGTGTGAGTAAAATGTTATGAACAGATGAAGTGCGTAAAAGATTGAATCGTGTGTATGTAGTGTATTAAATTAGAACTGTAAAGATTAGAAGTATGTTAGTGGGACAGATGTCAGACGTGAATACGCTGACAGCTGTATCTAACAACTTCCAATACACACGTGCAAACGTGGAGACACCTGTCATCACATAACACTCAAAAATTTTCGCTTAAAAGAAAAAAAATCAATAATAATAAAATTATCAATTTTAATAATAACGTACAAAGGAACTCAACAGTCAGAATAATAATGACTGTCTCGAAACTCCGCACCTTATTATCCCAAGCGCTTCGATTCTAGTAAAAAACCCTTCATTTACCCTGTTGAATGCTTTAAAAACTCAAGCATTTTAACAACAGGCTTCATATCTTAAAATTACCATACACCAAATGGCAGGAACCTTTGAGTTCATGGATGTAGAATCATTCTTGAACATGAACTGGCATCAACAAGCAAACTACATCATCGATGAGTTTCTTGTTCTGTCTTTTCTGAATGATGAAGGTCTTCTAGCAGATGATGAAATAGCAGAAGGACCGATCTCTAATCCTTATGTGCACATCATCCGTCCCGGTCCATATGATGTGCCCATCCTGGCAGACGATCATACTATGGAGATTTGTATGATGCTCTTCCAGCAGAGTTTCCTGATGGGTACTGAGGAGACAATCTTCTTGGAGTCCTGCAAGCTGCAAAGCAGAAAGAGAAACCAGGAAGATGATGATGATGATGATGATTCATCTTCAGGATGTTGTCACGCAATCCCAGACGGTATAATGATCAGTTGAACAACTGGGTTGCGCTCATCAGAAGTAATAGAGCACAATAGCTTCTGGCTCTAGCTCTTTTGTAACCATAGTGATTAGTATGTACCAGAAAGATTAGCTAAACATGAGTATGAAATTGTCTGAATGTAGATTTGAATCAATTAATGAAAAATTTGTTTCTTTACATATCAGTTTTATCAATATTGCATAGTAATTGTAAAGTGAAAGAAATGATATCACTTTAAACAATAAACTAACATACTCAGTAGCATTACTAATCACTGTCAAGACTTATCAACCACACTCTTTCTTTTCTCCGTTCAATCATACTTTTTCCGAAAAACAAATGACTAATCTCAAAATTATAAAATGTCTGAAACAAAGAAATTATTTTAACCATCAGAGATTAAAACAAGGTAACCTCGGCGTATTTCACACAATACATCAGTGTTTACCATTTGTCCTTCTTTGTCAATAAACTCTTTTCTCAATCTGTACAGTTGTGAAAAATGTGTGTGTAGTAGCAAAGTTTACCGAAATCAGTATTTAGATCATCTCAAAGTGCATCAAATCCACAAACTAAAGTAGTAAAAACTGGTTGCCTAAACTCTCATCTATAACAAAGACACTGATTTTTCTATCTAAACTCTGTATTACTGATATCCTTTCATTTGGATATGTCTTTTATTTTTCACCCCCTTTATTATTATTATTTTTTTTTATTTTTTTTTTTTTAATTTTTCCAGTAATCAGTGGTTGGCACTAGTCACCAAAAATCAAAGATTTCAGCCCTTATTTCATACAATAAGTTCCTGGTTCTTCCTAGGCACAACATGATCTCAAAGGAATTTGTGCTCTGTTTGGCATCTTTTGATTTGAGGGTGAATTATTTACAATAAATAATCAGAGTTTAGACTTTTCATCAGTAATTATAATTAACTTATGAGAGAAAATGCAAACAGCTAATACAAACTCAATGTATAGGATCAATAAACTAAGAGATGCTATAAATATAGAGACAGTATCATGCTGTGTTAGCTTATTGCACATATTTGAGATCAGAATCTATCAACTCTTAAGGATTCACAATTACTTACTGAGAATTATGCTTCATACAAATTTCTTCATTGGTCCAAATGTTCCAGACAAAATTACAATCAGAGTATATCATTAGACTGTAACAAACAGAGTATGACTGATATTTCATTACTAACAGAGTTTACCGACAGAGTTTAACCAACAGAGTATGACATCAGAGTTTAACATACTGGGCACAGAACAGTTAACACATGCAGGAAATCATGAGCATAAATAGCAACCAAGTATAGTCTTTGAGTCTAACCAGTATCTCTAGTCGAAACCAGAGATCATTCCAAGTTCATTTACCAATCTTGTAAAGGTAGCTTCACTCAAAGGTTTGGTGAAGATATCTGCAAGTTGTTGGTCTGTAGACACAAAATGAAGCTCAATATCTCCTTCTTCCACATGTTCCCTGATAAAATGATATCTGATACTGATGTGCTTGGTCATGGAATGCTGTACTGGATTTCCTGTCATAGCAATAGCACTTTGGTTATCACAGAAAATAGGTATTTTAGAGTACCTTAATCCATAATCCAGTAGTTGATTCTTCATCCATAAAATCTGTGCACAACAGCTACCAGCTGCTATATACTCTGCTTCTGCAGTGGATGTGGAAATTGACTTCTGTTTCTTGCTATACCAAGAAACTAATCTGTCACCTAAAAATTGACAGCTTCCACTTGTACTTTTTCTGTCTATCTTACAGCCTGCAAAATCTGCATCAGAGTAACCAATTAACTTAAACTCTGATTCTCTAGGATACCACAAACCCAAGGTTATGGTTCCTTTGAGATATTTGAAGATCCTTTTTACAGCTGTTAGATGAGGCTCTCTGGGATCTGCTTGAAATCTTGCACAAAGACATGTTGCATACATGATATCAGGTCTACTTGCAGTAAGATACAGTAAAGACCCTATCATTCCTCTATAGTTAGTCATATCTACTGAGGCTCCTGTTTCTTTGTCAAGCTTCGTTGCTGTAGCCATGGGAGTTGTAGCAGATGAACTATCAAGCATACCAAATTTCTTTAGAAGATTTCTGGTATACTTTACTTGATTGATAAAAATACCATCATCTGTTTGCTTTACTTGTAAGCCTAGAAAGTAACTAAGCTCTCCCATCATGCTCATTTGATACCTGGATTGCATAAGCTTTGCAAACTTCTTACAAAGTTTGTCATTAGTAGATCCAAAAATAATATCATCTACATAAATTTGAACTAAAAGCAAATCATCACCAGAATTGAAATAAAACAAGGTTTTATCAATTGTACCTCTTGTGAACCCACTTTCTAAAAGAAATTGAGCAAGAGTTTCATACCATGCTCTTGGTGCTTGCTTTAGTCCATATAATGCCTTGTCAAGCCTGTAGACATAATCTGGATGCTTGGAATCTACAAATCCTGGTGGTTGTTCAACAAACACTTCTTCTTCAAGCTTCCCATTGAGAAAAGCACTTTTTACATCCATCTGAAAGACTTTAAACTTCTTGTGTGCAACATAGGCCAGAAAAATTCTTATGGCCTCCAATCTTGCAACTGGAGCAAAGGTTTCATCATAGTCAATTCCTTCCTGTTGTGAATAACCTTTAGCCACAAGTCTAGCCTTGTTTCTTGTAATCACACCTTCACTGTCAGTCTTGTTTCTGAAAACCCACTTTGTACCTACTATTGATCTATTCTTTGGTCTAGGTACAAGTGTCCAGACTTCATTTCTTTCAAATTCATTTAACTCTTCTTGCATTGCTGTAATCCAATTAGCATCTTGAAGAGCTTCCTCCACTTTCTTTGGTTCTGTTTGAGACAAGAAAGCATGATACAGACATTCATTGTTTGTTGCACTTCTAGTTCTCACACTAGCATCAGGATCTCCAATTATGAGATCAGGTGTGTGTGCCTGTGTCCACTTTCTGGCTGTTGGTAAGTGGTTTCTTGCATCATTATTGAATCCTCCCCCTTGATCCATGCTCTCCTGATTCATATGTTGACTTTCTGCAGTACCTGAGGCTTCCCTTGAGTTGGATGGCTCAGTGTTTGAACTGTCAGAGTTTGAATCAGTTTCCTCAACTGACTCACTTGCTGTGGCTTGTTGAGCTTCTTCACGCTCCCCCTCAACTGGTTCTCTATTTTGTTCAATTTGAGAATTTTCAGTTTCTTCAGTATTTACCAGTAGAGGTTCAGAGTATGCTTCGTCAGAGTTTGTCAAACCTTCTTCGTCAGAGTTTGTCAAACCTGCTTCGTCAGAGTTTGTATCATCAGAGAATAGATCTTCATTTTCAAAACGTAGTTGATCATATCCATCCTTGTCTTCAAGTCCAATTATTTTCTTGTCATCAAATGACACATGTATGGATTCCATGATCACCTTAGTTCTCAGATTGTAAACTCTGAATGCTTTTGTTGACAATGGATAGCCAACAAAGATTCCTTCATCAGCTTTTAACTCGAACTTGGTCAACTGTTCAGGATGAGTCTTCAACACAAAGCATTTGCATCCAAATATGTGAAAATATTTCAAATTTGGCTTCTTATTTTTAACCATTTCATATGGTGTTTTTCCATGCTTGTTGATCAGAGTTGCATTTTGAGTAAAACAAGCAGTTTGAACAGCTTCTGCCCAGAAATAAGTTGGCAATTTTGCTTCATCAAGCATAGTTCTGGCAGCTTCAATTAAAGTTCTGTTCTTTCTTTCAACTACACCATTTTGCTGTGGAGTTCCAGGTGCAGAAAATTCTTGTTTGACTCCTCTTTCCTTGCAGAAAGCTTCCATTATTGAGTTTCTGAATTCAGTTCCATTATCACTCCTTATAATTTTGACTTTGTGCTGTGATCCTTTGTCCAGTAGATTTACATGATCCATCAGAGTTTGAGCAGTTTCATCCTTCTTTGATAAGAAATATACCCATGTATATCTAGTATATTCATCAACAACTACTAGAGCATATTTCTTTCTGCCCATGGACATCACATTCACTGGTCCAAAGAGATCAACATGTAGAAGATGATAAGGTTCCACTACTGAAGATTCAGATTTGCTCTTGAAAGATGACTTCCTTTGCTTGGCCTTTTGACAAGAATCACATAGACCATCTAGATTGAGTATTGATTTTGGAAGTCCTCTTACAAGATCCTTTCTTATCGGCTCATTGATGTTGTTCAAATTGAGATGAGAGAGCTTCTTGTGCCAATTCCAACTCTCTTCATTTGACATTTTTGCAGTCAGACACATTGTTTTTCCATCAGAGTTTGTTACCACACTTGCTTCATATATATTGTTGCGCCTGTGTCCAACTAGAACAACTTTTCCAGTAGATTTACTGATAACTTCACAGTATTCACTATGAAAATCTACATGGTTTCCTCTGTCACAGATTTGACTTACAGATAACAGATTATGCTTAAGTCCTGAGACTAGAGCTACATTTGTGATGATGACACTTCCAAGATTGATATTGCCATATCCCAGAGTGTGTCCTATGTTGCCATCTCCATAGGAAACTTTTGGGCCAGCCTTCTCCTCAAAGTCTGATAGCAGGGTTTTATTTCCAGTCATATGTCCTGAGCATCCACTGTCCAAGATAAGTGTGCTCTCTATTATACCCTGCAATCACAAACAAACACTAAGTGTTAGTTTTAAGGATCCAGACTTGCTTGGATCCTTTGTCTTTCTTAACAGTGTTAGCTTTTGCAGCGGAATCAGCATTATCAGAGTTTAAACTAACATTGTCAGTTTTTACACTAGCAGAGTTAGCTCTAACCCATTTCATATTGGGTTTTAGCTCATAATAATTATGATAAATAGCATGATAACTCTTGCAAGTGTAAATGGAATGCCAAGTGCTTCCACAGTGTCTGCATAAGGTCTGTGGTCTTACTCTAACATAATCATTCTTTACTTCTGAAGTAGAAGGTAAAGAATTAATATGTTTGTTCTTAGTGCAAAATCTAGCAAGATGATTAGAACTACCACAATTATAACATGTTTTTCTTGAGGCACTAGCATTAGGCATATGATTATTTCTATTATTTATGCCTACTTTTCCATTTCTATTTCTCTTGGACCCTTTAGGTTTCATGGAAGACTTTACCTCTTTCAACTTATGATTAAACTGTTTTCCTGTCATCAAGCCAACATTAACCTGTTTTTCACAAGTTTTTACTGGTTTTCTAACAGCTTCTATTTCCATAAGTTTTTCTGTTATAATATTTTCCTGTTTTTCACAGGCTTCATCTGATTCCTTATCAGCTTCCCTTATTACAACAGATTTTAACTTATTGGCTTCTGGAACAAATTTCACAGGTTTAAGTTGTGGTTTCACCTTAACCTTGTCTTTAAACCTAAGTTCATCATTTTCACAATAACCTAAACCTACAGAATCAGTCTGAAACACTTGATGAGTGTCTCTTCCAGAATCTGTCCAAGTTTTGATTATTTTTCTTTCCTTCTCTAAATCAGATTCTAGTTGCTTATATCTTTTCAGCAACTCCTGTTCTACATAAACAGCATCATCTCTTTCTTTTTGAATCTGCTTCATATTCTCAAGTTCTCTTTCAAGAAACTTGTTTCTTTCTTTAAGACTAAGATTCTCAGATTTAATCCTCTCATTCTCTAAAGTCTGATCCCTATAACTAACATGTATGTTCTTAAGATAAATTCTTAATTCAGAAATATTATCAGTATCATAAGCATAAGTAGTTAGAGGTACCTTATTTTCTGATGACTCAACTTCATCTTTGACAGTTGCCATGAGTGCATAATTCACTCCATCATCAGAATCTGAAGTATCTGCCCAGTCTTTGCCTTTAGAGATGAGTGCTTTTTCAGTTCTTCCTTTCTTGCACTCTGGAGCATAGTGACCCATCTCTTTGCACTTGTAGCACTGGATCTCAGATTTGTCCTTCTTTCCAGACTTGGTATCCCTTCCATCAGACTTTCTGAAATTCTTCTTCTCAGAATTTGAATCTCTCCTTGAGAATCTTTTACCCTTCGTGAAGTTCTTGAACCCCATCTTCTTAAATGTCTTGACCATCAAGGCAGCCATTTGCATCATCTCCTCTTCATCATCCTCAGAATCAGAAGCTTCATCAGAGTTTGAAACATCATCAGATTTTGATGATTCACTCTCAGATTTAATCACTAAAGCCTTTCCCTTGGCTTTCTTCCTTGATGATTCCTTCTTAATGGGCTTCTCCTCGACTTTGAGAGCAACAGATTTTGTCTTTTTACTCAACCTTCTATTTCTTTGATCTATCTCCAGTTCATGAGTTTTCAATAACCCGTAGATTTCATCAAGTTCTGTATCAGCAAGCTCATAATTATCTCTTATTGTGGTTGTCTTCAAATCCCACTTTTCAGGAAGAGATAACAGAAACTTGAGATTAGACTCTTCAAGCTCATATTCTTTATCAACCAGAGACAGATCATTCAATAATTTGCAAAATCTGTCATGGGTCTCAGTCAAGGTTTCATTTGGTCTTGAATCAAAGTGCTCATACTCCTGAGTTAGTATGGTCCTTCTATTCTTCTTGATAGCACCTGTTCCTTGGCATCTGACTTCTAGAGCATCCCATATCTCTTTGGCAGTCTTGCAGCCAATTACTCTGTTAGACATAACATTATCTAACGCACTGTGGAGAAGATGTCTAACCTTTGCATCCTTTGCAATTGATGAGATGTCCTCAGGAGTCAAATCTTTCTTTTCCTTTGGAACAGTCTTTTGTTCTTGTCCATCAACAACAGGGGCTAATTTGGTTGGATTATGAGGACCATCATAAATTCTGTCAAGATATTCTGGATCTGTAGCCTCCAGAAACATGGTCATCTTCACCTTCCAAATCGGATACTCTACAGGCCTGAGAATCGGAACCCTGATTGTTTCATATCGACTCACAGAATTAGGCTTAACCTGTTCAGCCTTGGGAGCAGTTTGATTTTCTTCAGACATGATTATTACTGTGTTTGAATCGTAAAACTGTATATATTAAACAGCCTTGGCTCTGATACCAATTGTTAGGCCGAATACACAATATAATCAAGTATGTATGAGAATAACAATAATTAAGAACACTGTTTATGAATCAATAAAACTGTAATCGTATTAACAGCTTCTCTCTTTATGATGTTAATGAATCACAAAGAGCTTCTAGGTTACAAGAATAATATATCAATATTCACGCATCCCTTCTAGGGATAACCTATCTGTGTTTATATAGTACACAGCTACATACAATCCTTATCTAATTGATATTCCTACAAGTTAGCTATACAAAACTTATCAATTAAGGATTGCTTCTTATCTTCCATTCTGTTTCCTTAGCTGTATCAATATATTCTGCTTCTTTCCATCTTCAGAATATGTTGCTTCTAGAATCTTCAATTCAGCACCGACAGCTAATTCAACTTTCACCTTGTCAGACTTTAAATAAACTCTGACC
Organism: Heracleum sosnowskyi; assembly: GCA_030848705.1. Taxonomy (NCBI): domain Eukaryota; kingdom Viridiplantae; phylum Streptophyta; class Magnoliopsida; order Apiales; family Apiaceae; genus Heracleum; species Heracleum sosnowskyi. Next base: position 30,459,390 of record CM061237.1, read on the forward strand.
GGCTTCAATTTAAACTCTTCACCCTGTCAGAGTTTAACTAAACTCTGACTGGCTTCTGATAAACTCTTGTCAGTATCTGTTGCTTAAACACTGATAAACAAACATTAGTAATTATATCTAACAGTACCTTATCTCAATGTGCTTTGTAGTAGAGTGATTAACATGATTAGCAACTATGGATATTGTACTAGTATTGTCACACATCAGGGGAATGTGTTCCAACACTAGTCCATAGTCCATAAGTTGATTTCTAATCCAAAGCAATTGAGCACAGCAGCTTCCAGCAGCAATATATTCAGCCTCATCTATAGATGTTGCTGTGGATTGTTGTTTCTTACTGAACCAGGACACTAACCTTTGACCTAAGAATTGACAGCTTCCTGAAGTGCTCTTCCTGTCAATTCTGCATCCAGCATAATCAGAATCTGTATAATCAACCAGGTTGAACCCAGTGCCTTTTGGATACCATAAGCCCAGATTAGGAGTCCCTTTCAGATACCTGAAGATTCTTTTGATGGCCATCATGTGAGATTCCTTGGGATTATATTGGAACCTTGCACATAGACATGTGGCAAACATGATGTCTGGCATGCTAGCAGTGAGATAGAGTAGAGATCCAACCATTCCTCTGTAGACCTTGATGTCTACTCTCTTGCCTTTCTTATCTTCATCAAGCTTGATTGCAGTAGACATTGGAGTTTTTGCAGGAGTTGAATCTTCTAAACCATATTTCTTTAAAAGATCTTTAACATACTTAGATTGATTTATGAAGATGCCATCCTCCATTTGATGTACTTGCAGGCCTAGGAAGTAGGTTAACTCTCCATCATACTCATATCATATTTGCTTTGCATCAGGTTAAAAAACCTTTCACAGAGTTTTTCATTTGAAGAGCCAAAGATGATATCATCCACATAGATTTGAACTAGAATGATATCATTTCCATGCTTCTTGAAGAATCGAGTTTTATCAATTGTACCTCTGGTGAATTGATGCTCAAGAAGAAATTGAGATAAAGTTTCATACCAGGCTCTTGGTGCCTGTTTGAGTCCATAGAGTGCCTTGAGCAATCTATACACAAAGTTTGGGAAGTCTTCATTTTCAAAGCCAGGAGGTTGAGACACATAAACCTCTTCAGCAAGATCACCATTGAGAAAAGAACTTTTCACATCCATTTGATACACCTTGAAATCTGAGTGTGCTGCAAAGGCCAAGAAAATCCTGATGGCCTCCAGTCTAGCTACAGGTGCAAATGTTTCATCAAAGTCAATGCCTTCTTGTTGACAGTATCCTTTGGCAACCAACCTTGCTTTGTTTCTTATCACCACACCTTCTTCATCCATTTTGTTCCTGAATACCCATTTGGTGTCAATGACATTCTTACCTTCAGGAGGTAGTACTAATTCCCAAACTTTGTTTTTCTCAAATTGATTCAACTCTTCTTGCATAGCAACAATCCAGTCAGAATTCTTCAAAGCTTCTTCAATTACTTTTGGTTCTTCTTGTGATAGAAAGCAGCCATACAGACATGTATTCATTGTTGCTCTCCTTGTTCTAACTCCCTCACTAGGATCACCAATGATTTGATCCCTAGTGTGTGCTCTGTCCCATTTTATTGTATGACCCTGTTCATCTCCTTGACTTGACTCAGGGTCATTTTGATTAACAGTTGCATTCTCTTCTTCTCCCCCTGTGTTTGTATTCCCTTGCATAGGTGTTTGAAGAAACTCATCCACTTCATGTGTTTCAACATGTGGAACAGTTAGAACATGTGTTTCATCCTCACTTTCAGAATCCTCAAGATATCCTTGATTTTCAAATCTTAATGGCACACTGTCTTTTTCACTTGTTGCAAGTCCAGGAAATTTCTTGTCATCAAAAGTAACATCCATGCTTTCCATTACTTTGTGTTGCTCAGGTACAAACACTTTGTATGTTGTCCTTTCCAGAGAGTAACCAATGAAGATACCTTCAAATGCCTTAGCATCAAATTTTCCAACATGCTCAGATGTATCTTTCATCACAAAACACTTACTTCCAAAAACATGAAGATGCTTGAAGGATGCTCTTTTTCCAGTCATCAAGGAGTAAGAAGTTTTTCCAGACTTCTTATTGATTAATGTTCTATTTTGCACATAGCATGCTGTGTTAACAGCATCAGACCAAAAGCTAGTAGGTAGCTTTGCATCCAACAACATTGTCCTTGCAGCTTCAATGAGAGTTCTATTCTTTCTTTCAACTACTCCATTTTGTTGTGGAGTTCTAGGAGCTGAAAACTGTTGAGAAATTCCTTTATCTTTGCAGAACTCATACAATGTTGAATTTCTAAACTCAGTTCCATTATCACTTCTCAAAGCAACTACAGAGGAACCGGTGCTTTGTGCTTCTCTATCAACTCTCTTGATATGCTCTATAATTACTTGAGGAGCTTCATCCTTGGAAAACAGGAATTCCACCCAAGTGTATCTTGAATAGTCATCAACCATGACTAGAGCATATTTCTTCTTGGAAAGGGACATTACATTCACAGGGCCAAATAGATCCATGTGAATTAGCAGCAGAGGCTTAGAGTTTGAATTGAGCAGTTTGTTCTCTAAGAGCTGTTTCTATTTATTCAGCACAAACTACTTTATTCTTAAGATACTCAATTTCCTTCTTCAAACCATCAAGGCTCACAACCATTAATTCGAGTTCCTCATTCTTTTCTGTAAGCTCAAGATTTTTAGCAGTTAGCCTATCAATTTCTTCATTTGCAACTAACATGCTAGTATGAATATTAAACATCTTAGTACTCATGTCTTCAACAGTTTGCTTGTATTGAGAGGGAGTCATATCAAGAGAAGTAAGTATAGGTACCTGATTTGAAGAATCACCATCATCAGAAAATGCCATCAAGGCAAAGTTTGAATACTCCTGTTCTTCATCTTCATCAGAATCATCCCAGCACTTTCCCTCTGCAATAAAAGCTTTACCCTGCTGTTTCTTGAGTAGAGCTTCATACTTAGCTTCAAGATCTAAGTATGCTTTATCCTTTTTGATCTGTTTGGACTTCTTACACTCTGTAGCAAAGTGCCCAAGTTCATTGCAGTTATAGCATCTTATCTTGGACCTATCCACACTCCCAGACTTGTATCCTCCTTTTGCAGCACCAGCAATTCATTTTCCTTTACTGAAGGTGTTTGAGCCACTTGATCCACCAGCATTTCCAGTATTAAACTTGGACTTAAATGGCTGCTTCCTTTTGAACCTAATGTTAGGATATTTCCTAGCCATATAGGCAAAAGATTTGTTTTCCATTTTGTCCGGTTCATCTATGCTGTAGAATTCATCTTCCTCAGGCAAATCATAGATGACTTGTGAGTTGTGACTCATCACCAGTGTCTTCAGATTCCAGCTCTTCAATCTTGGCTTGATTGACTTTCAAAGATTCCATTCTTTGACCTAAGTTGTCAGCAATAAGGGCACAAGAAGTGTTGGCCATCATTCCTTGCTTTGCTTGAATGGATCTCTTTTGAAACAACTCTAGCTCATATGTTTTCAAAACACCATACAACACATCAAAACCAATCTTGGTTAGATCCCTTTCCTTGAGAGAAGAGATTCTTGGTTCCAAGTGATCTGGTAGAGTCAGTAAGAACTTCATGTTGAGCTCTTCTGTTTCATAGTGTTTGTCATAGAGTTTGAGCTCATTTATCAGCTTGTTGAACCATTCAAATACTTCTGTGATTCCCTCCTTTGGCTGAGCCATGAAAGCTTCATACTGGGAAACCAGAATCTGCTTCTTGTTCTTTCTCACTTCTGGAGTTCCTTCACATAGCACTTCTATGAGATCCCACATATTCTTTGCACTACTACAATGAGCAACAGTGCCATACATGTTGAAATCCATAGATTCACAAATAATGAGTTGAAGATGTCCATCTAGTGCTATTTTCTCCTTTTCAGGATCATGTTGGGTTTTATACTAAACTATTCATTAGTAGTATATAAACATTGTCCATTTTATTGAGAATCTTGATTGCATATTTTTACATTGTCTGTTTATTATATATTGTGGATAATTTAGTATCAAATGGGATAACAGAAGATTAAATTATCAGTGTCTATATATAATATAAAGGGTTCACAGTTTAAGTGGAATTAGACAAACCACTGGAATAACTGAAGTATTATTTGGGAATAGTTTATCTTGACTATTAAATAATACTTGTATACTTTGTGTATATTGAACAGGATCGAAATATTAGAATTGTTCTTCTATTCTGACAATAAAGAAGAACTAAGATTCTATGATATTATTAATGCTTAGGTTCTCAATCCAAGTGTAGTGATTGACACTTGTATGCAATGCACATGCTTTGATTCATATGTGATGTAATTAATTGTTAATTACAATATTATGTATTGAGCAATGACATTGCATGCAGAGTGGGATATTAATTACATAAGGAAACCATGTCCTGATAATATTCGGGTTGATGATGTCCTCTTGAAAGCTCATAAAGATAATTATGCTTTAGTCCTGCAGGCAGATTTGTTCTTGCATAATTATAAGGTTGAGTGGATGATCAAGGATAAAAAGATATTAATTAAATTAATTATCAGAAATTAATTTAATTAATGGACATACGATATCTTAAACATGGGGAATTTAATAAGCAAATAATATAGGAGCCGAATTTAATAATAAAGTAATTACGGTATTAGGAAAGGTAGTGCAGATATTAATTCGTTAGTGGATAGAATTAATATTTAATGACATTGGGCTTGACCCAGAATGTCATTGGGAGGCCCGACCTAATTGTCCATGATCCCTACTGGAGCCTATATATATTCTTGTTCTCCTAAAGGCTGAAAACGTTTTTTTTTTCAGTTTTTCACAATTCGAGATTAAAACCTAGGGCAGCCGCAAGGAGCTAGGGTTTTGGGATTTCGAGGCTTTAAGGAGAGGAAACTTCGGGAGATCGAAGGCCACACTTCGCTCGAAGGGAATCAAGGAATTCAGTAGAAGACGTGGATCAGAATCGTATCGATTAAGGTAAAGTTTTCTTTTCGAACTCGTAATTAATCATATAATAATACGCAGAACAGTAATCGATCGTTCCAACAATTGGTATCAGAGAGCCTGGTTATGCAGTTCTGCGTTTTATGATATGATGTCCATGTCGTAATTATATATGCATGTATATGGTGGTTGCTTGTATTGATTCTGTGATGCAGGTTGTAATCCACTATTATGGTCATGTTTTATTTGATTATGTGATTGGATCCCACGTGGTTTATCGTGGATGTTTGATTGTTATAAATCACGAGGGTTTATCGTGATAGTTAAGATTATGATCAGATGTATGTAATAGAATAGGTTTGTTTTGCTGTATTATGTTGTATGTAATTGTTTAAACATCGGAGATACGAAAAACAGAGTTCTTCCGCTGCGCCATACTGTTTTCGTGGGAGCTTCGCTGTTTTGGCTGCAGATTTTGCATACGATGTCCGATTTGGGCGAATAAGCACTTTTTGGAAACGACAGAACGAGACGAACAGGCTAAAATGTATCTAAAGAACCATTCCCCGATTTTTCGACCCATTCTGACGCTGTTTAGGCCTCCAAACGGGCTCCTGAAGATTTTGGGAAATTTTCAACGAAAGAATTCGAAGCTGATTTTCTGGGGCCATAATAGTGGATGTGTTTTATTATGTTTTACATAATTTCTGCTATTTATTTTAATTATTGCAATTTTATATGCCTTACGTGATTATCATGCCATGCAATACTAACCTTAGTATGCTAGAACGACATGGACATAGGGTTATATGCTATGCTTTAATTATGTTGATCGTCATGCCATGTTCTACTATGTTATGTGTTCTTTGTCTTGTTATTATGATAACATGTGGACCTCGAAGAATTAACATAGGACGATGCATGTAGATATAAAAAAATCCTCAAAGTAAAATACTAAGTGGGAGAGGGAATTAATTTGATATTAGATCCCATGGTCATCCATTTTTGGTTGTATGTAATTTAACACTAGGACGATTATGAATTGGATATATGTCACCCATCGTGGCGTATGATTTATGACGTCTGGGTAGTGTTAAGGATATTACTAGGACAATCTTCTTAAGTTAATCACGAATATTGAAAGGTAAGCTCACGCCATCGTGACATACCAAGTTTCATAGAATTCGAGAAAAAAGTTAGACATTCCTTGATTGATGTTGATAATGGATATTTCTGTCTTAGGTGTTGTGTTTTTAAGCGAGTCCGTCTGTGACTTCACCGAAAACATCTGGGATTTATCCATTGATACATCGAACGGATGGGTCTGACTAAAGGCAACTTAAGATCTAAATAATGGTATACACTTAGCTATGAAAGATAATATATAGTCCACCATAACGTGGCGTATTATTTAGTAGTAGGACCGAAGTAATATTTAAATTTAAATGGTATATATGTCATCCATCATGGCGTACCAGATATTTATGGAATTTAAATATTAGTGCATTAATTTTAATTAATTGTTAGAGGAAACCAATAGGTTTTAAGATATATGCAATTTTCTGATTAAGTGTTATATGCATGATTCTCAGGATAGAATGGGCTTTAATCCACTTTTCACCATACTTAAGGATAACAAACTTACCGGACCTAACTATATTGAATGGAAACGCAATTTGGACATAGTGTTGACTGCTGAAGAGTTCAAATTTTGTACTGTTGAACCCCAACCGGACCAGCCTGCTGCCGATGCTCCGGATGAGGAAAAAGAGTATTTTAAGAAGTGGACTAAGGCAGATGAGATGTCGCGATGTTACATTATGGCAGCAATGTCGGGTGTTTTGCAACATCAGCATCAGGCCATGACCACTGCTTCATATATGCTCTTTAATCTCAAGGAGCTTTTCGGAGATCAGAATAGGGCTGCTAGGCAAGTAGCAATGAAGTCTCTAATGAACACTCAGATGGCTGAAAAAACACCTGTAAGGGACCATGTTCTTCTGATGATGTCTCATATAAATGAACTAGAGGTCCTTGGTGCTGATATTGATGCGGAAACGCAGGTCGATATCATACTTATGAGTTTGCCAAAAAGCTTTGAGCCGTTTCGCTTGAATTACAACATGAACAAGAAGTTGTATAGTCTTGCAGAACTTCTGACAGAGCTTCAGGCAGCGGAATCATTATTTCAGCAGCATGTTCAGGTAAATGTGGCTGAGAAAGTTTCTTCTTCAAAGCCGAAAGGAAAGAAGAAGAAGAAGATTCAGACACAGAAAGTTGTGAAACCATTAGGAGTTCAGAATTCAGTGAAGAAGCCTAAGGGCAAGTGCTTCAAGTGCAAGCAGTCGGGTCACTGGAAAAAGGATTGTCCTCTTTCTAAGAAGAACAATGCTGGTATGTCTCTTTCTCTTGTTACGGAAACATATATAGCGGCTATGTCTACGAACACTTGGTGTGTAGACACATGAGCCACTGATCATGTTTGTAATTCCATGCAGGGGTTCCAGAAAACCAGGCTGCTTAGAGATGGCGAGATATATGTGTTCATGGGAGATGCTACGAAAGTAGCAGTGGTTGTAGTTGGAGTTATTTCTTTATCTTTTGGTTATGATAGGATCTTGGTTTTGAATAATTGTCTTTATGTACCTTCATTTAGAAGGAATTTAATTTCGGTTTCTAAACTTGCTATGGATGGTTATAATGTTTGTTTGGATCGTAATGTTTCCATTATGATGAATAAACGAGTTATATGTTCTGGTACATTGCAAGACAATTTATATATTATTGATCCTATAGAACCAATGCTGCAACCATGTTAGATATAATTGCTGACGTTTGTTTATCAGTGTTTAAGCAACAGGTACTGATCCGAGTTTATCAGAAGCCAGTCAGAGTTTAATTAAACTCTGACAGGGTGAAGAGTTTAAAGGAAGCTGGTCAGAGTTTATTTAAAGTCTGACAGGGTGATAGTTGAATTAGCTGTCGGTGTTGAATTGAAGATTCTAGAAGCAATATATTCTGAAGATGGAAAGAAGCAGAATATATTGATACAGCTAAGGAAACGGAATAGAAGACTGAAGCAATCCTTAATTGATATGAATTGTATAGCTGATTTATAGGAGTATCAATTAGATAAGGATTGTGTAGCTGTGTACTATATAAACACAGATAGGTTATCCCTAGAAGGGATGCGAACATTGAATATATTATTCTTGTAACCTAGTAGCTCTTTGTGATTCATTAACATCACTAAGAGAGAATTATTTAATATAATTCAGTTTGTTGATTTATAAATCTGTGTTCTTGATTGTTATTCTTATACCTACTTGATTATATATTGTGTATTCGGCCTAACAATTGGTATCAGAGCCAAGGCTGTTTAATATATACAGTTTTACGATTCAAACACAGTATTAATCATGTCTGAAGAAAATCAAACTGCTCCTAAGGCTGAACAGGTTAAGCCCAATTCTGTGAGTCGATATGAAACAATCAGGGTTCCAATTCTCAGGCCAGTAGAGTATCCGATTTGGAAGGTTAAGATGACCATGTTTTTGGAGGCTACAGATCCAGAATACCTTGACAGAATTAATGATGGTCCTCATATGCCAACTAAATTGTCCCCTGTTGTTGATGGTCAAGAACAAAAGACTGTTCCAAAGGAAAAGAAAGATATGACTCCTGAGGATATCTCATCAATTGCAAAGGATGCAAAGGTTAGACATCTTCTCCACAGTGCTTTAGATAATGTTATGTCTAACAGAGTAATTGGCTGCAAAACTGCCAAAGAGATATGGGATGCTTTAGAAGTCAGATGCCAGGGAACAGGTGCTATTAAGAAGAACAGAAAAACAATACTCACACAGGAGTATGAGCACTTTGATTCAAGAACTAATGAAACCTTGACTGAGACTTATGACAGATTTTGCAAACTGTTGAACGATCTGTCTCTGGTAGATAAGGAATATGAACTTGAAGAGTCTAATCTCAAGTTTCTGTTATCTCTACCTGAAAAGTGGGATTTAAAGGCAACAACAATCAGAGATAATTATGATCTTGCTGATACAGATCTTGATGAGATCTATGGATTGTTAAAGACTCATGAACTTGAGATAGAACAAAGAAACAGGAGATCCAGCAAGAAGACAAAATCTGTTGCTCTCAAAGTCGAGGAGAAGCCCATTAAGAAGGAATCATCAAGGAAGAAAGCCAAGGGAAAGGCTTTAGTCATAAAATCTGAGAGTGAGTCATCAAACTCTGATGATGATTCAAACTCTGATGAAGCTTCTGACTCTGAGGATGATGAAGAACAGATGATGCAAATGGCTGCATTGATGGTGAAGACCTTCAAGAAGATGGGGTTCAAGAACTTCAAGAAGGGAAAGAGATTCTCAAGGAGAGATTCAAATTCTGAGAAGAAGAATTTCAGAAAGTCTGATGGAAGGGATACCAAGTCTGGAAAGAAGGATAAATCTGAAATCCAGTGCTACAAATGTAAGGAGATGGGTCACTATGCTCCAGAGTGCAAGAAAGGCAAATCTGAGAAAGCACTCATCTCTAAAGGCAAAGACTGGGCAGATACTTCAGACTCTGATGATGGAGAAAACTATGCTCTTATGGCAACTGTCAGAGATGAGACTGAATCTTCTGAAAATAAGGTACCCCTAACTACTTATGCTTATGATACTGATAATATATCTGAGTTAAGAGTATATCTGAAAAGTGTTCATGTTAGCTATAGGGATCAGACTTTAGAGAATGAAAGAATTAAATCTGAGAATCTTAGTCTTAAAGATAGAAACAAGTTTCTTGAAGGAGAACTTGAAAGATTGAAGCAGATTCAAAAAGAAAGAGATGATGCTGTTTATGTTGAACATGAGTTTCTTAAAAGGTATAAGCAACTAGAATCTGATTTAGAAAAAGAAAGAAAAATAATCAAGACTTGGACAGATTCTGGAAGAGACACTCATCAAGTGTTTCAGACTGATTCTGTAGGTTTAGGTTATTGTGAAAATGATGAACTTAGGTTTAAAGACAAGGTTAAGGTAAAACCACAACTTAAACCTGTGAAATTTGTTCCAGAAGCCCATAAGTTAAAATCTGTTGTAATAAGAGAAGCTGATATAGAATCAGATGAAGCCTGTGAAAGACAGGAAAATATTATAACAGAAAAACTTATGAAAAGAGAAGCTGTTAGAAAGCCAGGAGAAACTTGTGAAAAACAGGTTAATGTTGGTTTGATGACAGGGAAACAGTTTAATCATAAACTGAAAGAGGTAAAATCTGCCATGAAACCAAAAGGGTCCAAGAAAAATAGGAATGGAAAAGTAGGCATAAATAACAGAAATAATCATATGCCTAATGCTGGTGCTTCAAGGAAAACATGTTACAATTGTGGTAGTTCTAATCATCTTGCTAGATTTTGTACTAACAAACATATTAATTCTTTATCTTCTACATCAGGAGTAAAGAATGATTATGTAAGAGTTAAACCACAAACTTTATGCAAACACTGTGGGAGCACTTGGCATTCCATTTATACTTGCAAGAGTTATCATGCTATTTATCAAAACTATTATGAGCTAAAACCCAATTTGAAATGGGTTAGAGCAAACTCTGCTAGTGTAAAATCTGATAATGTTAGTTTAAACTCTGATAATACAGATTCCGCTGCAAAAGCTAACACTGTTAAGAAAGACAAAGGATCCAAGCAAGTCTGGATCCTCAAAACTAACACTTAGTGTTTGTTTGTGATTGCAGGGTATAATAGAGAGCACACTTATCTTAGACAGTGGATGCTCAGGACATATGACTGGAAATAAAGCCCTGCTATCAGATTTTAAGGAGAAGGCTGGCCCAAAGGTTTCCTATGGAGATGGCAACATAGGACACACTCTGGGATATGGCAATATCAATCTTGGAAGTGTCATCATCACAAATGTAGCTCTAGTCTCAGGACTCAAGCATAATCTGCTATCTGTGAGTCAAATCTGTGACAGAGGAAACCATGTAGATTTTCATAGTGAATACTGTGAAGTTATCAGTAAATCTACTGGAAAAGTTGTTCTAGTTGGACACAGGCGCAACAACATTTATGAAGCAAGTTTGGTAACAAACTCTGATGGAAAAACAGTGTGTCTGACAGCCAGAATGTCAAATGAAGAGAGTTGGAACTGGCACAAGAAGCTCTCTCATCTCAATTTGAACAACATCAATGAGCTAATAAGAAAGGATCTTGTAAGGGGACTTCCAAAATCTATACTCAGTCTAGATGGCTTGTGTGATTCTTGTCAAAAAGCCAAGCAAAGGAAGTCATCTTTCAAGAGCAAATCTGAATCATCAGTAGTGGAACCTTATCATCTTCTACATGTTGATCTCTTTGGACCAGTGAATGTGATGTCCATGGGCAGAAAGAAATATGCTCTAGTAATTGTTGATGAATATACTAGATATACATGGGTGTATTTCTTGTCAAAGAAGGATGAAACTGCTCAAACGTTGATGGATCATGTAAATCTACTGGACAAAGGATCACAGCACAAAGTCAAAATTATAAGGAGTGATAATGGAACTGAATTCAGAAACTCAATCTTGGAAGCTTTCTGCAAGGAAAGAGGAGTGAAACAAGAATTTTCTGCACCTGGAACTCCACAGCAAAATGGTGTAGTTGAAAGAAAGAACAGAACCTTAATTGAAGCAGCCAGAACTATGCTTGATGAAGCAAAATTACCAACATACTTCTGGGCAGAAGCTGTTCAATCTGCTTGTTTTACTCAAAATGCAACATTGATCAACAAGCATGGGAAAACACCATATGAGATGGTGAAGAATAAGAAGCCAAATTTGAAATATTTTCACATATTTGGATGCAAATGCTTTGTGTTAAAGACTCATCCTGAACAGTTGACAAAGTTCGAGTTAAAAGCTGATGAAGGAATCTTTGTTGGCTATCCATTATCAACAAAAGCATTCAGAGTTTACAATCTGAGAACTAAGGTGATCATGGAATCCATACATGTGTCATTTGATGACAAGAAAATAATTGGACTTGAAGACAAGGATGGATATGATCAACTATGTTTTGAAAATGAAGATCTATTCTCTGATGATGTAAACTCTGATGAAGCAGGGTTGACAAACTCTGACGAAGCATACTCTGATCCTCTACTGATAAATACTGAAGAAACTGGAAATTCTCAAATTGAACAAAATAAAAGACCAGTTGAGGGGGAGCGTGAAGAAGCTCAACAAAATACAGCAAATGAGTCAGTTGAGGAAACTGATTCAAACTCTGACAGTTCAAACTCTGAGCCATCCAATTCAGGGGGAGCCTCAGATGCTGCAGAAAGTCAACATATGAATCAGGAGAGCATGGATCAAGGGGGAGAATTCAATAATGATGCAAGAAACCACTTACCAACAGCAAGAAAGTGGACACAGGCACACACACCTGATCTCATAATTGGAGATCCTGATGCTAGTGTGAGAACTAGAAGTGCAACAAATAATGAGTGTCTGTATCATGCTTTCTTGTCTCAAACAGAACCAAAGAAAGTGGAGGAAGCTCTTCAAGATGCTAATTGGATAACAGCAATGCAAGAAGAGTTAAATGAATTTGAAAGGAATGAAGTCTGGACACTTGTACCTAGACCAAAGAATAGATCAATTGTAGGTACAAAGTGGGTTTTCAGAAACAAGACTGACAGTGAAGGTGTGATTACAAGAAACAAGGCTAGACTTGTGGCAAAAGGTTATTCACAACAGGAAGGAATTGACTATGATGAAACCTTTGCTCCAGTTGCAAGACTGGAGGCCATAAGGATTTTTCTGGCCTATGCAGCACACAAGAAGTTTAAAGTTTTTCAGATGGATGTAAAAAGTGCTTTTCTCAATGGGAAGCTTGAAGAAGAAGTGTTTGTTGAACAACCACCAGGATTTGTAGATTCCAAGCATCCAGATTATGTCTACAGGCTTGACAAGGCATTATATGGACTAAAGCAAGCACCAAGAGCATGGTATGAAACTCTTGCTCAATTTCTTTTAGAAAGTGGGTTCACAAGAGGAACAATTGATAAAACCTTGTTTTATTTCAATTATGGTGATGATTTGCTATTAGTTCAAATTTATGTAGATGATATTATTTTTGGATCTACTAATGACAAACTTTGTAAGAAGTTTGCAAAGCTTATGCAATCCAGGTATCAAATGAGCATGATGGGAGAGCTTAGTTATTTTCTAGGCTTACAGGTCAAGCTTTGAAAATCCCAGATGTTGGAATAACCTGTTAACCAAACAAGTAGCTAGACAAGAGTATAATGTTGTCTGATTGTAAACAGAGTTTGAATCATTTAATGAGAAAAATTCATTGTTTTGTTTTACATTTCAGTATCTCATAGTAATTGTAAAGTGAAAGAAATGATATCACTTTGAACAATAAACTAACATACTCATCAGCGCTACTAATCACCATCAGAACTTATCAAACACACTCTTTCTGTTCTCTGTTGAATGTAAAATTAATCCGTTACAAATCATACATTTTTGAAAAACAAATGTCTAATCTCAGAATTATAATATGCCTGAAACATAGAAATTATTTTAATCATTAAAGATTAAAACAAAGTTACCTCGGCATATGTCACACAATACATCAGTGTTTACCATTTGTCCTTCTTTGTCAATAAACTCTTCTCTCAATCTGTACAGGTGTGAAAATATGTGTGTGCAATAGCAGAGTTTACCGAAATCAATATTTAGATCATCTCATCATCATCATCATCATCATCATCATTCTCTCGCATTCTCTTTCTGGCTTGCAGCTTGCAGGACTCCAAGAAGACATTCTTCTTTGAACCCTTCAAGTAGCTCTGATAAAAGAGCATCATACAGATCTCCACAGCCTCCTCATCTGCAAGGATGGGCACATCATATGGTCCAGGACGGATGATGTGCACATAGGGGTTGGAGATAGGTCCTTCCGCTATTTCATCATCAGCTATGAGCCCTTCATCATTCAGAAATGATAACACAAGAAACTCATCAATGATGTAGTTTGCTTGTTGACGCCAGTTCAAATCTAAGAAGGATTCTACATCCATGAATTCAAAGATTCCTGCCATTTGATGTATGGTAATTTTTTTTGTGTATTGCCTGTTGAACGAATGCTTCAGTTTTTATAGCATCTAACAGGGCAACTGAAAGGTTTTGCGTGGTTCGAAGCTTGGGAACAGTAAAGTGCGGAGTTCCAAGACAGTCATTAGTCTTCCGACTGTTGAGCTCCTAAGTACTTTATTATTATGTTTCTGAGATATACAAATCGATAATTTTATTATTATTGATTTTTTTTTAGCCGTTATGTGATGCACGGTGTCTTCTCGTCTGCACGTATGTGTTGGAAGTTGTTCAATACAGCTGTCAGCGTCTGTACGCTTGCCACGTGTCCCACTAACACAGTAAATGGAGTAAGACAGTTGTGTCTTGATGATTAAAAACTCTTCAGTTTTTAATTTTACATTTTATTTTTATACAATACACACACCTTCGTTTAAAATTTTCACATCTTACTCATACACATCTTTTGTCACACACGCATATTCACAAACGCCTTTCTACACATACACTCTGTTAAGCTTTCGAATCAAAATCTTCGAATGGCCACCACATCTTTTGTTGCTTCTGGGTTAGAATTTGTTCCTAACAATTACTCAGCTCCTTTGGCAAATGAAAATGCACCGAAGGCGTTTCATTTGATTCAGAGTTTCTTGTTCAACTCTGATATTGGTACTGCCCTAACCGCACCATCGAAGCTGTCTGCATCAAACATCAGAACTTTTTGGCAGACAGGTACTTATGATAATGGAGGAGAGACTGGGTCTCCATCCATAATTTTTGAATTTCAAGGAGAAGAGTTTGTAGTTACTCCAACTACTGTTCGTGATGCCCTGGGTCTTGAGGACTTTAATGCTTTCACAATCTCTGTTGGAGATTCTGAGTTAGTTCGTATGATGAGGGAAATTGGATACTCTGGATCATTGGCAAAGATTGGTCAATTGAAGCGACCGCTCTTGAGAAAGGAATGGAGTTTCTTTTTCGACTGTATAACAAGGGCGTTCGGGAAGAAGTGTACCAACTGGGATGCGATTCCCACTGATAGTCTTCAAATCGGGTATTCTCTTCTTTATGGAGGTCATTTTGATGTTGCTAGGTTAGTTATACATAATATTGGTGAGAAAATGCTAGAGAATAGGAATGTTGTTTATTTCTCTCGATTTTGTCAGTTAATATTCAACCTTTGCTGTCCTGATATTGAGATTTTAGAGAATGATGTGATTCCTTCTTTTAAATTGCACAAACGAATATTCTCTGATCTTACTAATAAAGATACCAAGAAAGGAGATGTTGGTGTTTTGATGTTGCCTGAGTATGTGCAACAATTTTTGATCAATTCACAACAACAATCACCTGCACCTGCTGAAGCTGGACCTTCTGTGTCTCCATCACAGAGGTCAAAGCAATCAAAATTGAGGGCTGTTAAAAGTGCAAGGGTGAAGCCATCAAACGCTGAAGCTGGGGCATCAAATGCTAATGATATGCCTCAGAAGAAAAGAATGAAGAAAAGAAGAGCCAATAGGGCAAAGTCTGCTATTCTTGATGAAGAGACTGAAACTGATGACGAAACTCTTCATCAGAGAAAACGACGATTAGTAGCAGCAAAGTTGTTTGGTGCTGAGAATATTTCTTCAACTGTTGCTGATAATCTTGAGATTTCACATGCTGAAGCTGTTCCTGTGGACAGAGTTTTTATGCAACCTGTTTTTCAAGATGAAGCTCCCACATCAAATGTTGATGTCGTTGAGGAAGCTGCACGTGAAGCTGCAGATGAAGCTCCTGAAATTCTTGTTCAGGAGGCTACAAAAAATGTTGAGGCTGAGATTTTTGAGCCACAGGGATGTCATATGGATTTTGAAGCACACAACTCTGTAAACTCTGATCATCTTGAAGTTTTTGATGAAACAGAGGGTGTGGAAGCTGATCAAGACACAGTTATTCTTGAAGATTCTTTGGCTACTCACACAGAGATTCTATCTGTTACTCACCAGGAAATTGAGAAGGGTGAGGAAGTCGATCAGTCTTTGGATGCTAATGCTACAAAAACTGTTGTTACAAATCTTGATGCTGCTGATAAGGATGCAACAGAGGATGTTCCTGTTGAAGCAGAGTTTGTTGTACACTCTGAGGATGTTTTTGTTCTTGAAGCTCTACAACAATCTGTTGTTGAGATTGTAACAAAAGAAGCAGAGTTCATGCATACTGCAAACTCTGAGATTCCAGAACTTGATGCTGAGAATATTCCTGCAGAAAATACAGCAGAGAATGATAATGATAATAATGGTTCTGATCATTCTCAAGAGGAGTTATTTGAGAGTCAAGCAAACTCTGATGAGCTAAGAGAGGTCAATCGCGCTACAGCTGAGCATTTTCAAGAGATGTACTACAATAGATGGGCTGCTGCGGATTGTATCTTTTCAGCACAGAGGGCTGCTGATTTTCTTGATGATTCTGTAAAGACGATTTCAACTCCTGATATTCTTACAAGTCTGAAGGCTACTGTGATTCAAATTAAATCTCTCCACAACAGATTTGATGAGTCTCATAAGGAAGTCACTGCTTTGAGGAATGAAGTTGGTCTGAGAGATCTCACTCTGAAGAATGATAGGACTTACTACACTTCCATGTTCAAGAAGCAAGCTAAGGACTCTGATGATATTCAGAAGAGGCTTGGGAAAGTTGAGGAAAATCAGACTGCAATGTCTACTCAACTGTCTTCTATTTCTACTGCCATTGAATTGCTGACATCAGTACTTCTTTCTGATGATGTCAAAAAGGGGGAGAATGTGCCTAAAGACAAATGCAAAGACATTCAAGCTCCGAGACAGAAGGATGATTCTACTGATGGGGGAAGCAAAGGAAATAAAAGAAAGGTTGTTGTTCAAAGGCAAAGCAGGTCAAGAGTAAACTCTGGTAGACAAATAAACTCTGAAACGATAAACTCTGGTGGTCAATCTACTTCACAACTCAAGCGTTTAGTTGTTTCAACTAATCCATCTACTGATGAAGAGATTGCTACTAAGATATTCATGAAAGAGCATGGAAAGAATGTAACTATTGAAGATATCCAGGCTGAAGAGCAGATGCTTGCTGAGGAACACAAGAAAAATCTTGAAGCTGGAATCTACAAGAAAAAGGAAATCAAGGCTCCTAGAAAGAAAGAAGTTGGTATTTCTATCAAAGAGAATACACAACAGAGTATACAATATACAAGGAGACCTGTGATTGGAAACTCTGATAAGGGTAAAGGTATAATGATTGAAGAGCCTTACCTAGAGAAGAAAGATAATTCAACCTCTGACATTGCTCAAGTTGAAACAAGATTAGCCAAATCAACCTCTGACGCTGCTCAAGTTGATGTTTCTACTAAAGTTATGACAACCTCTGACGCTGCTCAAGTTGTACAGAAATCTACACAACTTCCAGGATTCAGCAAACCAAAAGTTCTTGAAGACTTAAAGCTTGAAGCTGTGAATTTTTCAGAAACCAGAACAGTATTGGGAAAAGAAGCCTTTGATAAATCTGGACTGGGTTCACACAGAGAGAGAAGAACTAATAACAGATCTCAAGACAAGTTTTCATTGGCAGAATTTGGAGTTGGAATTACTCAAGAAGGCCTTGACAAACTAGAATCTGTACAAATGATTTTTCACAAAGGAATCAAAAAGGAATTCTTGTTATATTTTATGGCTGATGGCAGAGTGTATAGATTTGGTGAATTTGATATCTAGTTAAAACTTTGGGAAGAGCTAGAGTATGTTCTATATCTACTTGAAGTAAAGAATAGAAGTACTTATGATGCTGCTCGAGTTTTGAAGGAAAGGATGATGAAATCCAAAGTTTTGAGTGGAGCTGGAGTATCAAGTGCATACATTCCGAAATACAGAGATGCACATGGAAAGTTGGTAGAAATGAAAAGGAATAGTGCTAGGTTCAGAACTACACTAAATAAAAAGGTTCTTGAGTTCAATCTAGAGTCTGATAAACCTTTTTATATCAGACTTGGCAATGAAATGAACAAAAACAGCATATATTCTTTGAGAGCTGCCATTTATCAAATTGGTGAAGATGAACCAGAAATGAAGGAGCTGAAAAAGATTATGATTGCTGAACTAGAAAGAGCTGAAAAGAAATTGCTATCAGACTATATCAGGACAGTGCCTGATATTCAAGAAATCAAGTAAAGGCTGACTGTAAGTTTTTATGTTTTCTATTCTAAGTCAAATTTAAACTCTGTTTTAAATTAAACTCTGTTATATGTTAAACACTGCATTTGTTAAATGTTTTTGACATCATCAATTATATGTTTAACTTGTACATTTTATTATGAACAAGTTGGGGGAGATTGTTAGATATAATTGCTGACGTTTGTTTATCAGTGTTTAAGCAACAGGTACTGATCCGAGTTTATCAGAAGCCAGTCAGAGTTTAATTAAACTCTGACAGGGTGAAGAGTTTAAAGGAAGCTGGTCAGAGTTTATTTAAAGTCTGACAGGGTGATAGTTGAATTAGCTGTCGGTGTTGAATTGAAGATTCTAGAAGCAATATATTCTGAAGATGGAAAGAAGCAGAATATATTGATACAGCTAAGGAAACGGAATAGAAGACTGAAGCAATCCTTAATTGATATGAATTGTATAGCTGATTTATAGGAGTATCAATTAGATAAGGATTGTGTAGCTGTGTACTATATAAACACAGATAGGTTATCCCTAGAAGGGATGCGAACATTGAATATATTATTCTTGTAACCTAGTAGCTCTTTGTGATTCATTAACATCACTAAGAGAGAATTATTTAATATAATTCAGTTTGTTGATTTATAAATCTGTGTTCTTGATTGTTATTCTTATACCTACTTGATTATATATTGTGTATTCGGCCTAACAAACCAAGTGAAATTAATAATACATTTTCTACCTCTAGTAAAAGAAAGGAACCTTCTGGATTGAACCAAACATATCTTTGGCACTTGAGATTAGGTCATATTAACTTGAGGAGGATTCAAAGATTGGTAGTAGATGGGCCTTTAGGCTCGTTGGCAGTGGAGCCATTTCCAGTCTGTGAATCTTGCTTGGAAGGAAAAATGACCAGTAGACCTTTTAAGGCAAAAGGAAATAGAGCCAAAGATGTGTTAGAATTGGTTCATACTGATTTATGTGGACCTATGAATATCCAAGCGAGAGGTGGGTATGAATATTTTGTCACTTTCATTGATGATTATTCGAGATATGGATACATTTATCTGTTGCACCGCAAGTCTGAGTGCTTTGAAAAATTCAAAGAGTACAAAGCAAGTGCGGAGAAGCGACATTCAGGAAAATGTATCAAGTCACTACGATCAGATCGTGGGGGCGAATACCTGCTTGGAGAATTTAGAGAATATTTATCAGAACATGGGATTTCATCCCAGTTGACTGCACCTGGCACACCTCAGCAGAATGGTGTAGCAGAAAGAAGGAACCGGACTCTTTTAGAGAGTGTTAGATCGATGATGAGTTATTCGAATTTACCCAAGTCGTTTTGGGGACATGCTCTAGAAACAGCGGCTTATCTTCTAAACTTGGTACCTTCTAAGTCAGTTCCAAAAACTCCAAAAGAATTGTGGACTAGTACCAAACCTAGTTTGAAACACATTCGGATTTGGGGTTGTCCAGCACATGTGCTGAACAAGAACGTGACTAAGTTAGATTCTCGTACAGAAGTGAGGCTGTTTGTGGGTTATCCCAAGGGAACAAAAGGGTATTTGTTTTATAGTCCTAAGGATCGGGATGTCATTGTAAGCACCAATGCTAGATTCTTAGAGGAAGACTATATAATGAATCACAAACCCATGAGTACTGTTGTTTTAGAGGAAATAGTGGGAGGACAAGATAATTCTAATATGCCACCGGTACAAGTAGAACAACCACAAGTAAATGAACAACCTATCACTAATACCACTCCAATGCTTCGTCGTAGTGGGAGGGTTGTTAATCAACCCGAGAGGTTCATGTTTTTGGGAGAGTCTTCGGACTTAGTCTCTGGTGAACATGATGAGGATCCCAGGACATACGAAGAAGCAATGCAAGATAAGGATGTAGATCTTTGGCAAAAGGCTATGCAATCTGAGATGGAATCTATGTATTCCAATGAAGTCTGGGATCTCGTGGAACCACCCAATGGTGTAAAACCCATTGGATGCAAGTGGATCTACAAAAGAAAAAGAGGATCTGACAAAAAGGTGAAAGCCTGGAAAGCAAGACTTGTTGCGAAAGGGTATACTCAGAAACAACGAATTGATTATGAGGAAACCTTTTCTCCGGTAGTCATGCTTAAGTCAATCCGGATTCTTTTATCTATAGCAACTCATCTCGATTATGAGATTTGGCAAATGGATGTCAAGACAGCTTTCCTAAATGGAAGTCTTGATGAAAACATTCATATGCAGCAACCAGAGGGATTCATCAAAGAGGGCCAAGAGCATCTAGTGTGTAAGCTTAAGAAGTCCATTTATGGACTGAAACAAGCTTCCAGGGAGTGGAACATTCGTTTTGATCAGGCCGTCCCGTCAAATGGTTATGATCAGAATCCAAGCGAAGCATGTGTGTATAGGAAAAGTGAAGGAAATGCGGTGGTTTTTCTAGTACTATATGTAGATGACATTTTGCTCATTGGAAACAATGTAGGGATGTTGTCATCTATTAAGGCATGGTTGTTCAAACAATTTGAAATGAAAGACTTAGGTGAAGCCGCATACATTCTTGGGATCAAAGTTATAAGAGATCGCAAGAAAAGAACGTTGGCTTTATCTCAAGAACCGTACATTGATGAGGTATTGGCTCGTTTTAACATGCAGGACTCTAAGAAGGGTAATTTACCTTTTAGACATGGAGTCTCTCTATCAAAGGAGCAGTGTCCTAAGACACCTAAGGAGATAGAGAACATGAAAGTAGTTCCTTATGCTTCAGCATGTGGAAGCTTAATGTATGTTATGTTATGCACGAGACCTGATATTTGCTTTGCCGTAGGGATGGTCAGTAGATATCAGTCCAATCCAGGTCAGGAACATTGGAGTGCAGTAAAAACGATACTTAAGTACCTGCGAAGGACTAAGAAGTATATGTTAATTTACAAGGCTTCAGACTTGTTTCCTGTGGGATATACCGATTCAGATTTCCAGACAGATAGGGATAAGAGGAAGTCAACCTCGGGGTGTGTTTTTACTTTAGGAGGTGGAGCTGTAATATGGAGGAGTGTGAAGCAGAAATGCATCGCAGACTCAACCATGGAAGCTGAATATGTGGCAGCCTCTGAGGCAGCCAAGGAGGCTATATGGTTCCGGAATTTCCTGCTGGATTTGAATGTAGTTCCTAATTTGCCACGGCAAATCACAATTTATTGTGATAATACTGGTGCTGTTGCAAATACAAAGGAACCACGAGAACATAAAGCAGCAAAACACATTGAGCGTAAGTATCACCTCATACGACAGTTCGTTAAGCGAGGAGATATTATTGTGACTGATATAGCATCAAAGGACAACCGTGCTGATCCTTTCACGAAGAGTTTACCAGCTAAGGTTTTCGAAGAACACGTGGAGGCGATAGGAGTCAGATGTCTGGTCACGGAATAGTTATTTAAACTGGTAGCGGATTATATAAATAAACACTGATATACTCAAAGAATAGCTTGAGTATAAGTGGGAGATTGTTGGGTTTTATACTAAACTATTCATTAGTAGTATATAAACATTGTCCATTTTATTGAGAATCTTGATTGCATATTTTTACATTGTCTGTTTATTATATATTGTGGATAATTTAGTATCAAATGGGATAACAGAAGATTAAATTATCAGTGTCTATATATAATATAAAGGGTTCACAGTTTAAGTGGAATTAGACAAACCACTGGAATAACTGAAGTATTATTTGGGAATAGTTTATCTTGACTATTAAATAATACTTGTATACTTTGTGTATATTGAACAGGATCGAAATATTAGAATTGTTCTTCTATTCTGACAATAAAGAAGAACTAAGATTCTATGATATTATTAATGCTTAGGTTCTCAATCCAAGTGTAGTGATTGACACTTGTATGCAATGCACATGCTTTGATTCATATGTGATGTAATTAATTGTTAATTACAATATTATGTATTGAGCAATGACATTGCATGCAGAGTGGGATATTAATTACATAAGGAAACCATGTCCTGATAATATTCGGGTTGATGATGTCCTCTTGAAAGCTCATAAAGATAATTATGCTTTAGTCCTGCAGGCAGATTTGTTCTTGCATAATTATAAGGTTGAGTGGATGATCAAGGATAAAAAGATATTAATTAAATTAATTATCAGAAATTAATTTAATTAATGGACATACGATATCTTAAACATGGGGAATTTAATAAGCAAATAATATAGGAGCCGAATTTAATAATAAAGTAATTACGGTATTAAGAAAGGTAGTGCAGATATTAATTCGTTAGTGGATAGAATTAATATTTAATGACATTGGGCTTGACCCAGAATGTCATTGGGAGGCCCGACCTAATTGTTCATGATCCCTACTGGAGCCTATATATATTCTTGTTCTCCTAAAGGCTGAAAACGTTTTTTTTTCAGTTTTTCACAATTCGAGATTAAAACCTAGGGCAGCCGCAACGAGCTAGGGTTTTGGGATTTCGAGGCTTTAAGGAGAGGAAACTTCGGGAGATCGAAGGCCACACTTCGCTCGAAGGGAATCAAGGAATTCAGTAGAAGACGTGGATCAGAATCGTATCGATTAAGGTAAAGTTTTCTTTTCGAACTCGTAATTAATCATATAATAAAACGCAGAACAGTAATCGATCGTTCCAACAGATCAGTGTATTTAGAAGGGTCTTTAGGCTCATATCTAGCTGGTATTATCTCAGTACCAACAGTTGTTTCAGCAATCTCAATCATTGGAGTGAAGGGACCATGTTTTAGAATGTCTAAGTACATAGGGTTTGAAGCTTTGATGAATAGCAACATCTTCTTTTTCCATAGACTGTAGTGTTCCTTGTTAAAGGGAGGAATCTTTATACTGCTTAATTTCTGTGAACTCATTCTTGATCTTTTCCTGTTTGTATATCAACAGCCTCGCTCTGATACCACTTTTTAGATATGAATATCATGGAGAAACTAGACAGAGGGGGGGGGGGGGCTGAATGGATAGTTTGAAAGATTTTCGTTTTCTTGAAACAAAAAGCTGTAAAAAGATTGTGTTGTATGAAAATGCGGAATTAAATAAACAGAACACACACAATCACTTTAATCTACTTTGTATTAAGTAAATCAAATACTACAGCTTCCAAAATTTCACAACTGAAATTCTGGTTTCTAAACAAGAACAGTGTTTTCTTGTTTCTTACAAAGAAAAGAGTGTTTGAATAGTTTTATATGAGTATCTCTCTTGCAGCTAACAATAGGGTGTGCATAATATATATATATATATATATATATATCCTATACAAACTGGTGCACACTCCTATTTACACAGTTACCCCTAACTGTAACTCCAACTTGTCCTGCCATAAAAAGTTAACTGTGTCAGGAAGGACCACTTGCTTTCTGTGGTCTTTCCCGTTTCTGTAGCTGCTTGTCTCTAATCTTTCTCTCCAAGTTTTGCTGTAGGTTTGCCATCTGTTTTTGGACCACCTTACCGTAACAGATGCTTCAGTATTTGTCTCCTTTGAATTTTGGTTTTGTACCTTGATTTGTCTTGTTATAACCGGCTAAGTGTTGACATCGTGAACTCCAGTATATTCCTGATTCTGTGACTTGTCGAAATAGAACACTCTTGACTTTGCTATATGAGGACATTGCTATATGACTATTTCAGGAGTATGCGATATAGGCTTCTTAAGGACTTCACGACATAGCCTATTTGAGGACTTCACGATATAGCCTTTTTGAGGACTTCGCGATTTAGCCTTTTTGAGGACTTCACGATCTAGTACATTCTGACTTTGCGATCTCAACACTTCACGACATGAGCCTTGAGGACTTCACGACATAGTTCATTTTGGACTATGCGATCTCAATACTTCACGACATGGAAATTTAGGACTTCACGACATAGCTCATTCTGACTTCACGATATAGGGACTTAGATAAATTTCTGCAACTTATTTCTTCAAGGCCTTATTCACTCCAATCCTGCTGCATGAACAAATTGAACTTCTTCCAGGATAATTATTCCATGACCTATGTACATTCTAGGTGCAAGAAACTTACTAAGCTCATTATAACTTTGAGCATACAGAATAAAGCTAAATACATAAAAACAAGACAAGTACAATGGAGACCTATATTATATCCCAGTGAAAGAATTCACTAGGTCATGTAGAGTGACATAGTCACAATGTGTAGGCTTGTTAATAGTGGTATTCAGACATGCCTTGAGCCTAACACCTCCTTTTCCAAAAATATCACGAACAAATATTTAGTTATTTATTTTTAAACCTATTTTAATATTATAATTAATTTTTTAAAGTTTACCTATTTTAACATGTGTACTTATTTTTCTTAACAAATGCAATTACTAAAAATATTAAAATATAAATAATCAAATACCTATTTATAACCAATTACAATTTCAGCTAAAACACATTATATATTTTTTCTAACAAAGTCCTTCTTTTTCTAAATATATCACGGGAAATTGCCTTTTACAATTTACTTTTTCTATTTTTCTCACTAAAATCCATTCTTTTTCCAACAATATCATAGAACCCTTTACTTATTTATTTTAAAACGTATTTAAATATTTTTAATTATTAAATTTTAAAACCTCATTTTCCAAAAATATCACGGGCATTTACCTTTTTAAACTAAATATATGTTACATTTTTTATTTTTTCTTACTAAAACCCCTCATTTCCAAAAATATAACGGGCAAATCCATACTTTTTTATTTTAAAATCTGTTTTAATGTTTTAAATTAATTAAAAGTGTTTAGCTATTTTAACATGCCTACTTATTTTTTGCACAATTACAATTAATAAAATACTAGCTTAAAACCCGTGCGGTGCACAGATTATTATTAACAATAATTATTTTTATTATTTTTATTATTTATGTATCACTAAGTACCGACCGTCCGTCTATCCGACTACCATACTTTTAATGTTTTGTCTTTAATAATATAGCTTAAAACCCGTACGATGCACGGGTTGTTTTTAATAATTGTTAATTTTATTATTTATATTTTATATTTTATTAATTGCTGATTTTTTAAGAAAAAAATGATAATATAATTTAATTGAAAGAGTAACTGATTATAATAATTAAATAAACAATTAAATTAGGCAAATATCGTATCAAAAAATAGGTACAAAAAAACAGGTACCAAAACTTTCAATGTTTCGTCTTTGATAATATAGTATAGATAGAGAGATATATTCATAATATTAGTATTTTATGCTACTAAATGGAATAGCCCGTGATATTTTTGAGGTTTTAGTTAAGAGAAATATTAGTTAGAAAATATAAAAAAAATATACGTTTTGGAAAAAAAAGCCAATCGATTAGTCATTAATAATTATAATATTATTATTTTATTTTACTAAATAGAACTATTCGTGATATTTTTGGAAAATTAGAGGTTTTATTTAGGAAAAATAAAAAAGTAGAAATTTTAGTTAGAAAATATAAAAAAGAATATACACTTTGGCTAAAAATGGTAATGAGTTATTTATTAGCAATTATAACCTTATTATGTTATTTTATTAAATGAAAC
The DNA here is from genome assembly GCA_030848705.1 of Heracleum sosnowskyi. Classification (NCBI taxonomy): domain Eukaryota; kingdom Viridiplantae; phylum Streptophyta; class Magnoliopsida; order Apiales; family Apiaceae; genus Heracleum; species Heracleum sosnowskyi. Next base: position 30,485,254 of record CM061237.1, read on the forward strand.
AGTCTGTGATATTTTTGGAAAATGAGATGTTTTAGTTAGGAAAAATATAAAAGATATTCTATATACTAATTTTAATATTTTATCTAACGGTTCTCAATGATTTGATCAAAAATATCTAACGGCTATGAATGGAGTGACCAGACTACAAAAACTTTCATGACTAGACTACAAAACTTTCAATGTTTCGTCTTTAATATAATAGTATAGATTAAAAAATAATAATAAAATAACAATTAACAATCCGTGCATCGGTTTTAAGCTAGTATATGTATAGAGTTGTACACTAGATAAAATAATATAAAGAACACCATCATAAAATTTTATTTTTCAAAATATTTAATCTACGGCTCTATTTATTTATGTAGTTCGCATAAAAAGCAAAATGAGAAAAAAGTCTTCAATTTAGAATTAAATAAATAATACTAATGTTTTACTAAGAAATATAGGAAAACGTATAATTAAAATAAATATAAATATAAAAAATAACCGTGCAGACTGATACAGTCACACAGAAAAAAACACAGATGCAGAACTGAAACATAAAACACGACTATCAAACTTGTGACCAATCGTTTTAATTCGCCGGAGCTCCGCCGCCGGCAACTCTCGGCACCGCAAAACTCATCACTGGTATGTACTTTCTCAGCACTTTTCTCATCTTTTCTAATCATATATACTACTTTTCTATACAGCTTGATCACAACAATTAATTTCCCCTTTTTTTCTGAAATATTGATATTATATTTCTATTTATCTATTCCTGTGTGTAATTTGACTGTTGTAATGGCTTTATATGTATGTATATAACTTCAGCTTGTAATATAAATGGTGAAATTGAAAGTCTTCATAACCTAGGGTTTTTGATTATTTTTGGACCAAATGGGTTTAATTAATAGTGTAGGTAATTGTTATGATAAATTTTTAATAATGTATTTGTTTGTCGAGACTATGATTTGTTGCGTGTAATTTGTTTGTTCAGGAATTCGAAAATGCTTCAAAATGTACCAATTCAATCGCCAGCTAGGCTCGGCTTGCCCAATACAAATTCACCTTCGGTTCACACTCCTTCCAAATTCTCATCCTCGCAAATTGTCCAATCTCATCACTCCCAGCAACACTCAAATACCGCCAGTACGGCTGTTACCACCTCTTCGGCACTGCTTCCGCTCCTTCCCCCACTTTCGAGAGCTCAGTCTCTTCTTATTCAGATGGCGTCTCTAGCGTCAAGACTCTTTGAAGTTTCACCTAATCGAGCACATTGGTTGAGTGCCTTTCGTGGCTCACTCCCTTCTTTTCTATCGTCGCAAACACAGTCCTTGGCGCCGGTTCCTTTAGACTCGTCCCCTTCTTCGGCTAAGGAAATTATCTCCTTGTTTACCACCCTTCAGACCCAGCTCTTTGAAGCAGTTGCAGAACTTCAAGAAATTCTTGATCTTCAAGATGCTAAGCAAAAGATAACTCGTGAGGTTCGGGTTAAAGATTCTGCAATTCTTGGGTTTGCTAACAAACTTAGAGAAGCCGAGCAGGTTCTTGACGAACTTGTTGATGATTATTCTGATTATCGTCGCCTCAAGCGCTCAAAGCTGGATGGTGATGACGACGAAAGTTATACTACATCCATTGCAACTCGGATAAAGGTGAACGATATTTTATCATATGCGCACAAAATAAGCTACACAACATTTGCGCCACCAGAATTTGGAGCTGGGCAAGCTCCACTTCGTGGAGCACTTCCACCTGCCCCACAGGAGGAACAAATGCGTGCATCTCAACTGTATGCTTTTGCTGATTTGGATGTCGGTATATCCAAGACAGTAGATGATAAGGAGACAATGATTGAGCCATTAATTCAATCCCCTGTTGCTCAGCCATCTGAATCTGCACTTGCTAATATGGCCACAATGCAGGGCATGATTCCTTCAAATATTAAAATGCCTTCAGGATGGAAGCCTGGAATGCCTGTTGAGCTGCCTACTGTTTTACCAATCCTTCCTCCACCTGGATGGAAGCCTGGAGATCCAGTTGCACTCCCCCCATTGGATTCTATCTCTGGTCCTCCGCGGGTGGAAGAGCAACCAGCACGACCAGTTATTGCTCCAGGGATATTTAAGGCACCTGAGCCAATACAAGTTCGGCATGTTCAGCTCGACATTGAAGATGATAGTGATTATACCAGTGACGAGGCAAGTTCTGATGATGAAGATTAATGAAGCCACGACAATGGTTGTGAAGTTGCTGATAACTTTAAAGAAAGGTAATTATGATATAAGTAGCTTCTATACTAAATCATTTTAGTACTGGATGAAATAGTTAAAAATTCATTATCATAGCTTGTGACCAGGGACAAAAGGTTCTCATAGAAATATCTTTTGTTGTCATATTTTGGACCTACTAGGAGGTTTTCATGGATGCCTTTATATTGCTCCTCACATTCATTCTATATTGCTGTGGGTAGAGTTTACTTCATTGAAGGTTGTCATGCAAGTTACTGTTACAACAACAAGATTAGGCATGGACACTGATTATCTTTCATTATTTTCTTCATCGGCAATTATCTTCCATATTATGATTTATATGCTTGCTATTTTGTTTATTTTTTCCTTATCCTCTGAAGAACAACTTTTAATTTTGCATGTTAACTCAAGTCATTTGGGGTCGTACATGCGCTATGGTTATCAAATTTCTTAATTTAGGGGTGATCTTTTTCTATTTGTGATGCCTCTTTTTGTTAAAAAATATTGATTCTAAATATCAATCTATTTCAAGAATACCTCAGGTGATGTATTTTATTCAGATAGTTTTTTTATTCATTATTTTCTGAAGGAAGAAAACAAACAATATTAAATAAAGGAATTATGAATATCCCTTTAGAATTCATGGGCCAAAGATGAATTATGAACACATTAGAGTGCATAGGAAAGCCTTGAAGTCCAAAAAAACGAACAATCCAGTCTAAAATATTGCTATATTAAATTCACCCCTCTTATCTAATGCAAAAAAAAACCCTAGCTCATATTTCTTTCTCTTTCATCTCTCTGCCTCCACAAATGCCCTCAGTTGCAACATCTCGCCCGCTCGTTGCTATTTAGTTGCTCAATCAAGGCATGGAAAGTTTTCCTCAGCAGCTACGAATTGTAGCTGTTTTATGGAGTTAGCTTTGAGGAAAGCAATTGTCATAATACCAAACCAAAAATAAAAATTCCTGCTTTTAAGTTCTGGGAAAAGAAATGTCAATGGAAGGACACTCTTTGTGTGATATAATTGTGAGAAATAAGAAATTAAGGGATGCAGTAACATTATAATGTGGAGCATCTTAATCTGTTGAAACTTGAACCTAGTGGTCATCTCAGGAGATTTATCAGTTAATCTGTTGAAACTTGAACCTAGTGGTCATCTCAGGAGATTTATCAGTTGGACCAAGTTTGCTTATGATTAAGTTTGATTTATGGGTCGTTTGATAAGCCTTCTGGGAAGGGTTTGTGCTGAAAATGATAGATGCTGATCTTTAATTTCCGTCTTAAAATACTATATTGAAACAACTTTTATTTCTAATGTATAAGAAGACATGTATTATCCTATGCCTTGCTGTATACGAGGCTCTGAAATTTTTAATCTTTATAGATGTTTTTTAGATCGGACCATTGGAGTTATATTGTTATTGGTCAAGAATCTAATATTTTTGGATGCACGTGGTAGTTTGCAATTATAATTATGAAGTGTATTTTAAATTTCTTGTGCAGGTAACAAACCCCATATACAGTTTGAGATTAATTTTTGTATAATCATAGATAAGAGGTAGTTTTGACTTTTGTATGTACTTGCCCATTTAGAATTATCAACATGTAGGTGCTGGTATATTATATATAGTATTATATGATAGAAATTCGGAACAGTAATGTCTTGATATATTGGATCTTGCAGAAGTGAAAGTTCGTGAAGCCTTTAGAATTTTGAGAGTGAATAATGAAGAATTCAGGGGTTTGCATTCTTAAATGCAATGCTGTCATAGCTCATATGCATAAGTTACAACGTCCTACTTAATCCAGAGAATTTAGACCTGCTGCTTGTTTGGATTAAGAATCGTCTTTGTAATAAAATTATGACTTCTAAATTGGGTAATATATTTTAGTAGAAAGTAGCTAACAGCAGCCATATGCTTCCGGTTGTTAAAATAATTAATATCTTTCATCTCCTTTGTAATGTTATATATATATATATATATAGGCTTTTGTTCAACTAGAAACTAAAATTAAAATAGAAACTAAAAACTAATCTAAGCCCTTAGATTAATCTAATCTAATGGCCCTCTATTGCACCACACACAGTTAAAATACACCCTCACATACGCAATCCCACCTAATTCCCTTCATTTTTAATTTGATTTTTCCCGTGAATCGGTGAACTTTTTTTGAAATCCGACTTCACTATATTTTTCTCCATCTTCCAACGATCAATATGCATACCATATGTGCTATATTACGGAATACTAAAATTTTAGTGATTTATGTAATAATAAATAGTGATTTACGCAGAAATCACTATTTATTCTTACGTGAATCACTAACATTTTAGTGATTCTCGCAGGCATAAATAGTGATTTATCGTCGAAATATATCAAATATGGTATGCAAATTAATTGTTGCGAGATAAAAAAAAATACAGTGAAGTCAGATTTCAAAAAAAGATAGCCAATTAACGGGAAAAATATAATTACGAATGGAGGGGATTAGGTGGGGTTGTATGTGAGAGGGTGTATTTAAATGTGTGTGGTGCAGTTTCTAGTTTTTAATTAGTGCAGGTTTCTAGTTGAATAGGACCCTATATATATATATATATATAGAGTAAGGTTCAAGAGAGAACCCTCTTAAAAAGGGAACCAAGGAACTTTTTAAAAAAATCATTTTAGCATAGAAAGAAAAATAGAATTAGTTATATATCATCCTAATAGTCCCAAAAAGTTAATTACTTACAAACAAAGATTCATTTTTTAATTTAAAAAAATATATGAAAAAATTATGAATCTGCTTATGAATCTTTTATATATTCTGAGGAAACTCAGAATAATTTTGAAATCGAATTTTCTGAAAATGAAAAAGGTTTTCAAGATAGCTTTTTAGTAAAGCAAGAAATTCTTTCTAAAATCAGGAAAACAAAACTTGATTTGAAAAAAGAGAAAATATTTAACATCCCGATGTTAAATTTCTTAAAAAGAAAAAAAATTCTATATTCTATTTTGTTAAAACAAAAGAAATGCATATAGATATTAAAGATACTAAAGGTTCAGTGTTCCTACCCCTTATCACTAAGGAAGAGATCAATAGAAACCTTCAAAAAATTGACTCTAAGATTAGAGCAACCATTAGGAGCTATAAAAATTTTGTTGAAAGCGGAATTTAAAGAAGACATAGATTCACCTATTAAGATGGCCTTAATAGACAACAGAATTAATGACCGTAGTGATTGTATTTTAGGTGCAGCTAGAGGAAACTTAGCTTACCAGAAATTTATGTTCACAGTCTATCCTAAATATGCATTTAGTAAAGACACTAAGAACATAGATCAAGTACTATCTTTTGTACATCAATTCGAAAGGGAGAATTTGATGGATCCAGGAGATAAAGTCTTTAGCATAACCCATTTAGTAGTTTATGCATTAACCAATAGTCATCATAGTATCGACTATAGGAAGGAAGAAAACATAGAGTTAGAAGATGTTTTCTCAGAAATAGGATCGGTTGAAGAAAAACAATTCTCTGAAATAAGACCCTTAGATAATTCTTGGGCAATTGATATTGCTAAAGATAAACCTTTACTAGGACAACAACCTAGAATGAGTTTCAGAAGAAACAATTTAGAAATTGGTGAGACATCCGATAGCAACTTGCTAAAAAGCGTCTCTAGAAAAGTTGATAATCTATGTCAGAGATTAGAACTTTTATAAAAATGACTACTCCCTTTATGATGCAGCCATACATCTATAAGAAAGGAAAAATCCTTAATATCAAGAAATTGAATGAAGGATCAGATAGTCAGCAAAGAAAGTATATCTTTAGCGGATATACTGGAAATCAGAGTCTTACAACTCTTATTTCTTCTACTAATAATCTTAACCAGATTACAGGTAGAATTTTACTAGAATGTTATAAACTATTGAGTTATTTTGGACTCAGTAAAGATCCCAGTGAAGAATTGTCTAAAACAAAAAGTGTTTATGACAAGTTCTCCACTCTTTTAGAAGGGGGAGACAATCAGAAATTAGAAGACATAAAAACTCTTTTAATTAAGAATATTGAGAAAATCGATAGAATAGAAGAAAAGATTAACCATCTTGAAAAAATTCCTATCGACAGAAATGAAGTTTTAGACTTCACTTCTAAATTAAATGAAATCGAAGATTACCTTAAGAAAATCTTAGGACGAGTCTTAAAGAATTTCAAGATATTATTAAGCCACAGATAGAAGAAATTCTTAAGTTGCTTAAAGAACAACGTGCTAACAATGTTATTGAAGCCGCAGCTACAAAGATAATTACAGAATTGAAAACAACAATTCAAGATTGTCACTGCAACAAAGAAATTCTTGAAGCCATCAACAAACAATCAAAGGCTCCAAAGAATAAACAACTTGTTCCATCAATAGAACAAGGAAACAGAGATAAAGGTAAAAACCGTTATCGATATAGTTATCCTAACCATGATGTAGGTAACGAAGAACTCGGAACTGGAAAGAATCCGAACAGTATGACTTGGCCATTCAGTTCATCATCAATAAAGAAGGCATGAACTATATGCAAGACATAGAGAAATTCTTTTGGAAAGTACTTGAGTCAGAAATTCAAGACGACCAACAAGAAGAACAATTTGCGAAAGCATTAGACCTACTGGGATTAGAAGACAACGAGCTTGCTAATCAAAAAGTAGCAGATAATTTAGATTTACAATCATTATTTGGCTTTAATTCTACTAATTATCTAAATGTCATTGAAGAATTTAGCTCTCCTGAGTCAAATTCTTAAGAAGAATATTCATCAGAAGAAGAGTTTGTCCAACAAACATTCAGGATGAATAAACAAGAAGAAGATGTTTATCAGAATCAGGATGAAAATCCATTTGCAGCATCAACTTCGGGAACAAAAAGACCAGTAAACAGAAGAAAATGTAACTTTTACCCTCCTACTACTGAGTTTAGAACGAATCAAAGTTTATTTGGTTCTAATGTACTAAATATCGATTGTGAATCAGGCAGAAAAATATTAATCGATAGTTGGGAAAAGGAAATTAGTTTAATAATTCAAACTAATCTTATATCTTATGATGATACTAATACAATTTTGTTATTAGTTGATCATAAAACAGTAGGAGTTGTTAACAGATTTATTAAAGATGTAAATTGGAATCTCGACATGTTTGAACCAATAGAAGCCTTTAATAAAATTGTAGATGCTATCTATATCATGTTTTTAGGTGTTGATTATATCAATGCTAAAGAACAAGAAAAAGATAAGATCAAGCAGAATGCTAAGTTAGCACTTAGTAAAATGCAATTGTGTGATATATGCCTCATTGACAAATTCTTTTGTATATATGAAATGCATATGATTAACACAGGAGACCAAAATCAGTATCATGTCTATGTCGAAGATTATATTCGCAAGATACCTTTGGTAGGTGAAAAAGCCATGACTAAGTTTTTGCAGGAAAAACAATCCTGACACAACATAGTTTAGCTTTTGCTCAACGAATCATCAAGAATGAAATCCTTAGCTATTGTGATTTCAGTCGGACACAGAAGAAACTGAAGAAGTTTAGCAAAAGATGTTGTGCTAAGCTTTCAGAAGAATCTTATAATTTTGGTTGTAATCCTAATTATGACAAAAAATATAAGAAGAAAAAGAAATACTCTAAGAAGAGTATATCTTCAAAATACAGGTTTAGAAAGAAGAAAAAGCCTTTTAAACCAGGTAAATTTGTTAAGAAGAAAAACTTTTCTACTAACAGTAAAAAGAAATTCTGCCCGAAAGGAAAGAAGAATTGCAGGTGCTGGATTTGCAACGAGGAAGGACATTATGCAAATGAATGCCCTAACTGATGAAGTGCAGAACATTAACATTCTAGATTATTCTAGAATGTTCTGATCTAAAAACCAACTTCCAGAATTTCTTAAGAAGGCATCTGAAAAATCAGATTTAATGAATGACTTTTGGCTTGCTGGCAGTTTTATACATCTATTAATTATGCCTTTATCTATTCATGTCCCTAGAATTAATATGTAACTTATCATTTACCATATTCAGCCCTATAAATAGGAGAACCTGAATGCTTTGAGGGCAGATTTTGTGATACAGATTTATGAAATATAACAAAAAGCTTTGCTTATTTGTTCTCATTCTCCTTTGATTGTTATTTCAGTTTCCTAGTCTTTTTTTTCTGTCTTGCTCCTCATCAATTGGTATCAAAGCTCGTACTACACTCTTGGGCTTGCTTCGTTGAGCTATCATCATGGCAGGAAGAAGAGGTGGAAGGCGTGGTAACCATACAACAGGTGAGTGGAAAGAAGAGAAAGATGCTGAAATTGAAGCACTTCGAAGGCAAGTTGAGCAGCTGATTGTGCTTCTTGAACGCCAAACTGCCCGTCATGAACGTGGTCGGTCAAGTAACAGTCGATCATCCAGTGATGATGAATTTGATGTGAACCCATTTGCTAACAATCGCGGGCGTTTTCATCGTAGTTTTGATCATATAAAAATTGATCTTCCGGAGTTCCATGGGCGTCTTCAACCGGAAGAATTCCTTGAATGGCTTAGTGCCATTGAGAAATTCTTTGACTACAAAGAAACTCCAGAAAACCAGCGTGCGAAGCTTGTGGCTACCAGGTTGCGCGGATATGCCTCAACATGGTGGGATAAGGTTCAAGAAATGAGGCTTCGCAAAGGAAAACCAAAGATCTCCTCTTGGGAAAAGATGAAATCTCGTCTCAAGGAGAAATTTCTTCCGCTGGATTATTCTCAAATAATCTTTTCACAATTCAACAATCTTCGACAAGAAAATCAATGTGTTTTGGAGTACACTGAAGAATTCTACAAACTTGTGGCTCGAAATGATGTTCAGGAGAGCGAGGAACAACTAGTTGCAAGGTATGTTAGTGGATTAAAATCGTCTATACGCGATGAAGTTGAGTTACATAGATTCTGGCGAGTTAATAATGCATATCAGTTAGCTTTAAAAGTGGAGGCTAAACTTGCTAGAGGAAGTTCAAAGAAATATACGGATAAGGGCAGCCTACAACCTTCTTCAAAAGGAGAAAGTTCACATGGTGGAAGTACAACTCCCAAATCTTGGAGTACCAACAAAAATACTGAAAAATCTGCCCCTACTAATAAATTTGGTGGACAATCTAGCAGCAGCAACAATACAATCAAGTGTTTCAAATGTGGTCAGATTGGTCACCGTTCAAGTGATTGCCGGAAAAAACTTGTAACTTATGGTGATGGAGAATGTGATGACGAATATGATGGGCCACCTAAGTTTGACCAAGAAAGTGATGAAGAACGAGTTGAGATTGAGGCCGAAGACGGTGAAAGCTTGGTGATTCAAAGAGCTCTTGCTACTCCTAAAGTTGATTCCGAAGAAGATTGGTTACGCTCCAATATTTTCAAGACTCGATGCAAATCTCATGGAAAAATCTGTACCCTTGTTATTGATGGCGGGAGTTGTGAAAATATTGTTTCACAAGAAATGGTGGATAAACTCAAACTCAAAACGGAGCCACATCCTAAACCCTACCGAATTGCTTGGTTCAAGAAAGGAAATGAGGTAAAAGTAAATAAACGATGTCTTGTTTCATTCTCAATGGGAAGTAGATATGAAGATCAAGTATGGTGCGATGTTGTTCCTATGGATGTTTGTCACATACTCCTAGGAAGACCATGGCAATATGATAGACATGTCATGCATGATGGACATAAAAATACATATTCTTTCAAGATGGGCAAACTTGAGATTGTCCTATTGCCTAGTAAAGAGGATAAAACATCAAAATCCTCTCAACGAGATGCTAATAATTTTTTGACTTTGTCAAAATTCTTGATAGAAAGTGAGGAAAATGGTATGTTTTATATGTTGGTCGCCAAAAATACGGGAAATTCAGCTGATGTGCCTATTGAAGTGGAGTCTTTGCTAAAGGAGTTTGACGATATAATGCCCGAAGAGCTACCAAAAGGGTTGCCTCCTTTGAGGGATATTCAACACCAAATTGATTTGATCCCCGGATCTAGTCTTCCTAATAAGGCTCACTATCGTATGAGTCCCAAAGAGCACGAAGAACTGAAAAGGCAAGTCATGGAGCTGTTGGAGAAAGGTTATATACAAGAAAGCAAGAGCCCATGTGCGGTTCCGGCTTTGTTAACTCCAAAAAAAGACGGAACTTGGCGTATGTGTATTGATAGTCGTGCCATTAACAAAATCACTATCAAATACAGATTTCCTATCCCAAGGATTGATGATATGTTCGACATGCTTGTTGGTGCAAAGGTATTTTCCAAGATTGATCTTCGAAGTGGTTATCATCAAATTTGCATTAAGGCGGGTGATGAATGGAAGACGGCTTTTAAAACCCGAGAAGGACTTTATGAATGGCTTGTTATGCCGTTTGGCCTTACAAATGCTCCAAGCACCTTTATAAGAGTAATGAATCAAGTACTTCGCACATTTATTGGTAAGTTTGTGGTTGTCTATTTTGATGACATTCTTGTGTATAGTCGTGACAAGAACGAGCATGTTGAACACTTAAGGGCAGTCCTTACGGCTTTAAGAAGTGAAAAACTATATATTAATCTTAAAAAATGTGCTTTCATGCAAACTACACTTTCGTTCCTAGGTTTTCTATTAACCTCTACAGGCCTTAAAGTTGACGAAGAAAAGGTCAAAGCTGTCCGAGAATGGCCAGCACCAAAGAGTTTACAAGAAGTAAGAAGTTTTCATGGATTGGCATCTTTTTATCGCCGTTTTATCCAGAATTTCAGTACCATATCAGCCCCATTAACTGATTGTTTAAGAGGAAGTGGATTCAAGTGGACAAAGGAAGCTGAGAAGAGTTTTATGCTTATTAAGGAGAGGCTGTCCAATGCCCCGGTTCTTGCTTTGCCAGACTTTGAGAAAGTGTTTGAGGTAGATTGTGATGCCTCACATCTAGGCATTGGTGGTGTGCTTAGTCAAGAAGGTCATCCCACTGCCTTCTTCAGTGAGAAACTCAATGAAGCAAGAAAAAGGTACTCTACCTATGACATCGAATTCTATGCAATAGTCCAAGCCCTTCGTCATTGGCGTCCCTACCTCATTCAAAGGGAATTCATACTAAACTCTGATCATGAAGCTTTAAAGCATATCAACAATCAAGGAAACTTAAATCGAAGGCATGCAAAGTGGGTTGCTTTCTTACAAGAATATACTTTTGTGCTAAAACATAAGAGTGGGAAACATAATCAAGTGGCCGACACACTTAGCAGGAGAGTTTCTCTTCTCAACTCAATAAGCGTGGAACTTGATGTGTTCAATTCCATTCCAAACATGTATTCCATAGACGAAGATTTTGGGTGTATTTGGGAAAATTGCAAATCTGGACAGCAAGCTGATTATATACTTCAAGATGGCTTTCTTTTCAAGGACAACCATTTGTGTATTCCAAAATGCTCTCTTAGGGAATACATCATCAAAGAACTACATTCGGGAGGACTTGGTGGACACTTTGGCAGAGATAAGACTGTTTTACTTGTCAAAGACAAGTATTTTTGGCCAACTATTTATCGAGATGTGAACCATTATGTGAAGAGGTGTAGAATATGCCAAACATGCAAAGGAGGTGCCCAAAACACAGGTTATTATAGTCCTTTGCCGATTCCGAATTCCCCGTGGGAGGATGTTAGCATGGACTTCGTAGTTGGTTTACCAAGGACTCAAAGAGGTAACGATTCCATTTTTGTCGTTGTTGATCGGTTCTCCAAAATGGCCCATTTCATTCCATGTAAGAAGACTATGGATGCTTCATATGTTGCTAATCTTTACTTCCGTGATGTGGCGAAGCACCATGGAATTCCAAAATCCATTGTTTCAGATAGAGATAGTAAATTTGTTGGTCATTTTTGGAGGAGTTTGTGGAAGATGATTGGTACTAACTTAAAGTTTAGTAGTGCATATCATCCACAAATGGATGGACAAACCGAGATTGTAAATCGAACCTTGAGGAACTTGCTTAGAAGCTTGGCAACAAAGAGGCCTAAACAATGGGATCTAGTACTCTCACAAGCTGAATTTGCTTACAATTATGTGGTGAATCGCTCTACCGGGAAAAGTCCATTTGAGATAGTCTACGGAAAAGTTCCAAATCATTATTTGGATCTTGCACCAATCCCAAAGTTATCATCAACTAGTAAGAAGGCTGAAGACTTCGCCACTATGATGTCAAGGGTTCACGAGGATGTCAAGAAGAAACTAGAAGAGAGTAATACCAAGTACAAGGAGGCTGCCAATATCCATCGTAGGGTGAAGACTTTTAATGAAGGAGATCTTGTTTGGGTTCACTTGAGTAAAGAACGTTTTCCTGCTGGAGGGTATAATAAACTTAAGGAGAGGAAAATTGGCCCTTGTCCAGTTCTCAAGAAGATTAATGATAACGCCTATAAGGTTGAACTTCCTCCAAATATTCGTACCCACCCAACATTTAATGTGAAGGACTTGTCTGAATTTTATGGAGACCTTTCAGGAGACTCGTGGACGAGTTCTTTCTCACAAGGGGAGGATGATGAAGTGCAGAACATTAACATTCTAGATTATTCTAAAATGTTCTGATCTAAAAACCAACTTCCAGAATTTCTTAAGAAGGCATCTGAAAAATCAGATTTAATGAATGACTTTTGGCTTGCTGGCAGTTTTATACATCTATTAATTATGCCTTTATCTATTCATGTCCCTAGAATTAATATGTAACTTATCATTTACCATATTCAGCCCTATAAATAGGAGAACCTGAATGTTTTGAGGGCAGATTTTGTGATACAGATTTATGAAATATAACAAAAAGCTTTGCTTATTTGTTCTCATTCTCCTTTGATTGTTATTTCAGTTTCCTAGTCTTTTTTTTTTCAGTCTTGCTCCTCATCACTAACCGAAAACAATACCCTGATAAAATCAAGGTATTAGAAGAAATCTACCACATAGGATATGAACCAGTGGAAGATGAATATGACGAAGCATAAGAGGTCTTCATCATACAAGAAATTGACCCTGGACCAACATCCGAGGAGTCAGAAGTTGAATCATCAAGTGAAAGCGATTGAGGATTCACAGGAAGAATTAGTAATGCCAAACATTACTAATCCATCATCGATTTATATCAAAGGTACACTCAAGTTTACTGGATATAGAAAAATCGAATTACATTGTTATGTTGATACAAGTGCAAGCCTATTGATGTGTAAAAATAATGTAAACTACAAGCGCGCAGTGTTTAGTTGTAGCAATCACAGATCGATCCACAGAGACTATGAATTTTCAAAACCCTAACAATTAACTCAGGCGAACTAGACAATAAGATTTGAGATGAGATTTGTTTAACCTAATTAACAAATAAAATCAGATAAAGAAAACCTAGGAATCCGAATCCATTAATCAATCACAATTAATATCAACTCTCCCTAAAATCAATTCTCTTTCCTTCACAAATAAGATATATCAATTAACGAGACAAGCATATACCTTGTTATCTAACAATAACCCATCAAAACTTCATGGAGCAAGCATAGGCTATGAAAAATAAATCCGGTAACAATAATATATCAAAATCACTTTGTCAATTGAACAATTAAGCACCAAGAAAAATTATGAGAACCAATTAATATGAACAAGAAGATATCAAAAATAATTAAATTAACTTCATCTTCATCCTAGGGCAAGAGAATTAGCTACGCATAATTAAGGAATAAATAAAACAAATATTAAAACATGTATCAAACATGATTTATCCGAATTAAACAAAGCTAGTGTACAATTGAAATATTGGCCAGGAATTTACTTATCAAACAAGGTTATTAAATCTATCTTACACGTGAATGGCAACGTTTGTATATAATAATAATAAATTAACTAACCAACCAACAAAGCATGCAATCGACAGTAACCAAAACACAACTGAATAGAAAAGAAGCAGCAAAAACATAAACAGGTGAACATAAAAAGTAGATATTGATATAAAAATCAACGAGACAGAGTAGCTTGCATGAATAAAAATAAACAAAAGAAAAGCTATCTAATTCTAGGTGTCTCAAATACAAGAGAGGAGATATATATATATATATATAGGAAAAATAATGGGTTTGTGGGCTCTTTGACTACAAATCGGATTCTAGAAATATTTCCTCAATTCCTTTTTCTTCTCCGATAAGTTTTCCAATTTTTCTCCAATTTCCTTTTGACTTCAAGTATTTCCATCTCCTTGCCTTTTTCACCTTTTTCTGCTTGAAATATGATTTTATTTATTTTCCTACAAAACAAAAGAAAACAATTTATTAAATAATAAAATTACGAAAACAGACATAAAATAGGTATTAAAAATGTATTAAATTATGGTCCTATCAAATGCCCCCATACCTATCTTTTGCTCATCCTCGAGAAAAACTAATATATTATAAACTACCAACTAATAGATAATACCACTTCCGTAGGTGATCACGGTTGCATTTGGCATATACAACAAGCCCTTTAAACTCCTAGGCAGCCCTAGTGGACGAGTGAGGTCTCGTGAGGGTTTATAGTGAATGTACCCACAAAATCCATCTAGCTCATATAAAAGATCACATGGAAATGCAACGCCACACATACAAGTCCTCTCTTGCTACATCAACTTAAGAATAAAAAATGACTTTGCAATGTCTTGTCGTGGAAGATTCAAGGATTCACATAGTCTACTCAAAGAAATATGCATAAGTGCTCAAAAGCCCATGTCAAGTGTAAGAATAAGTTGGTAATAATGCTAAGCCCACAAGAGTACACCTTTGAGTCAAAACTTGGGATCTCAAATGTAGAAACACGCAATAACTCTCCTTTCACTCATAAAAGAATATTCACTCAAGAACAAGGGTAAGTGTATCACTCTATTCCAGCTAAATCATAAGCATGCTTGACACTTGGAATCAATCTAACTTTAACACAACATACATCAATGATGATAATCAAAAGGTCTTTATTTGGGTTGTAACGGGGCTAGGGACAAGGTATGTCAATTAAGGCCAAATAAGGTGAAGTGTCAAAAGCTAGTAGGTATCATAATTAATCATACATTTCACCAAACATCCTCCCTACACATGAATTTTCTACTTTCTAATTTTCTTCCAACAAAAGGCTTGATTAGTTGAATGAAGAAGGATCACAAAAACATAAGTATGCTCTCATAATATATTTTTTTTTCTTTTTTTTGCTTTTTTTTCATATATTTTATTTTTCTCTTTTTTTTTTCGAGATCTAAGAGATAAATATAAGCAACCACAATCCTCCTTCAAAAATTTATTGAACAACGACTAACAAGTATGCAACCAAACTCAATATTTCCTCAAAAGCAATGAACAAAAGTAAACCCATCTTACACACCTTATTACTCCCTCAAGTTCCTACTAGCCATTGACAATTTGGGATCAAGCATAAGTAAGGCTAAACAAGAAAAAGGTCTAGGCAAGTAACGTAGTGTGTCACCGAAAAAATAGGATTTAAGCTCAAGAGGGTAACTAATTGATCAGATATAAATGGTATGGTAATTTGGAAAATATAAGTTATTCCTAAATACCTTTATCATCTTATCATCAAATAATGTCATGCATTCAAGAAAGGTCTCAAACAAGTGCTAGTAATGCAAAAAACATGTGGACACTCAAGCAAACGAATATAAAATGCAAAAGATATGCATATAGGCTCAAAAACTCACTTGGTGGTAAAACATAATCAATCCCAAGAAAAAATCTCTTCAATGCCCAAACTTGTACTCAAAGCATGGAAACCAAATCATTTTGCACATATTCATGTCCTTCTAATTACTTGCAACATTCAGTAAGTATACTAGTTTCAACTTACTAGTGTATGTTTGTGAACAAGAACTTAGCAAATCACTTCTCAATCAAAAGTATCAGCAACAAAATATTACTATAGCATGTAAGGGTGCATCAAGCCACAATAAATCATTTTACAAGGCTAGAATTCTACAATTTACAAGAATAAAATTCTTTTTGGAATTTTTTTATTTTTCAATTTTTTTATTTTTTGGTTTTTGTTTACTATAATACTACTAAACCCCTCTCCCATACCTAAATCATGCATTGTCCTCAATGTATGCAAATGAGAGAAAAATAACAGAGTAAAAGGACGAGAATACCTGATAAGGGAATGACGGAGAAACACAATAATACTTATAACACACACACAACACACAATAAACACACACACACACACACACACTCACTCTCCCCCATACCTACACTTCACTATGGGAGACACACACAAAAATTCTTACTAACCAATACCAGCTCGAGGGAAAACTTCCGTCTTAACATAATCATCAAACATGTGAAACTCACCCACAGAGACAACATTATCCACTAGAGAAAGATGATCTTGAACCAGAATAAAACTCATCCCATTAACATCATTCATAGACCAAGTAGATGCTTCTTTATGTTGTTTAAACAGATTAATAACTTGAAATTCTTGGTTATGAACTATGTCACTAGAGATAACAACATGATGAGTTTCATTATTAACTATCAAAGACTGATCAAGAGTGGAAATAGATGGATTAAAATCAAGTGGGGGTGGCTCACCAACAGAAGTCTTAACAACTGACTTAGGATTAAAAGAACTATCCTCAAGTTGGGTTTCATGCTTAGAACAAATAACATTTAATTCATCTAACATCTCATCAGAAGAAAATTTCTTATACAAATCATGAAGTTCTTTATTACTCTCATAATCTAACAAAATATCGTTCTCAAGAAAAGACACAATTGCACTATCCTCAAGATTCGACCATGAAACAACCTCATCAATCAAATTAACTCCTACGGGTTGTTCAAAAAGCTCATTAGGTTGATTACCTACATTAAAGACATTAAGATCTATTGTCATATTTCCAAAAGTGAGTTTCATCGAACCATTCCTACAGTTAATCAAAGCATTAGACGTGGCAAGAAAAGGTCTTCCTAGAATGATGGGAATTTGATTTTTGAAATTTTGGACTGGCTCGGTTTCTAGAACAATGAAATCGACGGGGAAGACAAAATCACCAACCTTAATCAACATATCTTCCACTATACCCTTAGGAATTTTGACAGAACGGTCAGCTAACTGAAGAGTGCTAGTAGTCTCTTTAAGTTCACCTAAACCCAAGTCTTGATAGACAGATAATGGAAGAAGATTCACACTAGCTCCTAGATCGAGTAAAGCTTTATCAATGAAAGTATTACCAATGACACAAGAAATGGTAGGACAACTAGGATCCTTATACTTCAAAGGGATTTGATTTGACAAGATAGAGCTAACATTAGATGTTAGGAAAGCTTTCTTAGGAACATGAGTTGTTCTTTTATGAGTACACAGATCTTTTAAACACTTAGCATAAGAGGGAACTTGTTGAATTGCATCTAAAAGAGGAATGTTAATCTTGACTTGCTTGAAGACTTCCAAAATCTTATCTAATTGAGCAGATTGTTTGTTTGAATTAAGTCTGTGAGGAAACGGAGCTTTTGGCTTAAAGACTTTTTCAATAGACACATCAGAGTGGGGTTTTGAAAGTGGTTCATCGGAGGGTGATGACTCATTAGATTCAACTTCTTCAGGACTCTTGGGATTGGAAGATTGTTTAAGACTAGGATTCAAGAGTAACGGATTTGGTTCAGATGTAAGCTTATCTTCTGCTTGAGTATTGACACCAGCATGATTATTAAATTGATTACCAGACCTTAGAGAGATAACATAATTCACATTTTCATGAGACTTTTGATTTGGATAAAATTTGGGATTAGGCTCGGGTTGACTAGGAAATCGATTTTTCTCTCTCTCACTGATGGTGTTTGCCAATTGACTAACTTGGACCTCTAGCTTAGATATGGCTTGAGCATTGGAATTTAGCAATTGCCTATCTTGGGTCATAGTGTTCATGAAATTTTGTTGAGATTGAGTTAAATTAGCTTGAGATTTCAATAACGCCTCAATACTCTTTTCTAAAGAATTAAATCTCTTATCAGATTCACTAAAACCAGGAGGATTCAAAGGGACTGAATTTTTATATTGACCGAGATTTTGTGGAGGATATGAGTTAGGATTTTGAGTTGTATATGGACCAGAATTGGGCTTTTGAAAAACATGTTGAGAATTTTGGTTATGTTGATTGTATTGACCTTGGTTCCATGAGAAATTTGGATGATTTTTCCAACCAAGATTGTATGTGGATGAATAGGGATTATTCCTAACTCTAGATTGAAACATGGCATTGGCTTGTTCAATTTCAGGACAATTTTCTATCAAATGAGTAGGAGAATTACAGTTTGCACACAGAAACACTTGTGAGGACACCTTGTTGGTTTCTAAGGCTTCTAGACGTCTAGTGAGAGTAGCTAACTTAGCTTCGGTTGCAATAGAATTACCAACTACGTGTACGCCCTTAGATTTTTCTGTTTCCTGACTGGGTTCCCTAGTTGACTCCCACAACATTGTTCTTTCAGCTAACTCCTCAAAAAATTGCCAAGCTTCTTCATCAGTTTTATCCATAAACCTACCATTACACATAGACTCTAACAAGGCAGTGGTTTGGCTATCTAAGGCTTCATAAAGAATTTTACAAAGTCTCCATTTTTCTATACCATGTTGAGGACACTTAGACAACAACTTTTGAAATCTATCAAAATATTTCCAAAAAGGCTCATTTGAATTTTGTTGAAATTGGTTGATTTCATTCCTAAGCCTGTTAGCCTTATAGTTAGGGAAATATTTTTTTAAGAAATAGAGCAACAAATCCCTCCCATGTGGAAATAGAATTAACGGGTAGACTATACAACCACTGTTTAGCATCTTCTTTTAAAGCAAAGTTAATGAGTCTGAGCCTAATGGAATCCTCACTTAACTGTTGAAGTTTTTGTAAAGCACACACTTCCTCAAATTCTCGAATGAAAAGATATGGATCCTCTCCCTCTACCCCAGCAAACTTAGGTAACAAGCTAATGTTATGATGTTTGATTTCAAAATTGTTTGCGGTTACTGCTGGTAGCACTATGCATGAGGGTTGAGCGGTACGAGTGGGGTAACAATGTTCTTTAAGAGAGACAGCCATGATGGTTGTTGGAACTTCTACTTCTTTTAACTCAATTTCAGTGGGTGAAGAGAAATCAAGTTGTCTTGCTACTCCAGGTAGTGAAAGGTCGGATTGTCTCACTAATCTAGATGTATTATCTCGAACCCAAGTACTTTGCATACAAGAGAAACAATCAACTAAGCACTTAGCAGACAAGAGCTATAAGTAAACAAAAAAAAAAATGGAAAATCAAAAGAAAAATCTATCTTATCCTAAAAAATATAGACCTTGCTCCTAACAATAAGATACTACTAAAAGTAACAGCTCAAAAAGCATTCGTCGTGACTGGCCAGGCAGGAGGAAGCATTGCCAAGAGGCTAACCACCATTCTAGGCACCAGTCTAAAGGCCAGGTAAGCTTTCGCTAGCCTAGACACCACCGGAAAATACTTAGTGATTTGTTCCTCCTAGATTCTCTTCCTAGTTGAGCGCGAAATCCTAGGGGCTAACGTCTAATTGATTTTATTAAGGAAAGGAAATGCAAGATGAACGAATTAGTGATTTGTGGGCCAAGGAAAGGGTGATGAAATCCCTCACCTTATCTTGAAATTGGGTGGCACCCTTAAGATTGATTTAATGATGCAACACACAAAGAACGAGAAATAAACACTTATGGATGCACTACACTACGTGTTCTATTCTAAATTGTACGTACCTCTTTCCTCCAGCAATCACCACAATTATATAATATGGAAAGCGATAAAGACAATAAAGAAATCTAGATGATGTGATCCTATGTGACAGAATGAATGATGCAACAAATTGGTTTTTAACAAATAACTAACTAATATTTTTGGTTTTTTCAAATATTTAATTTTTTTGTATTTTTCAATAATGATGGAAAGAAAATAGAGAGAGGTGATACGGAATACCGAAAAGCGCTTCCAAAAATTTCACAAGAGACAACGAGGCCTTCTAGCAATCTTCTTGTCCAAACTTTCTTCCGCTTCAATTTACCCTAAAAGACAAACAATGTAGATGAAGAAACTAATCCGAAGAATTAAATATCAAGGAGTGAAAATTACCAATAATCCCCGGCAGCGGCGCCAAAAACTTGATGTGTAAAAATAATGTAAACTGCAAGCGCACAGTGTTTAGTTGTAGCAATCACAGATCGATCCACAGAGACTATGAATTTTCAAAACCCTAACAATTAACTCAGGCGAACTAGACAATAAGATTTGAGATGAGATTTGTTTAACCTAATTAACAAATAAAATCAGATAAGGAAAACCTAGGAATCCGAATCCATTAATCAATCACAATTAATATCAACTCTCCCTAAAATCAATTCTCTTTCCTTCACAAATAAGATATATCAATTAACGAGACAAGCATATACTATGAAACTTGTTATCTAACAATAACCCATCAAAACTTCATGGAGCAAGCATAGGCTATGAAAAATAAATCCGGTAACAATAATATTATGAGAACCAATTAATAGGAACAAGAAGATATCAAAAATAATTAAATTAACTTCATCTTCATCCTAGGGCAAGAGAATTAGCTACGCATAATTAAGGAATAAATAAAACAAATATTAAAACATGTATCAAACATGATTTATCTGAATTAAACAAAGCTAGTGTACAATTGAAATATTGGCCAGGAATTTACTTATCAAACAAGGTTATTAAATCTATCTTACACGTGAATGGCAACGTTTGTATATAATAATAATAAATTAACTAACCAACCAACAAAGCATGCAATCGACAGTAACCAAAACACAACTGAATAGAAAAGAAGCAGCAAAAACATAAACAGGTGAACATAAAAAGTAGATATTGATATAAAAATCAACGAGACAGAGTAGCTTGCATGAATAAAAATAAACAAAAGAAAAGCTATCTAATTCTAGGTGTCTCAAATATAAGAGAGGAGATATATATATATAGGAAAAATAATGGGTTTGGGCTCTTTGACTACAAATCGGATTCTAGAAATATTTCCTCAATTCCTTTTTCTTCTCCGATAAGTTTTCCAATTTTTCTCCAAATTTCCTTTTGACTTCAAGTATTTCCATCTCCTTGCCTTTTTCACCTTTTTCTGCTTGAAATATGATTTTATTTATTTTCCTACAAAACAAAAGAAAACAATTTATTAAATAATAAAATTACGAAAACAGACATAAAATAGGTATTAAAAATGTATTAAATTATGGTCCTATCACCTATGCATAGCAAGTAAACACGTCATCCCACCAGAGCACTGGGTTAATGCCGAAAGACCTATAGAGGTAAAAATTGCTAATGGTAAGACCATTACAATTAACAAGGTATGTAAAAACCTTGATACGTTAATAGCAGAAGAATTATTTCATATTCCTACTGTCTATCAACAAGAAGCAGGTATAGACTTTATTTTAGGCAATAATTTTTGCTTAACTTATAGCCCTTTTACTCAGCTTGACAATAGAAAAATCATATTTACTCTTGCAGGAGAAGAAGTATGGGTTAAGAAAATTACTTGTGCACAACGAGTAGGTTTCGAAGGTTATTTAGAATCTAAGAAAAAGAATTCTAAAGCCAAAACCAGTACAACCTATCAATATTTCCCAAAATAAAATCCAGATTTTAGAGAGGGGGAGAGATATGTGGCAAAGATATCGAGAAATGAATTTTATTATGACAAATTTATCTCTAGATATTGACAGGAAATCTAAGATCGAACAGCTCTTAGAAAAAGTATGCTCAGAAAATCCATTGGATCCAATAAAGACCAAGAAATGGATGAAAGCATCTATAAAATCTACACAATCCAAAGGATATTTGCAGGGTAAAACCTATGAAGTACAGTCCACATGATGTAGAAGAATTTGCAAAGCAAATTAAAGAGTTACTAGAAATGAAGGTTATCATTCCAAGTAAATCAGCCCACATGTCACCAGCATTCCTAGTAGAAAATGAAGCTGAACGACGACGCGGCAAGAAAAGAATGGTTGTCAACTATAAAAAGATGAACGATCTTACTATAGGTGATGGTCACAATTTACCCAATAAGGATAGTTTACTAACCCTTATACGTGGTAAGAAAATGTTTAGTTCACTAGACTGTAAATCAGGATTCTGGCAGGTATTGTTAGATGAAGAATCACAGCTATTGACAGCATTCACATGTCCTCAAGGACATTACCAGTGGAGAGTGTTACCATTTGGTTTCAAACAAGCTCCATCAATATTTCAGAGGCATATACAAGAAGCATTCAGATTTTATGAAACATTTTGTTGTGTATATGTAGACGATATTCTTGTTTTCTCTAACAATGAACATGAACATCTCAGACATCTAGCAACAGTATTGAAGAAATGCGAGACCCTTGGCATAATCCTATCCAAGAAAAAGGCTCAGCTCTTCAAAACAAAGATCAACTTTCTAGGCTTAGAAATTGATCAAGGAACACATTGTCCTCAAAATCATATCTTGGAACACATTCATAAGTTTCCAGATCAGATAGAAGACAAAAAACAGTTGCAGAGGTTTTAGGTATACTAACTTATGCATCTGATTATATTCCTAAACTTGCAGCTTTAAGGTCACCCTTACAGGTCAAGTTGAAAAAAGATAATCCATGGAGATGGATAGAGACTGACACTTCTTACATCCGCAAGATAAAGAAGCAGTTAGTAAGTTTTCCCAAGCTCTATCATCCAGAGCCAGAAGACGAGCTTATCGTAGAGACCGACGCATCCAACGAACATTGGGGTGGAGTTCTCAAAGCAGTTAATTCTGATAAAAAAGAATTAATATGTCGATACGCATCAGGAAGCTTTAAAGACGCAGAAACCCGATATCATTCTAATGAGAAAGAGTATCTAGCGGTCAAAAGAGCTATTAGTAAATTCTTTATTTATCTTACCCCTGTAACATTTCTAGTCAGGACAGATAACAAGAATTTTACTTATTTCCTTAAATTAAAAATTGAAGGAGATAACAAACAAGGAAGACTAGTGCGCTGGCAACAATGGTTTTCCAGGTACAGTTTCAAGGTCGAACACCTTGACGGAGTTAAGAACTGTCTAACCGACTTCTTAACTAGAGAATTCCAAAAGTAGAAGGTAAAAACTAATGACATCATTTAGTGCATCATTCGTTTGCTTTTGTCCCAGAGGTAAAAAGGAGCTTAGAATGAAATAAATCACAACTCAAGTGATAAACACCTCAAACACTTCAAACACTCCTAGAAATAGCAAAGTTCTTCACAGAACTAAAGGGCAATTTGTCCCAGGGCCTATTTGGATTTACAGGCTGATATCTTAATATATCAGAAATGGAAGATATAGAACAAATTTTGATTAAAGAATGCATTCTATTGAAGGAACTCGAGCTTGTCAGAACCAAGATCGAATATGTAAGGAAGTTCTCAATTCCTGAACATCAAAAGGTTATTTGTACACCTTCTCAGGAAACTGAACAAGTACAGACTAGTCCAGAGCAAACAACTACTGGTAAAGACATACCAAATCCGTTGAAGGCTATGAATTTGCCAAAAATTCAGACTGAGGTTCAGACCTCAACAACGTTAGTTAAAACCTCAAACTTAAATTTGAGACCTAACGGGGGAATTCAAATCCCAACTGATAAGTCTAAAGAGCAATCTTTAGCAAATATATTCTTAACAGGATACAAAGCAACCAAATCTTATTATGTGGTGTTCAATGGACCTAACCCAGGTATTTACACTACATGGAAGATAGCGGAACTTGCAGTCAAAGGAGTTCCCGGAATTAAGCATAAGAAGTATACTTCATTCGAAGAAGCTCAAGCAGCAGGACGAATATATACAAATGCAGAATTCAAAGCGTCACTACAGTTGATCAGTCCGGCAGAAGCCCTACAGCCAACATATTCTAGTGCATTGAAAAAAGAAGCCAGTTCAAGCAACAAAACTCGCCTAGGAACGGTTCCTCAATACCAACAGCTTAAGTTGGAAGATACAGAAGAAGACTCTAGGGAAAGTCCTTTCGCTAGTTTTGACTACCTGTTCAAAAAAGGAAGATGTTCCACAGAGATAGAGTTCACAGAGGAACATTATTTCACTACGGATAAGAAGAACATCAGTTATTTCAACTTCTATCCCGGAAGCCATCCAGAGTTTACTTGGGAGGCTTATCGTTATGGATTATTAGCTATGATTTATCCGTCTAATAATCTGTTAGAAATATCCAATTTTCCTATACAGTTCAGAAAGGCCATCAAGAGCTACAAGAAAAACTGCCTGAAGAATTTGGATAAAGAAATTTATCTCAAATTTCTAGGAACCATTATGTTCTGGGACGCTGATGACGAACCAATTTTCCCATATTATTATGTGCAAATAGGTACAGTCAAGGAAAAAGTCTATATTCCATCACAAGCGAAAGAAGTGAAGTTGGAAAAGAGTGATTTACACTCTATTGCTGAGCAGAAACTTATGGTCCTAATAGACAGGGTTTTCAGCATCTCGAGAGATGACAAGATTAAAATCAATCTCGCCTCTTATTATTGTCTTATAACATCTTATTCACACTCAGGTATGAATGATAAAGATTGGACAAAACTACAAATGTTCCGAAGACAGCTGGTCCAAATGAGCGTATTCGGATATCATTACCCATCCACTTATGAAAAGATAAAGCGGGAGTTACACCGAAAAGGAATCTCTTATGAGTGCGATAATTGCAATCCCACTAAAGAGACAAAAGAAGGCCCCACCACTTCAAAAGACAAAACAACGTCAGAAGAAGACGGACCCTCCATTTTCTCCACTGAAGAAAAAGCAGCGGATGAAGAGTAAAGTAGAAAAGAATCTACTTTAAAGCATGGCCGGCAAGGATAAAGAATCTTATCTCTTCAGTGCATCAATAATGTAGACTACGCAGGCAATGACGTAGATACACTTGTACAAATCCTCATGCCTTATTCTATAAAAGGATGAGTTACATTTCAAATAAGGACATTCTGAATTTCAGCTGTGCAACCTGTACACATAATACAGAAGAATTGTAAGTCCCAAAAATGAAGAGTGAGTAGTCCCATTAGGGATTGTAAGTGTGATGAAGGGATTCATAATGAATCCATTGTAATATATTGTATGGAATAAAACAGTTTAGTTTGAATTCAAAATATGTCTCATGTTTAGTGTCCGGTCTTAGACTCTGGAGTCCGCCTGGGTCACAGGAAAGTACCGCTTTAGGCAGGTGGCCGTTTAGGGAAACCGTCGACCATGGATTGAGCGACCTCAAGGCAGATTAGCATGAGAAGATGAATTCAAACTGAAGCTTTATTCAACGTTACAATCACTGCTTCAATGGAGTTCATTAAAAGACGAATACCCGGTAATATTATTTACAATCTCTATCTTTATAAATCCATTCTGAATTATATATATATATTCATATATAATGATTGACAAGAATCATCAAAGTTCTCTAAGAACTTGATATTATGACTAATACACAGCCGTGGTTTGTTAATATAGAAGGTAATGCCATGATTTATATGGATAACCATCAATATCTAGAGCATCTATTACAGGTATCTAGGAAAGCTGTCTCTAACAAAGACAATAGAGCAATTCAAGCCCTTATCTGGGATTTAGAAGAATTTAAAACTGAACAAGTTCGGTTTTATTATAAGTTCTCTATGTAGATAGAAACAGAGATATCTTCTCTTAGAAGAATTCTCAGTTATGATCTTATTAGAAACCCTAATAGGATTAGACATAATGAATGATACGAGAAATTCGTATTTCATCAATTATCAGATGCCTAATAAATCATCTTTGATAGAATAGTATGTTTTAACCTTAGTTTTTAACCCTAGGTTAATCAGCATGACTTTAGAGATAATGGTGGGCCAGGACTGGTTCTCTTGTTCTCTCTTTAAGACTGTTCTCTCTAGAACGTTACTATATATATATATATATATATATATATATATATATATATATACTATATACTATATTATTAAAGACGAAACATTAAAAGTTTTGGTCGGTCGGTCGGTATTTGGGCCGATTCACGGGCCTATCTATAACCGATTTATTTATAACCAATTACATTTTTCATTACATTACCTATTTTATATTTTTTTAAACTAAACCAACTTATCTTCTAAAAATGAAATGGGCAACATATATATAATATGGTAATATTATTATATATTTATAACTGATTACCTTTTTCAGCTAAAACACATTATTTTTATATTTTTTAACTAAAACAACTCATCTTCTAAATACACATATATGGAAACCAATTTATTAATAACCAATTACCTTTTTCAGCTAAAACATATTACTTATTTCATATATCTATTTAACTAAAACAAATCATTTTCTAAAAATAAGACGGGCAACATATATATAAAATGGTAATATTATTATATATTTATAACCGACAACTAAAACACATTATGTGTTTTATATTTTCTAACTAAAACAACTTATCTTCTAAATATAATACATGCAAAATAAATATACAATGGTGTTGTGGATTAAAAAACGTACTTGTATAATTAATGCTAAGGTTTAATGAGCTTCGAGCTTTAATGGTTGCACTCGTGTTTCCGGACTAAATTGGTCCTCACAAGATGCCTATGTATCTCAATTAATGTTGAGAATCAATCCAAAGACGTAGTTCTGATTGTAGGATCAAGGGTCCTTATATAGGCGTCTGGAGCCTTGTATTTATGGTACGTTTGGGAGACTTAACGGATAAGTCTTTTTATTGATAACTGATAAAGATTGTATTACTTGGCGGACAAGTCTTTTCTTTGTCGATAAAGGCTATGACTCGTTAATTGCCTTTGATTGGGATTCTGGATCCTTCTTTGACCAATTTGCCATAATTTGGACTCTTTTTATGAGCTGTATATTTTCCCTATTCATTAATTATGAAATTAATGAATAATTAGGGTGTCGGGCCTTAAATACCGGCCTTTTGTTTGACTAGTCAATTATATTTCTATAATTACTTTTCTGACCATATCATTTGCCCCCCAACTTCTGGGAAAATCTCCTTGGGGTTTTCGTAGAAGTTATAGCGTGTTTTTCCCAAAATTTTCCATTTTGTAGGGCATTTTTGACTTCAAATTAGGTCATTTTTCGACCAGGAATTCGACCAGGAATCAGTACAAATTCGACCTGGAATTCGACCAGGAATCAGTACAAATTCGACCTGGAATTCGACCAGGAATCAGTACAAATTCGACCTAGAATTCGACCAGGATTTCGACCAGGAATGGTCCCAGGTCGAAGGATTCGACCTCAGATTCTCGGTCATTTTCGACCAGGATCGTTCGACCTCGGACATCCTTTTTTCGACCTCGTTTCTGGTCCCAGGTCGATGGGCTCGACCTCATTTTTCCAGCCTTTTTCGACTAGAATTCTTCGACCTCGAGCATCCATTTTTCAACCTCGATTCTAGTTCCAGGTCTTTTGTTTCGACCTAGTTTTTCCAGCCATTTTCGACTAGGATCATTCGACACCGATTTTAGTATATCTTCGACCTCGATTGATTGTGAGGTCGAAGCTGTCGACTTCACTTCATAAGCTTTTTTCGACCTCGACGTGTCGACTTCATTTCCATGTGTTTTCGACCAGGATTTCTTAATTATCCTGGCTTTGTTTTGGTACGAGGTCGTATGTTTCGACCTCGATTTCTCATACATTTTCGATCTCGTTTGCTCGATTTCATCCTCGTGTTTATTCGACCTCGTTTTCGACTTCAACTAGCCATTTTTCGACCAGGAATTTCTGATTTCCTAACTTTATTTTGGTACGAGGTCGTACAATACGACCTCGATTTCCCATGTATTTTCGATCTCAATCTCTCGACTTCGATCTAGGGTCTTTTCGACCTGGAATTTTTAATTTTTGACTTGTTTTTGGTGCGAAGTCGATGGATACGACCTCAAATTCGTGTGTATTTTCGACTTGGGCCGTACGACCTCGACTTAGGGTCTTTTAGACCTTAGATCTTTAATTTTCTAGCTTTATTTAGGAGTGAGATCGAGTGATACGACCTCGATTTTCCATATACTTTCGACTTCAAGCCTTCGATGTCGATCAAGGGTCTTTTCGACCTCAATTTTGTTTTTACCTTGGTTTTATTCCAAGATTTATTTTTGGATTTTGAATAGTCCAATTTTAATTTGGACTTAAATCTTTCCAGCCTCTGGCCTTAACGGGCCTCATTTAATTTGGGCTTCGATTTTGCCTGAGATTCAATTTATTTGGGCTTTTGCCTTTGTAATCCTTAAATGGATTTTATGGGCCTTACTGACCATAGACGGTTGCCCTTCCTTAGTCGGTAGGGTTTCCAGTCATCTTTGTCTATATAAGAGTGATTTTTCACTATTCTCTTCACTTCATACTTCTTTTCCTCCGAAAATTTCTCTCTAGTCTTCATAGTTTTTCTCTCTCTTTTATTCCGTGGTAAGGCGATTCCCGGCGAGTTTTTGTACGGTGGTGATCTCGTTTTTCTGGGATAAATTTTCATCCCTTGAAGATTTCTGGGTTTTCACCTTCATCCCTTGAAGATTTCTGGGATTCTTTGAAGATTTGAAGATTTGAAGATTTTCTGGGGTTTTTTCTGGGATTTCTCTTGAAGATTTGAAGATTTGAAGATGTCTGACAAAACTGCTCAACGCCTCCAGAAAATGAACAAAGCTTCTAAGAGAGGTATCACCATTCGTTCTTCTCATATGTCACTTCAAGATATGATTTTAGAACGTAGTGATGAATATCCTTCTGTGTCCCACTTAGATTCTTTTGACTGTAGTAACAAATTCCACGAAATCGATTTAATTAGGGACTATAACAAAATGTATAGGGTTAAGTCCCCTTATAGGTTAGTCCCAGCTGGCCCAGGGGACCGTTCTTGCCATTGGCGTCCTAATGATTTATGCATTTACAAGGATGCCATTATCGCGGGACTCAGGTTCCCTTTCCATGAGTTTATTCCCAGGCTTTTGGCTGATGTTGGGATCAACCCTTGCCAACTTCCTCCAAACGCCTGGAGAATCATTATAAGTTTCATTGTCCTTTGTTTGAAGAACAATTTTCCTTTGTCTGTAGCTTTGTTTAGAAAAATTTTCCAATTTAAGGATAGCTCAGCCATTACTTTGGGTTGGGTTTATATCAACCACCGTCCTTCCACTCCCCCCATATTTCACCCCAAATCTATTCCAGATAACAACCCCAAGTGGAAAGAGGAGTTTATGTATTTGATTTGGGAAGGAGGGGATTGGGGCACCCTTTTTCGTAGTTCCTTTAGTAGGGTTTCTGATGGTAGCCCTAGTAATAATATCGTCCTGAACGATGAGGAGGCCCATGCATATGCTGAGCTCACAAAGGATGATTATGCCACATTGGCTTGGGTGCTCCTGGACGAGTTCCAGCTTAAGTCCTTGGGACTTTCAAACGTTTCTGATAAGGGTAATTCTCACCTCATATTTTCCTTTGTTTATTTAAGATTGTCTTATACCAACTGTTTCTTTCCTTGTGTTTTTTGCAGCTGCGGTCTTTATTAATAAGACCAACGAGCCCGAAGATGGGGAGACAACAAGGATTAAGAGGGCACGTTTGGGAGGGAAGGACTTGTTGGGAACCACGGACTTGGGGTTCTACTACATTTTATGATACACAATTAAGGAGTGCGAAAAGAAAATCACCTTGTTAACGGTTGATTCCACGCTCTTCTATTGTATTCCCAAATTCCCTTGAGCGAAGTGTGGCCTCCGTCTTCTCAAGTTAACCTCTCTTCTTGCTCCTAGGTGGCTACAATATTTTTCTTAACCAACCCTAGCAAGAAGAGAATAAGAATATATATAGGGCTACAATAGGGATCATGGATAATTAGGTTGGGCCTTTTAATTACATCCTGGGCCTAGCCCAATGTAATTAAATATTAATTCAATCCACTAAAGAATTAATATTTGCACTACCTTTCCTAATACCGCAACTTAATTAATTAATTCGGTTCCAATATTATTTGCTTATTAAATTCCCCATGTTTAAAATAGCGCATGCCCATTAATTAAATAAATTACTGATAATTCATTTAATTAACATCTTATATCCTTGATCATCCACTCTACCTTTATTTAATTATGCCGGAATAAATCCACCTGCAGGGTTTCACATAATTAAATCCTTTTGAGCTTTCAAGGGGACATCATTAACCCGAATATTATCAGGACACGGATTCCTTCAATAAATAATATTCACCATATATATTATTCCATCACCCAAAATATAATGATATAATTCAAAAGAATTATTTCATATATAAATCAAAGCATGTAAATAATATACACGTGTCAATTACTATATCCGGATTAAGAACCTAAGCATTAATAATAACATAGAATCTTAGTTCACCTTCTTAATCAGTTTAATGGAACAATTCTAAATTTGATCCTGTTCAATATACACAAAGTATACAAGTATTATTTAATAGTCAAGATAAACTATTCCCAAATAATACTTCAGTTATTCCAGTGGTTTGTCTAATTCCACTTAAACTGTGAACCCTTTATATTATATATAGACACTGATAATTTAATCTTCTGTTATCCCATTTGATACTAAATTATCCACAATATATAATAAATAGACAATGTAAAAATATGCAATCAAGATTCTCAATAAAATGGACAATGTTTATATACTACTAATGAATAGTTTAGTATAAAACCCAACAATCTCCCACTTATACTCAAGCTTTTCTTTGAGTATATCAGTGTTTATTAATATAATCCGCTACCAGTTTAAATAACTATTCCGTGACCAGACATCTGACTCCTATCTCCTCCACGTGTTCTTCAAAAACCTTAGCTGGTAAACTCTTCGTGAAAGGATCAGCCCGGTTGTCCTTTGATGCTATATCAGTCACAATAATATCTCCTCGCTTAACGAACTGTCGTATGAGGTGATACTTACGCTCAATGTGTTATGCTGCTTTATGTTCTCGTGGTTCCTTTGTATTTGCAACAGCACCAGTATTATCACAATAATTTGTGATTTGCCGTGGCAAATTAGGAACTACATTGAAATCCAGCAGGAAATTCCGGAACCATATAGCCTCCTTGGCTGCCTCAGAGGCTGCCACATATTCAGCTTCCATGGTTGAGTCTGCGATGCATTTCTGCTTCACACTCCTCCATATTACAGCTCCACCTCCTAAAGTAAAAACACACCTCGAGGTTGACTTCCTCTTATCCCTATCTGTCTGGAAATCTGAATCGGTATAACCCACAGGAAACAAGTCTGAAGCCTTGTAAATTAACATATACTTCTTAGTCCTTCGCAAGTACTTAAGTATCGTTTTTACTGCACTCCAATGTTCCTGACCTGGATTGGACTGATATCTACTGACCATGCCTACGGCAAAGCAAATATCAGGTCTCGTGCATAACATGACATACATTAAGCTTCCACATGCTGAAGCATAAGGAACTGCTTTCATGTTCTCTATCTCCTTAGGTGTCTTAGGACACTGCTCCTTTGATAGAGAGACTCCATGTCTAAAAGGTAAATTACCCTTCTTCGAGTCCTGCATGTTAAAACGAGCCAATACCTCATCAATGTACGGTTCTTGAGATAAAGTCAACGTTCTTTTCTTGCGATCTCTTATAACTTTGATCCCAAGAATGTATGCGGCTTCACCTAAGTCTTTCATTTCAAATTGTTTGAACAACCATGCCTTAATAGATGACAACATCTCTACATTGTTTCCAATGAGCAAAATGTCATCTACATATAGTACTAGAAAAACCACTGCATTTCCTTCACTTTTCCTATACACACATGCTTCGCTTGGACTCTGATCATAACCATTTGTCTGGACGGCCTGATCAAAACGAATGTTCCACTCCCTGGAAGCTTGTTTCAGTCCATAAATGGACTTTTTAAGCTTACACACTAGATGCTCTTGGCCCTCTTTGATGAATCCCTCTGGTTGCTGCATATGGATGTTTTCATCAAGACTTCCATTTAGGAAAGCTGTCTTGACATCCATTTGCCAAATCTCATAATCGAGATGAGCTGCTATAGATAAAAGAATCCGGATTGACTTAAGCATGACTACCGGAGAAAAGGTTTCCTCATAATCAATTCCTTGTTTCTGAGTATACCCTTTCGCAACAAGTCTTGCTTTCCAGGCTTTCACCTTTTTGTCAGATCCTCTTTTTCTTTTGTAGATCCACTTGCATCCAATGGGTTTTACACCACTGGGTGGTTCCACGAGATCCCAGACTTTATTGGAATACATAGATTCCATCTCAGATTGCATAGCCTTTTGCCAAAGATCTGCATCCTTATCTTGCATTGCTTCTTCGTATGTCCTGGGATCCTCATCATGTTCACCAGAGACTAAGTCCGAAGACTCTCCCAAAAACATGAACCTCTCAGGTTGTTTAACAACCCTCCCACTACGACGAAGCATTGGAGTGGTATTAGTGATAGGTTGTTCATTTACTTGTGGTTGTTCTACTTGTACCGGTGACATATTAGAATTATCTTGTCCTCCCACTAGTTCCTCTAAAACAACAGTACTCATGGGTTTGTGATTCATTATATAGTCTTCCTCTAAGAATCTAGCATTGGTGCTTACAATGATATCCCGATCCTTAGGACTATAAAACAAATACCCTTTTGTTCCCTTGGGATAACCCACAAACAGCCTCACTTCTGTACGAGAATCTAACTTAGTCACGTTCTTGTTCAGCACATGTGCTGGACAACCCCAAATCCGAATGTGTTTCAAACTAGGTTTGGTACTAGTCCACAATTCTTTTGGAGTTTTTGGAACTGACTTAGAAGGTACCAAGTTTAGAAGATAAGCCGCTGTTTCTAGAGCATGCCCCCAAAACGACTTGGGTAAATTCGAATAACTCATCATCGATCTAACACTCTCTAAAAGAGTCCGGTTCCTTCTTTCTGCTACACCATTCTGCTGAGGTGTGCCAGGTGTAGTCAACTGGGATGAAATCCCATGTTCTGATAAATATTCTCTAAATTCTCCAAGCAGGTATTTGCCCCCACGATCTGATCGTAGTGACTTGATACATTTTCCTGAATGTCGCTTTTCCGCACTTGCTTTGTACTCTTTGAATTTTTCAAAGCACTCAGACTTGCGGTGCAACAGATAAATGTATCCATATCTCGAATAATCATCAATGAAAGTGACAAAATATTCATACCCACCTCTCGCTTGGATATTCATAGGTCCACATAAATCAGTATGAACCAATTCTAACACATCTTTGGCTCTATTTCCTTTTGCCTTAAAAGGTCTACTGGTCATTTTTCCTTCCAAGCAAGATTCACAGACTGGAAATGGCTCCACTGCCAACGAGCCTAAAGGCCCATCTACTACCAATCTTTGAATCCTCCTTAAGTTAATATGACCTAATCTCAAGTGCCAAAGATATGTTTGGTTCAATCCAGAAGGTTCCTTTCTTTTACTAGAGGTAGAAAGTGTATTATTAATTTCACTTGGTTGCAGCATTGGTTCTATAGGATTAATAATATATAAATTGTCTTGCAATGTACCAGAACATATAACTCGTTTATTCATCATAATGGAAACATTACGATCCAAACAAACATTATAACCATCCATAGCAAGTTTAGAAACCGAAATTAAATTCCTTCTAAATGAAGGTACATAAAGACAATTATTCAAAACCAAAATCCTATCATAACCAAAAGATAAAGAAATAACTCCAACTGCAACCACTGCTACTTTCGTAGCATCTCCCATGAACACGTATATCTCGCCATCTCTAAGCAGCCTGGTTTTCTGGAACCCCTGCATGGAATTACAAACATGATCAGTGGCTCCTGTGTC
This sequence comes from Heracleum sosnowskyi, assembly GCA_030848705.1. Classification (NCBI taxonomy): domain Eukaryota; kingdom Viridiplantae; phylum Streptophyta; class Magnoliopsida; order Apiales; family Apiaceae; genus Heracleum; species Heracleum sosnowskyi. The sequence goes on from CM061237.1 coordinate 30,519,473, forward strand.
TACACACCAAGTGCTCGTAGACATAGCCGCTATATATGTTTCCGTAACAAGAGAAAGAGACATACCAGCATTGTTCTTCTTAGACAGAGGACAATCCTTTTTCCAGTGACCCGACTGCTTGCACTTGAAGCACTTGCCCTTAGGCTTCTTCACTGAATTCTGAACTCCCAATGGTTTCACAACTTTCTGTGTCTGAACCTTCTTCTTCTTCTTCTTTCCATTCGGCTTTGAAGAAGAAACTTTCTCAGCCACATTTACCTGAACATGCTGCTGAAATAATGATTCCGCTGCCTGAAGCTCTGTCAGAAGTTCTGCAAGACTATACAACTTCTTGTTCATGTTGTAATTCAAGCGAAACGGCTCAAAGCTTTTTGGCAAACTCATAAGTATGATATCGACTTGCGTTTCCGCATCAATATCAGCACCAAGGACCTCTAGTTCATTTATATGAGACATCATCAGAAGAACATGGTCCCTTACAGGTATTTTTTCAGCCATATGAGTGTTCATTAGAGACTTCATTGCTACTTGCCTAGCAGCCCTATTCTGATCTCCGAAAAGCTCCTTGAGATTATAGAGCATATCTGCAGCAGTGGTCATGGCCTGATGCTGATGTTGCAAAACACCCGACATTGCTGCCAGAATGTAACATCGCGACATCTCATCTGCCTTAGTCCACTTCTTAAAATACTCTTTATCCTCATCCGGAGCATCGGCAGCAGGCTGGTCTGGTTTGGGTTCAACAGTACAAAATTTAAACTCTTCAGCAGTCAACACTATGTCCAAATTGCGTTTCCATTCAATATAGTTAGGTCCGGTAAGTTTGTTATCCTTAAGTATGGTGAAAAGTGGATTAAAGTCCATTCTATCCTGAGAATCATGCATATAACACTTAATCAGAAAATTGCATATATCTTAAAACCTATTTGTTTCCTCTAACAATTAATTAAAATTAATGCACTAATATTTAAATTCCATAAATATCTGGTACGCCATGATGGATGACATATATACCATTTAAATTTAAATATTACTTCGGTCCTACTACTAAATAATACGTCACGTTAGGGTGGACTATATATTATCTTTCATAGCTAAGTGTATACCATTATTTAGATCTTAAGTTGCCTTTAGTCAGACCCATCCGTTCGATGTATCAATGGATAAATCCCAGGTGTTTTCGGTGAAGTCACAGACGGACTTGCTTAAAAACACAACCCCTAAGACAGAAATATCCATTATCAACATCAATCAAGGAATGTCCAACTTTTTTCTCGAATTCTATGAAACTTGGTATGTCACGATGGGGTGAGCTTACCTTTCATTATTCGTGATTAACTTAAGAAGATTGTCCTAGTAATATCCTTAACACTACCCAGACGTCATAAATCATACGCCACGATGGGTGACATATATCCAATTCATAATCGTCCTAGTGTTAAATTACATACAACCAATAATGGATGACCATGGGATCTAATATCAAATTAATTCCCTCTCCCACTTAGTATTTTAACATGAGTAATTTTATCTAGATGCATCGCCCTATGTTATTTCTTCGAGGTCCACATGTTATCAAAATAACAATACAAAGAACACATAACATAGCATAGCATGCATCTCTACATAATTAAATGGGGCCTATGTCATTATAATTATGTCTAACATGCATTCCAAATACACACATAATTTAATAACATAAAACATTTAATTAAAGCAATAAATGAAAATTTATGTCCATGTCGTCCTATTTATGTTAACCATGCAATTAAAATTACACACATAATTAACAACACACATAATAATTATTTAATGCAATAATTAAAATTAAATAGCAGAAAAATTAAAATAAAAAATAAATCCACTATTATGGCCAAAAAAAAAAAATTCATCCGAAAATCCTGCGAAAACTTCAACTCGCTGTTTGAGGGTCCAAACGAGCTCAAGTGGAAAGAGGAGTTTATGTATTTGATTTGGGAAGGAGGGGATTGGGGCACCCTTTTTCGTAGTTCCTTTAGTAGGGTTTCTGATGGTAGCCCTAGTAATAATATCGTCCTGAACGATGAGGAGGCCCATGCATATGCTGAGCTCACAAAGGATGATTATGCCACATTGGCTTGGGTGCTCCTGGACGAGTTCCAGCTTAAGTCCTTGGGACTTTCAAACGTTTCTGATAAGGGTAATTCTCACCTCATATTTTCCTTTGTTTATTTAAGATTGTCTTATACCAACTGTTTCTTTCCTTGTGTTTTTTGCAGCTGCGGTCTTTATTAATAAGACCAACGAGCCCGAAGATGGGGAGACAACAAGGATTAAGAGGGCACGTTTGGGAGGGAAGGACTTGTTGGGAACCACGGACTTGGGGTTCTACTACATTTTATGATACACAATTAAGGAGTGCGAAAAGAAAATCACCTTGTTAACGGTTGATTCCACGCTCTTCTATTGTATTCCCAAATTCCCTTGAGCGAAGTGTGGCCTCCGTCTTCTCAAGTTAACCTCTCTTCTTGCTCCTAGGTGGCTACAATATTTTTCTTAACCAACCCTAGCAAGAAGAGAATAAGAATATATATAGGGCTACAATAGGGATCATGGATAATTAGGTTGGGCCTTTTAATTACATCCTGGGCCTAGCCCAATGTAATTAAATATTAATTCAATCCACTAAAGAATTAATATTTGCACTACCTTTCCTAATACCGCAACTTAATTAATTAATTCGGTTCCAATATTATTTGCTTATTAAATTCCCCATGTTTAAAATAGCGCATGCCCATTAATTAAATAAATTACTGATAATTCATTTAATTAACATCTTATATCCTTGATCATCCACTCTACCTTTATTTAATTATGCCGGAATAAATCCACCTGCAGGGTTTCACATAATTAAATCCTTTTGAGCTTTCAAGGGGACATCATTAACCCGAATATTATCAGGACACGGATTCCTTCAATAAATAATATTCACCATATATATTATTCCATCACCCAAAATATAATGATATAATTCAAAAGAATTATTTCATATATAAATCAAAGCATGTAAATAATATACACGTGTCAATTACTATATCCGGATTAAGAACCTAAGCATTAATAATAACATAGAATCTTAGTTCACCTTCTTAATCAGTTTAATGGAACAATTCTAAATTTGATCCTGTTCAATATACACAAAGTATACAAGTATTATTTAATAGTCAAGATAAACTATTCCCAAATAATACTTCAGTTATTCCAGTGGTTTGTCTAATTCCACTTAAACTGTGAACCCTTTATATTATATATAGACACTGATAATTTAATCTTCTGTTATCCCATTTGATACTAAATTATCCACAATATATAATAAATAGACAATGTAAAAATATGCAATCAAGATTCTCAATAAAATGGACAATGTTTATATACTACTAATGAATAGTTTAGTATAAAACCCAACAGGACTCTCGTGCTTCCAGTGTTCCAGCTTTTATAAGGCCCCATGTGGACCTTACTGATGATGCTGAGGGTCCTGCCTCGGCCAGGAGCTCAGTTTGGCGCCCCAACTGGGGTCTTAGGAAGAAGGACACTGTTGTGGGAGTGTCCAAGCATGTTGTGGAGTGGTCCTACCATTCTTTGACTCCTTGTGACTATAAGGACTTTGTCTTCAACTCCACCATTGAGGGGGTGGAGCATGCTGGATCTCAAGCTATGGCTGTTGTAAGTATTTCTCCTCTTTTTTCTTTGTAGTTAATAATGTATTTCAAGTTTAAGTATTTGACTTGTAACTTGCTTGTAGGTTAATGCCAACTACCAAGGGGCTCTCTTTCAAGCCAAGGCTTGGCGCTCATCTTCTGAGGTCAACCAAGGCAAGTTTGAGAAGTCCCAAGAGGAGGTGGGCTCACTGAAGGCTACCTTGGCCAGGAAGGAGAAGGAGTTGGCTGACTCCCAGGCTGAGCTGGTGTCTTTGAGGAAAGGCAAGGATGACTTCATCGACGAGTACCTTGACTCCACGGAGTACGAGGACTTGATTGATAAGCATGACGAGCTCCTCTTCCCAGTTCAGTATACTAAGGGATGGGATGACGCTCTTTCTGCTGTTTTGGAGAAGATGCCTGGATCTCTCCTTATTTCTGATTTTCCAAGCCCTCACCTTCCTACTCCTTTGGAGGTGGCTTTGGCTGGAGAGGACGAGATGGAGGAGGATGACAGGATCTTAGACCTGGATCACCTTTCTTCACCTGGTCAGACTGCCGGGGTTGATGATGCTGCCCTTCGCTCTAGAGAGGAAGAGGAGGAGGAGGACGTGGACAATGAAGATTAGGTGTAGTTTCTTTTGTAGTTCTTGTTTATGGCCTTTCTTGGCTTGTACCAGTATTGATGTACTTTTGGCCTACGGGCTTAACTTAACTCTTATTTAAGTTTTTATTTATATCTGGTGGCCATTCATGGCTTGTGTTGTTTTTCTTGCTTCTTGAATGTTTGTCAACACTCATAGTATATAAGCTTTAAAACATGAAAATACTGAATTTATTCATAACTTGAAAATGGGATCAACCCTTACATAGTATCCAAGTTTAAGAACTTGGGTTGGTTTTATCAAACCTTATTCATAGTAGTGAGTCCTCCTAGGAAACACCTTAAACATAATAAATTTTCAAATTGGAGGCATGCCAAGTCCTTGGCACCTCATGCCCTTCAAGGGTTTCTAGCTTGTATGAGCCTCGACCAAATACGTTCTTGACGCGATATGGTCCTTCCCAATTTGGGGCCAACTTCCCTTTTTGTCCAACTCCGGATGCTTCAATCTTTCTGAGAACCAAGTCTCCTTGACGAAAGAATCTTTCTTTAACCCTAAGGTTGTAGTAGAAAGATGCCTTCTTTTGATGTTCAACTATCTTGGCGTTTGCCTCATCTCTAACTTCGTCAATTAGATCTAAAGCTAGCCTCAAGCCTTCTTCATTTTCTTCTGGTTCATAAGCCTCGACTCTTGGAGATGTGTGAGTAATCTCTACTGGAACCACTGCCTCTGCCCCATATGCCAACAGGAAGGGGGTAGCTCCAGTGGTGACTTTACAAGTAGTACGATATGCCCACAGTATGGGAAGCAATTCGTCCACCCAAGTGTTTCTGGAGCGTTCAACTCTTTTCTTCAGTCCATCTAGGATAATTCGATTCGCAACCTCAGCTTGCCCATTAGCTTGAGGATGGGCAACAGAAGTGAAGCGCAACTTGATATCATTCTCATCACAATACTTTTTGAACTCATCGTTGTTAAACTAAGTTCCATTGTCCGTGACCAGGACTCGTGGAATTCCATATCTGCATATCACATTTTCCCAGAAGAAGTGCATCACTTGCTTGTTGTTATCTTGGCTAAGGGTTTAGCCTCAATCCACTTGGTGAAGTAGTCGATCGCTACTATCAAGAACTTTCTTTGAGCACTTGCCATTGGAAATGGCCCGAGTATATCCATTCCCCACATGGCAAAGGGGATGGGTGAATTAATGGATGTCATCATCTCTGGTGGTTGTCTAACCACTGGTGCATGTTTCTGGCACCGTTCACACTTCTTTACATAGCTTTTAGTATCAGCAAGCATGTTTGGCCAATAGAAACCTAGGCGGGTGACTTTATGAGCAAGGGCTCTGCCCCCCAAGTGTTGCCCACAGATTCCTTCATGCACTTCTTTTAGGGCCAATTCTGCCTCTTGAGGTCTCAAACATTTCAGATATGGAATGATGAAAGACTTCTTGTATAGGAGTCCCTCAATCAGGGCAAACCTTAGTGCTCTCACATACAGCTTTCGTGCTTCTGAGGTATCGTTGGGTAGCCACCCAGTTTCCAGATGAGTTTTGATGGGATCCATCCAACAGCTGCCAACATCAATGGGTGCTACCAACTTTCCGTTGATGCTTGGGGTCTTCAAGACTTGGAAGTATACACTCCCTGCATAGTTTTCAATTTCAGAAGAAGCAAACTTAGACAGGGCATCAGCCTTCACGTTCTCTTCCCTTGGAATGTGCTCCACATAGCATTCATCAAATTGTGTCATGATGGCCTTGACAAGTTTTAAGTACTTGGCCATGACTTCATCTCTGGCCTCAAATTCCCCATTTACTTGGGAAACCACTAGCCTCGAGTCTCCACATACTTTCAGGGTTTTGACCCTCAAGGCTCCAGCCAGCCCTAAGCCAGCTATCAGAGCTTCATACTCAGCCTCATTGTTTGTCATTGGGAAGTCAAGTTTTAGTGCATACTCAATGAGGAATCCATCAGGACTTTGTAGCACTAAACCAGCTCCACTTGATTTTGTTTTTGATGCTCCGTCAAAATAGAGCACCCAATATTCTTTGAAGTCCATTTCTTGATCTTTCTTGTCTTCCATTATTACTTCCTGCCCCCCGACTTCTTGGTTGTCAATGGTGCATTCAACCATGAAGTCAGCAAGTGCTTGAGCTTTTATGGCCATTCGAGGCTTATACTTGTCGAATTCACCCAATTCAATGGCCCATTTGATCAATCTTCCACTAACTTGAGGGCTATGCAAGATGTTTCTTAGAGGTTGATCAGTCAAGACCTCTATCTTGTGAGCCTGAAAGTACGGGCGTAGCTTTCTTGAGGCCATTATCAAGGCTAAGGCAAACTTCTCAATCGTTGAGTAGTTTATTTCTGCCCCATGTAGGATCTTGCTCACATAGTAGATGAGTTTCTGAACCTTTAACTCCTCTTTTACCAAAACGGCTCCAAGGGCTGTGCTAGAGACCGCCAAGTATAGATAGAGAATTTCCCCTGGCTTGGGTTTTGCCAACCGCGGTGCCTCAACCATGTATTTCTTCAGGGCCTCAAAGGCCTCTTGGCTCTCAGTTGTCCATTCAAAGTTTTTCACATTTTTGAGTGCTTTGAAGAAAGATAAGCACTTTTCTCCTGACTTGGAGATAAATCTTCCCAATGCAGCCACTCTTCCCGTTAATTTTTGGACATCCTTGACAGTCTTTGGTGGTTCCATGTCTAGAATTGTTTTGATTTTGTCAGGATTGGCCTCGATTCCTCTCTTGGAAACCATCAGGCCTAAAAAATTTCCCGAGCGTACACCAAAGGCACACTTAGCTGGATTCAACATCATCTTATGGTGCCTTAGCACTTCAAATGCCTCTCGGAGGTGCTCAATGTGATCGGCCTTATCGAGGCTCTTGACTAACATGTCATCTACGTAGACCTCCATGGTTTTTCCAATTAGGTGTCCAAAAATTTTGTTCACCAATCTTTGGTAGGTTGCCCCTGCATTCTTAAGTCCAAATGCCATGACTAGATAACAGAAAACACCAAAGTCAGTGATGAATGATACCTTGGAGATGTCATCCTTGTGCATTTTGATTTGGTTGTATCCACTGAAGCCATCCATAAAGTTGAGCATCTCGTGTCCAGCTGTAGCGTCTATCAATGCATCAATCCTTGGTAAGGGAAAACAATCCTTAGGACATGCATCATTCAAGTCAGTGAAGTCCACACACATCCTCCATTTTCCATTGGCCTTTTTGACCATTACGGGGTTAGCCAACCATTCTGGGAATTGGATTTCCTCAATGAACCCGGCCTCTAGAAGCTTTTCAACTTCTTGTTTAATGGCCTCTTGTCTTTCTGGAGCAAAATTTCTCTTCTTTTGTTTCACCATCTTTCTTTCAGGATCTACATTCAACTGGTGAGTTATCAATTGGGGATCAATCCCTGGCATGTCAGCTGCTGTCCAAGCGAAAACGTCATTATTTTCTTGAAGAAAAGATATGAGTTTGCTTTTCAATGGCTCAGGTAGTAGTGCTCCAACATAAGTCACTTTCTCCGGTTCACCAGGGACTAAGGGAATTGGGATTAAATCCTCAGCTGGTTTCCCTTTTCGGTCCTCATTGTCGTTGATGTCCATGTCTTCAATTGGGAGGACCTGCCCCCCGATTTCATCAGGCCTTAACGCGGCTACATAACAGCTTCTAGCCATCTTTTGGTCCCCCGTTCTTCACCAATTCCATTCCTCGTGGGGAATTTGAGTTTCAGATGATAAGACGAGGCAACAGCCTTAAACGCATGAAGTCCCGTCCTTCCAAGGATCGCATTGTAGGTTGAGGTTGCCTTTATAACTATGAAGTTCAGCATCTGAGTGGATGTATTCATTCCTTGCCCCATGGTCATTGGGAGTTGGATAGTGCCTTCCACCTTTGATTCCACTCCATTAAACCCATATATGGGCATATTCGAGGGTGTCAACTGAGAATCAGTGTAACCCATTTTGATAAAAGCATCGTGGAACAAGATGTCTACTGAGGCTCCATTATCAACTAAAACCCTCTTTGTTTCGGAGTTGCCTATCACAGGTACTATGACAAGAGGATCATCGTGGGGGAACTTCACCCATTCCAAGTCAGAATCATCAAAACCTATCGACACCTCTGTTCGGGCACGCTTTGGTGCTTCTCCAACCATAGTCATTACCTCACGGGCATAAGCTTTTCTTGAGTTTCAGGAGGACCCAGCAGCAGTTGGCCCTCTGAATATCATGTTGATTACTGGCCCTCGAGGCTTGGGATTCCGATCTCGATCGTTGTCCCTTCTGTCATAATCCTTCCTTTCATAGTTTCCCCTTTGGCTCCCTTGGCTTCCATCCTTAGTGAACTTACTGAGTTTTCATCTTCGTATCAGAAACTCAATCTCATCTTTCAATTGCCTACAATCGTCGGTGTCATGACCGACTTCTTTGTGGAACCAACAAAACTGATTTTGGTTCCGTTTGGACAAATCAGCCCTCATTGGTTTTGGCCATTTGAGATCTTCTTCCTTGGCTATCTCCATCAGAATTTGACTCCTGGGAGTGTTCAATCTTGCATACTCCGTGAACTTTGGCCCAAAATTGTTTTTCTTGGGTGGAGAGTCGGAGTCCTTTGATGTTCTGGGGAACTTTTCCTTGACGTCGTACTCCTGAGTTTCTTTTCTTTGAGTTTCCACTACCGCCAGTAGTGGGTTCATACTTTCTCATGCTTTCTTCAACCTTGATATACTTTCTGGCTCTATCTTGGAGCTGTACCATGCTCTCGGGTGGATGTTTAGCTAACGACCGTTTGAAGTGGTCATCAGTGGTTCCTTGTTGCAGGGCTATCATAGCCACTCTGTCCTCTAGGTCCGGGACTTTTAAAGCCTCTCGAGTGAATCGATTGATGTAGTCCCTTAGGGCCTCATTCTGCCCTTGCCGGATTGTCATGAGTGATGCAGAACTTTTCTCATGCACCCTTCCGCTAATGAACTGATTGATAAAAGCCTTACTCAATTCCTTGAACGACCCAATAGAGTTGGGAGGTAGACGGCTATACCAACGTTGGGCCATGCCTGCCAAGGTTTGCGGAAACGCCCTACACTTGACCGCATCGTTGGTTGGTTGCAACAGCAGTGCATTGGAGAAGGTCCTTACATGATTTGCGGGATCTCCCGTTCCATCATAGGCTTTGATCGAAGGCATCTTAAATTTTCTGGATATAGCCGTTTTCATGATGTCTTGAGTAAACGGTGGTGTAGGATCATCAGGATCTCCTAGGGGCAACAGAATACTAGGATCACCCCTTGGGGCTTCAGCCCTCTTGGTTCTTCTTGCCGGTGGATCCAAGTTGATTATTGGGATCCCTTCAATCGTTTGGCCCCGAGATTGGGCGGTCTCTTCTTCAGCGAGGAGTTTTTTGAGCCCTGCAGTTTCTACTTCATGGGCCGCAAGTTTCCCCCTAGTAGTTTGGGGTTGTTCCCGAATGGTTTGGGAAGAACGTCTCCTTCTTGGGGCAACGTCCCTCTCATCTCCTGTTGAGTAATTCTCGTCCTCGGTATAGGGACCCGAAAAGTCTTGAATCAAAGGGGTTTGTCTCGTTTGGGGTCCCAAACCTTGAATATAAGGGGGCACATATGCCTCATGGTATATTGGATTAGCTCCACTACCACCAGTTGGGGGTCGAGGGGGCATGCCATAGCTTGGCATCCCCAAAGTCTGATTCGCGTATTGAGGGAGATCAGTAGTATGGAGTTGAAGGCTCCTTGGGGGCATTCATGAGCAGCGGGGAGGTAGTGATTGGTTGTTGGTGAACGGTCTCTTGTGGATTAGATCCATGAATGACCATCTGTAGGGGATTCGTCCCTTCAACCGAAATCGGGATTTCTGGTCCTTGTGTGTTGGTGGGGATATTCGCCCCTTCTATGCCAGTAGTTGGTTGTGGTTGATTTCCGTGAGTATCAGCCTCAGAGGTGACATGGCGATCCTCAGGAGTTTGAGTATCTCGAGCTGTTCTTCGTGTGTTTTCCATGGTTGATGTTGTCTTCCCACAGACGGCGCCAAATGTTGTGGATTAAAAAACGTACTTGTATAATTAATGCTAAGGTTTAATGAGCTTCGAGCTTTAATGGTTGCACTCGTGTTTCCGGACTAAATTGGTCCTCACAAGATGCCTACGTATCTCAATTAATGTTGAGAATCAAGCCAAAGACGTAGTTCTGATTGTAGGATCAAGGGTCCTTATATAGGCGTCTGGAGCCTTGTATTTATGGTACGTTTGGGAGACTTAACGGATAAGTCTTTTTATTGATAACTGATAAAGATTGTATTACTTGGCGGATAAGTCTTTTCTTTGTCGATAAAGGCTATGACTCGTTAATTGCCTTTGATTGGGATTCTGGATCCTTCTTTGACCAATTTGCCATAATTTGGACTCTTTTTATGAGCTGTATATTTTCCATATTCATTAATTACGAAATTAATGAATAATTAGGGTGTCGGGCCTTAAATACCGGCCTTTTGTTTGACTAGTCAATTATATTTCTATAATTACTTTTCTGACCATATCAAATGGTAATATTGTTTTATATAAATATTAATAAATAACCAGTTATTCTTTTCAGCTAAAACACATTACCTCTTTTATATTTTCTAACTTAAACAACTAATTTTCTAAAAGTAATGCAGGCGACATTATGTATTTTATATTTTTTAACTTAAACAACTCATGTTCAAATTAAAAATAACACGGGCAAAAGATAAATATATTGGTAATATTATTATATTAAACTTATGAAATTCATGTTTATTATAATTTTTTTAACATTCAATTTAAACGAGATAATTTATGAAAATAAAAGTAATAGTATATTCAAATAAACTCGGTATATTGCACGAGCACATATTTTGATAGTTGCACTTCAGTCCCTTTTTATATTTTTAAATACGAATCATTAGATCTGTTATTTTAAAATATTTTATATTTTAATATCTAAAATACTACTACAGATTACGTCAAGATTATATTAAATTTAAATATTATATTGTTAGATTTATAAATCCAATATATATATATATATTAAAATTTTATCAAATTATATATAATAACTAAAATCTAGATAAAAAATAAGAAAATATTAAAGGATATAAGCTAGTATATATATAGGGTTAATGATCTAGTTGGTCACTAAAGTCAGCTTAATGTATCAAGTTGGTCACTGAACTCAAACTGAACTCAAACAGGTCACTAACTCGAATTAATTGTTAAATCCATTAAATGGGTTGAATTTTCTAAACAAAAATTGCTACATGGTAAGCTTGTTATTAACGTGACTAACGTCTATTAACTTAACTATAGTTAGTTAACTAAGTTTAAGCAATTGAATAAAACATACGAACAAAAATAAAACATATGAATCATATTTATTGTGTATTGTAATTGATTGTAGTGTATATATCAATTAGTTCTTTCAATTTTACAGGATGTCAACAACGGTTAATGTTTATGTACATCATCATGGTTTTTTAGACATTATCAAACCAAGCTATCAATTTAGTTGTAATGTTAAAGGTCATCAATTTTCGTGTAAAAAAGTGAACCCATTTAACGGAGGGGTTAATTATCTCGTTGGTCACTAAAGTGGGCCTAAAATATCAAGTTGGTCACCAAACTGAAAACGGTCTCAAACAGGTCACTAAAGTTAGATACATGTACATTCTATTATATTACTTACTTTTTTCTGGACGAAAAACACTAATATTAATGTTATTTCTTCGATTTTATGGTCTGAAATGGGTCTGTTACCCTACCATGTAGATATCACATTAAATACTTTTTAATACATCATCATTTTTCGTCTAAAAAATTTTATTTATTTAGCGGAGTGTACCCTGTAGCCGACTTAATGACCTGATTGAGACCGTTTTCAGTTTGGTGACCAACTTGATATTTTTGGCCCACTTCAGTGATCAACAAGATAATTAACCCTTTAACAGAGTTAACAATTGATTCGAGTTAGTGACCTGTTTGAGTCCAATTTCAGTTCAGTGACCAACTTGATACATTAAGCTGAGTTCAGTGACCAACTAGATCATTGACCCTATATATATATATATATATATATATATATATATATATATATATAGGTCAGTGAAACAGAGCTGGTTCCTGTTCTGCCCACGTTTGATGTTCAACTTCCTAATATACCCATCTTTGTGTTCAACTTCTCAATATACCCAATATTTGCATTCTTCTTTCCTCCATATCAGTCATTCCTCTTGACTCCTCTTTAACTATTAATTATTAATTATTAATTTACAACTCAATTAAATTTTGTATTTATTCATCTACTATTTAAATAAATCAAGTTCATTTTAAAATTAAAATAACATAATATAAAATCTTATCAATAATGTAACATCTATAACCTTTATTAATAAGCGAAACCCCCTCTTAATATGGTACCAATTCACACTTTTTTTTGGTTTCACCCCTAATTTATCTTTTAAAATATATATATAATTATCTAAACTCCTATTATTATATCCTAAACCCCCTCTTAATATTGTACCAAATTTGGTTCACACTTTTTTTTGGTTTCACCCCTAATTTATCTTTTTTTTTAAAAAAAAATATAATTATCTAAACTCCTATTATTATATCCTAAACTCCTATTTCACGTAGTAGAACTTTATATTGTTTTTAAATTATTTTTGTTTTATTTAATCCTCTACTTTCACCAATCTTCTAACAATTCTATTATTATTTCGACTTTTTCATCTTACAAAAAATAATATTTTATTTTTGACTTTTCGTCTTGCACATACAAACAATTAAAAGTCTGCATGATAAAAGGTTACCTTTTTTCTTTGTCACTTATTTGTCATTGTCATAACATTGATATACATATTGTTATTGTACGAATATATTACATCTATACTCTTTATTAATAAGCAAAACAATGTGAAAATGGTGCGCGGTACTAAAGTACCAAAGTACCAAATTTGGTTATCACTTAACCCGAGTTCGATTCCTGGCAACTACATAATTATACAAGATTTATGTACTTTAAATTCTTTAGCTTCATCCAGGGTTCGATTCCTTACAACTACGTAATTATACAAGTTTTATTTATTTATTTTAAATTCAATAGTTTCATGGAGCGTTAGATTCTTTGTAACTACGTAATCATACAATATTTATTTATTTACTTTAATTTCTTTATCTTTATGCACAGTTCGATTGTCTATAACTACATAATTAAATAGTTATTTATTTATTATATATTTTTATCATTCAATTCTCGAGAAATACATTTTTAAATAATATTTATTAATACTAATATTTTAATGTAATGCTCGGCCCGTGCTTGGCACGGGTTATAAACTAGTTATAAATAAAATGCAAAAAAATTGGCAGAGTAGGCAAAATAGTAACATTAAGAATAAGTTAAAACAGACTGATGTGGGAGAAAGAGTAATGACTGATGTGGAGGAAAGAAGAATGCAAATGTTGGGTATATTGAGAAGTTGAACACAAAGATGGGTATATTGGGAAGTTGAACATCAAACCTGGACAGAACAGGAATCAGCCCCAGTGAAACACGACTTCGTGGTTTTTGCCTTAAAAAAGCATCGGACCACAAAATGTTTCTAATAAACTCTGGGGAATCCTCAATCCAACATTATCTATTATCAATGATTTTAGCATATCTAGCCAACACACAAGCAAATTGATTCCGTTCTGCAAATAAATTGAAATTTTATCAACTTGAATCTTCCCTTTCTTATTTAATCTACCCATGTCGATAATGATTCTATCAGATAATAATAAGTTGTAGGTATTATCATTCATCTTGCTTAATCTGAGAAGTGAGAAGAGTCCCCTTCAAAAATGACAATAACATTAGTGTTTGAGCAAATACTTGGTTGTGATAGTGAAATGCGCTATTCGCTGGGTGAAAAAAGTCATTTTCTTTGTGAGTGGTAATAACATCATTTTTCATTGTCCAGTGCCACCGATGTTTCATATTTTCTATATATAGTATGTGAAGTATAATTATTTATAATGAAGTTCTTTCCGGTGAAGGTCTAGATACTACTTTTCAATAGGCATAAATTGTCTGAAAGTTGTGAATCAGATGTGCAATGTTGAATTATTAAAAGAAAGAGGGAATCTGCAAATTGGTAACTACCATTGATGCAAATTGTACAAATTATATAGCACCTTCTGTAATTTCTTGAACACAATCAATTGGGATAATTTTACACCAGCCTATGTTGTTGCTTGTGATTTGCAATATGAATGAAGATGTGATATAAGAATTTTTTTGGTCATTAGTTGCACTGCCTCTTTGCTCAAGGCTCGTTTCTGTCCTTGTGCAGGAGGCAACCTAGATCAAGGCAGCTAGAAACGATGGGTACAGGATTGTAATATCTGACAGTGATTATACAGAACTTAAGAATCTTGAAAATGCTGTTTACATTTTAATGTTGTTTTTCTCTTGGTACATGGCTCCTGTTTCATCTGTTGTGGTGAACACATGAGATTGGATGGATGGAATTCTCTGTAGAGTAAGTCATCTACTTGATTTCCAGTTTTCCCTTGCATCCATTTAGTATCAGAAATAGTAAAACTTTCTTAAAGCATTGCCTATGTACATGAGATCAGATGGAGGGCATGGATGGAATTCTGTGGAGCAAGTCCTTATACTATTTTTGTCGTTGCTAATTAGCAAGTCATTATACTTGAATACCCGTTTTCCCTACATCCATTTAGTGTCAAAAACCTGCAACTCACTCTAAGCAGTACCGCCATTATACATATAAGGTTGGACGGAGGGAATGTTAGAAAATGGAAAGTTTGAGGCATATTTTATATATGTTCTTGATGGAATTTTCGGAAACTAACACTTGGAGGTTGTTCCTTATAATGAGGACTTAAACTTTCATGTTTGGATCTAAGACATTTTCTTAGTGTAATCCATAAATAAATTGAGTTAAAATAGGTTGCTTGAAATGGGTTATGTGGGTTGGTTATATTGAAATAACTTGTATCCCACATAGAAATGGTAATGAGAGGTTGATGGGTTTATATAGAAACATGTACAAGAGTAGTGTACAACTACTAAGGCATGTGGGTGAGCATGGTGTTAGTATGTGCCTCACGCACACACACACACGCGCGCCGCCGCCGCCCGCCCCGCCACGACTCGACTCGGGTCGAAGGGCGATTTGGGCGAATGTCTCGGCGTCTCGCGTACGCGAGGCGACCTGGGCGAGAAATTTTATTACCTGTTTATTTAATATTATTTATTGATTTAATTTAACAGTATCAGTATTTATTTGTAACAGCTATATGAACTGGGTCACTCCTGACGGACATCAAATCCTGATGGCTTTGCTTCAGTACTGATGATGATCAAATCCTGATGGACCAGGAAATCCTGACTGAGCTGTAACTGTTATTAAATCCTGATGACTACTGTTATGGTAATTAAATCAGAATATTTAGTATTAAATGTCATATCTTCAGTTACAATGTTTTTCTGTTTACGTTTGATTTTTGTATTTTATATAGATACAAAAGATAACGTTTGAAGGGGCAGACGTATATACGTAACTCTGAAAACCCTAGCAACTATCATCTTCTCTGTTATCTCTCAACACATACAGAATACATAGTTCTTGGGCGAAGTGAGGTGCTGGTCGCTGTTGATCATTCCGACTACTGTGAGTGGATTGATCTGTGCTGTTTTATCATGGGAGTGATATTGCTGCAACCCAACACAGCGTAAGTGGGGCAATAATCTCTTCAAGAACAGTCAAGACTTCTCGAAGGCTTGGCGACTCAGCTGTTTTATTTATCTATCAGTATTTGCTAAAGCTCCTGAGAGATAAGTGTTCTTTCTTGTCTTGTTATTTTCAGTCTCTGATTATACTTTTGTTTCGACCTTTGTGTTTGTTTCGTTATTTGGTATTTTTGCCTGTTCTTGTTAATTCGAAATATATATAACTGCCCTATTGTTGCTGTGTAGTTAGTAATTATACCCAACAGGGAATTCTCTGGAGTTGGGAAATCCCGGAACTTTTAACCTTTCTTATGCTTCCATAGTACCGCCATTTAGCTTATTTTATCATTCCCAAACAGGCCCAAATCACTAACATTTTACTTAACTTATCAACTTATTCTTTGATTTCTTTATTTTTCTAATATTTTATATTTTTACATTTGTATTTTTAAATTTTTTTTCAATTTAAAATACAAGTGTTGAAATCATTGTACTTAAAAATTATTTTTTCAAATTTAATTTAGCAAATTCTTCACTAACTTATAAGTAAATTTATCCAAACACCCGTATAACTTATAAAAATTCATCAACTTATCACTTACATGACACTTACTCATTTTAAACTATAAATCAACTTTTTTATGATACCTCAAACACGCGTGTAGGAAATCGTGGAACTTTTAACCTTTCTTATGCTTCAATTTTTTTATAAATTATGTGAAATACTGAAATAGCATACTCCCTCCGTCCGAGCCATTTCTATACACTTTCTATTTTGGGACGTCCCATTCATTTTTATACATTCCAAAAATAGTAACTTTTAATAATATAAAACACTATTACACCAACTACTTTCTCCACTATCTCTATTCTATAACAATATAAATCACTATTACACCCACTACTTCATCCACTATCTCAAATCTATTATTAAATATTGATAGGTCCCACAACTTTACTCACTTTTCATCTAATTTTATTCATTTTTTATATCTTTTCTTAGTCTACTACCAGTGTATAGAATTCACTGGGACGGAGGGGAGTAAAGTAGTGCATCTCGTGTCTCTTAACATCGACTAAAATATACCATTTGCAAAACTGGTCTGTTTGTTAAGTAATTTATAAGTGGGAAAATATATCCATTTTTTAACTTATAAGTTACTTGTAAATTAATTTTCGTCAAGTTAAGCTAAATATATGAGAACTATATTTGTTCAATATACATTTGAACAAATATATATTTTATTATATATATGTTTGTTTCGACCCAGAACTATAGCTCATAAAAAAAAGAAATGGACTAAATTAGCTAAAATAGACGGAAATAGTAATTCTTTTAACCAAACCGCCGTGAAATGTCCTTGAGCGTGCTTGAAACATAAAACCAATTCATGTCTGGCCAAAAAAATACACAAAATTGACAATAATCGCACAACGTGAAAAACTGATACCATTTACATCTAAAAGATGTGATGTCAACTTCATATTCAATGAAAACTGTCATATCAACTATGAAACTTGGCAATAGGTGTGTGTGTGTGTATCAGATATGATCTTCCATATTTCCAATGCTGCAAATTATGATAATGAAAAAAAACACAAAACAGAGCATGCCAACTTATGGTACGTACTTAACTGCCACAATTGACCTCATTTATCCGGTTAACAGCATGAATGCTTGAATTTGTGTGGTTGGTTGAGGTTACCAATAAGGTAGAGTTTGTGAATAAGATTACTAATAACGTAGAACGCGAAGTTGGTTGAGGTTACAAATTGTGTAAAGTGCATGAAAATGTAGAGTTTTTATTAGTAGAAGGGGAGAAAGTGATAATTCAATTTCTGTTGCCCGAATGTGTGGTGTTTTTCAAGAAATTGACAATTCAATTCCTATAATTGTGATGTGTTTTTGTATATCGTTTTCTTTGTTCTAATGATACTTATACTTGTTGTTTGTGTTTTCCTTTGTTAACACAAATTTACGGACAGATCACCTAGGGACTAATAAATATATAAAAAATTGTTCAATAATTTATTGTATATCGAATTTTCAGTGGATCCCCATAGGGGCCAGGTATTTCTTACGGCTAGGGGAGTAGGAAACGTTGGAAGTTGTTGCAACATTCTAATCAAATCAGATTGTTGTCTGCCTACACTCATCTCCGTAAATGAACAATTCTGCCCTCCACTATTGCTATCACTTGTCAAATCTTTCACTACTATTAACCTCATCTATAGGCTTCTCAAAGGGACGGGGAAAATGGGGAACCCGTCCCTAACCCGTCTCAAATGGAGTTATCCCGTTCCGTTTAAATGGGGAATAGGGGCAGTGATGAAAAATAAATATTTATCTCGTTTAAATATGTGATGGGTTTGATATTTGTACAATCCATGCGGGGAAAATTCGCTCCGCCCCGAATTAAATAAATAAATAAATATATATATATATATATATTAATATAATATAATCTATTCTTTATCATATAATATCATATGTTTGTAATATATAATAAATTATAACTTATTTATAGTAATTTTATATAATACGTACCTAATATAAGGTAGATTGTGTTTTAAATTACATATGCATTTGTTTTATTTTTAATTTTATATATTAAAATACATAATAACAAATATTTTTTAAATATATATTTTTAAAAAGTTAATTATTATATAGAGCGATATGAAAACGGGACGAGGCGGGGCGGGGCGGGGATTTAATGTTGCTCGTGGGACAGGGATGGGGATAAACAATAAATCCCCGCGGGAAAATGGGGCGGGGATAGGACAAACGTTTTTTATGGGAGACGGGTATGAAAATGATGATCCCCACTCCGAACCCGCCCCACTGAGAACCCTACTCATCTACTCTATGCTCTGTTTACTCAAACATGCGTTCATTTCTGCATTTTTCTTTTTCCAGGTCATCGCATCTATCATTTCAATTACCTTAAGTCAATAAAATCCAATATCACATTACAATGATTATCAAAATCAAGATATGTTGACAAACGGATATAATTTTTCGGATAAATTTAAGAAATGAACGGGACGGAAAAAATAAAATTTATCGAAACTTAAGTTAAATTATTGACCCGTGCATGGGCGTTAGATTATATTCATATTCTCTTACTTGCTTTTAAAAGAAATTAAGAAAAATGATTAAGTTACATGTCTATAACTTGGGTTGTTGGCTACACAGTTAACATCTTACTTTAAGCAAAGTACACATAATGTCACTTTGCGATCAAACATTACAAAAAATAGACAATAACATTGCACAAGACAAGTAAATAGGAAAATGAATTATTAGCAAGGAAGAGGAGAAGAATGCACTTGTATATAAATTATGTCGTGTTTGGTAATACGTAATTCGTAATATCTCTCATTTAGCTGAAGTCGTAGTACATCGTCGTTGTTACTGTTCAGGAACGCGAAAATTACAAAATTATGAGAATTGTTTAAATTTAACTGGTTTGCAAATTTTGTTTCGCAAAACTATTAACTTTGAAGATTATTTCGATTTTTCGAGATTCTCGTTTGAACCAAAATCTACTCCGCACTAGGGGTGATCGCGGTCCGATTTGATTCGGATAGATATCAAACCGAAATCAAATCGCAAAATAGCGGTTCTTGAAAAAATTAAACCAAACTGTAACTCGTAAACCAACAAAACCAAACCATTCAGTTCGGTTTTAGTCGGTTCGGATAAACGGATTTTGATGATTCTCGACAAAATTTGGTTAACAAAATTATAAAATAAAATAATACTTTTCTTATTTAAAATTTCCCACATAGTTTGATTAGTAACATTAGGAAATAAAAATACTTATGAAATTCAAATTTTTCTTCTTTAAATGTGCATAAATAATAAAAATTATCCGTACATAACAAAGTATTAACCGCAAATGACTAACCTTCAATTTAGTTACAACAATGAATATTGGATACGAAAAATAATTTAAAATTTGTTATTTAATTTGTGATTCATAAGATAAAATTACTTTATATTATATAATCATTAACTCCTTATATATAATAAGCGTAAGAGAGATATTATCCAAAACTTTGGTCGGTCACTGTACTACCAAAAGTATATGATCCGTTGGATTATAAAACTATAAATATTCAAATAGATGAGGACCGTTAGATATAATATTAAAAATTGTATTTTATTAATAATAGGATAGTATTTAAATACTAAAAAGTGTATTTTGATAATTTAAACCAATTATAAATGGGTTTTTTATATTGAATAGAAATCTTTATGTAAAAATTCGTAATTATCTTTTCTCTTTAGTTTATGGATAGTTCCCGTTAGATAAAAATTATTAAACCATCATTAAATTAAAGATAATTTTGTTAGCTTCGCATGGGCTGTAAAATCGTTAAAATTTGTTGTCTAAAACTCAAGATATAGCCCAAACAGTAAAATGATTATCTAAATTTTAATAAATATTTTTTTATTGTAGAACCAATTTATTTTTTTCCCTAATTCTTTTAAATTTATAAATTCTATTTTTATTTCAATAAAATATTAAAATCAATTTAAAAAAAATTAACATTAATTTAATCTTAAATTGATAGGTGAAAACCGTTAGATTTAACATTAAAAACTGTATTTGGTTAATAAAGGGTATTCTAATAATTTAAACTATATATAAGTAGATTTCCTAAATCGAATAGAATTCTCAATATTAAATTTCGTCACTTTATTTTCTTTTTAGTTTTAGAATAGTTTTTAATTGAAAAAGAACTATTAAACCATAACTAAATTAAAGATTATTTTGTGAATTTCATTTGGACCGTAAAATTGGCCAAATCTAACTTTTATAACTCAATATAAACAAATATTAAATTGAGCGTGTAAAATATAATAAATATCAATTTTTTAACTATAATTTTTTTTGCTAAATCTTTTTTAACAATAATTTAATCATGTAAACTAATAACTTTTAAATATTAAAATAATCATAAATAAATATAATTATAAATATTAAAAAAACAATCGTGTGTTTCATGGATAATTAAAATATAATTATAAACAAAATAATTATAAATAAAATTTAAGTAACCGTGCATCGCACGGGCTATAAGCTAGTAAATATAAAATTAATATATATATATATATATAGGCCAGGGCTCTAGAGAGAACCCTCTTAAAAAGAGAACCAAGGAACTTTTTTTAAAAATTAGTTTTAAATTAAAATAAAAATATAAATAGTTGTATATCATCCTAATAGTCCCAAAAAGTTAATTACTTACAAACAAAGATTCATTTTTAAATTTAAAAAAATATATGAAAAAATTATGAATCTCTTTTTGAATCTCTTATATAATCAATGAGGTAATGAATTGTACTGTTTAATTTAGGGTTTCATACTAATAAATTGTGATTCCTAACTAGATTCAAGTTTATTTATCTGTTCTTATTTATTTTCAGGTAGATTTTAGCTTGTTACACTGGAATCAACTCTGTTCAAAATGTTTCGACGAATAGGTAACGAATAGCTTGACTGTAGATTTCTAAATTTGGTGTAATTTTGATGTATAAATGAGTTGTGTATAAACAGATTCATTTTTAGATTGTTTTTTTTTATTCAAAAAAGTAGATCCGAAATTAGAATTTATAAGAGATTCATAAGCAGATTCATAATTTTTTCATATATTTTTTTAAATTTAAAAATGAATATTTGTTTGTAAGTAATTAACTTTTTGGGACTATTAGGATGATATATAACTAATTCTATTTTTCTTTCTATGCTAAAATGATTTTTAAAAAAAGTTCCTTGGTTCTCTTTTTAAGAGGGTTCTCTCTTGAACCTTACTCTATATATATATATATATATATATATATATATATATATATGCGGTTTGGATTGAGAGCGGGTTGAGTTCTTGTCAACCCGAAACCAACACACGATTTACGATTTTTAAAGTAGTTGAACCGAAACCGCGAACCACACTTTGGTTTCGGTTCGGATCGATTCAAAATCAGATTAATTTTTGCGAATTATGCGATTTAACCCGAACCGTAATCACCCGTGCTCCGCACCGTAAAAGACAAGTCTCCACTAGTCTCTTGTTTGTCACTCTAAAATTTCGAACTTATTTACTAGTAATAACTAATAAGTAGACTAGACTACTGTTTTAACGATAAAGACCGATTGCACTCCTTAATAGTAATATTCCTACCCCCTTTATTTCATCATTCCATTTTA
Source organism: Heracleum sosnowskyi (assembly GCA_030848705.1). Taxonomy (NCBI): domain Eukaryota; kingdom Viridiplantae; phylum Streptophyta; class Magnoliopsida; order Apiales; family Apiaceae; genus Heracleum; species Heracleum sosnowskyi. The sequence goes on from CM061237.1 coordinate 30,541,762, forward strand.
CGGCTCCCTAAATATAAACACACTTCCTCCTTTATTACAAATCACATTAATCTGCTCCTTGTTTGGATTCTTTCTTAAAATACACATCATACAAGACTTAAAGAAAGAAATAGAATATGAAAACTATGTTGGACTTGAATCTCAACTATTCTCCTTCAAGTTCAATCTACGATCCAGCTGACTCAAAGCATCTCCAACTCTTTGGAATGCAAATGAATGACTACTCTGCCACCTCAAATTCCTCTGTTGTCAATGTTGATACGTCGAGCAATGCTGGCGACGAGGAGTACTCGAATCAGCGTTATCATGAGCATTGTTTTAACATTTTGAAGTCTAATGGTGATGGTGAGCATGAAGAAAGTGATAATGGCTGTGTAAGGCAGGGGTTTACGACGAAACAGTTTTTCCCGGCTGCAGGAACACCGCGGTTTGTGGATCCTGTGGCGGAGGAGAGTGTAGTGGTGATGCAGCCACAACCGCAGCCAGTAAAGAAAAGTAGAAGAGGACCAAGGTCTAAGAGTTCTCAGTACAGGGGTGTTACGTTTTATCGCAGAACTGGACGATGGGAATCACATATCTGGTTTGCTCTTTCTCTCCCTCTGTGTGTTAGAATTTCTTATATCATATTATCATGTAACATATGTTTATAATTATTGAAAGCTCTTGAGATCTTATCGTAAACGAATTTTAAGTTGGTCTTTTTTGTTTTTATGCAGGGACACTGGGAAGCAAGTTTACTTGGGTAGGCTAGCATGATATTCTGATATTTATTGTTCTTGCTTCATTTTTGTTCTTGTAGATTTTTCTTTGGAAAAATTATTTATTTGAGATGACTGACTTTCTTTATCTTCAAAATTTATAAACCTATAGGGGGATTTGACACTGCCCATGCTGCAGCTAGGTAATTTATAATGGTAGCTTCTTTGTTTGAATCTTTCAAAAAAATGCAGAAATCTTGTAACTTATTATATATTGATATTATGAAACCAGGGCATACGATCGAGCTGCAATTAAGTTCCGTGGAACCAATGCTGATATCAACTTCAGTATTAGTGATTATGATGAAGATCTTAAAAAGGTACGTGGGTTAATTTCTAGCATGCTATCTGTGTTGAGTGTTGTGCTTGCAGTCTCAACTGAGGTAGTGTTTATCTTGATTGTTGTACAGCTGAAGAACTTAACTAAGGAAGAGTTTGTGCACATACTTCGTCGACAGAGCACTGGGTTTTCTAGAGGAAGTTCAAAATATCGAGGAGTTACCCTACACAAATGCGGGCGATGGGAAGCTCGGATGGGGCAGTTTCTAGGAAAAAAGTGAGAGACAACTTATAACTTAGATTACTTGTTGCATAATATTTCGAACAAAGTAACAAAATTTCCTTTTCAGTTGTAATTCATTTTTTGCTTCCTTTCAGGTATATTTATCTGGGGTTGTTTGACAATGAGATAGAAGCTGCAAGGTTCAGATTATCTTAACCTTTACTAGCTTACCTTTACATTCACTTGCATTTATCCATTGATATACCCACACAGACCTTCTAGTCTAATTCTGTTTTGGCCATATTAATCAGGGCTTATGACAAAGCAGCAATAAAATGCAATGGCAGGGATGCAGTAACCAATTTCGAGCCAAGTACATACGAGAGTGATTTATGTTCTGAAGCTGAACCTGAAGGTTAAACTTGGTCAATCTATGTTTGATTAGTAATGTTCATAATTGATAGATCTAACCTTTTTTAATACTAATATTTTGGTACATCCGTTTATAAAGTTGCAGGCAGTGGTCAGTACCTAGATTTGAACTTGGTAATTTGCCCAACTTATTTTCCTAATGGTGCTAAAGGGACTGATGATTTTGGGAGTTTAAGTTTCCAGAATCATTTAGATGAAATCCCTGAGGTTACAAAATCCAGGGTAAGTTAAATATTACTTGAGTGTAATAAGAATTCCACACAGAAGCTAGCTTATGAGTAACACTCTTTGTCATCGGCAGAAGGTGAGTCGAGAAGAGGAGAGTTCTGCTTGTACAATGATGGGTACTCAAATGCCTCTGGGCCAAGTTTTTACGCCAGGGCACCCTTCTTTCTGGAGTGGTGTAAATTCAAGTTTTCTTCCCGTCTATGAGGTATACTAAAGTTAAAGTACATTATACAATAAATTTTGTTGCCTCCGTGACATGGCTGTTCATTATGTACGCAGGGAAGAGCAATAGAGAAGAGTATAGAAGTCGACTCACAGCCACACTGGGCGTCGAGTAATCAAGGACGACCCTGTGCTGAAGCCACTTCGGTGCCACTCTTCTCTACTGCAGCATCATCAGGATTCGTTACTTCAAAGGTTACTGCTTCATCAGCTGGTGTTTATCATCCTCACTTCACCATCCCACCTCATCACTACGCGTCCACGCCATGTCAAATCACAGCAAACACTAACAGTGTATCCTATTTCTGAAATCACAAGCAGCTAGGTCACGACTCGATCGAGTTCAGCATCTTCTTCTTCTTCGTTCAAAGTATAACAAGAGACTAATTGGACTAAAACAACTGACTATGTATTTGTCATATCAAGTTGTTTGTTTCATATTTGTTATGCTTTCTGTTTGTATGGAACATTTTTTATTCTACATTTCCACTTGGTTCACAAGATGCTTCCGAAAGATCTCTCTCCTTTTTTCCTGGTTCTTTGATAAAAACTTTGAATCTAATTCACAAGTATCCAGCTTCAAATGGGGTGAAATGAAATAGTTGTAGTTACAGTGAAATAATCTCAACTTGTAAATTGCAGCTAAAGTTTAGGGTACACTACTTCTGGTGTATCATCTATAAGCAGGTACGAGCTTAATAGTGCAGCTTAACAGAGTCTACTACAGTTGATACTACCATTCAGCTGTAAAATTGCAGCTGTCCATCTACTTGATAAATTATTGTACAACTTTTGACCTATTTGATTTAGAACACTTAAGATCTTCAATTTTCAAGGCCAATAAGTAAGCCTGCTGCAGCAGTTGTAGTAGTAGTATTTAACTATTTACCATGATGGTCTGTCTCTATATTAAAGTTACACTTAGTATAATGTTTGGTCACAGTTTTGTACAGTCTCGCCCGTCCCTGGAAATTATTTAATCCTAAGCTAGGCTTCATAAAGTAATTACTTTAATGCAGTAATGCTGTTTTTATATTTGCTTTTGCTACAGTTTTCAGGAGCTTTTCTGAAGCTCTGATATAACAGTAATAATAATAATATAAGTAATAATATTTTCTGGACCTGACTCAGACTGACTATCCCTCAGTCTCTCTCCTCGTTTTGTCTGGCATATTTTAAAGGGGATCCTTGCTGCAGCAGCTATAGTATGTGTTGTTTGATTCATAGGTTAAGTTAGATGTTTGCTTTTGCCGCAGAGGAATTTATGTCTTTTGCATTTTGCTTTTACCGTCAACTCATTCCCAACATGGAAGTTGAGTGTTTTACACATGCAATATGCTCAGGGTCTCAGGGATGATCCACTCCATTCTCCACGACAAAATATCAAGATTTAAATCTTGATAATATATAAATGTGTGCATTAGTATTAAAATTTATCGTAATTGGTAGTAGGAAAAACTTCCTAAACATATATCACCCACCAAATGCCATGTTGAAATTTTCTTTCGCACAATGATTGAAACTTTCCTCCATACTTTTTTCCGCTAAGTAGTTTCAGGGACGGAACCAGTAATACAAAATAGGGTGGGCTTGACAAGTCTTTATCAAAGTTTCACGCGTCGATCACCCATATCTTTTGCCGGAGAATATTCAAGCTAGTGATACCTTTCATACCATGAAGGATTAAATTTCCGATTTTGCTTATCTCCTTCGGCTTTGGTTAGTGGATAATCATCGCGCTTAAGACTCCACCGATATGGCCCAATCTTGAGATATTCTCGACGAATTTCATTCAATTGTTCTTTGGGATATTCATGTATTTGGCGACGCAAACCCGGATCACGTTCAAAAGTACTAGCAACATTAGGTTCCACTGCCACATTATGTACTTGAGGTTCCCCTTGCACAACATGTTCGTCTTCATTATTTTTTATTTTCTGAGCTTTTTTTGGATGAAAAAACGTGGAAATCTTTTGTCAAGATGGACCATTACGTTTGGACATTGAGAACCTAATCCCCAAATTGGCAAATTAGATACATCAATTATAAAAGTGGAATTGATGAATTATAAGTAAAAGTAAAACCCCCAATTTAAGGCAACAAATAAGAACTCTAATTTACCACCAAATACCAATTCATCAAATTTGTATATAAGAGAACAAGTACAATTATAAACAAATAATTCACAGTTCAATAAGAAAATCATCAAACACAAATATAAGAACAAAAAGAAATAGATTCTGAGGAAGAAAAATAGAAAATTATTACCTGAGAAGTGGAAAAATAGCCAAAGTAGAACTGGAAACGATGGAATCGATGGAGGCAGTGAGCACTGAGCACTTCTTGGGGAAGGTTTGATAAATGATAACAATTGACTTAAGTCATTAAGTGGGCTGGACTTGAACAAAATTTGAATTGGACTGTGGGCTTGGTATAGTTTTGGGCTATCAAACACTAGTATATATATAACTACTATTTTTTTTTTAAAATTACCCTAGGCTTAAGCCCAGGTAAGCCCATATATACTTCCGTCCCTGAGTAGTTTCCTCCATACTTGATGTTAGAATTTATAAAACTCACTTTGCTATATCAATAAACGTGGACGAGAACGTGGAATGCAACCTTTCAATAAAGGTCACCTACAGACTTTCATTCATTTGGTCATGATCAAAATTTGGAGGCCGAGTAAGAGGTCGATATCAACAGCAGAAGTGGTAATTCATATCACATATCAAAGAAAAAGTTTGGATTGAGCAACCATTCAGATATGTTGACAAAGGTTAAAAAAAATCTACAGATTAAAGAATGCATCATATGGATATGAATTATAACTTCATTATTGATATCCGTCTCTTTCTTGGCCTCTGAAATTTCATGATCACAATCGCTGGTAGCCTTCTTTTTTGTGGCCTTTATGGAAAGATTTTCTTCCGCGTCTTCGTCCACCTCGATAGCCAACTCTACTACCTTGGTTGTCATTACTATACACCATACTTTACAAATCTTTTTCCAAATGTTCATGTGCTTCGGAGTAACTCACAAGCTCATCAATCAAAATTTCGGACAATTTTCTTGAATTTTATATGAAAGTAATAACATATGTATCCCCTTGACAATGATCCAAAGAAACTTCTCCATGATTTTAGTTAGTCGCCCTATAATTAGGGTCATGCTCGAATGAGAACCTCAATTAGTCTGAGATATGAGAGGTAATCCTACCCACTCATTTATATACCTTATTTTCCTATCTCACCATCCATTAATTTTATTTATATTTTAATATTTTTTTATCATCTTCTTCCTACTACTCCAACCATCACCTCCGGCCACCACTTTCGACCATTACCGGTAATCATCAATATCACGCAAAAATCATCATAGTTAAACAAAAATCACCAACGTTAAATAAAAACCACCAACTTCAAATCAACAAATTCACCACAACCACCATCTTCGGCCACCATATTTAGCCGACACCACTGACCACCACTGACCACCACTTACAAATCACCCAATATCATACAAAATCACCCCCATTTAAGTAGAAATAATCATAATCTACATAAACAACACACCACCACCACTAATTACCACCCTTACCTCCGCCGCCATTTGAGCAAGTGCCTATATAATTAGGGTCGCGCTCCATTGAGAACCTTTCTAATTGTAAGATATGATATCTAATCCTAGCCATTCATTTATAAAGCCTATATTCATCTCCTACCACACATTAATTTTATTAATGTTTTTAATATTCCACCACCTTCACCCATCGACCACCTCTAGATATCGGCGACCACCAACTCCGGTCACCGACGACAACCAGCTCAGGCGACTAACCACCAACTCAGGCGACTAACCACCAATATCATCACAAAAATCACCACCGTTAAACAAAAATCACCACTGTCATACAAAAATCACCACCATCTCCGATCAGTAAATCCGACCACCACCCAACTCCGGCCATCTAAAAATCACCACATTTAATAAAAATCATCACACATCCACTATCCCCGACCACCATGTACGTTAATCACCTTTAACTACCACTTGTAGATCACTATCAACATACACAAATCACCAGATTAAAAGTAAAAATCACCACAATTATATAAAAATCACAACCACCATCATTGACCACCACCACCATCACCTCATCCACCAGTTAACCATAAGTATATAAACCACCAATATTTACATAATCACTACATTGTACCAAGTAATCACCATTTTAACCAAATTGGGTATGGAATTAGGGTTCATATGTAATTTGGGGGATTTCGATTCGGATTAAATTGGTTGAAACTGATTACATGAATAAATTAAGGATGAGAAGGGGAGTATTTTTATGTGTAGCTATTAAATGTTGGGTGGCCGGAGATGGGAGCACCACCGCAGCCGATTGGCTGTCGGCGGTGGTGTTAGCGTTGTTTGGTTGCGCAGTAGAGAGGAGAGATAAAAGAGACAAACAGAGGAAAGAGGATGGCGATGTGTGTATTTGTGTGCTTTAATTGCGTGTGTGTGTTGTGTGTGTGTTTGGCCGGAGAAAAACCCACCAGTGTAGCGGTGGTGGTGGTGGTGACGGGAACAAAAACGAAGGGAAAAGGTACAGAGAGAGTGTGTATGGTGGCGGAGATGGCTGATTGTGCTGGGGGCGGCGGTGGCAGTTGGTGGTGGTTTTGGTTGGTGGAGGGTGGTGGTGGTGGGTGGAGGCAAGTAGCAGTAGTGGTGGTGTGGTGGGTGGGAGAGAAATGAAAGATTAAAGAATAAAATTTAAAATATTAATTATATGGCTAAGATTTGGTTTATATATAAAAAATGTGTGGATGAGATTAGATCTCAGTTCTCACCATTAGTGGGGTTCTCACATGAGCACAAGCCTATATAATTATGCACGATGTGTTAGTAACAAAAGAAAAAATAGGATGAATTCGTAGAGAGCATGAAGCAACAACTTCTGAAGAAAAGAAAATGATCTGATTATTCAATTAATAAAAAAAGGAACTTAATATGCTTATACGTATATATTCCATGTTGTTCAGTTTCAAGTATATATTATTTCTTCATTCCACTTATATTGTTTGCAATCAAAAATTCACATTTGATTTAATCATGATAAATAAAGTGATAGTTGTCAAATAACTGTATTTTTCTATAAAAATTAACCTAAATAACACATAATTTACCATATTAATTAAAGAACAACAATTTTGGTACAAAAAAAATAGGAAACAAAGGACAATATAAGTGGGACGGATGGAGTATTATCAATTACATTTTGTCATATTTAAATTCTTAACTACCTTTATAAGAATAAGAGAATATTATGTCACGTTAATTTATTTTTTCAAATACTACGTAATTTGTAAAAATAAAGTGTACTACAATATAATAAATAAACATGAATAGTTAATTAAATATACACATAATGTATTAGTAGTAATTTCTAAATTAGAATATGTTTTGATTTGAACGTGATCCGTATATTTATTCAAAATGTTATCCTAATCATCTTAAGATAAATGAATATATTGCGAAAAATTTATTAAAAAGTTATTTAATTTGTAATTTCGATCTTAATTTTATTTATCACATTCAAAAAATATTCAAATTATTCATATAACTTATAGTTTATATATTATAGTGTAAAATATCAATTTTTTAATAAGTTTATATTCTAGACAAACGATATACACGGTGAGTTGTAAATTAAACTTTTTCCAGATTACAGTAAATGTAAATATAATTTTTATATTCACAAAAATCAAGGATTCAAAACTCATTAACGATATATTTAGATTTAATATTTAAAACTCCAAATATACTAATATATGTTAAATGTTCGAATCAAAAACATAAACAATGTAATTCTTGAACTCCATAAATGTTTATAATAATAACGAGTAAAATAGACAATTTAAAAGTACTATCAAGATTAAGGGTTCAAAACTCATTAACAACATATTTAAATTTGATATTTAAAACTCCAAATACTAATATAGGTTAAAGGCTCGAAAATATTAAAAATCTAATATTTTGGACTCCAAAATTATTAACTTGATATTAAAATTTAAATATCATTAATGACATGTTAATATCTTATACCTATATTATCGGTTTAACGATATCAAAAATGTACAATTTTTAACGTTGCTTAATTTTTATATTATTTGTTCCAAAATACTGTCAGAGTACACAATCTACTCTAAAATTATCAAAAAGATATAACTAAGGAATGAATATTTATATTAATATTCGATTAACAAAGACGTGTAAAGGAATTCGTGAACCACAATAAGTTAATATTATATTGAGTCGCGCTCCATTGAGAACCCTCGTTATGTGAGATATGAGATATAATCCTAGTCATTCATTTGCGCTCCATTGAGAACCTCTACTATTGTGAGATATGAGATTTAATTCTAACCGTTCATTAATATACCCTATATTCATCTTCCACCACTCATTAAATTATTAATATTTTAATATTCCACCACCCCCACCCATCCACCACCTCTGGCCACCGGGAACTACCATTTTCGGAGACCACCAAATCCGAAGACTAGCAGTAATCACCAATGTCATTATTAAAATCACCACAGTTGAGAAAAAATCACCACCTTTAAACATAAATCACCATCATCTTCTTTAAACTTCAACCATCTCTCACCATCACTTCTTGTGACAACCCGGGTCAAATCCTGAGCCTTTTTCGAAAATCGGGTCATTTCCCGATTCCGAGTCCGAATAAACTGAAGCCTACTGGCCCAAATGCAGCCAACTTGGGTAACGACAAGCCCACCACAGGCCCCCAAAATATCATGATTTTATTGGTGCTAATTAGTAGTAGTACTTTGCCTTATAAACTGAACAGAAGTCCCAAATCTCCTCGATGTGGGACTGGGGTGTTACAAACTCCCCTACTTAAACTCTTGACGTCCTCGTCAAGCCTGAACGGATAGCCCATAGGTTCCAACATCGTTCCTCCCTAGCCATTGTGGGATAATACCGGCTGGCTTCGTGTCCCCACCTCCGGACCTCTGTCAATTGTGGGATAATACCACCAGCCTTCGTGTCCCCACCTCCGGCAACCCGACGAATCAAGCTTTCGAGAGTCGGCTCTGATACCATATGTGACAACCCGGGTCAAATCCTGAGCCTTTTTCGAAAATCGGGTCATTTCCCGATTCCGAGTCCGAATAAACTGAAGCCTACTGGCCCAAATGCAGCCAACTTGGGTAACGACAAGCCCACCACATGCCCCCAAAATATCATGATTTTATTGGTGCTAATTAGTAGTAGTACTTTGCCTTATAAACTGAACAGAAGTCCCAAATCTCCTCGATGTGGGACTGGGGTGTTACACTTCTGGCCACCACTAACTCTGGCAACCATTGTCACCCAAAATTCAACACATAATCATCACGCAACGAACATTAAACGATGATAATGTTGGGAACATATGTGAATTTGCGTGGATAATCAAAAAAGAACGAAGGTTAACCGGAATCCGGTGCCGGAGTTTGGTCGGAGATGGTGGTTGAAAGGGATGGGTGGTGATTGGAAGAAATGATGAGGGTGATACATACATATGATGGTGGTTCTTTGCCGGAAAGTCGTCGGAGTATGGTGGTTGTGATGAATTGGGGGCTGAGATTGTTAGGGTTTTTGTGGTGGTGGCTCGCTGGGCTCTTCAATACCATGTCAATTCCATATCAACGTAGATATTTTTCAATATCAAGTCATCACTTCGTACCATGAGGGCGCGCCCTCTAGGGGTGGACGGCCAGTGGGCGCGCCCTCTAGGGGTGGACGGCTACCCTAAAAACTCGATACCGAATTTTGGCTATAACAACTCCCCCCCCCAATTCCATGTGAAATCGGAGATGAAGCATGGAATTTTCAATCTTCAAAGTGCCAAAATCTCTTTGTAACCATTTTTTTCTTCAAGAAGTGTCCTCGAGCTTTTTCCTCCTTCGATGCTATAAAGAGATGGCGCGTCCTTCAAGAGGGCGCGTTCTTCCAGAGGGTGCATCCTTTAATTCTTCTATGATATATTTTTGATAATTCTAATATTAAGAAAGGGATACCACCTGCACACAACACATCTAAGCTTACAAGAGCTAACTCAGCGTAAGAAACAAGAGATATTGTGCACAGATTTAAACCTCTCATCGACCACACCATGTGACAAAGTATAATCTCCTGAAAGGGAGGCGCGACCATATCGTAAGCTAGATCACCGATATTCAAGTAACAAAAACTCTTAAGAGAATTTTGGCCAACAATCCACATGAGTTTTCTAAGATCAAATGAGTTGAATTCAAAGTGCTCAAGGATGGGGCTATTGAAGCTAAGAAGGTGGAGCTAGCCCAACAAAATAAAGATGAGAAAGTTTGAGATAACCTTGGAGGCAGGGAGGACGCGTCATGACGATGAAGGTGATCTTCCCACCAGCAACATAATTACTAACACAAATGTAATTTCTTCGGCAACCGCCATATAACTTTACTCATATTGCTTGTTTATTTTCACTTTCCCAAAATAAATTGAATTCTATTTGTAAAATTCGTAATCTGACTTCCAGGACTGTTTCTGAACTGCTCCAGTTGAAATCTTGATTTAGGACCACTTTTGGATTGTAGAAAATTCTGTTATCTTCGCATGGGCTGTAAGATCGTTCAATTCTGATGTCTAGAACTCCAATTATGGCCCAAACAGTGATGTATGCGCGTGTAGATCAATAAATCCAAATTTCCTTGTATTTTATGTCCAAATAACTCCAATTCCTTCGAGTTTGAGAATTCTCTATTTCCCTTCCTACCAATCTTGTTATACTTCCACGTTTACCAGGAAGAGTTCTGCATCTCACCATTTAACCAAGAGTGCATCGTCTATTATACGGGGACAGTGCAAAGCCTCTGTTTTAAAAGTCGGTGATTAATCGGGATTAATCGCCGATTAATCGCTAGACGGCGGGCCACCGAACTGATTAAGCGAAAATCGGTCAATTAATCGTTTTTTCATAAAAACGGTCAAAAATCGGCTGAATCGGTCAAAAATCGGATTAATCGATAAAAAATCGGGGTAATTATTAAAAAAATAGTTAAAATTAAAAAAAATAATAAAAAATTTAAAATGTAGAAAATGGATTAAACAATAGGAAAAAACATTATTTTTGTACATATAATTATAATTTTAGATGCCTAAATCGTAAATACTCTTAAGTTTTTCTCTTAAATTGATCTTTAATTGAAAAGTTAAACCTTCAAAATTTTATTTATTATAATTATATAACATTTTTAACATATTTGCATAAATATATGATAATAACATATGTTTAGTTGAAATAACGAAACAATTTTATAATTATATATGAAAAATATTATTAAATTTATTCCGATTAATGATCCGATTAATCATTCTGATTAATCCCCGATTACCCGATTAATCCCTGGACGGTGCCTTTACCGATTAACTCTGATTCTCGCTTTTTACAACATTGTGCAAAGCTCACCCTATAGGGCACGCCCTTGTAGTCTACTATTCAGGCATAGCCAGTCTTCAATCAACCAAAACATCATTTTATCTTGCATGACTATTCGGGGGCCTCACCTCAAAAGTTTCAGTAAGACGTTAGGGGGCACTCTCCGGTCATGGAATACTTCGAATCTCGACCCATAAAAGGGACATCTCAATATGACGCATATCTCTGGGAGGCATCCTACGAAGGGCATCTCACAAAGAGACATCTCATGAAGAGGCATCCCAAGAGGGGAATTCTAGGAGGAAGCTCCTCTAGAGGCGTGTCTCGATGCTTAAGAGGTGACTCAAGTGGATGATGGCATGCAAAGCCTCTTCTAATCTTCTCATCCATTTTATAATAATATTCTTCTATGGAGGGCTCACTCATGACCTTGGGGCCGCATCCCGTTGATCAAGGGGCACATCCTAAAGTTCATAGAGCCTCTACTCCAAATATTTTCTTCTTGCCAAAAACAACTTGAGTACTTGTACAATCATGCTTAAAGTCGAAGCCTTAATATATGAGGCTGATACGCTTATGGCGCACCTTGAAGGGCATGTCTTCTATTATTGAGGATGTGACAACACGTTCTCTGAAGATAAAAGTCTTGTCCTTCCACGGAGGGGCTCGCTCATGTCCATGGGGCCTCAACCTGTAATCAGGGGCACTCTCTATGGATCACGGGGTCGCTCTCCCATATCATCCATTGAATTATCACGTAAAGGGGCTCACTCATATCCATGGGGCCTCGACCTGTAATCAGGGGGCTCTCACTGTGGAGTCCAAGGCCTCGCCTCCATATTATCTTCCCCTAAAAGTCACTGGAGTTCATGATGAGCAGTTCTTTTTCTTGAGGGCACGCCTTGAAGGAAGGACGTGTCTTAAAAGACGAGAGAGTGACTCATGCGTTGGATCTTGTGCGATCATCCTTTGTCTTCATTAGAAATGTTTATACACATTTTCCAAGAGGGCACGTCTTCAGGGAGAAACGATCTTTGGGACCTCTGACATGCTGAGGAGGCATCCTCGACGTAAATGGCACGTCCTTACGGATTGGGACGCAGAACTTGATAACTCTTGAGATATTTTCCCAATAAGGATTCCCCACCCGTCAAACAACTCAATAATAAAAAATTGTAGAAATCACCTGGAAGACGCGTTCTGGAGGTATGGACATGAACTATCACCGAATTTTCGTAGGAGTTGTTGGAAACCATCTGATCCTCGAGCATCACCCTTAGGGCGCGCCCTAAGGGTTCTTGGGGATTTTCCTTCGCAATCTTCTTCCTGTAACAATTCAAGGAACAAATAATATAGAACAAAAAACACAGCAAGTTAGGTGTTACCTTAAGGATACATCCTGGAGAATAGGACGTGTTCCATCATCGAATTCCCCAAGAAGTTGTTTGAAGTCGTCCGAGCATCTGGTATCCTCCTTTTGGGCTCGTCCTGGAGGACATGTCCTGAAGACGTAGACATAGTTTCTGATTGATGCGTCCACTCCATAAATTAACTTTGTCCTTTGTATCTTTAGAGAACTCCGTGCAAAATCCTAGTTTTTTATGTCACCGTTTTGCTTGTGCCAGCGACAATAATGATAGTTGAATATTGATCGACATTAATAAGATGCATCTTGAGAATTTTTTAGCCTTGATGGAGAGTTAGTGCGCAAGATAAAAGTATCATCAACCCTCTTCCTCAAATTATCACAAGAAAATCTTATTCAGAGTTGATAACCAATATATATCCTTAACTGAATAAGATTCTTCAATAAAATTCGTAGCTGTCTGATCCCTCCAGTTTATGGGCTGTTTCACTTGTATTTTTCTTATTTTACCATCTCAGAATTAAAGATAATTCCATAAGCTTCGCGTGGACTGTAATATAATCAAAATCGGACTTCTGGAACTCAAGATATGGCTCAAACATTATAGGCAGCTCGTGTAGTTCATTAAATCCGAAATATCTTCCAATTAGACTCAAAATCAGCTTTCTTCCTTCAAATCCTTCCAAGTTTAGAACTTCCTTGTATGAAACTTTAGGACTTTCCAACTATACAGCCTTCTTCCTCCTTGTTTTAAGGATCTTTCTCAGAATCACCCCTCAGTATACATGGGAACCACCGCCTTCAGTCATACATGGAAACATCCTTCAGATCTGAATCGCCTGGACATATTCTTCACCAGATCTTGTTAGACCCTTCTGGACAAGAATCATCATCTTGAAATCACCATCCTTGAATCATCATCCTTGCCGCCAGCATGAAGTTAAATCCATGACCATCCTTCGAATCTTGTCGGACCTTCTTCTAAGAACTTCATCATGATGAGATATCTCTTCCTCCTGAGATTATGATCTTGATCAGCACCCCTCCTTCTAGCGCCAATTTGTTAACGGAGGAATTTGGTATTAACAAAGTTTGAGGTTCATCGCCGGAATCAAGGTCTATGATGGTGGTTCTTTGCCGGAAAGTCGCCGGAGTATGGTGGTTGTGATGATTTGGGGGCTGAGATTGTTAGGTTTTTTGTGGTGGTGGCGCGCTGAGCTCTTCGCTTTCAACCCCTTACAATATGCCTACGCACCCTGTATTTATAGGGGATCAAGCCCTACGTAGTTCTTGGGGAGCAAGTAACATATATGGGCTGGTTTCTGATTTCCGAGGTCCACTAGGATACTTGATCCGTCTTCTGAAATTGGTCTTCGACTCGCTTTAGGAATGTTCAACGATGAGGCCTAGTCACAAAGGCCCAAGACTCAACTACAGTATAGGGACTTCACGGATACGACATCGACCCGACTTAGGAGTCGACACTAACCGCTACCAGTTGTCTCCCTGACCAAAGTAGTTGCAGGTATAGCCATGACTTACCCCAAATGTCAGACGCATCTTTGTCCCCCGAATGAGAAGCACCCACCAGATTGCAGGACAAGTGATCCCAAACGTTTGGGTGCAAAGTGCCGGATTAGTCCAAAGTTCCCTCAATGAGGACGCGCCCATTGAGTATAGGAACAGAGCTCCCAAAGCACACACCAAAATTCACCCCACATCCCCAATGAGGACGCACCCATTGAATACATGAGGAGACTTTCAGTACACAGGCATACCCCTGGAGGCCTTCAACCACGGACATCCCCCTCCTAGGACCCATCCTAGGAGGGAATTCTTCAATCATCAGGCAAACACCTGCAGGCCTTCAATAACGGACATCCCTCCCTTAGGGCGCATCCTAAGGGAGATGAAAGGCATATGCTATAGCCTATTTGTAATTCGAGGATTCTACTCAACTTAAACTAGAATGTAATAAGTAGATATTAGATTAATTATCACAGTCATAGGAATCTCAGAAGATCATATCTGTCAGAAGAATACAGATTAAAGTCACTCTACAGATTTGAAGATATACTACATTGAAAGAAGTTCAATTATTTGTTCAAGCCTCAGTGAAGTCTTCAAAGATGTGGATTTATTAAAGTGACAGAGGTTTCAGATTTGTGATAGCAAATGTACAGGTTACAAAGATTGATCAACAGTCAAAAGCAGACAATGGACCACAGCTTAAAGTCAAGATGAAGAACAGACATTGAAGTTAGTCATTTATGAACCAGACAGTGCATCAAATGACAACCTCAGACAATGGATTTTATTCATCAAGTTCAAGTGGTTCTAGAAGTGGTTTTGCTATCTATTAAGAATTTAAATTCTCTCTTAAATTAGTTATTAATTTATTTATTAAATTAATTCTTCAAGAATTAATTTAACATATAAATTAAATAATTAATTTATTGAATAAATTAATTCATCAGAATTAATTTATGAAATAAATTAATTAAGTAATTAATTTATTGAATAAATTAATTCATCAGAATTAATTTATGAAATAAATTAATTAAGTAATTAATTTATTGAATAAATTAATTCATCAGAATTAATTTATGAAATAAATTAATTAAGTAATTAATTTATTGAATAAATTAATTCATCAGAATTAATTTATGAAATAAATTAATTATTAGAATTAATTTAAAGAAGAATTAGGATTTAATTTAGAATTCTTAATTAAAATGAACTGGAATGACTACCCCGGATAGTCATACCGGTAGTCATACCGGTAGTCATACCGGTAGTCATTCTAGCTTATTTTAGTTAATTCTAAGTTAATTCTCTTATATTCCCATAGTCATACAAGGCCATTTGATAGTCATCCCAGGCTTAAAAATAGTCTTTTTTAGACTATTTTCGTAGTCATTCCAGAAGAAAGAACGTGCAGATTGTCAAGTGGATTAGCTTTATCAAAAGAAAAGAAATCAAGACAGAACAGCACACAAAAACATAATATCCTGAAGAACTTTCTGTGAAGAACAAAAAGCAACTGCCGGATCATTTCTTTTACAGTGAATTAATTCTAGAATTATTCTGTTAAATCCAAACCAATAGAATTCATTCACTTGTACTGCTTTGACTATCTAGCGGATTTTTATCCCTAGAACGTATCTCAAATTATCAAATATTGTTATATCTTTTTATTACAAAAATAGATAAATTCATGTCGAATTTATTCTAGATTTGTTTTAATTAGTTTGAGATCCAATCTTGTAATCAGTATCATATTTGTAACACCCTTCAAGTTTAATATAGTTTTATTTAACTTGAATTCTGTTTCATTTATTTCCGCCATAATTTGTTCTTAAATTGTTTGATTCTAAACAGAACAAATTCGATAAAACGGTATAGTTTGTATTCAACCCCCCTTCTACAAACTTATCAGGACCTAACAATTGGCATCAGAGCCTTTTGATTGATATACAAATCAAAGATCCAATTGTTTTGAGATTTTTTCAACTCTGAAATTTTTATTATTCTAAAAATCTCAAAAGATGTCTACTACACAGAAAGTGGGTACAGTGAAAATCCCAATGTTCAGCAAGGAGCATTATCCAATGTGGAAGAAGAAAATGCTCCTATTTCTTAAGGTTGCAAATCCTAAATACATTGATGTGATGAAGAATGGACCAAAACTTCCTATGATTATTGAGGAAGAATTAAAAGAGGGTAACATTGTTACTAGGGCTGCTAGGATGTACCCTAAAGATCCCAAGGATTTCACTCCTGGTGAAAAAGAGGATGTTACCTTGGATTCCTGTCTACAGCTGATCCTTATTGATTGTCTTGATCCTATCATGCATAATCATGTCCTAAACTGTGATACTGCCAAACACATTTGGGAAACCATAGAGATAATCAATGAGGGGACAGAGGAAGTTAGAGAGAATATGCTGGAAATTCTCACTTCACAATATGAGCATTTCAGATCAAACCCTGGTGAGGGTATCTCTCAGGTTTTTGAGAGATACAACAAATTAATCAATGATCTGAATATCAATGGGAAGCACTACACCAACAAGGAGATTAACAAGAAGTTCCTTCTTACACTTCCACCTCATTTGGAGCACAAAATATCTGCAATTAGAGAAGCAAGAGATATGAATGAGATTGCTTTGGAGAGATTGTATGGTGTTCTGAAGACCTATGAGCTGGAGCAGATTCAACAGAGGGAGCTGTATGGAACTGGGAAGATTGTTGGTACCTCTACTGAATTGACTGCTGAAGTCCCACAGAAACTGGAAGTGAAAGCTGTTCAACCTTCCAGTTCTAACATGAATGTTATTGATGCTGAATATGGATTAACATCCATTGATCAATCTGGTGGTGACTTCTATTCTTTAGAAGAACTTGATCAGCTGGAAGATGGTGATTTGGCCTTGATAGTCAGGAAGTTTGGGAAGTTTAGATTCAAGAGGAATCCCAATCTTAAGTTCAGGCCCAGGTTTCAGAGAGATGATTCCTCATCTTCAAGTGGCACAAGGGGTGGCTACAAAACTGGAACTGTGGAGAGAAGCTCAATCAGATGCTACAATTGCAATGAGTTGGGTCACTTTGCTACTGAATGTAAAAAACCAAGGCAAGTGACAAGGAACTCATTTGATTCTAGCAAGAAGAATAAGATTGAGAAGGCTTATGTTGCTGAAGGGAAGAGCTGGGATGATACAGACAGTGAAGATGAAGAAGTTGGAAATCTTGCACTTGTGGCAAAAGGAGGCAAACTCTTTGATTCCATGTTATCTTCACCAGACATGTCTGAGGTAAAACTTACTGACGCTGAAATGATTTATCATCTTGGTGGCACCATAAGTTGTGCACGCACTGAAAATGATAGAATAAATCTTTTAAACACAAATCTTGAAAAGGAATTAAAAGATTTGAAACTTGTGCATGTTAATCAGGATGAACTTACTGAGAAAATTGCTTTTCTGGAGAATAGGGTTAAATGTTATATTCAACTGGAAACCATTCTCAAAGAGCAGATTAGTGAGCTCAAAACCAAAGCTAATGCCTATTACAACTCTTGTAAAACGGCTAAAGAAATTTTCAATAAACAAGCTATTGGTAATCATGTCAGTATAGGTTATGATTATAATGAGGCTATAGGATTGCTTGGTATTAATACACCTTGTAGAGTCAGAGAAGAAGGAAAGGTTGTTCCTTATATTCTTAAGGGTATTAAAACACCCTTCTGTAAGGAGTCTGAGGCAGAGCCTCTGAATGAATCTTCTATCATTATTGCTGAGGAGATTCATGAAGAAGATGTTGCCTTAGAAGCTGAGCAATCCAAAAAGTGTGTATCTGATATTCCAGTCAAAGTTGCTACAACTGTAAAGACTAAATCAGATATCCATAAGTTGGATCAAAACAACTGTAGAACTAACATGCCTGCTATTAATTCTTCTCATAAAGCATGTGGTGTGAGTAATTGCATGTCTTGTGCTTTTAATGTTATGTATGCTTTCTTTAATAAAAAGCATGTATCTAGTGATAAGACTGCTCCACGTCAACATGTTAATAATAAGAAGCATGTTAAAGCTAAGACTGCTAATCCTCCTAATATTAAATTGGATTCATTTATCCCTAAGCCTACTCAGAAATGTGTTAAGGCTGGCTATAAATGGAAACGCTCTTATGTGAAAAAGGTTGAAGTAGTTTTAGTTAGAAATGTTGTTTTGCCTGACAAAGGCCAGTTCTTTAAGTATGCCGGACCCAATCAATTTTGGGCTCCGAAGAAGGTCTAATCAATCTGGTAGTGCAGGGAGTTAAACAGGTAAACCGTGTTATGTGGATTCTTGATAGTGGTTGTTCAAGGCATATGACCGGAGATAGAGCCCTGCTATCAGATGTGGTTGAGAAAGCTGGCCCAGTGCTTACCTTTGGAGATAACAGCAAGGGTATAACTGAGGATATGGCCTGTTTGAAATCAAGAAATGTTATCAATCAATAAGAACATCAATGTTACAATTGATGACACTAAACTCCCTAATATCCAAACAGAAAATCCATCTGAGAAACTGAAGTTTGATGAAATGTTAGATTCAGAATCAGATGATGAGAATCCACCTGAGTTTGTTGTTGGTGATAACAATGACAATGATGATAATGGGATGGTGATGGTGGTGGAAACATTGTTAACAATGGAGATACCACTAACACTGGAGAAGAATCACCAAGACAATCTGCCAACAACTCAGGGGGAGGAGATGAAGGATCAACTAGTCATTCACAACACCATAATGTAGAACAAGGCGAATCATCAAGATCAAATCTTTTGAGCTGATTATTGGTGATCCAGGTGTTGGAGTCAGAACTAGAAGTGCTACTCAAAATGAATGTCATTATTCAAGGTTTCTTTCTGAAATGAAATCAAAGAAAATTGAGGAAGCACAGACTGACCTGATTGGGTGATTGCTATGCAAGATGACCTCAATCAATTTGAAAATCAGCAAGTCTGGAAGCTGGTACCTAGACCAAAGAACAAGAAAGTAGTTGGTACTCGGTGGGTATTCAGAAATAAATTAGATGAAGATGGCATAATCACAAGAGACCAAGTACATTGACATCAGGTATCATTTTATCCGAGAGCATGTCATGAATGGTACTGTGGAGTTACACTTTGTACCCACAGAAGAACAGACTGCAGATATATTCACTAAATCTGTTGATGAATCCACATTTATCAAGTTAGTTGGTAAATTGGGTATGTTAAACAGTCTTAGTGATTAACAATATCTCTGTCATGTTTGTTCTTTCAAAAAGTCATTTTCTCTTGTCATTTTACTGATATTTACTGCCTATTCTCATTTAATATTACATGCTTGTAAATTTAAATAGCTCTGAATAATTTATTTTCTTTAAAAATATTTTTCTCATATTTTTTAAGTGGAGAAATGTATTTTTATTGAAAATATATTTATTTAGAATTATTTAGGTGTTTTTCAGATTGTAAATATAGTTGTTTAAATAGTTCTGCAAGTTTATATATTTTTATTGCATTTCTATAATATTCTGCAATTTTCTTATGTTTGTGCATAATTTTTCTGTAAATTTAATGCATTTTCTGTAAAAATATTGTTGCTTAATTTTTATTCTGCAAATTTATGATTGAACTGTGAATATTAGGTTGCAATGTTACTTTATTTGCATTTTCTTTTCTGAACAGTTTTGTTTTTCTGCTAGTAAATATTTTCTGTTATTTTGTTTGCTAACAGGTTTTTTTGTTTGTTTTTGGTTTATATTAATTCGACTGGTCTTCTATGACTTTATGCTTTTGTACTAGCATGACTATCGGAATGACTATCTTACATAGTCATTCCAGTAGTCATTGTAGTTTAGTTTAGTTTTAATCCTTTTTTATTAATTTTTTCTGCCGTTTATTTCAGTACTTTGATTTTTGTACTGGAATGACTATCGGTATGACTATCCCATAGTCATCCCGATAGTCATTCTAATAGTAGTTTATTTATTTTTTTTTATGCTGTAAACTGCTTAGCTTTTGTTTGAGTAAGTTAAAATGAATTATTTTCTCTAAAAATATTTTTCTCAAATTTTACCAGTTAAAATTGTAGAGAAATCTATTTTTATTGAAAATCTTTTATTTTAAAATATTCGTAGTCTCATGTAAATAGTTTCCTGTAAAAAAATTTTTTTTATTATTATTATTATCTTTTATTTTCTATTTGTCTTAGTTATTTTTGTAAATATATTGTATATTTATTATTGTTGATCTAGCTCTTGCTTAGCTGGAACTTCAGTGCCAAATCCAATTCAGGTATTACTTTCTATCTTTCAATCCACTTCTTCTACTGTTGCTGAACCCAAGTGGTTGTTAGGGCTGACCAAGGGATTGTAGATCCACAATCTCTATCCCAGGTCTTCGAGCCAAACAATGAGTCTACAACTTAATTACTTGACCTCTCAGCCTGAACAGAAATCAATGTTAAATAAAGAAGTATTTTGATTGAAACAGTGAGTGATCCCACAGCTCTGCCTCCTCTAAAGAAATTCAACATATACTGAGGCATCTGTCAGCCCATCTGTATCCTCTCAATAGGATATGGACTTTGAAATGGCCAATGAACTGTTTCTAGAGACATTCTCTCAACAGGATGAATCTATTGAACTTTGCCATAGGGCCATGGCACGTTGTACTGAGTCAAGCACACTCTCATTACTCACAATGGGAGAAAACAATTTCATTAGATGAAACTCAGGACACAGTGAAAGCAGAGCACCTGCAACTGGTTACAGTGCCTACCATTGTTACGGTAGAAGTGCCTTCATAGGCATCTGAGGGAAAATTTGATTCTTTGCCAAATCAAATAGAATCATTTTCTCCCCTCCCAGAGTGAACACCTCTGGCTCCCTAAGGGATTTTCCACTCGCAGATTTATCTGGAGAAAGTGGAAGGCAACTTGGTCAGTCTATCACTGAAGCAATTCAGATTTCAAATCCAAGTGATTTGATAGACATGATTGAGGATCGGGAGTTGCGAACTCCCATTGCACCACCACTGACCTCTCTTGAAGAGGCTAGGGTGAGTTTCAATGCAGGTACTGATCAAAAAGGAGCAAACAGACAGCTAATGTTGAGTGATAAGAGTCAAACACTGAGTGAAACACATGCACGTGAGATGAGTGATACACTTACAGGAGAAATTCAAGTGAGTGCACACACAGACACATACACTGCAATGTAGTTAGCTCACATAGCTGATCTACAGGAACATATATTCAAAACCCAGGCTGATAAAGAAATTTTGCAAGCACAAGTGGTTGAACGGTCTTCTTCTTCCACCTCTGTCAACAATCAGCTGGGACTACTCAATGAAATCTTGAAGACAAAGTTACTACCCAAGATCAACTCCATCAACTATCTCAACTCCTACTGGCTTCAGATACTCATAAAGTGAAATCTGTAGAGAATTCCTCAACTAAGGGGGAGAAGTTTCTCAGGGGGAGAAGTTCCTAGACAAGTTTCTACAGAAGTTTGGGGAGAAGTTTCTGTTTCTAAGGGGAAGAAGTTTCTAGAGACTTGTGAAGCTAGTAAAAGGGGAGCTGAAAAAGATATAAAAGGAAAAGGAGGAGTTTCAGGGG
Source organism: Heracleum sosnowskyi (assembly GCA_030848705.1). Lineage (NCBI taxonomy): Eukaryota > Viridiplantae > Streptophyta > Magnoliopsida > Apiales > Apiaceae > Heracleum > Heracleum sosnowskyi. The sequence continues at coordinate 30,563,912 of CM061237.1, forward strand.
AGTAAAGGTAATTAGCTCTGTTTTGTAAATGTTATATGTATAGAGCTTAGGTAAATTAAGACAGGTTAAATGTTATCATATGTTCAGTCTAGAGGAACACCTGTCTTGCATTTATCTTTACTGGTGAAATCTGGAAATGTCATATTTGATCCAGAACTTTCTAATATTTACTTAGGCTTAAGAGTCTTATCTTTTTCTTGGTTTTAGTTGAGTGATCCTCTAGGTATTTGGTTGTTATTCTCTAACAAACAAATAGGGGGAGATTGAAAGGCATATGCTATAGCCTATTTGTAATTCGAGGATTCTACTCAACTTAAACTAGAATGTAATAAGTAGATATTAGATTAATTATCACAGTCATAGGAATCTCAGAAGATCATATCTGTCAGAAGAATACAGATTAAAGTCACTCTACAGATTTGAAGATATACTACATTGAAAGAAGTTCAATTATTTGTTCAAGCCTCAGTGAAGTCTTCAAAGATGTGGATTTATTAAAGTGACAGAGGTTTCAGATTTGTGATAGCAAATGTACAGGTTACAAAGATTGATCAACAGTCAAAAGCAGACAATGGACCACAGCTTAAAGTCAAGATGAAGAACAGACATTGAAGTTAGTCATTTATGAACCAGACAGTGCATCAAATGACAACCTCAGACAATGGATTTTATTCATCAAGTTCAAGTGGTTCTAGAAGTGGTTTTGCTATCTATTAAGAATTTAAATTCTCTCTTAAATTAGTTATTAATTTATTTATTAAATTAATTCTTCAAGAATTAATTTAACATATAAATTAAATAATTAATTTATTGAATAAATTAATTCATCAGAATTAATTTATGAAATAAATTAATTAAGTAATTAATTTATTGAATAAATTAATTCATCGGAATTAATTTATGAAATAAATTAATTAAGTAATTAATTTATTGAATAAATTAATTCATCAGAATTAATTTATGAAATAAATTAATTAAGTAATTAATTTATTGAATAAATTAATTCATCAGAATTAATTTATGAAATAAATTAATTATTAGAATTAATTTAAAGAAGAATTAGGATTTAATTTAGAATTCTTAATTAAAATGAACTGGAATGACTACCCCGGATAGTCATACCGGTAGTCATACCGGTAGTCATACCGGTAGTCATTCTAGCTTATTTTAGTTAATTCTAAGTTAATTCTCTTATATTCCCATAGTCATACAAGGCCATTTGATAGTCATCCCAGGCTTAAAAATAGTCTTTTTTAGACTATTTTCGTAGTCATTCCAGAAGAAAGAACGTGCAGATTGTCAAGTGGATTAGCTTTATCAAAAGAAAAGAAATCAAGACAGAACAGCACACAAAAACATAATATCCTGAAGAACTTTCTGTGAAGAACAAAAAGCAACTGCCGGATCATTTCTTTTACAGTGAATTAATTCTAGAATTATTCTGTTAAATCCAAACCAATAGAATTCATTCACTTGTACTGCTTTGACTATCTAGCGGATTTTTATCCCTAGAACGTATCTCAAATTATCAAATATTGTTATATCTTTTTATTACAAAAATAGATAAATTCATGTCGAATTTATTCTAGATTTGTTTTAATTAGTTTGAGATCCAATCTTGTAATCAGTATCATATTTGTAACACCCTTCAAGTTTAATATAGTTTTATTTAACTTGAATTCTGTTTCATTTATTTCCGCCATAATTTGTTCTTAAATTGTTTGATTCTAAACAGAACAAATTCGATAAAACGGTATAGTTTGTATTCAACCCCCCTTCTACAAACTTATCAGGACCTAACAGGGGAAGTCTTCAATACAATGTCAATTCCATATCAACGTAGCTATTCTTCAATATTAGGCTCGTAATTCGAGTCGGGTGGCTCGCGAGCCCGACCCGACTCAGCTCGTTTAGTAAGGCTCGGCTCGACTCGAACTCATTAACGAGCCGAGCTCGAACATAAGACCGGGCACGTTTAACTAAACGAGCCGGCTCGACTCGATTCGTGAAATTAAACGAGCCGAATTCGGGCAGAAGATTAGGCTCGTTTAAGTGTAATTTTATACGAGTCGGCTCGCCCGACTCGTTTAAATAGGCTCGTTTAGCTAAACGAGTCGGCTCGTTTCGGCTCGACTCGTGAAATTAAACGAGCCGAGTTCGGACAGAAGATTAGGCTCGTTTAATTAAATGAGCCGGCTCGGCTCGTGAAAAAAGCACGGCTCGAATTAATACCCGGCTCGAACTCGCCCGGCTCGACTCGAATTACAACCCTATTCAATATCAAGTCATCACTTCGTAGCATGAGGGCGCGCCCTCTAGGGGTGGACGGCCAGTGGGCGCGCTCTTTCCCCTATTAAGGGCAAGCTATAAGCTTCCTTGTGTCAGTGCAATCCCTAATTGCATCTTGGATATCTTCAATTTATTATTACTTGACTCGAATCTACCATAAAAATCCGATACCGAATTTTGGCTATAACACATCTCATATCTCAAAATAGTGGGATTCTCACATGAGCGAGACTTTGTTCGGTTCTATTTAGTTGGGAACACAATTTTTTTGGGAACAGTTCTCTTATTAATTTGGGAGGAGCACTATACAACCTACTGTGTATTTACAGTTATCAAATAATACAACCGCATGTGTTTTTCTGATTTGACTCGATTCTAGCAATAAAAAAATACAAAAATACAGTGACGATTTATTCATCAAAATAAGGTTAGAAATAGAATTATTTTTCCCCTTAGCTAAAATAACATTTCAGCAATTTATAAAGGAATAGAATTTTTAATGCATGTATGGGACTAAAAATAGAAAATTTGAAATGACACAATTTGTTTATACTTTGTACGAATAAATTAGGTTAAAATTGATTTAATACTTTATTTTGAAATTGGGGGGTTTTTAATATAAAAATTTGCATTATTACATGTTTTTTGTAATACCTCTCTGTCCCTATTTAGTTGTTGTTTGACTAACATTTACGCATTCTCAATTTATAACTTGCAAAATCATAAAAATGTATATTAAAGTAGATTAAATATACTTTTCAATGATATTATTTTTATTATACTTTTTATTCATATAATATATGTAATATTTGGTCAAACTTTGGTCAATTTAATCATTCAAAAGTCAAACATGACAACTAATTAGGGACGGACGTAGAAAATAATTAGAATTAAATTGATATTATAAAATATAAATATTAAATTGATATCGTAACTAATATGATATTTTGTAATTATTTTTTATGCTAGTTCTATTTTGTGAATTTTTGTTTACCTAAACATTAGTATGTCGTATTTTCAAAAAAAAAAACATTAGTATGTCGTTCGGCTAAAAAAATAAATTATTATGTCGACTGGATTTGGTGGAAGAAGAAGTGATCCGGTAGTGGCGCGGCTGGAGTTCTGATTGTTTTGCTTTCGGAAAATATGAGAAGCCCGCTAGCCCTCCTACTTTACTTTGCCATATAACGCCATAACGGTGATTGCTCAACCTTGATTTTGTTGGGCCTGATGAATCAGTTTTGCAACTAATTACAGGTCCTCCACATATTTAATTTTTGTTGGGTACTCCCATTTTACTCCTGTGATGCATAGATTGTTTTTAATAATTGATATTTTATTATTTATGTTTTAATAATTTAGTAATTACATTTGTTAAAAAATGTAAGTATGTATCTTAAAATGGATAAACTTTTTTAAATAATTAATAACATTAAAATAGGTTTTAAAATAAATAAGTAAGGGTTTGGCGTGATATTTTTGGAAAAATAGGGGTTTTAGTAAAGAAACATAGAAAATTAACATGTTTTCCTTGAAAATGGTAATTACCCGTGATATTTTTGAAAAAAGAGGATTTTGTTAGAAGAAAATAGAAAACGTAATGTGTTTTAGCTTAAAAAGATAATTGATATAAATAGGTGATGTTATTATTTAATAATATTTTTTATAGATAAATAAGGATAATTAAGTAAAATTACGAAGTACCAAAAATTAGGTATCGTACCAACCAAACTTTTAATATTTCATTTTTAATAATATAGTACCGGCTTAAAACCGGTGCGATGCACAAATTATTTTTAATTGTTGTTATTTTATTATTTATGTTTTAATATTTTATTAATTGCATTTGTTAAAAAAAATAAGTAAGCATGTTAAAATAGATAAACTATTTAAAATAATTAAAAGCATTAAAATAGGTTTTAAAATAAATAAATAAGGGTTTTGTCGTGACATTTTTGAAAAAGGAGGGATTTTAGTAAGAAAAATTAGAAAATGTAACATGTTTTAATTGAAAAAACTAATTGGTGGTAATATTTTTAGAAAATGAGGAGGTTTTTTAGAAAAAAAAAAGTAAATTATATAAATAAGGCAAGTACCATACTATTTTTAATAGTTGTTATTTTATTACTAGCTTATAGCCCGTGCGATGCACGGTTACTTAAATTTTATTTATAATTATTCTGTTTATAATTATATTTTTATTACGATGCAACACACGATTGTTTTTTAATATTTATAATTATATTTATTTATGAATATTTTAATATTTAAAAGTTATTAGTTTACATGATTAAATTAGTGTTAAAAAGGATTTAGCCAAAAAAAAATTATATTTAAAAATTTGATATTTATTATATTTTACACGCTCAATTTAATATTTGTTTATATTGAGTTATATTTAGATTTAATATTTAAAACTCCAAATATACTAATATATGTTAAATGTTCGAATCAAAAACATAAACAATGTAATTCTTGAACTCCATAAATGTTTATAATAATAACGAGTAAAATAGACAATTTAAAAGTATTATCAAAGATTAAGGGTTCAAAACTCATTAACAACATATTTAAATTTGATATTTAAAACTCCAAATACTAATATAGGTTAAAGGCTCGAAAATATTAAAAATCTAATATTTTGGACTCCAAAATTATTAACTTGATACACTTTTTAATATTAGATCTAACAATTCTCATCGATCTATTTAAGATCTAACTGTAATAATTAATTTGGTCGTATAGTGGTCGTACACGGACCAGGTCGATTTTAATTTTTTCTTAAATTGATTTTAATATTTTATTGAAATAAACATAGAATTTATAAATTTAAAAGAATTAGGAAAAAAATTAAATTGGTGCTACAATAATAAAAAAAAAAATTATTAAAATTTAAATAATCACTTTACTGTTTGGGCTCTATCTTGAGTTTTAGACAACATATTTTAACAATTTTACAGCTCACACGAAACTAACAAAATTATCTTTAATTTAATGATGGTTTAATAATTATTATCTAACTGGAACTATCCATAAACTAAAGAGAAAAGATAATTACGATTTTTTACATAAAGATTTCTATTCAATATAGAAAACTTATTTATAATTGGTTTAAATTAAAAAAAATTATTAAAATTTAGATAATTACTTTACTGTTTGGGCTCTATCTTGAGTTTTAGACAACAGATTTTAACAATTTTACAATTTTACAGTCCACGCGAAGCTAACAAAATTATCTTTAATTTAATGATGGTTTAATAATTATTATCTAACTGGAACTATCCATAAACTAAAGAGAAAAGATAATTACGATTTTTTACATAAAGATTTCTATTCAATATAGAAAACATATTTATAATTGGTTTAAATTATCAAAATACACCTTTTAGTATTTAAATACTATCATATTATTAATCAAATACAATTTTTAATATTATATCTAAGGGTCCTTATCTATTTGAATATTTATAGTTTTATAATTCAACGGATCATATACTTTTGGTAGTACAGTGACCGACCAAAGTTTTGGATAAGATCTCCCTTACGCTTATTATATATAAGGAGTTAATGGGTTTTTTTCATAAATACCCAACCCTAAAAACCTTTTTGCAAAAATACTATTTTTTTTTTGAATTTTTTGCAAAAACACCAACATATTTATAAAAATACTAACTTTTTGAAAATGTTTATAAAAATACGGTATACAACTAAATGCAACCATATCTGCAACTAAAATCAACCACAAATAAAACTTACAAAAATTTAATAATTGAAATCATCTTTAGTTATATAATATATTACATAAGTAACTAATAAATAACTGTCCTGTGGGGCCGATTAAGTGAAGGTCGCATCTAAATTGCATGACGGGTTGCATAAATCATAATGTAGTTTAATAAGGCAACCAAACGCAATCATTGTCAACTAAATTCAACATCAAAATTTTAACAATCCACCAAAACCCACCAAACGCAATACCAAATTACCAAAATCAACCATTAAATAACCAAAATCTCCTAACTATTAACTGCAAACTAACCTCCAAGTGTAGTTCCATTAATTTCTTCATCGTCAGAAACGTATATACGAATACACACATGTATATATGTGTATATGTTCATATACAAATTTGTAATTAACACTAGTTTCAAAGTCTTATAGGAATTGAATGTCTTTTTTTTATATAAAAGTATCAATATAGATGAATCGAATAAACAAGCACCAAATCGAAAAAAGTTGTCAATCTTGATTATATTTGTGTATATACATGGGTAAAAATTAAATAAAGTTATGAACTAAAGGATGGAAGAAAAAATTACAGAAGGAAAAAAAAAGACGACTGGACATGAGAAATGGGTAAAGTGAAGATAAGAGCGTAAGAATGGTAAAAGGATAAAAAAGATAGTATAACTGCACGAATTTTATAAGTACTGTAGAATTGCAAATCAAATTAAAAAAGACAGTATATTCGGTAATACCCTTTTATTATTTATGTTTTAATATTTTAATAATTGCATTTGTTAAAAAAATTAAGTAAACATGTGAAAATAGGTAAACTTTTTTGAATAATTAAAAACATTAAAATAGGTTTTAAAATAAATAATAAAGAGTTTGCCCATGATAGTTTTTGGAAAAAGAAGGATTTTGGTAAGAAAAAATATATAAGGTAACATGTTTTAGTTGAAAAAAATAATTGTCCGTGATATTTTTGAAAAAGGAGGAGATTTTTTTAGAAAAAATAAAAAAAGTAAAATAATATAAATATGGCAAGTACCGTACCGTATCAAAAAATAGGTACCAAGACTTTTAATGTTTCGTCTTTAATAATACTAGCTTGAAACTCGTGCGATGCACGGATTGTTAATTGTTATTTTATTATTATTTTTTTAATATTTTATTAATTGTAATTGTGCAAAAAATAAGTAGACATGTTAAAATAGCTAAACACTTTTAATTAATTAAAAACATTAAAACAGATTTTAAAATAAATAAGTATGGGGTTGCCCGTTATATTTTTGAAAATGAGGGGTTTTAGTTAGAAAAAATGTAACATATATTTAGTTTAGAAAGTTAAATGCCCGTGATATTTTTGGAAAATGAGGTTTTAAAATTTAATAATTAAAAGTATTTAAATACGTTTTAAAATAAATAAGTAAATGGTTTCTTGTGATATTTTTGGAAAAAGAATGGATTTTAGTGAGAAAAATAGAAAAAGTAAATTGTAAAAGGCAATTTCCCGTGATATATTTAGAAAAGAAGGAACTTTTTAGAAAAAATATATAATGTATTTTAGCTGAAAAGGTAATTGGTTATAAATAGGTATTTGATTATTTATATTTTAATATTTGTAGTAATTGCATTTTTTAAGAAAAATAGGTAGACATGTTAAAATAGGTAAACTTTTAAAAAATAATTATAATATTAAAATAGTTTTAAAAATAAATAACTAAACGTCCGTGATATTTTTGGAAAAGTAGGGGTTTTAGTAAGAAAAAATAGAAAAACTAACATGTTTAATTAAAAAAAGGTAATTGCCCGTGATATATTTGAAAAAGTAGGGGAATTTGTTAGAAAAAATAGAAAAAATAATGTATTTTAGGTGAAAAAGATAATTGGTTATAAATATGTAATATTATTATTTAATAATATATTTCTATAAATAAGTAAGGTTAATTAAGTAAAAACACAAAGTACAGTTAATTAAGGGCAATTAAGTAAAATTACAACATACCATACCGACCAACCAAAATTAAGGGCAATTAAGTAAAATCACAACGTACCATACCGACCAACCAAACTTTTAATGTTTCGTCTATTATATTGTTTTAATATTTTATTAATTGTAATTTTGCAAAAAATAAGTAGACATGTTAAAATAGCTAAACACTTTTAATTAATTAAAAACATTAAAACAGATTTTAAAATAAATAAGTATGGGGTCACCTGTTATATATTTGAAAATGAAGGGTTTTAGTTAGAAAAAATGTAACATATATTTAGTTTAGAAAGGTAAATGACCATGATATTTTTGGAAAATGAGGTTTTAAAATTTAATAATTAAAAGTATTTAAATACGTTTTAAAATAAATAAGTAAATGGTTTCCTGTGATATTTTTGGAAAAAGAATGGATTTTAATGAGAAAAATAGAAAAAGTAAATTGTAAAAGGCAATTTCCCGTGATATATTTAGTAAAGAAGAAACTTTTTAGAAAAAATATATAATATATTTTAGCTGAAAAGGTAATTGGTTATAAATATGTATTTGATTATTTATATTTTCATATTTGTAGTAGTTGCATTTGTTAAGAAAAATAGGTAGACATGTTAAAATAGGTAAACTTTTAAAAAATAATTATAATAATAAAATAGTTTTAAAAATAAATAACTAAACGTCCGTGATATTTTTGGAAAAAGAGGGGTTTTAGTAAGAAAAAATAGAAAAACTAACATGTTTTAGTTAAAAAAAGGTAATTGCCCGTGATATATTTGAAAAAGTAGGGGAATTTGTTAGAAAAAATAGAAAAAATAATGTATTTTAGGTGAAAAAGATAATTGGTTATAAATATGTAATATTATTATTTAATAATGTATTTCTATAAATAAGTAAGGTTAAAGAAGGAACTTTTTAGAAAAAATATATAATATATTTTAGCTGAAAAGGTAATTGGTTATAAATATGTATTTGATTATTTATATTTTAATATTTGTAGTAATTGCATTTGTTAAGAAAAATAGGTAGACATGTTAAAATAGGTAAACTTTTAAAAAATAATTATAATATTAAAATAGTTTTAAAAATAAATAACTAAACGTCCGTGATATTTTTGGGGATTTTAGTAAGAAAAAATAGAAAAACTAACATGTTTTAGTTAAAAAAAGGTAATTGCCCGTGATATATTTGAAAAAGTAGGGGAATTTGTTAGAAAAATAGAAAAAATAATGTATTTTAGGTGAAAAAGATAATTGGTTATAAATATATAATATTATTATTTAATAATATATTTCTATAAATAAGTAAGGTTAATTAAGTAAAAACACAAAGTACAGTTAATTAAGGGCAATTAAGTAAAATCACAACGTACCATACCGACCAACCAAAATTAAGGGCAATTAAGTAAAATCACAACGTACCATACCGACCAACCAAACTTTTAATGTTTCGTCTATTATATAATAGTATTGACTAGTTTAAAACCCGTGCGATGCACGAATTATTTAGTTATTATTTAGTTATTATTTATGTTTTAATATTTTATTAATTATATTCGTTAAAAAAATAAGTACACATGTTGAAATAGATAAATTTTTTAAATAATTAAAATAAATTTTAAAATAAATAGGTAAGGTTTTCCGTGATATTTTTGGAAAAAGAAGGATTTTAGTAAGAAAAATATATAATCAATATACTTATATAAAGGAGAAGACGGGGGCATTGAGGTGGCGGCTCTCAAATCGCTTCGTTGTATTTTTCTAATTTTCTCAAAATTTTGAATTTTTAATATTAACAATTATAACTTCCTTTATTATTTTCGATTTTGTAGGAAGAAATTGAAAAATTACAACTTCCTTTATTATTTTCGATTTTGTAGGAATGGATTTGTAGGATCTTTCGATTTTGTAAGAAGAGATTTGTAGGATCTTATGTTAATAATTATAATTTTCTTTTATTACTTGATAGAACTTTCTTTTATTATTTTCAAACTTGTAAGAATGGAGGAATTGGAAAATTACAACTTCTTTATTAATTTCGATGCTGTACTCAAATTTGTAAGATCTAATGTTGATTTCTTTATTACTTTCGAACTTTTAGGATCTAATGCATTAGTATTTAGAAGTTTCTTTAATTATTTTCAATCTTGATAGAACTTTTTTTATTATTTTCAAATTTGTAAGAATGGAGGAATTGGAAAATTATAACATCCTTAATATTTTCGAATTTGTAGGATCGTATGTTATTTAGAATTTTCTTTTATTATTTTCAATCTTGATATAACTTTCTTTTATTATTTTCAAATTTGTAAGAATGGAGGAATTGAAAAATTAAAACTTTCTTATTATTTTCGAATTTGTAGGATCTTATGTTAATAATTACAACTTTTTGCATTATTAATATTTTCAATCTTGATAGAACTTTCTTTTATTATTTTCATATTTGTAATAATGGAGGAATTGGAAAATTACAATTTCCTTATTATTTTCGAATTTGTAGGATATTATGTTAATAATTACAACTTTCTGCATTATTATTTAGAAATTTCTTTTATTAGTTCAATCTTGAAATCCTGATAGAATTTCCTTTTATTATTTTCAAATTTGTAAGAATGGAGGAATTGGAAAATTACAACTTCCTTATTATTCTCGAATTTGTAGGATCTTATGTTAATAATTACAACTTTCTGCATCATTATTTAGAAATTTCTTTTATTATTTTCAATCTTGATAGAACTTTCTACTTTTGAACATAATGGATTTCCATGTTATTCACCTTACAACCACCTATAAATTAAAGGTCATTCATAACAAAAAAATGTTAGGCTCAAGACATGTCTGAATACCACTATTAACAAGCCTACACTATGTGACTATGTCACACTACATGACCTAGTGATTTCTATCACTGGGATAGAGTATAGGTCTCTAAAGGTACTTGTCTTGTTCTCATGAACAATAGCTTTATCATGTATGCTCAGATTTATAATGAGCTTAGTAAAGTTTCTTGCATCTAGATTGTATATATAGGCCATTGAATAATTATCCTGGTAGAAGTTCAGAAGTGTTCATGCAGCAGGATAGAGTTGAATAAGGCTATGAAGAAATAAGTTGCAGGAATTTGTCTAAGGCATTATATAGCAAAGTCAAAAGAAAGCTATGTCGTGAAGTCACTAATATCCATGTCGTGAAGTACTATATCGCATAGTCCATTTTGTACTATGTCGAGAAGTCCTCAAGACACATGTCGTGAAGTGTTGAAGTCAGCAAAGTCAAAAGAGCCTAGATCGTGAAGTCCTCAGAAGCCCTATGTCGCATAGTCATCAAATGACCTATGTCGCATAGTCATCAAATGACCTATGTCGCATAGTCATCAAATGACCTATGTCGCAAAGTCTTCAAAGGCTATATCGCGTAGTCCTCACAAGGGAGATCGCGAAGTCAGGGATAAAGTGGAGTTCACGATATCAACACTTAGCCGTTTATAACAAGACAAATCAAGGTACAGAACCAAGAATCAAAGGAGACAAATACTGAAGCATTTGTTCTGGCAAGGTGGTCCAAAGAACAGATGGCAAATCTACAGCTAAACTTGGAGAGAAAGATAAGAGACAAGCAGCTACAGAAACGGGAAAGACTCCGAAAAGCAGGTGGTCCTTCCTGACACAGTGAACTTCTTATGGCAGGACAAGTTGGACTTTCAGAAGGGGTAGCTGTGTAATATTGTGTGTGCCTAGTTTGTATAGGTGAATATATATATCGTGCACACACAACTGTAAGCTGTAAGAGAGATACACATAGTTATTTGCTAAGCTCTTTTCTCTGTAAGCAAGCAAGTTCAAACTGTTCTTGTTTAGAAGCCAGAAATTCGATTGTGAATTTCCTGGAAAGCTGTAGTATTTAATTTGCTTATACAAAGTAGATTAAAGTGATTGTGTGTGTTATTTACTTTCTGCATATTACATATCATAATCACATACAGTTGTTTACTTAGGTTTCAAGAATCGAAAAATATATCAAACTATCCATTCACCCCCCCTCTGTCTAGTTTCTAGTAGTATTCATTTCTAACAAGTGGTATCAGAGCGTAGGCTGTTAATGTACAAACAGGAAAAGATCAAGAATGAGTTCACAGAAACTAAGCAGTATCAAGATTCCTCCCTTTAACAAGGAGCACTACAGTTTATGGAAGAAGAAGATGTTGCTTTTCATCAAAGCTTCTAACCCCATGTATTTAGATATTCTAAAGCATGGTCCCTTCATTCCAATGATCGAGATTGGTGAAACAACCAATGGCACTGAGATTGTACCAGCAAAACATGTGCCCAAAGATCCCTTAAAATACACTGATCCTGAAAAGGAAAAAGTGGCATTGGATGGACATCTTCAACTTATCATTTGTGAATCTATGGACTTCAACATGTATGGCACTGTTGCTCATTGTACTAGTGCCAAGAAGATGTGGGATCTTATAGAAGTGCTCTGTGAAGGAACTACTGAAGTAAGAAAGAACAAGAAGCAGATTCTTGTTTCACAATATGAAGCCTTCATGGCTCAGCCAAAAGAGGGAATCACAGAAGTGTTTGAGAGATTCAACAAGCTGATAAACGAGCTCAAACTCTATGACAAACACTATGAAACAGAAGAGCTAAATATGAAGTTTCTACTAACTCTGCCAGATCACTTGGAACCAAGAATCTCTTCCCTTAAAGAAAGAGATCTGACAAAGATTGGTTTTGATGTGTTGTATGGTGTTTTAAAGACATATGAGTTAGAGCTGTTTCAAAAGAGATCTATTCAAGCAAAGCAAGGATTAGTGGCTAATACCTCCTGTGCACTTATTGCTGACAACCTAAGTCAAAGAATGGACTCTCTTAAAATCAGTCAGGTCAAGATTGAGGAACTGGAAGTTGAAGACACTGGTGATGAAACTCAGGTTGTGTATGATTTACCTGAAGAGGATGAGTTCTACAGTATAGATGAGCTGGACAAAATGGAAAACAAATCTTTTGCTTATATGGCTAGGAGGTATCCTAACATAAGGTTTAAAAGAAAGCAGCCATTTAGGTCTAAGTTCAATAATGGAAACACTGGTGGATCTAGTGGCTCAAACACCTTCAATAAAGGAAAAGGGATTGCTGGTGCTGCTAAAGGTGGATACAAGACAGGAAGTGTGGATAGGACCAAAATAAGGTGCTATAACTGCAATGAACTTGGGCATTTTGCCACTGAGTGCAAAAAGCCTAAACAAGTCAAGAAGGACAAAGCATACTTAGAGCTTGAAGCTAAGTATGAGGCTCTACTCAAGAAACAACAGGGCAAAGCTTTTATTGCTGAGGGAAAATGCTGGGATGACTCTGATGAAGAAGAAGAACAAGAATACTCAAACTATGCCCTGATGGCATTTTCTGATGAAGGTGATTCAAGTCAGGTACCTATTCTTACTTCTCTTGATATGACTCCCCTTCAATATAAGCAAACTGTTGAAGATATGAGCACTGAGATGTTTAATATTCATACTAGCATGTTAGTAGCTAATGAAGAAATTGACAGACTAACTGCTAAGAATGTTGAGCTTACAGAAAAGAATGAGCAACTTGAGTTAATGGTTGTGAACCTGGATGGTTTGAAAAAGGAGGTTGAGTATCTTAAAAACAAAGTGATTTGTGCTGAGCAGATAGAGAATGCCCTTAGAGAACAAATTGCTGAAACTGAACTGAAACTAAGAAGCTTCAAAAACTCCTCTGAACTTATTCAAACCTACCACAAGGAACACACTGAAGACTGCAAGGTTGGAGTTGGTTTTGACTATGATAATGACAAGGGAAGGAAGAAGGTCAAGGGCAAAGGAAAGGAAACTTTTACAAACAAAAATGCCCCAACCATACTGTCAAGTGTTGAACTGCCCATCTTCAGAAAGAGTGTTGTTGAGTTTGATGAGGAACTACTGATCATCAAGCAACAACTACTTGAAGAAGATGAGGCTGCTAAGAACACTTCTTCCTTTCCTGAACTTGTCAATCAGAAAGAGACCAAAGACAATCTTGTCAAGAGTCCTAAAGCAAAGAAAGAAGTTGTTAAGAAAAGGAAACAAAACAGAAACGGTAAAGTTGGTGTTAACAAAGGAAACAACTATGCTTATGTGCCAAATGCTCCCAGGAAACAATGTCAAAAATGCCTATCTGTTAATCATTTGACTCATAAGTGTAGTAAGCCTGAAATTGTTGAAGTTGACAACCTAAGTAACCTTTCTGCAAGCATAAATTCTAGTCATGATTCTTTCTGTGGTAAGCCAAACTGCATGACATGCTATGTGACTGTGATTGCTAACTATTTATCTCTTAAACATAAACTTGACTCTGCACAATCTGGTGAATCACACACACACATACATTCTCATAGGACAGGGTCCCCAATCAGGGTTGAGAGGGTGAAAACTTCATGTGAGCCTAAGAGTGTAAACTCCAAAGCCACAGAAAACGTGAAGTCTCCTACTATGAGAAATGCAATTTATGACAGAAGAATTATTAATCAAAATGTTTCTAAATCATCTGGACCCTACCAAGTGTGGGTACCAAAAACAACTTAGTCACTTTGTGAATGCAGGGCAACAGGAATAAAAGAGTCATATGGATCTTGGACAGTGGATGCTCAAGTCACATGACTGGTGATATGGCCCTGCTATCACATTTTGAGGAAAAGGCTGGCCCATCAGTAACCTTTGGAAATGACAACATTGGTTATACAATGGGATGTGGCAGTGTTAAATCTGGAAATGTCATTATTGAAGATGTAGCATTTGTTGAAGGACTAAAGCATAATCTCTTGAGTATTGGACAGTTTACCAACAGAGGCTTCAAAGTGGAATTTGATGAAGACCTTTGTTCAATCTCAAAAAGGGAAAGTGGTGAAGTTGTTCTAACTGGTGTGAAGAAAGGAAGCTTGTTTGTAGCTAATCTCAAGGCTGCAGATAAGGGAGAAATTTGTTGTTTCTACACAAAAGCCACAAATGAGGAATTCTGGCTGTGGCACAAGAAACTGTCTCACTTGAATGTTCAGGCAATGAACTCTCTAACCAAGAGAGAACTCATCAGGGATTTGCCTGCCGTGGAGTTTGTGCAAGATGGAGCATGTGAAGCTTGTCAGAAAGGGAAGATTAAAAGATCAAGTCACAAGAACAAGTTGCTCAATACAAACTCAAAACCTCTGCAACTAATTCACATGGACTTATTTGGCCCTGTGAATGTAATGTCCCTCTCCAAAAAGAAATATGCTCTAGTAATGGTAGATGACTATTCAAGATATACTTGGGTGGAATTCCTATTCTCCAAGGATGAAGCACCCCAAGTCATAATAGAGCATATCAAGAGAGTTGATAAAGAAGCACAAAGCACTGGTTCCTCTGTAGTTGCTTTGAGAAGTGATAATGGGACTGAGTTCAGAAATTCAACATTGTATGAGTTTTGCAAAGATAAAGGAATTTCTCAACAATTCTCAGCTCCTAGAACACCTCAACAAAATGGAGTAGTTGAGAGAAAGAATAGAACTCTCATTGAAGCTGCAAGGACAATGCTGCTGGATGCAAAGCTACCCACTAGCTTTTGGGCTGATGCTGTTAACACAGCATGCTATGTGCAAAATAGAACATTAATCAATAAGAAGTCTGGAAAAACTCCTTACTCATTAATGACTGGAAAAAGAGCATCCTTCAAGCACCTGCATGTGTTTGGAAGCAAGTGCTTTGTGATGAAGGATACCTCTGAGCATGTTGGAAAATTTGATGCTAAGGCATTTGAAGGTATCTTCATTGGATACTCTCTGGAAAGGACAACATACAGAGTGTTTGTACCTGAGCAACACAAAGTCATGGAAAGCATGGATGTTACCTTTGATGACAAGAAAACTCCAGGACTGAAAACAAGTGATCAAGACAGTGTGCTATTGAGATTTGAGAATCAAGGTTATCTTGAGGATTCTGAAAGTGAAGATGAACCCCCTGTTCAAACTGTTCTAGAAAATGAAATTCTTGAAGTTGACAATCTTCTTCAAACACCTGTGCAAGGATTCACAAACACAGGGGGAGAAGAAGAGAATGCAACTGTCAACCAAAATGAGATTGGAACAGATCAAGGAAATGAACAGGGGCACACAAGGAAATGGGACAGAGCCCACACTAGGGATCAAATCATTGGAGATCCTAGTGAGGGAGTTAGAACAAGAAGGGCAACATTAAATACATGTCTGTATAGCTGCTTTCTGTCACAAGAGGAACCTAAATTAATTGAAGAAGCTTTGAAGAATTCTGATTGGATTGTTGCCATGCAAGAAGAGTTGAATCAATTTGAGAAAAACAAAGTGTGGGAACTAGTGCCACCTCCAAAAGGAAAGAATGTTATTGACACCAAATGGGTGTTCAGAAACAAGATGGATGAAGAAGGAGTGGTAGTAAGAAACAAAGCAAGGCTGGTTGCCAAAGGATATAGTCAGCAAGAAGGCATTGACTATGATGAGACATTTGCACCTGTAGCTAGACTGGAAGCCATAAGGATCTTCCTGGCTTTTGCAGCTCACTCAGATTTTAAGGTGTATCAAATGGATGTGAAAAGTGCATTTCTCAATGGTGATCTTGCTGAAGAAGTCTATGTGTCTCAACCACCTGGCTTTGAAAGTGAAGACTTCCCAAACTTTGTGTATAGACTGCTCAAGGCGCTCTATGGACTCAAACAGGCACCAAGAGCCTGGTATGAAACTCTATCTCAATTCCTTCTTGAGCATCAATTTACTAGGGGTACAATTGACAAAACCCTATTCTTCAAGAAGCATGGAAATGATATCATTCTTGTTCAAATCTATATGGATGATATCATCTTTGGCTCTTCAAATGAAAAACTCTGTGAAAGGTTCTCTAAGTTGATGCAAAGTAAATATGAGATGAGTATGATGGGAGAGTTAACTTACTTCCTAGGCCTGCAAGTACATCAAAGGGAGGATGGCATCTTTATAAACCAATCTAAGTATGTCAAGGATCTTTTAAAGAAATATGGTTTAGAAGAGTCATCCCCAGCTAAAACTCCTATGTCTACTGCAATCAAGCTGGATGAAGACAAGAAAGGCAAGAGAGTTGATATCAAGGTCTATAGAGGAATGGTTGGATCCCTACTCTATCTCACAGCTAGCAGGCCAGACATCATGTTTGCCACATGCCTTTGTGCAAGGTTCCAGTCTGATCCCAAGGAATCTCACATGATGGCCATCAAAAGAATTTTCAAATATCTGAAGGGGACTCCTAATCTTGGGCTATGGTATCCAAAGGGCACTGGGTTCAACCTGGTTGGTTACACAGATTCTGATTATGCTGGATGCAGAATTGACAGGAAGAGCACCTCTGGAAGCTGTCAATTCCTAGGTCAAAGGTTAGTGTCCTGGTTTAGTAAGAAACAACAGTCAACAGCAACATCCACAGCTGAGGCTGAATATATTGCTGCTGGAAGTTGCTGTGCTCAATTGCTTTGGATTAGAAATCAACTCATGGATTATGGGCTAGTGTTAGAACACATTCCTCTAATGTGTGATAATACTAGTGCAATATCCATAGTTGCCAATCCTGTTAATCATTCTACTACAAAGCACATTGAGATCAGGTACCATTTCATTAGGGAACATGCTGCAAATGGTACCATAGAAGTCTCTTATGTTCCAACTGAGAAACAACTAGCTGACATATTTACTAAACCTCTGAATGAAGCAGTCTTCAACAGACTTGTGAGTGAAATTGGAATGCTCAATCCTTCATTCAGTTGTTCTAAGTAAATATGCTGGTTAATGGTTGCAGCAGTAAATTTTCACTGTATTTAAATGATCTATTTGTTTGGAGTGAAAATTAGCTGAGATATGATTTATAAATATTTCAGTATTTTACTGCATATTTTTCAAAATCATATTTGTTAGTGGAGTTGTGAGCTTTTGAGACATCTCGGTATAGATGATTTTCAGAGTTCACGACATAGTTCAAATTAAACAGACTTATATCGCAAACTGTTGAGATTGTGAGACTTCGCGACATAGTTCATTTCATGAGTTTGCGACATAGTTAATTTTATGACTTCGCGACTTAGAATAACTATATCGACAAGTCTCCATAGTTGACAGAATTTTGATTTAAATTAATTTTATTTCAAAATTTGATAAAAGTCTGACAAATTGCTTAAAATTCCTAAAAGAGAGCTTTAGACAGGGTATTTATACTATATCGCAAAGTCTCCCCGATCCTTTCATTTTGAAGACTTTGCGACATAGTTCATTGTTGAGACTATGCGATATATTTTGCAAGACTTTGCGGTACAGGCTATTATTGACTTCGCGACATACATATAGACTGTACATATTCATAACTCCATATCGCAATGTCTCTATCATATAAATACCTTTTCTAACCGTTCACAACTTTTCATCTTGTCTATTGCTCTCAAACTCTCAAACCTAAGCACAAATTCTCTACTCTTATTTTCACTCTCTCTCTCTCGAAATGGCACCCAAATCTCAAACTGTATCTTCCCCTATCCCTTTAGCAATTCCCAAAGAAACCAATCTTCTCACCATTCCCTCTGAGGCTGAGGCTAACCCAAGGTACAAGTGTTTTGTACGGTTCTTGAACACTTCCTACCTACGCCAAGCCCTAACCCTGAACCCTACCTTGTATGTTGATGTGTTGGAAGGATTCTGGAGAACGGCGTTGGTATCAACAATGGCTAGGGAAGATGGAACCTCATTCCAGGAGGTTAGCTGTTCAATTGGAGGCAAACACTTTCAATTTGGTGAAAGGGAAATCAATGAAGCTTTGGGGTTCAAGGTGGAAGGTCATGACCAAGAAGCTACCAAAACTCAAATCATAGAATTCATGACCTTCATTCAGTATGCTGATGAGATAGATACTGGAAAGCTGAATAAGAAGTTTGTGAGAAGGGAGTGGTCATTTCTGCTTGACGCACTCCAGAAGGTGTTTCTCTGCAGGAAGACAGGATGGGACCATATCAGTCACATTGCTGTGAAGCTAGCCTACTCCTTGGCCAACAACCAGGAGATCAATGTGGGAGCCATAATCCTCAAAGAATTGACTCAGAGGCTAGGCAGGACCGTTCGTGGTAGAGGTAATGACATCTTTTACCCTCGTTTCCTTCAAGTTATCTTAAATTTTCTTGATGCAAATGTCCATCTATTGGAGGGTATAGATAACACTAAAATGGCTTATTCCAAGTCCATGTCCAAAGTACTATTTGGTTCATTGGACACAAGGAATCAAGTGGATGTGATTCTAAGTGTGACCAAGCATATGCAGGACACATTTGAGTCTTATCCACTTGATAAGCCCATATATCATGAACTTTCCTGGACAGGGAAGGCTAAGACTGAAGGAGCTGCACAGTCTATCCCCAGCCTTCCTATCCCATCCAGCAATCCTACTGAAAACACCACTGTAGAGGATAGGCAACCAAGTGCATCAATCTCTCAAAAGGTTGATGTTACTAAAAAGAAGTCAAAGAAGAGAGCCCTAGCAGTGATAAATGACTCTGTAGAGATAGGAAGTGAGGATCCTGAGTCACCCCTTACCAGACAAAGGAAGAAGTCAAAATCTAAACCTACCACTGAATCCTCCCAACAGGATTCAGATGTGGAAAAAGGGGTACACCTACTACTGTCAATGGCCTCCCAACAGGTTATTGGCATTGAAAAGAGTAGTCTCCCCACTACAACCTGTACCGAGTCTGCACAGGATCAAGAACTCACTCTTGACCCTAGGAGTAATAAGGCTGATGACACACAGAGTGGAGAGCACATCACTGTTGAAACTCCTCCTATTTCTCAGGGGGAGTTGCCAAAATCTTGTCTAAACCCCACTTCTCTCTCAGATTCTTCCATAAAAATTTCTTCTGAACAAGAAAGTCATTCCAATGACAATCTTGCCTTTGATCAATCACAATTCTCTCCTGTGATTGAGCCAATTTCAAGTGACATGGTGCATGACACTATGCTCACCACCCAGGAACCACATCTAGTTGGTCAGGGAATGCATGCTGGGGCATATCCTAATGACACCAACACAAACATAGAGGATTCACCAGTTTTCACTGGAGACTCTGTGCCAAATTCTCCCATCCCTAGGGATGTGGAAATGTCTTCACAGACAAATAGGGCTGATGTTGTAACACATCCCATTTCAATGGAGACATCATCAGACCCTACAGCCATTCCAAGGCTGGAGGAGACTCAAATTCTTACATCTCATGAAGTGCCTAGCACTAGCTCTCACTTGGCTCAGGCCACTATGTCAGAATGGCTGAAGCCTGTGCACCATGACAGGCCTTCAGGATCATCATCTGTGCCTTCCAAAATGACAGAAGAAGCCATACAAGATCTCCATGTGGCACAGATTGATGAGTTCTCCAAAATAGCTCAACATCTCATCACCTCAAATCTTCCCAATGCTGATTATGAAGCTATCTTACTTTGCCACAAGGAGGATGTTGAAGCTCAGCAGGAGAAGATTGTGGATGCGGCTGAACCAGAGGGAAATGTGGATGCCTGGTTGGATGCTAAGAGGACTCTCAAGCTCAAGGATGCCCTAGCTTTTCTAAGAGAAGAATTCCTAACTTCTCTGGGCTCCAATGCAAAGGATCTCTCTCCTGCTGCCATCTATGATGCTGTGAATGATGTGTACAAGAACCAGCTGAAGGCTCTGCACTATCTTGGGAAAGGGCTTCAATCAGAGATTTCTTCAATCCAGGAGGAGACAGACAGATCTCTCACTAAGCTCAGGAACTCTTATCTCTCTGATTTTCCCAAGGTGGATGGTATCCTCAAAGAAGTCCAGAAAACCTCCACAAATGTATCCATGATGGATGTGACTCTTGCCATGGTCACAGACAACATCAAGAAACTGGCTTCTTCACTGGAAACTCAAGCAAAAGCCACCATCACCTCAAATGCTATGATAAATGTCATGTGGAAAAATCAGTATGGTGACAAGTTGGTGGATGAAGTCCCTCTGTCAGACATCTCCAAATATGACTTTGCCAGGGTCAAAGATCAATCCCTAAACTCATTTAGGTCTCAACAATTATTCTCTAAGGTGGATGGCTTAGAAAAAGAAGTGGCCTCTCTCAAGGATGAAAACAGAATGCTATCTACATCCTTAAGCCAACTCAATGACAAGCTGGATGACCAAGGCAACAACACCTCAAACATCTTACTGGTGCAGCAACAAATGATGACTTCAATGATGAGATCTATGAACCTGCCTATCCCTGGTGAAGCTCAAGACTTTTTGTCTGATCCCAAGCCTAAGGGGGAGAAAGTTAAGGAGGTCATTGTGAAAAAGAAAGGGGGAGTACCTGCCAAGCAGTCAAAACTTAAGGGCAAGCTCATTGAAGAGACAATAAAGCCAATCAATCTTCCCCCTGTAGAGGTCATCAATGCACAAGGCCAGAAAAGCACAGTCACCACTACCTACTATCCCTCCACAATGCCAAAAGAAATCTCCACTTCTCAACCTGCTCAACCTACTTCCAATGCTCAACCTGCCAAAGCAACAACAATCACAGAGGCCAAGCTACAGGAAGTTGCCAATTCTCACATCTATCATGATGAGGCCTTCCTGGAGTTTCTGAAAGCCACCTACAGAGATGCACAAGAAGATGCAAGGACTTACAGAATGAAGCTCAAGGAAAACATTAAGTACTTCACAGTTGCAGTAAGGAAAATCAAGGATGTCCATCTAAGAGAGATAATCATGGTGTGCAAGGACAACTGCTTGTGGCACCTAGCTTTTCAAACTCTAGAGAAACTGAGATTCACTGAGCTGTCAACAATAATGGACTTAATAGAAAAAGGTGGGGCTAACAACAAGAGACTGTTTGATGACTTGAAGATGGATCAAGATCAAAGACTGCCTGAGGTTATCTCACAGCCAAAGACAATAATCTTCCAAAGTCTATCTCAAGACAGCAGCATTGACCAGTTGGTGATCCCTTCAGATTTGACAAGAAAGAATAATGCAAAGATCAACCAGGTGCTGCAAATGCTAAGAGCCAAGAGGGGAGTCAGGACAGCTGAGGAACTAGAGATGATTCACACTCTACAATCTTTTCTGATTCATGGAGTCATTCCTGAATCTGTCAAAGAAAAGAACAAAAAGAAGGATGGAGATGATGATGATGATAAGGAGAAAACCTATGAAAGGAGATCTCAGTCAAGGAGAGATAAGGAAAGGAGCAAATATTCAAAGAAATCAAAGGATGCTGATGATAGCAAGAGGGATGACAAGGGGGCAAAGGAATCAGTTAAGAAAACAAGAAGTGGAATTCAGCAAGTCAAGGACATTGCTAGTAGTACTTTAACCACAACACAAGACTCTAAGTCTAGGGTGGGTACTGTTAGCAATGATCCTCCAAAATCATTATCCATGACTTCTGAACCTGAATTGCCACAGAAGAAAGATGAAGCCACTAAAGTAATTTCAAGAAAACACTTCCACAAAGTCACAGCTAGTGGAGTGTTACAGTGGATGAAGGGGAAAGGAATGAAGCTACTTCCAAGTGATGTGGCACTGAAGACTAATTCTCCTTGTTCCAGAAAGGTATCTCTTGTGAAGCATTTGAAGATCAAGAGTGTACCCAAAAGGATGAGGATAACAAAGAAGACTGGAAAACTCACAAATGTTATTGGCATCAATGTGCTTCCACTAGATGAGGACTATGATGAAGATGCCCTAGCATTTTTTAGGGCTCAAAGGATCTTTGAAGTCAAAGTGAAGTTGGATCATCTAGAGATCAAGTACACTGATGGAAGAGAAAGGATAATGAAGCAAGGAAGCTGGCAATATTTCTATAAGTATGAGCTTGAAAGGATAAATGCCTTACTGAATTTTGAAGAAAAAGATGAAAGGACATGGAAGATAGATATTGCCAGGTACTTGAAGATGCATGCTGATTATGAAGAAAACATGAGGAAAGAGAATGAAGAGAAAAACATACAGAGAGAGAAAGAAATGGCTGAGATGGAGGAGAGGGCTAAGGAGCTAAGGCAGAAAGGGATGTGCAGGGTCAAACAAAATCCTTACATTGTGGAGTACAAAAACTCACATGGAGGTCAAAGCAAAATAAGGATGGAGTTTCTTGATTCCTATGTAGAAAGTGCACTCAAGGCTGCAATTGATGACTTGAAAGGCTCACCTCTCATTGAAGAACTGATTGCAAGAGAAGAACTTCAAGAAGCCATCATAGACATGAAGAGAAAAGAAGAGATAAGGAAAAAGAAGATATATGATGATTTGCTAGAGAAGCAATTGGAAGCTGAAGCTGCTGAGCAACAAAAGTAAACCGTAAGCTTTCAATTTTTCGATGTAATAAAATTTCTGATCTCAATTGTCCTCTCTGTTACTAAATTTCCTTTTATGTAAGTTAGGCTTGTTATCAGACATGAAATTGTGCCTAAGGATCTTACTCACAATTTGGGGGAGATTGTTAGGCTCAAGACATGTCTGAATACCACTATTAACAAGCCTACACTATGTGACTATGTCACACTACATGACCTAGTGATTTCTATCACTGGGATAGAGTATAGGTCTCTAAAGGTACTTGTCTTGTTCTCATGAACAATAGCTTTATCATGTATGCTCAGATTTATAATGAGCTTAGTAAAGTTTCTTGCATCTAGATTGTATATATAGGCCATTGAATAATTATCCTGGTAGAAGTTCAGAAGTGTTCATGCAGCAGGATAGAGTTGAATAAGGCTATGAAGAAATAAGTTGCAGGAATTTGTCTAAGGCATTATATAGCAAAGTCAAAAGAAAGCTATGTCGTGAAGTCACTAATATCCATGTCGTGAAGTACTATATCGCATAGTCCATTTTGTACTATGTCGAGAAGTCCTCAAGACACATGTCGTGAAGTGTTGAAGTCAGCAAAGTCAAAAGAGCCTAGATCGTGAAGTCCTCAGAAGCCCTATGTCGCATAGTCATCAAATGACCTATGTCGCATAGTCATCAAATGACCTATGTCGCATAGTCATCAAATGACCTATGTCGCAAAGTCTTCAAAGGCTATATCGCGTAGTCCTCACAAGGGAGATCGCGAAGTCAGGGATAAAGTGGAGTTCACGATATCAACACTTAGCCGTTTATAACAAGACAAATCAAGGTACAGAACCAAGAATCAAAGGAGACAAATACTGAAGCATTTGTTCTGGCAAGGTGGTCCAAAGAACAGATGGCAAATCTACAGCTAAACTTGGAGAGAAAGATAAGAGACAAGCAGCTACAGAAACGGGAAAGACTCCGAAAAGCAGGTGGTCCTTCCTGACACAGTGAACTTCTTATGGCAGGACAAGTTGGACTTTCAGAAGGGGTAGCTGTGTAATATTGTGTGTGCCTAGTTTGTATAGGTGAATATATATATCGTGCACACACAACTGTAAGCTGTAAGAGAGATACACATAGTTATTTGCTAAGCTCTTTTCTCTGTAAGCAAGCAAGTTCAAACTGTTCTTGTTTAGAAGCCAGAAATTCGATTGTGAATTTCCTGGAAAGCTGTAGTATTTAATTTGCTTATACAAAGTAGATTAAAGTGATTGTGTGTGTTATTTACTTTCTGCATATTACATATCATAATCACATACAGTTGTTTACTTAGGTTTCAAGAATCGAAAAATATATCAAACTATCCATTCACCCCCCCTCTGTCTAGTTTCTAGTAGTATTCATTTCTAACAAGTGGTATCAGTGCGATGCACAAATTGTTTTTAATATTTTTTATTTGATTATTTATGTTATAATATTTTATTAATTGCAGTTGTTAAAAAAATAAGTAACCATGTAAAAATAGCTATATTTTTTAAAAACTTAAAAGCATTAAAATAGGTTTTAATTGAAAAACCTAATTGCCCGTGATATTTTTGAAAAATGAGTGGATTATATTATAATATTTCTTTTATAGTAAAAATATAATATAATATTTCTATATATTTCTTTTATAATATAATATTTTTGGAAAATAAGAGATTTTAGTAAGGACAAATAGAAAAGGTAACATATTTTAATTGAAAAAGGTAATTGCTCGTGATATTTTTGGAAAAAGAGTGGATTATATTATAATATTTCTTTTATAGTAAAAATATAATATAATTTTTTTATATATTTATTTTATAATATAATATTTTTGGAAAATGAGTGATTTTAGACTTTTGAATCTTAGACTTTTGAAAAAGTAATTTATCTATTAAAATATAAAATATTATTTTTTTGAATAAAAATATAAAATATTATTTGACATTATATTCAAAGGTTCTCATCTATTTATTTTAAGATCCAATTGATTCTTAATTTTTTGTAGTACTATCGTCTATTAACGACCAAAACTCTAGATTTAAAAAAAATAATATTTTTAGAGATAAAAATATTAATTTTTATATTTGACACGTCTAACATTATGGATAGAATATATTTTTGGAAAATGAGAGATTTTAGTAAGAACAAATAGAAAAGGTAACATATTTTAATTAAAAAAGGTAATTGTCCCTGATATTTTTGGAAAATGAGTGGATTATATTATAATATTTCTTTTATATTAAAAATATAATATATATATATATATATATATTATAATATAATATTTTTGGACTTGTAGGAGATTATTGTCCGTGTTAGTATGTGACTAGTACACTTCCTAGGATGCGTTTCTGTGAACCATAGTTTAAGTTTGACTTGTAGGATATTATTGGGTAGACATGCCATGAACCTTTTAGAGTATCGGATTGTTGTTAATTTGGGGACCAAATTTTTTTTAAGAGGGTAGTATGTAATATCCCTGATTTTTTTATAATTTTAATAGATTTTAATTTGCTAGAAATTAGAATTAGAAGTGGATTAAAATTTAAGATAATTATATAATTTGACTTTAGAATAAAATTGGATTAACGGACCGTACTAATTTAATTTAGTTGGGCTTTAGTTTAATTGAATGATTTTGGTTGACCCAAGTTAATTAAATGGACCAATACATATCTAGATGCAAGCGTGTGAAAAAAAAACCTAGCCCTAGCAAACAGAGAGAGACGCCGAGAATGAGAGAAAATGAGAGAAGAAGAAAAGGAAGAAAAAGAACACGAGAGAAGGAGGGAGTCGTAACAAGTTCAAGAACAAGGGGTAAAGATTCTTTAATTAAAAAAATCGAAATATAGTATTTGATTGATTTTGATTATGTTAAGGTTCTTCGTAGTTTTCTTGTGGTAATGTTTTGATTTTAATAGATTGTCGTATTTGGTCTTCTACGTATGCTGAGTTCTTGTAAAATCTCTATAAAATTCATTGTTTATCGTATGATGATGATCTTGGTGTCCCTGAAAAGGTATTTGAATTTCCTATAACTTTTGTTCTTTAACCTTTCTGAAATTCTGCGTGTAAGAGTGTGTTTTCTGCTATTTTGGTAACCTGCCAAGATGTTTTCAAAACTGAGTCACTAAGAGCATCTCCAAGGGTATAAAACCCTTAGCTAAATAATCCATGTGGCATCTATGTGTCACTTTTTAGATAATATGTAAAAGGTATAGCACTCCAACCATATGCCCTTAGCAAAAAAATATAGACAATCATTTTTTGGTTGGCTATATTTGTTGAACCAATGAAGCCCTTGTGTATAATTTTACCTAACAAGAAATATAGATAAGACCATTGGAGTATATGTCCTTACCCTTAGCAAAAATATTTCATAATCATTATAGCCAACAAGATAGCCAACCAGTTTTACCTATTGCCCTTGGAGATGCTCTAACTTTGAAAATTCGTAATAAATTGAGTTTTTATGCTCATTTAATGAGTAATATCAATATTGAAAGGTATTTTCGTGTTCTATGTTTCTTGTTTACACTCTGCTGTTATATTTTGTGATTTGGATGTCTTAAATAGCATAACACTAAAGAAATCAGGGGCTGATTCTATTCCGCAGTTCGCAAATATCTATGTTCTGAATTCGTTACTTGTCCGTTTTTAACGAGCCTTATCATTCTGGAAAGCTCTCGGAATTGTCTACATTTTTCGTGTTTTGTACTTTTTCAGATAAAATCATTTTCATAGAGTAAATTGCCAATTTTCAGAATTGGTCATGATTGATTTTGTTAACAATAGTCTATGTTGCAAGATATTTTGATGTTTGATGTTTGGAATGTTCTTTGAGTAAATTATATGTAAACGCCGCATGAGTTCTATTGAGTTGTATACTTGTTTGCTTTATTTGACTGTTAATAGATTATAAATTAATATTAAGGATTTGTTGTGATTTTATTTTCAGGGTGCGACATCGGTATCGAGGTAAGTGACTTTTCGTTGCTCATTAGTATTCTCAAATTTGTTTTAATTCGGTTAATTATATTGTATTCGGAATATTTGATTTTGAAACTTGTGATATCGAAAATATATTTTAGAAAAGATTTTTTTATAGAATTCCCCAGTTTTAGTTGCGCATCGAATCATAGAATTCGGTCATTGGATAGTGTGACATATCGAATCATAGAACTAGTTTATGCACGTTTCGGAACACATAGATACCTTGTTGAGTAAGACTTAACGAGGGACGTAAACTGGCCCCCATCGAATCATCGAACTATAGAAGCCGTGTCACTGGCATAGTGTGATCAAAATTTAGAACTGTGGGAATAAAATATGATTTTATTATTAATATTCTTTTATCAATTTTAAAGTTCAGAAATTCTGTTTTAAATATTATTTTGAGCCATTGGGCGATAGTTACTTGCTGGGCTTTGCAGCTCATTTTTTTAATATATTTTAGGTTCAGACTTTTGGAAGCTAAGTAAGAATACGGATGTGCAGTTATGGATTTCGTGCTATGTGATTTTGCATAAGACTATTCGAATAATTTGATTATCTGTTAGACATTGAATATTGTTGGATTTATGAAGTTGTGTCTCCGCTTTTATGTTTTGAATTATTGTTAAGTTTGACCGCTGCTTTGACTTTTGTGCAATTTCGTATTTATTGAATAAAGAAATACTTTTATTTAAGTTTTGAATTTAGAATTAATAGTCCGAAAAGTCGGGCTGTTACAATTATATTATAATATTTTTTTATAGTAAAAATATAATTTAATATTTTATATATTTTCTTTATAATAGAATATATTTGGAATATGAGAGATTTTAGTAAGGACAAATAAAAAAGGTAACATATTTTAATTTAAAAAGGTAATTGCCCGTGAATTTTTTGGAAAAGTAGTGGATTTTGTTGTTTTAGCTATTATAAATTAGTAATAAAAATATTTTGTTAAAAAAACAATTAAATAAGGCAAGTATCGTACCAAAAAACAGGTACCAAAGACAAGTACCATACTAGAAAACAGGTACCAAAACTTTTATTATTTCGTCTATTATAAAATAGTATAGACTAGATTATAACCCGTTCATTGCACATATATATTTTTAAATATTTTATTATATTAATTCACAATTTTATTCTTAGTATTCATAATTGTTTTAATTTATTAATTTTTTTAATATTTATAATTCTAAAATACAATATTTATAATATATTGTTGACGAATTTCGAATCTTGGACTTTTGAAAAAGTAATTTATCT
This sequence comes from Heracleum sosnowskyi, assembly GCA_030848705.1. NCBI lineage: Eukaryota > Viridiplantae > Streptophyta > Magnoliopsida > Apiales > Apiaceae > Heracleum > Heracleum sosnowskyi. The sequence continues at coordinate 30,592,554 of CM061237.1, forward strand.
ATTAAAATATAAAATATTACTTTTTTTTGAATAAAAATATAAAATATTAGTTGATATTATATTCAAAGGTTCTCATCTATTTATTTTAAAATCCAATTGATTGTTAATTTTTTGTAGTACTATCGTCTCTTAACGACAAAAACTTTGGACTTTTTTTTAAATATTTTTAGAGATAAAAATGTTAATTTTTATATTTGATACGTCTAAAATTATGGATAGAATATATCAGGATATATTTTTGTATAAATTATTTCGTGTTGCGTTTATCTTGTGCAAAACACATATATTTTATGTATCTTTATTCAAATTTATATGTTTCAAAATTTAATTTACTTGTTAATTTTTGAAATAGGTAATATTAATATGTTATTGAGGTGATTTGAAATTTAAATTTTTGTTAGTATGTTTTGAGTATGAGAATAAAGATCTCGAACCCTAAGATAGTAATGGATCATTTAGAGTATTACATTAATTATCTACTTACTCACTTTCCTAATTTACAAACAAATCAAAATATATGGTAAGTAAATATTTAACAATAGATGGTTAGATTTATTTATTTACATAAATTAGTTGTGATCTTAGGAAAATTAGGCTGAGATTAACCTCATGATCTATATTCTCTATTAGTATTATATTCAAAATTATTGTTAATGGATATGAAACTCTCAATTTTTAATAATATTTTGATATTATCCTTTTATGTTTGTTATATGTAAACTGACAACATAAATCCGGACTTCTACAACGTCTCTTATAATTATAACATAGGTCCACTTATATTATTGTTATACATGAACATTATATTAATAGTTTTTTAATACTATAATTGATATGAATCGATATCTTAATCTTTGGTTTAACAATTAATATCTAATTGGAACTCCCCATAAATTGAAATTGAAGAGAAAAGAGAGTTACGAATTTTTACTTAGAGAATTCTATTGAATATTGAAAACCCAATTATATTTGGTTTAAATTATCAAAATACACTTTTAAGTATTTAAATATAATACTACTATTAATCAAATATACTTTTTAGTATTAGATCTAATAGTTCTTATCTATCTATTTAATATCTATCAGTTTTTATTAATTTGGTCGTATAGTGGTCGTACGAACTACCAAAGTTTTGGATAAGAACCCCTTTACACTTATTATATATACGGATATAATAGTATAGATAGATCATAGATGGTTAGATATTGATAAATAAAAAATTTAGGAAAATTTAGATATTTTATTTATTATTGAAAGATGTAGTATACGATATTGTATAATTGTTATTTTTAGGTGTGTTTGTAAAATATAATATGATTTAATAAAAAGATAACGTGTTTTAATTGAAAAAAGCAATATTAATGATTGAAATATATTGTATAAATTTCTACGTGTGTTTATAAAAGGTAGTATATTTTAATTAATATGACATGTTTTAGTTAGAAAAGGTAATCGAATCGGTACTATTATTTATGTTATTTATTAATTAAAATGACCGAAAACCAAATATCATTTTTTAATTTATTAATTATTACAATGACCGAAAACCAAAAACCAGAAAATCAAAACTTTCAATGTTTTGGCTATTATATAATAATACAGATTAGTAATTATAATGTTTTTATTTTATTTTTTAAAAAATAAATTACATGTAGTGTTTATATAAATTATATTACCTTTTTAGAGTTAAGTTCCATAGATACCACTATTTCATTGGAGACCTTAGAGACCGTATATATTCAAGAAATAAAATATTTCAAAATGTAATATTTTGTAAATTATGTTATATGCAAATCACTATTTCATTGAATATCTTCAAAATTATACATGTTTTTTAAGTAGAGCATTGCAAAATATATTGTTTGGCAAAACATGTTCGAGTTGCAGAACATTCATGTTTAATTTGTAAAAAAAACATGATTTTTAAGATTTTTAATGAAATAGTGATTTTCATAGAATATGTTTTGCAAAATATTATGTTTTACACTTTTCTGATTACAAAATATAATCAATTTTGAAATATTTTGATTGTAGAACATATATGGTCTCCAAGTCTCCATTGAAATAGTGGTCTCTATAGAATTTTTCTCTACCTTTTATATATTTATTTTGCTGTGTTATATTTACAACATGAGTTGTTTAAGTTAGAAAACATAAAACAGGTAATGTTCCCGTTTTTTTAGAAGATGGATTGTTTTAGTTAGAAAACATGAAATATGTATTGTGTTTTAACTGAAAAAGGTAATTATTTAGTTATTAGTAATTATGATATTATTTTAGTTTTTAGAAAAAGAAGAATTTAAGTTAGAAAAAATATAAAAGGTAGTATATATTACAATTTTTAATATTTTATCCAACGACTCTCGTTATATTGATTTGAAATATCCAATGATTAAGAATTAATTGAGAGACCAAACTATGGAGGACGAGACTACAAACGAAACTTTCAATATTCCGTGTTTAATATAATAGTATAGATACATCTTATGCTCCCTCCGTCCCAACTCCCATCCATTTTTTACATTAGAATCAGTCACAAAAATTAAGAAAAATATAAAATAGTGATAAAATTAAGAAAGTGAGTAAAGTTGTGAATCCAATTAATTTAATGAGTAAAAAAACCAAATATCATTTTTTAATTTATTAATTATTACAATGACCGAAAACCAAAAACCAGAAAATCAAAACTTTCAATGTTTTGGCTATTATATAATAATACAGATTAGTAATTATAATATTTTTATTTTATTTTTTTAAAAATAAATTACATGTAGTGTTTATATAAATTATATTACCTTTTTAGAGTTAAGTTCCATAGATACCACTATTTCATTCGAGACCTTAGAGACCGTATATATTCAAGAAATAAAATATTTCAAAATGTAATATTTTGTAAATTATGTTATATGCAAATCACTATTTCATTGAATATCTTCAAAATTATACATGTTTTTTTAAGTAGAGCATTGCAAAATATATTGTTTGGCAAAACATGTTCGAGTTGCAGAACATTCATGTTTAATTTGTAAAAAAAACATAATTTTTAAGATTTTTAATGAAATAGTGATTTTCATATAATATGTTTTGCAAAATATTATGTTTTACACTTTTTTGATTACAAAATATAATCAATTTTGAAATATTTTGATTGTAGAACATATATGGTCTCCAAGTCTCCATTGAAATAGTGGTCTCTATAGAATTTTTCTCTACCTTTTATATATATATTTTGCTGTGTTATATTTACAACATGAGTTGTTTAAGTTAGAAAACATAAAACAGGTAATGTTCCCGTTTTTTTAGAAGATGGATTGTTTTAGTTAGAAAACATGAAATAGGTATTGTGTTTTAACTGAAAAAGGTAATTATTTAGTTATTAGTAATTATGATATTATTTTAGTTTTTAGAAAAAGAAGAATTTAAGTTAGAAAAAATATAAAAGGTAGTATATATTACAATTTTTAATATTTTATCCAACGGCTCTCGTTATATTGATTTGAAATATCCAATGATTAAGAATTAATTGAGAGACCAAACTATGGAGGACCATACTACAAACGAAACTTTCAATATTCCGTCTTTAATATAATAGTATAGATACATCTTATGCTCCCTCCGTCCCAACTCCCATCCATTTTTTACATTAGAATCAGTCACAAAAATTAAGAAAAATATAAAATAGTGATAAAATTAAGAAAGTGAGTAAAGTTGTGAATCCAATTAATTTAATGAGTAAAATGAGTATAATGAAGAAAATTGTTGAATATGTAAATATGTATATTTATTTATAAAACGATACATAATTTTATAATTTTATACGTAAATATGATGTAATTATATATTTTTAATATATATTTGTAAAAGTTCTACCTAAAATTTTAATATTCAATTATTTATATATTATAATGTTTTTATTTAATATTACACAAAATACGACTCGAAAAATACAACAAACGAAGGTACACAAACATGAAAGTACACAAATCCTAAATATGTAGCATTTGATTCTAACAATTAAGTATATGAAACACGAAAATACACGACACGGAATTATACGACATGAACGAATTATCAGGTCTATCAAAAACCAATATTTTTGGAGTTTGAGTTATTTTCTTTAACCAAATATGAAGTATATATTTGTAACATGAAACCGAGACCTTGAGGGTAAGAGATCCCGATTTTATTATTTATTTTTACATGTGCCATATATGTTGTCCGTATTTAACAATAACTAGTTTAGATCTTGTGATGCATGTATTTCTCTTAATATGGTGTTAATATTTTTATGTAAAATATAATAATATAATATTATTTTATAATTCAAATGCAATCCTACTATAGATAATATATTATAATAATTAACTTATAATCCGTGCAATGCACGAACTCTTTTTAATTAATATCATAATTTTAGAACTATACAATTTTTTTAATGATCCTAGTACAACCGCTTTTGATGTAAGGAACAATTCGTTTGAGTTGAAATCCTAAGAAATGTGTAAAATTAATAGATTGCAAGGTTAAATTAAGATAACATCCACATACAAATTCACCAAATTTTAGGCCGAATCACCAGAAATTAAAAGCAAATCACCGAAATTTAAACGAAAATTACCAAAAGAATATGATAATATAATCGTAAAAAATAAATAGATACGAGCTGGTGGTGTCGTGTTGGTATCCAACATCATTCTCGATGGCGACATTAGATCAGACGAATTTAGATCGGAAATCAACAACACGTTGAGATATTCAACAAACTTAGTTGATCGGTGATAAGATAAGATCGGAAATGAAATACAATCGAAGATCAGAGATCGGAGTTTAGATGCAAGAAATTTAGATATGAAGTTTCGATTGTTCGAGGAGGTTGGTTGTGGTTGGAAAGAGTTAGTGAAAGAAGGTGGAGTCTCGTGGAGATGGTGGATAACGAAAGAAATGGAGGAGATATGGAGAAGAAAAAGGAGTTGAGCTTCTTCAGATCTGAAATTCCGTCAATATATGGGGGTTGGTGGCTGCCGGAGAGAGAAATAATGGGGATAAGAGAAAGAAAGTGGAGGATGAGGGTGATACATACATGCGTGTATGTATATTATCTAATTGAGTGGTTCAGATTAAAAAAAATAAAGGGTTGAGATTGGGTCTCATTTCTCATTTTAAGATATATATATATATATATATATATATATATATATATATATATATATATATATATATATATATATATATAGTAAGGTTCAAGAGAGAACCCTCTTAAAAAGGGAACCAAAGAACTTTTTAAAAAAATCATTTTAGCATAGAAAGAAAAATAGAATTAGTTATATATCATCCTAATAGTCCCAAAAAGTTAATTACTTACAAACAAAGATTCATTTTTAAATTTAAAAAAATATATGAAAAAATTATGAATTTGCTTATGAATCTCTTATATATATATTAGAGATTCAAAAAGAGATTCATAATTTTTTTCATATATTTTTTTTAAATTTAAAAATGAATCTTTGTTTGTAAGTAATTAACTTTTTGGGACTATTAGGATGATATACAACTATTTATATTTTTATTTTAATTTAAAACTAATTTTTAAAAAAAGTTCCTTGGTTCTCTTTTTAAGAGGGTTCTCTCTAGAGCCCTGGCCTATATATATATATGAGGCTACTCTAGTGAGAACCCCTCTTATGATGAGAACTAAAAACTTCATATAATTTTATAATTTAATTCATTTATTTTATTACAAAAATCAAATATAACCCTATCAACACTGCACTATTTTTCTTTGTTCGATTTCATCCAACCACCCCCACCACCAAGCCACCACCACCACCGGAATCACCAAATTTGAACCAGAATCACCAAAGAATTAAACCATCATCACAATCACTTCAAAAATTACCAAATTGAACACAAATCACTGAAATTTAAATCACAGCCACACTGTTATCGTCACCATTTACAGATTCAAAAAATTTAAAGCTAAATCATTTAATATTCAACCGCAAATAACTAAAACTTAAACATAAATCACCAAAAATCTGAAACAAAATATAATAAAAATATTCAGATATATACACATCTTCTTCGTAAATAACAATATGGTGATTTTATGGTTGTTTGTAATAGTTTGGTTGTGGTGAATTTTTTTTAAACTGATGGTGACTTTTCGGGGTTGCCAGAGGTGATCGCCTGAAACGGTCGCCGGAGGTGGTGGTTTGGGTGGGAGGGGGCGGTGCTATGATAATTATAATGATACACAATCAAATCACCAACATCAATGATATAAATCACTGGTTCTCATTTAGTTATCATTTTAAGGGTTCTCATTTGAGCGCGATCATATATTCATATATATATAAATAATTTACATGCTAACACTTTTTTGGAAATCACTAAATTACATATTAATAATCACTAAATTACAGTTGATCACTAAATTACATACTACTGATCACTAAAGGAGGGGTCCGAAGAGGGTACCGGGGATTTTTTGGCGATCACTAGATTACACATTACTAATCACTAAATTATAGTCGATCACTAAATTAAATGCTACTGATCACTAAATAAGGGGTGGGCCCCTGTTGGTGATATCATGATGATTTCATATAGGGGGTGGGTAATGTCATATATGGGGTGGGTAATGTCATATATGTGGTGGATGATGTTATAGTGATATCATATATGGGTGTGGATGTATAAAATAGTGGTGAAAATAGTGGTTTCTAGCTTTTAGAGTAAGTGTGGTTTCTATTTGAGTATTTGCATATATATATAGACACACACACACACACACACACACACACACACATATATATATATATATATATATATATGTTAGGCTCAATGCATGTATGATTACCACTATTAACAAGCCTAATCATTGTGACTATGTCACTCTACATGACCTAGTGATTTCTATCACTGGGATATAGTATAGGTCTCTCTGTACTTGTCTTGTTCTCATGAATATTAGCTTGATCATGTATGCTCAGAATTATAATGAGCTTAGTAAGTTTCTTGCATCTAGAATGTACATAGGCCATTGAATAATTGTCCTGGTAGAAGTTCAGAATTGTTCATGCAGCAGGATGGAGATGAATAAGGCCCTGAAGTAATAAGTTGCAGAAATTTGTCTAAGGCATTATATAGTAAAGTCAGAATAAAGCTATATCGTGAAGTCACCAATATCCATGTCGAGAAGTGCTTTACCGCATAGTCCAATTTGTATTATGTCGTGAAATCATCAAGACTCATATCGTGAAGTGTTGATACCGCAAAGTCAAGATGTACAGGATCGCGAAGTCCTCAAATAGTCTATGTCGCATAGTCCTCAAAAAGTCTATGTCGCATAGTCCTCAAAAAGGCTATATCGTGAAGTCCTCAAAATGACTAGATCGCGAAGTCCTCAAATGGCTTATGTCGCAAAGTCCTCAAATGGCTTATGTCGCAAAGTCCTCAAAGGTCATGTCGCGTATTCTAAACAAGGGACATCGTGAAGTCAGGAATGAAGTGGAGTTCACGATATCAACACTTAGTCGTTTACATCAAGACAAATGAAGGTACAAGATCAAATTCAAAAGAGACAAATACTGAAGCATCTGTTCTGGCGTGGTGGTCTAAAGAACAGATGGCAAATCTACAGCTAAACTTGGAGAGAAAGATAAGAGACAAGCAGCTACAGAAACGGGAAAGACTCCGAAAAGCAGGTGGTCCTTCCTGACACCGTTGACCTCTCATGACAGGACAAATTGGATTAACAGTGAGGGTAACAGTGTAAATAAGTGTGTGCACTAGTTTGTATAGGACACATATATATCATGCACACCCTATTGTAAGAAAAAAGAGCGATACACATAGATTTATCTTAAGCACTCTTTTCTCTGTAAGCAAACAAGATACAAACTGTTCTTGTTTAGAAGCCAGAAATTCAGTTGTGAAATTCTGGAAAGCTGTAGTATTTAATTTGCTTAATACAAAGTAGATTAAAGTGATTGTGTGTGTTGTTTATTTTAATTCCGCATTTCTTTACTACACAATCTACTGCAGCAATTTAGTTTCAAGAAAGCGAAAATCTATCAAACTATCCATTCACCCCCCCCCCCCCCCTCTGTCTAGTTTCTAAGTGGTATTCATTACTAACAATATATATATATATATATACATATATATACATAATTGTTAGGAACTATGCTGTTTCTTGATGATAACTAAATTAACTTAGTAAAAATTTGTATAAGTAAAATGTAGCCATCAACGGATAGCATGCTTATGCAGTATCCGTAGATGGGAAGCTTATCTACAGATAAGACTCAATGTAACATGCTTTTGTAATCCTGATGTTGAAGTTGAAGTATTAATTTTTAGGTTGAATAAGTCATGTTGACTATTAATAGATATGTAGAATATGGAGGCTAATTATAAATAGTTTATGCCTTGTAATTTTACATAAGTGAAATTGACTGTCAACGGATAACATAATTAGTCTTCTACGGATGTGGACAATGTACTGTCTACGGATAACAGTACTAACTGTCTATGGATGTGATCAAGATACTCTCAACGGATACAACTCAAATATCTTCTACGGATACACACTGTACTTGTGAAAGGAACAGTTCAGACAGTGCACATGGGTTGACAAACTACACAAAGCATGGAAGCCAGTATTTCTGGAAAGGTCACGAGAAGAAGTAGCATTCTGTTTGTATGGTCAAAAAGTAGCATTTCCATAAAAGACAATCAACCAAGAAAGGCAAGATACCAACACATGGACCACTACTCGGAATGGAGAAACAAGTATCTTGAACAGATTTACTTTTTGTATTATTGTCTATTTGAAATATCTTGTAAACTTGAGATATATATAACCAAGTGAAGCATTATTCTAGAGTAAGAAATCAGTTAGGCAATTTAGAAAGCAAAAGACAATATCCTTTGTAAATTGCTGAAGCTAGAATAGTGTGTATGCAGCTGTGTGTTTATTCATAAACATCACAGAGATTTCTTCAAATAAAATCTCTCAGGTGGACAAAACAATCCACCTGAATTTTTAATTCTTGTACTATTTATCTTGTTTGTTTTTCTGTTCTTAATTTTACTTTCATATTTCTACTGTCAAGAACTAAAGAAATTTTAAAGATTGTATTCAACCCCCCATTCTACAATCTTGATTCATTGTCTGGGAATAACAATAATGCAAATTTGACCAATATATAATAATATGTAGGAAAAATGGTCTTACTCTGTATATTCTGACGTTGAATAATCGTTGAACAAGTTCTTTTAAAGTTGGTCACATAAAAATCTGATGAATGTTTAGAATACATACAATAAGACTTTGATAAATTATTTACTATTGTATGAATATTATACATACGGTGTCACTTCTTTACCTCGATATATTGATTTCTGTACATTAAAAAAATGCAATATTTTAAGAATATTAACTTTTAGAGATTTTTGCAGTAGTATATAAAAACTGTTTCAATAGTTTTGTTAAAAAATAAATAGATATAATACATACACCTTAAATTTAATAGAAGCTGGTGACATGACTTTTTGGGCTTTCAAAATTTTGTTGGGCTAATCTATCTAACCGTTAGGCCCATGTCTTCTGAATTGGATAATTTTCACCTTTGGGCTTAATGTTAACCCGTTAATAATAATATAAAAGCCAAGTTTTAGCTTGCTGTATACAATAGCAAGGGCATAGCTTCTTTTTTCTTAAAGAGATGACAAGTTCTAGTTTATCCGGTAATCTTACAGGTATGATCGTTCTCTTCTTTTTGTTTGAGTTTTCTAAGTGTGTGTTATTTTATGTTTTGTTTTGAATATATGTGTATCTAGCTTATAAATGTTTCATCAAAATTGTTTTCCCCATTTTGAAATGGGATTTGTGTGCAATTGTTTCTAACATTTATCTTTGGGATTTTATACATGATTTCTTTATCGGACATATATTTATACTTTGTAAATCTCGAGATCTTTCTAAATTGTATGTTGATTTCGGTAAATGCTAGCTTTTTGTTATTCAATGTCTAATTTGTGAATCAATCTGTTTCAAAAATATTTACAAAAAAACCCTTTTAAGATTTATTTTTAAAGAAATGGCTTTGAAATTTAAGGCTTGTAATTGTCTTTTTTTAATGTTAACTTGACTCAAAAGAGTAAATTTAGATTTAATTTATGGTGTATGCTCCTAGATCTATTGTTGTTTTTGAAGAATTAATGTTCTTTGTATGTCTTTAATAGAGTGATTTATGAGTTTTCTTATTTGGGTGTGTCAATATTTCTTAGATAATTTTTCTTAAACACATGTCCTGTGATTCGAAAAAATTAATATCCTTAGTCTGGGGGTTAGACTTTCATAAGATTTGTGTTGGGTATAATACACTAACTACACAGCAACAATATGGCAGTTATATATATTTTGTATTAACAAGAACATGCAAAAATACCAATAACAAAACAAACACGAAGGTCGAAACAAGATAATAATCAGAGACTGTAAATAATAAGATAAGAAAGAACACTTATCTCTCAGAAGCTTTAACAAATACTGAAAGATAATAAACAGCTGAGTCGCCAAGCCTTAGAGAAGTCTTGACTGTTCTTGAAGAGATTATTGCCCCACTTACGCTGTGTTGGGTTGCAGCAATATCACTCCCAGGATAAAACAGCACAGATCAATCCACTCACAGTTGTAGGAATGATCAACAGTGACCAGCACCTCACTTCGCCCAAGAACTATGTAATTAATCTGTAAGTATTGAGAGAGAACGGAGAAGATGATAGTTGCTAGGGTTTTCAGAGTTACGTATATCCTTACATTGTCAAACGTTCTCTTTTGTATATATATAAATATAATACAAAATAAAACGTAACAGACCAAATATTGTAACTGAAGATATTACATTTAATACTAATTATTCTGATTTAATTACCATAACAGTCGTCATCAGTATTTAATATCAGTTACAGCTCAGTCAGGATTTCCTGGTCCATCAGGATTTGATCATTATTAGTACTGAAGTCAAGCCATCAGGACTTGATGTCCGTCTGGAGTGGCATCAGTACTTGACCGACCATCAGGATTACGTCAGGACTGGACCTTCCATCAGGATTTCACTCCATCAGGATCAGTAGTCATCAGGATTTCACTCCAAGTACTGACCAGGCCATCAGGATTTAATATAAATCCTGACCCAGTTCGTATAGCTGTTACAAATAAATACTGATACTGTTAAATTAAATCAATAAATAATATTAAATAAACAAGTAATAAAATTCCTCGCCCAGGTCGCCTCGCGTACGCGAGACGCCGAGACATTCGCCCAAATCGCCCTTCGACCTGACCCGAGTCGTGACGGGGCGAGGCGAGGCGGGCGGCGGCGCGCGCGCGTGTGTGTGTGCACGTGAGGCACATACTAACACCATGCACACCCACATGCCTTAGTAGTTGTACACTACTCTTGCACATGGTTCTATATAAACCCACCAACCTCTCATTACCATTTCAATGTGGGATACATGTTATTTCAATATAACCAACCCACATAACCCATTTCAAGCAACCTATTTCAACTCAATTTATTTATGGATTACACTAAGAAAATGTCTTAGATCCAAACATGAAAGTTTAAGTCCTCATAACAAGGAGCAACCTCCAATTGTTAGTTTCCGGAAATTCCATCAAGAACATATATACAATATGCCTCAAACTTTCCATTTTCTAACAATTTGTTTACTTAGTGCGTGTATTTATTTGAGATTTTTGTGTTTTACATTTATATTGTATATATGTATATTTGTAATGTTCTCAATAATTTTGTTTTTGTTGTGTGCATATATGTACAACATGTATTTATTTGCAACGATCTTTTATATTCTGCATTTGATTTTTCATAAAAATATTGTCCTTTCATTATCAAGTCTTTGTATCGTATTTTGATTGAGTTTCATAAGTTAAAGAACACAAATGAGTCATATAACATTATAACAATTATAATAGTTGAAATGTGATGTTTTTATAATTTTTAATAAACGTTAATTATGTTCACATTGCATAGATAATGGATACATTTCATGTAAAATATTGGAAAAATTGAGTAAAAAGATCAATAAATCAGGATATTAAGTCGTGGGAAAGGTTTGACCGTAAGATGGAGGCCTTGTTGGTCTAAACAACTATAATTAAGTCAAAAGAAATTTATATGGTATGTAAAAAAGAGTTCATAGTTCGGTGGGTATCAAGACATAGACGAGGACGTGCACTACTTTCGTTCTTTCTATAACAGTTCACAAAATGCCCCAATTTCTATAGGTTAATATATATGGATTTAGTTCAGGAGAGTACTCTTAAACTGAGTACTGATTAGAGTATTTTATGGTCATGCAATATATTTTGTATCATTCTAAAGTAGAACATATGATCCTCCAATCAGTACTCCATTTAAGAGTACTTATTGGGTAATGGCAACCCAAATACCATATTGGGTAGTTAAGAGAAGATTCTCTTGTATATAAATAGCCAATCAACTTCATTAGTATGAACCTAACACCTCATGGTGTAGTAGTATCTCCCTCGCTCTCTTTACGGGATGTCGAGGGTTTGATCCTTGTCAAAGACAAGGTGTGTGTGTGTTTAATTAGCAAAAAAAAAAAACTCCATTAATATGATATTTCTAGAAATTTTCTCAAAAATAAATATGTGCGGGCTTAGTCCAAAATGGACAATATCATACTATTGTAGAGGTAAGACTTGCTTGTAGCCCAACAAGTGGTATCACATTTGGAGTAATGAGTTGCGGTTGTATACTGTGAGAGATCCCCTCATTGTGAACTCCGATAGAAGATCTATCAAGCTGCCTTGTGTCGAAAGTCTTTTTGATGGTGTTCGAGCGACGGGTTCTGCGTGTGAATAACAACGATGCAAGATGTTGACAAATCTATAATAAGTGATAAGACCACAAGATTTGCGGTTCTTGATTCAGGGGAGGATTGGTTGGTGGTGTGTGAACCCAATTACCACTCAAGGAGGGAAAAGACTATTCTCTTGTATATGAGCAGTCAATTCACTCCATCAGTATGAGGTCTTTTATGATATGCCCAAAAACAAATATGCACGGCTCTGCCTAAAACAAATAGTCATACTATTGTGGAGTTGTGGCTTGCTTGCGACCCAATAGTACTTCATAGAACTTTTGCCGTTACATATCGAAAATTATCAAATGACAAAGACTATATATATATATATATATACAGTCATACTCCAATGAGAATCCCAAATACTGTAATATGAGATATTAGATATAATCATAACTACCATCCAAATACCTCATCTTTATCTCCTACGAGCCATTAATCTTTCAACATTTTCATACTCTATCATCCCATCTCCTTCCTTCTATAACCATCACTTTTGATCACCGTAAATCACCAGTTCAAGCCACCATCTCCGGATACCACCAACAAATCACCAATATTATACAAAAATTACTACCAACTTTATATTAAAATCACCAAAATCTAATAGAAGTCACCACACAATAACTATCTTCGTCCACAACATCCAATGACCGTCTTTCGCCATAAACTCCGACTAGCTACATCATAACAAAATTATCATATTTAAATATAAATGATCACCAAAATTAAGTTACCACAACCACCGTTGATATCCCTACCACCATCATTGTCACCACCATCAACATAACATAAATATTTAAAGAATCACTAACTCCAATCCAAAATCACCATAAAATGAAGATAAATTAGTAAAAATTGAAAAAAGCCACCACAATTTCATGAAAAGTCGCCTACGATGGTGACTTTTGTTGGTGAGGAGCAGATATGTGATGGTACAGATTGGTGCACTGGTAAAGCCAGTGATAACGATGGCGAAGACGATATAGAGTGATTGTTATTGGAGTGGAATGGTGAAGTGATGGTGGTGTGGTGGCAGTCAGTCATAGTAGTGCGACGACAAAGTTAGGTTGCTATTGGCCGGAGGTTAGTGGTGCATCGAAGCTGGAAATTGACGTTTGGTCGAAAGTTATGGTGGGTGGTGGGAGGATGGAGGAAAGAGATGATGGTAGTATGAGATGAAAATGATAAGATTTAAAGAACTGTTTAGATTAAAAATAATTTTAATTATGTGCGGCTAAGATTAGATTTCATATATCATTTTAGTGATGGTTCCATTTGAGTATGAGTGTGTGTATAAATATAGATTGATTTTCAATTATACATTTGTTTCATTAGTTTTGAATTTCCATATTATAACAAATCTAACCTTTTATCTTTGATATATATTATTATTTCAATTGATGCTTAAAATATAAAATTAACTTAAATTATCATTATATATTATAGTTTATCTATGAGTTCTTATAAGAAAATATATTTTAAAATAAGTGGTTTGCTGCAAAATGTTAAAAGAGATTCTTCAGTTTGACAGAAATTCATGTTTTCTGTTGGAGACGGAGATCATGGAGCAAAATAATTTTTGATAAAAATTGGAATGAATTTGAGAATCGATTTTAGGTGATGGGAATGAGGACAATAATCCCTTGTTCGTTAAGTGACCTGATATTCGTTGTATTCATGATGACGTTAAATAATTCGTGTGAAATTTAATTGAACTTTAATTGAGCATAATAGAGTGGAATGACATATATAATGTGAGTATAATAGAATTGCATAGAGTAGAATGAAATATGTTATTTGAAGCGTAATGAAGTTGCTTAGAGTACACCGAAACATCTAAACCGATATGGTATTGTAGAATTGGGGTAAAATAATACAAATATATTCATTTCTTTAATATGTTTTCAAAATTTTAATTTCCAACAACAATTCAATCATAAAAACATTCACTTAATTATTCATTTTTTTATTCTATATCTTTTTCATAATAATTTTTTTATTTACAAACAAATAAATTTTAATAACTAAAATTTTAGAATTGTACTATAAAGGTAAAAAAATATTATAATTTTAATTTTTTTTCAATTAATACTTTATGTGGTTCCTCGGTTGTTTTAAATATTCTAATATAGCATTGATAAAATTGTATTATCAACACAAAATATCTTTTTCTTTCAAAAACAACACAAAATATCTTTTTATTTAATACACGGTTATTAAATATTTATGTGTATTTGTTACTATTCTAATATTTGTAGAAAATATATAAAAGGGGGTGGGGGAAAGAACGGACGGTGCTGATAAGACCTAAACCTAGAAAGATCTGAATCATCCCTTATTCATCTCCCCTCTCTTATTTTGCATCGTCCGATCTCAAGATCTCTCCTCTCTCCATCGCTCCCGCCCTTTTCATCAATATTTAACAACGTACTAACTACTACTACTTTTTAAACTTCAAACCCTCTCAATTTCCCTGTCCTCTCTATTCATTCAAATTATACATTGGCATCTTTTAGTATTGATCTGATTGCACTCTTACACTTAACTCAGTCCCAACTTGTTTTTGTTTTTTGCTGTATTTGATATAGTTGTGATGTTTTTGTTTGTTTATGTAGGATTTGATCAGATGGGGGATGTTCCAGCAATGAGTTCAGGGGATGGAAGCGCGGAGAGTGGAAATCAGAGCCCGCCGTCGTTTCGAGAGCAGGATGGGTTTCTTCCAATTGCTAACATAAGTAGGATTATGAAAAAGGGGATTCCTCAGAATGGAAAGATTGCCAAAGATTCTAAAGAGTTTGTTCAGGAATGCGTCTCTGAGTTTGTCAGTTTTATCACCAGCGAGTATGCCTTACCATCCCTCTCTGTCTCGCTCTTTTTTATTTATTTCGCAACTTGTAGTATATCAAAACTTATTCCTATGTGACTCTTTATATACTAGTGTTGTTTGGATCATGGGATTACAACCCGTTTAATAAGAATTAATGGGAATGAGAATGAGATTTCAATACAAAAAATGTATTGGAATCTCATAGTCATAAGTGGGTTGTAATCCCATGATCCAAATAGCTTTGACATCTTTTTTTTGTTTGATATAAATTTGTGGTTTGCGAGCATGAGCCCCCAACATTACTTGATTACATGACAACATTTAGTGTGAGAGGACCATGGAATACATTATGTTCTCTTATGTTTAATCTGTTTTGCTGCTTGAGGAGGGGTGGTGATTGCGCCCCTAAAGAGTTTGTTCAGGAATGTGTCTCTGAATTTCTATTCTGTGTGATACATATTCCTTCCTCTGTTTTCTTGTGCAAATTTTAACCAGAGTTTTATAACACTAATTTGTAGATGAACGTTCATTCCTTTCTCCTAGTTAGATTATTCACAAATCTTAGCAAATTTTACGCGCCTCTGGGATCCTTTCCTCTTGCTGTTTATATGTAGTATGTATTATTAAGATAAAATTTATAATATGTGTAGCAAGGTAAAAGATGAATAGAGTAGAATTAGACTGATCTAAGGCAAGAACATATGAATGTCAAGACGATGGATATATACTGATATCAGCATTGAGGGCTAGTTGTCCTTTCTCTTCGAATTTGAGAGACGAATTTAAGGATTAACTAATTAATGAAGAAATATTTCATCCTCCAAGCAAAGAATGAACTTATGAACAATATTTCTTGAGAACCCGGGCATTTGTATCACCAGCGTGATTTTGCTCAGAAAATTTTAAGGTATTGTTAGTGAGTGGAAACAAACAAGAAAACACTGATGACGAGAGGGGCTAACTTCTGACACTATAGTAATAAAGTTCTCAAGTGGCATAATGTTTGCCTGTTTAAGTTCCATCATGCATATCATCGTCAAGCAATTTGTTTTACATGATATTAGTTCTAATATGTGGTAGTGTTGCAATAGGAAACAAGCTCAAATTTACAAAAAAAAAAGGTTATTTGAGCCAGGTGTTTAGGTTTTTTCCCTACTGTTCTTTCTTAAACTTTTGATGTCTGATAATATTGGAAGTTTTTGAAAATTGTCACGGTGAAGAATTGAAAGAAAGCTGTGTGCATGAATCAGATTGGAAAACTGAAACGGCTCCTACATTTACTATTACTATTTTATTTGACCCATGGTCGTGAGATTTTGGTTATAAACGAAGAAGAATGTTTTTCTTTGAGAAATTGAAGGTGAAATACATAGATATAACTATTTAAGTGTATTTATATTGTTACACACTACTGTCCCTGTTTGCTATTCTTTTAAAATAGTGGACGATGAAATGTTCTTACAAATTTTTTTAATGGGGACATGTACTTATATTTGTTTTTGTGAATTTTGAGGATTAAATTTATCGAGGACTATTATCGTTAAATGATTGAACGTACAGGGCAAGCAACAAGTGCAAGAAGGAGAAGAGGAAGACTATTAATGGTGATGATCTGCTATGGGCAATGTCCCTTCTTGGATTTGAACATTACATTGATCATCTTAGAGGATACCTGCTCAGATACAGAGAGGTAATTGCCTTCCCCAAGTATCATATGTTTTCAGCTATTTGGACATGTTTGTTGACAATTTGCTTCTATTGTTTTTTCCTTTTTCATTTTGGGTTTCGCGATGTTCTGGAATGATTGAGCTTGTTCAGATCGAGGTAAGTTTATATTACTTGGATAATATGTTCAATTAATATATGCTGTTTTACCATAGGTAAAATTTCCATTAATGTGTTATGATAGGGTGATGGCAAGGGGTCAACAAAAGGCGCTGGAGGATCTTCTAAGAAAAATGGGAATAGTCGGGTGCATTCTTTATTCTTCACATGGAATTCTCTCTATATGATTTTCTTTTTCTTTCATTGATTTTTCAGAACAATCTTTACATTAGTCCCTTAATGCTGGCATTTTATGTACAGCTTGCTCATCAAAGTTCATATTCCCAGGGCGTGAATTATGCTAACTCTCAGGTTCTCTCTCTCTCTCTCAAAAGATATCCATTTATAATGCATGTTAGCAGTCTTCTGTCACAGTTAATTTTGTTCAAAATATGTCCATTTATTATGCATGTTAACAATAACAGTCTTCCGTCATGGTTAACTTTGTAATTTTATTGAAGGATTACTTGCTACGTCTTACTTCTTTGGCTGCAACAAGTCCATTAAGCTATACGTAATACATTTTATTTGGATAGGTTAAGCTTTGTCTCTGTAGCATGCGTTATATAGATGGACTTAAATCGACTGCTAAACTTGGATTGGTAGTATATATTCGATAACTGAGTGAGCCAGATTGTGTAAAACTGGAAATAAACTCACCTTTATAATCACAGAAGATTTTCTAACTGTGGGAAGTTATTAGAGTGAAAGAAACTTGAGCATATGTATCTTCTGAAGAGTGCTAATGTGCGGGTAGTATCCTTGGGTGTAAGGATTTTAAAAGAGAAGCCTAATCTGTAGGATTATTTAGTTTTTAACAAATTATGATGAGAGATCTTTACGGACATGTTGCAGGAAATTCTTTTGTAATCTCTCGAGCATCTTTTTCATGTGCCGAAATGCTAATCCGTTTTGGGAGATATGTTAGGAGGGGTCTGTAGGTGTAACTGTGCTAATATCGGGATTAATGATATTTTATAGACATGGATAATGCCTACACATCATGTGATTTGTACTCAGTACTTGGTATTTGTATAGTGTACTGGCTCCTGGGGGGCTCAAGTAGTGGGTACAACCAGGGGCTGAGCTACTCTGTAGCAAGAGTACGCCACCGCTGACCCTGAAATTCTGAGCCCAACATCGGATGTATTGGTATAGAAATAATTAACGTTATAATTAGTTTAGTTGATGGATAATTAGGCATGTCATAGCTGTTTTAGTTAATGAATTTCATCCTATTAAAAATTAGTATTTATTAAAAAAATTCTTTAATGAATGAAAATGGATATACATTTCATAAAGTTAATAATTCCCTATTAATGCATCCGTGTTTTTTTTTATATATTTTGCTTTGTAATTTGTTGACGTGTGTAGTTTAGCTCACCCTGAATTTGTATGCTAGCTCCGCCACCGGGTACAACCGTAGAAACGACACAATAAAACCTAAAATAATGTGACAACCAAAGTTTTATGATGATATACAGTAGAATGTAATTCCTATTATTGTTGAATGAATATTACAGGCGCAGATGCAGGATATGATAGATTCCATGCAAAGCCTAGAGTAAGAGATTGGTACTCGCAGCTAGCTCATCGTCTTGAAACATCCATCCAGGAAGATTAAATTAATGCGGTGATGCAACTGTTTGGTGCCTGAGTTGCATGTTATCAGAACTATGCTCTCATATCTAGTAGATCGTCTTTTATCTATGTTTGGATGTTTGCTTATAATGATTATGTTTGGATGTTTGCATCCAATCCTAATGGTTTGTGTTGTTCATTATCATAAAATCCCCATGAGATATAACAAGTCTATGCCTTGAAAAATTTACTCAAGATTTGAACAAGTAACTTTTTATTCACAATAAGGAAGAAAATCTTATTGTCTTTGTTATAGAAAGACAATAATATAGGTTGAAAAGGAAGCCAAGACGAATTAGAGGCCAGAACACAGAACACATATCACCCCCAATCTCCATTCATAACTCCTATCCAAATAAATATCTCTCTGTCCTTGTCAAACAATGATTTGTTTCATTTTTTTTAAAAATAAATAAATTTGCATCATATTTATGGAATCCGTAAACAAATTGAAAACTTTAATCATAAAAATTAACAGAACCCCTAGTTTTAATTTTAAATCATATTTTCAATCAATACCGACTCTTTAAAAACGAGGATAAGAATTCAACTTGCCATATGTCGTTCACAGAAATTTTATTTTCGAGATTTGGAGCTTATTGGTCAAATTATAAAATTTAAATAGATAATAGGTGGGAAAGAACGAGGAACAAAATTAGAACCCCGGAAGCCTAAAATAAAATCAAAAACAGGGTTGTTTGTCCCCAATGTGGATGGACTAGTACCATGACCACCACCATCATCACTCCACCACCGTGGCCAACCACCTCACCCCACCCTATCACCACCGCTCTCCACCGCATATCCCCACCTCTCAAAACCCCAAACCCATTTCGTGTCCAAACCTCAACCCAACCCAACTCCTCCTCAAATCTTAAACTCTCAAACCCCAACAACAATAATAACCAACAACTAGTTCCAAACAACCCTCAAGACCAAACACTAATCTTACTTCTCCGACAAAGAAAAACAGAAGAAGCTTGGCTTGCTTACTCAAACTCAACTAATCTCCCCAACCCCACTTGTCTTAGCCGCTTAATTTCTCAATTATCTTATCAAAACACCCCTTCTAGTTTCACTCGAGCTCAATCTATTGTCACGCGTCTCCGTAATGAGCAACAGCTGCATCGTCTCGACGCAAACTCTCTCGGCCTTCTTGCTGTTTCTGCTGCTAAATCAGGTCATGTTCTTTATGCTACTTCTATAATTAAGTCTATGCTTAAGTCTGGTTATTTACCTCATGTTAAGGCTTGGAGTGCTGTTGTTAGTCGACTAGCGTCTTCCGGTGATGATGGTCCTGCTGAGGCTTTGAGGTTGTTTCAGTCTGTTGTTAAGAGGGTAAGGCGTTTTGAACCTAGTGTTGTTAGTGATACAAAACCTGATACTGCTGCGTTTAATGCTGTGCTTAATGCGTGTGCGAATTTGGGGAATAGTAAGAAGTTTTTGGAATTGTTTGATGAAATGCGTGAGTTTAAGTGTGAACCGGATGTTTTGAGTTATAATATTATGATTAAGTTGTGTGCGAGAGTTAATAGGAAGGATTTGCTTGTGTTTGTGTTGGAGAGGATTCTTGATGAGGGGATAACGTTGTGTATGTCGACGTTGCATTCTCTTGTTGCGGCTTATGTTGGGTTTGGTGATTTGGAGATTGCGGAGGAATTGGTACAGGCAATGAGGGAAGGTCGGTTAGATTTATGTAGAGTTCTTAGGCAGTCTTCTGATTCTGAATTTGTAAGAAAGACGGAGAATCATGTGTTTTCAAAATTGCTTCCAAATTCGGTGTCCTCAAATGATTATGAGCCGCCACTGTTGCGGAAAGTATACAAACCAGATTCTAGAATATATACAACGTTAATGAAGGGGTATATGAAGCAAGGTCGTGTTTTGGACACGATGAGAATGTTGGAAGCAATGCACCTTCAGGAAGATAGTGGCAGTCGCCCTGATCATGTTACATATACGACAGTTATTTCTGCGTTTGTTAAGGTTGGCGCAATGGATAGGGCAAGGCAGGTGCTCGCTGAGATGTCTAGGATCGGTGTGCCTGCTAATAGGATTACTTATAATATTCTCCTTAAGGGCTATTGCGAACAACTTCAGATCGACAAGGCCAAAGAATTGATTCGCTTAATGACTGGCGGTGATGCAGGTCTTGAGCCTGATGTGGTTTCTTACAATACTGTAATTGATGGGTGTATATCGGTTGATGATAGTGCAGGTGCTCTTACCTATTTTAATGAGATGCGAGCAAGAGGAATTGCTCCCTCCAAGGTTAGCTACACCACTTTAATGAAAGCATTTGCTTTGTCGGGTCAGCCAAAGCTAGCCAACAAAGTTTTTGACGAGATGCTCAATGACCCAAGAGTGAAGGTTGATTTGATTGCTTGGAATATGTTGGTTGAAGGGTATTGCAGGCTGGGATTACTTGAAGAAGCAAAGAAGATAGTAGAGAGGATGAGAGAGTACGGAGTTCATCCAAATGTGGCCACATATGGAAGTCTTGCAAACGGTATAGCATTAGCCAGAAAACCTGGAGAAGCACTTCTGCTATGGACTGAAGTAAAGGAGAGATGTGGAATGGGAAATGGAGAAAATTCAAAATCATCTGATGTCCCGCGATTACAGCCTGATGAGGGGCTGTTAGATACGCTGGCTGATATTTGTGTGAGGGCTGCTTTCTTTAAGAAAGCATTGGAGATTGTGGCTTGCATGGAAGAGTATGGAATACCACCAAACAAGACAAAGTATACCAGAATATATGTCGAAATGCATTCAAGGATGTTTACAAGTAAGCATGCGTCCAGAGCCAGACAGGACCGAAGGAAGGAAAGGAAAAAAGCAGCAGAGGCTTTCAAGTTTTGGTTGGGATTGCCTAATTCTTATTATGGGAGTGAGTGGCGACTTGAACCTGCAGATGGAGATGAGTGAGCATCTCATTTTGTACAACATCCAATTCATTTGAGTATATTAACAAGAGGTTACACTTGTTGGATGGATAATGTAGAATGATAACTGTAATACAAAAGCAAATATATATTGTGAATGTATAATATCATTTGTTCCATAATATTGTCATTGTTGTTGACATGTTTTCTGTTATTGGTTCAATTTGTGCACATAGCGGGTTTCAACATGAAGTTATTAGTGGACCAAATGTGTGCAAACAAAGGGAGGAAGACGACTGTATAGAAGTATATTTGTTACTGTATGTAGTGTTTGAACTTGGTAAATTGTCATCATTAACACAGGTTTCCTCGAAAAATAGAATAAAATTTAGGGTAAAAACTGCTTACTGCAGCTGATGCCTGTGACATCTTTCTGGAAACTTAACGACACAGTTAATATTATGCAAGCATTTTTCCAGTAAAGCAACACCTTAAGAGTTGGTACCTGAAGAAGGGAGGGGGAGAGACGATCAATTAGCATTTTCAAAAATTAAAAATGAGTGTGTATAAATGTAGTCTTGATGTTAAACGTGAAGGTATCTTATTTACATCACTGAAGCATAGCAGGATTAGTAGCTAAAAAGTTGGATATCTTTAATTTAAATTCATCGCTTTGATGCTTGGCTCTGAGAATATGATGCTGATGATACAAGGAAGGTGTTTTGCACTGTTTCCCCCCACAACAGCCATTGAATTAATCGACTACTATTGAATACTTGAATTAGTTATCTTTTAAAGGTGTATATTTTGAAGGTGTTTTGATGTTTTGGGTCATTGTACTTGGACATGTTTGTCAGTTCCTAACGCAGTCCCAGCATCAGTCATCTTTACTGCCTAAAGATTAATTGTTCTCTGTTCAGGTGGGTTCACTCTGTTCAATAGATTTCTTGGCTTTATTTTGTAACCTTAATTTAAAAATTCTCCTTTTAGAAGCTGATTTTCCCAGCGGCGAGCAAGAGCTAAAAATTCTCCTGGACGAGGTTATTCAAATTCTAAAGAAAGTTGGAACTCCTGCAGTCCAAAGAAAAGTCGTAAAATCCCGGTTGAAATTGCTCAAGAAGATAACTGTAAGAATCTACAATAAGCATTTTAAACCAAATAAGAATCCAAATGTAGAGAGTTCACTTGCAGGAGGTTAGTCCAGTCACCAGAGTCTTGTAGACCTGGATTCTGATATTGGAGGCATGGTACAAGTCCCTTTTTTCCATTTCACCTGTATTATATCGTTAATGGGATCAGAAGGTACAGTGGATATATGTTTGTTTTGTTGTTTTGCCCTTGACTAATTTATGCGAATTTAGGCAACTAACACTTAATTATCAATGCTCCAAGTATGTCGTGTAAGCATACTATACATGTCTCCACTCGACTATCCTCTTTTCCAAACGTTTTTCGATTTACCTTTAAAACTTCTGGACAAGGAAACTATCAAATGGCAAGGAACAAACTTAACTCTGGTTTAAACACAACAAAATCATCGGAGATGTTGGATCATATAAGTTGAATATGTTCCTACTCTAAATATTAATTTGTACGGACCACATTCGTTCATGTGTATTAAATATTGATGCATCCCTCTGAAGTACTAATAATTCGAATATTCATCAAGAACTATCTTTTCAGCTTCAAGACTGTTCCAAAAAAACTGAAAAGAGTATTGATTTCAGCTTCGAGACTGTTCCAGAACAACTGAAATTAGTATTTGATGCAAATACTAAATCTGAAATACAACTAGTAAATAAAACACCGAGTAATATTGATAAATAACTCAATCTGATTCCAATAAGAAGGAATGGAGATCGAAATGAAGTTCCGAGTAAACCAGACAAGAAAGGGTTACTCTGTTAAGATAACTCCTTAATGGTATGTCTAGGGTTCTTGACAGAAAGGAAGAAGAGAAATAAGTTTTATCAAATACATCAGATGCCAAAATACAGATTGTATCCCATGGTCTATATATTGTCCCTATGCGTAAATGAAATGACTGGCAAATCAAAATGAAATGCACTCTCAGTTGTAGTTATGGCAGGTGGCTAAGTGGTCCCTGGAGTGTTGACACTCTTGCCCTCTCTATTAACGGTCTTGATAACTGACTTGACCTTTGACAGAATATTCCCCACAGCATCTTTCTCATCATTGGACCTATCATTGTGTTCTTCTTTATGTATTATTTCTTCAACTGGATTAACTGTCACATAACCAACTCTTCCTGAACTTAGCATTGTATCAATACTCCCTCCATTTGAAGATCCTTGACCCCAAGGATCAAAGTTTGGGTACTGTTGTACAATATATGAAGCATCTTCCCAGGTGGCTTCCTCTGCAGATTTTTGAGCCCACAAGACCAACCATTGAACCACTGCAGTATTTCTCCTCTTGATAGTTCTGATCTCCAATACTGATGCAGGTGCTTTCTCAGGTACAGCATTGGAGGATCCGTAGTGTTTAGGAAGGGTTGAGTCCAGGGTATCCGGTGGAGCACCATGGTGTCTTTTCAATAGGGAAACATGGAAGGTGGGGTGGATTTTAGAATGAGCTGGTAGTTGTAATGTGTAGGCTACTGCACCTATCTTTTTGAGCATCAAATATGGGCCAAAGTACTTTGCTGCCAGTTTGTTGTAGGGTCTAATATTCACCGACATTTGTTTGTAGGGTTTTAGCTTGAGGTAAACCCACTCTCCTTCTACAAATTGCCTATCACTTCTTTTCTTATCAGCCATTTGTTTCATCATGTTCTGTGCCTTGTGCAAGTTGAATTTCAGCACACTGATAGCTTGTTCTCTCATGACAAAACTCTTATCCACAGAGTCCAGTAAACTAGAGCCAGAGATGCAGGGCTTGTGCACTGGTGGTGGTTGATTATATAGCACCTCAAATGGAGTCTTCTGAGTGGCAGAATGAAAGGTAGAGTTATACCAGAACTCTGCTAGTGGGAGCCACTTGAGCCAGTCTTGGGGAATGTCATGACACATGCATCTCAAGTAGCTTTCCAAGCATCTATTGAGCACCTCTGACTGGCCATCAGTTTGGGGGTGGTATGCAGTAGATAGTTTGAGTCTCACTCCTTGTAGTTTCATGAATTCTGTCCAGAAATTGCTGGTGAAGATCTTGTCTCTGTCAGAAATGATGCATTTAGGAGATCCGTGTAACTTATACACTTGATTCAGATAGAGATGTGTTACTGTTAAGGCGGAGAAGGGATGACTCAAGGCAATAAAGTGAGCATACTTGCTCAGCCGGTCTATAACTACCATAATAACCTCTTTTCCACCTGACTTGGGAAGGCCTTCAATGAAGTCCATTGTGACTTCCTCCCACACAGAATTAGGAACAGGCAAGGGTTGTAGCAGCCCAGGGGATGCAGCTTGATCATACTTACATTTTTGGCAGGTTGGACAGTGTTTGATAAACTCCATGACAGTTTGTTTCATTCCTGACCAAAAGAAAAGGGTTTGAATCCTCTTTAGAGTGGCATGTACACCTGAATGACCTCCCATGCCCGAACTATGCATCCATTCCAAGATGTTGAGCTTGATATTAGGATCATTTCCTATTACCATCCTACCTTTCCTCTGAAGAGTTTGTTGATCCCACTTATAATGAGGATGAGAGTTAGGGTCACACTGTAGTTCAGAAATCAGCTTCAGTAATTGGTTATCTGTCCTTCAATGCTTCCTCAAGTCCTCCATTAGTTGGGAGTTAACAGAGGATACATCTATGGTAAGTAATTGCAGACTGGGCACTCTTGATAATGCATCAGCTGCTCTGTTGTCTTTCCCACACTTGTACTCTACAATGAAATCAAATCCGGCCAGTTTTGAGAGCCATTTCTGTTGGAAGGGAGTAGAGAGTTTATGTTCCAACAAGAATTTGAGGCTTTTTTGATCAGTTCTAATGACAAATGGTAAAACCATTAAGTAATGTTGCCATTTATTTACTGCAAAAACTATGGCCAACAGTTCTCTTTCATAGGCAGATAACAAGGAAGTTCTTTCAGAGAATGCCTTACTAATGAATGCTATGGGATGCCCTTCTTGAATGAGCACTGCCCTCATCCCTTTGCCAGAGGCATCAGTTTCTATAACAAATGGTTTGTGGAAGTCTGGGAGTGCCAATACAGGAGGATGTGTCATTTTACTCTTGAGTGTTTGGAAGGCCTCTTGAGCCACTGACCCCCATTCAAAAGAGTCCTTTCTTAGTAGAGCAGTGAGGGGTCTACAAATCTTCCCATAATCTTGGATGAACCTTCTGTAGTACCCAGTCAAACCAAGAAAACCCCTTAACTGTTTTAAATTACTAGGAGTAGGCCAATCTATAATTGAGGTAATCTTGTCTTGTTCAGTGTGCACCCCTTGTGCAGAGATGACATGTCCTAAATAATGGATTTCCGACACTCCAAATGAGCATTTCTTCAAGTTGGCATGCAAGGAGTTTTCTCTCATCAGTTGCAACACCAGACGTACATGGTTTAAGTGTTCCTCCCAGGTAGAGCTGTAGATTAGGATGTCATCAAAGAAAACCAACACCCCCTTCCTTAACATAGGTTTGAATACTTGGTTCATAAGGGATTGAAAGGTTGAGGGTGCATTAGTCAGCCCAACGGGCATAACTAGGTACTCAAAATGGCCAAAATGGGTTTTAAATGTTGTTTTGTAAATATCTTCAGGACTGACTCTAATTTGATGGTACCCTGATTTTAGATCAATCTTGGAGAAATATTTGGTACCATGTAATTCATCCAAAAGTTCTTCTATGATGGGAATGGGAAACTTGTCTTTCACAGTAGCCTTGTTGAGATTCCTGTAGTCAATGCACATCCTCCAGCCACCATCTTTCTTTTTTACCAAAACTATTGGTGCTGCAAATGGACTGGTGCTAGGTCTAATCACCCCTTGATCCAACATTTCCTGAATCATCTCCTCAATGTCTGTCTTTTGAATAGTTGAGTACCTATAAGGTCTCAGATTTATAGCATCAGTACCCTCCTTGAGAGGGATTTTATGATCGAATTGCACTCTAAAGGGAGGAAGTTGTTGAGGTTCTGTGAAGACTTCAGAGTAATGTTCCAGTATTGCAGTTAATTCAGGATCATTAGATAGAGGATTGCCACATATAGCAGATACTTGAGGAGTGTTACCTATAGCAACAGGAATGATCTGCAACATGGCCAGTTCACCAGTGGCTTGTAGCAGCTTATTGATCTTCGGAAAATGGGTGCTTTTGAGCTTCTTACTGGTTATACCCCTCAATTTAACTCTTTCTCCCTTGTAAGTGAACTGCATTGAAAGCTTGGCAAAATCCCACAGAACAGGTCCTAGCTGGGACAACCAATGTATACCTAGTACCATATCACTTCCACTTAGAGGTAGTAAAAGTACATATGCCTGAAACTCAGTTCCTTGCATCTTCCACGCAAAGTTTTTGATCATTTTGTCACACACTAATTGACCACCATCAGCTACCTTGACTCCCATAGGGGTGATCTTATCCACCTTACAACCTAATTTCAGAGCTGAGTTAGAGTCAATAAAGTTATGTGTACTACCTGTATCAAGCAATAATTGTAAGGCCCTTTTTCCATGATGTCCTGTGACTCTCATGGTTTGAAAGTTGGTGATGCCTTCAATTGCTTCCAGGGAGATTTGTGCACATTGATTCTCCACTTCTTCTGGTTCCACCTGATGTACTATTTCTGTTTCTACAACTTATTCCTCATCTTCAACCTCAATGTGGAAAAACTTAGGCCTCTTGCCTTTACATTTGTGGCCAGGGGTGTACTGTTCATCGCACTAGAAACAGAGGTTCTTTGCTCTCTTTTCACTCAATTCTGCAGGGGTGAAGGTTCGTCTATTGGTCTGTGAGGGGGGTTTGGTAGGTATCAGGGTCTTGGTAGTGTTATTCTTGTCCACAGCATAATTATTGGGTTTGTGAGGGGCATTGTAGTTACTATAGTACCCCTTTGAGGATGGTGGATTAGGTAATAGTGGGGGTTTTATGTTGAGCTTGGTCTTTCTAGCCTTTGAAGATGCCTCTTGTAACTTGGCCAAACAGAGTGCTTGCTGAATAGTCTTTGGTGACAACATTCTCACAGATAATTGGATGTCATCTTCGAGGCCGCCCAAATAACAACTTAATAAATATTCTTCAGAAAGGGTAAGTCTACTAGTCAGTGCATCAAAAGAATCATGGTAATCCTGAACTGACCCTGTCTGTTTGAGAGCCTTTAAATCAGCCATGGGGTCATCATAAAGATCCCCAAACCTCACATTGATGTCTTCAGTATACTTAGACCAAGTGGGGATAACATTGTTACACCTTTGCATATAAGTTTGGTGCCACAAAAGGGCTTTTCCCTCTAAATGGATAGTTGCTAATCGGACTCTTTGAACATCAGGAATATCATCTATTTGGAAGAATTGATTGCATTTATATAACCAGGACCTGAGTTCTGTTCCATCAAATTTTGGGAACTCGACTTTCGTCATCCTAGTAGAGAAAGTGGGGTATCCATTGTGATTATCATGATGTGCAGTGTCCATATCACCATTTCTACCACTACTTGCATTCTCAGAATCCCTTCCTTCACTAGACACTAGTTTAGATACTTGCATCGAGAGACCCAGTACTAAATCATTAAGTGCAGCAACAGATTTAACATTTTGTTCTATATTGAGATTGTGGTTATAGCTTCAAGTCTGGCAACAGGTGCAAATGTCTCATCATAGTCTATTCCTTCCTGTTGACAGTAACCTTTTGCTACTAGCCTTGCTTTGTTTGTTGTCACCATTCCATTCTCATCCAGCTTGTTTCTGAAGACCTACTTTGTCTCAATGACTGATTTTCCTTTTGGTCTTGGAACCAACTTTCATACATTGTTGCTTTCAAACTGATTAAGTTCTTCTTGCATGGCAATCACCCAGTCAGAATCCAACAATGCTTCATCAATTGTCTTTGGTTCCATTTGAGACAGAAAGCATGAGAACATGCTGTCAGCAGAGACATTACTCCTTATCATTACCCCAGAGGAAGGATTACCAATGATTAGATCATTAGTGTGATCTTTTTTCCATTTTGTGGCTCTGGGCAAGCTTCTTTGTTGATCTGATGGATTAGCTCCAGTTTGAGGAGATGAGTTTTCACCAATGCAGTTGTCTCCACCATGCTCTTCATTATCTCTAGAATCACCATCAATTTAAGGATTGGATGTGATGGTTTGTGATTGAGCTGGAGTTTGATCAACATCATTATCATTGACATCATCTTTCTCAATACCAATAGTTTGAGTAAGACTGGGTTCTTCATTAACAATTTCTTCTTCTTCCAAGTATCCTTGATTCTCAAATCTAAGTGTCTGCATTTGACCATCTTCATGCAGCCCTGGAAGCTTGGTTTAATTAAATGTGACATTCACACTTTCTTCAATCGTTCTGTGTTCTATGACATAGACTCTGTAAGTAGCCCTTTCTAATCCATATCCCATGAAAATGCCTTCAAGAGCTTTGGTATCAAATTTTCCTTTCTTTTCATGGTTGTCTTTCATCATGAAACACTTACTTCCAAATACATGAAAATATTTGACAGTAGGTTTCTTCTCAGTCAACAGATGGTAAGGGGTGCTTCCATGAGTCTTGTTGATTATGGTTCTGTTCTGTGTATAGCAAGCTGTGTTGATTGCTTCTGCCCAGAAGTATGTTGGTAATTTAGCATCATGCAACATAGTCCTAGCAGCTTCAATCAAAGTCTTGTTCTTCCTTTCTACAACACCATTCTGCTGGGGTGTTCTTGCAGCAGAGAATTGTTGAACAATGCCTTCATCCTTGCAGAAGTTTCCAAGTAAGGCATTTCTGAACTCAGTACCATTGTCACTCCTCAGTATTTGAACTTTTGCATTTGGAGTTCTGTCAAGAACTCTCATGTGATCAATGATGACTTGAGCATCTTCATCTTTGGACTCTAGAAACTTCACCCAAGTGTATCTAGAGTAGTCATCCACCATAACTAATGCATATCTCTTTCTGGCTAAAGATGGAACATTTACTGGGCCAAAAATATCCGTGTGGATTAGCTTAAGTGGTTCAGTGTTGGTGTTGACTTGCTTTGATCTGTGCACAACTCTTCTTAGCTTTCCCATTTGACAGTCCTCACACAGTCCTTCTTGACAGAATTCCTGTTGAGGTAGTCCTCTTACAAGCTCCTCCTTTATCAGCATATTCATTGTCTTGAAGTTTAGGTGAGAGAGTTTCATGTGCCAAAGCATGTTGTCACCAACAGTAGCTTTACTGTAGAAACAGTAAGTCTTATCCTTCTTTATTGAGCTCGGGTCAGCAACAAATAGGCTTCCTTTTCTTACTCCCTTCAGAGAAAGGCTTATGTCCTTCTTGTGATAGATATTACACACCATCATATCAAAGTCAACCTTGAATCCTTTGTCACTGAATTGGCTGACACTCAGGAGGTTGTGCATTAGTCCATCAACAAGAGCAATATCATTTATGACACCATTCCCAAATTCCAAACAGCCATATCCCATTGTGTAACCTTTGCTGTTGTCTCCAAAGGTTATGATTGGGCCAGCTTTCTCCACAAAATGTGATAGCAGGGCTTTATCACCAGTCATGTGTCTTGAGCAACCACTGTCAATGATCCACACGACCTGATTCTTTTTCTTGCCCTGCAAAACAAATTGTTTTTAGGTTGCATATGGTACCCAATCCTTGTTGGGTCCTGCAGACTTAGTAACACCTGAGTTTCCTTCATTTTCAACATCAACATAATCATCAGAAAATTTCTGTTCAGCTTCCTTTGCCACACACTTAGGTTTATGATAAGACCTAGTCTTTTTCTTAGTGGGGGTTGCATTGTTACTGTTACCAGTAGGCTCAGAAGTCTCATCAGAATTCATGTAAGAGCATTTATCAGTTGACAGAATAGGCAAATTGAAGCAAGTACTTATAGCAGTAATTTTACAGGGCATGCAATCAGTGTTATTACAGACATCCATGGATCTATGCATAATGGGGGTTCTGTGTAAGTTACCCTTGACCTCAATCACATTGACTTTAGACTCGGTTGGTTTCTTACAAACATTTGTTAGATGATGTGAGGAGCCACAGTTATTACATAGTTTCCTGGGTGCATTCTTGACATAAGCATAGCCATTACCCTTGTTAATTCCTACCTTGCCATTCCTGTTCTTAGACCTGAAAGTATTTGTGTTGACAGCATGTCCTGAAGTTGCTGTCGAGTCTTTCTTGACAATACCTTTTGCATCCACTATCTTGACAGCAGGTTTCGAGGTTACTGTCTTAGATACTCTCTTGACAGCATCTTTAGAAGATTCTGCCTTGTCATTGTTGACAGCAGCATCTTCAGAACATTCTGTCATATTACTAGGCAAAGTTACTGTCTTGGGGATAGTGACAGTATCTTTTCCTTCAACAATTGTGTTGTCAACACCTTCATCCTCATCAAGGAGCTGTTGTTTGATGAACATAGCTTCCTCATCAAAATCAACTTCAGCAATCTTGAATTTTGGTGCATGAACCTTTTTGAGGATTTGGGGTTTGACAGTAACAACAGTTGAACAATCATGAATTACAGATTCATTTCCTGGTCTTTTTCCATAATCAAAACTTACTCCTACTTTCTTATTCTCAGTGTTCTTTTCATTAATATCATGAAGCAACCTAGAAGAGTTTCTATATGCCTTGAGCTTAAATTCATTCTCAGTGATTTCCGTTCTCAAGAACTCTTTTACCTCCTTAGCACATACTAGATCATTTTTAAGTCTTGCGTTTTCCTGAGCTAAGGAGTCCAAAGGAATTGTCTTAAGTAAGAGCAAATCATTTTCAGAACTGAGTGTTTCATTTAACTTAGTTAACCTAGCTATTTCTTCATTAGCAGCAGTTAAACTAGTATGGATATTGAATATTTCTGCACTCAATTCCTCAAGAGTTTGCTTATATTCAGTGTTAGACATATCAAGCAAGACAAGTGAAGGTACCTGAGTTGAAGGGCTCGATGATTCATCATCAGATTTAGCCATGAGGGCTAAGTTCACATATTCTTCTTCCTCTTCCTCATCAGACTCATCCCAACATCCACCTTCAGCCACATAGGCTCTTCTTTGTCCTCTTTTGTAGTGTCCACTTGACCCTCTGTCCATTTTCTGATTTTGCTTTGGCCTTCTACATTCAGTAGCAAAATGACCAAGCTCATTGCAGTTGTAGCATATGAATTTAGACATATCCACCATTCCAGTTTTGTATCCTCCTCTTGTAGCATTGCCAACAGTCTTGGAAGAATTTCCTTTGTTGAACCTTGATGTTTGAACCTGAGGCTTATATGGCTTATTTCTTCTAAATCTTATGTTTTTAAACTTCTTTGCCATATAAGCCATGGTTGGATTCTCCATCTTTTCCATCTCCTCTATAGAGTAGAATTCCTCATCTTCAACATCATCCAGTTGCATCACTACTTTCTCCTCATCATCCACCACCTCTTCAATCTTTAAGGAAGACACTTGAGTTGGATGAATGATTTGAACTTCTTGACATGGCAGAGTAACCTTTGGCTCATGAGCTACAAGGGCGCAAGACATATTGGCCATCTTTCCTTTCACTCCACCTTGTATGGCTCTCTTCTGAAAGAGTTCTAGCTCATATGACTTGAGCACACCATACAGTGTTTCAAGAGAAACACTTTTCAGATCTCTTCCTTCTCTTATTGCAGTGACTTTGTGCTCAAGATGCTCAGGAAGAGTGAGTAAGAACTTAAGGTTGAGTTCCTTCTTCTCATAGAACTTGCCATGAATCTGGAGTTCAGTGATAAGTTTACTAAATCTCTCAAACATATGAGTAAGTTCTTCACTCGGTGTTGCCATGAAGGCTTCATACTGAGAAACAAGAATTTGTCTTTGGTTCTCTCTGACCTCTTCACTTCCTTCGCATAGCAGCTCAATTTTGTTCCAAATTTCCTTGGCTGATGAGCATCCAATGACATTCCCACACATGGCTTTATCCAAAGTGAGAGAATCAAGCAGAATGAGTTGCAGATAGTCATCCAGAACTATCTTTTCCTTTTATGGCTCTAAAAACTCGGATGGCTTCTTGGCAACCCAATGTGCTGGAATAACAACACCATCAACGGTTGAGGATGCAATTTCTTTCTATGGAATAAAGGAACCATTCTCGAGGATTCCCATGTATAGTGGATTCGCAGCTTTGATGTACAGCGAGATTTTTCTTTTCCAAACATTGTAGTTCTCTTTATCAAAAGCTGGGATCTTGATACTACTTGATTTCTGTATACTCGACATGATCTCAGATTTGTATATCAATCTGTTGCTCTGATACCAGTTGTTGGTCCTTGAGTATTGCAGAAGGGGGGTTGAATGCAATACTGATAAAATTCAATCTATGCTTCAACAACTAAAACTAAGATTAAATCCTATCAGTAGAAGAAATTCAATCACAAGTAGTTTTCTCACAAAATAAATATTTTATTTATCTTGCGAAAGTGTTGCTACAACCTTGAGAGAAAGTGTATTTTTCTCAAGCTTCGATTCCTCGAGTGATTCACAGTATAGAATGAGAGAGATAGTCTAAGTAAACCAATCTTATCTCTATCATCACGGGATTGTGAAGCTGCTGTCATTTTCATGTGGCATCTCCTTACAATTTGTCTACTAGTGTGTCTTACCTAAATTGCTATACAAACAAGTTTATCATTACAGGAAAAAGCAATCTAGATACATTCTATATTTAGCTAACACAATTCCAGTAGATGTTGATTTGTCATACTCTTGAATTGGTGAGCTTTGTCATGTGATCCCTTAAGCTTCTGTCGTAGTCTTTGCAGACCTGATGCAGTGTTAGGATACTGCATCACGCCTGTTTCTTGAACATCCAAACTGTCATATGTTTGACTGGGTAGATCCCCAATTCAAAGTTTATCCCTTTGAGACAGTATCCTGATCTCCAAGTTTGCTGTCACAAGAATGCGCTTTTGGTGACAGTAAGAAATCCCCGCAATAGATGCTGTCAGGAGTTCCAAACTTGCTGTCAGGAGAATAGAGAGTTGTTGTCTCAAGGCTTTCGCCAATGTTGCTGTCAGAGTGAATATGATGTCTTGACTTGCAACATGTTGTCTTCTTGTGACCTTACTGTCAGCGAGATGACAGTAACATTTATTCATGATGTCATCCTGATATACTCCTTGAGGCTTGAACAAACGAATGAAGTTCTTCCAAGATTTATAAACAAGTTTATTACAACAAATGAAATGGCTACAAGAACATACTCTGGTTGTGACAGTATGTTCTACTTAATAAAATTAAGTATTACAAAACATAAAGTTAAGTTGTCTTCTAAGCTATCACCCATAAATCCTAACACAGTCTATAGAGACATGTTTGATTCTCTACTCTATCTCATTGTCAGTAGACCAGACATCATGTTTGCAACATGTCTATGTGCAAAGTTTCAGTCTGATCCAAAGGAGTCACATATGATAGCTATAAAGAGGATTTTCAGATATCTGAAGGGCACTCCAAACTTAGGGTTATGGTATCCCAAGGACACAAGGTTCAATTTCGTTGGTTATTCTGATGCTGATTATGCTGGATGCGGAGTGGACAGAAAAAGCACATCAGGAAGCTGCCAATTTCTTAGACAAAGGTTAGTATCTTGGTATAGAAAGACACAACAATTTGTGTCAACTTCCACAGCTAAGGCTGAATACATAGTTGTTGGAAATTGTTGTGCTCAAGTGCTTTGGATTAGAAATCAACTAAGGGATTATGGACTTGTGTTGGAGAAAATTCTTATCATGTGTGACAACACAAGTGCAATATCCATAGTTGCAAATCCTATCAATCATTCTATAACAAAACACATTGACATCCGATATCATTTCATCAGGAACAGTTGGCTGATATATTCACTAAGCCTCTAGATGAAGCCACCTTCAACAGGTTGGTTAGTGAAATTGGAATGCTGAATACTTCATCTAGTGGCTGAGTAAATTTATCAACACTAAGTTGCAGCAGTAAATTTTCACTATCACAAAAAGCTCAATATTTTTGAAGTGAAAATTGGTTGAGTATGATTTATAAATATTTCAGTATTCTGCTGTAAATATTTTTAAATCATTACTGTGAATTTTTGAACTTTGTTCACATCATTTTGAAAAATTCATAAACCTCGAAATATCTCAAAATTTTCTTCAATAAATTTTGGGTTATCTTGAAGGAAGCATATTTGACTTGTGAAATTAGTTCTAGTATGAGTTCTCGAATTATCCATTGTCATTAGAATAATTGAGTAGCAATAGTGTTATTTGTGAGGACAAATCCGAAATTTTAAGCGGAGGAAAAAAAAGTGAAATGATCAAATTTATATCGCAAAAACAAATTTGAGATTCTTAACATTGCTACAAGTGTAATAATCATTATTAGGATGGTGAGAATCATAATAAAAAATGCAAAGTGCAGCAACAGTATTTGCCTCAGTTTCTGTGCTGCTTTTCTCCTCTCATGTTTTTCTTCAGTTTCATCTCTTCCATATTTATTTTAGTACAACTGCTTGGAGGCTTACACAAAAACCCTGACATATTTTTACTTTACAGACAGTTACTTCTATTTAAAGAAGCATAAAGTTTGAAACTCATTGCGGAGAAACAAAGGGAGATTGTGATGCAATTTCCAGGTGCACGTACAATGTTAACTTTCAGCTTCACCGCAACAAGAGTAAAATACAATGAACTGAGAAGAGGATCAAACTAAGCGGTGAAAGATAAAGAGTACAAATAGAGATTACATAGTTGTGGTTTATGTAAGATCCCCCACCACATATGGGAGGTGAAATAGGATAACATGGTTCGTCTGTTTCCTCGAAAACTATACAAAAACTTCTGCCAAATAGTTATCCTCCTTAACATATATAAAGCCAACAGCTACCGCCCAGAAACATTCCTGTGTAAACAGAAACTAAAAGCAAGTACATGAGCAAAAAAAATCTATTGTGTGTTGAGACTTGAGATTTTCTTTAGGAATGTACATGACCATTTTTCCATACTATTATTCCAAAAAGGAAAAGACAAAATAAGAAATTACCTGAAATACCATTGTGATTGCAATCTGCCAAATGGTTTTATTTCTGGCTCTTTTTCAACAAAATCCCAATTTTCTTCAGCATGTTACTGT
Source organism: Heracleum sosnowskyi (assembly GCA_030848705.1). NCBI lineage: Eukaryota > Viridiplantae > Streptophyta > Magnoliopsida > Apiales > Apiaceae > Heracleum > Heracleum sosnowskyi. The sequence continues at coordinate 30,628,921 of CM061237.1, forward strand.
TCTTTTTCTTAGGAGATTCATCGTCCATGTCCTCAGAAAAGGGTGAACTCAACTTTCCTCCGATGGTATGATAGTTGTTGTCAAGAGAACCACTCCTCTCAATCTTGCCATTATTACCGGTTGTAAGCATTGCAGCAGCTGCCTCAGCCGCTTTCCTCCACTGATCAGACTGCACTTTTAATCTCCTCAGCTCAGCTTCCATCTCTGAATTTGCAGCCTGAGCTGCATCCAGCTGTTCAGTAACTCGTGCTGTTTTTCTACTACTCTTGTCAGCTTCCTCTGTCAAATAGCTGAGCTTCGTTAGTGCTTCTCGCTCTGCATCCCTTGCTGCTTCAGCTAATTCTAGTGTCTCGCCGTTCACTTTATCTTTCTCTACCTCTCTCTTCTCCATTTCCATCTTCAGTGCCTCATTCTCCTCTGTAATACTCTGCATTTTAATCTCTTTGTCCAGCAAACTCACTTTCAATTCCACTAAATCCTGCTCAAACTTTTTCACCTCTAATTCAAGTTCAGACTCTCTTCCAGACAACTGATTCTCCATAACCTTTAAATGTAAGCCTTGATTCTCCTCCGAGATGGTGTGAAAATTTGTTTCCTTGTCCATCAGTTTTGACTTCAGTTCTTCAACATCAGTTTTTGCCGAGTTCAAGTTTGCCTCTAATTCAGCTTCACGCTTGCGAGATTCTAATTTGGTGTGCTCCACTACTTCATATGCACTTCTAATCTGCAATGTGCTTTGAATATATTCTTCCTGGTATCTTCTTTCAGCTGCCTCCAATGCAGACCTTAATTGACCTACCTCAGATTTGACATGGCTAAGCTCCTTTTCGGCCTCAACTGATTTCTCATGTTCATCACTTTCTTGAGCAACAATGATACTCCCTGAAGGATCTGCTACACTTTTGCTGCTTTCACTGTCAAGTTCCTTCTGGAGCTTGATAACTAGTCCCTCCAGATGAATAACTTGATTTTTTGATTGCTCTAACTCTATAGCAACAGAGTTGTAGGCCTCCATAGCTTTCAGGCCTTCAGACCTTAATGTTTCCTCAGTTGATCTTGCCATTGCTAACTGTGATTCAATTTCTTTAACAGCTTCCAATGCCTGAGCTTTAGATTCTTTGCTTTCAGTTAGCTCATGTTTCAGATTCTCAACCTGATTTAATGTTTCAGTAAGTTCCTCCCTTAAACTCTGTACCTCAGCATGGGCTGATTCTGCACGCCTCGCATAAGTAGCTTCAGATTCAGCTACTCGCTCAAGCTGCATCTTCAACTTCTGTATATCATTCATGGCAGAAGCCAAGGCAGCAGAGTCTATTGAGTGATGTTTCTGGACAGCCTCAAGTTCAGACTGCCATGCTCTATCTCGATCCTGAGAGATTTTACGGAGCTCTTGAACTCGAGAATCTTCAGAAACAGAAAGTTCATGTATCTGCTGTTCAGACTCCTCAAGCTTTGCTGACATGGCATCGAGCTGTTTCTTTGCCTCTTCATTCTCTAGCTGAGCCTGCTTCTTCCATGACTCGGATGACCTCAGCTGGTCATTTGCCTTCTTCAGTTCTTCTTGCAGCTGACTTAGCTGATTTTCCAAATCAGATATTCTCCCAGGTCGCTTCTTTTGCTGTTTACAGTTCATATAATCATCAAATCTTGAACAATATCACATAGGGAGATGTACTCAAATATCTAGCCAAAAAATTAGAAAATTATCGAAAGATGCCTGTTGCCCATAGTATACATTGTACACAAACAGAAGGGGTGTGCTCAAAGCTCACTCGACATGTAGCGCAAATTTAAGAGCAGGTTATACATATTTGGAATAGAAGATTGTGCTGACAATGTAAAAGGACAACATGACCTCCTTGAAAAATAAAAACAGTACATTGCAGACGATAACTTCCAAGCGACTAGGTTTCCCAACTGACAACAACATACTTAGAATTATTTATTCTCATGCAATATAATAATGTACGTTTATTCGAGCAGCTCTTTTTTTTGTTAGAAATGACTGTAGTCTTTAAAGCATGAATAGCTGGTAGACATATAACAGCAAGGCACTTACCCATTTTCATAAAGTTTATCAACAGAAAAGACCCTGTACAGAACTTAATTTTGAATCAAGCAACATTTTAAAATATTGGGCACCTTTTTCTTTTAAAAGTTAACATTTAACAAGAACTTGTAATTATATGAATTATATTATGATACCTCAGATGCTGGACTACGAGGTGACCTGCGATCAACAATTTTAGGACTTCTCGCTTTAGGTGTCCTTGTTGCTGGAGAGGGAACTGTATCCGAGTCTGCCCCTGCTGTCTTTTGCTGCTTATTACTTCGGGGTGTAGCAGGAGATGACCTTTGTGGTACCTCCAAGGAACCAGTTCTGATTTCGAAGTGGAAAATTAGTAAGTTTAGATTCAAAGGGAACAATACACAAAGCACAGATTAAAGTTAAAAAGATAAGAAATGAATTAGCCTTGGGATCTTTGAAGTAAAAGCACCTAAAATCTCCTACCTTCCAAATACAATGTTTAACCAATCTCCTACCTAAAACATACTTTGTGCTTTATGACTCAATTCAAATTGAACTTGTACAAGAAAATCATGAAAAAAAATGTTTTATGCAAGATTCAAGCACCAAAAACTTATATCAAACTGAACTAACTTTTTTAAAAGAACAGGGTCGAATGCCTACTCAAATTAAGTAGAGCGGGTTACCTTGTTTTTGGTGTCTGCATATTTGAATTCCAGTAGTAAGCCAATTATATCACTCTACGCTGAAGGCCCACCTACCCCACTGAAGCTAGACCTGCAGCAGTTCAGAGGAATCCTTGTGGAAGAAAGAACAGAGTGAAAAAATATACTTATACAAAATGTAGAAAGCCAAATAACGGATTATATGATGCTACATTGAATCCCAACAACTAGTTAATAAATATTACCTAAAACCACAACAAAGAAACAGCAGCAATCCCTTCAAAGAAACTCCACATAAACTAACTCCACTCCCAACAACCAAAACCATAACAGAAGGAAACAACTTAAAAGAGAGTAGAAAAGGAAAAAAGGTAAGCATCCAAGGAGAGACAAATATGACTTACAAGCCATCTTAGAACCTTTTTCATTATACTTGTTTTTCACTCATGTGCTTAAGTTATTGTCTAAAGCATTATTATTAATCCAACCGCATAGGATAAGTGGTAATCATTATCCACAAAGCATACCTTAAAAGACTTTGATTAGTTTACCAATACTATAATAGCATCAAAGAGAGATATGTAGCACATAACATTAATATATACATATATTTTCTGGAAATACACTGCACACACTAAATTTCCTTAATTTACTGACATGTGCCTGACCATCTGTAAACAAATCTTATTATTATCAAATAATGCCAATAAACAGACCAAGATAAATCAATGACCCATTTGTTATAAGACGGGTTTAACAAGAATTAAAACAATAAGATTTATTATATATAACAAAAATAACACTAGCCATTTTGAGATTAAAATATGTCAACAACAAAAAAAGGAACAGTAGAATAAACAGGAAAGTTGAATAGCAGTACAGATCTACATAAGTTGAGTGACTAAAAACTTACATTGAACAAAAAATGTAATGTACAGGGCACAAAGAAGAAAACACACATATATAAACAATGAATTAAACAAGATTGAAGCTCTGAAAGAGTAATGTAGGTCAAGTAAAAACAAGCATGAAGATGAAGAAATGAAGAATGTGGGTGGGAGAATACCTGAGAAGATAAAGCTGCGGCTGCGCGAGAGATCTGGGAGAGAAAGAGATGGAGAGAGATAGTGCACTAGTGTGTGTGTTTGAAAGTGAAAATAAAATTGGGGGGGTGCAGATGAATAAAGAAAACCCTAACTAGCTTGGGTCTTGGTCTAGTCCACTCACATTTGCAGTATTTTTGACACAATTTTCAACGACACATAAACTATTGTTGTTAATTTTGGTGGTGTCTGTTTGGCTTCTCACTGCTTCTGCTCTCAGTTTTCTTGTCAGTGGGGAGAGGGTGGTGTAAGAAAAAGACACTGTAGTTTGTATAGTAGTACTGGTACGTTTTTTCAAACTCACCTTTTCTTACGTTACTACCCACTAACGCTCCTTCCACTCTGTTCCACTGCTACGCGCCCATTATTTCCAACTTTATTCAACATGTCAGTTTGTCACGCATTACACATGTGTAGTACATTTGGACGGGGACATGCCTTTCACTCAGTGTTCGAGGTTCGGATTGGGTGAGTTTGAAACCGTTTTTACACCCCGATTCAATTAAATTGGTTCAAAATATTTCAAAATCAATTCATAACCCAGCCTTGTTCGGTATATATTAATTTGGGTGGGGTTCAGTCGATTTGAATGTAATAATTTAAATAAAATTAAAATACACATAACTTACAATTTTAGTGTTAATATTTAGTTTTGATTAATATTATAATGTTAGTAATGTAAATTATATCATAAGTTATGCACGAAATGTAATTATACATCTATAAATAAAATTATACTTTATTATTTAATATATAATTGTATATAATATATAGATATTTATTAAATTATCAAAACTTAGATCGGGTAGGGTTATATTGGCCGAAAAACATAAAATCTGTACCCAACTGATTTAATTCGGTCTTTTTAACCCAATCAAATATTGGGTTTTTTTAGTTTGATGGACCGAAAAGAGCTTTTAGTTGGATCGGTTTGGTCACCCTACCCAATCGCAATTTGAATTTTCGATTTATTATGGTCAGAAATCAGGATAATATGGATTTGAGACGGATAAAGGAAAATAATATAGATAAATTCGGGAATTATGACGGAATCAAAGATTAGAATATTACCAAATACCAACTCACATATTTAGAAAAGATAAAATATTTTTTTATGTATAATAATCAAATTAAACGTTTCGTTGTAGTTTAAAATTTTATCTTATTCAACATTTTCATAAGTAAAAAGTAGCTCAGTGGCAGCAGAGCTATCAGTTTGTCGTCCACAATATTGAACATATACTAATAGGGTCATCTTCCTTGAATAACTCTTAACCTAATAACCCTTAAAACTCTTACTTATATTTTAAAATAATATATATTTATTATATGTAGATCAGGGGCAAAATTGTCTAAAAATACAAGATACACAATTTAGAGCTAATTAATATTTGATTGACAATTTAATCATACATCGATATCAATCACAAAACTCTCTATCATCATCGTCATAAAATTCCTCCATTAATTTTATCAATTTTTGTGAGAATATTCAAGTTATGATATAAATACAATATGAGATAATAGTGTTTAGCAGCTGAATATTTAAATACAAGTAAGTTCAGTTATAGAACTTTAAATTATGTGTTTGACTTCACATTCAATTGCATGACTTTTAAGTTCAGCGCTAGAACAAGAAAGTTATGGTATTAAAATAATATGGTAACATTGTTCAACAGCTGAACATTATAAAAAAAATATATGAAGTTCACTTGTAAAACTTTGTGAAAAAAGGTAAGTTTAGTTATAGAACTTTAAAGTTTTTTTTTTTTTGAAAGGGTAGAACTTTAAAGTTCATGTGCATAACTTTTAAAATTCAGTAGCAGAACACTGTATTTATACTACGAAACAAAATAGGTTCTTCAGTGGAATCCTTTTATCTCATAATTTTTTTCTTGTATAAAATTTTAAATAAAATAAATAAGAAATTTTAATGAAAGATATTAAAATTGAAAAAACAACAAAAAGATATGTGAGATAAATAATTAAAATTAAAAAAAAAAATTAAAAAAATGAGTAATAGATTAAACTTCAAAATTTAAATTAATTGAACTAATAGTGGAGTTATTTTATTCCAAAAATACCTTCAAAAGAATTTTGTATATAAAATGAGTTGAATCTGGACAGTTGATCAAGTAATAATCCAACGGCTTATAACAGTTTTATGATTCTTTTTAGTGATTAGTTATCGCTTGAGCCAAACCCATGAGGGGTTATTTAGGATCAAGAGAGAACCACATATTAAAAAAGAACTATAGAACTATTATGAAACGTTAGATTAAAAAAGAACTATAGAACTATAGTTGCAAGGGTATTGATAGAACTGAAAAGATCACAACAGCATCTTTATTCACTTAAAAAAAGAAAACTGAATCAATTTTTATAATACTATGTCATTTAATATCAAATATTCTCATTTATTTTGTTTAATTCTCTCTTCCCCGACTCTTTCTTTCTCTTACAAAGACACGATTTCATACACACACATATGCACATATATACATACATGTATATTTATAAAATCGCCATTAACAAGCTTATCTTTATGCACACATAGTAGTTTAATCATTCGCAATTTAAAGATGTTTTACTCCCTAGATACTTGATCGCAGCCTGTTATTGTCACGTGTTTCTCTATATTGCAAAAGTCAGCCGCTGCTGTAGAACCTAATAGTGTTTGTTGTAGAACCTAGTGCTTTGCTGCAGAAACTGATAGTGTTTGTTGTAGAACCTAGTGTTCTGCTGTAGAATCTAGTGTTCTGATGCATATCCTAATAGTCTATATATTTGTATCTCTCAAATATTAACATGACTATGTTAATCTAATTTCTCAGTGATTCATGTGTTGAAAAACTCAACGAAACACCAAATGTTCTGTTGCAGAATTCATCGTGGATTGCATTACAAAATACTATGTTCTTCTACTATAGAATCTAATAGTGTTTTGTTGTAGAACAGTGTTGTTAGGTCCTGATAAGTTTGTAGAAGGGGGGTTGAATACAAACTATACCGTTTAATCGAATTTGTTCTTTAAATGATTTAACTGTTTAGGAACAAATTGATGCGGAATAAAATGAAACAAGATTCAAGTTAAATAAAACTCTATTAAACTTGAAGGGTGTTACAAATATGATACTGATTACAAGATTGGATCTCAAACTAATTAAAACAAATCTAGAATAAATTCGACATGAATTTATCTATTTTTGTAATAAAAAGATATAACAATATTTGATAATTTGAGATACGTTCTAGGGATAACAATCCGCTAGATAGTCAAAGCAGTACAAGTAAATGAATTCTAGTGGTTTAGATTTAACATAAAGATTCTAGAATTAATTTGTAGAAGAAATTAGCACGGCAGAGTTCTTGACAGGAAAGTATTTTTGATGTAATGTTCTTGATATCTTTTCTTTCTGATTCCCTTTTTGCTTTTGTACTAATCAAGTGGATCAGTACACTTCTGCACGTTCTGATGCTTTTACCTTTGGAATGACTATCCAATTTGTACTGGAATGACTATCAAAAGGCTTAGCATGACTATCTGAATTTATGTGAATTATATTAGAATTACTTAAAATAAACCGGGATGACTATCGGGATGACTACCGGTATGACTACCGGTATGACTATCCTGGGTAGTCATTCCAGTTGATTTTAATTACATAATTCTAATTTAATTCAAATTCTAATTCTAAATTAATTCTAATAATTAATTTACTTCACAAATTAATTCTGAAGAATTAATTTATTCAATAAATTAATTACTTAATTTATTTACTAAATTAATTCTGATGAATTAAATTAATAAATAAATTAATAACTAATTTAGAATAGAACTTAAATCCTTATAGAATAGTAAAACCAATGCTTGAACCACTTGATCTGCTGAAGAATATCCATTGTCTGATGTTGTCATTTGATGCACTGTCTGGTTCATAAATGACTAACTTCAATGTCTGTTCTTCATCTTGACTTTAAGTTGTGGTTCATTGTCTGCTTTTGACTGTTGATCAACCTTTGTAACCTGTACATTTGCTATCACAAATCTGAAACCTCTGTCACTTTAATAAATCCACTTCTTTGAAGACTTCACTGAGGCTTGAACAAATAATTGAACTTCTTTCAATGTAGTATATCTTCAAATCTGTAGGATGACTTTAATTCTCCATTCTCTTGACAGATAAAACTATCTGAGATTCCTGTGACATATTAACTTATTATTTACTTATTACATACTTGTTTAAGTTAAGTTGTTTCCTCGGAATATTAATAGGCCAAAACATATGCCTTTCAATCTCCCCCTATTTGTTTGTTAGAGAATAACAATCAAATACCTAGAGGATAACTCAACTAACTTAAACAAGAAATAGAAATGACTTTTAAGAGCCAAGTAAATAACAAGAAAAGTTCTGGATTTCATTTAACATTTTCCAGATTCAAACATTAAAGATAAATACAAGATAGATGTTCCTCTAGACTGAACATGTGTTTACATTGATCCTATCTTGAAATACCTAAGCTCTATACATATAACATTTACAGACTAGAGCTTCTTCAAATTTCAGATTCCATCATCTCTCCTTCTTCAAGTGCCTCAAGCAAATCCTTGTCCAAAATACGATCAGATTCAGAAGTAATGCCACTAGGTCTGACAGGTTGAGCTGTGACTTTCTTCAGCCTATTCTTCATTTGATGATATCTCTTGATATTGGCAATGCAATAGTCTTGAATCAAATCAGCAACTTCTGTCTTTTCCTGTGTAGCAAACCCTGTTGTCCTCAACATGTTCTCCATATAGACAAGATGCTTGGCAGGATAATCTTTCAGAGAGATTGGATCCACACCACAAGTTTGAAGTGCCCTTCCTTTATAAAATTTAACTTCATATGGCACATCCACAACTTGAGGGCTAGCTTTCATTGCAAAGTCTCTTAGCTGATCATGCAGCAGCTCAGCTAATGGAGAAGTTCTTTTTACTTTGCACATGAATACCCAAAGCTCAGAGAGAGTTCTACCTTCCAGAAGATTAAGAGAAACTATGAAAGTTCCCTCATTATGAGTGTAGATGTAGATCTTCAACTCCTCTCTGACTCTGTCAAATCCAGTAGAAATTCTTGAAATCTCCGCATGAAGAGCTTTCATATATATTGTGTTGTCTGGATTGACCTGTCTGTACCTTTCCAACATGCTAAAGAACCTTCCATCATTGTCTGACCCTGTTGGATGTGAGAACATTTCTCTAGCTCTATCCCATTCTTCTCCAAGCTTCAGCCTCACATATAACTTTCTGTCTTTGACTTTTAAATCATGAAGCCTTTGCTTTTCTTGATGTTCAGCTTTTTGGATAACTAGATGCTTTGTGATTATGTCAGACACCTTAGCATTCTCATCTTCTCTTCTCTTTAGATCAGCTTTCTGTCTTAACAGCTCAGCTTCAAAGGCAGGATCCACTTCAGGTTCATCTTCCCAGTCAGCAAAATCAGCCTCTCCTTCAACCTCCACTTCACCAAAGATATCTTCAGGGGTTTCTCCAGATTCAATATCATCAAAATCTCCCTGTTCACCTTGATAGTAGTCAGCATCAGAAAAGGTTAACTTCTGCTTCCCTTTGTCCTTTCCAGAACCAGAACCTTCAGTTTCTCCTCCTTGATCTCTCACTTCTTCTCCTCCTTGTATCTCCTTCTCCTTATTCTCCCCCTTAGTTGAGGCATCCTCTACAGATTTGACTTTATCAGCCTTAGGATCCTCCTTTTTACCTTCTCTTTCTCCTTCACCATCCCTGTCACCATTGCCCCCTTCATCATCATCACCCTCAAAGAATTTCTTCTGTTCAGCATTGGGTTGATGTGAGACCTTGATCATAGCATATAGATGTTTCATGCCCTCGTTCAGATGTTGCATCCCTCCTTCAATCTTGGTAAACCTCTCATCATTGAAGTACTGATTTTCGTCAATAGTATCTTGACAGGAGTCTACTTTGGTTGAAATAATAGGAATCTGTTTGATAGCCTCCCTGATCTCAGCATTAGAAACCAAAAGCTCTGACATATCCGAGGCCACTAACACCTGTGATTCTTGAACAGCATTCATCTTGGGGACCAATGTGACCTTCACTCCCTGTATCTCATCTCTAAGATGACCCAGCTGATTATTTACAGAGGTGGAAGAAGAAGAACGTTCATCCACTTGTGCTTTGAGAATTTCCTTTTCAGCCTGGGTCTGTTGCAGTTGTTTCTGTAAACCAGCTATTTGAGCCAATAATGAAGCAGTGTATGTGTCATTGTGTGCACTCATCTCAATTTCTCTCGATGGTGTTTCACTCACCTCACGTGCTTGTGTATCGCTCTGTGTTTGTCTCTCAGATCTAACCACTAGCTGTCTATCCAGATTCGGAGTTGATGTACCTGCAGAAAAAATCACCATAGCCCCTTCTTGAGAGGTCACTGGTGGTGCAATGGGAGTTCGCGAATCCCAATCCATGGTAAAGTCCAAAAATTCATCAGAAATTGAAAACTGAATTGCTTCAGATGTAGACTTACCATGTTGCCCTTCACTTTCTCCAGTTGAAACTGCGAGTGAAGAATCCCTTAGGGGAGCCAGATATGTTCCCTCTGGGAGGGGAGAAAATGATTCTATTATAGGTGGCAAAGAATCAGATTTTCCCTCTGAAGCCTGTGAAGGCTCTTCTACCGTGACAATGGTAGGCACTGTCTCATGTCCTAAGTGCCCTCCTAGAAAAGTGTCCTGAGTTGCATCTAAAGTTATGTTTTCTCCCATTGTGAGTAACGGGAGTGTGCTTGACTTAGTACAAAATGCCATGGCCCTATGGCGAACTTCAATAGATTCATCCTGTTGAGAGGATGTCTCCAGAGACTGTGTATTGGCCATTTCAAAATCCATATCCTGTTGAAAGGATACAGATGGGCTTACAGATATCTCCCTATATGTTTTTCTTTTCTTAGGAGGTGGAGATAGAGCTGCGGGATCACTCATTGTTTCTTCATCACTACTATTTATGTTTCTGGTATTGATATAAGGTTCAGGTTGATTTGGATTTGACTCAGTGTTTGGCTCTATGACCGGGGATAGAGTTTGTGGTTCTACAAACTCTTGGTCAGCCCTATCAACCTCTTGGGTTTCAGAAACAGTACCAGAAGAACCAGGGATAGAAGTCCTTACCTGTGGTTGTATGACTTCTTCAGTTCCAGTTGATGTAACTATCCTTTGCTCTGGAATTGGTGGTTCAAATGATGGTAAGTTAATGAAGTTTGTCATGTAGTTGGAAATGAGAACTGGGACACTGCCATATTTGAAGGATGTTTCCAATCTTTGAAAGAACTTTTTGTCAGTGGTCGGAGAAATGAAAAAACGACCATTCTTGAACAATTCTTGATGCTCATTAGAAAGTATAGAATTAAGAACAAGTGATAGAAAACGAGGATAAAAACATTTAATCTTTCTACCATTGTCAAATTCCTTTCTAGCATTAAACACCCTCCTAACAACAATTTCCCAAAGAAGGTGGCCAACATTGAGTCTTTTGTTAAAAACAATTGCATAACCAATAACTTGTAAAAGATAAGGAATATTCTGAAAGTTATTTTTCGTGCAATTGCTAAAGACCTTAGCCAAGGTATCAAAGAATAAGTCCCATTCACATACAAGATTCCCTTTAATTAACTTAGACAAATTTAGGGGACCTTGATAGTGAATACTGAGGAAAAACCTAGTTAATTCTTCTTCAGTGGGGAGTCTGTCAAAATTATCCTGAGGAAACTGCAAGGCATTACAAAATGTTTCCTCAGTGATAATGTACTGTGTGTCCTGAATATTGAAAGATATAGTTGAGAAATCATCAGAGACAACAGCAGTTGAGCAAAGTAAATATAAAGGATCAACTTTCAAATCAACATTAGAACATATAGCATAATTAACACAAGAATGTTGATTAAGAAAGGAAATCCAAGGCCTAAAACGTTCAAATGAACATTTCAGGGGATCAAAATAGCCATGGTAATTAGTAAGAACAATCTCAAATTGCTGGGCCATTTTAACACAAATTAATAGAGTTAATTTTAGATTAATTCTAATTTAGGGAATAAATTCCAAGAAATAAGAATTATATCAGAAATTAATTAAATCAATTTATGCCGATCCAAAAAAAAATTTGACAGCAGTTCTTTACTTAAGAGAATAAAGAACCAAACAAGAGAAGTAAGTTTTGTAAAAACAAGAACTTGTGAAGGAATGAAGGACAAAAGACAACCTGCTTAGTATTTATAGGCAAAACCCGAATAGCCTGGAATGACTATCGGGATGACTACCGGGTAGTCATACCGATAGTCATTCCAGTATAAAACTAAGAATAACTATAAATAGTAACAGAAAATCCAGAGAAAAAATAAACAAAAAATACAATACAGTGCATATAACTAGAATGACTATCGGGATGACTATGGGATAGTCATACCGATAGTCATTCCAGTACAAAAATATAAGTACTGAAGGTAAAAGGCAGAAGCAATAATTAAAATAAAACTAAACTACAATGACTACTGGAATGACTATGAAAGATAGTCATTCCGATAGTCATGCTAGTACAAAAATAAACCTGTTAACAAAAACTAGCAGAATTAATTAAAATAATTACAGAAAAATGCATAAAAGTAATAACAATGCATGAAATATTTATACAAAACTAGAAAAATTCACAGAAAAAATCCATAAATCCTAGAAAAATATGCAGAAATATATAAAAGTGCATTAAATTAACAAAAACTTGCAGAAATATTTAAACAACAATATTTACAATCTGAAAAATATCTAAATAATTCCAAATAAATATATTTTCAATAAAAATACATTTCTCCACTTAAAAAAAATATGAGAAAAATATTTTTAAAGAAAATAAAATATTCAGAACCATTTAAATCAACAAGCATGCAATTATTAAATGAGAATTGGCAGAAAATATCAATTAAATGACAAGAGAAAATGAATTTATTGAAAGAACAAACATGACAGATACATTGTTAATCACTAAGACTGTTTAACATACCCAATTTACCAACTAACTTGATAAATGTGGATTCATCAACAGATTTAGTGAATATATCTGCAGTCTGTTCTTCTGTGGGTACAAAGTGTAACTCCACTGTTCCATTCATGACATGCTCTCTGATAAAATGATACCTGATGTCAATGTGCTTCGTTCTCGAGTGCTGCACAGGGTTGTTGGAGATTGCTATGGCACTTGTATTATCACAAAATATGGGAATTTTGTCTAATGCAAAGCCATAGTCCTTTAATTGATTCCGTATCTATAAGATCTGAGCACAACAGCTTCCAGCAGCAATATATTCAGCTTCTGCTGTTGAATTGGAAACTGTTTGCTGTTTCTTGCTATACCAGGAAATCAACCTACCTCCTAGGAATTGACAACTCCCAGAGGTACTCTTTCTATCCACAACACTACCTGCATAATCAGAATCTGTATATCCAACAAGATTAAAACCAGAATCTTTAGGGTACCAGATACCTAGATTAGGTGTACCCTTAAGATATCTCAAGATTCTTTTCACAGCAACGAGATGAACATCTCTAGGGTCCGCTTGGAACCTTGCACACAAGCATGTAGCATACATAATATCTGGTCTACTAGCAGTAAGATAGAGTAAGGAGCCAATCATACCTCTGTAGCTTGTAACATCTACCTTGATAGATTTGTCAGAAGCTCCAAGTTTGATGGCTGTTGAAGATGGAGTCCTTGCTGATGCTGAATCCTCCATGTGATACTTCTTGAGGAGTTCTTTGAGATACTTGGATTGACAAATAAATATACCATTTGACCTTTGACTTACTTGCAATCCAAGAAAGAACTTCAGCTCACCCATCATACTCATTTCAAACTTACTCTGCATTAGCTCAGCAAATCTCTTACAGAGATTATCATTAGTAGACCCAAATATGATGTCATCCACATAGACTTGGACTAATAACATATCACTTTTGTGTTTCTTTGAAAAAAGAGTTTTGTCTATGATACCTCTAACAAAACCATTTTCTAAAAGAAAACCAGAGAGAGTGTCATACCATTTTCTTGGGGCTTGTTTGAGACCATAGATAGCCTTGAAGAGAAAGTACACAAAGTCCAGCAGCTCCTGATTTTCAAAGCCAGGGGGCTGTTCCACATACACTTCTTCATCAAGTTCACCATTCAGGAATGCACTCTTAACATCCATTTGATAGACTTTAAAATTGGAGTAAGCAGCAAATGCTAAGAACATCCTGATGGCCTCAAGTCTAGCCACTGGTGCATAGGTTTCATCATAATCAATGCCTTCAGCTTGAGAATACCCTTGTGCAACCAGTCTTGCCTTGTTCCTTGTAACAATGCCATCCTCATCTAGCTTGTTCCTGTATACCCATCTAGTACCAACTACTTTCTTGTTCTTTGGCCTGGGTACCAGCTTCCAGACTTGTTGTTGTTCAAACTGATTGAGTTCATCTTGCATAGCAATCACCCAATCTGGATCAGTTAGTGCTTCCTCAGTTTTCTTTGGCTCCATTTTAGATAGAAATGCTGAGAAAAGACATTCATTCTGAGAAGCTCTTCTAGTTTTAACTCCAACATCTGGATCACCAATGATCAACTCAAAAGGATGAGCTCTATTCCATACAGTCTGTCTTGGAAGATTTGATCTTGATGATTCACCTTGAAATTCACTTTGATGTTGTGAGTGACTAGCTGATCCTTCATTTGCTCCCCCTGAGTTGTTGCCTGTTTGCCTTGATGATCGTTCTCCAGTGCTGGTGGTATCTCCATTGTTACCAGTGTTTCCACCACCATCACCAGGATCATTATCATCATTGTTATTATCATCACCAGCAATAACTTCAGGTGGGGCTTCATCATCTGATTCTGAGTCTGGCAAGTTATCAAACTTCAGCTCTTCAGATGAATCTTCTTTTTGGATATTGGGGAACTTAGTGTCATCAAAAGTAACATTGACACTTTCCTTTACTGTGTGACTGCCAACCACATAAACCCTGTAAGATCTTCTGGAATAACCAACAAAAATAGCTTCTTGTGCCTTGGCCTCAAACTTGCCACGTTTAACATTTTCATCTAAAAGCACAAAGCATTTTGCTCCAAATACATGAAAGTACTTGACAGTTGGTTTCTTGTTGTTCATGATCTCATACGGAGTCTTCATTAGGTCTTTGTTGATTAAAGTTCGATTCTGAGTATAACAAGCTGTATTCGCTGCTTCAGCCCAAAAGTACATTGGAAGTTTGGACTCACTTAACATAGTCCTAGCAGCTTCAATCAATGTACGATTCTTTCTTTCCACTACTCCATTTTGTTGAGGAGTTCTAGGGGCAGAATACTGTCTTGTTATTCCTTTATCAGCACAAAAGTCATTCAGAATGGCATTCTTGAATTCCGTACCATTATCTGACCTTATGGCTCTAACAGGGAATCTAGAATCCAGCTCAATCAACTTTACATGGCCAATCACCAGGAATGGGGTCTCATCCTTGGAATGTAGGAATAAAACCCATGTATATTTTGAATAGTCATCAACAATCACAAGTGCATATTGTTTCTTTGACATGGACATCACATTAACTGGACCAAACAAATCCATGTGCAGTAGCTGAAGAGGTTCAGTTATTGATGATGTGTCAGTGCCCTTGTGAGAAGCTTTCTTTGACTTTCCCTTCTGACATGCCTCACACAGTCCTTCCTGTGTAAATTCCATCTGAGGCAAACCTCTAACTAATTCCCTCTTGACTAAAGAGTTCATAGTTTTGAAGTTAAGGTGAGACATCTTCTTGTGCCATAGCCAACTATCATCTGATGAAGCTTTAGCATAAAAACAATTCACTTCATCTTTGAATCCCGAGTTCAGATCAGCTATGAACAAGTCACCTTTCCTTACTCCTTGAAGAGCAGGCTTTCCATTCTTCTTGTGAGTGATCTGACACTTCTCTCTTTCAAAGGAAACAGCATATCCTCTGTCACAGAACTGACTGATGCTGAGAAGATTGAACGTCAGACCTTCCACAAATGAAACATCTTCAATGATAACATTTCCGTACTTCAAACAGCCATATCCTTTCGTAATACCCTTGCTGTTATCTCCAAAGGTAACTACTGGGCCAGCTTTCACAATCACATCTGATAGCAGGGCTCTATCTCCGGTCATATGCCTTGAACAGCCACTGTCCAGAATCCACATAACTCGGTTTACCTGTTTAACTCCCTGCAATATCAGATTGATTAGTCCTTCTTCGGAGCCCAAAATTGATTGGGTCCGGCATACTTAAAGAACTGGCCTTTGTCAGGCAAAACAACATTTCTAACTAAAACTACTTCAACCTTTTTCACATAAGAGCGTTTCCATTTATAGCCAGCCTTAACACATTTCTGAGTAGGCTTAGGGATAAATGAATCCACTTTAATATTAGGAGGATTAGCAGTCTTAGCTTTAACATGCTTCTTATTATTAACATGTTGACGTGGAGCAGTCTTATCACTAGATACATGCTTTTTATTAAAGAAAGCATACATAACATTAAAAGCACAAGACATGCAATTACTCACACCACATGCTTTATGAGAAGAATTAATAGCAGGCATGTTAGTTCTACAGTTGTTTTGATCCAACTTATGGATATCTGATTTAGTCTTTACAGTTGTAGCAACTTTGACTGGAATATCAGATACACACTTTTTGGATTTCTCAGCTTCTAAGGCAACATCTTCTTCATGAATCTCCTCAGCAATAATGATAGAAGATTCATTCAGAGGCTCTGCCTCAGACTCCTTACAGAAGGGTGTTTTAATACCCTTAAGAATATAAGGAACAACCTTTCCTTCTTCTCTGACTCTACAAGGTGTATTAATACCAAGTAATCCTATAGCCTCATTATAATCATAACCTATACTGACATGATTACCAATAGCTTGTTTATTGAAAATTTCTTTAGCCGTTTTACAAGAGTTGTAATAGGCATTAGCTTTGGTTTTGAGCTCACTAATCTGCTCTTTGAGAATGGTTTCCAGTTGAATATAACATTTAACCCTATTCTCCAGAAAAGCAATTTTCTCATTAAGTTCATCCTGATTAACATGCACAAGTTTCAAATCTTTTAATTCCTTTTCAAGATTTGTGTTTAAAAGATTTATTCTATCATTTTCAGTGCGTGCACAACTTATGGTGCCACCAAGATGATAAATCATTTCAGCATCAGTAAAGGTTACCTCTGACATGTATCTGGATGAAGTGCTTTCCTCTTTAGCCATTAAAGCAAGGTTCCCAATCTCACCTGCTTCTTCATCACTGTCAGTGTCATCCCAACTCTTTCCCTCAGCAACATAGGCCTTCCCAATCTTGTTCTTCTTGCTAGAATCAAATGTGTTTCTGGTCACTTGCTTTGGCTTTCTGCACTCAGTAGCAAAGTGACCCAACTCATTGCAATTGTAGCATCTGATTATACTCCTTTCCACAGTTCCAGTTTTGTAGCCACCCCTTGTGCCACTTGAAGATGAAGATCCACCTCTCTGAAATCTGGGTCTGAACTTAAGATTGGGATTCCTCTTGAATCTAAACTTCCCAAACTTTCTGACTATCAAAGCCAAATCACCATCCTCCAGCTGATCAAGTTCTTCCAAAGAATAGAAGTCACCACCAGATTGATCAATGGATGTTAATCCATATTCAGCATCAATAACATTCATGTGAGAACTGGAAGGTTGAACAGCCTTCACTTCCAGTTTCTGTGGGACTTCAGCAGCCAATGCAGTGGAGGTACCAACAATCCTTCCAGTTCCATACAGCTCCTTCTGTTGAATCTGCTCCAGCTCATAGGTCTTCAAGACACCATACAATCTTTCCAAAGCAAGCTCATTCATGTCTCTTGCTTCTCTAATAGCAGATATCTTGTGCTCCAAATGAGGTGGAAGTGTAAGAAGGAACTTCTTGTTAATCTCCTTGTTGGTGTAGTGCTTCCCATTGAGATTCAGATCATTGATTAATTTGTTGTATCTTTCAAAAACCTGAGAGATACCTTCACCAGGGTTTGATCTGAAATGCTCATATTGTGAAGTGAGAATTTCCAGCATATTCTCCCTAACTTCTTCAGTCCCCTCATTGATTATCTCTATGGTTCCCCAAATATGTTTGGCAGTTTCACAATTTAGGACATGATTATGCATGATAGGATCAAGACTCTCAATAAGTATCAACTGAAGACAGGAATCCAAGGTAACATCCTCTTTCTCATCAGGAGTGTACTCCTTGGGATCTTTAGGGTACATACTAGCAGCCCTAGTCACAACATTATCCTCAACAACTTCAGGATCAATAATCATAGGGAGTTTGGGACCACTCTTCAGCACATCCAAGTATTTAGGATTTGCAACCTTAAGAAATAGGAGCATTTTCTTCTTCCACATAGGATAATGCTCCTTGCTGAATATTGGGATTTTAACTGTCCCCACTTTCTGTGTAGTAGACATCTTTTGAGATTTTTAGAATTCAAATAAAAAAAAAAAAAAAAACAGAGTTTAAAAGAAAAATCTCAAAACAATTGGATCTTTGATTTGTATATCAATCAAAAGGCTCTGATACCAATTGTTAGGTCCTGATAAGTTTGTAGAAGGGGGGTTGAATACAAACTATACCGTTTAATCGAATTTGTTCTTTAAATGATTTAACTGTTTAGGAACAAATTGATGCGGAATAAAATGAAACAAGATTCAAGTTAAATAAAACTCTATTAAACTTGAAGGGTGTTACAAATATGATACTGATTACAAGATTGGATCTCAAACTAATTAAAACAAATCTAGAATAAATTCGACATGAATTTATCTATTTTTGTAATAAAAAGATATAACAATATTTGATAATTTGAGATACGTTCTAGGGATAACAATCCGCTAGATAGTCAAAGCAGTACAAGTAAATGAATTCTAGTGGTTTAGATTTAACATAAAGATTCTAGAATTAATTTGCAGAAGAAATTAGCACGGCAGAGTTCTTGACAGGAAAGTATTTTTGATGTAATGTTCTTGATATCTTTTCTTTCTGATTCCCTTTTTGCTTTTGTACTAATCAAGTGGATCAGTACACTTCTGCACGTTCTGATGCTTTTACCTTTGGAATGACTATCCAATTTGTACTGGAATGACTATCAAAAGGCTTAGCATGACTATCTGAATTTATGTGAATTATATTAGAATTACTTAAAATAAACCGGGATGACTATCGGGATGACTACCGGTATGACTACCGGTATGACTATCCTGGGTAGTCATTCCAGTTGATTTTAATTACATAATTCTAATTTAATTCAAATTCTAATTCTAAATTAATTCTAATAATTAATTTACTTCACAAATTAATTCTGAAGAATTAATTTATTCAATAAATTAATTACTTAATTTATTTACTAAATTAATTCTGATGAATTAAATTAATAAATAAATTAATAACTAATTTAGAATAGAACTTAAATCCTTATAGAATAGTAAAACCAATGCTTGAACCACTTGATCTGCTGAAGAATATCCATTGTCTGATGTTGTCATTTGATGCACTGTCTGGTTCATAAATGACTAACTTCAATGTCTGTTCTTCATCTTGACTTTAAGTTGTGGTTCATTGTCTGCTTTTGACTGTTGATCAACCTTTGTAACCTGTACATTTGCTATCACAAATCTGAAACCTCTGTCACTTTAATAAATCCACTTCTTTGAAGACTTCACTGAGGCTTGAACAAATAATTGAACTTCTTTCAATGTAGTATATCTTCAAATCTGTAGGATGACTTTAATTCTCCATTCTCTTGACAGATAAAACTATCTGAGATTCCTGTGACATATTAACTTATTATTTACTTATTACATACTTGTTTAAGTTAAGTTGTTTCCTCGGAATATTAATAGGCCAAAACATATGCCTTTCAATCTCCCCCTATTTGTTTGTTAGAGAATAACAATCAAATACCTAGAGGATAACTCAACTAACTTAAACAAGAAATAGAAATGACTTTTAAGAGCCAAGTAAATAACAAGAAAAGTTCTGGATTTCATTTAACATTTTCCAGATTCAAACATTAAAGATAAATACAAGATAGATGTTCCTCTAGACTGAACATGTGTTTACATTGATCCTATCTTGAAATACCTAAGCTCTATACATATAACATTTACAGACTAGAGCTTCTTCAAATCTTGCTCGATTCTCTCACGTTGGATAAAGCCATGTGTGGAAGTGTGATAAGTTGCACATCTGCCAAGGAGATGTGGATCAGGTTAGCTTTGCTATGTGAAGGAAGTGAAGAAGTTAAGGGCAATCAAAGGCAAATATTGATATCACAATATGAGGCATTCATGGCCAAGCCTGGTGAAGACTTAACTTCCATGTTTGAAAGGTTCAGTAAGCTCTTAACTAAACTACAGATACATGGCAAGTACTATGACAGAAAGGAATTAAATGTCAAGTTCTTGCTTACACTGCCTGATCACCTTGAACACAAGACAACAGCCATACGAGAAGGAAGAGATCTCAACAATATAACCTTTGAGACACTTTATGGCATTCTGAAATCTTATGAACTTGAACTCTTTCAAAAGAGAGCCATACAAAGTGGAACAAGGAACAAGATGGCTAATATGTCAAGTGCTCTAGTAGCACAAGTGCCAATGATCACACAACCAAGTGAAGTACTACAAATCACACAACCAACCCCTGTACAATCCTTGAAGATAGAAGAGGTTGTTGAAGATGATGAGAAAGTAGTACTACAGTGTAAGAACCCTGATTTTTGGTAAAATTTTAAAAAATTATTATGAATAGTGATTTAGGAATTATGGAAAATTTTTGAGATCACGATATATGGATGATGGAATATTTGCATATTTGAGAATGTAGTTTTGTGGTACAAGGAATTAAGAGAATGCAAAAGCCGTCAGAATGCGAAGATTTTCACTCCTACCAAATATTTATAAAAACGTGGGACATTGAGGATAATGGAAGCCCTAGGTTAAATTAAATCCCACGGCAAGGAAATTATGGAATTTAAAGAGATTATCAAAATCAAGTGTTTAAGAATGACGATAGAAATCTCTACGCGACGAAACGCTTTTACAAGAAAATTTTCGAACTTGCATAAAAGATTAAGTGACAAGCATTGGTTAATAAATAAGCTAAGTATTATACATGCAAGATACCATGCAAGAGCCATGCAAACTACTACTTAGAAATCAACCAAACCAAAGAAAAACTAGTTGGAGACAAGTTCCCTAAAACAAGGAAAAGCAAGATAAGATTTTCCTTAAAATCTTGCTTTAACTAGTACTTGGTTGGACTTTGTCATGAAAGGAGCTGAAGTATACATCAGCTATATACACATACAAGTCATATATATCAATCACATTACACTTTACAAGAGAAAAGCCAAGCAAAAGCTCTCCCCCTCCATTTTCCAGAATTCGGCTCAGCAGGACCAGAGAGGAAAGAACAATTCATAACTAAATATCGACTCATCCTAAAATCGCCATATTTGGACCAGAGCTTCCTCACTCCATAACCAAGGTATGTTCAAAATTGCAGAGCAATCCAAGTAGTGTAACATGTTCAAACATTGGGTCAAAATTGAGGCAGAATAGTAAATCCGGGAATATTAACTTTTGTTCTTGGTTTCTTTGAAAGTTTAAGGTGGATTAAGCTTCTTTAAGGCATTTTTAAGGCTTGTATTCAAGGATTATAGTTGTTAGAGCTCCAAGGAAGGTATAAAATTCTCTTCACCCTTGATCTATGTTAAGTATTAAGTTTAGTTTCAAGAGATGTTGTTATAAGTGCACTTCTTGGAAGTTTGGTGCTTAAATGAAGAAATCTTGATGATCTATAGTTGTTTTGTGTTATAAGTCATGTTGTTATGAACATGGGGGTACTATGTGTGTTTAAGAGATGGATCTTGGTGATGTTGATGGTAGATGTGAACTATGGTTGGTTGAAATTACAAGATTAAGTTGTTATGACAAAGGTTGACATTTTCTGCACAAGTACTGTCTTGTTTGACACTTTCGAACAAGAAATAATTTGAACCCCATGAACCTCTAACCATGTTTAGATACATATTGGAATGTAGTTTGTAAGCATATAAAGTACATCTTAAGAGGATTTGTGGTTGAAAAGTTATGGCCAATTTGGTGAAAGTGATTCAAGAATCAAAAAGCAGGGGCAACACTCTAGATTATAAATTGCATTTGGACCTCTTAACTGATTTGAAAAATTATGAAAAATTACGGGAAGGAAGTCTGGACAGTAAGGAAGATAACCCAAAAAGAATTAAGTGAAAATATGAATCTTTCGAGTTTAGAGAAATGTTTGAGTGAAGGGTGCGCAAGCGAAAATCTCCTTAAATGAATGTTTGGTTATAACTTAGAATTCGTTTAAGTAAATTGATAAGCGTAAACCATTACGAACCAAGTTTTTGTACGAAATGATTAAGGAACAGTATGGGCTTATAACGAACCAAGAATGTGTTGTTTAAAAGGTCGTTATAGAATTCATTGTTGTGCGTGAATATTGTGGTTTAATTGGATCGTATAAAGGACTAACCGGACGATAATGATTAAATTATAGATCACCATTCCACGTCCCGAGTCCCGACTACATCGACCACCCGAGGCAAGTTTTCTCATTCCATGCTATGTTTTCCATTACTTATACTAATGATGCAAATGATATGATATTATACATGTTTTCAAACCTTACATCGTATATAGATGTAATGGTATTAAAAATGTTGAGACGTAATATATGCATATGATAGATGCATGCAAGTTTTCGAAACCCAAAGCTTAAGTATTCAGTATAATTTGTAAACTGTTGTGGTTGCGATATAATTACTGTTGAATCATACGAACTGTTTTAACTATAATACCTGATGCTTACGATGTTTGCGATGTAAAATTTTGTGACACCTGATATAAGTGTATATGTATAAGGACTCTCGGGGAGAGTGTATATTCGTATTTTAAACGTAATTCGGGAGTCGGAGATATTTTACGAACGCTGTCATAAAAACCTGGAGATTTGCCGGAGACAGATTAATTCTTTTATATTTATTTAAAATATTCAAATAAATATAATTTGGATATTTTAAATATTATTTATTATTTATTTAATCAAATGAATATTATTTTGAATATTCATTTAAACAGGATTTATTTAATTGTTTATTATTTAATAAATATTATTTGAATATTTATTAAATATTTCAAGTGACTTAATTATTTAATAAATATTATTTAAATATTTATTAAATATTCTAAATGATTTAAAAATCATAAAACCATATTTAAAATTTATTTAAGGCCTTCATTAATTATTTAAAATATTTTCTGGCCTTCAGAAAAATCATTTAAAAATAGTAGGGGTTCCCAAATATTATTTTGAGTTTATTAAGACTCTTAAATACGATTAAATATCTCCCAACTCATCAAAAATTGGGAATCCAGTTTAAGGAGCGACCAATGATTTTACTCTTCCAATTCCTCGAAAGAGTTTATGTTTTGGGATCATTGCCCTATCCTAACGAATTTCAAATCAAAGCATCTCAGAAAACTCCGACTACTCCCAATTCGAAATTTTGCGAAGCGAATCCTTCTCAGTGATTACTCTGGTTGACTCAAGTCAACTTCCCTTGTGACTTACTTCCCCAAACAATCAGGGAGTAAGGTGATCAGTAAAAATGAACAGTTTTGACAAGTATCTTATACTTGGGGAATCAGGACTAAACCTCGATTCCGGTTTTATTGAATATTCATCCGGGACTAGGAGGAAACGTGTAAGAGGCTGTGGGACAGTCCATCAAATTATATAGCGTAAGAGGCTGCGGGGCAGTCCAGCATGTATCTCGCGTAGGAGGCTGTGGGACAGTCCAGCAGATACACAGCCCGTATGCGGCTGGGGTGATAATCGTGTTAGGATATCATCCATCTACTAGTAGAAAAGTGTGTGTTCGATACAACGACTGATCATCGTGTATCGTGGCGTGCTCCAGATAGTCCCATCTTCCAATTGGAATTGTACTGTAACATTGTAACGAAAGCCTAGGTGCTGAGTTACCGATAATGTTGACAGTGGTTGAAAAGTATACTTCTTCTACAGTATCTTGAACTGTATGTCATGTTTTGACGAAAAGAATTACTTTAAACATCATTCTATATACGAATGCGATTTCAAATATTCCAAGTGATATATGAGTTTATAGAGCCGTATATAAGCTGCTATATATTATTGTGAGTTTAATGCTCATTCTTGTTTATTGTATATATCACAACACAACAACTTCAAAAAGGTGTTCATAATTGATATTTTACTGTGTTTTGAACAGTATGAGATATCTATATAGATATGCGTAAATATATGTTGAGAAATTATTTATGGTATACAGTATATTGAACTGTATAGTATTTTGAATCAATGATTAGGCTTTAAGCCTTGATTCTAATGTTTAATATCTATTTTAAAAGATATGTTTTGAGACTTGGTTTCTTATATGGATATCAAAGATTTCTAAATAATTTACAAAAGCATTGAGCTATGTTTATAAGTTATACAGTATATTGAACTGTATACTATTTTGGGTCAAACCCTAGTAGTTTTAAAACTTTGATCCTATATGGATTATTTACCTTAGAGGTTTGAAAAGGATTTAAACTGGGATAGATTTCTTGCTGAGCGCTATTAGCTCATTCTTGCTTTATTAAAACTTTCAGCATGAAGAAAACATTGCCGATTCACCCCGTATTACGAGAGCAAGGGAATGGAGAGACCACCCTTGAGTTAGTTCAGCAGGATGGATACTGCCGGAGTTAGCAAGACAATTGCAGAATGATATAGTGAGAAGTGTTTTCAAGCATGTTTGTATTAGTAAACCTTGTATAGATTTGTGAGATCTATTATTGTAACTTCAGGTAGGGGTTGTAAATAATAGATGAGATCCTGGATAGTATATCTTGTTTGTAATAACTAGTGTTACTGTGTAACGTTTCTAAGGCTATAACTTGTGTGTGAAAGAGATTGGGGTCTTTGGTGTTGTTTTGTTGGATCATTGAGGTAATACAGGTATTATATGATTGGATGATGGCGTGACAACCTAGATTCCTGACCCCGAATCTGGGGGTGTTACAGAAATGGTATCAGAGCATAAGTTATAGTACTTAGAGACGAGAGTGTTAAGAGTTATGTCTAAGTAAGAGAGTAACGTGAGAGCTCATATAGAGCTTGTTGTTGGACTACCGGATGTAGTACCCTTGAGTAAGCTAAGAGTTGAATATTTTCTTGAGGTCTGATGGTATGGCCGATAGAATCTTTGGAGACCATCAGGATAATGAGGAAAGAGGCTAGAAACATACATGATTTATCAAAGACATTGTTATAGATAGTGGAACAGAGCCTCAAGAGTATTCGAGGTAAAGGCGGGATTGCCAATACCATGGATTGATTTGACTAGCGTGAATTTTGTTACTCGTAGCCTTCATAATAGCCCACAAGGGGGCAGCAAGTATGAGGACCAAGTTGTTTAAAATTCTTTACCCGATTAAGGTTACTTAGATACCTAGTCCAGTTAAAGGCATTATTTTGTCTATGAGGTTTCAATACCCAAGAACATCGATTCCGCAAGAGATAGTGTCTACTAGACCATTGGGGATTTCGTTACCCTTGAGGAAGCTTTTTCTTGTATGTATTACGAGAACGTTATCGTGAGACAAGTGCGCTAGACGACATCATGTGTATGCTTCGTACCTTAGGCCGAGATGGCTGAAATAAGAGATCATGAACGTTGTGAATTGATGACATGACTTTGACGAAGACTACGTGTGGTCGCAACGAGCGATACGTCGATCTCAGAACCTACCGGAAAGGAGGTAAGCGTATATGGGGTTGAACCCTTTTGATACAAATCTTGTCAGAGACTACGTATTTGATAACTAGTAGACCTCCATCTTTTGTTATAAAGGGAGTTTGGTATAATTTTGAGGAACTATTTAGTTAGTATCCTATGTTATGAAAGTGTAGAAATGAGATCATCCTCGTACCGCTGATGTTAGAACTTACGGATGATCATTGACTTGCTTTGGTATCTACTTGCTGGCGCATTACTCAATCTAAAATTGTTCATGTCCTGTGTTACCTTGAATAGTTTATGTCAGGTAACCCTTTTTTACTTCCTACTTCAACTTGGGAAGTAATCAACAACTGAATTAGTTCTTTTATTTCTTGTACTTCTTTCATTCTTCTCCTCTTATTACCTTTAAGGTGGAGTATGTGTATTTAAGTTGTCTTTACTTATCGGAGTGCCTTGTTCATGCTCCAAGATGACCAGAAGAGGAAATTATTATTAGTCTAGCCTTCCAAATCCATATTTTAATTCCTATGAATGCAAATTCTGAACCTTTTGTCTTTGCTTCTACTTTTGATTCATAAAGGTTCCATTGTGGCATATTTTAAAGATAAACTTGATACTCGTATTGCTTGGTGTTCTTTCACTTTTATTTGTTATCAACCTTCGTGTTGACTCAAGGATTGGAGAACACGTCTTTGTTTTCATGTCTCGAGGTACATCATTCGTACTCGAGAGGCAACCGATATGTAGTTGATTCTAACCGCCTTCGGCTTTTACGCCACTTTTATTCAAGGAATGGTTATTTCTAATAATTCTATTCATTCAAGGAATATTCAATTAATTTATCTTTAATTGTTTGACGAATATTCTTCGATGATTATTCAATATTCGATTCCTTTCTTCATACTTGGACTCCTCACTCGAGTTCATAAATATTCAACTATTCGTTAAAGCATGGATGATCTATTGTTCGGAGAATCCTCGTGAATTCATTCCTTCTATTCAAGATGAGATTTGTACATCAGACATTGAAATCATCGAAAGGATATCAATTTGATATTGGTATTCTGAATTCAATTCTATTAAAGAATTTGATAAAGTATATGTACGGAGACCCCTTTTTGGTGGACCGTTTCACTCATAAAAAATATTTGATGAGAGGTTATCGATTGTTCCGATACCAAGAACATTTGCTTACTCTTTCTTTCAACTCGTTATCCGAGTAGCCCAAAATTCCCTTCAGTGGCTACTCTATTGAACTTCTACACTAGCAGCTTGAGACTGACTAGTGGAACACGTCATTTGAACAACTAGTAATTATTCTGACTAGTTGAAATTTTTAAGGTATAATGAAAGTCTAGCTAATTGTCCTAGCTAGCTGTTATTTGTGAGACAGATTGAGCTGTCAAATTTTGTTTAGCTAATTGCTAAATCACCCGAATTCCTGTGAAGTTCCTTTATGGACTTTCTGTTGCTCAAAATATTTTAGTACCATGCAAGTGTTTTACTTAGCATTTAGAGGAGAAATAATGTTGAGGTATTAGAGATAAATAGAAAGAGAGGGGTACGACAAATTATAAATCGAAGTTTACGAAAATTGTCAAGGCTTGTTCCACATGTGGAGGATTCAGAATGATGAAGTGTCCGAGATGACTGATTATATTACAATGGTTCGTGAAGCGAACATAATAGTAATAGAAGCAAATGGAAGAGAAAATAATGGATATGCAGAAAAGGGAATTTGAAGGCTATTGAGGAGGCCACAAATATTGAAATCGTAGAGAACCTTAACAACATGAATAACGAAAATCATTTTGGTAAATCATGTTGACCGCAACGTGAAATTGAGGTTTGAGGGCATAAGCTATATTTGGATTTGATTCCTTTCAAGAGAGAGAATTCGATGTAAATCTAGGAAATGAATTGATTGATCAAAGACGATGAGCAAATTGATTGAAGGTGTAAGAATGAAAATTTGGATTACCAGTAAAGGAGAGTTGCCCTTTAAGGATGGGAGCAAATACGAAGTTACTACGGTAATACAAGCAAAGAGACTGTTGTGGAAAGGATGCGAACCATGTTAACACATGTGATTGGATACAATTAGGGAGGTACCAAATATAAAGGATATCCCAGTATTAAATAAATATGTGGATGCAATTTTTATGATTTACATGGGCTACCACCTGATCGAGGTAGGAGACTTGCCATTGACTTAGTAGTAGGGGATTGCGTTAGTATTAAAGACCAGGATCCATCTACACCTGTTGAATGTAAAGAGTTAGCTGCTCGATCGCAGGAAACGAGACCCATTGTGTCACCTGGGAGTACACTAGTTTTGTTTCTTAAAAGGAGGATGGTAGCATGAGGCTGAACCTATTTGAGGATAGAGCATCACCAATTTAAGATTAACCTCGATGATGCGCCAAAGTAGGCATTTCCCACCCCGATATAGACATTACAAGTTTTGACGATTTCACCGGATTAACAAATGCACCACGAGCCCTCATGGACTTAATGAATAGAGTTTAAAGATTGAAGCAAAAGTTAGTAACAACCCTGTTTTTGGAGATACATGATGATAGAGGTGACTTTATGAATTATAGTGATGTGTCGAAGCAACTTAAGAGGTATGAGATAGGATACCCTACACCTGAAATTTGAGATTTGTTGCGATAGTGTTCGAACTGAAAATGTAAAGACTTCAATTTATGGAGAAAAGGGTAAATATTTTTTCAAACCACAGGAGCCTTAGGTATATCCTCAAACAGAGGAAGCTAAATATGAGGCATAGAATATGGTTGGAACTGATTTAGAATCAGGATTGTGAGATCCATTACCACCCAGTAAAGGCCAATATGGTGGACGATACTATGAGTAGTAAAAAGATATTAAGGTGCCAAGTTTTTGAACATCTGATATAAGGAAAAAAAAAATGATGAAGCTTCAAGTAATTATTTTCAAGAAGAGAACTAGATGAATAATTGGAATTAGGATTCAGCCAGAATTGACTGAAATGATAAAATTACATTAAGGTAGGAATATTGGAAGGGGAAAGTGATTTAAGGACACAGAAGAATAAAGGGATACGAGAGATGAGAAAGGAATGTGAGAATATGCTCACAAAGTGCGGATCCCCAGCATTAAGAATTTAAAGATGAGATCTTGAAAGGAGCCATATTATAGAAATCGTATTCACCCGAGGGTACAACAATGAATAGAAGTTAAGAAATTATTATTGGGGACCGAGTGTGAAGAAGTTATATTGACAGTCATTAAGTGAATGCTTGACACGCGGAAAATGGAAGCAGAACCGCAGAAACCTAATAGGCTACTACAGTCGTAGAGATTACTAAATGAGAATATGGGTTATGACAATGAAGTCCGTGGAAGGATTACCGAAGATCAAGTCAAACGATGGCGATTATTTGGGATTATAATCGATAGACTAACCAAGTCAACTTATCAATGAGAGATCTCCGATTAGAAAGTTATTCATGTGTATACGAATGATATAGCGATGCACGTGGAGTTGTCGTAACGATTACGTCATATAGAGACCCAAGATTGAATCCCAGATGCTGGAAGAGTTTTCAATAACGTGGACGACGAGATCAAGCACGAGCACTAATTACGGCCCGCAAGCCAGCGAATCGAGGAAGCGAACGCCTAGACAATTAAAGTTATGTTATGCATGTGCGTGTGTCCAATTCCCCGGAGCAGTTGAAGCGACTACTTGTCGCCGATAGAATTTCCATATAGAAGTAGTTACCATGCGAACATAGGGATGCCGTCAAATGGAGCTTATCCCGAAGAAAAGGGATATCGGGAACCGCGCGAGTTCAACGGACAGAGAAGACGACGGTGTTACCTCCGAGTTCGAACGTGTACATAATGTATGTTGCGTGTCTATGATATGAAGATTCAACACGGATGTTGGGAGTGCGATAGAATGTGAACATATAGTAGTGTGACCGTAATTGCCTTACGAGGAACAACTGGTAGAGATCATAGACCAGAAAGAGAATGCGTTGAAAGAACATAATGTAGCACTAGTAAAAGTGCTGTGAGAGGACCAGAAGGTTGGAGAGTCAACCTGGGAACTAGATATTATGATCTCGGAAAGATACCTCAGTTATTTCTTTAGATTTCGGGACGAAATCCTTTTAAGGAGGGGAGGCTGTAAGAACCCTGATTTTTGGTAAAATTTTAAAAAATTATTATGAATAGTGATTTAGGAATTATGGAAAATTTTTGAGATCACGATATATGGATGATGGAATATTTACATATTTGAGAATGTAGTTTTGTGGTACAAGGAATTAAGAGAATGCAAAAGCCGTCAGAATGCGAAGATTTTCACTCCTACCAAATATTTATAAAAACGTGGGACATTGAGGATAATGGAAGCCCTAGGTTAAATTAAATCCCACGGCAAGGAAATTATGGAATTTAAAGAGATTATCAAAATCAAGTGTTTAAGAATGACGATAGAAATCTCTACGCGACGAAACGCTTTTACAAGAAAATTTTCGAACTTGCATAAAAGATTAAGTGACAAGCATTGGTTAATAAATAAGCTAAGTATTATACATGCAAGATACCATGCAAGAGCCATGCAAACTACTACTTAGAAATCAACCAAACCAAAGAAAAACTAGTTGGAGACAAGTTCCCTAAAACAAGGAAAAGCAAGATAAGATTTTCCTTAAAATCTTGCTTTAACTAGTACTTGGTTGGACTTTGTCATGAAAGGAGCTGAAGTATACATCAGCTATATACACATACAAGTCATATATATCAATCACATTACACTTTACAAGAGAAAAGCCAAGCAAAAGCTCTCCCCCTCCATTTTCCAGAATTCGGCTCAGCAGGACCAGAGAGGAAAGAACAATTCATAACTAAATATCGACTCATCCTAAAATCGCCATATTTGGACCAGAGCTTCCTCACTCCATAACCAAGGTATGTTCAAAATTGCAGAGCAATCCAAGTAGTGTAACATGTTCAAACATTGGGTCAAAGTTGAGGCAGAATAGTAAATCCGGGAATATTAACTTTTGTTCTTGGTTTCTTTGAAAGTTTAAGGTGGATTAAGCTTCTTTAAGGCATTTTTAAGGCTTGTATTCAAGGATTATAGTTGTTAGAGCTCCAAGGAAGGTATAAAATTCTCTTCACCCTTGATCTATGTTAAGTATTAAGTTTAGTTTCAAGAGATGTTGTTATAAGTGCACTTCTTGGAAGTTTGGTGCTTAAATGAAGAAATCTTGATGATCTATAGTTGTTTTGTGTTATAAGTCATGTTGTTATGAACATGGGGGTACTATGTGTGTTTAAGAGATGGATCTTGGTGATGTTGATGGTAGATGTGAACTATGGTTGGTTGAAATTACAAGATTAAGTTGTTATGACAAAGGTTGACATTTTCTGCACAAGTACTGTCTTGTTTGACACTTTCGAACAAGAAATAATTTGAACCCCATGAACCTCTAACCATGTTTAGATACATATTGGAATGTAGTTTGAAAGCATATAAAGTACATCTTAAGAGGATTTGTGGTTGAAAAGTTATGGCCAATTTGGTGAAAGTGATTCAAGAATCAAAAAGCAGGGGCAACACTCTAGATTATAAATTACATTTGGACCTCTTAACTGATTTGAAAAATTATGAACAATTACGGGAAGGAAGTCTGGACAGTAAGGAAGATAACCCAAAAAGAATTAAGTGAAAATATGAATCTTTTGAGTTTAGAGAAATGTTTGAGTGAAGGGTGCGCAAGCGAAAATCTCCTTAAATGAATGTTTGGTTATAACTTAGAATTCGTTTAAGTAAATTGATAAGCGTAAACCATTACGAACCAAGTTTTTGTACGAAATGATTAAGGAACATTATGGGCTTATAACGAACCAAGAATGTGTTGTTTAAAAGGTCGTTATAGAATTCATCGTTGTGCGTGAATATTGTGGTTTAATTGGATCGTATAAAGGACTAACCGGACGATAATGATTAAATTATAGATCACCATTCCACGTCCCGAGTCCCGACTACATCGACCACCCGAGGCAAGTTTTCTCATTCCATGCTATGTTTTCCATTACTTATACTAATGATGCATATGATATGATATTATACATGTTTTCAAACCTTACATCGTATATAGATGTAATGGTATTAAAAATGTTGAGACGTAATATATGCATATGATAGATGCATGCAAGTTTTCGAAACCCAAAGCTTAAGTATTCAGTATAATTTGTAAACTGTTGTGGTTGTGATATAATTACTGTTGAATCATACGAACTGTTTTAACTATAATACCTGATGCTTACGATGTTTGCGATGTAAAATTTTGTGACACCTGATATAAGTGTATATGTATAAGGACTCTCGGGGAGAGTGTATATTCGTATTTTAAACGTAATTCGGGAGTCGGAGATATTTTACGAACGCTGTCATAAAAACCCGGAGATTTGCCGGAGACAGATTAATTCTTTTATATTTATTTAAAATATTCAAATAAATATAATTTGGATATTTTAAATATTATTGATTATTTATTTAATCAAATGAATATTATTTTGAATATTCATTTAAACAGGATTTATTTAATTGTTTATTATTTAATAAATATTATTTGAATATTTATTAAATATTTCAAGTGACTTAATTATTTAATAAATATTATTTAAATATTTATTAAATATTCTAAATGATTTAAAAATCATAAAACCATATTTAAAATTTATTTAAGGCCTTCATTAATTATTTAAAATATTTTCTGGCCTTCAGAAAAATCATTTAAAAATAGTAGGGGTTCCCAAATATTATTTTGAGTTTATTAAGACTCTTAAATACGATTAAATATCTCCCAACTCATCAAAAATTGGGAATCCAGTTTAAGGAGCGACCAATGATTTTACTCTTCCAATTCCTCGAAAGAGTTTATGTTTTGGGATCACTGCCCTATCCTAACGAATTTCAAATCAAAGCATCTCAGAAAACTCCGACTACTCCCAATTCGAAATTTTGCGAAGCGAATCCTTCTCAGTGATTACTCTGGTTGACTCAAGTCAACTTCCCTTGTGACTTACTTCCCCAAACAATCAGGGAGTAAGGTGATCAGTAAAAATGAACAGTTTTGACAAGTATCTTATACTTGGGGAATCAGGACTAAACCTCGATTCCGGTTTTATTGAATATTCATCCGGGACTAGGAGGAAACGTGTAAGAGGCTGTGGGACAGTCCATCAAATTATATAGCGTAAGAGGCTGCGGGGCAGTCCAGCATGTATCTCGCGTAGGAGGCTGTGGGACAGTCCAGCAGATACACAGCCCGTATGCGGCTGGGGTGATAATCGTGTTAGGATATCATCCATCTACTAGTAGAAAAGTGTGTGTTCGATACAACGACTGATCATCGTGTATCGTGGCGTGCTCCAGATAGTCCCATCTTCCAATTGGAATTGTACTGTAACATTGTAACGAAAGCCTAGGTGCTGAGTTACCGATAATGTTGACAGTGGTTGAAAAGTATACTTCTTCTACAGTATCTTGAACTGTATGTCATGTTTTGACGAAAAGAATTACTTTAAACATCATTCTATATACGAATGCGATTTCAAATATTCCAAGTGATATATGAGTTTGTAGAGCCGTATATAAGCTGCTATATATTATTGTGAGTTTAATGCTCATTCTTGTTTATTGTATATATCACAACACAACAACTTCAAAAAGGTGTTCATAACTGATATTTTACTGTGTTTTGAACAGTATGAGATATCTATATAGATATGCGTAAATATATGTTGAGAAATTATTTATGGTATACAGTATATTGAACTGTATAGTATTTTGAATCAATGATTAGGCTTTAAGCCTTGATTCTAATGTTTAATATCTATTTTAAAAGATATGTTTTGAGACTTGGTTTCTTATATGGATATCAAAGATTTCTAAATAATTTACAAAAGCATTGAGCTATGTTTATAAGTTATACAGTATATTGAACTGTATACTATTTTGGGTCAAACCCTAGTAGTTTTAAAACTTTGATCCTATATGGATTATTTACCTTAGAGGTTTGAAAAGGATTTAAACTGGGATAGATTTCTTGCTGAGCGCTATTAGCTCATTCTTGCTTTATTAAAACTTTCAGCATGAAGAAAACATTGCCGATTCACCCCGTATTACGAGAGCAAGGGAATGGAGAGACCACCCTTGAGTTAGTTCAGCAGGATGGATACTGCCGGAGTTAGCAAGACAATTGCAGAATGATATAGTGAGAAGTATTTTCAAGCATGTTTGTATTAGTAAACCTTGTATAGATTTGTGAGATCTATTATTGTAACTTCAGGTAGGGGTTGTAAATAATAGATGAGATCCTGGATAGTATATCTTGTTTGTAATAACTAGTGTTACTGTGTAACGTTTCTAAGGCTATAACTTGTGTGTGAAAGAGATTGGGGTCTTTGGTGTTGTTTTGTTGGATCATTGAGGTAATACAGGTATTATATGATTGGATGATGGCGTGACAACCTAGATTCCTGACCCCGAATCTGGGGGTGTTACATACAGCTCAAGGATGTGGAAGATGAAGACTTCTACACAATGGAGGAACTGGAAAGCATGGACAATCCTACTATGGCCTATATGGCTAAAAAGTTCAAGAACTTTAGGTTCAAGAAGGATAGGTCATTCAGTCCCCAAGGCCAAGCATCCAAGTTCACCAAGGGAAGCTCATCAAAGGCTGCTGTGGGAAGCTCATTCAAAGGAGGATACAAGACTGGATTTGTGGATAGATCTAAATTCAAGTGTTACAACTGTGGTGAACCTGGTCATTTTGCTACTGAGTGCAAAAGACCCAAACAGGTTCAGAGATTTGAGAAAGGAACTGGTGGATACTCTAAGAAGAATCAAGGTAGAGCCTATGTGGCTGAAGGAAAGTGTTGGGATGAGTCTGATGATGAAGATGAAGAAGAATATGTCAACCTAGCTCTTATGGCTAGCACTGATGAAATAATATCAACATCCTCAAGTCAGGTACCTTCACTTGTCTTACTTGATATGTCCATTGATGAGTATAAGAAAACCATTAAAGACTTAAGTGCTGAGATGTTCAATGTGTATACTAGCTTATCTGCTGCTAATGAGGAAATCACTAGGCTGAGTAAGCTAAATGAAACACTAAAGTCTGAAAATGAATCTCTTGTTCTCAAAACCAGTTCACTAGCCTCTTTAGCTCCGGAGAATGAAAATTTAAAAATGAATTAAAATGTGCTAAAGAAGTTGAGGAATTCCTGAGGAATGAGATTGCTGAAAATGAACTCAAGATTAAGGCTTATAAAAACTCATCTAAGATAGTTCAGGATTACAATGACAAGCATACAGAAAATCAAACTGTTGGCATAGGTTTTTCATATGGTAGGAGACATGTAAAGGAAACTGTGATTCAAGATTGTTCTGGAGATGCTGTTGTCAAACCCACCATTCTCAAGAAGGTTAAAACTCCTATTTTCAAAGCCGCAGAAATTGAGTTTGATGAAGAAGCCATGCTCATCAAACAAGAAATTCTTGATGAGGATAAAGGTGTTGACAACACATTCAAGGATGGAAAGGATACTGTCACAATCCCCAAGACAGTAAACTTACCAAGCAATCAGACAGTAAGTTCAAAAGATGCTGTCACAGTTGGCAAGACAGTATCTTCCAAAGATGCTGTCAAGAATGTTTCCAAGACAGTAACTTCCAAACCTTCTGTCAAGACAGCAGGAATAAAAGGTACTGTCAAGGAAAGTTCGACAGCAACTTCTGAACACACTGTGAATCCAGTAACTTCCAAGTCTAAAAGTAGGAATGGTAAGGTAGGTGTCAATAAGGGAAATGGATACACTAATGTTGAAGGTGCTTCTAGGAAACTATGCAATAACTGTGGATCTTCACATCATTTAACACGTGTTTGTAATAAGCTAATTGAGGATAAGATCAATGCTACTGAACTCAATGGTAATTTACACAGAACCCCCCTTATGCATAGAACTATGAGTGTCTGTAATAACATTGAATGTATGCCATGCAAGATCACTGCCATGAGTACATACTTTAACTTACCTATTCTCACTACTGAAAAATGTTCATACATGCACACTGTTGAGACTTCTGAGCCTGCTGGCAACAGCAAGAAGGCCTCATCCACTAAGAAAAGGATCAAGTCCAATTCTAAACCTAAGTGGGTGAAAAGAGAAGTCAAACAGGAGGTTATTGATGATGCTTGTGAAATTGTAACTGGAAGAAACTCAGGAGACACTAAAGCTGCAGGACCCAACAAGGATTGGGTACCATATGCATCTTAAATACATTCTGTTTTGCAGGGCAAAAAGAAAGATCAAGTCATGTGGATCATTGACAATGGTTGCTCAAGACACATGACAGGTGATAAAGCCCTGCTATCACACTATGTAGAGAAAGCTGGCCCAATCATAACCTTTGGAGATAACAGCAAGGGTTACACAGTGGGATATGGCTGTCTGGAAATTGGAAATGTTGTCATTGAAGATATTGCTCTTGTGGATGGATTGAAGCACAATCTACTCAGTGTCAGCCAATTCAGTGATAGGGGATTCAAGGTTGATTTTGATATGATGCTGTGTAACATCTATCACAAGAAGGATAGTAGCCTCTCACTAAAAGGGGTTAGAAAAGGAAGCTTGTTTGTTGCTGACTTAAACTCAACAAAGAAGGACAAAGTTTACTGTTTTTACAGTAAAGCAACTGTTGGTGACAATATGCTTTGGCACAGGAAGCTCTCACATCTCAACTTCAAGACAATGAATATTCTGATGAAGAAGGAGTTAGTGAGAGGTTTGCCCCAACAGGAATTCTGTCAAGAAGGACTGTGTGAAGATTGTCAAATGGGCAAACTAAGAAGAGCTGTGCACAAGTCCAAGCAAATGAACACCAACAATGAAGCACTCAAGTTGATTCACATGGATCTCTTTGGACCAGTCAATGTACCATCAATGGCCAAGAAGAGATATGCCTTAGTAATGGTGGATGATTACTCAAGGTACACTTGGGTGAAGTTTCTTGAATCCAAAGATGAAGCTGCTCAAGTGATTATTGATCAAGTCAGAGTTCTTGATAGAACTCCAAACTCAAAAGTTCAAATCTTGAGGAGTGATAATGGTACAGAATTCAGAAATGCCACACTTGGAAATTTCTGTAAAGATGAAGGAATTGTACAACAATTCTCTGCTGCAAGGACTCCACAGCAGAATGGAGTTGTAGAAAGAAAGAACAGGACTCTCATTGAAGCAGCTAGAACTATGTTGCATGATGCCAAACTTCCAACATATTTCTGGGCTGAAGCTATCAACACAGCTTGTTATACTCAAAACAGAACCATAATCAACAAAACTCATGCAAGTACACCTTACTGTCTGTTAACTGGAAAGAAACCTACTGTCAAATATTTTCATGTGTTTGGGAGCAAATGCTTTATGATGAAGGATAACCATGAGAAGAAAGGAAAATTTGACACCAAGGCTTTTGAAGGACTATTTATGGGTTACAGCATAGAAAGGACTGCCTACAGAGTTTATGTGATGGAACACAGGATTATTGAAGAAAGTGTTAATGTCACATTTGATGAAACCAAGTTCCCAGGACTGCATGAAGAAGGAAAGATGCAGACTTTCAGATTTGAGAATCAAGGATACCTGGAAACTGAGGAGATTGTTAATGAAGAACCTAGCTTCACTCAAATTGTTGAAGTTGTTAAAGATACTGTCAATACCACTACTGTCAACCAAACTCCAGCTCAGTCACAGACCATAACCTCTAACATTCATAACAGTGGTGACTCTGGAGACAATGAAGAACATGGTGAAGACAATGGGATTGGTGATCACTCAACTCAACAAACTGAAGCAAATGTTCCTGTACAGTCATGTAGCTTGCCCAGAATCACCAAGTGGAACAAGGATCACACAAATGACCTTATTATTGGTGACCCTACTTCTGGTCTGAGGACAAGGAACAAAGTCTCTGCTGACAGCATGTTTTCATGCTTCCTGTCTCAAATGGAACCCAAGACAACTGATGAAGCATTGTTGGATTCTGACTGGGTGATAGCCATGCAAGAAGAGCTAAATCAGTTTGAAAGGAACAATGTATGGAAGCTGGTTCCAAGACCTAAGGGAAAGTCAGTCATTGAGACCAAATGGGTTTTCAGAAACAAGCTTGATGAAAATGGATCAGTGACAAGAAACAAAGCAAGGCTAGTGGCTAAGGGTTACTGTCAACAGGAAGGAATAGATTATGATGAGACATTTGCACCTGTTGCAAGACTTGAAGCTATAAGAATCTTTCTAGCCTATGCTGCACACTGCAACTTCAAAGTATTTCAGATGGATGTCAAAAGTGCCTTCCTAAATGGAGAGTTGGAAGAAGAAGTGTATGTTGAACAGCCACCAGGGTTTGAGGATGCTGAAATGTATGATTTTGTATACAAACTCTTCAAAGCTTTGTATGGACTAAAGCAAGCACCTAGGGCTTGGTATGACACACTTTCCACTTTTCTTTTGAACAATCAGTTTACTAGAGGAGTTGTGGACAAGACACTTTTCTACAAACACCATGGCAAGGACATCATTCTGGTACAAATCTATGTGGATGATATCATTTTTGGTTCTACAAATGAGAGG
This sequence comes from Heracleum sosnowskyi, assembly GCA_030848705.1. Taxonomy (NCBI): domain Eukaryota; kingdom Viridiplantae; phylum Streptophyta; class Magnoliopsida; order Apiales; family Apiaceae; genus Heracleum; species Heracleum sosnowskyi. The sequence continues at coordinate 30,667,362 of CM061237.1, forward strand.
CTGTGTGAGAAGTTTTCCTCTCTCATGAGTAGCAAATATGAGATGAGTATGATGGGAGAATTGTCATTCTTTCTGGGATTACAAATTCTTCAACAAACTGATGGAATCTTCATTTGTCAAGCTAAATACATCAAGGAACTTCTCAGAAAGTTCAACTTGGAAGATTCATCACCTGCAAAGACACCAATGTCCACTTCAACTAGTCTGGATCTTGATCCTAAAGGGAAGAAAGTTGACTCAAGCACCTATAGAGGCATGATAGGATCTCTCCTTTACTTAACTGCTAGCAGACCTGACATCATGTTTGCTACATGTCTCTGTGCAAGGTTTCAAAGTGATCCAAAAGAGTCACACTTAGTAGCCATCAAGAGAATCTTTAGATACTTAAAGGGAACTCCTAATCTAGGCCTTTGGTATCCTAAGAATACTGGATTTGATCTAATTGGTTACTCAGACTCAGACTATGCTGGATGCAAGATTGACAGAAAGAGTACTACTGGTAGCTGTCAATTTCTTGGTGGAAGATTGGTCTCATGGTTTAGCAAGAAGCATCATTCAGTTTCTACCTCAACTGCAGAAGCTGAGTATATTGCTGCAGGCAGTTGCTGTGCACAAATTCTATGGATGAAGAATCAACTTCTGGATTATGGTCTAGTGTTAAGAGACATTCCTATCTACTGTGACAACACTAGTGCCATAGCCATTTCAGACAATCCAGTTCAACACTCTAGGACAAAGCACATTGATATAAGACATCACTTTATCAGAGAGCATGTTGAACAAGGTACTGTGAAGCTGATCTATGTCCCAACTGACAAGCAACTTGCTGACATCTTCACTAAGCCATTGGATGAAGCAACCTTCAACAGGTTGGTAAGTGAATTGGGAATGCTGAATCTGGTATGTTGATTTACTCAGTTTTCTATATTTCCAAATTCTCTTTTGAAGCTCATGACAGCAACTTCAAACCTGCTGTCAAGAGAAGTTACTGTCTACTTGGTCTATGTCTGTTATGTGACAGCATGTGTTGATTTGACTTTTCATGTCAGTATTTTGTGCCAGTCTCATACTTTTAGACCGTGTATGACATTAATGTGGTTACTTGTTAAGTTTGAGAGATAAAAATCTGTTCCATTGGACTTTCACACCTTTTTGCATTAATCTGTATGATTAAAGGAGGACACGACCATTAATTACTTTTGTGGTAGTTGTATGGGTACTCTAACTGTTGACCATTAGACTTTAATCCTTAGACGGTTTTGCCTATAAATTAACCTTAGGTTTCACCAGTCTGCTTTCAGTTTTAAAGTAAATAATGGAAAACAAAGTAGGGATTGAAGTTGGGCTAAAGAAGTGTGATAGTGAACCCTACAATGAAGAGGTTGAGGAGCTCTTCGAGGTGCTGTTGGATGCCCTCGATGAGATAAACGAGGAAAAGAAACAGGAAGAGGAGGCCAAGGCTCAGGAAGAAGAGAAGGAGCTTCAGGCACTTCTCAAGGAAGAAGGTCGCTCTGAAGAAGAGATTAAGGAAGAGCTTTTAGGACTAGTTGATAAAATCATAGAATAATGTACTCAATGTTCTATTTTAATGATTTTATTAATAATAATAAAAGTTCTTGTTTTTGTGGTTACTGAGTTTATGACTTGTCTGTGTTAATTGCTTAATATCTGTGTTCAAAAGTTTACATTGCTAAATCCATAATTTGTCAATATTAAGTTGAGTATATGAATAAAGCATTCTAATAAGTTCATGACAGAACCAATTCCCAATCGAAGTTACTGTCGTTAAGAAGGATACTGTAATGTGATTCTTGACAACAACCTTCTTGACAGCAGGGAAAGACTTTCTGTCAAGACTTGTAAAGGATACTGTCATTCATATGCTTAACGGTGACAGCAAGTTTTTGCGCAATAGTTGCTGTCGCGCAAAACCTACAGTCACCACCTCTTATTACTGACAGATTGTTTCTAGCGCACAGGTTACTGTCAACAATAGTGGACCGTTGAAATTGGATATTTATCCCACTTTGGTCAGTGAATAACGGGCAGTAACTGACGTGTTATAAGAGTGGGTTAAGACACGTTCTTTAATTCCACTTTTGGTGCACAACGTTTGAGATACCTCTATTTATTCTCCAGTTACTCAGACATATCACTCTCATCAAACTCAAGGCAAAATACTTTTCTTCCAGCAAAAAGCAACTTTCTTACCTTCTTCTTTTCTTGAAATCTCCATGGCACCCAAACAAACTCTCTCTCAAACAAACTTTGCTGGCATCTTTTCCCCAAATGATGTTGGTGAAGGTTTCAAAGGACTCGTGTTTTTCTTGAACAAGTCCTATCTCGGTTCTGCCATCACCTCAACCCCCATTCTCGACTTAGACAGAATTGAGGCGTTTTGGCGAACTGCTGTTGCTCAAACTGAGGGTGAGAACCCGGGTATTCAATTCACAATCTCTGGGCAACAATACACTCTTACAATTGAGGTCATCAACACTGCTCTTGGAATTACACTTGAAGCAAGACAACAATTTACTGAACTTGCCAATGATGACACTCTTAAGAAGCTCTTCTTGAAGATTGGGTATGCAGGCCCTATTCTCGAAGAGGGGACTACCAAATGGTATCCAACTGGTGAAATGGATAGGAAGCATCTGAGAAAGGAGTGGAGCATGATACTTGATGTGATGGTCAAGGTGTTCTCTACCAAGTCCACAGGCTGGAATTGAATACCCTCCTACATCAAAAAACTGACACATTCTCTTGTCCATGGATACAAGGTGAATGTTGGAGATCTCCTCATGGCACACCTCAAAGCTGCCATAGGTAAGAAGGTATCAATCTACCCTCGCTTTCTTATGATGTGCATTAATTCATTCTGTGATTTTAATGATGCTGCACCTCGTTTAGAGGCCTGCTCAGTTTTGAAAAAGAACACACACACACTGTTATCATCACAGGATCTCAATGCACATATTCCACTTTGTTTCACTCAGCACATGGTTGATCAAGTGTCCAACCCTGATTTACCATTACCTTCTGGTTATGCCTCTTTCACTCTTGCGAATGAAACTGAATTAGACCCAAATTCAGTTAACCCACATTCAACACCATACACTCAGCCTAGGCCCTCTAGACTTTCCAAAGCCCAAAGAGAAGCCTTGCAAGAATCCAGAAAACGACCTTTAGAAGCTGATGTTGGTGGTAGCTCTGTTAGTCAAGAGGGAGACACTGCACCTAGTGCAGCAAATAAGGAGGCTAGTCAAATAGAACCCCCAGTGGTTCCCCCTGAGCCTTAGAAGAAGAGAGCTAGGAGGACTAAAACCACTGTTAGCCAAGCTGCAGTTTCTTAACAAACTGTGGTTACTGAAAGGGATTCAAACACCTCCCTAGATGTGCCTTCTCAACAAGGTGCATCTATTGAAATTGGCCTGTCTCCCAAGGCACCCTGTACAGAGTCTGCACAAACTCATGGTTCACAACCTGAGGAACCTCCACTTGAAGAAACACACAGTAAGTTAGGGCACATTGAGGATTTCTCTATTCCTTTTGATGATTCACATGTTTCTCTTGTGAATCAGCCCCCACTCTCTGCTACACATTCACCTTCTTCCTTCCCTACACATTCTCTTGTTTCTTCTCCACAACCTAGAGAAGGGGACAGTCCCAACCCTTCAGGTTTTGATCATCCATCTCCAATCATGGATGAGCCCCCATCTAGTGGTCCACAAGAACCCATTTCTCAAAGTGAGATGGACACCACTCCTCCAAACACTGAGCTAGGGCAAAGTGGTATTCTGTCAGAAAATGAAACAGCCAACACTTTGTCTGAACTCCAAGGAGCATCTTACCTTCAGGAAGATGCTGTCACAGCCTCTGTTGCTGTCAAAGACACTGGCAATGTTGTTGTCCTGGACACAGCTGCTGTCATGGGTGGAGAGAAAGATATTGTCACTACAGAACCTACTGTCACTCCACATCCCAAAGTTGCTGTCATGCCAGAACCTGCTGTCCAGACTCCAACTGACAGTAACATTCCTGCCAAAGATACTGTCCAGTCCTCTCAGCCTGATTTTGATGCTGTAATCATTGAGGATGCCTCTGATGATGATCTACCTCTTGCCAAACTCTTAAAGGTACATTCTAAATCTACTCCTTCCATGCATGTTAGTACTGCTCATACCCATGCATCTAGGTTGAGTGAGGGTGTGCAAAAGAAAAGAGAGATAAAAGAAAAGAGAGGTGAGCATAAAAATGAGAGGCAGCCAAATGAGCTGGCAAAAGGAGAGGGACTTGAGCATGTCCAGAGAGACTTTGAGGGAGCCCACACTTTTCAGGCATTAGGCCTTGAGAGTCAATCTGTGAGGAGTGATGAGATCACTCAAAAACACCCTGAGAGTGTGAGAACCCCCATAGCCTCCAAGCCCCTTTCTTTTCCTTCCCCTCCAAGAAGGTTAAGGTATGGTGGCCCCTCTACTACTTTTGGTAACAGGATTGCAGCTCTGGAAGGACAGTGTGTTACATTGCACTCCAAGATGGACTCTCTCTCTCAACTGGTGGTTGATGGTTTTGCTGCTACTCAGCTCTCTATCCAGTTCCTTACTGACCTAGTAGCTGCCAACTCAACTAAGGGGGAGAAGGTAGCAAGATCAGAATCATTGCCTATTCAGGAATCAGGTGGAACTCAGGGGGAGCCAGTAACTGTGAAGACCAAAGGGGGAGCTAAGGGGTAAGCAATGTCTAAGGGGGAGCAAGTCAAACCAAGCAGTGAAAAATCAAAGGATAAAGCTGAAGATCTTGTTGAAGGTGACTTGGATGGTGAAAGGGTGTTAATGTCCAAGGCAACTCAAGATGCATTGCAAAGAAGACCTGCATCTAGACATCCACCAATTCAACCTCCTGTGGTAATTAGAGAGCCAACTTCAGAAACTCAAGAATCTGCTTTACAAAGAAGATGGAAAGAAATGGAGGAACAGAATAAAGTTGGGAAAGGTAAAGGGAAACTACCTGAATCCATCCATAAAGGAACTACTTGGTCCAATGGTACTGAGTATGGTCAAGAAGAAGTCAATACTTTAATGGTGGATTACAGGGAGAGCACATTACACAACCATGACAGTGAATTTAGCAGTTTGGTGGAAGAAGCAATGAATGCTCCAAGCAACCGTCCAACCAACACCACAAAACTGTTAAAGGATCAAATCACCAGTGTCAGTGTAATGGTGAATGATGAGAAAAGATGGGCTGTAAGTATCTATTTCACTTCTGGCATATCTTATTTCATCACAATGCAGTTATTGCAGAGTCTGCCAGCAAAGGTGTTGTGTGCTTTGAAGGGAAAGATCAGGGCAACTCAAACACCATTCAATGAAATATTGGATATGCAAATCCAGAACATGCTCACACAAAAGCTACCTGAAGTCTACACAAATCCACCAAGTGTTTTCTATAGATCTATAACTAAGGATGGCACAAGAAGGAACAGCTTCATGAATTTGGTTAGCCCATCCAGAATGGAAACCAAGTCAATTCTGAAAGTGTTAGATAGAATACTCAGTTCAAATGCCAATCCAGGAAGAGTTCATGTTGTTCAAGAGATCTACATAATGCTGGTGTTGAGAGACAAGGCACTGGGAGCTAGAGTGAAGGAACTAATCTCTAGAGCCAATGCCAAAAGAAATGATCAAGGTGGAAGCTGTCTCTATAACATTCCTCCTCAAGATGATGATGATGATGATGAGGATGATGATGAGGTTGGGGTTGGTGAAGCTTCTGGAAATGCTGGAAATGCTGGAAATGCTGGTGGAAGTAATTCTGGGAATACTGGTATTCAATCTCAGAATGAAGGCAATAAAGAAACTCCTAGTCAAGAATAGAAAGATGTTGATGCAATAGATGAAGAGGAGCCAAGAATACTGGAAGCTTTGGAAGCAAGCATTCTTAGATGTGCTATTGACTGCATAAATGCTGAAAAGGATGTTGTAACCAAAGGTACTGTCGACAAAGGTGCTGTCAAGGAAGATTCTGTCAAGAATGAAGCCAAAGCTACTGTCAAGCCCAAAAGACTGAAAGCTAAAGCAAGAGCATGGTTTTCTAGACAGAAACCTCATGGAAAGCACAAGTACTCAGGAAAGGAAAAGGCCACTGGATTTGGCAGAAATCTGAAGAGGCCAATTCAATCAATACCTCCCAACAGTCTTAAGGTACAACAAATGCAATCAAAAGAAATCAAGAGTGTTGAGATTAAGCTGGATGCTAATCAAGAGGTTGCTGAGTACATTCTGTGGTGGCCAGAATCAAGATCTGTCAGGATGAACAAGGACTTTGATCTTGTAGCCACATCACTCAGTGGTAACATGATGGAAATAGATAAAAGAAGAATTGATTTCTTCTACTTGGAAAGGATGGTAGAGCTGATGGAAAGCTATGATGATGTTCCAGAGCCTGTCATGGAACATATTCTGAAATATCAGGCTGATAGGGATGCTGAATTCTATCAGAAATTTGGCTACAATTTTGCAGATTTTGATGATGCTGATATTCTCACTGATCTACCACCTTCTCCTATACCATACCACTGGTACTATGAGTTTGAGGATTTACCCACAGAAGGAGGGCAAACCCAACCAACTCAGGAAAGGGAACCCAAGCCAAGCAAAAGACCTGAATCTTCTCAATACTCTCAATATCAATCAAAACTTGATAAGAAGGAAGCTGAACTCCTGGAAAGATGCAAAACTACCAACAAGGCAGAAAGTGAAGCTCCAAATTATCAAACATGTATGCTGGAAAATCCCCTAAGAATGAAGTATCTAAAAGAAGAAATCTATGTTTGCAGCTTTCACAAGCTAAAAACAACTATTCTGAAGGATTTACAGTACATGGTAGCTGGATCAATTCATCCCTTGGAGCAGATTTGTTCTGATGAGATAAAGGAAATATTGGAAAGGAGAAAATGAGAAAATTCAAAGCTGGACAAGCAAAGGAGGATGACTCTCAATGCTTATCCTGTAAGTAGATTCAAGCTCATTCTTGAAGAACTCCATTTCAGAAGCTATCCATTTGATCAAGAGCAATGGCTGAATCTCAGGGATGCTAGTTCTCTTATTTCTCCTACTATCAAGAAGATCATTGAAGAAATAGAAGATGCTGCAGTCACACCTCCTGAAATCTCTCTTGTAGAAGGTCTAAGAGGCTGCTTGGTAGAAGCTCTCAGAAGAGAGGAAGTAACAAGACAGAAGAGGAAATCTCCAGCTAAGTAAACATTCTAAATCCATTCTGATCTTGTTAGTTAAGTTGTCAGCATATATTGTAAATTTGTTGTTATTGTCCATAAAAACAAATTGGGGGAGATTGTTGGGATTTATGGGTGATAGCATATGAACAACTTAACTTTGTATATACTTAATTTTTAATTAAGTAGAACATACTGTCACAGCCAAAGTATGTTCTTGTAATCAGTATGCAATGTTATTGAAATTGTGTAATTTGGAAGAAGTTCACTCTCTGTGTTCAAGCCTCAAAGAATGCATATTAGATGACATCATGAATAAAGGTTACTGTCATAAGCATTGACAGTAATATTACAAGAAGACAGAATGTTGCAAGTCAAGACAGTATATTCACTCTGACAACAACATTGGCGGAAGACTACGCGACAGCAACTTTAACCCTCGACAACAACTTTAGCCCTCGACAGCAAGTTTGGAAACCTCGACAGCACACTATGCGGGGAACTCCTACTGTCACCAAAAGCACATTCCTGTGACAGCAAGCTTTGCGGCAAAAGTAACTGTCTCAAGAAAGATCCTTGTTCTAGGTATCTTTCTCAGTCAAATCCCGTGACAGTTTCAATGTTCAAGAAACAGGCGTGTTGCAGTATCCCTAAGCTGCACCAAGTCTGCAAGACTACGACAGAAGCTTCAAGCATTGCAAACAAAAGTGAATCAATTCAAGAGCAAGGTCAAGTCTCTATTTGATGAATTGTTTCAGCTAGAAATAGAATGAATCTAGGTTGCTTTCTTTGTAATGTATATCTGACATTGTTAGCAATTTAGGAAAGTCACATGGGTAGACACTTTGTAAGAAGCTGCCACTTGATAATGACAGCAGCTTCACAGACCCGTGTTGACAGTGATAGGATTAGTTTTATACTTAGACTATTAATTCAGTATTGCTCAAGCGTCAGTATCAGGATTGTCATCAGGATTTATATCAGGATTGTGATCAAGATTGATCATCAGGACTGGAAGCTGATCAGGATTTCTATTTCGAGTTGGTTTATGAGTCTAGTTAAAGAAGGAAGTTTATTTTGTCGGTTCCTAATTTGTAGGAATGCAGCTGTCAATTTAGGATATGTTTCAATCTCTGTAATTGATTAGGACTTATCTTGTAATTGATAGAGAAGATGTGTAGTATATAAACACAGTTTAGGTTTCGATTTAGATCGATCACATACACGAGTATTTTGTAACCTAGAATCTCTCAAGAACATCAGAATTTCTTGAGAGAGTTTGTAACAGTTTTATATCAGATTTAATAAAGCTGTTATTATTCTTTCATATTTGTGATACATAATTTATTAAGTCGAGAATCTTATACAATTGTATTCAACCCCCTTCTACAATTGTTATTTACTGGGCAACAATTGGTATCAGAGCAAACTGATTTAAATTTGAATCAGATACGATCTAAGATGTCGACAAAGTATGAAAGCATGAAAATTCCCATCCTGAAGAAAACTGAATATCCAACATGGAAGGTAAAGATGTTGATGTACCTGGAGGCTATGTATCCTGACTATTTGGACAGGATACGTGATGGACCATATGTTCCTACGAGAATAGTTCCACAAACAGATACTGTACCTAAACACTACGTGGTCAAGGTAAAAAGTGAATGGACTCCTGAAGAAAAGGCTGATGTTCTCAGAGATGCAAAGATAAAGAATATCCTTCACAACAGCCTTGATGCTGTCATGTCTAACAGGGTGATCGCATGCAAATCTGCAAAAGAAATTTGGGACACTTTGGAAACTCAATGCCAAAGATCTGCATCTGTCAAGAAAAACAGAAGGGCTCTACTTATACAAGAGTATGAACAATTTGATGCAAGACCTGATGAGAGCCTTACTGACATGTATGATAGATTCCTGACACTCTTGAACAATCTATCACTGGTAGGCAAAGAGTATGTATCTGAAGATTCTAATACCAAGTTTCTGAGAGCTTTACCAGAAGAATGGGATACACAAACATCAATCATTAGGCATCAGTATGATCTAAACACTGTGTCTCTTGATGAAGTTTATGGGATGCTGAGAACCTATGATCTTGAGGTTCAACAAAGGAAGAATAAGAAAAACAGCAAGGCAAAGTCTATTGCCTTGAATGTTGAGGCTAAATCAAAAGGAAAAGCTGTGGAGGTCTCTAGAAGAAAATCAAGAATAGTTGAGTCAAATCCTGATGACTCATCATCAGATACTGATGACAATCCTGATGCCAATACTGATGATGATTCTTCTGACTCATACATGGAAGAGATGGTTGCTATGATAGTCAGAGGCTTCAAAAAGACGAAGTTCGGGAAGGCTAGAAGACAAGGCAACTTCCAGAAAAAGACTCTCAATGCTGACAAAGACAAGTACAACAAAAAGGACAGCAGGAGTGGCAAATTTGACAAGTCAAAGGTTAGATGCTACAAGTGTAATGGAATGGGGCACTTTGCAACTGAGTGCAAGAAGGCTAAAGCACTCATCACTTCAAGCAAGGATTGGATGGACTCTTCCTCAGAATCTGACACTGAGGTGGTCAACTATGCCCTAATGGCCAATACTGATGAATCTGCTGTTCCTGATGATAAGGTACTAAATACTGTCTTTGATTTTGATACTGATAATGCTTCTGAGTTAAGACGTTTTCTAAAGTCATTGCATATTAGCTTTAGAAGTCAAACTGCAGAGAATACTACGATCTTATCTGAGATGTATAAACTTAGAAAAAGGAATGAGCATCTAGAAACTGAATTCTCTTTTATGCAAAAAGTACAGATAGAATGTGATAATGCTAAACACATGTATTTGGAGATGAAATTTAAATGTACTGCTCTTAAAAAAGAACTTGAGGAAGCTAAAGAGAAAATCAGAACCTGGACAGATTCTGGAAGGAAATTTCATGAAATAAATATTTCTAAGAATGGGAAAGAGTGTCTAGGTTATAAGTCAGATGAGGATAAGAAGTTGAAAAAGAAAGTTGTAATAGATGAGACAGTAAGACCAATGACCTATAGACATGTTATAGACAAGACCAAATCAAAGATTAAGCCTGTTAAATTTGTATTTGGTAATGATCCCAATTCTTCTTTTGAAAAGGGATCTACTTCTGATGACTCGATCTCTAATGTGAAGTCTAAACCTGTCAAGAAAACTGAAAAGAAAAATGTAGGCTTATTGTCTCAGAAACAACTTAGGGAAAAAGTTAGTAATGCAATTGGTAAACAAAATCTACCAACTGTCAAGAGAAACAGGAATGGTAAAGTTGGGATTAATAAAGAGAATAACTATAGGTTTATCCCAAATGCACCTAGAAAATGCTGCTTTAACTGTGGCAACTCTAATCATCTTGCTATTGATTGCAGGAAGAGTAAAAAGAAAGTTACTGAAATTCCTAAGTCTGATGTTAGGAGTAGATCAGTATTTTATAAACCACAGAAGTCCTGTTTTCATTGTGGTAGTAAATGACATTCTATTTATACTTGTGAAGAATATCATAGTTTGTACTATAACTTTTATGATCCATTACCTAAGTTCAAAAGTACAAATTCTGGTATCGTTAAGAATGTCAATATGAAGCATGCATCTGTTAATACTGATACTGACAAAGCAAATCCTGATGAAGTTAATCCCGTCAGGACTGCTAAAGTCAAAAAGTCTTCTGCTGCTAAAATAAGTAAGATGCATGAAAAAGGAACCCAACAAGTGTGGGTTCCTAAATATTCTAACTAGTGAATTGTAATTCTGATTGCAGGGAAAAAGGAAAAATGTATTAGTCATGGATAGTGGATGTTTTGTACACATGACTGGAAACAAAGCCCTGTTATCAGAATATGAGGAAAAAGTTGGCCCAGCTGTGTCTTATGGAGATGGCAACATTGGACAAACTTTGGGATATGGCAATATAATCATTGGAAATGTCATCATTGAAAAAGTAGCTCTAGTGAAAGGACTAAAACACAACCTGTTGAGTATTAGTCAAATCACTGACAGAGGTTATCATGTCAACTTTTATTCCACACATTGTGAAGTAGTCAGCAAAGCATCAGGAAAGGTTGCACTCACTGGCTACATGCATGGTAACATTTATGAAGCCAACATTCAAGCAAATACTGATGGCTCTCCTACTTGTCTCATCAGTAAAGCATCAGTAGATGAAAGTTGGAATTGGCACAAGAAGCTTTCTCATCTCAACTTCAGCAATATCAATGAGTTCGTTAAGAAAGATTTGGTTAGAGGATTGCCTAAAGCTTTGTATACTCCTGATGGACTCTGTGATGCATGTCAAAAAGCTAAACAGAGAAGGACATCATTCAAGATTAAATCTGAATCCTCAATTGATGAACCATATCACATGTTACATCTTGATCTATTTGGACCAGTCAATATTATGTCCATCAGTAAGAAAAGGTACACTCTTGTAATTGTTGATGAATACTCTAGATTCACCTGGGTGTATTTTCTGCACAGAAAAGATGAGACTCCAGAAATACTGTTGGATCATGTGAGAATGATTGAGACAGGCACAAAGTACAAAGTCAAGATTCTGAGAAGTGATAATGGTACTGAATTCAAGAATTCAAAGATGGAAGAGTTCTGCAAATACAAAGGAATTATTCAACAATTCTCTGCTCCCGGCACACCCCAGCAAAATGGAGTAGTAGAAAGGAAAAATAGAACTCTTATTGAAGCTGGCAGAACTATGTTGGAAGAAGCTAAAATGCCTACATATTTCTGGGCAGAAACAGTCAACACAGCATGCTATACACAAAATCTCACATTGATAAACAGACATGGTGTAACTCCCTATCAAATGCTCAAGGAGAAGAAACCTAGTTTGAAGCATCTGCATGTGTTTGGCTGTAAGTGTTTTGTTCTCAGAACTCATCCTGAACAGCTAGGGAAATTTGAAACAAAGGCTGATGAGGGAATTTTCATTCGCTATCCTGCATCAAGAGCCTTTAGAGTTTTCAATTTGAGAACAAGGACTGTCATGTAGTCAATACATGTATCTTTTGATGATAAGAAGATAACAGGAATTGATGAAGACTCCCATGATAGGTTGATTTTTGAAAATGAAGCTACCAAGCATCCTGAAGAAATGGAATCAAAAACTGATGGGTCACCAAATCCTGATGATCCATCAAATCCTGATGATCCACCAAATCCTGATGGAGCACCAAATACTGATGGTACTAATACTGGTGACACATCTAGTAGTGCAAATGTTGAGGGGGAGCAACAGCAAACTACTACTAATACTGAGTCTACTCAATCATCAAGGGAAAATTCTTCAGATACTGATTCAAGTGACAATCCTGATAATCCATCAGGAGGTGACAACAACAATTCAGGGGGAGCTTCTACTGAAGAAAATTCTTCTAATCAAGATAACACCAATCCATGGAGAGCATCTACTTCAAGGAATAATTTACCACCAGCAAGGAAATGGACAAGAGATCATACTCCTGATTTGATAATTGGAGATCCTGATGCAGGTGTTAAAACAAGAAGTGCAACTCAGAATGAATGTCTTTATCATAATTTTCTATCCAAGGAGGAGCCTAAGAAAGTTGAAGATGCACTTAAGGATGCTGATTGGGTTACTGCAATGCAAGAAGAATTAAATGAATTTGAAAGGAATGAAGTCTGGAAACTAGTACCAAGACCAAAGAATAGGTCAATTGTTGAAAATGGATTTTCAAGAATAAGACTGATTCAGATGGTGTAATAATCAGAAACAAAGCAAGGCTAGTTGCAAAGGGGTATTCTCAACAAGAAGGAATTGATTATGATGAAACTTTTACTACTGTTGCAAGACTAGAAGCCATCAGGATCTTTCTGGCTTATGCAGCTCACAAGAAATTCAAGGTTTTCCAGATGGATGTAAAAAGTGCTTTCTTAAATGGTGAAATGGAGGAAGAAGTATATGTTGAACAACCTCCTGGTTTCATTGATCCAAAGTATCCAAATCATGTCTACAGATTGGATAAGGCACTTTATGGACTAAAGCAAGCTCCAAGAGTATGGTATGAAACTCTAGCTCAATTCTTATTGGAAAGTGGATTCAAAAGAGGTACTATTGATAAAACTCTATTCTATTTGAATCATGGTAAGGATTTTCTTTTAGTTCAGATTTATGTTGATGATATCATTTTTGGGTCAACAAACAATAAGTTGTGTGAAAAGTTTTCTAAGCTAATGCAGTCAAGATATCAAATGGGCATGATGGAAGAAATGAGTTACTTTCTTGGTCTTCAAGTTAAACAGACTGATGATGGTATTTTTATCAATCAGTCAAAGTATACAAGGAATTTATTGAAGAGGTTTAATATGCAAGACTGTGCTACTGCAAATACTCCTATTGCTACAGCTACCAAACTTGATCCTGATCAAGGTGCTGAGGTAGATGTAACTCACTACAGAGGGATGCTTGGCTCTTTATTGTATCTCACTACAAGTAGACCAGATATCATGTTTGCAACCTGTCTGTGTGCAATATTTCAAGCAAAACCTAGGGAACCTCATCTGATTATAGTCAAAAGAATCTTTAGATATCTCAAAGGCACTCATTCACTTGGTCTTTGGTATGCAAGGGAATCAGAATTTGGGTTGTGTAGTTATTCAGATGCTGATTTTGCAGGATGCAAGATAGACAGGAAAAGTACTTCAGGAAGTTGTCAGTTTTTAGGTGGTAGACTAGTTTCATGGTTTAGTAAAAAGCAAAAGTCTATCTCTACTTTAACTGCAGAAGCTGAGTACATTGCTGCTGGAAGTTGTTGTGCTCAGATAATGTGGATGAGAAATCGGTTGTTAGATTATGGCCTGTCATACTCAAAAATCCCTATTTATTGTGATAACCAAAGTGCTATTGCAATGACAGGAAATCCAGTTCAACATTCTCTTACTAAACACATCAGTATTAGATATCACTTCATAAGAGAACAGGTTCTGGAAGGAACAATTGAACTTTACTTTGTTCCTACTGATCAACAACTATCTGATATATTCACCAAGCCACAGCCTGAATCTACTTTCAACAAGTTGGTGAATGAACTTGGAATGATGAATTTTGAGAATTTCTGAGGAAAGCTACAGAGAGGAAATCCCGATGACTATCAAATCCTGATGGTCATTCTGCAAGGTATGTAATTTTGATCAAATCCTGATAGGACACAATCCTGACAGGAAGTCAACTGGTCAATCCTGATGTACATGTCAGTATTTCATTGCTTAATTTGTGCCTGATTTTCATCAGTTATTGATGAGAAACGTTTGAGTTTTAGTTGGACAACTGTATTCGCGCGTGTGTCACACTGATAGATATATACATATAGATACACATAAAAAGCGGTGCAGTTATGCTTAATTACGCACGTAATTTGTCCATTAATCATTTATGCACTAATCATAGCATGCCACCTGTCACTGAGAGTAATATTTTGTTTTAACAAAATACATTTGATTTTCTAAATTACCGTTTACTCTCTTATCATCAGTTTTTCATCTTCTTTCTCTCTCTATGTGCTCAAGAACCCTAATTTTTCAATCTCAATTCTCGAGTTTTTACAAAGTATCAATGGCATCTTCATCATTCATGAATAAACAGACTGTAATTAGTGGTGTTACCTTTGTGTAAAGCATAATGTAACATAAGATGTAAAAGAGATAACTACAACTCAACAAAGGACAAGACAAACAATAGTATTAATAGAAGCACAGGAATCCAGAATCAGAGAAGAAAAGGTAAACTCAAAAAATCAAAATACGTTATGTATTCTTGAAGTCCGTAAACAGGTCACGGAAAGAATTTCATGAAAATGTTCAAGCCTCAGTGACAACAATAGAAACAAGACTTTGAAGACGACAGAAGTATGTGAATGATTTAGGGTTCAGTACCACGGGATTCCAGTGATGAAGCAACCAGAACGACAAGGGACGTATCAGCAGCATTATAATTGAAGTTATAAAATAAGAATTGATCAAGTGTTATTCATCTGTGAACCAGACCAGTTGCACTAGGTGACGGCACTGAAAAGATCAAGTTATTTTATCGTCTCCGAAGAAATTGATACTGTCTATTACTTAAACACCCGGGAGCTCAGGAGTTATTACTAAAGGACAAATGACAAGTAAATCAATTCGATAGTTTTTCTTTTAAGAAAACTATCGAATGAGAGTTTAAGGTGATTGAATTAAAAACAAGTAAATCAATTTAGCATTCGATAGTTTTGTTTTAAAAACTATCGAATGGTAAAATGATTTGCTTCATTCGATGGTTTCTTAAACCATTCGATGGTTTTTTTAATTGGGAGCAGGTGGAAAGTAATACTTGTTTTTCAAGTTGAAGAAGATCCAACGGCCAGGATTGTTTCTACAAGTTTGGTTCGATGGTTTTTCAAATCAAAGTCTGCAGTTAATACAGAGTGAAGAATGTGTCTTCTTCAGTTAAGGATTCTAACACAGAGACATTACTGAGAGAGAGAAGAGCCGGAGAAAATTATCAGAGAAATTAATAGTGCTCAGAACTTGATCATTGTTTTGTATTTGTGTAACCTTAAACTCATTGACGCTAATCTACGGATTAGAAATTGTAGCACCCCTCGAGGTTTATATTTATAAAAAGATATATTCCCCGAAACTTGATTTGGTTTGGTGTGTTTGATTTCGTTATAGAACTGAAAGATTTATCCGCGAACGAAATTAATTTATTTGTGAGTATCGTATTCAACCCCCCCCTTCTACGATACTTTGGACCTAACAATTGGTATCAGAGCTACTTGATTGATATACAAATCAGATCCGGTGAATGAGACCAAAATCAAACGTAGCGTGAAAATACGAAGCAAATTTTTTAACTTTCAAAATTTTTCATTTAATTGGAATTTCTTGAATTTTAAACAATTTGAAATTTTCAGAAACCATGAGTGCTCCAAAGACAACCGCTGGTATTAAAGTTCCCCCGTTTACTAGAGATGATTTCGGTTTGTGGAAGATGAAGATGCTGTTATTTATCAAGGCATCTAATCCGTTGTATATTGGCATATTAGAAAACGGACCGTTTGTACCAATGAAACCAGTTAGTGAATCTACAGCTCCTGATGGTAGCAGGATTCCTTCAGGCACCCAACCTAAGGAGATAAGTGAATTTACAGATTCTGACAAAGAACTGATTCGATTGGACACCGGTTTAATGTTGATATTGGCGGACTCCGCGGACAAGGAAATGAGCTATCAGTTGATGAACTGTACAAGCGGGAAACATATGTGGGATACCATTAACCTAATAATGGAAGGAACTGAAGACGTGCAGGAAAACAGATTGGACATTCTGACTTCTCAATACGAAGCGTTTAGGTCACTGCCAGGAGAAAGTATAACTCAGGTCTTTGAGAAGTATACTAAGCTCCTCAATGAATTGGCAATGAAAGGAAAGACCTATCCACTGAGAGAATCGAACAGGAAGTTCATGATGACGCTGCCCCATCATGTAGAACACAAGTCATCATCCATTAGGGAAAGAATTGACTTCACAAAGATGTCATTAGAGATGATCTATGGCAAGTTGAAGACCTATGAGATGGAACAGGAACAAAGGGTGATAATCTACGGATCAGGGACAGTGGACAGCAAGCACAATGCACTTGTGAGATCAGCAGCACTTGTAGTGGATAAACCAATAACTTCTGAGATTCAGGTTCAAACCCCTAGAGCTGGAAATGAGGTGATAATAGAAGCAAAAATGGATTCTGTGAATCTGGGTGTTGATGAAAGTGATTACTACACCCTAGAAGAGCTTGAGCAAATGGAAGACAAAACCATGGCGTACTTAGCTGCAAAGTTTAGTCATATTCGTTTCAAGAGAAACCCTAAGTACAAGTTCAAAGGCTCAACCAACAGATTCCAGAAGAGCAATTATACACCTAGTACAGGCTTTAAGGGAGGCTACAAGACTGGCATGATTGATAGAAGCAAATCAAGATGCTATAACTGCAATGAGTTAGGGCATTTCGCCACTGAATGCCGGAAGCCTCGTCAAGCAAGAGACATGAAAGATGTCTATGGAAAGAAGGATTCTTATGATGAGTTGAAGAAGGAGAATGCCAAGCTTAAACAGCAGTTGGAGGCATTCTCTGGAAAGCAGAAAGGGAAGGCTTACATAGCAGAGGGAAAGCACTGGGATGATACTGATTCGGATGAAGAGGAGGAATATGTAAATGTTGCTCTAATGGCTGACTCTTCAGAGGAATCACCTCAATCATCTCAGGTACCTATCTTAACTACAATTGATATGTCTAATTCTGAGTACAAGAAAACTGTGCAAGATCTTAGTGTAGAATTGTTTAATGTACACACAAGCATGCTAGCATCTGAAATGGAAAATGCTAAACTAGTTCTTAAGATTAAAAAGCTAGAATCTAAAAATGAAGAACTAGAGCTTGTAGCTGTAACATTAGAAGATCTTAAGCAAAAGAATGTGTACTTAGAGAACAAGGTCAAGTGTAATGATGAGATAGAGACTATCCTCAGGAAGCAGATTTCAGATCTAGATTTGAAGCTGAATGCTTTTAAGAATTCCGCTCTAGTGGCTAAGGAAATCATTGATACTCAGGCCGTAGAGAATAAAACTGCTATAGGATTTGACTATAACAAGAAAGCTGGTAAGAAGATTGTGGAATTCCCTGTGACACCTTCAGTTGTCAAAAGGAATACTCCACATGTTCTTAAGAATGTTGATTGTCCAGTTTTTGTTAAGCCGTTTCCACCTCTCTTTTATGAGGATGATCTTTTCATAGCACAAGAATTGCTTGAGGAGGATTTATTGAAGGAAAAAGAGGTAAAGACTAAGTTACCTAGGAAATCAGTAAAGAATGTATTACCTAAACCTGATTTACCTAAAACTGAAGTAGGTTACTTAGCTAGTAATGTTAAAAAGAACAGGAATGGGAGGAAGAAGATTGTTAATCAGGAATTGGTTCCATCTTCTCCCATTGCATCTAGGAAGTTGTGTTCTATTTGTAATTTTGATGGACACCTTACACATGCATGTAAAAAGGTTAAAGTAGAAACTGCTAATGCTTCTGAAATGCATAACATGTCTGACATGCCTGATAATCATGAGCCCTGTGGAAAGAAAGAGTGTTTGCTATGTAAGTACAACATCATGCATGCTTATTTTAAGTTGATGTCTGATAGTAGCAATAGCTCTAGTAATGTTAAATCCACAGATACAATGAATATCAAACAGGGTAAGACTAAATTGAATGTTACTCCTGTTAAATCATCTAAACCTTCAGGACCCAAACAATTTTGGGTACCAAAGTCCGCTTAATCAATCTGTGATTGCAGGGTAAGGTTAAAAGCTCAAAGGTTGTGTAGATTCTGGATAGTGGCTGTTCTAGACACATGACAGGTGAAGAGTCCCTGCTTACAGAGGTGGTTAAGAAGACCGGCCCGATTGTAACCTTTGGAGATGACAGCAAAGGATTCACTACGGGATATGGTAAATTGAAAGCTGGAAATGTCATCATTGAAAACATCTCTCTTGTTGAAGGATTAAAGCACAATCTACTAAGTATCAGTCAATTCTGTGATAAAGGCTACAATGTAGATTTCAGAAAGGACAAGTGCTTGATCACCAACAGGAAGGATGAGAAGCTTACTCTACTGGGAGTGAGAAAAGGAAATTTGTTTATAGCTGACTTAAGTTCTACCAGTGAAGGAGAAGTTACATGTTTCTATGCAAAGGCATCTTCAGAACAAAGTTGGCTATGGCACAAGAAGCTCTAACATCTGAACTTCAAAACTATGAACTCTTTGGTAAAGAGAGAATTAGTGAGAGGGTTGCCCCTGATGGAATTCAATCAGGAGGGACTATGTGAAGCATGTGAAAAGGGGAAGTCGAAGAAAGCATCACATGGAAGCAAAGGAATGACAAGCATTACTGAACCATTACAGCTGATTCATATGGATTTATTTGGTCCAGTTAATGTTATGTCACTTTCAAGAAACAGATATGCATTGGTGATGGTGGACGACTACTCCAAGTACACGTGGGTGTTGTTCATACAAACAAAGGATGAAGCAACACAACTAATCATTAATCACATCAAGAAGATAGAAGTGGAAGCTAAGCTACCTGTGCGGACAATCAGATCAGACAATGGAACTGAATTCAAGAATGCAGTTCTAAATGATTTCTGCTCAGAGAAAGGAATATCAAGACAGTTTTCAGCACCAAGAACTCCTCAACAGAATGGAGTAGTGGAAAGGAAGAACAGGACCTTGGTTGAAGCAGCAAGGACCATGTTGAGTGAATCAAAACTTCCCACTTACTTTTGGGCTGAAGCAGTGAATACAGCTTGCTACACTCAGAATCGAACCCTGATCAACAAAGATCATGAAAAGACTCCGTATGAGTTAATGGCCAACAAGAAGCCAACACTGAAGTACTTTCATGTGTTTGGTGCAAAGTGCTTTGTACTTAAAGATGGAGAACATCTTGGCAAGTTTGATGCCAAAGCAGATGAAGACATTTTTCTGGGCTATTCTCTGGAATCTAAGGCTTTCAGGGTATATGTGATTGAAGATAAGAAGGTGTTGGAAAGCTTTAATGTAACATTTGACGACACTAAAAGACCAGGCCTGCAAACTGGAGAGAACTCTGAATCCTTGGTATTTGAAAATCTATCAGGAGATCTCTCTGACAATGAAGAAGTACCTGAAGTTGTTACAGTCATTAATGATAATCATAATGATAATGATTCTGGACCAAGTGGTGACCAAAGTGGAAATCCTCAACATACAGGATCCACTAGTCAGTCTTCAGAATCAACAGATCAAACCGTCAACAACTCAGGGGGAGCAGGAGAAGGATCAACTAGTCACACTCCACAACATCTAGAACAAGGAGAATCATCAAGATCGCATCTGCCAAGACAAAGGGTATGGAATAGAGATCATCCCTTTCACTTGATCATTGGTGATCCGGACACAGGAGTGAGAACTAGGAGAACATCACAAAATGAATGTCACTATTCTGGGTTTCTTTCAGAAACAGAACCTAAGAAAGTTGAAGATGCTCTAGATGATCCAGATTGGGTGATTGCTATGCAAGAAGAACTCAATCAGTTTGAAAGGCAGAAAGTTTGGAAGCTGGTACCCAGGCCTAAGGGAAAATCTGTTATTGGAACACGATGGGTATTCAGAAATAAGTTGGACGAAGATGGCATTGTAACGAGAAACAAAGACAGACTGGTTGCTAAAGGTTACTCTCAAGAAGAGGGTATAGATTATGATGAAACCTATGCACCAGTAGCAAGACTTGAGGCCATCAGAATGTTTCTGGCATTTGCTGCACATTCCAATTACAAGGTATATCAAATGGATGTGAAGAGTGATTTTCTGAACGGGGAGTTAGAAGAAGAAGTGTATGTGGAACAACCTCCAGGTTTGAGGATTCAAAACTGGCAGACTTTGTGTACTTTCTATTCAAAGCTCTCTATGGACTCAAACAAGCTCCAAGGACATGGTATGACACTCTCTCTGAATTCTTACTTGAAAATGATTTTACAAGAGGTGTTGTAGACAAAACTCTCTTTGTCAAAAAGCATAAAAATGATTTGATATTGGTGCAAGTATATGTTGATGACATAATATTTGGTTCTACTAATGATGATCTATGCAAGAGATTTGCTAAGTTAATGCAGAGTCGTTATGAAATGAGCATGATGGGTGAATTGTCATTCTTTCTTGGATTGCAAGTATACCAGAAACAAGATGGTATATTCATTTGTCAGTCTAAGTACATCAAGGATCTTCTTAAGAAGTATCAAATGGAAGACTCATCTACAGCAAAGACTCCTATGCCAACTGCCACTAAGCTTGATAAGGATGAAACTGGTAAGAAGGTTGACATCACAGGCTACAGAGGTATGATAGGCTCATTACTTTATCTCACTGCAAGTAGACCAGATATAATGTTTGCAACATGCTTGTGTGCTAGATTTCAGTCTGATCCTAAAGAATCTCATCTAATAGCTGTTAAGCGAATATTTAGATATCTTAAGGGGACCCCAAATCTTGGAATTTGGTACCCTAAAGATACAGGATTTGATCTTATTGGATACACAGACTCTGATTTTGCAGGTTGTAAGATTGATCAGAAGAGTACTTCAGGAAGCTGTCAGTTTCTTGGAAGAAGATTGGTTTCCTGGCATTGCAAGAAGCAGCATTCAGTGTCCACATCAACAGCTGAGGCTGAATACATTGCTGCTGGTAGCTGTTGTGCTCAGATATTGTGGATGAGAAACCAACTCCGTGACTATGGACTTCTGTTGACAAAGATTCCTATATTTTGCGACAACACAAGTGCCATAGCAATCTCAAACAACCCAGTGCAACACTCGAGGACAAAGCACATCGACATCAGGTATCATTTTATCCGAGAGCATGTCATGAATGGAACTGTAGAGTTACACTTTGTACCCACAGAGGATCAAATTGCAGACATCTTTACTAAACCACTTGATGAATCCACTTTCAATAAGCTGGTTGGTGAACTTGGGATGTTAAATCTTTCTAATTGATTTTGATTAGAAGTCAGTAACTGCAGAGAGTCCTGGTGAATACATGAGTTTAAGAATTCCTATATCCTTAGGACTCATGAATTTATTTTCTGGAGAAATTCTCGTAGTTAGGATTTTTATACTAATTTTATGTCATAATTATGGATGATATATCTTCTGGCATTTAATTAGTTATTAATTCTAAAAATTATTTAAGTGCTAATATTTGTTCTAAATATTCAAGCATTTATTTAATTTGAACTAATTTGCTTTGTTTTTAACATTGTAGATTAATGCAGCATAATTGATTAGATTTTAATTGGTTAATATCACTCAATGATATTTAATTGATTTTATTCTAAGAAAATTGTGAATTTTCTGTTAAGAATTGATTTTGGTAAATTTGAAAAGATTTATTAGAATTAAAACTAAGCAGAAAATAAAAATTCTGAATTTTTAAAACATGAACAGGTTTTAAAATGAAGAAAGAAGCAAAAACCATCGAATTTAGGAAATTCGATAGTTTTTCTAAGTACTAATTAAAAATCATCGAACTTAAAATTCGATAGTTTTTGATTTTGAAAAGAAAAACCATCGAAATACAAGTTTCGATAGTTTTTGAAATCAAATGAAAATATATCGGAGGATTTAATTTTTTCAATAATTAAACTCCTCGATAGTTTTTCAACAATGAAAAACTCGATAGTTTTTCTGGTTTTTAAAAGGAAAACCAGTTCGATAGTTTTTGAGTTTTCAGGAGAAAGAGAGCTCGATAGTTTTCTGAAAAGCGTTTAAAATTCACATTTTCAAACCCTTCGATAGCTTTTGAAAAACTATCGAGGTCCAGTTGACCCTTTTGCCCTCACAGAAAATTATCGATAGTTCATTTTCAAAACTATCGAACTAGAAATGACGATTTTGCCCCTGACAGTTTCAAAAAGGTATAAAACAATACCTTAGTTTCTTTTCTTTTCATTGTTTACAGATCTAAGAAAAGCAAAGGGAGTTTTATATACTTACAATACATATACACGGCCAAAAACAAGTTCTCGATAGTTTCTTCAATCAATTCACTGTTAATCTCTTGAAAATCCTTTTTCACCACAGTGATTTCACCATTAACCGTGACAGTTCTCTATTCTGAGTTTCTGTTAAGGTTTTTAAAGGGAAAACTATCGAAAACATCACTTAAAACTCTAAGTACTTTGATAATACAAGAAACTGGTGAGATTGTATTGTTTTAACAATCGATTTCTAAAGGTTAAATTTAGTTTCATTGTCAATCTACAGTTAGGGTTCTTGGATTTAGGGATTTGTTTTTGGTTGAGGTGTTTTAATTCGAAAAAAAGGGGTTCATTGTTAAAAGTTTGATTAATTAGTAATAATTAATTAAATTTAAAAGGAAAAATAGTTTTGGCTTATTTGAATTTTCTGGAAATTTTAAAATGGCTGGAGAATTTATTATTACCAAGACTAATCATGTCTCGTTCCAAAACTTGCAAACCATTACGAATCCTCAAATTCGTGCATGGGCAGAGTTTTTGAATATACGTTCATTAGTGGCATACGCTGTAAGTACTCCCGTAGTCCTTTGTATCGATCAACTGACTGCGTTGTACACATCCGCCACGGATACAAGTGAGAATAATGTGAGATCCTTCAGTTTTGTTGTGTCAGGGGGCAGAACAATAAGGGTGACGGAACATGACTTTAACAGAATACTTCATTTTCCTACAGAAAACCTTGTTCCGGATCCCACAACTGAGGAAATACATGCTTTCTTCACTCTTATCAGAAGTCAACAACCTAACTTCTTGGTGGGAGAGTTTCTAAAGCATTACCTGCCAAAGCCATGGAATTTTTTCTTTCATACCCTGATACATGTTTTTACTGCCAAGCTAACAAATCTGCATGGCATTCCCTTATTCCTTCAAAAGATAGGGTTTGCCATTGCGAACAATATGCATATTAACATAGGACGGATAGTGATTGAGCAAGTAATTCTGTGCATGGGACCACTGGATGAAAGAACAGGCATAAATGAAGATGTGCTCTGTTTCTATCCTAGGTTCCTACAGCTAATTCTCAATGATATCTTAACAGATGATGAACGAGAGATCTTTGAAGGTGAAGCCAACCAGGAGTGCATGAGAATGAAGAGCAATGCCATAACCGCTCTCATTAGGAAGGACAACTATCTTCCAGGGGTACCCACTATTCTCACTGAATATCTAAGAACGGTGCCCCTACCACTTCTACCCCCAGGGGAACAGGTAAATCAAGGTAATATTCCACAACCTGAACCTGTAATGGCACCTGTACCAATGGATGTTGATCCAGAGCCCTCAGTGGCCATTCCTGACCAGGAGGTTGCAAACCCACAACCTCTAACCACGGTCGAAGAGCCTTTGGAAGAGCCAAATGAAAACATAAACGAACCTCCTTCCCCTACTATACCCATTAAAGAACCATCCATGAGTGTAGAGGGAGATAGTGCCAAAGCAGCACCACATAAGGAGATACACCCTTCAACAGCAGCTCTGCCTTCCTCTAAAAGGAGAAGAACAGAAACTGAGGCAACTGCTGATACTTCATTTCTCTCATTCAAAGAGCCCTTTACTGATTTTTCTGATGCTGATTGGGCTACGCTAACGAAAGCAATATCTGAACCAATAGCTCAATCAAGTAAGGAAGAATTAACGGAAGCAACTGGTGTTCCGACCATATTACGGTCAGGTTCACTGGTTGAAGGTTCTCAGAACCAAGGGTCTTCACAGACGTCGAGAGAAGGCTTTGACCTAAATGCACAATCTAAAAGGTCATTGTCTACCTCCCCAGATGGAACATATCTGGATCCTGCGGGTAAAGGGTCTGACGTAGGTGCAGATCGGCAACTCGTTGACAGTGAATCAATTACTATTGAGGAGTCAACTGAGGTGAAGTCTTTACAGACTCACGGGGAAGATTCGGGATCTCTGCTGTTAAAAGAGCCTGTTTCTAACCCCCTAGAGATTCAAACTCTAGATCCTTCAAAGGATATATCATCTAAGGATGATCAGCAACTTGGTTTATCCAAGGACGGGGACTTGCGAAGCCCCATTGCACCACCGGTGACCTCCTTAAGGACGACTACGGTGATCTCTTCTGCAGGTACAATCAGCACAAAGGATTTGAGTGAAACAAAAACACTTACACCTGGCCTGAGTGGGAAAGGAAAAATGATTCAAACACCGACAGAAACGTTGAGTGTACACCCAGAGCCAAATGTGAGGAGTGACACCCTAACCCTACCTAATATTAATGATCTGCTGTTACCAACAGAAAGAGAGCTACAAGTTCAATCTTCCCTCAAGGAGATGACGGTTCGAGACAAAGAAGGAAATCCACTTTTCAAGGTTCCACTGCGACCTTCCTTTGACCAAGGGATCTCCTCCAGTCAAGACAATGTTTCTTTAAAGTCTATTCAAGAGAAAGTTGACTTGGCTGCAGCTGATTCCAGAAGAACATTCAGGGTCATTGGCAGTGCATCTGGCACTATAACAGGTACGAAGCAGGCAGTGGACTCCTTAAAGAAGGAAGCTATGGAAGAACTAGTCGAGCTGAGGATGGACGTCAGGGAGCTTAAAGATGGATTCATGAATGAAGTAACTGCACTGTCTCAAGGACATGAAGCTTTGAAAGAAGACGTTCTGGTTATCCGGGATGGTCAAGCGCGGGTAAAAGATGCAATGGATTCCCTTTCACGAGTGGAGTCTAAGCTAAACAAGAGGCTGGATCACATGGAAAAGACTACCAACTCAAGATTGGAGAACATTGACCTGTCGCTAGCTTCTATAAATGAGTTTAATAAGCAGCTTATGGATTTCTTGGAGAATCAAGGTGACGGAGTACAGTCTATATGGAGTATGCTAAAGAACCAACAATCTGGACAACCTGGTTCTTCATATCAGCAACCTGATCCTTCTAATTTCTTTTATGCTGAGGATGCTTTTATCGAGGATTCCTCAACTAAGGGGGAGAAAGTTGGAGAGGGGGTGAAGGATAAATGGGGAGTTTGGGAGACTGTTAAGGCTATTCCAATCAGACAGTACTGGATTGAGGAGCTTGTAGAGGAAGACAAGAAAAGTGAAGAGGAATTTGAGGTCATGCATGAGCAACCTATTCAAGAGGAGCATGAGCCATATTATCCGGAGCCAATAGAACATCCTATCTTGGATGATGATATGGAAGAAGCAAATTCTCTATCACATGAAGAAGAAGCTGCCTTGGAAGCAATAAGAGCTCAGAGAGCTGCAATAGATGCCAGGCAAGCTGAGAAGGAAAAACAGCAAGCAATTCTGAGAAGTGAAAAGCTAAAGAGAATGAAGGTGTATAATGAAGTGAGGAAGAAGAAGATGATAGATCTGGCAAAGAAAGATGGTACTGAATGGGAAATGGCTTACAAAACCTTTTGTGGAGTTGAAGACGGATTACAAGTCAACGACAATGCGGAGGTGGAAGTCATTATTCAGGACATCAGAAGTGCTAATCTTGAAGATCAGACTTACTTTAAAGCACTGAGAAGCTCTATAATCTGTCTGAATGCTGGGGTTAAAGCAAATGGTGCCTGGAGCTTATTAATCAGTTTTCTGGAGAAAGGTACATTTGTGATTTCTACTAAGTTTTTAGAACAGAGGACATATACAGAATTGCAGGCTATACTCATCAAGATCCAAAGAACCACAAGGCTAAATGAACTGCTCCGTGAGCATGTTAAGGAGATCGTGATGAAAGTCAGTCCAGAGATTACTGAAGATCCTCCAATGGTTAGATTCATGACGAATGACTTGTTCAGAATCTGCTATTTGGCTGAGGACAAACTGAGGGACTACCCAAGCAACTATCTAATCTCAGTTGAGAAGTATCTTAGATCCACTGGATTCTCATCAACGGAGAAGGACAAAGCAGCAGACACTCTTAGAAGATTTCTAATAGAGAATTTTCCTTACTATAGGAAAAGAGTGGAAAGAGGATTAAAAGTGCATACCAGACTGCCAAACATGCCAAAGCTGAACAAGAAAGATGTTAACATTGCATGGTTATGGGCTGGAGTGGGTCAAGAGGTTGAATATATTGGAAGACACATCCAAGGAGCAATCCTTAAACCTGGAGAACCACTGCACTATCTATCAGTGATTGATTATCAAGCTGCTAACTCCGATCCAATGATTGAAGAAGGTGAGATTGGAATGGACTGAATGATGAAGCAAAGAACAAGAGAACTATCAGCTCAGACTAGAGGAGCAACTTCATTGTATAAAGTTTAATTGTTTTTTGATTTATGAAATCTGGAAATGTATATATATCTGATCCAGAATGCATTGATATTATTACGCTGTCTTACTTTAAGTAGTTTAATGTTTCCTTAGTTAGTTGAGTTATCCTCGAAGTATTTGCTTGTCGAACTCTATCCAATCAAATAGGGGGAGATTGTAAAGCATAATGTAACATAAGATGTAAAAGAGATAACTACAACTCAACAAAGGACAAGACAGACAATAGTATTAATAGAAGCACAGGAATCCAGAATCAGAGAAGAAAAGGTAAACTCAAAAAATCAAAATACGTTATGTATTCTTGAAGTCCGTAAACAGGTCACGGAAAGAAGTTCATGAAAATGTTCAAGCCTCAGTGACAGCAATAGAAACAAGACTTTGAAGACGACAGAAGTATGTGAATGATTTAGGGTTCAGTACCACGGGATTCCAGTGATGAAGCAACCAGAACGACAAGGGACGTATCAGCAGCATTATAATTGAAGTCATAAAATAAGAATTGATCAAGTGTTATTCATCTGTGAACCAGACCAGTTGCACTAGGTGACGGCACTGAAAAGATCAAGTTATTTTATCGTCTCCGAAGAAATTGATACTGTCTATTACTTAAACACCCGGGAGCTCAGGAGTTATTACTAAAGGACAAATGACAAGTAAATCAATTCGATAGTTTTTCTTTTAAGAAAACTATCGAATGAGAGTTTAAGGTGATTGAATTAAAAACAAGTAAATCAATTTAGCATTCGATAGTTTTGTTTTAAAAACTATCGAATGGTAAAATGATTTGCTTCATTCGATGGTTTCTTAAACCATTCGATGGTTTTTTTAATTGGGAGCAGGTGGAAAGTAATACTTGTTTTTCAAGTTGAAGAAGATCCAACGGCCAGGATTGTTTCTACAAGTTTGGTTCGATGGTTTTTTCAAATCAAAGTCTGCAGTTAATACAGAGTGAAGAATGTGTCTTCTTCAGTTAAGGATTCTAACACAGAGACATTACTGAGAGAGAGAAGAGCCGGAGAAAATTATCAGAGAAATTAATAGTGCTCAGAACTTCATCATTGTTTTGTATTTGTGTAACCTTAAACTCATTGACGCTAATCTATGGATTAGAAATTGTAGCACCCCTCGAGGTTTATATTTATAAAAAGATATATTCCCCGAAACTTGATTTGGTTTGGTGTGTTTGATTTCGTTATAGAACTGGAAGATTTATCCGCGAACGAAATTAATTTATTTGTGAGTATCGTATTCAACCCCCCCCCCTTCTACGATACTTTGGACCTAACACTTTGCCACTAATAATTTTGTAGCCGTTCTATCTCATCAGGATTTGCCCTCTGAGTTTCATATCATACATGATTTTCTAGCTTAAAGTCCATTGAAGTTTGCTCTAACAGAACCTGCTAGTGTATCGTTTAAGTCTGTGATGCAGGTATGGAACTCAGTTGTGTTTGGAAAAGGGCCATCAGGAACATTGTTGATGTCGTTTGAAGTCAATGGTGTTACTTACAATGTCACCCCTGCTGTTATTGAAGAGGCGTTGCATTTGCCAATTCTGGGTGATAGTGTTCCTGATGTGATTACAGACTCTACTCTTTTTGAGTTTGTTTCTAAGCTTGGTTACAATGGAGAAGTAAAGAGGTATGACAACCTCTTCAAGACAAAGCTTAAGAAGGAATGGAATTTCTTCTTTGACACAATCAGCCGCTGTTTCCTGAATAAAAGACATCAAATTTTGATGCTCTTCCATTAGGATCTCTAAAAATTGGGTACTCTCTTATCCATTCTACAGTGTTTGATTATGGTAGTTTTATCTTAAAAGCTTTAAGTGATAGGAAGTCAGATAAGTTAGGTTATGTCTGTTTCCTTAGATTTTTTCAGTTAATCTTTAATCACTTCTGTCCTGATGTTATTTTTGAGAATGATGTGATTCTACCTAATTGTAGAATTACAGAGAACAATTTGAAGTCCTTAGTCAATAGTGATAAGGCAAATGGTTTCACAGGCACTGCCTATATTCCTTATGAGGTCAGGCTTTTCTTGAAAGAGAAAATGCCTACTTATTATGGATCAGTTTCTGATGTTATGGGGCAAGGTCGATCACACCTTGTTCCTGACCCAAGCATCCAACCCAAACACTCTAAACAGTCAACATCCACCTCTATTGTCTCCCAAAAGACTTTAGTTGTAAATTCTAAGAAATCAGCTAGAACTGATGTGTCTGGAAGGCAATCAGGTTCAAAGGATTTTTCCTCTACACC
Organism: Heracleum sosnowskyi; assembly: GCA_030848705.1. Classification (NCBI taxonomy): domain Eukaryota; kingdom Viridiplantae; phylum Streptophyta; class Magnoliopsida; order Apiales; family Apiaceae; genus Heracleum; species Heracleum sosnowskyi. Next base: position 30,696,775 of record CM061237.1, read on the forward strand.
ACTCACTCAAAAGAATATAAAAGGGGGTGTACAAGGGGTCCTGGTGAAGAAGGATGCTAAGGTTGTTGAAGGTGTTTCAATGAAAAGAAAGTTAGTGCTAAGAGATGAGACTGATTCTGAGGATGATATGCATATATCCTCTAAGTTTAAGATCAACAAGGAAGTTTCTAATACTGTTATTGAAGTTGTGGCACAATCTGCTAAGCCACAGAAGAAAAGAAAACTGACAAAAAGCAGGTATCCTATTCCTTTGAAGAAGCAGGATACTGATGGACAGGACACTTCAATTCCTGATGAGCAGTCAAATCCTGATGCTCAAGCAAATCCTGACATTGGTAATCCTGATGCTGCACCAAGTCAAGTGGTATCTATTTCAGACTCTCCAGCCAAAGCCTCTCCACCTACAAGACATGTGGATATTTCATGGGAGAAGCTTGGTGTTACTGCTTCCAAACTTAGATTTTCTCATCCTATGGATAATAAAAGGAAGGCAGAAGAGTTTGTTTTCACTAGACAGAAGAAGCTGAAAGGATCTAGCCCACAAGAACCTGGACCTCAAAGTGGTTCAGCAGCTAATACTGAAGATCCTGCCCCACAAGAACCACTCAATCAAAGTTTGGGTGAAGGCATAGCTGATGGAATGGTCACACAAGAACCATTTTCTCAAAGGGAGAATGAAGACATCAACATTCCAGCCACACAAGAACCATCTTCTCAATGTGAAGATGCAGGCCAAACAGCTACAGTTTCTGAGGAATTTCCTGACAAAGCTCAGGGGTTTTCTGGTGTAGATGAAATTGAAAGATTGGTTGAGGACACTGTCATTGAGGGAAGCACACAAGAACCTCCAACTCAAAGTGTTGAAGCAGCTTCTGAACCTCAGGCTCCACAAGAACCATCAGTATCAAATACTGATGCAAGCCATTCAAATCCTGACAGTGTTGCTCCTGATGCTAGTGGTGCTCCTGATGCTGAGCCAATCCTGATACAACCACTTAGCTCAAGACCAATGACAGATTCTATCACAGCATCACAAGATAAACTTAAAGGTATTGCTATTCCTGATCCTGATGTTACTCGTGATTCTGATGGTGATGATAGTGATGATAGTGATGATGATAATCAAGATGAGAAGGATCAGCTTGCTACAACACTTAAATCTAGTCTTGGAACCAACTTTGGTTCTTCAAGCATTTTAATGACTGGCAAGGCTATGACAGAAAAGGATTTTCGACAAGACTTTTCTGGTCCTTCACCAATTGATCCATCTGAGCTTCTGAGAAAAGATGAATGGGAAAATGAATGGTACATATCTTTTAATTCTGTTAGTTTTCCCTGTGCATTGGAACATGCTGCTCATGCTGCCAGAATCATTGAGAATGAAGATATGGAGAATCATTTGAAGGCTACAAATCTTTTATCCAAAGGCCTCAAGCATGAAATTGATTCCGTCAAAGCTAAAACTGAAAAGGTGAGGATTGATATTTCTCAGAACTTTACAAAGGTGCCTACTGCTCTTCAACTCAGAATAGTAGAATCCCAAGTTAAGTCAGTCATTACTGAACAGTCTTCCATCAACAACAGAATTGATTCTCTTGATTCTAAGGTAACTGACATTCAAACCTCTCTTGCCTTGATTTTAAATCTCTTAAATTCTGATGTCAAAAAGGGGGAGAAGGTAAGTCAGACAAAATGTACACCTGATCTAGTATTGAGATATAATGATGATGATGATGATCATACTGGAAATGATGGTGATGACAAAGTTTTACAAGGAGAAACCTCTGATGCTGCTACTGTGAAGTCTACAATTCAAACTTCTCAAAGTCAAACAATGCAGTCAACTCATGTTTCTGATTCTGGAATTAAAACAGTAAGGACACTGGTACAATCTCATATCCTGACGGAAGAACAAATCCTGACAGGTGATCAAATCCTGACGCCTGGTCATGGACAAACACTTGCTACAATTCCTGAAGGAAATGAAGATGTGCTAATTGATAATCCTGAAGATGCAACTAATCTATTTCAGAAGTTCACAACAAGGGATGGTAATGTCGTTACTCTTTATCATACTGATAAAAGAGTTCAACAGTTATTTGCAAGGAAGGCACTTTCTATTGCTAGTGAAGAATATCATGATCTCTCACATGAAGAATTTTTAAATCAACAGAGAGAAATGATGGAGAGTTTCAAGAATCCTGCTCCTGCTAGAGGTAGATGAGGCAGAGGTAGAAGAGGTGCAAATAGAGGAAAAAGCTCATCAATTCAAAATATGTCTAGACAGACAAGGTCTAGAAGTCTAAGAATAGAAGAAATTCCTGAGCCTACTCAAATTCTAGTAGTTCCTGACAGGTCTACTTTTGGCGATGATGGAATTATTGAAGAAGAACCTGAATTGAGAAGAAGATCAAAACAATCAACTCTAATCAGTAATACAACTCAAATTCCAGATTCTAATCCTGACATTGTTCCTGACACTGTTCAAGATCCTGATGAATCTGAAATTCTACAAGAGGTTGATTTGTTAATCTTATCTACTGTGGTCGATTCTCATAATTGTGAAGTTGATGAAGAAGAAGAGTGATAAAAAGAACAACATATAAAGATTTTAATCTGTATGTACAAAGACTTAAACACTCAAATAGAAGGTTGTGGAGAAATTCAAGTAGACAACAACCTCAGTTGGAAAGAATCTATGTTCTTGAGAAAGAAAAAGACAAGAAGTGGAAGAACATTGACACACTTAGGTGTGATAGACCTATCAATTTTCAGTCTGGTGGAGTTATAACAAGTGCTTCCAGTGTTGCTAATTTTTCTGATTCATTTAGATCAAAAGCACTCTGGTTACAGATGTTTTCAAATCTAAGGCAAATGACAAACAACTCAAGAGGAGGTATTGGACACAAGGATGCTGAATTTCTGAATATACCACATGTTGATCCTCATGCCTTGACTGAAATTGGAGGTATTTTAACTTCTGAACACCTGAACAATTTATTAGCTGTTGATATAGTTATAGATTGTCATGATGGTACTAAAAAGAAAGAGTAGCTTCTGTACTTTATGAAAGATGGTAGTGTGAAGATTCTATCCATTCAAGATTTATTAGTGAAGAATACAAAGGAACTGAAATATGTTCATTATCTGCTAAAATGGAAGAATGAAGTGTGCAAGGTATGGAGTGATATGATTCTGTCAACAATAAGGAGAAGATTTCATGAAGGAAAGAATTACAATGGTAATTATACTCCCATGTATCTAAATCTAAGAGGTCAAGATGTGAAAATGCAAAGGGGCACTGCTGTTAAAGAAATGTCCTTTGGTATGAAGCAACTTACTCTTAATCCTGATGAGAAGGAAATTGCTTACCTCATGATTGAAGATCATAGTCTACCAAGAAGTTCAATTCAAAATCTCAGAGCAGCTATCTACCAGATTAATGAGGAAGATGAAGAACTCAGAAATCTTAAGGAAAGACTGATTCAAATTCTTGAAGAAAAAGAAAAAAAATTTGTTATCCAACTTCTTGAAGATGAATCTGTTCTATCAAAGAATTTAAACAGATAAGTTGCTGCTGTAAATACTTGTACATTTTGTAAATATATTTTTTGACATCATTGAATCTAGGAATCTATACTTTATTTCATAAAGTATGAGATTGGGGGAGATTGTTAGATCAGGATTCAATGATCGTCAGGATCTAGACTCAACTGATCAGGATTGCTGACGTCATCAGTATTGCATGGTCATCAATATTGCTCAAGCGTCAGTATCAGGATTGTCATCAGGATTTATATCAGGACTGTGATCAGGATTGATCATCAGGACTGGAAGCTGATCAGGATTTCTATTTCGAGTTGGTTTATGAGTCTAGTTAAAGAAGGAAGTTTATTTTGTCGGTTCCTAATTTATAGGAATGCAGCTGTCAATTTAGGATATGTTTCAATCTCTGTAATTGATTAGGACTTATCTTGTAATTGATAGAGAAGCCGTGTAGTATATAAACACAGTTTAGGTTTCGATTTAGATCGATCACATACACGAGTATTTTGTAACCTAGAAGCTCTCAAGAACATCAGAATTTCTTGAGAGAGTTTGTAACAGTTTTATATCAGATTTAATAAAGCTGTTATTATTCTTTCATATTTGTGATACATAATTTATTAAGTCGAGAATCTTATACAATTGTATTCAACCCCCTTCTACAATTGTTATTTACTGGGCAACAAAATATACAATCTCCTAAATTATTTATTAGAAAATATCTCAATTGCCTTTTAAATATTTACTAATAGAGGAAATCAAATATACATCTTTAATATACAAACGTCTGCAACTCAATATACAACTTAGTCATTCTTCAAATACTTTTTTCAAAAGTTGATTTTGATGTTGATTCAGGTTGCAACCATGATTGCAAAGGCTGCAAATATGGTTGTAAAGGTTGCAATTGACAGAAATAGACAGTTAATACATCAAGCACAATCAACTTCGATTATCCTCACTTCCATCAAACAACTAGTTGCATTGATTGAAATCACCTAAACAATCCAAATCAACTACACCTTTTTAACCAACAAGCAACAAAATCAACTAAAACCAAATTCAATTTATACGACCATCATCAATATATCACGACCAATCACGATTCAATTTTTCCTTATCAGTGATCGAAATTAGAGATTCAATTGTCTCGGGCACCATCGTAATACCATCAAAATTGAACAACATCGTCAATTTTATTTATACAACCAATTACAATTATGTGTGTATATGTGTATATATATATATATATATGAATGTGTAGATGTTTGTGTATATACACATGTATAAGAAAAAAGGGTGAAGAAGATAGGAGAAGAGAGAAAGAATAAAGTTGAACACATGTATAAGAAAAGAAGATGAAGAAGAGATGAGAACAGAGAGAGAACAAAAAGAGAGCAGAGAACGTATTTTTAAAAATAAAAGACTCAGTGACGTAATATTATAAATAAAATGATACAAACGTAAAAATGAAAATAAGATGGAAATGTAGGTATACAGGGGAATTTCCCTCCGGACAATAAAGAGAAGAAAGGTGAAATGAAGTTCGACTATAATGGTAAAATTAAATTTGAGGCCAGTTTGAAAACTCGAATTTTATTTAGAATTTTGAATTTGTCCAAATCATATCTGCATAATTAACAAAAGTTGGATTAAAATTTAATTTCAAATAATTGAACTTTGAAGTGACAATTTTCATTCATGTTATTTGAAATGAATTGTGTATTTCTAAACGTAATTTTACTACCTCTGAAAATATTTTAAAAGAATTAAAGGTATAATTTTGATTATCTATACTAAACTATAATAAGCAAATTATAAGATAATTTATAGTATGATTAGTATCTTCCTTTTTGAGTATATTTTAATATTAAATAAGAAATAATAATAATTAACGATATATTAGACTATGATAAGCCAAATTGGTATAATTAGCAATCTCCAAATTAATTAGAATCGTTAGAGATAATACTAAAGTGATTTTATATAGATGTCTAAGATTTGAATCTCACCAACAACATATTAAAATTAATCTTTTTACATTAGTTCAAAAATATAAATAAATCTAAAATTACATCAAATCTTTTAAAAAAATTATCAAAAGAGGCCACATGCTTTGCACGGGTTATAAACTTATATATTTTAATTTTTAGATGAAGACTTGGAGCCTAGAGGTATGATTTTGTCATGCCAAATTTCTCCTTGCGTCCTTTGTGTTTTGGTAATTTGCATCCTCATTTCAATCTAAAAAAGCAGGGTTCTATCCTTTCGATTTTAAAATGCAGTTACAGACTTACAGCATCTCCGACCATGTTATGTATAAGAATTAGTTAAAATAATATAAAATAATACTTAGCTACATTATAGATGATGAAAAAGTGTTTTGTCTTCAATGTTGTTAGCTATAATGTTTAGCTATATTTGAGAAATCAATATTTTATTATTGTAGATAAGAAATAAAAGATTATAAAATTGAAGTTAGATGATGTGTAACATTTTATATACATAAAAAGTTGGGGGAGATGATGGAGTTTTTAGCTAATGGGTTGGGAATCAACAAATATAGAAGACCATTTCAGAATATCTAAAATTATAGATAACAGGAGTGCTCCCTTAGTGATATTTTTTCAAAGGACATGTATAATTCATGAAATTTGAATGTTACGTGGACTTTTTAGCTTGCATCGTGTTTGTTTCATCAGCTCATGTTAACATTTTAATGTATATTTTAAAGCAATAACATAAATTGAATTATCACAAAAATATCATCAATATACTCATATAAAGGAGAAGACGAGAACGGTGAGGTGACGCCTCTCAAATGGCTTCGATCTATTTTTCTAATTTTCTCAAACTTTTGAATTATTAATATTAAAAATTCGAAAATATCTCAATTGTTTCTAAAATTTTTACTAATGGATGAAACTAAATATATTAATTTTTTTAAAATATCTCAATTGTTTCTAAAATCTTTACTAAATAAGGAAACTAAATATACAATTTTAATAATCTCGCCTTTAAAATCTTTACTAATATATAAAACTAAATATATAATTTTAATATTCTCCTAAATTTTTTATTAGAAAATATCTCAATAGTCTTTTAAATTTTTACTAATGGAGGAAACTAAATATACAAGTTTAATATTTTTGCCTTTAAAATCTTTACTAATAGATGAAAATAAATCTACAATTTTAATATTCTCCTAAATATTTTATTTTTGAATATACTTACTAACATAGAAAACTAAATATATTATCTTAATATTCTCCTGAATTTTTTTATTTAATTCAAAGCTTAAAACTTTAAAAAACATTATGGAGAAGACGAGGCTGTGATGTGGAACTCTTAAATCGCCTCGATCTATTTTTCTAATTTTTCTGAATTTTATAATTATTAATACTAAATATTAGAAAATATCTCAATTGCATTTTAAATTTTTCTTAATGAAGAAAACTAAATATATAATTTTAATATTCTTGTTTTAAAATATTTGCTAATGGAGTAAAGTAAATATACAATTCAAATTTCCTACTAAATTTTTTATTATCAAAATATCCCAATTGTCTTTTAAATCTTTACTAATAGATAAAAATAAATATATAATTTTAATATTCTCGCCTTTAAAATCTTTAGTAAAAGAGAAAATTAACTATATAATTTTAATATTTTCCTAAATTTTTTATTTATCAATATATTTGCTAATCAATATCAATATTTTTATTATCTTTATCTTTAACCTCGGACGATTTCAAATCGTCCAAATCCTATCTATTTATTTTTCTAGAGTACCTTTATTTTAAATAATTAAAATTAAAATTTTCTTTTTAACTCATAATTCATAAAAAAAAGAATGTTTATACAAGATAAGTTCTTCGAAAATTCTAAATCTATATAAAGAAATTATAAAAATCAAGGAGATGCCAACTTTCTTTCTTTAAGAATTCAGATGATTATATAGACAAATTAATAGGATTGAAAAGTTTCGGCTCATAAAGGTTTTTTTTACAGGATCGAGTAAAGCTTTGGTACATCTCATCATTACTGAAGATAGGCTTTTGTCCAAAATTCCTCAAGAAAAGTTAATAATTCATTTTCAAGATTATAAATGTAATCTTTTGTAACTACTATATTTCATGTCAAGAATACAAAATAAATTTGAAAATCATGTAATTTATTTAGTAGATTAATGTTTTATATCTTAAATTTGATAACAATGAGAGAGCGGTTCATTGGGAGAAAACATTTTTAAAAGGAAAGACGTTTCGTTAGGAGCAACACATTATAAGTTAGAATTAAATATTGATGTTATATTATGTATTTTAAAATATAAGTTAGAATTTTAAATTTGAAAAAAATATAAATGATAATCAATATAATAATATTCGACATAATATAAAAATAATGAAAATATTAAACAATTGCTATTTTTTATATTTATTCAGAACTTCTATGAATGATTAAGATGACACGAAAAATTCAAAACTAACCTTATGTTAGAAATATAATTATTTATATTATTTTAAAACATTTTTTATACAATATTGTTGTGGATTAAAAAACGTGCTTGTGAATTTAATACTAAGGTTTAATGAGCTTCGAGCTTTAATGGTTGCACTTGTGTTTCGAGACTAAATCGGTTCTCACAAGATGCCTACGTATCTCAATTTGTTATTGAGAATCAAGCCAAAGACGTAGTTCTGATTGTAGGATCATGGACCTTATATAGGCGTCTGGAGCCTAGTATTAATGGTATGTTTAGGAGTCTTAGCGAATAAGTCTCCTTTTTGATATTGGATAAACATTGTATTTCTTGCTGGAGAATTCGTTTCCTTGTCGATAAAGGCTATGACTCATTAATTGCCTTTAATTGGGATTCTGGATCCTTCTTTGACCAATTTGCCATAATTTGGACTCTTTTCATGAGCTGTATATTTTCCCTATTTATTAATTACGAAATTAATAAATAATCAGGGATTTGGGCATTAAATATCGAGCTTTTTCATTAGACCGTCAATTATATTTCTATAATTACTTTTCTGTCCATATCATTTGCCCTCCAACTTCTGGGAAAATCTCCTCGGGGTTTTCGTAGAAGTTATAATTTGTCATTTTTCGAGATTCGAGATCTTATTTTTCACGAATTTTTGCTCTACTTTCCTGAAAAATAATTAATAATAATTATTTTTCCTTTATTTCTTGGAAAATCTGTGTTCTGGGCGTGCATACCCCCGCCTTGGAGACGTTCTAGGTTGCCACGCCTAGAAACAATGTCTCCTGGGCGTGGGTCTTTGAAAGAATGGCTCAAAGAGCTTCTAGGCGTGGGTACCCCCGCCTAGGAGACGTTCTAGGTTGCCACGCCTAGGAATCATGTCTCCTGGGCGTGGGTCTTTGAAAGAATGGCTCAAGGAGCTTCTGGGCGTGGGTACCCCCGCCTAGGAGACGTCCTAGGTTGCCACGCCTAGGAATCATGTCTCCTGGGCGTGGGTCTTTGAAGATTGGCTCAAGGAGCTTCTTGGCGTGGGTATCCCCGCCTAGGAGACATTCTAGGTTACCACGCTTAGAAATCATGTCTCCTGGGCGTGGATTTTAGAGGCCCTGCCTTAATCAATTTCTTGGCGTTGGTATCCCCGCCTAGGAGACGTTCTAGGTTGCCACGCCTAGAAATCATGTCTCCTGGGCGTGGGTTTTAGAGGCCCTGCCTTAATCAATTTCTTGGCGTTGGTATCCCCGCCTAGGAGACGTTCTAGGTTGCCACGCCTAGAAATCATGTCTCCTGGGCGTGGGTTTTAGAGGCCCTGCCTTAATCAATTTCTTGGCGTTGGTATCCCCGTCTAGGAGACGTTCTAGGTTGCCACGCCTAGAAATCATGTCTCCTGGGCGTGGGTTTTAGAGGCCCTGCCTTAATCAATTTCTATTTTTTATATGTTGAATATTCTAGATTCTTCTAGAACCTTCAAAATTCGAATTCATATGGGCTTCCCGCCTGTCAATTTTCTAGGTTCTTCTAGAACTCGTGATTCAAATTTTGAATTCGTTTGGGCTTCCCGCCTATGAAAGGCCCAATGACCTGTTTTTGTCCCATTTACCGTCTATAGACTGTTCATTTGAACGTTACCACCGGCTGTAATTCCTATAAATCGGGTAGAGTAGAACTTCCATTTTTCACACTTCAAAGTCATTCTACTAAATTTTCTCAGAAACTTTCTTTAGAAAAGCTCTGCTAGGGTTCCGCGCCAAAGCGATTTCCGGCGTTCAAGCCACCGTGCATTTTCCAGTTTCCGTTTAAATCTTCATCTTCTCCATCAAGTTTTCTGGGTTCAAGCATTCTTCAGAAGGATTTTAATGGCGGATTCAAGCTCATCTCAATCCCAGCTATCTCAGCCCTCTCGCCCTGCTAGAGCAAACCGAGGTAATCCACCTCCAAAATCTCTAGTTCATGCAAACGTTTTTTCCCTTAGAGATTTACTTTCTGATTTTGGGGATGCTTTTCCCAACCTTCTTCATTTAGAGGCCCATAATATTCCTTCTAAATACAAACAAAGTAGGGTTGATGATATTTCTGTTCTTTTCGGTATAAAGGCCCCTTATAGGGCCGTAGCTCCTGGCCCAAATGATAGGGCTTGTTATCCTAAGCCTGGGGCCATTAGGATATACAAAGAAACTTTTTATTCTGGTTTTCGCCTTCCTCCTCACCCTTTTGTTTGTCGTTTATTAGCTGAGGTTCAAATTTGTCCCACACAACTAATGCCCAATGGGTGGAGATTCATATATTGTTTCCTGGCCCAATGCATGAAACATAGGGTAGAGCCCAGGGTATCAGTATTTCGATATCTCTTTAAATTTGTAAATGCTCCAGATGATATAAGTTGGGTTAAGATTCAATATCGAACCTTAAACCGTAGTTGCTTCGTTTCTGGCTCTTCTCCCGACTCTCTTCCCTTGTGGAAGAAAGAGTGGTTTTATATTTACTTAGATGGGGATGATTGGAACAATTATTTTTGTCCTAACTTCGCAAGGGCTACGGATGGTTCTTTAAGGTCCCTCAAATTAGGGGTAGATGATCTTGCGGCAATTCAACTCCTGACGGGTGATTGCTTGCATCATTGCAATCTCCTAATTTCTGAGGATTACCTTCAAGCTATGGGGCTTAGCACCCTTGAACCTCGGGGTATATAAACTTAACTTCCTTTCCTTTATTCTTTGTTGTCATATAATATGATTGTAACGTTTGTCTTTTCTTTCCAGCCAAAACCGCTTTGAACGCTATTTTCAAGAGGAGGGAGGACCATGCCTCTAAGGCGGTGATCGTGGAGATAGATAGGCCTTCCAAGCGGAAGAAGGCCGTAGATGGCTCCCCTGCTATGGAGCAGGTGCCCTCTTTTTTGGCTGAGCGGCCTGTCCTTGTTGACGAGGATCCCAACCCATTTGTGGTTAAATGGGGTTTGCTTAATAGGGATACCATAGTTGGTGATTCCAGGGCTGCGGCAGAGTGGTCCAGGAATGTGGTCACTCCAAGGGATGTGGCCCATGTCGTGGAGTCCTCGGAGGATCTTCAGATTGAGCTTCTTGGGGCCCAAGCCCTTGCTTCTGTAAGTAATTCTCACTTTTGTTTATTCTTTCTTTCTTTTGTTCATTCTTTGAAATATGTGCCTTTGTTTTATAGGCTAATACCTATCATCAAGCTGCTCTTCACAACTTGAAGGCAGTTCGAGCTGAAAAGCTGATAGCTGAGAGGGATAGAGACAGGTATTTCGCCTCCTCTACCTCAAATTTTGAGATGTTTAGGGGGGTTGAGAGGGAGCTTGTAGATGAGAAGGAGAGGGTCAGGCAGCTGGAGGCCCAACTCCAAAGGGGTCGCGAGGATGTTATTGCTGAGTACAGAGCATCTAAGGAGTTTGATGACCTCCTTAATGCTGAGTATGATGCTAACTTTCCTAGCACCTTTAAGGATTGTTGGGAATCAATCATTGAAGAGCTGGGAACGAAGATTGAAGGAGTGTCCTTGGATAAGTTCCCCGTTCCTGCATTATCTGGGGCATCCAAGGATACTATCATGGATACTGCCGACCTCACATCTCAGCCTATTGATGATTCTGAGCTCTTTCTGGATGGAGATTTGATGGATGCTGCTAAGGATGATGTTCCCCTTAACTTAGAGGAAGAGACTCCTCAGGATGATATAGCATAGGCTGGCCCTGTGTGGCTATTTTCTTTATTTATGTTCTTTTCTGAACTCACCCTTCGGGGTTTTAATTTAACTTTCTTAGTAAGTTTATTTCAGCTTTTCTAGCTTTTCTTGATTTTGCATGCTTAGTTCACATGTCTAACATAATGCATTGCATATTTAATGAAATCATAAGAATATGAAATTCATAACTTTAAAAATGGGATCAACCCTTAGATAGTACTCAAGTTTAAAAACTTGGGTTGGTTTCGTCGAACCTTATTTCTAGTAGTGAGTCCACTTGGGAAACACTTTAAACATAATAAACTTTCAAATTGGAGGCATGCCAAGTCCTTGGCACCTCATGCCCTTCAAGGGTTTCAAGCTTGTACGAGCCTCGACCAAATACGTTCTTGACGCGATATGGTCCTTCCCAATTTGGGGCTAGCTTGCCTTTTTGTCCAACTCCGGATGCCTCAATCTTTCGAAGAACCAAGTCTCCTTGTCGAAAAAACCTTTCTTTAACCCTTAGGTTGTAGTAGAAAGATGCCTTCTTTTGATGTTCAACTATCTTGGCGTTTGCCTCATCTCTAACTTCATCAATTAGATCTAAAGCTAGCCTCAAGCCTTCTTCATTTGTTTCTGGCTCATAAGCCTCAACTCTTGGATACGTGTGAGTAATCTCCACTGGAACCACTGCCTCTGCCCCATATGCCAACAAGAAGGGGGTAGCCCCAGTGGTGACTTTACAAGTAGTACGATATGCCCACAATATGGGGAGCAATTCGTCTACCCAAGTGTTTCTGGAGCGTTCAACTCTTTTCTTTAGTCCATCCAGGATAATTCGATTTGCAACCTCAGCTTGCCCATTTGCTTGAGGATGGGCAACAGAAGTGAAGCGCAACTTGATATCATTCTCATCACAATACTTCTTAAACTCATCGTTGTTAAACTGAGTTCCATTGACCGTGACCAGGACTCGTGGAATTCCATATCTGCATATCACATTTTCCCAGAAGAAGTGCATCACTTGCTTGGTGGTTATCTTGGCTAATGGCTTAGCCTCAATCCACTTGGTGAAGTAGTCAATTGCTACTATCAAGAACTTTCTTTGAGAACTTGCCATAGGAAATGGCCCGAGTATATCCATTCCCCACATAGCAAAGGGGATAGGTGAGTTAATGGATGTCATCATCTCTGGTGATTGTCTAACCACTGGTGCATGTTTCTGGCACCGTTCACACTTCTTCACATAGCTTTTAGCATCAGCAAGCATGCTTGGCCAATAGAAACCTAGACGGGTGACTTTATGAGCAAGGGCTCTGCCCCCCAAGTGTTGCCCACCGATTCCTTCATGCACTTCCTTTAGGGCCAATTCTGCCTCTTGAGGTCTCAAGAATTTCAGATATGGAATGATGAAAGACTTCTTGTATAGGAGTCCCTCAATCAGGGTATACCTTAGTGCTCTCACATACAGCTTTCGTGCTTCTGAGGTATCGTTGGGTAGCCACCCAGTTTCCAGATGAGCTTTGATGGGATCCATCCAACAGCTGCCAACATCAATGGGTGCTACCAACTTTCCGTTGATGCTTGGGGTCTTCAAGACTTGGAAGTATAAGCTCCCTGCATAGTTTTCAATTTCAGAAGAAGCAAACTTAGACAGGGCATCAGCCTTCACGTTCTCTTCCCTTGGAATGTGCTCCACATAGCATTCATCAAATTGAGTCATGATGGCCTTGACAAGTTTCAAGTACTTGGCCATAACTTCATCTCTGGCCTCAAATTCCCCATTTACTTGGGAAACCACTAGCCTCGAGTCTCCACATACTTTCAGAGTTTTGACCCTCAAGGCTCCAGCCAGCCCTAAGCCAGCTATCAGAGCTTCATACTCAGCTTCATTGTTTGTCGTTGGGAAGTCAAGTTTTAGTGCATACTCAATGAGGAATCCATCAGGACTTTGTAGCACTAAACCAGCTCCGCTTGATTTTGTTTTTTATGCTCCATCAAAATAGAGCACCCAATATTCTCTGAAGTCCATTTCTTGATCTTTCTTGTCTTCCACTATTACTTCCTGCCCCCCGACTTCTTGGTTGTCAATGGTGCATTCAACCATGAAGTCAGCAAGTTCTTGAGCTTTTATGGCCGTTCGAGGCTTATACTTGATGTCGAATTCACCCAATTCAATGGCCCATTTGATCAATCTTCCACTAACTTGAGGGTTATGCAAGATGTTTCTTAGAGGTTGATCAGTCAAGACCTCTATCTTGTGAGCCTGGAAGTACGGGCGTAGCTTTCTTGAGGCCATTATCAAGGCTAAGGCAAACTTCTCAATCGTTGAGTAGTTTATTTCTGCCCCATGTAGGATCTTGCTCACATAGTAGATGGATTTCTGAACCTTTAACTCCTCTTTTACCCAAACGGCTCCAAGGGTTGTGCTAGAGACCGCTAAGTACAGATAGAGAATTTCCCCTGGCTTGGGTTTTGCCAACAGCGGTGCCTCAGCCATGTATTTCTTCAGGGCCTCAAAGGCCTCTTGACTTTCAGTCGTCCATTCAAAAATTTTCACTTTCTTGAGTGCTTTAAAGAAAGACAAGCACTTCTCTCCTGACTTGGAGATAAATCTTCCCAATGCTGCCACTCTTCCCGTTAGTTTTTGGACATCCTTGACAGTCTTTGGTGATTCCATGTCTAGAATCGCTTTGATTTTGTCGGGATTGGCCTCGATTCCTCTCTTGGAAACCATCAGGCCTAAAAACTTTCCCGAGCCTACACCAAAGGCACACTTTGCTGGATTCAACATCATCTTGTGGTGCCTCAGCACTTCAAATGCCTCTCGGAGGTGCTCAATGTGATCGGCTTTATCGAGGCTTTTGACTAACATGTCATCTACGTAGACCTCCATGGTTTTTCCAATTAGGTGTCCAAAAATTTTGTTCACCAATCTTTGGTAGGTTGCCCCTGCATTCTTAAGTCCAAATGCCATGACTAGATAACAGAAAACACCAAAGTCAGTGATGAATGATACCTTGGAGATGGCATCCTTGTGCATTTTGATTTGGTTGTATCCACTGAAGCCATCCATAAAGCTGAGCATCCCGTGTCCAGCTGTAGCATCTATCAATGCGTCAATCCTTGGTAAGGGAAAACAATCCTTAGGACATGCATCATTCAAGTCAGTGAAGTCCACACACATCCTCCATTTTCCATTGGCCTTTTTGACCATTACGGGGTTAGCCAACCATTCTGGGAATTGAATTTCCTCAATGAAACCGGCTTCTAGAAGCTTTTCAACTTCTTGTTTAATGGCCTCTTGTCTTTCTGGAGCAAAATTTCTCTTCTTTTGTTTCACCGTTTTTCTTTCAGGATCTACATTCAACTTGTGAGTTATCAATTGGGGATCAATCCCTGGCATGTCAGCCGCTGTCCAAGCGAAAACGTCATTATTTTCTTGAAGAAAGGATATGAGTTTGCTTTTCAATGGCTCAGGTAGTAGTGCTCCAATATATGTCACCTTCTCTGGCTCACCTGGGACTAAGGGAATTGGGACTAAGTCCTCAGCTGGTTTCCCTCTTCTGTCCTCATTGTCACTTGTATTCATGTCTTCAATTGGGAGAACCTGCCCCCCGATTCCATCAGGCCTCAATGCGGCTACATAACAACTTCTAGCCATCTTTTGGTCTCCCCGTTCTTCACCAATCCCATTCCTCGTGGGGAATTTGACTTTCAGATGGTAAGATGAGGCAACAGCCTTAAACGCATGAAGACCCGTCCTTCCAAGGATCGCATTGTAGGTTGAGGTTGCCTTTATAACTATATGGGCATATTCGAGGGTGTCAACTGAGAATCAGTGTAACCCATTTTGATAAAAGCATCGTGGAACAAGATGTCCACTGAGGCTCCATTGTCAACTAAAACTCTCTTTGTTTCGGAGTTGCTTATCACAGGTACTATGACAAGAGGATCATCGTGGGGGAACTTCACCCCTTCCAAGTCAGAATCATCAAAACCTATCGACGCCTCTGTTCGGGCACGCTTTGGTGCTTCTCCAACCACAGTCATTACCTCACGGGCATAAGCTTTTCTTGAGTTTCGGGAGGACCCAGCAGCAGTTGGCCCTCCGAATATCATGTTGATTACTGGCCCTCGGGGCTTGGGATTCCGATCTTGATCGTTGTCCCTTCTGTCATAATCCTTCCTTTCATAGTTTCCCCTTTGGTTCCCTTGGCTTTCATCCTTAGTGAACTTACTGAGTTTTCCTCTTCGTATCAGAAACTCAATCTCATCCTTCAATTGCCTACAATCGTCGGTGTCATGACCGACTTCTTTATGGAACCGACAAAACTGATTTTGGTTTCGTTTGGACAAATCAGCCCTCATTGGTTTTGGCCATTTGAGATCTTCTTCCTTGGCTATCTCCATCAGAATTTGACTCCTGGGAGTGTTCAATCTTGCATATTCCGTGAACTTTGGCCCAAAATTGTTTTTCTTGGGTGGAGAGTCGGAGTCCTTTGATGTTCTGGAGAACTTTTCCTTGACGTCGTACTCCTGAGTTTCTTTTTTTTTCTTTGAGTTTCCACTACCGCCAGTAGTGGGTTCATACTTTCTCATGCTTTCTTCAGCCTTGATATACTTTCCGGCTCTATCTTGGAGCTGTAGCATGCTCTCGGGTGGATGTTTAGCTAACGACCGTTTGAAGTGGTCATCAGTGGTTCCTTGTTGCAGGGCTATCATAGCCACTCTGTCCTCTAGGTCCGGGACTTTTAAAGCCTCTCGAGTGAATCGATTGATGTAGTCCCTTAGGGCCTCATTCTGCCCTTGCCGGATTGTCATGAGTGATGCAGAACTTTTCTCATGCACCCTTCCGCTAATGAACTGATTGATAAAAGCCTTACTCAATTCCTTGAACGACCCAATAGAGTTCGGAGGTAGACGGCTATACCAACATTGGATCATGCCTGCCAAGGTTTGCGGAAACGCCCTACACTTGACCGCATCATTGGTTGGCTGCAACAGCAGTGCATTGGAGAAGGTTCTTACATGATTTGCGGGATCCCCCGTTCCATCATAAGCCTTGATTGTCGGCATCTTGAATTTTCTGGATATGGTAGCTTTCATGATATCTTGAGTAAATGGTGGTGTTGGATCATCAGGATCTCCTAAGGGCAACAGAACAGTAGGATCACCCCTTGGGGCTTCAGCCCTCTTAGTCCTTCTTGCCGGTGGATCCAAGTTGATTATCGGGATCCCTTCAGTCGTTCGGCCCCGAGATTGGGCGGCCTCTTCTTCAGCAAGGAGTTTTTTGAGCCTTGCAGTTTCTGCTTCATGGGCTGCAAGTTTCTCCATAGTAGTTTGGGGTTGTTCCCGATTGGTTTGGGAAGAACGTCTCCTTCTTGGGGCAACGTCCCTCTCATCTCCTGTTGAGTAATTCTCGTCCTCGGTATAGGGACCTGAAAAGTATTGAATCAAAGGGGTTCGTCTTCTTTGGGGTCCCAGACCTTGAATATAAGGGGGCACATATGCCTCATGGTAGATTGGATTAGCTCCACTACCACCAGTTGGGGGTCGAGGGGGCATGCCATAGCTTGGCATCCCCAAAGTCTGATTCGCGTATTAAGGGAGATCAGTAGTATGGAGTTGAAGGCTCCTCGGGGCATTCATGAGCAGCGGGGAGGTCGTGATTGGTTGCTGGTGAACGGTCTCTTGTGGATTAGATCCATGAATGACCATCTGCAGGGGATTCGTCCCTTCAACCGAAATCGGGATTTCCGGTCCTTGAGTGTTGGTGGGGATATTCGCCCCTTCAATGCCAGTAGTTGGCGGTGGTTGATTTCCGTGAGTATCAGCCTCAGAGGTGACAGGGCGATCCTCAGGAGTTTGAGTATCTCGAGCTGTTCTTCGTGTGTTTGCCATGGTTGATGTTGTTTTCCACAGACGGCGCCAAATGTTGTGGATTAAAAAACGTGCTTGTGAATTTAATACTAAGGTTTAATGAGCTTCGAGCTTTAATGGCTGCACTTGTGTTTCGAGACTAAATCGGTCCTAACAAGATGCCTACGTATCTCAATTCGTTATTGAGAATCAAGCCAAAGACGTAGTTCTGATTGTAGGATCAGGGACCTTATATAGGCGTCTGGAGCCTAGTATTTAGGGTATGTTTAGGAGTCTTAGCGAATAAGTCTCCTTTTTGATATTGGATAAACATTGTATTTCTTGCTGGAGAATTCGTTTCCTTGTCGATAAAGGCTATGACTCATTAATTGCCTTTAATTGGGATTCTGGATCCTTCTTTGACCAATTTGCCATAATTTGGACTCTTTTTATGAGCTGTATATTTTCTCTATTTATTAATTACGAAATTAATAAATAATCAGGGATTTGGGCATTAAATATCGAGCCTTTTCATTGGACCGTCAATTATATTTCTATAATTACTTTTCTGTCCATATCAAATATTTATAAATAAATTTAGAGAAATTATTATAAGATCATTGTGAAACACGACTGAGTAAACTGGTATTTATATACAATACACGATTAGGTATACCAAAAAATTCTAATGACAATTATAATTAAAAAGTTAGCTTATGTATTATCAACATTGCAGACGTTTGAATTATCAATCGACTCCCATATTTTTGTTTTTTTTGCAGGAAAGCAAAATTACATTAATTCATACACTAATTTGTTTCTTAATAAAATTAAAACCAGGCGGGAAGTTAGAAATTTCAAAAGAGTAAATGCATATTCTGCCAAGTTTGTTGGCCTCACCCTGGAGTCTGGACAGCCTAGACTTGTGTCGCGGTGTGTGAATGTGCGATACCACTGTAATAATAATAACTGATGATACAGGGACAAATACTTTAGAGCAACTCCAAGTCTCCAACGGTACCTTTATACAAGCTCTTTAGTCAATTTTTGAAGAATTTGAAACTCAAATCAACTCCAACAAGCTCCTAGTTCCACCTCAAAAACTTAGGAGCTCTATTTCCTTCCTTAGTAGTGAGGAGGACTTGCTCCCTCTTAACTCAATTTTATACTATTTTCTCTCTTTTCAGTGTACTAACATAGTAACATGCATTGATATTATTTATGTGCACAAAAACAAGTAATTGAAAATAGACACAGAGTGAATTTGAGGAAGATTGTTGGAGGGTATCTTGAATTTTAATTCCTAAATAGTTAGGAGTGAATTTTTTACATTATTTTTAGAGAAAAATTAGGGTGATTGTTGGAGTTGCTCTACTCCCATTGAGTCAGCTATTTCAAAATCAGATAAGAAATGAAGAAAAAGCCAGCCAGTGCCAGGCCCAGCCAGGTGAGCAGGTAATGCTATGACGTTATTTACCAACAAAAATTTACTAATTCAAACTTGCATATCTTCAAGGTCACACCATCCTTGTAGTCTTGCTTGCACTTTTTTGCAAGTATGAATCACAATTTTTTTGAAAATTTGCGAGAATCAGGTAATCTGGATTCTACAAAACCAAATACATGCAGACCTTTTACACCAAAGAAATCACAATTTTATGTTTCTTTTAATTAAATCTAACTATATGTTTTTTTATGTGTACAAATATAACAAAACATGAAGTACAAGAATATTAGCTGTTGGGCCTCAGGATTACATCTGGGACTCTCGACAATAAATAAAAATTATATATTGGCTTGTATACACCTTAGGAGATGCTCATGTATATATCTGTCGTCGCGCTCAATAAAAATTATACTACAAAAATTTAAACTTGTAGGTTTGTATCATTGGCTTCATCCGTTACCTTCGTTTTCCATCCTATTCTCTTTGAGTCAAGTCCCTTGGAGTTGCTCATGCATCTTTGTATTTTTAATCTGGAGGAATGAGTAGCCTTTTCTCTTTCATGAAAATGCAGCTGCTAGTAAACTAAAAATTTATTTCCTGCTGAAATCAAAACAGAGGATCATCACTTATCATGGTGAATAAGCTAGTATGACTAGTAAAATAGAAAAGAGAAAAAGTTCTCATGTTACATACATAAACAATAAATCAGTTCACGAATGAACTCGGTAACTCACTAAATTTTAATAATGAGACGTGCAGAAACTAGTGAGATAAGAAAGGCTGATTTAACCCCTTTATAAAACACTAAAAGGTTGCACATACCTTTTACCAAATCAAGGCCCCATATTTCTTGACCTGAGCTCATCTCCAATCAGTGTAATCTTCCAGCGATCAGCTTGTAGCATAAACACAGATGACTTTTTCGGCACAACTTCACAGATATTATGGACCAATGAGGATCACATTTTCAAATTTATTTACAAAACTACAAAAATGAGACTATGATAAATGACCAAGGCTATCGCAACAGCTCCTCATCCATTTCTACTAAGCCTATAGTGCAGAGTAAATGCAATGACCCAACATTTTTAATATGACCAAAGTTCTAAAAGAACTGTAACGATGGCATACAGTGCAGAGTAGGTGCAAATTAAATTGATGTGTTACCTTGAAACTTATTGTCTGCTGAAATTACTGAAAATGTTTCTGCAGTTTCCCGAATCATAATACCACTTACTCCAACGAAAGAGACTATTTTACTCTGAACAACTACCAAAGATCAGAAAATTAGAAATCATCAAGATGTATATATGTATGTCTATACCTGTGTGTGTGTGTGTGTGTGTGTCTTTATCAGGAAATGACAGGGAATTTTTAATCTGGTGGAAAGGTCACCCTTGTCGACAGGCTACAAGGGAAACTAGTAGTGTCGGAAATGCTATTGCATATTGTTGCAGTTGCAAAACTGAAAAGGTGGTCCTTCTTACCCAAAATAATTGCACCATGTAGGTCTGCACTGAGTAGACATTGTGCAAACTGATTATTCCTGCAAGATGACATATACAATAGCAATGATATCATAGAGCTAAGACTGCACAACCATCACTGAACAAGTACAGAAGGCAACGACATTACCCAACATTTTTAAGAACTTGTGTTATGTAACCTTTCCACATTTCATGCATTGGTTTATAGATCTCAAAGCTGCAACCAGGAAAGAAAGAAAAAAAGGCCAAACATCAGCAGAATCTGGTTAAAGAACTACATCCAAGCTTTTAAAATATCAATGCTAAAATCTAGAATGCCTGATTTCATATTTATATGTACTCACAGACATGTATACATGGTGATGCATATGTAAACAGAAAAGATACAGATATTCGCTGTATTCACAGCTCAAAATTCTTTTTTCTTTTTTGCTAAATTCACAGCTCAAAAGTCTTGTTTAGAAAATAACATACTTCATACCTATTTTTTAAAACCTAACGAAGATATGCAGTAGCAACCTACGTAGGACTTGATACATCTAAGCTGATAGTGATAGGACTCATCGAAACATAAAATATTGAAAAGAATACTACTATATGTTTTCTAAAATCAATAATAGTGGGGCTAATCATATACTCAGCAGAACAAATGTAACATACTTGTGGGAATCATCAGGCAAGGTGAGGGATCCAAATTTTTTATGTTGCTTCATGGACATGTGCTTCTTAGATCGCTTAGAGTTTTTATTAAGAGCTTTTATACGGGCTCTATCATACGCACCACTCCCTTTGTCTACATTATCAAGAAGGATCCAATTGTCAAACTTTTTACTTTTTGATCCCTGGTTATATTTCTGGGCTGCATCACCATTTCGAAGAAGTTCATGTAGAATCTTATCAGGTATACTCCCTTTTCTATCTGAAATCTGCATAACAATGAAGTATGATTAAAAATCTGACTAAGGAAAAATTTCAACACAACAGAATGAAGAAAATTAGGTTTCGGTCACAACATCATAATCATAATTCGTAACTGAAGAAATAAATGATTACCTCAACATTGGTTGATACTAAATTCTCATGCACAGGATGAGAGAGCAGAGAATATACTGGATCATTTGTTTCTGTATCTGCATACATTAAGAGATCCATCACGTTACAACTGCTAATTGCCTTAGTAAATCCTACAACAGCAACTTATCTACAGCGATCGATATGATAGATGCATACACTGAGACTAAACTAGAACTATGTTCAGAGTGATAAATCTCACTCACTTGAATGGCGGCCTAGGTCCCTTATCAAGAACTAGAACAAGAGTAAATTTAAACACAAGTATTTTCACATATGTGTTCTGTAGCATCAGGCGTCAAAAGTTGAACTTATATTCATTTATATACATAAACTATGTTAGCCGGCAAAATGAAAATGCTTCTGGCTATAGGCGACACATTATTCAAAGAAACACAAGTAATGACACTATAAAGACCACAACAGGCACATTAGAAGAGTATCTATTATTAATACACGATATAAACGGAAACCCGACTGAGTAATGGGCATCAGTCCTTATTAAAGGATTAAAAGAGGCTCAATCGGTCATTAATCCGTATTAATCCGTACACCTGATCCAATTAACTGGAAATATAATACGTTAGGAAAGTGAGTATAGGCCTAACAAATTCCTATAGGAAAAGAACTATGTGAGCTTGATTCTTATATAACTACAGAAGGTATCCGAAATTCTGTTATCTCATTGAATGAATTATTTGATATCTCAAACTCAGCCCTTAATCGCACAAACCCTAATTTCTTCCCCAAAACGCAATGAATATAAAATCCCTAATTTTATAATTTGATATCTCAAAACTGCAGTTGCACCACGTTTCAAGAGAGAGACCCAGAGAGAGAGAGGAGAGGAACCTTTTTTGACAGAGTGATTGGAAGAAGACAGAGTGGTGATGGGTTTTTGATGTAAAGAAGAATTGGTAGCGACAATATTATTATTATTATTATAAGTAGAGAGTTGAGGTTTGTGTTTGGGGAGAGGTCTGTTTCTCTTAGGTTGTTGTTGCTGCTGAAGAAGCTGGTCTTGAGCTAAAGCAAAACGCCGTTCCAATGCTTTCAAAGCCACATTCTTTCTCTCTTCATTACCACTTTCGCTTGCCATTTTACAAAGGTATACGAGGTTTTCTCTAGCCGCCAAGGGGTTGCAGCTTCTAACTTAATAATAGATCCTTCTATTTTCTTCTTTCTTTTGAGAAACATAGTTTCTAAATGCAGGTCAAAATTACTGAATGCAGTTTGCTTGATTTACGATTTTAACCTTGACTTGTTTGTTGTGCATATTTTTAAGGCTGTTCCATTTTTCAAGATGCATTCATTCCATCACAGTTTTATTTGTTTCATAAAACCGGTGTTGTATATATTGATATTTAAAATTATTTAATAGTAACAAATTAAATAATTATTATTTAACACTAAATAATATAATTCTTGAAAAATAAATATCAATAGAATTAATTGTATATATTATTATTAATTTATTTGAAATTTAATTTAGTTAGCTAATTTGTTATTAACATGTATAGTATATGTTTTGGGATAATCTGCATTAGTAAATTTAACAAAACTGAAAGATAAATTCAAGTTTTTATCAATAAGCTTACCAAAATAATATGAACCATACCAGTGATATTTTAAATTTAAGTTTTCAGTTTATACAGTTGAAGATGTGTCAAAATAAATGTCTAATTTTTTTTAAAATCTAAAAACGAAAACAAAATAAGACAAGGCTAATTAGAATTAAGATTTTATTCAAATTTAAATGTGAATAGAATTATTTGGTAACTTATAAAAATAACTTACCAAACAATTTATCGAACCTATTAATAAATTGTACGGATACAAAATTACTTATGAATAAAAAAATTATTTTTCAGTTACATGTTATGTATAAACTAACTAGTCGACTAAGCCGCGCTTCGCAGCGGCCGTATAATATTTTTGTAAAATTTTAAATATTAACTATTTAAGAAAAAATATATAAATATCTATCTATACTATCTTATAATAGACGAAACATTAAAAAATTGGTCGTTCGGTCGGTACTTAGTGATTGTACTTAATTAACTTTACTTATTTTTAAAAAATTATTAAATAATATTATTATTTATAACCAATTAAGTTTTCAGCTAAAATAAATCATTTTTTATATTTTTTCTAACAAAATCTCTTATTTTTCTAAAAAGATCACGGTCAATTACCTTTTTTTAACTAAAACATGTTAATTTTTTTATTTTTTCTTTACTAAAATGTCTCCTTTTCAAAAAATGTCATGAACATATCCTTACTTATATATTTTAAAACCTATTTAATACCTTTTATTATGGACAATTACTTTTTTCAACTCAAACATATACTTCATCTATTTTTTCTTACTACACCCCTGCCAAAAATATCACGGGCAAAACGTTACTTTTTATTTTAAAATCTATTTTAATACTTTTAATTATTTAAAAAAGTTTAACACGCCTACTTATTTTTTTTAACAAATGCAGTTAATAAAATATTAAAAAGTACACAATTATTAAAAACAATGCGTGCATCGCACGTGTTTTAAGCTAGTGTATATAAACAGTGAACACAATATTTTACAAAGTAACATACATAAACAATAAAATAAAGTATTGATATATTTTTATGTCGATTTTGTATCATATTTTCTTGAACCGACACCCGTTTCATTGAATACATATAAAAAGTACTAAACATATGCACTTATATAAATATAAGTATTAACCATCACTTAATTCTTCAACCATTCATATTATCACAAAAATTACGAATTTTTTAAATGTCCGTGTACTTTATATGCCGATTTTATATTATCATAATAATAAAGATTGTATATATAATAATAAAATTTGATAATAATAATAATAATAATAATAATAATAATAATAATAATAATAATAATAAAGAGTGTATATATAATAATAAATTTTGATTTGGTTTATAATTTTAAGCCAACTTGTCTTTAATAAGTATTACCTTTTCTATAATTTAGGACCTAAAAAGGAAATTTCAATTATTAACATTTAAAATAGAGACCGACTTGTGTTTAATAAGTATTACATTTTCTACAATTTAAGAGCTAAAAGAGATATTTGTCTTTAATAAGTATTATTTTTTCTATAATTTAGGAGGTAAAAAAAGAAATTTCAATTTTTAACATTTAAAATAGAAGTCAGCTTGTCTTTAATAAGTATCATTTTTTCTATAATTTAGGAGCAAAAAAGGAAATTTGTTTTTTATTATTTAAATTATAGGAGCTCTAGAAAATTAGATAAATATGAATCGAGAGATTCCAGAGCTCCCGGAGGTTTTCCTTTATATATATAAAAGAATATGATTGGATCAATAGAGGGCGTTTAAGAGAATATTAACATACTATATTTAGTTTCTTCCGTTAGAAAATAGTAAGAAGAAATTGAGAATTTATCTAATATTATAAAGGCAAAAATATTAAAATTGTATATTTACTTTCCTCCAATAGTAAAAATTTAAAAGGCAATTAAGATATTTTCTAATAAAATAATTTATGATACTATTAAAATTATAAATTTAGTTTCTTCCATCAGTAAAGATTTTAAAGACAGAAATATTAGAATTGTATATTTAGTTTCCTCCATTAATAAAGATTTTGAAGGCAAGAATATTATAATTGTATATTTAGTTTCCTCCCTTAGTAAAAAATTTAAAGTCAATTGAGATATTTTCGAATCTTTTACATTAATTATTCAAAAATTTGAAAAAATTAGAAAAATATATTGAAACGATTTGAGAGCCGCCACATCACCGCGTCTCTAAAGATTAGTCTACTAAGCCGCACTTCGTGGTGGTTCATATAATATTTTTTTTAAATTCCAAATATGAACAATTTAAGAAAAAAAAGGAGAAATAAACATTAATAGTATCATATAAATTAGTGAACAAAATGTTGTAGATATTTAAAATATATATACGATAAAATAAACTATTTACATTTTTTTTTACTGATGTTGTGTCACATTCTCTTATGCCAACACCCGTTATAATGAATAAATGTAGATAAAAAATATTAAAAACATGCAAGAATAACAATTCAAGTAGTAATCACCCCGTCATACTTCATCTATTTATATTATCTCAAAGAGTATTAATTTCTTAGAGAGAATAAGAAATCTAAGATATGTCAGTTAACTTCCCTAAGATATTATATAAAATAATTTTATTATAGAAAGGATTGGGTATATTAAAAATAAAATAAAAAAGATAATGCATGTCAAAATATCATACATATCAAAAAAAAACATTTATAAAAGTTAACTCAGATGTATCTCATGTTCCTTTTTCTCTTTCTTAAATTTATACAAATTAAATATACATATGCAACAAAACTATTTACATAATTGTTTTATTAATTAGGCATGCATCCCTGGTAAGAAATAAATATAAATAAATAATATTAAAAATATGCAAGATTAACACTTTAAGTACTTAATTTCTGACTCAAACTTTAGCTATTTATATTATTACAAAAAATAATAATTTCTTGAATATTCTCGGACCTAATTTAAAAAAAATTAAATATGTTTATGTACATCATGATATCATGTAAAAGGTCCATTTTACAAATCTTGTGAAATGATAGTTATAATTTTGGATATTTTTTCAATTCCAAATATGTCATTTTCTTACAAATTTGAAACATCCTTCCACATAAAAGTCAAATTTTTTTTTATTTCAAATATATTAATAAAACTTTAATTATTTATCTTTCCTATAAATTCGAATTCTCTTTTCTAATGAATTCTAATATATTAAATAAATTTTAAATTATTAGTATTCTTTTTATACTTTAAAAATTATTAACATTCCTACTCTATTTCGAATATGTAAAAAATAAGTGTATGTTTGCGCTATAAATTTGAATTTTCATGCTTTATAAATTCATACTTTTTCCATTTTCGAATATATAATTTGATTTGAAGAAAAAATTAAAATTGTTATTTTATGTATGGAGAAAGTTTATTAGAATAAATAGTGAATAAGATTTTTTCATATTTAAACTTTGAAAATTTTAGAAAAATATTACTTGATTAAGCCCCTGATAATTTTTCTTTAAAATGTCAAATATAAATTTTTTAAGATATAAAATAATAAAAACAAATAACATAATCATAATTATGTCCACACAAATCATGACAAAATTATATAAAAGACATGAGAAGTAATAGTACAACATAAATTTATAGAGCCCATTTATATATATACATTAATTGATTTAAAAGAGGTAATGTTTTGTCAAATAATCAAATTACCTTATAAAATGGAAAATTTTGTAAAGTTAAAGGTAACTTGGAATAATTAAATTTTATATAGGATTATTTTATATATATTTATTATTCTAAGATTTGAATTAGAATTAAGATAATCATTGAAAAAGAAGGTAATATTTTAGTTGAAAAAAGATAGTAATAATTTGTTTAATTAAATTTTTAATAGGATTATCTTTTAAATATTTATTGTCTTTCCTATACATTTTAATGTAAATAAGAAATTTTAATTTTATTGAATTAAAATTGAGGAGCTCTAGAAAAAAGGTAAATATTTTTCAAACGATTTAAGAGTTCGGGTGTATTTTCTTTTAGACTGCTCTATGCAACTGCCTTTTAATATTTTTGTAAAAAAGTTCAGTTACAAATTTTTTAAGAAACAATTCAAGTTCTAGAATATATCATATAAATTAATGAACATACTATTATAGAATTAAATATTCATAAACAATAGAGGTCCTATTAAAAATCAAAATTTTAATGTAAAAAATAGAGGCGTGCCTGATAGTTGGTTAAATAGGATCTGAATTTTTTTATATAAAAATCCATGGAGCCTGCTTGTTGCATCAACATAAAACTCCTTTGTATATAATTGTTAATTATTTTATGGAAAAGTTTAACTAAACATAGTAAACATAGAATAATGCTAAAATGAACCTATCCTAATTTATAGCAAGTTTTTTTGGCATCTCTTGCACAGCTTTACCTTCATCTGTGAATCATAGAGGAAAAACTTACCTTTTCCTAAGTTTACCCATGCATATATATTTCACTGATTTTCCAAGTGTTGGTCATACCAGCTAGCTAAAATATTGGAGTTTGAGCTGAAAGGAAATCACTTGAGACCGAGAGCAATGATTTGAATGCTAAAACACCATTATACGGTTGTATAAGCCGCGGAAGTCAGTACCCCATGGAAACATGCATTATTCCATTATCCATGTGTTTTTGAGCCGTCTTCTGCAAAGTGCCAATCCTATCAAGTTAACACATAAAATTAAGATTATATGAACTTGTAAGTACCGATGTGTGAAGATCAATTTAACATATATAAACTTCTTTGGATACTTAAACAAAAATTCTCTTAAAACAGATTTTGTTTACAGTGAATGACTATAATTAAAGATACATATTAAAAATACTTTGTTCATTCAACCGATGTATACAATATATAGTTTGGAAACTAATAAAGATAGCAACATTCAAAGTATATATGACAGATAATCTTAAATCTTTGGATTAACATGATAAGTCTCTATTCAAATCTGCTCGAAGGAACCAAGGCTTTCATGGAGGTTTTGTTCTTGCTGTTATTCCTTATTCGATGGGCATGTAATCTTTTCGTGATTAGCAAAGAGTAGTCGTCAAACCTGGTAACAAAAGAAATCAAAATTTTCGAATGCAAGGTTAAAGTGCAAATAACGTTGGAACCGAGTACGTCCATAGTAATAAACAATGGACCCTTAAATTACGAATAAGACATATGTAACAATGAAACATACAATTCCGATTCAAGATTATAGCCCGAAGAATTTAACCTTTTACTTCTTCCTGGTTGTAAAAGAAAGAATCCTCCACTATTGTTAATTTATATAGTAGAAATTAAAATAATATATTTGAATTAAGATATATTCACTCATTATCTATGATTACAAAAGGTAATCGTGTTTGAATAAAACGACAATTGCAATAAATTAGAAGTTAATAGAAGGAAATTTTGATTCATGCTTAAAATTTATAAAGTCAAGAAAATTTGAAAAATATGATTCAAAGTGATTTATATTTTTTGATGAAACTGATTCGGAAACTTGCTTTTTTTTCTTTACCATTGTTTCTTTTATACAATTTAAAAAAAGTTTTGATTTTTTTTCTAAAAAATAAGATTTAAAGAAGGAAAGTTTAGTTTTAAGTTTTCTAAAATATAGGAGTTAAATAAGAAAGATTCGAAATACGTATTACCTATTTTACAATTTAGGAGCTAAAAAGGGCTTTTTCAATTTTTAATATTTAAAATAAAAGAAAGATTGTATATATAATAATAATAATAAATTTTGATCAGGTTCATAATTTTATGCCAAATTAAAGATAAAGAAAGATAAAGATAGAGGAAGATAAATAAAAGGAGAAAGAAGATAAAAATTGATAAAATAATAAGGAAGTTGTAATAATTTTCTAAATCAAAGAAAGTTTTATCAAGTCCTACAAATTCGAAAATAATAAGGAAGTCGTAATTATTAAAATTAAAAAGTGTGAAAAATTGAGAAAATTAGAAAAATAGAACGGAGCATTCTAGAGCGCCACCTCACCGCCCCCGTCTTCTCCTTTATATAAGTATATTGATTTATTTAAGATAATTGAAACTAACGCTTTGTTTTATAATAAATTTAGTTACTAAAACGAGATTAAAATAAAATTTCATGATTGTAGATGTATTATATTTCAAATTAATAGATAAAAATCTATTTAAAAAAATATAACTAATAAATTTAATAATTATACAATTTTGTTTTATACAAAATAATTATCTTCAAAAATTTAATTTTGAGTTAACATTTTTATTTAACATCAGAAACTTAAAAAGTACCTAGGCACGGTGACCGTGCAGTCATGCCCCAAGTACCAAGTACACTTATATTGGTTGTTAGCCACTCTCTCATTTAATAGGCGGTAGACATTTAACAGGTAAAAGCCTAAAATGTTATAAAAGTAATTATAATGAATTGCATATAGTAAATTTGAACTGCATTTAGCAGCACCTTGAGAAAATATAATTTTGGTTTTGGTTGTTACAAAGTAATTAAATTTTATGATCTGGGCAATTGTAAACTTAAATTTGTTGTATGAAACCTAAAATAGTGTTTTTAATATACTAGCTTCAGGCGTGTAATAAGTTATTTTATTTTAATATTTTTATAATTTTATTTATTTATTAATATCTTTGTGTATTTGCATAAAAATATAAATTTATTAAGTTAATAATATGTATTTTCATATATATATATATATATATATATATATATATATATATATATATATTATTTTGGTTTATGTTTTATTTCTTGAAATTATAAAAATTATAAATTTTTTATATATACAAATTCACTAAAAGAATGATTATTTATATGTTTATTCCTTGTTTTTATAAATTCAATTTAAATAAATTTTAGTGTAAATATTTAAAATATTAAAATTATACTACTTCTATTATTATTTACTTTTATAGAAATATTACTTTTTCTTTAAAATAGAGTATTATTAATTGTGTAATTGTTTTATAGTAGAGAGCTTTTACAACCAAATCAAACCATACCATTTAATGTTTTGCACTATGTTTATTCATTGTTTTTATAAATTCAATTTTAATAAATGTTAGTGTAAATATTTAAAATATTAAAATTATACTACTTCTATTATTATTTACTTTTATAAAAATATTACTTTTTCTCTACTTGTAGAGTATTATTAATAACTCTAATTGTGTAATTGTTTTATAGTAACCAAACCATACAATAAGTGTTTTACATTAATTATATATAAATATAAAGATATAATAGTTAGAGCATATCTAATGATGACTATAAAAATTGGCTAAAAGAATTTTTACACGGAAAATGAGATTTTAATAAATTTAGCTATAATGATAATTGGATAGCTAAGAGAAACAATAATAAATAATTCTGTTTTATCTTAGAAAGTACTACAATAATTTAGAATAAAGAATTGAAATATTTCATTAAAGGATGGCAGCGCTTTATAATAATCTCTAAATTTTCTTAAAAATATTCTACAAAAAATGTTTTTAAATAAAATAAATAATTTTATTTAGAACATAAGTTTTTCTTTTTTGGATTTTCCGTGTCGTCCTTCACAAAAATTGTGAATAAATATAGAGAAAGAGAATTGTTTAATATTTTAATTGTTTTAATATTATGTTGAATATTATTATTTTGATTACTATTTATATATTTTTCAACATTTAAATTTAAATTTTAAAATATATAATATAATATCAATATTTTATCATATAATACGTTATTCCTAATGAACCGTTCTTTCTTTAAAAATGTTTACTCTCAATGATTCGATATCTCGTTATTACCAAATTTTACATATAACACATTAATTTACTAAATAAATTACATGATTTTTAAATTTATTTTGTATTATTGACATATAATACAATAGTTACAAAATATTACCTTAATAGCTTTGAAGACAAGTTTTTAAAATTATTTTTTTAAAATTATGAGCTAAAAAGGGAATATTTCACTTTTTTATTTAAAAAGTATCCTACATTAAGAAAGATTTAAAAGACAATTGAGATATTTTTTAATAAAATTTTTAGTAATATATTTAAATTGTATGTTTACTTCCCTAGTAAACATTTTAAAGGCAAGAATATTGATATTATATTAAAATTGTATATTTACTTTACGTAAAGATTTTGAAGACAAAAATATTAAAATTGTATATTTAATTTATTCGATTAATAAAGATTTAAAAGGCAATTGAGATTTTTTCTAATTTTTGATATTATTAATTCAAAATTTTGAAAAAATTAAAAAAATAGTGGTCATCTCACCGCCCATGTTTTCTGTATATGGATGATTATTAGCATGATTGTAGAATTGGGCGATTGTCTTATATAAATCGAGGTTTACCGATTTATTATCATGTACTAATTGATGGGAAAATATTTTTTCTTGAAATTAAACAGCATGAGTATGGCCAAGCGCTGAAGATGATAGGAATAAAGTGTAAATTAAACTTCTCTTCAAGGATAGACAAAAGTGCAAATACAGGAGCCCTTTAAAAACAATACAAAATAACATCAAGGATTATCAAATGAACTCAGCTACTCGTAAAAACTGCCAATCTCATATCAAAATGCAGACCCGCTGCCCTTCACCTTGCCGAACATCATATCTTTGGCTTGGTTTATTTTGGAAGCAAGATAATGGCTGCCACCAGCATCTGGATGGTTTGCCACCATCACTCTTCTGTGTGCTTCCTTAATCTTATCTGTTGGACTCCTTTCCCTGTCGGATTATACATTCACACATTATTCAAGATATTGCAGGATAACAAAGGGGGAAACCGGCAGAGACATGTTGGCAAGAAGTTTCAGAATACAATGTCATTTGTTGTCAATTTTGTATTTACCAGTAGATTCTATGCAAGTATACAACTCATAGAGTCATACAATAGTTTCAAAAAATAAAATAAAAGAGGTCATACGACAATCCAAGAACATATAAAAGGAGCAAGGACAGTATTTAAACGATTATCTTTTTGACTCTTTACCCGCCAATAATACAAAGATCTATGTTCTGAAATCTGAAGCATCATACCATATAACCAATGGTGTTAAATTACAGCTTATACACATCTCCTTTTTGTTCTGAAGTCAAATATAATTTTACTTTTTGAAGAAATTTCAAGATCATTTGGGGTCATAGAACTTGCCCAGAGTAGTAAAGTACTAATCTATAATTTCCCTACGGTTGACGTTAAATATGTAAGAACATGAAGTTCTAACGTGTTCAGCCGTCTCTGTTCAGAAAATGTGTCCAAAGAACATTCTCGAGACGGACTGAATTTTTTTGAACAGGAAAATATATTTAAGAAAGTAAGGCTCTCTCTCCAATTCAACTACTTCATATTAGGCTACCCACACAACACTGTAATCCTCTGCATTCTAAGAAGTACCTAAAGGAACATAAAGATAACAATAGTAAATCAAGCAACACACCATCCCCACCGAATTTCCAATCCCGATTCAACAAAAAGGAGAGAGCATACATATGTATTAAGGTCATGTCTTTGGGTACCTTACTCCAAGAATAAGAGCCGCTTCTCTTCTTGTCATTGTAGATTGGAAACCACCTTCATAGAATCTGCGTAGTCTAGGTGGTCTTGCCTTGAATGCATTCCAAGCTAGAATACTATATCTTCCAGCATAAGCAGCAGCAGCAACTGCACATCCTACTACCCATGGTGCTTCCTGATGCAAAAATTAACGGTTAAGCTTCATGCCTTCAAAACCATAGTGTATGCGAAACTGTAGACAATTATTAAGTTGTAAAAAACCAACTAAATCGCAAACGCATGAATTAATACAATATGCAAAACAAACCTAACCACTATATAAAAAGCAACAATCATCTTTCTAGTGTTACAGCGTTTGTTCTTGGGATTTGCAGTCATATCCCGCCCCTATCCCTCGACCCCTGGTACACCTGATTGTTTGACATTTAATTTGCTTTCTGACATCTGGAACTTGATTGAATACTCTTTTGTTTAGCAAAAGAACAAACAAGAGAGAACTGTGGATGTCGACCTCAAGGTCAATCTGAGGTACTTGTTGAAATATAAAAACAAGTATCAAGAAAGGATGGCGTGATATATCCAGACCTAATCACCGTCTCTACTCTATATCTTCTGTTACTTTCAACCAACATGGTACCTAAGTTGCGGGGATATTTTGATCTACAGGTACAGATTTAAGAAGGGAGAACATACAAATTCAACTAAAATGAGCACATCTTGCTTTAGTTAGAGATGACCAACTCTGTCATAATAATCCTAAGGCTCTTCAACAAGTAACTAAAAGATGTAGGTCTTTTTAAAATCTGGAGTAGCCTCATTCAACCCAAGATATTAAATCAACATATACAAGATACAAATACAGAGCATCTGGGAGCTTGTTAATACAGTCATTAATTTAACTCATCTTTGACGAGCTCGGAAAAATCAAGAAACCAGACGCGCATAGAAAAAGTTTTACCAAGAAATAAATTGGCGCCAGGACCCAAAAAGGGAAGAATCGCCTAGCCATCCTCAAACCCAAACAAATTGGCTTTCCAGTGAGAGGGATGTAGAAATAATAAGATCCAGTTAATCTCAAGGTTTTAGGAAAACTGGTAACCTAACCGCATGCTCTCGTAATAAAAATCGCATGAGTTCTAATCTAGCAATTATTGCCCTTTATACAAGCTAAACACAAGCTTCAACCATTCTTAGCAAGTATTCGCTTCAATAATCTTGTAGCATACTATGGCATATTTATAAACTTTATAATATATGCAGAGATAGAAGATGAGAACAAAATATTCATGAATAAAATAAAAAAAAACTCACCATTCTTGAGACCTCGGAAGAATTATCTTTTGTGGGGCTACTGTATCGTATCTACAGGGTTTAATAAAATTTCTTGCAAAAATAATCTCCGACGAGAGATTTAGCAATTTGCAGCAATGGCCGATATGAGCATCTCAAATTTCTCTTTTTTTTTCTTCCTCCCTATAATTAACTTTTCTTGCGGGAGAATCCTCCTCTTTTTTCTTTGGCGCGTGACTTGTCTACGATCTTATGACTGTTTTTAAAGCTAAAATTGAATCTAAAATTAATCAAGCGTGACTTATAATTTGTGAAACATTAATATCGAAATAAAATTATAGTTGCGCTTTGTTTTTATTTTTTCAATTGCAACTTGATTTTAAATACTATTGAAAGAAAATTATAGTTTCGATTTGGTTTTATTTTCTAAACTGAAACTTAATTTTAAATATAGTTTTTCAGATTTAAAGTTTTAAACTGCAACTTGATTCTAAATACCGTTTTTTGAATTTAAAGGATTTAAAATCAGTATCCGAATGAGAAACAAATTATAGAAATCTTTTTATTATAATACTTGAGTCTACCCAGTATGCGGTTAATTAATCAGAAATTTTGAATTATTTTAGGATCAATCACAATCAATTCCTAAAATTTAGACCAATCATAATAAGTTAAATATTTTTTCATTACCAAACTCCAGTTAACTAATCAAAAAGTTTAAATTATTTTAGGACCAATCAGATTCAATTCCTAAATTTTAATTCCTAAAATTTAAATCAATCATAATAAGTAAAATATTTTCCTCGTTACTTAAGCCCAGTTAATCAATCAGAAAATATAAATTATATTAAGACTAATTAGAGTCAATTCCTAAATTTTATTTCCTAAAATTTAAACCAATCATAATAAGTAAAATACTTTCCCCATTACTGAAGTCCAGTTAACCAATCAGAAAATATAAATTATCAATTAGAAAATATAAATTATCTTAAGACCAATTAGAGTTAATTCCTAAATTTTAGAACAATCATAATAAATTAAATATTTTCCTCAATTACCAAAGTCCAGTTAACCAATCAAAAAATATAAAATATAAATCACAAAATATAGAAACAAACCATTCTTAAATTTTAGATCAATCATATTATATTAAAAAAATTCCTTATTTATTATTCTAATCCTACTATACTAACCATGGTTAGTTAATAATTTTAATCCAAATATATTTTCTACTTAATTTAACATTTTCATATATTATACAATTCTAATCTAAATGCAGTAGTATTAATAATTCACTTTTTAAATTTAAAACAAATTGAGTTAATTCGTTATAAATAGATAATTTTATTATTTAATAATGTAAGGATAATTAAATTAAAACACAAAATACCAAGAAACAACTATCGTACCTAACAAATTTATAATTTTTCGTCTTTAATAATATAGTATAGATATACAATTCTTACAACATTATATTCAATAAAATTTATTTTTGATAATAATAATATTCAATAATTTTTTTTACTATTAATCATTTATTATATTCAATAATTATAATAAAATTTATTACTGAATAATAATAAGAATACTCAATAATAATATTATAATACTATCATTACAAATATTATTGTTGAATATTATTATTATACTCAATAAAATATAATAAGTATAATATAGGACTAGCAAACAAACTCTTTTATTGTAATACTATTATAATACAATTACCAATTAAAATTTTAAAATTATTTTCCAAGCAACTGAAAATAGATCATTATTTTTCAAAGAGCCATACGTACTAATGATTTGTTTTCCCAATTGTAATAATCTAATGAACATATAATTTGAGTTGTAGACGAATTTAGATATCCAATAAGTTCGTTCGAGTCTGACTTGGTCCAAACTCGATAAGTTCGGTTGGGTATGTTATCGAACTCAAGTTCGGGAAAAAACAATAAAATTATCAAACAATATTCAATTCCTTAAATCATTGCTTGAGTTCGAAAGATAGTTTATTTGTGAATAAGGTTGAAGAAATATTGAAAAGTTTGATTATTTTTCGAGTTGGTCTCACTTCAAACTCAATAACCTCAATTTTATATATTTTCGAATTTGAATTTTGACAAAAATATTTGTTTGACAATATTATCGGACATTATTGCGTTCGAAAAAAATGACTCAAGTTCAATAAGATATCGTCTGTGTTCACTTCGATTTTCTTATAGCCCTATATATAATACATAAGATGCTTTTCAAATCATAATTTATAAAACGTAGACAAATTTTAGCAAATTTGTGATTAGGTTAAGTTAAAGATATTTACATAAGATATTTACTTTTGTCTATCGATATACAACAAAATCCTAATTATGTGTTCAAGTCAGTGTTGCAAAAATCGTTTATCGAAATAAATCGATCGAGGTACTGATCTGAGATTTATCGAAAATCGAGAATTTATCGGAACGATAAATCGGGAATTAATCGGATGTAATTTAATAATATATTTTGTAATATCTATTAAATTAAACTATTTATTATCTATCTACAAAAATATAAAAACAAATATATTTATTTGTGAAAATACTAAAACAAATAAAAAATTGTCAATAGAGAACTAAAACAATGGAAAAAAATGAAAATATCTTAAAAAGTAAGACATGCAAACAATTTAATAAACAAAATAGAAATACACCACTTGCAGGGTTGCAGATTAGTAATTTCAATCAAATAACACATCCTCTCACCCACTCATTTACCACTTCAAATAAAATATATTTATTTAATAATATATTTTATGATATCTATTAAAGTAAACTATTTATTATCTATCTACAAATATATATATATATATATATATATATATATATATATATAGGGAATTGATAAATAAGCTCCAAGTATTAATATTTAAGCTCCATGTTAATATAATATTACTTAAATACCCATTATTTTATTATTTAAGCTCCATCAAACTCCATCATGTGATGGGTAATTATGTAGTTTACATATGAAAATGAAGCTTAAATATCAACACTTGGAGCTTATTTATCAATTCCCTATATATATACTTCATATTTTATTATTAATAAATATATCTATGTGTAAAAATACTAAAACAAATCAAAAATTGTTAATAAAGAACTAAAAAATTGGAAAAAAATGAAAATATCTTAACAAGTAATACATGCAAACAATTTTATAAGCAAAATAGAAATACACCACTTGCAGGGTTGCAGATTAGTAATTTCAATCAAATATCACTTCCTCCCACCCTGCATCTACCACTTCTAATCATAAAAATGAAAATATCTTAAAAAGTAATACATGTAAACAATTTTATAAGCAAAATAGAAATACACCACTTGCAGGGTTGCAGATTAGTAATTTCAATCAAATATCACTTCTTCCCACCCTGCATCTACCACTTCTAATCATCCCCCCCCCCCCCCCTCCCCTCCCCTCCCCTCCCCTCCCTCTCTCTCTCTCTCTCTCTCTCTCTCTCTCTCTCTCTCTCTCTCTCTCTCTCTCTCTCTCTCTCTCTCTCTCTATCTTTCTCTTTATTTCTCTCTTTCATATATATACACATACATATAAAAAATGTTAAAAAAAGTCGAAGTTGGAATGGAAGAAACAACTTAACTCCAATTAAGGCGCTAAACTTTCATCGGAAAACAAAAAAAAATTCAGATTTTTTCTTCACGGCTCTGATATTCATCGATTTTTATCGATTTTTGACCAGATATGAAGAAAAACGATTAGTACACCGATTCTGGCAGATGAGATCAAAAATCGACCGATGTTCGATATGTCGGCCGATTAATCGCTGGAATCGGCAATTTTATAACACTGGTTCAAGTTTTAATTTATTTAAATTTAAAAATGAAATAATAATATCTGTAAAATGTAAAAAGTAATACTCAACTGACGAAAAAATATTCAAATCAATCATAAACAAAAATATTGCAACAATTTACTTAAAAGTGTTTCTTTGTAATAGCGTAATAGTTAAGGGAATGACGATCAATCGTAATAATCAAGTCGATACACATTCGACCTACTGTGATCTAATTTTACCATTGTCACACAAATCCTATAAATCGATCACCATTTAGAAGTTTTAAGAATTGTTCATCATCGTCGTATGAATGTGAATAATATGGAATCAACACATATAATCAATCAAAAAATGATATGTTATAAAGAATAAATAGACAAAATCTTCAACATTTTACTATCCAAGAATAGAACCAGATATGCATCTTTTAAGAGTAATATGGAAAATGAATTGATAAAAAAAAATTCCCTTACTGTTAGGAATGAATATCACCTAGAAACTAGACAGATGGGGGGGGGGGGGGGGGGTCAATGGATAGTTTGATGGATTTTTGCTTTCTTGAAACTAAATGTAAACTGTATATGATTATGCTATGTAATATGCAGAAAGTAAACAACACGCACAATCACTTTAATCTACTTTGTATAAGCAAATTAAATACTACAGCTTTCCAAGAAATTCACAATCGAATTTCTGGCTTCTAAACAAGAACAGTTTGTACTTGCTTGCTTACAGAGAAAAGAGCTTAGCAAATAACTATGTGTATCTCTCTTACAGCTAACAATAGGATGTGTATGATATATATAAGCCCTATACAAACTAGTGCACACACCTATTTTTACATAGTTACCCCTTGCTGAAAGTCCAACTTGTCCTGCCATAAGACGTTAACTGTGTCAGGAAGGACCACCTGCTTTTCAGAGTCTTTCCCGTTTCTGTAGCTGCTTGTCCCTTATCTTTCTCTCCAAGTTTAGCTGTAGATTTGCCATCTGTTCTTTGGACCACCTTGCCAGAACAAATGCTTCAGTATTTGTCTCTTTTGATTCTTGATTCTGTACCTTGATTTGTCTTGTTATAAACGGCTAAGTGTTGATATCGTGAACTCCACTTCATTCCTGACTTCGCGATCTCCCTTGTGAGGACTACGCGATATAGCCTTTGAAGACTTTGCGACATAGGTCATTTGATGACTATGCAACATAAGTCATTTGACGACTATGCGACATAAGTCATTTGACGACTATGCGACATAGGTCATTTGATGACTATGCGATATAAGTCATTTGACGACTATGCGACATAAGTCATTTGACGACTATGCGACATAGGTCATTTTGAGGACTTCACGATCTAGGCTTCTTTGACTTTGCTGACTTCAACACTTCACGACATGTGTCTTGAGGACTTCTCGACATAGACCAAAATGGACTATGCGATGTAGCACTTCACGACATAGATATTGGTGACTTCACGACATAGCTTTCTTCTGACTTTGCTATATAATGCCTTAGACAAATTTCTGCAACTTATTTCTTCATGGCCTTATTCATTTCTATCCTGCTGCATGAACATTACTGAACTTCTACCAGGACAATTATTCAATGGCCTATATTCAATCTAGATGCAAGAAACTTTACTAAGCTCATTATAGATCTGAGCATACATGATAAAGCTATTGTTCATGAGAACAAGACAAGTACATTTAGAGACCTATACTATATCCCAGTGATAGAAATCACTAGGTCATGTAGTGTGACATAGTCACATAGTGTAGGCTTGTTAATAGTGGTATTCAGACATGTCTTGAGCCTAACAATCTCCCCCAAATTGTGAGTAAGATCCTTAGGCACAATTTCATGTTTGATAACAAGCCTAACTTACATAAAAGGAAATTTAGTAACAGAGAGGACAATTCATGAACATTGAGATCAGGAATTTGATTACATAGAAAAATTGAAAGCTTACAGATTATTTTTGTTGCTCAGCAGCTTCAGCTTCCAATTGCTTCTCTAGTAAATCATCATACATCTTCTTTTTCCTTATCTCTTCTCTTCTCTTCATGTGTATGATGGTTTCTTGAAGTTCTTCTCTTGCAATCAGTTCTTCAATGAGAGGTGAGCCTTTCAAGTCATCAATTGCAGCCTTGAGTGCACTTTCTACATAGGAGTCCAGAAACTCCATCCTTATTTTGCTTTGGCCTCTATTTGAGTTTTTGTACTCCACAATGTAAGGATTTTGTTTGACCCTGCACAGCCCTTTCTGCCTTAGCTCTTTAGCCCTCTCCTCCATCTCAGCCATTTCTTTCTCTCTCTGTATGTTTTTCTCTTCATTCTCTTTCCTCATGTTTTCTTCATAATCAGCATGCATTTTCAAGTACCTGGCAATATCTATCTTCCATGTCCTTTCTTCGTTTTCTTCAAAATTCAGTAAGGCGTTTATCCTTTCAAGCTCATACTTATAGAAATATTTCCAGCCTCCTTGCTTCATTATCCTTTCTCTTCCATCAGTGTGCTTGATCTCTAGATGATCTAGCTTCATCTTGACTCTAAAGATTCTTTGAGCTCTCAAGAATGCTAGGGCATCTTCATCATAGTCTTCATCAAGAGGAAGCACTTTGATCCCTACAACATTAGTGATTATCCCATTCTTCTTTGTTATCCTTGTCCTCTTAGCTGCCCTCTTGATCTTCATGTGCTTCACTTGAGGTAGCTTTGTGGAGCAGGGAGAATTAGTCTCCAGTGCCACATCACTTGGGAGTAGCTTCATTCCCTTCCCCTTCATCCACTGTAACACTCCACTAGCTGTAACTTCGTGGAAGTGTTTTCTTGATATTCCTTTTGTGGTTTCAACTTTCTTCTGTGGCAATTCAGGTTCAGAAGTCTTAGATAATGATTTTGGAGGATCATTACTAACAGTACCCACCCTAGACTTAGAGTCTTGTGTTGTGGTTAAAGTACTGCTAGCAATGTCCTTGACTTGCTGAATTCCACTCCTTGTTCTCTTGACTGTTTCTTTTGTCCCCTTAGAACCCCTCTTGTCATCATCAGCACCTTTAGTCTTCTTTGAGGATTTGCTCCTGCTACTTTCACTTGGTCCATCCTTATCACTCCTTGAATGAGATCTTCTTCTGTAGGTTTTCTCCTCATCATCATCCTCACCATCCTTCTTCTTGCTCTTTTCTTTGACAGATTCAGAAATGACTCCATGAATCAGAAAAGATTGTAGAGTGTGAATCATTTCTAGTTCCTCAACTGTCCTAACTCCTCTCTTAGCTCTCAGCATTTGTAGCACCTGATTGATCTTTGCATTGTTCTTC
This sequence comes from Heracleum sosnowskyi, assembly GCA_030848705.1. Taxonomy (NCBI): domain Eukaryota; kingdom Viridiplantae; phylum Streptophyta; class Magnoliopsida; order Apiales; family Apiaceae; genus Heracleum; species Heracleum sosnowskyi. The sequence continues at coordinate 30,737,937 of CM061237.1, forward strand.
ATTTTCAGGTCTGAGGGAATGATAAGTTGGTCAATGCTGTTATCTTGAGATAGACTTTGGTAGATAATTGTCCTTGGCTTGGAGATAACCTCAGACAATCTTTGATTTTGATCTATCTTCAAGTCATTGTATAGACTTTCATTGTTCACTCCATGCTTTTCAATCAACTCCAGAATGATTGACAGCTCAGTAAATCTCAGTCTTTCTAGAGTTTGAAATGATAGATGCCACAAACAATTGTCCTTGCACACCATGATAACCTCTCTTAGATGAACATCCCTGATTTTCTTTACTGCAACTGTGAAGTACTTGATGCTTTCCTTGAGCTTCTCTCTGTAGCCTCTTGCATCTTCATGAGCATTTCTGTAGATGGCTTTCAGAAACTCCAGGAAGGCCTCATCATGATAGATGTTTGAATTGGCAACTTCCTGTAGCTTGGCCTTTGTGATAACTGTAGCTTTGACAGGTTGAGCATTAGGAGTAGGTTGAGCAGCTGAAGTGTCTTTGGGCATCGTGGATGGATAGTAGGTGGTTGTGACTGTGCTTTTCTGACCTTGTGCACTTATAACCTCTACAGGGGGTAGGGTTATTGGTTTGATTGTTTCTTCAGAAATTTTGCCCTTAAGCTTCTGTTGCTTGGCAGGTACTCCCCCTTTCTTTTGCAGAATGACCTCCTTTTGTTTCTCCCCCTTAGGCTTGGAATCAGACAAGATGTCTTGAGCTTCCCCAGGGATAGGCAGGTTCATTTGTCTCATCATAGAGGTCAACATTTGTTGTTGCACCAGCAGGATATTGGAGGTATTGTTGCCTTGGTCATCCAGCTTGTCATTGAGCTGGTTTAGAGATTGAGCAAGTATCCTGTTTTCATCTTTCAGAGAGGCCACTTCTCTTTCTAGACCATGCACCTTGGAGAATAGCTGTTGAGACTTGAAAGAATTTAGAGATTGATCCTTGATCTTGGCAAAGTCAAATTTGGAGATGTTTGACATAGGAACTTCATCCACCAATTTGTCACCATATTGATTCTTCCAAATCACATTCAGCATTGCATTAGAGTTGATGTTGGCCTTGACTTGATTTTCCAATGTAGTAGCCAGTTTCTTGATGTTGTCAGTGACCATGGCTAGAGAGATGTCCATCATGTTGACATTGGAGTTGGTTTTCTGGATTTCCTTGAGGATGCCATCCACCTTGGGAAAATCAGAGAGATATGAGTTTCTTAGCTGAGTGAGGGATCTTTCTGTCTCCTCCTGGATAGAATAAATCTCTGATTGAAGCCCTTTCCCAAGATAGTGCAGAGCCTTTAGCTGATTCTTGTAGACATCATTTATAGCATCATAAACTGCAGCAGGAGAGAGATCCTTTGCATTGGAGCCTAGAGAGGTGAGATAATTTTCTCTCAGAAAAGCCAGGGCATCCTTGAGTTTGATAGACCTCTTAGCATCCAACCAGGCATCCACATTTCCCTCTGGTTCAGCTGCATCCACTATTTTCTCCTGCTGAGCTGCAACATCCTCCTTGTGGCAAAGAAGAATAGCCTCATAATCAGCATTTGACAAGTTGGGGGTGAGGAGGTGTTGAGCTATTTTTGAGAACTCATCAATCTGTGCCACATGTAGATTTTGAATGGCTTCTTCTGTCATTTTAGAAGGCACAATTGATGATCCTGAAGGCCTATCATGTTGCACAGGCTTCAGCCATTCTGACAGAGTGGCCTGAGCCAAGTGAGAGCTAGTGCTAGGCACTTCAAGGGATGGAAGTTTTTGAGTCTCCTCCAGCCTTGGAATGGCTGTTGAGTCTGATGTTGTCTCCATTGAAATGGGATGTGTTACAACATCAGCCCTATTTGTCTGTGAAGACAGTTCCACATCCCTAAGGATGGGAGAATTTGGCATAGAGTCTCCAGTGAAAACTGGTGAATCCTCCATGTTTGTGTTGGTGTCATTAGGATATGCCCCAGCATGCATTCCCTGACCAACTAGATGTGGTTCCTGGGTGGTGAGCACAGTGTCATGCACTATGTCACTTGAGGTTGGCTCAATCACAGTGTTGGATTGTGATTGATCAATTGCAGAAAAGTCATGTGAATGACTGATCTGTTGAGAAGAAATGTTAGATGTAGATTCTGGAAGAGAAGTGTGGTGTGGATTGAATTTTGGCAACTCCCCCTGAGAAATAGGAGGAGTTTCAAGTGTGATGTGCTCTCCACTCAATGTGTCATCATCCTTATTTCTCCTAGGATCAAGAGTGAGTTCTTGATCCTGTGCAGACTCAGTACAGATTGTAGTGGGGAGACTACTCTTTTCAATGCCAATAACCTGTTGGGAGGCCATTGACAGTAATAGGTGTACCCCTTTTTCCACATCTGAATCCTGTTGGGAGGATCCAGTGGTAGGTTTGGATTTGGATTTCTTACTTTGTCTGGTGAGAGGTGACTCAGGATTCTCACTTTCTAACTCTTCAGTTTCTTGAATCACTTTTAGGGGTCTCTTCTTAGTCTTCTTTTTAGTAACATCAGTCTTTTGGGAGACTGATGCACTTGGCTCCCTAATTTCTACAGTTGTGTTTGCAGTGGGGTTGATGGATGGGATAGGAAGGCTAGGGTTAGAATGTGCAGCTCCTTCAGTCTTAGCCTCCCCTGTCCAGGAAAGTTCATAGTATATGGGCTTATCAAGTGGATAAGACTCAAATGTGTCCTGCATATGCTTGGTCACACTTAGAATCACATCCACTTGATTTCTTGTGTCCAATGAGCCAAATAGTACTTTGGACATGGACTTGGAATAAGCCATTTTAGTTTTATCTATACCCTCCAATTCATGGATATTTGCATCAAGAAAATTTAAAATAACTTGAAGGAAACGAGGGTAAAAGATGTCATTACCTCTACCACGAACGGTCCTGCCTTGCCTCTGAGCCAATTCCTTGAGAATTATGGCTCCCACATTGATCTCCTGGTTGTTGGCCAGGGAGTAGGCTAGCTTCACAGCAATGTGACTGATATGGTCTCATCCTGTCTTCCTGCATAGAAACACTTTCTGGAGTGCGTCAAACAGAAATGACCACTCCCTTCTCACAAACTTCTTATTTAGATTTTCAGTATCTATCTCATCAGCATACAGAATGAAGGTCATGAAGTCTACGATTTGAGCATCTGTAGCTTCTTGGTCATGACCCTCCACCTTGAACCCTAAAGCTTCATTGATTTCCTTTTCACCAAACTGGAAGTGTTTGCCTCCAATTGAACAACTAACCTCCTGGAATGAGGTTCCATCTTCCCTAGCCATAGTTGATACCAACGCCGTTCTCCAGAATCCTTCCAACACATCGATATACAATGTAGGGTTCAGGGTTAGGGCTTGGCGTAGGTAGGAAGTGTTCAAGAACCGTACAAAACACTTGTACCTTGGGTTAGCCTCAGCCTCAGAGGGAATGGTGAGAAGATTTGTTTCTTTGGGAATGGTTAAAGGGCTTGAAGAGGAAGCTGTTTGAGATTTGGGTGCCATTGAAATTGAGATTGAGATTGAAGAAGAGAGATAAGAGTTTAGGTTTTAGAAATTGAGAGCAAATGACAAGATGAAAAGTTGTGAACGGTCGACAAAAAGTATTTATATGATAGAGACACTGCGATATGGAGTTATGAATATGTACAGACTAAATGTATGTCGCGAAGTCTCAAAATGGCATGTACCGCAAAGTCCTTGCAAAGTATATCGCAGAGTCCTGAATTAAACTATGTCGCAAAGTCTTGAGGATATCAGAATTTGGATGACTTTGCGATATAGTGAAAATACCCTGTCTAAAACTCTCTTTTTGATTTTTTTTTTTTTTAAGATTTTGTCAGACTTAAATCAAAAATTGAAATAAAGTAAATTTAAATCAAAATTCTGTCAACTATGGAGACTTGTCGATATAGTTATTCTAAGTCGCAAAGTCATTAAAATGAACTATGTCGCAAACTCATGAAATGAACTATATCGCAAAGTCTCACAATTTTAACAGTTTGTGATATAAGTCTGTTTGATTTGTATTATGTCGTGAACTCTCAAAATCATCTATATCGAGATGTCTCAAAAGCTCACAACTCCACAACCAAATATGATTTGAAAAATATGCAGTAAAATACTGAAATATTTATAGATCATATCTCAGCTAATTTTCACTCCAAATAAATAGAGCATTTATATACAGTGAAAATTTACTGCTGCAACAATTAACTAGCATACTTACTTAGAACAACTAAATGAAGGATTGAGCATTCCAATTTCACTCACAAGTCTGTTGAAGACAGCTTCATTTAGAGGCTTAGTAAATATGTCAGCTAATTGTTTCTCAGTTGGAACATAAGAGACTTCTATGGTACCATTTGCAGCATGTTCCCTAATGAAATGGTACCTGATCTCAATGTGCTTTGTAGTAGAATGATTAACAGGATTGGAAACTATGGATATTGCACTAGTATTATCAAACAATAGAGGAATGTGTTCTAACACTAGTCCATAATCCATGAGTTGATTTCTAATCCAAAGAAATTGAGCACAGCAACTTCCAGCAGCAATATATTCAGCCTCAGTTGTGGATGTTGCTGTGGACTGTTGTTTCTTACTAAACCAGGACACTAACCTTTGACCTAAGAACTGACAACTTCCAGAGGTGCTCTTCCTGTCAATTCTGCATCCAGCATAATCAGAATCTGTGTAGCCAACCAGGTTGAACCCAGTGCCCTTTGGATACCATAGCCCAAGATTAGGAGTCCCTTTCAGATATTTGAAAATCCTTTTGATAGCCATCATGTGAGATTCCTTGGGATCAGACTGGAACCTTGCACAAAGACATGTGGCAAACATGATATCAGGCCTGCTAGCAGTGAGATAGAGTAGTGATCCAACCATGCCTCTGTAAACCTTGATGTTTACTCTTTTGCCTTTCTTGTCTTCATCAAGCTTGATTGCAGTGGACATGGGAGTTTTTGCAGGGGATGAGTCTTCTAAACCATATTTCTTCAAAAGATCTTTGACATACTTTGATTGGTTTATGAAGATGCCATCCTCCCTTTGATGTACTTGCAAACCCAGAAAGTAGGTTAATTCTCCCATCATACTCATCTCATATTTGCTTTGCATCAACTTAGAGAACCTTTCACAGAGTTTTTCGTTTGAAGAGCCAAAGATGATATCATCCACATAGATTTGAACAAGAATGATATCATTTCCATGCTTCTTGAAGAATAGGGTTTTGTCAATTGTACCCCTGGTAAATTGATGCTCAAGAAGGAATTGAGATAGAGTCTCATACCAGGCTCTTGGTGCCTGTTTGAGTCCATAGAGTGCCTTAAGCAGTCTGTACACAAAGTCTGAAAAGTTTTCATTTTCAAAGCCAGGTGGTTGAGATACATACACTTCTTCAGCAAGATCACCATTGAGAAATGCACTTTTCACATCCATTTGATACACCTTGAAATTTGAGTGAGCTGCAAAAGCCAGAAAGATTCTGATGGCTTCCAGTCTTGCTACAGGTGCAAATGTCTCATCATAATCAATGCCTTCTTGCTGACAGTATCCTTTGGCAACCAGCCTTGCTTTGTTTCTAATTACCACTCCTTCTTCATCCATCTTGTTTCTGAATACCCATTTGGTGTCAATAACATTCTTTCTTTCAGGAGGTGGCACTAGCTCCCATACTTTGTTTTTCTCAAATTGATTCAATTCTTCTTGCATGGCAACAATCCAATCAGAAATCTTCAAAGCTTCTTCAACTACCTTAGGTTCCTCTTATGACAGAAAGCAGCTATACAGACATGTATTTAATGTTGCCCTTCTTGTTCTAACTCCCTCACTAGGATCTCCAATGATTTGATCCCTAGTGTGGGCTCTGTCCCATTTACTTGTGTGCCCATGTTCATTTCCTTGATCTGTTCCATGCTCATTTTGGTTTACAGTTGCATTCTCTTCTTCTCCTCCTGTGTTTGTGAACCCTTGCACAGGTGTTTGAAGAAGATTGTCAACTTCAAGGATTTCATTCTCTAGAACAGTTTGAACAGGTGATTCATCTTCACTTTCAGAATCCTCAAGATAACCTTGATTCTCAAATATTAATGGCACACTGTCTTGATCACTTGTTTTAAGTCCAGGAGTCTTCTTGTCATCAAAGGTAACATCCATGCTCTCCATGACTTTGTGTTGCTCAGGTACAAACACTATGTATGTTGTCCTTTCCAGAGAGTATCCAATGAAGATACCTGCAAATGCTTTTGCATCAAATTTTCCAACATGCTCAGAGGTATCTTTCATCACAAAACACTTGCTTCCAAACACATGCAGATGCTTGAAGGATGCTCTTTTTCCAATCATTAATGAGTAAGGAGTTTTGCCAGACTTCTTATTGATTAATGTTCTATTTTGTACATAGCATGCTGTGTTAACAGCATCAGCCCAAAAGCTAGTGGGTAGCTTTGCATCCAACAGCATTGTCCTTGCAGCTTCAATGAGAGTTCTATTCTTTCTCTCAACTACTCCATTTTGTTGAGGTGTTCTAGGAGCTGAGAATTGTTGAGAAATTCCTTTATCTTTGCAAAACTCATACAATGTTGAATTTCTGAACTCAGTCCCATTATCACTTCTCAAAGCAACTACAGAGAAACCAGTGCTTTGTGCTTCTCTGTCAACTCTCTTGATATGCTCTATTATGACTTGAGGTGCTTCATCCTTGGAGAATAGGAATTCCACCCAAGTGTATCTTGAATGATCATCAACCATTACCAGAGCATATTTCTTTTTGGAAAGGGACATTACATTCACAGGACCAAATAAATCCATGTGAATTAGCTGCAGAGGTTTTGAGTTTGTATTGAGCAACTTGTTCTTGTGACTAGATCTTTTAATCTTTCCTTTCTGACAAGCTTCACATGCTCCATCTTGCACAAACTCCAAGGCAGGCAAATCCCTGATGAGTTCTCTCTTGATTAGAGAGTTCATTGCCTGAACATTTAAGTGAGACAGTTTCTTGTGCCATAGCCAGAATTCCTCATTTGTGGCTTTAGTGTAGAGACAACAAATTTCTCCCTTGTCTGCAGCCTTGAGATCAGCTACAAACAGGCTTCCTTTCTTCACACCAGTTAGAACAACTTCACCACTTTCTCTTTTTGAGATTGAACAATGATCTTCATCAAATTCCACTTTGAAACCCCTGTTGGTAAATTGTCCAATGCTCAAGAGATTATGCTTCAGTCCTTCAACAAATGCTACATCTTCAATAATGACATTTCCAGATTTTATACTGCCATATCCCATTGTATAACCAATGTTGTCATTTCCAAAGGTTACTGATGGGCCAGCCTTTTCCTCAAAATGTGATAGCAGGGCTATATCACCAGTCATGTGACTTGAGCATCCACTGTCCAAGATCCATATGACTCTTTTATTCCTGTTGCCCTGCATTCACAAAGTAACTAAGTTGTTTTTGGTACCCACACATGGTAGGGTCCAGTTGATTTAGAAACATTTTTGTTAACAATTCTTCTGTCATAATTTGCATTCATCACAGTAGGATACTTCATATTGTTTGTGGCTTTGGAGTTCACACTCTTAGGCTCACATGAAGTGTACACTCTCTCGACCCTGATTGGGGATCCTGTCATGTGAGTGTGCATGTGTGTGTGTGATTCACTAGATTGTGCAGAATCAAGTTTATGCTTTAGAGATAAACAGTTAGCAATCACAATCACATAGCATGTCATGCAATTTGGCTTACCACAGAAGGAATCATGACTAGAGCTTATGCTAGCAGAATGGTTACTCAGGTTATCAACTTCAACATTCACTTGTTTGTTACACTTATGAGTCAAATGATTAACAGATAGACATTTCTGACATTGTTTCCTGGGAGCATTTGGCACATAAGCATAATTGTTACCCTTGTTGACACCAACCTTACCATTTCTGTTTTGTTTATTTTTCTTAACAACTTCTTTCTTTGCTTTAGGACTTTTGACAAGATTGTCTTTGGTTTCTTTCTGACTGACAGATTCAGGAGAGGAAGAAGTGTCTTTAGCAGCCTCATCTTCTTCAAGAAGTTGTTGTTTGATGATCAAAAGTTCTTCATCAAACTCAACAACACTCTTTTTGAAGATGGGCTGTTCAATACTAGACAGAATAGTTGGGGCATTTTTGTTTGTAAAAGATTCTTTTCCTTTGCCCTTTGCCTTCTTCCTTCCTTTATCATTCTCATAGTCAAAACCAACTCCAACCTTGCTATCTTCAGTGTGTTCCTTGTGATAGGTTTAAATAAGTTCAGAGGAGTTCTTAAAGCTTCTTAGTTTCAATTCAGTTTCAGCAATTTGTTCCCTAAGAGCTTTCTCTATTTGTTCAGCACAAATCACTTTGTTTTTAAGATACTCAACCTCCTTTTTCAAACCATCAAGGTTCACAACCATTAACTCAAGTTCCTCATTCTTTTCAGTAAGCTCAAGATTTCTAGCAGTTAGTCTATCAATTTCTTCATTTGCTACTAACATGCTAGTATGAATATTAAACATCTCAGTACTCATATCTTCAACAGTTTGCTTATATTGAAGGGGAGTCATATCAAGAGAAGTAAGAATAGGTACCTGACTAGAATCACCATCATCAGAAAATGCCATCAAGGCATAATTTGAGTACTCTTGTTCTTCTTCTTCATCAGAGTCATCCCAGCATTTTCCCTCAGCAATAAAAGCTTTACCCTGCTGTTTCTTGAGTAGAGCCTCATACTTAGCTTCAAGCTCTAAGTATGCTCTGTCCTTCTTGACCTGTTTAGGCTTTTTGCACTCAGTGGCAAAATGCCCAAGTTCATTGCAGTTATAGCATCTTATTTTGGACCTATCCACACTCCCAGATTTGTATCCTCCTTTAACTGCACCAGTAATCTCTTTTCCTTTGATGAAAGAGTTTGAGCTACCTGAACCACCAGCATTTCCACTATTGAATCTAGACTTGAATGGCTGCTTCCTCTTAAACCTTATGTTAGGGTATCTCCTAGCCATATAAGCAAAAGATTTGTTTTCCATCTTGTCCAGTTCATCAATGCTGTAGAACTCATCCTCTTCAGGTAAATCATACACAACCTGAGTTTCATCACCAGTGTCATCACTTTCCAGTTCCTCAATCTTGACATGACTGATTTTTAGAGAATCCATTCTTTGACCTAGATTGTCAGCAATAAGGGCACAGGAGGTATTGGCCACTAATCCTTGCTTTGCTTGAATCGATCTCTTTTGAAACAGCTCTAACTCATATGTCTTCAAAACACCATACAACACATCAAAACCAATCTTTGTTAGATCTCTTTCTTTAAGGGAAGAGATTCTTGGTTCCAAGTGATCTGGAAGAGTTAGTAAGAACTTCATATTGAGCTCTTCTGTCTCATAGTGTTTGTCATAGAGTTTGAGCTCGTTTATCAGCTTGTTGAATCTCTCAAACACTTCTGTGATTCCCTCTTTTGGCTGAGCCATGAAGGCTTCATATTGTGAAACAAGAATCTGCTTCTTGTTCTTTCTTACTTCAGTAGTTCCTTCACAGAGCACTTCTATAAGATCCCACATCTTCTTGGCACTAGTACAATGAGCAATAGTGCCATACATGTTGAAGTCCATAGATTCACAAATGATAAGTTGAAGATGTCCATCCAGTGCTACTTTCTCCTTTTCAGGATCAGTGTATTTTGAGGGGTCTTTGGGCACATGTTTTGCTGGTACAATCTCAGTGCCATTGGTTGTTTCACCAATCTCGATCATTGGAATAAAGGGACCATGCTTTAGAATATCTAAATACATGGGGTTAGAAGCTTTGATGAAAAACAACATCTTCTTTTTCCATAAACTGTAGTGCTCCTTGTTAAAGGGAGGAATCTTGATACTGCTCAGTTTCTGTGAACTCATTCTTGATCTTTTCCTGTTTGTACGTTAATAGCCCATGCTCTGATACCACTTGTTAGGAATGAATATTACCTAGAAACTAGACAGAGGGGGGGGGGTGAATGGATAGTTTGATGGATTTTTGCTTTCTTGAAACTAAATGTAAACTGTATATGATTATGCTATGTAATATGCAGAAAGTAAACAACACGCACAATCACTTTAATCTACTTTGTATAAGCAAATTAAATACTACAGCTTTCCAAGAAATTCACAATCGAATTTCTGGCTTCTAAACAAGAACAGTTTGTACTTGCTTGCTTACAGAGAAAAGAGCTTAGCAAATAACTATGTGTATCTCTCTTACAGCTAACAATAGGATGTGCATGATATATATAAGCCCTATACAAACTAGTGCACACACCTATTTTTACACAGTTACCCCTTGCTGAAAGTCCAACTTGTCCTGCCATAAGACGTTAACTGTGTCAGGAAGGACCACCTGCTTTTCGGAGTCTTTCCCGTTTCTGTAGCTGCTTGTCCCTTATCTTTCTCTCCAAGTTTAGCTGTAGATTTGCCATCTGTTCTTTGGACCACCTTGCCAGAACAAATGCTTCAGTATTTGTCTCTTTTGATTCTTGATTCTGTACCTTGATTTGTCTTGTTATAAACGGCTAAGTGTTGATATCGTGAACTCCACTTCATTCCTGACTTCGCGATCTCCCTTGTGAGGACAACGCGATATAGCCTTTGAAGACTTTGCGACATAGGTCATTTGATGACTATGCGACATAGGTCATTTGACGACTATGCGACATAAGTCATTTGACGACTATGCGACATAGGTCATTTGATGACTATGCGACATAAGTCATTTGACGACTATGCGACATAAGTCATTTGACGACTATGCGACATAGGTCATTTTGAGGACTTCACGATCTAGGCTTCTTTGACTTTGCTGACTTCAACACTTCACGACATGTGTCTTGAGGACTTCTCGACATAGACCAAAATGGACTATGCGATGTAGCACTTCACGATATAGATATTGGTGACTTCACGACATAGCTTTCTTCTGACTTTGCTATATAATGCCTTAGACAAATTTCTGCAACTTATTTCTTCATGGCCTTATTCATTTCTATCCTGCTGCATGAACATTACTGAACTTCTACCTAGGACAATTATTCAATGGCCTATATACAATCTAGATGCAAGAAACTTTACTAAGCTCATTATAGATCTGAGCATACATGATAAAGCTATTGTTCATGAGAACAAGACAAGTACATTTAGAGACCTATACTATATCCCAGTGATAGAAATCACTAGGTCATGTAGTGTGACATAGTCACATAGTGTAGGCTTGTTAATAGTGGTATTCAGACATGTCTTGAGCCTAACACTTACCATTAGTTTCTTATTCAGCTTAATTTGAAAACTTTTTTTCATCGTTACTTTATATATTTAGTCGACTTTCAAAATAAAAACTAAAGATATTCATCATTTGAATGTTTAAGATATTCATCATTTGAATATATATAGTAATTTTTTGATAAAAACCCCTCCTAAATGAATTATGAAATTTAATTTTAGCCACCCATTTCAATATATAAGATCTAATCTTATTCACCCAATGTATGTTACATCTTCATCTTCTACCACCAATAATGTTATCCACATCTACATCCACTCCCACAATCTCTTTTTCACTTCAACCACAATCTCCGACCACTAGCAACCACTACATCCGGCCACCAACTTTTGTCCCAACCTCAAACCACCACTTCCGACAACCACCTACAAATCTTCATGAAATAACCACAATAATCACATTGTCATCACTTATCACTGACCTTTCCACCACCGGCGTCACAACCACTACCACCAATATCTACAGGTCATCATTATTTGATTGGAAACCAAATACAAGCCAATATCACCATAAAAATCACAAAACTCGACAAAATTACCAAGTCATACGTTTGAAAATGAGAAAAAAGACCGAGAAGACGAAATGAAGAAATAAATAATGTGTCATAGAAACATGTGTTGTTGAAGAGTCGATAAAATCGATACAATATAAATAGATTCGAAAAAACCAGGGGTGGGGTTTAAATTGTAAGCATGAATGTCTATATATAAAATAGACCATTATTACAAATTTTATCTAAGAAATGATTAATTATTAATCTAACTAATGAACATAAACTTATATACTTTTTATATTACAATAATGTCTTTTATAATTTGTACACCTATATTTAGGTATTAATGAATATATTAATACAATTAGTGTAAATAAGGGATATGTACTTTTATTTTTTTAATTTTACATTATAATATTATGTAAAAATAGATAAAGTCGAGCACTTAACATCAACAAATGTTAACAACATCATCTGTCAGAATCGAAAGGTAATGATGCAATAAATATAGAGTCCTTAGAATATATCATGTTGAATGTAACTTTAAAATATATTATGACGAATTTAAAACCTCCATTGCAGGAAGGGACATGCGACCAGTATCCTGAAAATTTGAAAGTCATCATAAAAAAAATATGGCACTTACTTTATCTTTGAATGAAAAAAAACACATGTTCATGACAATACTGTCTACTTTGTTATAGACGTGGTTGAGGAAATTCAAACCTTTGGAGGTTCTACACCCTCACACAAATCTGAAATCAACTCACATAACGTTCATTCGATCGAGGTGAATATACAAATTTTAATTAAAACAGTTAGTTGTAAAATATGTATATGATCATCTTTCACACACCTTATAATCAATTATTTATTTATTTATTTTGAAATAGGTGTCTGATTCTACTAAGAATAACATTGCTATTGGCGGTACTCTAGAGTTAAAACCAGGAACAAATAAATGCATTCACATAAATGATAGTGGAGCTAATAATTAGAATAAATCTAAAATAGTTTAGGGTGTTCTATATTTTCATCAATTTGACATTGATGTTACGTTCCAAACAGTTTTTAACTTCTTGTTTTTGTGTCAGTTTGTCATTTTAATTAATTGAGACATTGATTATCATCTTTGCATATATAATTTCGGTTACAAATATTTATTTTTTTAATAAAATTATATTCGTTTAGCATATATCATATTTATCGATACATGTACACGTGTTAGCATAATTCGTAAAGATACGTGGGAAAAAATATTGAAAACGGGTTTGATTTTAAAAAATACCTTAGAACTTAAAGAAAATTATCGAGTTATAATAATAATGAATTTACAACTTTTGGCATAGTACTTTCGGTGCGTAGCACGGGTAAAATACTAGTTATAATAAGACCAATTTATAAATGTTATGAATTATGTATTTTTTATATATATAACTAGATATGTTTATAATGCATTTTGTTCTCACTATTTTTTGGTGCCATTAGATTTTATCATTTCATATAAGAACTAGAACTCAAACAAAAGCGAGATTATTGAAATTGAAATTCGTTACTTCAACAAAGAAAATTAATGGAACAGTGAATTTGCTGATGGTAAAATAGAACTACATGGAGAACTCCTTTTCTATGTTCTATTCTTTTATGTTCTTAGGTTGACGGGGTGCTGAAAAGTGCCGGTGTCCAAGTCAATATCCCATACAAATTATGGGAACTGGGAAGATGGAAAAAATTCAAACATTAATTTTGCTTGAGTATCTCCTCATTTGGTATCTCTTCATCCCCGCCTTGACATCTTCTTGATTTTCAGATATTAGCTAAGCCTATGCATGTTGATTACTTGATGATTGGATAACTATTGATGAAATGAATCACCTATTTGTTTTTTTGGCAAATGAAGATTCCATAGCATGATTTTGGAGCAACTCCCTGATGGAATACCTTTCAGATCTGTTTCCCCTTCAAGAACCTCTTTCTCCACAAATTTTATTGAGTTCTGTAAACAAACAAACATTATTAAATATCGCTCTATGCAAACGATTATTGATTTTGATTTATGTAGCCTAGTGGATACCGTTTTATTCTTTATACGTTCGAGTATTGGTTAATTGAGAGATTTTTGCACTTGGCTATTTTAAAAGAATGAGCTTGCCATTGTATTTTATTATAGTTCTATCATGCACATGCAGCACATCAACTAATGAATACACTGTCACATTGTTTTTAGTTTTCATATTTGAAGGAAGAATCAAGAATGTGTCATATTAATGATACTTAGTGAAATAATGAAAACTATTAAAAGATAATGACTTTGACTTGTTGGTTAGCAAAGTTGAAGGAGGTTCGCCAACCCTGTACCAAATATTGATTATAATTTATAAGACATGTATGAATTTACACATTTTCAGTTCAAAAGTCAGCTTTAGTACCTGATGTCATATATTCCCTGCAAACCAATAGACTTCTGAACTTTCTAAGACTCCGACATTTATATTTAGAGCAACGGGGCGTCAAGGTCATATGATATTGCATGACATGACATCTTTGTTAGCACTTTATTAGAATTATTGGGATGTCATTGAAATGTCAAGTGATGTGACAAGGATGTCAACTTGAAATGTCAATTTCATTTGTGGACCCAATAATAAATAAAATAAAATTTCTATGATATATTGATATTATTCATTTTTTTTAATTTAGCATCTAGAGATACCAACCATTGGAGTGTTTTTTAAAAAAGGGTGCCTAAAAAGGATGTGAAAAAAAAATATAAAAAAAAACTTACTCAGTCCCCTGGATTCTTTACATTGGGGAACAGGAGTTCGGCGCACATTTTAAGACTCCTATAAAGTATAATTCTATATATTATTTTAAATTTTTATTCAAAAAAGAAAATTTTAAAAATAAATTGTGGAACTATATCTTATATAAGTCTTAAAATACGTGTCAAGCAGTGAAAAAAATTATAAAAAAATGAGAGAAACGGAAGAAGTAATATTTTTAATTATGTGAGAAAGTTGGCACACTTTGCCAACCATTGGAGATGCTCTTATATACTTTACACTTTTGTTTGGTTTCAGAATCTTATAAATTAAGTTACATGAAGGTAGCACTTTATCAAGAATAATTTATACTTATTTACTACTGATTTTGCTTAATGATGCATAAAGACTACTTTAAAGTATGTTATACGCATACCTGTGATGTGTCTTGAACTGAAGAAACACGGCCCCATCTCTCTGGATCCCAGAGGATGGAGCTGTTGAAAGCAAAGCTAGATATGTGAAGTGGAGATTTAGCATCTTCTTCTGTGGCATTATTGTTATTATTCATCCTTCTCAAATGCCATCCTATTACTTCAGCAGAATTACATACAGGTCCTTCGATTGTCACCCTTTTTCGATTAGCTGATACAAGTGCCATCGGCCATGTTCCGAAAACCCTGCATTGCACAGATTATATTAGCATAATAGTTACAAAATGATGTAATGCATCTGTGCCACTTGAATGGTGGTTAGCCTATGGTTAAGAATGTTACCAACTGCAGCTGAAACATTCGAACAAAAATAAAAATAAAAATTAGGTGTTTTACTTTTTCCAACGGTTGGTGAAATTTTGGACTATACACACCTTGTTACCTACTAACTTCCAGTGCAGGATAGAATTATATAAATTTCAGAAGATGTGATGAAATTTTATATTGAAAAGAAGAAGTTTTGAAGTCATGACAAATCTCCAAAAAATGAATTCAGAAAGAAAGAGAAGACATACTCAATTGTTCTCATCTCACTGAAGAAGCTGAGATCATAGACATTAGATAGTCCAGCAAAATGAACAATACCGCTGAGCTTGTGGTGCTCCATGTGATTCAACGCGACGTTCTTCTGATAATCCAATTCAGCTTCTAAATTACTGAAGCTCTCGGTGAACACTAAATGCCTATACATAACACCAGTTTTCCTTAGAATCTCCGAAACTTGAGAAGATTCAGATTGTTGCTCTACAACAATCCACAGCAGGGGCGGAGGTACCAACTTGAATGTATTTGCCAGCTTACTCAGAAGAAGTTCTCGAAGCTGATCCTTGGCACTTGTTGGCGTCACAATAATAATGAGTCTTTTAGGACTCGTATCACTCTCATCTTTTTCTCGTTCTTCCTGTTCTGACAGCATTGGCATTGCCACTTCTATCGGGGTTTGAGCGAAAGAAGTTTCATTATAACTTTGAACTGACATTTCCACTGGTTGCGGTGAAACTTCAAAGGTCATACTACTACTAGATAACACCTGCATTGAAGACTTACCCATTGGAGCAATGCCGGTGAAGAATCCCATGATAAAGCATAATAAGAAATGGAAAATAGCTTTCTTCCACAGCTGCACTTTCTTTTTTGACCTTTCCATGGAAAATTACGACTATAGACAGGAAAACAATCACTATATAACCCTATGAAGGAGTTGTATGAAGTGCTCAACTTGAAGATAAATTAGAAGAATGAGAAGAATATAAATAATTACTACGTGTTCTGTAAGAAAGAATGGTTATAACCAACTAATTTATAAAGTGGCTAAACTTTGATGCGTTGAGTTTCTGTTGTTATTGTCACAGGCAAAAGGGAAGGGAGATTGCTTGAACAAGTCATAACTTATATTCAAAGATAAATTATGGTAATCAATCATACAGAAGAGGTTGGAGTTGCTGTCTGCACCAAATGGTAGTTGAGATTCATACTTGTAACCTAAAGTTTACACCAAAAATAATAACAAGTTGTACTTATTCAAATTCTATGAAGGAACTCAACCAATAGACCGACCAGGTCGGAACTTGTATAATGTACCAGCCCATGCATTCTCGATACCACATGTTCTGCATTTCTATTTTCAATCATGGAATACGTATAAAATATAAAGTAGGGTCACGTTTGTTTCATGATATTAAGCATATGATAGAATAATAATCCTTTAAATTTTCTTATCCCTTTGTTATTCAAAAATTTATTTAGATTAGTTCAAGGATTATAATCCTTTAAATTTTCGTTTTATTGGAGTGGGCCAGTGGGGATAGGATTATAATACTCTCTAATACTTGGTTGGAGGAGGTATTATTTAATCTTCTCTAACAAGTCATTTTTATAAAGGATTATAATCCCCTCACTATAATCCTATGCAAAACAAACATAGGATTGGAAAATTTAAAGGACAAACATGGGATAAAATTTTAAAGAATTATATTCCAATCATAAACTTAATACTTCAAAACAAACATGGATTAGCATAATTTAAATGTCTCTAACACATTAATTGAGGGAATTATTTATCCCCGATAGTAATCCCGGGATGTTTGACTCACAACTCGGATTTGCATTCTTTTTTATATGCATTGTCTTTACAAGTAAGAAAAACGGATCTTTTAAATACGTATTTCACAATTGCGACTTCTACACTCGTATTAATGACAATGTGTGTCCGTCTTCATAAAATGATACATACTGAGGGTGCGTATTGTATATAATAATTTAGAATTTTCTCGGAATTGTTGTATCTGGGACGAAATTACGAGATTCTAATTTTACTACCAGTAGCTTGTTCTAAACATGTCAAGAACACTAGAAAATAAACTGCGGTCGTCTTCTACTTGTAACAGCATTAAAAATGTCAAACACTTTATTAGTTCAGCAACAATTACCTCAAATTTCAAAACTGAAAACTCCAGCAATGATTACATTAGCTCCTTATGCAAACAAAAACAATATACTAAAGCTCTTGATGCTTTTCATTTCCTACAAAACAACACTAAATTCTCACTTAAACCCAGCACTTATGCCCATCTTTTCTCTGCTTGTTCTTATCTTAAATCTATTCAAAAAGCTAAAACAATTCATGACCATCTTTTGTTGTCTGATTGTAAGCCGGATATTGTTCTTCAGAATCACATTCTCAATATGTATGGAAAATGTGGGTCACTGAATGATGCTGTTAAGGTATTTGATCAAATGCCTGAGAGAAATGTTGTTTCGTGGACTTCACTCATTGCTGGGTACTCGCAGAATGGGCGAGGGGTTGATGCTTTACGATTGTACGTTGATATGCAACGTTCCGGGGTAATGCCTGATCAGTTTACGTTTGGTAGCGTTTTAAGGGCTTGCGCGAATACCAGTGATGATGTTGAGTTAGGGAGGCAGTTGCATGGTAATGTTATTAAATCGGAATTTGGGTCTAGCCTTTTTCCGTTGAATGCTTTGATTGCTATGTATAATAAGTATGATCGAATTACTGATGCTTCTGATGTGTTTTCTCGTATCAAGACGAAGGACTTGATCTCGTGGAGTTCAATGATTTCGGGGTTTTCTCAACTGGGTTACGAGTTAGAAGCTTTGTGTTGCTTCAAAGAAATGATTTCTTTGGGAGTTTACCTGCCTAACGAATTTATATTTGGCAGCATTTTGAGTGCATGCGGAAGCCTCCTGCAACCACAATGCGGAAGACAGATACATGGAATGAGTATAAAATTTGGGCTTGGGGGAAATCTTTTTGCAGGTTGTTCTCTTAGTGATATGTATGCTAAATGTGGCTTATTACATTGTGCTCAAATAGCATTTTTTGAGATAGAAAGCCCTGATTTAGTGTCGTGGAATGCAATCATTGCTGGGTTTGCATATGGTGGTTATGCCAATGATGCCATATCATTCTTCTCTCGAATGAGACATCTGGGGTTCAGCCCAGATAGTATCACAATTCGGTCGTTACTTTGTGCTTTTACAAACCCTTGTACTCTGAACCAAGGCAAGCAAGTTCACACTTACATTATAAAGAGGGGGTTTAGTTCAGATGTTACGGTCAGCAACACCATACTTTCAATGTATGCAAAATGTCTAAACATCTGTGATGCATTTAGTATGTTTAATGAGATAGAAAGCAATGCAAACTTAGTTTCTTGGAATGCTATTCTAACTGTATGCATGCAGCATAAGCAGGCATCAGAGGTTTTTACACTGTTAAAGATGTTGCTATCAACTCAGATTAAGCCTGATCACATTACATTAGCTATTGTACTAGGTACTTGCGGAGAAATAACCTCTTTAGAAATGGGATATCAAGTTCATTGCTATGCAACAAAAACTGCTAACATCTCGGATACCTTTGTAGCAAATGGACTGATTGACATGTATACAAAGTGTGGGTCCCTTGTAAGTGCTCGGAAGCTATTTAATTGTATGAGAAATCCTGATGTTATTTCATGGAGTAGTTTGATTGTAGGCTATGCTCAGTTTGGATATGGTGAGGAAGCCCTTCATCTGTTTAGGAAAATGAAAAGTTCAGGAGTCAAACCAAACCGAGTCACTTTTGTCGGAGTTTTAACTGCATGCAGCCATGTTGGACTTCTGGAAGAAGGATGGCAATTGTACAATTCCATGGAAATTGAACATGGTATTGTGCCTACAAAAGAGCATTGTTCATGTGTGGTTGATTTGCTTTCCCGTGCCGGATGCATTAAAGAAGCAGAGGCTTTTATCAATCAAATGCCATTTGATCCTGATATTGTTGTATGGAAGACTCTTCTAGCTGCCTGTAAGACCAGTAATAATGTTGAGGTCGCAAAACGGGCTGCAGAAAGTATTCTTAGTATTGATCCCTCCAATTCTGCAGCTCATGTGCTACTTTGCAGCATATATGCTTCTACTGGTAATTGGAAAGATGTTGCACAATTGAGAAGCTTGATGAAACAAAACGGTGTCAAGAAAGTTCCAGGCCAGAGCTGGATTGAAGTCAAGGACAAGATGCATGTTTTTCTAGCCGAAGATTGTCTGCATTCGGAAAGGGACCATATATATTCATTGCTAGACGAGTTATGGTTGCAAATGTTAGATGCTGGTTTTGTTCCACTCCGAAAATAGGTAGGCTTTTGGAGGTCCATCTGCATATCTTTAATCTTCGGTGAAACCCAACATGCTGCGGACTTCATATGAATCTGGATGTGCTTGTTTGCCGAGCTGTCTGCATTCTATGGTATGTTTTTGCCATTATTTCACACATGTAAGTGTATGAGTTTATCTGCTAAGATAATTTTAAAATGATATCAACTAGGAAGGCGTTTGCTGATAGTATATTCTTTATACTATCATTCCAGCTAACAAGGTAATCATGAATTGTTACTAATTCAACTTCAATGTTTGTGACAATATTTAATTCACTTTGCTGGATGTATAAAGGTACAAAGTGCACAAGACTGAAATTAGAAAATGGTCATATGTGATATGTGTGCCGTCTCACATCTATCTATAGAGTACTTTGCAGGACTTGGTTCTTCATGTCATACATAGATGGTAGATGTACCCATGTACTTTTTTCATATACAAGTGAGATGCAGCGTCTCCTTCTTATCTTTTGTTATGCGTTTGTATTCTGAAAAAAGTAAATGTGTCTGGTCATACAGTCTAGTTTAGGCTCCTTCACTCCGTCTTTCGGTAAAATACTAAAATCTACCTCTCATCATTGTTGAATAAATTTATGTCAGCACAGTCTACGAGAAGGAAGCTAGAAGTCCAGGTCTTTTTATTGGATAATTTCTGAATGTGCATCAAGTAGATAGCTTCCATATATTTTCATTTCACGGATGATACGGTTCAGATGACCTTTTTGAATGGTTAATAAACTTTGGTCTATATTACATTGCTCACTTTTTTGCAAGCCCTTTGTCAATTGACCAATATGCTTTTTAACATTCTTTACTGGAATGGAATAACTATAGTGCTTACATAATTGTATGTAATATGAATCTAATTGCTGAAGGCAAAGCTTTACAGATTTAATGGATGACAACTGGTAAGGAACCCGAGATCTACGAACCTGTTGTTAATGGATGTACCATTCTACCTTGAATGGGTTTGAACCCGTGCTGCCAACTTAGGCATGGGACTGAGAATGAATCTAATTAGTGGGTGCAACTGAGATAGAATGCCAATGATTCTGTCAATGTGCAAATTCTAACTTGCAAGCCTGCCGGTGTGATCACGTCTGCAAAGGCCTTCAGGAGAGAAACTGGAAACCAGATGAGGGATTGACCGTGTAAGCTAAGGAGCAAATTTATCCCAGATTAAGAACACCAATGGCGAAAGCACTGTGCTGGGCTGACACTGACACGGAGAGACGAAAGCTAGAACGGAGGCAGTCAATCAATATAGATTGATCCGAAATCTGATTCAAATCCACACCACACGCTATGTTTAGCTAAAAGTTGTGCAAGCTGCCAATTAAAATTTGAAAAGTTGGACTTTGCATCTGTTGCAACTCACCTTGTATCACAGGCTGTTAATTATTGTTACCTTTTCGCAACAGGGTGAAAAGGAAAAAAAAAAGTCACTGTTGTAGTATTGTGGTAACAATACAACCTGGAGTTCCTAGCTCTGATCTTTGTTAATAAGATTGTAATGAGTAACGATTTCATTTAAAAGGAAGGCGCTTATATTACAAGAACAGTATTTACAATTTGCAACTGCTTTTATATTTTATTACAGTGATTTTATTTTTCCCTTTTACAGTGTACGAATCACCTGTTAGTTAATATTTTGATATTCACCAGTACAATTAAATAAGATGATGACAATTGACAGCTACTGGCCTCGCCTTCTTCTGCTTACCGAAGCACAAATTCTTTCTTTTAACACGATAATAATAGCAAAAATGATGAATATACATAGACATTAAGGACAATCTTTTGTTTAACAAGTTGAGCTCTTGTCTATGATGCTGCAATTATGGATCTGCTAATGTATGTAGACAAGGCGCAGTGCAGTGCGTCTTCGTTTAACCTGTTTTCTTATCAAAAGCAGCAACACACCAAGCACCGCTTTTCTCAACATATTTTCTTGTCAGAAGCAGGCAACAAACACGCCAAGAATACACAATCTAAATATTCAAATTATTAATTCTTTCAGATAAATGCATTCTATCAAAAGTTTCGTTCCAACATGCTGTGGGTTACTTGTAATATCACCATAGCAGTAAAATAGTACATCACATTCATTCTTTTCATTTAACTACGGTGCAGGTGTTGAACAGTTTTGGTTATTATTCATTTTATTGTGAGTGGCAGCTTCATTATAGCCTTTTCTTTGAGACAGACCTCTCCAATGGCATATGGCATACTTGTTTAAATGTAAGCAGGACACATAAAATAAAACCTAACAATCATCAAACAAGATATCACATAACATTAACATTTTTATCCAAACAGACCAATACTATAGAACATCAACAACTCATTATATTGTTCCTAATGAAACTTCATTTCAAATATAATCAACATAAGCAAATATATTGCTTCCCATTACAAATGTCATAAAACCAAACTCCAAACAAACCACAAGTTCAGAAATCTTAAGTAGAACAAAGTGACCAACCACCGGAACTTAAACCAGATATTAGAAACCACCACGGAGACGGAGGACAAGATGGAGGGTAGACTCCTTCTGGATATTGTAGTCCGCCAAGGTCCTTCCATCTTCCAACTGCTTCCCAGCAAAAATCAGCCTCTGCTGATCTGGTGGGATTCCCTCCTTGTCTTGGATCTTGGCCTTCACATTATCGATCGTGTCTGAGCTCTCCACCTCCAAGGTAATGGTCTTACCAGTCAATGTCTTCACAAAGATTTGCATCCCACCACGGAGACGAAGCACCAGATGAAGGGTAGACTCCTTTTGAATATTATAGTCTGCCAGTGTGCGCCCATCCTCAAGCTGCTTTCCAGCAAAAATAAGCCTCTGCTGGTCTGGTGGGATCCCTTCTTTGTCCTGAATCTTAGCTTTCACATTATCAATAGTGTCTGAGCTCTCGACCTCTAGAGTGATGGTCTTCCCTGTCAGAGTCTTCACAAAGATCTGCATTCCACCCCTCAACCTCAGTACCAAATGAAGAGTCGATTCCTTCTGAATGTTGTAATCAGCCAATGTCCTTCCGTCCTCCAACTGCTTACCAGCAAAAATCAACCTCTGCTGGTCTGGGGGAATTCCCTCCTTGTCTTGAATTTTTGCCTTCACATTGTCAATTGTATCCGAGCTTTCGACTTCCAGGGTAATCGTCTTCCCAGTGAGGGTCTTGACAAAGATTTGCATACCACCACGTAGGCGGAGCACCAAATGAAGGGTTGATTCCTTCTGAATGTTATAGTCAGCAAGGGTACGACCATCTTCTAGCTGCTTGCCAGCAAAAATGAGCCTCTGCTGGTCTGGTGGGATACCCTCCTTATCCTGGATTTTAGCCTTGACATTATCAATAGTGTCAGAGCTTTCGACTTCTAGGGTGATGGTCTTGCCAGTAAGGGTCTTGACAAATATTTGCATACCACCACGTAGCCGTAGAACCAAATGAAGGGTGGACTCCTTCTGAATGTTGTAATCAGCTAAGGTCCTTCCATCCTCAAGCTGTTTACCAGCAAAGATGAGCCTCTGCTGGTCTGGAGGGATGCCTTCCTTGTCTTGAATTTTAGCTTTGACATTGTCGATTGTGTCGGAGCTTTCAACCTCAAGGGTGATTGTCTTTCCGGTAAGAGTTTTCACAAAGATCTGCATCTGTTATCAAAGCAAAGCAAAGTCAAAACTCAAGTTCCCAATCAATCAG
Organism: Heracleum sosnowskyi; assembly: GCA_030848705.1. NCBI lineage: Eukaryota > Viridiplantae > Streptophyta > Magnoliopsida > Apiales > Apiaceae > Heracleum > Heracleum sosnowskyi. The sequence continues at coordinate 30,761,372 of CM061237.1, forward strand.
ATAACAAGGTAAAATAGAGAACAAACTTAAAAACCCCGAAATGACCAATACCAATATCTACCATGCCCTATACAACTTCAAACAATGCGAGACTCCATTTACCCCACTAATTCAAGTTCTCACAAAAATCAACAACACAGAACACAAAATAATACGACTACAAATTCCTCGATCTATACTAAAATAATCAGCAACAGATAGTCAGACGCGATAAACTAAAACATAAGTCTCATCAGACGATAATTTTCATCTAAAATCTAAATTAACATAAATCATGATAAATAAACCGATAGATCAAACACAAACAGCAACATAACAAAATCACAGAAAGCACATGAATAAATATATATATATATATATATATATATGTGTGTGTGTGTGTGTATACGTACACATATCTAGACATACACACACAGTTTAATGGATTCCTATGTTCCTTGACAAACATACAGAGATCTAGAAAACACAAATCAATCGATCATACAATACAAGTTCATACAGAGATCTATACATACAAACATAAATCAATTGAGAAAAAATTATACAAATCCAAGCAGCGTATACGATCAAAATCAATTTTAACAAAGCGCAATTAAACATAAATAAAGAATAAAGATTTGGTACCTTGAAAGTTTTGTAGATCGGATTGTAGAGAGAGATACAATTGTGTATGTATAGGCTAGGGCTTTTTGCGAAGAGAAAAGATAAGATGATGGAGAAATTGGGGGTGAGGGGTAGTGTATTTATAATTGCTTTCACCGATACTAGAAGCTTCTACCCACTATTTCTATCCAATTAAGTGTTGCCACGTCGACTTCCCCTAGCCGCCTTGTTCTTTTTATGCCAACGCGGAATACAATTTTATTTATTTACAATTTACTAGTACTAGCTTAAAACCCGTGTCATGCACGAATTGTTAATTGTTATTTTATTATTATATTTTTGATATTTTATTAATTGTATTTGTTAAAAAAATAAGTAGGCATGTTAAAATAGATAAATATTTTTAATTAATTAAAAACATTAAAACAGATTTTAAAATTAAAAAAAAAATGTAACATATATTTAGTTTAAAAAGGTAAATGTCCGTGATATTTTTGGAAATTGAGTTTTTAAAATTTAATAATTAAAAGTATTTAAATTCGTTTTAAAATAAATAAGTAAAGGGTTTCCTGTGATATTTTTGGGAAAAAATGAATTTTAGTGAGAAAAATAGAAAAAGAAAATTTCATGTGATATATTTAGAAAAGAAGGGGCTTTGTTAGGTATTTGATTATTTATATTTTAATATTCTTAGTGATTGCATTTGTTAAGAAAAATAAATAGATGTGTTAAAATAGGTAAATTTTTAAAAATAATTATAATATTATAGGTTTAAAAATAAATAACTAAAGGTTTGCCCGTGATATTTTTGGAAAATGAGGGGTTTTAGTAAGGAAAAATAGAAAAACTAACATGTTTTAGTTAAAAAAAAAGGTAATTGTCATGTTTGAAAAAGTAGGGGAATTTGTTAAAAATAATAATGTATTTTAGGGGAAAAAAGGTAATTGGTTATAAATAGGTAATATTATTATTAAATAATATATTTCTATAAATAAATAAGGTTAATTAAATAAAAACACGAAATACAGTTAAGGGCAATTAAGTAAAATCACAATGTACCATACCGACCAACCAAACTTTTAATTGTTTCGTCTATTATATAATAATATTGATTAATTTATAAATAAAAATGCATTAAAATGTAAATATAAAAAGAGGATTTGCTTTCAATAATTTTGATTCCGGTGTTGTTTGGCTGGGTTTCTAAAAATCAATACTATTATATAATTTTTTGAATTAATAATATTAAAAATTAGAAAAAATCTCAATTACCTTTTAAATACTTACTAATAGAGGATCAGTTGCCTTTTAAATATTTACTAATGGAGAAAACTAAATATACAATTTCAATATTATTGCATTTAAAATCTCTACTAATAGAGGAAAGTAAATATAATATTCTTGCATTTAAAATCTCTACTAATAGAGAAAGTAAATATACAATAGATCTTTACTGATGGAAGAAACTAAATATCTGTTATGGATTAAAAAACGTGCTTGTGAATTTAATGCTAAGGTTTAATGAGCTTCGAGCTTTAATGGTTGCACTTGTGTTTCGAGACTAAATCGGTCCTCACAAAATGCCTACATATCTCAATTCGTTATTGAGAATCAAGCCAAAGACGTAGTTCTGATTGTAGGATCAGAGACCTTATATAGGCCTCTGGAGCCTAGTATTTATGGTATGTTTAGGAGTTTTAGTGAATAAGTCTCCTTTTTGATATTGGATAAATATTGTATTGCTTGCTGAATAATTCTTTTCCTTGTTGATAAAGGCTATGACTCATTAATTGGGATTCTGGATCCTTCTTTGACCAAATTACCATATTTTAGACTCTTTTCATGAGCTGTATATTTTCCCTATTCATTAATTACGAAATTAATGAATAATTAGGGTGTCGGGCCTTAAATATCGGCCTTTCCATTGATTTGTCAATTATATTTCTATAATTACTTTTCTGACCATATCATTTGCCCCCCAACTTCTGGGAAAATCTCCTCGGGATTTTCGTAGAAGTTATAACGTGTCTTTTCCCAAAATTTTCCATTTTTAAGGGCATTTTTTACCTCAAATTAGGTCATTTTCGACCAGGAATTCGACCAAGAATCAAGTATTTTTCGACCAGGAATGGTCCCAGGTCGAAGGATTCGACCTCAAATTCCTAGTCATTTTCGACCAGGATCGTTCGACCTCGGCCAAGTCTTTCTTCGACCTCGATTTTGGTCCTAGGTCGATGGTTTCGACCTCGAACTACAGGTCTTCTTCGACCTCGTGAGGTCGACCTCGATCAAGGGTCTTTTCGACCTCATTTCCTCTTTTTTCGTGCTTTATTCTGGTGCGAGATCGACGAATACGACCTCGATTTTGTGTGTATTTTCGACTTGGGTCTTACGACCTCGATTTAGGGTTTTTTCGACCCTAAATCTTTAATTTTTCGACTTTATTTGGGAGAGAGGTCGTTGAATTCGACTTCGTTTTCCCATATGTTTTCGACCTCGGTCGTACGACTTTGATTTAATGTCTTTTCGACTTCAAATCTCTGATTTGCCTTGGCTTTATTTCAAATTAGCACGAATTTCTATTTGGACTTTAATTTTCATTCTTTTGGGCCTTATTGAGCCTTAATTTGTTGGGCTTCGCATTTGCCTGAGGCCCAAATTATTTGGGCTATAATCCATAAATGGATTTGTGGGCCTTAACTGGCTATAGACGGTCACTCTTCCTTAGCCGGTTGAGTTTCCAGTCATTTCAATTATAAAAGAGTGGGATTTCCACTTTGTTGCTCACTTCATATTCTCCTTTACTTTATTTAAGATTATCTTATACCAACTGTTTCTTTCCTTGCGTTTTTTGCAGCTGCGGTCTTTATTAATAAGACCAACGAGCCCCAAGATGGGGAGACAACAAGGATGAAAAGGGCTCGCTTGGGAGGGAAAGATCCCCGTGCTGCAAGTGTCCCAGCCTTTATAAGGCCTCATGTGGACCTTACTGATGAGGTTGAGGGTCCTTCCTCGGCCAAAAGTTCAGTTTGGCGCCCCAATTGGGGTCTTAGGAAGAAAGACACCGTAGTGGGGGTGTCTAAGCACGCTGTGGAATGGTCCTATCATTCCTTGACCCCTTGTGACTACAAGGATTTCGTTTCCAACTCCACTTTGGAGGGTGTGGAGCATGCAGGCTCTCAGGTGATTGCTGTTGTAAGCTGTTTTCTTTCTTTTTCTTTGTAGTTTTAATATGTCTCATGTTTTATATCTTGTATTTGACTCGTAACTTGTTTGTAGGCTAATGCCAACTTTCAAGGGGCTATCTTTCAAGCCAAGTCTTGGCGCTCATCTTCAGAGGCCAACCAAGGCAAGTTTGAGAAGTCCCAAGAGGAGGTGGGCTCACTGAAGGCCACACTGGCTAGGAAGGAGAAGGAGTTAGCCGACTCCCAGGCTGAGCTGGTTTCTTTGAGGAAGGGCAGGGATGACTTCATCGACGAGTACCTTGACTCCTCGGAGTACAAGGACTTGACTGATAAGCATGACGAGCTCCTCTTCCCAGTTCAGTATACTAAGGGATGGGATGGCGCTCTTGTTGCTGTTTTGGAGAAGATGCCTGGATCTCTTACCATCTCTGATTTTCCAAGCCCTTACACTCCTACTCCTTTGGAGTTAGCTTTGGCTGGAGAGGATGACATGGAGGAAGATGATAGGATCTTAGACCTAGATCATACTTCTCCACCTGGTCAGACTGCCGGGGATGATTATGCTGCCACTCACTCTGGTTCCGCTTTAGAGGGAGACAAAGAGGAGGAGGAGGATGTCGTAGACAATGCAGCTTAGATGATGTAGTTTTCTTTTGTAGTTTTATTTATGGCCTTTCATGGCTTGTACTGCACTTTCAGCCTACGGGCTTAACTTTTATTTAAGCTTTTGTTCAGTCTTTTTTACATTCTCGACTTAACATGTCTTATCAGAATGCATTGCGTATATAATGAAAACATAAGAATATGGAATTCATACCTTTGAAAATGGGATCAACCCTTACATAATACTCAAGTTTAAAAACTTGGGTTGGTTTTATCAAACCTTATTTCTAGTAGTGAGTCCACTTGGGAAACACCTTAAACATAATAAACTTTCAAATTGGAGGCATGCCAAGTCCTTGGCACCTCATGCCCTTCAAGGGTTTCTAGTTTGTACGAGCCTCGACCAAATACGTTCTTGACGCGATATGGTCCTTCCCAATTTGGGGCCAACTTGCCTTTTTGTCCAACCCCAGATGCCTCAATCTTTCGAAGAACCAAGTCTCCTTGTCGAAAGAACCTTTCTTTAACCCTTAGGTTGTAATAGAAAGATGCCTTCTTTTGATGTTCAACTATCTTGGCGTTTGCCTCATCTCTAACTTCGTCAATCAGATCTAAGGCCAGCCTCAAGCCTTCCTCATTTGTTTCTGGTTCATAAGCCTCAACTCTTGGAGACGTGTGAGTAATCTCCACCGGAACCACTGCCTCTGCTCCATAAGCCAATAGAAATGGAGTTGCTCCGGTGGTGACTTTGCAGGTAGTACGATATGCCCAAAGTATGGGGAGCAATTCGTCTACCCAAGTGTTTCTGGAACGTTCAACTCTTTTCTTCAGTCCATCTAGGATAATTCGATTTGCAACCTCAGCTTGCCCATTTGCTTGTGGATGGGTAACAGAAGTGAAGCGCAATTTAATATCATTCTCATCACAATACTTCTTGAACTCATCGTTGTTAAACTGAGTTCTATTGTCCGTGACCAGGACTCGTGGAATTCCATATCTGCATATCACATTTTCCCAGAAGAAATGCATCACTTGTTTGGTGGTTATTTTGGCTAAAGGTTTAGCCTCAATCCACTTGGTGAAGTAGTCGATTGCGACTATCAAGAATTTTCTTTGCGCACTGGCCATCGGAAATGGCCCAAGTATATCCATTCCCCACATGGCAAAGGGGATAGGTGAGTTAATGGATGTCATCATCTCTGGTGGTTGCCTAACCACTGGTGCATGCTTTTGGCACCGTTCACATTTCTTTACGTAGCTTTTAGCATCAGCAAGTATGCTTGGCCAGTAGAAACCTAGACGAGTGACTTTATGAGCAAGGGCTCTGCCCCCCAAGTGTTGCCCACAAATTCCTTCATGTACTTCCCTTAGGGCCAATTCTGTCTCTTGGGGTCTCAAGCATTTCAGATAAGGAATGATGAAAGACTTCTTGTATAGGATTCCCTCAATCAGGGCATACCTTAGCGCTCTCACATATAGTTTTCGTGCTTCTGTAGTGTCGTTGGGTAGCCACCCAGTTTCCAGATGAGCTTTGATGGGATCAATCCAACAACTGCCAACATCAATGGGTGCTACCAACTTTCCGTTGATGCTTGGGGTCTTTAAGACTTGGAAGTATACACTCCCTGCATAGTTTTCAATTTCTGAAGAAGCAAATTTAGACAAGGCATCAGCCTTCATGTTTTCTTCCCTTGGAATGTGCTCTACATAGCATTCATTGAACTGAGTCATGATGGCCTTGACAAGTTTTAAGTACTTGGCCATGACTTCATCTCTGGCCTCAAACTCCCCATTTACTTGGGAAACCACTAGCCTCGAATCTCCACATACTTTGAGAGTTTTAACTCTCAAGGCCCCAGCAAGCCCTAAGCCAGCTATCAGAGCTTCATACTCAGCCTCATTGTTTGTCGTTGGGAAGTCAAGTTTTAGTGCATACTCTATGAGGAATCCATCAGGACTTTGTAGCACCAAACCAGATCCACTTGATTTTGTTTTTGATGCTCCATCAAAATAGAGCACCCAATATTCTTTGAAATCCATCTCTTGATCTTTCTCATCCTCCACTATTACTTCCTGCCCCCCGACTTCTTGGTTGTCAATGGTACATTCAACCATGAAGTCAGCAAGTGCTTGAGATTTTATGGCCGTTCGAGGCTTATACTTGATGTCAAATTCTCCCAATTCAATAGCCCATTTAATCAATCTTCCACTAACTTGAGGGCTATGCAAGATGTTTCTTAGAGGTTGATCAGTCAAAACCTCTATCTTGTGAGCCTGGAAGTAGGGGTGTAGCTTTCTTGAGGCCATTATCAAGGCTAAGGCAAACTTCTCAATCGTTGAGTAGTTTATTTCTGCCCCATGTAGAATCTTACTCACATAGTAGATAGGTTTCTGAACCTTCAATTCTTCTTTTATCAAAACGGCTCCAAGGGCTGTGCTAGAAACCGCCAAGTACAAATAGAGAATTTCCCCTGGCTTGGGCTTTGCCAACAGTGGTGCCTCAGCCATGTATTTCTTCAGGGCCTCAAAGGCTTCTTGGCTTTCAGTTGTCCATTCAAAAAATTTCACTTTCTTGAGTGCTTTGAAGAAGGGTAAACACTTCTCTCCTGACTTGGAGATGAATATTCCCAATGCTGTCACTCTCCCCGTTAGTTTTTGGACGTCCTTGACAGTCTTTGGTGGTTCCATGTCTAGAATTGCTTTGATTTTGTCAGGATTAGCCTCGATTCCTCTCTTGGAAACCATCAGGCCTAAAAACTTTCCCGAGCCTACACCAAAGGCACACTTAGCTGGATTCAACATCATTTTGTGGTGCCTTAGCACTTCAAATGCCTCTCGGAGGTGCTCAATGTGATCGGCCTTAACAAGGTTTTTGACTAACATGTCATCTACATAGACCTCCATGGTTTTTCCAATTAGGTGTCCAAAAATTTTGTTCACCAATCTTTGGTAGGTTGCCCCTGCATTCTTAAGTCCAAATACCATGACTAGATAACAGAAAACACCAAAGTCGGTGATGAATGATACCTTGGAGATGTCATCTTTGTGCATCTTAATTTGATTGTATCCACTGAAGCCATCCATGAAGCTGAGCATCTCGTGTCCTGCTGTAGCATCTATTAATGCATCAATCCTTGGTAAGGGAAAACAATCCTTAGGACATGCATCATTCAAGTCAGTGAAATCCACACACATTCTCCATTTTCCATTGGCCTTTTTGACCATCACAGGGTTAGCCAACCATTCCGGGAATTGTATCTCTTCAATGAATCCGGCCTTTAGAAGCTTTTCCACTTCTTGTTTAATGGCCTCTTGCCTTTCTGGAGCAAAATTTCTTTTCTTTTGTTTCACCGTCTTTCTTTCAAGAACCACATTCAACTTGTGAGTTATCAATTGGGGATCAATCCCTGGCATGTCAGCCGCTGTCCAAGCAAAAACGTCATTGTTCTCTTGAAGAAAAGATATGAGTTTGCTTTTCAATGGCTCAGGTAGTAGTGCTCCAACATACGTCACCTTCTCTGGTTCACCAGGGACTAAGGGAATGGGGATTAAATCCTCAGCCGGTTTCCGTCTTCGGTCCTCATTGTCACTAGTATCCATGTCTTCAATTGGGAGTACTTGCCCCCCGATTCCATCAGGCCTTAACGCGGCTACATAACAACTTCTAGCCATCTTTTGGTCTCCTCGTTCTTCACCAATCCCATTCCTCGTGGGGAATTTGAGTTTCAGATGATAGGATGATGCAACAGCCTTGAACGCATGAAGACCAGTCCTTCCTAGGATTGCATTGTAAGTCGAAGTTGCCTTTATAACTATGAAGTTCAACATCTAAGTAGACGTATTCATTCCTTATCCCATGGTCATTGGGAGTTGGATAGTGCCTTCCACCTTTGATTCCACTCCATTGAATCCATATATGGGCATATTCGAGGGTGTCAACTGAGAGTCAGTGTAGCCCATCTTGATGAAAGCATCATGGAACAAGATGTCCACTGAGGCTCCATTGTCGACCAAAACTCTCTTGGTTTCAGAATTTCCTATCACAGGAACGATGACTAAAGGATCATCATGGGGAAACTTCACTCCCTCTAGGTCTGAATCATCAAAACCTATTGATACTTCTGCTCGGGCACGCTTCGGTACTTCTCCAACCACGGTCATTACTTCTCGAGCATAGCCTTTCTTGAGTTCCGGGAGGACCCAGCAGCAGTTGGCCCTCCGAATATCATGTTGATTACTGGCCCTCGGGGCTTAGGGTTACGATCTTGATCGTTGTCCCATCTGTCATAATCCTTTCTTTCATAGTTCCCCCTTTGACTTCCTTGGTTTCCATCTATGGTGAACTTGCTGAGTTTTCCTCTTCGTATCAGAAATTCGATCTCATCTTTCAATTGCCTACAATCGTCGGTGTCGTGACCGACTTCTTTGTGGAACCGACAGAACTAATTTTGGTTCCGTTTGGACATGTCAGCCCTCATTGGCTTCGGCCATTTGAGATCTCCTTCCTTAGCTATCTCCATCAGAATTTGACTCCTGGGAGTGTTCAATCTTGCATATTCCGTAAACTTTGGCCCAAAATTGTTTCTCTTGGGTGGAGAATCAGAGTCCTTTGACGTTCTGGGAAACTTTTCCTTGACGTCGTACTCCTGGGTTTCTTTTCTTTTCTTTGAGTTTCCACTACCGCCAGCAGTGGGTTCATACTTTCTCATGTTTTCTTCAGCCTTGATATACTTTCCTGCTCTATCTTGGAGCTTCAGCATGCTCTCGGGTGGATGTTTAGCTAACGACCTTTTGAAGTGGTCATCAGTAGTTCCTTGTTGCAGGGCTATCATAGCCACTCTGTCCTCTAAGTCCGGGACTTTCAAAGCCTCCCTAGTGAATTGATTGATGTAGTCCCTTAGGGCTTCATTCTTTCCTTGCTGTATTGCCATGAGTGATGCAGAGCTTTTCTCATGCACCCTTCCACTAATGAACTGATTGATAAAAGCTTTGCTTATTTCCTTGAAAGACCCAATTTAGTTGGGAGGAAGACGGCTATACCAGCGTTGGGCCATGCCTGCCAAGGTTTGTGGAAACGCTCTACACTTAACCGCATCGTTGGTTGGCTGCAACAGCAGTGCATTGGAGAAGGTCCTTATATGATTTGCGGGATCTCCCGTTCCATCATAAGCCTTGATTGTTGGCATCTTGAATTTTCTAGATATGGTGGCTTTCATGATGTCTTGAGTGAACGGAGGTGTAGGATCATCAGGATCTCCTAGGGGTAACAAAACACTAGGATCACCCCTTGGGGCTTCAGCCCTCTTGGTTCTTCTTGCCGGTGGATCCAAGTTGATTATCGGGATCCCTTCAGTCGTTCAGCCTCGAGATTGAGCGGCCTCCTCCTCAGCAAGGAGTTTCTTGAGTCTTGCAGTCTCTGCCTCATGGGCTGCAATTTTCTCCTTAGTAGTTTGGGGTTGATCCCGATTTGTCTGGGAAGAACGTCTCCTTCTTGGGGCGACATCCTCCCTAGTTGTATAACCCTCATCCTCGGTGTATGGGCCCGAGTAATCTTGAACGAAAGGGGTCTGGCGAGTTTGTTAGCTTTGGGGTCCCAGACCTTGAATGTAAGGGGGCACATATGCCTCATGGTAGATTGGATTAGTTCCACTACCGCCTGCCATGGGTCGAGGGGGCATGCCATAGCTTGGCATCCCCAAAGTCTGATTCGCGTATTGAGGGAGATCAGTAGTATGGAGTTGAAGGCTCCTCGGGGCATTCATGATCAGCGGGGAGGTCGTGATCGGTTGCTGGTGAACGGTCTCTTGTGGATTAGATCCATGAATGACCATCTGCAGGGGATTCGTCCCTTCAACCGAAATCAGGATTTCCGGTCCTTGAGTGTTGGTGGGGATATTCGCCCCTTCAACGCCAGTAGTTGGCGGTGGTTGATTTCCGTGAGTATCAGCCTCAGAGGTGACAGGGCGATCCTCAGGAGTTTGAGTATCTCGAGCTGTTCTTCGTGTGTTTGTCATGATTGATGTTGTCTTCCCACAGACAGCGCCAAATGTTATGGATTAAAAAATGTGCTTGTGAATTTAATGCTAAGGTTTAATGAGCTTCGAGTTTTAATGGTTGCACTTGTGTTTCGAGACTAAATCGGTCCTCACAAGATGCCTACGTATCTCAATTCGTTATTGAGAATCAAGCCAAAGACGTATGTTATTACGTTTGTTTGTATCCTAATGCAGGATCATATTAAAATCTTTGACAAGACAAACTATTTGTTATTAGTGTTGATTGAGTTAAGACATGAATTAATAAGGAGGGGGATTCATCAGTTAATCAGTTAAAATAATAGGTCGAGCAAGGTGATAGACTGATTGGTGATTTTCATGTACATTCAGTTCTGAATTGATTTAATGTTTATGTGTGTACGTTATTAGTTTTGAATTTATAGTTAAAAGTTGATACACCTGTATACAAGCTAACTCGAAAGTGGAGAATTCATCATGTCTTCAAAAACAAATTTTATCATTGTTTTTTAACGTTTAGATAGTTATTGCTCTAATTTTTATGAGAAAATATTATATCTTTTAGTAAAATATTTTCTGTAATTCATACATGAAAACTCAAAGATAAAAATTGTATATTAAAAAATTTATAGTGTATGTATTTCGAAAATATCATGTTAAGATTTATTCGACTGAAGAATTTATTTAGTGTGTGCATTTTTAACAAAATTCAATAAGTCGGTGCATCTATAACAAAAATCATACAAGAATAAAAAACATTGAGAAGAGGTCATTAATTTATTTATTTTAAAAGGAAGAGGTTGTTGTTGTTATTTGTTTTTAAAAAAAAAGATCATTATTAATAAAAAATTATCCCAGCAACAAAAAGGATGTTTGTTCATATTTTTTGATTTTTTTTCTTACTGGGAGTAGATTTGGAAGTAGTGAAGATTTTAATAGTTCTGAAAGTATAATTGTAGTTTTTGATTGAACGATCTAGAACTTTATATATATATATATATATATATATATATATATATAGTTAAGTTCTATGAAGACCACTTTTTTTGTGGAGACCTGGAGACCACATAGCTTAAAACCCGTGTGATGCACGGATTGTTAATTGTTAATTTATTATTATTATTTTAATATTTTATTAATTGTAATTGTGCAAAAAATAATTAGGCATGTTAAAATAGTTAAACACTTTTAATTAATTAAATACATTAAAACAGATTTTAAAATAAATAAATATGGGTTTGCCCGTTATATTTTTGGAAAATGAGGGATTTTAGTAAGAAAAAATAAAAAATGTAACATATATTTAGTTTAAAAAGATAAATGTCCGTGATATTTTTGGAAAACAAGGTTTTAAAATTTAATAATTAAAAGTATTTAAATACGTTTTAAAATAAATAAGTAAAGGGTTTCCTGTGATATTTTTGGAAAAAGAATGGATTTTAGTGAGAAAAATAGAAAAAGGCAATTTCCCGTGATATATTTAGAAAAGGATGGATTTAGTTAGAAAAAATATATAATGTGTTTTAGCTGAAAAGATAATTTGTTATAAATATGTATTTGATTATTTATATTTTAATATTTTTAATAATTGCATTTGTTAAGAAAAATAAGTAGACATGTTAAAATAGGTAAACTTTTAAAAAAATAATTATAATATTAAAATAGGTTTAAAAATAATTAACTAAAGGTTTGTCCGTGATATTTTTGGAAAAGTAGGGGTTTTAGTAAAGAAAAATAGAAAAACAAACATGTTTTAGTTAAAAAAAAGGTAATTTTCCGTGATATATTTGAAAAAGTAGGGGAATTTGTTAGAAAAAATAATGTATTTTAGGTGAAAAAGATAATTGGTTATAAATAGGTAATATTATTATTTAATAATATATTTCTATAAATAATTAAGGTTAATTAAGTAAAAACACGAAGTACAGTTAATTAAGGGCAATTAAGTAAAATCACAACGTACCATACCGACCAACCAAACTTTTAATATTTCGTCTATTATATAATAATAGTATTGATATATATATATATATATATATATATATATATATATATATATATATATATACTAGACTATAACCCGTTCGATGCACGGATTATTTAATAATTGTTAATTTATTATTTGTGTTTGTGTATAATATTTTTATTAGTTGGATATTAAATGAATTTGTTAAAAAACAAAGTAGGTCTCTAAATATATTTTTTATTGCAATTTATAATTATAATAATAAGACATGTTAAAAATAATAAATAACCTTTCAAAATTAATAGGATTATTTAAATAAGTTTTTCAAATAATTAGTTCTACTTTTTAAATAATTAGAGTAATTTGTGATGATTAATTATAATATATTATACCAATTAAAAATAATATACTTTATTAGTATATTATTTTAATTGATGTGTAATAATTATGCTTAAATAAATATCTTTAGAGATGTACTAAATTATTTTTAAATAAATAAGCTTGTAAGTTGGTCCAAGTATATCGACTTATAAAGTCTCATCACACGACCCAAATAAATAGGTTTAAGAGATGCGTTCTAATTAGCATAGTTAATTTTTTATATATAAATATTTTAACTATTGAATGAACAAATTAAAGAACGACTAACCAAACTACTAATAAAATTTTATTTTGTAAGTGTTACTTTTAAATATTTTCTTACTTAATTTTTAATTTTTTAATTTTAATTTTTGTTAGTTATATATAAGATAGAGTTGATCTATTATATATTGAAGAAGAAAAAAGTATAATACTACATATTTGACGAAATTTATCTTTATTTATATTTTTAAAATTAATATTATAAATAATAATTTTAATATTTTGTCTTATTTGCTTTTATATTTAGATGATTAATTTATGCATTTATTTACTATATTAAATTGTTAAAGAAAATTATAGTGAATATTTATTTCATTCGACATGATTTAATAATTTATAGGATTGTCCTTATATAATTTTCAGCGTTTAGTGTCGCATTTGAGGTAATTAATAATTATATATATTTATGTCGTCTGTGATAATTTTAAAAAAATGAGAAATTTTAGTTAGAAAATATTAAAAAAATAAAATATTATTTGGCTAATAAAGGTAATCAGTTAATTATTAGTATTTATAATATTAGTATTTTATGCTGCTAAATGTAATAGCCCGTGATATTTTTGAGGTTTTAGTTAAGAGACATGTTATTTAGAAAATATAAAAAAGAAATATACACTTTGGCAAAAAAAAACTAATCGGTTAGTATTAGTAATTATAATATTATTAATTTATTTTATTAAATAGAAATGCCCGTGATATTTTTAGAAAATGAGAGTTTTTAGTTAGAAAAAATAAAAAAGTAAAAATTTGGGTTATAAAAAAGAATATGCGTTATAATAAAAGTAATTGATTAATTATTAATATTTTATGTTACTAAATGAAATTCCCCTAATATCTTTGAGGTTTTAGTTAGGAGAAATTTTAGTTAGAAAATATAAAAAATAATATACGTTTTGGAAAAACAAACTAATCGGTTAGTCATTAGTAATTACGATATTATTATTTTATTTTATTAAATAAAACTGTCCGTGATATTTTTGGAAAATGAGAGGTTTATTTTTGAAAAATGAGAGATTTTAGTTAGGAAAAATAGAAAAGTAGAAATTTTAGTTAGAAAATATAAAAAAGAATATACCCTTTGTCTAAAAAAGGTAATGGGTTAGTTATTAGCAATTATAACTTTATTATGTTATTTTATTAAATGAAACTGCCTGCGATATTTTTGAAAAATGAGATGTTTTAGTTATGAAAAATAGAAAAGATATTCTATATAATAATTTTAATATTTTATCTATTGGTTCTCATTGATTTGATCAAAAATATCTAACGGCTATGAATTGAGTGACCGAACTACAAAAACTTTCAGGACCAGACTACAAAACTTCCAATGTTTCGTCTTTAATATAATAGTGTGTGTATATATATATATATATATATATATATATATATATATAAAATTCAAAACAAAACTTAATTTTATATTAAAAAAATTATTTTATTTAAAAATGTATTTTGTAAAATATTTTTTTGAGAAAATTTAGAGATATTATTATAAAGCCACTGCGAAGCGCGGCTTAGTAAACTAGAGCATACTTACAATTACATATATTTAAACCTACTTACAATCACACAACTTTTGATTGTTAACTGTTCACAAAATAGAGATAGATATGCCTTATGAGAGATGCATGTTGTTGCCATTTTTCTTCTAAGATTAATTTACTTTAGGTATGAACTGTTCATATGTTTACATATTTTATTTAGCAAAAAAATAATTGTTTACATATTATTTGTCCAAAACCTGAAGTATCACTCAACTCTAGATAGGCTGGGCAAGGGGAAAAAACTCCTTGGGTAACTAGTGCGGAAGAAAGTCTCGTTGGTTAAACTTACTATGTGCATCAACATAAACTCCTTTTCTGGTTTCTACCTGAGGAGGAAGTAAATTTTAATTTCTTCTTTTCTTTGAGATAACTATTGTTCATTGGGACCAAATAGAACTTGCACCATCAATTTCCACCTGCTACTGTAACTAGTCAAGTGAATCACAATTTTAAAATAGTTGAGACTTACAAAAGATGTCATGAACCTACGTCCAGACACTGACACAGTCTTTTAATATCAATATAAAATATTTATTTATATTTAAGAGTTATACTAATTCTTATAATTTTATAAAAATTATAAAGTTAATTAAGAAGAGCCATTACACAGCAAAAGTACAATTATAAAAGTGGTTTTGCTTCATTCATGTCCGCCTGATTATACTCTGCTATTAGCATTCACCTCGGTTCTCTACCATTTCCTGCTTAATCTGGCAATCTACAGAAAACAAATATAGAAGAAGAATTTGGTGAGCAAGATTTGCTCAGCAAGTATTAGATGTCATGAACCAACTGAATAGTATCATACATCTATTTCAAACACCAGCTCCAGTAACTAACTGATATAACATGCTGAAAGAATTTAGACTTAATTGCACGAAGATGGCCTGAGTTATAATTTTTTTGCACAGAAATGGCTTATCTATAATAATAGGCACCCGCATGACTCAAATATAAATTTTTAAACACCCGCATGGCTTCCGTCAAAATATATCAAACAGACGTTAAATCACAGGGGTAAATTCGGAAATGAGTAATTCAACAGCTATTTTAATACATCAGTTGTTGTATATATATCTCCTTACATGGGTTCTAGTAAATGGGTTCCTTAATCAGAAAAGAATTGATGGTGCATATACATTACTCATTGAGCTAGTTAATAGAAATGCAGCATGTTATAAAAATGGTGAATCATGAGAAAACAATCTTCTCAATTTGATTTGTGCATCTACTTGTCTCTGAAATAGAACATACCTGTTGTGCCTGTGACATATGAGATGTTCAATGCATACAAACTTGCTCGGAATACAATTTTGTTAGGCTGTACGTATACATAACTGGAATACTCTCAGAACCGTACTTTGTGAATCTGTATTTATTGAGATCTCCCGCAGGCCTTATAGTTCATGAAATGAGCGGTATAGGTGAATCTGACATCCTTAAACTGGGAGAACTAGACGACCAATCTGATCAACACCATATTCACCATGACCCTCTGATGAGATTTGACCTTGGACTTGGCTTCCAACATAGTGTGTCGCGCTTACAGGGTTCAATTAATGGCTTGATCTGTTTATGGAATTATTCTCGAGGTGATGCAACATATATATGCAATCCAATTACACGGGAGTACATACTCCTCCCAGATCACAAGTATATCGGAAAATCACATTTTATTGTAACTTATGGCTTTGGATTTGTTGAAGCCAGCAACCAGTACAAAGTCATATGCTTTTCTGAAGGAAATTTCTCTTCAGCTAAAGGCTCATATAAGTCCACGTGCGGGATTTATACGCTTGGAACAAATATGTGGAGAAGTTTAGGACATATTCCATTTTCACTTCGCTGTCGTCAAACTGGTATTTTATTTAGTGGCAACCTTCACTGGTTAGCTTATGATGGAAAGGACAACACTAATGATTTAGTATGTACCTTTGATTTGGAGAAAGAATTATATCAACTGACTGCCTCTGCCCCTCGAGCTGGTGGGAGTTTAGTTTATAGGAGCTTGGGAGTGCTTGAAGGGTGCTTGTGTATATGTGATACCATGCCATTATCTGCCTTTAAGTGTCTCCACAGAATGTTCAGATAGTCCAGGAAGACGTTACCAAGATGTTGGCATCTCAGATCATGGCAGATGCACAAAATTATGTAGATGGTTGCTTGGCTGATAATATTGTTTTCAAGCATGTAAGTTCTATTCATTTTGAATTACAAAATAATATCTGATTAGCATTGAAGTTGAACTGTCTAACAATCTTTTCTGATTGAACAATCTTTGAAGTAGATGGTTGTTAACAATCTTTGTAAGTTGAACTGTCTCAGACGAGCTCTATTAACCAGCTCAATGAGTAATGTATATGCACCATCAATTCTTTTCTGATTAAGGAACCCATTTACTAGAACCCATGTAAGGAGATATATATACAACAGCTGCTGTATTAAAATAGTTGTTGAATTACTCATTTCCGAATTTACCCCTGTGATTTAACGTCTGCTTGATATATTTTGACGGAAGCCATGCGGGTGTTTAAAAATTTATATTTGAGTCATGCGGGTGCCTATTATTATAGATAAGCCATTTCTGTGCAAAAAAATTATAACTCAGGTCATCTTTGTGCAATTAAGTCAAGAATTTACTACAAGGAATTTAATTTTCAGGATAACTACAAGATACTTGTTGGAAGAGACAAACTTCTTAAAGAAAAACAAACACTGCTATGCTCTGTAATCACTCCACGGGTGATCAGCCCGCAAACTCCACAACATTGCGCAACGCCATTGTCGTAACAGAGACCTTACATCCATTTCAAGAAAATGGTTCACTCCGACTTAATACATAGCAACATTCTTTTAATTTATCCAGCAATATAATTATATCAGTTGCAAGGGACCTTCTGAGGAATAATTCTCCACCATTTACAACTCAAAACAGAATAACAAAACATGGTTCAACATATCCAATATCTAAATTACGGCATAACAATGCGGAATGAATTCATTTTAAATTCCTAAAATAATAATTACTAATTTAATTTAGTATATATAATATTTACTTATTTTAAACAGGATATCACAATCCTGAACATGATGAAGAAAATAAAGAAAGTCTCTGGTTTTAATGTGCAAATACTGTGATTAGATATCTTATTCTGAAACCTAAATCTTATAGTAGCAGTGGGTGTTATTTTTGCAGGTTTATTTTGTTATCATGCTAGAGACATCTGCTTTGATGCACTCTGTTAGTATCAAATCCACTAAAAACCCAAATTACAAATTCATTAAGCTTGCTGAGTTGCTTCAATTACAAAGCAGTTATGTATGCTGGAGGCCCACCAAATTCACCTCAAACAAGCGATAGATTTTTGCTTTTCCGTAACACTCTTGAAACTGTGATGTATATTCAAGATTAAGAAATTGAATTTACTTACGAGAATAGATTTAACAGCAGCAGTGGCTGGAAGGGTACATCCTGTAATGAAAACCTACTAATTGTAAGTAAAAGAAAATTATGTGTTTATTAAGATATAACAAGTAAACATATGAGATTACCTGAAAGAAAACAAAATATGCGCTGATAAATCCAGCTGCACACATGATGCCCAAAATACCCATAAGTAAAAGAAACTTCTGATAATATTTGGTTTGGTAGACCAGATCAGCGTTCTCCTTTTTGAAGTTCTTAATATTCTTCATTTCAATATCACCCTTAAGCAACAGATCTTGAGTGTCTTTTTCATATTCAGTCATTAAACTAATACAAGCTTCGTGGAGTGTTTTTCTCTCAACAGTAATTTCACGACTTGAACATTTCAGTGTTTGAAATTTTCTACTCTCAAAATACAAAGGACAAACATATAGAATGAAACTAAGTACCACGCCTAGAACAAAAAAATATTTAAACTCCCAAAATAAACTTGAATTGATACTCATTTGAGCGACAAAAAACCCAAACTGCATAAATGCATTCCGTATGACTGAGTAGTACATCTTCACATTCTAAATTTCTCTAGACTCTAATTGCGATATTTTTAGTTTTAAGTTCTTAGTTTTTAATTTCCATTCAAGAGAACCATTAAAATCTTGGTTAGTTATCTCCATATTGCAATCTATAAATAAGAAACAAAACAACGTAATGATCACACATAACATATAAGCATATATATATATATATATGACAAAAACAAAAACATATAATCGAATGCCATACTATAATCGAATGCCATATAATAATGACATTTTATCGAATTATGTATAAAAACATACAATCTATGCATAATCTGTATAATCATGCCATATAATCCATGATTAATCAGCTATAAAATTGATCATCGACCGAACGGTCCAAACCCAGTACGAACTAAATATAGGGCAGGGACACTAAAAAGAACTCTAATAACTCACATGTCACTCATTTGTTGCAGTAAATTACAAGCCAGCAACAGCGTAATGAAAATTGCAGTAAATTACTCGAAAGCCCCAATTCATGAGAATTATACCATACAAACCCTAAACATTATATGCTATAATAGAATTCCTTCAATACTTTCAACAATACCTAACCCTCCCTAACACACGAATATAACACTGTATGAACACAAATTAAACAAAAACTAACATAAACCCCAATTAGAGTGATAAGTGGATATTTTATTCACTTAGAACGTTTCCGTTTGGCTTAAAACGTATGTTTGTACTCGAGTTGTGGTATTTTTGATCTCTTTTAAGGGTATTGTGCAGGTATATTGATCACAGGTGTACTAGGAATGAAGCGGAGCAATCGGAGCGCGAAACGGAGTTATAATGAAGAAAAGGAAAAAAATCAGTTTGTTGGACAGAGATCCTGGCGCGGCAGCACCGTGTTTATGCTATGTTGTGGCGCGGCAGCGCCGTTGCAGAAAAGCAGAAAAAGTTGAACAGTGGTTGTGGCGCGGCAGCGCCGTGTTTCTATACAAACTTGGCGCGGCAGCGCCATGATGTCTGGAGGAAAATTCCGGTTTTGCCCTAATTTGTGATTTTTCAAGTGAAAGTTAAAAAATCAATTCCTTACGAAATATTGCACTTGGAGGCCTTTATAAAGAAGAAACAAACCCTAGAGATCAAGAGAGACACATATTACATATTATTTACGGAGTTGTAAAGCACGAAGAAGCAAGGAAGAAGATCGTTTTTCAATTATTTTCTTGTAATCTTTCTAGCTTGTGGATGCTTGGATTTGGTGTACTCTTTAAAACCCTTGATATTTATAACAGTTATAATTCGTTTTCTTCTATCATGTTTACATTAGAACCCATGGTGACGATTAGTTTGATTATGAACTAACTCGTTGTCATGGGGTTTTAGCGGATTTATTCATGAAGTTTATTTGTTGAATTTTCTTGATGCCTATAGTGTGATTGATGTGATATCCTATCATGGTTGTTTTAATTCGTTATAGGAGAGTAGCTAACTCCTGTAATTGTGTGTTAATTCTTATTGAAGCGAAAGTGGATTTAAGAGTTCAGAACTTGCCATGCTAGCATAGGTTTATGCGTGAGAATATCATTCGTAATTAGTGTCGTAACTCTAACCGTTTTACGACGATTATGTGATCAATTGAATGCTTGTACTTCAACCATTATGTTTTCAATCTTTATAGACATATAAGGACTAAGCATAATTGGGAGACTAAGTGATTTCTATCTTAATTGTGGATATTATTTAGGATGGTATTGGTACAACGAAAGTTGGCTTATATCAGTTTTGTGTGTTCGATCAGGTATTAACAAATCACATGAAAGGGCTAGAGAATTGAAGACTTTAGATGGATTGTTTAATGAAGTTGAAATCCCATGTTTCATTCACATAAGTAATTCGATATAAATCTCAGTTTAAGTAGGGATAATTAGTTATAATTTTTAGATAAATTTTAGTGATAATCAAAACCACTTGTTAATTGTTTTAGCATCGAATAATAATCATACATTGGTAAGTGAATTAACTAGACAAACAACGAGTCCCTGTTGGAACGAACCTTATTTGCTATCTGTATTACTTGAGATCACGTGCACTTGCGTGTTGAGTTTGGTCGTAACAAGTTTTTGGCGCCGCTGCCGGGGATTGCGGTTTTATTTGTTTAGTTTTAGTATTTACCATCAGTGGTCATTAAAGTTCGGTGACTAGGACGTTTCTCACCAAATTTTCTAGTTGGTGAATTTCAGGTACTATTTGAGAGTGTATGCGTACACGAGCTCGAGCACGTAGAGAAGAATTAGCAAGAAGAGAAGAACTAGCACGAAGGAAACTTGACTTTGAGAACATCAGTGTAGAAAACAATTATGAATCAAAAGAAGATATGGCAGATGAAGCACAACCAGCGAAGGCTTTGAGTGAATTTTCTCAGCCAAAGGTGGAGGACATTCATACCAGCATTGTTCGTCCAGCTATTGGGGCGAATAACTTCGAGCTTAAGCCAAACATCATTCAGATGATTCAGAATACAGTTCAGTTTGGGGGTAGTCCTGCTGAAGATCCTAATGCTCATATTAGGGACTTCCTAGAGATCTGTGATACCTTCAAATTCAACGGAGTTACAGATGACGCAATTAGATTGAGGCTATTTCCCTTCTCTCTTAGGGATAAAGCCAAGAGTTGGTTACATTCCATGCCATCAGGTTCTATCAAAACATGGGCAGATTGCGCTCAAAAGTTCCTGACGAAGTATTTCTCCATGGCAAAGACAGCAGCTTATAGGAATTCTATTTCTCAGTTTGCTCAGCAACCCCATGAATCTTTGGGGGAAGCTTGGGAAAGGTACAAGGAGATTTTGGCACGTTGTCCTCATCATGGGATGCCGGATTGGATGATAATCAGCAATTTCTATAACGGGTTGGGAGCTCAGTCCAGGCCTATGTTAGATGCAGCATCTGGAGGTGCGCTATGGGCAAAAAGCTATGAGGATGCCTATAATCTTATCGAGATGATGGCAGCCAATGAGTTTCAGAATCCTACTCAACGCTTGCCACCTGCTAAAGTGGCTGGAGTACTTGAATTGGATGCAGCTACTGCTATTGCTGCTCAACTCAAGGCGTTGACAATGAAGGTAGATTCCCTTTCTAATCATGGGACTAACCAGGTTGCTATGGTGTGTGAATTGTGTGCAGGAGCTCATGACACGAATCTGTGTGCTATCTCATCTGAATCAGCACAGTTTGTTAGTAATTTTCAAAGAGCTCAGCAGCCAGTACCTAATGCTTATCATCCCAACAATCGGAATCATCCTAATTTCAGTTGGAGCAACAATCAGGGTGGTGTTCAGCAACCACAAAATCAGCAGTTCAATGCAAGGCCATATAATCAGAACTATCAACCACCACCTTATGCTCCAAGGCAAGCATTCAATCCACCTGGATTTCAACCATCTCAAGGGAATTCTTTGAATCAGTCTGAGAAGTCTGAACTGGAAGAGCTGCGAATGATGTATAAGAGTCAGGCGGTGTCCTTGAAAACTTTAGAGAATCAAATTGGCCAACTAGCCAATGCATTGCTGAACCGTCAACCAGGAACGCTTCCGAGTGACACAGAGATGAATCCAGGCAAGAAAGATCACAAGGAACAGGTCCAGGCAGTAACCCTACGATCGGGGAAGATTCTACAAGGTCAGAACGAAGAAAATTCAGCCGAGGAAAAAAATGATAATCTTGACGTTGGGGTCGATTCCGTTCCTGATTTGGTACCTAATGCTACTCCCTCGACTCCTAAAACTGTTAGGACTGATAATTCTCAGAAGGAAGCAGAAGAAAAGGTGTTTCCACCTCCTCCATTCCCAAAACGAGTTCAAAGGCAAAAGTTTGACAAGCAGTTTGCTAAGTTCTTGGATGTCTTCAAGAAGCTTCAAATTAACATACCATTTGCAGAGGCTCTTGAGCAAATGCCGAGCTATGCGAAGTTCATGAAGGGCATTCTTTCGAAGAAATTGAAACTTGAGGAGTTAGAGACAGTTGCATTAACGGAAGAATGTAGTGCCATCTTGCAACAAAAGTTGCCACCTAAGTTGAAGGACCCTGGAAGCTTCACTATTCCATGTACTATTGGAGATCTCTCATTCAGCAAATGTTTGTGTGATTTGGGTGCAAGCATTAATCTCATGCCCTTATCAGTTTTCATACAACTTGGTCTTCCAGAACCAAAGCCAACTACTATGACTCTGCAACTTGCGGACCGTTCAGTTACTTATCCTCGAGGAATAGTTGAGGATGTTTTGGTGAAGGTCGACAAGCTTATCTTTCCAGCCGACTTTGTGATTCTTGACTTTGAGGAAGACAAGAAGATCCCTATCATCTTGGGACGACCATTCTTGGCTACAGGTCGGACTCTGATTGATGTCCAAAAGGGAGAACTCACTATGAGGGTGCACGATCAAAATGTCACCTTTAATGTTTTCAATGCAATGAAGCTTCCAACTGACGAGGAAGTGTGTTTTAAAATTGATATGGTGGACAAGGTGGTTAACTCCGCAACTCAACACTTGATCAAAACTGATGTGTTGGAAAGAGTTCTGACTAATGACTTGGAGATTGAGAACGAAGAGGATGAAGAACAATTGCAATATCTTAATGCATCTCCATGGAAGAAGTTTGAGATTCCTTTTGAATCTTTGGGGTTGTCAGAGCTGAAGAAGTCTCATGTTAGACTTAAGCCATCTATCGAGGAAGCACCTACATTGGAACTTAAGCCATTGCCTGAACATCTAAGGTATGCCTATCTTGGTGATTCTTCTACCTTACCTGTTATTATATCATCTAAGCTTTCAGGCATGGAAGAGGAAAAGCTATTGCGAATTTTAAGGGATTTCAAATCAGCCATTGGGTGGACTATAGCAGACATCAAGGGTATTAGTCCTTCTTATTGTATGCACAAAATTCCTTTGGAAGAGGGAGCTAAACCTACAGTTGATAATCAAAGGAGGCTGAATCCTGTTATGAAGGAAGTTGTGAAGAAGGAAATTCTTAAATGGCTTGATGCGGGTATTATCTATCCGATATCTGATAGTTCTTGGGTGAGTCCGGTGCAATGTGTGCCTAAGAAGGGGGGCATGACAGTGGTGACTAATGAAAAGAACGAGCTCATTCCCACTCGAACAGTTACTGGTTGGAGGATTTGTATGGATTATCGAAAGTTGAACAAGGCCACTCGGAAAGATCATTTTCCACTTCCGTTCATTGATCAGATGCTCGACAGATTGGCTGGACATCAGTACTATTGCTTGCTTGATGGGTATTCTGGTTACAATCAGATTTGCATAGCGCCCGAGGATCAAGAGAAGACTACATTCACTTGTCCATTTGGTACATTTGCATTCAGACGTGTTTCTTTCGGGTTGTGTGGAGCACCAGCTACTTTTCAGCGATGCATGATGGCCATTTTTTCTGACATGATTGGAATTAATGTGGAAGTATTCATGGACGATTTCTCAGTCTTTGGGGACTCTTTTGATGAGTGCTTGGGAAACTTGAGTTTGGTTCTAAAGCGTTGTGTGGAGACAAATCTTGTTCTAAATTGGGAAAAGTGCCATTTCATGGTACAAGAAGGTGTCATTCTGGGACACAAGGTTTCGTGTAAAGGTTTGGAAGTGGACAAGGCAAAGGTGGCAACTATTGAGAACCTTCCTGCCCCTGTTTCAGTCAAGGGTATTCGCAGCTTTCTTGGTCATGCGGGGTTCTATAGGCGTTTCATAAAGGATTTCTCAAAAATTTCTAAGCCACTTTGCAATCTCTTGGAAAAAGACGTACCGTTCAAGTTTGATGAGTCTTGTTCACATGCATTCGAGATCTTGAAGAAGAAATTAATTTCTGCTCCAGTGATTACAGCTCCTGATTGGAGCCAACCATTTGCTTTGATGTGCGATGCTAGTGATTTTGCGCTTGGGGCCGTTCTAGGCCAAAGGAAAGAAAAGGTGTTTCATGTTATTTATTATGCAAGCAAAACTCTTAATGATGCTCAGATGAATTACACCACTACTGAGAAGGAACTACTTGCTATTGTTTACGGGTTTGAGAAGTTTCGCTCTTATCTGCTTGGTACTAAGGTGACAGTTTATACGGATCATGCTGATATTCGCTATCTCTTGGCGAAGAAAGATGCTAAGCCAAGATTGATCCGTTGGGTTCTCTTGTTGCAAGAATTTGATGTGGAAATCAAGGACAGAAAGGGGACGGAGAATCAGGTAGCTGACCATCTCTCTAGATTGGAAGATCATGGGAAGTCACCTAAAGATAATACGGTTATTAATGAGTTTTTTCCAGATGAGCAACTATTCAGTGTGGAAGATGTTGAACCATGGTATGCCGACATTGTGAATTATCTAGTAAGTAACATCATACCACCTGAGCTCTCTTATGCTCAAAAGAAGAAATTCTTACATGATGTCAAGCAGTATATTTGGGATGAGCCGTTTTTGTTCAAGCAAGGAGTTGATCAGATTATTAGGCGTTGTGTTCCTTACAGTGAGACCGAGGCTATTCTTAGTGATTTTCATGCTACAGCTTATGGAGGTCATTATGCGGGTGAAAAGACAGCCACACGTATTCTTCAAGCAGGTTTCTATTGGCCGACTCTATTCAAGGATGCTCATCAGTTTGTGTTGAGATGTGATCGATGTCAACGAGTTGGTAATATTTCTCGTAGGGACGAGATGCCTCTTAATGTTATGTTGGAGGTAGAGATCTTTGACGTGTGGGGA
Source organism: Heracleum sosnowskyi (assembly GCA_030848705.1). Classification (NCBI taxonomy): domain Eukaryota; kingdom Viridiplantae; phylum Streptophyta; class Magnoliopsida; order Apiales; family Apiaceae; genus Heracleum; species Heracleum sosnowskyi. Next base: position 30,786,649 of record CM061237.1, read on the forward strand.
ATTGACTTCATGGGACCGTTCATTCCATCATGTGGTAATCAGTATATTCTGTTAGCTGTGGATTATGTGTCTAAGTGGGTGGAGGTAAGGGCACTTCCAACGAATGATGCTAAGGTGGTGCTTAATTTCCTTCACAAGAATATATTTACTCGGTTTGGCACTCCACGAGTTATCATTAGTGATGAAGGTACGCACTTTTGCAATCGGAAGTTTACATCTCTTATGGCACGCTACAATATCAATCATCGAGTTGCTACAGCTTATCATCCTCAAACCAATGGGCAAGCTGAAGTGTCTAATCGTGAAATTAAACGGATTCTTGAGAAGGTGGTAAGTCCTTCTAGGAAGGATTGGGCTTTGAAGCTTGATGAAGCAGTGTGGGCTTATCGGACGGCCTATAAAACACCTTTGGGAATGTCACCATTTCAGCTTGTGTATGGAAAAGCATGTCATCTCCCAGCTGAGTTAGAACACAAGGCTTATTGGGCGTTGAAGAAGCTGAATTTTGATCTTACAGCAGCAGGTGAAAAGCGTATGGTTCAGTTGAATGAAATGGACGAGTTTCGATTGCAAGCTTATGAGAACAACAAGCTATATAAAGAGAAAGTCAAAAGGTGGCATGATCGTCGGTTGGTTCTTAAGACATTTGTGCCCGGGCAATTGGTGTTGTTGTTCAACTCTCGACTTCGGTTGTTTCCTGGAAAGTTGAAGTCACGTTGGTCAGGTCCATTCTCAGTTAAAACAGTTTTTCAGCATGGAGCAGTGGAGATTTTTGACAAGTCACCGGACCAGTCGTTCAAGGTCAATGGTCAGCGGTTAAAGCCATATTTTGGAGAGAAGTTGAATCACGAAGTTGAGACCGCGGTTCTAATTTGCACAACGTAAGGAGATGGAGCTATGTCAAGCTCATGACTTAAAAAGAGCGCTTCGTGGGAGGCAACCCACTTGATTGTGTGATTGTATCGTTTTAAAAAAAAAAAAAAAAAAAGTAGAAAAAAATTTCAGCAGAAGTTCTGGCGCGGCAGCGCCGTGCTGCAGTATATTTCTGGCACGGATGAAAAGGTGCAGCTGTATATTAGTTGTATTGCATATTAGGAGCATTTGTGCATGTTAGTTAATTTCATGTTAGTGTAGAGCATTTTGTTGCATGTTAGTTTAGAGCATATAGGTTCTGTTATTTTGTTGTTTTGTGCATATAGTTGCATAAGCATGGCATGCATTTTCATGATCCCTTAGGACGAGCTATTTCTGTTTGGCAGGTAGATGTTGATTTGAGTGTGATAATCATGAATAGAGGGTTGATTTAGAGTTTCTATGAACTTGACATGCATGTTGTGGGGACAAAAACAATTACACAACTCATTGTTTGCTTTTGGGCTAGATTGGGGGTCATGCTTGTTTGGATGTTTTGAGGTTTAATTATCTGGTTATATTAAGAATGTTTTTTATTCTCTTGATAACGTAAGAGCATTAAAGTATAAGTTTGGGGGAAACAGGATTTTCATGCTAGTTTTTTGTGTTTATGGCTAGGTGTCAAATGGCTAGTAGCCGGCTCATATTTATATGAGTAGTCTAGGGTTGGAATTGAGAATTCTCATTCCAGATTGTATAAAAAGAAAAAAAAAGAAGAAAAAAAGAAAAGAAAAAAAAAGAGTCATGTAAATAGTTAAATGCAAAATTAACCACGAGTGAGCTCTTTAATACTCGAGTAATTAAGTCTGAGGGGACTTAGTCCTAGTGACCTAAGGCTTTTATAGTCTGGGATCCACTGACCTAACACTCGCTACATGGGTATTATTGTATAAGCCTTTTGGGGTCTCACTCATTGCACGGTTAAGTAAGCATATGTGTTGTGAATAGTAGTATGTGTCGTGGTAATAAAGCATGAATTCCTGGTTAACCTGAATGAGTATGGAGGTGTCTCGAAGTTATGATGTGTCTACCGTTCATTTTTTTTATAAACTTGTGATTGCCTTGACTAAGAATCGGTATGATTTTTGATCTAGTGTTAGGAGTATATCTGATGAGTATCGCACACACCACGTTCCTATGCATGTATTGTTAGTATACGGGAATTTAGTCGAGCTCTGTTTGGAAGTTGTTGCATGATTTGAGATGTTTGCCTAATGAATGGTTTTGGTCAGTCTAAGGGGGTCCTTGCATTTTCATATAGTTGCATTCATGTAGTTAGTTGCATTTGTAGTTGCATTGTTAGATGGATTTTGGGGGTACATTCACTATAGGCCCTCACGAGACCTTACTCGTCCACTAGAGCTGCCTAGGGGTTTAAAGGGCTTGTTGCATAAGCTAAATGCAATCGTGATCACCTACGGAAGTGGTAGTTTGTTTATGCTCGAGGACGAGCAACGGTTTAAGTTTGGGGGTGTGATAAGTGGATATTTTATTCACTTAGAACGTTTCCGTTTGGCTTAAAACGTATGTTTGTACTCGAGTTGTGGTATTTTTGATCTCTTTTAAGGGTATTGTGCAGGTATATTGATCACAGGTGTACTAGGAATGAAGCGGAGCAATCGGAGCGCGAAACGGAGTTATAATGAAGAAAAGGAAAAAAATCAGTTTGTTGGACAGAGATCCTGGCGCGGCAGTGCCGTGTTTATGCTATGTTGTGGCGCGGCAGCGCCGTTGCAGAAAAGCAGAAAAAGTTGAACAGTGGTTGTGGCGCGGCAGCGCCGTGTTTCTATACAAACTTGGCGCGGCAGCGCCATGATGTCTGGAGGAAAATTCCGGTTTTGCCCTAATTTGTGATTTTTCAAGTGAAAGTTAAAAAATCAATTCCTTACGAAATATTGCACTTGGAGGCCTTTATAAAGAAGAAACAAACCCTAGAGATCAAGAGAGACACATATTACATATTATTTACGGAGTTGTAAAGCACGAAGAAGCAAGGAAGAAGATCGTTTTTCAATTATTTTCTTGTAATCTTTCTAGCTTGTGGATGCTTGGATTTGGTGTACTCTTTAAAACCCTTGATATTTATAACAGTTATAATTCGTTTTCTTCTATCATGTTTACATTAGAACCCATGGTGACGATTAGTTTGATTATGAACTAACTCGTTGTCATGGGGTTTTGGCGGATTTATTCATGAAGTTTATTTGTTGAATTTTCTTGATGCCTATAGTGTGATTGATGTGATATCCTATCATGGTTGTTTTAATTCGTTATAGGAGAGTAGCTAACTCCTGTAATTGTGTGTTAATTCTTATTGAAGCGAAAGTGGATTTAAGAGTTCAGAACTTGCCATGCTAGCATAGGTTTATGCATGAGAATATCATTCGTAATTAGTGTCGTAACTCTAACCGTTTTACGACGATTATGTGATCAATTGAATGCTTGTACTTCAACCATTATGTTTTCAATCTTTATAGACATATAAGGACTAAGCATAATTGGGAGACTAAGTGATTTCTATCTTAATTGTGGATATTATTTAGGATGGTATTGGTACAACGAAAGTTGGCTTATATCAGTTTTGTGTGTTCGATCAGGTATTAACAAATCACATGAAAGGGCTAGAGAATTGAAGACTTTAGATGGATTGTTTAATGAAGTTGAAATCCCATGTTTCATTCACATAAGTAATTCGATATAAATCTCAGTTTAAGTAGGGATAATTAGTTATAATTCTTAGATAAATTTTAGTGATAATCAAAACCACTTGTTAATTGTTTTAGCATCGAATAATAATCATACATTGGTGAGTGAATTAACTAGACAAACAACGAGTCCCTGTTGGAACGAACCTTATTTGCTATCTGTATTACTTGAGATCACGTGCACTTGCGTGTTGAGTTTGGTCGTAACAAGTTTTTGGCGCCGCTGCCGGGGATTGCGGTTTTATTTGTTTAGTTTTAGTATTTACCATCAGTGGTCATTAAAGTTCGGTTTTATTTGTTGTGGATCATAGAATAGAATTAGAGTGTTATATGGATTTTTCGTAATTAAGATGACTTTTTTTACTACTTATAATCCTAAACTTTTTTCTAGTTCTTCAAAAATGATGCATCCATTTAGCTCATCTCCAACAATATTCAAGGTAGAAACTAAATAGCCTTCAAGATGTTGCAGTATGAGATTGTAGGTTTTAGTACTGATTTTAGTCAAAAGCCTTCCTAAATCTTGTAATATTCTACTTAGCCTTGCATTTTCCGTTCTTAAAACTTTCTTTCTAACGTTTTTATGTCTTTTCTTTTAACCTCTTGATTTTAAGCATTTTTTGCATTATTTCTCTTCCCGTACCTGTCTAACTTTCATAACATCGAACAATTCAGCTAATTGACTAAGTGGAACTACCTTGTGCCAAATCATTCTATTATTAAGTACGGTTGGTACCACTTCGGCGTGTTTCGATTCTTTCAAACAAACAGTCTCTTTTGACCTCAGAACTTGAGAATTAATCAATTATGAATGGATAAATATTTTTTGTACTTCTACCATCGTAAGTTAAAATTGCTCATATGCCTTCTGAATTATGTCCGTGGTTTGACAATGAATTCACCCTTTATATTTTTATAATACAACTCCATCCAGAAAAATATCTTTACTAATTAAAGCACGGGTCATTTTATAGCGATTAACATAAATTTCTTTTCTTTGCGGTTTAAAGATTTTTTCTAGGTATGGTTGCACATTTTTTTTGTCTTGTTACAATTTACTTACTTCAATTTATATAGATACTTTGATTGACCGGGGCCTATAATTTTAAATAACTCAGGGTGTATAATGTGAATGATCTGATCATAATTGTTTTTGTACTTGTATGTTATGCCATATCCGGTTTTTTAAAATTTGTTAACTGGACTATATATATTAATCAGTTTATTTTTTACAGAAATTGTTATCAAATTTTTAGAATATATTATTCATTTAATTATTTTGACGTACTATCTATTTATTTTTATTATCTCATTTTTTTACATTATTTTAACTCAAAACAAATAGTTTTTCATATTTTTATTTATGGTTTTTTTAGTTATTATTATATATATATATATATATATATATATATATATATATATATATATATATATTAACTCAATTCCAAATAACTAATTATTTTCTTCCATCAAATTAATTTATAATTCATTTGATAATAACAAAAAAATTGTCATATATCTAATGCATCCAATCTAATTATAAATCTAGTCACTTCTATTATATTTATTTATAATGTATTATTAAGACCGAAATATTGAAAGTTTGATCGTGGGTTGGTATGGTTCTCATATTTTGATATTCATACTTTAGTTCTTTTATTTTTACTATATTAGGTTAATTTATAAAAAACAACAATTTTAATCAAACTATAGTTTGGAAGTCGGTCGATCAGTATGATACTCATATTTTGATATTTGCTCTTTAGTCCTTTTTCGTTTGCAACTTGACTTTAATTTATTAAAAATAACAATTTAATTAAAATATATATTTAAAATATTGTCAAACACAAAATTCTTAAAACACAATTTAATCACGCTCAAACACAGACACACAAGTATATTCAACATCGAGTTCAACAATCACATAAAATAATTCAAATTTAAGATCATCTTCAGAAAAAGTAAATATAAATGTAAAATAAAATATTAATACAATTAAGATAACAAACTTAAAAGTCACTCATCCATCGCAATTAAGATAACAAACTTAAAAGTCACTCATCCATCGCACCGACTCTATGCTTGTATAGATAAGAAGAATAATCATAAATATCATGTATACATGTTCGATATGTGCTATTTAACAATGGTTATTGTTAGGATAAGTAATATAATCGCCTCTCGAGGATCGAGGCGAGTTCGGGGATCGGGGGAGGGGATAAAACTCCCCGATCCCAAAGTTACTGATCGCCCATACCTAAATTATTGTCTAATTTTTAAATTCTTTTAACACTAATTTTCATTAGTTTGAAAAATAAATAATTAATAAATATGTAAATAAACTACTTGTGATATGTTATTTATGTTATATCAACGTTTTATAATACATTTTATATATTAAATATCTAATAATTCAAATAAATTGTGTAGTACAAGAAAAGTTAGACATTTATGTAAGAGAATAGAATATATTACAGTTAAGTTACATATACGAAATATTTGTTTAACTAAAAGATAGATAAAAATTCACCACACATAATATTGTTTCTAAAATTTAATATTAAAATTTTATAAGATTGGTAATATATATATAGTTATATATGATACATAATTAAAAAAATTAAGTTTAATAAATCTTATAAATCACCCTTATATTTACTCAAAAGTTTAAATAACAATTAATATTGGATAAAGAAAGATGTGGGGTTCATGTAATATGATTTTAAATTAAAATAAAAAGAAATCGTGTAGCTCAATGGTTATAAGGATGTCTTCTATAGAGAAGGTCAAGTGTTCGATCCATCACAAAAACATTATTTATTCAATTTTTTCTTTAGATAAGAAAATAATGGCATGTAAATTCATAATATATAAGGGTAATATGGTAATTTCATAGGGGGTTTATTTACTCAAAATACCCCTAAAATATCCCCATGTTCTCCTATTATATATAGAAGAGGATTAAAAAAATTTATTAGTTTATGGAGATTATTAATTTATCAAGGTTCTACAATATTCGCGGAAGGGTTAATTACTGAACATATTATTTATTTTGCTTTTATATATCAGGTGAATTGTTAAAAATACAGTTAGTTACTTATTAATAATTATATAAAATTATATTACATTTGTATATATGTTGCACATGTTACTTTTAGGAAATTAGTTGTTTAAATTAGAAAATATAAAATTATATTATCTTTTTATATATATGTTGCTCGTGTTATTTTTAGAAAATTAGTTGTTTAATTTAGAAAAAAATAAAAAAAGTTATGTGTTTAGCTGAAAAGGTTAAGTGGTTATTTATTAATAATTATATATAACAATATTATCATTACATATTTATTTTCCATGTGTTATGTTTAGAAGAAAAGTTGTTTTAGTTAGAAAATGTAGAACAGATAATGTGTTTTTGTTGAAAAAGGTAATCAGTTATATATGTAATAATATTGCCATTTTATATATATGTTACTTATTTTATTTTTAGAAGATGAGTTATATAAAGGATGTTGATGTTGAATTTGGGGAACAATAAAACGACTTATCGGAAGGAAACATGTTCAACGAGGCGGTGGCTCCCATTTTTCTCTGTCAAAACTAATATTAATATTATTAATTTAATAATATTAATATTAGTTTTCTTATTTCTCAAATTTACTTTTCTTGTTTACTTTTCTTATTTTCTCAATTTGTTTCAGAAATATTTTAGAGTTTTAATTCTCTTTTAGGATAACTTCTCTAAATTTTTCTAAAAAATATTTTACAAATTATATTTTTAGATAAGATGATATTTCTATAAAATTAAGGTTTCTTCTGAATTTTCCGTTTTGATCATTTACCAAAAATTTGAATAAATATTGAAAATGACAATTTTTTAATATTTTTTATTATATTAACATTATATCAAATATCAGTATATTTATAATCATTTTTATTTTTTTCAAAATTCATATTCTAACTTCTGTTCTAACATACATAACATAACATCAATATTAAATTCTAGCATACAATATACTTCTCCTAATAAATTGATCTCTCGTTAAACATGTTTCATCCCAGTGATCCGCTTTTTCGGTTATTACCAAATCTAAGTAGATAACAAACTAATTTACTAAATAAATTACATCAGCTATTAATTTATTAACGTTTTCTCAAGTGTAAATCAAGAACTATCTATCTGAGAAAAACGAAGCTGAAAATACTTTTGTATTCATAGATTGTAGTAACACACAATCTAATAAAACACTATTAGATTGAAAAGTAATCTTTGTTGTTCTTTAAATTTTCGTAAACACTATCACACACAGAGTTACTTGTTGTTGTTGGTTCAAGAAATCGGTGATAATACATTCACCCCCCTCTGTATTATTTTTCATCTGCACTCATATCTAACACGATAAATTAAAAAAATCAATTGAAACAAAAAACAAAAATTATAAATTTATATACATTTTTATTTTCATATAGAATACTACGATATATGTATTATATAAAAATATATATTACTTAAAATTTAAGCATAAAGTTTGTTTTTAAATTTGATTCTAAAGTAGAACCATTTTGGATAATTTTGAATCTGCTGCAGAATCATGCCAAAATATTTCATAATTTCCAATGATTTTTAAAAAGAAAAATTGTAGGATTTCATTTTTGATTTACTAAATTAAAGTTTGTAATTATATTTAATTAAAAATATGATATTGATATGGACAGAAAAGTAATCCTAGAAATGTAATTAATGATGTATTAATTAGACCTAGATTGGTCCAAGAATACGGCCCGATAAACAAGGCCCGAAACCCTAATTATTTATTAATTTCGTAATTAATAAATAAGGAAAATATACAGCTCAAAAAATCATCAAAAAAGTCTGTCTTCTACAAAGAAAGATCTAGAATCTCAATCAAAGGAAATAACTAGCCACAGTCTTTATCCTACGATAAGGAAAAGACTTGCCCACCAAGGAATACAATACTTATCCACCGTCAAGAAAGAGACTTATTCGCTAAGTCTCCCAAACGTACCCTAAATACCAGGCTCCTGACGCCTATATAAAGGACCTGATCCTTCAATCAGAACTACGTTTTTGGCTTGATTCTCAATAACGAATTGAGATACGTAGGCATCTTGTGAGGACAAATTTAGTCACGAAACACGAGAACAACCATTAAAGCTTGAAAGCTCTCAAACCCTAACAGTCAATTTACAAGTACGTTTTTTATTCCACAACATTTAGCTCCGTCTGTGGGAAGACAACATCAACCATGGCAAACACACGAAGAACAACTCGAGATACTCAAACTTCTGAAGGGCTTCCTCTCACCTTTGAGGCAGGTGCTCAAGGAAGCCAGCCACCTCCAATTACCACCACTCAAGGACCGAAAATCCCGATTTCGGTTGAAGGGACGAATCCCCTGTAAATGGTCGTTCATGGACCTGATCCACAAGAGACCGCTCTCCAACAACCAATCACAACCTCCCCACTGCTCGTGAATGCACCACATGGCCTTCAACTTTACACCATGGATCTCCCCCAATACGCAACTCAAACTCTCGGGATGCCAACTTATGGCATGCCACCTCGAACCACAGTGGGCAGCAGTGGTGTCAATCCAAAATACCATGAAACATATGTTCCCCCTTACATTCGAGGTCTGGGACCCCAAAACCAACAAACTCAAACCCGGCAGACCCCCTTGATTCAAGACTACTCAGGACCTTATACTGAGGATGATAATTACTCAACTGGGGAAGAGAGGGATGTTGCCCCAAGGAGAAGACGTTCTTCCCAAACGAATCGGGAACAACCCCAAACTACTAAGGAAAGGATTGCGGCCCATGAGGCAGAGGCTGCAAGACTCAAAAAATTATTGGTAGAAGAAGAAGCAGCAAAAGCACAAAGAGTCCCGGTGATTAATTTAGATCCGACATCGAGAAGAACCAAGAGGGCTGAAGTCGTAAGAGGAGATCCTAGTGTCTTGTTACCCCTAGGCGACCCTGATGATCCTACACCACCTTTCACTCAGGACATCATGAAAGATAGTATATCTAGGAAATTCAAGATGTCAACCATCAAAGCTTATGATGGAACAGGAGATCCAGCAAATCACCTGAGATCTTTCTCTAATGCACTGCTGTTGCAGCCAACCAATGATGCAGTTAAGTGTAGAGCGTTTCCACAAACCCTAGCGGACATGGCTCAACGTTGGTACAACCGTTTACCTCCTAATTCTATTGGATCCTTTAAGGAACTGAGCAAGGCGTTTATCAACCAATTTGTTAGTGGAAGGGTGCATGAGAAGAGTTCTGCATCGCTCATGGGAATCCAGCAAGGAAGGAATGAGACCTTAAGAGACTATATAAATCGATTCACTAGGGAGGCTCTGAAAGTCCCAGACTTGGAGGACAAAGTAGCTATGATAGCCCTACAACAAGGAACCACTGATGATCATTTTAAGAGTCATTGGCAAAGCATCCACCCGAAAGTATGTTGAAGCTCCAAGATAGAGCCGGAAAATACATCAAGGCTGAGGAAAACATGAGGAAGTATGAACCCACTACTGGTGGAAGTGGAAATGCAAAGAAAAAAAAAAAGAAACCCAGGAATACGATGTTAAGGAAGAGTTTCCTAGAACGTCAAAGGATTCTGATTCTCCACCTAAGAAGAACAATTTCGGGCCAAGGTTCACGGAGTATGCAAGATTGAATACTCCTAGAAGCCAAATTTTGATGGAAATAATAAAGGAAGAAGATCTCTGATGGCCGAAGCCACTAAGGATTGACTTGTCTAAAAGAAACCAGAACCAATTATGTCGTTTCCACAAAGAAGTAGGTCATGACACAGATGATTGTAGGCAACTGAAAGATGAGATTGAGTTTTTGATTCGGAGAGGAAAACTTAATAAGTTTACTAAAGATGGGAATCAAGGGAGTCAAAGAGGAAACTATGAAAGGAAGGATTATGATAAAAGAGACAATGATCAAAATCGTAATACCAAACCCCGAGGGCCTGTTATCAACATGATATTTGGAGGACCAACTGCTGCTGGGTCCTCCCGAAACTCAAGGAAAGCTTATGCCCGAGAGGTAATGACTGTGGTAGGAGAAGCACCGAAGCGTGCCAGAACAAAAATAGCAATAGGTTTCGATGATTCTGACTTAGAAGGAGTGAAATCTCCCCATAATGATCCCTTAGTCATCGTACCTGTGATAGGCAATTCTGAGACGAAGAGAGTTCTGGTTGATAATGGAGCTTTAGTAGACATCTTGTTCCATGATGCTTTTATCAAGATGGGCTATACTGACTATCAGTTGACACCCTCGAATATGCCCATATGAAATAGCCTATTTGTAATTCGAGGATTCTACTCAACTTAAACAAGAATGTAATAAGTAAATATTAGATCAGATGTCACAGGAATCTCAGAAGATTATATCTGTCAAAGAATGAAGATTAAAGTCATCTACAAACTTGAAGTTATTCTACATTGAAAGAAGCTCAATTTATTGATCAAGCCTCAATGAAGTATTCAAGCTCAGTGGAATTATTAAAGTGACGGAGATTTCAAGTGGTGACAGCAAAAGATACTGATTACGGAGTTCTTGAATGAGAAGGAAGTGAATCACTGCTTAAAGTCAAATAGATAAAGAACAAACATTGTCGTTAGTCACTCATGAACCAGACAGTGCATTGAGTGTCAACGTTCTATTATGTTTGTTATTTATCTAATTTTTAAGTGATTCTGGAATTAATTGAGAAGTCAATTAATTCTATTTATTCTCTTATAAATAATTAATACTATTGAGTAAATTATTTATTAAATTAATTCTGTAAAGAATTAATTTAATACATAATTTATTGAGTAAATTATTTAAATTAGAATAAAAAGAAATTAACTGAGAAGTCAACTAATTCTATTTATTCTCTTATAAATAATTAATACTATCAAGTATATTATTTATTAAATTAATTCTGTAAAGAATTAATTTAATACATAATTTATTTAGTTAATTATTTAAATTAGAATAAAAGTGAGTCTTCCCGATTGTCTTCCTAGCTAGGCCAAGCATTGTCTTACCGATTGTCTTCCTAATGCAATCCATTGTCTTCCCGAAAGTCTTCCAAGAGTAAAAGTATTGTTTTCCTGCAAGTCTTCCAAGGCTTAATTCTATTCTGAGTTAGTGGCTTGCACGTGGACTAAAGAAAAGCAATGCAGTGTGTTTATATATAAAGACAATTCGAAGACAAGGCATTCATTCATTTACAACTCAAGAACAAAAAGCAAAAAGACACAGCAACTCAACATTTCATCTTTCTGTCTTTACTATCTTCAAACTGTCTGAGCATTCATTTCCTGCCAGAGAATTCATTCTTGATTAGTTCATAACATTTAATTCATAAGAACTGATTCTCTTGTACTGCTTTAACTTTCTAGCGGATCATAATCCCTAGATTTTATATCGAACTACTTTTTAGTATTCGATCCTTTTTATTACAAAAATAGATAAATTCATGTCGAATTTATTCTAGATTTGTTTTATCAAGAACCTTTGTAATCAGTGATCAGAATTGTAACACCCTTCAAGTTTAATAGAGTTTTATTTAACTTGAATATTGTTTCAGTTTTATTCCGCACTAATTTGTTCTAAATTGTTAAAACTTTAAAAGGACAAATTCGATTAAACGGTATTGTTTGTATTCAACCCCCCTTCTACAAACATATCAGGACCTAACAATTGGCATCAGAGCCTTTTGATTGATATACAAATCAAAGATCCAATTGTTTTGAGATTTTTTCTTAAACTCTGAAAAAAAAATTATTCCTAAAAATCTCAAAAGATGTCTACTACACAGAAAGTGGGTACAGTCAAAATCCCAATGTTCAGCAAGGAGCATTATCCTATGTGGAAGAAGAAAATGCTCCTATTTCTTAAAGTTGCTAATGTTAAATATATTGATGTGTTGAAGAATGGTCCTAAAGTCCCTATGATTGTTGAGGGAGAGCTAATAGAGAATAACATTGTTACTAGGGCTGCTAGGATGTACCCTAAGGATCCCAAGGATTACAGTCCTGGTGAAAAAGAGGATGTTACCTTGGATGTCTGTCTACAGTTGATCCTTGTTGATTGTCTTGATCCTATCATGCATAATCATGTCCTAAACTGTGATACTGCCAAACACATTTGGGACACTATAGAGATAATCAATGAGGGGACAGAGGAAGTTAGAGAGAATAAGCTGGAAATTCTCACCTCTCAATATGAGCACTTCAGATCAAACCCTGGTGAAGGTATCACTGAGGTTTCTGAGAGATACAACAAATTAATCAATGATCTGAATCTCAATGGGAAGCACTACACTATCAAGGAAATTAACAAGAAGTTCCTACTGACACTTCCACCTCATTTAGAGCACAGAATATCTGGCATTAGAGAAGCAAGAGATCTTAGAGAGATTTCTTTGTAAAGACTGTATGGTGTTCTGAAGACCTATTAGCTGGAGCAGATTCAACAGAATGAGTTATATGGAACTGGAAAGATAGTTGGTACTTCTACTGCATTGACTGCTGAAGTCCCACAGAAACTGGAAGTGAAGGCTGTTCAACCTTCCAGTTCTAACATGAATGTTATTGATGCTGAATATGGATTAACATCCATTGATCAATCTGGTGGTGACTTCTATTCTTTAGAGGAACTTGATCAGCTGGAGGATGGTGATTTGGCTTTGATAGTCAGGAAGTTTGGGAAGTTCAGATTCAAAAGGAATCCCAATCTTAAGTTCAGGCCCAGATTTCAGAGAGGTGGATCTTCCTCTTCAAGTAGCACAAGGGGTGGCTACAAAACTGGAACTGTGGATAGGAGCACAATCAGATGCTACAATTGCAATGAGTTGGGTCACTTTGCTACTGAATGCAGAAAGCCAAAGCAAGTGACAAGAAACACATTTGATTCTAGCAAGAAGAACAAGATTGGGAAAGCCTATGTTGCTGAAGGTAAGAGTTGGGATGACACTGACAGTGATGAAGAAACAGGTGAGATTGGGAACCTTGCTTTAATGGCTAAAGAGGCAAGCACTTCATCTACATACATGTCAGAGGTAAAGTTCACTGACACTGAAATGATTCGTCATCTTGGTGGTACTATTTCTTGTGCACGCACTGAAAATGATAGAATAATTCTTTTGAACACAGCTCTTGAACAGGAGGTAAAAGAATTAAAACTAGTGCATGCTAATCAGGATGAACTTACTGAGAAAATAGCATTTCTTGAGAATAGGGTTAATTGTTATATTCAATTGGAAACCATTCTTAAGAATCAGATTAGTGAGCTTAAGACTAAAGCTAATGCTTATTACAACTCTTGTAAGACTGCTAAAGAAATCATCAATAAACAAGTTATTGGTCAGTTTGTTGGTATAGGCTATGACTATAATGAGTCTATTGGTGAGTTAAGCATAAATACCCCTAATAGAGTCAGTCCTGAAGAAATGGGTATTCCTGATGTGCTTAAAGGTATTGATAAACCTTTCTTTAGAGAGTCCCAAGCAGATCCTCTGAATGAATACTCTATCATCATTGCAGAGGAGATACTTGAAGAAGATCTTGCTTTTGAAGTTGAACATTCCAACAAGTGTATATCTGATATACCAGTCAAAGTTGTTACAACTAGAAAGACTAAATCAGATATCCATAAGTTGGATCAAAACAACTGTAGAACTAACATGCCCGCTGTTAATTCTTCTCATAAAGCATGTGGTGTGATTAATTGCATGTCTTGTGCTTTCAATGTTATGTATGCTTATTTTAATAGTAAGCATGTTTCTAATGATAAGACTGCTCCACGTCAATATGTTAATAATAAGAAGCATGTTAGAGCAAAGACTACGAGTCCTCATAAGACTGGAGTGGATTCATTTATCCCTAAGCCTACTCAGAAATGTGTTAGGGCTGGGTATAAATGGAAACGCTCTTTTGTGAAAGAGGTTGAAGTAGTTGTAGCTAAAAAGGTTGTTTTGCCTGACAAAGGCCAGTTCTTTAAGTATGCCGGACCCAATCAGGTTTGGGTTCCGAGGAAGGACTAATCAATTTGGTATTGCAGGGAGTTAAACAGGTAAACCGTGTTATGTGGATTCTTGACAGTGGTTGTTCAAGGCACATGACTGGAGATAGAGCACTGCTATCAGATTTGGTTGAGAAAGCTGGCCCAGTAGTTACCTTTGGAGATAACAGTAAGGGTATTACGAAAGGATATGGTTGTTTGAAGTATGAAAATGTTATCATTGAAGATGTATCATTTGTGGAAGGTCTGAGGTTCAATCTTCTCAGCATCAGTCATTTCTGTGACAGAGGATATGCTGTTTCCTTTGAAAGAGAGAAATGTCAGATCCTTCACAAGAAGAATGGAAAGCCTGCTCTTCAAGAAGTAAGGAAAGGTGACTTGTTCATAGCTGATCTACACTCGGGATCCAAAGATGAACTTAATTGTTTTTATGCTAAAGCTTCTTCAGATGAAAGTTGGCTATGGCACAAGAAGATGTCTCACCTTAACTTCAAAACCATGAACTCTTTAGTCAAGAGGGAATTGGTTAGAGGTTTGCCTCAGATGGAATTTACACAGGAAGGACTGTGTGAGGCATGTCAGAAAGGAAAGTCAAAGAAAGCTTCTCACAAGGGCACTGACACATCATCAATAACTGAACCACTTTAGCTACTGCACATGGATTTGTTTGGTCCAGTTAATGTGATGTCCATGTCAAAGAAACAATATGCACTTGTGATTGTTGATGACTTTTCAAAATATACATGGGTTTTATTCCTACATTCCAAGGATGAGACCCCACACCTGGTGATTGACCATATAAAGTTGATTGAGCTGGATTCTAGATTCCTTGTTAGAGCCATAAGGTCAGATAATGGAACTGAATTCAAGAATGCAGTCCTAAATGACTTTTGTGCTGATAAAGGAATAACAAGACAGTATCCTGCCCCTAGAACTCCTCAACAAAATGGAGTAGTGGAAAGAAAGAATCGTACATTGATTGAAGCTGCAAGGACTATGTTAAGTGAGTCTAAACTTCCAACGTACTTTTGGGCTGAAGCAGCGAATACAACTTGTTATACTCAGAATCGAACTTTAATCAACAAGGACTTAATGAAGACTCCTTATGAGATCATGAACAACAAGAAACCAACTGTCAAGTACTTTCATGTATTTGGAGCAAAATGCTTTGTGCTTATAGATGATAATGTTAAACGTGGCAAGTTTGAGGCCAAGGCACAAGAAGCTATTTTTGTTGGTTATTCCAGAAGATCTTACAGGGTATACTTGGTTGGCAGTCACATAGTAAAGGAAAGTGTCAATGTTACTTTTGATGACACTAAGCTCCCTAGTATCCAAAAAGAAGATTCATCTGAAAATCTGAAGTTTGATAACTTGCCAGACTCAGAATCAGATGATGCAGCCCCACCTGAAGTTATTGCTGGTAATGATAATAACAATGATGATAATGATCATGGTGGTGGTGAAAACACTGGGAACAATGGAGATACCACCAACACTGGAGAAGGATCATCAAGGCAATCAAGCAACAACTCAGGGGGAACAAATGAAGGATCATCTAGTCACTCACAACATCAAAGTGAATTTCAAGGCGAATCATCAAGATCAAATCTTCCAAGACAGACTGTATGGAATAGAGCTCATCCTTTTGAGCTGATCATTGGTGATCCAGGTGTTGGAGTTAAAACTAGAAGTGCAACTCAGAATGAATGTCATTATTCAGCATTTCTATCTGAAATGGAGCCAAAGAAAACTGAGGAAGCACTGACTGATCCAGATTGGGTGATTGCTATGCAAGATGAACTCAATCAGTTTGAACAACAGCAAGTCTGGAAACTGGTACCCAGGCCAAAGAACAAGAAAGTAGTTGGTACAAGATGGGTATACAGGAACAAGCTAGATGAGGATGGCATTGTTACAAGGAACAAGGCAAGACTGGTTGCACAAGGGTATTCTCAAGCTGAAGGCATTGATTATGATGAAACCTATGCACCAGTGGCTAGACTTGAGGCCATCAGGATGTTCTTAGCATTTGCTGCTTATTCCAATTTTAAAGTCTATCAAATGGATGTTAAGAGTGCATTCCTGAATGGTGAGCTGGATGAAGAAGTGTATGTGGAACAACCCTCTAGCTTTAAAAATCAGGAGCTGTTGGACTTTGTGTACTTTCTCTTCAAGGCTATCTATGGTCTCAAACAAGCCCCAAGAAAATGGTATGACACTCTCTCTGGTTTTCTTTTAGAAAATGGTTTTGTTAGAGGTATCATAGACAAAACTCTTTTTTCAAAGAAACACAAAAGTGATATGATATTAGTCCAAGTCTATGTGGATGACATCATATTTGGGTCTACTAATGATAATCTCTGTAAGAGATTTGCTGAGCTAATGCAGAGTAAGTTTGAAATGAGTATGATGGGTGAGCTGAAGTTCTTTCTTGGATTGCAAGTAAGTCAAAGGTCAAATGGTATATTTATTTGTCAATCCAAGTATCTTAAAGAACTCCTCAAGAAGTATCACATGGAGGATTCAGCATCAGCAAGGACTCCATCTTCAACAGCCATCAAACTTGGAGCTTCTGACAATTCTATCAAGGTAGATGTTACAAGCTACAGAGGTATGATTGGCTCCTTACTCTATCTTACTGCTAGTAGACCAGATATTATGCATGCTACATGCTTGTGTGCAAGGTTCCAAGCGGACCCTAGAGATGTACATCTCGTTGCTGTGAAAAGAATCTTGAGATATCTTAAGGGTACACCTAATTTAGGTATCTGGTACCCTAAAGATTCTGATTTTAATCTTATTGGATATACAGATTCTGACTATGCAGGTAGTGTTGTTGATAGAAAGAGTACCTCTGGGAGTTGTCAATTCCTAGGAGGTAGATTGATTTCCTGGTATAGCAAGAAACAACAAACAGTTTCCAATTCAACAGCAGAAGCTGAATATATTGCTGCTGGAAGCTGTTGTGCTCAGATCTTATGGATTAGGAATCAATTAAAGGACTATGGCTTTGCATTAGACAAAATTCCTATTTTATGTGATAATACAAGTGCCATAGCAATCTCCAACAACCCTGTGCAGCACTCGAGAACGAAGCACATTGATATCAGGTATCATTTTATCAGAGAGCATGTCATGAATGGAACTGTGGAGTTACACTTTGTACCCACAGAAGAACAGACTGCAGATATATTCACTAAATCTGTTGACGAATCCACATTTATCAAGTTAGTTGGTAAATTGGGTATGTTAAACAGTCTTAGTGATTAACAATATCTTTGTCATGTTTGTTCTTTCAAAAATTCATTTTCTCTTGTCATTTAAATGATATTTATTGCTAATTCTCATTTAATATTACATGCTTGTAAATTTAAATAGCTCTGAATATTTTATTTTATTTAAAAATATTTTTCTCATATTTTTTAAGTGGAGAAATGTATTTTTATTGAAAATATATTTATTTAGAATTATTTAGGTGTTTTCAGATTGTAAATATTGTTGTTTAAATATTTCTGCAAGTTTATATTATTTTTATGCACTTCTATATTATTCTGCATATTTTTCTAGGATTTATAGGATTTTCTGTGAATTTTTCTATTCCTATAAATAGTTTCATGTAAATATTTTATGCATTTTATTTTATTCATTTTCTTTCTTTAGTTTTCTACTAATAGTTTTTAAGTTTGTATATATTATTTTATATTATTTTATTTTTATTATTTATTATCTTTTATTCTCTATTTGTCTTAGTTGTTTTTGTAAATATATTGTATATATTATTTCTGATCTAGCTCTTGCTTAGCTGAAAATTCAGTGCCAAATCCAATGCAGGTATTACTTTCTATCTCTTAATCCACTTCTTTTACTGTTGCTGAACCCAAGTGGTTGTTAGGGCTGACCAAGGGATTGTAGATCCACAATCTCTATCCCAGGTCTTAGAGCCAAACAATGAGTCTACAACTTAATTACTTGACCTCTCAGCCTGAACAAAAATCAAATGTTAAACAAAGAAGTATTTTGATTGAAACAGTGAGTGATCCCACAGCTCTGCCTCCTCTAAAGAAATTCTACATATACCGAGGCATCTGTCAGCCCATCTGTATCCTCCCAACAGGATATGGACTTTGAAATGGCCAATGAACTGTTTCTAGAGACATTCTCTCAACAGGATGAATCTATTTAAATTCGCCATAGGGCCATGGCACTTTGTACTGAGTCAAGCTGATAAGTGGATTTCATATCCACTTGGATCGTCCTAAATTGGCTTAAATTGATCGTTTGTTCTCAAGTATGTGGTGTTTGTGATGTGTTTTGTGTTAGTATTTGCAGAGATGATTTGTCAGCAGAGAAGTGGAGTTCTTGTGGTTTGCAGAGGTGTTTTTAGCATGGTTGTGAAGGTCAAGTGGTTGCGGAACAAGAGAGCGCAAGGAAAAGTCAAGGAAAAGCAAGTTGGGGATTCTGAACATTAACCAGGCGCGCCCGCGCTCCTCAAATGCTGTAAAAGGCAATTCTGAGTAAGAAAAGGAAAGTTGCCAAAAGACCAATCAACCCTGCAGCCTATATAAACTATTGGTGGACGAATTCTGGGATATACATTGATATACACACATACATATTCATCCACCGGTGAGGAGAACAAGAAGACGGCTGATTACGAAGATCTACTTTTCATCTTTTCTTTGTATTCTTCTAATTAGGCGATACTTTGGATTCTCGTTTGTTCTTTCTTAAACCATAGCACTTTTATTCAGTATTCTAGACTTATTATTATCATGTTTTCATCAGAACCCACGATGATGAACGGTTTGATTATGAACTAATCGTTGTCGTGGGATTCTAACGGATTTATTTATGGATTTTAGTAGTTAATTGTTTTAAAGATGTGTGTGTGATGATTTGTTGATAACCTAGTTTGGTTGTGCTTATTCTTCTTGGATGCGTAGCTAACATCTAAGTTGTTTGTTAATCTCTATTGATTGCGAAAGTGGATATAGAGGTTTAGAACTTGCCATGCTAGCATAGGTTTATGTATGTTTGTCATGCATGATTCGTAGGTGATTTTAACCATCTTACCTGCCCTATGTAATCTGAATGGATAACTTGCTCATTAAACCGTTATGTTTTCAAATCTTATAGACATATAGGGTCTAAGCATAATTGGTGTCTGCCCAACTTCTATCTCTTTTGTGGATGTTTGAGTGGTTTGGTATACGTATACTGAAATGTAGCATGTACTGATTTCGTGTTATCTGATTAGTTATCACAACTGTCACATGCATTGATTAAAGACAAAAGACTCTAGATGAAGTATTTAATGAAGTTAGGATCCCATGTTTTATTCTCATAAGTAATTCAACAGCAATCTTTAGTTTAATATAGTCTTGATAAATTGTTAGATAATTTAGTTAATCAAAACACAACTTTGATACTTGTCTTAGCATTGAACAATAGCCATACATTGTTGCATAAGTGCATAACTATAGTAACCAAAGCAGTCTCTGTGGGAACGAACTCTACTTTCATATATTACTTGTTGACCGCGTACGCTTGCGTGATTTTGTGCGAACACAAGCACACTCTCATTACTCACAATGGGAGAAGACAATTTCATTAGATGAAACTCAGGACACAGTGAAAGCAGAGCACCTGCAACTGGTTACAGTGCCTACCATTGTTACGGTAGAAGTGCCTTCACAGGCATCTGAGGGAAAATCTGATTCTTTACCAAATTTAAATAGAATCATTTTCTCCCCTCCCAGAGTGAACATCTCTGGCTCCCAAAGGGATTTTCCACTCGCAGATTTATCTGGAGAAAGTGGAAGGCAACTTGGTCAGTCTATCACTGAAGCAATTCAGATTTCAAATCCAAGTGATTTGATAGACATGATTGAGGATCGGGATTTGCGAACTCCCATTGCACCACCACTGACCTCTCTTGAAGAGGCTAGGGTGTTTTTTAATGCAGGTACTGATCAAAAAGGAGCAAACAGACAGCTAATGTTGAGTGATAAGAGTCAAACACTGAGTGAAACACATGCATGTGAGATGAGTGATACACTTACAAGAGAAATTCAAGTGAGTGCACACACAGACACATACACTGCAATGTAGTTAGCTCACATAGCTGATCTACAGGAACATCTATTCAAAACTCAGGCTGATAAAGAACTTTTGCAAGCACAAGTGGTTGAACAGTCTTCTTCTTCCACCTCTGTCAACAATCAGCTGGGACTGCTCAAGGAAATCTTGAAGACAACTTTACTTCCCAAGATCAACTCCATCAACTATCTCAACTCCTACTAGCTTCAGAGACTCATAAAGTTAAATCTGTAGAGAATTCCTCAACTAAGGGGGAGAAATGTGGAAAAGCTAGGAAGAGGGAGCTGAAAAAGATATAAAAGGAACATGAGGAGTTTCAGGGGAGTAAAGGATAATTAGCTCTGTTTTGTAAATGTTATATGTATAGAGCTTAGGTAAATCAAGATAAGTTAAATGTTATCATATGTTCAGTCTAGAGGAACACCTGTCTTGCATTTATCTTTACTGGTGAAATCTGGAAATGTCATATTTGATCCAGAACTTTCTAGTATTTACTTAGGCTTATGAGTCCTATCTTTTTCTTGGTTTTAGTTGAGTGATCCTCTAGGTATTTGGTTGTTATTCTCTAACAAACAAATAGGGGAGATTGAAAGGCATATGAAATAGCCTATTTGTAATTCGAGGATTCTACTCAACTTAAACAAGAATGTAATAAGTAAATATTAGATCAGATGTCACAGGAATCTCAGAAGATTATATCTGTCAAAGAATGAAGATTAAAGTCATCTACAGACTTGAAGTTATTCTACATTGAAAGAAGCTCAATTTATTGATCAAGCCTCAATGAAGTATTCAAGCTCAGTGGAATTATTAAAGTGACGGAGATTTCAAGTGGTGACAGCAAAAGATACTGATTACGGAGTTCTTGAATGAGAAGGAAGTGAATCACTGCTTAAAGTCAAATAGATAAAGAACAAACATTGTCGTTAGTCACTCATGAACCAGACAATGCATTGAGTGTCAACGTTCTATTATGTTTGTTATTTATCTAATTTTTAAGTGATTCTGGAATTAATTGAGAAGTCAATTAATTCTATTTATTCTCTTATAAATAATTAATACTATTGAGTAAATTATTTATTAAATTAATTCTGTAAAGAATTAATTTAATACATAATTTATTGAGTAAATTATTTAAATTAGAATAAAAAGAAATTAATTGAGAAGTCAACTAATTCTATTTATTCTCTTATAAATAATTAATACTATCAAGTATATTATTTATTAAATTAATTCTGTAAAGAATTAATTTAATACATAATTTATTTAGTTAATTATTTAAATTAGAATAAAAGTGAGTCTTCCCGATTGTCTTCCTAGCTAGGCCAAGCATTGTCTTACCGATTGTCTTCCTAATGCAATCCATTGTCTTCCCGAAAGTCTTCCAAGAGTAAAAGTATTGTTTTCCTGCAAGTCTTCCAAGGCTTAATTCTATTCTGAGTTAGTGGCTTGCACGTGGACTAAAGAAAAGCAATGCAGTGTGTTTATATATAAAGACAATTCGAAGACAAGGCATTCATTCATTTACAACTCAAGAACAAAAAGCAAAAAGACACAGCAACTCAACATTTCATCTTTCTGTCTTTACTATCTTCAAACTGTCTGAGCATTCATTTCCTGCCAGAGAATTCATTCTTGATTAGTTCATAACATTTAATTCATAAGAACTGATTCTCTTGTACTGCTTTGACTTTCTAGCGGATCATAATCCCTAGATTTTATATCGAACTACTTTTTAGTATTCAATCCTTTTTATTACAAAAATAGATAAATTCATGTCGAATTTATTCTAGATTTGTTTTATCAAGAACCTTTGTAATCAGTGATCAGAATTGTAACACCCTTCAAGTTTAATAAAGTTTTATTTAACTTGAATATTGTTTCAGTTTTATTCCGCACTAATTTGTTCTAAATTGTTAAAACTTTAAAAGGACAAATTCGATTAAACGGTATTGTTTGTATTCAACCCCCCTTCTACAAACATATCAGGACCTAAAAGGTTGGTTACCTAACGATACTTCAGAAGCACGAAAGTTATATGTGAGAGCACTAAGGTATACCTTGATTGAGGGAATCTTATACAAAAAGTCTTTCATTGTCCCTTACTTGAAATGTTTGAGACTCCAGGAGGCAGAGTTGGCCCTAAGGGAAGTACATGAGGGAATTTGTGGGTAGCACTTGGGGGGCAGGGCCCTTGCTCATAAAGTTACTTGTCTAGGTTTCTATTGGCCAAGCATACTTGCAGATGCTAAAAGTTATGTGAAGAAGTGTGAACGTTGCCAAAAGCATGCACCAGTGGTTAGACAACCACCAGAAATGTTGACGTCCATAAACTCACCTATTCCATTTGCCATGTGGGGGAATGGATATACTTGGACCATTTCCAATGGCAAGTGCGCATAGAAAGTTCTTGATAGTGGCAATCGACTACTTCACCAAGTGGATTGAGGCAAAACCTTTAGCCAAGATAACCACCAAGCAAGTAATGCAATTCTTCTGGGAGAATGTAATATGCAGATACGGGATTCCACGAATCTTGGTCACAGACAATGGAACTCAGTTCAACAACGAAGACTTCAAGAAATATTGCGAGGAGAATGATATTAAGCTACGTTTCACTTCTGTTGCTCATCCTCAAGCAAATGGCCAAGCTGAAGTGGCAAACCGAATTATCCTGGATGGACTAAAGAAAAGAGTTGAACGCTCTAGGAACACTTGGGTAGACGAATTGATCCCCATACCGTCGGCATATCGTACTACTTGTAAAGTCACCATTGGAGCAGCCCCGTTTCTGTTGGCATATGGAGCAAAAACAGTGGTTCCAGTGGAGATTACTCACGCATCTCCAAGTTTTGAAGCTTATGAGCCAGAGGCAAATAAAGAAGGCATGAGGTTGGCCTTAGATCTAATTGATGAAGTTAGAGATGAGGCAAATGCTAAAGTAGTTGAACATCAGAAGAGGGCATCTTTCTACTATAACTTAAGGGTTAAAGATAGATTTTTTCATCAAGGAGATTTGGTTCTCCGAAAGATTGAGGCATCCGGAGTTAGACAGAAAGGAAAGTTGGCCCCAAATTGGGAAGGACCATATCGGGTCAAGAACGTGTTTGGACGAGGCTCATATAAGTTGGAAACCCTCGAAGGGATTGAAGTGCCAAGGACTTGGCATGCTGCAAACTTAAAAGTTTACTATGTTTAGTGTTTCCTAACTGGACTCACTATTAGGACAAGTAGAAATAAGGTCGATGAAACCAATCCGAGTTTTTAACTCGAGGTAGAAAGTAGAGTATTATGTAAGGGTTGAACCCATTTTCAAAGTTATGATTTTATTCAACATTCTCATGTTTTTATGATAGTTTATATGCATCAAGTGTTGACAAACATGCAAAAATTCAGAAATGCAAGAAAATCAAAGGATGATAGATTAAAACTTACAAAAAGTTAAGTTATGCCCGAAGGCAGAGATTACATAAATAAATAAAAGCCACATATGGCTATGAAAGAAAAACTACACAAACTAAGCTTCTCCTCCTTTATAACCAGTATCAGCCTCCTCTTCTTCTGAGCTAGAGCCAGAACCAGAGTGAGTGGCTGCAGAATCAATGCCAGCTGTCTGACCAAGGGGAGAAGAATGCCCTGGATCCAGAATCCTATCATCCTCGTCTATGTCATCCTCTCCAGCCAAAGCCCTCTCTAAAGGAGTAGGAGCATAAGGGCTCGGGAAGTCAGAAAGGCTAAGAGACCCAGGAATCTTCTCCAAAACATCTGCCAAAGCACCATCCCATCCCTTGGTAAACTGAACTGGGAAAAGAAGCTCGTCATGTTTACTAATTAAGTCCTTGTACTCCTGAGAGTCAAGGTACTCATCGATAAAATCATCTTTGCTCTTCATAAGTGCAACCAACTCAGCTTGAGAATCAGCCAACTCCTTCTCCTTCTCCTTCCTAGCCAGGACAACCTCGAGGGAGCCCACTTCTTCCTGAGACTTCTCAAACTTGCCTTGGTTGGCCTCAGAAGATGAGTGCCAAGCCTTGGCTTGAAAGAGAACTCCTTGAAAATTAGCATTAGTCTGCAAATAAATAACAAGTCAAAAAAGAGATTTGTAACATATTAAGTAAAACACAAAGGGAGAAAAGAAGAAAAAGGTTATCGCGGCCATAGCCTGAGAACCTGCATGCTCAACTCCCTCGATAGTAGAGTTGGTGACAAAGTCCTTGTAGTCACAAGGAGTAAGTGAGTGATAGGACCACTCAGCAGCGTGTTTGGACACCCCAACAACAGTGTCCTTCTTCCTGATACCCCAGTTGGGGCGTCAAACAGAGGCCTTGGATGAGAGAGGAGCCTCAACATCCTCCACAGAATCCTCGTGAGGCCTTAGAAAGGCCGGGCCATCAAAATCTGCCCGAGGATCTTTTCCTCCCAAACGAGCCCTTTTCATCCTAGTAGTTTCTCCTTCTGCGGGCTCGTTGGTCTTATTTATAAAGGTTGCAGCTGCAAAAACAAACAAGAAAGAAACAATGGGTATAAGAAAATCTTAGATAAGTAAAAGAAATTAAGGAATGAGAATTACCTTTGTCTGATACGCTCGATAAGCCCAGAGACTTTAGGAGAAACTCATCCAGGAGCTCCCAAGCCAAGGTGGCATAGTTGTCCTTGGTTAGCTCAGCATAGGCATGAGCCTCCTCATCAGCCAGGACTTTGTCATTGGGATTACCGTCCGAGACCCTACTAAACGACCTACGGAACAAGGTACCCCAATCCCCTCCTTCCCAAACCAGATACATGAACTCATTCTTCCATTTTGGGTTGTTATCGGGAATGGATTTGGGATGAAAAATTGGAGGTGTAGAAGCACGATGGTTGAGATAAACCCAACCAGGAGAGATTGCAGAACTATTCTTAAATTGAAATATTTTTCTAAATAAAGAAACAAAAAGAGGAAAATTGTTTTTTAAACAAAGGACAATGAAACTTATTATTATTCTCCGAGCATTAAGAGGAAGTTGGCAAGGATTAATTCTAACATCTGCCAGAAGCTTAGGAATAAACTCGTGGAAAGGAAACCTAAGTCCTGCAACAATGGCGTCCTTGTAAATGCATAGAACATCAGGACGCCAGTGGCAGGAACGATCTCCTGGGCCAGCTGGGACAAGTCTAAGGGGGGACTTAACTCTATACATTTTGTTATAGTCCCTAATTTTATCAACTTCATGAAACTTATTACTACAATCGAAAGAATCTAAGTGAGACACTGAGGGGTAGTCATCACCATGTTCACTAATCATATCTTGCAAAGACATATATGAAGAGTGAATAGTGATGGTACCTCTCTTGGAAGCTTGGTTCATCTTTTGAAGGCGTTGGGCTGCACGATCAGCCATCGATATTCAAAATCTTCAAACAAATCCCCAGAAATCTTCAAAACTTCAAGGATGAATCCCAAAAATCTTCAAATCTTCAAGGATGAATCCCAGAAATCTTCAAAAATTCAAGAATAAATCCCAGAAATCTTCAAATCTTCAAAGATAAAACCCAGAAAATGATGAATGTGGTCGAAGAAAACTCGTCGGAAATCGCCTCACCACGGAGAAACTAGAGAGAAAACTAAAGAAATTTTTGAGAAATTGGAAATGAGAAGTGAAGAATGAAAGAGAAATCTCACTCTTTTATAACTGAAGTAGCCGGTCACCCAACCAGCCAAAAGGAAGGGCAACCGTCTACAGCCAGTTGAGGCCCATAATCGCTCATTGGGCCCTTAGAATGAGGCTCAAAAGAAATAAAATAAGGCCCAAAGAAATTGAGGCCCAAAAGAAATAAGGCCTAAAGAAATTGAGGCCCAAAAGAAATAAAATAAAGCCCAAAAGAAATTGAGGCTCAAAAGAAATAAGACCAATTTTAGGTCGAATAAACCCTAGACTGAGGTCGAATGGCTGAAGTCGAAAAGATATGTGAAATTGAAGTCACTTTATTCGACCTAAGACCAATTTGAGGTCGAATAAACCCTAGACTGAGGTCGAATGGCTGAAGTCGAAAAGATATGTGAAATTGAAGTTGATTTATTCGACCTAAGACCAATTTGAGGTCGAATAAACCCTAGACTGAGGTCGAATGGCTGAAGTCGAAAAGATATGCGAAATTGAAGTCGATTTATTCGACCTAAGACCAATTTGAGGTTGAAATTTGAGGTCGAAAATATATGAAAAACTGAAGTCGATTTGTTCGACCTAAGACCAATTTGAGGTCGAAAAATTGAGGTCGAAGAAACCCTATACTGAGGTCGAAAGGCTGAGGTCGAAAGTACATGCAAAACTGAAGTTGATTTGTTCGACCTAAGACCAATTTGAGGTCGAAAACTGAGGTCGAATAAAACCTAGATTGAGGTCGAAAGGCTGAGGTCGAAAACTGAGGTCAAATAAAACCTAGACTGAGGTCGAAAACACATGCAAAACTGAGGTCGAACTCTTCGACCTGGGACCAACTGAGGTCGAAGAAACCCTAGATTGAGGTCGAGAGGCTGAGGTCGAAAACACATGGAAAACTGAGGTCGAATCGTTCGACCTGGAACCAACTGAGGTCGAAGGATGAGGTCGAAACTGAGGTCAACAATACCTCAAAACTGAGGTCGAAAATACCCTTAAAAAATTAAATTAAATAAATAAATACATTTATTTATTTATTGACATGCAAAAATTCCTAAAAGAAAAAAGTCGAGGAAAAATGTACAGATCCCAAAGCGAGATCAACAATAACTTCTGTGAAAAACTCAGAAAGATTTTCTCAGAAGTTGGGGGGCAAATGATATGGACAGAAAAGTAATCCTAGAAATGTAATTAATGATGTATTAATTAGACCTAGATTGGTCCAAGAATACGACCCGATAAACAAGGCCCGAAACCCTAATTATTTATTAATTTCGTAATTAATAAATAAGGAAAATATACAGCTCATAAAATCATCAAAAAAGTCTGCCTTCTACAAAGAAATATCTAGAATCTCAATCAAAGGAAATAACTAGTCACAGTCCTTATCCTACGATAAGGAAAAGACTTGCCCACCAAGGAATACAATACTTATCCACCGTCAAGAAGGAGACTTATTCACTAAGTCTCCCAAACATACTCTAAATACCAGGTTCCTGACGCCTATATAAAGGACATGATCCTTCAATCAGAACTACGTTTTTGGCTTGATTCTCAATAACGAATTGAGATACGTAGGCATCTCGTGAGGACAAATTTAGTCACGAAACACGATAACAACCATTAAAGCTCGAAAGCTCTCAAACCCTAGCAGTCAATTTACAAGTACATTTTTTTATTCCACAACAGATATATATATATATATATATATATATATATATATATATATATATATATATATATATATATATATATATATATATATATATATATATATATATTTATAATGGTGTGCTACGAGACTCTATGTAAGAGAACGCGCTACAAAAGGCTACCCAAATCTAACTAATATAATTTAACCACATATTTGTAACTTGTTTTTAAAAAAAAAAATATTTAAACATAATAGATCCTTATAGATATTTATTTCAAAGTTTATTAAAAATATTCTATATTATATTATTAAAATCAAAACATCAAAAGTTTAGTAATCAATTGTTACTATACTTATTTTTAGATATTATCCTTATTTATTTTAACGAGTTTAGTTATTTCAAAATTTTATTATAATTTGAATTCTAATAATTAAAACAAAAATTAAAATTATATAAAAAATTAAAAATAATTTATGTATAGCGTGTTATAATTTATGTGTGTGTAAGTGTTCTAAAAGTCGGCCAATTAACCAATTAATCGGTAGTCGGATGGGTCCCGTCTCGATTAAGCGAAAATCGGGTTAAATAACGGTTTTTTAAAAAATCAGTCAATTTTTTTTTTTAAAAAGTTGATAAACATACACGACTATTATATGAGTATGAGTTATTGATTTATTGGATAAATATTTACTAAATCCCTAATACACTGACTATTTTCTAAAATTGAATTACTTTCTTCGTTCATACTAAGTATAAACTAATGATACTTTGATATGTGGTTTATTTTTGTAAATTTTTATACTTAAATATCAACATTAGTATATTATATTTTTTGTAAATCTTTTAACTAACTTGATAGTATTAATATAAAATTATATATTATTATTTATTTTAATTAAAATATATATATTCAATTAATGTTATGATTAATCAATCCGATTAATCACTCGAAAGTATCTCTACCGACTAATACCGATTTTCGCATTTTGAAAAACGTGTGTGTTACAACTTAAATGCAATTTAGCAAAAAAAAAGAGAAAAATGAATCTCATGTTAACCTTAGAAAATCTTATAATATAACAATATTTTTTAGTATAAAATTTTAATAATAATATTATAATTAAAAATAATATTCTGAAATTACATAACCTTGTAAAACTTGTACGATGTCGACCTAAAAAAAAACATATATGCATTAATAATTCTTTTTAGGTTTATATTTCTGTAGTGTGGACTGTGGTGCTCCCATTTTCAGCACATCTCTCTCTCTCTCTCTCTCTCTCTCTCTCTCTCTCTCACACACACACGCTAAAATCACAGGGTTTTACAGGTTTATTAGACTTTGACAATGGCGGACGGAAGCCCAGCTTCTCATAAAAGAGACCCTATCAAGTCCTCAGGTCAACTCCTTTCTATTTAAGTGTTCTGTGTGTCCAAATCAGAAATGAGAATTTATGCTTTCCTTGTGTTGCTCGAAACTCGAATCTTTGTATGTTTGATTCAATTCTATTCAGTATTCAACTAATATTATAATTCTCAATGTTTAAATTCATTCACTGTCATCGATTGCTTCCTAATTTTTGGGGAATTGTTAATCCCTGGAATTATTATTTCGAATGGAATTCAAGTTAATATCGATACTAATTTGAGGACTAAATTGTATTGTAGTCGTATAATTTAGAGCAAATATGCCAACGGTCCGGGAATTAATATTAATTGTCACTGACTTTAGTTGGTAAAGTTGCTGTGATAGTATGTTCGGGCTGTACATGTCTTACTTAATCGTTTGTCCGAGTGATGTTATTTAGTAAACTTATTATTTGCCGATTGGAATGGTTTACTGCAGTCTTAGGTTTTTCTGTGGGATAGAGAAATATTAACTTGTATGTGGTCTGCAGTTGGACATGTTGCAGCGCAACGTAGAAAGCAACATGCAGTTACAATTGGGAAAGAACGAAGAGAAGCGCTTGTGCGAACCAAGCGACTCTGCAGAGTGGGAGTTAGTAGTGATAGTGATATTCTTATAGAGAATGACATGATGATTGACGAAGACCAATCCATTTTGGAGGCTCAGACTTCTGCAGCTGTTGAAGAATTAAAAGTTTCTGTTGCCTATCAGTAAGTGATTTCTCATGCTACAAAATGCAATTCGAAAATTTAGGACTTTCCTTTGGTGCACTTGTTAATATCTTCATTTGTGGGCATCAATTAAGTTTGTGTCCATCTCTTAGTTTAAATTTTGTCGTGGTAATTTATGCCCCCAAAGATTTGGAAGCAAGTTCATGGTGGAACCAATTTTTATACTGGAGTATTAGATCTTTTTACTGTTGTATTTAGGGGCAAGGGTGCTACACAGAAGAAGGTGGCTGCTTTGCGTGAATTAAGGCATTTGCTGTCTAGATCAGAGTTTCCTCCCATTGAAGTTGCCATCAGTTCAGGATCAATAAGTCTTCTTGTGCAATGCCTATCATTTGGCTCTCTGGATGAGCAGGTCAAAAGAAAATTCTGATTCATTACTAGCGTGTACTTCATTTTGTCTGAATGTTTGTGTAACTTGCTTGATGATATAAGAATTCTTAAATTTCAAATATTTTTCCCTTTTCAAATATTTTGTTTCTAAAAATGATTTTGTTGTTCATATCCTTTATTTCTGGTATTGCAGTTGCTTGAAGCGGCTTGGTGCCTGACAAACATAGCTGCAGGAAAGCCAGAAGAAACAAAAGCTTTGTTACCAGCATTACCATTGCTTGTTGCTCATCTTGGAGGTTGGTGATGTCTTATTACTATTGGTTTATCGAAGCCTTTTAAGTTTAGCAGTGAACAAAATATCATTAGTAGAGTTGTTCAAGGTTTCACATGTCAAGTATCCTTCAAATAGACATGGAATTTATAGCTATAAGCATTGGAAGTTGTTAATTAAATTTGTTATTTCGGAGAATTGAGATCCACTTCAAACCATGTGTTATGTATATATTGCATTTTCTTCCCCTATATCTTTCCTCTTGCTAATGGACCAAATGTGTACCTGTATGCACACTGTACATGTGCAACAAAAATTTATTTTGCTTGTAGATATAAAAAGTAAGCGACTTTCTCTTTAGATTATGTTCTTTAATTTCCAAGTTTTAATGTATTTTATTGGCATTGGTATTTTCAATAATCAATTAGCTGCTCAAGGCTGTAAGTACGTTATCTCTGCTGTATAACCTTTTGTATGCTTATGTCTAGAAAAGAGTTCATCGCCTGTTGCTGAGCAATGTGCATGGGCATTGGGAAATGTTGCGGGTGAAGGAGTGGAGTTGAGAAATGTTCTACTAGCGCAAGGAGCATTACCACCTCTTGCAAGAATGATGCTACCAGACAAAGGCTCATCTGTAAGAACAGCTGCATGGTCATTGTCGAACCTGATAAAGGTCAGTATCCCCATTGCTTTTTGGATTGGAAGTCTCCAATGTTTTTGATTTAAAGTGTGCATTTCTTTCTCAATGTTTGTATTGAATATCTTTCTTATCTTGGAAAACATCTCGTATGGTGGGAAAATGTTGTGTGTGTGAAGAGCTTGTTGTTTATGTAATTGTTGTCACTTTTAGCTATAACTAAAACATCTGCAATTCTTTTAGAGTCCTCTTCTCTTAAGTAAACATGGAAAGGATTTTGAAAAAGTTATTTCATAATAATCATACGCATGTGTAGTCTGTGTTTATGTACCCTACTTTTCCTTACAATACTATTCTCTTTTATTCTTTCGTTAAAAGTTGTCTTTAGTTTCTTCTGATTCTGAATGTAGGGACCAGAACCTAAAGCTGCAACCGAGCTAATAAAAATTAGTGGAGTACTCGATGCCATTCTCCGACATTTGAAAAAGTCGTAAGTTTATATTTCAAGAGTTTTCTTGCCATAACCTCTTAGTTGACTTTGCATCTCTAAGCTTTCCACTTTTCTATGACACTTCATCTTCTTCTGCATGGCCTTGCCAAGATTAGTCTACACAATTTTGTCCATTCTTCTCTTCATTCACTATATATAAGTTATCTTTTATGAATTTATGTACCATGATGTTACGAATACTTTACGTTGTGGAGAGCACATATAATTTTTTTCGTATTAATTAATCAAGATGGATTGTCAAATTAATCAGGGATGAAGAGTTGGCAACTGAAGTAGCATGGGTGGTTGTGTATCTTTCCGCGCTATCTAGTGATGCTACAAGTATTCTGGTGAAGAGTGATGTCGTTCAGTTACTCACAGAGAGGTTGACAACTTCAAATAGTCTGCAGTTGCTCATTCCGGTATTTACAAACACATCATTGACAATTTGGCATTTGCATTCACATTTTTTAAGAAAGATTGCACTTACAGTTCACTGTTTAAATTTAATCACTCGCTGAATCCTATCAGATTCAGTTTAAGTTATCACCCTAATAAAATTTATTGTAAATCTTTTATATTGAAGTCTGCAAACTAGTCTTGATGACATTCTTTACATATTGCGAGTCAATGTATTCATGGTTTTAAAATGTATATGGATGAAGAGACACACTCGCAGATAAAAAAATACCTAACGAAAGAACACTCATTGTCATACAGCACCCCTCTTCTCTTGGTTAGAAGTTGAGGGTTTTTAACACCAGTAGGGGAATGGGTGCGTTTTTAAATTTATGCAATTGAATTTACCAACAAAATGGATGCCGAGAAGGAAAAAAATAGGAATGGACATAAACAATAATGAAGGGAAAGTATAGGGAGCAAACGGGACGCCCATCTCTTTCGAAATTTAGGATCTCAGAACAACACTTCTTGTTCTTCTTGAAAGTCATTGTCTATGATACATAGACCTGGCAATTCGTTCGTGTCGTGTACTTTCGTGTCGTGCACTTTCGTGTTTCGTGTACCTAAATGCTAAACCCAAAACCACCCGTTTAGGGTTCGTGTAATTTCATGTTTGTGTACTTTCGTTTCGTGTGCTTTTCGTGTCGTGTTTTCGTGTGATTTAAAATAATAATAGAAATAGAAATAAATAAGTAAGTAAATATATTGAAATATTAAAATTTAGGTAATATTTATACAAATGTGTATTAAAAATATATATTTACATAATTTTACAAATAATATTATAAATTTATGTATAATCACATAAATAAATGTTAAATATCTAATAAAAATGTTAAAATATCTAATATAAATATTAATTTATAAATATTTATTTATTTATTTCGTGTACTTCGTGTTCGTGTACTAAAAATGCAAACCCAAACACTAAATTTTCGTGTCGTGTCGAAAATTGCCGGAATTGATACATGCCTATTCAGATCCTTTCAGTATCCTTAAATCTTATCAGATACTGGCCTATTGTCACAGAGACCTAGTACAGCTATTAGTTGATGCCCATTATGACCAATTCAGTTGAGTGTCGAGAAAGTGACCAGCGTATATATGTAATTATGTGCTGCTGTGTATTTTCTTCTGGTTTGCCTTTGTTTTATAGAGGATCGTCAATTGATTCAGTTTACATGCATTACTGCACAAGAAGTGAGTATGCTTCAGATAAGGATTTAAATCGGTATTAATCTGATCACTGAAGTGTACCCATATGTGCATCACCTAACGACTAGAACCTGCATATAGTCACCCAAGCTTTTGAACTTGCAGAAGCAACGTACTTTCCGAATTATAATATTGGGCACCATATGCTTATAAAGTTTACAGTTCCGACAGACCCTATTTCCTGGTAATTGAAATGTACTTAATTTTTTCCCGACTGTATTCTAGCCTCACCATATCGTCGAAGTACGTTAGAGAACTGACAACAAATCATAACAAAAGCGTAAAATACAGCTGAAATTGTCGCTGCCTAGTCACAGATCTAACCAGGAAATTATAATTCTCATTCGTGGATTAGTTTTCCAGAGATACCTTAAAATTTCATCATAATTTCAACATTTTTTGGTCATTATATTTCAATGTCGGTGCCTCAAATTTCAAAATTTTGGATTGACCCCTTAAAGTTTTTGAAATCTAAGAACAGACCCTGAGCTTCTTGAGATTGCAAATTTTCCCCTCTAGTGTCAGAAGTTTTCATTTCAGCTCCGGGTATTCTGTATTGACCATCCTTTTAGAATTTCACAGTTTCAAGTTTCAACCCTGACAAATGAAAAAGCTAAAAAAAGAAAAGAAAATGACAAAAGTCTAAGTGGTCTGATGATTTGCTTGTGAAATTGGAGTGTGATTGTACAAGATCACTGAGACAACAGCCCATATTATTCAGTGACACATGGTTGTTGGATTTGAAGAAGCTGCGCCGAAGTTTTCAAAAACCTAATGCCCTAAATGACAGTAGACTGCCCTTTAGGTATTACCAAAATCCTTCTAAAACTGATCCAGTTGAAGAGTTTGGAGATGAGTTTGCTTCCTTGGCAGAAAATATAGAGAAATTTCATCATATTGTGAAATACATTAATGATGACAGTGGAAGTGGACGGTGGAACACAGTATCAGTTAATTAAATTTTGAGTATATTATATTTATGTGTATAGATAAATTGTTAGAATTGACTTGGTAGTCTTATTATGTTAAGATTAGATGAATGTTATGTTACCTACCTCACCTGTAGTTGTCCAACATGGATACTCCCTACTCTCAGACTTGGCAATATTTTGTAAATTGCACATGTTTTTGGTCCAAAATAAATTGTTGAGTATCCATACCATGTCCGAGTGTTTAAGTGTCCCATGCAGTACTTAAGGTGAAGCAGTGAATCTGGGTAATATAGGATAAATGTTTCCTTGTTAAATCATGGCAGTTAATCATTATTAGGAAGTATATATTTTAAACTAACTTCCTTATTAGTTTGGATTTCACTTAGTGCCCAAGTCGTAGGAACTAGGAAGTCTTTTAAAAAGTTGTGATGTTCATTATCTTATATATTTAAATTATAAATTATTGAATATTGTTCATACAGTAATAAATCTGCGGAGATAGGTTTTATCTACACTTTCTAACACTCTCCTGCAAGTCATAGGAGCCTAAGCGAGATTAATATATAACTCCATGGGAATATTCAATTTAGATAGACGCCGTAAACCTGTGCAGGAAAAAAGAAGGTTAAATCACGGGAATACAGAATTTGGCCTGTAAACATTCAATCCTATGCATGGGCGAACAGTTCATATCATGTAGTCTGTAGCCTGTAGGACTGTTTCTTATTCTGTCTATTTAAAGATTAAAAAAATGATGTTAAGCAATAAATTGATACAGGTAAACTAAAACTATAACTAATATTTCTCTTCAGGTACTGCGGAGTTTAGGTAATCTTGTGGCTGGTGATGCACACACAACAAATGTTGTCTTGGTTCCTGGACATGGAATCACAGGCAAGTTTTACACACATTATTTGTTGATTGAGAAACTGTAACTTCGACCACACATTATATCTTAAAAGTAAAACATTTGCAGATAATGTTGTAGCTGCACTACTTAAATGTCTGAAAAGCGAGCACCGTGTGTTGAAGAAGGTAATATTGATCTTACTTATCTTTTATAGAAGTTGGCTTTATCTACACTCATTGCGTGCTCCATTTTTTTTTTGTAGGAAGCTTCTTGGGTGCTATCCAATATAGCTGCTGGGTCTGTTGAACACAAGCGGTTAATATTCTCGAGCAAGGCAGTTTCATCGTTGTTGCACCTTTTTAAAACAGCAACATTTGACATAAGAAAAGAAGTAGCCTATGTTCTAGGGAATCTCTGCGTTGCCCCAGCGGAAGTGTCTGGACGACCTAATCTGATACTGGACCACTTGATTTATCTTGTTGGAAGAGGATGCCTTCATGGTTTTATTGATTTAGTTAGGTCTGCTGATATTGAGGCTGCAAGACTAGGACTTCAATTCATTGAACTGGTATGAATGTTGGTTCTTATGTGAAAATCCTTTTTTCGTTGATTAAGATGAATTTACAGTACGTAAACACTTCTTTGCTTCTCCCCTCGTTGTTTTTCATGGCTTATTAAATAATTAATTAGATTTATTGGTTAGATCAGTGAAAGCTTTTCTCATTGTTTGACGCCTTTTTTCCTGCAACCCAATCTCAACCAGAAGAAAACAGTGGAACTGGATTAAATCTCCTAAAAATGATGTGCCAATTGTCATAGAGTTACTTGTTTGGTTGTGACTACTGAGTTATAAATATTAAATTAAATTCCCTATCTGTCCTTTAAAGTTGACCATGCATCTACTAGATTCTGGACAGCTAACTGATATGTGATTTAGTTCTCATGTTATTATTTTTAACTGAATGAAGATTAGTTCTCTTAATAATATCTTGTGTTTCAACAGGACAGCTAATTTATTGTATTTCTTTTCATTACCATTTCTTCTTTTTAACTGCTTATATATGATTTCTCTATATAATCTAGAATATATGAGTGTGGCTTAACAATTTATAGCTCTGGGAGTTGATGTCTCCAGTCATTTTGTACTTTATAATGTCAATGAACAACACTAGTGTTATCTGAGGTTTATTTGTTGCCTTGGTAGGGCCCTTGTAAGAAAAGCACTGTTTCAGATTCTTCAGAAAGTTAATACTTTTGCTAGTCTTTATGTTGAATCTTATCCACAAGAACATAGTATATAAACAAAAATGAATCCTGTTGATCATGATTTGCTCACTTCGTTGCATTGGTTGTGAAGGAGTGATGCATAATGATACAAACAAGCAGTGAAGGAGTGATGCATAATGATGCAAACAAGCAAAATCACAATAATGCCTAATACTATATAGCTTATTTTCTTATGTTCCCATTTTAAGTAATCCTCAAGGCTGAATTAAGGGTGTTTCTTGTTATTATATCTATATAATGTCTATGGGATTTGTTTAACCTTCAGGTTTTAAGGGGTATGCCTAATGACGAGGGTCAAAAGCTTGTTGAGAGAGAGGATGGCATTGATGCCATGGAGAGATTTCAATTTCATGAAAATGAAGACCTCAGAAACATGGCTAATGAATTGGTTGACAAATACTTTGGGGAGGATTATGGGATTGAATGATTGATGGATGGAACAGTGACGGAACCTGTTCAACGGCCCTAAATATAAACGGAGACCAAACAAACACCTTGAGATGGCCTTTTTAATGGTTTACACGTCGATTTCTCTTGGACCACCTGCTTCTTCTGAAAGCCGTAGTTGAAGATTTGAAGTAGAAGAGTTCAAGTTGTTGTAGAGGTGGAACTAGCATGTTATGGTGATCAAAACATTATGTCTATCAAAATCATAAATGTATTTTGTTTACACATATAAATGTCACTGTATATTATGTTGAAACTTTAGAGTTCAAAGTTTCTTATTATATTGCGAAAAAAAGGATTTACACTTCTATTTACATCTTACATCTCCACTGTCATATGTGCATTTTATTATACGCTTAATGGCAATTAACTTGCTATGCATTTCACTAGAAAGTTGCAGAAACGAGCTAATTATCGATCGATCATAATTGAAGAGAGTATATATTGAATATTTGTCTAACAAGACTTGGAGCAAGTTCAAGACCTCGTACAAAATGGTTGTAATCATCTGGGAAAATAGATTTTTTTGTCACTAAACTATTGAGTCTTTTAGAAATATACTACTAAATAATAAGTTTAATTAATATAAGCACTAATGTTACATATGTTTCTTATTTTCGACCTTCCATTAAATTTTATAATTTTCCGTTACAAAAAGTCATCAACGTGGATTGTTTTGCTAATGTGTGTTGATGACATGGTGCATATATAACCCGATTATGATATGCTCAATAACTTCAAACGTGTATATAATTTCAAATGTGTATATATCATGTATTTGGATTTTTGTGATTTGAGGAAGAAAAAAATTGATGTTTCAACTCCAAAAAATTAGTGTATAACTTTCGTATCTTTTTCTTTGAAATCGATTAAGGAGGACGTAATTTTAAAAACAATTGATTTGGAAGAAACATTCAAGTCCTAGTTCTAATTTCTCCTCAATTTGAATAATTAACTCGTTATTATTATATGTAACGATTGGGTTAACTATAGAGATGTAAAGATACACCACGTGAGTAAGACACATCTTCATTGTAATCCATGTATAATCGATATTTGTAGCTCATACTAACGGAAATAACTAAAAAATTAACGGAATACTTAAAATCAAATACAAATATAACGTTAGTGACTTAAAAAAATTAATTTATAGTTGAGTGATAAATTACTAAAAGTATAAATAGTTGAATGACAAAAGAATCTGTTTTCCCTAATTGATTATACTATGATACCATTTACCAAAACAGATTTCTGATGTTAAAATGCGACATGCATTTTGACATTAATTGTATTTTGTAATTAAATAATTTTATATTAACTAACTTTTTGCCGGATTCATCCAAATCATCGATATATACTTATATAAAGGAGAAGACGAGGGCGGTGAGGTGTCGCTCTCAAATCACTTGAATCTATTTTTCTAATTTTCTCAAATTTTTGAATTAATAATACCAAAGATTAGATAAAGTCTCAATTGCCGTTTAAATCTATACTAATAGAGGAAACTAAATATACAATTTGCTTTAAAAAATTTCACTAATGGAGAAAAATAAATATACAATTTTAATATAAAATTTCACTAATGGAGAAAAATAAATATACAATTTTAATATTGTTGCATTTAAAATTTTCACTAATGGAAGAAAGTAAATATACAATTTTAATATTTTTGCATTTAAAATCTTTACTGATGGAGGAAAGTAAATATACAATTTAATCTATTTTTGTAGAGCACCTCTATCTTAAATATTAAAAATTGAAATTTTCCTTTTTAATTCCTAATTTGTAGAAATGTAGTATTTATAAAAGACAAGTATTCTACAAATTATAAATCTAAGGGAGAACATGGGAATTGAGGTGGCGCCTCTTAAATCGCTTCAATCTATTTTTTAAATTTTCTCAAAATTTTAAATTAAAAATACCAAATATTTGAAATAAATCTCAATTGTCTTTTTAAATCTTTATAAGTAAAGGAAACTAAATGTACAATTTGTCTTTTAAATCTTTACTACTAGAAGAAACTATATATACAATTTTAATTTTCTTGCATTTAAAATCTTTACTGACGGAGTAAAGTAAATATACAATTTAATCTATTTAAAATTGAAAATTTTCTTTTTAATTCCTAATTTGTAGAAAAGGTAGTACTTATGAAAGACAAGTTTTCTAAAAATAAAGATTAGAAAAAATCTCAATTGTCGTTTAAATCTCTACTAATAGAGGAAACTAAATATACAATTTGCCTTTAAAATCTTCACGAGGAAAGTAAACATACAATTTTAATATTCTTGCATTTAAAATCTTTAATGATATAGGAAACTAAATATACAATTTAATCTATTTTGTAGAGCACCTCTATCTTAAATATTAAAAATTAAAATTTTACTTTTTAATTCCTAATTTGTAGAAAATGTAGTACTTATAAAAGACAAGTTCTAAAAATTATAAATCTGCTTATACAAAGGAGAAGACGGGGGGTGAGGTGGCGCCTCTTAAATCGATTCGATCTATTTTTTTAATTTTCTCAAAATTTTGAATTAATAATATTAATGATTAGAAATAAATCTCAATTATCTTTATCTTTTAAATCTTTACAAGTAAAGAAAACTAAATATACAATTTGTCTTTTAAATTTTTACTACTAAAAGAAATTAAATATACAATTTTAATTTTTTCTTGCATTTAAAATCTTTACTGATGGAGAACAGTAAAGATACAATTTAATCTATTTAAAATTGAAATTTCCCTTTTTAATTCCTAATTTGTATAAAATGTAATACTGTACTTATGAAAGACAAGTATTCTAAAAATAATAAATCTAATCAAATTCTAGAATGAATTGATTATATCTACGATCCTATAATTATAAACTTAATTACATTCTATAATAAAATCAAGAAAATGTCAACTTTCTTTTATTAAGAATTCAGACAATTTATATAAACAAATTTTTAGTCCAAAAAATTTTGTACTCAGTTTCATCGAACTCATATTTGTGTTTATTTTTAGAATATTTACATTCTCATACCCAAACTTTTACTCAGTTACACTTGATTTTGATTGTTTTTGTTCAAAGGAAGATATAGGAACTGAGACCAAAGTTTTGTTATACAACAAAGAAGAGGATTCGATGAAATTAGTTATATTTATCAAAGTATGAAAGTGGGTGTATACATGATGACGTTTTGCACATATCAATTCCGATTCACAAGAATTAATCTCCTCTCCTCAGATCCTACAAGGCTACTATAGACTACAAGGTAGAGATTTTACGCCATCTAATTTAGTTTTTATATTATTTTGATAAAAGTTTTGGTATAATTATTCTCTCTTTTTGTGTGTTTTTTTCGAATTTTCTATGGTTATTCAATATAGTACATCTCATCGTTATTAAATGTAGGTTCTTATCCAAAATTCCTAAAAAAGAAAATTTTAAAACCATCTTCAAGACTATAAAGGTGAGCTTTTTAACTACTTTGTATTGTATTATATATCAAGAATACAAAACAAATATGAAAATCATGTAATTTATTTAGTAAATTAATGTGTTATTTGTTAAATTGGGCAATAATGAGATAGCGGCTCACTTGGAGAAAACATCTTCGGTTCATTAGGAGCAACTTATTATATGTTAGAATTAAAAATTAATATTATCTTATGTATTTTAAAATATAAGTTGGAATTTAAATTTTGAAAAAACAATATAAATGGTAATCAATATAATAATATTCAACATAATATTAAAATAATGAAAATATTAAACAATTACCTTTTTCTATATTTATTCAAAATTTCCTTCAATGACCACGACGCCACGAAAAATCTAAAAGAAACCTTATGTTAGATATATAATTATTTATTTCATTTAAAAATAATTTTTGTAAAATGTTTTTAAAAAAAATTCGAGAAATTATTATATGACCGCTGCGAAGCGCGGCTTAATAAACTAGTTTTGTAATATAAAACAGATCAACTTGCATTATATTTGTAGTTGATTGATACCTTTGTTACAAATGCATGAGATGGAAAGAGCCTTTTTTTTACAAAATTTCAGAAGCACTCTGAACGAAAATTTACCTGAGACAATAATGTGCAATTGATTTATTTCTATAATTACTTGTCACAATATACACACATCATAGTATACACATATCTATATCAATACTATTATATAATAGACGAAACATTAAAAGTTTGGTTGGTCGGTATGGTACGTTATGATTTTACTTAATTGACCTTTCTTAAATTCGTGTTTTTACTTAATTAACCTTACTTATTTATAAAAATATATTATTAAATAATAATATTACCTATTTATAACCAATTACCCTTTTCACCTAAAATACATTTTTTTTCCTAACAAATTCCCATACTTTTTCAAATATATCACGGGCAATTACCTTTTTTAACTAAAACATGTTAGTTTTTCTATTTTTCCTTACTAAAACCCCTTATTTTCCAAAAATATCACAGACAAACCTTTAGTTATTTATTTTTAAACCTAATATTATAATTATTTTTTTAAAAGTTTACCTATTTTAACATGTCTACATATTTTTCTTAACAAATGCAATTACTAAAAATATTAAAATATAAATAATCAAATACCTATTTATAACCAATTACCTTTTCAGCTAAAACACATTATAGATTTTTTATAACAAAGTCCCTCATTTTCTAAATATATCACGGAAAATTGCTTTTTTCAATTGTCTTTTTCTATTTTTCTCACTAAAATCCATCCTTTTTTTAAAAAAATATCACAAACAAACCATTTACTTATTTATTTTAAAATGTATTTGAATAATTTAAATTATTAAATTTTAAAAC
Source organism: Heracleum sosnowskyi (assembly GCA_030848705.1). NCBI lineage: Eukaryota > Viridiplantae > Streptophyta > Magnoliopsida > Apiales > Apiaceae > Heracleum > Heracleum sosnowskyi. The sequence continues at coordinate 30,828,610 of CM061237.1, forward strand.
CTCATTTTCCAAAAATATCACGGACATTTACCTTTTTAAACTAAATATATGTTCCTTTTTTTTTTTTCATACTAAAACCCCCCCTTTTCCAAAAATTTAACGAACAACCCCTTACTTATTTATTTTAAAATCTGTTTTAATGTCTTTAATTAATTAAAAGTTGTTGTGGAATAAAAAAACGAGCTTGTGTATTTAATGCTAAGGTTTAATGAGCTTCGAGCTTTAATGGCTGTACTTGTGTTTCGAGACTAAATCGGTCCTCACAAGATGCCTACGTATCTCAAATCGTTATTGAGAATCAAACCAAAGACGTAGTTCTGATTGTAGGATCAGGGACCTTATATAGGCGTCTGGAGCCTAGTATTTATGGTATGTTTAGGAGACTTAGCGAATAAGTCTCCTTTTTGATATTGGATAAACATCGTATTTCTTGATGGAGAAGTCTTTTCCTTGTTGATAAAGGCTATGACTCATTAATTGAGATTCTGGATCCTTCTTTGACAAATTTACCATATTTTGGACTCTTTTCATGAGCTGTATATTTTCCATATTCATTAATTACGAAATTAATGAATAATCAGGGTTTCGGGCCTTGAATATTGGGCCGTGTTCTTGGACCAATTCGGGTCTAATTAATATGTCATTAATTATATTTTTAGGGTTATTTTTAGCCCATATCATTTGCCCCCCAGTTTCTAGGAAAACTTTTAAAGCTTTCGTAGAAATTATATTGACCTTTTTCGAGGTTCGGGGTCTCTTTATTGTCTTTCTTTATCAAGGGAATTTTTAAATAATTCACCTTGTATTTTTCCGTATTTTTCCTAATATTTTATGAATTTTTCTTGTACCCACAGGTATTTTTAGAAATATTTCTTGAAATATTTCAAAAGTGTAAAATATTTTCCCAAAATTAAGAAAATAATTTTAAAAATCATTTTCTATTTTTTCAGGTATTTTCTGGATTTTTAGAAATTTTCTAAAAATTTTAAATAGCTTTTTGCTATTTATTTGCAATTTTGAGAATTTATTTTGCATTTGTTTTCCTTGTTCCCTTTGTCACATAGCAGCAATTGGTAATGTTCACTGTGGGGGGCAGCAGCCGTCAAATCAGTTTAACCTTGTTCTCCGTGGGGGAACAACAAATTTGTGAGAATGAGATGTGCGGTAGGCGGTAGTGAGCCGCGGTAGTGAGCCACGCGCACGAGACAAAGAAAAGAAGCCCGCGTCCCAGGCTGCTTCCTGGGCGCGGTTTGAAAATTAATTAATTATTTATTTATTTATTTATTTTTTTGCTTGAAGAAATGGAGATGTGCTGTGGGCGTGCCTTAGTGCCGCGTATAAGACAGGTTCACCAGGCCCGCGTACGAGACAGCCTCCTAGGCGTCTTTTGTTATTTTATTTTATTTATTTTTTTTGAAAAATTGTTGGCCAATTTTTGATGTCTTCTGGGCGTGGGTGACACCCGCCTACAAGGCAGTGTTTTCAGCCCCGCCTACAAGACAGCTTCCCGGGCGTTTTTCGAAAAAAAAAATTTTGTTCGCTTCGCTTTTGTCTCCTAGGCGACGTTCACCCCCGCGTACAAGGCGAGGTCGTGAACCACGCTTTCAAGGATGCTTCCTAGGCGTTCTTTGCGCTTCTTTTTTAGCTGGACTTTCTTTGTCTCCTGGGCGGTGTTCACCCCCGCGTACAAGACGGAGTTGTGAACCACGCGTTCAAGGAGGTCTCCTGGGCGTCTTTGCCTCCTAGTCGTTTTTCAATCCTTGATTTTTCAAATGTCTTTTGGACGTTGGTCACCCCCGTGTACAAGACGGGGTTGTGAACCACGCCTCCCAGACGGTCTTCTAGTCATTTTTTGAGGTGTTTTCGACCTCAATTTGGTCCTAGGTTGAACAAAACGACCTCAACTTTTTATGTATTTGAGAGGTCGTTACCCTTCAACCTCGTTTAAGGTTTCGACAACGCCAAACGTGGCTTACAGATACAAGAACTAACTTGAGTTATAACACCTTAGACCTCATTTGAGGTTTCAACAACGCCAAACGTGGCTTACAAATACAAGAACTAACTTGAGTTCTAATACCTTAAGTTTCACATCGAGAGGTCTTCGTGAACGAAGACAGACATAACGTTTCACTCGCTTCTTTAATTTGAGCTTGCGGTATATCGAATCGAAGCTCGTTCTGAGCTCTACTTCCTCAATTTTCAGGGGTTTCAACCCATATATTAACATTCTTCCAATAGGCCTCTTAAGGTTTTTAGTTTGAGCTTGAGGTCTTTAGGACTACAATTGATCTTCCGACTTTAAGAATCGTGGTCTTCATGACTTTTTAATCTAAATTGGGGATCCATTTTGAGGCAGCTTGCCTTTTTGGCATCCTTCTAATACTTCTTCTTGCCAATGGAGGAGTTCGAGCCTACTTACGACTTCATAGAGGACTTAGATGCCCCTGTCCTTGACAATGATTCGTCTGATGACTTAGATCAGATTTTATTGGCCATGCGTGGCTCTATATCTTGCTTTTATTCAGGGTCCTTTCATGGATTTTAAGATTTATTTGATGCTTGTAACATAACTCTTTGATCCTTCGAGATCTTCTATTCATGCATGCTATTTATGTTATATCTTGTAGTCTTATCTTTTCGATACTTCTTCTTCGGGGTTTATGCAACTTTATTTTTGCATATTCTGTTTTGTCATTCTTGCTCACTTATATTTATTTAACTTATCTTTTGTAAGGCAATTCCTAGTACTTGGCCTCTTGAATGGGCTGGCACTTTGATCAAGTGTTGTTGGTACAACTTGTCCTTTAGTAGAACAATAAGGAAATACTCAAACAAAGATACGTAATAAAATAGTGAATGAGAACTTGAAATATTTCCTTTGAAAAAGAGGGTTCGACCCTTACATAGTGCTTTACTTCCTACTAAGAGCTTAAGAGCTCAGAATGGTTTCGTCGACCTTATTGCTACTTGTCCTATTTGTGGATCCTTTTAGGAAACAACTAAACATAATAAACTTTTTAAACTTGAGGCATGCCAAGTTTTTGGCACCTCAGTCCCTTCAAGGGTTCAGGCAACAATGCTCCAATGTGAGTGACTTTGTCTAGTTCTCCATCGTTTCTCGAATCCATAACCTTGATTGGGAGAACCCGCCCCCCAACTCCATCAGGCCTTAACGCGGCTACATAGCAACTCCTAGCCATCTTTTGATCTCCTTGTTCCTCACCAACCCCGTTCCTTGTTGGGAACTTGATTTTCAAATGGTAAGTTGAGGCAACAGCCTTGAATGCATGAAGGCCTGTCCTCCCAAGGATTGCATTATAAGTCGAGGTTGCCTTTATCACCACGAAGTTCAGCATTTGAGTTGTTGTTTGTGAACCTTGCCCTATTGTCATAGGGAGCTGAATAGTTCCCTCTACTTTAGATTCAACCCCATTGAACCCGTATATGGGCATTTTTGAAGGAGTCAGTTGCGAATCGGTATATCCCATCTTGATGAAGGCATCATGGAACAAGATGTCCACGGAAGCTCCGTTATCAACCAGAACCCTCTTGGTTTTAGAGTTACCTATTACAGGTATAATGACCAACGGGTCGTCATGGGGGAACTTCACCCCTTCAAGATCAGAATCATCAAAGGTAATAGCCACTTCTGTCTTGGCACGTTTTGGTGCTTCTCCTACAACAGTCATTACCTCTCGGGCAGAAGCTTTCCTTGAGTTTCGGGAGGACCCAGCAGCAGTCGGTCCTCCAAATATCATGTTGATGACAGGCCCTCGGGGCTTAGGAGTACGATCTTGGTCGTTGTCCCTCCTATCATAGTCTTTCCTTTCATAGTTTCCTTGTTGATTTCCTCGATTCCCATCCTTAGTTAACTTATCGAGTTTTCCTCTTCGGATTAAGAACTCGATCTCATCTTTCAGTTGTCTACAATCGTCGGTATCATGACCAACTTCTTTATGGAAACGGCAGAATTGATTCTTGTTCCGTTTCTCCAAGTCGGATCTTAGCGGCTTTGGCCATCGAAGATCTTCTTCCCTCTCAATTTCCATCAGAATTTGACTTCTTGAGGTATTCAACCTTGCATATTCATTGAACCTGGGTCCGAAGTTGTTCCTTTTAGGTGGAGAGTCAGAATCTTTCGCTGTCCTGGGATATTTGTCCCTAGCGTCATACTCTTGAGTCTCCTTTCTCTTTTTTCCGTTTTCACTTCCCTCAACAGTGGGTTCATACTTTCTCATGCTCTCCTCAGCCTTGATGTATTTTCCAGCTCTATCTTGTAGTGACAACATGTTTTCGGGGGGATGCTTAGCCAAAGACCTCCTGAAGTGGTCATCGGTAGTTCCTTGCTGTAGGGCTATCATAGCCACTTTATCTTCCAAATCTGGGACTTTTATAGCCTCCTTAGTGAATCTACTCAAGTATTCTCTCAATGTTTCATTCTTGCCTTGTCGAATCCCCATAAGAGAGGCGGAACTTTTCTCATGTATCTTCCCACTAACAAACTGATTGATGAATGCCTTACTCAGCTCTTTGAAGGATCCAATAGAATTGGGCGGAAGGCGACTATACCAACGTTGAGCCATACCCGCTAGGGTTTGTGGAAACGCCCTACACTTTGCAGCGTCATTGGCAGGCTGCAACAGCAGTGCATTTGAGAAGGTTCTTACATGATTTGCGGGATCTCCCGTTCCATCATAAGCTTTGATGGTTGGCATTTTAAACTTCCTGGATATAGTGGCCTTCATTATCTCTTGAGTGAAGGGTGGTGTAGGATCGTCAGGATCTCCTAGGGGTAACAACACAGTAGGATCTCCTCTTGGGGTTTCAACCCTTCTGGATCTTGGAGGAGTAGGATCCAGATTAATTACCGGAGGCCTCCCGGCTGCTCTTGCAGCCTCTTCTTCCTCTAACTTCTTTTTGAGTTTTGCAACCTCTGCCTCATGGGCTGCAATCCTTTCCTGAGTGGTTTGCTCCTTGTTTGCAGAACGTCTTCTTCGTGGGGGATAGTCATCATCAGTATTGTAATTTTCATCCTCAGTGTAAGGACCAGAGAAATCATCTCGAAACATCTGATGAGTTTGGGTTTGACGGTTCAGGGGTTCCAAACCTTGTACGTAAGGGGGCACATATGCCTCATGGTGTACCAGATTGGTACCACTACCGCCCACCGGGGGTCGAGGGGGCCTGCTATGGGTAGGCATCCCAAGGGTCTGATTTACATATTGAGGGAGATCAGTAGTATGGAGTTGAAGGCTCCTCGGGGCATTCATGAGCAGTGGGGAGGTTGTGATCGGTTGCTGGTGAATGGTCTCTTGTGGATTAGATCCATGAATGACCATTTGTAGGGGATTCGTCCCTTCAACCGAAATCGGGATTTCCGGTCCTTGAGTGTTGGTGGGGATGTTCGCCCCTTCAACGCCAGTAGTTGGCGGTGGTTGATTTCCATGAGTATCAGCCTCAGAGGTGACAGGGCGATCCTCAGGAGTTTGAGTATCTCGAGCTGTTCTTCGTGTGTTTGCCATGGTTGATGTTGTCTTCCCACAGACGGCGCCAAATGTTGTGGAATAAAAAACGAGCTTGTGTATTTAATGCTAAGGTTTAATGAGCTTCGAGCTTTAATGGCTGCACTTGTGTTTCGAGACTAAATCGGTCCTCACAAGATGCCTACGTATCTCAAATCGTTATTGAGAATCAAGCCAAAGACGTAGTTCTGATTGTAGGATCAGGGACCTTATATAGGCATCTGGAACCTAGTATTTATGGTATGTTTAGGAGACTTAGCGAATAAGTCTCCTTTTTGATATTGGATAAACATCGTATTTCTTGATGGAGAAGTCTTTTCCTTGTTGATAAAGGCTATGACTCATTAATTGGGATTCTGGATCCTTCTTTGACAAATTTATCATATTTTGGACTCTTTTCATGAGCTGTATATTTTCCATATTCATTAATTACGAAATTAATGAATAATCAGGGTTTCGGGCCTTGAATATTGGGCCGTGTTCTTGGACCAATTCGGGTCTAATTAATATGTCATTAATTATATTTTTAGGGTTATTTTTAGCCCATATCAAAAGTGTTTAGCTATTTTAACATGCATACTTATTTTTTTAACAAATACAATTAAAAAAATAATAATAAAATAACAATTAACAATCTGTGCATCGCACAGGTTTTAAGCTAGTTATTATATTAAAGATAAAATATTGAAAGTTTTGTAGTTTGGTCCTCAAAGATTTTGTAGTCTGGTCACTCCATTCATAACCGTTACATATTTCTAATCAAATCAATGAGAACCGTTAGATAACATATTAAAATTATTATATAGAATATCTTTTCTATTTTTCCTAACTAAAACATCTCATTTTTCAAAAATATCGCAGATAGTTTCATTTAATAAAATAACATAATAAGGTTATAATTGCTAATAACTAACCAATTACCATTTTAGCCAAAGTGTATATTTTTTTTTTTATATTTTTTAACTAAAATTTCTACTTTTCTATTTTTCCTAAATAAAACCTCTCATTTTCCAAAAATATCACGAACAGTTTTATTTAATAAAATAAAATAATAATATTATAATTATTAATGACTAACAGATTAGTTTTTTTTTCCAAAACGTATATACTTTTTTATATTTTATAACTAATATTTCTCCTAACTAAACCTCAAAAATATCACGGGTTATTTCATTTAGTAGCATAAAATACTAATATTATAAATCTATCTATCTATCTATATTATATTATTAAAGACGAAACATTGAAAGTTTTGGTACTTGTTTTTTGGTACGGTACTTGCCTTATTTAATTATTATAAAATTATTATAATCAGTTATCCTTTCAGTTAAAATACATTACCATTTTTTTCTAAAAAAATCACGGGCAATTTCATTTTCAGCTAAAACATGTTACTTTTTCTATTTATTTTAAAACCTATTTTAATACGTTTAATTGACAAGTACTTTTCCCCTCTTTTTCTATAAAAATCACGGGTAATTACCTTTTTTAGTTAAAATATGTTATATTTTCTATTTTATTTACTAAAATCCCTCTTTTTCCAAACATATCACGAGCAAATCCTTACTTATTTACTTTAAAATCTATTTTAATAATTTTAATTGACAATTATCTTTTTCAACTAAAACATGTCACCTTTTTCTATTTTTCTTAGTAAAACCCCTCTTTTATTTCAAAAATATCACGGGCAAATCGTTACTTTTATATTTTAAAATTCAACGAAAACATGTTACTTTCTATTTTTATTACTAAAACCCCTCTTTTTCAAAAATATCACGAGCAAACCGTTACTTATTTATTTTAAAATCTATTTTAATACTTTTAATTATTTAAAAATGTTTAACACGCATACTTATTTTTTTAATAAATGCAATTAATAAAATATAAAATATAAATAATGAAATTAACAATTATGAAAAACAATTTGTGCATCGCACATGTTTTAAACTATATTATTAAAGACGGAACATTAAAAGTTTGGTAGTCGAACGGACGGACGGTCGGTACTTAGTAATTTTACTTAATTACCCTTACTTATGTTTTTAATAAACTATCACTAAATAATAACATTATTTATATCAACTAACTTTTCAGCTAAAATATATTATCATTTTTTATTTTTTTCTAAAAAAATCCTCTCTTTTTCTAAAAAAACACGGACGATTATTTGTTTTAACAAAAACATGTCACTCTTTCTATTTTTTCTTACTAAAACCCCTCATTTTCCAAAAATATCACGGGCAACCCTTACTTATTTATTTTAAAATATATTTTAATACTTTTAATTATGAGCACCTTTTCAGCTGAAACATATTACTTTTTCTATTTTTTTTCATTTTATAAAGAAATTATTATTAAATAATAACATTTTTATAACCAACTATCTTTTAAGCTAAAATACATTATATTTTCTATTTTTTCTAACAACATCTTTTTTTTTTCTAAAAAAATCACGGGTAATTACTTTTTTCAACTAAAAAATGTTACTATTTCTATTTTTCCTTACTAAATCCCTAATTTTCCAAAAATATATCGGGCAAATTCATTACTTATTTATTTTGAAACCTATTTAAATACTATTAATTACGGGCACTTACCTTTTCAGCTAAAACATGTTACTTTTTCTATTTTTGCTTACTAAAACCCTTCATTTTTCAAAAATATCACGGGTAAACAGTTATTAATTTATTTTAAAATCTATTTTAAAATTTTTAATTATTTAAAAAAGTTTAACACACCTACTTATTTTTTTTAGCTACTTATTTTTTTCAGCAAATGCAAATTAATAGAATATTAAAACATAAATAATAAAAATAATAATTATTAATAACAATCCGTGTATCGCACGAGTTTTAAGCTAAAGTCGTTTTATTTAATTATCTCAAATAAATATCCCAAGGTAACTTTATTCTCATTTTTAAAAACATAGTCACATACTTATCATTTTTATGAAAATATAACTAGAATAGCTTTGTAAAAACTAATAGCTTAGTAAACAAAAATTAATTAGCAACAAATAATTTTAATTAGTAAAATTTAACCAATCATTGGTAAATCAATGTCCAATTCTATGCCAACAGGGGATAATTTTGAGCCAAAAAACCCCCTGTGAAATGACAATTTTACCCTTATATATTTTGAAATTACATGACATGCCATTACTCTTTTATCTAAAGGAAAAAATGAGTAAATAATGTTTTTGTGCAGAATCGAACCCTTACCTTCCCTAAGAAAATCATTCTTATAACCATTGAGGTAAATGACTTATTTTGATTTTGATTGAAAAATCACATTACATAAACCTCACATCATTCTTAATCCTATATTTATTATCATATTAACTTTGAGCAAAAAACAAAGGTAATTTTATAATATATATTAATCTATGTTGTTTCAGTTTTCAAAATGTTGTACATAATTATTTAAACAACCAATATTATACAATTTTAATATTAAATTTTAAAAACAATGTTGCATGTGATGTATATCTACATTTGTTTTAGTCATGCAAATATCTTGTATATGTAATGTAAACTATTAAATGATATATATTTTTGCACAACGGTCTATCTTTATTGTACTACACAATTTATTTGAATTATTCATATATTTAATCTATAAAGTGTAATACTGAACATTGATTATAACCTAAGTAATATATTACAAGTAGTTTCTTTATATATTATTTAATTATTTATTTTTAAATTAATAAAAAGTAGTGTCCAATATTTAAAAATTAGACAACAATCACGGGTACATAGCACATATCGATAGCATGTATACATGATATTCATGAGTATTTTTATTACATATACAAATACAAGCTCGTAACATGTGTCATGCACGAGTTTAATATTTTCTTTTAATATTTATATTTGTTTCTTAAGAAAATGATTTTAAATAAGAATACTTATATATGGTGGTTTAACTCGGCGTCGAATTGACATAGGTGTTTGATCGCAATAAATTGTGTTTTAAGAGTTTTGTGTTGAACAATTTTTTAGAGATATGTTTTGAATAAAATTATTATTTTAAAAAATTATGGTACAATTGTAAAAATAAAAGAACTAAAGTGTAAATCCCAAAATATGAGTACCGTACTGACCAACTATCAAAGTTTTAATATTTTGATTTTAATAATATAGTATAAATATAATAGAAGTGACTAGATTTAGAACTATGTTGGATGAATTATGTATGTAACGCATTTGTAATTAATTTTAATATAAAATTTTATATTAATTTTATGGAAGTTAATAATTGATTATTTTGAATTAAATTAATAAATATATAATAGGTAAATTTGAAAATTGTATAATAAATTAAATAGATTAAAATATATAGTCAAGTGAACAAATTTTAGAAAATATGATATTTCATATCATACAAGTAAGAAAAATATTATGATCGATCAATTACATTATACACTCGGAGTTATTTAAAATTATAGATCTAAAAGATAAAAAATTAAGTTATATAAATTATTTTTTGTACATTGATTAGACAATACCTTTATCGATTCTCATCGTTACGTAAATAAATATTAAATTTCCTACAATGCCAAAAATTTAAAGAACATGACTGATACAAATAAGTATGTCACATGACCAACTAAGAGTCGATTATACTTTTGAAAAGAAATGAAAGAGAGAACTTTATTTAACCTGTGTTTATTGAATTTTTTAATACAAGAAAGGCAAAACAATTAGATTAAATTATTAAACAATTAACTCCAAAATTTAATTTCCATAGATTTACTAAGAATAAAAAGAAAAACATGTATATTTATTAAACTTTATGTTCTCTTAACTTCAGTTCTTTTTTTTTTTACTAGAAATTTAAGATTCAAAGTTGCCGCAAGACCTGTAATAAATTCGTACACGTTCAGTGAATCAGTCTAAATATGACTTATACAACATGTTTATAAGTTAAGAAATATCATATTTTTAGTGCACGGATAATTTTGAATAAATCAAATTATCTATAAATTAAATCAGGGACATTGCGAGAATCGATAGAAAATAACACGGGACTGGGAATATGCTTTACCGGATTGAGAATAATGACACTAGAAGATGCAACAGGCTCCCCTCCTAAATCGGAGCCTACTAAATCTTTGAGTCAGACAAAGGAACTAGCACAGCTATTCAGAGTTTTCCATATCGCTGCTGACAAACAAAAAAAGGACATCATGTGTTACCGTAAAATCCCATCTGATATCAACGCATAGATGCATGCACACATATATACATAGCGGGTCTAACTTATACCATCCCAAGTTCACACAGGGTGCAGCCTCGGAATGATATGGCATGCCGAGTTCAGAACAAATTTGTGTGCTATCAAAGAAACTAAAGTTTTATTCGAGGTACATGAGAACGCAGTTACGGATCTCTTATAACCAAAATATATGTGATCACCAGCATCATCGAAGTCTCAAACCGTCAACAAAAAGGCAGACATGACACGATCTATCGTCACCCGAGTGTCTAAACATTTACTAAGAAATGGGTGCTTCCGGTTGCATTTTAGTTGGCTCATACATTTAAAATACAATGCTTATGAGTTCTTATATTTTATTTCAAATAAAGTCAGTGTACAATCATAATTTTCAAATCCTAAAAAATCAGCACTTCCACACATTGATAGAAAAAGCCCCATGCCTCGCACGGGTTATTATGCTAGTTATATATATAATAGAGCAATTAGGGGTTGTTTGAGACAAATAAATTGGTGTGAAATTACTATATTACCCTTACTTATTATATAATAATAATTCTATAATTATTACATATATTAATGTTAGATCAGAATTCAATGATTGTCAGGAGCTAGACTCAACTGATCAGGATTGCTGACGTCATCAGGATTGCATGGTCGTCAGGATCAGAATGCATATCAGGACTGGGATCAGTTTGATCATCAGGACTGGAAGCTGATCAGGATTCCGACTTCGAGTTATATTTGGAGTCTAGTTAAACATGGAAGTTTATTCTGCCGGTTCCTGGTTTGTAGAATGTAGCTATCAATTATGGATATGTTTCAATCTTTGTAATTGATTAAGACTTATCATTGATAGAGAAGCTGTGTAGTATATAAACACAGTTTTGGTTTTGTTTCAAGTGTGAATCAAGATAGAAGCTCTCAAGAACATAGAATTTCTTGAGAGAGTTTTTGTAAGCTAGCAGCTCTCAAGAACATCAAAATTTCTTGAGAGAGTTTGTAACAGTTTTATAGCAGATTTAATAAAGCTGTTATCTTTCTTTCATATTTGTGATATATACATTAAGAAGTCGATTATCTTATACTATTGTATTCAACCCCCCTTCTACAATAGATTATTACTGGGCAACAATTGGTATCAGAGCAAACTGATTTAATTCTGAATCAGATACGATCTAAAGATGTCGACAACCAAGTATGAAAGCATGAAGATTCCCATCTTGAAGAAATCAGAATATCCAACATGGAGGGTAAAGATGCTGATGTACCTGGAGGCTATGGATCCTGACTATTTGGACAGGATTCGTGATGGACCATATATACTTACGAAGTTCGTTGAACGAACAGATACTGTACCTGAACATTATGTGGTCAAAGCCAAAAGTGAATGGACTCCAGAAGAAAAAGCTCATGTACTCAGGGAACCAAAGATAAAGAATATCTTGCACAGTAGTCTTGATGCTGTCATGTCAAATAGAGTGATTGCATGCAAGTCTTCAAAAGAAATCTGGGATACATTGGAAACTCAGTGCCAGGGATCTGCATCTGTCAAGAAAAACAGAAGGGCTCTTTTGATTCAAGAATATGAACAATTTGATGCAAGACCTGAAGAGAGCCTAACTGATCTATATGATAGATTTCTGACACTATTGAACAGTTTATCTTTAGTTGACAAGGAATATGAAACTGAAGATTCAAACACCAAGTTTCTAAGAGCTTTACCTGAAGAATGGGACACTCAGACCTCGATCATTAGACACCAGTATGATCTCAACACTGTGTCTCTTGATGAAGTCTACGGAATGCTAAGAACTCATGATCTTGAAGTTCAACAGAGAAAGAACAAGAAAAGCAGCAAGGCAAAATCTATTGCTTTGAAAGCAGAGGCTAAATCAAAAGGAAAAGATATGGAGGTCTCTAAAAGGAAATTGGTTGAAGCTGAGTCAGATTCTGATAACTCTTCATCAGATACTGATGGCAATCCTGATGCCAATACTGATGATGACTCTTCAGACTCAGACATGGAAGAGATGGCTGCTATGATTGTCAGAAACTTCAGAAGGATGAAGTTCAGGAAGAATAGAAGATAAGGCAACTTTCAAAAAAAGACCTTCAAGGCAGATAAAGATAAGTATACCAAAAAGGACAGCAAGAGTAGCAAATTTGACAAGTCAAAGGTTAGATGCTACAAGTGTAATGGTATGGGTCACTTTGCTTCTGAGTGCAAGAAGACAAAGGCACTTATCACATCAAGCAATGATTGGATGGACTCTTCCTCAGAATCTGATATTGAGGTAGTCAACTATGCTCTAATGGCCAGTGCTGATGTAACTGCTGCTCCTGATAATAAGGTATCGAATACTATCTTTGATTTTGATTCTGATAATGCTTCTGAGTTAAGACGTTTTCTAAGGTCATTACATATTAGCTTTAGAAGTCAAACTGCTGAAAATACTAGGATCTTATCTGAGATGTCTGAACTTAGAAAAAGGAATGATATGTTAGAAGCTGAATTTTCTCGTATACAAGAAGTACAAAAAGAATGTGATAATGCTAATCACATGTATTTAGAGATGAAATCCAAATGTACTGCTCTTGAAAAGGAACTTGAATATGCTAATGAGAAAATCAGAACCTGGACAGACTCTGGTAGAAAATTTCATGAGATTAATACCTCTAAGAATTGGAAAGAGTGTCTAGGATATAAGTCAGATGAGGATAAGAAATTGAAAGAGAAAATTGTCATAGATGAGACAGTCAGTCCAAAGACCTATAGACATGTTTTAGATAAAACCAAAACTAAGATTACTCCTGTTAATTTTGTTTTTGGTAAGGATTCCAATTCTACTTTTGAAAAGGGATCTACTTCTACTCAAGGAATTAAAATTTTAAAGTCTAAACCTGTCATGAATAAAGTCACTAAGAATGTAGGTCTATTGTCTCAGAAACAGCTTAAGGATAAAATCTGTATGGTGACAGATAAGAAAGAGGAAGCTACTGTTAAGAGAAACAGGAATGGTAAAGTTGGAATCAATAAAGAGAATGGTTATAAATATATCCCAAATGCACCTAGAAAGTGTTGTTTTAACTGTGGTAACTCTAATCATCTTGCTATTGATTGTAAGAAGAGTAAGAAGAAGATTGCTGATATTTCTAAGTCTGATGTTAGGAATAGATCAGTATTCTATAAACCGCAGAAGTCCTGTTTTCATTGTGGTAGTATATGGCATTCTATTTATACTTGTAAAGATTATCATGATTTATACTATAACTTTTATGATCCATTGCCTAAGTTAGATAGGAGTACAAAGTCTGATAGAGTTGATAATGTCATTGTGAAGCATGCTTTTGTTAATACTGATACTGACAAAGTAAATCCTGATGGAGTAAATCTTGTCAGGACTGCTAAGGTCAGAAAGTCTTCTGCTGTGAATGTTAATAAAATGCATGACAAAGGGACCCAACAAGTGTGGGTTCCTAAACATTCTAATTAGTGTTCTGGAATTCTGATGCAGGGTAAAAAGAAAAATGTGTTAGTCATGGATAATGGATGTTCTGTGCACATGACTGGAAACAAAGCCCTGTTATCAGAATATGAGGAAAAAGCTGGCCCAACTGTGTCTTATGGAGATGGCAACATTGGACAAACTTTGGGATATGGCAATATAATCATTGGAAATGTCATCATTGAAAAAGTAGTTCTAGTGAAAGGACTAAAACACAACTTGTTGAGTATTAGTCAAATCACTGACAGAGGTTATCATGTCAATTTCTATTCTACACATTGTGAAGTAGTCAGTAAAGCAACAGGAAAGATAGCACTGACTGGGTACAGGCATGGTAACATATATGAAGCCAACATTCTATCAAATACCGATGGCTCCCCTACCTGTCTGATAAGTAAAGCATCAGTAGATGAAAGTTGGAATTGGCACAAGAAGCTTTCGCATCTCAACTTCAGCAATATCAATGAGTTGGTTAAGAAAGATTTAGTTAGAGGATTGCCAAATGTTCTATATACTCCTGATGGACTCTGTGATGCATGTCAGAAAACAAAACAAAGAAGAACATCATTCCAGAGTAAATCAGAATCCTCTATTGGAGAACCATATCACATGCTACATCTTGATCTATTTAGTCCAGTCAACATCATGACCATCAGTAAGAAAAGGTACACTCTTGTAATTGTTGATGAATATTCTAGATTCACCTGGGTGTATTTTCTGCACAGAAAAGATGAAACTCCTGAAGTTCTGTTGGATCATATGAGAATGATTGAGACAACCACAAAGTACAAAGTCAAGATACTGAGAAGTGATAATGGTACTGCATTTAAGAATTCAAAGATGGAAGAGTTCTGCAAATACAAAGGAATTATTCAACAATTCTCTGCTCCTGGCACACCTCAGCAAAATGGAGTAGTTGAAAGGAAAAATAGAACTCTTATTGAAGCTGGCAGAACTATGTTGGAAGAAGCTAAGTTACCTACATACTTCTGGGTAGAAGCAGTCAACACAACATGCTATACTCAGAATCTCACATTAATAAACAGACATGGTGTTACTCCTTATCAATCACTCAAGGAAAAGAAACCTAGTCTGAAGCATCTGCATGTGTTTGGCTGTAAATGTTTTGTTCTCAGAACACACCCTGAACAACTAGGGAAATTTGAAACAAAGGCTGATGAAGGAATTTTCATAGGCTATCCTGCATCAAGAGCATTCAGAGTTTTTAATTTGAGAACAAGAACTGTCATGGAATCAATACATGTATCTTTTGATGACAAGAAGATAACTGGAATAAATGAAGACTCTCATGATAGATTGATTTTTGAAAATGAAGCCACCAAGGAACCTGAAGAAAGTGAATCAGATCCTTTCAATACATCAGATCCTGATAGGTCACCAAATCCTGATGACACATCATATACTGATGGTACTAATACTGATGATGCAATCAATAGTGATACTTCTAGTAGTGCTAATATTGAGGGGGAGCAACATCATACTACTACAAGTTCAGAGTCAACTCAATCATCAGGACAGAATTCTTCAGATACTGATTCAAGTGATGATCCTGATAACTTATCAGGAGGACATAACAATAATTCAGGGGGAGCTTCAAATCAAGCAAATTCTTCAAATCAAGATAACACCAATCCAGAGGGAGCATCTACTTCAACAAACAATTTAACACCAGCAAGGAAATGGACTGCAAGTCATACTCCTGATTTGATCATTGGAGATCCTGATGCAGGTGTTCAAACAAGAAGTGCAACTTAGAATGAATGTCTATACAATAACTTTCTATCCAAGGAGGAGCCTAAGAAAGTTGAAGATGCACTTAAAGATGCTGATTGGGTTACTGCAATGCAAGAAGAACTGAATGAATTTGAAAGAAATGAAGTCTGGAAACTGGTACCAAGACCAAAGAATAGATCAATTGTTGGTACAAAGTGGATTTTCAAGAACAAGACTGATTCTAATGGAGTAATAATCAGAAACAAAGCTAGACTAGTTGCAAAGGGGTATTCTCAAAAAGAGGGAATTGACTATGATGAAACTTTTGCTCCTGTTGCAAGACTAGAAGCCATCAGGATATTTCTTGCTTATGCAGCACATAAGAAATTCAAGGTTTTCCAGATGGATGTTAAAAGTGCTTTCTTAAATGGAGAACTGGAGGAAGAAGTCTATGTTGAGCAACCTCCTGGTTTCATTGATCCTAAATATCCAGATCATGTCTACAGATTGGATAAGGCACTTTATGGACTAAAGCAAGCTCCTAGAGCATGGTATGAAACCTTAGCTCTATTCTTACTGGAAAGTGGATTCAAAAGAGGTGCTATTGATAAAACTCTATTTTATTTGAATCATGGTAAGGACTTGTTGTTAGTTCAGATTTATGTGGATGATATCATATTTGGGTCAACAAACAATAAGCTGTGTGAAAAGTTTTCTAAGCTTATGCAGTCAAGATATCAAATGAGCATGATGGGAGAAATGAGTTACTTTCTTGGTCTTCAAGTTAAACAGACTGATGAAGGGATTTTTATCAATCAGTCTAAATATACAAGGAATTTATTGACGAGGTTTAACATGCAAGATAGTTCTCCTGCTACAACTCCCATAGCTACAGCTACCAAACTTGATCCTGATCAAGGTGCTGAGGTAGATGTAACTCACTACAGAGGAATGATTGGCTCTTTATTGTATCTCACTGCAAGTAGACCAGATATCATGTTTGCAACTTGTCTGTGTGCAAGATTTCAAGCAAAACCTAGAGAACCCCATCTGATTGCAGTCAAAAGGATTTTCAGATATCTCAAAGGCACTCCTTCACTTGGCCTTTGGTATGCAAGGGAATCAGATTTTGGGTTGTGTGGTTATTCAGATGCTGATTTTGCAGGATGCAAAATAGACAGGAAAAGTACTTCAGGAAGCTGTCAGTTTTTGGGTGGAAGACTAGTTTCATGGTTCAGTAAAAAGCAAAAATCCATTTCCACTTCAACTGCAGAAGCTGAGTACATTGCTGCAGGAAGTTGTTGTGCTCAGATAATGTGGATGAGAAATAAGTTGTTAGATTATGGCCTGTCATACTCAAAAATCCCTATTTTTTGTGATAACCAAAGTGCTATTGCAATGACAGGAAATCCAGTTCAGCATTCTCTTACTAAACACATCAGTATTCGATATCACTTCATAAGAGCACAAGTTCTGGAAGGAACAATTGAACTTCACTTTGTTCCTAATGATCAACAACTAGCTGATATATTCACCAAGCCACTACCTGAAGCTACTTTCAATAAATTGGTGAATGAACTTGGAATGATGAACTTTGAGAATTTCTGAGGAAAGCTACAGAGAGGAAATCCTGATAACTGTCAAATCCTGATGGTTATTCAGAAAGGCATGTTTTCTTTGATCAAATCCTGATAGGATACAATCCTGACAGGAAGTCAACTGGTCAATCCTGATGTTCAGGTCAGTATTTCATTGCTTAATTTGTGCCTAATTTTTTGTCAATATCTGCTGATGGACGGTTGAGTTTAAGTAGGACAACTGTATGCGCGCGTGTGTTGCATTGTCATAGATATACATATACATACACATAGAAAGCGGTGCAGTTTTCTTCAATTACACACGTAATCAGTCCACTAATTATTTGTGCACAAATTATATCTTGCCACCTGTTAATGAGAGTAAAGTTTTGTTCCAACAAAATAGATTTACTTATTCTAAATCATTAATTACTCTCTCATCATCAGTTTTTCGATTTTCTATCTCTCTCTCTGTGCTTACGAACCCTAACTGTTTTCAAATATCAATTCTCAAGTTTTTAAAGAATATCAACGGCGTCTTCATCATTCATAAACAAACAAACAGTGATTAGTGGTGTTACTTTTGCTACTAATAATTTTGTGGCTATTCTAAATCATCAAGATTTACCCAATGAGTTTCATATAATTCAAGATTTTCTAGCTTCAAGCCCATTGAAGTTTGCTTTAACAGAACCTGCAAGTGTTTCTTTTAAGTCTGTAATGCAGGTGTGGAACTCAGTTACTTTTGACAAAGGGTATTCTGACACCATCTTGATGAGTTTTGAACATAATGGAATTACTCACTATGTGACTCCTGCAATTGTGGAGGAAGCCCTGCATTTACATGTTCTTGGTGATGCTATTCCTGCTAATGTTTCGGACTCTACTCTTTTTGAGTTTGTTACAAAGTTGGGCTACAATGGTGAAGTAAAGAGATATGGCAATCTCTTTAGGACAAAGCTTAAGAAGGAATGAAATTTCTTCTTTGATACGATCAGCCGTTGTTTCCTGAACAAGACATCAAATTTTGATGCTCTTCCATCAGGATCTCTCAAAATTGGGTACTCTCTTATTCATTCTACAGTGTTTGATTATGGGTCGTTTATCTTAAAAGCTTTAAGTGATAGGAAATCAGATAAGTTAGGTTCTGTCTGTTTTCTTAGATTTTTACAGTTAATCTTTAATCACTTGTGTCCTAATGTTGTTTTTGAGAATGATGTAGTTCTACCTATCTGTAGAATTACTGAGAATAATATTAAGTCCTTAGTCAACAGTGATAAGGCAAATGGTTTCATAGGAAATGCTTTTATTCCTGATGAGGTTAGGTTTTTCTTACATAGGAAAATGCCTACTCGTTATGGTTTAATTTCTAATGCTATGGGGCAAGGCCAATCACACCTTGTTCCTAACCCAAGCATTCATCCTAAACAGTCTAAACAGTCAACTGCCACCTCTATTGTCTCTCAAAAGACTTTAGTTGAAAAATCAAAGAAGTCAGCGAGAACTGATGTGTCAGGAAGGCAATCAGGTTCAAAGGATTTTTCCTCTACACCACTCACTAAAAGGAAGTTACAAGGGGGTGTACAAGGGGTCCTGGTGAAGAAAGCTGCAAAGGGTGGTGAGGTTGTTTCTGTTAAAAGAAAATTAGTTCTCAGGGATGAGACTGATTCAGAGGATGACTTACCTATATCCTCTGTGATGAATGTGAATAAGGAAGTTGCTGATACTGCTACTGCAGCTGTGGTTCCATTGTCTACACCACAGAAGAAAAGAAGATTAACTAAGGGCAGGTATCAAATTCCTTTAGAAAAGAAGCAGGATACTGATGTACATGACACTTCTATTCTGAATGAGCAATCAGTTTCTACTTCTCAAGCAAATCCTGATGTTAGTATTCCTGATGCTGCACCAAGTCAAGTGGTTACTATTTCAGACTCTCCACCACAGGACTCTCCAACAAAAAGACATGTTGATATTTCATGGGAGAAGTATGGTGCTACTGCTTCCAAACTTGGGATAAAACATCCAATGGAAAAGCTAAGGAAGGCAGAAGAGTTAGTCTATCAGAGACAGAAGAAACTGAAAGGATCAAGCCCACAAGAACCTGAACCTCAAAGTGGTTCAGCAGCTCTTTCTGATGATCCAGCCACACAAGAACCACTCAATCAAAGTTTGGGTGAAGGCTTAGATAGTGGAATGGTCACACAAGAACCATTTTCTCAAAGGGAGAATGAAGACATCAACATTCCAGCTACACAAGAACCATCTTCTCAAAGTGGAGATGCAGGCCAAGCTACAGTTTCTAAGAAATTTCCTGACACAGCTCAAGGGATTTCAGGTGCAGATGAAGTTCAAAGATTGGTCGAGGACACTGTCAATGAGGGAAGCACACAAGAACCTTTGACTCAAAGTGTTGAAGCAGCTTCTGAACCTCAAGCTCCAAAAGAACCATTGGTAGCTAATACTGATGCAAACATATCAAATCCTGACGGTGTTCATCCTGACGCTAGTGGTGCTCCTGATGCTGAACCTATCCTGATACAGCCACTTCGTTCAAGACCAATGGATCATCCTATCACAGATTCACATGATAAAATGAAAGGTATAGCTATTCCTGATCCTGATTTTACACATAGTACTGATGATGATGACTCTGATGATAGTGATGATGATGAGAATCGAAAAGAGAAGGAACAGCTTGCTACATCACTCAAAGTTAGTCTTGGAACTAATTTTGGTTCATCAAGTACATATATGGCTGGCAAAGCTTCCATTGGGAAAGATCAGAGACAAGATTTTTCTATTCCTTCCTTTAATCCTGCTGAGGCACTTAGACAGAATGAATGGAATAATTCATGGCACAGATCTACTGAATCTGTAAGTTATTCTTCTGCTTTGGAACATGCCTATGATGCAGTGAAATCTATAGAGAATCAAGACTTGAAGAATCATCTGAAGGCTACAACTCTGTTATCCAAAAGTCTCAAAAGTGAGATTGATTCTATCAAGAACTCCACTGAATTTGTGAGGAATGATATTTCTCAAAATTTTACAAAGGTGCCTACTGCTTTTCAGCTAAGGGTAGTAGAATCCCAAGTGAAATCTGTTATTTCTGAACAAACCTCCATCAACAGAAGGATTGATTCTCTGGATACCAAGGTAATTGACATTCAAGCCTCTCTTTCCTTAATTTTGAATTTATTGTCAAATCCTGATGTCAAAAAGGGGGAGAAGGTTAGTCGGACAAAATGCACACCTGATCTAGTATTAAGGAATAATGATGATGATACTGGAGATGATGGTAGTGACAAAGTGATACAAGGAGAAACCTCTGATGCTGTTGTGATGAAGTCTACAATTCAAACTTCACAAAGTCAAACAACGCAGTCAACTCATGTTTCTGATTCTGGAGTTAAGACAGTAAGAACTTTGGTGCAATCTCAGATTCTGACGGAAGAACAAATCCTGACACCTGGTCATGGACATACTCTTGCTACAATTCCTGAAGGTGATGAAGATATTTTTATTGATAATCCTGAAGATGCATCAAATTTATTCCAGAAGTTTTCTACAAAGGATGGCAGAATTGTTACTCTATATCACACTGATAAAATAGTTCAACAATTATTTGCAAGAAAAACACTCTCTACAGCAAGTGAAGAATATCCTGATCTCTCACATGAAGAATTCTTAAGACAACATAGAGAAATGATGGAAAACTTTAATAACCCTGTTCCTGCTAGAGGTAGAGGAAGCAGAGGTAGGAGATGAGCTAGAAGAAGTAGAAGAGGTTCTTCAACTCAAACAATACCTAGACAGACAAGGTCTAGAGGATTAAGAATTGAAGAAATTCCTGAACCTATTCAAACTCTAGTAGTTCTTGACAGATCTACTTTTGGTGATGATGGAAATATTGAAGAAGAACCTGAATTGAGAAGAAAATCAAGAAAATCAACTCTCTGCAATACAAATCAAATTGAAGAATCTAATCCTGATGTTGTTCCTGATAATATTCAAGATCCTGATGATTCTGAAATTCTGCAAGAGATTGATTTGATGATCTTATCTACTGTGGTTGATTCTCACAACAAGGAAGTAGATGAAGAAGAAGAAGCCAGAAGAAGAGAAATTACAAGAAGAACAAGTAGAGATTTCAATCTCTATTTACAAAGGCTTAAACTCTCGAATGAAAGAAAGTGGAGGAACCCAAGCAGACAAGAATCTTCACTGGAAAGAAGCTATGCCTTTGAAAAGGAAAAAGATAAGAAGTGAAAACATATTAGTACACTGAGGTGTGATACACTTATCAATTTTCAGTCCGGAGGAATTATTACAAGTGCTTCAAGTGTTGTTGATTTATCTGATATGGTTAGATCAAAAGCACTCTGGTTAAAGATGTTTTCAAATATGAAGCAATTGTCAAGCAATTCAAGAGGAGGTATTGGACACAGAGATGCTGAATATCTGGATATGTCATATGTTGATCCATACTCCTTAACTGAAATTGGAGGTACTTTAACTTCTGAAAACCTGAACAATTTACTAGCTGTTGATATAGTTATAGATTGTCATGATGGTTTTGACAAGAAAGAAAAGCTTCTGTACTTCATGAAAGATGGTAGTGTGAAGATTCTATCTATTCAAGATCTGCTGATGAAAACTACACAGGAACTGAAATATGTTCATTATCTTTTAAGATTGAAGAATCAAATGTGCAAAGAATGGAGTGACATGATTTTGTCAACAATAAGAAGAAGACTGGATGGAAACAGTAATTTCAATGGTAATTATACTCCCATGTACTTAAATCAAAGAGGTCAGGATGTGGAAATGCAAAGGGCTACTGCTGTTAAAGAAGTAACTTTTGGCATGACACAACTTACTCTCAATCCTGATGGGAAGGAAATTGCTTATCTTTTGCTTGAAGAGCATAGTCTTCAGAGAAGCTCCATATTGAATCTCAGAGCAGCTATCTACCAGATTAATGAGGAAGATGAAGAACTCAGAAATCTTAAGGAAAGGTTGATTCAAATTCTTGAAGAAAAAGAAGAAAATTTATTATCCAACTTCTTGAAGATGAATCTGTTCTATCAAAAAGTTTAAACAGATAAGTTGTTACTGGAGATACTTGTACATTTTGTATATATGTTTTTGACATCATTGAATCTTAGGAATCTATACTTTATTTCACAAAGTATGAGATTGGGGGAGATTGTTAGATCAGAATTCAATGATCGTCAGGAGCTAGACTCAACTGATCAGGATTGCTGACGTCATCAGGATTGCATGGTCGTCAGGATCAGAATGCATATCAGGACTGGGATCAGTTTGATCATCAGGACTGGAAGCTGATCAGGATTCCTACTTCGAGTTATATTTGGAGTCTAGTTAAACATGGAAGTTTATTCTGCCGGTTCCTGGTTTGTAGAATGTAGCTATCAATTATGGATAGGTTCAATCTTTGTAATTGATTAGGACTTATCATTGATAGAGAAGCTGTGTAGTATATAAACACAGTTTTGGTTTTGGTTCAAGTGTGAATCAAGATAGAAGCTCTCAAGAACATAGAATTTCTTGAGAGAGTTTTTGTAAGCTAGCAGCTCTCAAGAACATCAAAATTTCTTGAGAGAGTTTATAACAGTTTTATATCAGATTTAATAAAGCTGTTATCTTTCTTTCATATTTGTGATATATACATTAAGAAGTCGATTATCTTATACTATTGTATTCAACCCCCCTTCTACAATAGATTATTACTGGGCAATAATTAAATACATCTAATTCATTAATCATCATTAATACATCTATATTTATTACTACATTGTTATTAAATATAGGAATTTACAATTATATTTCTACAACTACTTAAATGATTAGATAATTAATATCTATAATTATATTTAATTCCAGAAATATTAAAAATTATCAATCATGTCGGACTTTTAGTTTTCGAATGTATCGTTTATAAAACTTTTAATATTACATTTATAACAAAAATGGGTTTAAATTTGCACATAAACAGATAAAAACAAACATTTACTTAAATTATAACACTTCAACAAATTAACTGATGAGAACACATATATACTTTTGTCAACATTCGAATAAATCATTATCACACTTTTAACACGCAAAACAATAAATTTTTTCAGAAAATCTAATAAAATTTGCAAATTTAAAGTATGTCCATGCTTTTGGTTACTGAAATTAACAAATTTTTTTGCACTTTGATCAGTTGATGCTGAAAAGAGTATTATGTTATTGTGTAAAAAGAAAGAAAAAGACACTTCAGATATCAGCTGGAGTGCATGTCGGATGACCTAAATAAATTAGGTATTCAAAAATTAAGTGAAAATGAAAAAAAGTACAAACATTATATTCGGCATACCGTCTGAACTACATACATACTTTAAGTAGGACAACTGTAGGCATGAAAAATGCTTAAATAACAACTTTCACTCTTTTCAAGAAGAAAGTTGAGCGATTTGAAGGTGTCCAAATTGAAAGAATCATATTTTAAGTCGGCCAGGTCTTACTATTATATAATTGCATTAACACTCAAGGGAAATAATATACTACACTCAATAATATTTTGAACATGATGATTAAACTAATAAACACATGTCCACACGTAAGAAAAAATCACCGAAGATATTACTCAAATAGTCAACAACATTGTACACAAGAATTATTCAAAGTATAAATTACCTCATACAATCAAGATGGACATGACATATACACTATAATGCACATAAACTCAACATCTACAGCGCCAGTTCCTGCCCCCAATGATGAGGCAGGTTTGAGAAAAAAACAATAAATCGCTTGAAACGAAAAGTAACACGCAACCAATATAGTCAATGGACAACAATTACCAAATTGATCACAAAAAGAAAATTTTAAGACATTGTCTAAATTAACAACTTTGGTTCATCGTTTGTAACCATGATTATCGGATTAAGCGTGTGGTCATGTGTTCATGCCCAACATCTACATACACTTGTCGTGTATATACTTTGGTCCTTCGTTACACCTTATTTACGTCAAAACCAAAAAACATTTGCTGAATAATGTAGTTGACTCTCACGCATTTGATGAAATTAATAAAAAAGACAGCTACTAGCGTGTATATTACAGACACAACATATAAAATTAAGGCAACTGATGCAAATCAACTCAATTTCTTCTTTAATCCATTAACTATATCTTCCAAAACAATGAACGTCCATAATTAATCACGACTACTGCAAAATTCAAAAAATCAAAATTCTTCCATTTTACATTTTTTTTATGAACAATGATAGGTCCTATTACAAATCAAAAGTAAAAAAAAAAGTCTAAAATGACAAATAATTCATTTTTTAAACTTGTAAAAAGTCCAACAAAATATAAATTTAGATCAAGTCACGGGTTATAAAGCTAGTTTTAATTAGACAAGATACAAAAACTCTGAGTCATTGCTTTCCGATTTTCTCTCCGATTTACCCCCAAAGTCAGATCAAACCCAACACTCCCCATTCTTGAATCTTGATCTTTTAAACTTTTTATTTTCTTGATCATCAGTGTTCATTAGCCCCCACCAAAATATACATAAAGATCCAATCTTTATCCTATTACACAGCCACCCATTTCAAGATTCTTACAATTTTGTGTGTATAATCTATACATACAACCAAATCATGTCTCCCATTCCCCTTAGAGCTTTGACACTGACCCATGTTAGGTACCAGAAAGGAGACTATTTTGGGTATTTCTTGGCTTGGGTATCTCTTGTTCCTGTTTTTATAAGTCTATGTGGATTCACTTGTCATTTGTTGTTTCGTAGAGAGCTTCAAGGTTTGTTCTTTGCTGTTGGTTTAGTCATTTCTCAGTTTATTAATGAGCTTATTAAATCTACTGTTAAACAAGCTAGGCCATCCACTTGTGAGCTTCTTGAATCTTGTGATTCTCATGGTTGGCCTTCGAGTCATTCGCAATTTATGTTCTTTTTCAGTGTTTATTATACCCTTTTAACGCAAACCAAATTTGGGGTTTTGAGTAGAAACCAAATGGGGATTGTTGGGTGTGTTGTTTGGCCTATGGCAGTGCTTACTATGGTATCCAGGGTTTATTTGGGATACCATAGTGTTGTACAGGTGTTTGCGGGTGCTACGTTGGGTGCTATTCTTGGTGGGGGTTGGTTTTGGATTGTTAATTATCGGCTCAGGCCTTTTTTTCCTATGATTGAAGAGAGTCCAATTGGGAGCTTATTGTATTTTAAGGATACTTCACATATACCACATGTGTTGAAATTTGAGTATGAGAATGCAAGGGGTGCTAGGAAGCATTCGTCGTACAAGCGTAGCGAGTGATGATGGAATGAAGGTGGATTAGGTAATTGTTTTTACTTGGCTTGATGAATGTTATGGTCGTTTGTAGGAACTCAGTTGCTATGTTAGTATTTACTGTGGTATTAACTAGCTGAAGTACGTGTTTTATCCTTGCTTTAGCAATAACAACTTTGCCATCAAGATATATTAGCATTGTGGATGTGTTTTGACATACTTTCGAAGTATTATTGTGATTTTATTTGTACTTGCGGTTTTAATTCTATCACAGTAATGTTAAGTAAATTGCTAGCATCCAGATTGGAATCTGACTAAGTAAAGTTTCTTGTGAAATGCAATTAACTTGTGAGACTTTATGTACATCATAAAAATTATGTTCTTTCCGTCCGGACCTTATTAGTTGTTTGATATAATTAGCGGTACATGACGAAGCCATGTGAGAATGTATATTTCTTTTACCTTGAATTGGTGGGAGGTTAATTATTTTACTCCTTTTCATTTTGTAGTGCTTGTTGACCTTGTGGTAGATCCTTGTATACATTCTCATTTACCTCCCCATCTACTTAGTCAGAAAGTAGGACACTAGAACTTGAGAGTAATAAAAAGGCAATAACATAGATCATCTGAAAATTACATACATCCTTTTGTGCATAAGGTTGGCGACTTTGGTGAACCATGGGGTGCTGATTGTATCACAAGTTACTAGAACGACACTATCAATACTTTAACTTGCTGTAATAATGAAGGACATTGTTACTACTTACTACAGGCTATTACTATAACAATATCTTCTTATATTCTGCTCGACAAGCCCTGTGTGGTGGCAGGGAGGATCGAAGTGGATATGGGAGCTTCAGTAATATGCTAGAGGCAGGGGGTTTAGGATTCACTAACCGAAAGCTCATTAGAAGGATAGGATGCCCCTATTCGGAGGTGAATATGGTAAATAGATGGCAGGAATTTCATAGTGAAACTGTAATTTTTGACCTGTTTAAGCTTCAGCTCACTGCCTACTATTATGCACGAAAAAGAATGAGAGCAGCAATATAATCCAACTATCCAAGCAAACATAAATCTCTCTCGAAGTCTCGCACTGAGCTTCCTCACTGACAAACAAATGTAACAGAGAAATCTGTTAGTTTGGTTATCAGTGTTATCGTAGTGTCACCAAGGTGGCAAGGCGACAATGATAATGTCATGGCGCTGGAAAAAGGCCTGTGTCGGTCACCATATTCTCCGGATCTCAGATCTGTTTTACGTGACACAGATATCTTTTGACCCGACCCGTTTGAAATGTATTTGAATGATAATTCTCAGATAAGATTGTAATTTAGAAACTACTCTGTGAGCGACTTCACCAAATAGTGGTGCAGCTTATCCCTCTGGTGATTACTCTTGTTGATATTTTTCTTCCTCTTCCTATGTTTATTCTATTTGATGTCTACTGTTTTTTCTTTATGGCCTTTCTTTTCTTCTTCTTTCCTTTTCACCCAAAGTTAGCAACAGATAAATTATAATTGTTCAATCTGTAATTAATATCTGAGAACATGATATCATGTGGGAAGATATAGAGTATACAATCTAATTATGGCGACCTATAATTATATGTTATTGCCAGGGTCAATACAATTTGAACCCTCAAAGTTTGGCAGTTTATACCTAAACTGTTTAAGAAAAAAATTGTAACTCTGACCTCCGTTCCTCTATATTTTGGCATTTATACATCCAGACCCTTCATATTTTTCCCGTAATTACGTTTGTGCTTTGTTTATTCTGTTTCTTCTTTTCTCTGTTTCCGCATTCCTCTTGTGCTTCACATTAACTAAAGGCAAAATGAAACTTATAGCTAATCACGTGTCTTCATTTGGTTTTAATTCTGCTGTTGGATGCATTTCAGTAATAAACTGTTACACAACCAGCAGCAACTTTGCATGCATCATATATATTCATGTTTAGTTGCTTAATATAGTGAATGAGTAGACAAAATTAACATTAAGTGTAAAAACAACTTTACATGCGATAAAAATGTAGGAAATCACAAACTTTGCCCATCAAGAACAGAAGCATTAGAGGAATTAGGAAACGGAGCATAAGGGTTATTTTTGAAAAAAATTATGGAAAAGGGGTGGGATGTACAAATGCCAACTATAAGCGCGCGAAGGTACTATTTTTTACTTTTAAGGGTTTATGATTTTATGTGTCAGGACTGCCAAATTATGACGGCCAAAATGGTATGAACTCTGATTATAATTGCACCTATAATTATATTTATGAGACAAACATATATTATATACTCTTATTACATGTAATTTCATAATTTCACCATTAGCAAATCTGTTTGTTTGATCTTTTGTACTTCGGCCCACCCCTCTCCTCTCCCTCAAGCAATCTGTTTGTTTCTCTGCCAGGTGGTGACGGATTCAATCCACTTCCGGGCCCTTCAGGTTGGCCAGAATAGCTAATTTTAGTTCAAAGGTTTTCAAAGGTGTATAATAAATCAAATGCTCTCTAACGTTTAAAAAAATATATTTGTCTTGCTGTAATTTACAATTTAATCCACCATAACGGTTTTAGTTGGAAATTTGCAATATACATATAATGAAAATGAACTTTGTATCATTCTATCTCTTCTGCAGCAGGATTCTCTTTCCTTGATATGATTACAGAAGTCGGAACTTTTCAGCAGGCTCTGAAAGCAGTATATTGTATAATTGAATGTTTAAGCAAGTATTTACTTATGTTTATGCAGAAGCTTTCCTATTCGCTGATTTAGGGCACATGTGTTTCAAAAAGGTTGTATGAAATGCTCTCCAAGTAGTTAATTCAACTTGTGAATATTGTGTTTTTAGAACCTTTGATGTTGAATTAGGAGTTCAATTTAGCAACACAGTTTTTAGCAATCAAGCCTTGCATGAGTCTAAATACTCTAATTAAAGTACCTGTTTGGAACGGTGGAGTGATTGTTGAAGCACAGAAGCACAATCTATATGACCTTATCACTGGGGAGCAATGGCATTCCTCCATCAATATACAGTGTCATATTTTAATTTGTCCGGTGGGGATATGATGTCTGGTTTGATCTAATTACGTGCCTGCCTAGTTTAAATGTTGTTGGGGGAAAAGTGGTGCTTGTGAGTTCTTATTAGCATCCAAAGTAGTGCTTCCTAGTTCCTACTAGCATTCATAACCCAGCTCATGAACTCACATTCCATAAAAATGGCGATGCATTTCTGTTTCACTCCACATTCCATCTTTTTTCCTTTTTGTGATCTTATCTTGATAGTAATATTAGTGGAACTCGGGATATATGTCTGTAGACTGTATGCATGTCTTTAAGATATATTGATTCATCATCAAAAGCCTTATTCAAAGTCGATATTAATCAAAGAGAAATTTTCAAAATCATGAAATGTTTACCCTCTGTTTTCAAAGTTTTGTTGCTTGATTATACATTACTAGTTTATTTTGAAAGAAGGAGAGCAGTAATGTGGCTGATAACATGATCCCATAGGAGCCTGAATGAAACAAGTCAGTGGTTGGCACCAAAAGGGCAAATGGACTGATCTGTGAATCATATATATATATTCCTAGAGCTGTTGCTTAAAATAAATGGTACTAGGTAGGGCTGTTCACGAGCCGAGCCGAGTTTTGATGTAAACGAGCCGAGTTTTACTTTTTTCTCTGACGAACCGAACCGAGCTTTCTTATCGCACAAAATTCGTGTTCGAGCTCGAGCTCGTTAACTAACGAGCCGAACACGAGCTTTTATCGAACAAATACGAGCCGAGCCGAACTCATTAAAACTTACAATTTTTATAGATAAAAAAACCCAATTTTTCTTGGTCCAACGAATTAATTTTTTTTTTTTTGGAAACCCAACCCAATTTCCCAATCAATTTTCAACAAACCTAAAATACACAGTACTATATAAATTGAAAATTTAATTTAAAATGTTAGAAAACACAATAAATATGTCGAATATATCTTAATTTTTTCGAGTTTTATCGAGCCGATCTCGAGGCAAACAAGCTCGATTCGAGCTCGTTTTCTTAACGAATAATTTTTTGTGTTCGAGCTCTAGCTCGAATTCTTAACGAACCGAGCCGAGTCGAACCGTTAACGAACCGAGCTCGAGCTTGTCCATGTTCGTGAACAGCCCTAGTACTAGGAGACAAGTATATTATGTTTACTGACAAGTTGCAAGGTAAATGAATATGCAGGCGTCAATCATAGGAAAGCCATGAACAGCTTTCAGATGTGCGGGGCATCATGCTGTTAAAATTTACCACCCGTGTTTGCAGTTTCTGCCTCTTTCTGAATTCCCACTACTGTTCTTAACTTTATTATAAATATATAGTACTTTTTCATATACACTCATCTCTAACATTCGATAGTTGAAACTATTTGTTCGTGAAATTTTTTCGTGATTAGGATAAGCACTAATTTTAGTGTAAATATAGCGGTCGTCATTCTTTTCGTAATTAATTTTTTTTATGCATAGGATATCACCTATTTGTGAAAAATATTGGGGAATAGATGGTTTCTAGTGTTACACACTCTTCAATGGACAAATTAGTGATCGACTTGGCCTTGCCTTTTGCAGCCCTTTTATTGTTACTAGCAGAGCTTTTTCTTTTCAGAGCAAAAAAAAGAAAAAAAGGAAGCCTGAAATTTATGTTGACTTATTGTATTCTTCTTGGGAGGGAATCATATTTTGATGGGTACACACACTAATCTGAAAAGTGGGATTACATGTAAATCTATGAGGTTTGTAGTGTTTTGTGCAGAAAAGATGGTGGAGCCATTGTGTGTTGCAGAGACTTTGCTTCTTCACGTCACTGGTTTGGTGCATCTTCATTATCAATTTGTCCAGTGTTTTCCAAACCATACCCTGTTAAATTATACTCCTGTATAGCAGTCTTTTTTCTTACTCAGTAGAGCGAAAAGCAGTTCGTAGTCTTAGATGACAGAATTCTCAATTTTTCAGATTAGGGTATCTCCAATTCTCAATTTTTGGTAATTAAGGACGAAAGATGTCCGCTAAATTAAAAATAGATTTTCGAGTGAAAAAGAATGTTAAGATAATACATGATTCCGTTAAATCATCCTCATTGGTGCAGCACAAGTACCACGGATAATGAATTATTTGAAGAATTTTATGATATTCTTTTTCTTTTCTTTTTTTTTGAGAAGAGAATAGCAAGTGAATGTAATCTAAAAGGATACCAACAAAAGTAGAGAGTAGAGAGATACAGTACACAACTACACCCACCCGTGTGATGATAAAAGTGAAAAAGATACCACTGTGGATAAGTAATACTAAAAATAAAAGGTGAAGGAATAAAAATATTAAAATTGAAAAGAGAATAATTGAAATATAAGATACAAGAACAAGAGTATTTTTGTATTCTTTTGCTAAAAAAATACTGAAATATACCAACTATAACCGTTTCTCATACAAAACCGTCCAGTAGTGAAAAAATCTAGTACTATATATCTAGTATCTACCTCCTAAATACTACATGAAGCTTGTGGTTGCTGGTAAAGATAGTTGTGATAACTGTTTTTAGTCTCGCCTGTTTTGTAATCCTGGTTTCGTCATAACTCAGTAAGAAAGGCATAGAAATGAAGGGTGTTGGTTCGAAAGCAATGTCGAGTCCAAGCAGAGGAGGAGCTGCAGAGAATTATCCACCACCATTAATAATGAGGTTTCTGAGAAGCAATGTGGGAAGCAAAAGCAGAGGAGCAAGGTTACGGTCTAGCCCAATGTTTGTAATTCGCAAGAAGAATGTAGCAGCAACAATCGAAACTCAAGAGCCATCTTCTCCGAAAGTCACTTGTATTGGTCAAGTTCGTGTTCGTTCAAAGAATTTCACCCCTTCCAAGCCCGGACACTTTAAACAATCACAGCCTTCACAGGGGACATGTACTTGTTTCTCGCCCGCCAAATGTAGTCTATGCACTCCAAGAAAGCCCAATTTGGGAAGATGGGCCTCGTTTTTTCGCTTCGGGTGTTGTAAGAAAGTTGATGTTGTCGACAAGTCATCGAAAGTAGAATCAAATGGGAGGAGTCATTTTAATGATGGTGAAACAGAGGTGAATGGCAATGAAGATGAAGAGGCTCGAATCGAAAAAGAAGAAGGCAGTGAGGAGGTTTTAAGAGGTACAACAACACCACCAAAGAATGCATTGTTGTTAACTCGATGTAGGTCAGCTCCTTTCAGGTCTTCATCTTTGGCTGTCCAATTTTGGGGAGAAACAAACGAGTACATTGGAGATGAACTAAAGATGACAAGCTGTCGCCGCGATTTTGATCGAGGAGAGAGCGAAAGTGAAGAAAAATTGAGCAGAAAATTACGAATTGGTAAAGAAGAAGAAAGTGAACAAATTTGTGCAATTGGGAAGCAGGTGGAAGGAGATTCGGGTATCGAAAAATACATGGAACAAGTAGACATGCCTCATCCTCTTCTTCTCACAAGGTGTAAATCAGAATCAAGAACAGGGGAGAAGCAAGCCAAATAGGATTGGTTTATTGCCCTACATACATTACTTAAATACTAAAAAGTGTTGGCAACAGATTATAGAACAGGAAAAAGAGCGACGAGTATATATATATATGTGTAATGAACGGAGGTTAAAAATTTCTCTGTTCAAACCATTATATTCTTACTATCGTAAAAGCTGAAAGAACAGCGCCAATGTTAAGGTGGTATGCCATGAAATAATATGTAAGCTTTTTGATTGGAGAATTTTTATTGTTCTTTGCCTGCCTGAGATGGTAGGATAGTATTTACTGGTATGGATTTACCATCACAACTTGAATACTTTTTTACTTCCAAAAGCCCTAACTTGCATTTTCTTGTTTGTTTTAGGCTAAATTCTAACTAACTAGCATTTTCATTCTGAAGATAAGACAAATGAACAAAGGAATGATCCAAAATAGTTGGCAAGTTGGCTAGTTCTAAACTTCCATCAGTCCAGGTTGCTGCCAAGGGATGTAGGCCACCTTCTCCCCTGCGCAGTGAAGAAGAAGCTCAGAGTTAATCTCTGATTTCCTCGATCAATCTACCTAGTGTCTTAATTTGTCGGTGTTTTCCTGATCCCATGTATTTTGAATATTATATTAAATCTAAGACAATTATTCGCCTACTTTGTAACAGATAAGATATTTTGTCATACTATGTAGTTGTCCCCAGATGGTTTTTTTTATAGTTAAGGTGAGCAGCCGAACTCGTGATTATTTGGATCAATGTATTGGGACAGCTCGCTCGCTCGATCCACAGAGGTTTCTAGTTAAAACTGAAAACTCAATCGTGAATGCTAAATTTTATTCTTGATAATAAGAATAAAATTTTATTCCACAGATATGTGAAAGGTTTACAATTTACGATAAAATATGTCTACTCTCGATAATAAGACTCGTCTATTCTTGATAATAAAAGGCAGGCCGAGAGTTTAAAATCAAGTGGAGGTAATTTTTTGTAAGATATATACCAAATCATTAAATATAATTTGACATGGCGTTAGTGTTAAACGTTAAAACAACGAGCCAAAAGATGCCTAATCCATCGAATGCACACAACATCTACTAGCCCGATGAGATTGAAAACTTTTCATAAATCCAAGAAAAATACAAATAAAAGTTAAGAGGGACAGAAACCAATTTCAACTGATGAGAATTAGGCAACCAGTCTCCACAATCATTTCTCAAAACAAAACTAAAATGAACCTTATTTTGAGAAGAAAAAAGAGCAGCATCAAAGTTGATTTTGAAATATAAACGGATAGAGGAACAAGTAGCAAGTGTGGAAGGGACACAACTTTGATATGCAGCGGAAATTGATAAGTGCTGCACTTGTTCCGTCGTCTAAGATACTGTTTCGGTGATGGTTTGGCCTGTGACGGTAACCTACAAAACAATGCTTGTTCAGTGGTGATGGCCGTCAAGCACTTCCGGCGTGAAAATCAGTAACGAGGTAATATGCGAAAATGCAACAAGTATCGAGATGTGATTTCTGAGTGAGTGTGAAGTATTTGTGTGTATGTAAGTATCGCTGTTGAGGAAAAATATTGCCCTTTTGCAAACTGTGCCAAGACATGTATTTATAGAGTGGTCTCTTACCACTGTAGCTACAGTGTGAAGGATGACTTACCTTGTACTGTGGTGATGAGTGTCATACTGCATTGTAGTAGTTGTACCTGTTATCAACAGTTGAGCGTCATTTGAGAATGGTGGTAAGTATGGTGTTTGACAGCCTTTGATTTGTTGTCTGTTCTTTACTTATAATATATTGTTGCATATATATATATATTTAAACATTGTTGTAATGAGTATGCATAAAATAAGGAAGATATTTAAAACATGTATGTCTCTGTTACAAGTTACAATATATTTCTATGTTATGGAGGTGGCGGGATAGCGTAAGTATGTGGGATGTAAGTGTCACATTGGGTAGCGGGATAAGCAGTTAAAAGGATTTGGTCCCAAGACACCTGTAAATACCAACCACCTGCCACTGTGTATCATAGTGACTGTCGCTACGTTTCATACGGTAGATGATTGCTACCGTTATATTTCATAGCGGCAGATGATTGGTACGTGGAAGAGCACCCG
This sequence comes from Heracleum sosnowskyi, assembly GCA_030848705.1. NCBI lineage: Eukaryota > Viridiplantae > Streptophyta > Magnoliopsida > Apiales > Apiaceae > Heracleum > Heracleum sosnowskyi. The sequence goes on from CM061237.1 coordinate 30,863,116, forward strand.
AAGTTAAAATATCAAAAGTCTTTTATACTTTAAAGTTTAAATCCTAGTATGTTGTATAAGGGGCCACCGGGTAGATGGCATGTACTAAAATCAATGAACTATCTGTACATAAATAGCCCACACCAAATTTGATGAGCTAAAAAGCCCAATTTCTTGTTTTTCATTATCAAACAAATTGTGTCTACCATAATTGAATGAATATGAAAAATGTACACTTCGTATCAAGGGCCTGTTTGGCGGCAACTTAAAGTTACAGCTTATGACTTATAAACCCAAAAATGCTTATCGGGGGTGTTTGTCAAAATAAGTTAAACCAACTTATGACTACTTAAAATGGATAAGTTGAATGTTAAGAATCCTTAACATTCAACTTATAACTTATAACTTATTCTCGATACACGCAATATATAATATCCTTCAAATCTTCAAAACCATATATATTTTGATCTGTTCATTAAAAAACTGATATGTATATATCAAATTTCTCTACTCATCGAGATCTATCCATTGATATCCATTTATATATATTAAAAAATAAATATTTTAAAAATAATAAAAAAAAGTGAACTTATAAGTTCTGATTTACCCAAACACTCTACTGCTTATAAGTTCTGATTTACCAAACACTCTAGGACTTAAATGAAATACGGAATGATGTTAAGCTCAGCTCTACTTATCACTTATAAATCACTTACTCATTTTAAGTTATAAGTCAACTTTTACTTGATACCCCAAACGCCCACCAAGTTTGTAACTAGAAGCTAATTTGAGTAGATGCACCCATCCAGCAAAGCAGATGCTTTTTCGGCAATCATGCTTTACCAGCTTGTTAGAGCAAGGTTTTAAAAACTTGCTCTCTTCTTTCTTCGGGGAACGGTCGATTGTAAGAATGTAAATAAAATTTCGGAGTTTGGACCTATTAAGTAGAGTATCCCCAGTGCCAAAGTTATTTATATCTCTAATGGTAATCGGTTGTCTCGTAACAGGGCACTTGGGAGACGCTTAACAGACTCCTATTTTCACTTACAAGTTTATTTTCACTTACAAGTGGAATTTGAGCAAAAGACTCCTATTGTGTGGAAGTTGGAAGTATTCAAGTTAGATGTAGTCCATTAATAAAAGCTGGATGATGAGGTTTTTTTTCTGGAAACTAATGAGTAGTGAAAGAAAGAAAAGCCGAACAAAAGCAACATGACAGTCCTGATTTATATGGTTTGATAAGATGTGCATCTTTCAGTAGATAATGTGAAAAGCTCTTTCAATCAGAGCTACTGATTTATATGGTTTGATAAGATTGGACCCAAGACAGAAAAAGGGGTGGAAGTTTACAACAAAGGCAACACAAAAGAGTGAGGAAAAGTAAAACAAAATATCAATATGACCAGACAAGTTGGTGTATTTAGTTAAAAAATTATCATCTATTTATTTAGATACAAATTACAACAAATCTCTCATAATTTTCATGTATGGAAACTTCAAAGAGATCTACTTTTTGTCTTTTTACTCCACCAAACTTCTACTCAAACTCTTCATGCTTTTGACAAATTGAGGTTGCTTTGGAAAGCAACTTCTTACCTATTCAATAAGCCACACTCAAGCCTTTTACTTCCTTTTTTTTTTTATATGTTTGTTAAATTGTTTTACACATTACAATAGTAGTATTACATTACACATTATTTTATATACAAAAAAGAAAATTGATGACCAAGATTAGATAGTACCTACACTAGTTCTACCATGCTACCACCACTACCACCATTGTAGCTTTGTTCTGATGAGGAAGTGGAGATAGTGATCATGCCATTCAGGTCAGAAACACTGTCCTGCAAATTCAGTATCAAATGAGAGGTACTGAATGTCATTGATGGCTTGCTTCTTGGGACAATTGGAACCTCAGTTTCACCCGCTAGCATCTGAACCACAGCTCTCATTGTGGGTCTAGCTACTGGGTCTGGCTGAGAACAAGCTAGCCCAACCAGTAACACTCTCCTCATTTCACTCTCTTCAAACTCCCCACCAAGCCTTTCATCAGCTGCAACCAAAACACTTCCTTCCTTGTGTAAACTCCAAACCCATTCTACCAAATTCCTGCCAACTCCATTTTTCTCCACCCTTTTAACATCCTTTTCAATCGGTCTTCTGCCACTAGCCACCTCAAGCACCACTGCCCCATAACTAAACACATCACTCTTCTCCGTGGCTCGTCCTGTTAATAAATACTCAGGAGCCAAGTACCCCATTGTTCCTGCAGCTACTGTGGCATCCGGGGATTTGTCGTGCTCAATTTGCCTAGCTAACCCAAAATCGCCTAATTTAGCGTTAAACCCTTCATCCAACATAATGTTACTACTCTTCACATCCCTATGAATCACTTGATTCTCACATTCTTGATGTAAATAGGCTAGAGCAGAAGCAACGCCCATCAATATCTTCTTCCTGTGAGCCCATTGTAATGTCATTCTTGATTCATACAATGCCTTGTCAAGACTCCCATTAGGCATGTAATCATAAACTAACAAAATTTCGCCCTTCTCATGACACCAACCTTGAAGCCTAACAAGATTCCTATGCCTAAGTGTCCCAATTATTGACAATTCAGAGAAAAACTCCGTCTTACCTTGCCCACTATGACTACACTTCTTTACTGCCACAAAGTCACCCGTCTCCCCCAATATCCCCTTATAAACAGTCCCGAACGCCCCATGACCAATAATACGCGACGAATCAAATCTTTTGGTAGCCAACTTAAGTTGTTTATAGCTAAATTCCTTGGGCATTTTAATATACTCCGAGGCCAATGATCCCGATTTTTTCACATGCTTTACTTTTTTGGAATAAACCCAAAAAAGAAGCATCGCAAACAAGGCCAAACCAAATGCCCCAGCCGTTACAACTCCAACAACAGCCCCTGCACCATCCTTACAAAATTGATTATGACACTTCTTGCCACTATCCGAATCACGTAAAACAGTAGTATTCAACTCAGTGGGTGGCGGGCTAACCGAGTCAGCAGTCGGGTTCATCAAAGGACTCGTGGGTGGAGGCGACACCGAAACTGAATTATTTTTAGAATCGGTATCAAAATGTGAAGTAAAACTCCACCATAAAATGCTATGAGTTTCAGTACTACCCTGAGTTGACCCACTAAACCCAACATACATAAAATCACTAACATACTTATCAAGATCAAGAACAAATGACAAAAGGGGTTGTTTAGGCTTGGAATTAGAATACGAAACCGAGATATTTAATACCTGAGTTGACCCGGAGTACTCGACCCACGAGTTAACAACAGTCCCACTTTTAAGATCAACATCAATCGATTCCAAATCACCAACTTGAGTCGAAATCATCGAGTTTAGATCCAAACCCACGTGATTCCCATTAATATCTTTAAACTCTACATCCATCAAAGTATCAAACTCAACCGCAACGACGCCGTTTGGAGCATCGTTGATTATCCCGAGAAACCCACCGGAATTTCCCACCGACTCATCATCCGTCGATATAATAAACGCTAAACCACCACCAATAGAAGACGGATTGAGATTAGTAATCGAGAACGAGAAGAACGATGTAAAGCTCGCCGTAATATCAACCCCAGGCTGCCGGAACTTGATGGGTTTAGAGTAGAGCACTTTTCCGGCGCCGGAATTAGGGACGGCAAGGTCTTTAGTGAGCATTAAAGTATCATTAATCCAGTGTGCATCACCCAGAAGCTTTAAGCTACTCAAAGTTAAAGTTCCAAAGTCGAAATCAGTGGCGGCGCCGGCGCCGGAAAAATAGCAGAAGTGTAAGAAAATGAAAATAAAATTAAGAAACTTAACATTAGGAATCGACATTAGTGAAATCTAGGACAAGCCCATAAAGACTAGTACTAGTTGTAATAAGATTTATTGTGTTTGGCCTGAAATCGAGTGAAATATAGAACAAATTTATGACGGGAGTATGTTGTAATTGTACTAAATATTCTTTTGCATGGAAAGGGAATGACCAAAATAGAAAGAGAGAGAGAGAGAGCGTAGTATGAGACTATGAGAGTTGAGTGGGAACCAAGGATGGGTGAGAGATGAGGATCCAATGGACAAGATTAAGACAGGTGGCTTGCTTGTGTTACACGTGTCAATCATAACGGTAACTTTCTGTATATTGTATTTATCTCTTTCGTCTCCTTTCTCTGGTTCGTTACATCTCACAGACGTCAGCCGTGCTGCAACGCCTAAACCATCTTCAATCCATTACGATATAAAAAACTGTAATTTCTTTTCTTCTTTTTTTTTTTTTTTTAAATTTAGCGTAGCTTTTACTTATTTGCGTATCAAATTACACAATTATCAAAATCAATTTTAATTCATCTACATTATACTTTACTCTAAAAATATTATTTTTTGTTAAAAAAAAGACATAATTTTCTAACTTTTACAAATATATGTATTCTGTTACAAAAATAAAGATATAAATTTGTTTTCCTTAACAAATACGGGAATATATTAAAATTTTTGAAATACATCAAATTTACTGTTACACTATTTATTTGATGTCATTTTAACACCATTAGAACATGTCCAATGCAATATTAAATGAGGTAATATTTTTATAATATAACATTAATTATATAACACACCACTCTCATGCATTGTCAAACTCAGTTTTAAAATAGAAAAATATTATAGTTAGATTCAAAAATATAAAACCAAAGTATATGTAACAGTCCCAGATCCGGGGTCGGAGATCCGGTCGTTACGGTCTCAATTCCCATCAATAATACTTGCACTTGAATCAAAACAATTAAACTGCAGACTGTGACCCTACAATAACAACACCACACACACAACTAGTTATAGTCCCAGAGATGAAATTGGAATAAGTATCTAGTTATAGGATCCACAAGTTATAAGCTATTACAAACCCAAAAGATTACAGAGTACACTTAATAGTTCTTGTCGTTGCTTACATTAATCATAATATAAATAAGTCTGATAAACAAAAGCTGAGGCTTAGACTACTGATTGCTACTACCTCAGCTATGGCGGCTACAACATCAACGGATAAATCTCTGACGGCTGCTACCCGCTTGCGCATAGTGTGCTTGTTGCGGGCCATCTGCTCTAGCTGTTGTTGTGATATAAATAAATAAAGCAAGGGTGAGCAATAGAGCCCACCAAAATAGTTTATAACAGATTATCAATAAATAACAGTTCAAAGATATTTTTGTAGCCACATGTTATGCCTTAAACGGATAAGAGACTAGTATAATATAAATGATGAAGTTACAAGGAAGATTAATATAATGTTTCCGTAACCCAAAATCCACTTATGCATAATTAATCTGAGTAAGATTTTATCAGAGTCATAACTCATAAAATAAAAGATGAAGTTACAAGGATTTATTGCAACTTCATTTCCTTTGAACACTTTTCGACCCCCTGTCAACATGATCAGTTCTTCTCCCCAATACATGTTGCATGAATATTCCAAAATTGGATGATGAACTAATACGGGAGTTGCTACCGCGCCCGCTGTACCAACCTTACTATGATCAGTAGCAGGTTGTACAACAAAAATATGTTTTCTACATGTAGATGGAAGAATCACGACAGCCTGACATTGTCTACCGCCTTTCGGGATCTCCCGGCCCATTTGGGGCAATAATTTGGATGGGTCGGCGCAACTGGACCACTTACACCACTCCTAGTTCTGATGAAATCCATGACTCTGAAACGTAAAGATCGTCCTCCTTTCCCCAAGTGTAATACTTGTTGATACGACTCCACAAAGTAGTTATATCTAGGTTGGAAAGGAAGATTCTCCAATATTTCCCAAGCTGTTGCTTGTTAATGGATATCGACTTGTTCCATGAATTTACCCCTCGAGCGTTGAGGTGGTAACACAATATTAGACTTGCAGCAACTAAATTGCTTCGAGAAAATATCTGTCACCTGACAGTTTTGAGTTGAGAGTTTAAAATGAGTAGCAGTCACTTAAATCAGGTTTCCCATATTTTTGATAGTTGAGCGAGCAATTAAATCTTCTTAAAAGACAGATTTAAATGGAAAAATAGTGTTTTGGGAACCTCTTTTTAATTTAGAAAAATAATTAATAATATATATTAAATAAGTAAGTCTTAAATGAATATTCGAAAATAATATTCATTAAGTAAATCATGATTAAATGAATATTCGAAAAAAATAATATTCATTAATTAAATAAACATCGAATGAATATTCAAAATAATATTCATTAAATAAATAAGGATTAATTGAATATTCGAAATAATATTCGTTAAATAAATAAACCTTAAATGAATATTCGAAAATAATATTCATTAAATAAGTAATTAATCCTCGAATAACCGTACCCGATATCTTTATCGGAAAATAGTCTTTAACATATACAAAAATATAATCACTTCTGATATTTAAAGAAAATCACACGCCCTTATCCTAGGGCATTTATAAACAAATCTGGCTTATAGCTGATATCCCATATCTAGCTCATAAGTCCCAACATCAAGTCATAACCTCGAGTATCGCTATATATAGCAGTTCAAAAACAAGCATGCAATTTATATATCGCATTTGCATATCATATATGAAAACAGTTATTATCACAACAACAGTAGTATAGGTTTCGAAAACTTGCCTGGTGGTGAGGTAGGGGTAGTGTGCCTCGAGTCAATCTGGCAATCTATACATAGTCAAAGCATCCGAGATTAATCACTTAATACTTTTAAGACCCTAAGTATGTACTTTACTTAAGCTAAAACATGTTTTCAAGTTAACCCTTTAAAAACTTCCACCCGCGTAAGCTTGTTCACGCATTTTTTTTATAGAATAGAGATTAAATCCTTTTTAACATGAAATCTTTTCGAGGGTTTTCCTAAACGTACCTAGCATGTTAACACAAAGTTTCACATTCTAATAAGCCGCTTAAGGGGTTTGATCATTGCCTCAAAGTTGGCTAAATGGTATAGTTTGGTTTCGCGAAACATCCTTTACTAAATTACTCGTTTCTCCTAAACCGTAAATCGGATTCACATGATCTTCGCACCGAAACGAACCTTGAAACAAGACCTACACTATACTAGGCAGTGGTGACCTTGGACAGAAGTCCTTATGTTCGAACATCACAAACAAAACAAGGTTAAGGAAAATCGGGCATTATAACGGCTATGTTTTAACGATTCCAAAGTTTAATCATAAACTTTACATGTTCAATCCAACCAAACCATCAAGTCAATTTCTCAACATCATAACTAATCCATAAACATCATCAACCATAGTCAAAACCAACATCTACTTATTCATCCTCAAAACAACATCAAACTTTCATCAAAATCAACCAATCATCCTTATGATCATACCAACTAAACTATACTTAAAACTAATCATATAAATCAAATTATAACTAAGGGTTTCAAGAGTTTATACCTTCCTTGAGCTTTGTACAAACCTTAACAAGCTTAATCCTTAAGAACAAAATCAAGAACACAAAAGGTTACTATTCATTTCACTATTCACCCTCATCTTTAATCAAGGATTTGAAGATGTTAACCTTAATGGATGATTCTAGGATTTAGAGAATACCTTAGTTTGGAACTATGGAAGCTTTAGAATCCAAGATTATGATTTATGGATGAGTGGAAGTTGAACTTTGAAAAATCTATCCTTGGATGCTAAAATGGCCGAATATTTTGATGTTCTTCAAGGGGGAGTTTTTGCTTTTTCTTTCTTGGTTGATCTTTGATAGAAATGATGATATTTTATGTTAAAAGTGGTGAGTCATTGGACACATGTCGAACATGCATGAGTTTGGATAAAGTAGATTTACTGGTTTGCTTTACTGGTTTGTTTTCTTTCACATGGATGATCCAAATGTTGCATTCCTCGAATTAATCTTGTTACATGTTACTTCCATGCCTATATTTTAATTCCGTAAGTGTCGCATTGTTCCGTCACCGCTTAATCTCGAAAAATGTTCGCAGGGTTTCTTAAGTGTTCTATTGAAGTAGTTTACCGTAAACGTTCTTAATATTACTAATTCTTTTATTAAATCCATATCCATGGAATTGATAATTTAAATCCTCCAATATTCTCAAATAATGATTAATCCGTCCGTTATTGGTGAAATTTCGGAGAAAACAGAAATGCTATTTTTCCGATTCTGACAGCTTTTGCATTCCTTCATTTACATCGTAGATCACTAATACGACTTTGAAAGTTTATTATATCGTCCCGTATATAGGGTGGTCTGAAAAACTTTTTAACTGAAAAAGTTACTATTCAGCAGTGGTTTTTAACAAAAGTTACTATTCATCAATAGTTCTTAAATAAGTACAAAATTTGGGGATATTACAGTATATATAAGCTATAATTGTCATATAGGCATGCATGCAAGTGATAATATTGAGGGAAATGAATAATTAAAATAATGGTGATGAATATAATTTTGAATTTAAAGTTTAGGTGGTTGGAATATCGTTAAATTTAGATCTAGTTGATGTTATTTTAAAATCATGCATTGGACTATAGTTCTATTTAACATCAAAAATCATTTTTTGATTTTATATTATAACAATAGCTATATCTAGTTTGGGTCCTGGTCCCTAACAATCAATTGTTAGGGACCAGTTATAGAAGAACCAGTTCTTACATCATTGGATCGAACATTGAACGACTAGGATTAAAAGAAAAATTTTACACGCTCCTCTATAATTTTCCGCGGGCTAGGGAGGTTCCTCAATTATTTTCCGCAGAGCCATTGGTAGCTCCTCAGAAAATTTCCGCGGAGAGGGCAGATTACTAAAATGTCCGTGACAGCTCATGACATCCTCACGGTAATTTCATCAAACAAATCACGGGCACCTTCATTTACATGGACATGAGTAACAAAATAAACACCAGTATCCGGAACATGGAGGACAAACACTACTTCCTGGTTCCTACAATGGATCAATCTTGCAAAGTGAATGTTTGTTCCCCTTTATTTTTACGGTGAATCTTCTCCTGCAACCTCTTCAATGAGTTCTTCATCTAGCCCTCTCTTCCCCACTGAGACTATGAGCGCAAGAGAAAGCTCATGATCCACATATGTAAATAGTTTTGAAGTTTATAAATTAAATCACTTATTTCTTTGGATATTAAAAGCCTGGCCTATTAATTTCATCTGAATGAGCTCCACAAGATTAAAAAAATTAGAATTAAAAATTGTGTTCAGATTGATTATGAATTAACATTTTGTGCGAGTGTTTCTATAGGTAAAGAACTAGGTTGTGTAGGATGGTGTGGGTTGAAAGTAGTTTTGTACCACATTCTTCATAGTTATATGTATAATTTTTTCCCTTTAAAAGATAAAAGAAAACATGGCTTTGCATTAACATTTAGCTCACTATGAATGAGTATGTGAGATTGCTTTTCTCATCAGTGATATATAAATTTTTTCCTGCAATTAATGTCGGTGTATCGCTTCTTTGTCAAGCTTTGTCAAATGGTTGAACACCACCCCCAATCCAGCTGCAGTTTGATACTTGAAGAATCATCTGACCAGAGGAAATTGTATTTTAAGGCAAAAGATGGTGTGTTCCATCCAAATCCAGGAAACAGGGATGAGAAACAAACTTGTAGCTCAAAAAATAATGCAACAGGTTCCACACAACATCACATAAACAGGCAAACATGCATCGTGAAATCACGAAGATTAAATATGTTAATAACCAAATAAACTATGGCAATTACATGAGTGTAAAGTCGGTAAGCAACCTGCAAGTGAATAATGATGACATCTCTCTGTAGAATGAACCAAAGAATATCATGTTTCACTCAGTTCTCTTTATCCTCCTGAGCTTCAAACTCATTTCACCTCCACATATTTCCTCCTGAAAGCCGAGTGAGTTTCATCATGTAAAATGAAGACCAATATCGGAACATTTTAGTAATCTGCCCTCTCCGTGCAAATTTCCTGAGGAGCTATCAATGCCTCTGTGGAAAATAATCGAGGAGCCTCCCTAGCTCCGCGGAAAATTATAGAGGAGCGTGTAAATTTTTTCTTTTAATCCTAGTCGTTCAATGTTCGATTCAATGGTATATGAATTGATTGTTCTATAACCGATCCCTAACAATTGATTATCAGGGATCAAGACCCATATAGTTTAGAGCAAGTTTAATACTAGATGTAAGATAACTATAATTATTGCTATAATATAGCATAAAGAGTGCTTTTTGGTGCCAAAATAAAAGTTGCACTTAAAAGCTAGTTTCACTACAAGTTTCAAATTTATATAGCTTTTTTAACTTTTACCTAATTCAATATGCTTTTAGTATCATGTGATGTACAATCCAATAATTGTTCAACCATTCCTCTCCATTTCTAGTTGCAAAATAACTATAACTATTTCTATAATTGGGCACCAAAACATGTTTTTTGGTGTTAAAATAGAATTTCAACTCCAATGCTAGTTACATTTTGCCTCTAAATAATTACAAATTTAGCTAATTTTTTTTGTCTATTTCTCCTAATTTTCATGTAAAGTACACCAACATGCAATTCATATATGGTTAAATGATGATTTAACATGCATGTATAAATGCATCCTTGGTTTCAAATTTATAACAAAGTATACATTTATGCATAATTGCATTCAAGTATAGAATCTATTTGAAGTTGGTTTTTTTGACATTTGGTTTCAAATTATAGAAATGGAACCGATTTTAGCATTGCATTGGACTTGCATGCAAATAATTATAGTTATTTCTATAATTTGGCACCAAAAAGTATTTTTTTGGTGTTATAATAGAATTGCAACTCTAATTCTAGTTGCATTTTGCATCTAAATAACTACAAAATTAGCTAATTTTTTGTCTCTCTCCTAACTTTCATGTAAAGTACACCAACATGCAATTCATATATGATTAAATGATGATGTGGTATGGATGCATAAATGTATCCTTGGTTTCAAATTTAGAACCAAATATGAATTTATGCATATTTGCATCCAACTATAAAACCCCTTTGGAGTTGAATTTTTGATATTTGATTTCAAATTATAGAAATAGAACCAATTTTAGCACTGCATTGAACTTGCTCTTATGTATGATAGGGTAAGGGTGGATGGATCCATCCTTGGTTTCAAATACGAAATCAAAGATGAATTCATGCATATTTGTATTCAAATATGAAACCCTTTTGTAGTTGATTTTTTTTATTTGGTGTTATAATATATTAATTGAATTAAGTATAGTATTGCATTGAACTTTCATATTGAGTTAAGAGTGAGTTTTATATTGTAACATATATTATTATAGTGTTAAGTGTTGGATTAAATGAAATGATAAATCTCATCGTACTTACTTGTACTCTAACTCTTTGTCAAGGATGACACGTGACCCACTTCTTGTTTCTGTATCTATCTTATTACTTCTTATTCTAGTGTTTTCTTAATCAATTTAATTTGTATGAGATAGTTTTGTGTATGGGAACGAAATTTATAATTGATTTTTTGTTTTTTTAGTTAAGTTCCTGATTCGATATCTCTAAGAGTAAATGATTGAAATTTAAAAATCTCGAATACTTTTGATTGACTTCTCGAATAAGCTATTTATTGACTTCTCAAATTGGACTTCTTGATCTCGAATTAGTGTACATTGACTTTTTTAGTCTCAGACATCTCAAAAATTAGTATAACCTGACTTCTCTAATCTCAGACATCTCAAATTAGTGCATATTACTTCTCTAATTTTAGACATCTCGAATTAGTATAACTTGACTTCTCTAATCAATACATTTGACTTCTCGAATTGACATTTTCTTGACTTCTCAAATTGGACTTCTCTAGCATATATTCTTGAATTCTCTAATCATTAATTAGAATATTTTCACCTTCAATTATGCAACTCCATTATTTGAAGTCTTCTTTGATTTTTCTAGGAGCATGATCAATTGTTTTTCTTTCAGATATTATTTCATTGGCTTATTTACACTAAAATTACAGAAATTTGACTAGAATAGTCTAAGTACATTGATAACCTTTGCAAAACAAATGTTCCCATAGTTAAAAGCTCAAGTAAGTAATGCAATGCATTACAATAATAAAGACTTGTTATTAGATGTATTCAGGCATACTTGTGTGCCTAACATATACCATGTTAAATCAGATCATCTAAAATTTTAAGGTGATAGAAAAACAGGTTTAATTGGATCATTTTATATTTTAACAAAAGGGTTATATAAATATATTAAAATATAAAAAACAATGATATATATAGATGTTTAACCGAATATTATCTTAATGAACAATCCCATGTCTTGCACTTGCAAAAAAGCTAGTTTAGTTAAAGTTTCAAACTCATGTATCTTTAATGATAACAATATATGTTTTTGTATGAAAATGATACAAAATGTATTTTGCATAAATCATGTTACATTCACCTGTTTATAAATATGCGATGAATGTTGTTTATTTAGCTTATTATTAATTAAAACTTAGATTCTATCAATTTTTTTAAACATAAATATGTACATTTTTATTTAAAAAAAAGATATAAATTTTAGTGACATTTGTTAGTTTATGTAATTGACAAGATTTTGGAGGATGCTAAAGTGTAGGATTAAAAGTGACATGCTAAGCCACAGTCATACTGAGAAGGATAAATACATCAATATAGAAGATTTTCAAGTTTTATAATGGGGTTAAGCGATGAAGAATTGAATATGATGGTTGCATTTGAAACTTGTGTTTTAATTTGTTTTTCTCATATTTCTCTTCAAATTGGCTATGTTTTTTTTGTGCAATATTGATTTAGGTTTCTAATAGTGATTGTTTTTTTGTTTTTTTTTTGAATCATTTAAAATGATTATCTGTTTGTTTCGAAATAGATTTAGCCTCCGTTTCACTTGTTTCGATTTAAGTTATGTTTCGTTTTCAGATGTATCCTCTAGTTAGATTATTTTTCTCTTTTTTCTCTCACCGACTCTGACTAACTCCTTCATGCAATTTATTATTTTCTTTCTCTTCTCCTGTGTTATAATGGGCATAGACACATCGATCCCATTATGAGATTATTTTTTCTTCTCGGGCGCTATAATGGGATTAGCCTAAGGCACTTTAACTCTTTCGTAGGATTGTTTTTTTCCTTTCTCGTGTGCTATAATATAATTATGCTTAGGCACATTGCCCTCTTCGTGACATTGTTTTCGATTATAGATAGCTTTATTGTTTCAATTTGGAAACATGTTAGATTTGGATTCAATTTTTGTTTAATATTAGATTCAGATACAGTTTGTTGATTTTGATTCGGTTTTAGTTTAAATCTCGCTTTTGTTTTTGTTGGTTGCAGTTCACTCTTTGGATGTATAAAGGTATCAAATGCAAGACTGAAATTTTAAAAAAGTAATATGTAATATGTGTGCAGTCTCAAATTAATCAATGAATTAAAATACTAAGCCGAGACCCCAAGACAGATGTAGACTGATGTTCGACGAATAACCAATGAATTAAAACACTGAGCCGAGAGCATGAGACAGATGTTTGACGAATAATCTGTTCATTTGTTTGAACGCCAAAGTCAAATTTGAACTTCATGATGCTGTTTGGGTTTTTTTTTTCCGCTTCTCCATCTCTTCTAATCTTCTTGTCTAATACAGGGCTGTACATATAAGAATAAATATGAAGATACTGTTGTTTCTAAAGTGCCTTGATCCTAGTCATCACATTTGCCCACTCTCTTCGCTTTCTTTCATGTCTTGCTGTGTTCTGTTCTTAGTCTGATTTTCAGATTGCATGAACTTGGCTTCCACATTTTTAAAAAAAAACAGGTAAAATCTGCTTTCACTTAAGAATCTGATGGCAGAAATGAATTGGTTCTTGCACTGTTATATAATGTTTAAGCCATTCAAAATGGAACTCCGGTTGCAGCCACACACACTCGTGGCTGGGCAAATTCAGTTTCTTGTACAGAATAAAAAACAGAAGAAATTCAGGTTAATTTTTGTTAAGTGCATTCTGTTGGAATTTTAAGTGTATAATGTGTCGGAGATTAAAGAGAAGAAACTTGTTCTCAATAATCTACACAACTTACTCACACAAAATATAAAACTCACAAATGTATTTCACTCAAAAGGTTTTGATAATTCTTGATGATTACAAAGCTTGGAAGATTGTCCTATTTATAGGACTACATGGAAGCTACTAGAATGCTTCTAGTACATGCACCTTTAATTAATATGTAACTCTAAGTACATGAACAATGTTGAAATGCAAAAGGTCTTGAACCTCAAAAGTCTATTATAGGAAAGATACATAAAATAATAAACCAAAGTTTAGATTATAATTTTTTAACAGCCCCCTTTAAGCTAAACTTTGCACATGCCAAGTTTCTTCTTTAACTCCTTGAAAATGTCGGGCCTCAAAGGTTTTGTAAAGATATCACCAATTTGGTTTTGGGTTTTGCAATGTTTAACCACAACTTCTCCTTTCGTCACCAAGTCACGGATAAAATGATATTTGATTCGTATATGCTTGCTATTCCCATGAAACACCGGATTTTTCGTGAGTGATATAGCGGACTTGCTATCACAATATATAATTAGACTTTCTTTCGTTGCATGCTTAAGGTCCTCCAACACCCATGTGATCCACAAATCTTGACAACTAGCTAATGATAAAGAAATATATTCCGCCTCCGCCGTTGATAGAGCCACAAATTGTTGCTTCTTTGACATTTATGTGATTGCACTAGAGCCAATGAAGAAAACATTTCCCGAAGTACTTTTACTATTATCAACACTTCCGGCCCAATCACTATCACAATATCCAAGCACCTTAGGACCACTTGCCTTTTGATAATAAATTACATCTCCAAGTGTTCCACGAACATACCTCAAAATTCTTTTTCCAGCCTCCTAATGTGTCTTTTTTGGTTGTTCCATGAACCTACTAATCAAACTCACACCATAAGTAATATCCGGCTGAGTGGCGGTCAAGTACATCAAACTTCCGACAAGACTTCTATATAAAGTAGGATCAACAAACTTAGAATCATCATCCTTATTTAACTTCAAGCCAACTTCAACGGGAGTGCTACTTGGTTTCACATCTTCCATTCTAAACTTCTTTAACAAATCTTTTGCATACTTTTCTTTAGAGATAAAAATTCCATTCTCATCTTGCTTTACTTCGATACCAAGAAAATAACGGAGTAGTCCCAAATCGGTCATCTCAAATTCTTGCATCATATTTTTCTTAAATTCTTCAATGTCATCATGATTATTTCCCGCAAAGATCAAATCATCCACATATAATCCAATGATGAGAATTTTACCTTTGTTCTCCTTGATGTAAAGTGTATGCTTAAATGGACACCTCTTGAATCCCATCTTCATAAAATAATCATTGATGCGGCTATACCATGCACATGGGGCTTGTTTTAGACCGTACAAAGCCTTCTTCAAACGATAGATTTTATTTTCTTCGTTCTTTTTCACATAACCCGGTGGTTGATCAATATACACCCCTTCTTTTAATACTCCATTCAAAAAAGCGGATTTGACATCCATTTGGTGAACTTGCCACTTGTTTTGAGCGGCCAAAGAAATTAACAAGCGAATTGTTTCAAGGCGTGCCACGGGAGCAAATACTTCTTTGTAATCAACACTATATTTTTGCTTGTAGCCTTTTACCACCAAGCGCATTTTATGCTTTTCAACTTCACCTTGTGCATTCAACTTTGTCTTGTAAACCCACTTGACTCCAATGGATTTCTTTCCTTTAGGAGCTTCAACTAACTCCCAAGTTTCATTTCTTTCAATTGCATAAATTTCTTGATCCATGGTTTGTCTCCATTTTTTTTCCTTAGAGGCATCTTCAAAAGCAACCGGATCCCCATTTGCATATAAGGCAAAATCAACAAATTCATCTTCCAAAATTCTTTTCGTTGCTCCATAAAGATCCACTATTGATCTTGTCTTTCTTGATGGTGACTCGGAACTTGAAGATGATGAGGATGAGCTTAGTGGAGAATTAGATGGTAGAGTAGGCGGAGTAGGTGGAGTAGAGTCTTTTTCTTCAATTGGATCAAATGCATCATCATCAAGAAAAATACTTGAACTTTCTTTCTCATCCTTCCATTTCCATGAAGCCTCCTCGTTGAAAATTACATCACGACTAATTATGACTTTCTTTGTGATGGGATTGTACAATTTGTATGCCTTAGAAGCTTCACTATAACCAAAAAAGATGCATAATGTGAACCTCAAAACTTTGAACCTTAAAAGTCTATTTCAGGAACTTTCAAGAACATTCTAGATACATAAAATAATAAACCAAAGTTTTGATTATAATTTTTTAACACATTCAGTTTACAAGGTTGTCATCTATACAGTGTTTTGATTCCTGATAAATCTAAATTTTTAAATTTTTTTAGTGTCATTCGAGCAATTTTTGTCCACTTCTAAGTTGTTACTCTATCAACCCATTATAAAACATGGGCCAGAAAATGAGCGAGGTTGGTACTATTTGCTTTACTCTGTTGATTTGGACGTAATGGGTCAGGCAAGTACATTGATTGATAAGATCTACACTAAGTTTTAGTTACGTTCAAAGTTGGATCCTTTATGTAGACCAGCCAAATATAAAAATCTCTCACAAGTTGCAAAATTCATAGGTGGACAACCGACTGAATGAACAGCATTGTTAGATTAATGAAGGACACTGTTAACCGGTAATTGAGCTGAAATCTATAGTTTAAATCTATAATATATATCCGCTTAAAGATGTAGGTTGTTTTTGTTCCAGATGAGGTTTACTGGATATTTTTTTTGACTCTTGTAATGCTAAAATTAAGTGATAACAAGAGCTTCTGAATCTGTGCATGTATGACATTAACACTGTGTGGTTAGTTTGATTGTCAGTAGCGTGTGCAGTTTTATAAGTTACATTATCCTTGATGGTTGAATCAAATAGGAGTGTATAAATCATTTGCCAAATGTAAAATTTGGGCCAGGTCTTTGGATCTTTTTAGGTGCATGGTAGGCTGATTAATTGGACTTTGGCCTTATCGGGCCTCTGAAATCTCTATCCTCTCCAGTGTCCTGATAGAAGAAGCTATACCATTCAAGAAACTTACAATAATACACTTTCAAACCTACTATTACCAATACTAGAGTTTAGATTTGGTTACATTTCAACTATTTTTTTGAGGGTTTTTTCATCTAATTCGTATTGATATAACTATAGTTTTGGCCTGGAGCAAACAAACATAATACAAATATAGTAGTTGACATGTGAGTTTGGATTAAAAAAAATCACAAAATTAGCTGAAATAGACAAAATGTGACCTGGATATTGCAAAAATGTTAGCTTTAAAATTGCAGTATTGCAAAATGCACTTTAGGTCGGAAGTATAGCCTTAATTGGTTCCTTTGTTTAATTTTGTCATCAAATTTACAAATCCTCCGTTGTGTTTTTCTTTGGGTCAGTCTGCATGACCCTTTTCTCTCCAGTCTGGTCAATTCATGTACTTACTGAAAATAGTACTTTTCTCCAGGCCAAACAATGAGTTGTAGGTGTAATTAGCTTAATATGAATTAGGAAACACTGGAAGGATATATATTAGCAGTAAAAACACATATACCACTTGGCAGCTCCCAGTTACTTAAGATATAATTATGAATGTTACTTAAGATATAAAAGGTGGCGGAAGAGGGTTTTGTGTATGACAAGCTCATTGTCAGTTGTCATACAGTTGAAATTTCAAATTCCTATAGGAAGTACAGTTGAATTTGGTTTAAGTTCAACGAAATAATTAAGGGCATCACTGTGAATAGTAGAACTTGGTACAATAATATTACCAAATCCCTGTAACATATATGGTAGTGCATTTACTGAGCTGAAAAGGATCTTAAGGAACTCTTTGTCTAGTCTAAAATGTTTCATTTTGTCTATACGGGTTCTTTGACAAGCGTGATCATATGGCAGCAGCCATCGAAAATACTGCCTGCTATGAAAATGTTCGATAAATGGGGCGAGCGCCAAGCTAAAGATGTTTATTACTACGCTCGTTCAGAGGCTACCACAACGTACAAATAGTTGACGATTTCAAATACCATCGTATGGTAGGCATTGTGCTTATTTTTCGCTTAGTCTAAGTGAAAAATAAGCATGATGCAAAAAACAGGAAACTTTGAGAAAATTTTGCTACCATACTCGATAAACTTAATTGTGTAACATCTAATCAATATCTCCCTCTCGAGCGATGTAACATCTCTTTACAAACTTGAGCATGTGTTTTGGTTTTTATAAAAATTCTTGGTTTCACAGTGTTGTCACAAGGGGTTGATGTACGTGAAGAGACGGATTGAACATATGCAGAATGTAGTTTCACAAGTAAGGGAAGCAAAACCCTGTATGAGAATGCCCCCACACCCCTGATAATGATATATACGTAAAAGTAGGTTGCAGGAAATATATTGTGCATCTGTTACCAGTGTTGGTCTTTATTCTTTTCCATGTAATTCAAAACTTTAAAGGACAAAACATGCATTGTGCAATGGGGCATCATTATTCTGATTTCCTCACCCCTTGACAATTTCAGGGTGTCCTGCTGTTTTTTTCTCCTTGGAACTATTTCTCCTGCTGTCTTCTCTTTCTCTCTCATTTTTCATTATTGTGTGCCATTATCTGGCCCATCACTCCATTGATTCAGTTATCACTGTGTAGAATATCTACTGTATACATTAACTTGCTCCATTGTTGAATATACACAAATATGGGAGAGTCTTGGCCTAATGAAGGGTCTCGGGTTTATCTATTTTAAGGTCATTTACCTTGGGATTCAACTGCATTGCCACTTTCATGGATGGATCTAGCAAGCTATATAGAGGGACACATATCCCCTAAAATAAAATTTAACGTTTTTTTATCATTAGTTTTTTTAAAAATATATGAAAGCGCACCTATAAAAATTTAAAAGTATAAGAGTATCTCCCCCAAAGTATACTTGGTATCCTCAGGGAAAAAAATTTCTAAATCCGTCCCTAACCACATTATATAATTTTGTCTACCATTTTAAGATTGTTATGTATACTTGTACACCGTGTGACTGAACATATACTTGTATATCGTGTGATTGAACATTACGCATCAGGGACAAAGTTCGATTATACCTTGTGCTTAAACTCTATATATTGGTTGCGAGATCCATCAAATATATTGGATTCTTCGTAAATCCATTTAGGATCCCGCTTGAGAATTGTTGTAACTTTTACATCAAAACTGGATAAAGGGAATTAGCTCAAATTTGAAACTAACTTGCAAGTGAAATTTGTTTTTTCCATTTATTAGTCAGCATCATACACATTCCCGTTGATACTCATCTGCCTCCCAAGACACACATTCGTTTATTTAGCTTTCTCTTTTTCCAAACCATGACCATCACTACGTAAGAACAACTGCCGAACCGTTGGGTTGTAGAATTTACATTTGATTCCATTCAGGAGAGGACTGTTACGTTTGTTTATAATGTTGGGAATTGTGTATATATTCCGCAGACTTGACTACTCCTTAAAGAGTGAAAAAGGTTTACTAGTACATTTTATCCGTAGATGTCATGTCACCAAAGTAGAAAAGATTGGCAACGTCCCGTTCTTGTAAAAGCTAAATTAGAATCACTTATCTGACCAAGTTTTTAGTTTTAAGAAATTTTTTAACATTTTAAAAGGTGTAGCTGCTGAGAATATTCCTGCAAACACATCAGCATGCCAGGTCACCTGCTTCTAGAAGGAAGTTAGTTAGATTAAAGTCGTAGTTAGTTAGATAGAATATTGTTACATATTAGTATAGATAGAAGAGATCAAGTCATTCATTCTATTATGTAACAGAATATATACTGATACATTCTCTCTATCTCTGTATCTCTTTTTCTACAATAATGAAACCATCATCTTCTCCATTTTATGTGTTTCATTAAAACTTCAATTATGAAGCTATCATGGTATCAGAGCTTAGATCTATTCTTTCCGCTGTCTTCATTTGTTGAATTGCTTGATTAAAATTGTTCATTTCTCTTTGTTGTTAATCTCTTCACTCCAGATTTATCTCTGGATAAATCTCTCTTAAATCTCTCTCTCAAGATTATCTTTGTGAAGTAATTTGTTACACAAATAGCGTCTTCTCCATCATATCTAAATGTTACTAGTGGTACGTCTACAGTTCAGAGCATGGACACGAATCATCCGTTCTTTCTGCATCCTTCAGATCATCCTGGTTTAATACTGATTACTATTACGTTAACTGAGCAAAACTATAACCAGTGGTTTCGATCTATGCAAATTGCTCTATCTTCCAAGCTAAAACTAGGATTTGTAGATGGATCATATGTCAAACCTACGACTAATGCAAGTTTGATTATGCAATGGACTCGTTGCAATGATATTGTAATTTCATGGATTTTGAATACTGTATCACCTGAGATACGTCAAAGTGTGATGTATATGAATGATGCTAAAGAGATTTGGGATGATTTTGCTATTAGATTTGCTCAGACTAATGTTCCTAAACTTTTTAATTTGAGAAAGGAAATTGCCTCTCTAAGTCAGGGTAATTTGTCCATATCAACCTATTTTACAAAGTTTAGAGCTCTAAATGATGAACTTGATGCTTTGTCTGCTGTGCCTCATTATGATTGTGGAAAATGCACTTGTGCTGTTAATGTCAAATTGGATAATTTTAGCAAAAGTACAAAACTGTCTCAGTTTTTAATGGGATTGGGTGATCAATATACAGCCATCAGAGGTCATCTTTTGCTAATGAATCATGTTCCCAGTCTTAGTGCTGCTTATAGTATCCTAATGCAAGAAGAAAATCAGAGGGAATTTGGTAATTCCTCTGTAATTACAGAATCTGTTGCTTTGGTTGTTCAAGGAGGACACACTGAATTTACTGGTGGTTATAAGACTAGTAGACAGCCTGGTCGACAAACTGTTGGTTCTGCTAAAAAAAGTGTATCAGAAGCTTCTCTTATTTGTGAAGTTTGTCATCTCACAGGACATATCAAGGATAAATGTTTTTGTGTTTATGGTTATCCATCCTAGCATAGACTATTTGGTAAACCAAAACCTAAGCCTAAGTCTCAAATTAGAACATCTCATGCTCACAATGTGATTGCTGACACACCTACTTCTGAGTCTAAATCTCCCGCTGAGGCTGTTGGTTTTACAACTGCACAATGTCAACAACTTATGACAATGATACATAGTGGTTTTAAGGAATTGTCTACTGCTAATTCATCTTCTACATTTGGTTCCAATCAGTGGAATTCTACCTCTATTACTCCTTCTCACATGGCTGGTAATGTTCTTCATTTTGTTTGTTATACAAACAGTAAGAAATCTTTAAGTTTTGACATGTAGATTCTAGATTCTGGAGCAACATACTATATCACACCACATATGCATCTTCTCACAAATGTTAATCAAATTAATTCTGTCTTACATCTTCCAAATGGTCAACACACCACTGTTACACATATTGGCACAATAATTTTACATGCTAATATAGTTTTAACTGATGTTCTCTATGTCCCCAGCTTTAACTACAATCTTTTGTCCATACCTAAACTTACCTCTACAAACTTTTGTAATGTGTTTTTTTACTAAAGATGCTTGTTACATACATGACCATATCTTAAAGAAGACCTTCGAGATTGGTGAACTTCAAGACGGCTTGTATCTACTGCATCATCTTGTGTCTTGTTCTGAGCGCCTGCCTTCTTTGTCCTCTTGTTCTGTTGATACAAAAATTTGTAATAATGTTAGTACTTCTGTCATAAATACAGAAGTATGGCATGCCCGTTTGGGCCATCCTTCTGTCTCTTCTATGAAGTTTTTACCTATTTCCATGTATCACAACTCTGTCAATTTTAATACATGTGATACATGTCACTTAGCCAAACAAACTAGTCTCCAATTTTCTGACAGTACTTCATTTAGTTCTGTTTTGTTTGATCTTATTCATGTTGATGTTTGGGGTCCGTATAGATACAAAACTCATGGTAATTGTAGTTACTTTCTCATTATAGTTGAAGATATGTCTAGAGCCACTTGGGTCTTTCTATTTTCTGATAAAAGTCAAGTTCCAAACCTTTTGAAATCCTACTTTGCCTATGTTCATAAATAATTATCTTGTCATATTAAAACTATTCGCACTGATAATGGTTCTGAATTTTTAAGTGCACACTTCCAATCATATCTAGCCAATCTTGGTGTTATTCATCAAAAGAGTTGCACTTACACACCACAACAAAATGGTGTTGTGGAACGTAAGCACAAAATTCTACTCAATATTGCCCGTGCTTTACGTATTCAAGCTTCCCTTCCTATAACTTTTTGGGGTGATTGTATTTTAACAGCTACATATCTTTTAAATCGTACTCCTGTTCATAGTCTTCATGGTAAATCACTATATCACATTTTGTTTTCTAAACCTCCCTCTTATTCCCATTTAAAGGTGTTTGGTTCTCTTTGTTATGTCACTAACATTTTACCACATAAAGATAAATTTGGAAATAGAGCTCACAAATGTGTGTTTCTCGGATACACTTTCTCTCAAAAGACGTATAAAGTTCTTGACCTTGACACAAAGAAGGTTTTTCTGTCTAGAGATGTCATTTTCACGGAACATATATTTCCTTTTCAATATCTGTCAAGTTCTTCAACTCCACCTAATTTGTTTAACATTGATACATCTCTGATCATTGATCCTTTCTATGAGTCTGTATCATCTATACCTACTGCTGCTATACCCTCAGTGTCTCCTATTTCATTATCTAACACATCTCATGCCCGTGAGTCCTCACCTGACATTGACACTATGCCTACATCAACTTGTCAGTCACCTGTCAAACATAGTACCAGACTACCAGCTAAATTTTAGGATTTTGTTGGATTACCACCTAAATTAGTCTCTTCAGTTCATCCTTTTACACCCACCTATCATTATTTTATTGCTAATATAACACATGTCCCTGAACCTACTTCCTATAAGATTGTTTGTCAACACTCCATTTGGTGTGAGGCCATGGCTACTGAATTGGCAGCTCTTGAAGCTAATAAAACTTGGATTATAATGCCATTACCTCCTGGTAAACGTGTTGTCAGTTATAAATGGTTGTTTAAAGTTAAGTTCAATCAAGATGGGACTGTTGAGCGGTATAAAGATCAATTGGTTGCTCGGGGGTTTACTCAAACAGAAGGACTTGATTACTTTGAGACATTTGCCCCAGTTGCTAAGATGTCCACTGTGCGTGTTTTGTTATCTTTGGCTGCTGTTAGTAATTGTTCAGTTACTCAGATGGACGTTACTAATGCGTTTCTTTATGGCGATTTAGAGGAGGAGGTTTACATGTCTATTCCTTAAGGTTACTGTTTACCTACTGAATTTATACATTATTCTTCGAAGATTCCTCTTGTGTGCAAACTCATTAAATCACTCTACGGATTAAAA
Organism: Heracleum sosnowskyi; assembly: GCA_030848705.1. Lineage (NCBI taxonomy): Eukaryota > Viridiplantae > Streptophyta > Magnoliopsida > Apiales > Apiaceae > Heracleum > Heracleum sosnowskyi. The sequence continues at coordinate 30,886,607 of CM061237.1, forward strand.
CAGTCTCCGAGAAAGTGGTTTATCAAGTTCAAATATGTGCTTCTTCCCTATGGTTTTATCCAAGCTAGTTCTGACCATAGTTTATTTGTTCACTCTATTTCAGCAAGTTTTTTGGAAGTTTTGGTGTATGTGGACGACATTTTGGTTGTTGGTAAAAATCAAACGGATATCAGTCATTTCAAAGCCCATATTGCTGGTCATTTCAAGATTAACGATTTGGGGCCTATTAAGTATTTTTTGGGAATAGAAGCCGTTCGTTCGAATAAAGGAATTTATTTGAATCAACGAAAGTATACAATGGATATTATTAAGGATGTTGGTCTTGAACATGCTAAGATTGTTGTTGTTCCTATTGAACAAAATCATACTTTTCTCAGTAACACTACTTCTCCTTTCTTGAATAATCTTGTTCTTTATAGACGTTTGGTGGGTCGTCTAATATATTTGACCATTACTCGTCCAGATCTTTTGTATACTGTACATGTTTTGTCACATTTTCTTGCCTCTCCTCGACAATGTCATTTAGATGCTGCTCATCGGGTGGTTCGATACCTTAACCACACACTGGGGTAGGGACTTATTCTTTCTGCTACAAGTTCATTGTGTCTCACAACTTTTGCAGATGCTGACTGGGGTGGATGCCCACTCTCCAGACAATCCTTAACTGGATATTGTGTAACTCTGGGTTCCTCCTTGCTTTCGTGGAAATCCAAGAAACAATATACTGTTTCTCGCTCCGCCGTAGAGGCTGAATATCGAGCTCTTGCTGATGTATGTTGTGAAGTCACCTGGTTGTTGAATTTGTTTCGTGAACTTGGGGTTTCAAATCTGCTACTTGTTACCTTGTATTGTGACAACAAGTCTGCCATGTATACTGCTGCAAACCCTATCTTTCACGAACATACTAAACATATAGAAATTGACTGTCATTTAGTTCAAGAGAAGCTTCAAAAGGTATCATCTCCACTGCTTACATTGCCTCTAAAGAACAACCAACTGATTTGCTTACTAAAGCCATTCCTTCCTACTCTATGGTTCATCTTCTGTCCAAGCTTGGTGTGCTCAATCTCTTCTCACAGTCAAGTTTGAGGGGGGATGATGAGAATATTCCTGCAAACACATCAGCATGCCAGGTCACCTGCTTCTAGAAGGAAGTTAGTTAGATTACAACTGTAGTTAGTTAGACAGAATATTGTTACATATTAGTATAGATAGAAGAGAACAAGTCATTCATTCTATTATGTAACAGAATATATACTGATACATGTTAGAAAATGGAAAGTTTGAGGCATATTTTATATATGTTCTTGATGGAATTTCCGGAAACTAACAATTGGAAATTGTTCCTTGTAATGAAGACTTAAACTTTCATGTTTGGATCTAAGACATTTTCTTAGTGTAATCCATAAATAAATTGAGTTGAAATAGGTTGCTTGAAATGGGTTATGTGGGTTGGTTATATTGAAATACCTTGTATCCCACATAGCATTGGTATTGAGAGGTTGGTGGGTTTATATAGAAACATGTGCAAGAGTAGTGTACAACTACTAAGACATGTGGGTGTGCATGGTGTTAGTATGTGCCTCACACGCACACTCACACACACGCGCGCGCCGCTGCCGCCCGCCTCGCCTCGCCCCGCCACGACACGCCACGACTCGACTCAACTCGACTCGGGTCGGGTCGAAGGGCGATTTGGGTGAATGTCTCGGCGTCTCGCGTACGCGAGGCGACCTGGGCGAGGAATTTTATTACCTGTTTATTTAATATTATTTATTGATTTAATTTAACAGTATCAGTATTTATTTGTAACAGCTATACGAACTGGGTCAGGATTTATATTAAATCCTGATGGACCAGTTCTCGGATCAAATCCTGATGGCCTGGTCAGTACTTGGAGTGAAATCCTGATGGCCATTGTCAGTATTTGGAGTCAAATCCTGATGACTACTGATCCTGATGGCCTGGGTCAAATCCTGGTGATGGTCCAGTCCTGACGAAATCCTGATGGTCGATCAAGTACTGATGCCACTCCTGACGGACAGCAAGTCCTGATGGATTGGAGTACTGATGATGATCAAATCCCGATGGACCAGAAAATCCTGACTGAGCTGTAACTGTTATTAAATCCTGATGACTATTGTTATGGTAATTAAATCAAAATAATTAGTATTAAATGTCATATCTTCAGTTACAATATTTGGTCTGTTACGTTTTATTTTGTATTATATTTATATATACAAATGAGAACGTTTGAAGAGAGTGACAAGATATACGTAACTCTGAAAACCCTAGCAACTATTATCTTTTCTGGTTTTCTCTCAACACATACAGAATACATAGTTCTTGGGCGAAGTGAGGAGCTGGTCGATGTTGATCATTGCCATTACTGTGAGTGGATTGATCTGTGCTGTTTTATCCTGGGAGTGATATTGCTGCAACCCAACATAGCGTAAGTGGGGCAATAATCTCTTCAAGAACAGTCAAGACTTCTCTAAGGCTTGGCGACTCAGCTGTTTCTATTGTCTTTCAGTATTTGTTAAAGCTCCTGAGAGATAAGTGTTCTTTCTTATCTTGTTATTTACAGTCTCTAATTATATTATTGTTTCGACCTTTGTGTTTGTTTCGTTAATTGGTTATTTGCATGTTCTTGTTAATAAAAAATATATATAACTGCCCCTATTGTTGCTGTGTAGTTAGTGTATTATACCCAACAATCTTGAAGAGATTAATTCTGTGTTATATATTGTTAATTAACAAGATGGTTAACGTCACTGAAACTCCTGATGGTGCTATTGCTTCTGGTTCTGGTGTTACTGTACCTACCATCGATTGGACCACGTACCATTTCCCACAGCCTATCGATTTGTCAGGAATGCCTGATAAATTCGGTGGGGGTGTTGGTTTTTCTCGTTGGCAGAAAAAGATGAAACTGTGGCTTACGGTAAAGGGTCTATGGCCGGTGGTGCAGTATGAGAAACCAGTTATTGATCAGGAAAAGGCTGAAACTGTTAAGGCCTATGCTATGTGGGAGGAAAAAGATGTGGTGGCTAGGGCTGCTATACTGGCAGCTTTAACGAACACTCTATTTGATGTTTATTCATCTGATTCTTTCACTGCTAAGCTCTTATGGGAGAAGCTGGACCAGACACACAATACTGACTCGCAAGGGTTGGAAAAGTATTCTGTGGCTAGGTTTCTTGATTTTAAACTGGTGGATACAAAGTCCATGACCGAGCAGGCACATGAGTTTGAGATGTTGGTGCATGCTTTGAAGGAGTCCGGAATGGACCTTCCTGAGAAGTTTCAGGTTATGGCTGTGATTGAAAAGCTCCCTAAGTCTTGGGAAGAGTTTGCTCTCTCCCTGAAAAGACATAAAAGAGAGATCACATGGACAAACCTGATGTTGGACATCTCTGTGCAGGAACAACACAAGTCCAAATAGGGACATGTGATGCCTGCTGAACATGGGAGTTCGAAGGTTAATGCAGTGACTGTTGGACAGAAAAGAAAGGTTGTCACTAAGAAGGATAACACTAAACCAAAAACTGACAAGAACAAGGCTAAGAAACCAAAGACAAACAAACCTTGTTGGTCTTGTGGATAGGTTGGTCATTGGAGCAAGGACTGTCCTGCAAAGAAAGCAAAGAAAGCTGTTGTGGGAGCACAAGCTAATACTGTGCTTGCAACCACTGATGGACCTAAGGTTAACATGGTTGTTGGTGAGGTTGTTGCCTCTGGAACCAATGACGGGTATGTTACCTACAACCCTGTACTTCTTTCCACTTATCTGTCACATGAATGGTTGATTGATACTGGAGCTAATGTACATATTTGTACTAATATTAGTTTATTTGTATCTTATCAACAGAGTCATGGAGTGACAGTGACGATGGGGAATGCTAGTGCTGCTCAAGTGCTTGGAATAGGAAACGTGGACCTGAAGTTTGCTTCTGGGCGTGTTCTATCCCTCACTAGAGTGCACCATGTTCCTGATATTCGTAGAAATATAATAAGTGGAAGTTGTTTAGTTAAAAATGGTTTTGAACTTTCTTTGAAATGTAATAAAGTAGTTATTACACATACTGGTACATTCTTTGGCAAAGGTTATTTGTCTAATGGTTTATTTTTAATAAATGTTGAGCCTGTTTTGGGCAGTTTTAGTAATGATAGTGTTGCACCTTCTGTTAATTGTGTTGAATCATCTGATTTATGGCATGCTAGACTTGGTCATTTAAATTTTGGTGCTCTAAAGAATATGATGAATTTAGAGTTGATTCCAAAGTATGCTATTGAAAAGAAATCTAAATGTCAAGTATGTGCGATTGCTAAACAAACTAGGAAACCCTTTCATAATGTTGTTCGGGATTCAAGTGTTTTAGATTTAGTACACACTGACATATGTGAATTTGGTGGCATGTTGACTAAGGATAATAAACGATATTTTATTACCTTTATAGATGATTGTAGTAGATACTGTTATGTTTATTTACTTAGACATAAGGATGAAGCACTAGAAAAATTCATTATGTTCAAAACTGAAGCTGAAACACAAACTGGTAAAGTACTTAAACGTTTGAGATCTGATAGAGGTGGTGAGCATACTAGTACCTCGTTTAATGAATTTTGCGCAAGCAATGGTATAGTTCATGAGGTGACTCCACCATACACACCTGAGTCTAATGGGGTGGCTGAACGAAAGAACAGAACCTTTAAAGATATGATTAACAACATGCTTATTAATTCTGGGTTGCCTAAGTACATGTGGGGAGAAGCTTTGAATACGGCTTGCCAAATTCTGAATAGAGTTCCTCTGAGACATATAGACAAGACACCTTATGAATTATGGAAAAGTAGAAAGACAAGTTTAAAGTATCTTCGTGTGTGGGGGTGCCTTGCTAAGGTGCTTGTCCCTGAACACAAGAGAAAGAAACTAGGTCCGAAAACTGTTGATTGCATCTTTCTGGGCTATATTGAAACCACTACAGCTATGAGATTTTTAGTATTAAAATCTGAAATAGACGGTATAGTGGCTAACACTATAGTTGAATTTCGTGATGCAACATTCTTTGAGGATGTGTTCCCTATGAAGACTGGCATACCTCAAGGTATTTCTAATGATGATCCTACTCACACATCGAGTTCTATTCCTGATCATGTGGAAAAGATGACAAATGTGGGGGCAAATCCTGACAGTAGTTCTACTCCTGACGAAGTACATGAACCTAGAAGGAGTAAGCGTGCAAAGGTAGTCAAGGAATTTGGAAGTGATTTTGTCACTTACAATGTCGAGGATGAACCTTTAACTTTCCGACAGGCCATGGATTCTTCGGAGTCAAGGCACTGGAAAGGTACTGTAAAGAGTGAGATTGACTCTATTGTTTCTAACGGAACATGGGAGTTGGTTGACCTACCTCCTGGGTGTACTACTATAGGATGTAAGTGGATTTTCAAAAGGAAGATGAATCCTGATGGCTCAATAGATAAGTATAAGGCTAGACTGGTAGCTAAGGGTTTTAGGCAAAAGGAAGGCATTGATTACTTTGATACATACTCTCCTGTTGCAAGAATGACTACAATCCGAATGCTTATAGCATTGGCTTCCGTACATGGTCTTATCATCCATCAAATGGATGTAAAGACAGCTTTTCTTCATGGTGATCTTGAAGAAGAGATTTATATGGATCAGCCCGAGGGATTTGTTGCTTCTGGTAACGAGAGGAAAGTATGTAAGTTAGTCAAGTCTATATATGGCTTAAAACAAGCTCCTAGAGACTGGCATAAAAAGTTTGATGATACTGTTTTAGAATCAGAATTTGTAGTTAATGAAAGTGACAAGTGTGTCTACTATATGGTTAAAGGAAATGAATGTATTATCGTGTGCCTATACGTGGATGATATATTATTGTTTGGAACCAATATTGAGATTATTAACGAGACAAAAAGTTTCTTAAAAAGGCACTTTGAAATGAAGGATATGGGTGAGGCTAGTGTGATTCTTGGGGTCAAGTTGACTCAGTCAACTGATGGAATAACATTGTCACAATCTCATTATATAGAGAAATCTATACTTGAGAAGTATGGTTATTCAAATTGTAGAATCGCTAGTACACCGTACGATCCTAAAGTTGCCCTAGTCAAGAATAGTTCAGGAATTCCTGTGTCTCAGTTAAGGTATTCTCAGATTATTGGAAGTTTGCAATATCTTGCTAATGTGACTAGACCAGATATTTCTTATTCTGTGTCTAAGTTAGCTAGATATACAAGCTGTCCGAACAAGACTCATTGGGAGGCACTGGATAGAGTTCTTAGATATCTTAAGGGAACTATTTCCCTTGGTTTGCATTATCAAAGATTCCTCGGAGTACTCGAGGGATATAGTGATGCAAGTTGGATAGCTAAGAAATCCGGTACCAATGGAGTGACTGGATATTTGTTTACCCTAGCAGGTGGAGCAATATCCTGGAAGTCTACTAGACATACTTTGATTACTCGGTCTACTTTTGAGGCTGAGTTGTGTGCACTAGATGCCACGGGGACGGAGGCTGAATGGTTGCATGGACTTATGTCAGTGTTACCTGTAGTAAGCAGACCGCTTCCAGCCATTGCTGTTCATTGTGATAGCCGTACAACTATCGACAAGATCAGTAGTGAAAAGTATAATGCTAAAACAAAGAGACACATCCAAGTTAGACTTAAGTCTATAAGGGGTCTAGTGTCTGAAAGGATTATTGCTGTAGAGTTCATTGGAACTCAGGATAATATAGTTGATCCTTTGTGTTAGGTCGAATACACAATATATAACCAATATATGTATGAGAATAACAATCAAGAACACTGTTTATGAACAATAAACTGAATTATATTAAATAACTCTTCTCTCAGTGATGTAAAATATCACAGAGAGCTGCTAGGTTACAAGAATAATGTATTCAGTATTCGCATCCCTTTTAGGGTTAACCTATCTGTGTTTATATAGTACACAGTTACATAATCAATCTCTAATTGATATTCCTATAAATCAGCTATACAATTTATATCAATTTAGGATTGCTTCTGTCTTCTGTCCCGTTTCTTTAGCTATCTCAATATATCTTGCTTCTTTCCATCTTCAAGATATATTGCTTCTAGAATCTTCAAATATGCACCGACAGCTAAATAAACTTCCCCGTCAGACTTTAACAAACTCTGACTTGCTTCTAATGTAAACTCTGATAAGTACCTGTTTCTTAAACATTGATAAACGCTCATCAGCAATTATATCTAACAATCTCCCCCAACTTGTGCATAACAAAATGTACAAGTTAAAAGATAATTGATGATGTCAAAACATATAAAAAATACAGTGTTTATAACATAACAGAGTTTAACTTTTACTTAGAACAGAAAACTTTAAAAACTTACAGTCAGTCTTTACTTAATTTCTTCAATGTCAGGCACTGTCCTGAGATAATCTGTAAGCAGTCTTCTTTCAGCTCTTTCTAGCTCAGCAATCATAACCTCTTTCAGCTCTTTCAGCTCCTTAAGTTCTGGTTCTCTTTCACCAGTCTGATATATGGCAGCCCTCAGAGAATAAATGTTGTTTTTATTCATCTCATTTCCAAGTCTTATATAGAAAGACTTATCAGACTCTAGATTGAACTCTAAGACTTTTATTCCCAGTGCAGTTCTGAACTTAGCACTATTCCTCTTCATCTCTACCAGCTTTCCATGAGAATCTCTATATTTAGGAATATAAGCACTTGAGATTCTGGCTCCGAGCAAAACTTTAGACTTCATCATCCTATCTCTCAAAACTTGAGCAACATTATGAGTACTTTGATTTTTCACTTTCAGCAAATACAAAACATACTCCAACTCTTCCCATAGCTTCAGATGAATATCAGCTTCTCCAACTCTATAAACTCTTCCATCAGCCATAAAGTATAACAGAAACTCATTTCTAATTCCCTTGTGATAAATCATCTGAACAGACTCTAACTTGTCAAGGTTTTCTTGAGTTACCCCAACACCAGGTTCTGCCAGTGATGTATGATCTAAAGGACTGTTATTTATTCTTTTCTCTCTATGTGATCCCAAACCAGATTTATCATAAGATTCCTTTCCTAACACTGTTCTGGTTTGAAGAAAATTCACATTTCCTGGCTTCAGAGTTTCATCTCTAGTTGGTCTTGTAAAAGTACCTTGGAGTTGTGGAGATATCAATTGAGTTTGTACAACTTGAGCAGTGTCAGAGGTTGTCACAACTTTAGCAGAATTATCAACTTGAGCAACGTCAGTGGTTGATTTATTAAGTCTTGATTCAACTTGAGCCATGTCAGAGGTTGAATGAACCTTCTTTGATAATTCAGGTTCTTCAATCAGTTTGCCTTTACCCTTATCAGTACTTGCTTCAACAGGCCTCCTTGAGTATTGTAAACTCTGTTGAGAGTTCACATTCTCTTTAATAACAATTCCTTTTTCCTTTCTTCTAGGAGCCTTGACAACCTTTTGCTTATAAGTTCAAGCTTCAACCTTCTTCTTATGTTCTTCAGCAAGAATCTTCATCTCAGCATCTATATCTTCAACTGTGGCTTCACCACCATGTTCTTCCAGAAATAGTTTAGCAGCAATCTCTTCATCAGTAATTGGATTAGCTGAAATCACTAGACTCTTAAGTCTTGAAGAAGATTGAGCACCAGAGTTTACTCTATCAGAGTTTGTCAAATTTCTAGCAGAGTTTGACCTAAGTCTCCTTTGCTCTTGAATAGATTTTGACCTTCTCTCTGATTCTTTGCTTCCACCATCTGTTGTATCATCCCTCCGTCTCAGAGTTTGATCCCTTTTGCATTTGTCTTTAGGAACTCTCTCCCCCTTTTTGACAGCATCAGGAATAAGTACTGATGTTAGCAATTCCAAAGATGCGGCAATAGAATCAATCTTTGTAGACATTGCATCTTGATTGCTCTCTACTTTGCTTAGTCTTTGTTTGATTTCCACTTGATCCTTGATCATAGAAGAATATTTAGCTCTATCATTCTTCAATGCCAACTCCTTAACAACAATATCATTACTCAGACCTATAACAGCTTTATGAGTCTCATCAAAGCGATTGTTAAGAGACTTCACTTGTACTATCGTAGCCTTCAAGTGACTAAGAAGCTCTGGATTTGAAATTTCTTTAGCAGATTTATCAACAAAATCAGCAGTCCTTTGTTTAGAGAAAATACAATCTGCCCCTGACCAATTTGCATAATACATTTCTCTATAATGAGCGTCAGTTGCATTTTGATTTTCCTTGACAGACTCTACAGTAGGATCCCTTAGAAAAGGTATTGATTCATGGTCATCAGAGTCTGCATGATCAGAATTTACAGAAGTAACTCTGTCTTCATCAACATTTGCTGCTAAAGGCTCTGCAGCTTCTTCAACTACATTCTCTGCAGTAGCTTCATTTAAAGACTGAGCAGCTTCTTCAATATGTTCTTCAGCATTTTGAACAAAGTTTTCAACAAGAACATCTCCTTTTAAAGTCTTTGCTGTAGCTTCATGCATCTGTTCCACAACAGCTTCAACAATCTTCTCAGAAGAGACAGATTTTGCTTCCTGATCAACCTCTTCACCCAATTCATGAATTTGATTGGTGACAGAGAGAATCTCTGTATGAGTTGCCATAGACTCATCAACTACTAGAGTGGCTTGATCAGCTGCCACATCCTCAGTGTCACAAACACTGATTGCAGGATGTGCTTCAATCTCATTCTCTTCAATATCCAAGATTGGCTCAAACACCATCTCAGGAGCTTCATCAGCATTTACTCTGTCCACTATAGGCACAGTAGTTTCAACATTTTCATTAGTTGCAGGAGCTTCATTCTGTTCAGTTGCTGGAACAGCTTCAGATTCTAACTCATCAAAAAGATATTTAGCAATCAATCTTCTTCTTCTTTGATTGAGAGTTTCAGTATCATCCTCATCATCAGAACGAGGTCTCTTTGCTCTCCTTTTCTTGGAAGGACCATCAGACTGTGGCATAGAAGATTTTGACATTCCAACCTCAGTAGCTGGCTTAACAGTCTTAGCAGGTTTAAAAGCCCTGTGTTTGATTCTACCACCAGTATGAATTTGTTGTGATGTAGATGGAGGAACTTCAGTGTTTAATGGTTCTGGTTGTGGTTCTGCTTGGATAGTATCATCCAAAAACTGTTGCACTAATGCAGACAGTAAAAGATCACCTACATTACCCTTCTTAACATCCTTATTCACAAGATCAGAGAATATACGCTTGTGTAACTTAAAGCATGGAATAACATCTTCATCAAGAATATCTACCCCACTAACACAAGCAGAAAGTAAAAGCTGACAGAATCTAGAAAAGTAAACTACTCTCCTATTTTCAGTCATCTTTTCACCCATATTAATAAGAACTAGTCTACCAAAATCAAAATGAGTACCATAGATAAGAGAATACCCAATTTGTAGACTTTCAGTGGGTATCGCATCCCAGTTAGTGCACTTCTTCCCGAACGTTCTTGTTATAAAGTCGAAGAAAAAACTCCACTCTTTCCTCAAGAATGGTCGCTTCAACTGACCTATCTTGGCCAAAGATCCACTGTAACCTATCGCCCTCATCATTCTCACCAACTCCGCATCACCAACAGCAATGGTGTAAGCAGTATAGTCACCAAAACCCATAGCAGCACGAATCGTACCAGGAGTAATGACATACTCTGTTTCTTGAAACTCGAAAACAATAGATGGTGTTCCAGAATCACCACCATCATCATAGATACCAGTCTCCCAAAAGCTTTTGATTTGAAACACAGAAAGCTTATCTGGTTCTACAAGAGCACGCCCGATTTGAGTTTGGGCAAGAAAATTTTGCATCAAATGAAACGCCTCCGGTGCGTTCGCATTAACCAATGGAGCAGCATAATTATTAGGAACAAATTCAAGCCCAGAAGATACAAAAGCAATAGAGGCCATTAGTACGATTTAGAAATAATCAGAGAATGACTTAGAGAAGAAATTGAGAGTGTTTGCAGTAAGAATGTTTGTGAAAATGTATGTGTGACAGTGAAGTGTGAATTGGAGTAAGTTGTGAAAAGTTCAAACGATTTTGTGTATTGTATATTAATACAAAATTAAAAATTAAAAACTGAACAGTTTCTAATCAATACACACAACTGTCTTACTCCGTGAAACGTGTGAGTGGGACACGTGGCACACATGTAATGACTGACATCAGTAAATGGCAGTTTCCAATGCGCATGCGCAGTAAAAAGAGCAATAATTACCGCCTATTACACTTTCCTTGACACTCAACCTCTCTCCTCTGTTTAATACATTTTTGAACTGTTGTCCAATCATACTCTTTTGAATTTTCAAAACAGATGTCTTTTCTTGAAAGCATAATATGTCTGAAACAAAGAAATTTATTTTAATCATCAGAGATTAAAATTAAATTACCTCGGCGTAGAGTACACAGTTCATCAGTTTTTATCAATTCTCCTCCTTTATTAATAATCTCTTTTCGCAAAATGTACAGTTGTGAATATTTGTGTGTGTATAGCAGAGTTTACTGAATATAAATATTGAGAGCATCTCAAAGTGCATAAAATCCATAAATTAAATCAGTAAAAACTGGTTGCCCAAACTCTCATGTATAGTACAAAATCTGATATCATCTAAACTCTGTACTTATAAATTTATTATTTTCACCCCCTTCGAATTTTTTTTTTTTTTTTTATTTTTTTTTCCCAGTAATCAGTGGTTGGCACTAGTCACCAAAAATCAAAAATTTTAGCCCTTATTTCATACAATAAGTTCATGGGTCTTCCTATGCACAACTTGATCTCAAAGGAATTTGTGCATATTTTTGCATCTTTTGATATGAGGGTGAAATATGAGCAACTAATTATCAGAGTTTAGACTCTCATTAGTTAACACTATTAATTTATGAGAGAAAGTGCAAACAGCTAATACAGACTCAGTGTATAGGATCAATAAACTAAGAGATGCTATAAATATAGAGACAGTATCATGCTGTGTAAAGTTTCTGCACACATTTGAGATCAGATCATATATCACTCAGAAGGATTCATGATTACTTACTAAGAATCATGTTTCATACAATTTTCTTCATCGTTCCATATGTTTCAGACAAAATCACAATCAGAGTTTAACATCAGAGTATAACTGACAGAGTATGATTGACAGAGTTTAACATTATGACAGAGTATGACTTCAGAATTTTGACAAGCTGGTATGAATGACAATTAACATATGCAAAGAATCATGAGCAACAAATCACAGAATGAGAAATTTTGAGTCTAACCAATATCTTTAGTCAAAACCAGAGATCATTCCAAGTTCATTTACCAGTCTTGTAAAGGTAACTTCACTCAAAGGCTTGGTGAAGATATCTGCCAGCTGTTGGTCTGTAGACACAAAATGAAGCTCAATATTTCCTTCTTCCACATGTTCCCTGATAAAATGATACCTTATGCTGATGTGCTTCGTCATGGAGTGCTGTACTGGATTACCTGTCATAGCAATAACACTTTGATTATCACAGAAAATAGGTATTTTAGAGTACCTTAATCCATAATCCAGCAACTGATTCTTCATCCACAGAATCTGTGCACAACAGCTACCAGCAGCAATATACTCTGCTTCTGCTGTGGATGTGGAAATTGATTTCTGTTTCTTGTTGTACCAAGAAACTAATCTGTCACCTAGAAATTGAAAGCTTCCACTTGTGCTTTTTCTATCTATCTTACAGCCTGCAAAATCTGCATCAGAGTAACCAATTAACTTAAACTCTGATTCTCTAGGATACCACAAACCAAGAGTTATGGTTCCTTTGAGATATTTGAAAATTCTCTTCACAGCTGTTAGATGAGGCTCTCTGGGGTCTGCTTGAAATCTTGCACAAAGACATGTGGCATACATGATATTTGGTCTACTTGCGGTGAGATAAAGAAGAGACCCTATCATTCCTCTGTAGTTTGTCATATCTATTGAGGCTCCTGTGTCTTTGTCTAGTTTTGTTGCAGTAGCCATGGGAGTTGTGGCAGATGAACTATCAAGCATACCAAATTTCTTAAGAAGATTTCTGGTATATTTTGCTTGATTGATAAAAATCCCATCATCTGTTTGCTTTACTTGCAAGCCTAGAAAATAACTAAGCTCTCCCATCATGCTCATTTGATACCTTGACTGCATAAGCTTGGCAAATTTCTTACAGAGTTCGTCATTAGTAGACCCAAAAATTATATCATCCACATAGATTTGAACTAAAAGCAGATCATTACCAGCGTTGAAATAGAACAAGGTTTTATCAATTGTACCTCTAGTGAACCCACTTTCTAAAAGAAATTGAGCCAGAGTTTCATACCATGCTCTAGGTGCTTGCTTTAGTCCATATAATGCTTTGTCCAACCTGTAGACATAGTCTGGATGCTTAGGGTCCACAAACCCTGGTGGTTGTTCAACAAACACTTCTTCTTCAAGTTTCCCATTTAGAAAAGCACTTTTCACATCCATCTGAAAGACTTTAAACTTCTTGTGAGCAGCATAGGCCAGAAAAATCCTTATTGCCTCCAATCTAGCAACTGGAGCAAAGGTTTCATCATAGTCAATTCCTTCCTGCTGTGAATAGCCTTTAGCCACAAGTCTAGCCTTATTCCTTGTAATCACTCCATCACTGTCTGTTTTGTTTCTGAAAACCCACTTTGTACCAACAATAGATCTGTTTTTGGGTCTTGGTACAAGGGTCCATACTTCATTCCTTTCAAATTCATTTAACTCTTCCTGCATAGCTGTTATCCAGTTAGCATCTTGAAGAGCTTCTTCCACTTTTTTGGGCTCAGTTTGAGACAAGAATGCATGAAACAGACATTCATTAGTTGTAGCACTTCTAGTTCTCACACTAGCTTCTGGATCTCCAATTATCAAGTCAGGTGTGTGAGCTTGTGTCCACCTTCTTGCTGTAGGTAATTGGCTTCTATTATCATTATTAGATCCTCCCCCTCGATCCATGCTCTCCTGATTTTCTTCTTGACCATTTGCATTCTCTGAGGCTCCCCCTGAATTGGACTGTTCAGTATTTGAACTTTCAGAATTTGACCCTGAGTTTCTATTTGATTCTTCAGCTGACTCATTTTCAGAATTTGAGTCATCATTTTGAGAAGTTCCTGAAGTATCTTCACGCTCCCCCTCAACTGGTTCTCTATTTTGTTCTGTCAGAGAAACTTCCTCAGTGTTTACCAGTAGAGGTTCAGAGTATGCTTCATCAGAGTTTATTGGATTTGCTTCATCAGAGTTTACGTCATCAGAGTTTAGATCTACATTTTCAAAGCGAAGTTGATCATGATATTCTTCATCTTCTATTCCAGTTATTTTCTTGTCATCAAATGACACATGTATTGATTCCATGATCACTTTAGTTCTCAGATTGTAGACTCTGAATGCTTTAGTTGACAGCGGGTATCCAACAAAAATTCCTTCATCAGCTTTTAAGTCAAACTTGGTCAACTGTTCAGGATGAGTTTTCAACACAAAGCACTTGCATCCAAAAATATGAAAATATTTCAAATTTGGCTTCTTATTTTTCACCATCTCATACGGTGTTTTCCTATGCCTGTTGATCAATGTTGCATTTTGAGTAAAACAAGCAGTTTGAACAGCTTCTGCCCAGAATTAAGTTGACAATTTTGCTTCATCAAGCATTGTTCTAGCAGCTTCGATTAAGGTTCTGTTCTTTCTTTCAACTACACCATTTTGCTGTGGAGTCCCTGGTGCAGAAAATTCTTGCTTCACTCCTCTTTCTTTGCAAAATTCTTCCATTATTGCATTTCTGAATTCAGTACCATTATCACTCCTGATAATTTTCACTTTATACTGTGATCCTTTGTCCAGTAGCTTTACATGATCCATCAGAGTTAAAGCAGTTTCATCCTTCTTTGGTAAGAAATACACCCAAGTGTACCTAGTGTACTCATCAACAATGACTAGAGCATATTTCTTTCTGCCAAGAGACATTATATTGACTGGACCAAATAGATCAACATGAAGAAGATGATAAGGATCCACAACTGAAGATTCAGACTTACTCTTGAAAGATGACTTCCTTTGCTTGGCCTTTTGACAAGAATCACACAGACCATCTAAGCTGAGTATTGACTTTGGAAGTCCCCTTACAAGATCTTTTCGAATTAGCTCATTTATGTTGTTCAAGTTTAGGTGAGAGAGCTTCTTATGCCATTTCCAACTCTCTTCATTTGACATTTTTGCAGACAGACACACAGCTTTTCCTTCAGAGTTTGTTACCAAACTTGCTTCATAGATGTAGTTACGTCTGTGTCTAACTAGAACAACTTTCCCTGTAGATTTGCTGATAACCTCACAGTATTCAGGTTGAAAATCTACATGGTAACCTCTGTCACAGATTTGACTCACCGATAGCAAGTCATGCTTGAGTCCTGGGACTAGAGCTACATTTGTGATGACGACACTTCCAAGATTGATATTGCCATATCCCATAGTACGTCCTATGTTGCCATCTCCATAGGAGACTTTTGGGGCAGCCTTCTCCTCATAGTCTGATAGCAGGGCTTTATTTCCAGTCATGTGTCCTGAACATCCACTGTCCAAGACTAGGGTGCTTTCCCTTATGCCCTGCAATCACAAACAATTACAAAGGGTTAGATTTAAGGATCCAGACTTGCTTGGATCCTTTGGCTTTCTTAACATAGTTAGCTTTTGCAGCGGAAAAACTTTCAACAGAGTTTAAGCTAACTGTGTCAGATTTTACACTTGCAGAGTTTGCTCTAACCCATTTCAAGTTGGGTTTTAACTCATAATAGTTGTGATAAATGGCATGATAGCTCTTGAAAGTATAAATGGAATGCCAAGTGCTCCCACAGTGTGTGCATAAAGTCTGTGGTCTAACCCTAACAAAATCATTCTTCACTCCAGACTTGAAGGGTAAAGAATTAATATCTTTGTTTTTCGTGCAGAAACTTGCAAGATGGTTAGTACTACCACAACTATGACATGTCTTTCTAGGAGCATCAGAATTAGGCAGATAATCATTTCTTTTATTAATGCCTACTTTTCCATTCCTATTCTTCCTGGACACTTTCTGTTTTTCAACAGACTTTACCTCTTTGAGCTTATACTTGAATTGTTTCTCTGTCATTAAACCAACATTCACCTGTTTAACACAAGTTTTTACTGATTCTTTAACAGCTTCTGTTTCAAGTACAGAGGTTTGCTTACTAGATTCAGAAACAAATTTCACAGGTTTAAGTTGTGGTTTAACTTTAACTTTATCTTTAAA
Organism: Heracleum sosnowskyi; assembly: GCA_030848705.1. Taxonomy (NCBI): domain Eukaryota; kingdom Viridiplantae; phylum Streptophyta; class Magnoliopsida; order Apiales; family Apiaceae; genus Heracleum; species Heracleum sosnowskyi. The sequence goes on from CM061237.1 coordinate 30,902,931, forward strand.
CCTAAGTTCATCTTCCTCACAGTAACCTAACCCAACTATACCTGTTTGAAAAACTTGATGTGTGTCTTTTCCAGAATTAGTCCAGGTTTTAATTACCTTCCTCTCTTTTTCCAAATCAGATTCTAGTTGTCTAAATCTCTTTAACAACTCTTGCTCAACATAAACAGCATCATCTCTTTCCTTTTGAACTTGTTGCATGTTAACAAGCTCTTCTTCAAGAAATTTATTTCTATCTTTAAGCTTAAGATTCTCAGATTTAATTCTCTCATTTTCTAAAGTCTGATCTCTATAACTAACATGTATGCTTTTAAGATAAATTCTCAATTCAGATATATTATCAATATCATAAGCATAAGTTGTTAGAGGTACCTTATTCTCAGATGTTTCATTTTCAACAGTTGCCATAAGAGCATAGCTGACATCTTCATCAGAATCTGAAGTGTCTGCCCAGTCTTTTCCTTTAGTGATGAGTGCTTTCTCAGATTTTCCTTTCTTGCACTCTGGAGTATAATGACCCATCTCTTTACACTTGTAGCACTGGATCTCAGACTTGTCTTTCTTTCCATACTTGGTATCCCTTCCTTCAGACTTTCTGAAACTCTTTCTTTCAGAGTTTGAATCTTTCCTTGAGAATCTTTTTCCATTCTTGAAGTTCTTAAAACCCATCTTCTTGAAGGTTTTCACCATCAAAACAGCCATTTGCATCATTTGTTCTTCATCATCCTCAGATTCAGAAGAAGCATCAGAGTTTGAATCACCATCAGAGTTTGATGACTCACTTTCAGAGTTTATGACCAAAGCTTTTACCTTAGCTTTTTTCTTTGATGTTTCTTTCTTCATGAGTTTTTCTTCAACTTTGAGAGCTACAGATTTTGTCTTCTTTCCAGACCTTTTGTTTCTTTGTTCTATCTCAAGTTCATGAGTTTTAAGCAACCCATAAATTTCATCAAGATCTGTTTCTGCAAGATCATAATTATCTCTTATTGTTGTTGCCTTTAAATCCCATTTTTCAGGTAGAGATAGTAGAAACTTGAGATTTGACTCTTCAAGATCATATTCTTTATCAACAAGAGACAAATCATTCAACAATTTACAAAATCTGTCATATGTATCTGTCAAAGTTTCATCAGATCTAGAGTCAAAGTGTTCATATTCCTGTGTTAAAATAGTCTTCATGTTCTTCTTTATAGCACTTGTTCCTTGACACCTGACTTCTAAAGCATCCCAGATTTCTTTGGCAGTCTTGCAACCAATAACTCTGTTAGACATGACATTATCTAAGGCACTATGAAGAAAATGTCTAACTTTTGCATCCTTCGCAATTGATGAGATGTCCTCAGGAGTCATATCTTTCTTTTCCTTCGGAACAGTCTTTTGTTCTTGACCAGCAACTACAGGAGACAGTTTAGTTGGCATATGAGGACCATCATAGATTCTATCAAGGTATTCTGGATCTGTGGCTTCTAGAAACATGGTCATCTTAACCTTCCATATTGGATATTCCACTGGTTTGAGCATTGGAACCCTGATTGACTCATATCGACTTACAGAAGCAGATTGAACCTTTTGAGCATTAGAACCTCCATTAGAACCTGCCTGAGAGTTTTCAGTCATGATTATACTTGTGTTTTAGATCAATAAACTGTATATATTACACAGCCTTGGCTCTGATACCAATTGTTAGGCCGAATACACAATATATAACCAATATATGTATGAGAATAACAATCAAGAACACTGTTTATGAACAATAAACTGAATTATATTAAATAACTCTTCTCTCAGTGATGTAAAATATCACAGAGAGCTGCTAGGTTACAAGAATAATGTATTCAGTATTCGCATCCCTTTTAGGGTTAACCTATCTGTGTTTTCTATAGTACACAGTTACATAATCAATCTCTAATTGATATTCCTATAAATCAGCTATACAATTTATATCAATTTAGGATTGTTTCTGTCTTCTGTCCCGTTTCTTTAGCTATCTCAATATATCTTGCTTCTTTCCATCTTCAAGATATATTGCTTCTAGAATCTTCAAATATGCACCAACAGCTAAATAAACTCTCACCCCGTCAGACTTTAACAAACTCTGACTGGCTTCTAATGTAAACTCTGATAAGTACCTGTTTCTTAAACACTGATAAACACTCATCAGCAATTATATCTAACACTTTGACTAAAGGACTTGGGCATGCAGTAGTTCTTAAGTCTAGGTTGGGGATGGGACTGATAGCCCATAATGATTCATCAGCAGCGGGAACCCAATACACCTGAGAGGAGATCCCTTGAACTGTATTCAATGTGGTAATAACAAGCTGTGAGGGTGAGTTGGTAGTACCTTTACTATATTACTTGATACTTACGTATCTGTGTCTATCCCCTGTAAACCTAAAAGGTACTGTTACTGCCAGTATAGCAAGAGTTATTTGAACTCTGAATGGGGTCAAGTCATTTGACGAGATGATAGTAGTACATCTCTGGAGATTCCCAACTAACCGAATGTAATTGTGTGGTCGCAATTAGAGGAAAGGGTTATTCCTTAAAGCATTTGACGAACAGGATCGAGACAGGACCTTTAACGTTTCAAAGCCGTAGATCAGCACCATAGCCTTTGATTTGTTGTCGTCTATGGAGTGTGGTTACACCAAACGGATAAAGATTCAAGGTGAAACATTCCATCTAGATCTGGTAGTCATCGAAGTAGAGGACTTAGGAGGGTTCAAACCCGGAAGGGTACTGACTCTGAAAAGCAAGTCATGATAAGGACAGATATGTAAGCATTTCTGTATGGATTTGTGGGGGATTGTTAGAAAATGGAAAGTTTGAGGCATATTTTATATATGTTCTTGATGGAATTTCCGGAAACTAACAATTGGAAGTTGTTCCTTGTAATGAGGACTTAAACTTTCATGTTTGGATCTAAGACATTTTCTTAGTGTAATCCATAAATAAATTGAGTTGAAATAGGTTGCTTGAAATGGGTTATGTGGGTTGGTTATATTGAAATAACTTGTATCCCACATAGCATTGGTATTGAGAGGTTGGTGGGTTTATATAGAAACATGTGCAAGAGTAGTGTACAACTACTAAGGCATGTGGGTGTGCATGGTGTTAGTATGTGCCTCACGCGCACACTCACACACACGCGCGCGCCGTCGCCGCCCGCCTCGCCTCGCCCCGCCACGACACGCCACGACTCGACTCGACTCGACTCGGGTCGGGTCGGGTCGAAGGGCGATTTGGGTGAATGTCTCGGCGTCTCGCGTACGCGAGGCGACCTGAGCGAGGAATTTTATTACCTGTTTATTTAATATTATTTATTGATTTAATTTAACAGTATCAGTATTTATTTGTAACAGCTATACGAACTGGGTCAGGATTTATATTAAATCCTGATGGACCAGTTCTTGGATCAAATCCTGATGGCCTGGTCAGTACTTGGAGTGAAATCCTGATGGCCATTGTCAGTATTTGGAGTCAAATCCTGATGACTACTGATCCTGATGGCCTGGGTCAAATCCTGGTGATGGTCTAGTCCTGACGAAATCCTGATGGTCGATCAAGTACTGATGCCACTCCTGACGGACAGCAAGTCCTGATGGCTTGGAGTACTGATGATGATCAAATCCCGATGGACCAGAAAATCCTGACTGAGCTGTAACTGTTATTAAATCCTGATGACTACTGTTATGGTAATTAAATCAAAATAATTAGTATTAAATGTCATATCTTCAGTTACAATATTTGGTCTGTTACGTTTTATTTTGTATTATATTTATATATACAAATGAGAACGTTTGAAGAGAGTGACAAGATATACGTAACTCTGAAAACCCTAGCAACTATTATCTTCTCTGGTTTTCTCTCAACACATACGGAATACATAGTTCTTGGGCGAAGTGAGGAGCTGGTCGCTATTGATCATTACCATTACTGTGAGTGGATTGATCTGTGCTGTTTTATCCTGGGAGTGATATTGCTGCAATCCAACACAGTGTAAGTGGGGCAATAATCTCTTCAAGAATAGTCAAGACTTTTCTAAGGCTTGACGACTCAGCTGTTTCTATTGTCTTTCAGTATTTGTTAAAGCTCCTGAGAGATAAGTGTTCTTTCTTATCTTGTTATTTACAGTCTCTAATTATATTATTGTTTCGACCTTTGTGTTTGTTTCGTTAATTGGTTATTTGCCTGTTCTTGTTAATACAAAATATATATAACTGCCCCTATTGTTGCTGTGTAGTTAGTGTATTATACCCAACAATACATTCTCTCTATCTCTGTATCTCTTTTTCTACAATAATGAAACCATCATCTTCTCCATTTTATGTGTTTCATTAAAGCTTCAATTATGAAGCTATCAGTAGCCCAATTATATTTTATGTGCAAGCACATAATATATATATATATATATATGAGTAAGGTTCAAGAGAGAACCCTCTTAAAAAGGGAACCAATGAACTTTTTAAAAAAATCATTTTAGCATAGAAAGAAAAATAGAATTAGTTATATATCATCCTAATAGTCCCAAAAAGTTAATTACTTACAAACAAAGATTCATTTTTAAATTTAAAAAAATATATGAAAAAATTATGAATCTGCTTATGAATCTCTTATATATATATTAGAGATTCAAAAAGAAATTCATAATTTTTTCATATATTTTTTTAAATTTAAAAATGAATCTTTGTTTGTAAGTAATTAACTTTTTGGGACTATTAGGATGATATACAACTATTTATATTTTTATTTTAATTTAAAACTAATTTTTAAAAAAAGTTCCTTGGTTCTCTTTTTAAGAGGGTTCTCTCTAGAGCCCTGGCCTATATATATATCTATACTATTATATTAAAGACGAAACATTAAAAGTTTTTGTAGTCCGTTGGTAGTCGGTTTGTAGTCTGGTCCTCCATAGTTTGGTAATCCAATCTCTAACCGTTAGATCTTTTAAATTAAATTAATGAGAGCCATTGGATATAATACTAAATATTTTTTGATATGTTGTGATTTTACTTAATTGTCCTTACTTAATTGTACTTCATTTTTTACTTAATTACCCTTACTTATTTATAAAAAATATTATTAAATAATAATATTACCTATTTATAACCAATTACCTTTTACACCTAAAATATATTTCTTTTTTTATTTCTTCTGAAAAATCCCTTACTTTTTCAAAAATATCACGGGCAATTACCTTTTTTAACTAAAACATGTAAGTTTTTTATTTTTGCTTACTAAAACCTCTCTTTTTCCAAAAATATTACAGACAGTTTCATTTATTAAAATAAAATAATAATATAATAATAATTATTCTTTTTTATATTTTCTAACTAAAATTTTTACTTTTCTATTTTTTCTAACTAAAACCTCTCATTTTCCAAAAATATCACGGACAGTTCTTTTTAATGAAATAAAATAATAATATTTATAATTACTAATAACTAACCGATTAGCTTTTTTTTCCCAAAGCGTATATTTTTTTTTATATTTTCTAACTAAAATTTTTCCTAAATAAAATCTCACATTTTTCAAAAATATCACATGCAATTTCATTTAGTAACATAAAATAGTAACATTGTAAATACTAATAATTAACCGATTAACTTTGTTAGCCAAAGTGTATATTCTTTTTTATATATTTTAACTAAAATTTCTCCTTTTCTAAAATTATCGCAGACGATATCTATATATACTATACTATTATATAATAGCCAAAACATTGAAAGTTTTGATTTTAATTTTCGGTAATTTATTATATTTAATCTATCTATATGTACTATTATATAATAGCCGAAACATTGAAAGTTCTGATTTTCTATTTTCCCACATATATAACATAACTACAAACTCTTTTAAATATACTTTACTTAGAATTCAAAAACACGATCATTTTTTAGAAAATATTTATATTTATATGTATTACAACAAAATATATTGATAATTTTGACGGTTATCTTTACTGACATGCTTACTAAGTTAATAAACTATTATAAAATCTATAAAAAAAATTTAGATTTAAAGTATTAAAGTAGTACTTTTAATTCTTTTTAAAAAGATAGCATTTTCAGAAGTATTAAAATCTCAAAAAAATTAAAAGTAAATTTCAAAATTAATATTAAAGTCGTCCGTGCGTTGCACGGGTTATAGACTTGTATATATATATATATATACTAGCCTATAACCCGTGCAAGACACGGGCCTTAAAAAATAATAAACTAAAAAATTTAATATTAAAATAAAAGTAAAAATTAATATGATAAATTATAAAATGAGAAACTTAAATATTAATTGGAACATAAAAAAATATTAAAAAATACAGATGGGGCTGAGGAAGATAAATGAGGTATTATTAATATTATTTTATAATTAAATAATATTAATAATAAGGACAGATAGAAAATCTAACATGTTTTAATTAAAAAAAAGTAATTACCTGTGATATTTTTAGAAGTGTTTTAATTATATTAATTGTATTTATTAAAAAAATGCTGACATGTTAAAATAAGTAAGTTTTTTTTAATAAGGACAAATAGGAAAGCTAACATGTTTTAATCAAAAAAAATAACTACCTATAATATTTTTAGATGTGTTTTAATTATATTAATTGTATTTGTTAAAAAAATACGTTCACTTGTTAAAATAGGTAAGTTTTTTTTAAATAATTAAAAGTATTAAAATAAGTTTTAAAATATATAAGTAAGGGTTACACTTGATATTTTTGGAAAATAGAGATTTTAGTGATAACAAATATAAAAGGTAATATATTTTAATTTAAATGTATTTTCCCATGATATTTTTGGAAAATAAGTAGATTTTGTTAGGAAAAAATATATTTTAATTATAAAAGACAATCAGCTAGTTACTATTTTTATATTATTTTATTATTTATTAAATAAAGTATTAAAATAGATTTTAAAATAAATAAGTATGGATTGCGCCTCATAATTTTGGAAAATAGAGATTTTAGTGATAACAAATATAAAAAATATTATGTTTTAATTTAAAGGTAATTGTCTTGATATTTTTAGAAAAGGAGTAAATTTTGTTTGAATTTTTTTTAATTATAAAAGGCAATCAGCTAGTTACTATTTTTATATTATTTTATTATTTATTAAATAGAGTATTAAAATAGATTTTAAAATAAATAAGTAAGGATTGCACTTCATATTTTTGGAAACAGAGATTTTAGTGATAACAAATATAAAAGGTAATATGTTTTAATCAATCAATATACTTATATAAAGGAGAAGACGAGACCGGTGAGGTGGCGCTCTCAAATCGCTCCGATCTATTTTTCTAATTTTCTCAATTTTTTGACCTATTAATATTAAAGATTCGAAAATATCTCAATTTTAAGATTCTTTCCTTTAAAATCTTTACTAATGGAGGAAACTAAATATATAATTTTAATACACGAGGGCGGTGAGGTGGAGTCAAATTAACATGTTGATATTCTCTTAAACTTTCTTTTAAACTTAAAGTTACCATCTTAATATTCTCACATATTTTTTCTTGAAAATTAGAATTTTGAATAATGTTTAAATTAAATTTTATGGTATAAGAAAATTGATTAATAAATGATGTAATACATTTAGTAATTAATTTGTTATATTTTAAATTTGGTAACAATGATAAAGCGGGTTATTGGGAGAAAACATGTTTAACGAGAAAGCGATTCATTAGGATGAACATATTATATGGTAGAATTTAATATTGATGTTATATTATGTATTTTAAAATAAAAGTTGTAATTTAATCTCTTACTTTACTTTTTTCTTCTATCAATTATATATATATATGCGTGAATTTTATTACCGTTAACTTATTTTGTGTTTATGTGAATTGCAAAAATTATACATCGTGTTTTCAAATATACTGAACAGAGATATATGTGTAGAATTTGACACGTGTTGCTATAAGTCATTTGTGTTGTATTGTTACTACTTTGTATTTCTTTATTCATTCTTATATATTAATATTTACTTTTGACATGTGGTTTCACTACTCCGAACATGAAGCAAAATATTGAATATGATAGTTTGTATATTGTTATTAATTTTAGTATCACAACTCTAAATTGTTATTTTTTAAATTTAATTGATTGATAGTAATGGGCCATAATTATGTTGATCGTCATTATCTGTTAAATATTAACAAATAAACAAATATAAATATTTATTTTTTATGATTTTTTTGTAAAAATAATAATAACTTATGTTTAATGAAAGAGCGACTCACAATACATATAAACTATAAGAAATTATGTTTCATAATTTTTTGTAAAAAAAATCGCTTTTAAATTATCTATATATTTTATATATTTAAAATCAAGTGTTTTATGTTGTACCTTTTAAATTATATAGAAGATAATATAGTTATAAAAAAATACAATTTTTTTACATTAATTAAATTAATCTTTAAAAATATTAAACTGAAGTTTACAATTTTTACAATTAATTATTTAATGGGTTATTTGTTAGATTTGGTAGCAATAAGAGAGCGGCTTACTGGGAGTGAATATATTTAACAAAAAGAGTATTCAAATGGGAGGAGTGCATAATATTCTAGAATTTAATATTGATATTGTATTATGTATTTTAAAATAAGAATTAAATTTTGAGAAAGATAAAATTAGTGATGAATATAATAAAATTTGAGATGATAACAAAAGAATGAAAATCTTAAACGATTATCTTTTTATATATTTATTTAGAATTTCACTAAGACGGAAAGAAAAATCTCAAAGAAACCGTAGAGTTATAATGTTATATTAGAAATATAATTGTTTAATTTATTGAAAACATACAGTAATTTGTAATATATTTATTTTAAAAATTGTATAATATTATAAGGCCGCTGCGAAGCGCGGCTTAGTAAACTAGTTTAAAGATAATTGTCATGATATTTTTGGAAAAGGAGTAAATTTTGTTAAAAAAAGCTTTCGTTATCCTAAAAAGAAAGAAGTATATTTGTAGCAGTATATCCTAAATTTAAACAAATTATATCCCACATTTCCATTTTTTTGATTAGATTTCAATATTATTTGATTTTTATATAGTAAAATATAGTGAAATATTAATGTAGAATAAAACTTTCCCGAATTTTGATTATCTATATTATTATATTAAAGACGAAACATTGAAAGTTTTGTAGTCTGGTCGTACTCAAAGTTTTTGTAGTCTGGTCACTTCATTCATATCCGTTAGATATTTCTGATCAAATCGATGAGAACCGTTAGATAAAATATTAAAATTATTATATATAATATCTTTTCTATTTTTTCTAACTAAAAAAATCTCATTTTCCAAAAATTTCGCAAACAGTTTCATTTAATAAAATAACATAATAAGGTTATAATTGATAATAACTAACTCATTACCATTTTTAGCCAAAGTGTATATTCTTTTTTATATTTTCTAACTAAAATTTTTACTTTTCTATTTTTTCTAAATAAAACCTCTAATTTTCCAAAAATATCACGAACAGTTCTATTTAATAAAATCAAATAATAATATTATAATTATAAATGACTAACCAATTAGCTTTTTTTTCCAAAACGTATATTTTTTTATATTTTCTAACTAATATTTCTCCTAACTAAAACCTCAAAAATATCACGGGTTATTACATTTAGTAGCATAAAATAATAATATTAAAATTATTATATAGAATATCTTTTTTATTTTTTCTAACTAAAAAATCTCATTTTCCAAAAATATCGCAAACAGTTTCATTTAATAAAATAACATAATAAGGTTATAATTGCTAATAACTAACCCATTACCATTTTTAGCCAAAATGTATATTCTTTTTTATATTTTCTAACTAAAATTTCTAATTTTCTATTTTTCTTAAATAAAACCTTTTATTTTTCAAAAATATCACGAACAGTTCTATTTAATAAAATAAAATAATAATATTATAATTATAAATGACTAACTGATTAGCTTTTTTTTTTCCAAAACGTATATTCTTTTTTATATTTTCTAACTAATATTTCTCCTAACTAAAACCTCAAAAATATCACGGGCTATTTCATTTAGTAGCATAAAATACTAATATTATAAATCTTTTTATCTATCTATACTATATTATTAAAGACGAAACATTGAAAGTTTTGGTATCTGTTTTTTGGTACCTGTTTTTTGGTACGATACTTGCCTTATTTAATTGTTTATTTAATTATTATAAAATTGTTATAATCAGTTACCTTTAAGTTAAAATACATTACCATTTTTTCTAAAAAAATCACGAACAATTTCCTTTTCAGCTAAAACATGTTACTTTTTCTAATTTCCTTACTAAAATCCCTCATTTCTCAAATATATCACGAGCAAACCCTTACTTATTTATTTTAAAACATATTTTAATACTTTTAATTGGCAATTACTTTTCCCCTCTTTTTCTAGAAAAATCACGGGCAATTACCTATTTCAGCTAAAACATTTTATATTTTATATTTTCCTTAATAAATCCCTCATTTTCCAAATATATCACGGGCAAACCCTTACTTATTTACTTTAAAAATATATTTTAATAATTTTAATTGACAATTACATTTTTCAACTAAAACATGTCACATTTTCTATTTTTCTTACTAAAACCCCTCTTTTTTCAAAAATATCACGGGCAAATCGTTACTTTTATATTTTAAAATTCAACGAAAACATGTTACTTTCTATTTTTCTTACTAAAACCCCTCTTTTTCCAAAATATCACGGGCAAACCGTTACTTATTTATTTTAAAATATATTTTAATACTTTTAATTATTTAAAAATGTTTAACACACCTACTTATTTTTTTTTAATATATGCAATTAATAAAATATAAAATATAAATAATAAAATTAACAATTATTAAAAATAATCTGTGCATCGCACGGGTTTTAAGCTATATTATTAAAAATGAAACATTAAAAGTTTGGTAGTCGTACGGACGGACGGTCGGTCGGTACTTAGTGATTTTACTTAATTACCCTTACTTATTTTTTTAAAAAAACTATCACTAAATAATAACATTATTTGTAACCAATTAACTTTTCAGCTAAAATACATTACCTTTTTTTTATATTTTTTTCTAACAAAATCCCCTCTTTTTTCTAAAAAAAACACGGGCGATTATCTTTTTTAACAAAAACATGTTACTTTTTCTATTTTTCCTTACTAAAACCCTTAAAATATTTATTTTAAAATCAATTTTAATACTTTAATTATGAGCACTTTTTCAGCTGAAACGTGTTACTTTTTCTATTTTTTTTCATTTTCTAAAGAAATTATTATTAAATAATAACATTTTTATAACCAACTAACTTTTCAGCTAAAATACATTAACTTTTCTATTTTTTCTAACCAAATTCTCTCTTTTTCTAAAAAAAATCACGGACAATTACCTTTTTCAACTAAAACATGTTACTCTTTCTATTTTTTCTTACTAAAACCCCTCATTTTCCAAAAATATCCCGGGCAAATCCTTACTTATTTATTCTGAAACCTATTTAAATACTTTTAATTACGGGCACTAACCTTTTCAGCTAAAACATGTTATTTTTTTCTATTTTTCCTTACTAAGACCCCTCTTTTTCTAAAAATATCACGGGTAAACAGTTATTAATTTATTTTAAAATTTATTTTAATACTTTTAATTATTTAAAAAAGTTTAACACGCCTACTTATTTTTTTAGCAAATGCAAATTAATAGAATATTAAAACATAAATAATAAAAATAATAATTATTAATAACAATCTGTGCATCGCACGAGTTTTAATCTAATCAATACTATATTATATAATAGACGAAACATTGAAAGTTTGGTCGGTCGGTATTATACGTTGTGATTTTACTTAATTGCCCTTATTTATTTAACTGTATTTCGTATTTTTACTTAATTAACCTTACTTATTTATAGAAATATATTATTAAATAATAATATTACATATTCATAATCAATTACATTTTTCACCTAAATTACATTATTTTTTCTATTTTTCCTAACAAATTCCCCTACTTTTTCAAATATATCACGGACAATTATCTTTTTAACTAAAACATGTTAGATTTTCTATTTTTCTTTATTAAAACCCCTTCTTTTCCAAAAGTATCACCGACAAACCTTTAGTTATTTATTTTTAAAACTATTTTAATATTATAATTATTTTTTAAAAGTTAACCTATTTTAACATCCCTACTTATTTTTCTTAACAAATGCAATTACTTAAAATATTAAAATATAAATAATCAAATACTTATTTATAACCAATTACCTTTTCAGCTAAAACACATTATAGATTTTTTCTAACAAAGTTCCTCATTTTCTAAATATATCACGGTAAATTACCTTTTTCAACTTACTTTTTCTATTTTTCTCACTAAAATCCATTCTTTTTGTAAAAATATCACGGCCAAATCCTTACTTATTTATTTTAAAACGTATTTAAATACTTTTAATTATTAAATTTTAAAACCTCATTTTCCAAAAATATCACGGACATTTTTCTTTTTAAAACTAAATATATATGTTACATTTTTTATCCTTCATTACTAAAACCCTCATTTTCCAAAAATATAACGGACAAACTCTTACTTATTTATTTTAAAATCTATGTTAATTTTTTTAATTAATTAAAAGTATTTATCTATTTTAACATGCAAACTTATTTTTTTAACAAATAAAATTAAAAAATATTAAAAAAATAATAATAAAATAACAATTATCAATCCGTGCATCGCACGGGTTTTAAACTAGTATTATTAATTTATTAATTAGAAAAAGTACCGAAAACCAAAAAATAACCGAAAACCAAAACTTTAAATGTTTAGGCTTTAATAATATAGTATAGATGTACACATCTACTTTTCTAGATTCAGAGAAACTAATTTTATGTCTGATCGCAAGAAATGATTTGATACGCCTTCACTGATGTTCTTATTCAAGATCAGGAATAAAAGTTTGAAGTTTTTGTTTCCAGAAAAAATATATTTATACACATCTGTTACCTGCAATCAGAAACCTCATGGATGTAGTCCTACCTCATACGGGGTAAAAAAAAAATACTAAAATGGAATATATCGAAATTAGCATGCAGCAGTTAGGAACTAGTAGAAAAGAATCCCGTTAAAGACGCTGAATGAACGAACACACACGTTCTTACATCCCTGTATAAACATTGGATCCCCTATTTTTGAGTATATACAGACAGTCTCACGTGTGGGCTAGTTCCAAGGACACACAGACATACACTTTTCTGGGTATTTAATTTAAATCAATAAAATATTCTGTAATTGTTGACATGGTTAGATATTTAAATATTAATACTAGCCTAGTTAGGAGTAGTATAATAAAATTATTTATTTAATTAATATCAATGCAGATGTACAAGTGCGTTTCAACACAACCAACATATCTGTGTTTTGCTACTTTCAACTTTGATTGCAAAGGTTGTCTGTCTTTTTAAACCCTAGCTAGTTTTCAAAGTCCTTAAGAAATATTAGAGCGTTAGTTAACTGTTGTAGTATTGCATAAACGGGGTTAAGTCTAGAACTTGATTATTTTTCACAGCTACAAAGATAATAGACTTTCTAAAATATTATTATTTTATTGAGTAACTAAATACTTAATAGACTGGATATCACATTCAATAATTAGCTTGGCAGAGCTACCTTGAGAAAATATGGACAATTAACCTGCACAGAGGCAATAGATACCTTAAAATTTAAAATATATAAAAGTGTGCTTAGAAGAGTAGATCTATAAGTGAATAAAATAATTCCTAAAGAATAATTTTGATAGTAAAATCCGAGTGCATAGAGCCAAAAATACATCAAATAATACAATGCCGTGAGTCAAACTATATATATAATATATGAAGATATATAAAACCCGTGTCTTCCAATATTTGTAGACAGAGATTTTTTTTAGATGTATTTAAAGAATTTGGCGAGGGCCGTCAGGTAATTTTCGTGTTCTATATCAACATTTATAAAAACGATATTGTACGTGTCGACGCATAACATCTTAATTATTCAAATCGACAGTTGGGTAGTAATTTCTAACTTTTTCTTGCATAATTGCTATCCAGAAATGGACGCAACAGAATTCTAAGTGGCAAGTTGATTTTCATAATTTATCAGCCCAAGTTCAATTTTGAAATGACAATGTTTTTCTTCTTATAAATTTAAAGTTTAATTTTAAATGAGTATTCAAATTTACTAAATTTTGATCAATGAATAGAAAAATATTTTATTTAATTTAGAAAACCGAAAAAAATATCTTTTAAAGTGGAATAGATATATTTTTTAATAATATTAAATTTTCTTAATCATAAAATTAATGTAATTTTATTGATTAAATTTGTTCATATAATTGATTTTATCATACATAATTTATACCATGAACTTTGGAAGATGAGTGCACGACTCTTAGAAGATGAAAAATGAAAAGCACGAGTACGTAATCTTCATGATGAAGCAACACACACTAATTAACTAGGTTGCAAACTAGTAACGGATACTAAGATTTTACTCAATTAATTTCAACCTCGATCCAAGTCTCTTTGCATCCACTTCCATCACTTAACACTAGTCCAAATGGTGGCCCTTGATGCATGGGACACACTTACATGAATTCAAATTCACACCAACAGAAAATGTGTTACATATCAGTTTTTTGGTCCGCTAATTTTGTTTGTTCAATCATACGATACGATTAATGACGAGTATTGAAGAGTATAAGATTCCGTTAGGACTTTGTTTGAAGAGTATAATTTTTTTTACTTGACAAATTTCTTGTTGAAAAAAGACTTGTTGTGCTTAGCTAGGTTACTACCTTAATTACTGTTCCGTTACCCCCATACATAAAATGTTGTTGAGAAATATTGAGGTGAAACTAAAAAATAAAATAAACGACACATACATTACCATACAAATTCTGGTTACAAGCTGCATACAGGATACGACCTATATGTATGTGTATACACATACAGTACTTTGTCAGTGCTTTAAAAACAGAGCTGGCCCCAAAAAGCTACAACTCTAAAAATCCATGGCTGACCGTCTTTGACTTTATAAAGAAAAGTTAAATTATATACCTACTTTTCGTTGTTATAAAATTATTTAGATAGAAAGCTGAGTACGTGGAATCGGTACCATATCTAATTATCTATCCAGCTTTCCTCCCAGAAATAAAATGTGATGGAATAAGGCTTTTAAATACACTGTAACTTCAGTTGATAAATTCTGAAATGTATTTTCTCAAAAAATTATTTTCTTTTTCTTTTTCTTTTTTTATTTTTATATAATACAATGATGATCATATTTTTAATCTCGATAAATGAATAAAATTTTGTATATAAGTCGTTGGATAGATGGGAGAAAAAATTGTCTTCACTACTAGTGTATTAATTAATTAAAAAACTCTGTGGATTTATCTGTTGGTTTTTTCCTTTGATACCAAACAAATTAGGCTCTCTCGGACAAGAATTCCAAGTGCACTCTCTTAAACTATTATTGTTTTTGGTGTGTTAACAAATCCTGCAAAACTTGCAAGTGTGTGTTTGATTTCTTTCTTGGTAAATTTAGAAATTTGGAGATTTGGATAAAACCAAGAATTGTGTGTTTGTGCTTGCAAAACCAGTAGCCACTTAAATTGTATTTTGTTTTCTACCATATCTATCCCATTCTCTCTTTTGCTCACCCTACTCTCCTCTTTGCCAAATCCGAGCTATATAAACCGCACACTCACGTATATACATAAATTAAGCAGGCAGACACATAGCAGTAGCCTGATTTACCTTATATGTATATGCAAATGATATCTGGTGACTTCTTCTCCAATATCTCTTCTCCTATCAAAATGCTTCCTCAAGAATCAGAACCAAACCCTAATACTAAATCCAACTCCAACCCATCTCTTAAGAAGAAAAGAAACTTACCAGGACATCCAGGTACGTTATACTATATCCGTCGTAAATGGTCTGTTTTGTTGTAGTGTTCTACAATTGTTGGTACATGTATTATTGTTTTTTTTTAAATTAATTTTAAAACATATATGGTAACATGAAAAACTTAGCAGAATAAGTAATGGAACATAAATTGTACATTTTTGAAAATACATAAATATGAATATTTTGGTAATTATGATTTGAATAAGCAGATCCAGATGCTGAAGTGATTGCTCTATCACCAAAGACACTAATGGCAACAAACAGATTTATTTGTGAAATCTGTAACAAAGGTTTCCAAAGAGACCAAAACTTACAACTTCATAGAAGAGGCCACAACCTTCCATGGAAGTTAAAGCAAAGAACAAACAAAGATCAAGTGAAGAAAAAGGTTTATATATGCCCGGAAACAACATGCGTTCATCATGACGCCTCCAGGGCTCTCGGAGATCTCACTGGAATCAAGAAGCATTTTAGTAGAAAGCATGGTGAGAAGAAATGGAAGTGTGAAAAGTGTTCAAAGAAGTATGCAGTCCAATCGGACTGGAAAGCTCACTCCAAGACTTGTGGGACTAGAGAGTACAAATGTGACTGTGGCACACTATTTTCCAGGTATTTTTGTATCAACTACATTCAATTTAATTCTCTTATATCCTTCTTGTTGTTGTTCAGAATGTTTGTTCTCTGAGATAATAAATGCTTCAAGTTAGCATTAAATTAATGTCATCAAGATACAGTACTAAATGTTGGGTATGTAGTACATGTCTATTTATGAATATATGTTTGTTGTTTCTGAAATAGGGTGTCATAAATTTGTACAGGAAAGATAGTTTTATCACACATAGAGCTTTCTGTGATGCCTTAGCTGAAGAAAGTTCAAGATTTAGTACTTCAATTACTGCACCTGCAGAGGCAGCTGCTGTTAATAACATGAACTTCGCAAATACTCATGAGACTAGTAGTGTGATAAATCATCATCAGTCGAATAATTTGTCACATGGATTTTCGGGAATTTCTGAATTTGGATCCGGTACTTTTTCACCGGACTTGGGTGGAGGAGACCACCACAAGCCAAGATTGTCACTGTGGCTGCAGGATCAAGCTAATTCTCAGCTCCATTCCATGTACAACTCCAATGTAACTGATCATGTGGTGCAATTGGGTTCGAATAATAATGTTTTCGGAACATCTCCTATGGGAGGTAATTACGGAAATCTCTCGTTATCTCAAGGCCTTAAGGAGGATGGATCCATGAATAATTCCAATAAATCTTGTTTGCAATCAGCTGGTAAGGTTCTTAGTGGGAATTCTTTGTACTCGAGTAATTATAAGAATGGGCAAAAATTTGAGTCGTCTCCAATGTCTGCCACGGCTCTTCTGCAAAAGGCAGCTCAGATGGGATCTACTCGGAGCAATCCATCAATGCTTGGCAACACATTTGGCTTGATGAACTCTAGTGATAATGGTACTGCATCTGCAGCTCAAAGCTTCAATCTTTCATCGCCTGACGGAAGAAGCAATGATCAATTTCACTCAGTTTTTGGCAAACAAGGGGAACCTTTAAGTGAATTATCTTTACCATCTTCGGTTAGTTGTTCGAGTTCATCGACAATGTACGTGAATCCAGTCAACAATTTTGATCAAATGATGGTGCAAAGTAGAATTAGTGCACAGCAAAGAAGTGCTGGTTTTAGTGGTTTCGAAAACAGCAGCCACTTAACAAGAGATTTTCTTGGAATGGGAGGTGAGGGGGGGCGTCCATTTTTGCCACAAGAGTTGGCTAAATTTGCTTCTTTCACTTCTTCCATGGGCTTGAACCACTTCCCTAGCCATTAATTTAGTAATTAAATTTCTATTTCTGTGATTTACATTTACATTATAATATAAATCTAGTTTGTACTTCTGTTGTACTAGTACTTGTGTAATAAATTTTTGTTGCACTTGATTCATTCTTATGTTTTTTTTAAATAATCCGGTGTCCAATTCAACTTTTGCACATCTCTAATAATTCGGAGGACTGATAACACACTTGTACCCATTCATTCTAATGTTCTAATATGGTTTATGCATGTTACTTAAAAAAATATTACTATTGTTTACTTGAAAAAGTAAGAAGGATTAAAGCAGTAGTGACAAGTGATTGGGGGGGCTGACAGTACACCATGTCAGAAGGTAGAGTGAAGCAGGAAGAGACTACGAGCCAGCCATGCATGTCTTTTTCTGATATCTGCCTCCTCTTCAATCACTATATATTTGGTCCTACTCCTACTATTTTCATCTCTGGTACCTAAAATAAATCTATGTTTAAGATGATAGATTGAGAAAAACACAGAAACCTATAAGATTCGTTGACCATCACTCACTTTAGTCAAGTTGAGTGGGCTATCTGGGCTGGTGCTAACATCTGTATGACTGTATCTAACTATCTATGCATGTGTTTGAGAGGACTAGGATAAATACGAATTTGAAGTGAGTAACATTGAGAGAAAATGAAAGAAGTGAAATCACTAAATTATTCTTTAATTTCTTTAAAAACACATTTGGTTAGTAACAGTAATCCATTATTTAGAATGAAGCTTATTGCTATATATAATTGTTTTCCTATCTGAACCAGGTGATGTTTATAGAAGTGAAATGATGTTGATAGGCAATGTTCGGAGGTTAGACGATTGAGAAAAGATTGATTTACGGATTCAACTAAATTAGAGATCTTCCGATATTTATAATAGTATAGTTAGTGAATTGAAATAACGATTTTGGAATAAATTAGCTAATTTTGAAAAAATTATTTGAAGGAGTCTTTTTTTAATTTGAAAATTGTCATTTGTGTAATTAAAATACGAACAATTTTTCATACAGCTATTTGCGAATCAGTTTCATCCGTTTTCACTGACAACCTACTCCTAATCGTCAAATAGGACCATGATCAATTTCATAGAATGGTATAGAAATATGAGTTCGAAAACCATAAACGAGATGAGTAGAATGTGATTGACAGGTAACCCGCCACCAATAATTAAAAGAAAGTAGCTGTAAAATATGAATATACATTTATAATAATGCTAATACGGCCAGCCACTTTGGAACATCTTATATTAAAAGAATGTTTTTGTTCTTGCTGGATTTTATCTAATTAATTATCTATACAAACCCCGCCCCAGCATCTTAAACTAGCCGGGCTTAAAATTCATAATTTATTATGTATTTTCTTCGCGAGATCATCGAAAATTTCAGACAATGTATCCTATATATTCCCCTAATTTCTACCCAATCTACAAAAACATAAAAAAATGGGAAGACGATGGGGGGACTTGGGGAACTGTATGGTTTCATATTCAAGTTTGAAAATGGCAGATTATTTTAAGTAGCAACTTTTCATGCAAATCTAGATACATATATATATAGTAGTATAAAATAGTGTATAAAGGCAAAAAAACTTACAAACTTTTCACGGTGAATATGGAAAGGGTGAGTAAGTTTAGGAACAGCTTTATCTTAGGGCTAGGGAACCTCCCAATATGCGACGTACAAATTACAATGCATTTTGATTGGAGTTGCAGCCTTTTGATTCTTTTTTGAGTTTTCAAGACTTTTTGGAGCACCCCAGCAACTTCAAACTAGGCTAAGGCTAAGCTAGCTTTTGATTATTTGTTTATAGAACTGTAAATATGTGGAGTATCAAAAATTAGCTAGTGTGATTTGTAAATGAGTCTGTCTTGGTTGACTAATTATAAGCAGGGTGTGATCAGTCCCAACTCCCAGCACCTTTGCATGTTTAACTAAATAAATTTAGTGGTCTAGTACATAAAAAGCTATCAAACTTTACAACAATGAGATGGATCCAAACCTTTTTCTTGGAGACACCAGTTTTACACACTCTGCAACAAACTGTGTACTAAAAATACTATAGTATATAGTATATACTAACTTACTTAGGATACCATTCATTGATCCCTCAAAAAAAAAAAGGAGACCAATATTCATTGACCTTTTTATTTTAAAAATACCTCCTTTCGAAAATGGCTTTCCAGTGATTTTTAAACAATGACCAGACAGCTTACCTCTCTTTCTTGCTTTTTCTATATCCTTTTGCTCAATAATTGCCTTGTTTTTCCTTTTCTCATTTACTTTATTTCCTCCTGCTAGTAGCAATTAGTAATACCATGCTTATTCTGTCCTCACATCCCTAATCACCAGTTTACCACATTTTCATTGACAGTCTCCAATAGTAAATCCAATCTTATAATATTGCACTAGAAAATATTTTGAAATATTAAAAATAGAGCTGCACCTCCATCTTATTCAATAACATTTGTCTGACTTATGCACTTAGACCAACTTGCATTTCGTTTTTGTTTTTGTTTTTTTTTTAATTAAACACATGCACACACCCACGTTGTCTTTGACAAGCTTCGAACCCTCGACATCTTGTAAAGAGAGCAAGGAAGATACCACCAAGAGATGATGGGTACATTTCGTTTTTGTTGTATGATCATTTTTTTTTTGAAACAAAGGCTTTTCTATTAAATCAACGAAACATCATACATAAGAGTTTCCGACACTAACTGTGGAGGGAGTTTCCGACACTAACTGTGGAGGAAACGATAAATCATTATAGCAATTAACCTTGCAAGGCACCCTAGCTAACATATGGGCAACCTTGTTGTCTTGCTTTTTAACAAACGAGATAGAAATATCAGGACGAACACTAAGCATTGTGCGACTTTCTTGAAGCATATTCCCCACTTCCAAATAGTTCACTGTTCCCATGTTGATAGCTTGTACTGTGAGCATTGAATCACACTCAATATCCACATTAGAGATGCCTAACTCATTGATCCATCTTAGAGCCTCCAGGACTCCCCATGCTTCTGCCTCAAACATTGTAACCTCCCCACCTCGACGAAAATTTCTTGCATTGCAAAATCCTCCCAGGTGGTCACGTAATATCATTCCAACGGTGAAATTTGAGGTCCCTGCATAAACAGACGCATCAACATTTACTTTAGCTCGACCTGCAACCGGAGCTATCCAATGATTATCAGCACTCTGTTCGACTTGGGGGTCTGCATTTCTCTCCACTGTGAAATCTGCTTCACACTCCACTGCATTGCTAGCTCTGGTATTATCAACTTTTGTTCCCAGACCTTCATGTTCCTTGCTGACCAGATCCCCCAAAGCACAGTGGCAATTTGCACCAGTTTATCATTTCTTTCTGATGCCATACTTTGCAGCACCCACTCTGAGCATGATTCAATTCTTGACGTGTCAAACTCCATTCCTAATATTCTCCAGCAACTTTTCGCGAATCTACAATCGAGAAAAACATGAAGTAGATGTTCAACGTCACTTTCATACATGGGGCAAAGAATCGTTGTTTGTACTCCTCTTCCTCTTAACAAGTTACGCACATGCACATTATTCTTACATAGTCGCCAAAGAAATACTCATACCTTATGAGGCACATCCACCTTCCAAAGTTTCACCCAACCTTGATCATACGAGGCATGTCTACATTCACTAAAATGCTTGTGCCAAAAGTTGTAACTAGACTTCACACTATACTTCCCGTCAACAGCATGAGTCCAAGCAATATGATCTGGGACCTGATTTCTTGGGATATGTATTGCCAAAATTGCTTTAGCATCACAATTCGAGAATAAATTGTTTACCTTTTTGATATGGGCTAAATTAAACCCTAAAGACATAATTAATGTCACATTAATTAGACTTAGGTTGGTCCAAAACTTAGGCCCAATAAACAAGATCCCAAAACCCTAATTAATTATTAAAATTGTAATTAATTAAAAGGCTAATAATAGAATCCATTCAAAGTGTCCTAGATGAGATCTTCATTTATTATGAATAGTTCTGAGAGACACCAAACCCAAGAGGAGTCAACCTCCTACAAACTACAAAATCACAATACTGATCTAAGAAGGTGACTTGGCCCCCAAGTCACCTATTTCTACCCTAATACTAGGCTCCTGATGTCTATATAAAGGAACTGATTCTTCAACTCAGAACTACGTTTTTGGCTTGATTCTCAATTACGAATTGAGATACGTAGACATCTTGTGAGGACCGATATAGTCATGAAACACGAGAACAACCATTAAAGCTCGAAAGCTCTCAAACCCTAAACATTAATTATACCCTAGTTTTTATTCCACAACATTTGGCACCGTCTGTGGGACCCGAACATCAACCATGGCGAATACACGAAGAACAAGTCGAGAAACTCAAACTTCTGAAGGACTACCTGTCACCTCTGAAACAGAGACTCATGAAAGCCAACTGCCGCCAACTACTGGTACTCAAGGAGCGAGTACCCCCCTTACCACTACTCAAGGACCAGAAATTCCGATTTCCGTTGAAGGGACGAATCCCCTACAGATGGTTGTTCATGAACCTAATCCTCAGATTCAAGAGACTATTCTCCAGCCACCGATCACTACCTCTCCACTGCTTTTGAATGCACCACATGGCCTTCAACTTCATACCACAGATCTCCCTCAGTTTATGACTCAAACTCTTGGGATGCCAACCTATGGTATGCCACCTCGACCTACCATTGGGAGTAGTGGTGTTAATCCAACATACCACGAATCATACGTGCCTCCTTATATCCAAGGCCTAGGGCCCTCTAACCCACAAGCTCAAACTCGAACTCAACAAACTCCATTGATTTGAGACTTCTCTGGTCCCTATACTAAGGATGAGAATTATACCACTGATGATGAGAGGGATGTTGCCCCAAGAAGGAGATGTTCCTCCCAAGGAAATCAAGAACAACTCCAGACTACTAAGGATAAAATTGTAGCATATGAAGCTAAGGCTGCAAGACTCAAAAAGGTATTGGCTGAAGAAGAAGCTAGAGCACGAACACAATCAACTGGGACTGAGAGAATCCCATTGATCAACTTAGATCCACCCCCGAGAAAAACTAAGAGGACTGAAGTCCCAAAAGGTGACCCGACTGAGTTGTTACCCTTAGGAGATCCAGATGATCCTACACCCCCCTTTACAAAGGATATTATGAAGGTTCAGATATCCCGGAGGTTCAAGATGCCAACCATCAAGGCTTATGATGGTGTAGGAGATCCTACCAACCATTTGAGAACTTTCTCTAATGCAATGTTATTACAGCCTACCAACGATGATGTCAAATGTAGAGCGTTTCCACAAACCCTGGTGAACATGGTTCAACGTTGGTATAGTCGTCTCCCTCCTAATTCTATTAGGTCTTTTAAGGAATTGAGCAAGACGTTTATCAATCAGTTTGTTAGTGGAAGGGTGCATGAAAAGAGTTCTGCATCCCTTATGGGAATCCAACAGGGTAAGAATGAATCCTTGAGAGACTACATAAATCGATTCACTAGGAAGGCCTTGAAGGTCCCGGATCTGGAGGACAAGGTAGCTATGATAGCCCTACAACAAGGAACCACCGATGACCACTTTAAAAGGTCTCTGGTAAAACATCCACCCGAAAGCATGTTGAAGCTACAAGACAGGGCTGAGAAGTATATCAAGGCTGAAGAAAGCATGAGGAAGTATGAACCGGCTGCTAGGGGAAGTGGAAACAGAAAAAAGAGAAAGGAGACTCAAGAATATGATGCTAGGGATAAGTATCCCAAGACAACGAAGGATTCTGACTCTTCACCTAAAAAGAACAATTTTGGACCAAGATTCACGGAGTATGCAAGGTTGAACACCTCAAGAAGCCAAACTCTGATGGAATTGAGAAAGAAGAAGATATTCGATGGCCGAAGCCAATAAGGACTGACTTATCAAAAATAAATCAGAATCAATTCTGTCGATTCCACAAAGAGATTGGCCATGATACAGATGATTGCAGACAGTTGAAAGATGAAATCTAATTCTTGATCCGAAGGGGAAAACTTAACAAATTCACTAAGGATGGGAATCGTGGAAATCAAAAAGGAAATTATGAGAAGAAAGACTATGGCAGAAAGGATAATGATCAAGATCGTAATCCTAGACCCCGAGGGCCAGACATTAATATGATATTCGGAGGACCAACTATAGCCGGTTCTTCAAGAAACTCAAGAAAGGCTTATGCTAGAGAAGTAATGATAGTTGTTGGAGAAGCACTAAAGCATGCCAAGAAAGAAATAGCCATAAGTTTTGATGATTCTGACCTAGAGGGAGTGAAATTTCCCCATGACGACCCCCTGGTCATCATACATGTGATAGCAATTCTGAAACCAAGAGGGTTCTGGTTGATAACGGAGCTTCCGTAGACATCTTGTTCCATGATGCTTTCATCAAGATGAGATATATTGATTCCCAGTTGACACCTTGTAATATGCCCATATATGGGTTTAATGGAGTAGAATCAAAGGTGGAAAGCACAATTCAACTCTCTATGACCATGGGACAAGGCTCGAAGACAGTGACTCAAATGTTGAACTTTCTGGTCGTAAAGGCAACCTCGACATATAATGCAATCCTTGAAAGGACGGGTCTTCATGCATTTAAGGTTGTTGCCTCAACTTACCATATGAAAATAAAGTTTCCAACAAGGAATAGAGTTGGTTAGGAGCGAGGTGATCAGAAAATGGCTAGAAGTTGTTATGTAGCTGCATTAAAGCCTGACGGAGTTTGGGGGGGGGGGGGGCAGGTTCTCCCAATTGAATACAAAGATGCCAAAGATAATGAAGAAAGAAGATGGAACCCAGTTGAAGATTTGATTCCAATTCCCTTGGTTCCTGGTGAACCAGAAAAGGTTACTTACGTTGGGGCATTGTTACCTGAACCATTGAAGGGCAAGATCATATCTTTTCTTTAAGAAAACAATGATGTTTTTGCTTGGACATCAGCTGATATGCCAGGGATCGATCCCCAATTGATAACTCACAAATTAAATGTGGATCCAGAAAGGAGGACAGTGAAGCAAAATAAAAGAAATTTTGCTCCAGAAAGACAAGGGGCAATAAAACAAGAGGTGGATAAACTCTTGGAAGCAGGATTCATTGAAGAGATTCAATTCCCCGAATGGTTGGCTAACCTGGTAATGGTCAAGAAAGCCAATGAAAAGTGGAGGATGTGCGTAGATTTCACGGACTTGAATGATGCATGTCCTAAAGATTGTTTTCCTCTACCAAGGATCGATACTCTAATAGATGTCACTGCTGGGCATGAGATGCTAAGCTTCATGGATGGCTTCAGTGGGTACAACCAGATCAAGATGCATAAGGATGACATCCCAAAGGTATTTTTCATCACTGACTTTGGTGTTTATTGTTATCTGGTTATGGCATTTGGTCTCAAGAATGCACGTGCAACATATCAAAGGTTGGTAAACAAAATTTTTGAGCACCTCATTGGAAAAACTATGGAAGTTTATGTAGATGATATATTGGTCAAAAGTCTTGACAAAGTAGACCATATAAATCATCTTCGAGAAGCTTTTGAAGTGCTGAGGCACCACAAGATGATGTTAAATCCAGCTAAGTGCGCCTTCGGCGTAGGATCAGGAAAATTCTTGGGCTTGATGGTCTCTAAACATGGAATTGAGGCTAACCCCGACAAAATCAAAGCGATTTTGGAAATGGAACCACCACGGTCTTTCAAGGACGTTTAAAAACTAACTGGGAGAGTGGCAGCATTAGGAAGATTTATCTCCAAATCAGGGGAGAAGTGTTTGCCTTTCTTCAAAGCTTTGAAAAACATGAAGAATTTTGAGTGGACATCAGAAAGTCAGGAAGCCTTTGAGGCCTTGAAGAAGTACATGGATGAGGCACCATTGTTGGCAAAACCAAAACCGGGAGAGACGCTCTACTTATACTTGGCCGTCTCAAACACCGCCCTTGGAGCTATTTTGGTTTAAGGAGGAATTGAAGGTTCAGAAACCCATCTACTACGTGAGCAAGATTCTGCACGGAGCAGAGATAAACTATTATATGATAGAGAATTTTGCATTAGCCCTGATCATGGCCTCGAGAAAACTACGCCCGTACTTCTAGGCGCACAAGATAGAAGTCTTGACTTGTGACAACCCGGGTCAAATCCCGAGCCTTTTTCGAAAATCGGGTCAAGTACTGATTCCGAGTCCGAATAAGTCGAAGCTTACTAGCCCAAACGCAGCCAACTTGGGTAACAACTAGCCCACCACAGGCTCCCAAAAGATCATGATTTCTTGGTGCTAATTAGTAGTAGTATTTTGCCTTTTAAACTGAACAGAAGTTCAAAATCTCCTCGATGTGGGACTGGGGTGTTACAAACTCCCCCACTTAAACTCTTGACGTCTTCGTCAAGCCTGAACGGATAGCCCATAGGTTCCAAGATCGTTCCTCCCTAGCCATTGTGGGATAATATACCGGATGACTTCGTGTCCCCACCTCCAGACCTCTATCCATTGTGGGATAATACCACCAACCTTCGTGTCCCCACCTCTAGCAACTTGACGAATCAAGCTTTCGAGAGTCGGCTCTGATACCATATGTGACGACCCGGGTCAAATCCCGAGCCTTTTTCGAAAATTGGGTCAAGTCCCGATTCCGAGTCCGAATAAGCCAAAGCCTACTGACCCAAATGCAGTCAACTTAGGTAACGACAAGCCTACCACAGGCCCCCAAAAGATCAGGATTTGTTGGTGCTAATTAGTAGTAGTACTTTGCTTTATAAACTGAACAGAAGTCCCAAATCTACTCGATGTGGGACTGGGGTGTTACATGACTAATCAACCTCTAAGAAACATATTGCACAGTCCTAAAGTTAGTGGAAGATTAATCAAGTGGGCTATAGAATTGTGATAATTTGACATCAAGTACAAGCCTCGAACGACCATTAAAGCACAAGCACTTGCTGACTTCATGGTTGAATGTACCATCGACAACCAAGAAGTCGGGGGGCAGAAGATAGTACCTTTGAAAGGCAAAGAGGATGGAAAGTAATATGAAGAGATGATATTCAAGGAATATTGGGTACTCTATTTTGATGGGGCATCAAAAACAAAATCAAGTGGAGCAGGTTTGGTGCTACAAAGTCCCGATGGATTTCTCATTGAATATGCACTAAAACTGGACTTCCCGACAACAAAGAATGAAGCTGAATATGAAGCCTTGATAGCAGATTTAGGCCTAGTTGGGGCCCTAAGAGTCAAGAATCTTAAAGTTTATGGGGACTCGAGGCTAGTAGTTTCCCAAGTGAATGGGGAATTTGAGGCCAGAGATGAAGTCATGACTAAGTATCTGAAACTGGTGAAAGATATTATGACTCGGTTTGATGAATGCTATATGGAGCACATTCCTAGAGAGGAGAATATAAAGGCTGATGCATTATCTAAGTTTGCTTCTTCAGAGATAGAAAACTATGCTGGAAGTGTTTACTTCCAAGTCTTGAAGACTCCGAGCATCAACGGAAGGCTAATAGCACCTATAGATATTGGCAGCTGTTGGATTGATCCTATCAAAGCACATTTGGAGACAGGTTGGTTACCCAACAATGCCTTGGAAGCACGAAAGTTATCAGTTAGAGATTTGAGGTACACATTAATTGAAGGGATTTTATATAAGAAATCTTTTATTATCCCCTACTTGAAGTGTTTGAGACCTCAAGAGGCAAAACTATCCTTGAAAGAAGTTCATGAGGGGATTTGCGGTCAACACTTGGGGGGCAGGGCCCTTACTCATAAAATCACTCATCTAGGCTTTTATTGGCCATATATGCTTGCGAACGCTAAAACTATGTTAAGAAGTGTGAACAGTGCCAAAAACAAGCACCTTTGGTTAGACAACCACCAGAGATGCTCACATCAGTTAGCTCACCTATCCCGTTTGCTATGTGGGGAATGGATATACTTGGCCCATTTCCAGTAGCAAGTGCACATAGAAAATTTTTGATTGTAGCAATTGACTACTTCACTAAATAGATTGAGGCTAAACCCCTAGCCAAGATAACCACCAAACAAGTAATGTAATTTCTATGGGAAAGTGTGATGTGCCGATATGGAATTCCATGAATCCTGGTCACGGATAATGGGACACAATTTAACAATGAAGATTTCAAGAAGTATTGTGATGAGAATGCCATAGAATTAAGGTTTACATCAGTTGCTCACCCCCAAGCAAATGGGCAAGCTGAAGTAGCCAATCGAATTATCCTGGATGGACTAAAGAAAAGGGTTGAACGCTCGAGGAATACTTGGGTGGACGAGTTGCTTCCCATACTTTGGGCATATCGTACCACTTGCAAAATACTACTGGAGCAACCCCATTTTTGTTAGCATATGGGACAGAAACAGTAGTTCTAGTGGAGATTACCCATACTTTCCCAAGAGTGGAAGCCTACGAACCATAAGCAAATGAGGAAGGCATGAGGTTAGCCTTGGACCTAATTGATGAAGTTAGGGACGAAGCAAATGCTAAAATTATTGAAAATCAGAAGCAAGCATCTTTATATTATAACCTAAGGGTTAAAGAGAGATTCTTTCGGCAAAGAGATTTGGTCTTAAGGAAGATTGAAGCATCCGGAGTGGGACAGAAAGGAAAATTAGCTCCAAATTGGGAAGGGCCATACAAGGTCAAAAGTTTGTTTGGAAGAGGCTCATATAAGTTGGAAACCCTTGAGGGGATTGAGGTGCCAAGAACTTGGCATGCTGCGAATTTGAAATTTTATTATGTTTAGTGTTTCTGATTGGATTCACTATTAGGACAAGTAGGAATAAGGTTGACGAAACCATTTTTGAGCTCTTAAGCTCTTAGTAGGGAGTAAAGTATTATGTAAGGGTTGAACCCATTTTCAAGTTATTTATAAAAGGATGTTTTCATTTGACATTTTCATGTTTTTATGATAATTGTTGTATCTAACATTAACAAACAAACAAAGTTGAGAAAAAGCTAAATGTGCAAAGTAATAAACAAAATTAAACTTATATAAAAGTTAAGTAAGATCCTGAAGGTTACAATTCAACACTACAATTCAACACTACAATTCAACATACATAAGCCACGCAGGGCTACATATAAAACATAAACATCTAAACTATCCATCCCTATACTTGCTGCTTATATCAGTCTCTTCTTCACCTTCTGAGCTAGAGCTAGAACTGGTACAAGTAGTGATAGGATCATCGGCAGCAATATCACCCCTCGTGTCAACGGGAGGTGAAGAATGCTTAGTGTAACACCCCCATATCCGGGTTGTCACGCCCTCAATTCCAACAATAATACCTGTACCAGCTCAACAATCCAATAATACAACACCAAACGACCCCAACCTCTTACACACACCAGTTATAGCTTCAGAAACGAGTCACATCAGTATCATTAGCTATTACAACCAAATGTACTATCCAGGATCTCACTAATAGCTGCTGAACCCATGCAACTTACTTCTGCATTAACCATTCCGAATTGGACTACCTCCAGGTTGAATCTTCCACTTCCCTTCTCTTGTAGCACGGAATAACTGACTAGGTTCTCTCTTTACTGAAAGTTAATATAAAGTAAAGCAAGAATGAGCGAAAGAATGCTCAGCAAGTATCCCATAATAAAATAAATAGTTTCACAACTATAAAGTCTGAAATCCAATAACTTTTGTTGGTTTAACAACCAAAACCTTTAAAGTATCACATTTGAGTTAAAATACCATACAGTTCAAAATACTATATTAGGAATAGTAAGATTCCACAATATCTGAAAATAACGTATAGTTCAAGATACTATATCAGAAGTCTAAACACTTCCCGCCAAAATATATAATCTACAGCGGATAAAAATAACTTTAACATTTCTATAAAGTTTAGAAATCCTTTGCTAGCACAACATAGGCAAAGGTTCAAAGTATAACTTTTAAATCAAGCTAAATCAGGTAGCTTATTGAAAATACAAGTTTTGTATATTTCTCAACATACTGCCAACATTATCGGTAACTGAGCTCCTAGGCTTTTGTTACAATGTTGCAGACACGATTCCAATTGGAAGATGGGGGCTATACAGGAAACACCTACGATAAGCGCTGATCAGTCGCTCTACCGCATTAAACACCTTTTCTACTAGTAGAAGGACGACTCCCCACTGGTTATCACCCTGACCGCATTCGGGCCCTTTACGCTATATGGGCACCTATTTCATTGCCGAGCATAGGGTCATACTGTTTAGGGACTATTTCATCACCCAGTATGACAATAAATTCCAGTCCCCAGATGAAAATCATCGTCACAGAAAACGGAAGTTAATCCTATTTTCCCCAAGTACTTAGTACTTGTCTCTCTTTTGAAAACATTTCTGGCCTACTTAATCCTGGGATAATAGAGGAGTAAGTTACCGGAAGGGGTTGACCACTGTCGTCCCACTTAGGATTTGATAAGATTTCTCTTTAAAAGATTACGACCCGGGAGTCAAACTATTTGGAAATCTTTAAGGGTATTCATGTCCCATTTGAGTGGTCAACGAATATTTAAATCATCTCTTAAGATAGATTTAAATTAAAATAATATTTGGGAATCCCTACTTTAATTAAAATAAATATTATAAAGGTCAGAAATATTCTTCATAATCATTGAAGGTCAATGATGACTTTTTAAACAGTATACATCACCTTTAAATTAATTAAAAGAATAATAAATATTCAAATAATATTCATCAATTAATAATTGATTGAATAATAATCAAAAGCTCAATAAATATTTGATAATCAAATCTAAGGGAATATTAAAATAATATTCCTTGAATAATGAAATAATTGAATATATCTATTCAATATACTTATTAGAAAATAAACCTTAACAGTTTAAAGAAAGTATACCGACTCCCGGTCTAAGTTTAAATATACGATTCACATGCTCTACTCTAAGAGCCTTTACAAAAACCCGGCTTATAACTATCATAACATATAGCTTATAAACCAATCATAATTCAAAAGATTTAAGTACCACAATAATATTATATTACTTGCAATATATGTCAGAAAGCACTTATCACAACAACAACAGTAAGATATAAGTTTTGAAAACTTGCATCAACAGGAATCAAACATTTTGATAAGCAGAATATAGTACGCTCTACATCGTAGAGCCTCATGTACTCCAGTTTATATCTATATCGATAAATAGCATATGAACAACCGTTCAGCATTTGAAAGCTTATACGATAAGTAAAACAGTTCGTGCATTTGTAGTAGTTGTATCACAACAAAACAGTTTAAAAAATATTGCCGAATACTAGAGCTTCGGGTTTTGAGAAACTTGCACGATACTTGGAACAAAGAGTATACATAAACATTTGAATAACCAAGTATTATACATTTGAAAATATACCAACTCTGAACAATAAAGTAATGGTTAGTAAACTTGCCTGGAAATCCCGAACTAGCAGTAAGTCTCAGGTTGGTCCAGAAATCTAGAATCAACACAAGGTTCAAGATTAATAACTTAAACGCTTTCACCATACTAAGTATATACTAACTCAAGTACAAAGTCCATTTTCAAGTTAACTCCTTAAGATCCTCTACTCGAGCGTGCTCGCTCACACATTTTTATAAAATTGAGATTTAATCCTTTTAACACGAAATCTTCTCGAGGGTCTTCCTAAACGTACCTATCATGTTATCACAAAGTTTCACATTTTATTATGACCTCTAAGTGGTTCGATCATAGCCTCAAAGTTGACTAAGTGGCGCGGTTTGGTTTTACGAACGCTTTACACTAAAACACATGTTTCTCCTAAACCGTAAATCGTAATGACATGATTCTTGCGCTCACGTAAACTAGAAACAAAGCTCCACACACTCATGTTCATCATTGAACCAAAAGAGGCAGTTAGGTTTTCGGATTCTAGGCAGTTTTTAGCGTTACCGAAAATCGGGCATTACGTCGGCTTAAAACTTAACATTTCCGAGATTCAAATCTCATTCCAATTCACCACCAATCATCATACACATCAATTACAACACTTAAAGTCCATTATCAATATCAAAACGAGCAAACCAGTTGGTATCACATTCAAAATCCATCCACAACTCATCCAACAACTAAACAAACTACATAATCCACTTACTCATGACCTTAACAATACATTCATGCTTCCATCTTTCAATTATAAACATAAAACTCAACAAAACACTAGTCATCATCTTCTTAAACTCAATAAAAGATCATGCTAGAGATGGCGGGTGTTGGAGATGTTACCTTTAAAAGAATGGGCTTGAGCTCTTTTTGTTTTAAGCTATTAAACACTAAGTTTGGTGGAGAATTGCTCAAATTTTGTGAGAAAAGTGTGGTAGATGTGTGGTTAAAAAGGTGATGTGTTTAGTTTACCAAATTTGCAAGTTAGTCACTGCAAACTAGTCCCTCAAGTTTGCTAAGTTACAAAGCTTCTTCCACACAATTCTTACACCCATTATTTTTCTTTTAATACATATCTTCTTCTTTATTTCCTAAGTTATAATACGTCCAAAGTTGCTCCTTCAAGCGGATTTTCGATTCTCGTTTTCGTTTGCGATTTATGACTACGCGATTAGTAACCGTTTATTATTCCTGAACTTCCGCTGAAATATAGGATCAATCGGACACTATAAAATTTTACTATTCACCTTGGAGTAATATTCATCAATGTTACTATTCATCCTTGCTTTTTTTCCTCTTGAAACGATTCAAAAGTATTTCCTAAAAAGAGCGAATAAAACTATGCGCGATTCTTGCAGTGAATAGTATCTATTCACTATTCGTCCTAACAATCGAATACTTAATAAAAATGGTTCGAGCGTGAATCTTGGAATATAAATGGGATTTATATACTCTCATTTGTGTCGCCTTGTTCTGTTATCGCTTTAATCTCGTTGAACGCTCACAGAGGTTTCTTAAGTGTTCTATCGAAGTAGTTTACCGTAAACGTTCTTGATATCTTAATAACTTTGCTAAATCCATATCCATGGAATTGATAATATAAAATCCTCCAATATATTTAAATAATGATTAATCCATCAGTAACAGGTGAAATTTCGGAGAAAACAGAAAATGCTCTTCTTCTGATTCTGACAGCTTCTACATTCACTCATTTACATAGTAGATCACTAATATGACTTTGAAAGTTCATTATCCCGACTCGTACATAGGGTGGTCTGAAAATTTTCTAAACGATAAAAAATACTATTCATCAGTGGTTTTTAAAGAAGTACAAAATTTTGGGGATATTACACTTAGGATCCAAAATCCGATCATCCTCATCCATGTCGTCCTCACCAGCTAACACTCTCTCGAAGGGAGTCGGAGTGTGTGGGCTAGGAAAGAGAGCAGGATCGAAGGCACCAGGATGCTTCTCTAAGACAGCTTTCAAAGCCACATTCCATCCTTTTAGAATATTGGACAGGAAAGAGAAGCTCGTCATGCTTACCTATTAAGTCCTTGTATTCCTGGGAATCAAGGTACTCGTCTATGAAGCTTTTTTGTTCTTCCTTAGCTCGACTAGCTCAACTTGAGCATCCTCTAACTCCTTCTCCTTCTTAACTAATGTCTCATTTAGAGACTTCACCTCCTCTTTGGAAGCTTCTAGCTTCGCTTTGTAAGAATCAGAAGAGGTGCGCCAGGCTTTGTCTTGAAATAAAGCACCTTGGAAATTCGCATTGACCTACAATAACAAAAATAAAGTTAGGACAAAGTCAAGAATAACAAAATAATAGAAACGTATGCAAGGGGCAAAAAGGCATACCGTAGCTATGGCTTGAGAACCCAGGTGTTCCACCCCCTATATGGTAGAGTCTGCCACTATATCCCTATAGTCGCAAGGAGTGAGCGAATGGTAAGACCACTCCACAGCGTCTTTGGACACCCCCACCACTGTGTCTTTTTTCCTAATGCCCCAATTTGGGCGCCAAACAGAGGATTTGGAGGAGACGGGGGTCTTAGTCACCTCCACATGGGCCTTGTTTGCAATCAAAAAGACGGGGGTATTAGGCTTCCCCCGAGGGTCACTCCCCAATCTAGCCCTTTTCATCCTAGCAGTCTCCCCTCTATGGGCTCATTTGTCTTGTTAATAAAGGCCGCAGCTGCAAAAAAACAAGGGCGAAAACGATAATGGGTATAAGAAAATCTCAAATAAATAAAACAAAGTGAGAAAAGAGTGTTACCCTTATCTAATACTTTAGAAAGACCCACGGACTTAAGGGCCTCTTCCGCGTTTAAAATGATATTACTGGGACTACCGTCCACGACTCTACCAAAGGATCTACGAAACAATGTACCCCAATCCCCAAATTCCCAAACAAGGTACATGAACTCATTTTTCCATTTAGGGTTATTATCAGGAATGGACTTTGGGTGGAAAATAGGAGGGGTGGAGGCACGATGGTTGAGATAAACCCAACCAGGAAAATAGGCAGAACTATTCTTATATTGAAAAAGTTTCCTAAATAAAGGAACATAAAGTGGAAAATTGTTTTTTAAACACAAAACCATAAAACATATAATTATCCTCCATGCATTTGAAGGTAATTGACAGGGGTTAATTTGAACGTCAGCCAAAAGTCTAGGTATAAACTCGTGAAAGGGACACCTAAGACCTGCGACTATGGCGTCTCTATAGACACAAAGAGCATTAGGCCTCTAATGACAAAAACGATGTCAAGTGAGAAATGAAATCTCATTACACTCTTATATAGGTGATGCAACCGGTCACTTAACCGGTTAAAAGTAAGGGCAACCGACAATAGCCGGTTAAGGCCCAAAATCGTTTGTTGGGCTCAACTACCAATATGGCCCAAAGAAAAAGAAGCATAGCCCAATTAAAAGAAAAAAAGAAAAATAACTATTTCTCTACGACCTCAATCCAGGTCGAGAGGGTTCGACCTGGAAGCCAAAAGTGGCCATATTTTCAACCTAAATGAAGTCGAAAATAAGAATAAAATTAAAAGAAAAATAAGTATTTTCTACGACCTCAATCCAGGTCGAGAGGGTTCGACATGGAAGCCAAAAGTGGCCATATTTTCGACCTTAATGAGGTCGAAAATAAGAATAAAATAAAAAGAAAAATAAGTATTTTCTACGACCTCAATCCAGGTCGAGAGGGTTCGACCTGGAAGCCAAAAGTGGTCATATTTTCGACCTAAATCAGGTCGAAAATAAGAATAAAGTTAAAAGAAAAATAAGTATTTTCTACGACCTCAATCTAGGTCGAGAGGGTTCGACCTGAAAGCCAAAAGTGGCCATATTTTTGACCTAAATGAGGTCGAAAATAAGAATAAAATTAAAGAACAATAAAAATAAGTATTTTCTACGACCTCAATCCAGGTCGAGAGGGTTCGACCTGGAAGCCAAAAGTGTCCATATTTTCGACCTAAATGAGGTCGAAAATGAGAATAAAATTAAAGGAAAAGTATTAGTATATTTCTTCGATCTCAGCCCAAGTCGAGGAGATTCGACTTGAAAGCCAAAATGATAATTTATTCGACCTCAAATGAGGTCGAAATAAATAAGTAAGTTGAAAGCCAAAAATGGAAAATTAATTGTTCAACCTCAAACGAGGTCGAACAGGTTCGACCTCAAACGAGGTCGAACAGGTTCGACCTCGAGCTTGAAAAACACAATGTTTCGATCTCAAACAAAGTCGAAATATGACTGAATGTTTGAGACCCCTTTCGACCTCAAACAAGGTCGAATCTGTTCGACCTCAATCTCATTTTGATAACTACTTCGACTTCTACCCAGGTCGAAGCATTTTCGACCTCACACCAGGTCCATTGTTCGACCTGGAACCAATTGAGCGAGTAATTTCGACCTCGAATGAGGTTGGAAATTAATATTTTTTATTTTTTCTATAAAAAATGGAAAAATGAAATTTTTAATTAAGAAAATTATTAAATAACAATAATTTACCTGTTTCCATACTTGAAGTACTAATAAATATTTTTGAATATCCGATGATACAAGACCCCATAAATCTCGAAAAGGATCAAGATAACTCTTATGAAAACCTAAGTAGGTTTTCTTAGGAGTTGGGGGGCAAATGATATGGGCTAAATTAAATCCTAAAGACATAATTAATGTCACAGCAATTAGACCTAGGTTGTTCCAAAAGTTAGGCCCAATAAACCAGAGCCCAAAACCCTAATTAATTATTAAAATCGTAATTAATTAAAGGGTTGATAATAGAATCCATTCAAAGTGTCCTAGATGAGATCTTCATCTATTAGGAATAGTCTTGAGAGACACCAAACCCAAGAGGAGTCAACCTCCTACAAACTACAAAATCATAATAATGATCTAAGAAGGTGACTTGGCCCCCAAGTCACCTGATTCTACCCTAATACTAGTCTCCTGACGCATATATAAAAGATCTGATCCTTCAACTCAGAACTACGTTTTTTGGCTTGATTCTCAATTACGAATTGAGATACGTAGGCATCTTGTGAGGACCGATCTAGTCATGAAATACGAGAACATCCATTAAAGCTCGAAAGCTCTCAAACCCTAAGAATTAATTACACCTTAGTTTTTATACCACAACACTTCTGTACATCCCATTGTTTTAAACCAGGAACAAACAGCTCGTAGACTCTTAACCAACGTGATGTAACATCATATGTGTTATCTACCATGTGGTGTTCTTTTCCTCTTAACCAAGGATCTTCAAAAGCTTTGATCTTCTCCCCATCTCCAAGAACCCATTTAAGCCCTTCTTTAGAACCTCCTTCGCTTTCCACAACCCTGACCATATAAAACTCACTCCCCCACCATGAGGTGCTTCAAATAAGGTAGTATTAGCAAAGTACCTCGCCTTAAACACCCTGGAAACTAATGAAGTCGGATTGGTTAGAAAATTCCAACAATGTTTCCCCAATAAAGCAAGATTAAACCTATGTAAGTCCCTAAAACCCATGCCCCCTGTACTCTTCGACATGCTCATGTTAGTCCACGACAGCCACCTTATCCCTTTCCTATTACCATTTTCTGAACCCCACCAGAAACTATTCATCATTCTCTCCATCTCTCGACTTAGTGACTTGGGTAATAAAAAACAAGACATAGCATATGAAGGAACCGCTTGTGCAACATTACGAAGAAGGACAGCTTTCCCCGCTCTTGATAAACACTTCACACTCCAGCCTTGAATCTTATTCCAGAGTCGATCTTTTAGAAAATTGAACATTTTTTTCTTGGACTTGCCTATAAGCGAGGGTAGACCTCGGTACTTTCCTTCTCCTAAATCACTATGCACACCCATCAGATTTTTGAACTCCACTTGCTTATCCATCCTTACATTTGCACTAAAGAAAATGCCCAATTTCTGGAAATTAATTGCTTGGCCTGAATTCATTTCATACTTCTGCAAAATCGACTTAATCTCCCTTACTTCCTCACTGGTTGCTTTACAAAAAAGGAAGCTATCATCAATGAATAATGAGTTAGTGACCGATGGAGCTTGCTCATGAATACGACATCCATTAATCTTACCTTCCTCATCTGATTTCTTAATCAAACAAGACAAGCCTTCCACACACAACAAAAACAAGTATGGTGACAATCAGCTTGACGCAAACCTCTCAAGGGTATAATAGGGTGTACCTGTGATCCATTGAAATTCACTGAGTATGATACGATCATCACGCACAACATGATCAGGATATCCATTTCTTAGAGAACCCCATTTGCTCCATTTGATGTTTTAGAAAACCCCAATCCACTCTGTCATACTATTGTGTTGATTCCAAAGAAAGATAATGATCATATTTATTTTTGGTTATAAATATAGTCACAACTATATATTTTTGTAGGAGTAGCAGATCTCTTGTATTAAATAATATTTAAAATTATATAAAATACACCTAATTTAATTTTTTGTATTCATCAATATCAAATCTATAGTAATATATCAAACATAAATACTAAAACATTTGTGGGTAGTCTCTTGGTACATAATTTGGTCACTCAATTCACGACATACAAAGAGCCATACAAAGTGGATCGAAAGGAAAGATGACCAATATGTCTGGTGCTCTTGTAGCTCATGAGCCAAAGGTCACCCGACCATGTGAAGCAATGCAAATCCTTCAAACAACTCAAATGTCATCTCTAAAGATTGAAGATGTGGTGGATGATGAGGAGAAGGTGGTGCTGCAACTGAATGATGTTGAGGATGAAGACTTTTACACTATAGAAGAGATGGAGAGAATGGACAATCCAACCATGGCTTATATGACAAAGAAGTTCAAGAATATAAGATTCAAAACATACAAGTCATACAAGCCTCAGGGCAAAGGGAATTCTTCTAAGGCTGCTAGTGGTGCCATAAGAGGAGGATACAAAACAGGGATGGTGGATAGGTCTAAATTTAGATGCTACAACTGTAATAAACCTGGTCATTTTGCTACAGAATGTAGAAGGCCAAAACAAATTCAGAAAATGGACAAATGAGCTAGTGGTCAATTCAAGAAAGGACAAGGGAGAGCCTATGTGGCTGAAGGAAAGTGCTGGGATGAATCTGATGATGAAGAATATGTGGACTTAGCTCTCATGGCTAAATCTGATGATGAATCATCAAGCTCTTCAAATAAGGTACCATCACTTGTTATGCTTGATATGTCTAAAAGTGAATATAAGCAAACTGTTGAGGAATTGAGTGAAAAAATGTATAATATCCATACTAGTTTAACTGCTGTAAATGAAGAAGTTTCTAGGTTAACTAAACTGAATGAAACACTCATATCTGAAAATGAATTGTTTTTGCTTAAGACCAGTCCATTGGACTCCTTAGCTCAAGAAAATGCAAGACTTAAAAATGAATTAGTCTGTGCTAAGGAGATAGAAGAGTTTCTGAGAAAGGAGATCACTGAAAATGAATTCAAGATTAAAGCCTTCAGGAACTCATCTAAAATTGTTCAGGATTATAATGAGAAACACACTGAGAATCAGAAAGTTGGAGTAGGTTTTGATTATGGTAGAAGACCTGGTAAGGAAACTTTGAATCATGATTGTTCAATTGATGTTACTGTCAAACCTCACATTCTCAAAAAGATTAACAAACCTATTTTCAAGATTTCGGAATTTGAGTTTGATGAGGAAGCCATGCTCATCAAGCAACAACTTCTTGATGAAGATAAGAGTGTTGACATCACATCTGTTAAAGGAAAAGATACTGTCAAAAATCCCAAAATAGTAACTTTGCCAAACAATCTGACAGAATGTTCTAAAGATGCTGTCATCAAAGGCAAGATAGAAACTTCTAAAGATACTGTCAAACGAGTATCCAAGACAGTAACTTCCAAACCTGTTGTCAAGATAGTAGGTGTAAAAGGTACTGTCAAGAATAACTCGACAGAAACTTCAGAACATACTATCAACATAGATACCTACAAGTCTAAGAATAGGAATGACAAGTTAGGAATCAACAAAGGTAACAGCTATGCTCATGTTAATAATGCTCCTAGGAAACTATGCAATAACTGTGGCTCCTCTAATCATCTAACACATTTTTGTAAGAAACCAACAGAGAGTAAAATCAATGTGACGGAGGTCAATGGTAACTTACATAGAACCCCCGTTATGCATAGAACTATGAATGTTTTCAATAACATTGACTGCATGCCTTGTAAGATCACTGCCACGAGTACATGTTTCAATTTGCCTATTCTATCTACTGAAAAGTGCTTCTACATGCATTCTGTTAAGACTTCTGAGCCTACTGATGTCAGTAAAAAGGCACCACCCACTAAGAAGAAGACAAGGTCTAATTCTAAAATTGAGTGGGTGAGAAAAGAAGTCAAACATGATATTTTTGATGGTGATGTTAATGTTGAAAATGATGGAAACTCAGGTGTTACTAAGTCTGCGGGACCCAACAAGGATTGGGTACCAAATGCAACCTAAAAACAATTTGTTTTGCAGGGCAAGAAAAAGAAACAGGTCATGTGGATCATTGACAGTGGATGCTCTAGACACATGATAGGTGATAAAGCCCTGCTATCACACTTTGTTGAAAAATCTGGCCCAATCATAACCTTTGGAGACAACAGCAAAGGTTACACTGTGGGATATGACTGTTTAGAAATTGGGAATGTTGTCATAAATGATATTGCTCTTGTTGATGGATTAAAGCACAATTTATAACTCAGTGTCAGCCAATTCGGTGACAGAGGATTCAAGGTTGACTTTGATACGATGGTCTGCAACATCTATCACAAGAAGGATGAAAGCCTCTCTCTCAAAGGGGTGAGGAAAGGGAGCTTGTTTGTTGCCGATTTAAGCTCAACAAAGAAGGATAAAATCTACTATTTTTACAGTAAAGCCACTGTTGGTGATAACATGTTTTGGCATAGGAAACTCTCTCATCTCAACTTCAAGACAATGAATATGCTAATGAAGAAGGAGCTTGTGAGAGGACTACCTCAACAGGAATTCTGTGAAGAAGGACTGTGTGAGGACTGTCAAATGGGAAAGCTGAGAAGAGCTGTGCACAGGTCAAAACAAGTCAACACCAACACTGAACCACTCAAGCTAATACACATGGATCTTTTTGGCCCAGTAAATGTTCCATCCTTAGCCAGAAAGAGATATGCATTGGTTATGGTGGATGACTACTCTAGATACACATGGGTGAAGTTTCTAGAGTCAAAAGATGAAGCTGCTCAAGTAATCATTGATCATATAAGAGTTCTTGACAGAACTCCAAATGCCAAAGTTCAAATATTAAGAAGTGACAATGGTACTGAGTTCAGAAATGCCTCACTTGGAAATTTCTGCAAAGATGAAGGCATTGTCCAACAATTCACTGCTGTTAGGACTCCACAACAGAATGGTGTTGTAGAAAGGAAGAACATGACTCTAATTGAAGCTGCTAGAACTATGTTGCATGATGCAAAATTACCAACATATTTTTGGGCAGAAGCAATCAACATAGCTTGCTATACACAGAACAGAACCATAATCAACAAGACTCATGGAAGCACTCCTTACCATTTATTAACTGAAAAGAAACCTACTGTCAAATACTTTCATGTATTTGGGAGTAAATGCTTCATGATGAAGGACAACCATGAAAAGAAAGGAAAGTTTGATGCTAAAGCTTATGAAGGCATTTTCATGGGATATGGGATAGAAAGGACTGCTTACAGAGTCTATGTCTTAGAACACAGAATCATTAAAGAAAGTTTGAATGTCACATTTGATGAAACCAAGTTTCCAGGATTGCATGAAGATGGTCAAATGCAAACCCTTAGGTTTGAAAATCAAGGATACTTGGAAGAAGAGGAAATTGTTGTTGAAGAGCCCATCTACACTCAAACTGTTGAGATTGAGAAAGATGTTGTCAATGATAATGATGTTGATCAAACTCCAGCTCAGTCACAGACCATTTCAGCTAATCTTCAAAATGATGGTGAGTCTGGAGATAATGAAGAGCATGGTGGAGACAACTGCACTGGTGAAGATTCATCTCCTCAAACTGGAGCTAATCCACCAGATCAAAACAGTAACTTACCTAGAACTACAAAATGGAACAAGGATCACACTAATGATCTAATCATTGGCAATCCTTCCTCTGGGGTAAGAACAAGGAACAGTGTTTCTGCTGACAGCATGTTCTCATGTTTTCTGTCTCAAATGGAACCAAAAACAATTGATGAAGCATTGTTGGATTCTGATTGGGTGATTTTTATGCAAGAAGAACTCAACCAGTTTGAAAGGAACAATGTATGGAAGTTGGTTCCAAGACCAAAAGGAAAATCAGTCATTGAGACAAAGTTGGTCTTCAGGAACAAATTGGATGAGAGTGGAATGGTGACAATAAACAAAGAAAGGCTAGTTGCAAAAGGTTACTGTCAACAGGAAGGAATATATTATTATGAGACTTTTGCACCTGTTGTCAGACTTGAAGCCATAAGGATATTTCTAGCCTTTGCTGCACACTGTAACTTCAAAGTGTTCCAAATGGATGTCAAAAGTGCCTTTCTAAATGGAGAGTTGGAGGAAGAAGTGTATGTTGAACAGCCACCTGGATTTGAAGATGCTGAATTTTATAACTTTGTATACAAACTGTTCAAAGCACTTTATGGATTAAAGCAAGCTCCCAGAGCTTGGTATGATACACTCTCTACCTTTCTATTTGAAAATCAGTTTACAAGAGGTGTAGTAGATAAAACTATATTCTACAAGCATCATGGCAAGGACATCATTCTGGTTCAAATCTATGTTGATGACATTATTTTTGGATCTACAAATGAGAAGCTGCGTGAAAAGTTCTCATCTCTAACGAGAAACAAGTATGAGATGAACATGATGGGAGAACTGTCATTTTTCCTTGGTCTACAAGTTTCTCAACAAGTTGATGGAATTTTCATATGTCAAGCTAAATATGTCAAAGAACTTCTCAAAAAGTTCAACTTATAAGATTCATCACTTGCCAAGACTCCCATCTCTACATCAGTAAATCTGGATCTTGATCCCAAGGGAAAGAAAGTGGACTCTAGTGCTTACAGAGGCATGGTAGGATCACTCCTCTATTTAACTGCTAGAAGACCAGACATAATGTTTGCTACATGTCTCTGTGCAAGATTTCAAGCTGATCCAAAGGAGTCACACTTAGTTGTTATCAAGAGAATTTTTAGGTATCTAAAGGGCACTCATAATCTAGGCCTTTGGTATCCTAAAAATACTGGATTTGAGCTAGTTGGGTATTCTGATTCAGACTATCCTGGATGTAGAATTGACAGAAAAAGTACAACAGGTAGCTGTCAATTTCTTGGTTGAAGATTGGTGTCATGGTTTAGCAAGAAGCAACATTCAGTCTCTACATCAACTGCAGAAGCTGAATATATTGCATCTGGAAGTTGCTGTGCACAAATTCTGTGGATGAAAAATCAGCTTTTGGATTATGGTCTAGTGTTGAACAATATTCCTATCTTCTGTGACAACAATAGTGCTATAGTCATCTCATACAATCCTGTTCAACACTCTAGGACAAAGCACATTGATATCATACATCATTTCATAAGAGAGCATGTTGAAAGAGGAACTGTGAAACTGATCTATGTCCCAACAGAAAAGCAACTTGCAGACATCTTCACTAAACCTTTGGATGAAGCCACCTTTAACAGGTTGGTAAGTGAATTGGGAATGCTTAATCTGGTATGTTAACTTACTAGTTTTTACATTTTCAAATTCTATATGTAGCTTGTGATAGTAACCTCCAAGTTGTTGTCATGAGAAGTTACTATCCACGTAGTCTCTATTCATTTTGACAGCATTTTTGCTATGACTATGCTAAACTTGAATTATGTGCTAGTCTTACTGTTGATAGTCTGACTTTGTGTGTCATTAACTTGAATGTTTTCAAAATTTGAGAAATTGGTCAAATGAATTGCACTGATTGGTTATACATGTGTTAATTGTTGGATTAGTGGAGGACATAACTCTTAATTGCTATCTGTGGTAGTTGTATGGGTACTCTCAACTGTTGACCATTTACCTTACCCCTCACCTAGTATGCCTATAAAATGAACCTTAGGCCGTATTAGTTTCACATTCAGAAATAGGTAAAATGGAAAACAACATAGGAGTCGAGTACAAAGCTAAGATATAATGTGAGTCCTCGCATAAAGAAGTAGTGGAAGAGATGTTCAAACAGCTGGATGAGATCCTCGATGAGGAACAAGAAAAAGAATATGCTGCTAAGTCCACTGAAGAGGCAAAGTGGCAAGAACAAGAGAAAGAACTTCAAGTGCTCCTTGAACAGTAAGGATGCATAGAAGAAGAAGCTCGTTCAGAAGCTTTAGGATTAGTCAATAAAATCATTAAACCTTGAATTGTAACTCTCTATTGTTAAAATGATTTTATTAATAAAACTTGTTCTATTTTCTTCCATGTTTCTTGTTTGTGTGGTATG
The DNA here is from genome assembly GCA_030848705.1 of Heracleum sosnowskyi. NCBI lineage: Eukaryota > Viridiplantae > Streptophyta > Magnoliopsida > Apiales > Apiaceae > Heracleum > Heracleum sosnowskyi. The sequence continues at coordinate 30,946,706 of CM061237.1, forward strand.
TGTTTGTGTTTATTGACTGATTAATCTTCTGTGCATGAATACAAATTTTTGATTGAATTGAATATGTGTGAATGGTGATTCTTGAGTTAAGTCAATTAATGAAAAGATCTGTTAAAATCCTCGACAGTTATTGTTTTCCGCAAGGGTTACTGTCGTCAAGAAAGGTAACTGTCATAGAATGCCATGACAGTTAGTTTCTTGACTGCAGTAAATAACATTCTGTCAAGAGTTTTAAAAGATACTGTCATTAAGGTACTTAACGATGACCGTAAGTTTTTGCGACAAAGTTGCTGTCAAGCAAAACCTACTGTCATCACACCAATTGTCACTGGCAGTTTGTTTAAGCGCATAGGTTACTGTCAAAAGTAGTGGACCGTTACAATTGTTAATTCAACCTCCACGTAGACAGAGAATAAAGGGAGTATCCCACGTGGCGAAGTTACTGGGTAAAGACATGATTCCAATTATCCCCTTTTTCAGCGAAACGTATGAGCTACCCTCTTTATTCAACAGTTAATCAAACAAAAACAAAACTGACACAAAACAACCACAAAGCAAAAAAAAATTCTTCTCTATTTTTCTCTCTACTCAATCAACTCACTTTCTTTCTTCTTTCTTCTTTCAATCAACAACAATGGCTCCTAAGCAATCAATTTCTCAGACTAACTTTGCTGGTATCTATTCTCCAAATGATGCCGGTAAGGACTTCAAAGGGCTTGTTTATTTCTTAAATAAGTCTTATCTTGGGTATGGTATTAGCTCAACTCCTGTTCTAGACCTAGACAGGATTGACAATTTCTGGGAGTCAGCTGTTGCTCAGGGAGATGGTGACAATGCAACCATCAAATTCAAAATCAAAGAGCACAGTTACACTCTCACTATTCAAGGCATCAATGCAGATTTGGGAATTGTGCTTGAACTAGGAAAAACCTACAAAGAGCTTGCAGATGATGAAACCTTGAAGAAGCTCTTCTTGAAAATTGGGTATTCGGGACCCATTCTCGAAGAAGGTACAACAAAGTGGTACCCATTTGGTGAAATGGACAAGAAGTATTTAAGAAAGGAATGGAACATGATTCTTGATGCCATGGTGAAAGTGTTCTCCACAAAGACCACTGGTTGGAATGGTATACCCAACTACATCAAGAAACTGACTCACTCCCTTGTCCATGGCTACAAGGAGGATGTTGGAAAGCTACTCACGGCACACCTCAAAGCTGCCATAGGTAAGAAGGTATCTCTTTATCCTCGCTTTCTAATGATGTGTATTAATTCTCTTTGTGATTTTGATGAAAATGCTCCTCGCACAGAGGTCTGCAATGTTTTGAAAAGAAACACACACACAACTTTCACGTCACAGAATTTAAATGCACATATTCCACTTTGCTTCACAAAACACATGGTTGATCAAGTGCCTAACCTTGATTTCCCATTGCCCTCTGGGTATGAAACCTTTTCTCTCGAGGATGAGGCTGGATTAGATCCAAATTCAGCTAACCCCCATTCTACACCATACACTCAGCCTAGGTTCTCTAGACTTCCCAAAGTACAGAGACAAGCATTGCAAGAATACAAGAAAAGACCCCTAGAAACTGGTGTTGGTGGTAGTACTGAGAGTAATAAGGGAGTTCCTGCACCTAGTGCAGCAAATAAGGAAGGTAGTCAAACAGAACCCCTAGTGGTTCTTCTTGAGCCTAAGAAGAAGAGAGCTAAGAGGGCCAAAACCACTGTCAGCCACCCTGCAGTTTCCCAAAAGACTATAGAGGATAATAGGGCATCAAACACCTCTCTAGATGTTCCTTCTCAACAAGCGACTTCTATTGAAACTGGCATGTCTCCCAAGGCACCCTGTACAGAGTCTGCACAACCTCATGCTTCACCACATGAGGAGTCTACACTTGCAGAAACACACATGGAGTTAGGGCACAGTGAGGATTTCACCTCAACCATTGATGTTTCACAAGTTCACTCTGTGGAGTAGCCAATATTCTCTTCTCCACTTTCACCTTCTTCCTTCCATACTCATTCTTTTGTTTCTTCTCTACAACCTAGAGAGGGGGGCAGTCCCAACCCTTCAGGTTTTGATCATCCATCTCCTATCATGGATGAGCCCCCATCTAGTGGTCCACAAGAACCCATTTCTCAAAGTGAGATGGACACCACTCCTTCAAACACTGAGCTAGAGCAAGGTACAATTCTGCCAGATAGTGAAACAACCAGTTCCTTGCTCAACCTCTAAGGAGCATCTTACCTTAAGGAAGGTGTTGTCACAGCCTCAGTTGCTGTCAAAGACACTGTAAATGTTGTTGTCACAAAAAAACCTGCTGTCAAAAATGCAGTCAAAGTTGTTGTCTCAACCAAACCTGTTGTCCAAGATGCAGTCAAACCTACTGTCACTCCTTCAGCTGACAGTAACATTTCTGGAAAAGCTGCTGTCACCTCTGCACAACCTGATTATGATGAAGTTCTTATTGAGGATGCCTCTGATGATGATGTGCCACTCTCTCAGTATATCAGGGTACATTCTAAACCCTCTTTTTCAATGCATGTAAGTACTGCTCATACCCATGCATCTAGGATGAGTGAGGGAGTGCAAAAGAAAAGAGAGATAAAATAACAGAGAGGTGAGCTAAAAAATGAGAGGCAGCCAAATGAGCTGGCAAAAGGAGAGGGATTTGAGCATGTCCATAGTGCAATTGAGGGAGCCCACACTGTTCAGGCAATAGGCCTTGAGAGTTCTAAAGTGAGGAGTGATGAGATCACTCAGAAAAACCATGAGAGTGTGAGAAACCCCTCAGCCTCCATGCCCCATTCTCTTCCTTCACCTCCAAAAAGGTTGAGAACTGGTGGCCCTTCTACTCAAACTGCCATAAGACTGGAAGCCCTGGAGAACAGATGTCTATCTATGGAAACTAAGCTTGACAGTCTATCTACAATGGTGGCTACTAGATTTGCTAGACTTCAACAGTCAATTCAGCTTTTATTTGCTCAACTTGGTGCTGCTAACTTAACTAAGGGGGAGAAAAGGGTAAGATCAGAATCTGTCCAAGAGCAAGGTGGTGGAGCAAAAGGTGTACCTGTATCTCAGGGGGAGTCTGGGAATAAGGGGAAGTCAGGAAGAAAGGGGGAGCAATTTGCAGAACAGCAAGCAAGTGGAGCTGGTAATCTATGTGAAGTTGAAATTGGTGGAGAGAAAGTATTAATGTCTAAAGAAGCACTGAAGGAGATGCAAGGCAGAAAGAAAACCAACAGACCAATACTTCCTCCTGTATCAATTAGAGAGCCAACTCCTCAACCTCAAGAAACTACATATCAAAAGATGTGAAGAGAAAAGGAGGAGCAGAATAAGTTGGGGAAAGGCAAATGGAAAATGCCTGAATACTGCATATCAAGAACCATATGGACTGAAGGCACTGAACTTGATCAGGAAGATGTAAATGCCTTGATGGTGGACTATAGGGAGAGCACACTACACAACCAAGATGAAGAATTCAACAGGATCATTGAGGAGGTAATGCGGAAGCCAAGTAAAACTCTAATCAACACCTGAACATTACTGATGAGCAAGATTGTGAGTGTATGTGTGAAGATCAATGATGACAGAAGATGGGCTATTGATGTGTACTTGGACACAGTATTATCCATGTTCATCACCATGCAGCTATTGCCGAACCTACCAGCAAGAATGTTGAGTGTGATGAAAACCAGGATCAAAGCAAATCACACATCCTTCAATGAGATTCTACAGATACAAATCCAGAACTTAATCTCAGAGAAACTTCCAGAAGTGTACTTTAATCCATTTTGTGTCTACTACAGAGTTGTCACAAAGGCTGGTGACCTCAAGTGTGCATTCCTGAATCTAAAGGGCACATCAAAAATGGAGACAAATTGAATAATGAAGGTGCTGAATATGATTCACAACTCTAAGATCAACAAGGAGAGAGTTCAAGCTGTTAAAGGAATTCACAAGTTACTGGCAAAGAGAGAGAAGAAGGTAAGCTCTAAATTAAAGAAGTTAATCTATAAAGCCAATGCCAAGAGAGCTGAACAAGGTGAAAGCTGTGTATTTGATGACACTCTTAATGATGATGATGAGTTAGATGGAAGTGGAGGATCTGGTGTGGCAAGGAATGCTGGTGAAAACACTGTTGGGGAAACTGGAACTCAAGCCCAAGATGAAACTAAAGAAAAAGCTCCTGAACAAGAAAAGAAAGATGATGGTGCTACAGAAGAGGAGGAGCTTGAAACACTTGAAGCTTTGGAGGCAAACATCTTAAGGTGTGCAATTGAGAGCATCAATTCTAAAAAAGATGTTGTCACCAAAGAAGCTGTCAAGGAAGATTCTGTCATGAAAGATGTTGTCAGCAAAGATACTGTCATGGAGGGCACTGTCATGGAAGATATTGTCAGCAAAGATTCTGTCAAGGAAGATGTTGTCAAGGATGAAACCAAGAAAGTAGTCAAGCCTAAAAGGACAAAATCCTTAGCCAAAGCTTGGTTTCTAGACAGGAACCTGAAACTAAAAAGACCACTAGAGCAAAGATAGGAAAAACAAAGTACTCAGGGAAAGAAAAGGCTACAGGACTTGGCAGGAAACTGAGGAAACCAATTCAATCAAAACTCTACAACATTTTTGACTTGCTGAGAAAAGAGGTTCTAGAAATCAAGAATGTTGAAGTGAAGTTGGATGACAACAATGAAGCAAGCCTGTATGTCCTTTGGTATGACAAATCCAAATCAGTAAAGATTGACAAGGACTTCACTATGGAACTTGATTCATATGTGATAAATGAAAACCTCTCACTCACCAAGGAGAAAGTTACAAGAAGAATTGATTATTTCTTCTTAGAGAGAATGGTGAATCTACTGCTAGGTTATGGAAATATACCAAATAAAGTTATGGAGCATGTTCTGAAATATAAAGCTGAAAGAGATGATGAATTCTATCAGAAACATGGGAATTTGATAGAGCATGATGATGTTGATATTGCTAACCTATTAGAGTACTCTGATGAAGAAATAATTGACATTGAAGATGATCTCCCTGAAGAAGAGCAAGCCAGACCAAGTCAAGAAAGATCAACCAAAGCTGCACATGATCAGTCTGTTGAAGAAGTGGAAGCTGAAATCTTGAGCAAATACAAGGATTTGAACAAGATGAAGAGTAAAGAACCCAACTTTCAACCCTGTGTGCTAGAAAATCCTCTGAGAATCAAGCATGGAAGGGAAGAAATTTATATGGACAGTTTCCACAAACTCAAAACCAGTGTACTGAAAGAGTTAAACTACCCAGTGGTTGGATCAACTCACCATCTAGAACTGTTGTGTTCCTTTGAACTTGAAGACATTCTTCATAGAAGAAAAGGTGAAGACTCAAAGTTGGACAGGGCAAGAAAGACAACTCTAAATGCATTTCCTGGCAGGAGATTCAAGCTTGATCAAGGTATCTTAAAATTCAAAATCTATGTCTTTGGTAAAAAGATGTGGATGGATCTCAAGGCTGCCCAGAATGTCAGCTCTAAAACAACTCAACAGTACATTGATGAAATTGAGGATGATACATTTTCACCTATTGAAATATCTCTGGTGGAGGGTCTCAAAAGGTGTGTAGCAGAAGCTCTCAGAATAGAGGAAGAAGGTAGGCAGAAAAGAAGATCTTAAGCTCAAACTAGGTAAAAACTCTATATCTGCTCAATCATTCAGGAGCAATTATGTTTGTAGCCATTCTGATCTTTGTTAGTTAAGTTGTCAGCATGTATAGTTTGTAAATTTGTAGTTATTGTCCATAAAAACAAATTGGGGGAGATTGTTAGGATTTATGGGTGATAGCTTAGAAGACAACTTAACTTTGTGTTTAGTAATACTTAATTTTATTAAGTAGAACATATTGTCACAGCCAGAGTATGTTCTTGTAGCCATTTAATTTGCTGTAATAAAATTGTTTGTATATCTTGGAAGAAGTTCATTCATTTGTTCAAGCCTCAGGAAGTACATCAGGCCGACAACAAGAATAAAAGTTACTGTCATATCATTGACAGTAAGGTTACAAAAAGATAGCATGTTGCAAGTCATGACAACATATTTTCTCTGACAGCAACATTAGCGGAAGCCTTGAGACAACAACCTTCTATTCTCCTGACAGCAAGTTTGGAACTCCCGACAGCAACTATTGCGGGGATTTCATACTATCACCAAAAGCGCATTCTTGTGACAACAAACTTGGAAGTGCATGATACTGTCTCAAATGGATGACTTTGAATTGGGGATCTATCCAGTCAAACATCTGACAATTTGGATGTTCAAGAAACAGGAGTGTTGCAGTATCCCAACACTGTATCAAGCCTGCAAAGACTATGACAGAAGCTTTGGAGATAACAAGACAAAGCTTACCAATTCTAGAGTATGACAAATCAACATCTACTGGGATTGTGTTAGCTTAACTTAGAATGTATCTAGATTGCTTTTTATGTATTGATAACTCTGATTGTATAGCAATTTAGGAAAGTCACATGGATGTGCAAGTTGTAAGGAGCTGCCACAAGATAATGACAGAAGCTCCACAAACCCGCGATGATAGAGATATGATTAGGATACTTAGACTATCTCTCATTCTAAGTCTTGTACAACTGAAGAATCGAAGCTTGAGAAAGATACACTTTTCTCAAGGTTGTAGCAACACTTTGCAAAATAAATAAAACATTTATTTTTTGATTAATCTACTTGTGTTTGCATTTCTTCTACTGATAAACATTAATCTTAGTTTTAGTTGTTGAAACAGAGATTGAAATTTATCAGTATTGCATTCAACCCCCTTTCTGCAATACTCAAGGACCAACATAAAGTAAATTGGATATACTTTTTAATGATATAATTTTTTAATTTTTTTAATTAAATAATATGCGTAATTTGTAGTCAAATTTTGATCAATTTGACCACTAAAAAGTCAAACATGATAGTATTACAAATCATCACATAATATATACAATAAAATATCTAACTGAATAAATATTTAAATGTATTTATTATAATATAAAAAAACAACACTTCATTTTATTATTTAATCTTTTCTAGTTTACCAACATTATTATTTTTAGAAAGTATTTTTGAAAATACCGTGTACATGGGCTACAATCTAGTAATTTGTAGTAAGTATAAACAGCCCCATAAACACCAACGTTTTCACACAAATTGAAATCGAATGGGCCAAAATCCTAAAAACATCTTCAATAGTCTCTTAATTTGGATCCTAAATAAAATTAAATTAAATCCTTATTGTTACCGCCATAATTTTGGTTGCCTCAATTATCTCCTAATTTCCCAATATGAATTTAGTAATAATTAATTACTTAACCACTAAGTAATATCCTCTCTCTGAAACGAGGAAACAATCAATCTAAATCAATCAATTACTAAAAAATATCTCCAAACGATTCTTTCAAATCAGGAAAGAATCACAACGCTAATATAACTCTAAAAAGAAAAAATCAACTTATCTCAACATATCCCTTAACAATCACAGGGATTAAAAATACTATCCTATCACAGAACTGCGTTGGCTTGATCCCTATATATAAACAGGGTACGCAGGCATCTTGGAATAGGATCCGACACATCTAACAAGTCGAGACACCTTTCAAGTCCAGCCCCAAAAATCCAAAAACCCAAAATCCCTCATAATCATAATTCGTTATTCCAGCAAATCCCCGAAATTTGTTATCACCAAATTCCTCCGTTAACACTTATCTATAATAAGCGTAAAAAGGATTTTATCCAAAACTTTGGTCATTTATCGTCAAATTGATATGGACCATTGATTTTAAAATAGATGAATGTGAATCGTTAGATCTAAAATTAAAAAGTGTATTTGATTTTCAATATAATTATATTCAAATATTAAAAAGTATATTTTAATAATATAAACCAAATATGAGTAGGTTTTCTAAGTTGAATAAATTTCTTAATATAAAAATTAGTTACTTTTTGTTGTTCATCAAGGGTGAAATTATCGAAGTATTTTCTAAGATTGTCAAGCATGCTTAAGTTTGTTTTTTGTTTTTCTTTAAGTTCTAGTAGTAGGGTTTGTCTGCTTCTCTCTTGAAGCTTCTCAATTCCAGTCTATAATCCTTCTTCAAAGGGTTGTAACTGGTCTCAAAGTTGTTCAGATGGTAGGGTTTGTTTTGTTTGTTTAGTGGTGGAAGCTTAGTAGAAGCTGGGGGCTTAGCCCAAATTGAAGTGAAGGCTTAGGCCTAATATGTAATGGGCTTGGCCCTTTTCCTTTATGCAATGAAATTTCCTGCTTTAAAAAAAAGAGTATTTGAGTTTTAAGAATTCGTAGAATTGTATTCAAATACTAAAAATTGTATTCCAATAATATAAACCAAATATGAGTATGTTTCTAATTTGAATAAAATTTTCAAATAGAGTACTTTACTAAATTATAATTTATTTTGTAAATTTCATGTTGGCTGTAAAATTGTTTAAATGTGATTTTTTTTAGATCTAATGAGAGAAAAATTTCAACCATTGTATCTAAAATTTATAAAATAGATGATTAAAATTATGTCATAAAAAAATTTATTTTCTAAAAATGATATAAGCTCAAAGATGTGGTATTAGAATTGAATTTTCCAAAAATCTAGACTAAAAAGTAATCATAACTTAAAAAGGATACCAATATAATTAATACGTGATTATATTGAATTTAATTTTTTTATACTAAAATAATAGCAATTGTTAAATTTTATAATAGGTAGATAATAGATCTAATATTAAAAAGATCAATATATTTCCTAAATTGAATAGAATTCTTAACGTAAAATTCATCACTTTCTTCTCAATTCAGTTTTGGGATAATTTTAATTGGGAAAAAAATTCTTAAACCATCACTAAATTAAGGATAATTTTGTGAGTTTCCCGTGTGGATTGCAAAATCATACATTAATTTTAGGACATAAGATATAGCACAAATAGTAAATTAGGCGTGCAAAACCTAATAAATATACATTTTTAACTAAATTTGATCATGTAAATTAATAACATTTAAATATAAAAAAATTGTAAAAAAATATAATAATAAAAATTAAAAAAATTGTGCGTTGTACGGATTATAAACTAGAATAAATAATAAGCTCTTACCAAGTTAATAAAAAGATATTCGTGTCAACTCCAACAATAATCTTTATATTGACTCTTAAGTTATATTTTAATTATACTTCAAACCTAATTATGATAAATATTTAAATTCAACAACGTGCAGTGAATATTTTATTAATAGAAAATAGTTAAGAGTCATGTAGTAGCTTTAAAATTGAGTCCGTTGAAACTCATTTTTGTGTTATGTTCTTTATTTTCATACTTAAAGAGCTTGTTTAAGAGTTTATTGGAAAGGCTCTAAGTAGCGCGACCCAGCTTGAAAACTAATGCTAGCATCGTACATAGAGCAGTAATCAGAGCTCAACTGCTCGACACGAACTTATTTATTAGTGCTTGGATCGACTCAACACGTACGTAAGTTTGAAATTGAATAATTGAATGAGTCGAATCAAGTATGTGTTTAACCAAATTAGGCTCGGCTGAAGGGTCATCAGGATGGTCTTGTCGTTCAGTTATTTCGATTTACATGTCACGTGATACCGGTTGGGGTGTTCGTAAAATACACATTTTGACCAAAAATTCAAAAAATTGGCTCTACTCGAACTCGAACTCGAACTCGAACACAAACTCGTTTATAATTACATTAATTTTTTTTATTTATAAATTAATTATCTATTTTTTATTTTTATTAATTTTAAATTGATAAGCTCGAGAATATATCCGGCTTGACTCATTTAAACTCGGCTTGATTAGCTCGTGAGCAAACTCGACTCGAGTCATTTATATAACGAGTTGAGTCAAGTCAGAAATTTGAACTCGTTTAAGTTAAACAAGCGGCTCATCTCGTTTAAAAATATTTGAACTCAAACTTGTTTATCAGCTAACCAGCTCAACTTGACTCGAATTACTACCCAAATCGTACTCAAATGGTGTTCAAAACGCCGAAAACCCTAAATTTGATCTGATCCAATAAAATTAAATTTGAAAAGCCCGATTCTTACAAAAGGCCAGCCCGGAAGCTTAATACGGAACTCATATTATTCATCTAATTCGGCCCGATCCAAAATCTAAAAAGCCCAATTTCAAATATTCCAGATTTTTTAAATTTTCGGATAAAGCTCAATTCAACTGAGATAAAACTCGATTCGACCAGGATTAAAGTCCAGGCTATTTAATAAGTCCAAATAAAATCTAAAAATTATATTTAATATATTTAATGAATTTCATAACAATTAATATTTAAATAAAAGCACAGTTAGGTCCGAGCTCCGAGGCGGCCCTACCTGCATGCCTAAAACGGTCTTTATATTTTAGATAAAGCACCTCCCACGCCGATTTTTAAAAAATAAACAATTTTCATATTACAGGGGTAGAATATTTTTGCAGAAACCAACTTTATTTAAAGCATATTGTAAAAATACAAAAAAAAATTGCAAAATTATCAGGTTTTTGAAAAATATTTGTAAAAACACATTTTGCAACTTTGCAATCATATTTGTAACTGAAATCAACTACAAACATAACTTTAAAATTTTGTAATTAAAAATTGAAATCATATTCGATTGTATAATATGTTATTTAACAAGTTGCACTAGTAAATCAAATATAATCCTGAATGCAACCAAAAGCAATTTTAGTTATTTTCTAAGAAAAATAAAAAAAGAAGTTGCATTTTGTTGCAAAAGGTATGTGATAACTCCAAATCCCGATCTAGTCCTTCTCGGCCGATCCCACGCCTGAAATCGGTGTCGCTGCGGTTGGGACTCTGCAAAACAACACCGGAGGGGGGTTTGGACCCTGGCGGCGCTTCCGGCGTGAGAATAAGTAATGGCTTTGGAAAGGAAGACAGGATTGTAGAGAAATCTAAATATGGAGGGTGTGTGTATGGGTTGAGTCTGTAAAAGAGAATGTAACCCCTAGACCTCTTTTCCTTGGTCTATTTATAGGCCAAGAATTAGGGTTTAGGGGTTGTACCTGCAATCATGAGCGTCGAATCCTAGGTAGGTAGGACACCTGGGTGATGTTGATGGATTCCACGTGTTCAGGTGTAGAATTGTGGTGTCGTGTGCCAGGCTCCTGCCGGCGTGTGGCTTGAATAGGACACGATTGTGCCAATCATTAGGGATTCTTACGTGTCCTCTCCAGGTGTGGCCCTCAGTGATGACCTAAACACGTCACGTAACAATGTGTAGTCTTTCTCACGTAGATTATTGCCTTGGTCACCAGGAATGAGTTAAACTTTGAACTTAAGCCACATCTATGAACTCGAGTTTTGTAGGTGAGCCCGGACTACAATATGAGTTCGGACTTATTGATGGGCCAGGATTCCGATACGAGTTCGGACTAGTAGACGAGCCAGGACTCTAATATGAGCTTGGATTTGCTGACCATCCCGGACTCCGAGATGAGTTCGGATTACTAGATGAGCCATAACTCCCATATGAGTTCGGACTTATGGACGAGCCATGACTCCAATATAGGCTAGGATTATAGATGAGCCATGACTCCAATATGGGTTAGGACTTGTAGGTGAGTCATGACAAAATATGAATTCAGACTAGTTGGTGGACCATGATTGAGATATGAGTCCGGGTTCAGGACGGGTCCGGGCTATACATAGCCTATCATTTGCCCCCCACTCCCTTATGCAGATTTTCTGGATGGGGGAGTAGAAGCTCTTGAATAGGTAACGTGGAAAAAATTTCTGGCTTGATTGTTGCCCCCAACCCGGATTGTTGTCAAAGATAGCAAAGATTTCTGTCTTGATTGTGAGCCTTGATTCTTTCCCAGTCCAAAGCTGTGGGGCTTTGGGTAACGTGGAAAAAATTTATGGCTTGATTGTTGCCCCCCAACCCGGATTGTTATCAACGATGGCAATCCGGGGTTGAGAGTGAGTCTTTATTCTCTCAAGTCCAAAGCTTTGGGGCTTTGGGTGACTTAGAAAAATTTCTGGCTTGATTGTTGCCCCCAACCCGGATTGTTATCAAAGATAGCAATCCGGGGTTGAGAGTGATCCTTGATTCTTTCTCAAGTCCAAAGCTGTTGGGCTTAGAAAAAATTTATGGCTTGATTGTTGCCCCCCCCCCAACCCGGATTGTTATCAAAGATGACAATCCGAGGTTGAGAGTTATCCTTAATTCTTTCTCAAGTCCAAAGCTGTTGGGTAACTTAGAAAAAATTTATGGCTTGATTGTTGCCCCCAACCCGGATTGTTATCAAAGATGACAATCCGGGGTTGAGAGTTATCCTTGATTCTTTCTCAAGTCCAAAGCTGTTGGGCTTTGGGTAACTTAGAAAAAATTTATGGCTTGATTGTTGCCCCCCAACCCGGATTGTTATCAAAGATGACAATCCGGGGTTGAGAGTTATCCTTGATTATTTCTCAAGTCCAAAGCTGTTGGGCTTTGGGTAACTTAGAAAAAATTTATGGCTTGATTGTTGCCCCCCAACCCGGATTGGTATGAAAGGTTTCTGGCTTGATTGTTGCCCCCCAACCCGGATTGCTATCAAAGATAGAAATCCAGTGTTGAAAGTGAGTCTTGAATTATGCAGTGAAAGAATGATTGAGTCCGGGCTGTGTGACATTTTCATTAGTTTGTAGAATATGAAACGATTTCAGTTTTCCCCCCTTTTCTTTTGAAAAGCCACAACACCATTTTGTCTCGATTCTCGTGAATAACTGCTGTTAACAATAAATGTAGTGTCTTTTACTCTCTTTTCCATTTTTTATTTTTCCATTTCTAGTTCTTGCCAACCAATTATAGCGTGACACCTGTTCATTTGGGGGTTATACTTTATCCTCTATAAAAACCCTCTTTTTCATCTTCTTTTCTTTTTACCTTGCCTGAGCAATTCTCCTCCATTCTTGACTTCTCTTTCCGGCGAACCAGTGCTCATCTCGTGAAGCCCCAGAACTCTCCTGCACTTTGTAAGTGTTTCGATTCTTCTCTTTTTATCGCGCCCTCTGTTTCATTTGTCTTTGAATCCTGCTTTGTTCGCTAATACCCAGCTTTTGCCAATTGGGGTTTCGAACAGTCGGGTGTGTGTGTTTGTGATTTTTTGTTTTGGTTTGCGTTTAGAGTGTGTTCCTGTCACTTTTGGAAGCTTCATTTGTATTGTATGTGTTATGTTTTGGCTGATTTGTGTTTTTTGATTCTGGGTTTCTCATGATGTTCTTGGTGTTCTTGTTTTGGGCGTTTTATAAGTTGTAAACATGCTTGTATGTATCTCGATTTTGATCTTGTATTTGGTGTATGTCATTTCGTAATTGTGTTATTGGCGTTTAAAACTCTGAAATGGCCCGGGCTTAGTATTGGTGTATAGTTTAGTTTTTGGATCGGGCTCTTGTTTGATTCCGTGGGGATTGTGACTTGTATTGTGTTTATGTAGTTTTGTTTTGATGATTGAGGTTATGACTTCTAGACAAGTCCAGGCTTGGTTTTTGTGGTTCATATGTAGTGTTTGGGTTTTGTACCTCAACAACATTAACATGTATGAAATCATGTACTATTTGAAGCATAAAACTGAATAAACTAACCATAATTAATCCGGATTCTTGATAGGTGTGTATGGTTCGGATAGTGAAGCGTGCGAACAGGGTGTGTGTTCCACTTTCTGAAAACCATAGTAGTAATTCCTTCTTCTCTTGCTCTTCTTCTTCGTCGTCTGACCAAAATCCACACCTTGAACTTGTAGATCTAGATTGGTGCATAATGTCTACTAGCTCGGATCCCCCAGTAGTAACTCAGTTGAATGAGAGGGTATTAGCTTCAGGCCGTGGTCTTATAACCCCATTAGGATTTTATCACGATACTGATTACATGTTTGTAAAGAAACCTTCAGACTATGACCATAATCTATATTATCAAAACCTCAACCATCACTATAACAATAATCACGGTGCTAAAGGGATTCCCGGGCCTATTAACAAAGTTTTTATGGACCGGGCTTGTAAAGAGCTTGTTATTGGCCGAAGTCTTAACCCCCTTACAGTACCTTTTGCTGATCTGCCTAGAGAAGAGATGGATGTTGCCATCCGGGCTGCTTTCCAACTCGGCCCTGAAATTGAATGGAGATGGCCCGGGCCTAACGAGCATATATATGACCGAGGTGATGATGGGTTTATTGGGGTTTGGTTAGAACATCTCCGGTCTGGTTGGAATCCCCAATGCCACAACTTTGTAAAACACCTTTTTAAATATGAGTATGAGATATCCATTATGCAAGTCACTCTTCCAATTAGTTCGGTCCAATAAGAAACCCCTTTATGAGCTCAGATTTCATGCCAAGGAGTGTGGTTTTCCATCCGGATCTTCCCAACCTGTAATTCAACAAAGCACCTTGAAAGGTTGGTCCGGAGAGGTTTTGATGCTGAAGGGCTGGGATCTTGGTGGTATGCCCCACATTGTGTTGGATAAAGAAGCCAAAGTTTTTGAAACATGTGAGTTGACGGGTTCAGCATTAAGAAGAATTCGTAAATTTTGTGGGAGTCTTGGGTTTCAATGTACCCGGGATACCTTTATGGATCATAAGAAACTCTTTGAACTAGGATGTAAGTTGTTTGTTTTCGATTCACAACTGTATTTCTACTGTTTTATAGCCCGAGCCTCTTGTTAACTTTTGTGTTATTTCAGGTTTCCCCCACTACAATCAGGGATTGGAGGATATCATGTCTTACAACACTTATTCCTTGGCTCTAAGGAAAATTTCCGGGGTGCACAATGACAAGGTGAAGAAGGCTGGTGAGGGATCCGGTTCCAGTGTTTTGAAAGAGGGTGGTGCTGAGTCTGCTACTCCGGTCCTTAAACCACCCCGCCCCTGATGTTGAAGCTATTGATGTGGAGAACATTGGTACTCCTGATGACCGGACCACTAAGAAAAGGAGAATTAATATTGGCCAGAAACAACCCTCTAGGCCCCGAGTTGTTGTGGAGAAAATCGCCGCTGATGACAAGGGTAAAGGTGCTGATGGACAACCGATCATGGTTGGATCATGTGATTTGAAGAAGCTTGCCAGTTTGGCGTCTGAAATTCACACGGATGAAGATGTTGACGAAATGAAACGGTCCGGGGTTATAGCTGTTCTGAAACGTGCCATTGGACATTGGGGTCATGTAAGTATGGTTTTTCCTTGTGAATTTGAGTTCTTAATGTTCGTGTTACTAAAATGTTTATTCGCAGTCCGGGGCGTTGATCAGTGGAGCTGCCACAGTTTTTGTTCATGAGTTAGAAAGCTTGAATCAAGAGTTGAAGGAGAAAGAGGACCGGAATCAAAGCCTGGAAAATGAGTTGTCCTCTTTGAAGACGACTTATGACAGTAAGGTTTCCGATCTAAGTTCTGAGGTTGTTGAACTGAAAGCCCAAGTCACGAGCGCTACAGAGGAGTCCGGGGCTATGAAAGATAAATATGATGATTTGCAGGCTGAGCTTAGAAAGTCAAAGGAGGAAATTATCGCCGAGTTTCAAAAATCTGCTGCTTATGACCAAGCTATTGCTGACGCCGGTGCTCCTGAAATTTACCGGACGTTTGTTGTTGCTGAAAAGCATTTCAGGACCGATCCGAGTGGTTGCTGGGAATCCTTCATAGACCATTTTGTGGCAGCCAAGAAAGACATTGAAGATGGTCTTGGAGAGCCCATACCTTATGATGGCCCGAATCCATTTATCATTCCAGCGGGGCCGGATTCTCCTCAGCCATCCAAATGAACTAATCACATTCCGGAATAAACTAATGCAACTGCGTTTGCCTTTTGGGGTTGAATTCCCATGTAACTGTTACTTTTCCGTTTGACTTGTCTCTCTTAACATTGGAAGTGTTTCCGGGTTGTATGGACAACCCGGGCTTCTATCTTTATTATGACCTTGGTAATGTATTTTGCTTTTTCTTTCCTTGCTCTCTTAAAAATTACATGCTTGCGTATATATTTTGAATTTGCATGTGCTAGGAGCCCGGTCACATATCTTAGTGCGGTCCGGGCATATAGTTTATGATTGTATATTGCTTGGGACCCTGGCTGCATTATTTGCCTATGGCTCCGAGCCAGGGTTATTAGTTTGCACATTGCTGGGGGCTCGGCCACATAGTTTGGTCCGGTCCGTGCATATATATATATTTTGTACTTAGGAATATTTCCTAATTTATGATTGCTTAGTCCGGGTCCGGCTTTATAGCTTAGTTTGGTCCGGGCCCGGATTTAGGATTGCATTTTGCTGGGGATCCTGGCTACATTATTTGCCTATGGCTCCAAACCAGGATCATTGGGTTGCATGTTGCTCATGAGTCCGATCTCATAGCTTGGTTCTGAGCCGGACTCTTTATTTTATACTTAGAATAGTATCTAAGATTTTCATTTAATGCATATTGCTCGTGAGTCCGGTCTCAGAGCTTGGTTCTGAGCCGGACTCTTTATTTTATACTTAGAATAG
Source organism: Heracleum sosnowskyi (assembly GCA_030848705.1). Classification (NCBI taxonomy): domain Eukaryota; kingdom Viridiplantae; phylum Streptophyta; class Magnoliopsida; order Apiales; family Apiaceae; genus Heracleum; species Heracleum sosnowskyi. Next base: position 30,963,227 of record CM061237.1, read on the forward strand.
AATCTAAGATTTTCATTTGATGCATATTGCTCGTGAGTCCGGTCTCATAGCTTGGTTCTGAGCCGGACTCTTTATTTTATACTTAGAATAGAATCTAAGATTTTTATTTGATGCATATTGCTCGTGAGTCCGGTCTCATAGCTTGGTTCTGAGCCGGACTCTTTATTTTATACTTAGAATAGAATCTAAGATTTTCATTTGATGCATATTGCTCGTGAGTCTGGTCTCATATCTTGGTTCTCAGCCGGACTCTTTTTTGGTTTTGGTGCGTTTTGCTGGGGACCCTGGCTACAATATTTGCCTATGGCTCTGAGCCAGGGTTTCTAGTTTGTGTATTGCTGGGGACCCGGGCTACATGTTATGCGTATAACTCTGAGCCCGGGCTATTACACGAAATTGAAATTTGCTGAAAGTTAAACAAATATGAAGAGAAAACAAAACATCGTAACCGGTTTTATTTATAGAAAGATCAGGAATACAAAGTTCTTATTCTAATCTGGGCTTTCGGGAGCTCCTTATTCTTTATCCGGTCACTTCAATCTTCTTACTGATAGAATTTTCGGAGTCTAAGGCCATGCCAAGTATTGGGGACCTCAGAACCATCCATATGAACCAACTTGTCTGTTCCGGGCCGAAGTACTTCCATTATCTTGTAGGGTCCTTCCCACTTTGGCATGAGCTTTCCGGTATTGGTAGGATCAGAAGCCTCCGTATCACGAAGGACCAGGTCTCCAACTTGAAAGTTTTTAACCCGGGCCTTCTTCCCAAAGTACTCTCTAGTTTTTTCCTTGTATTTTTCCATCTTGTCAATAGCTTGATCCCGGACCTCGTCGATTAAAATCAAGTTAGTCTGCAACCCTTCTTCATTAGCCACTTCTTTTAAGTTTATCGCTCTATGGGAGGGATTTCCAACCTCGATGGGTAGTAAAGCTTCAGTGCCGTAGGCGAGTTTGAATGGGGTTTCACCAGTACTAGTCCGGGGACTAGTCCTGTATGCCCATACACGTTTGGCAGTTCTTCCGGCCACTTATTCTTACTTTCTTGTAACCTCTTCTCAATTCCTCTAAGCAAAATCCGGTTTGTAACTTCAACTTGGCCGTTTCCTCTTGGGTACAGATGACTTTTTATGCTTGATTCCTCTTTCTTTCAGGTAGCCTTCGAACTCGGACCCCACAAATTGTGGCCCGTTATCAGAAACTAGAACCCTTGGTAGGCCGAACCTCATTAGTATATTGTCCATAAACCGAATGCAATCCTGCTGATTTATTGTTCTCATTGCCTTAGCCTCTGCCCACTTAGTCATATAATCGATTGCAACCAATAAGTATCTCAAATCTCCTTTTGCCCTGGGAAAAGGACCCATGATATCAATGCCCCAAACAACGAAAGGAATAGGAGACAGGACTGAGGAGGGTAAGACCGGGCTCTGTCGTGGGACATTGCTGAAGAGTTGGCAGTTCTTGCACTTCTTCACAAACTCCACATCATCATTATGAATTGTAGGCCAATAATAACCCTGCCTTATAATCTTGTGAGCCAGGGCCTTTGCAGATAGGTGGTCTCCACAAATTCCCTCATGAACTTCTTGCAGACAATAGGTAGCTTCAACCGGTCCCACACACTTTAAAATTGGTGCCGAGTAAGTCCGGCGATAGAGTATCCCTTCTTCCAGAAAGAACTTTGCTGCTTTATTCTTGAGTCTTTGAGCTTGACTCTTCTCAGAAGGCAGTTCTCCCTTCTCCAAGTACAAAATTATGGGTGTCATCCAGCTGGGTTGATCATCAATTTCCATTACTTCCTCTTGATCCATTGTTGGTTTATTCAGTTCCTCAAAGTAAACTGAGCTATCCAAATCAGCCGAGTTCTGGACTAGTTTAGATAGGATGTCAGCTTCTGTGTTATCTTCTCGATTTACTTGAAAATTTTCAAATTTGGGTATCATGGCTAGGAAACCTTGAACCAGGGCTTGATACCTGGCTAGGAAACCCCGAGATATCAGGTTTGTGAATAATTTTCCTGACTGGTTGATCAGTTATGACTTTGATTTCCCTCCCTTGGAAATAATGCATCAGCTTCCGGGATGTAGTGACGAGAGCGAAAGCAAACTTCTCGAGGTTTGGGTAACGGGTTTCCGCATCTTTGAGTACTTGGCTCACATAATAAACCGGTTTCTGCTCACCGTCATGATCCCGGATTAGTGCTGCTCCCACAGCCAGGGTACCTGCAGACAAGTAAATGCTTAAAGGCTCCCCGGGCTCGGGTTTGGTTAAGATTGGCGGTGCGGCTAGGTATTCTTTGAGTGAGTCGAAAGCTTGTTGGCAATCCGGGCCCCAGACGATATCTTTCTTCTTCTGAGCTCCCTTCAACAAGTTGAAGAAAGGCAAGCAACGATCTGCGAGCTTAGGAATAAACCTTCGTAATGCTGCTAATGATCCTGCAAGTTTCTGTATGTCTCTCTGAGTCCGGGGTGCATGCATCTCAGTAATCGCTTTGATTTTTTCTGGGTTGGCTTCAATTCCTCTCTGGCTAATCATGAAACCTAAGAATTTTCCCGCTCCCACCCCGAAAGTGCATTTGTCCGGGTTCAGTTTCATCTCTTGCTTCCTTAAGTTTTCAAAACATTCTTTCAGATCAGAAATGTGGGTCTGGACAGTTGTTGACTTTGTTATCATGTCATCGACATATGATTCCAGATTTCTCCCCAGCTGACTTTTGAAGATTTCCACCATCGCCCTTTGGTAAATAGATCCAGCATTCCTTAATCCAAAAGGCATAAGTTTATAGGCGTAGACCGCCCGGTGTGTTATAAATGCTGTCTTGGCTATATCAGCTGGGTTCATCTTTATTTGATTATAACCGGAGAAAGCATCCATGAAACTCAACATGACATGCCCGACTGTCGCATCGATGAGTTGGTCAATGATGGGAAGGGGGTAAGGGTCTTTGGGACATGCAGCATTTAAGTCAGTGTAGTCCACACACATTCGCCACTTTCCGTTTGGTTTCTTGACTAAGACAACATTGGCCAGCCACTCCGGATACTTTATTTCACAGATGATGTCGGCCTTGAGTAGCTTTTCAACCTCCTCATCGATCGCTTTCTGTCTCTCTGGGGCAAAGTTCCTGCGTTTCTGCTTTACTGGCTTCTTTCTCGGATCAACATCCCAACAGACTCCTGGAGCCCAGGCATGTCATCCGGGCTCCAAGCAAATACATCAGCATATTCTCGGAGCAACTCAGTTAACTCCTTCTTGAACACTGTGTCTAACCCGGTTCCAATTTTAACTTGTCTATCCGGGTTCCCTTCTACTAGTTCGATGGATTCGAGTTCAACAGCAGCCTCCACTTTCGCCATTTCCGCCTTAGAGACATACTGTTGGACCCGGGCTTGTACAATCTGGTCAAGGTAGGTCTGGGCTGATGGGTTTTCAATGTTATGGACCTCCTTTACGGGCTCTGTCTTTTTGTTGTATCTGTGTTTCTTCCTGCTCAGATTTTTGTGGTAGGAGTTTGCTTTCCTTTTATTCTCGGGGTCGGTCTCTGCCATTACCAAAGCCTGCCCATAGCAACGGCTGGCCATTTCATAGTCGCCCCGAACTTCTCCAATACCTCCGGGAGTGGGAAACTTGAATTTGAGGTGGGGTGTTGAGGTTATAGCTTGGAGTTTGGTAAGGGTTGGTCTCCCCAGAATGACATTATAAGATGATGGAGTGTTGATGATATAGAATTTTACCATGTTGGTTACCTGCTTCGGGAAGGTCCCGAACAGGACTGGGAGATAAAGGGTTCCTTGAATGGGGACCAAATTGTTCCCGAATCCGTAGAGGGGATCTTCCCTGCAATCATTCATTCTTATGCTGTCCAGCTGCATCCGGTCCATAGTATGTTTGAACAGGATGTTTACAGAAGATCCATTATCAACTAGGACTCTTCTGACCTCATTTTCTGCTATATCAAGACTCACGACCAAGGCTTCGTTGTGGTTGGGGTTTATTCCTTCAAAGTCATCCTTGCTGAAGGTTATTACTTGTTCCGGATAGGCTTGCACCATCATTACTTCGTCTCCTGAGTCCGGGCTTCTTGGAGGTGAGTTGGATCCGCCCATAACCACATTCACGACATTCTTTTCTTTTCCTGATCCCTCTCCTCGGCCAGCAACTCGCCGAGCTATATACTGCCCCATGTTGCCTTTTTTGATTTGGTCTTCCACAAAAAATTTCAGAGAGAGGCAATTTTCGGTTGTATGCCCATGGGTTTCATGGTAATCACAATGTTTGTGAACTGACCGGTTTTCTGGGGCTGTGAGCATTGGTTTGGGAGGGTAATAGAATGGTTTTTCTCGTACCTCTTTGAGAATATCTTCACGAGCCCGGTTAAGAGGAGTCCAGTTAGGCTCAGGTCTGGGCTCGCGCTTGGGTTTAGGCTGTCCGGGTTCGCTTCTCTGAGTGGAGCCCGGGGATGGTGCTGTCAATGCAAGCTGGGAGCTTTGGATGTAGTTGCTCTGTCTGTTGGGTTTGAACTTTTTGTCTTGGTGGAAATTGCTCTTTTGGCGATCTTCAGTCCGGGGTGGGGAGAGTCCTTGCCTGGTCATCCTCATAGCTTGAAGGACATCTGTTTCTTTGATGAACCGGGCAGCCACGAAATAGGCCGTCGCCAGGCTCTGTGGTTCTTTATGGATGAGGTCCAGGACGTATCTTTCATTGTTGTCAGGATCCAGGTTTCTTCGGAAGATTGTAAGGGCTTCACGCTCGTCCAGGTTGCTCACATTGTTGATGGCTTCCTGGAAGCGTTTCATATAAGTGGCCAATGCCTCTCCCCGGGCTTGTCGGACTGTCTCTAGGTGGCACATGTGCATTTCATGAGTCTTATTGGCTCGAAAGCGTCTCAAGAAGGATTCCCGAAACTGCTTTCAATTGTGGATGCTTCGAGAAGGGATTCGGCTGAACCATCTTTGGGCTCCGGACTTGAGGGTTGAGGCAAAGAACCTGCACTTGGTTAGATCATTGTAATAATATATCATTGCAATTTGTTCAAAATAGTTTATATGTTCCTCAGGGTCACCCAAACCATTAAAGGAATCAAAGTTGTAATGTTTGAGATTTCTCTGCCTGGGTGTCGCCTCGAGCGAGTAGCTGAAGGGTGTCAATGTATCCCCAATGTCAATCCCCGAGTCCTGGCCAACCTTTTTCTGAAGCTCATGGATCATGTCCATCAAGTCTTCTTGGGGTTCTTCATCATCTAAGACTATGTCGAGGCTAGGGGCCCGGGTTCTCCTCTTTTCATGAGTTCTGCCCATAATCCGGGCCTCCTCCTCTTGAATTCTTCTTTGGATTTTGAGGTCAAGTTTAGCTTGCTCTTCATTCCGGATCCTTTCCCTCAAGTCAGCTAGCTTTTTGAGCTTTTCAGCTTCGGTATCTTGGTTTTGACTGTTGGTCCTGTGGTGGGTTCTTTTTCGGGTTTCCTTGTCCTTGCCTCCGATTCTGTCGAAAACTGAGGCGCGGGATCGGTGGGAGTCTCCGGAGTCATGTGAGTTCTCAACCTGATCAACTTCATTTAGCCGAGCTTCTTTATACATCCGAATTGCGTCAGCAAGCTGGTCCCCGGTCAGGTTTTCCATGAGACCGGGTTCCATGTTGACATCCGTATACTTGAATTTGTTAACTTCAATTTCAACCCGGGCATCATCAGGTCGGATTATCTGAGATGCCAGAGTCAAGACTGGGGGTACTTCACCAACATTCAGGTTCAGGTTTGTGGGTGGTTCTTGTCTTGGGGTACTGGTTGTGGGTCTTAACACAGATTTACTTCCTCGAGCCATGATTCAAAAACAACCAATGTACACAACTTTTTGGGGTAATACAATTTTTCAAAATCAAAGTAAATTTCGGCTAGATCTTGGTTTATCAATGAGAACGAGACAATTTATGCATGTACTTTCTGGGTTTGGTGTTTTTCGAAGCAAGAAAATTGGTTTTCAAGACAGATCTATAAGAGAGCAATGTAGTTCTAAGCAACAACTGGAGCAAGAAAGCTAGATAATGCTAAACAAGGCTAAAAATAAACAGATTTGGGCTAAATAAGGTTAAAAACATGCATACATTGGAGAAATGGGCTAAAGAGTTCATGTTTGGTTGTTAAAACGGAGGAGTTTGCTTAGATCTTACTGGATTTAACTAGGACTCCTTCAAAGATGAAGGAGCTTGTTGATGATGGTGAGTCTAGCGGCACCGTGACCACAAGACAGGGTTCCCCCTCCTTCTAGCACCAAATGATAACTCCAAATCCCGATCTAGTCCTTCTCGGCCGATCCCACCCCTGAAAGCGGTGTCGCTGCGGTTGGGACTCTGCAAAACAACACCGGAGGGGGGTTTGGACCCTGGCGGCGCCTCCGGCGTGAGAATAAGTAATGGCTTTGGAAAGGAAGACAGGACTGTAGAGAAATCTAAATATGGAGGGTGTGTGTATGGGTTGAGTCTGTAAAAGAGAATGTAACCCCTAGACCTCTTTTCCTTGGTCTATTTATAGGCCAAGAATTAGGGTTTAGGGGTTGTACCTGCAATTATGAGCGTCGAATCCTAGGTAGGTAGGACACCTGGGTGATGTTGATGGATTCCACGTGTTCAGGTGTAGAATTATGGTGTCGTGTGCCAGGCTCCTGCCGGCGTGTGGCTTGAATAGGACACGATTGTGCCAATCATTAGGGATTCTTACGTGTCCTCTCCAGGTGTGGCCCTCAGTGATGACCTAAACACGTCACGTAACAATGTGTAGTCTTTCTCACGTAGATTATTGCCTTGGTCGCCAGGAATGAGTTAAACTTTGAACTTAAGCCACATCTGTGAACTCGAGTTTTGTAGGTGAGCCCGGACTACAATATGAGTTCGGACTTATTGATGGGCCAGGATTCCGATACGAGTTCGGACTAGTAGACGAGCCAGGACTCTAATATGAGCTTGGATTTGCTGACAATCCCGGACTCCGAGATGAGTTCGGATTACTAGATGAGCCATAACTCCCATATGAGTTCGGACTTATGGACGAGCCATGACTCCAATATATGCTAGGATTATAGATGAGCCATGACTCCAATATGGGTTAGGACTTGTAGGTGAGTCATGAAAAAATATGAATCCAGACTAGTTGGTGGACCATGATTGAGATATGAGTCCGGGTTCAGGACGGGTCCGGGCTATACATAGCCTATCAGTATGAATATGATAAAATGGAAAAAGAAAAAAAGAAACTTTAATTTTTTTTTGGCAAGTTTGATAATTTCTCAAAAAAAAAAACAATGCATTCCAACGTGGAAGGTAACAATTTGATCAACGTGGGAATCCTTAATAGGCTGTTGCTACGTAGTATGGCAACTGAATTTGTATTACACCTGGGCTTAATCCTCGTACACAACAAGAAGAACACCAGCTTAACAGAATCCTAAATAAATTATGATCAAAAAGTGGGGGGTGGATTTTGTAGCATGGAGGGGATTTGTGTACACATTATTTATACTGCATTTTGTATTTATATGCCAAGCCTTTGGTTTCTGCCCTTGGTATGCCTTTTCTTCCACTTACCTCCTTTAATTTCTTTCATTTCTTTGTTTTTTTTCTTTTGTGTTATAATTCTGATTACCAGCTCCCTTTTAATCTTCTAGGTTTGGTTTACTAGCTCACTTAATCTTCTAGTTTTTCTAGGAATACATTGTATGTGTAGGAATTTTACTATGTTATGGATTGGAAATTTTTTATTTGCATCATGCATGTTTGTTAAAATTCCATATTTTATATCGAAAAATGTTTGGGAACCCAAAATTGTTTCCAAATGCCTACATGTCAAGTTAAATTTCGTAGGTAATTTTTATAAAGCAACAGACCATCGTGCCCTCTGCATTAATATGCGCTCATAAATGAAAAATTGTCACATATCATTTGGGAAATTTTTTGGAACAGTTTTGGGGTTTTGGGATCTCTAGCATTGCTCATTTATTTTTCAATATTAGGTTAGCCCTTTTATTGGATTACAACTTGTTGATAATTGTGACTTTGTGAGAATGTATTAATGTTATTTTTGCCTTTGCAAGGGTGCATGATTATAGTTCAAATGATTCGGAAGTATGTGCTTCTGAGTGGAATCAATGAGTACGAGTTTGTTCATTATGATGCGAAAAAAAAATATGCAGGCACTAATGATAATACAAAAATACAGTCACGGGTATTTTTTACAAGATTCTTTTTCTCCAATGAATCACACACCTCACTAATATATCCTAACAGAATCCTAACAGAATGACTCTTGAGCAATTACAAAACTACCCCTATGAAACAAACTAAAATACAAAAATACCCTTGACTGTATTTTTGTATTATCATTAGGCACTACATGAATTTTGATGTATTGTAAATGTGCAGATGGCAAACCTGGAGATGTTGCTGAGTTGTTTGAGAGAGATGCCCATAGTATCAAGGTGAAACGTTATAGTGAGGCAATTAGTGATCTAAATGCTGCAATTGAGGCTGACCCAACTCTTTCTGAAGCATACCGGCATCGAGCATCCATCCTTCGCCAGCTTTGCAGGTTCTACTTGTCAACTGTCATTCAATGTTACTGTAAAATTCTTATTCATATACCAGTGCAATACAAAGCTATAATCTTCTTAAAAAATAAGTGCGAAAGATTCTTCTGCAAGTTGTGTTGATATAATTAGGTAGTATTAGTTTTTGTCTTTTTGATGTTAGTGAATCGCGGAGTCAGTAGCTTCATTGTGTAATGTGTATAGAGTATAGACATTTAGTAATAGACTAATAGGTATATTAATTTAAATATATAAAAGAGGTCAGCGACTCATCACTTAGCCATGCAATCGGCTCCAAAACTCCATAAATATCCAAGTCCAGCAAGAAGATTGGAGTGGACTAGAATTGTCTTTGTTTACATTTTTTTTATTCCTTTTAATTTTTTTAAAGATTTTTGTTAAGAACATTGACAGTGTGGAAAGCAAAATGAAGAACTATGCTTCTACCGGAATGCCACATCAGCAAGAATCCGTTACAAATTCGGTTACAAGATAGCTGTCATTCCTCACTTAGTCTCCATCACTTTTCATGTATATAAAGACTCTAGATTCTACTTCTTTTTACTTACTTGGAAAATAGAACAATCTAGAGTTGTATTCATTCAGTAATGTAGGTTGAAGAGTGTAGATGTATTGTTCATATACAAGAAACAAGTAAGACTTTGATGTGGTGTTTTTCATAGTGTTTTAATGGAGTTTATGTTGCATACTCGAGTTTTTTAATATGGTATGAGAGAGTGAGGAGATGAATCTGTCGATCCATTTTCGCTTCATTTCTCGAATTAGTTACATTTTTTCCAGGTACTATCGTTCTGAGTTGAATTCATAATCATATATTTAGCATTGGTTGTTTTTAATCGATCTCCGTATCGATCTTCGTCAAACTGATTAAATCTTGTTCGTTTCTTGAATCTCGTCAAATTGATTGAATCGTGTTTGTTTCTTGAAATCTCATGTTTTGATTGTTTTCTTGATCTAAAAGTATTGTTTCTTTCTTGATAAGATGTTGATTATCTTTATTCATCTGATTGTCGATTGTTACAACTTTATCTCAAATCAATTGTTCTGTGTAATTGTTGTTCCGATCTTGAAATTCTCTAAATTATGTCATAATCAGAAATTTTATCATCAAAGTTTGTTTAGCTGTTATAATTCTTGTTCTGTAATGGCTGAAGCAAATCAAAATTTAGTCGATTTATCTCAAAGTCCTTCGTCTCCATATTACATTCATCCATATGATAATACTGGTATGAAATTGGTGTCTATTCAGTTTGATGGAACTGGATATTGTGATTGGAAAAGATCATTATTGATAAGTCTTTCAGCCAAAAATAAGACAGGTTTTATGGATGGAACAATCGTAAAACCAGTTGTCACCGATGCCACATAAAAGACATGAGACAGATGCAATAGTATGTTAATTTCTTGGTTTCTTGGTGTCTTGGATCAAAATATAGCCAAGAGTGTTCTTTACTTTAAGACTGTTAGGGACATTTGGTTAAATCTTGAAGAAAGGTATGGTCAATCCTCAGGAACTTTGTTATTCTCTCTGCAACAAGAATTGTATGAAATTAAACAAGGAAATGACAATATCTCTGGTTATTTCACGAAGATTAAAATGATTTGGGACCAACTCGATGCTATAGATCCTATTCATGTGTGTGATTGTGCTAATTGCACGTGTAATATCACACAGAAGCTTATCAAATCTAAAAAAGATAGAAGGCTAGTAGAATTTCTTATAAAACTGACTAATGGTTTTGAGGTCATCAGGGGCAGTATTTTGGTTATGAATCCATTGCTTTCAATCAGTCATGCTTACAGACTATTACTATAGGAAGAAAACCACAAGAAACTGCTTCATTCAACTGAGAAGTCTAATGATGAAATCATGGCATTTGCAGTGAATCACAGGAGAAGTTTTCCGGACAGATTCAGAACTCAAGGAAATTTCAGACAAGGTCTTAATAATACTATTGATAACAAAGGAAAATTTAACTTTTTTTGTGATCATTGTAAAACTCCAGGTCATACCATTCAAAGGTGCTACAAGCTACATGGCTATCCATCTCATTTCAGAAATGACAAAAGAATTGCAGCAAATGTCACTACTGAAACTACTGAGAATGTTGATTCTGATTCTCCAATGCATAAAATCGAAGGACTTACAGATGCTGAGTACAGTCAACTGTTGCAGTTATTGGGAAAAGTCAAAGATATTGTCACCAATTCTGGGAATGTTAAATCTGCCAATGTTGCAGGTAAAATTTGTCTTGTTTCTACTACATCAGTGACATGGATTGTGGACAGTGGAGCCACAGATCATATGTGATGTCAACTGTCCCAATTCACGACATGTAAACCTATGACTAGTGATAGTAATTTCATTACCATTCCTAATGGTAAACAGGTTTTAGTTTCACAAATGGGTGACATCAAGATTTCTGATGATGTCATATTAAGAGATATTCTATATATGCCTGATTTCAAGTATAATTTGATCTCTATCCCAAAGATTTGTCAGCATTTATAGTGTACAGTTACATTCACTAATGATCAATGTTTTCTTCAGAATGCTATAATGAAACCACAGCTTCTTGGTAAATTACAAAATGGATTGTATCATCTTGTTGATCAAGAAAGTCAGAGAAAAGTGGAAAGTATGGCTGCAGTTTCTATCACAGAAGAAGATCAGAGAAAGATAAAGCTTTGGCATCTTAGAATGGGACACATGTCAGTGTCTAGATTACATCATATTAAGAATGTGTTCAATAAGTGTTGTACCATGGATAGTATTTGTCAAGTTTGTCCTGTTGCAAAACAAACTAGACAATCTTTTCTACCTAGTTCTGTTAAGACTACAATTGCTTTTTCTATATTACAGTTGGATATATGGGGTCCTTACAAAGAGTCTACATATAACAATTGTAGATACTTTGTTACAATTGTTGATGACTTTACAAGAATGACTTGGATTTTTCTGGTGCAATTTAAGCCTGACATGGTACAAATTTTCAAAGATTTTGTTGCTATGGTTGAAAGTCAGTATCATTTAAATGTTGAAACAATCAGGACTGATAATGCTCTTGAGTTATGCAGATGTAGTATGCAAGAGTTTCTTTCTCAAAAAGGAATTACACATCAGAAAACTTGTGATTATACTCCTCAACAGAATGGGGTTGTTGAACGGAAGCATAGGCATTTACTGGATACTTCTCGAGCTTTATCTTTTCAATCAAAATTACCAATACAATTCTGGGGGGAATGTGTTCTTTGTGCTGCACATATCATCAATAGAATGTCATCTCAGGTTTTAGGGAATATTAGTCCATATGAGAATTTTTTTTCATGAAGCACCAGATTTATCATACTTGAGGATTTTTGGTTTCTTGTGTTTTGTCTCTATAAAGGCACCACATATGACAAATTTTGAACCTCGAGCTGCTCCTCATGTGTTTATTGGATATCTTGCAGGATAGAAAGGTTATAAGGTACTTAATTTTCATATATTACAAGTTTATGGTTCCAGAGATCTGGTTTTTCATGAACAACACTTTCCATTTCATTTTAATACTACTCAACTAGATGCTCAGTTCAAATTTTTCTTGCCAATAGCTACTCCTCGGACATATTATGATTCTGAAACTATCCCAGAAATATTTCATACTCCGATTACTACTGCTACATTTTTTTAGAGTCATACAATTTTGAACCATATAACAGTTCTGATAATACTCTTTCTCACTCTATATCTTCGTCCTCTTCTAATACTCCTATGATTCCTGAGACTAGAAAGAGTGGCAGACCTACTAAACTACCATCATTTCTTAATGATAATGTATGCAATTTAACCTTCAAAGAAAATGATCACTGGTGTAACATTGTTTCTTCCTGATAGGTCCATAATTCAATACAATTTTAATACCTATTTTATGTTTGTTTTCGTAATTTTATTATTTAATAAATTGTTTTCTTTTGTTTTGTAGGAAAATAAATAAAATCATATTTCAATCAGAAAAAGGTGAAAAAGGCAAGGAGATGGAAATACTTGAAGTCAAAAGGAAATTGGAGAAAAATTGGAAAACTTATCGGAGAAGAAAAATGGAATTGAGGAAATATTTTTAGAATTCGATTTGTAGTCCAAGAGCCAAAACCCATTATGTTTCCTATATATATAGATCTCCCCTCTTGTATTTGAGATACCTAGAATTAAGACATCAATTTAGACTAGATCTGATAATTAGGAGTAGGATAGATTTATTATTGTCTTTCAAGTTCTTTATTCTATTCAAACACTTTTGCTTGCATTCTTTATATTTAATTGTTTTGTTTCTTCTGCCATGTCTAGTTAAGTTAATTGCCCTAGGATGAAGATGAAGTTAATTTGATTATTGTTGATATCTTCGCATTCCTATTTATTGATTCTCATGATTTTTCTTAGTGCTTAATTGTTCAATTGACAAAGTGATTTTGATATATTATTGTTACCGGATTTATTTTTCATAGCCTATGCTTGCTCCATGAAGTTTTGATAGGTTATTGTTAGATAACAAGTTTCATAGTATATGCTTGTCTCGTTAATTGATATATCTTATTTTTCAAGGAAAGAGAATTGATTTTAGGGTGAGTTGATATTAATTGTGATTGATTAATGGATTCGGATTCCTTGGTTTTCCTTAATCGATTTTATTTGTTAATTAGGCTAAACAAATCTCATCTCAAATTTTATTGTCTAGTTCGCCTGAGTTAATTGTTAGGGTTTCGAAAATTCATAGTCTCTGTGGATCGATCTGTGATTGCTACAACTATACACTGTGCGCTTGCAATTTACATTATTTTTACACATCAAGTTTTTGGCGCCGCTGTCGGGGATTATTGGTAATTTTCACTCCTTGATATTTAATTCTTCGGATTAGTTTCTTGTTCTGCATTGTTTGGTTTTTAGGGAATAGTGAAGCGGAGGATAGTTTGGACAAGAAGATTGCTAGAAGGCCTCGTCGTCTCTTGTGAAATTTTTGGAAGCGCTTTTCGGTATTCCGTATCACCTCTCTCTATTTTCTTTCCATCATTATTTAAATCCAAAAAAAAAATTAAATATTTGAAAAATCCAAAAATATTAGTTAGTTATTTGTTAAAAACCGATTTGTTGCATCATTCAATCTCTCACATAGGAGCACATCATCTAGATTTATTTATTGTCTTTATCGCTTTCCATCTTATACAATTGTGGTGATTGCTGGAGGAAAGAGGTACGTACAATTTAGAATAGAACACGTAGTGTAGTGCATCCATAAGTGTTTATTTCTCGTTCTTTGTGTGTTCCATCATCTAATCAATCTTAAGGGCGCCACCCGATTTCAAGATAAGGTGAGGGATTTCATCACCCTTTCTAGATTGTTTTTAGGATAACATAGTAGTCATGTCTATTCTACCTGTAGGAGTTCATTTGATTGATGAGGTTGTTTCATGGTCGAATCTTGAGGATAGTGCAATTGAGTCTTTTCTTGAGGAAGATCTTTTGTTAGATTATGAGAGTAATAAAGAACTTCATGAGTTGTATAAGAATTTTTCTTCTGATGAGATGTTAGATGAATTAAGTGTTATTTGTTCTAAACATGAACCTCAACTTGAGGATATTTCTTTGAATCATAAGTCAATTGTTAAGAATTCTGTTGGTGAGCCACCTCCACTTGTTCCTAATCTATCTTTTTCCACTTTTGATCAGTCTTTGGTAGTTGATAATGAAACTCATCATGTTGTTCTTTCTAGTACCTTAGTTCATAACCAAGAATTTCAAGTAATTAATTTGCTTAAACAACATAACGAAGCGTATAATTGGTATATGAATGATGTTAGTGGTATGAGTTTTATTTTGGTTCAAGATCTTCTTTCTCTAGTGGATAATGTTGTCTTTGTGGGTGAGTTTCACATGCTTGTTGATTGTGTTACAAAGGTAGTTTTTCCTCGATCTGGTATTGGTTAGTGTTTTTGTATGTGTCTCCCATAGTCAATTGTAGGTATGGGGGAGTGTGTTTGTGTGTGTGTGTGTGAGTGTGTTTATTGTCTTTGTCTGTGTGTTATAGGTATTGTTCTATTCCACCATCATGCCCTTGTCAAGTATTCTCGTCCTTTTACTCTGTCATTTTTCTCTCATTTGCATACATTGAGGACAATGCATGATTTAGGTATGGAGGAGGGGTTTAGTAGTATAATTTAAAAATGAAAAAAATCTAAAAAAATTGAAAAATGAAAAAAATTACAAAAAGAATTTTAGTCTTGTAAATTGTATAATTCTAGACTTGTAAAACGATTGCTTGTGGCTTGATGCACCCTTACATGCTATAGTAATCTTGTGTTTATGATGTTTTTTATTGAGAAGTTATTTGCTAAGTTCTTGTGCACACACATAGACTAGCAAGGTGAAACTATTAGACTTACTGAATGTTGCAAGTAATTAGAAGAACATGAATATGTGCAAAATGATTTGGTTTTCATGCTTTGAGTACAAGTCTGTGCATTGAAGAGATTTTTGCTTGAGATTGATTATGTTTTACCACCAAGTGAGTTTTTGAGCCTATATGCATATTTTTTGCATTTTATATTCGTTTGCTTGAGTGTCCACATGTTGTTTGCATTGCTAGCGCTTGTTTGAGACCTTTTTCCAAATTACCACACCATTTATATATGATCAATTAGTTACCCACTTGAGCTTAATCCTATTTTTTCGGTGACACACCACATTATGTGCCTAGACCTTTTTCTTGTTTAGCCTTACTTATGCTTGATCCCAAATTGTCAATGGCTAGTAGGAACTTAAGGGAGTAATAAGGTGTGTAAGATGGGTTTATTTTTGTTTATTACTTTTGAGGAAATATTGAGTTTGGTTGCATATTTGATAGTCACTGTTCGAGAAATTTTTGAAGGAGGATTGTGGTTTCTTATATCTATCTTTTAGCTCTCGAAAAAAAAGATGAAAAAAGAGAGAGAAAAAATATATATATGAAAAAAAAGCAAAAAGAAAAAATATATATTATATGAGAGCATACTTATATTTTTGTGATCCTTCTTCATTCGACTAATCAAGCCTTTTTTTGGAAGAAAAGTAGAAAATTCATGTGCGGGGAGGATGTTTGGTGATGTGTATGATTAATTATGGTGTCTACTAGCTTTTGACACTTCACCTTATTTGGCCTTACTTGACATACCCTGTCCCTAGCCCTATTACAACCCAAATAAAGACCTTTTGATTATCATCATTGATGTATGTTGTGTTAAAGTTAGATTGATACCAAGTGTCAAACATGTTTATGATTTAGTTGGAATAGAGTGATACACTTACCCTTGTTTTTGAGTGAATATTCTTTTGTGAGTGAAAGGTGAGTTATTGCTTGCTTCTGCATTTGAGATCCCGAGTTTTGACTCAAAGGTGTGCTCTTGTGGGCTTAGCATGGTTACCAACTTATTCTTACACTTGACATGGACTTTTGAACACTTATGCATATTTCTTTGAGTAGACTATGTGAATCATTGCATCTTCCACGACAAGACATTACAAAGTCATTTTTTATTCTTAAGTTGATGTAGCATGAGAGGACTTGTATGTGTGGTGTTGCATTGCCATGCGATCTTTTACATGAGCTTGATGGATTTTGTGGGTACATTCACTATAGGCCCTCACGAGACCTTACTCGTCCACTAGGGCTGCCTAGGGGTTTAAAGGGCTTGTTGCATATGTCAAATGCAACCGTGATCACCTACGGAAGTGGTATTATCTATTATATAGTAGTTTATATTATATTAGTTTTTCTCGAGGACGAGCAAAAGATAGGTATGGAGGCATTTGATAGGTCCATAATTCAATACAATTTTAATACCTATTTTATGTCTATTTTCGTAATTTTATTATTTAATAAATTGTTTTCTTTTGTTTTGTAGGAAAATAAATAAAATCATATTTCAAGCAGAAAAAGGTGAAAAAGGCAAGGAGATGGAAATACTTGAAGTCAAAAGGAAATTGGAGAAAAATTGGAAAACTTATCGGAGAAGAAAAATGGAATTGAAGAAATATTTTTAGAATTCGATTTGTAGTCAAAGAGCCGAAACCCATTATTTTTCCTATATATATAGATCTCCCCTCTTGTATTTGAGACACCTAGAATTAAGACATCAATTTAGACTAGATCTGATAATTAGGAGTAGGATAGATTTATTATTGTCTTTCAAGTTCTTTATTCTATTCAAACACTTTTGCTTGCATTCTTTATATTTAATTGTTTTGTTTCTTCTGTCATGTCTAGTTAAGTTAATTGCCCTAGGATGAAGATGAAGTTAATTTGATTATTGTTGATATCTTCTCGTTCCTATTAATTGATTCTTATGATTTTTCTTAGTGCTTAATTGTTCAATTGACAAAGTGATTTTGATATATTATTGTTACCGGATTTATTTTTCATAGCCTATGATTGCTCCATGAAGTTTTGATAGGTTATTGTTAGATAACAAGTTTCATAGTATATGTTTGTCTCGTTAATTGATATATCTTATTTGTGAAGGAAAGAGAATTGATTTTAGGGTGAGTTGATATTAATTGTGATTGATTAATGGATTCGGATTCCTAGGTTTTCCTTAATCGATTTTATTTGTTAATTAGGCTAAACAAATCTCATCTCAAATTTTATTGTCTAGTTCGCCTGAGTTAATT
Organism: Heracleum sosnowskyi; assembly: GCA_030848705.1. Lineage (NCBI taxonomy): Eukaryota > Viridiplantae > Streptophyta > Magnoliopsida > Apiales > Apiaceae > Heracleum > Heracleum sosnowskyi. The sequence goes on from CM061237.1 coordinate 30,980,500, forward strand.
GTTAGGGTTTTGAAAATTCATAGTCTCTGTGGATCGATCTGTGATTGCTACAACTAAACATTGTGCGCTTGCAGTTTACATTATTTTTACACATCACTTCCCAATTTTTACCTTTTCATCATCATGCTTTTCTTGTCCATACTGCTTCTTTAGTCGAACCACAGTCTTATGGAGAAGCATCTAAAGATCAGAGATGGGTTGAGGCTATGGCTAAAGAGATAAAAGCTTTACAAGATAACAACACTTGGGAGCTGGTTTCCTTACCACCTGGGAAGAAAGCAATAGGCTGTAAATGGGTTTTTAAAATCAAGTTAAAAGCTGATGGTACTATAGAACGGTTTAAAGCAAGGTTAGTAGCCAAAGGGTACAATCAAAAATGGGGAATCGATTATGAAGAAACGTTTTCTCCAGTCATTAAGATGACAACTGTGAGATGTTTGTTAGCTCTTGCTGCTTCTAAACACTGGGAATTACATCAACTTGACATAGAGATTTAACAGAAGAAGTATACATGCAAGCTCCTGAAGGCTTTGATAATCCTCACAACCTTGTTTGCAAACTCATCAAATCACTGTATGGCTTGAAACAAGCTTGACGACAGTGGTTTGCTAAGCTACTGGGGGAATTTCAGATTATAGGTTTTATACAATCCAAAAATGACTACTATTTGTTTATCAAAAGAGATGGATTATCTACAACCATTCTTGTTGTATATGTCCATGACATTATTTTGACTGGGAATAATCTTGTAGAAATTCAGGAGCTGAAGGATCATTTACACCTTGTGTTCAGTATCAAAGATTTAGGTAAGTTGAGTTTTTTTCTTGGTATTGAGATCAATTATCTAGCCTCTGATATCTCTATGTCTCAAGCCAAGTTTACAAGAGAATTGTTGAAGGAAGCCAACATTTCTAATCCTAAATCGGTTGTAATACCATTGTCACTCAACATTAAACTTAGAGCAGATGAAGGAGAGCTTTTCTCTGAGCCTACACTTTACAGGTGTTTAGTGGGCAAGTTGAATTTCTTAACTCACACTCGACCAGATTTATCCTTCACTGTACAACATTTGAGTCAATTTCTACAAAATCCCATAATTCCACATTATCAAGCTTTGTTGCACACTTTAAACTATGTAGCATGTACAGCAGGAACAAGGCATTATTCTAAATGTTATAGATCAATTAGTTTTACAAGCCTTTACTGATTCAGACTGGGGAGCTTGTCAAGATACTTGAAGATCAATCTCAGGGTATGTAATGATGCTTGGAAAGTCGCCGATAAGCTGGAAATCTAAGAAACAAGGCATTGTTTCAAAGAGCTCTGCAGAAGCAGAATATCGAGCTATGTCTGTAGCAGCTTGAGAAATCACATGGCTTGTACGTTTACTTGAAGAACTAGGGATGACATAGTTAAAACCTGTAGCTCTTTACTGTGATAATCAAACCTCTATCCATATTTCTAAAAACCCAGTTCAGCATGAGAGAACGAAACACATCGAAATTGATGTTCACCTTACGCGAGATAAGGTGCCAGAAGGTTTGATTCAACTGGCATATGTACCTACAGAGTCTCAACTTGCAGATGTCTTTACGAAGGTCCTTCCTTCCATTCAGTATCAGGAGTTGCTACTCAAACTTGGCATGACTGAATGTCAGCCTCGTTTGAGGGGGGATGTTAAGAATAGTGAGAGTGTGGAAAGCAAAATGAAGAACTATGCTTCTACCAGAATGCCACATCAGCAAGAATCAGTTACAAATTCTGTTACAAGACAGCTGTCATTCCTCACTTAGTCTCCATCATTTTCCATGTATATAAAGACTCTAGATTCTACTTCTTTTTACTTACTTAGAAAATAGAACAATCTAGAGTTGTATTCATTCAGTAATGTAGGTTGAAGAGTGTAGATGTATTGTTCATATACAAGAAACAAGTAAGACTTTGATGTGGTGTTTTTCATAGTGTTTTAATGGAGTTTATGCTGCATACTCGAGTTTTGTAATAATTTTCATTTAGAAATTTAGCTACCAGTTTACCTACGTAGTTTTCTTGGCCATAAAACTTCAATTCTAAGCAATGTGAGCTTCATAGTAATACCTATACAACATTAAAAGATTTTCCAGTAATTAGTGCATGTATCAAGCTCAACTCGAATACCCTGTGGAGTGGTAAGTCATGACAATCCTGGTGAAAATGAGGTCAGGAGATTAAAATTGTGCCCTTTTATTATTATGATTAGTTTTATTTATGTTGGACTTCCAATATTGTGTTAGTTCACCTGATTGTTTTTAGTCCTTGTACATTAGGATTAGGTTGTTGATAAACTTTCATTTGTTCCCTGTAAATATCGATATGATCCTCGGTAATAAAAGTTTGACAGTATGGTTCTTTCTATCGTAATTTTTCTTTAGGCTAGTAGCTGTCAATGTGTTGAACAAGCCTTCAATTCATCTACTTGGTCATAATTTTCTACAAAAGTATACAGATAATTTTGTGGTAGATTAGTGAGCCAATAGCTAGACTTCTAATGACCCAGTACATTAGCAACAGCTTTGTTAAATTTGGAGATTAATCGGCTTCTAGAGTTGCATGAGCGGTTATGTAATCCATTGATTTCAATCTGGTTTCCAGAGGGGTGAGGCCAAACTTTTGGTCGAAGATTTTGAGGGAGCAGTTGCAGATCTAAGAGAAGCTGCTGAGAAATCACCTGAGGTCAGTGGTAAACCTCAGATAGGCATCATTATAATATAATTATTTCTCATAACACTGCTGCATGGTTAATAGGTTTGATATAGTTTATGAAATTTGGAGTTGAGCTGTAACAATTAGCCAAACTTCACAGGGTTACAAAGCATTTTAGACGGATTCCAGATTTGAACTGCTGCCTCGTCATAGATTTTCTCACTATCCCTAATACCATGCCTGGATAACATTTATAAGACATTAAAGTCGCAAGTGCTGCTAATTACGACAATTCTATACACTTGTCAAGGAGTGAAAAGAGTAATTACCCCTGCTTAGTTGAATTTTCAATTGATTTATCTTTGTTCAATTTCCGATGATCTGACCAACGCATAAATCCACAATTCAGCTTGTACATGATGAGTACATTCCATTTGATCTCATAAATTACTCGCGTAAACTTGTATTGTCATTCTGAAAGAATTCATTAACATTTGTTTCTTCTCATTCCCTTCTTACTTGGTTAATCAATCATCATATAACAAGTGATTCTTTCGAGTTTGCCGAGATTCATCAGCATTTGATTCATATCATTCTTCTTGAGAAGAGAAAACGTAGAAGTCGGCACAAGACAGAGTCATCAATATGTATATTCCTTTTTAAAGGAATGCTTCTGATGCTATATTTATATTGTCATCTTATACCGCTGTGTATAGTTTTTTTCTTTTGAAATGAAAAAGAAGTAAATGTAAGATAGAGCTATGGGTAATAAAGTGACAGACTAGCAACCAGTTGAGTTGGCTCTCTTTCACAAATTCCTTGGCTTCCGGGTTCAGATAGGATTTGACTGAGGCGCATGAACAGAACCTGATGACTGCTGCACTTGGCTAGCTTCATTGGAATCATGCTGTTGGTTTCTCCACAAGAGCCACCTTCTTTGCAATTTCAGCACTTCAATTAAAATAGAAGCTCCACACATTGCTCCTCCAAATCCAGCAAATGCAGCAAGAAATATTGACAGAACAACCTGCACTCGGAGCTGTCCATCCCCCACACAGATCATCAACATATGCATTATAACCCAAATTCCAATTTAAGATTTTTGTTTCTTGACGTAATTTTTCCTTCCCTCTCAAAATTTCAAAATCTATGTTTCCTTAATTTTAACACTCAGAATTTAGACAGACAAACTGGTCCCAGGTATAACAAATCTCTTGTGGTTTTTACTTACAAAAATTGCTTACAAATTTATCCAATACCCATGAATATAAAAATGAAGCAAATGGAATTTTGGAGTGCAAAAATCATTCTCTACTATATCATCATTTTTATTGACTTGGCAGTATAATTTGAGTAAAGAACATCTCTTACCACTGAAAAGAAAATATGCCCAAATAGAACAACCAGTCCAAACTGAACGAGGGCATACACCCATGCGTATGATCTCATAACTGAAAATAAATTGCAGAGCCATTAATAATAAGGCTTAGATGGATCATCCATTGCATATATTAGCATCGGAAGCATTAAAAATAATTAAATACCCATAGTTGTCGATGTCATGGATGCTAGGAGACCCAACATGCAGGAAAACGGAAGAGATAAAGTAATTGCATGAGATCCCATGTTTGAGAGCTGCATTGAAGGATTAATATTAGGATAATGGTTAGCTTGATGTAGAAAAAAACTAGAGTCTAGGGTTGGCTTACCATAAGTTGCTCCAGAAAGCAAAAGTAGGCGAGCATGCTAACTATAACAAGTACAGGTACATCCTGCCAAACCCTAGACAAATATTAATACTTTCAGGCAAAGTTTCCGAGAAGTCATAATCAAACAGAAGCAACACAAGCTAATATTGAGAATAGACAGTCATTATTTTTCCCTATGAAATGCAACAAAAAGCATAATGGTTGATAACATGCTAGAGATTTTTCCCAATTAAAGTATGTATTTTCTGAAGATCGTGTGCGCCCAAATACTGAGAAATTTTGACATTAAGGAAAAAAAAAAAAAATCACCTGCTTTGCTTAGCTCTCTAAATTTGTTCAAGAGAAATATAGGAAATATCAGTCAAGGACACCAATAAAGATATGGATATATCATATGTAAGATGTAGAAGAATACTCCTTTTGTGCATGGCACAAGGAAAGCGTCATTACTTACCTGTATCCTGCAGCTTCAGCATTCCGGGCTCCATTTCCTAGCAATATGTTGGACTGAGTATGCTGAATTCGTAGAAGGGCGACGGGTAGATTTTGGACATCTTGCTTGCAAACCTCACATGTCTTATTACCTTTGATACTAAACCATTTTATGGCACATTCGCGGTGTACTAAAGCAAGTTCACCTTTGCAGCTACACTCCATTTTAAGGGTATCTGCATCCTCCCTTAGTTCAATCAAGCAGATTCTACAGACTGCTTCTTCTTCCAGTATATGCTCACCGCCGCCACCACCATCATCATCAGTTTCACCTGAGCCACAAAATTATAATAATGCAAATGGTGGTAATGGAAAATAATTGTGTCTACAAGGTACACCGGATGATGAAAGTGCAGCAAAACTTCATCCAAACTGCCAATTAGACCCTAAGCATCTAATACAATATCATTCTAAACTCTAAATTGAAGCTGCTACAGCATTCAATATTATATTAATGTTCCAATTTCTGTTTCTGGATATCATTGGTTACAACTTACATGATCAAAATATGTGTCAAAATTAGATCAAAATCAATGTATATAGGAAAATGAAACTTACCAGCATCCAATGGTGGAGTAGCATTTGATGGTGCACTTGTTCCTTCAGTCACTATTGGGGCAATGGATACGACACGAAACACACCACCTAAAGATTCCAGCTGCCTTAGGCTTCCATCTTTATTTAGCTCAGGCACTGAGTGTGAACGGTGAATAAAAAATTGGTTCCCACCTTTCTGTAAAGTAACTAATTTTTTTAAATAGACGCAGAATTAATAACATTAATAACAAGCTAATGTTTGATTATTTTCACTTTGAAAACCTCTGTTAGAGTTGAAGTAGGATTTCAGAAGAGGCATCTCGTGAAGGAGACATAATAACTTAGATCAATACATTATCGCATATAAAATAATTGGCAAGGGAAAACACTGCATCTACAATTCTATCCATAATTCATTACCTACCCAACTAATACATGAACTGCACAAATGGTGTGGCAACTGAGATTACCGTTTAGATTCCTACAGAGATACTCTGATACTGATAAAGAAGCCTAATTTAAACTCAAATTGCACGAAAGTTAAAATGCTTATGTGCTGTAATTGGTAGGACATCAAGAATCCTCTTGAATTTTTTCTTTGGACTTTCAGTATGTGTAATATAGATTATTATGCAGAATAAAGCTTGAACAAGCAAATCATACTGGCTATTTGTTTTACTCTTGGTGTGCAAATTATAAATTTATTATAATCTAGTATCATGTATTTTTTTTTCTTTAACTCGTACTCAAAAGGTATTCTTCGAGAAAACATTTAAATAATTTTCTATCTACCAATAGGTTGATACTTACATCTGCATTCTGTAAATCACTTGTGTTCCCTCCATGTGTAGACTCTGGATTTGAGTGTATGGTTGGTGTTACTGGGAGTGATGACGTGTTCTTCATTCTGGGGGTAAATAACCTAGTAAGAGATCCTGTACTTGGGAAAAAAGATTTGTGCCGCGGTGATGATGAACCTACCAGAGCTAGGATTGCAGCCTTCTCAATATCTGAATTTGTGTTTCTCATTTTTAAACTTAATTTAGGAAGGAGGCATTTCAAGGATGATTTACCTTGAGATAATGTGGGACTCGAGGACCCATTGAATTTGGTGTTACTAGGGCTAAGAAGTGGGGAAAAATTTACCCTTTTTGGTGTTGTACTTGGTGTCAAGGGCATGTTTATATTCACAGATTGCTCGGAAGAACTCTGAGGGGTTCTCATGGGAATCTCCACAACATGGTTTTGTCGCTCCAACGGTTGGCTGGCTATGGTTTCTTCACTTATTTCACTAGATTCCCTGACCTGTAGCACATATCATGTATCAACATCAGCTAAACTAGTAGTCATACACCAATAGCAACGATAAGCAAGTCCAGAACAACAACTTAGCATTACTACACAACTTCTTATGGAAACATACATTAAATCAGTCAGATACACACCACTTGGGATTGTTCATCAAATATTATTACGAACTACCATGACTTCAGTTAAGACTCTAGCAGATGATATTCTACACACCATACAGAGTACCCTCTATGTATATAGGAGTGGAAATCTAATACACTAATGTACAAAATATATGAAATGTGTTAGATAACCATCTCCATGCGTTAAGGGTGTCGCCAGAAGCCTCTGTTAATGTGTTATCATCCTTACATCTGTTAAGTACCATGTTAAGTTACCGGTTCTCCTAAAAACTCGAGGTGTCAGGGAAGCGGGCCTACCATCATATCATATATTCAACATTATCACTTCATGTAATCTATGGTTAAGGAATTTAAATAAGCTATCCCAAAACACCACACGACAAATAAATAAATCAAAATAAAAAACCAAGTCTACAAACCAAACCAAATCAAAAAGTTTCACTGGTTAAAAAAAAACTTAAAAATTAGAAACACCCTTCCTATCTAATCAACCAAACAAACAGTTTAAACAAGTGAGATGAGTTAGCAAAAGCATTGGTAAGAAACCCAAGTAGTTAAAAATGGTAAATCACATTGAATTACAAGAAAGAAAAAGATGAAAGCTAACAAGAAAAGAAAAATAAAGAACCTGAGGAATAACAACAGGAGAAGAAGAAGAATCATCAACATCTTGAGTTTGTTTCTTCATATCATTCCCTTCCATGCTTTCTTTCAAGTTTTAGTCAATAATTAAATTAATTGAGTGAGAAAGAAAGAGCGAGACGGGGCTGGTTGTATGTATGTGTGTGTGTGTACTATGTTGTTGTAAATGTAAGTAGAGTACTGGTATTTTTGTATTTGTGTGCGATTACTTTGGCTTACGCTAAAAATGCCCCCTTTATATATGCTACCAACGGCGGGTACGTGCATTAGCGGTGTTCATGGGTTGGGTTGGTCGGGTTGTATGTATTTTTGTAACCCGATCCAATTAAATTAGTTTAAAAAATTTCAACTCAACCCGTAAAAAATAATTCCGTAATCCAATTCTATCCATTGTATATTGGTTTGGGTTGGTTTGGGTCGGTTTGAACGGGTTAAATAATATTTTAAAAATTTTAAATATTAATCAATATCGCTCATTTTGAAAATCTAAATAAAATTAAAGTACGTTTAACTTATGTTTTTAGTATTAATATTTTATTTTGATTAACATTATAATTTTAGTAAAGTAAATTATGTCTTATATCATATATATAAACACAAAATATAATTATATATCTATAAATGAAAGTATAATACATTGTTTAATGAATAGTTATATATAATACTAGCCTATAACCCGTGCAAGGCACGGGCTTTAAAAGATAATAAATTTAAAAAAAATTAATGGGAACGGAAAATATTATAGAAAAAAAATAAAAATTAATATAATAAATTATAAATTTAGAAACTTAAATATTAATTGGAAGAAAAAATAAATAAAGAATACAAATGGGGTTGATGAAGATAAATGAGGTATTATTAATATCATTTTATTATTTATTAGAATAATATTAACAATAAGGACAGATAGAAAATCTAACATGTTTCAATTAAAAAAAAGTAATTGTCCGTGATATTTTTAGAAATTTTTAATTATATTAATTATATATGTTAAAAAAATATATTGACATATTAAAATAGGTAAGTTTTTTTAATAACGACAAATAGAAAAACTAGCATGTTTCAATTAAAAAATATAATTGTCTGTGATATTTTTAGAAGTGTTTTAATTATATTGATTGTATTTGTTAAAAAAATAGGTAAGTTTTTTTAATAAAGACAAATAGAAAAGCTAACATGTTTTAATTAAAAAAATTAACCATCTGTGATATTAATAAAGACAAATAAAAAAGCTAATATGTTTTAATTAAAAAAAGTAACTGTCCGTGATATTTTTAGAAATGTTTTAATCATATTAATTGTATTTGTTAAAAAAATACGTTGACATGTAAAAATATGTAAGTTTTTTAATAAGGACAAATAGAAAAGTTAACATGTTTTAATTAAAAAAATTAACTCTCAATGATATTTTCAGAAGTGTTTTAATTATATTTCTTAAAAAAGTACGTTGACATGTTAAAATAGATAAGTTTTTTTTTAAATAATTAAAAGTATTAAAATAGGTTTTAAAATAAATAAGTAATGGTTGCACCTGATATTTTTGGAAAAGATAGATTTTAGTGATAACAAATATAAAAGGTAATATGTTTTAATTTAAAGGTAATTGTCGTGATAAATTTGGAAAAAAAGTAGATTTTGTTAGAAAAAAGTGTCAATACTATTATATAAAGGAGAAGACGGGGGCGGTGAGGTGAGATCGCTTCGTTCTATTTTTCTAATTTTCTCAATTTTTTGAAATAATAATATTAAAAATTCGAAAAAATCTCAGTTACCTTTTAAATGCTTACTAATATAGGAAACATATAATATTCTTGCATTTAAAATCTCTACTAATGGAGAAAGTACAAATACAATAGATCTTTACTAATGGAGTAAACTAAATATCACTAATGGAAGAAACTAAATATTCAATTATAATATTTTTGCCTTCAAAATATCTAAATTAGAAAAAAAGTGTATTAGCTTACATTATTTTGAACTTCATAATATTTTTTAATGAAATTACCATCTTACTCTCCTGAACTTTCTTTCATTATGTAATATAATAGAAAATACATGAACGTTTTAGTAAATAAGAAGTTAATAAATTAGATCGATCTTGTATAAGAAATTAAGTAATTAATACCAAAAACTAGAAAAAATCTCAATTGTCTTTTAAATATTTACTAATGGAGGAAACTAAATATACAATTTCAATATTCTTGCATTTAAAATCTCTACAAATGGAATATAATATTCTTGCATTTAAAATCTCTACTAATGGAAAAAGTAAATATACAATAGATCTTTACTAATGAACTAAATATACAATTTCAATATTCTTACATTTAAAATCTCTACCAATGGAATATAATATTCTTGCATTTAAAATCTCTACTAATGGATAAAGTAAATATACAATAGATCTTTACTAATGAAGGAAACTAAATATCACTAATGAAAAAAACTAAATATTTGATTATAATATTCTTGCCTTCAAAATATCTAAATTATAAAAAAATGTCTATTACCTTACATTATTTTAAACTTTCCTCTATTACTATCTAAATATTCTCATAATATTTATTTTCAAATGAAATTAATATCTTAACATTCTTTTCTCCTAAACTTTCTTTTTTTATATGATATAAATTTCAACTGCCTTTTAAATATTTAATAATGGAGAAAACTAAATATACAATTTCAATATTCTTGCATTTAAAATCTCTACTAATAGAGAAAAGTAAATATAATATTCTTGCATTTAAAATCTCTACTAATAGAGAAAGTAAATATACAATAGATATTTACTGATTGAGAAAACTAAATATCACTAATGGATGAAACTAAATGTTCGATTATAATATTCTTGCCTTCAAAATATCTAAATTATAAAAAAAAATGTATTACATTACATTATTTTAAACTTTCCTCTATTATTATCTAAATATTCTCATAATATTTCTTTTCAAATGAAATTAACATCTTAACATTCTCTTCTCCTAAACTTTCTTCTTTTTTTATGTGATATAATAGAAAATACAGGAACGTTTTGGTAAATAAGAAGTTAAGAAATTAGATCGATTTTGCATAAAAAAATTAAGTAATTAATACCAAATATTAGAAAAAATCTCAATTGCCTTTTAAATATTTATTAATGGAGAAAACTCAATTTTTCTAATTTTCTCAATTTTTTGAATTAATAATATTAAAAATTGGAAAAAATCTCACTTATCTTTTAAATACTTACTAATAGAAGAAACATATAATATTCTTGCATTTAAAATCCCTACTAATGGAGAAAGTAAATATACAATAGATATAATATATTTTTTTTTAATAAAACTACTATCTTAACATACTGCTCTCCTAAACTTTGTTGGCGCTCTCAGATCGCTTCGTTCTATTTTTCTAATTTTCTCAATTTTTTGAATTAATAATATTAAAAATTCGAAAAAAATCTCACTTACCTTTTAAATACTTACTAACGGAGGAAACATATAATATTCTTGCAATTAAAATCCCTACTAATGGAGAAAATAAATATACAATAGATATAATATTTTTTTTAATGAAACTACTATCTTAACATACTGCTCTCCTAAACTTTTTTTTTATGTAATATAATAGAAAATACATGAACGTTTTGGTAAATAAGAAGTTAATAAATTAGATCGGTCTTGCATAAGAAATTAAGTAATTAATACCAAAAACTAGAAAAAATCTTAATTGCCTTTTAAATATTTACTAATGGAGAAAACTAAATATATAATTTCAATATTCTTACATTTAAAATCTCTACTAATAGAGCAAAGTAAATATAATATTCTTGTATTTAAAATCTCTACTAATAGAGAAAGTAAATATACAATAGATCTTTACTGATGGACTAAACTAAATATCACTAATGGAGGAAACTAAATATTCGATTATAGTATTCTTGTCTTCAAAATATCTAAATTATAAAAAAAAAAGTGTATTACCTTACATTATTTTAAACTTTCCTCTATTATTATCTAAATATTCTCATAATATTTTTTTCAAATGAAATTAACATCTTAACATTCACTATATTACAAATAGAGGAAACTAAATATTCAATTATAATATTTTTGCCTTCAAATAACTAAATTAAAAGAAAAGTATATTACTTTACATTATTTTGAACTTCCCTTTATTATTATCTAGATATTCTCATAATATTTATTTTCAAATGAAATTACTATCTTAACATTCTGCTCTCCTAAATTATAATTTTTAATGTAATATAATAGAAAATACAAGAACATATTGGTAAATAAAAAATTAAGAAATTAGATCGGTCTTACATAAGAAATTAAGTAATTACTTGGTAAATAATTAATTACCTTTAATACTTTCATACAAACAACTAATTAATAGTATAAATATACACCTAAACTCTGTTAATTGTGTACTACAATTTTTGTTATCAACATTGTTTTTCTTTACTTTTTTGTTTGAGTGGAGTATTAGACTTTTTCCTTTATGTTATTTATCTTATTATGTTTGTTTGTATCCTAATGCAGGATCATATTAAAATCTTTGACAAGATAAGTTATTTGCTATTAGTGTTGACTGAGTTAAGACATGAATTAATAAGGAGGGGGATTCATCAGTTAATCACTTAAAATAATAGGCCGAGCAAGGTGATTTTCATGTACATTCAGTTGTTAATTCATTTATATGTTTATGTGTTTATGTTATTAGTTTTGAATTTATAGTTAAAAGTTGATACACCTGTATACAAGGTAACTCGAAAGTGGAGAATTCATCATGTCTTCAAAAACAAATTGTATCATTATTTTTTAACGTTTAGATAGTTATTGCTTTAATTTTTATGAGAAAAGATTATATCTTTTAGTAAAATATTTTCTGTAATTCATACACGAAAATTCAAAGATAAAAATTGTATATTAAGAAATTTATAGTGTATGTATTTCGAAAATATCATGTTAAGATGTATTCGACTGAAGAATTTATTTAGTGTGTGCATTTTTAAGAAAATTCAATAAATCGGTGCATCTATAACAAAAGTCATACAATAATAAGAAATATTGAGAAAATGTCATCATATTATTATTTTTTTTTAAAAGAAAGAGGTTGTTGTTTTTTGTTTTGAAAAAAAGAGATCATTATTAATAAAAAATTCACCCAACAACAAAAAGGTTGTTTGTTCATATTTTTGATTTTTTTCTTATTGGAAGTAAATTTGGAGGTAGTGAAGATTTTAATAGCTCTGAAGTTATAATTGTAGTTTTTGATTGAAAGATCTATAACTTTATATATATATATATATATATATATATATATATATATATATATATAATTCAAAACAAAACTTAATTTTATATTAAATATTATTTTATTTAAAAACGTATTTTGTAGAATATTTTTTGAGAAAATTTAGAGATATTATTATAAAACCGCTGCGAAGCGCGGCTTAGTAAACTAGTTTTAATTATAAAAGACAATCAGCTAGTTACTATTTTTATATTACTTTATATGATTTTATTATTTATTAAATAAAATAAAGGATCGAAAACCAAAAACTGAAAACCAAAACTTTCAAAACAGTTTAAAATCAGAAGTTGGTAGGAGGTAATTTTTTGAATTACTTATTTTATTTTAATGTATTTATTTGATAAAAGTTAATATCATCATTCAAATGCATTATTTATCAAATTTAATTTAATTTTTACCATTTTAATAAGTCATTAGTTTATCATAATACAAAATTACCCAAACAGTGCAAGACACGGGCCTTAAAAAATAATAAACTAAAAAATTTAATTTGAACGGAAAATATTAAAATAAAAGTAAAAATTAATATGATAAATTATAAAATGAGAAACTTAAATATTAATTGGAACATAAAAAAAATATTAAAAAATACAGATGGGGCTGATGAAGATAAATGAGGTATTATTAATATTATTTTATAATAAAATAATATTAATAATAAGGACATATAGAAAATCTAACATGTTTTAATTAAAAAAAAAAAGTAATTGTCCGTGATATTTTTAGATGTGTTTGAATTATATTAATTGTATTTATTAAAAAAATACGTTGACATGTTAAAATAAGTAAGCTTTTTTAATAAGGACAAATAGAAAAGCTAACATGTTTTAATTAAAAACAATAACTACATATAATATTTTTAGATGTATTTTAATTATATTAATTGTATTTGTTAAAAAGATACGTTCACCTGTTAAAATAGGTAAGTTTTTTTAAATAATTAAAAGTATTAAAATAAGTTTTAAAATTTATAAGTAAGGGTTGCACTTAATATTTTTGGAAAAGAGATATTTTAGTGATAACAAATATAAAAGGTAATATATTTTAATTTAAAGGTAATTGTCCGTAATATTTTTGGAAAAGATGTAGATTTTGTTAGAAAAAAATGTTTTAATTATAAAAAACAATCAGCTAGTTAATATTTTTATATTATTTTATTATTTATCAAATAGAGTATTAAAATAAATTTTAAAATAAATAAGTAAGGATTGCATCTCATATTTTTGGAAAATAGAGATTTTAGTGATAACAAATGTAAAATATATTATGTTTTAATGTAAAGTTAATTATCGTAATATTTTTGGAAAAGAAGTAGATTTTGTTAGATTTTTTTTAATTATAAAAGGCAATCAGTTAGTTACTATTTTTATATTATTTTATTATTTATTAAATAGAGTATTAAAATAGGTTTTAAAATAAATAAGTAATGATTGCACCTCATATTTTTGGAAAACATAGATTTTAGTAATAACAAATATAAAAGGTAATATGTTTTAATTTAAAGATAATTGTAATGATATTTTTGGAAAATGAGTAGATTTTGTTAGAAAAAAATATATTTTAATTATAAAAGCCAATCATCTAGTTACTATTTTGGTAACTTGGCAATAATACAATTCCATAAAAGATTTGATTTGTAGTAGCTTTCGTTATCCTAAAAAGAAAGAAGTATATTTGTAACCGTGTATCCTAAATTTAAACAAATTAGATCCCACATTTCCATTTTTTTTATTAGATTTCAATATTATTTGATTTTTATGTAGTAAAATATAGTGAAATATTAATGTAGAATAAAACTTTCCCGAATTTTGATTATATTATTAATTTATTAATTATAAAAAGTACCGAAAACCAAAAACTAACCGAAAACCGAAAATCAAAACTTTCAATGTTTTGGCTTTAATAATATAGTATAGATATACATATATTTTTAAATTATCGAATAAAATTGTAACTTAAATCGGGTTGGGTTGGGTTGGCCGAAAAAATATAAAACCCATACCCAACCCATTTAAGTCGGTTTTAAAAATTTTCAACCCAATCAAGTATCGGGTTTTTTTCTTCGGGTTGGTTCGGCCGAAAAGAGGGTCGGGTTGGTTCGGTTTGACCGGGTTGACGAACCCATGAACACCCCTACGTGCATCTCTCTTCATTTTTTATTCTAATAACTAGCATCGAAGCCCGTGCAAGCGGGCACACAAGTTTACGTGTTTAAAGTTAGTTTTTATTAGATAGGAGAAATGGTTGTGTGTGTTGTACCGTCTGAACGAGAATTGGTAATGACATTGCATATACTGGTTGGAACGTTTGTGTGTTATATTAAGGCATGTATGATTAAATGACAAACGATGCATATTTTTGATAAGTTTTAGCTACTTTCTTTATATACTAATATGAAATAGATAATAAATATATATTTGCGCCTAAGAAAAGAATTAAGTCATCATTGTCAGCAATTTTGGGCAGAGTTTGTACTCAATTGAAGAAGTTTTAGTGAAAAAATTGACATTGTAAAATAAATTTTGTGCTAAGCAAAATAAAATCAAGAAGGTGAGTGGTAATTGTTTGAAACATCATTCTGATTTATAAGTTAGACTAAGTTTTAAAGTAGATGGTAAATAAATTAAAGTATCACATAAATTTAGCATGCAAGTAAAAGAGATTGCAGGGAGGCTTGCAAATGTTATAAATGCCAAAGTTGTCACTTAAATTATATTAGGTTGTTCATAATAAAGGTATAGTTTTTGGCCATAATAGTGCCTATTAGTTCGTTGATCCGGGTACATGTTTTATTTGTGGATAATAGTTAGAACCATTTTATGGCGGTGGTTCTGCACCCTAAGAAATGTGTGGCCTTTTTGATGCCATTTCATCGTTGTCCACGCCAACCTCATTGACCGCTAGTTCAGATTCTAATAGATTGACAATCGTGTATCCCACATATCCCAGGTTGGTGTTGGTGTTGGAAACGCGGTTTCTAGAATCCAATAAAATTTTGTTTGAAAAGTCTATATAATTTGTACAATCATGTGATCTTAAGCATCTATAATTGGGGTTTACTTCACACAATCACTGGCTTAATGAATCCAGGAGTCTCATCAAGAGTTCAACTAGGTTGTATGACTAACAATCCATTCTAGGTTTTTGATTCATCTACCTTCCAAAATGTACAAGATGAAAATGGCAAGTTACTAATTAGATAACAAATTAATGTGTAAGTAGTATATAATTATTAGCACTATTTAATGAAATTTACTTTTGACGGTAGAATAACCGTAGATGCATTACATACTAGTTTTAAACCTGTGCAAGAGATACTTATAAATTTTTTAAATAATTTTTTTATGACGATATATCTAAATTATTATTATTTATAACATATTAATAGTATATATTAAAGTTTAATATATATTATTGTGAAATTTAACATTTTTTAATATTTACAATAATTAAATAATAAATTAACATAATTTATATTATTTTTCACATGATGATCTTTGTATTCTTTTAATATAAGTTTATGTTTACGGTGTTCATATATTTTTAATATTAATATTTTAGCATGAGTTGATGGAATTTATGTATATTTATTATTAATATTTTTTAATAATGATATGTTTATGTTGTTGTAATATATAGTTTTCTTTTTGGTTTTTCTGTATTATATATATATATAATTTTTAATTTTACTTTGGTATGTTGTAATAATAATAAATGAAGTTGATTTTCTATTAGTATTAATATTTAATAATTTAGTGTATATTATTCTTTTAATATATACGAATACTATTGTGAAATTAAAAAAATTTTATATTTGAAATAATTAAAAAGCAAATTTACATTATTTATATTATTTTTTTAGGTTTTCTAAAATTATTACTTTTTAATATAAAATTGTTATAACTTGTAAATACAACTATATTTATAATCATTCTATTATTAAGGTTCTACTTTAAATTACATTCAATAAAATATTAGAAATTATTTTAAACGAAAACCCCTTTACTCCAATTATATATAGGTATATAATATATGCAGCACTTGAAGTCATAATCATCTCGTAGAGTTCAAATAAAAATGTAAGAAAAAATTGTGATCAAGAAAAAATGTAAGGAAAAAATCAAGATGTGGAAGGCAAATATACTTGAAATTATTATTAGGTTTGATGTAAATACATCGCAATGCAATTCTGAATTACTTGACATCACATGACCAAAAGTACATCAATAAAAACATCAAAGATAAGGTTTATGTTGTCTCTATATACCAACATCCTATCACACATCATTGCCTTTGAGTTTATTTTTTTGTAGTAACATAAATATTACGCAGAAACAATTAATATAGTTTTGGTCACTCAATGCGCTTAATCACTCTTGTTCGTGTGTATATGAGACATGAAGCGAAGACAAAAAAAGAAAGTTGATGAAGTGGCAGAGAGGGAGGCTAGAAAACAGGTTTGGGAGATTAAGAAAGTAGGTTCGGGAGGTTTGAGACCGAATAAATTTGCCCAGGAGCAACGAAGTTGTTCTCCTATAATATATACAATAGATTAAAAACTTATTTAAATTTGTACTTTTTTATTTATGGTCCCGCATACAAATTTCTCAATTTAATAATTAACTATCTTTTTCATCCTTTTTGGATTCAGGAAAATGAGTTACAAAATTATTTTTCTAGTCTCAATTAATATGTGTAGTTCCAAATAATATTATCAATTATTTTAATATATATTATTTTAAATTTTGATTCCGTCGACTTCATAACTTGTTTTTAATGTCACGTCTTACTCCCGATTTTTTTAAAGACAAAGCAAACGCATGTAAGAATAAGTATAATTGAAAAGATAAGTAATATATATTTCACTAACTTGCTTTCAAGTTAAAAACTTTATAGAGCAAAATTAATTTTAATCATATGCTTTCGAGTTGAAAAAGATAAATATATAAATGATTGTCAAGTTACAATTTAATTCTTAAATCTAAAAATTTACTCCATTTATCGTCCCAATCATTTGTTTATTTTTGGATAGGATAAATAACTGTTAAGTTGCAATTCAGTTCTTAAATCTAAAATTTCATTTTTTCCGTCCCACTTATTTGTTTATTTTTGAGTTGGACAATCAAATTAAAAATATGTATAAGATAGTGAGAAAAGTAAGAAAAATATGTTAGACAATATGTAAGAAAAATATGTCCTCTCTCCCCCTTTCCCCCCTTTCTAACCCTAACTCCAAATTCTCTAAAACCCTTCAATTGAACTTCTTTCTTATACCAAATTCTTCATTGCTTCTTTTAGAGAGTACTTGTCTCTCTCTTTATTTAACTCTTGAATCCATAATCTCTTTTGTTCATTTGGGTGTCTCATCTTTAAAAGTAAGATATGGCTGGGAAATCTTCTACTTCTACAAGTCCATCATTCTTGATGGTGTAGAGTTCACTTTATTGAAAAAATCTTTGGTTCTTGTGAATTTGTTAATCTCTCAACCAAAAATGAAATGGGATTTTGAAGAAGACCACTGTTATTCCCGGACAATGAATCAAGATTGTATAAGGGGAAGTTGAATAAAATCTTTAAAAATTCTTTAGTTCTTGACAGTGGAAATATGAAAGTAAATTCAAGAACAGAAAAATAAACAAGATAAGATAACACAAGAATTAAAAATTCAGGTGGATTGATTTATCCACCTAAGAGATTTTTATTCGAAGAAATCTCTGTGATGTTTATGAATAAATACACAACTGCATACACACAATTCTAGCTTCGGCAATTTACAAAGGATAAGGCTTTTAGCTCTCTAAATTGCCTAACTGATTTCTCTTGTTCTAGAATTATGCTACACTTGGTTATATATCCCAAGTTTACAAGATATTTTGAACAGTCAATAATACAAAAATTAAATCTGTTCTAGATCCTTGTTTCTCCATTCTGAGTAATGGTCCATGTGTTGGTAACTTGCCCTTCTTGGCTGATTGTCTTTTATAGAAATGCTACTTTTGACTGGACAAAAAAGAATGCTACTTCTTCTCGTGACTTTTCCAGAAATACTGGTTTACATGCTCTGTGTAGTCTGTCAACCCATGTGCACTGTCTGAAATGCCATTTTCAAAGTACAGTGTGTATCCATAGACGCCATTTGAGTTGTATCCGTTGAGAGTATCTTGATCACATCCGTAGACAACTAGTACTGCTATCCGTAGATAGTACATTGTCCACATCCATAGAAGGCTAGAGTTGTTATCCGTAGACAGTCAAGTTCACTTATGTAAAATTACAAAGCATAGACTATTTACAATTAGCCTCCATATTCTTCATATCCATTGATAGTCAACATGACTTATTCAGCCTAAAAACTAATACTTCAACTTCAAAATCAGGATTACAAATCAGGAATACACATCAGGATTACACTAGCATGCTACATTGAGTCTTATCCATAGATAAGCTACCCTTCTACGGATACTGCAAAAGCATGTTATCCGTTGAAGGCTACATTTACTTATACAATTTTCACTAAGTTAGTCTGGTTATCATCAAGAAACAACATAGTTCCTAACAATCTCCCCCAGTTTATGCCTGGTTGAGAATCAGACATAAATTAAGAGTCTTGATGATAACAAAACCACTCCTGATAAATAAACAGTAAGCAGTAAAAATTGTATTAAGCTACAAAATTTGAAATGCTGAAGAGTTGAGAAATGTACATAGAGAGTGCTCCTTTAGGCTGAGCAGATTTAATTCTTTTTCTTCTCTCTTGTAGGTTGAAGCTTCTTCTTTCCTTGCCTGGCATAGTTGATCTCAATTTGCTCCTGAAGCTTCTTGTAGAAGGTGTTTTCTTCAACTATCTTTGGATCTAGCTTGGATTGCAACCACCTAAGGTATTGAGAACTAGCCTTAGACAATTGGTCCTCTAGTCTGAAGAATCTTCTACATCCATTAAGGTTGGAGGTGGATTCTTTGACCATTGTATGGAATCTTCAATTTCCTTGGTAAGCTTTCAGGTTGATTCCAACTAGCTCTTATCCCTTCAATGTTCCTCATCACTAGGCTCCTTGCAGTTGGAGAAAATCCCTTTGAGCTCTTGAAGCTTGAAAATACTTTGACCAATGTGGGATATCCTTCATTCAAAATTCTCTACAAGGGCCATGTCCTTTCTACTCCACCCTTGTAGACAAACACCAATCTTTCTGGCAGATTCTTGTGCTTGTCAATGCCCCTTACTTTAATAATTTCATCCAGGAAGAGATCCAATGTTGTAAACTCTTATATGTCATCAATGTAGATAAAATCATCTTTGTTTTCTATTGACTTGACAACTTGAGGTACAATTTGAAGTTTGATTGGCCCCTTTGGAGTTTTCTTCTTTGGTTCCCTTTCTCTTTTCTTCCTTTTAGCTTCTAAGATAATTTTTAGGAATACCAAATTATCAAACTCCATGGGCTCTTCTTTGGGCTCTACTAGGGTACTTGAGGATTTGATGATATCATCAATTGTGAAGGTCCTTCTCTTTGGATTCTCAATCTCTTCTTGATTTTCTGGAGAGACATGCCTTTTGGATTTGAATTTTATCCTCCTGGCAATAGGACTTGTCTTAGGCACTGTCTTCCCTTTATTTTTCTTAGGAGAAGTGACCACTTCATTATCCACATCTTCTTTCTCTAGCTCCTCCAACAGCTCACTGGCTAGTCTAGCCTGCTTATTAGGAGTAGACTCATATCCATCAGGATTGGCTTCTCTTGCAAGTCTAGCTACCTCCTCCCTTTTAGCTTCTACAAGCCTGGGATGACTGGTTGTTAAATGAATTGCCTTTCTATTCCTGATGATCACAGCCATTCCATGTCTAAGTTCCACATCCCTGGTCTCCTTGAATGCTTTGATGTCTTTGCCCAAGAGTTTCTTAGCATCTGACTTGGGAAGTGAAAAATCCACTTGGAGTTTATTTTTGCCATGCTTCTTGGTTGAAGAACCAAACCTACCACACCATATGCCTTCACACTCCTTGTAGATAGATGGCTCAGAATCATAGAAACTTTTTGGGAGCTCAACCTCAGGAGTAAGACCTTTGAGAATTGTAGTAGTAGTGGCAGGCTCTGTAGTTGTGAAGGGAGTTGAAGTCACAGCTTTAAAGATGGATTCTTTGATCAACCTTTCTGTGTAGATAATTCTTTGCTCTATGACTTCATTGGCTTTAGATACCTCCTTTTGCCTTGTAAGCACTTCATCTTCACTTAGACCAGAGAAATCTAGCTCTCCTAGTTTGATTGAGACTGGAGGGACCATAGTGAATTAGAATTCACTTGGATTAGCTATTACTTCTAGAATCTCCCCCTCAGTAGATGCTTTCACCACTTCCACCCTAGCTGGTTCAGAGACCACTAGTGTACTCTCCCCTTTTTTGTTATCATCAAGGTTTTGAGTGGCACCAGGGGCCTGCAGCAATTGTTGGAGGAGTCGTGTCTGCAGTTTCTGTTGCTCAAGGAAGATATCCAGCTTCTCCTCCATTTTATCCACCCTCCTTGATAGAGAATACACACTCTTAGATAGAGTGTTTTCTTCAACAAATCTTCTCTGAATAGTCCTTATGGTAGAGAGAGGGAATGCAGTATCAAGTCTTCTGTTAAGGTTGTCCTTGACATTGTCAATGATTGCCTTGACCTCATCTGTCTGTGTCCTTTGATGTAGAAACTGCATCTTCTGTAATTGGAGGTTTGTTATGAATGTGGACAAGATGAGCTTCTGGGATGGATTAGCTGATTGAAACTCAATGGAAGCCTTTTGATATTCCTTTAGGAGCACCAGGTTGATTGCATCAGATTTGGCTTATGTGTCAAACAACCAACCTGGTGTACTTCCTGAGGTTGAAGGGCCTTCACCACCTCCTTCACCACCATCTGAGTCTCCTTCCAAGTCTTCGGAGTCTTCATCATACTCAAAATATTCACCAGCTCCTGGAGGCAGATTAGTGATTGCTTCTTTTGCCCTAGACATTGATTCAGTAGTGTGTACCAAATTCAACATCTTTTCTGCCTCCATATTTCCCTGTCCAGCCAAGTCTTGATAGGCTGGATCAGGATGAGTAAATGTCTCAGCATTCAGGTTGACTTGATCCAACCCATGTTGATATTCAAGTTGGAACAGTCTCTCCCTGTCTGCATCACTGACATCCTTTAATTCACTTTCAATGGCTAAGTTTTCTTCCCTTACTCCTCCTATACCTGCTTTTCTCTCATTTTCTCTCTTTTCTTGCATCAGGGGCTCCCCCTGGCTCACACCCTCACCTTCACCTACTAAGGTGGAACTCTCAATGCTCACTTTTACCAGACTAGAAGAAATAGTATGTCCCTCTTTTTCTCCTTCTCCTTTTGCCTGGTTGCAAACCAACCCCTCACTCTCAGTAGCTTCGCTCCCTTCCCTCAGTCCTAAGAGTGTTTGAACTACTACTAACTCATCCACACTTGAAGTTGTAATATTTGAAGTTTGAAGTGAAAGTGTGGAAGGAGTATCCGTAGAGGTAGTAGAAATGTATGTCAACGGATAACTGATATGAGGCATATCCGTAGACAGACAAACACTCATCAACGGATGAGAGATATCCGTATATGAAGAAAAAGAAGTGGCTTTTGAAATTGAGACTATGGCTGAATCTGTGGAGATTGATTTTAAATTGAGAGCCACAGATGGAGCCAAAGTCTTAAAAATGATTGATTGGTGGTCCAATAAATCATCAATAAGATGATGACCACCAATTTCAGAGTGGGGCTTCTCCAAGAAGGTTAAAGATGGAGAATTAGGAATTGATGTGTGAATCATATCCACATCCAAAGAGAGAGTAAGTGAGCTTGGAATTTATGTTTTAGTTTGAATGAGTAAAGAATGGGGTTGTGACTCCACATTTTTTGGAGTCATATCAAATTGAGTTTGTGATGGTGCCATGGGCATTGTGTGTGATCCCTGTGCAACCCCAGATGTCTTAGACCTTTTTCTCCTTTTATAGGCCTTATATGTATCTGTTGGGCTTCTGGTGTCCCTATCCCTCTTATGTTGTGTCACTGGTTGGGGACTATTTTCAATAGCAACATCCTTTTGGGAGGATGCTGCTAGGGATGTGTTTAAATCCTTTTCAACCACTGCATCTTTTTGAGAAGATACGGGGTGGCTAGGCCGGGACACACTAATCTCACCCTCCTTGTTCTTAAGGTTTCTTTAATGTTCACCCCTTCCCTCACCACTTACTACCACCTTCACACTCCCCTCAAGGGTTTTGGTAGTTTTTACAATATGTGCCTTTTAAGAAGCACCCGAGGTTGGCTTTTTAGATTTGGATTTTGGAATTTTAGAGGTGGACACTTGGGTAGGAGGCTGTTGGACAGTTCCAGCCTCCATGGTGGCACTTGAAATCAAAGAAATGACAATGGAGGAAGGCATAGTTGAGGAAAATACCTGACTTACCTGTACCTCCTGAGTTGCATTGAAAATTGGTGGATACACCAATTGTACCTCCCTGTTGTGGTTCAGCTTATTCAAGTCCTCAAGGACTCTCTTATTTTGAACCCAACATTCCTTGGAGTTTGCAGGGAATTGAGCCACCAGGTTACTGTCTACATGGTTAGCTAGCAACATGATAAATCTAGCATAGTATACATTCTTACTTCTAGATGCTTTATTTCTTAGTTTAGCACCAAATTCAAAAAGAATCAAGGACCCTAGGTTATAATAGCTATCAGTCAAAAGCATGTAAGCAATGTCAAGCATAGAAAATGTAACTGCATCATAGTTGCTAATTTTACCAGAGAAAACCTTAAGAATGGCATCAAAGAAAAAGCTCCATTCTTTGACCATGCCTCTTCTCTGAATCTTACTTAAATTACTCGTAGGCAAAGCATAGTTAATCGAATTCAGCATGTTAACAGTATCAGTATCACTATGCTTTTCTAACCTATTGTTTTGAGGCAAATTCAAGCAAGCAGTAATGACATCACTATTAATCACATATTTCTTACCTTGAAGAACAAAGATGATAGTAGCATTGACAAAATCAAACACAGCTGATTCCCAGATGGATTCAATCACCTCAAAGTATAGTTTGGGGGCTTCGAACATTGCCTTTGAGAGATTGCAGTTATGGAGAAACCTCATCATAGTGTGATATGATGTGTTCTTCTCTTCGAAGTCCACCAGTGCTGTGAAGTTGTTCTTCTTATATGTGAAACCAGTGAGAGACATAGCCTTGTTGGTTGGTGCCATTGACGGTAAGCTTTGAATTACAGAGAGAGATTTTTGCTTTGAGAGAGCAGATGAGTTCTTGCCTTAGTGAATTTTGGAAAATGATAGAAAATGATTAATCTGGGAGTAAAAATCAATTTATACTCCCCCAAAATAATTCATTAATAAAATCAGAATAATTGGAAGAGATTATCTGATTGGGCAAGAAAATAACTGTTTAAAAGTAATGAGTTTAAAAAGTAAAGTCACGAATTTATTGCAATTACATACACGTACTGTACGCATGTAACTACGGATAAGATTGTGACTTTAACGGTTATGATTAAAACTAGACTATCTACGGATAGGATTTTACCTTTTGAGATTCGACATCCGTAGAGGAGTAAAAAGCAATATCCGTATATGTAAAGAAAATCCAGTGTAACGGTGAATGCTGCGTTAGAGAATAAAACAGTGGATTCGCTCATGGTCAATGGGGCGAATCAGTGGGATGTAGACTTGATATATGATATGTTCGATGTTAGGGATGTTAACCTTATTCTCTCTATTCCGGTAAATAACATGGAGGCTGATCGTAGATACTGGAAAAAGGAAAAGCTGGGATTTTATTCGGTGAAATCAGCTTATGCAGCAATCCAAGAGAGTAAAGCAGCGCAGAACGCTAATGTGAGTCATAGGGTTTGGAGGAGAATGTGGAATCTTAAAGTTCCCCCCAAGGTGAAGCATCTGGTTTGGAGGGCAGCAACTGAGTGTTTGCCAACGAAGGTACAACTGCAGAAAAAGCAGGTGAACGTAAATTCTCTATGTCCCATGTGCAATAATGAGTATGAGTCTATCCACCACGTTCTGTTACAGTGCTCTTTCGCTGTGTCATGTTGGCAGCAAGTTGGAGTTATTGATAGTACTGAACAGTATGGGTCATTTGTGTCATGGATGTCAAATGCGTTCGATAGTTGGGAAACGGAGAAAAGAAGTTTGGGAGCCATGATTTGTTGGGCAATTTGGAGATGCAGAAACGAACTAGTCTGGAACCAGCGGGGTATGGAGGTTAAAGATGTCGTAGAATCAGCGAAGGTGGTCCTTAATCAGTGGAGATGTGCTCAAGATAATTCTTTTGACCACAGCTTGGGTTTGATGAACTCAACAGATGGTGATGAGCACTGGGTCTGTCCAACAGGTGATATGATTAAGGTTAATGCAGATGCTGCAATTTTTGAAACTTTTAATTGCTTTAGCTTTGCTTTCGTGGTTCGTGATGCTGAGGGGAGATTGATAGAAGCTAGATCGAGGTGCTGTCCAGGTCAAGTGAATCCGGCGGATGCAGAAGCAATGGGCATCAGAGAGGCCTTAAGTTGGATCAAGGAACAAGGGAAAGAGGCTGTGACAGTCGAAACAGATTGCATTGTTGCTGTTCAAGCAATTCGTAGTGACTGTCCTTTGCTGTCATACTTTGGCAGAATAATTCAGGAATGCAAGCAGTTGATGGCAGAATTGAAGGAAAGGAGAGTGACAATTAAGTTTGTAAAACGGTCTGCGAACCACGTAGCTCACTATTTAGCGAGGTATAGTAGTTCTATAGCTGATCGTATCTGGAGGGTGAGTGAAGTTCACCCGGAGTTCAGTCATGTATTGGCGAACGATTTGATTTAATGAATATTTTTCATTTGGCAAAAAAAAAAAAAAAAAAAAAAAGAAAATCCAGTGTCAAAAGTGACCATCAACGGATAAGGATATCCGTAGAGGGAGAAATTTTGACTTAGACAAAATTCTTCTTTTTCAGAGAGTTTTAATTCTCATGAAAATCATGTTGACACTGGCTGCATTACAAATTATCAGACATTTAAATAAATTAAGAGTAGTTAAGAATACCTAGCTCACTTACCAACCTTGAGAATGTTGATTCATCAAGTGGCTTGGTAATAATGTCTGCAATTTGCTGCTCACTTGGAACAAAATGAAGTTCCACAGTACCATTCATCACATGTTCCCTGATGAAGTGATACTTTACGTCAATATGCTTGGTCCTTGAATGCTGCACTGGATTCTCAGTTATGGCAATTGCACTAGTGTTGTCACAGAAGATTGGAATCTTATTAACTGTTAGACCATAGTCTATTAGTTGATTTTTCATCCATAGGATCTGTGCACAACAACTTCCAACTGTAATATATTCTGCCTCAGTTATAGAAGTAGAGACATAATTTTGCTTCTTACTGAACCATGAGACAAGCTTGTTTCTTAGAAATTGACAGGTGCCTGTTGTACTTTTTCTGTCAATCTTGCAACCTGCATAGTCTGCATCTGAATAACCAATTAGATCAAAACCAGATTCTCTAGGGTACCAAATGCCAAGGTTTGGTGTTCCCTTGAGATATCTGAAAATCCTCTTGATATCAATTAAGTGAGACTCTCTAGGATCAGCCTGAAATCTAATACATAGACATGTAGCAAACATAATATCAGGTCTACTAGTTGTTAAATATAAAAGTGAGCCTACCATGCCTCTATAGCTTGAAATGTCCACAGATTTTCCCTTAGTATTCAATTCAAGCTTAGTGGCAGTTGGCATGGGTGTTTTAGCAGGAGAGCAATCCATTAGATCAAACTTCTTTAAAAGATCAAAGATGTATTTAGTTTGACTAATGAAGATTCTTTCTTTCACTTGCTTAACTTGTAAGCCAAGGAAATAGGTAAGTTCACCCATCATGCTCATTTCATATTTACTTTGCATAAGTTTGGAAAACCTTTTGCAAAGTTTCTCATCTGTAGACCCAAATATTATGTCATCTACATAAATTTGAACAAGTATACTAGAGTCATTAACATTTCTAAAGAAAAGAGTTTTGTCAACAGTACCTCTAGTGAAGTGATTCTCTAAAAGAAACTGTGATAGAGTGTCATACCAGGCTCTAGGTGCTTGCTTCAGTCCATAAAGTGCCTTGAGAAGGAAGTAGACAAATTCTGGATAATTTGGATCTTCAAAACCAGGAGGTTGACTGACATACACCTCCTCTTCCAGTTCCCCATTCAAGAAGGCACTCTTGACATCCATTTGATAGACCTTGAAATTGGCATGGGCTGCATAGGCCAGGAATATCCTTATTGCTTCCAATCTAGCAACAGGGGCTAATGTTTCATCATAATCTATTCTTTCTTCTTAAGAATATCCCTTAGCAACCAATCTTGCTTTGTTCCTTGTGACAATGCCATTTTCATCCATTATGTTTCTGAATACCCATTTTGTTCCTATAACACTTTTGTCTTTAGGTTTGGGTACCAGCTTCCACACTTTGTTTCTTTCAAATTGGTTTAGCTCTTCTGGCATAGCTAACACCCAATCTGGATCTAAAAGAGCATCCTCAACTTTCTTTGGTTCATCTTGTGAAAGAAAGCTGTTGTATTAACATTCATCCTGAGTAGCTCTTCTAGTTTGGACATTTGAGGATGCATCACCAATGATCAGTTCAAATGGGTGATCCCTTGTCCATTTTCTTCTTATTGCAGGTGTAGGTATTGAAGATGTAGCATCATTCTCATAAGCATGATCATGTGAGGATGATCCTTGACTCAGAGAGACTCCCCTTGAGTTTATTGGGGTGGTAACCCTGTGTTGTGATCCACCTATGGATGCTCCATTTTGGCTTCCTACGGATGCTCCATTTTGGCTTCCTACGGATGCTCCATTTTGGCTTCCTACGGATGCTCCATTTGTCCCTTCTATGGATGGATCATTTGAACTTGAGTTATCCATATTTGAAATAATCATTCTTGGAGGGACTGATTCATCCTCATAATCATCATCTTCATCTTCATAAAACAGACCTTCCACCTCATTCTCAAATCTGAGAGTTTCATGAAAACCCTCATCAGTGAGACCTTGAATTCTGGAATCATCAAAAACAACATGTACAGATTCCATAACAATGTTGATTCTATGATTGAAAACCCTGTAGGCTTTTCCAGCTGCATATCCCACAAAAGTGGCTTCATTTGCCTTTGACTCAAATTTTCCAAGATTTTCACCTTGATTTCTCAATACAAAACATTTGCATCTAAAGACATGTAAAAAAATCAAGGATGGTTTCCTTCCTTTGAGAAGCTGATACGGAGTCGTCCCTTTTGCTTGATTGATCAAAGAGATATTTTGAGTGAAACATGCAGTGTTAACTGCTTCAGCCCAGAAATAAGTAGGCAACTTTGATTCTCCTAGAATTGTTCTTGCAGCCTCAATTAGAGTTCTATTTTTCCTTTCAACCACTTCATTTTGTTGTGGTGTTCTGGCTGCAAAAAACTCATGAATGATTCCATTCTCCTCACAAAACAACCTCATTGTTGAATTCTTGAACTCATTGTCATTGTCACTCCTGATTCTTCTGACTTTGAGATCAGGATGATTGTTAGCAACCTTGATGTGACTGATTATGATTTCACTTGCCTCATCTTTAGAGTGCAGGAAGTATGTCCATGTAAACTTTGAAAAATCATCCACAATCACAAGGCAGTATCTTTTCTTTGAAATAGACAGGACATTTACTGGTCCAAATAAATGCATGTGTAGCAGCTGTAGAGGTTGCTCAATTGATGAGTCTAGCTTGCTTCTGAAAGAAATCTTCTTTTGCTTCCCTTTCTAGCAAGCATCACAAAATCCAGCCTTGGAAAATTCCAACTGAGGAAGTCCTCTTACTAGGTCTCTTCTTACCAGATCATTCATTGACTTGAAGTTCAAATGTGACAGCCTTTTGTGCCATAACCAACTCTCATCTTTACTTGCTTTACTTAGAAGACAAGTGATAGAATCTGAACTTGTTGAATTGAAGTCAGCTATATACACATTACCTCTTATGTGGCCAGTCAACACCACATTGTTGTTTTCTTTGTTTGAAACAACACAGGCTCCTTGATTGAATGATACTGAGAAACCTTTATCACATAGTTGACTGATACTAAGCAAGTTGTGCTTAAGTCCATCAACTAGTGCTACTTCATCAATTATAACATTTTCTTTTGAAATCAAGCCATATCCCTTAGTGTAACCTTTGATGTCATCTCCAAAGGTAATGCTAGGGTCAGCTTTCTCCACAAACTCTGTGAGCAGGGTAGAATCTCCAGTCATGTGCCTAGAACAGCCACTGTCTACGTACCATAGATTCTTTCTGTTTCCCTGCACACAACAAAACCAAATCAAGTTGATTTTGGTACCCAGGTTTCCTTGGGTCCTTTCTTGTTAGCTTTATCTATGCGTTTCTTGTCATTTTGCACTTTAATCTCAGGTTGAGTTAAATCAACCTTGACCTTGGGTGTTGACCTCTGAGAGACAACATGTTGAGGATGTTCATATGCATACATGCTTGATGCATACATTTGAGGATGATGTGCATACATAGTGTTCATGTGTGGCATGTTCCATGTCATTTGTGGCATTGTGAATGCATTCATATATGGATTTGAAACAAATGGCATGTTGGTATACAAATTCTATGCATGATCAGTATGTGCAAACATGTTGTGCATAGCAGGCATAGGCATATTGGGTACAGGCATTGGCATTTGAACAGTTGAAGTTTTGACAGTTTTGCAATTGGTAGATAAATGATTAACACTACCACACTTTACACAAGTTTTCCTAGGAGCATACTTGTCAGGTGTATAGTTGTTATGCTTGTTAATCCTTACCTTACCA
This sequence comes from Heracleum sosnowskyi, assembly GCA_030848705.1. NCBI lineage: Eukaryota > Viridiplantae > Streptophyta > Magnoliopsida > Apiales > Apiaceae > Heracleum > Heracleum sosnowskyi. The sequence continues at coordinate 31,010,199 of CM061237.1, forward strand.
TTTATGTTCTTTTTCTTTTTCACCTCAGCCTTGACCTCTATATTTTCTAAATTGCCCTTCAATTGCTTGTTGGACAAGTGACTTGTGTTAACATCCTTAGCTTTGGTTTTGCTAAACTCTCCCTGAACAAATTTTTTGCTGGTTGGACCATACTTTTTGTTCAGCTTCTCAAGTTTCTCTTGACTAACACTAGATGTACACTTCTTTGGACAAGTCACATCGGTAGAGGTGTTACCCATCAACAGATGATCACTATCCGTAGATGTGTCATCTTCTAGATACTTAACATCTAGTTTCTTGTTATATTTTCTTACTAATTCCTTGTAGAATGTATCCATAACTTGAGCCTTAATAATGTTTGTGGCAAAATTCCTGGAATCAGTCCATCTCGCAATTGTTTCATGTTCTTTAGCTAGTTGTGCTTTGAGAATTTCTTCTCTTTTTAGCACAATCATCAAATCATCCTTGGCAACTTGACACTCTAGTCTCATTTTCTCAAACTCAATAAATTGAGTTTCTAGAACAACATTCCTATCACTTAAAAATTTATTAGCATCTTTAATCCTGGTGCTTTCATTTGTAAGTGATTTAAGAGAAATACGCATATGGTACAATTCAGTGGACATATCATTAATTGCACTATTGCATTCCTTATTAAAAAGCTCAGAGACATTGGTGGTAATTACCTGATTGGATGATGAACTGGCCTCCTGCTCACTTGAATCAGCCATCACTGCAAGGTTCACAAATTCAGTGTCCTCCTTAGAATCATTCACATCTTCAGCCTAGTCATAATCCTGAGTGATGAATGCTCTACCTTTTTGCTTGAGAAGATCAAAGTATTTCTTCTTATAGTCAACAGGCTCAAACTTCCTGTCACTCTTCTCAGCTTTTGGTTTTCTGCATTCATTAGCAAAGTGACCTCCCATTCCACAATTGAAACATTTAAACTTTGACATCTCAACATAGTTCTTGTTTGATTGAAAGTCCCTTCTGAATGGTTTGGACACTTCAGGGTTTCTCTTGAACTTGAGCTTTGTGAATTTTCTTGACAGAAAAGCTAAATGTTCATCTAGCTCATCCATTTCATCTTGGTTAGAAGGCTCACTTTCTTCAATCATCTTTCCTTTGCACTTTCTTGATTCAGTCCTACCTTCACAAGAACTTGTGTTTGGTGTAGTTTCAGCAGCTTCTTCTTTCATGTCATCAGTCTTTTCAACACTTGCTACTAAGGCAACATATCCAGTTTTCTTTTAGACCTTCTCAATTTCCTCATCCTGCTCCATTTCTAACTCATATGTTTTCAGGGTTCCATACAGCCTCTCAAGTGTAAAATCCTTATACGCTTGAGTGTTTCTCAAGGAAACAGTCATAGGCTTCCACTCCTTTGGAAAGGCTCTGAGAAATTTAAGATTTGAATCTTTGATTTGATACACCCTCCCATACAACTTCAATCCATTCAGCAATTTTTGAAATCTACTAAAAGTATCATTCAAAGATTCTCCACTCTTGAAGTGAAAGTGTTCATACTGTTGTATGAGGAGGTGCATCTTGTTTTCCCTTACCTGCTCAGTTCCTTCACGGATGGTTTGGACAGTGTCCCAAATCTTCTTTGTTGTAGAACAATTAATAACATTGTCAAACATGTCAGAATCAAGACCATTGAACAAAATAGTCATGGCCTTCTTATCTTTATGAACTGCAATTGTTAGATCAGAATTCAATGATCGTCAGGAGCTAGACTCAACTGATCAGGATTGCTGACGTCATCAGGATTGCATGGTCGTCAGGATCAAGATACATATCAGGACTGGGATCAGGATTGATCATCAGGACTGGAAGCTGATCAGGATTCCTACTTCAAGTTATATTTGGAGTCTAGTTAAACATGGAAGTTTATTCTGTCGGTTCCTGGTTTGTAGAATGTAGCTATCAATTATGGATAGGTTTCAATCTTTGTAATTGATTAAGACTTATCATTGATAGAGAAGCTGTGTAGTATATAAACACAGTTTTGGTTTTGGTTCGATGTGAATCAAGATAGAAGCTCTCAAGAACATAGAATTTCTTGAGAGAGTTTTTGTAAGCTAGCAGCTCTCAAGAACATCAGAATTTCTTGAGAGAGTTTGTAACAGTTTTATATCAGATTTAATAAAGCTGTTATCTTTCTTTCATATTTGTGATATATACATTAAGAAGTCGATTATCTTATACTATTGTATTCAACCCCCCTTCTACAATAGATTATTAATGGGCAACAATTGGTATCAGAGCAAACTGATTTAATTCTGAATCAGATACGATCTAAAGATGTCGACAACCAAGTATGAAAGCATGAAGATTCCCATCTTGAAGAAATCAGAATATCCAACATGGAGGGTGAAGATGCTGATGTACCTGGAGGCTATGGATCCTGACTATTTGGACGGGATTCGTGATGGACCATATATTCCTACAAGGATTGTAGAACGAACAGATACAGTACCTGAACATTATGTGGTCAAGGCTAAAAGTGAATGGACTCCAGAAGAAAAAGCTCATGTACTCAGGGAACCAAAGATAAAGAATATCTTGCACAGTAGTCTTGATGCTGTCATGTCAAACAGAGTGATTGCATGCAAGTCTTCAAAAAAAATCTGGGATACTTTGGAAACTCAGTGCCAGGGATCTGCATCTGTCAAGAAAAACAGAAGGGCTCTTTTGATTCAAGAATATGAACAATTTGATGCAAGACCTGATGAGAGCCTAACTGATCTATATGATAGATTTCTGACACTATTGAACAGATTATCTTTAGTTGACAAGGAATATGAAACTGAAGATTCAAACACCAAGTTTCTAAGAGCTTTACCTGAAGAATGGGACACTCAGACCTCGATCATTAGACATCAGTATGATCTTAACACTGTGTCTCTTGATGAAGTCTATGGGATGCTAAGAACTCATGATCTTGAAGTTCAACAGAGAAAGAACAAGAAAAGCAGCAAGGCAAAATCAATTGCTTTGAAAGCAGAGGCTAAATCAAAAGGAAAAGCTGCGGAGGTCTCTAGAAGTAAATCAAGAGTAGCTGAGTCAAATCCTGATGACTCTTCATCAGATACTGATGGCAATCCTGATGCCAATACTGATGATGATTCTTCTGACTCAGACATGGAAGAGATGGTTGTTATGATTGTCAGAAACTTCAGAAGGATGAAGTTCAGGAAGAATAGAAGACAAGGCAACTTTCAGAAAAAGGCTTTCAACCCAAACAAAGATAAGTATATCAAAAAGGACAGCAAGGGTAGCAAATTTGACAAGTCAAAGGTTAGATGCTACAAGTGCAATGGTATGGGTCACTTTGCTTCTGAGTGCAAGAAGACAAAGGCACTTATCACATCAAGCAAGGATTAGATGGACTCTTCCTCAGAATCTGATACTGAAGTGGTCAACTATGCTCTAATGGCCAACGCTGATGTAATTTCTGCTCCTGATGATAAGGTACTAAATACTATATTTGATTTTGATACTGATAATGCTTCTGAGTTAAGACGTTTTCTAAAGTCTTTACATATTAGCTTTAGAAGTCAAACTGCTGAAAATACTAGGATCTTATCTGAGATGTCTAAACTTAGAAAAAGGAATGACATATTAGAAGCTGAATTTTCTCGTATGCAAGAAGTACAAAAAGAATGTGATAATGCTAATCACATGTATTTAGAGATGAAATCCAAATGTACTGCTCTTGAAAAGGAACTTGAATATGCTAATGAGAAAATCAGAACCTAGACAGACTCTGGTAGGAAATTTCATGAGATTAATACCTCTAAAAATTGGAAAGAGTGTCTAGGATATAAGTTAGATGAGGATAAGAAATTGAAAGAGAAAATTGTCATTGATGAGACAGTCAGTCCAAAGACCTATAGACATGTTATAGACGTAACCAAATCTAAGATTACTCCTGTTAATTTTGTTTTTGGTAAGGATTCCAATTCTACTTTTGAAAAGGGATCTACTTCTACTCAAGGAATTAAAATTATGAAGTCTAAACCTGTCATGAATAAAGTCATTAAGAATGTAGGTCTATTGTCTCAGAAACAGCTTAAGGATAAAAATCTGTGAGGTGACAGATAAGAAAGAGGAAGCTACTGTTAAGAGAAACAGGAATGGTAAAGTTGGGATCAATAAAGAGAATGGTTATAAATATATCCCAAATGCACCTAGAAAGTGTTGTTTTAACTGTGGTAACTCTAATCATCTTGCTATTGATTGTAAGAAGAGTAAGAAGAAGATTGCTGATATTTCTAAGTCTGATGTTAGGAATAGATCAATATTTTATAAACCACAGAAGTCCTGTTTTCATTGTGGTAGTATATGGCATTCTATTTATACTTGTAAAGATTATCATGAGTTGTACTATAACTTCTATGATCCATTGCCTAAGTTTAAAAATAGTGCAAATTCTGATAGCTTTGAGAATGTCAATGTGAAGCATGCTTTTGTTAATACTGATACTGACAAAGCAAATCCTGATGGAGTAAATCCTGTCAGGACTGCTAAGGTCAGAAAGTCTTCTGCTGTGAAAGTTAAAAAATTGCATGGAAAAGGAACCCAACAACTATGGGTTCCTAGATGTTCTAACTAGTGTGTTTCTATTCTGATTGCAGGGTAAAAAGAAAAATGTGTTAGTCATGGATAGTGGATGTTCTGTGCACATGAATGGAAACAAAGCCCTGTTATCAGAATATGAGGAAAAAGCTGGCCCAACTGTGTCTTATGGAGATGGTAACATTGGACAAACCTTGGGATATGGCAATATAATCATTGGAAATGTCATCATTGAAAAAGTAGCTATAGTGAAGGGACTAAAACACAACCTCTTGAGTATTAGTCAAATCACTGACAGAGGTTATCATGTCAACTTCTATTCCACTCATTGTGAAGTAGTCAGTAAGGCAACAAGCAATATAGCACTGACTGGCTACAGGCATGGTAACATATATGAAGCCAACATTCAATCAAATACTGATGACTCCCCTACCTGTCTGATCAGTAAAGCATCAGTAGATGAAAGTTGGAATTGGCACAAGAAGCTTTCTCATCTCAACTTCAGCAATATCAATGAGTTGGTTAAGAAAGATTTAGTGAGAGGATTACCAAAAGTGTTATATACTCCTGATGGACTCTGTGATGCATGTCAGAAAGCAAAACAAAGAAGGACATCATTCCAGAGTAAATCAGAATCCTCTATTGAAGAACCATATCACGTGCTACATCTTGATCTATTTGGTCCAGTCAACATCATGTCCATCAGTAAGAAAAGGTACACTCTTGTAATTGTTGATGAATATTCAAGATTCACCTGGGTGTATTTTTTGCACAGAAAAGATGAGACTCCTGAAGTTCTGTTGGATCATGTGAGAATGATTGAGACAACCATAAAGTACAAAGTCAAGATTTTGAGAAGTGATAATGGTACTGAATTTAAGAATTCAAAGATGGAAGAGTTCTGCAAGTACAAAGGAATCATTCAGCAATTCTCTGCTCCTGGCACACCTCAGCAAAATGGAGTAGTTGAAAGGAAAAATAGAACTCTTATTGAAGCTGGCAGAACTATGTTGGAAGAAGCAAAATTACCTACATATTTCTGGGCAGAAGCAGTCAACACAACATGCTATACTCAAAATCTCACATTAATAAACATGCATGGTGTTACTCCTTATCAGTCACTCAAGGAGAAGAAACCAAGTCTGAAGCATCTGCATGTGTTTGGTTGTAAATGTTTTGTTCTCAGAACTCATCCTGAACAGCTAGGGAAATTTGAAACAAAGGCTGATGAAGGAATTTTCATAGGCTATCCTGCATCAAGAGCCTTCAGAGTTTTTAATTTGAGGACAAGGACTGTCATGGAGTCAATACATTTATCTTTTGATGACAAGAAGATAGCTGGAATCAATGAAGACTCTCATGATAGATTGATTTTTGAAAATGAAGCTACCAAGGAACCTGAGGAAAGTGAATCAGATCCTATCCATACATCAGATCCTGATGGGTCACCAAATCCTGATGACACACCAGATGCTGATGGTGCAAATACTGATGATGCAATCAATAGTGATACTTCTAGTAGTGCTAATGTTGAGGGGGAGCAACAACATTCTACTACAAGTTCAGAGTCAACTCAATCATCAGGACAGAATTCTTCAGATACTGATTCAAGTGATGATCCTGATAACTTATCAGGAGGACATAACAATAATTCAGGGGGAGCTTCAAGACAAGCAAGTTCTTCAAATCAAGATAACACCAATCCAGGGAGAGCATCTACGTTAAGAAACAATTTAACACCAGCAAGGAAATGGACTGCAAGTCATACTCCTGATTTGATAATTGGGGATCCTGATGCAGGTGTTCAAACAAGAAGTGCAACTCAGAATGAATGTCTATACAATAACTTTCTATCCAAGGAGGAGCCAAAGAAAGTTGAAGATGCACTTAGAGATGCTGATTGGGTTACTGCAATGCAAGAGGAACTGAATGAATTTGAAAGAAATGAAGTCTGGAAACTGGTACCAAGACCAAAGAATAGATCAATTGTTGGTACAAAGTGGATTTTCAAGAACACGTCTGATTCTGATGGAGTAATAATCAGAAATAAAGCAAGACTAGTTGCAAAGGGGTATTCTCAACAAGAGGGAATTGATTATAATGAAACTTTTGCTCCTGTTGCAAGACTAGAAGCCATCAGGATATTTCTTGCTTATGCAGCACATAAGAAATTCAAGGTTTTCCAGATGGATGTTAAAAGTGCTTTCTTAAATGGAGAACTGGAGGAAGAAGTCTATGTTGAGCAACCTCCTGGTTTCATTGATCCTAAATATCCAGATCATGTCTACAGATTGGATAAGGCACTTTATGGACTAAAGCAAGCTCCAAGAGCATGGTATGAAACTTTAGCTCTATTCTTACTGGAAAGTGGATTCAAAAGAGGTGCTATTGATAAAACTCTATTTTATTTGAATCATGGTAAGGACTTGTTAGTTCAGATTTATGTTGATGATATCATTTTTGGGTCAACAAACAATAAGCTTTGTGAAAAGTTTTCCAAGCTTATGCAGTCAAGATATCAAATGAGCATGATGGGAGAAATGAGTTACTTTCTTGGTCTTCAAGTTAAACAGACTGATGAAGGGATTTTTATCAATCAGTCTAAATATACAAGGAATTTATTGACAAGGTTTAACATGCAAGATAGTTCTCCTGCTACAACTCCCATAGCTACAGCTACCAAACTTGATCCTGATCAAGGTACTGAGGTAGATGTAACTCACTACAGAGGAATGATTGGATCTTTATTGTATCTCACTGCAAGTAGACCAGATATCATGTTTGCAACCTGTCTGTGTGCAAGATTTCAAGCAAAACCTAGAGAACCCCATCTGATTGCAGTCAAAAGAATTTTCAGATATCTCAAAGGCACTTCTTCTCTTGGCCTTTGGTATGCAAGGGAATCAGATTTTGGGTTGTGTGGTTATTCAGATGCTGATTTTGCAGGATGCAAAATAGACAGGAAAAGTACTTCAGGAAGCTGTCAGTTTTTGGGTGGAAGACTAGTTTCATGGTTCAGTAAAAAGCAAAAATCCATTTCCACTTCAACTGCAGAAGCTGAGTACATTGCTGTAGGAAGTTGTTGTGCTCAAATAATGTGGATGAGGAATCAGTTGTTAGATTATGGCCTGTCATACTCAAAAATCCCTATTTATTGTGATAACCAAAGTTCTATTGCAATGACAGGAAATCCAGTTCAGCATTCTCTTACTAAACACATCAGTATTCGATATCACTTCATAAGAGAACAAGTTCTGGAAGGAACAATTGAACTTCACTTTGTTCCTACTGATCAACAACTAGCTGATATTTTCATCAAGCCACTACCTGAAGCTACTTTCAATAAATTGGTGAATGAACTTGGAATGATAAACTTTGAGAATTTCTGAGGAAAGCTACAGAGAGGAAATCCTGATAACTGTCAAATCCTGATGGTTATTCAGAAAGGTATGTTTTCTTTGATCAACTCCTGATAGGATGCAATCCTGATAGGAAGTCAACTGGTCAATCCTGATGTTCATGTCAGTATTTCATTGCTTAATTTGTGCCTAATTTTTCGTCAGTATCTGCTGATGGACGGTTGAGTTTTGGTAGGACAACTGTATGCGCGCGTGTGTTGCACTGTTCTAGATATACATATACATACACATAAAAAGCGGTGCAGTTTCATTTAAATTACACACGTAATCTGTCCACTAATTATTTGTGCACAAATCATATTTTGCCACCTGTTATTGAGAGTAAAGTTTTGTTTTAACAAAATACTTTTACTTATTCTACATCATTAATTACTCTCTCATCATCAGTTTTTCGATTTTCTATCTCTCTATGTGCTCACGAACCCTAACTATTTTCAAACATCAATTCTCAAGATTTTTAAGAATTACAATGGCATCTTCATCATTCATGAACAAACAAACAGTGATTAGTGGTGTTACTTTTACCACTAACAATTTTGTGGCTCTTCTAAATCATCAAGATTTACCCAATGAGTTTCATATAATTCAAGATTTTCTAGCTTCAAGCCCATTGAAGTTTGCTTTAACAGAACCTGCAAGTGTTTCTTTTAAGTCTGTAATGCAGGTGTGTAACTCAGTTACTTTTGACAAAGGGTATTCTGACACCATCTTGATGAGTTTTGAACAAAATGGAATTACTCACTATGTGACTCCTGCAATTGTGGAGGAAGCCCTGCATTTACCTGTTCTTTGTGATGTTATTCCTGCTAATGTTTCGGACTCTACTCTTTTTGAGTTTGTTACAAAGTTGGGCTACAATGGTGAAGTAAAGAGATATGGCAATCTCTTTAGGACAAAGCTTAAGAAGGAATGGAATTTCTTCTTTGATACGATCAGCCGCTGTTTCCTGAACAAGACATCAAATTTTGATGCTCTTCCATCAGGATCTCTTAAAATTGGGTACTCTCTTATCCACTCTACAGTGTTTGATTATGGGTCGTTTATCTTAAAAGCTTTAAGTGATAGGAAATCAGATAAGTTAGGTTCTGTCTGTTTTCTTAGATTTTTACAGTTGATATTTAATCACTTGTGTCCTAATGTTGTTTTTGAGAATGATGTAGTTCTATCTATCTGTAGAATTACTGAGAAAAATATTAAGTCCTTAGTCAACAGTGATAAGGCAAATGGTTTCATAGGAAATGCTTTTATTCCTGATGAGGTTAGGTTTTTCTTACATAGGAAAATGCCTACTCGTTATGGTTTAATTTCTAATACTATGGGGCAAGGCCAATCACACCTTGTTCCTAACCCAAGCATTCATCCTAAACAGTCTAAACAGTCAACTGCCACCTCTAATGTCTCTCAAAAGACTTTAGTTGTAAAAGCAGAGAAGTCAGCTAGAACTGATGTGTCAGGGAGGCAATCAGGTTCAAAGTATTTTTCCTTTACACCACTCACTAAAAAGAAGTTACAAGGGGGTGTACAAGGGGTCCTGGTGAAGAAAGCTGCAAAGGGAGGTAAGGTTGTTTCTATTAAAAGAAAGTTAGTGCTCAGGGATAAGACTGACTCAGAGGATGATTTACCTATATCCTCTGTGATGAATGTGAATAAGGAAGTTGCTGATACTGCTATTGCAGCTGTGGTTCCATTGTCTACACCACAGAAGAAAAGGAAGTTATCAAAAAGCAGGTATCATATTCCTTTAGAAAAGAAGCAGGATACTGATGTACATGACATTTCTATTCTGAATGAGCAATCAGTTTCAACTGCTCAAGCAAATCCTGATGTTAGTATTCCTGATGCTGCACCAAGTCAAGTGGTTAATATTTCAGACTCTCCAGCACATGACTCTCCAACAAAAAGACATGTTGATATTTCATGGGAGAAGTATGGTGCTGCTGCTTCCAATCTTGGGATAAAACATCCAATTGAAAAGCTAAGGAAGGCAGAAGAGTTAGTCTATCAGAGACAGAAGAAACTGAAAGGATCAAGCCCACAAGAACCTGAACCTCAAAGTGGTTCAGCAGCTCTTTCTGATGATCCAGCCACACAAGAACCACTCAATCAAAGTTTGAGTGAAGGCTTAGCTCGTGGAATGGTCCCACAAGAACCATTTTCTCAAAGGGAGAATGCAGACATCAACATTCCAGCTACACAAGAACCATCTTCTCAAAGTGAAGATGCATGCCAAGCTACAGTTTCTGAGAAATTTCCTGACAATGCTCAAGGGATTTCTAGTGCAGATGAAGTTCAAAGATTGGTCGAGGACATTGTCAATGAGGGAAGCACGCAAGAACCTTTGACTCAAAGTGTTGAAGCAGCTTCTGAACCTCAAGCTCCACAAGAACCATTGGTAGCAAATACTGATGCAAACATATCAAATCCTGTCGGTGTTCATCCTAACGCTAGTGGTGCTCCTGATGTTGAACCTATCCTGATATAGCCACTTCGTTCAAGACCAATGGATCATCCTATCACAGATTCACAGGATAAAATGAAAGGTATAGCTATTCCTGATTCTGATGATACTCATAGTACTGATGATGATGACTCTGCTGATAGTGATGATGATGAGAATCGAAAAGAGAAGGAACAGATTGCTACAGCACTCAAAATTAGTCTTGGAACTAATTTTGGTTCATCAAGTACATATATGACTGGCAAAGCTTCCACTGGGAAAGATCAGAGACAAGATTTTTCTACTCCTTCCTTTAATCCTGCTGAGGCACTTAGACAGAATGAATGGAACAATTCATGGCACAGATCTACTGAATCTGTAAGTTATTCTTCTGCTTTGGAACATGCCTATGATGCAGTGAAATCTATAGAGAATCAAGACTTAAAGAATCATCTGAAGGCTAAAACTCTGTTATCCAAAAGCCTAAAAAGTGAGATTGATTCTATCAAGAACTCAACTGAGTTGGTGAGGAATGATATTTCTCAAAGTTTTACAAAGGTGCCTACTGCTTTTTAGCTAAGGGTAGTAGAATCCCAAGTGAAATCTGTTATTTCTGAACAAACCTCTATCAACAGAAGGATTGATTCTCTGGATACCAAGGTAACTGACATTCAAGCCTCTCTTTCCTTAATTTTGAATTTATTGTCAAATCCTGATGTCAAAAAGGGGGAGAAGGTTAGTCGGACAAAATGCACACCTGATCTAGTATTAAGGAATAATGATGATGATACTGGAGATGATGGTAGTGACAAAGTGATACAAGGAGAAACCTCTGATGCTGCTATTATGAAGTCTACAATTCAAACTTCACAAAGTCAAACAACGCAGTCAACTCATGTTTCTGATTCTGGAGTTAAGACAGTAAGAACGTTGGTGCAATCTCAGATCCTAACGGAAGAACAAATCCTGACACCTGGTCATGGACATACTCTTGCTACAATTCCTGAAGGTGATGAAGATATTTTTATTGATAATCCTGAAGATGCATCAAATTTATTCCAGAAGTTTTCTACAAAAGATGGCAGAATTGTTACTCTATATCACACTGATAAAAGAGTTCAACAATTATATGCAAGAAAATCACTCTCTACAGCAAGTGAAGAATATCATGATCTCTCACATGAAGAATTCTTAAGACAATAGAGAGAAATGATGGAAAGCTTTAATAACCCTGCTCCTGCTAGAGGTAGGAGAGGAGCTAGAAGAAGTAGAAGAGGTTCTTCAACTCAAACAATACCTAGACAGACAAGGTCTAGAGGGTTAAGAATTGAAGAAATTCCTGAACCTATTCAAACTCTAGTAGTTCCTGACAGATCTACTTTTGGTGATGATGGAAATATTGAAGAAGAACCTGAATTGAGAAGAAAATCAAGAAAATCAACTCTATGCAATACAAATCAAATTGAAGAATCTAATCCTAATGTTGTTCCTGATAATATTCAAGATCCTGATGATTCTGAAATTATGCAAGAGATTGATTTGATAATTTTATCTACTGTGGTTGATTCTCACAACAAGGAAGTAGATGAAGAAGAAGAAGCCAGAAGAAGTGAAATTACAAGATCAACAAATAGAGATTTCAATCTCTATGTACAAAGGCTTAAACTCTCAAACAGAAGAAAGTGGAGGAACCCAAGCAGACAAGAATCTTCACTGGAAAGAAGCTATGATTTTGAAAAGGAAAAGGATAAGAAGTGGAAACATATTAGTACACTAAGGTGTGATACACTTATCAATTTTCAGTCTGGAGGAATTATTACAAGCGCTTCAAGTGTTGTTGATTTATCTGGGATGGTTAGATCAAAAGCACTCTGGTTAAAGATGTTTTCAAATCTGAAGCAATTGACAAGTAATTCAAGAGGAGGTATTGGACACAGGGATGCTGAATATCTAAATATGTCATATATTGATCCTTACTCCTTAACTGAAATTGGAGGTACTTTAACTTCTGAAAACCTGAACAATTTACTAGCTGTTGATATAGTTATAGATTGTCATGATGGTTTTGACAAGAAAGAAAAGCTTCTGTACTTCATGAAAGATGGTAGTGTGAAGATTTTATCTATTCAAGATCTGCTGATGAAAACTACACAGGAACTGAAATATGTTCATTATCTTTTGAGATCGAAGAATCAAATGTGCAAGGAATGGAGTGACATGATTTTGTCAACAATAAGAAGAAGACTGGATGGAAACAGTAATTTCAATGGTAATTATACTCCCATGTACTTAATCAAAGAGGTCAGGATGTGGAAATGCAAAGGGGTACTGCTGTTAAAGAAGTAACTTTTGGCATGACACAACTTACTCTCAATCCTGATGGGAAGGAAATTGCTTATCTTTTGCTTGAAGAGCATAGTCTTCAGAGAAACTCCATATTAAATCTCAGAGCAACTATCTACCAGATTAATGAGGAAGATGAAGAACTCAGAAATCTTAAGGAAAGACTGATTCAAATTCTTGAAGAAAAAGAAGAAAATTTGTTATCCAACTTCTTGAAGATGAATCTGTTCTATCAAAGAATTTAAACAGATAAGTTGTTGCTGCAGATACTGTACATTTTGTATATATGTTTTTGACATCATTGAATCTTAGGAATCTATACTTTATTTCACAAAGTATGAGATTGGGGGAGATTGTTAGATCAGAATTCAATGATCGTCAGGAGCTAGACTCAACTAATCAGGATTGCTGACGTCATCAGGATTGCATGGTCGTCAGGATCAAGATACATATCAGGACTGGGATCAGGATTGATCATCAGGACTGGAAGCTGATCAGGATTCCTACTTCGAGTTATATTTGGAGTCTAGTTAAACATGGAAGTTTATTCTGTCGGTTCCTGGTTTATAGAATCTAGCTATCAATTATGGATAGGTTTCAATCTTTGTAATTGATTAGGACTTATCATTGATAGAGAAGCTGTGTAGTATATAAACACAGTTTTGGTTTTGGTTCGATGTGAATCAAGATAGAAGCTCTCAAGAACATAGAATTTCTTGAGAGAGTTTTTGTAAGCTAGCAGCTCTCAAGAACATCAGAATTTCTTGAGAGAGTTTGTAACAGTTTTATATCAGATTTAATAAAGCTGTTATCTTTCTTTCATATTTGTGATATATACATTAAGAAGTCGATTATCTTATACTATTGTATTCAACCCCCCTTCTACAATAGATTATTACTGGGCAACAACAATGTTGTCCTCAGGAGTCCATTCTGAAGGTAACTTTGGAATGGTGATTGGAGCTCCTGCAGGTGCTTGAGCTATTGAGGTGTTTGGCTTCATTGGTACATGAGGGTCATGATCTATGCACTCTACATATCCTTCATCCATAGACATTAGATGTAGACACATCTTTACTTTCCAGTGAAAATAATTCTCTCTATCAAGAACTGGTATTTTAACTCCATAATCCTTCTGACCCATGATTCTGATGTCTTTAGATCTTTAAACTTCTTGTGTGTTAGAAGCTTGCTCTGATACCAATTGTTATTCCCAGACAATGAATCAAGATTGTAGAAAGGGGAGGGGGGTTGAATACAATCTTTAAAAATTCTTTAGTTCTTGACAATGGAAATATGAAAGTAAATTCAAGAACAGAAAAATAAACAAGATAAGATAACACAAGAATTTAAAATTCAGGTGGATTGATTTATCCACCTGAGAGATTTTTATTCGAAGAAATCTCTATGATGTTTATGAATAAACTCACAGCTGCATACACACAATTCTAGCTTCGGCAATTTACAAAGGATATAGCTTTTAGCTCTCTAAATTGCCTAACTGATTTCTCTTGTTCTAGAATTATGCTACACTTGGTTATATATCCCAATTTTACAAGATATTTTGAACAGTCAATAATACAAAAAGTAAATATGTTCAAGATCATTGTTTCTCCATTCTGAGTAATGGTCCATGTGTTGGTAACTTGCCCTTCTTGGCTGATTGTCTTTTATAGAAATGCTACTTTTGACTGGACAAAACAGAATGCTACTTCTTCTCGTGACTTTTCCAGAAATACTGGTTTCCATGCTCTGTGTAGTCTGTCAACCCATGTGCACTGTCTGAACTATCCTTTTCAAAGTACAGTGTGTATCCGTAGACGTCATTTGAGTTGTATCCGTTGAGAGTATCTTGATCACATCCGTAGACAACTAGTACTGTTATCCGTAGATAGTACATTGTCCACATCCGTAGAAGGCTAGAGTTGCTCTCCGTAGACAGTCAATTTCACTTATGTAAAATTACAAGGCATAAACTATTTACAATTAGCCTCCCTATTCTACATATCCCTTGATAGTCAACATGACTTATTCAGCCTAAAAACTAATACTTCAACTTCAACATCAGGATTACAAATCAGGAATACACATCAGGATTGCATCTCAGGATTGTACATTAGGATTACACTAGCATGCTACATTGAGTCTTATCCGTAGATAAGCTACCCGTCTACGGATACTGCAAAAGCATGTTATCCGTTGAAGGCTACATTTACTTATACAATTTTCACTAAGTTAGTCTGGTTATCATCAAGAAACAACATAGTTCCTAACAACCACTTTTACTCCCCTGTAATTGTCCTTCTTCTGAGATATTCAAGACAACAACAATTTATTCTTGGTAAATTTGATTTGGTTCGTGTGGGTTTAGTGGAGCAGAGGACTTGTCCTAAAACGGAAGGGGTGCAGAGGCTTCCGACCAGATTTACTCCCTCTACCATCGCTCCAACAGACTTGTCTGGTAACTTGTTTAACCTTTATTCTCGTAGTGATGTTAAGAATTACCACTCCTTTGTGCTTGCTAAAAGTGGTTCAGTTTTGGTTAAATCACTGGAATCTCTTTATTTGAAAGCGATGGAGCAGTGGTTACACTGTTGTGATGTATCTGTTAATGATAATGTTAAAATGGGTTTCCTGGAAGTCCGTATTTTAGCATTAGGGAAATTGAGGAACTTTGTGTCTTTTAATTGGAATGAGGGACTTTATTTAAGAGTTGGTGAATTACCTAAGGTTTGGGTGTTGCTGAAGAGTGTACTAGTTAGTGTTTTGGGTACTATTCTGGGTTTTGATTACACTATGTTATGGACTAGTGAAGTGTTCGATCTAAATGAATCCATCTATTAGATTGATTTTGCATTCTTGATGTTGACTCATCATAACTTGGGAAATTATGGGTTTGTTGTGTCTTTACTGCAAACGGGAAAGATTGTAGTCTACATTGACATTGTTTCTGAATTGATTTTTTTTGGGACATTTCGTGTTGTTTACCTAATTGTTGGTATGTTTAGCGTCTTTACGCCTGTGATTGATAACCCCTGTGAACATCTCAGTAGGTTTCGACATGCTTATGTGATTCGTCCTCATTTATGTTCGCCTCAGAAAGAAGTCCTCTTGAATTTTTTATGTGGTATTGTAAAACCAACCTTTGGACAAATGCTGAATGAAAATGACTCATCTAAAATGAGTTTTGATTCCAGTGAACACAATTGGATTACTATGGTGAAAATCATAATTGTGGATCTTTCAAAGTACATGGCTGGTGAAATGAATTTGAAACATAATGAGGTTGTTGTTGTGTGTCAAAGGATGTGGTCGTCCTCATTTATGTTCGCCTCAGAAAGAAGTCCTCTTGAATTTTTTATGTGGAATTGTAAAACCAACCCTTGGACAAATGCTGAATGAAAATGACTCGTCTAAAATGATTTTTGATTCCAGTGAACACAATTGGATTACTATGGTGAAAATCATAATTGTGGATCTTTCAAAGTACATGGCTGGTGAAATGAATTTGAAACATAATGAGGTTGTTGTTGTGTGTCAAAGGATGTGGTTGACCAAGACATTTGAGCATGAGATGAAAATGAATGTTGGTTGTTCAGGCAAGGTGAACTATATACGGGGTGCTGCTAAGGAGTATGCTGAAGGAAGGTCCTTGATTCTGCTGTTTAGTGAACCTAGTGAACTTGTTGAGGTGAAATGGACTTTGGAGAGTGTGGAATTGAGGGCTACTAATAGAGGTGGAGACCTTAATATTGCTGAGGAAACTGATGAGGGGGTGTGGATGAGAGGAAAAGCTCTTGAGCCATTATATCGTGTGAACCTGATTGTTCGTGCTGAGTCTTTGAAAATTGGTGGTATTAAGAATGTGGTTGTCTATGGAAGTCCTCTGAACAGGAATCCATTAACATCTTAGAAATGTGCGCAAGGAGATAAGCTGCGGACTAGCAGCTGCCATGCAGAGTGGGAAGCCTACATAAGTGAAGTTAGAAGGAGGCAAAACAAAAGGTGAATCAGGACGCCGAGGATGCCCAAGTGACTGCAAGGACAGCTCAGCGACAAAAGTCTTTGGCACTGGCACAGACATAGACATAATCAGAATGTACTTACTTTAGACTTAGTTTTTGTTTAAGTCTAATTATGAACTTCATGCTATATTTTGACAAGGTTGTCCTACTCTATCAATTCACGCATGTTATTGAACTTTGGAATTTCGATTTCATGAACTTGTGTAACCTCTTGAGGTACCTTTATTTCGGCTTGCCGAAATTTTACTCCCTAATATCCGACGCATGTTGTTTAGTATGTTTATCTACTCCCTCCGTCCCACCCATTTGTTTACATTTGGGTTGGGCACGGAGATTAAGAAAAAGTAATAGAGTAATGGAAACAGTAAAAAAAGTGAGTTAATTGATGGGTCAAATCAATTTTTAATGTATAAGTGGGGATAAGGAGTATAAAATTAAAAACGATTACCCAAAAAAATAGTGGATATAATTAATTTTTGTATAATAAAACTTTATCATTTTTGAAAATTTTAGAAAGGTAAAAAATGATAGGGATATTCTGAAAAATGCAGTGTAAATTAGTGGCTGCAACGGATAGAAGTATACTTTTAGTACTTAGAGTATAAATTTTATAATATCAAGTGTTTTTAAATTAACGTCACTTTCTTTTCCTCTAATTCTATTCTTGTAGCGAAAGCTTTGGAAAGAAAATTTATAAAATTTTCACCATCATTCCGTTGCTTCCTTGCTTGAAAGAAATCCAGAAACATAAATAAAAACGCAAATTATGTTATTGGCTTTCATTTTCACTTATTATTTTTTTGTTCTTTTTTAAAATTCTGGAGTATGATGTTAATGCGGCTGCTCACTCGTGCTCGTTGTCTGACTTGGTTTTTTTTTTAATTGAAATATCAAATAACAATTTTCCTGAAAAATTAAATTCTTTTCTAGAAGTACGCGTATGTAAAGGGTGGTTGTGAAAACTGCATTTTTAGAAATAGGATGCAAAAAAGAGTAAACTTTCAGATAAGTACATAATTGGTTTTAGTCTCCTAAATATATACATGGATAATTATTAATGTATCCATTTCATTTCGTGCTGTGTTGTGCAGAGTAATTCTTGAAAATAAAATCGAAATATAGAGCTGTCAGAATAAAAAAGGGAAAAATGAGCAAATAGAAAATGACAGGGCAGGTTTTATTAAAATATATGTAGTAATCAAATAAAATTGAAATCTATTCTAACATATAAAAAGGCCAAAACGGTTATACCCCAGTAAGGAGCCATCTGTGACTCCCCAACTCGAATCCAGGTATACCTGCCGACCTTCACTGTGACTCTGTAATCCCGTTTGCTTATCTTTCGGGGGAATATACAATTTATGTATGGGTCCTGGTCCCTGACAATTTGTCAGGGACCATTTATTTAACAATCTGTTACTGAACCGTTATATCAACATTTCGACGATCAGGATTAAAAAAAAAAAATTGTCACTCCGCGTATTTTTTCCGCGGAGCACTATTCTTCCGCGAAAATTTATCGCGGAGCACTGTACCGCTCCGCGATAATTTTCCGCGGAGCTTATGTAGTATAGCAAATTCTGGACATTGATTCGTGGAAAACATCGTCTACACTAATGAATCCATCTAATCAATTACCCGAGTACAATTACGGCCTTCAACTAAATCAAACAGATAAAAGACCAAACCACAGCTCATTAAGCACAAGACAAAAAGTAGTAAACTTTATCCACCAAGAACTTAAAGCAACAAATGTGAAAGAAATGCAATCTTGCAAAAAACATGGATTCATAATAGGACAAAGACCAAACTTTTTATAAAGAACAAAACTTTAATTTATTTTGATTATCCAAGCAAAGAAGAAGAACAAATAATAGAAATCAATGGAGAATAAAGAAAGATCAACAATAACCGCATAATATATACATACAAATATACTTACAGGAAACTGGAGATGTAAGGATTGTGGTCGGAAAAATGAATCGGAGAAGAGAGGGAGAGCAATAGGTAGATGCAGTGCAAACATATTAATGTATGTATATGTTGAAAAATGCATACAAAATTGATATTAACAAATTAAAAGTTACAAGCAAACAATAAATGATACAAGTTGCTATACTACATAAGCTCCGCGGAAAATTATCGTGGAGCAGTACAGTGCTCCGCGATAAATTTTTGCGGAGGAATAGTGCTCTGCGAAAAAAATACGCGGAGTGACAAATTTTTTTTTTTTTAATCCTGATCGTCGAAATGTTGATCCAACGGTTCAGGAATAGATTATTAAATAAATGATCCCTGACAATCAATTGTCAGGGACCAGGACCCTTTATCTATTTCATCATTCTACTTGAAAACTTAACTTCTACAAGTCAAACAAAACAAAATATATTATTCCTCATCACTTCTTAGCATTTCTTACAGGAATTCTAAATAATAAATTTAAATTTTAACATAAATAAAGATGTAAAGAACATCCAAATGTTGAAGAAAACAAGCAGCAGTTCAAAATTTCATTTCAATGCAGCACCAAAATTCTGTTTCTCGGTGCATTTAAAATTTGGTAACAAATTTTCCAATCAAGGAGTCTAAAAAATACTATTACAAGTCCACCACCGCCTATGTGGCAATGAACAGTAAAACGAAGTACATTATTGCAAATAGTTAATTAACTCTGTCCAAGTAACAAACTTGCTATCATTAGATATACAGATTAAACTGAGCAATACTCTACTGGCCATAATGAAATGAAACTATAATCAAGGCACTGGGGCATAAAAATTGAACAGCCTGTCAAAAACTCCCCTGTGTCTATCAAGAAAAAGACATTTGGCTACCACCTACTTTTTGCATTATCTCTATTTACCACAAAAACTTGAATTTATATTCAAGAGTATACTTAGCCCATCATATGCACATCAAGATATCAAATGCCTGACTCGGGCAAATAAATTTGTATCAGTTACATTAAAAGAATTTCACTTGATCGTTAGCAAAATCAATGAAACACCGTTAGCTTTTACATCATCTTTTGCTATACTGAGTATAGAGCATTAAAAATAAGCCAAACTGCACACTTGTGAGGTCCCTTCAATTATTGAAAACTAGGGGAAGCAGGAGAATAGGATAAACACTTACAGCTGTGGAAATTTAAATGTGTCAAGTTTCAGACCTCAGTTTCATTATTAACCTTTATTTCCAGTAGCCTCTCAACTGGTTGTCTGCAAATCGGACACATGTTTGTTTGAAACCGTAAAACCTTGGCACACTCACTGCACATGCACTGCACCAAAAAATCTAGTTAGTAACAATTTTGTGTGCTTTCGAAATTCACATACAATTAACAAATATTAGCTGCAAGACTAAATGTAGATTAAAGAGTATGTTAAACAGTGGTCACGAGGTTCAGACTAAATGTACCATGTGTCTGCAAGGAAGAACAGTGGTGTCCCGAAGTTCAGACAAGCAGATGACACATTCTTTTCCAGGATCATTTGCGTCAAAATCACCGTCAGCTGAATTGCCAATGCCATATATCTCCTGTAGCTCATATCTCATCCCACTTACCCATAAGATCTGCTTGACTACTCTCACTTTGTATTCACCCTTTTCCCTCTCAAACACAGCTTGGGTAATCTGCGAGTTACTGGCTCCATAATCCGGGCTTCCATCTGCTGATATCTTTTGGTTGCTTGGTAATGCCTCTGCCTTAACTACTAGGGGATACACATCCATGTCACCCTCTTTAAGTAACTCTGACTCTTCACATCTTGAGAAGTCTATCCCAGTTCCTGCAGGTTGTCTGAACTTTTGGCCTAACCCTTGTTGGAAATGTATTGTTACCGGTGCATATGTTCTTTCTTTCAATGGTGTCAACTTACAATCTTCACCCTCTTTGGCAAAGAAAATAACTGTAACACTGTATGGACAGAAAATATTGAACTTCAATTATAGTTGCCATCATCTGAAGAGTAAACTAGAAAAAAAAGTCACACAATTGACTATCACAGAAAACTAGAAAAAGGTAATGGCAATTGAGCAATAAAAGGTAAAAGATAATACCTTAATAGCATCTTAGTAACAAAATAGTAAGGAAACTCCAAAATTTACACAAATGTTATTAAAAATAATACTTAGCAAAAAAAATAAAACAAGAAGGCGGATAAGTGGATAGGAGATGCAGGACAACGGGTCAAAAAGCCCATAGAAAGTATTTAGGAGCGAAATTATAGGCTTTAAGAAGCCCATTTACTGGAATATGTTAGAATAGGTTTAGCTATATTATTGTTCATATTATATTATTTAGAGCTTTATTTTAATTAGGAAACTAGACTATCATATGTAGGATTTTAATCATTGTATATATAGTTGTTTCCTAAAAATCTTGCAAGAGTTTTCTACCCTAACCCTAAACTCACCCCCCCCCCCCCCCCCAATCCCCATCAATAGGCCACAATGTATTAGGATTAAAGAAATTGTAGCCATAGATATAAAGTTCTCAAGCAAAACTATGATTAATAAAAATATCAAGGCGAAAAGTTCCTTTGAGTGCCATGTTCGATAAATAAAACAACTTCTTTAAGCACATTTTATTGCAGAACTGACAGTTACCTTTCAACACCACCGATATATACTACAATATCCTATAGTTGATAAAAATCTACGAAATTCGCAAACATGATTTAATTCATGAACTATTAATTGTAATGAAAGAAGTGGGGAACAAGAAACTTTTAACCCGCATCATGGGTCACGGCTAGTTCCACTTCTAATAAATCCATTCCATATAGCGATGAAATACTTTATTGACTACCAACTTACACAGTTTACACTTTACACTTCACCCCTCCCTTGAAGTTTGCTTCTAATATTGCAAGTATTATTTATTTGGATAGGAAAGAGTTCTATACTAGGACAGTATGATAGATATCACTCATGTAAGGAGGAGGCAATTCCAAAATTTAAAAAAAAAAAAAGAGAAAAGGAAAGAAAATTTTGGCTCCTGTAATCCTTTCCTATCCAGTCCATCACAAACTTGAGTCACGGGCCTACATTCAGTGGCGGAATCAGGATTAAATTTGACCCCGGGCTAAATTATCATAAATAATTTTTTTGTCTAACTTTTAAAATTTGACCTGGGCTATTGTTGGAATCAAATTTCGTCAAGGACGTGATGCCAATATTAAAACATGTAGATGAGTTTTTTTATAGAGATATAAGAAGATTATAGGTAAAATTGTATAGCTTTAATGGTTTATTAATACTATTCTTGAGAGAATCCCATGATAATTTTCGTATCATATTCTCAAGATGCCTACGTACCCTTTTATAGAGATCAAGTCTACGTAGTTCTTTAGGTTTAGGAATCATCAATTGATAGAGTTTCAACGCAGTACTTCTCCTTGTCTTCAGGAACAAGTCTTCTACCAATGTTTAGTGATCATACGTTTCATTCTCCTACTGTTAGTAATAAGTGATGGTCTCATCGCTTTGAGCTTAGTTAGTGATGCATATCATCACTTTGAGCTAAATAAGTGATGTGTATCATCACTTTGAGCTTAGTGAGTAATGTGTATCATCATTTGAGCTAAGTAATGTGTAGCATCACTTCTAACTTAGGGCTCAATAAGTAATAAGTGATATGTCTCGGTACTTTTTAGCTGAGGGCTCGGGTAAGTGGTATATCTTACATATCACTTTCTACCCAATAGTGATCAAATATGCACTTTCTTGACAACGTACCACTGATCTTACAAGCTGCTTTGATACTTCTAGTACCAACAACTATAATAAAAAAATACATAGTTATTTTCAAATTTGACCCCGGGCTAAAAGAAAAAATTGTACTTGTTTTTTTCAGTTCAGCCGGGGCTGGCGCACGGGCTAGGCCCCCCTTGGTTCTGCCCCTGCCTACATTATGAAAGAATTTTAGACAAAGCTACAACACTTGTAGGTAGGCAACTAAGTTACACTAGAAGGAACCCTTGGTTCTGGAGATATCCGCTGGATGCTTAAAATTGTGGAAATTCTTAAGTTGACACACCAAACCAACTATAATTCTATACAGTCCTAAATTTGCACAAAATTTATCTGAAAAGGAGCTTCACTTATCATTTGCAGGATAAAAGTGGGAAGTTAGAAGAGAACCAAGCACCTGAAAAAACTTATGTCTTATTTACCAAACTCATAAATGAATCCCAATAACCAAGCAAAATACTGAATTAAAATCTTCAAATAGTAAAACATCACACTGAGTCACAGATACATAACAAAACTAACTGTTGGTCACATTATACTATTATAGTACTTCATAAGCAAAACGAAATGTAAGTCCTAACTTTCTGGCAAAGATTTCGAGAATAATGTCAATAGCCACCACATATCAAACAAAAATACTCCATAAATATATATACACTCAATTGGTAAATGCCTCATCAAACTCATAAACAAACGCGCATACATATATACTCGATTAAATCCAAGCTATAAAATCGAAAAGAGAGTACCTTCCAGAAACAGTAGCATCAAATGTAAAAGTGACAAGAAACCCCCCAGGATTGTCCTCATCAGGCACAACCTTCAAAGTCTCCTTCTTCAAATTAACATCATTCCTTATAGTGACAGCTTTCTGATGCTCCACATAAGGTGCAACAGTAGGCACCATGGGCCCACAGGGGTATGGCCCACCAACCCAATTGGGGTCCACATGGGGAGGACGGTGATGATGATCATATGGAGCAGGCATCACCTGAGGTGGATAATAACTCGGGTACTGATAATACGGGTGGGGCAAGCCATTCGGGTTCGGGTATTGAGATGGGTATGGAGTTGTAGCTGCAAATACAAACCGATTCACCTGAATTTCAAGATGTGGTGCCGGATTTTGGTGGTTCCGGCGACTCCCATGTCTTCTCCGGCCGTTTGTGCTACTTCCGACGTTACCCATATGGGTGTTGTTTAAAATATAAAAGCTTGAATTTTTAAGACACCCAAATTAAAATTTCGACCATGGGTACCTAAAATTAGGGTTTGATTTTGTTATATGTGAAAAATACAGATAAAGGATTGTGTATGTATGGATAGTTGTATACAGCTCTGAGAAAATTGGAACCTGGGGAAGGGGGATAAAAAGAGTGGGAATCTTTATGATTGTTTTTAAATGGTAATGGAGGGTGACGGTGTTGCGTAAAACAAACACTCAAAGCGCGCCCCCGGGGTACTCGTCGATTTATATTTCTCTGTAATTTCTAAAAGACAGTGATTAATAGAGATTAAAAATTGGGAATAAAAATTGATTTACAGTTGACCAATTATTATTTGGTTATTAATTGAACTGATTTTGTTATAATTATGTCAAAAAAACAGTTTTTATAAATACTAGTTTAAAACCCGTGCGATGCACGGATTGTTATTTTATTATTATTTTTTAAATATTTTATTAATTGTAATTGTGCAAAAAATAAGTAGACATGTTAAAATAGCTAAACACTTTTAATTAATTAAAAACATTAAAACAGATTTTAAAATAAATAAGTATGTGTTTGCCCGTTATATTTTTGGAAATGAGGGGTTTTAATAAGAAAAAATAAAAAATGTAACATATATTTAGTTGAAAATGATAAATGCCCGTGATATTTTTGGAAAATGAGGTTTTAAAATTTAATAATTAAAAGTATTTAAGTAAGTTTTAAAATAAATAAGTAAATGATTTCCTGTGATATTTTTGGGAAAAAATGGATTTTAGTGAGAAAAATAGAAAAAGGCAATTTCCCGTGATATATTCAGAAAAGGAAGGACTTTGTTAGAAAAAATATATAATGTGTTTTAGCTGAAAAGGTAATTGGTTATAAATGGTTATTTGATTATTTATATTTGATTATTTTTAGTAATTGTATTTGTTAAGAAAAATAAGTAGAGATGTTAAAATAGGTAAACTTTAAAAAAAATAATTATAATAGTAAAATAGATTTAAAAATAAATAACTAAATCCTTGTCCGTGATATTTTTTAAAAAGGAGGGGTTTAGTGAGAAAAAATAGAAAAACTAGCATGTTTTAGTTAAAAAAGGTAATTGTCCGTGATATATTTGAAAAAGTAAGAGAATTTGTTAGAAAAAATAATGTATTTTAGGTGAAAAAGGTATTTGGTTATAAATAGGTAATATTATTATTTAATAATATATTTCTATAAATAAGTAAGGTTAATTAAGTAAAAACATGAAGTACAGTTAATTAAGGACAATTAAGTAAAATCACAACGTACCATACCGACCAACCAAACTTTTAATATTTCGTCTATTATATAATAGTATTGATTGTTGAGAAATTATAAACATACTAGTTTTCTAATTTTATTTTGCGATTTAACCATCTTCTAAAAATATTTGCCAAAATACGATATACATCCAAATGTAACTTAAAAATACGATATGCAACCAAAACAATCAAATGCAACCTGTTTTTACGTTTTTATGAAAAATAATTGAAGTTGATTTTGGTTGCATTTGAGATTATTTTGGTTGCATTTGGTTTAACTAGTTCAACACAACCAAAACCTATTATGCAAACGAGAGGATACCGGTTATTAAATTTTTTGAAGTTGTATTTGTGGTTGATTTAAGATATATCAATTAAAAATTGAGAATGCAACCGGGGTGAATAGGTGTTATGGCCAACTATATCCAATTTTAAACTTTTACCAAATATTTAACTCTTAACTTGTCAGCTTGTTAACATGAACAAAATGTAGTCCGTCACTTAGCTAAGATAAGTAGTGCAATGCAAAATTGAAATAGCAGTAAGTAAAAACATGAAGAATTTTAACCAGGTTCAACCACTAACACTAATGGTCTACGTCCTGGTCCCCTACCAAACCTGATAAGAGAATATATTATTAATCACTATAAAAACCGATTACAAGATTAATGAATATATCTCCTGTTAGTCCCTGAGAGTATTGCAGAAGGGGGGTTGAATGCAATACTGATAATTTAGAATCTTTTTCCTAACAACAAAGAAAGAGATTAGCAATTATCAGTAAGAACAAATGCAAACAATAGTTATTGAACATGATAGAGACTTCACAAAATAATTGATTTATTTATCTTCCGTAGGGTTTTACTACAACCTGGAAAAACAATGTTTCCAGCTTCTATCTCGAGAGAGATTACAACTGAGTTGTGGGAGTAGCTTTCTAAGCCTGTTTGATTGTGTTCCTTAGATTACATGTGAGGTGTGAAGTTGTTTATATATTCAAGTGACAACTTCTTATAATTTGCTCATATGTGATCTTTCCTAAAATGTATACTAGATAGTCTAAACATAAACTATAAAGCAATCTAGATATATTCCTTTTTTAGCATACTCAGTCTCAGTTGATGTAGAAATTTCATACCCTTGAATTGGTAAGCTTTGTCTTGTTCTCTCTCAAACTCATGTCGTAGTCTTTTAGGATTGTGACAGAACCATGTGAGTTATGTATCACCTGCTACTGAAACAATCTGTCACACTTTTGAATTTGTAGGTGAATCAAAAGTTCCTCTCGTGAGACAAAGTACCGTGTTCGCCAAGTTCTGCTGTCATGGGATGTTCTAAAGCTGACGGTAAGATTTTCCTAGGACTGGGGAGTCACGGAGAACTTTACTGTCGTGATCTTGCAGAACATACTGTCATTGTGGTACAAAGTTGCTATCTCCGGGCTTCTTCCAAAGTTAATGTCAAGACTGAAAGTTGTTGTCATGAGGAGTGTTGTCTTGACTACATGTTTTGATGTTCCTTGAAAAGTTGTTGTTTTCGAGAATCTTAATAGCATGTTTATTCCTTGTACATATCAAATGTAGAATATCTTTCGGGCCTTGAACAAAGTGAATTTCTTCCAGATTACATTCTTTATTACATGTATTCATGATAATAAAGATTGAACATTACATGGAACATTATTTATGGCTTGTGACGGTATGTTTCTTTCAGTCTAATTAAAGACTGATTACATAGTTAAGTTGTCTACCTTCAATTACCCATAAAACCTAACAATCTCCCCCAATTTGTTTTTATGGACAATAACAACAAATTTTGAGTTTAAAGCTGGCAAATTAACTAACAAAGATCAGAACAGTAGAAATGACTAAAGTTCTGAACTCTTTGAATTCTGTAAATGCTTTCGATAGAATTTGAGAACTATATACATCAACATTTTCAGCTACAACAAACTAATGATTCTTATGCATTTTGCAATATAAGTTTGATAGAATCACTTAGCTTTTCTTTGCTTCCTTTTCTGCCTTGCTTCATCTTCTCTTTCCAGGGCATTTTGCAGAAAGGCTTTTAATTCTCCAACTATAGCTTTCTCATTGTCATTCATGGCAAAGTCTTCAATCTCCTCAATGGCCTTTTGAATTCTCTTAGAGGTCCAGCACTTTTTGTCTTCAGGAGTTAACCAGAAGATTCCAATCTTTGTGATAGATCTGAACTCATGTTTGTCTTTCTCAATTCTGAATCTGTTTCCAGGATAGGCTTTCAAGGAGTTTCTTCTTTTCGAGTCAATATCAGGATTTTCACCCTCTCTTTGCTTTAGAATTATTTCTAATTAAATTTCACATAGAGCTTCCAAGTTGTGTCTAGATCCAACAACTTTGTAGAGAAGATTCTTCAAAGTTTCTGCCTTGAGTTGGTGAAAACTGTTAAGATGAATTTCCTCGGGCCCTTCTCTGATTCTGTAGGGATTCTCCAAGACACGGGATTGATAATCAGGATACTGAATTACAATGTAATTACGTTGCATGTAAGTTTTGATGATTTCAGCTTCAATTTCTTTAGCAGACATATCCTTTAAAATTTATAGGAGCTTTATTTGGATTAGCTGGAAAAGCTTCATTTTCTCCTTCAGATTCACTCGAAGATGTGTCTTTATATCTCATCCAGTTAGATTGTAAAGCATAATGTAACATAGTATGTAACAGAGATAACTACAACTCAACAAAGGACAAGACATACTATAATATTAACAGAAGCACAGGAATCCAGAAGTAAAGAAGGCAAGGTAAACTCAAAAAAATCAAAATATGGTATGTATTCTTGAAGTCCGTAAACAGGTCACAGAAAGAAGTTAATTAATAATATGTTCAAGCCTCAGTGACAAATAAAGAAACAAGACTTTCAAGACTACAGAAGTATTTGAATGATAAAGAGTTAGTACCAGAGGATTTCAGTGATTTTAATGAAGCAACCAGAACGACAAAGGACTTATCAACAACATTGAATTGAAGACATAGAAGTATTGATCAAGTGTTAGTCATCTGTGAACTAGACCAGTTGCACTAGTTGTCAACACTAAAAAGATCAAGATGTTTATCGTCTCGGAAGAAATTGATTTAAGTCAAACCTGAAACATCTTGGAAGTGAAAAGAATATTATAAGGTATGTTTAGGTTTAAGTGGAAGTACAAAGAAAACTATCGAAAGTGATGAATGAGGTTTGAATGAAAAACCATCGAATTACTTTTCAAAGTAACTAGATTTCTCTTCGATATATTTTATTAAAATCTATCGAAGGTAAAGAAAATCTTTCTTTCGATAGTTTTTTAAATAGGGAGCAGGTGGAAATTGTACTCTTTGTCAGGTTTATGAAAAACTTGGACGACCAGGATTCTTTCTTAAGCCTTCGATAGTTTTTCAAGTCTACAATTGCAGAGTGAAGAAAATGTCTTCTTCAGTTAGTTAATTCACAGAAGATCATTTACGAAGAGAGAGTTTTGAGCTTGAAAATTGACAGAGAAATTAATAGTGATTTGAATTCTATCATTGTATTGATTTTGTGTAACCTGAACTCATTGAAGCTAATCCTACGGATTAGAATCGTAGCACCCTTTGTGGTTTATATTTATAAAACGATATATTCCCCGACTCGTGTTTTGATATGGTATATTTGATTTCGAACAAAAACACAAATAATTATCACCGAACGAAATTGAATAATTTGTGAGTATCGTATTCAACCCCCCTTCTACGATACTTTGGACCTAACAAATGGTATCAGAGCTTCTTGATTGACGTACAAATCAGATCCGGTGAATGAGACCAAAATCAAACAAGGCTTGAAAATTAGAAGCAAATTTTTTAATTTTCAAAATTTTCATTTTATTGGAATTTTTTGAATCTTAAATAGTTTGAAATTTTCAGAAACCATGAGTGCTCCAAAGACAACTGCTGGTATCAAAGTTCCCCCCTTTACTAGAGATGATTTCGATCCGTGGAAGATGAAGATGTTGTTATTTATCAAAGCATCTAATCCGTTGTATATTGGCATTTTAGATAATGGACCGTTTGTACCAATGAAACCAGTGAGCGAAACGACAACTCCTGAAGGTACTAGAGTTCCTCAAGGTTCAACCCCAAAGGAATTGTCTGAGTACACAGAGACATATAAGGAACTGATTCCGCAGATAAGGAAATGAGTTATCAAATTATGAACGGTATAAGTGGGAAACAAATGTGGGATACCATAAATCTTATAATGGAAGGTACTGGAGACGTGCAGGAAAACAGATTGGATATCCTGACATCTCAATATGAATCATTTAGGCCAGTTCCCGGAGAAAGTATAACTCAGGTCTTTGAGAAGTGTACTAAGTTGTTAAATGAATTATCTATAAAAGGGAAAACCTATCCTCTGAGAGAGACGGACAGGAAGTTCATGATGACACTGCCCCATCATGTAGAACACAAGTCCTCATCCATAAGGGAAAGAATAGATTTTACTAAGATGTCATTGAAAATGATCTATGGCAAGCTTAAAACTTATGAGATGGAACAAGAACAAAGAGTGATAATCTACGCACCAGGGACAGTGGACAACCAAAATACTGCACTCGCAAGATCAGCTGCACTTGTAGTGAATGAACCAACAACTTCTGATATTCAGGTTCAAACCCCTAGAGCTGGAAAGGAAGTGATAATAGAGGCTGAAATGGATTCTGCAAATCTGGGTGCTGATGAAAGTGATTACTACACCCTAGAAGAACTTGAGCAAATGGAAGACAAAACCATGGCGTACTTAGCTGCAAAGTTTAGTTATATTCGTTTCAAGAGAAACCCTAAGTACAAGTTCAAGGGCTCAACAAACAGATTTCAGAAGAACAAGTATTCTTCAGGCTCTGGCTTTAAGGGAGGCTACAAGACATGCATGATTGATAGAAGCAAATCAAGATGCTACAATTGCAATGAGTTAGGGCATTTTGCTACTGAATGCCAGAAGCCTCGTCAATAAGAGACAAGAAAGGTGTCTATGAGAAGAAGGATTCTTATGATGAGTTGAAAAGAAAAAATACCAAGCTAAAACAGCAACTAGAGGCATTATCTGGAAGGCAGAAAGGAAAATCTTATATTGCAGAGGGTAAAAGTTGGGATGATACTGATTCGGATGAAGATGAAGAGTATGTAAATCTTTCCCTAATGGCCGACTCTTCAGAGGAATCACCACAATCATCTCAGGTACCTATCTTAACAACAATTGACATGTCTAATTCTGAGTACAAGAAAACTGTGCAAGATCTAAGTGTTGAACTGTTTAATGTACACACAAGCATGCTAGCATCTGAAATGGAAAATGCTAAACTAGTTCTTAAGATTAAAAATCTAGAATCTAAAAATGGAGAACTAGAGCTTGTAGCTGCCACCTTAGAAGATCTGAAACAGAGAAATGAGTACTTAGAGAACAAGGTCAAGTGTAATGGAGAGATAGAGACAATCCTCAGGAAGCAGATTTCAGACTTAGAGTTGAAACTTAATGCATATAAGAACTCCGCCCTAATTGCTAAGGAAATAATTGATACTCAAACCTTAGGGAATAAAACTGCTATAGGATTTGACTATTGCAAGAAAACTGGAAAGAATATAGTGGAGTTCCCTGTGACACCTCCACCTGTCAAGGAGAATATTCCACACATTCTTAAGAATGTCGACTGTCCAGTTTTTTTTAAGCCTGTTTCAGAACCTATCAATGAAGGAGACTTAATCATTAGACAATAATTGCTTGAGGAGGATTTATTGAAGGAAAAAGAGATAAAAACCGAGTTGCCTAGGAAGTTAGTAAAAACTGAATTACCAAAAACTGAAATAGGCAATAAAGTTAGAAAGGCTAAAAAGAACAGGAATGGGAAAACAGATGTTATTAATCAGAATGTTAGTACATCCTCACCCATTGCATCTAGGAAGTTGTGCACTAATTGTAATTCTGCTAAAACACTAAAAAGATCAAGATGTTTATCGTCTCGGAAGAAATTATTTAAGCCAAACCTAAAACATCTTGGAAGTGAAAAGAATATTATAAGGTATGTTTAGGTTTAAGTGGAAGTACAATATGCTTGCTGCAAAAAGAGAGAACCTTCAAAGATGAAAATGCATTAAAAGACATTCGATAGTTTTCTTTTAAGAAAAATTATCGAAAGTGATGAAGGAGGTTTGAATGAAAAATCATTGAATTACTTTTCAAAGTAACTAGATTTCTCTTCGATAGATTTTAATAAAATCTATCGAAGGTGAAGAAAATCTTTCTTTCGATAGTTTTTTAAATAAGGAGCAGGTGGAAATTGTACTATTTGTCAGGTTGATGAAAAACTTGGACGGTCAGGATTCTTTCTTAAGCCTTCGATAGTTTTTAAAGTCTACAATTGCAGAGTGAAGATAGTGTCTTCTTCAGTTGGTTAATTCACAGAAGATCATTTACAAAGAGAGAGTTTTGAGCTTGAAAATTGACAGAGAAATTAATAGTGCTTTGAATTCTATCATTGTATTGATTTTGTATAACCTGAACTCATTGAAGCTAATCCTACGGATTAGAATTGTAGCACCCTTCATGGTTTATATTTATAAAACTATATATTCCCCGACTCGTGTTTTGATTTGGTATATTTGATTTCGAACAAGAACAAAAATAATTATCCGCGAACGAAATTGAATAATTTGTGAGTATCGTATTCAACCCCCCCCCCCCCCCCCTTCTACGATACTTTGGACCTAACACGGATCCATATCTACCATAGAACTCTTTTTCTCTCTCAGCCAGATAATCATTTAGATGATCTATCATATGATCAAGAACATTGTCATACCCATCAAGTAAAAAGATCATCTTTTTAAGAATGAAGAAATCTACCATTACAAAGTCATTCTTTTGAAATTTCCAGGTAAAATGCTTAGTGATTATCACCTTTGACTCATCTTTATATGTGAGCTCATAAGATTCTGCATTTTGCTTGTCATCAAGGTGCAAGAGCACACTTGTGATGTCCATTGCTTTAATATACATATTTGAGATAGTGCTAGGTCCATGAGAGTAGATAGGAGTTATAGAAGGTAGTCCTTCTAAGGCTGGATCAAGCTTCCTCTCAGGCATCTGATTTTGATTTGCTTCCAAGTTTTGAGCATCAGGAGTGATAATGTGTAGCTTTTTCAAATCAGGACCAGTAGAAGGTATGTTCTTTACTCTTGGTGCTTTGGTCACAGCTTTTGACTTGGGCTTAGCTTCTTCTGAGTTGACCCTGTTCAGTCAAACTCTTGCACGGGTTCTCCTCCTTAATTTCTTGATTGGAGCTGGAAATTCTTTGACAGTGTCTTTTGTGACAGTTGGTTATGTGACAGTAAATATAATTGGGTCTGTCATGACATCATCTTTTGTGACAACATCTTTTGGTTCTGCCGTGATGGCATCTTCCATGGAAGCTCCTTCTTTGTCATCATCTTTTGTGACAGCATCTTTTGGTTCTGTCGTGACAGGTTTACTAGTTTCAACATTTCTACTAGCTTCACCTATACCTCCAGTACCATCATCCTTGTCATTTTTTCTTTGTATTGATGAATGGTCAACTGTTGGTTCAGGAACTTCAGGAGTTTGATCTTAATCAACTTCTTCAATATACATGTAGCTTCCTCCTTTGTCCTGTCTTCTTCTATTTGCATATACAATCATCTCTTTGACTTCTTCTTTCATACCTTTATTTGCTAGATGAGTGTAGATTGCATGTACAGCTTCAACTTTGTCTTTGTTAATCTTGGAATGTAGAATTTGATCAAGAACTAGCTTGATTCTCCTATCATCCACTCTTGATAGATTCAAAAAATTCATGCATCAAACTTGTTCATTTCCATACTTGGGCACACATCCATAGTAGACAGAGAATGGATTTAGATCAATTTCTGGAATTTTATCCACAAACATCCTTCTTAATTCAGCTTTGAGTTTTTCATTGAAAGCGGAGACATTTGATTTAACCTTTGCTCCTAAGGCATTAATCACTGGAGCTGATAAATTCTGAATTTGCTCACCGTTCACCTTCTTTCACCATTCACCTTCACCCTGATGTCAGTGATTTCATATCTGACTGAGTTACAGAATTTCTTGAATTTCCCTTCAGCCTGAACCTTCAATCTTTGTACCAGTTTTGTGATTTCATTGTCCTTGTTGTACAGGGTGCTTTCAAGGTGATGAAGCATGATTAAGTATGCTTCTTCCAAAGTGTATCCTTTTCCATCTATCCATATCAAAGAGTTTTCAATAGTCTGTTCATTAACCTTTTTTTTTCTTTTCCCTTAGCATTCTCCAATTCTTCTATTTGAATATGGCTTTGCAATCCTTCAGTTGAGGCAACATTGACTGGTTCTCTGATTGAAATACCAGGAAGAATTGTTCTGATTTAATCTATGTATCTCCTTTAACACTTCCTCTGAAACTAGAACAGTTTCTCCATCCAGCTCATGCTCTAGCAACTTCTTTTCAATATTTATTGATTTGAGTTTGTCAACATAGCTTGGTTCTTCTTGAAACTCCCCCTCATTATGCTCATCAATTCCTTTTGACTCCCCCTCAATTAAATGCTCCCCATCAACTGCATATCCAGGTTGTTTTGATTTTTGTTTTGATCTTTCTTTTCTTTCATCCCCTTAGTTGAGTTGACAGCTTGCAGATAGAGTGGCTACAGCTTGAGTCAGTTGGGCAAATCCTTCAGCCACTTGTTTTTTAAAGGAATCTATTCTAACATTTAGTGACTGGGAAAATGCATCCACTTTGGCTTCAAGTGTTGCATTATCAGACCTGTAAGAGTTAGATGTACCACTACTTCTCTTCCTTTTTCCAGAAATAGGGAAAGGAGAAAAATAGGGCAAGGAGGTTAGTGGGGTTCTCACACTCTTATTGTTTTTTCGAATGATCTCATCATTCCTCACAAATCATCTCTCAAGGCCTAGTGCCTGTTTAGTGTGGGCTCCCTCAGTTTCTCTCGGGACATGCTCAAATCCCTATCCTCTTGCCAGCTCATTTGGCTGCCTCTCATATTTTTGTTCACATCTATTTTCTTTTATCTCTCTTTTCTTTTTCTCTCCCTCACTTATCCTAATTGCATATGTGTGAGCAGTACTGATATGCACAGAAGTAGAAGGTTTAGAGTGTAACTTGATAAGAGCGGACAGTGGAAGATCATCTTCTGAAGAGAAACTTCAAGTAGAACCTCCTCTGGTAGTTGATTTTGAGTTGTAGATTATAGAGGAGGAACTGTAGAGGTGATAGTAACTTCAGGTGTGATAGTGACTTTAGCATCCAAAAGGTTACTGTTAGGAATGAAGATGATGGTGTTACTGGAGTACAAGGAAGAGTCTAATGATACAAGAGTCTGTGATCGGAGTCTGTGAGCTGTCAGAGTCTGCAGTCTGTAAGAGTCTATAAAGCTTGCTGCAGATTATGGAATTTCTATTATATTTGAAGACAGATCACTGGATAAACTCAAATCCTTATCAAGAATCAGAAGATGATTTGATCTTATCAGAAGAGCTGGATTGTCGAAGCTGTCAACCTAAAACAGATGAGATAGAATCTCATAATTTACAAGATTGATTTACTTGCTGTTTTAGTTGATAGGAAAATTGTATAAATACTCTCATTCTACATTGTAATATGTGTGTGTGTCGAAACCTTAAGTTTGTGTTAGGTTTTTACATTGAGAGTTTGCAGCTGTAACATTGTTTACAGAAAGTAGCTACTAAGGATATTTGTACATCCTTGGTAGAGTTTGTAACTTTGATTATTCAATAGATCATCGTTGTAGCATCTTTGTTTTGTATTCTTTCAATTCCGCATATTTATTATTATGTTCATCAAACAAGAAAAACACAAAAATAGACATATTATTACTACTTGTATTCAAACCCCCCTTTCTACAAGTAGTTCTGGTTCAACAAGTGGTATCAGAGGAGGTTTGATTAAGTTCGAATCAAGAAGATCAAAAACATGTCTGGATACAAAGATGGCAATACAAAAATCCCCATACTCAAGAGGGGTGAATATACTCACCGGAGAGTCAAGATGTTGCATCATCTTGAGGCTATTGATCCTGATTATCTTGACAGAATCAATGATGGACCATTCATCCCAACAAAGGTGGTTCCTATAACGAATGAAGAAGGAAAAGTTGTAGGAGATCACACAATCAATAAGCCAATGAGTGAATGGTCTCCTGAAGATAAAGCCAGTATACTCAAGGATGCAAAGGTAAGGAACATATTATTTAATAGTCTTGACATTGTTCTCACAAATTATGTTCTCTTTTGCACAACAGCAATAGAGATGTGGGATAAGATGAGGGTGCACTGTGAAGGCACCAAGCTTGTGAGAAAGAATTACAGGGCTTTGCTGATCCAGGAGTATGAACACTTTGCTTCTAAAAGTTGTGAGACTTTGGTGGAAACTTATGACAGATTCACTAAGCTTATAAATGACATGGCTATGCATGACAAGTACTATGATAAAGAAGACGTGAATGCCAAGTTTATGAAGTCTCTCTCTGGATACTATAGTGAAAAAATATCTACTATTGAAGAAGCCAATGATATGGATGAAATAACATTGGAAGAGATCTTTGGGAAACTGAGAAACTGGGAGCTAAATAAGCAGCAGTTGGAACAAAAAAATGAAGGCAAAAATAGAAGCATTGCACTCTCCATTCAACAAGAAAAAGACAAACTACTGACGGATTTAGAAGAAGAATCATCTGTCAAAAGTTCAAAGAAGCAGAAAGAGAAGATGGTTCAGGAATCAGAGTCTAATGTTTCAGACTCTGATAAAAGTGACTCAAAAGCAGATATGGAAAAGCTTATGGCTCTCTTTGCCAAAACCTTCAGGAAAGGAAGGTTCAATAAAAGAAGATTCAGCAAGAGACCAACATCCAGAAAAGAAAGCAAGAAGCAAGAAACCAGCAAGAAGTCAATAGTCAAGATTGACAAGTCCAAGGTTAAATGCTTTAACTGTGGCATTGTTGTACACTTTGTTGGAGAATTTAGGAATCCAAACAGCAGACAAGCTGGAAGTGGAAAAGCTCTCATGGTGACAAAAAAGGATTGGACTTACTCAAGTGATTCTGAAGATGAGTTTGATTATGAAAATATTGCATTAATGGCTATCTCTACTGACTAACCATCTTCACCAAAGGAACCAGCTATTGAAAAGGTAACACTATTTTCTCTTGACTCTATTGATTGTTTAGATTCTGAAGGTATTCAATTGATTAGAGCTGAATTCAAGAATTTTATGGAGAACTTCAGAAATCTAACTAGTGAGAGAAATAGTCTTAAGGATAAGAATGATGAGCTGATAAATAGAAATAGTATTCTTGAAGCTGAGTTAGTCTAGATGAACCAGTTCAAATATGAGGCTTCTAAAGCCAAACATGATCATAGTGTAGTACTTCAGGCCTATGATAACATCAGAAAAGAACTAGAAGAAGATGTCTCCCTTATCTACAAAAATCAGGAACATGTTTCCCAGGCAACAGAAAAGCCTAAGAGAGAGAATATAGGATTTATGTCTAATTCTCAACTGAAACAGAAAAGAGGTGAAAAGAAACAGGAATGGGAAGAAAGGGATCAATAAAGAGAACAACTACAAAAGAATTCCTGATGCCCCAAGGAAGCAATGTTTCAAGTGTGGAAATCATAATCACCTATCTCTAGACTGTAAACAGAAACCTAAATGAGATTCAGAGTCTAGATTTCCCAAGACTCTGAAAATTCAGTACAGACCCCAAAATTCATGTTATCATTGTGGAAGCCAATTACACTCTATATATATGTGTAGGGAATATCATGATCTGTATTATGACTTCTATTCACTGAAATTAGATACACCAAGTCATAGGAAGATTATGAAGACAGAGTCTAGTAAAGACTCAGATAAGGGTAAGTCTGAAGCTGAAGAAACAAAATCAAAAAGGAAGACTAGTCACTCAAAAGGAAAGAAAGGATCTAATCAAAATTGGATCCCCAAGAAGTCTAACTAATCATTTATTGTTTGCAGGGCACCAAGAAGAAGCACACTTTTATACTTGATAGTGGATGCTCAGGACATATGACTGGAAAGAAGGCCCTGCTAACAGATTTTGTGAAGAAAGCC
This sequence comes from Heracleum sosnowskyi, assembly GCA_030848705.1. NCBI lineage: Eukaryota > Viridiplantae > Streptophyta > Magnoliopsida > Apiales > Apiaceae > Heracleum > Heracleum sosnowskyi. The sequence continues at coordinate 31,047,435 of CM061237.1, forward strand.
GGTCCAGTAGTTTCTTTTGGAGATGGCAACAAAGGAGACACTCTGGGATATGGCTCAATTGTATTGGGAAATGTCATCATTGACAATGTAGCACTAGTTGAAAGGCTGAAACATTCACTAATCAACACAAGTCAGCTTAGTGATAAAGGGTATATCTCTACCTTTGACAGTGAAGCTTACAGAGTAACCAACAAGGGAAATGGAAATATTGTGTTAACTGCGAGAAGACAAGGAAATATATATGAAGCCAGTTTATATGATTCATCAGAAGGAGAAATCAAATGTCTTCTTAGTAAGGCATCTACGGAAGAAAGCTAGAGATGGCACAAAAGATTATCTCACCTTAACTTTAAGAAGTTAAATGACTTAGCTAATCATGACCTAGTGAGAGGACTACCAAAGACTACTTTTGTGCAATATGGACTGTGTGATGCATGTCAGCTAGGAAAGCAGAGAAAGACCTCCTTCAAAATTAAAACTGAGAATTCAATCTCAGAGCCCTTTCATCTGCTGCATCTTGATCCCTTTGGTACAGTGAACATTATGTCAATCAACAAAAAGAAATTTACACTTGTGATAGTTGATGACTATACAAGATTCACATGGAAATATTTCCTGGCAAATAAAAGTGAAACTCCTCAACTCATTTTTGACCTCATTACACTCATTGAAAAGAATTCTGAGTTCATGGTGAAGATTCTCAGAAGTGATAATGGCATTGAGTTCAAAAATACTGAAATAGACTCTTACTGCAGAGAAAAGGGAATTTCACAACAATTCTCAGCACCAGGGACTCCTCGGCAAAATGGTGTTGTAGAAAGAAAGGATAGAACTCTCATAGAAGCACCCATAACAATGTTAGCTGAGTCAAAGCTTCCAACATATTTCTGGGCTGAAGTTGTTAACACTGAAAGTGTTTGTCCTAAATCCAATCATGTATGATGAGTTAGGAAGAACTTTCTTGTATTCTTATTTTATTTCATTAATGTTAATAAAAGACTTGTTTTGTTTTTATTACGGGCTTTACCTATTTAAAGTGGTTTAAATAAGATGTTCCATAGTTTAGAGTAAAGCTTCTAGAATTATAATGAGATTATAATAGTGAGATCTAGAAGATGATAACTCTAGACTTAAACAGTTCCTGATCATAGGATAACTAATCGGAAGTTGGTGAATCCGCAAAGATTGGTACATACTATGCTTGCTCCCGTCAGGAGGATGTCTGTTCTCATAGGCATTTGTGTGGTGACACTATAGCTAGTATATAGGTGCTTGTTAGGGAATAAGTTTACTGAACATGACTCGATAAGTTGAATATCTAATGGAGTTTACTCACGTGTCAATAGTTATTCACTGAGTGATAGTTGTACAAGTGTCCTTAGACTTGAGATCGTTAGAGTTATCTTGTATATAATGAACTATGCTTTGGATTAGTCCTTAGTCTCAAGGACATCCATTAGGTCTATTCCGGGCATAGGGATTTGTGTATGGAGATAGTTAACGTCAATAGAGGATCTACCCCTTCCAGTATAGGAAGAGAATATCCTATGTTATTCTTAGTATGCGAGTTCTGGAATCTCTGGCCAGAGTGTATGAAATTAGAAAGGTGTTTCTAATTTGCATTAATATGAACTTAGCATTATGAATAAAAAATCATATGATTAAATTTGATAGGCCTGACAAGATATCCATGCCTTGTATTTAATCGGGATATTGTAGGGTAGAAGGAATTGATTGTATTGAAACTAGTCACATACATGTTCTTGGTATTCTAAGCAGTGAATTCATATTATCTGGATAGTCGCGATATGTTGAGAAGCATCACTCACGATGTAGAATAAATATAATTAATCAGTTAATTATATATAATGAATTATTAGAATTCATATAAATAATAAATAAAAGTTTATTATTATTTATTTCTACTACCGGCTTAATATTGAACCTACAGGGTCACACCATAAAAGAATATTTTCTTTGATGAAAAGATTTAAATTATGAGAGAGGAAGAATTATTTTCTAAATAGTTTAGAAAAAGAAACAATTATTAAATAGTTTTAATCATTATTAAAGCATTTTAGAAATGTGGAGTTAATATATATATATATATATATATATATATATATATATATATATATATATTATTATTAAAAACCCTAAAAGAGCCCTATAAATAGAATGAGATAGTTCATTCTAAGGCTCATCCTATTTTGTGAAAAAACCTTAAAAGGAGCTAGTCTCCATCTCTCTCTCTCTCTCTCTCTCTCTCTCTCTCTCTCTCTCTCTCTCTCTCTCTCTCTCTCTCTCTCTTTCTCTCTAAAAGGTGTTAGAGTTTTTTTGAAGAAATCATCGAAGAAAAATTCTTGGTGGATACCGGTAGAGTGCTTCATACTCTGAGGAGCAACTGCTTGCAACCATCGTTTTAAAGCTTCGATTCTCAAGGTATGGTTACGATTCCCCTCGATCTAGATTTTATATGTTTTTCTATATGTGCGATACATGGTTTTTACGGAATAATTGTTATATCATGCTTCCGCTCATCCGTAAATTCCTTCAAACACTGCATGTTTTGTTCAAAATTGCACACTGGTTAACGGACATGGAAAAACTCCCTATGAGATGATAAAAAACAAGAAGCCAAGTGTGAAACATTTTCACATCTTTGGATGCAAGTATTTTGTCCTCAAGATTCATCCTGAGAAACTTGTAAAGTTTAAAGCCAAGACAGATGAAGCTATTTTTCTTCGATATACTTCCTCAACAAAGGCCTTCAGAGTTTATAATCTGAAAACTCAAACTGTAATGGAGTCGATTCATGTTGCTTTTGATGACAATAAACAAATTGAACTCCATTCTGAACAAAGTCAAGAATTACTACAATTTGAAAATATGAAGGATGTGTATAATGACACAAGTGAAGAGGAAGAAAGTATGCAGCCTCCAATTATAAATTCTCAACCAGGGCATTCAACTCAGGGGGAGAATTTTGAAAATGGATCTACAAGCACTCCATAGACTGGTACTAGACATTCAGGGTCTAGATCTTCAGAGTCTACTACAGAGTCTAACTCTTCCGCAACTGAGAATACAAGATTGCAAGGCTTAGGGGGAGAAACCAGTAGAACTTCTTTTGAAAGTGCTTCTCAAATGGAGGAAGAGTCCATACACTTAGGGGGAGAGTCAGAAAGAAGAAATCTTCCCTCAGCAAGAAAATGGACTAAAGATCATACTGAAGACCTAATTATTGGTGATCCAACCAAAGGAGTTCAGACTAGGCGGGCTACTCAGAATGAATGTCTTCATAGTTGTTTTCTTTCAAAAATTGAACCAAAGAAAGTGGAAGAAGCTTTGGAAGATCTTGATTGGATAATTGCAATGCAGGAAGAATTAAATCAATTTGAAAGAAACAAAGTCTGGGAACTTGTACCAAGACCAAAAGGAAGATCAGTTATTGGTGCAAAATGGGTCTTCAGAAATAAACTTGATGAAACTGGTAGTTGTAAAAAATAAAGGAAGGTTAGTGGGAGCGTGATGACATTCCTAATAATGTATGTGGATGACATACTTATGATAAGGAATGATGTATCGACGCTAAAATTAGTCAAAGTGTGGCTATCTAGCATATTCTCTATAAAGGACTTGGGAATGGCTTCCTATGATATAGGAATGAGAATTTATAGGATAAACCAAGTGTTGGGCTAAACCCAAAGTGTGTACATCATTTATATGCTAAGATGTTTATCATAAATAACTCCAAGAAGTTACTTGAATTGTCAAGTCACAGAGTTACTTTCTCCAAGATAGTGTCTTTCTACGACATCTGAGGAGAAATGACGTATGAGTAAGATTTATTATGCTTTGGCAAAAGGATCTATCAAAATACCTGATGTACTGTACAAGACTTGATGATCGCTAACTCACTAGGCGAGATAAGCGAACACCAGTCTAGTCCTTGAGAAGCGCGATAGTAAGTTGGAAGAACGTCCTTAAATACTTTGGAAGAATTGAGGACATCTTTCTTGATTATGGTGGGTCCAAAATGAAAATCGAGTGTTATAAACACTATGATTTTCTTAGGACAAATGTGATAGAAAATCCATGTCAAAATAAGTGTTAATTCTGAATGGATGAGCGGTTTGTTGGAAAAATTCCAAGCAGCTTAAGATAACTGATTCCGTAGTGGAAGCACTATATGTATATAGCTATAAGTGAAGCTGCAAATGAGGTTCTTTGGATAGAGAAACCTGTTTTCGCTGGTTAGACATGGTTCCTAGCATATGATTTATATTGTTGTATCGGTACAACATATGGTAGTAGCACAGGCTATGGAACCTAGGTTCAATCAGGGATTCAAGATCCAAGTTGCGGCACTTTCATATGATATATGAGATCGTTGAAAGTAGAGATGTTTAAGTCAATATTGACTTGACACCCATAACAACATAGTAAAGACCATTTACCAAACTGTTATTGAAAATCGCTTTGTTCTCTATTAGGAGAAGTTGTGTATGAGATACCAAGGTGATTGGTTTTAGTACAAGTGGGAGATTGAAAGACGTGTGTCCTAAATCCAATCATGGATGATGAGTTAGGAGATACTTTGTTCAATCTGATTCAAGTTTGTTTAATTTAATAAAATGGTAATATGTTTTATAACGGGCTTTATCTATTTAAAGTGTTTAAATTAGATGATCCATATTTTAGAGTAAAGCTTTAACGGATTATGATGAGATCATGATAATGAGACCTTAAAGATGATAACTCTAAACTTAAATAGTTCCTGGTCGTAGGATAATTAATTGGTAGTTTATTTATCCGCAAAGATCGGTACATACTATATTTGCTTCACTATGAAGGATGTCTGTTCTCATAGGCATTTGTTTGGTGACACTATAGCTAGTATGTAGGTGCTTATTAGGAATAAGTTCACTGAACATGACTCAATCAGTTGAACAACTAATGGAGTTCACTTATGTGTCAGTACACTATGCCATAAGTGCTCATATGCAATGCTTTTTTAATGTGGCTGTAGACCAAAAAAGCGTTGCATTTAGCTTCGTTTTCAAAAATGCAACACGAAAAGGGCGTTGCATCCGCGGGCATGGCCTTTGATATGTAATGCAACACTTTTGGTCATCTACTGCAACGGAGAGAAAGTATTGCATTATAAGTATACTGCAACACCAAAATCAAGGAAATGCAACAGCAATGAGTGTTGCCTTAAACACCAGGCCCATTATCATGCCACGTCAACAGTGGGGCCCACTAAAATGCCACGTCAGTAGTGGGGCATGCATGCCAGGTCAGTAATGGGGCCCACATGCCATAATGCAACGCTTTTCATTGTCTTTTGAAACAATAATTTTTTTAATGCAACAGTATATTTACTAATGCAACACCATTAGATTCTATAATTCAATACCATTTTCTTGAAATGCAACATTAAATAAGGAAATGCAACACTTTAATAAAAAAAATGCAATATTTGTTTTGTACATACATAAATACCATTCAAAACATTCAACATTCCATCCAAAACATTCTAAAACCAATCCAAAACAACCAAGGCATCTAACAACATACTAAATACCTAACTTAATCACAAAAAATTTAAATAATACAAATAATCTCGTCCCCAAAATCCCAGCATCGTGAAATGTGTAGTATCCCAACATCGTGAAATGACCAATCCAGTCGAAAAGCACTGGGATGCCAACCTGAAACACATAGCGATATGTTGAGAAATTGGTATAAGCATAATATTGCACTTGATTTAAGGTATTGCAGGACTTAGAGATAGAGTACTCAAAATATGATGCAGGACTTGCAACAAGTGTAATAGGACCGACATGAGAAGTAAGGTTCTGTTTGACAGGTCCACCTGTACGGAACTCATCTATTAGCACAGAACAAGACAGGACAAAGAGTAACATACTATTAAAACTCACAATGCAAAGCATCTTAACCTCAGTGCATAGATACAAATTAATCAGAACTGTGACAAATAGCAATTAAGCAAAATTTTGGTGGATCTAAATTATCAGTATCATAATCAACTCTATATATTAAAGAAAACTCTGAACTAAAACTACACGCAATCTCAAGAAATGCGACATAACCAAACACAAACAAATTACAGAGGAAAATATATCATGTTTCAGTTATATAACCTCCAATTAAAGACTTTAAGAAAAAAACTCCAGTCCAAACATGTGCAAAAAACAGACCTATTGTGAAAATATATCATGTTCTGTCTCAACTTTCCCTCTTCTATACGTTATCTTCGTATGTTTGTTTTATAGGCGCTAAAATAAATTCTCCGTTTTACGTAATATTTGGTATAGTGAAAATATAGGTGGAACAGTTAGCAAAGAAATCACTTGATGGAAACCATCCTATTAAGGTGTTAAAAAAGCTCTATTATTATTAGTTGTACATCTACTCCCTATTTTAACAATTTTTAATCATCTTCTAGCCACAACAGCTCTTAGTTTAAGCAGAAAGCAGTCAAATAAATGAGCATCTTTGGTCCAAAAGTCGCCAACAGCATCACCTATTTCGCAGAAAAATAATTTCACAATCAATAATATAAGTAAGGAAAGGTCAGAAATCAGACAGGGAGAAGTGTCCTAAATATATCATTTGTCCACCGGCATGAGCATGCTTTTAAAAAAATATATATAAAACAAAGATTGTATGTCTCAAAAACTTAAGTTGACCTGAAGTATCAGTTTTCTGAAAAGCTCCACATGAAGGATTGAACCTTCCTCATCAAAAGCACGGTTCAGTCCCATTTCAGTCTGCAAAATAACAAAAGACATTATAAGGTAATTAAGTATAGTTCCTGTATAATATGATTCTATGCAACAGGACAATATCTAGACTTTTTTCTTTAATCTAATTGCAAGTAAACAAGTTTTTAAAAATGCCAGAGGTCCTAGCAGTAAAATCTCTTTAACAGATTTAATAGACTTAAACTGCCAACTCTATTAATAGGAAAAAAACATAGTTCAGCAAAATCGGGAGCTCTGTGAACTGTGAATTACATGCATTGCATCATTAAGTAGAGGCCACTAGTTCCAGTCACAATGAGGGTTAACGGTTAAGAACAAACAATGCAGCTAAAAAACTCAGTAACAAGGTCAAGGCGATTGTGTCTGGAAGACATTAAATAATTTACAGTGATAAATTTGGCTATCATTTTTTTTCTCTTTTTGTAACACTATTTGCATTAAAAAAACAGCTGTAAATACCTTATCCCCGTTTTATACGCTAATATGTATTATTATTTAATTTTTAAAAAATAAAAAATAAAAAATAGGGAGAATAGGGAGTGAGAATCAAATGTTATTTGCAAAGGAACATCCCCACCAGGCACCAGGTTGTCAATGAAGCCTCGATGTCGCTGATGTTCAATTGTTAATACCTGATACGCAAGAATCTGCTGCTTATTGTAGCATTATTCTTCTCAAAAGCTCTAGATACATATTTTTGCTGACATGATATTATAGAATTGCTATCAATTTAAATAGTCAAATGGAAAGGTTTAAAACATGTCATTTAGTAGATATATTAACCAATGTCTTGGAAAGCAGAATCAGTACTTGAGTTTGAGAAGCTTGAAAACCAAAGCGTTATGGTAAACTGTAACTTCAAGAAGAAACACAGTATTTTCAATAAACTTAACTACTGTCATTTCAAGTAGGATGCTATGCAATTGCATCATAATTAAATTGGGGAAGGGTTAATATTTCAATTTACATCTTATAACATCAACAATCAAAAACACTAACTTCGCATTTGCCTAAGTCGTACTTTTAGAGAGTCAGTCAAGAGAATAACACAGTAAACCAACAAAAGAAAGAAACTAAAGATCTAAATATATTTCTTTTAATGTCCCTGCAGTAGCAATGAGACAATACTTGTTACTAAGTTTGGTGCTAAAAGATAAAACCAACCATCACAGAAAGTTGATCAGTGCGAGTGTTAGGTCCAAAGTATCGTAGAAGGGGGGGTTGAATACGATACTCACAAATAATTTAATTTCGTTCGCGGATTAATCTTTCAGTTCTATAACGAAATCAAACACACCAAACCAAATCAAGTTTCGGGGAATATATCTTTTTATAAATATAAACCTCGAGGGGTGCTACAATTTCTAATCCGTAGATTAGCGTCAATGAGTTTAAGGTAACACAAATACACAACAATAATCAAGTTCTGAGCACTATTAATTTCTCTGATAATTTTCTCCGGCTCTTCTCTCTCTCAGTTATGTGTCTGTGTTGAATGCCCTTAACTGAAGAAGACACATTCTTCACTCTGTATTAACTGTAGGCTTTGTTTAGAAAAACCATCGAATTAGAATTGTAGAAACAATCCTGGCCGTTGGATCTTCTTCAACCTGTCAGACAAGTAATTCTTTTCACCTGCTCCATGAATTAAAAACCATCGAATGGATTTAAAAACCATCGAATTAATTAAGTTAATTCACCATTCGATAGTTTTTTAATTAAAACTATCGAATACCAAATTAACTTATTTTGGTTTTCAATTAATCACTTTACCTACCATTCGATAGTTTTCTAATTAGAAAAACTATCGAATTCCTTTTCTTGTCTTTTGTTCATTAATGATTCCACTGAGCTCCTGGGTGTTTAAGAAATAAACTGTATCAATTTCTTCGGAGACGATAAAACAACTTGATCTTTTCAATGCCGTCACCTAGTGCAACTGGTCTGGTTCACAGATGAATAACACTTGATCAATTCTTATTTTATGTCTTCAATACATTGCTGCTGATACGTCCCTTGTCGTTCTGGTTGCTTCATCACTGGAATCCCGTGGTACTGAACCCTAAATCATTCACATACTTCTGTCGTCTTCAAAGTCTTGTTTCTATTGCTGTCACTGAGGCTTGAACATTTTCATGAACTTCTTTCCGTGACCTGTTTACGGACTTCAAGAATACATAACGTATTTTGATTTTTTGAGTTTACCTTTTCTTCTCTGATTCTGGATTCCTGTGCTTCTATTAATACTATTGTCTGTCTTGTCCTTTGTTGAGTTGTAGTTATCTCTTTTACATCTTATGTTACATTATGCTTTACAATCTCCCCCTATTTGATTGGATAGAGTTCGATAAGCAAATACTTCGAGGATAACTCAACTAACTAAGGAAACATTAAACTACTTAAAGTAAGACAGCTTAATAATATCAATGCATTCTGGATCAGATATATATACATTTCCAGATTTCATAAATCAAAAAACAATTAAACTTTATACAATGAAGTTGCTCCTCTAGTCTGAGCTGATAGTTCTCTTGTTCTTTGCTTCATCATTCAGTCCATTCCAATCTCACCTTCTTCAATCATTGGATCGGAGTTAGCAGCTTGATAATCAATCACTGATAGATAGTGCAGTGGTTCTCCAGGTTTAAGGATTGCTCCTTGGATGTGTCTTCCAATATATTCAACCTCTTGACCCACTCCAGCCCATAACCATGCAATGTTAACATCTTTCTTGTTCAGCTTTGGCATGTTTGGCAGTCTGGTATGCACTTCTAATCCTCTTTCCACTCTTTTCCTATAGTAAGGAACATTCTCCATTAGAAATCTTCTAAGAGTGTCTGCTGCTTTGTCCTTCTCCGTTGATGAGAATCCAGTGGATCTAAGATACTTCTCAACTGAGATTAGATAGTTGCTTGGGTAGTCCCTCAGTTTGTCCTCAGCCAAATAGCAGATTCTGAACAAGTCATTCGTCATGAATCTAACCATTGGAGGATCTTCAGTAATCTCTGGACTGACTTTCATCACGATCTCCTTAACATGCTCACGGAGCAGTTCATTTAGCCTTGTGGTTCTTTGGATCTTGATGAGTATAGCCTGCAATTCTGTATATGTCCTCTGTTCTAAAAACTTAGTAGAAATCACAAATGTACCTTTCTCCAGAAAACTGATTAATAAGCTCCAGGCACCATTTGCTTTAACCCCAGCATTCAGACAGATTATAGAGCTTCTCAGTGCTTTAAAGTAAGTCTGATCTTCAAGATTAGCACTTCTGATGTCCTGAATAATGACTTCCACCTCCGCATTGTCGTTGACTTGTAATCCTTCTTCAACTCCACAAAAGGTTTTATAAGCCATTTCCCATTCAGTACCATCTTTCTTTGCCAGATCTATCATCTTCTTCTTCCTCACTTCATTATACACCTTCATTCTCTTTAGCTTTTCACTTCTCAGAATTGCTTGTTGTTTCTCCTTCTCAGCTTGCCTGGCATCTATTGCAGCTCTCTGAGATCTTATTGCTTCCAAGGCAGCTTCTTCTTCCTGTGATAGAGAATTTTCTTCTTCCATATCATCATCCAGGATAGGATGTTCTATTGGCTCCGGATAATATGGCTCATGCTCCTCTTGAATAGGTTGCTCATGCATGACCTCAAATTCCTCTTCACTTTTCTTATCTTCCTCTACAAGCTCCTCAATCCAGTACTGTCTGATTGGAATAGCCTCAACAGTCTCCCAAACTCCCCATTTATCCTTCACCCCCTCTCCAACTTTCTCCCCCTTAGTTGAGGAATCCTCGATAAAAGCATCCTCAGCATAAAAGAAATTAGAAGGATCAGGTTGCTGATATGAAGAACCAGGTTGTCCAGATTGTTGGTTCTTTAGCATACTCCATATAGACTGTACTCCGTCACCTTGATTCTCCAAGAAATCCATAAGCTGCTTATTAAACTCATTTATAGAAGCTAGCGACAGGTCAATGTTCTCCAATCTTGAGTTGGTAGTCTTTTCCATGTGATCTAGCCTCTTGTTTAGCTTTGACTCCACTCGTGAAAGGGAATCCATTGCATCTTTTACCCGCGCTTGACCATCCCGGATAACCAGAACGTCTTCTTTCAAAGCTTCATGTCCTTGAGACAGTGCAGTTACTTCATTCATGAATCCATCTTTAAGCTCCCTGACGTCCATCCTCATCTCGACTAGTTCTTCCATAGCTTCCTTCTTTAAGGAGTCCACTGCCTGCTTCGTACCTGTTATAGTGCCAGATGCACTGCCAATGACCCTGAATGTTCTTCTGGAATCAGCTGCAGCCAAGTCAACTTTCTCTTGAATAGACTTTAAAGAAACATTGTCTTGACTGGAGGAGATCCCTTGGTCAAAGGAAGGTCGCAGTGGAACCTTGAAAAGTGGATTTCCTTCTTTGTCTCGAACTGTCATCTCCTTGAGGGAAGATTGAACTTGTAGCTCTCTTTCTGTTGGTAACAGCAGATCATCAATATTAGGTAGGGTTAGGGTGTCACTCCTCACATTTGGCTCTGGGTGTACACTCAACGTTTCTGTCGGTGTTTGAATCATTTTTCCTTTCCCACTCAGGCCAGGTGTAAGTGTTTTTGTTTCACTCAAATCCTTTGTGCTGATTGTACCTGCAGAAGAGATCACCGTAGCCATCCTTAAGGAGGTCACCGGTGGTGCAATGGGGCTTCGCAAGTCCCCGTCCTTGGATAAACCAAGTTGTTGATCATCCTTAGATGATATATCCTTTGAAGGATCTAGAGTTTGAATCTCTAAGGGGTTAGAAACAGGCTCTTTTAACAGCAGAGATCCCGAATCTTCCCCGTGAGTCTGTAAAGACTTCACCTCAGTTGACTCCTCAATAGTAATTGATTCATTGTCAACGAGTTGCCGATCTGCACCTACGTCAGACCCTTTACCCGCAGGATCCAGATATGTTCCATCTGGGGAGGTAGACAATGACCTTTTAGATTGTGCATTTAGGTCAAAGCCTTCTCTCGACGTCTGTGAAGACCCTTGGTTCTGAGAACCTTCAACCAGTGAACCTGACCGTAATATGGTCGGAACACCAGTTGCTTCCGTCAATTCTTCCTTACTTGATTGAGCTATTGGTTCAGATATTGCTTTCGTTAGCGTAGCCCAATCAGCATCAGAAAAATCAGTAAAGGGCTCTTTGAATGAGAGAAATGAAGTATCAGCAGTTGCCTCAGTTTCTGTTCTTCTCCTTTTAGAGGAAGGCAGAGCTGCTGTTGAAGGGTGTATCTCCTTATGTGGTGCTGCTTTGGCACTATCTCCCTCTACACTCATGGATGGTTCTTTAATGGGTATAGTAGGGGAAGGAGGTTCGTTTATGTTTTCATTTGGCTCTTCCAAAGGCTCTTCGACCGTGGTTAGAGGTTGTGGGTTTGCAACCTCCTGGTCAGGAATGGCCACTGAGGGCTCTGGATCAACATCCATTGGTACAGGTGCCATTACAGGTTCAGGTTGTGGAATATTACCTTGATTTACCTGTTCCCCTGGGGGTAGAAGTGGTAGGGGCACCGTTCTTAGATATTCAGTGAGAACAGTGGGTACCCCTGGAAGATAGTTGTCCTTCCTAATGAGAGCGGTTATGGCATTGCTCTTCATTCTCATGCACTCCTGGTTGGCTTCACCTTCAAAGATCTCTCGTTCATCATCTGTTAAGATATCATTGAGAATTAGCTGTAGGAACCTAGGATAGAAACAGAGCACATCTTCATTTATGCCTGTTCTTTCATCCAGTGGTCCCATGCACATAACTACTTGATCAATCACTATCCGTCCTATGTTAATATGCCTGTTGTTCGCAATGGCAACCCCTATCTTTTGAAGGAATAAGGGAATGCCATGCAGATTTGTTAGCTTGGCAGTAAAAACATGTATCAGGGTATGAAAGAAAAAGTTCCATGGCTTTGGCAGGTAATGCTTTAGGAACTCTCCCACCAAGAAATTAGGTTGTTGACTTCTGATAAGAGTGAAGAAAGCATGTATTTCCTCAGTTGAGGGATCCAGAACAAGGTTTTCTGTTGGAAAATGAAGAATTCGATTAAAATCATGTTCCGTTACCCTTATTGTTCTGCCCCCTGGCACAACAAAACTGAAGGACCGTATGTTATTCTCAGTTGTATCCGTGACGGTTGTGTACAACGCAGTCAATTGATCAATGCAAAGGACCACGGGAGTACTTACAGCGTATGCCACTAACGAACGTGTATTCAAAAACTCTGCCCATGCACGAATTTGAGGATTCGTTATGGATTGCAGATTTTGAAACGAGACATGATTAGTCTTGGTAACAATAAATTCTCCAGCCATTTTAAAATTTCCAGAAAATTCAAATAAACCAAAACTAATTTTTCCTCTTTTTTTTTTAACTTAAATTTAATTAATTAATTTTATTAATTAATCAAACTCTAACAAAAATACCCCTTTTTCTTGATAACACAACTTCGAGAACTGTCAAGATATAGAACCCTAATTGTTACAGCCAGCTAACAAACAAAATCACAAGAACTCAATTGTATAAACAATTAAATTCCAAGAAGTGTTCTGTTAAAGATTTCTTTGAAGTGCACAATTTGGGTTCGATGGTTTCTCCTTCACTTTGTTTCGAAACTCAAAAACAATCAAGGATTCACTGTTAGAAGAGAATCAACAGTGAAAAACAGTAATCTTTTTAAGTTTTACTCGGTTAAAACTGAAGAAACTATCGAGATGTGTTCTTGAAACTATATCAAAAATGTATGTATATATAATCGGCCACTTGCAAGTTCTCAGATCTAAAAAAAATGAGAAAGAAAGAGACAAGGCACGATTTTATACCTTTTAAAACTTATAGGGGTAATCTTGTCAATCCTGGTTCGATAGTTTTTAATTGAACTATCGATAGTTTTCTGCAAGGGGTAAACCTGTCAACTGGAATTCGATGGTTTTTGAAAAACTATCGAATTTTTTGAAATTCAGAATTTTAAAAGGTTTATCAGAAAACTATCGAAGTGTTTTTCTTTGAAAAACTATCGAGCAAATGCTTTTGAAAAACTATCGAGAACTTTAATATTCAGTAATTAAGTTCACTTCGATATTTTTCTTAATTTTTCAAAATCTATCGAGGATTTAAATATTGAATAAAGTAAATCCACTTCGATACATTTTAAATTAAACTCAAAAACTATCGAGAATTGTTTTCGATAGTTTTTCTTTTCCTTTTCAAAAACTATCGAAAATTAATTTCGATAGATTTATCTATGTACTTGAAAAACCATCGAATTTCCTAAATTCGATATTTTTGCGTCTGTCTTCATTTTAAAACCTGTTCTTGTTTTAAAAATCAAAATTTTTATTTCCTGCTTAGTTTTAATTCTAATAAATCTTTTAAAATTTACCAAAATCAATTCTTAACAGAAAATTCACAATTTTCTTAGAATAAAATCAATTAAATATCATTGAGTGATATTAACCAATTGAAATCTAATCAATTATGCTGCATTAATCTACAATGTTTAAAAACAAAGCAAATTAATTCAAATTAAATAAATGCTTGAATATTTAGAACAAATATTAGCACTTAAATAATTTTTAGAATTAATAACTAATTAAATGCCAGAAGATATATCATCCATAATTATGACATAAAATTAGTATAATAATCCTAACTACGAGAATTGCTCCAGAAAATAAATTCACGAGTCCTAAGGATATAGCGATTCTTAAACTCATGTATTCACCAGGACTCTCTGCAGTTACTGACTTCTAATCAAAATCAATTAGAAAGATTTAACATCCCAAGTTCACCAACCAGCTTATTGAAAGTGGATTCATCAAGCGGTTTAGTAAAGATGTCTGCAATTTGATCCTCTGTGGGTACAAAGTGTAACTCCACAGTTCCATTCATGACATGCTCTCGGATAAAATGATACCTGATGTCGATGTGCTTTGTCCTCGAGTGTTGCACTGGGTTGTTTGAGATTGCTATGGCACTTGTGTTGTCGCAAAATATAGGAATCTTTGTCAACAGAAGTCCATAGTCACGGAGTTGGTTTCTCATCCACAATATCTGAGCACAACAGCTACCAGCAGCAATGTATTCAGCCTCAGCTGTTGATGTGGACACTGAATGCTGCTTCTTGCTATGCCAGGAAACCAATCTTCTTCCAAGAAACTGACAGCTTCCTGAAGTACTCTTCCGATCAATCTTACAACCTGCAAAATCAGAGTCTGTGTATCCAATAAGATCAAATCCTGTATCTTTAGGGTACCAAATTCCAAGATTTGGGGTCCCCTTAAGATTTCTAAATATTCGCTTAACAACTATTAGATGAGATTCTTTAGGATCAGACTGAAATCTAGCACACAAGCATGTTGCAAACATTATATTTGGTCTACTTGCAGTGAGATAAAGTAATGAGCCTATCATACCTCTGTAGCCTGTGATGTCAACCTTCTTACCAGTTTCATCCTTATCAAGCTTAGTGGCAGTTGGCATAGGAGTCTTTGCTGTAGATGAGTCTTCCATTTGATACTTCTTAAGAAGATCCTTGATGTACTTGGACTGACAAATGAATATACCATCTTGTTTCTGGTATACTTGCAATCCAAGAAAGAATGACAATTCACCCATCATGCTCATTTCATAACGACTCTGCATTAACTTAGCAAATCTCTTGCATAGATCATCATTAGTAGAACCAAATATTATGTCATCAACATATACTTGCACCAATATCAAATCATTTTTATGCTTTTTGACAAAGAGAGTTTTGTCTACAACACCTCTTGTAAAATCATTTTCAAGTAAGAATTCAGAGAGAGTGTCATACCATGTCCTTGGAGCTTGTTTGAGTCCATAGAGAGCTTTGAATAGAAAGTACACAAAGTCTGCCAATTTTGAATCCTCAAAACCTGGAGGTTGTTCCACATACACTTCTTCTTCTAACTCCCCGTTCAGAAAAGCACTCTTCACATCCATTTGATATACCTTGTAATTGGAATGTGCAGCAAATGCCAGAAACATTCTGATGGCCTCAAGTCTTGCTACTGGTGCATAGGTTTCATCATAATCTATACCCTCTTCTTGAGAGTAACCTTTAGCAACCAGTCTGGCTTTGTTTCTCGTTACAATGCCATCTTCGTCCAACTTATTTCTGAATACCCATCGTGTTCCAATAACAGATTTTCCCTTAGGCCTGGGTACCAGCTTCCAAACTTTCTGCCTTTCAAACTGATTGAGTTCTTCTTGCATAGCAATTACCCAATCTGGATCATCTAGAGCATCTTCAACTTTCTTAGGTTCTGTTTCTGAAAGAAACCCAAAATAGTGACATTCATTTTGTGATGTTCTCCTAGTTCTCACTCCTGTGTCCGGATCACCAATGATCAAGTGAAAGGGATGATCTCTATTCCATACCCTTTGTCTTGGCAGATGCGATCTTGATGATTCTCCTTGTTCTAGATGTTGTGGAGTGTGACTAGTTGATCCTTCTCCTGCTCCCCCTGAGTTGTTGACGGTTTGATCTGTTGATTCTGAAGACTGACTAGTGGATCCTGTATTTTGAGGATTTCCACTTTGGTCACCACTTGGTCCAGAATCATTATCATTATGATTATTATTAATGACTGTAACAACTTCAGGTACTTCTTCATTGTCAGAGAGATCTCCTGATAAATTTTCAAATACCAAGGATTCAGAGTTCTCTCCAGTTTGCAGGCCTGGTCTTTTAGTGTCGTCAAATGTTACATTAAAGCTTTCCAACACCTTCTTATCTTCAATCACATATACCCTGAAAGCCTTAGATTCCAGAGAATAGCCCAGAAAAATGCCTTCATCTGCTTTGGCATCAAACTTGCCAAGATGTTCTCCATCTTTAAGTACAAAGCACTTTGCACCAAACACATGAAAGTACTTCAGTGTTGGCTTCTTGTTGGCCATTAACTCATACGGAGTCTTTTCATGATCTTTGTTGATCAGGGTTCGATTCTGAGTGTAGCAAGCTGTATTCACTGCTTCAGCCCAAAAGTAAGTGGGAAGTTTTGATTCACTCAACATGGTCCTTGCTGCTTCAACCAAGGTCCTGTTCTTCCTTTCCACTACTCCATTCTGTTGAGGAGTTCTTGGTGCTGAAAACTGTCTTGATATTCCTTTCTCTGAGCAGAAATCATTTAGAACTGCATTCTTGAATTCAGTTCCATTGTCTGATCTGATTGTCCGCACAGGTAGCTTAGCTTCCACTTCTATCTTCTTGATGTGATCAATGATTAGTTGTGTTGCTTCATCCTTTGTTTGTATGAACAACACCCACGTGTACTTGGAGTAGTCGTCCACCATCACCAATGCATATCTGTTTCTTGAAAGTGACATAACATTAACTGGACCAAATAAATCCATATGAATCAGCTGTAATGGTTCAGTAATGCGTGTCATTCCTTTGCTTCCATGTGATGCTTTCTTCGACTTCCCCTTTTCACATGCTTCACATAGTCCCTCCTGATTGAATTCCATCAGGGGCAACCCTCTCACTAATTCTCTCTTTACTAAAGAGTTCATAGTTTTGAAGTTCAGATGTGAGAGCTTCTTGTGCCATAGCCAACTTTGTTCTGAAGATGCCTTTGCATAGAAACATGTAACTTCTCCTTCACTGGTAGAACTTAAGTCAGCTATAAACAAATTTCCTTTTCTCACTCCCAGTAGAGTAAGCTTCTCATCCTTCCTGTTGGTGATCAAGCACTTGTCCTTTCTGAAATCTACATTGTAGCCTTTATCACAGAATTGACTGGTACTTAGTAGATTGTGCTTTAATCCTTCAACAAGAGAGATGTTTTCAATGATGACATTTCCAGCTTTCAATTTACCATATCCCGTAGTGAATCCTTTGCTGTCATCTCCAAAGGTTACAATCGGGCCGGTCTTCTTAACCACCTCTGTAAGCAGGGACTCTTCACCTGTCATGTGTCTAGAACAGCCACTATCCAGAATCCACACAACCTTTGAGCTTTTAACCTTACCCTGCAATCACAGATTGATTAAGCGGACTTTGGTACCCAAAATTGTTTGGGTCCTGAAGGTTTAGATGATTTAACAAGAGTAACATTCAATTTAGTCTTACCCTGTTTGATATTCATAGTATCTGTGGATTTAACATTACTAGAGCTATTGCTACTATCAGACATCAACTTAAAATAAGCATGCATGATGTTGTACTTACATAGAAAACACTCTTTCTTTCCACAGGGCTCATGATTATCAGGCATGTCAGACATGTTATGCATTTCAGAAGCATTAGCAGTTTCTACTTTAACCTTTTTACATGCATGCGTAAGGTGTCCAGCAGAATTACAAATAGAACATAACTTCCTAGATGCAATGGGAGAAGATGGAACCAATTCCTGATTAACAATCTTCTTCCTCCCATTCCTGTTCTTTTTAACATTACTAGCTAAGGAACCTACTTCAGTTTTAGGTAAATCAGGTTTAGGTAATACATTCTTTACTGATTTCCTAGGTAACTTAGTCTTTACCTCTTTTTCCTTCAATAAATCCTCCTCAAGCAATTCTTGTGCTATGAAAAGATCATCCTCATAAAAGAGAGGTGGAAACGGCTTAACAAAAACTGGACAATCAACATTCTTAAGAACATGTGGAGTATTCCTTTTGACAACTGAAGGTGTCACAGGGAATTCCAAAATCTTCTTACCAGCTTTCTTGTTATAGTCAAATCCTATAGCAGTTTTATTCTCTACGGCCTGAGTATCAATGATTTCCTTAGCCACTAGAGCGGAATTCTTAAAAGCATTCAGCTTCAAATCTAGATCTGAAATCTGCTTCCTGAGGATAGTCTTTATCTCATCATTACACTTGACCTTGTTCTCTAAGTACGCATTCTTTTGCTTAAGATCTTCTAATGTTACAGCTACAAGCTCTAGTTCTTCATTTTTAGATTCTAGCCTTTTAATCTTAAGAACTAGTTTAGCATTTTCCATTTCAGATGCTAGCATGCTTGTGTGTACATTAAACAATTCTACACTAAGATCTTGCACAGTTTTCTTGTACTCAGAATTAGACATATCAATTGTAGTTAAGATAGGTACCTGAGATGATTGAGGTGATTCCTCTGAAGAGTCAGCCATTAGAGCAACATTTACATATTCCTCCTCTTCATCCGAATCAGTATCATCCCAGTGCTTTCCCTCTGCTATGTAAGCCTTCCCTTTCTGCTTTCCAGAGAATGCCTCCAACTGCTGTTTAAGCTTGGCATTCTCCTTCTTCAACTCATCATAAGAATCCTTCTTTCCATAGACATCTTTCATGTCTCTTGCTTGACGAGGCTTCCGGTATTCAGTGGCGAAATGCCCTAACTCATTGCAGTTATAGCATCTTGATTTGCTTCTATCAATCATGCCAGTCTTGTAGCCTCCCTTAAAGCCTGTACTAGGTGTATAATTGCTCTTCTGGAATCTGTTGGTTGAGCCCTTGAACTTGTACTTAGGGTTTCTCTTGAAACGAATATGACTAAACTTTGCAGCTAAGTACGCCATGGTTTTGTCTTCCATTTGCTCAAGCTCTTCTAGGGTGTAGTAATCACTTTCATCAACACCCAGATTCACAGAATCCATTTCTGCTTCTATTATCACCTCCTTTCCAGCTCAAGGGGTTTGAACCTGAATCTCAGAAGTTATTGGTTCATCCACTACAAGTGCTGCTGATCTCACAAGTGCATTGTGCTTGCTGTCCACTGTCCCTGATCCGTAGATTATCACCCTTTGTTCCTGTTCCATCTCATAGGTCTTCAACTTGCCATAGATCATCTCTAATGACATCTTTGTGAAGTCAATTCTTTCCCTAATGGATGATGACTTGTGTTCTACATGATGGGGCAGCGTCATCATGAACTTCCTTTTCGATTCTCTCAGTGGATAGGTCTTTCCTTTCATTGCCAATTCATTGAGGAGCTTAGTATACTTCTCAAAGACCTGAGTTATACTTTCTCCTGGCAGTGACCTAAACGCTTCGTATTGAGAAGTCAGAATGTCCAATCTGTTTTCCTGCACGTCTTCAGTTCCTTCCATTATTAGGTTAATGGTATCCCACATATGTTTTCCGCTTGTACAGTTCATCAACTGATAGCTCATTTCCTTGTCCGCGGAGTCCGTCAATATCAACATTAAACCGGTGTCCAATCGAATCAGTTCTTTGTCAGAATCTGTAAATTCACTTATCTCCTTAGGTTGGGTGCCTGAAGGAATCCTGCTACCGTCAGGAGCTGTAGATTCACTAACTGGTTTCATTGGTACAAACGGTCTGTTCTCTAATATGCCAATATACAACGGATTAGATGCCTTGATAAATAACAGCATCTTCATCTTCCACAAACCGAAATCATCTCTAGTAAACGGGGGAACTTTAATACCAGCGATTGTCTTTGGAGCACTCATGGTTTCTGAAAATTTCAAATTGTTTAAAATTCAAGAAATTCCAATTAAATGAAAAATTTTGAAAGTTAAAAAATTTGCTTCGTATTTTCACGCTACTTTTGATTTTGGTCTCATTCACCGGATCTGATTTGTATATCAATCTAGTAGCTCTGATACCAATTGTTAGGTCCAAAGTATCGTAGAAGGGGGGGTTGAATACGATACTCACAAATAATTTAATTTCGTTCGCGGATTAATCTTTCAGTTCTATAACGAAATCAAACACACCAAACCAAATCAAGTTTCGGGGAATATATCTTTTTATAAATATAAACCTCGAGGAGTGCTACAATTTCTAATCCATAGATTAGCGTCAATGAGTTTAAGGTAACACAAATACACAACAATAATCAAGTTCTGAGCACTATTAATTTCTCTGATAATTTTCTCCGGCTCTTCTCTCTCTCAGTTATGTGTCTGTGTTGAGATTGTTTTCATTCTCGCTGCGAGACAAAGCTAAGAGCTGGTTACAGTCTATGCCAGCTGGGTCTATTACTACTTGGGAAGATCTGGCTCAGAAATTTTTGTCCAAATTCTTTCCTATGGCTAAAACTGCGGCTATGAGGAATGCTATTTCTCAATTCACTCAACAGACAGGTGAGTCTCTCTATGAAGCTTGGGAAAGGTACAAGGAGATGCTAAGGCTATGCCCACATCATGGGATGCCTGACTGGATGGTGATTAATGGATTCTACAATGGTTTGGGACATTCTCGAATTATGTTGGATGCTGCTTCTGGGGGAGCACTGTATGCTAAAAGCTATGAGGAAGCTTATAATCTAATAGAGATGATGGCAGCCAATGAGTATCAGAATCCTACTCAGCGTATACCACAGGCAAGAGCAGCAGGCATTCTGGACGTTGATTCTAGCACGGCGTTGGCAGCCCAGCTTCAGGCCCTAACTATGAAGGTCGAATCTTTGGCCAAGGCAAGTACACAGCAGGTAGCAATGGTTTGTGAACTATGTGCGGGCGCACATGAGACTCATCAGTGTGCGATATCTAGCGAATCGGCGCAGTTTGTCAGTAATTTTCAGAGGTCATCTCAGCCAGCTCCTAATTCGTATCATCCCAATAACAGGAATCATCCAAATTTCAGCTGGAAAGACAACCAGAATTCTAATCAGCAGCCAGCGCAGGGACAGCAACAAT
This sequence comes from Heracleum sosnowskyi, assembly GCA_030848705.1. Taxonomy (NCBI): domain Eukaryota; kingdom Viridiplantae; phylum Streptophyta; class Magnoliopsida; order Apiales; family Apiaceae; genus Heracleum; species Heracleum sosnowskyi. Next base: position 31,068,872 of record CM061237.1, read on the forward strand.
ACGGTTCTAGGCCGTATAGCAATTCTAATTATCAGCAGCAGTATGCTCCTAGAGCACCTTATGTCCCTCCTGGATTTTAGCAGCATCAGGGAAATCAGCACCACTTTGTAGAAAGATCTGAGGTGGAAGAGATGAAGTTACAACAAAAGAGTATGGCTGCTTCTATGAAGAATTTGGAGATACAGATTGGACAAATAGCTAATGCACTTCTGCAGAGGCCACAGGGCCAGTTGCCAAGCGACACGGAAGCTAATCCTGGTAAGAAGGAGCCCAATCACCAGGTTCATGCAGTTACTTTGAGATCTGGTAAGAGCACACGAGAGGAAGAGGTGTTAAATCAGCCTGCTATTGCAATTTCGGAAAAACAGCCTGTTCAGGTTGAACCGGTAGAGGAAGCCGAAATGCAGGCTGCTGAGAAAGAGAAGAAGAGCAAGGCTGCAGAGTCTCAGGGAATTTACCCTCCACCACCATTCCCTGGGCGTCTTCAAAAACAAAAGTTGGATAAGCAATTCTCCAGATTCTTGGATGTTTTCAAGAAGTTGCACATCAACATTCCATTTGCGGAGGCATTAGAGCAAATGCCGAGTTATGCCAAGTTCATGAAGGGCATTCTGTCGAGAAAACTGAACTTGGGAGAGTTAGAGACCGTGGCACTAACAGAGGAATGTAGTGCTGTTCTGCAGCAAAAGCTACCACCGAAATTGAAGGATCCAGATTTTGTCATTCTTGACTTTGAGGAAGACAAGAAGATCCCTATCATCTTGGGACGACCATTCTTGGCTACAGGTCGGACTCTTATTGATGTTCAGAAAGGAGAGCTCACAATGAGGGTGAGTAATCAAAAGGTCATCTTTAATGTGTTCAAGGCTATGAAATTTCCGACAGAGGAGGAAGAGTGTTTTAGCTTGAAGATGGTTGATACGGGTCAGAGAAAGGAGTTCGATCAGCTGTTGAGCAAAAAGTCGGACATGCACAAGTTCAAGCATCACATCAGTGATTCCATTGACAATTCTTCCATTCGAGATCTTTCGAATGTCAAGCTTGGAAAACTTCCACCACATTTGAAGTATATCCTTCTGAATGATGAGTTGGTGATTTTTAAAGAGTGTGAAGATAATGTGTTGAGAAGGTGGAACAAGGATGATGAGGTAAAAGAGTGTTCTTATCAATCGACGGAGAAGCATAAACACCTTAGAGGTGTAAAGAAGAAAAAGAAAAAATCGATTGATGGAAAAGTCAAGGTGAAGTTTGATTTGGAAAAGATGTGGGAAGAAAGCAAGAAGGTTATCAAACAACGGGTGAATGGTCCTTCTGCTAAGGACAAGTCAAATGCGATCTTCGAGCCACCATGATTTGATTCACATTTGTCCGGCTAAATGACATTAACGACAGCGCTTCATGGGAGGCAACCCGTGTGTGAAAAAAAAAAAAAAAAAGAAAAAAAAAAAAGAAGTTAGTTTTTTTTTTCCAAAAGTCCCAAGTTTAGGTTGAGGGACAGTGCGGAAGGGCAGCGCGCGCCCGGCGCGCCCGAGCACGCGGCCGGCGCGGCCTGCCTCTTGCCACTGATCCCGGGTGAGGGAAAATAAAAAAAAAAAAAAAAAAAAATCGACAGTTTGCCGAGGAATTAACTAGTTCTTTGAATAGTGTTCTTGCGCGAGATGGACAGCAGGTGCAGTGGCCTGTGTATGGAGCGAGCCATCCTTATCCACCTCCAGATTCTCCACCACTTGAGGAGGGTGGTGATGCCGACGACCAGTAGGGGAGTACTTATTACCTTTATCCTCTCTTCTCAATGAGGACATTGATTTGTTCAAGTTTGGGGGTATTGGATAGTAGGGTTGTATAGTAGTATAATGTCATATGCATGCCATTTAGGTTAATTCATGTAGCATCATATATTTTAGTTGCATTTAAAAAAAAAAATAAAAAAATCATGTAGAATGTTGCATTTTGTTGAAGTCTTGTGTTACGTGATTGTTCATATAATTGCATGTCATAGCATTTTGCATGATCCCTTAGAATGAACTTTGGCTAAGAGAATGAGTGATGTTAATGAGATGTGGTGATAACGAATAGAGGGTTGATTCATAGTCCCTACGAAATTGAGTTGCATGCTTAGAATAAATTAAAATTCACAAGTCTCATTGAGTTCTTGAAAGTGATCAAACCATGCTTGTTTAAGTTAGAATTAATCCCTTGTTTATATTTAGAAGTTTCAGTATTCCTTTAAAAACGTAGGATGAACCTAAGAACAAGTTTGGGGGAAAATCAGGTGCTTATGTTGATTACTAAAGGCTAGGTGTCAAATGGCTAGTAGCCGGCTCACTATAAGGTGAGTAGTCTAGGGTGAGGTGAGAAAGCGAAGCGCGCTCATTTCGAAATTATAAAAAAAAAAAGAAGAAAAGAAAAAAAAAAGGAAAAAAAAAAAATATAAATAAATATAGTTGTTTTAATTTTATTAGTGCGTAATTGACCACGGTTGAGCTCTTTGGTGCTCGAGTTAGTAAGTTCTTGGGGACTTTGTGCCTGGTGACCTAAGGCCTTTCAAGGTCTGGGATCCGCCAACCTAAAGCTCGTTACAAGGGTACCATTGCATAAGTCTTTCGGGGCCTTAGCCATTGCACGGTCAAATAAGCATATGTAAATACAGGTTAGTAGTGTCAGTAATTTAGCATGAACCCTGGTTTAACTTGAAGGAAGTACGAGGGTAATTCCAAGTGATTATTGGTTTAAGGTTAATTTTATTTATAAACTTGGGATTGGTTAGACGAGAGATAGGTATGGTTGTGATTCAGTGGAGAGTAAATTAATGAGCATCTCACACACCACATTCTGAGTATGTTGTTTAGTTACGGGGATTTGGTCGAGCTCTATTTAGCATTGTCATTTTCTAAGCGATGTTGCTTGTTTAATTGGTTAGAGAAAGTTTGAGGGGATCCTTGCATTCGCATCATTAGTAGTTGCATATTTTGCATGTTTTGTTTTTGCTTGAGGACAAGCAACGATTCAAGTTTGGGGGTTTGTTAAGTGGATTTTATATCCACTTTTATAGACTTCTTTGTGACTTGGTCGTCGTGAATCTTCAACATTTTAGTCTCATTTGAGCTATTTTGTTCGTTTTGTAGGATTGCATATTCTAATGTGGTCGGAGGCGAGAACAAGGAGAGAACTTGTCATAACGCGCTAGAAGAGGTCCAAGGAACATATCAAGATAAAATGAGCACAAGCAAGAGCTAGCCAACAGTGAGAGTAGACAGAAGGAAAACAGAAAATTGGACAGGCCAAGCTGGCAGAGCGAGGGCGCGCGCTACAGGGCGCGGGCGCGGGCTACTTGGCAGGGCGCGGGCGCGCGCTAGAGGGCGCGGGAGCGGGCTGCCTTGAGTTTCTGTTGGTTTTTGTTTCAGTTCTGGCCGAGTTTTGAAGGGTTTTTCTGGAATTTCACATTGGTTTAGGGATATATCATGCCTTAGGGTTCTCACTATGAAAGAGAGGAGAGAGGAGAGAAAAGGAGAGAGGAGATCAATACCTAAGTTCAAGAGATCAAAATCAAGCTTACGGATTCAATTTGTTCTTCAATTTCCTTTGTAATCTTCTAGCGGTGGATAGTTGGTTGAATTCTATTCGTAATACTTATTGTTTATTACATTGAACCTTGTTTAGTTTATTAAAAATGTTAACTATGGTACCCATGGTGATAATTAGTTCAATTATGAACTAATCTATTATCATGGGGTTGTACCGGATTCTTATATAATGTTTTCTGGTTGATTTCAATTATTCCTTGCAAGTTCTTATATCTGACATCCTTGTATGGTTGTGCATATTCAATTATAGTTGTCTGATCAACTTCTGTGATTGTGTGTTAATCTCTATTGCAGCGACCGTACTGAAAATAGAGATTTAGAACTTGCCATGCTAGCGTAGGAATTTGGTGTGTCTGATGACATGGCTTATTTGCGATATCACTCTACCCGTTTGGTATTGACTACGTGATCTTATTGATTACTTGTGTTTCAAAATCATTGTACGTTAAATCCCGCAGACCTGTTGGGACTGCCTACAATTGATTGACTATTTGACTTCTATCTTAATTGTGGATGTTCATTAGGATGGTATACGTACAAAGACCTTTGGCGTGTATCAGTTTCGTGTAATCGATCAGGTGTCAGTGTAATTGCATGTTAGGAGGAAAAGGAATTTAATTGGTTAATTGCATATATGATGATGGTAAAAACCCCATGTGTTTCCTCTATTTGATAAATCATATTTGTTAATTGCTTAGTTAATTAGTATAGTTATAATTAAAACCAACCCTTGATAATTGTTTGAGAATTGAATAATATTAATTCTTGGTGCATAAATCAACGAAACAGCAACAACTAGTCTCTGTGGACGAACTCTGTTTTACAGACTATATTACTTGCGATCGCGTACTCTTGCGTGGAAAAGTGTGAACAGAATCCCGTGGTACTGAACCCTAAATCATTCACATACTTCTGTCGTCTTCAAAGTCTTGTTTCTATTGCTGTCACTGAGGCTTGAACATTTTCATGAACTTCTTTCCGTGACCTGTTTACGGACTTCAAGAATACATAACGTATTTTGATTTTTTGAGTTTACCTTTTCTTCTCTGATTCTGGATTCATGTGCTTCTATTAATACTATTGTCTGTCTTGTCCTTTGTTGAGTTGTAGTTATCTCTTTTACATCTTATGTTACATTATGCTTTACAGCGAGCCATAGCCTCTACTAAAGCAGAGAAGTATAAAAGCAAACTATAGAAGGATACTTAAATCTTCTTACCTTTAGCTAATGTCCAGGCATGTTTCTTTTTCTTCACCGTCAGTGCTGCCTGTTTCTCATATTTCCACTTTCTGTATGTATCCGTATCTTTTAACCACGCAGAGTAATCTTTTCCCTCTTTGCACTCGATGAAATCTGCCAAATCATCAACCGATTACATCCTCTTCACCTCCCTGAAAACCATCTACATATAATTACAAATACAAGTCAAAACATACGAATACAAAACTTTAAATATAAAAAACCCCAAACATTTGAATACAAAACCTTGAATTACAAATCGAGTTCAAACCTGAGAATGAAAGCCCCAAAGTCGAAACCCTAATTGAATCCAAGAATGAATTCCCTAATTAAATCTGAGGATGAAATCCTAAAAGCTGAAGCTATAATTGAACTTGAGAAAGAAAGCCCTAAAGTATAAGCCCTAATTAAACCCGAAGAAAGCCCTAATTACCTGCAATTTCAAAACAAAATCTGGAGTTACATACTTGAGAAATGTGAATTAAACTCGAAGAAAGTTCTAAATATGAGTCAGAAATGTGTGTAGAGTTTGATGAGACTGTGAGAGTTTGAAGGAGACCGTGGGAGTTTGTGGGGGGGGGGAGAGAGAGTGTTTTGGGAGGGGGGAGTGTAGTGTGTTCTTGTCTGAAATTTGTTGGGGGGAAAGTAGCCGCCTAAAATTTTCAGCTTGGACCCCAAATTTGTCCGGTGCCTACTATAATATGATTTGCTATATATTTCTTTTTTTTTAATTTTTAAATGTATAAAATTTAATTAGAAAATATAAGAACATGATAGATACTTATATAAAATATTTTCAATTTGAAAATATATTATTTTTCAAACTTTAAAGTAAAAAGAAAAGATTAAAATTTGAAGTCGTGGTACATATTTTGATATATATATATATATATATATATATATATATTCATAATTCTAAAAATAATGTAGTATAATGCAACGCTTTTTAATGGTGTTGCATGTCATAACACTAGCATTCACTCTGCAACGGTGCATTCACATGAAATGCAATGCTTTTTGAGTAGTTTTGCAGAAGACCAATACTAAGCATAGCTTTTGCAACGCTTTGCTTGCAACCCTCACAAAAAGCATTGCATATGAGCACTTATGGCGTAGTGAGTAGTTGTTCATATAGTGATGGTTGTACAAGTGTCCTTTGACTTGAGATCATCATAGTCATCTTGTGTACACTGAACTATACTTTGGTTTAGCTCTTAGTCTCGAGGGACAATAATTAGTGCTCTTCTGTGTATAGGAATTTGTGCACGAAGATAGTGAATGATCAATAAAGGATCTGCCCCTTCCAGTGAAGGAAGAGAATGTCCTATGCTATTCCATTTATGCTAGTTCAGGAATCTCTGGCCAGGGTGAATGAAATTAGAAAGAAGTTTCTAATTTGCATTAATCGGAACTAGGCATAGTGAATAGGAAAGCATATGATTAAATTAGATAGGCTTGACACGAGATCCATGCCTTGTATTTAATCGGGACATTGCAGGGTAGAAGGAATTCATTGTACGGTAACTGGTCACTGAATAGGTTCTTGGTATTCTAAGCAGTGAATTCATATTATCCGGATAGTCACGATATGCTGAGAAGTATCACTCACGATGTAGAATAAATATGATTAATTTATTAATCGTATTTAATGAATTAGCAGAATTCATGTAAATAATAATAAAATAGTTTTATTATTATCTATTTCTACTACCGGGTTAATATTGAACCTACAGGGTCACACCATAAAAGAGAATGATTTGATGGTGAAGGAAATAATTAATAATGGCTAGTCATTATTTATTTATGAAATAAATATTTGATTAGCATTTTTTTATAATCAATTAAATATGATTTAATTTATTATAAATTAAATAAGAAGAGCTCTTAATATTATTAATTAGGAATTTAATTTAAGAAATTAAATTAAGTGAGAGAATTATTTTCTAAAGAGTTTAGAAAAAGAATTAATGATTAAAAGAGTTTTAATTATTAATTAATTGATTAATGAGATTAATTAATTAAAGGGTTACTAATAATAATATTTTATAGGACAAATATTCAGTTGAGTATTTTTCCTATAAATATACTATTATAAACCCTCAAGCCCCCTAACCCTAATTTTATAAGAAAAGAAAAATGGAGGCCTCATTCTCTCTCTCACAACCGTTTTCTCTCTCCGTCGAATCATATTCTCTTGGTGGATACTTGTGGAGTGCTTCACACTTGAGGAGCAGCTGCTAGGAGCCTCTCTACATCATCCATGGATCGCTTTTAAAGGTTAGTAATCGATTCGTTAATTTTATCCATGAATCGTATGCGGTTTTACGGGTTTTATGTATAAATAATTGTTATCCATGCTTCCGCTTATGCAATAAAACCCAACAAAGAGTGCATTTTTAAATGGAAAACTGGATGAGGAGGTGTATGTTGAACAACCTCCAGGCTTCATTGATTCAAGATTTCAAGATCATGTCTACAAGTTGGACAAAGCACTCTATGGACTAAAGCAGGCACAAAGGGAATGCTATGAAACTCTGTCTAAATTTCTTCTGGAGAATAACTTCACAAGAGGTACAATTGATAAAACTCTTTTCTTCAAAAAGGTAAAAGGTGATTTGATTTTAGTTCAAATTTATGTTGATGATATTATATTTGGCTCCACAAATGAAAAACTTTGTGCTAAGTTTAGCAAGCTTATGCAGTCTAGGTATGAGATGAGCATGATGGGAGAACTAAACTACTTTTTAGATCTGCAACTAAACTAGACTCAGATCCAGAAGGAAAAACAGTGGATGTGTCTAGTTATAGAGGCATGATTGGCTCATTACTGTACTTAACTGCTAGTATGCCAGATATAATGTTCTCTACTTGTCTGTGTGCCAGATTCCAAGCTAATCCTAAGGAATCTCATTTAACTATTGTGAAAAGAATTTTTAGATATCTTAAGGGAGCACCTAATCTAGGATTATGGTACCCTAGAGACTCTGATTTTTCACTAATTGGCTACTCAGACTCTGATTATGCAAGATGTAAAGTAGACAGGAAAAGCACAACTGGAACCTGTCAATTTCTGGGAAACAGACTAATTTCTTGGTTTAGCAGGAAATAACAATCTGTCTCTACATCAACTGCAGAAGCTGAGTACATAGCGGCAGGAAGTTGTTGTGCTCAGTTACTTTGGATGAGAAATCAGCTGTTGGACTAAGGTATGAATTTATCCAAAATCCCTTTGTTTTGTGATTGTTGCCCAGTAATAAACAATTGTAGAGGGGGGGTTGAATACAATTGTTTAAGATTCTCGACTTTTCAAAGTATATATCACAGGTATGAAAGAATAATAACAGCTTTATTAATTCTGATATAAAACTGTTACAAACTCTCTCAAGAAATTCTGATGTTCTTGAGAGTTTCTAGGTTACAAAGATACTCGTGTATGTGATCGATTATGTTCGCTCCATAAATCGAAACCTAAACTGTGTTTATATACTACACAGCTTCTCTATCAATTACATGATAAGTCCTAATCAATTACAAAGATTGAAACCTATCCTAAATTGATAGCTTCATTACTATAAATAAGGAACCGACAAAATAAGCTTCCTTATTTAACTAGACTCCAAATATAACTCGGAATAGAAATCCTGATCAGCTTCCAGTACTGATAATCAATCCTGATCCCAGTCCTGATGTAGATATCCTGATGAAAATCCTGATACTGACGCTTGATCAAATACTGATGACCATGCTATACTGATGACGTCAGCAATCCTGATCAGTTGAGTCTAGATCCTGATGATCATTGAATCCTGATCTAACAGTGATAATACTAGTTCCATTAAAATTGCAGAAAATCCAGTCCAACATTCCAAGACAAAACACATTGAAGTCAGGTATCACTTCATAAGAGAACATGTAGAGAATGATACAATTGATCTTCAATATGTGTCAACTGAGAAGCAGATTGCAGACATACATACTAAGCCAATTGATGAAGCTACCTTTGTCAAATTAGTTAGTGAGTTAGGAATGTTAAATTTTTTAGTGTCTGTTAAATCTTAACAATTGCAGCAAGGTATTGAATTCTAGTTATAGATTTTGATATGTTCTTAATCTATGTGATAATGTTATATGCATGACTGAATTCAATGTTTACCTTGAAATTATGTAATAAACTGCTTATAGACTCTGAAACATGTTAGACTTTTATACTTAGTCTCTGATTAAGTACTTAGAATTCTTTTGCCTGTTTGCTTAAATCTTTTAAATTTACAGAGTCTATAAAATATCAAGTAAATACTTTGCAGTTCTATTACTAATAAATTTTGCAGGACATACAAAGACAACACAATAGAAAAAGCATAATTTCATTAATTCTTGAAAATTCATTACAAAGAGAAAGAAATTACATGGCTTTTCTATGCTACTGTTAGGAATATGTTGTTCTTGATGATAATGATAAAAACACTTAGTAGATTTTGTATTAAGTTCTTTTGTAACTGTCAACGAAATGGCATGCTTTGCAGTGTTTCGTTGACAGGAAGCTCATCAACGAAATGAGTGTTGTAGCAATTGCATTGTACAATACTTCACAGTATGATAGGCATTTTGTTGTATGTATCAGATAGGTTTTCTAAGTCATGTTGACTAAGTACTAGATAGGCAAAATAGGTTGGTTAATTGTACATATATTATGCCTTGTAATTTTGCCTAAGTGAAGACATGTCAACGGTATGAAGATTACTCTGTCAACGGTATGGAGTTTACCCATCAACGAAACAAGGGAAACTCCATCAACGAAATGGAGAATAAAGCTATCAACGAAACACATCTCCATGCCATCAACGAATCATTATTGCTTTTCTATATAATTGACAAAGTGATAGTGACAGGTTCCTGACAGATCAAAAAGGAGATGTGGAAGTGTACTTTGCATTGGAAACCATTAACATGGACATGGGGAATAAGGAAACATCCCAGTTTCCAATTGGGCTCTTGGGAGTGATCATAATAAGCATAAAGACAAAAGCAAGGATCTCCAAGGACCACTGGACAAAGGGATGAAAAGCAAACTATTGGCGGTTACTCATTGTACTTTTAGTGTAGCCAAAAATAGGGTTGTAAACTTGGGTTTATATAACCAAGTGTAGCAGTTACTTTAAGTGTGTGAAGAAAAACAAAGAGTTTGTATCAGCTATCTTTGAGAGCATTTTTCTTCTCAACAACCTTGTAACTGAGCAGCTGTGTACATTTGTATCACAGATTATTTCCGCAATAAAAACACTTCAGTTGGATCATCAAACAATCCAACTGAATTATTTATATCTTGTGTTTTTATTTATTCAGTTCAGTTTAATTTTATAAAGTATTTTTAAGTTAAAGAAATATCAAGAATTGTATTCAACCCCCCCTTCTACAATTCTGTTAGGTCATTTGGGATTAACAATTGGTATCAGAGCAAGCTTCTAACATACAAGAAGTTTAAAGATCAAGACCAATAACAGATACCATGGTGAAGAAGGATGCAGGTGTGAAGATACCAGTTCTTGATAAGGACAATTACTTTCACTGGAAAGTAAAGATGCATTTACATCTCATGTCTATGGATGAGAGGTATGTAGACTGCATTGAGAAAGGTCCACACGTTCCCATGAAGCTTGATTCTAGAGTTGGATTGCCAGATGATGCTCCTGATGTAGAGATTCCAAAACCTGTCTCAGAATGGACTGTTGAAGATGTTGCAGAAGTCCATAAAGACAAAAGAACCATGAACATTCTGTTTAATGGTTTGGAGCAAGAGATGTTTGACAATGTTATCAACTGTACAACCTCTAAGGAAGTATGGGATACTGTTAGAACTCTCTGTGAAGGAACTGAGCAAGTCAGGGAAAATAAAATGCAACTCCTTATACAACAATATGAGCATTTTCATTTTAAGGCTGGTGAAACCCTAAATGACACGTTTAGTAGGTTTCAGAAGCTTTTGAATGGATTAAAGCTGTATGGGAGGATCTATCAAACTAAGGATTCAAACCTTAAATTTCTCAGAGCTCTTCCAAAAGAATGGAAGCCTATGACTGTTTCTCTTAGAAACACTCAAGAGTACAAAGACTACACTCTTGAAAGGCTTTATGGAACCTTGAAGACTTATGAGCTGGAAATGGAGCAAGATGAGGAAATTGAAAAGGTACAGAAGAAGGGTGGATCTATTGCATTGATTGCATCTGTGAACCAACTGGAAGATGACAGTAAAGAAACTGCAAAGGCCACAACTAGTCGACCTAGTTGTAGGAGTGATGTTAGAAAGGGTAAAGACAAGATGACAGAAGAAGAAGAAGAATCAGAACCAGCCAACTTGAATGACTTAGATGAGATTGATGAGCACATTGCTTTTCTGTCTAGGAAATTCTCTAAGTTCAAGTTCAAAAGAAACTCAGAGGCAAGGCCACCAAGAAGAGACTTTCAACCTAGCAAAACAAACTGGATTGAAAAGTCTAAGTCAAAATGTTTCAATTGTGGAATGCTTGGTCACTTTGCTGGAGACTGCAGAAAGCCCAAGGTTGAGAAGGGCAACAGGAAATTTGAGCCTGTTGATTATAAAAAGAAATACTTTGAACTTCTCAAGGAAAAAGAGAAGGCTTTCATGTCTCAGGAGTATGACTGGGCTGGTAATGGTGAAGACTCTGATGATGAAATTGAGTATGTCAACTTGGCTCTTATGGCTGACAATCATGAGCAGGAAGCAAGTTCCTCAAGCAACCAGTGATAGGAATGCAATGTTAGAAGCACAGCTCATTGAATTTGAGAAAATGAGATGTGTCAGTAGGGATGCTAGGAGGGAACTTGAGAACGTGTTACAAAGGGAAGAAATTCTTAAAACACAACTTGAAATAGAACAAGGTGTGATTGCTAAATGGAAAGATGCCAGGAATGTTGCTACCAACATCATTAATGTTCAAGGTATGGAATCTTTCTGTGAGCAATCATGGAAAAAGAACAAAGAGAAGCTAGGGTGTGTTGGTGAAACCTTAGAATCAGAAACAGAGTCAACAAACAACAATGATCATTTGTTGGAGGTTGATATGTCAACGAAATGCAATGTTTCGTTGACACATGAACCATCAACCGATCAGGCTGTTTCGTTGACAGACAAAAGAAAAGAGAAACTCACTAGACTTAATGACAAGTATGGTCCTGTTACCAAGAACTTTGTTCAAGGTGAGTCTAGTAATTCAAAGAAAGTTGAGAAGCCTGTTGAGAGAGCTAATGTAGGTCACTTGTCTAACAAGCAATTGAAAGACAAGGTAGAAAAAGTTCAAAATGAGGCTAAGGGAAATAAAAAGAATAACAGGAATGGCAAAGTAGGAATTAACAAACACAACAATTACACACCTGATAAATATGCTCCTAGAAAGACATGTGTTAATTGTGGAAGTGTTAGTCACTTGTCTACTAACTGCAAATCTGTTAAGAAAACTGCTAATGTGAAAATTCCCAAGCCTGCAAGGAATAGTCCTATGCCTACAATGCCTGTTATGCCTAACATGTTTGCTCCATATGCACAATTTCAGAATCCATATGCTAACATGCCTTTTGTGTCTAATCCTTACATGAATATGTTTAACATGCCACAAATGCCATGGAACATGAATAACATGATTGTTCCTCCAACTATGCATGCTATGAATGAAAATATGAGCAACCCTCAGAAATCAACACCAAGGGTAAAGATTGATCTGAATCAATCTGAGCCCAAAGTGAAAAATGATACAAAAGGGAATGCAAAGGCTAACAAGACAGGACCCAAGGAAACTTGGGTACCAAAATCAACTTGATTTGGTTTTATTGTGTGCAGGGAGACAAAAGGAATCTTTGGTACTTGGACAGTGGTTGTTCAAGACACATGACTGGTGATTCTACCCTGCTCACAGAGTTTCAGGAAAGAGCTGGCCCTTGTATTGCTTTTGGAGATGACAGCAAAGGCTACACAAAGGGATATGGCTTGATTTCAAAAGAGAATGTCATCATAGATGAGGTTGCATTGGTGGATGGTCTTAAGCACAACTTGCTTAGTATCAGCCAACTTTGTGACAAAGGATTTTTAGTTACTTTTTCAAAAGAAGCCTGTGTTGTTTCTAAAGGAGGAAACAACAATGTGGTAATGACTGGATTCAGAAGAGGGAATGTGTACATTGCTGACTTTAGTAGCACAAGTTCAGACACCATCACTTGTCTTTTCAGCAAGGCAAGCAAGGATGAAAGTTGGTTATGGCACAAGAAGTTATCCCATCTGAATTTCAAGGTTATGAATGATTTGGTAAGGAAGGATCTTGCTAGAGGAATTCCACAGGTGGAGTTTTCCAAGGATGGTTTGTGTGATGCCTGTCAAAAAGGGAAACAAAAGAAGGCATCATTCAAAAGCAAGACAGAGTCATCAATTGTCCATCAGCTTGAGTTACTTCATATGGATCTATTTGGCCCTGTAAATGTTATGTCCATCTCAAAGAAGAAATACTGTCTTGTGATTGTTGATGATTTTTCTAGATTTACATGGACTTTCTTTTTGCACTCTAAAGATGAGGCAAGTGAAATCATTATCAATCACATCAAGATGGTAAGCAATCATCCTGATTTCAAAGTAAGAAGGATTAGGAGTGACAATGGGACAGAATTCAAGAATTCAAGCATGAAGGTGTTCTGTGAAGAAAATGGTATTTTGCATGAGTTTTCAGCAGCAAGAACACCACAGCAAAATGGTGTAGTTGAAAGGAAAAACAGAACACTTATTGAAGCTGCAAGGACAATGCTAGATGAATCAAAGTTACCTACATATTTTTGGGCTGAGGCAGTTAACACAGCTTACTTTACTCAAAATATTTCTTTGATTAATCAGGCCAAAGGAATGACCCCTTATCAGTTACTCAAAAGAAAGAAGCCACTATTAGATTTTCTTCATGTCTTTGGATGCAAGTGCTTTGTTCTGAGAAATCAAGCTGAGCATTTGGGGAAATTTGAAGCAAAGGCAGATGAAGCAATATTTGTGGGATATGCAGCAGGGAAAGCTTACAGAGTCTTTAATCTCAGAATCAACATTGTTATGGAATCTGTACATGTTGTTTTTGATGATCTCAAAATACAAGGTCTCTGTGATGAAGGTTTCCATGAAAGTCTCTCTTTTGAGAATGAGGAAGGAGAACAAGTGAATCATGATAAGGCTACTGAGAAACAGCCTAAAGTTGTTGTATCTAGCACAGATGAAAGCAGCAGTGAAGATGAAGTTGCTGCATTAAGGTTAAAAAGGATAGCAGCTAGCCGACCAAATGGTCATTTCGTTGACAGTCATGGTGGTGGATTCGTTGACAGTCAAAATGAGCGTTTCGTTGACAGCCAAAACGGTCATACCGTTGATAGTCATAGGAATGCTTCTAGAAGTGATCAATTAGGGACAACAAACTCAGGGGGAGTTTCTCAAGGACAAATATCCAATCAAGGCAATCATGATCATGAAGCTACGTCTTCAAGAGCAAATCTACCTCTCTCAAGGAAATGGACTAAAGATCATCCCTTTGAACTCATTATAGGTGATGTCTCTTCAAAAGTCCAAACTAGAAGAGCAACTCAAGAAGAATGTCTATACAGCAGCTTTCTGTCTCAAGATGAGCCAAAGAAAGTTGAGGATGCACTTCTAGATCCAGATTGGGTTTTGGCTATGCAAGAAGAGCTAAACCAATTTGAAAGGAACAATGTTTGGAAGCTGGTGCCCAAGCCTAAAGACAGGAGTGTCATAGGCACAAAATGGGTGTTCAGAAACAAGATGGATGAAAATGGCATAGTCACAAGGAATAAAGCAAGACTGGTTGCAAAAGGCTACTCACAGGAAGAAGGAATTGATTTTGATGAAACATTTGCTCCTGTTGCAAGACTAGAAGCAATAAGGATTTTCCTAGCCTATGCAGCCCATGCCAATTTCAAAGTCTATCAAATGGATGTGAAAAGTGCTTTTCTGAATGGGGAATTGGAAGAGGAGGTCTATGTGAGTCAACCTCCTGGTTTTGAAGATGATGATTTTCCTGAATATGTATACTTCCTCCTCAAAGCACTCTATGGTTTGAAACAAGCACCTAGAGCCTGGTATGACACACTCTCACAGTTTCTTCTTGAGAATCACTTCACTAGAGGTACTGTAGATAAAACTCTTTTTCACAGGATTGTGAATGGCTCTACTATACTTGTTCAAATTTATGTAGATGACATAATCTTTGGGTCTACAGATGTGAAGCTTTGTCAAAAGTTTGCCAAGCTTATGCAAAGTAAATATGAAATGAGCATGATGGGAGAATTAACTTACTTTCTTGGTCTTCAAGTGAAGCAAGTTAATGAAGGCATTTTTATTAGTCAAACAAAATACATTCATGATTTATTAAAGAAGTTTAACTTAATGGAATGCTCTCCTGCCAAAACTCCCATGCCCACTGCCACCAAACTTGAATTGAATACTAAGGAAAAATCTGTGGACATTTCAAGTTACAGAGGCATGGTAGGCTCACTTTTATATTTAACAGCTAGTAGACCTGATATTATGTTTGCTACATGTCTATGTGCTAGATTTCAAGCTGATCCTAGGGAATCCCATTTAGTTGCTATTAAAAGGATTTTCAGATATCTCAAGGGAACACCAAACCTTGGCATTTGGTACCCTAGAGAATCTGGTTTTGAACTAATTGGTTATTCAGATGCAGATTATGCAGGATGTAAAATTGACAGGAAAAGCACAACAGGCACCTGTCAATTCTTAGGAAACAAGCTTGTGTCATGGTTCAGCAAGAAACAAAACTCAGTTTCCACCTCCACAGCTGAGGCTGAGTATATTGCAGCTGGAAGTTGTTGTGCACAGATTTTATGGATGAAAAATCAACTACTTGATTATGGATTACGAGTTGAGAAAATTCCTATTTTCTGTGACAACACTAGTGCCATTGCCATTACTGAGAATCCAGTGCAGCATTCAAGAACCAAGCATATTGACATCAAGTACCATTTCATTAGAGAACATGTTATGAATGGTACTGTGGAGTTACATTTTGTTCCAAGTGAACAACAACTTGCAGACATCTTTACCAAGCCACTTGATGAATCAACATTCTCAAGATTAGTAAGTGAGCTAGGTATGCTAAATTTCCCTTAATTATTTTTGAGATATTTGCAAGTCATAATGCAGCCAGAAATTTGCTATGTTTTTCTGTGAATGAATTTTCTCAGGAAAAGGTAAAATTTTGTCTAAGTCAAAATTACTATGCCAACGGAATGCACCATTTCGTTGACAGTCTTAGCAGTTTTCTGGGTGTTTCGTTGATAGCTCTTTTATATCAACGAAACGCAGCTTTATCAACGAAATAAGACGGGACTTTAACCGCCCAATCCTGATTCGTTGATTTAGCGCTTTTTATCTGAACCGTTGAAATTTGACCCGTCTTTTACCACGATCTATGCATACACCCCTGTAAGTATAAATCATGGTAATACTTTAAGAGTAACGGTTATATTTTTAAGCCAATCCAGTAATTTACATTTATTATTGGATTCATTTTCTGAGAATTTTTGGGGGAGTATTTAAGAAATTTTATTTTTATTATTTCTTTTTACCTGTTCTCAAAAATTCCAAAGGCTTTTTTTTCTCTCTTCTTCTCTCTAACAAGCTATTCAGTTCGAAGCTTTCCTTTAATCAACAATGGCACCTATAGTCAAGCTTATGTCTGCTGGAGGGTTCATCTATGAGAAGAACAACTCCATCCCTTTTGTTGTCAAGGAAAACCCGAACAGTCTGTTCTTCAAAATGATGGATTTCATGAAGAATTGCAAGTTGAGCTACGCAATGTTTCACTCTACACCACTCTACAATGAGATAATCGAGGAAATTTGGACCTCATGTGAGTATAGTGGAACACACTGCACACTAAAATTCACTCTTCAAGGTAATGAGTACATAGTTAATTCTGATGTTTTGCAAGCATGTTTACATATTCCTGATAATAACTGTGATGCTTTGCCTACTAACACTGAAATAACTACCATGTTAAATTCTATAAACTACTCTTTGCCTACTGATAATCTGGGTAGAATAATTAGGAGAGGTTTGGTTAGAGAATACAGTTATTTAGCTGATGCATTCATTAAGGTCTTTTCTGGAAAGATTAGTAATTTTGATGCATTAACTAACTCTATGTTAATTCTCCTAACCATGCTTCTAAATGATAGATATCACAACTTTAGCACCCAACTTATGTATGAAATTGGTGCTAAGTTGGGTGACAAAGCAAATAGGAAGAAAAATATCTATTATGCTAGGTTTCTGATGATGTTGGCTAACCATGTTAGTCCAGCACCATTAGTTATCTCTAACCCTAATGCCAGGTTCGAGTGCTTTGTGCAAGAAAAGAGAGTATTGACAGACATACTCAGGCTGAACCACAATGGTGATGTTCCAGTGGTGTATCTGCCAATCATTGAGGTAACTACTACTATCCCTGTTAGTGTAGCTGTTACTTCTACTGTCTCCTCCAACCTTGTTGCTATGGAGTCTGTAGCTGTGACCCAACAGGCTCCTGCCCCAGCAACTAAATCCAAATCAAAGAAATCCTCCAAGCCAACCTCAGGTGCTTCTCAAAAGGCACCTGTTGTAAAAACTACCACACAACCTAAGGGGAGTGAGTCTGGAGTTGTAAGAGGTGAGGGAAGGGGTGAACATCAAAGAAACCCCAAGGATAAGGAAGGACAGGTTAGTGTGTACCAGCCAAGCCCCATTGTGTCTTCCCAACAAGGCACAATGAGTAACATGGATTTAAGCACAAGTCTAATTGCATCCTCCCAAAAGGATGTGATTATTGAAACAAGCTCTTCTCCTAGAGCACAGTCCAAAAGGGTAAGGGACACTTCTAGCCCAAAGTCTACATTTTCCCAATACCAAAGGAGAGTGAAGCAAAAGTCCAAGGGTACACAGGGTGCACACACACTGGAAGCAACACTTCCAGTTTCTCAAATTCAGTTTGATGTAACCCCTATCATTTCTCTGGGGTTACAGTCCCATTCTCTAAACATCAATCTTGAATTATCTCCATCAAATTCACCAACTCAATCTTTAGATGTGGACATGATCCATACATCTATTCCTGATTCTCCAACTCTAATCTTGGAGAAGCCCCACTCTGAAGCTGATGGCCATCACTTGTTAAGTGATTTGTTGGGCCATCAACCAATTTTTCCTGAAGTTGCAAGGGGATCTGTGGACCATTCTTTAAAATCAATCACCACAGACTCCACTGTAATTTCTCATTTTCAAAGTGCTTTCTTGACTTCATCAACGAAACGGTCTATTTCGTTGACAAGTGTTTCTCCATCAACGGTATCCATACCGTTGACAGTTCAAACTACCATTCCGTTGATAGTTCACTCTGCACCTTTAATTGAAAATCAAGTTGTTCCCACAACTAGTGCAGATGATCTAGTGGTAGTTGAGACACTTCTAGGACTGAGAGGGAGTGAAACTGAGAGGCTGGCTTGCAGCCAGGCAAAAGGAGAGAATGTGAGTGAGAGGCTGGCTATTTCTTCCAGCCAGGCAAAAGGAGAGATTGAGAGTACCACCTTAGTAGGTGAAGGTGAGGGTGTGAGAGGTGTGAGCCATGGGGAGCCCATGATGCAAGAACAGAGTGGAGAGAGAGAAGGGACTACAGGAGAAATAAGGATGGAAGCAGCCATTGCAAGTGAGTTAATGGAGGTCAGTGAGGGAGAAAGGGAACTTACTTTCCAAGAGCTTTATCAACAAACTCTGGATAGTATTTCTCTGGATCCTGAGACCTTTACTCATCCTGTGCCAGCCTATCAAATTATGGCTCAGCAGGGCAATGTGGAGGCAGAAAGGTCACTAAATTTAATTCATACAACTGCATCAATGCAAAGAGCAAAGGATGCCCTGACCAATCTACCTTCAGGAGCTGCAGCAAGTGGAGATTTTGAGATTTCTGATGATGAGGACAGCTATGGTGATAATCTACAGGTGGCCACCACTTCACAGACTGGGACTTCTGTGGTGCCTCCTACACCAGGCTGGCTTTCTCAAGGTATGCATGGTAGAGCCACTCTAGATGCTGCTATCTCCAGGCAGTACAATGAAGCCTACTTAGCTCATGAGTCTGCCAATGCAAGGGACAAGAAATTCTACAAGGCCATCATGGATTCTCTGGAAATTCAAAGGCTACAAATGATGCAGACAAGGATTGAGGCTACAGAAATCAAGGACTCTATTAGCAATTTCAGGGATGCTAACTACAGGATGATGGATGAAAAGCTCCCTCTTCTCACTATGTCCAAAATGAACAGGTTTTTCTCTAAGGAACCTGAAGTGGCTACCTCCTTGAAGACTCTCTCTTCTAGAGTGGACAAGGTGGAAGCTACTTTATCTCAAATACAAAAGGAACAGGAGAAGCAGACTCAACTTTTGGCCCAGCTAGTGGCAGCTCAAGGACTCCCAGTTGTCTCTCTTGATGATAACAAAAAGGGGGAGAAATCTCAGGAGCTAACCATTCAAATCACAAAGGTGCTGGTCCCAGCCATCACATTGCCACAGGAGCCACTAGCAATGGGGGAGTTTGGAAAGAAGAATAAGGATAGCATTGACTTGATCCAGGAAGCTTCTATGAGGATACAACTTGCAGAACAGATCAAAGATCATTGGTCCAACATAGAAGCAAGGTTCAAGAAAATTACTGAATCTTCAAAGACAGTTCAGCCATCAACAAATGCAATGGTGACTGTACAAGTGGAGCCACAGTTCAAGAGCTCTTATGCTATAGAGCCCCTTCTACATGGAGTCATTCAAGGACCAAGAAAGGAGAAAGGACAAACTTCATGCATTAGGGATGTGGAAGAAGCTACATTACAAAGAAGCTTATCTCCCAAGTCTCCTGCTAAACCAAAAGGCAAAAACATAGCAAGAACTTTCTATCCTGCACCTTATCCAGATGAGCACAAGCTACTTGGACTTCTCATCACAAAAAGCAAGGAAAGCAATGATTATGAGATAAGGAAACAAAGGGCAATTGTCTACAGGAATGGACAAGAAATTTGTGTTTGGGCTGGTCACCCAAACTTTGCTGAAGCTAAAGCTGAAGAATCAGAAAGAGCAGCAATGCAAGCTCTTGCAGTTGCTCAATCTCTTGATGAAGAAGAAAGACAGCAAGAAGAAAAATCCCAAGAGGAAAGGAGTGAAAAAAAGAGTACAAGGCAACCAAAGGCAAGGGCTAGAAGAAACATAACCCTTGAAAATGATGACTCTCAGAGTATTGCATCAGACTCTTCTGTACCTCCAACAATTCCTGATCCATCTTTAAAGTTAGCCTGTGATCCCAAACATCTTGTTAATTATCATGATCAGCCAATTGAGCCAAAGGAAGAGCCAATTGAGCTTGATGAGGCTAATTTTCCTAAATTCCTTTTTGAGATGGATCCAAAGAAGAAATTGAAGCAAAGGGCTGTCAAGGCAAAGCCAGTATTTGTGAGAAAGCCACAACCTCAAAAACCCCCTTCAAATCCAGAGGACTGCATGTACATTGCTGACATCAGGGAAGAATCCAGTTTGCATCTTGATTTAGACAACCTGGTGGAAGTAAGGGGCATTGCAGCTTCTCAGAAGCTACCTGAAAGATTGGTTTTCACATACAAGGGTGGTAGAGAACAAATTTGGCCTCTCTACAGAATTCTAGGAGAAGACTACCAAACACTACTCACAGTGTTTAGATGCTTGAAGAAAGACTTTGGCTTCACCAAAACAGCCAAGTCTGAGGTGGTCTCCAAAATATGTCAAATAAAGGCTAGCTGGAACAAGCCTGAGGCTCTTCCCAGGATGCTAAGAGTGCCCTCAACAGGAAAGAAGATCCATCTTCAACCTTTCTGGATGATGGAATTCAAGGACAAGGACAACTGCAGAAGGTTCTTCAGGATGGAAGACCAGCTGGACAAGGCATCTAATCAGACTCTAAGGTTTATGCAATCCATGCTTGGTGATCAAGATGAAGAAGAGAAGATCTTTTACAGAAGGCTACAGGTCCAGATTGAGGAGAACAACTCTAGGAGAGGGAAGAAGACTATGCCCCAAAGAAGACAAAGATGAATTATTTGCTCAGTCTAGAGGAGCACATTTGGGCATTAGTCTTGTAAGTCTAGCTTTATTTCTAAAACTTTATGAAGCTCAATACAATTTTTACTTTTATCATGTGTAATATGCCTGAGTGTTTTTGTTATCATCAAGGCTCTTGATTTATGGCTGTTATTCTATCAGTCATAAATTGGGGGAGATTGTTAGGAATATGTTGTTCTTGATGATAATGATAAAAACACTTAGTAGATTTTGTATTAAGTTCTTTTGTAACTGTCAACGAAATGGCATGCTTTGCAGTGTTTCGTTGACAGGAAGCTCATCAACGAAATGAGTGTTGTAGCAATTGCATTGTACAATACTTCACAGTATGATAGGCATTTTGTTGTATGTATCAGATAGGTTTTCTAAGTCATGTTGACTAAGTACTAGATAGGCAAAATAGGTTGGTTAATTGTACATATATTATGCCTTGTAATTTTGCCTAAGTGAAGACATGTCAACGGTATGAAGATTACTCTGTCAACGGTATGGAGTTTACCCATCAACGAAACAAGGGAAACTCCATCAACGAAATGGAGAATAAAGCTATCAACGAAACACATCTCCATGCCATCAACGAATCATTATTGCTTTTCTATATAATTGACAAAGTGATAGTGACAGGTTCCTGACAGATCAAAAAGGAGATGTGGAAGTGTACTTTGCATTGGAAACCATTAACATGGACATGGGGAATAAGGAAACATCCCAGTTTCCAATTGGGCTCTTGGGAGTGATCATAATAAGCATAAAGACAAAAGCAAGGATCTCCAAGGACCACTGGACAAAGGGATGAAAAGCAAACTATTGGCGGTTACTCATTGTACTTTTAGTGTAGCCAAAAATAGGGTTGTAAACTTGGGTTTATATAACCAAGTGTAGCAGTTACTTTAAGTGTGTGAAGAAAAACAAAGAGTTTGTATCAGCTATCTTTGAGAGCATTTTTCTTCTCAACAACCTTGTAACTGAGCAGCTGTGTACATTTGTATCACAGATTATTTCCGCAATAAAAACACTTCAGTTGGATCATCAAACAATCCAACTGAATTATTTATATCTTGTGTTTTTATTTATTCAGTTCAGTTTAATTTTATAAAGTATTTTTAAGTTAAAGAAATATCAAGAATTGTATTCAACCCCCCCTTCTACAATTCTGTTAGGTCATTTGGGATTAACAGCTACTTTGTACTAAAATATAAACACAAGGATGCCCTGTAGATAATCATGAAGCTCCCGTCATGGTTGAGTTGGGCCTTTAATGTCAGAGAGAACAACCATTCCATCCATGCACCATCCTGAGCAGCTTCACAGTCCATCGGGTATAGTGTTGGATTGGAAGATTTTTTTTATGTACCAACAGAACAGGATTCTCTTGACATCTTCAGGCCACACATCAAAAATCAAGAAGGGGAGCAGGACTATCAATTGACATCCTGCAGATGGTAGATCTTCATCCTCATCTCTTTTCCTATCACATGTCTGCACTTTACAAGGAATACAGGCATCAAGCTCCTTCTTTCTTCTTTCTTCTCTCTATCTCTTCATCTTCCTCAAAAATGAGATGATCTAGTGGATCAATCTCAGCAAACTCAAGGTTATTTTGATGGAAGTTAAAAAGAAGAAGATCAGTCATAGCCTCAATGAAACCATGTTCCTCTTAAAGGTTAGGAACAGATACAGGCTCTTCAGCAGCCTCATCCTCTGCTAGAGCTTGGTTAAGCTCTTGAAATAGATGAGCTAATTGTTCTTCTTGGTCAAGATCTTCAAAATCTTGAAATGGTTCATTTGGAAGATTATTTGCAGCCATGGAGAAAATATTCGGTAAGATTTTTTTTCCTATGGAAAAGAGAAGGTAAAGAATGGAAGAGACTGATGATTTCTCTTAGTTTTATAGAGAAACTCGAAGCAATGCAGGGTTTTGGAAAGTCTCGAGGAGTCTTTTCAAAGTACCATTATTATTTTGCATTGAGAAGTGGCAAGAAAATTAAAAAGGGGTTATATGTGTTTTAATTCCTAATTTTTCTTGTTTTAATTTTAAGTTTGTTAATACTTTTTACACGTGTGTGTAATTAGTTTATAGACTCTGGTAGGTCAAGTATCATCAGACAGGACTGTTCGAATTCTTAGGGATTTATAGACTCTGAACTTGCATGATTGGAAGTGTTACCTATTTTAACAGTTATTTCTCTTTCTTAACCTACTATTACAAGTAGTTTTTGATTTTTAGCACCATTATCGAGCAAGTTGCTTAATTTATATATTGTGCTAATCATATCTTTGATTTCTTACAAGTGTTATCAAAAGTGCACATTATATATTTACATACACATAGCTCTATTTCTTCGAACCCAATTCCCAATTCACATTAATGGCTGATGTTTCTACAATGCTGAGAGGTCCAAAATCAATTGCTTTTGTCTTTGGTGATTTTGAGTTTATGACTACAAATCATGCTACTGCTATACATGCAAAGGACAAGGCACATGAAGATTTTCACCCAGTGATGGACTTCTTAACTCAGGGTCCTCTGAATTTTGCATTATCATGCACTCCTGAGTTTCTTCCTGAAGCGGTTTGTAAAACATGGGAATCAGCTTCCTATGTGAATGGTAAGCTTACTTTCAGATTTGGAAAACATAAATATGCCATTACTACTACAGTTCTGAATGAAGCTTTGGAATTACCTGTTAAACCTGAATTCGATTCTTATGTTAGTGATGATGACTTGATTCAGATGTATAGGTCTTTAAATTATGTTGGTGATTTAAATGACTTAAGTTCTGTTAAAAGAAACTGTTTGAGAAAAGAATGGAGTTTTTTCTTTGATCAAATAGCTAAATCCTTTACTGGCAAATGTAGTGGTTTTGATGCAATTACATCCAATACTAGTCAGATAGGGTACAGTTTGCTAACCAATAGAACGATAGATATTGCACAATTATTGCTTGTGCAGATTGGTAGCAAAGTTCGGGCTAAGGAGAACACAAAAATCTACTACCATAGGTTTTTGATGATGATCCTTCATCACCTTGTGTCTACCTTAAGAGGCCAACTCGATGACAATACACCAATTGATTGTCATGTTCAGCACCCTAGATTATTCAAGGATCTTACTATGGAGCACAATAAGTTACAAGCGAGGCTTCAAGGTGAAGGTATTCCATTCCCTGACATGGTCTACCCTGAGGTAATGAAACAACAACTCATCACTTTTAATTCTGTTGTGTATACTCCACTTTTTGGAGGTGTTAGGGCACATGATCAAGTAATGGAGACCCCCCCCCCCCCCCCGTGTCTAACCCAAACACAGTTCAACCATCAACCAAAAGGCCTAAACAATCAAAATTACCTATTTCAAAAAGGTCTGCCTCTATTACAAAACTAACCTCTGTAGTCTCTCAAAAGGCTTCAGTTGTAACAAGGAGAAGGTCGAGAATGCAACTTGATAGTGATGATGAAACTAATCCCACAGAACATGAGGTGGCTGAAGGTCTTTCTTTAATGAAGGATTCATTGGTTATCTTACCCTATGATAAGCCTGCAACTGTAGACTCTCAACAGTCTATGGTTTCTGAAAAGGGACAACCTCAGAAACTGGCTACTATCTTTCAAAAGACTGTAGCTTTGGCAAAAAGTCATATCCCAAGGACTGAAACACCTGTGTCTGCACAGCAGTCTACCTCTGCTTAATCTTTTGCTCAGTAAAAACGTAAAGGGAAGAAGAAAGTTCATTTCACACCCTTACACACAAATATTGAGTCAGTTGTTCCAGAAACACAGGTGGTTCCCATGGTTCCTTCAGAACTAGACTCTGAACAATTACTACTACCTTGCGAGAGTCTAATACTGAACTAGAGTCTCACTTATCCTCAGACTCTGGTGATGAGGTATTTTGGGAAGGATCGACTAAGAAGACTGCAAGGGACTTAATCCAGCACACAGTTATACCTTCTGATAATGCACTCATTATTTTATATTCGTTAGTGCAACCTGTGCAGGATAAACAATCTTATCGTAAAGTCTCTGATATTCTACAACTTCTTAGTTCTCATAAAAAGGTGTGGCAAAAGTTGATGACAGATCTCAAAATCTCTCAACAGTTAGCTGTTCAGTATGTCTACAGCTATCTTTTTACTCCATCTATTGTCTCTGTTGCTGAGGATGTTATTGATGAAAGAAATGAAAGCATACCCATAGTTACTTTATTAAATCCAGATCAACAGGCTTTAAGACCTTTGAAGAAGCAAAAGAAGAAATTCGGGTATGTTGCTGACGCTGAAATTGAGGAGGAGGATCAACAACTAGTTTTGACCTATGATGCAATATGAGATGATAATATTTCTTATAAGCAAGCATTTGGAGATTTGACAATGATAATCTCTCGTTCACAGGAAGTTCTTACTTTTCTGAAAGAAAAGATTCGACCTCCTACTTATTCTTTCATCTATAATACTTTTGAGCTGAGGATGAATCAGCTAAATAATGCATATTATGAAAGTATTATGAAAGAGATCCAGTCCAAGTTCAACTACTCTTTTGATCAGGCTCTCCAAGCTGTTTTCTGGAGAATGTTCATATCTAAATTTCTTTACCCTGACAGTTCAAGGAGTGAATCTACAAGGAGTACAACTTTGGAGAGGGTATTGTTGCACCAGTGGTGGACAGTAGTAAAGGTGAACAGATAGACTCACAGACACAAGAACCACCTAGTCAGAGGAAGGGTGATAATGGAGTCATTGTTCATGCTGGAAGGCATTCTCTGGTGACTGATCATATTGTTGAGAATTCCGATGATATTATGGATCAGACTATGATAGATGTCAAGAAATTCAAAGCCAAATTCTATCAGAGTCTATTCCATTTGAGGGAGAGTCTCATTCAACAACGCCTCGTGATGATTCTGTCAACATTTTGACATCAGTCTCAGCTTTTGGTGGAAACCTCTAGCCTTCAGATAATTCAAGAGGATCCCCACCACCAAAGAGCTTCAGGTACAAAGCCCCTTATTTTCTGTAGGGTCTGAGAGTAAAGTCCCCACATTGAGTTAAAATATTCAAAAGATGGTCACTGAGCCACAAACTGAGAGGCTGGCTCCTGACCAGGCAAAAGGAGAGGTAGAGAGTGATAAGGTTTTAGTAAACCTTCGTGAGCGTGAGCGCATGGGTGCCCAACCCCATGGTGAAACTGAGAGATTAGGTAAACAACCAACCTTTGACTTCTGGGATCAACATTTCCCTAGCTCATGGGATGCCAATCTGGAAGCTGAGACTGGAATTGATAGTGATACATTTCAGCTTCTGAAGATGTTTGAAAAAAAAGATTTGGCAGTTCATAATGCAAAACCAGAAGTTCAACAACAAGCCTATGCAAAGAAGGTGGTTGATTCAATCAACAGAAGAAGGGAAAGAAGACTAGAAGATTTATCTTCTCCAACTGAAGAACATTTAGCTGTGGATCCAAGTATTCCTATTGATGCACTTCCTTTAAGTGTTGTACTTCCTGATTCTTCAGACCCTGATCACTCTATGGAGGAGTCAGTCTCTGTTGAAGTCCCAGTTATTGTTATTTGTTCTTCTACTTCTACTTCTCATTCAGAGGATGTTCTTAAACATTCAGAGCTTACACCAGGTGTTTTATATCTTGATTATCCTTTAGACTCTACTAATGTTTCATCTCATGTAGCTGTACAAGTTACAGAATCCTCCAATGCAACTAAGACTGTGGATGCAAATGTGTTGTATTTTCAACAACAATGGCCTTATTCTTTATTGGAATCTTTTAACATGGGAATTCCTACTGTGAATTTCTCTATTATTTCTCATATTCAAAGAATGGATAGGTCATCTGCTCTGGATAAAAATCCGCCTTTGAAGCTAAGTCTTAGAAATCAACCATTATCACCAAGTCACTATGACAGATCTTTTTCAAGCTCAGATTCAGATTTAGATGGTGATCAACCTTCATCAGCAGTGCCTAAAAATGATTCAGGAAGAATTTCTTTGGAACATCAATCAAGAGCAAGCAGAGATTTCTTTGATACTTTTGGTATTTCTGAACATAATGTTTTTTATCCTACTTCTCTTTCTATCTCTAGACAGCAAGCTGAAGAGCATGCTGAGTCTACTCATATAGATGAAACTCATAGTTTGGATATTATTCATGCTTCTGTGAGTACACTTCATTATGATGTCACTGGCATGGATATCTCTATTTTACAAACTCAAGGACAGCTAGTATAGCTCTCTAAGACTGATAATTCTCTTCAAGATTCTACTACAGCTTCTTTGGGCACTATGGTTTCTAATCAGGAATCAGTGGAGACAAGGTTGAGTTCTTTGGAAAGTCAACAGGCTATTATTCTTAGCAATCAAGCTCTGATTCTGGATATGCTTGGACACATGACAAATGTTTTAAATATACCGCCATATCTTTCACCTGTTGCTGATGTCAAAAAGGGGGAGAGTGGAGGGGCAAGTCTAAATTGAAGCAAGTTCTTGTAAAAATGATGCTAAAGAGACAAGCCTTTCTAAGAATAAGGATGGTGATGGTGATGATGATGGTAGTGGTCACACTCAGAAAAGAAAACAAGTAAGTACAATTCAATTGCAGACTTAACATACAAAGAGGAAGTTTTCAGAGTCTAGACAACCAGAGTCTAGAGAAACTTCTAAGAGACAGAGACATGTTTCTAATGAAATGGAACGTTTGAGGCTGAGAAATGAATTGGTTACCGATCTGAGTGCTTGTGACACTATAGATTTGCAAAAGATAGGTTTTGAGAAGGAAGTGACAAGGTCACAAAATTTACAATCTACTACTTCTCAAGTACCTAAGAAGATTGAAACTCCAGGTTCTACTATTCCATATGCAGTTGGTCAGCAATTTCAGTTTAAGCCGCATGAGGGTTTTGTTCAAAAATCCAGGTATTTACAAGATACCATTCCTCTTGTCAAGGCAGGGACTAATGTTGAAACAGGGTCTACTCAAAAGCAGGTTGAACCAACTTATTAGATAACGAGTCAGAGTAATCAGGCTCGTTCTTCAAAAATCAAAATTAGACTTGGTCATACTCAAGGAAATAATTCTAGTGCAGTCAAGCATGTAGCTGATCCTCATCCATTGACAGATTATGTTGGTGAGCCAGTTACACAGAAACATCTTAATAGACTGACTTCTACTCAACTTGTTCTAAAGACTGTTAAAGTAAAGGAGCATGTATCAAGAAAAGGAACAGTGGACAAGGAGATTCAAAAAGAATTTATTGTATACTTCTTATCTTCTGGAATAATAAGATGGATGTATCAAGAAACTTTGATTTATCACAAAAGGGAAAAAGAGCTTGTCTATGTAAAATTCTTATTGGAGAAAAGAGCTGAAGTGAGTCAAGGCTGGAATGCAGTCTTAAGAAACTGGCTTAATGAAATTGATGAATATCTCAAAAAGATTTATCAAAGAATGTATCATACTGGTATTCATTCATTCAAGCTTATGTATGTAGCTCGAGATGGTTCTGATAAAGAAATGGAGTACAATATTCTTGAAATTGAACAAGATCAACATGGTAAGTATGTTGGTTATCAAGCTATGGAAGGAGAACTATCTTTTATGAGTCTGGATCATTTGCAGAAGTTTAAGTACAGGCCATATCAGTTTAGAGCACTTCATTATCAAATCATATGTGCTAACTCTGATATGATTTTTCTTAAAGAAGAAATTGGCAAGGCATTGGCAAGAACAGAAGATACACTGTTAGATGAATTAATTAACAGAAATTCTTCTTTCAAGAAAATTCCCATTCCATATGATCAGTGAAGTTTATCAAGCCTTCTGATATTGTTGTATTCTAGTTCTGTACATATCAATATGGTTTTGATATCATCAAATAAGATTTATGCCTTATTGTATAAAGCATAAATAGGGGGAGATTGTTAGGAATGAAGATGATGGTGTTACTGGAGTACAAGGAAGAGTCTACTGATACAAGAGTCTGTGATCGGAGTCTGTGAGTTGTCAGAGTCTGCAGTCTATAAGAGTCTATAAAGCTTGCTGCAGATTATGGAAATTTCTATTATCTTTGAAGACAGATCACTAGATAAACTCAAATCTTTATCAAGAATCAGAAGATGATTTGATCTTATCAGAAGAGCTGGATTGTCGAAGCTGTCAACCTAAAACAGATGAGACAGAATCTCATAATTTACAAGATTGATTTACTTGCTATTTTAGTTGATAGGAAAATTGTATAAATACTCTCATTCTACATTGTAATATATGTGTGTGTGTCGAAACCTTAAGTTTGTGTTAGGTTTTTACATTGAGAGTTTGCAGCTGTAACATTGTTTATAGAAAGTAGCTGCTAAAGATATTTGTACATCCTTGGTAGAGTTTGTAACTTTGATTATTCAATAGATCATCGTTGTAGCATCTTTGTTTTGTGTTCTTTCAATTCCGCATATTTATTATTCTGTTCATCAAACAAGAAAAACACAAAAATAGACATATTAGTACTACTTGTATTCAAACCCCCTTTTTACAAGTAGTTCGGGTTCAACAGTTACTGTCAAGATGTTGGGTGACAACAACTTTTGGGGTGTCATTTACAGCAACTGAGGCTGTGATTAAGCATACTGCTGGTTGTTTCAATTTCTGACAAAGTGGCAATATGCTCTTTCTCAATGTTTGGAGGAGTGGTGTCCATTGAAATTTTAACAATGGGTTCTTGTGGACCACTTGATGGGGGCTCATCCATGATAGGAGATGAATGATCAAAACCTGAAGGGTTTGGTCTCTCGCCTTCTCTAGGTTGTGAAGAAGAAGCAATAGATGTAGTAGGGAAGGAAGAAGTAGAAAGTAGAGAATTGAGATTTGGCTGCTCCTCAGAGGTAAAGAGAGAAGCCTCAAAGTTGAAAGAAGATTCCTCTATGTGCTCTCTCTCACTGTGAGTTTCTGCAAGTGTAAGCTCCTCGTGAGTGAGTACATGAGGTGGTGCAGACTCATTACAAGGTGCCTTGGGAGACATGTCAGTTTCAATAGATGTCTCTTGTTGAGAAGAGGCATCTATGGATGTGTTTAACTTTCTTTCATCCTCTACAGTCTTTTGAGAGACTGTAGGGTGGCTGTCAGTAACTTTTGCCCTCTTAACTCTCTTCTTCTTAGGTTCAGGAGGGGTTACTGTTGGTTCATTCTTAGAGACTTCTTTATTTGCTGCATTAGATGTATTTTCTCCCTCTTTACCCTCAATGCTACCACTAACACCAGCTTCTAGGGGGGCATTTTCTGGATTCAGTGATGACAATTCTTTGGGCTTTAGGTAGTCTAGAGAACCTAGGGATAGTGTATGGAGTGGAGTGTGGGTTGGCTAAATTTGGGTGTAATTCAGCTTCACTCTCAAGAGTAAATGTTTCATACCCAGAGGGTAATGGATACTCAGGGTTGGACACCTGATCAACCATATGCTTTGTGAAACATAATGGAATAGAGCTTTTGAGATTCTATGTGTTCAGTGCAATGTGTGTGTTTTTCTTCAAAATAAGACATTCCTTTGAGTGAGGAGATTCAGAACGCACACCACATATATGATTAATACACATCATTAAGAATCTTGGATAGAGGATTACCTTTTTCCTTGAGCTTTACTTCCTAAGGGCTGCTTTGAATTAAGTAATTAGCAGCTTCCCAATATCCACTTTGTATCCATGAGCTAAGGAGTGAGTGATTCTCTTTATGTATTAGGGAATGTCATTTCATCCAAAAGTTTTTGCAGAGAATATCCTTACCATAGCATCAATCAACATGCTCCATTCTTTCTTGAGATACTTCCTGTCCATTTCCCCAGTTGGAAACCACTTGACCGAGCCTTCTTCTAGGCAAGATCCAGAATAACCAATTTTAAAGAAAAACTTGGTTAGTGTTTCATCACTTGTAAGATTTTGAAAATGTTCCCCTTCTGACAAAGTGATTCCCAGAGCCTCATTGATGGTTTTTGCAGTTAGAGAGTGAGAAGTTTCTCCAACTTTGAAAGTTATTAACACACTATCAATATCTCCAACCAGTTCTACAGAGAGCCAAAACTGCTCCAATCTTTCAACATCAAGAACATGGTAAGAAGTGATAGCATATCCAAGATACGACTTGTTCATGAAGTGTACAAGTCCTTTGAATCCTTCACCAACATCCACAAGAGAGTGAATTCCAGAACAATTTGTTTGGCCAATGGTAATTGTTGGTTTGTAACTTTGAGAAGATGAATGAGAAGTTCTTTTTAGTGCCATTATTGTGAGTTTTAATTTTGTAAAAATTTGAGAGTCTGAACGTTTGTGAGTTTTTGTGAAGGTGAATGAGTGGCTTTAGACAATAATTTTGGGATTTTGTTGAGCTTCAATCAAACAGTTAATACTAAAAAAATAGGAATGTGACTTCGTGTCTTAACCATGTTTTGACGCACGTGCTGTCGTGGTCTAACGGTTAAAAACGTTCTGCATTCTTTGACAGTAACCTGTTTGCTACAGTAGAATCGTTTATTTATGTTTTGCCGACAGTAACTATCAGGAAAACATGTTGTCACATATAACTTAATGATAGTATCTTTGTTGTTCATGACAGTAAGTTTTTCCATACTGTCGAGCTTCTTTGCTGTCACAGACAATGACAACAACTTTTCTCGTGATAGTAACTTTGGGAAATTCTGACTGTTATGAATTGCAAGTATAAATATCATTAATTTATCTGAGTAATAATTTTATTAAATTCAATAATCCACTTAAATTCACATTCATCATTTATGCATGTAGATTTAAAGCATCTAAAACGATTCAAGAACTCAACTGAAGAAGATAAACATAGAACAAAAAGAAAGCAAGAACAAAGGAAACTTTATTTTATTAAAATTAAAATTAAAAAGATAATTTCAATTCTAATTATCACTTCTTAACAAGTAAGACTAGTTAGGTTTGTTCTCTTCCTCCTCAAGCTTCTTCTTTACAACCTCCAAAGCATCGATTTGTGCTTTGGTTTGCCTTGCCTGTTGAATAAGGGTTTCAAGAGTATTGAGGTACTCTTCTTCCTTCCGATGATATTCATCCATTTCCTTCTTGAGATCGATAGTCTGAGAACTGGGTTCACCTTTGTCAGCCATTGTGCTTATATGCCATTTGAGTGAATAATCCCTTAACCCTCTATCCTTTATATATGCCCTTATAGAAGGGTTGTAAGACCAAGGGTCAAACTTGGGGATTACCCATACAACTGTCGCATTTAAGACAATTGACTGATGAGAATCAACACTCCCAACCCATACTAAAATAACCAATCAACACATCTCAATGAAAAATTTTTGACTCTTTAATTAAAGTTACTTGTCTCATAAAGTTGCTACAGAAAATTAATCACACGACATGCATTTTCAGATAAGCAAATTGGTCAATAAACATGATGTCTAAGAATATGTAACCTATGTAGGACAATAACTTCTCATGACAATAAATTTTTCTTGTGAGAAAAAAATGATGTCCTGAGCTTCTAAACACAACAAAGAAATTGGTAGAGTTAACATAACAGATTTTGCATTCCCAGTTCACCAACCAATCTGTCGAATGTGCATTCATCCAATGGCTTAGTAAAAATGTCTGTAAGTTGCTTGTCTGTTGGAATGTAGAACATCTTCACAGTCCCTTTTTCAACATGTTCCCTAATGAAATGATGTCTTATGTCAATGTGCTTTGTCTTGGAAGCCATAATCTAGCAATTAGTTCTTCATCCATAGAATTTGAGCACAACAACTTCCAGCTGCAATGTATTCAGCCTCAACAGTTGAACTTGATACAAAGTGCTGCATTTTGCTGAACCATGAAACTAATCTTCCACCTAAAAACTGACAGCTACCAGTGGTACTCTTCATGTCAATCTTTCAACCAGCATAGTCTGAATCTGAATATCCAATAAGTTCAAAACCAGTATTTTTAGGATACCAAAGACCTAAGTGAGGAGTCCCTTTGAGATACCTAAAAATTCATTTTATGGTTATCAAATGAGATTCCTTAGGATCGGCTTGAAATCTTGCACAAAGACATGTTGCAAACATAATGTCAGGTCTGCTTGCTGTAAGATATAGCAAAGATCCAACCATGCCTCTGTATACAGTAGAATCCACTTTCTTTCCTTTAGGATCTAGATCCAACTTAGTTGCAATAGAGATAGGTGTCTTGGCAGGTGATGAATCTTCTAGGTCAAACTTTTTCAATAGTTATTTAATGTACTTGGCTTGGCAAATGAAGATACCATCATCCTTTTGATAGATTTGAAGTCCAAGAAAGAAAGAGAGTTCACTCATCATACTCATCTCATACTTGTTTCTCATGAGAGTTGAAAATCTCTCACATAACTTTTCATTGGTAGAGCCAAAGATAATGTCATCAACATACATTTGGACATGTATGATATCCTTTCCATGGTGTTTGTAGAACAAGGTCTTATCTACAACACCTCTTGTGAATTGATTTTCCAATAGGAAAATGGAGAGAGTATCATACCAAGCTCTAGGGGCTTGCTTTAGTCCATAAAGAGCCTTGAAGAGTTTGTATACAAAATCAAACAATTTTGCATCCTCAAAACTAGGAGGTTGTTCCACATATACTTCGTCTTCAAGTTCTCCATTAAGAAAAACATTTTTGACATCCATCTGAAATACCTTGAAGTTATAGTGTGCTGCATAGGCTAGAAAAATCCTTATAGCCTCAAGTCTAGCTATAGGTGCAAAGGTCTCATCATAATCAACGCCTTCCTGTTGACAGTAACCTTTTGCTACTAGCCTTGCCTTGTTCCTTGTCACAATTCCACCTTCATCCAATTTGTTTCTGAAGACCCATTTAGTTCCAATGACTGTTTTTCCTTTTGGCCTTGGAACCAACTTCCACACTTTGTTCCTCTTAAACTGATTTAGTTCCTCTTGCATATAAATTACCCAATCTGGATCTAACAATGCCTCATCAGTTGATTTAGGCTCAACTTGAGACAGAAAACAGGAGTAAATGCATTCATTTATAGCACTTCTCATTGTTCTTACTCCAGTAGATGGATCTCCAATGATAAGATCATTTGTGTGATCTTTGTTCCATTTTGTATTCTTTGGCAGATTCCTTGATAGAGGACTTTGATATGTTGCAGGTTGAGGAGTTGATTCTTCTTCAAAGATGTTGTCATTCATATGTTCATTGCTTGTCTCATGATCAATATCTATTAGAAAACTTCCTGAGTTGTCTTGAGATTGTGCAGGATATTGTTCATGTTTTGTGACAGCATCTTTCCTTGGATCCAACTCATGAGTGCGGCTAGGTTCTTCATCAACAAATTCTGGTTCTTCTAAGAAATCTTGATTTTCGAATCATAATGGTTCCATGTCACCATCTTCTTCTAGGCCAAGGATTTTGGTTTCATCAAAAGAAACATTCACACTTTTTTCAATAATCTTGTGCTCTATTATGTAGACTCTGTAGGCAATCTTCTCAAGACCATAGCCTAAAAAAATGCTTTCATAAGCCTTGGAGTCAAACTTACTTTTTCTTTCAGAATTATCCTTCATAGCATAACATTTAGCTCCAAAGGTATGAAAATACTTTACTGAAGGTCTCTTCTTTGTTAAAAGAAAGTAAGGAGTGGCTCCATGAGTCTTATTAACCAATGTTCTGTTTTGAGTATAGCAAGTTGTGTTAATAGCTTCTGCCCAGAATCATGTTGGTAATTTTGATTCACACAACATAGTTCTAGCAGTTTCAATGAGAGTTCTATTCTTTCTTTCCACTACACCATTTTGTTGAGGTGTCCTGGCAGAGAGAATTGTTGAACAATTCCAAGTTCTTTACAGAAGCTTCCAAGAGTTGCATTTCTGAACTCAGTCCCATTGTCACTTCTTAGAATTTGAACTTTTGAGCTAGACTTTCTGTCTAGTACCTTGATGTGATCAATGATTTCCTGAGTTGCTTCATCCTTTGTTTCTAAGAACTTCACCCAAGTGTATCTAGAGTAGTCATCCACCATGACAAGTGCATATCTCTTTTTGGATAAAGATAGAACATTAACTAGGCCAAAAAGATCTATGTGGATTAACTTGAGTGCTTCCTGATTTGTGTTGAGTTGCTTTGACTTGTGAACAACTTTTCTTAGCTTTCCTTTCTGACAGTCCTCACATAGTCCTTCTTGGCAGAATTCTTGTTGAGGAAGTCCTCTCATTAATTCTTTCTTCATGATCAGGTTCATTGTTTTGAAGTTTAGATGTGAGAGCTTCTTGTGCCAAAGCATACTATCAACAATTGAGGCTTTACTGTAGAAACAGTAAGTTTTATCCTTCTTGTGCCAAAGCATACTATCAGCAATTGAGGTTTTACTGTAGAAACAGTAAGTTTTATCCTTCTTTGATGAATCCAAATCAGCTACAAATAAGCTTCCTTTCATTACTCCTTTGAGAGCTAGGCTGCTAGTTTTCTTGTTGTAGATTAAACATTCCAAAGTTCCAAAATCAACCTTGAATTGTTTATCACAAAATTGACTAACACTGAGTAGATTGTGCATTAGTCCTTTCACCAAATCAATGTCTTCAATGATGATGTTTCCTACTTCCAAAGAGCCATATCCAACTGTGTTGTTATCTCCAAATGTTATGATTGGACCAGATTTATTCAAGAAATGTGATAGCAGAGTTTTATCACCTGTCATGGTCTGGAGCATCCACCGTCAATGACCCACATGACCTTCTTATTTCCCTGCACAAAAACAATTGGATTAGGTTGCCTTTGGTACCCACTATTTGTTGGGTCCAACATTCTCAGTTAGGATTTTTCTCACAACATCATTAACATCACTATCAATATCAGATGGTTCTCTTTTGACTTCTTTAACCATCCATTTGGATCTAGGATAAGACTTGGTCTTTCTCCTTGAGGATGGTTTATTCTTGTTATCAATACAAGAACTTGAAGTCTCATAATGAGTCTCAACAGATGGTCTGAAAGAACATTTCTCAGAAGATAAGATTGGTAAATTAAAACATGTGCTCATGACAGTGATTTTACAAGGCATGCAATCAATGTTATTACAAACATTCATAGATCTCTACATTACTGGGGTTCTGTGTAAATTACCAAGTTCATATGTAGCATTTGTCTTAGCACGGGATGGTCTTTTACACATATAAGTTAAATGATGCGATGATCCACAGTTGTTGCAAAGCTTCCTTGATGCACCTTTAACATGAGTTCCATCACTCTTCTGATTTAGTCCTATCTTTCCATTTCTGTTCTTTCTAGTTCTACTGGTACTAGGAGTGACAGCATGTTCTAAAGTTGCTGTCGACAAACCCGTGATAGTACCTTCCATCTTTACTGTCTTGACAGTAAGTTTGGAAGTTGTTATCACAACTTTGTTTTCGACGATACCTTTTAAAGTTACTATCTCGTCTTTTTTGACAACATCTTTTGAACATTTTGTCAGATTGCCTACCAAAGTTTCTGTCGGGGGATTTGTGACATAATCTTTGCTACCAGATAACATACTATCAACGTCTTCATCTTCTTCAAGAATCTCTTGTTTGATCAGTAAGGCTTCCTCATCAAACTCATGTTCAGCATTTTTGAAGATTGGCTTTTTTACATTTCTCAACACATGAGGTTTGACAATATTGTTGTCTGTACATGAGTCTGAGGCAATCTCCTTACCAGGTATTCTAGAGTAATTAAACCCTATGTCAACTTTTTGATTCTCATGATATTCTTGAACTAGTTTAGAGGAGTTCTTGTAGGCTTTTAACCTAAGTCCAGTAACTTCAATTTTGTTTCTAAAAAATTCCTCTATTTCCCTAGCACAAACAATATCATTTTTAAGTCTGACATTTTCTTGAACTAATGACTGTAGAGGATCAAGCTTAAGTTCTAAGATATCATTCTTAGCCTGAATCTTATCATTCAACTTAGTTAACCTGACAATTTCTTCATTAGCAGCAGTTAAACTAGTGTAAATGTTAAATATCTCAACACTTAAACTTTCAACAGTCTGTTTAAATTCAGAATTAGACATATCAAGGGAAACAAGTGTTGGTACATGAGTTGAGGAGGATGATGCTTCATCATCTGACTTGGCCATCAAGGCAAGATTTATATATTCCTTATCTTCTTCCTCATTACACTCATCCCAGCACTTTCCTTCAGCTACATAAGCTCTTCCCTGATTTTTCTTTGACTGATTTCCAAATCCTCTTTCCATCTTCTGATTCTACTTGGGTCTTCTACATCCTGTGGCAAAGTGTCCAAGTTCATTGCAATTGTAGCACCTAAACTTTGATTTGTCCACCATTCCAGTCTTGTATCCACCTCTTGTTCCACTTCCTCCAGGCCTTGAAGTATTTCTGTGGTTGAACCTGTTTGTTGAACCCTTTGGCTTCAAGGCTTTGTTTCTCCTGGATCTCAAGTTAGAGAATTTCTTAGTCATGTAAGTCATGGTTGGATTATCTCTGTTTTCCAATTCTTCTAGGGAGTAGAAGTCTTCATGTTCAACATCTTTTAGTTCAAGTATCACTTTGTCATCTTCTTCAACTATCTATTTTGATGGAAGGAACAATAGTTGAGTTGGATGACTGAGGTAACTCAGTGACTTGAACAGTTGGGGGTTCATGAGCTACT
Source organism: Heracleum sosnowskyi (assembly GCA_030848705.1). NCBI lineage: Eukaryota > Viridiplantae > Streptophyta > Magnoliopsida > Apiales > Apiaceae > Heracleum > Heracleum sosnowskyi. The sequence continues at coordinate 31,106,546 of CM061237.1, forward strand.
AGAGCACTGGACATATTAGTCATCTTTCCTTTGTGTCCATCTTGAATGGATTTCTTCTGGAAAAGCTCAAGTTCATAGGACTTAAGCACACCATAAAGTGTTTCAAGTGAAACACTTTTCATATCTCTTCCTTCTCTTATGGTCGTGATCCTGTGTTCAAGATTGTAAGAACCCTGATTTTTGGTAATATTTTAAAAATTATTATGAAGAGTGATTTTGCGGGATTGTAGAAAACTTTTGAGCCCACATTATGTAAAAGAAGGAATTGGAACAATCCGAGGAGGTAGTGTTGTTGCAGGGATTAAATAAGAGAATGCAAAAGCCGTCAGAACGCAAAGATTTTCACTCCTACCAAATATTTATAAAAACGTGGGACATTGAGGATAATGGAAGCCCTAGGTTAAATTAAATCCCACGGCAAGGAAATTATAGAATTTAAAGAGATTATCAAAATCAAGTGCTTAAAAATGACGATAGAAATCTCTACGCGACGAAACACTTTTACAAGAAACTTTTTGAACTTGCGTAAAAGATTAAATGACAAGGATTGGGTAATTAATAAGCTAAGTATTATACATGCAAGATACCATGCAAGATTCCATGCAAACTAGATCATTAGAAAAGCAAACTAGAAGTACCAAAAACTAACCAAATGTGAATAGTGATGGAGAAGACAATACTTCCTTAAAATGAGGATAAAGGAAGAAATTATTGTACTAAGCTAGTGTAATAGAAGTATGACCAGCAAGCCTTTACATTATTTGAGTTATACAACTCATATTACACACATATCACAAAAGAAAAGTGGAAGTATTCTCTCCCACCCTATTCTTCAAAATTCGGCTCAGCAGGACCAGGGGAGAAAGAAAAATTCATAACTAAATATCTACTCATGATAAAATCACTAAAGTTTTACCATATCTTCCTCAATCCATAAAAAAGGTACTTTAAAAATTTCATGGCAATACAAGTAGTATAACATAGTCAAATCTTGGATCAAAGTTGAGGCAGAATAGTAACTTCGAAAATACTAACTTGTGTTCTTGATTTCTTTTGTGAGTTTGAGGATGATAAGCATAGATCAAGGCTCTCATAAGGCTTACAAGCTCTTTTTAATGGTTATAAATATCAATAAAGGTATAAACCTCACCCACCCTTTTGAGTTTTATTAAGTATTGAGCTTAGTTTCAAGATATGTTAGTATAAGTGTAGTTCTTGATAGTTTGATGCTTAGATGATGAAATCTTGATGATAAATGATTTTGGTTTGATGTTGATGATATGGTTATGAAGTTTGATAACCAATATATGATAAATATGAGAGTATTGATGATTTAAAGTTTATTTGGTGAAGTATCTTGGTTGAAATTGAAAGATTAAGCTAGTATGAGCATGGTTGTGACCTTTGACACTAGGACTGCCTTGTAACAAGAATTCGGGACAAAACTATTTATAACCTCAGAAACCACTGACCATACTTGTCAATATCTTGGTTTTTAGTTTGTAACCATATAAATTACATGTTGAGGAGATTTGTGGTTTGAGAGTTATACTTATTTTAGTGAAAGTGGTTCAAAACACAAAACTGCTACAAGACACCAAGTTGTGAACTGAATTCGGACCCCTTAACTGTTATACAAAATTATGGAAATCTGAGGATACGTATTTCAGACAGTAAGGAAGACAAACCAAAAAGAATTAATTAAATATATGAATTGTTCGATTTTACAAAAATGTTTGAACCAGAGTTGCGCGATGACGCTATGCACTGCATAGCTACTGCCATGTTCTGTTAATTCGGGAAAATTGGTCACCTGTCCAGAACCAAACTTTTGATGGATTACATTCTAGACCGTCTCTAGATCGTGCATGCGAAAACGGCGTGTCAATAGAGTTAACGGTTGATGAGTTATGAGCATTTTAGTGGAACTAGTGCGAATAGTAAAAGTCCGAAGTTGACTCGACTTTTAAAATACGTTTCACCTATTTAAACTCATGTTTCCCAAATCGAGATGTTTTTGATAAATATTACAAACACTCATATCCTTCCTGACAGCAAGGCGGGTCCGCTATAAAGTCCACCGACCATAAAGTGCTCAAGAACGAGAAAGCCGACCAAAAGACTATTCCATAACCAACTCTTGTTGCCGAATCGAGGGGGCTTGGCTGGTACCAGGCTCTAAAAGACCTTTCTTCGAGCGAGCGGTCTTTCTATCTTTTTGGGTTGCATGCCCAATGCAATGCTTTTTTTAGATTGAGATGGATTTCTCTTCGCTACCGTGCCTCTTCCTTGTACCAGTTGATGTTGCGGCAGTGCCTAATATGGCTTTGCTCCTGCCTCAGACAGCTTTGAGGTTCCCATCGATCGATTACAGAGAAGCTCCTTGAAGTGGTTTCGTAATTAATTATGAGTTTTCCGATTTATTAAAAGTGGTAGAGTGGGAGTTGCGGAATAGTGATTTTATGGAAAGTCAACTCTAGAGGTACCACCTTGACCATTCGTTTTGACTAAGTAAAAAGGATAATATCGAGTCGACTAAAACTCGAAAGTTGTTGAGAATTATCAAGAGAACATATTGGTGTAAAGAACGAGACTAGAAAGGATTAGTAAACGATAAAGAAGATCGTAAGTTAAGTGGACCCAAGAGAGTGAAAGTCGGATAAAGTAGAGTTTACTTAGAATAAGTGAACCGTAAATCAAGTGACTAATTAAGATTATGTGTTGCCTTGGTAAAGGTTCCAGGACTAGAAGAGAAACACCCACACCCGGTAAGAGCTCGAACATCATGCAAGTTTACTAACCCTTACTCTATTGTTAGAGTGAGCATATTTTCAAATGTTTAATACTTTTTGATTCAAAAATATATCTATATATATATTCTTTGTTCCAAGTATCGTGCAAATTTTCAAACCCGAAGCTTAAGTATTCAGATATTTTGTAAATTATTGTTGTTGTGATATAACTGTTATATATCATGAACCGCTTTGATTATCGTACAAGTTTCAAATGTTTGAATGATCGTTTTATATGTTATATATTGATATAGATATAAACTGGAGTATATATGAGGCTCTAGATGTAGAGCGTAATTTAAATATTTCAACCTCGACTGGGAGTCGAAAATAAACGCTGTCATAAAAACCCGGAGATTGCCGGAGACAGATTATTTTCAATTATTGATTTAAAATATTCCAATACATATAAGTTGGATATTTTGAATATATATTTAAGATGTTAAATGATATTAACAAATATTATTTGAATATTTATTTAATTAAATGAATATTATTTGAATATTCATTTAAAGAGGATTTATTTAATTGTTTATTATTTAATAAATATTATTTAAATATTTATTAAATATTCCAAGTCGCTTATTTATTTAATAAATATTCTTCTAATATTTATTAAATATTCTAAAATGATTTAAAAATCATAAAACCGTATTTAAAAATTATTTTAAGGACTTATTTAATTATTTTAAATATTTTCCAACCTTCAGAAAAATTATTTATATATAGCAGGGGTTCCCAAATATTATTCCGAGTTTATTTAAAACATCTAAATACGGATAAATATTTCCTGACTCATCAAAAATTGGGAATCCAGTTTTAGAAGTCGAGCAAATGATTTTACTCTCTATTCCTCGAAAATACTCGTATCCTGAGGTTTCTACTCTATCCGAAGAAAAGAATTTCAACTTCGTTACTCTAGAAAATTCCAATTAACTCCCAGGTCGTGTTTTTAAATCATAAAACAATCTCTATTAGTTGACAGAAGTCAATCCACATAGTATTATTACTTCCTCAACATTTCCGGAAGTAAGTATGGTAATAAGCTTATACCTATCAACGAGCTAGTTTACGCTCGGGGAACAACGATTAAGTTCGGTTCCAGTTTAAAGGATATGATTCATCATGGGACTGGAAGGGCTTACACGACAATGAAACAGGTTTCGGGGTAGTGCCATAATTATCAAGGCTTACCCGGTGATGAAACAGGCGCCGAGGTAGTGACCTTTTGTGCAAAGGCTTACCCGGTGATGAAAGAGGCGCCGAGGTAGTGACCTTGCGTGCAAAGGCTTACACAGTAATGAAACAGGTGCCGATGTAGTGACCTTATAGCACAATGGGCCCGAATGCGGCCAGGGTGATAACCGAATAGGAAATCGTCCTTCTACTAGTAGAGAAGTTATGTTTCGATACAGCGGCTGATCACCGTGTATCGGGGTTCTAGAATGTCTCATTCTTCCAATTGGAATTGTACTGCAATATTGTAACAAAAGCCTAGGTGCTGAGTTACCGATAATGTTGGCAGTGGTTGAAAATTTTATTCTCTAATACAGTATCTTGAACTGTACGAAATGTTTGACAAAAGACAAATGATATTTTAAAACTTGTGAACTGGTGTTGTTCATCTGGCAGTATCTCGAACTGCGTACTTGTTGATTCCTAAATACCGTGCTAAGTCACGGATAGTGTCTTTCAAAATTATGAACTAAAGTCGTTCATATGGTGGTATACTAAACTTCATATTAAGTATGAATACTTTATATTGGAAAGATCTTTGTACTACTATTATATTGTTGGACAAACTTTATATTAGTAACTACTTAACTTGCTGAGCATTCTTTCGCTCATTCTTGCTGTTAAAAATTATATTTCAGTGCAAGGAGAACATGGTCATTTTGCTCGTATCATGAGGGAAAGGAAGTGGAAGCTTCACCCTTGAGATACTTCAGTTCAGGATGGATACTACAGGAGTAGGTTGGATAGGCTTCATCTATGTTAGCTATTAATGTAACTTCATGTAGAAGTTGTGATTAATAGTGTGAGATCCTGGTTAGTACATGTGGTTTGTAATAACTAATGTTACTGTGTAACGTTTCTAAGGCTATAACTTGTGTGAGTAAGAGATTGGGGTCTATGATGTGTTTTGATTGGATTATGGAGTTAATACATGTAATATACGAATGGATGGTGACATGACAACCTAGATTCCTGACCCCGGATCTGGGGGTGTTACAAAGATGTTCAGGAAGAGTTAACAAAAACCTGATGTTAATCTCTTTCTTCTCATAGAACTTCCCATGGATTTGAAGTTCACACAGTAACTTACTGAATCTTGAGAACATATCAGTAAGGTCTTCATTTGGGTTAGCCATGAATGCCTCATATTGAGACACAAGTGTTTGTCTTCTGTTTTCTCTGACTTCTTCACTTCCTTCACAAAGTAACTCAATCTTATCACTTGCTTCCTATGACGTTCCCACACATAGCTTTGTCCATTGTGAGTGAGTCATAAATGATTAACTGTAAGTTATCATCAAGTGCCACCTTTTCTCTTTCAGGTTCAGTATACTCAAATACTGGCTTTGGGATAAAGTGAGCTCGAACAACCACTCCATTGAGGTACAAAGGCACCGTTTTCAAGGATACCCATGTAAAGTGGATTTGCAGCTTTAATAAATAACATCATCTTCATTTTCCAAACGTTGTAGTTCTCTTTATCAAAGGCTAGAATTTTTATGTTGTTTGCCTTCTGCATACTCATCTTGATCTTTAGATTTGTATGTCAATCTAACTGCTCTGATACCAGTTGTTAGTCCCTGAGAGTATTGCAGAAGGGGGATTGAATGCAATACTGACAATTTAGAATCTTTTTCCTAACAACAAAGAAAGAGATTAGCAATTATCAGTAAGAACAAATGCAAACAATAGTTATCGAACATGATAGAGACTTCACAAAATAATTGATTTATTTATCTTGCGAAGGGTTTTGCTACAATCTGAAAAAACAATGTTTCCAGCTTCTATCTCGAGAGGGATTACAACTGAGTTGTGGGAGTAGCTTTCTAAGCCTGTTTGATTGTATTCCTTAGATTACATGTCAGGTGTGAAGCTGTTTATATATTCAAGTGACAGCTCCTTACAATTTGCTCAAATGTGATCTTTCCAAAAATGTATACTAGATAGTCTAAACATAAACTATAAAGCAATCTAGATGCATTCCTTTTGTAGCATACTCAATCTCAGTTGATGTAGAAATTGCATACCCTTAAATTGGTAAGTTTTGTCTTGTTCTCTCTCAACCTCCTGTCGTAGTCTTTCAAGATTGTGACAGAACCATGTGATTTCTGTACCATCTGCTACTGAAACAATCTATCACACTTTTGACTTTGTAGGTGAATCAAAAGTTCATCCCATGAGACAAAGTACCGTGTTCGCCAAGTTATGCTGTCATGGGATGTTCTAAAGCTAACAGTAAGATTTTCCTAGGACTGGGGAGTCACAGAGAACTTTAATGTCGTGACCTTGTAGAACATACTGTCATTGTGGTACAAAGTTGTTGTCTCCGGGCTTCTGCCAAAGTTACTATCAAGACTGAAAGTTGCTGTCATGAGGAGTGTTGTCTTGACTGCATATTTTGATGTTCCTTGAAAAGTTGATGTCTTCGAGAATCTTGACATCGTGTTTATTCTTTGTACATATCAAATGTAAAATTTCTTCTGGGGCTTGAACAAAGTGAACTTATTTCAAATTACATTCTTTATTACATGTATTCATGATAGTACAGATTGAACATTACATGGAACATTATTTATGGCTTGTGACAATATGTTTCTTTCAGTCTAATTAAAGACTGATTACATAGTTAAGTTGTCTACCTGCAATTACCCATAAAACCTAACATCTCCTTTCTTCCATATCACTGAAAGCAGCTTGCTAACATCCTTGTTCCCTGAATCAAATAATTTCTAAGTACTATACTACCCTAGTATAAAATTCTCTATCAAACTAACTCCCGAACCCTTGTGTCCAAGCTTACAATTCAGCAACAACTTGTACAATCTGAACAATACAATCAATGAAGAATAATACAACTCAAACTATGAACTCTAAATAAGAATATGAACGTTTATGTAAAAGTAGAGTTCTAGTAAAAAGATTTTCAAAGTAAGCACCGAGTTGAACTTGTAATATTGTGATGTTCTTCCTTGAAAAACAAAGGCAAGAGTTGCAAGTATATATAAAAGAACAATTAACGTTCGAATTAACCAACCAAACTCCAACTTGTAATATTGTGATGTTCTCAAGTTTAGTTTGTTTGATAAATTCGTTCATCAACGTTCACATAACGTTAACATACTGAAGTTTAGGAGAGAAAACGTTTGAAACATAAAACTTTCAGTATATAAACTAAAAACATGTTTAGAGAGTTTGTATAGAATAAAACGTTTGAGAAAATACAAACTCCTAAAAAGTTGGAAAATTGATTTGAAAAAGTATTTGTGTAAAAATTGAGCTCTAAAATTATATATACATTTATATAATTAATAGAGTCTGTTAGGTCCAAAGTATCGTAGAAGGGGGGGTTGAATACGATACTCACAAATAATTGAATTTCGTTAGCGGATTAATCATTCAGTTCTATAACGAAATCAAACACACCAAATCAAACCAAGAGTCGGGGAATATATCTTTTTATAAATATAAACCTCGAGGGGTGCTACAATTTCTAATCCGTAGATTAGCTTCAATGAGTTTAAGGTTACACAAATTCAATACAATGATAAAATTCTGAGCACTATTAATTTCTCTGATTTTCTCCGGCTCAAACTTCTCTCTCAGTAATGTCTCTGTGTAAAATGCCTTAACTGAAGAAGACACATTCTTCACTCTGTATTAACTGCAGACTTTGGTTTGAAAAACCATCGAACCAATTTAATAGAATTAACCTTGGCCGTTGGATCTTCATCAACATGACAAACAAACTAACTTTCTCACATGCTCCTCCAAATAGAAAACTATTGAATGAGAAAGTTAATATTCCATTCGATGGTTTTTTAATAAAAACTATCGAATGAAACACTAACTTTTATTAGTTTTCATTAACTCACATTCGATGGTTTTCTTAAGAAAAACCATCGAATTACTTTTCTTGTTCTTGTCCTTTTAGAAAAGCTCTTGTGCTCCAGGGTGTTTAAGTTTTAGACTGTATCAATTTCTTCTGAGACGATAAAATAACTTGATCTTTTAAGTGCCGTCAACTAGTGCAACTGGTCTGGTTCACAGATGAATAACACTTGATCAATTCTTTCTATGTCTTCAATTCAATGTTGCTGATACGTCTTTTGTCGATCTGGTTGCTTCAAATAAATCACTGGAATCCTGTGGTACTTAACCCTAAATCATTCACATACTTCTGTCGTCTTGAAAGTCTTGTTTCTTTTGCTGTCACTGAGGCTTGAACATTTTCATGAACTTCTTTCCGTGACCTGTTTACGGACTTCAAGAATACATAACGTATTTTGATTTTTTGAGTTTACCTTTTCTTCTTTGATTCTGGATTCCTGTGCTTCTGTTAATACTATTGTCTGTCTTGTCCTTTGTTGAGTTGTAGTTATCTCTTTTACTTCTTATGTTACATTATGCTTTACAATCTCCCCCTATTTAATTGGATAGAGTTCGACAAGCAAATACTTCGAGGATAACTCAACTAACTAAGGAAACATTAAACTAATTAAAGTAAGACAACTTAATAATATTAAACGCATTCTGGATCAGATATATATACATTTCCAGATTTCATAAATCAAAAAACAATAAAACTTTATACAATGAAGTTGCTCCTCTAGTCTGAGCTGATAGTTCTTTTTGTCTTTTGCTTCTTGTCTTCAGTCCATTCTGATCTCACCTTCTTCAATCATTGGATCGGAGTTAACATCTTGATAATCAATCACTGATGGATAGTGCAGTGGTTCTCCATGTTTAAGGATTGCTCCTTGAATGTGTCTTCCAATGTACTCAACCTCTTGACCCACTCCAGCCCACAACCATGCAATGTTAACATCTTTCTTGTTTAGCTTTGGCATGTTTGGTAGTCTGGTATGCACTTCCAATCCTCTTTCTACTCTTTTCCTATAGTAAGGAACATTCTCCATTAGAAATCTTCTAAGAGTGTCTGCTGCCTTGTCCTTCTCCGTTGATGAGAATCCAGTAGATCTAAGATACTTCTCCACTGATATTATATAGTTGCTTGGATAGTCTCTCAGTTTGTCCTCAGCCAAATAGCAGATTCTGAACAAGTCATTCGTCATGAATCTAACCATTGGAGGATCTTCAGTAATCTCTGGACCGACTTTCATCAAGATCTCCTTAACATGCTCACGGAGCAGTTCATTTAGTCTGGTAGTTCTTTGAATCTTGATGAGTATCACCTGCAGTTCTGTGTATGTTCTCTGTTCTAAAAACTTAGTGGAAATCACAAATGTGCCTTTCTCAAGAAAATTGATCAAGATGTTCCAGGCTCCATTTGCTTTAACCCCTGCTTTCAAAAAGATCATAGAGTTTCTCAATGCTGTGAAGTAAGTCTGATCTTCAAGATTGGCACTTCTGATGTTCTGAATGATAACTTCCACCTCAGCATTGTCGTTGACTTCTAATCCGTCTTCAACTCCGCAAAAGGTTTTATAAGACATCTCCCATTCATTACCTTCTTTCTTTGCCAGATCTATCATCTTTTTCTGCCTCACTTCATTATACCTCTTGAACCTCTTCAGTTTTTCACTTCGCAGAACTGTTTGTTGTTTCTCTTTCTCAGCTTTCCTAGCATCTATTGCAGCTCTTTGAGCTCTTATCGCTTCCAAGGCAGCTTCTTCTTCTTGTGACAGAGGATTTGCTTCTTCTTCCATATTATCCTCCCAGATTGGATATTCAACAGGCTCTGGATAATATGGCTCATGCTCTTCCTGAATTGGTTGCTCTTGCATGACCTCAAATCCCTCTTCACTGTTCTCTTCTTGTACAAGCTCTTCTATCCAGTACTACCTAATCGGAATAGCTTCAACCATTTCCCAAACTCCCCATCCATCCATACCTTTCTCCCCATCTCCAACTTTCTCCCCCTTAGTTGAGGAATCCTCGACAAAAGCATCCTCAGCATAAAAGGCAGTAGAAGGATCAGGTTGCTGATTTGAAGGACCAGGTTGTGCAGTTTGTTGGTTCTTCAGCATAGTCCAGATTGACTGTACTCCGTCACCTTGATTTTCCAAGAAATCCATAATCTGCTTATTCATCTCATTCATAGAATCTAGCGACAGGTCAATGTTGTCCAATCTTGAGTTGGTAGTCTTTTCCATATGATCCAGCCTCTTGTTCAGCTTAGACTCCACTCTTGAAAGTGTATTCATTGCATCTTTTACCCGTGCTTGACCATCCCGGATAACCAGAACGTCTTCTCTCAAAGCTTCCTGTCCATGTGACAAAGCAAATACTTCATTCATGAATCCATCTTTTAATTCCTTGACGTCTGTCCTCAACTCGACCAGTTCTTCCATTGTTTCCTTCTTCAAGGAGTCCACTGCCTGCTTCGTACATGTTATAGTGCCAGATGCACTGCCAATGACCCTGAATGTTCTTCTGGAATCAGCTGCAGCCAAGTCAACCTTCTCTTGAATAGTCTTTAAAGAAGCATTGCCTTGACTAGAGGAGATCCCTTGGTCAAAGGAAGGTCGCAGTGGAACCTTGAATAATGGATTTCCTTCTTTGTCACGAACTGTCATCTCCCTGAGGGTGGATTGAACATGTACCTCTCATTCTGTAGGCAGTAGCTGATCATCTATGTTTGGCAGGGTTAGGGTGTCACTCCTCACATGTGGCTCTAGGTGTACACTCAACGTTTCTGTCGCTGTTTCACTCATTTTTCCTTTCCCACTCAGGCCAGGTGTAAGTGTTTTTGTTTCACTCAATCCCTTTTTGCTAGATGTACCAGCAGAAGAAAACACCGTAGCCGTCCTTAAGGAGGTCACCGGTGGTGCAATGGGGCTTCGCAAGCCCCCGTCCTTGGTTAAACCAAGTTGCTGATCATCAGTAGATGATGTATCCTTTGTAGGATCTAGAGTTTGAATCTCTAGGAGGTTAGAATCAGGCTCTATTAACAGCAGAGATCCTGAAGCTTCCTCAATAGTCTGTGAAGACTTTATCTCAGTTAACTCCTCAATAGTAATTGATTCATTGTCACCGAGTTGCCAATCTGCACCTACGTCAGACCCTTTACCCGCAGGATCCAGATATGTTCCATCTGGGGAGCTAGGCAATGACCCTTTAGATTTTGCATTTAGGTCAGAGCCTTCTCTCGACGTCTGTGAAGACCCTTGGTTCTTAGAACCTTCAACCAGTGAACCTGACCGTAATATGGTCGGAACACCAGTTGTTTCCGTCAATTCTTCCTTACTTGATTGAGCTATTGGTTCAGATATAGCTTTTGTGAGCATTGCCCAATCAAAATCAGAAAAATCAGTGAAGGGTTCTTTGGATGAGAGAAATGAAGTATCAACAGTTGCCTCGGTTTCTGTTCTTCTCCTTTTAGAGGAAGGTAGAGCTGTTGTTGAAGGGTGTATCTCCTTATGTGGTGCTGCTTTGGCACTATCTCCCTCTACACTCAAGGATGTTTGTTTACTGGTATAGGAGGGGAAGGAGGTTCGTTTATGGTTTCATTTAGCTCTTCCAAAGGCTCTTCGACCGTGGTTAGAGGTTGTGGGTTTGCAACCTCCTGGTCAGGAATGGCCACTGAGGGCTCTGGATCAACATCCATTGGTTCAGGTGCCATTTCAGGTTGAGGTGGAGGAACATTACCTTCATTTACCTGTTCCCCTGGGGGTAGAAGTGGTAGGGGCACCGTTCTTAGATATTCAGTGAGAACAGTGGGTATCCCTGGAAGATAGTTGTTCTTCCTTATGAGAGCGGTTATTGCATTACTCTTCATTCTCATGCACTCCTGGTTGGCTTCACCTTCAAATATCTCCCGTTCATCATCTGTTAAGATATCATTGAGAATTAGTTGTAGGAACCTAGGATAGAAACAAAGCACATCGTCCATGCATGTTCTTTCATCCAGTGGTCCCATGCATAGAATGACTTGATCAATCAGTAGCCTTCCTATGTTAATATGCCTATTGTGAGCAATGGCAAACCCTATCTTTTGAAGGAATAAGGGAATACCATGCAGATTTGTTAGCTTGGCAGTAAAAACATGGATTAGGGTATGAAAGAAAAAGTTCCATGGCTTTGTCAAGTAATGCTTAAGGAACTCTCCCACAAAGAAGTTAGGTTGTTGACTTCTTATGAGAGTGAAGAAAGCGTGTATCTCCTCAGTCGTGGGATCCGGAACATGGTTTTCTGTTGGAAAACGAAGTATTCTGTTAAAGTCATGTTCCGTCACCCTTATTGTTCTGCCCCCTGGCACAACAAAACTGAAGGATCTGATGTTATTCTCACTTGTATCCGTGGCAGTTATGTATAACGTAGTCAATTGATCGATGCAAAGGACTACGGGAGTACTGACAACATATGCCACTAATGAACGTGTATTCAGAAATTATGCCCATGCACGAAATTGTAAATTCGTAATGGCTTGCAGATTCTGAAACGAGACATGATTAGTCTTGGTTATAATAAATTCTCCAGCCATTTTAAATTTCCAGAAAATTAACTTTTAAACCAAAACTAATTTTCACTTAAATTTAATTAATTACTACTAATTAATTAACCCTTAACAAAATTACCCCTTTTCACACTAACACACAAACTCGAACACTAACAAACTTTAGAACCCTAATTGTTAATACCAACCAATAAGATCAAAGGAAATCAACTGTCCAAACACACTCAATTTCCAATATGTGTACTGTTAACAATTTTCTTAGGTTCAAAAGTCTAGTTCGATGGTTTCTTACTCAGAAAGTTCCAAAAACTCAAAAAAGATAAGTTTTCACGGTTAGAAAGAAATCAACAGTGACAACCAGTAACTTTTTCAAGGTTTTCTTGATTAAAAATGAAGAAACTATCGAATGGAATTCTGGGATGTGTGTATATCTCTTTGTAAGTATAGAACTCGGCAAAATCTTTTCTTATATCTGTAAACAATGAAAGAAAAAAAAACGAAGGCAAAGTTATATACGTTTGAAAACTGTAAGGGTAAAATGGTCAATTCTTGTTCAAGGGTTTTTTATTTGTTCATTCGATAGGTTTTTCAGAGGGGCACTAAAGTCAAAAGCACTTCGATAGTTTTTGAAAAACTATCGAAGTGTTTAAAATCTGGAATTTAAATAGACTTTCTGAAAAACTATCGAAACATTTTTCTGTTTTAAACCAAAAACTATCGAACTATATTGGAAAAACTATCGAGAATTTTAACATTAAATTAAATTAAATTCACTTCGATGCTTTTCCACCTGAATTTCAAAATCTATCGAGAATTTAAATATTGAATTAGATAAATTCACTTCGATATATTTTAAAAGTGTTCTCAAAAACTATCGAAAGGTGTTTTCGATGGTTTTTCTTTTCCTATTTAAAAACTATAGAATTTTGACTTCGATGGTTTTTATTTAGTACTTAGAAAAACTATCGAATTTTCTAAAATTCGATATTTTTGCTTCTGCCTAAATTTCAAAACCTGTTCTATTTTAAAATTCAGACTTTTTCATTTCCTGTCAAGTTTTATTTTGAATAAATCTTTTAGAATTTACCAAAATCAATTGTTAACAGAAAATTCACAATTTTCTTAGAATAAAATCAACTAAATATCATTAAATGATATTAATCAATTAAAATCCAATAAATTATGCTGCATTAATCTACAATGTTAAAAACAAAGTAAATTAATTCAAATTAAATAGATGCTTCAATATTTAGAACAAATATTAGCACCTAAATAATTTTTAGAATTAATAACCAATTAAATGCCAGAAGATATATCATCCATAATTATGACATAAAATTAGTACAATAATCCTAACTATGAGAATTGCTCCAGAAAATAAATTCACGAGTCCTAAGGATATAGAAGTTCTTAAACTCATGTATTCACTAGGACTATCTGCAGTTATTGACTTCTAATCAAAATCAATTAGAAAGATTTAACATCCCAAGTTCACCAACCAACTTTGAAAAAGTGGATTCATCAAGTGGTTTAGTAAAGATGTCTGCAATTTGTTCATCTGTGGGTACAAAATGTAACTCCACAGTTCCATTCATGACATGCTCTTGGATAAAATGATACCTGATGTCGATGTGCTTCATCCTCGAGTGTTGCACTGGGTTATTTGAGATTGCTATGGCACTTGTGTTGTCGCAAAATATTGGAATCTTTGTCAACAAAAGCCCATAGTCACGGAGTTGGTTTCTCATCCACAAGATCTGAGCACAACAGCTACCAGCAGCAATGTATTCAGCCTCAGCTGTTGATGTGGACACTGAATGTTGCTTCTTGCTATACCAGGAGACTAACCTTCTTCAAAAAAACTGACAGCTTCCTGAAGTACTCTTCTGATCAATCTTACAACCTGCAAAATCAGAGTCTGTGTATCCAATAAGATCAAATCCTGTATCTTAGGGTACCAAATTCCAAGATTTGGAGTCCCCTTAAGATATCTAAATATTCGCTTAACAGCTATTAGATGAGATTCTTTAGGATCAGACTGAAACCTAGCACACAAGCATGTTGCAAACATTATATCTGGTCTACTTGCAGTGAGATAAAGTAATGAGCCTATCATACCTCTGTAGCCTATAATGTCAACCTTCTTACCAGTTTCATCCTTATCAAGCTTAGTGGCAGTTGGCATAGGAGTCTTTGCTGTAGATGAGTCTTCCATTTGATACTTCTTCAGAAGATCTTTAATGTACTTGGACTGACAAATGAATATACCATCTTGTCTTTGGTATACTTGCAGTCCAAGGAAGAATGACAATTCACCCATCATGCTCATTTCATAACGACTTTGCATTAACTTAGCAAATCTCTTGCATAGATCATCATTAGTAGAACCAAATATTATGTCATCAACATATACTTGCACCAATATCAAATCATTTTTGTGTTTTTTGTAAAAGAGAGTCTTGTCTACAACACCTCTTGTAAAATCATTTTCAAGTAAAAATTCAGAGAGAGTGTCATACCATGTCCTTGGAGCTTGTTTGAGTCCATAGAGAGCTTTGAATAGAAAGTACACAAAGTCTGCCAGTTTTGAATCCTCAAAACCTGGAGGTTGTTCCACATACACTTCTTCTTCTAACTCCCCGTTCAGAAAAGCACTCTTCACATCCATCTGATATACCTTGTAATTGGAATGTGTTGCGAATGCCAGAAACATTCTGATGGCCTCTAGTCTTGCTACTGGTGCATAGGTTTCATCATAATCTATACCCTCTTCTTGAGAGTAACCTTTAGCAACCAGTCTGGCTTTGTTTCTCGTTACAATGCCATCTTCGTCCAACTTATTTCTGAATACCCATCTTGTTCCAATAACAGATTTTCCCTTAGGCCTGGGTACCAGCTTCCAAACTTTCTGCCTTTCAAACTGATTGAGTTCCTCTTGCATAGCAATAACCCAATATGGATCATCTAGAGCATCTTCAACTTTCTTAGGTTCTGTTTCTGAAAGAAACCCAGAATAGTGACATTCATTTTGTGATGTTCTCCTAGTTCTCACTCCTGTGTCTGGATCACCAAGGATCAAATGAAAGGGATGATCTCTATTACATACCCTTTGTCTTGGCAGATGCGATCTTGATGATTCTCCTTGTTCTAGATGTTGTGGAGTGTGACTAGTTGATCCTTCTCCTGCTCCCCCTGAGTTGTTGACGGTGTGATCTGTTGACCCTGTTGATTGACTAGTGGATCCAGTAGTAGTTTGAGTATGTCCACCACTGTCAGCACTTGGTCCAGAATCATTATCATCATGATTATTATTAATAACTGTAACAACTTCAGGTTCTTCTTCATTGTCAGAGAGATCTCCTGATAAATTTTCAAATACCAAGGATTCAGAGTTCTCTCTTGTTTGCAGGCCTGGTCTTTTGGTGTCATCAAATGTTACATTAAAGCTTTCCAACACCTTCTTATCTTCAATCACATATACCCTGAAAGCCTTAGATTCCAGAGAATAGCCCAGAAAAATGCTTTCATCTGCTTTGGCATCAAACTTGCCAAGATGTTCTCCATCTTTAAGTACAAAGCACTTTGCACCAAACACATGAAAGTACTTCAGTGTTGGCTTCTTGTTGGCCATTAACTCATACGAAGTCTTTTCATGATCTTTGTTGATCAGGGTTCGATTCTGAGTGTAGCAAGCTGTATTCACTGCTTCAGCCCAAAAGTAAGTGGGAAGTTTTGATTCACTCAACATGGTCCTTGCTGCTTCAACCAAGGTCCTGTTCTTCCTTTCCACTACTCCATTCTGTTGAGGAGTTCTTGGTGCTGAAAACTGTCTTGATATTCCTTTCTCTGAGCAGAAATCATTAAAAACTGCATTCTTGAATTCAGTTCCATTGTCTGATCTGATTGTCCGCACAGGTAGCTTAGCTTCCACTTCTATCTTCTTGATGTGATCAATGATTAGT
This sequence comes from Heracleum sosnowskyi, assembly GCA_030848705.1. Lineage (NCBI taxonomy): Eukaryota > Viridiplantae > Streptophyta > Magnoliopsida > Apiales > Apiaceae > Heracleum > Heracleum sosnowskyi. The sequence continues at coordinate 31,122,952 of CM061237.1, forward strand.
TGTGTTGCTTCATCCTTTGATTGTATGAACACAACCCACGTGTACTTGGAGTAGTCATCCACCATCACCAATGCATATCTTTTTCTTGAAAGTGACATAACATTGACTGGACCAAATAAATCCATATGAATCAGTTGTAATGGTTCAGCAATTCTTGTCATTCATTTGCTTCCATGTGATGCTTTCTTTGACTTCCCTTTTTTCACATGCTTCACATAGTCCCTCCTGATTGAATTCCATCAGGGGCAACCCTCTCACTAAGTCTCTCTTTACCAAAGAGTTCATAGTTTTGAAGTTCAAGTGTGAGAGCTTCATGTGCCATATCCAACTTTGTTCTGAAGATGCCTTTGTATAGAAACATGTAACTTCTCCTTCACTGGTAGAACTTAAGTCAGCTATAAACAAATTTCCTTTTCTCACTCCCAGTAGAGTAAGCTTCTCATCCTTCCTGTTGGTGATCAAGCACTTGTCCTTTCTGAAATCTACATTGTAGCCTTTATCATAGAATTGACTGATACTAAGAAAATTGTGCTTTAATCCTTCAACAAGAGAAATGTTTTCAATGATGACATTTCCAGCTTTCAATTTACCATATCCCGTAGTGAATCCTTTGTTGTCATCTCCAAAGGTTACAATCGGGCCGGTCTTCTTAACCACCTCTGTAAGCAGGGACTCTTCACCTGTCATGTGTCTAGAACAGCCACTATCCAGAATCCACACAACCTTTGAGCTTTTAACCTTACCCTGCAATCACAGATTGATTAAGCGGACTTTGGTACCCAAAATTGTTTGGGTCCTGAAGGTTTAGATATTTTAACAGGAGTAACATTCAATTTTGTCTTACCCTGTTTGATATTCATAGTATCTGTGGATTTAACATTAACAGTGCTTTTGCTACTATCATTCATCAACTTAAAATAAGCATGCATGATGTTGTACTTACATAACAAACACTCTTTCTTTCCACAGGGTTCATGAAGATCAGGCATGTCAGACATGTTATGCATTTCAGAAGTATTAGCAGTTTCTATTTTAACCTTTTTACATGCATGTGTAAGGTGTCCACAAGAATTACAAATAGTGCACAAATTCCTAGATGCAATGGGAGAATATGGAACCATTTCCTGATTAAAAATCTTCTTCTTCCCATTCCTGTTCTTTTTAGCATTACTAACTAAGTCACCTACTTCAGTTTTAGGTGAATCAGGTTTAGGTAATTCAGTTTTTACTGATTTCCTAGGCAACTTAGTCTTTACCTCTTTAACCTTCAACAAATCCTCCTCAAGCAATTCTTGTCTTATGAAAAGATCATCCTCATGAAAGAGTGGTGTAAAAGGCTTAACAAAAACTGGACAATCAACATTCTTAAGAACATGTGGAGTATTCCTTTTGACAACTGAAGGTGTCACAGGGAATTCCACTATCTTCTTACCAGCTTTCTTGTCATAGTCAAATCCTATAGCAGTTTTATTCCCTATGGCCTGAGTATCAATGATCTCCTTAGCAATTAGGGCGGAATTCTTAAAAGCAATCAGCTTCAAATCTAAATCTGAAATCTGCTTCCTGAGGATAGTCTCTATCTCATCATTACAGTTGACCTTGTTCTCTAAGTACGCATTCTTTTGCTTAAGATCTTCTAATGTGACAGCTACAAGCTCTAGTTCTTCATTTTTAGATTCTAGATTTTTAATCTTAAGAACTAGTTTAGCATTTTCCATTTCAGATGCTAGCATGCTTGTGTGTACATTAAACAATTCTACACTTAGATCTTGCACAGTTTTCTTGTACTCAGAGTTAGACATATCAATTGTAGTTAAGATAGGTACCTGAGATTATTGTGGTGATTCCTCTGAAGAGTCAGCCATTAGGGCAACATTTACATACTCTTCCTCTTCATCCGAATCAGTATCATCCCAGTGCTTTCCCTCTGCTATATAAGCTTTCCCTTTCTGCTTTCTAGAGAATGCCTCCAATTGCTGTTTAAGCTTGGCATTCTCTTTCTTCAACTCATCATAAGAATCCTTCTTCTCATAGACATCTTTCATGTCTCTTGCTTGACGAGGCTTCCGGCATTCAGTGGCGAAATGCCCTAACTCATTGCAGTTGTAGCATCTTGATTTGCTTCTATCAATCATGCCAGTCTTGTAGCCTCCCTTAAAGCCTGTACTAGGTGCATACTTGCTTTTCTGGAATCTGTTGGTTGAGCCCTTGAACTTGTACTTAGGGTTTCTCTTGAAACGAATATGACTAAACTTTGCAGCTAAGTACGCCATGGTTTTGTCTTCCATTTGCTCAAGCTCTTCTAGGGTGTAGTAATCACTTTCATCAACACCCAGATTCACAGAATCCATTTCAGCTTCTATTATCACCTATTTTCCAGCTCTAGGGGTTTGAACCTGAATATCAGAAGTTGTTGGTTCATCCACTACAAGTGCTGTTGATCTCACAAGTGCATTGTGCTTGTTGTCCACTGTCCCTGGTCCGTAGATTATCACTCTCTGTTCCTGTTCCATCTCATAAGTCTTCAGCTTGCCATAGATCATCTCTAGTGGCATCTTTGTGAAGTTTATTCTTTCCCTTATGGATGATGACTTGTGTTCTACATGATGGGGCAGCGTCATCATGAACTTCCTGTTGGTTTCTCTCAGTGGATAGGTCTTTCCTTTCATTGCCAATTCATTTAGAAGCTTAGTATATTTCTCAAAGACATGAGTTATACTTTCTCCTGGAAGAGACCTAAAAGCTTCGTACTGAGAAGTCAGGATGTCCAATCTGTTTTCTTGCACGTCTTCAGTTCCTTCCATTATCAAGTTAATGGTATCCCACATATGTTTCCCGCTTGTACAGTTCATCAAATGATAACTCATTTCTTTGTCTGCGGAGTCTGCCAATATCAACATCAAACATGTGTCCAATCGAATCAGTTCTTTGTCAGAATCTGTATACTCAGTAATATCCTTAGGTTGGGTGCCTTGAGGAATCCTGCTACCATCAGGAGCTGTAGATTCACTAACTGGTTTCATTGGTACAAACGGTCCGTTCTCTAATATGCCAATATACAACAGATTAGATGCCTTGATAAATAACAACATCTTCATCTTCCACAAACCGAAATCATCTTTAGTAAACGGAGGAACTTTAATACCAGCGGTTGTCTTTGGAGCACTCATGGTTTCTGAAAATTTCAAATTGTTTAAAATTCAAGAAATTTCAATTAAATGAAAAAATTTGAAAGTTAAAAAATTTGCTTCGAATTTTCACGCTACGTTTGATTTTGGTCTCATTCACCGGATCTGATTTGTACGTCAATCAAGTAGCTCTGATACCAATTGTTAGGTCCAAAGTATCGTAGAAGGGGGGTTGAATACGATACTCACAAATAATTGAATTTCGTTCGCGGATTAATCATTCAGTTCTATAACGAAATCAAACACACCAAATCAAACCAAGAGTCGGGGAATATATCTTTTTATAAATATAAACCTCGAGGGGTGCTACAATTTCTAATCCGTAGATTAGCTTCAATGAGTTTAAGGTTACACAAATTCAATACAATGATCAAATTCTGAGCACTATTAATTTCTCTGATTTTCTCCGGCTCAAACTTCTCTCTCAGTAATGTCTCTGTGTAAAATGCCTTAACTGAAGAAGACACATTCTTCACTCTGTATTAACTGCAGACTTTGGTTTGAAAAACCATCGAACCAATTTAATTGAATTAACCTTGGTCGTTGGATCTTCATCAACCTGACAAACAAACTAACTTTTTCACCTGCTCCTCCAAATAGAAAACTATCGAATGAGAAAGTTAATATTCCATTCGATGGTTTTTTAATAAAAACTATCGAATGAAACACTAACTTTTATTAGTTTTCATTAACTCACATTCGATGGTTTTCTTAAGAAAAACCATCGAATTACTTCTCTTGTTCTTGTCCTTTTAGAAAAGCTCCTGTGCTTCAGGGTGTTTAAGTTTTAGACTGTATCAATTTCTTCTGAGACGATAAAATAACTTGATTTTTTAAGTGCCGTCAACTAGTGCAACTGGTCTGGTTCACAGATGAATAACAATTGATCAATTCTTTCTATGTCTTCAATTCAATGTTGCTGATACGTCCTTTGTCGATCTGGTTGCTTCAAATAAATCACTGGAATCTTGTGGTACTTAACCCTAAATCATTCACATACTTCTGTCGTCTTGAAAGTCTTGTTTCTTTTGCTGTCACTGAGGCTTGAACATTTTCATGAACTTCTTTCCGTGACCTGTTTACGAACTTCAAGAATACATAACGTATTTTGATTTTTTGAGTTTACCTTTTCTTCTTTGATTCTGTATTCCTGTGCTTCTGTTAATACTATTGTCTGTCTTGTCCTTTGTTGAGTTGTAGTTATCTCTTTTACTTCTTATGTTACATTATGCTTTACAGAGTCCTTACACATCGTGTTTTATAAAATCTCTATGAAATTAGAACTTCCGTTTGACTTGGACAATTTCTAGTTGAACAGTCTTAGCTTGCTGAAATACTATGTTCCTGCACTGTTAGCTTGCATTTATCCAACTAACAGCTTGATAACATTAATATCATCAAAATTAAGAGAGTATCAAAAATATGGTTGCATAAGTTGCAGAGCATATTTTTATCAATATTTTTATAAGTCGATATTTTCGCTAAATACTTTAAACAAAATAACATTTTTTTTCAAAAATATTTTGGACTTAGGTATTTGCTAATAATAAAGCGGTAACATTAGGAACTTAATTAGTGATATCTAATGTATTTATCTATACCATTTGAATTCATTTTGCACAGACTTTCTTTTGAAATCATAATTTTTTTTATTATAACTTTTATATAATTGCATTTTTAAGATTTGTTTTAAGATATAATGTTAGTAATAATAATATAGTTATTTAATTAATGACATGTATTGTTTAGAATTAATAATAAGATATATATATATATATATATATATATATATATATATATATATATATATATATATACTATTATATTAAAGACGAAACATTGAAAGTTTTGTAGTCTGGTCCTGAAAGTTTTTATAGTCCGGTCACTACATTTTTAAGTCTGGTCACTACTATTATATTAAAACCTCTAATTTTCCAAAAATATCACGAACAATTCTATTTTAATAAAGTAAAATAATAATATTATAATTATTAATAACTAACTGATTAACTTTTTTTCCCAAAACGTATATCCTTTTTTATATTTTTTAACTAATATTTCTCCTAACTAAAACCTCAAAAATATCACGGGCTATTCCATTTAGTAGCATAAAATACTAATATTATAAATCTATCTATCTATATATAATATACTATACTATATTATAAAAGACGAAACATTAAAAATTTGGTCGGTACGGTACCTATTTTTTGGTACCTATTTTTTGGTACTTCGTGATTTTACTTAATTATCCTTACTTATTTATAAAAAGTTACTATTAAATAATAAGACATATTTATAATCGATTACCTTTTTCAGCTGAAACACATTAGACTTTCTATTTTTTCTAACAAAATCTCCAATTATCTTTTCAGTTAAAATACATTATTTTTTCTAGAAAAATCCCCTCTTTTTCTAAAAAATCATGGATAATTACCTTTTTTTATCTAAAATATGTTACTTTTTCTATTTTTGCTTACTGAAACACCTCATTTTCCAAAAATATCACGGACAAACCCTTACTTATTTATCTTAAAACTTATTTTAATACTTTTAATTACGGGCAATTACCTTTTTCAACTCAAACATGTTATTTTTTATATTTTTCCTTACTAAAACCCCTCATTTTTCCAAAAATATCACGGGCAGACAGTTACTTATTTATTTTAAAACCTATTTTAATACTTTTAAATTATTTAAAAAAGTTTAACACATCTACTTATTTTTTTTAAGAAATGCAATTATTAAAATATTACAACGTAAATAATAAAAATAGCAATTAATATTATTAACTAATAACATTATTTATAACCAATTACCTTTTCAGCTAAAATACATTACTTTTTTTTTTATCTTTTTCAACAAAATCCTCTCTTTTTCTAAAAAAACTCATTGACTTACCTTTTTCAACTAAAACATGTCTTTTTTTCTATTTTCCCATTCTAAAACACTTCCTTTCCAAAAATATTACGGCAAACCCTTACTTATTTATTTTAAAACCGATTTTAATACTTTTAATTACGAACAATTACCTTTTTTAACTCAAACATGTTACATTTTCTATTTTCCTTACTAAAACCATTCATTTTCCAAAAATATCACCAGCAAACGGTTACTTATTTATTTTCAAATATATTTTAATACTTTTAATTATTTTAAAAAGCTTAACACACCTACTTTTTAAAAAAAAATGCAATTAATAAAATATTAAAACGTAAATAATTAAAATATCAATTATTAAACATCCGAATTTTCGATCTGGTATCCGATTTTAAAAATCCGGAAATATGGATATCCGATCCGAAAAAACCGGACCAGATATCCGATCCGGATTTTTTTATAAATTCGGATCCGGATCACAACTTTATATAAAACCGGATATCCGGATCCGATCCGGTTTTCAATATATCTTAAAAAATAATATATTTATATATGTATAATAAATAATATTAAAGACAAATAATTCAACATATAATATATTAGATTAAGTAATAAATTATTACTAATAAATTACTAAGTTTGTGTACATTGATCGAGTTTATAAACATTTTAGGTGTAATCTTAGTAAAATAAACACAATACCATATATTTGTGCGTGAAAACTTCATAATCTTAGTTAATAAAATTTTAGAACGAAGTTAATGAAAGAGTGTTCTCGTTTAATATTATTATTTCATTTAATAAAATAAATTCGAGAGTGAACGTGCTATTAATATTTCTAAAAAAGTATGTAGAATTACATATTAAACAAATGAATGATAATTTGATGGGTTAAAATTAAAATTAGGAAAAAATAAATTTATAAATGTTAATATATGAGATTTTGATGTCTAAAATGTTATTAATCAATTTAAAATTTGTAAAGTTAACGATAACCTCTCAAAGTATAATAATATTTATTATTTTTTTACAACTTAAAATATATTTTAATTAATTAATTCGGATCCGGATTATCCGATTTCCGATCCGGTTTAAACGGATATCCGAATTCCGGATATCCGGTTAAACCGAAACCGGAATAGGTTTTTCACATATTCGATCCGATTTTTATAAACCGGATCGGATATTCGGTTTTGCTCACCCCTAACTAAGACCCCTCCTTTTCCAAAAATATCGCGGGCAAACAGTTATTAATTTATTTTAAAATCTATTTTAATACTTTTAATTATTTAAAAAAGTTAACACGCCTACTTATTTTTTTTAGCAAATGCAAATTAATAGAATATTAAAACATAAATAATAATAATAATTAATTAATTAATTAAAATTTGTGCATCGCACGGATTTTAAGCTAGTGTATATATATATATTCTTAATTTTAATATATTGTTTTGAGAATTCGAACTTTAGATAACATATATATGGAATATTATTTAGGATAAATTTAACAGCTCTTGTTTATTTACTAAAAATTTAAGAGTTATGTTTTTTAATAATTGAACCCAACTACAATATGTAAATACTTCTAAATTACGAATTTAACTTAATTTAATTTTACAAAGTATTTTAGTGGGGAGCTAGCTGCAAGTATTTTAGTATGGTGTAACAGAACTTCTTCCTCCACGAAAATGGTGGGAAGATCACTTTTAAAATCCCTTTAAGATGAAGGAGCATTTCTAAAATCAAAAGTTATTTTGTTCATTTTTTTTTTATATGTTTTGGGGTCTCTAGCATGTATTTGTTCCGATCATATACGAGTACAAATTTGTTCCGATCATATACGAAAGTTGGCATATTCATTTGAGAAATTATTTTTTCATAATCAAGTTCTATCATAATTCTGTTGTTTTTAAAATATACTATGTTACTAAGCCGCGCTTCATAGCGGTATTATAATATATTTGTTAAGAAAAAAGAATATTAGAATAAAAATTGTGAAATTAATATCTATAAAATTATTTAAATTATTAAATAAAATATATTCTATAATTAAAACACTTTTTTCTAACAAATTCTACTCCTCTTCAAAAAATATCACGGAAAATTACCTTTAAATTAAAGCATCCCGTGATATTTTTGGAAAAAGAGTAGATTTTGTTAAAAAAAGTGTTTTAATGATAAAAGGTAATAAGCTGGTTAGTATTTTTATATTATTTATTATTAATGGTAATATGTTTTAAATTAAAGGTAATTGCCCGTGATATTTTTGAAAAAATGAGTAGATTTTGTTATAAAAAAGTGTTTTAAAGATAAAAGACAATCAACTAATTACTATTTTTATATTATTTTATTAGTTATTATAAAAGGTAATATGTTTTAATTTAAATATAATTACCCGTGATATTTTTGGAAAATGACTTAGGGATGACACATACGGTGTATCCAGATTTGTATAAATTTTACTATTTCTTGTGTTATAAAAACTAATTGTATCCGCATATAAGAGTAAGTAAATGTTTAAAAAAAACTAATATAAGAATTAAATCAATAATATTAATGAAAAAAATATTTGTATAATATCTATTGATATTCTTTCAATCGAGATAAGATGGATTTATATATGTGCAATTTCTAAAACTATATATTATAAAAAACATTAATAAAGATAATTACTTTTAAATTTTTTAATCTGGGTAGATGTGACAATTATTATATAGAGTTCACTATCCTTCTTGTATAAATTTGTATCAACCATCTTGGCCAACTTTTCCCACAAAGTTATGGCACTGGTGATGGAGTTTAAGAAAAAAAATAGAACAAATTAAATAAGTAAAACAAATAAATCGGGGTAACCAAAGAAGTAATATAAAATTACAAGAGCAATAAAAAACAATTAACATCTATATTAAAATTAAAATAATGCATAACTTACTAATTTTTGACAATTTTGAGATCTCTTTTTTCCCAACCGCATTTGACAACTTCAATGCCACCCAAGTAGGTCAAACAGCCCACACCATCTAAATCAACATAGAAAAAAATAATATTAGAACATGATAGTTTGAATTATAACTTATATAATAGTATTAGTTATATATTACTCTAATATATTACTGCATCAAAAACCTGAGAGTATGTTGGTGTCATTAATACGTGCATCAATCATATCCGGACATATGAACTGAAATCTATGCAGTGATATATTGACGATGCCTTCTTCCAATCTCTTAGGCAACGTTATGCGTATGAAGAGCAATTTCGACACATGTGATAGTGGTCTATATTTCCCTGTACTTCAAACAACTTTCAGATTTTTGATGCTGTACACGGAGCCTTCCTCTAAAAGATTTTTGAACCGAGAGACCAGAATCTTCGGGATCGTAGCATGGATCAAATTTTCCTGTCATACAACATATCTTAGAAAAGTTAATAACATCATACAATTTGACAAACTAATAAGTTATAAGTATATTGATTTATTAACCTTTTCATCGATCAAAATCATGTCAAGACTGATTAGTTCTTCAGTATTTGGATTGACAGATTCCCACATTCTACACACTCGGACTCTTATCATCCACTGTCGTTCAAAACATCCAACATGGTGTAGGTCATAGTTGTATTGATTGTAAATATGGTTGTAAAAATTTGAAGCTATGTAAAAAAGTTTCGGTGTAGATTTTTTTGTTATGAATGACCTTTAATTTATAATTGTTTGTAAGGTGAATAACACGGAAATCCATTATGTTTAAAAGTCAAGAAGTATTATAAAAGAAAAGTTCTATAAAGTTTGAAAATAATAAAAGAAAGTTCTACCAAGTTTGAAAATAATAAAAGAAAGTTTTATCAAGTTTGAAAATAGTAAAAGAAAGTTCTATCAAGATTGAAAAATAATAAAAGAGAAAAGTGCAATTATTAACATAAGAGCCTACAAATTCGAAAATAATAAGGATAATTGTAATTTTCTAAATCAAAGAAAGTTCTATCAAGTCCTACAAATTCGAAAATAATAAGGAAGTTGTAATTTTCTAAATCAAAGAAAGTTCTATCAAGTTTGAAAATAATAAAAGAAAGTTCAATCAAGCCTACAAATTCGAAAATAATAAGAAAGTTGTAATTTTCTAAATCAAAGAAAGTTCTATCAAATTTGAAAATAATAAAAGAAAGTTCTATCAAACCTACAAATTCGAAAATAATAAGGAAGTTGTAATTTTCAAAATCAAAGAAAGTTCTATCAAGTCCTACAAATTCGAAAATAATAAGGAAATTGTAATTTTCTAAATCAAAGAAATGTTCTAAATCAAAGAAAGTTATATCAAGTCCTACAAATTCGAAAATAATAAGGAAGTTGTAATTTTCTAAATCAAATAAAGTTCTATCAAGTTTGAAAATAATAAAAGAAAGTTCTATCAAGCCTACAAATTCGAAAATAATAAGGAAGTTGTAATTTTCTAAATTAAAGAAAGTTCTATCAACTTTGAAAATAATAAAAGAAAGTTCTATCAAGTTTGAAAATAATAAAAGTGTAATTTTCAATTTCCTTCCTACAAAATCGAAAATAATAAAGAAAGTTGTAATTATTAAAATTAAAAATTGTGAAAAATTGAGAAAATTAGAAAAAGTATATTGATGATTGATTGCACTGTAGTTATTAGGTTTTACAAAGTACTACTAGTAAAACTTTGTACGTCCAAGTTGTACGGATTGACTCCCGTGTAAACTGGAATTCAGCGTTCTATAAAACCGAGTAAATTGTCCGGACATGATTTTTTTAAGAATAATCTTAGAGGTCCCAAAATATGTATAAAAAAATTATAAAATACATATGACAAATTCTAATCGGTTGTAATCTATACTCTTTATTAATAAGCAAAACAATGTGAAAATGGCGCGCGGTACTAAAAAGTACCAAAGTACCAAAGTACCAAATTTGGTTATCACTTGACCCGGGTTCGATTTCTCACAACTACATAATTATATAAGATTTATTTACTTTAAATTCTTTGGCTTGGGTTCGATTCCTTACAACTACGTAATTATACAAGATTTATTTATTTACTTTAAATTCAATAGTTTCATGGAGCGTTAGATTCTTTACAGCTACGTAATCTTACCAGATTTATTTATTTAATTTAATTTCTTTAGCTTTATGCACGGTTCGATTGTCTATAACTACATAATTAAATAGTTATTTATTTATTATATATTTTTATCATTCAATTCTCGAAAAATACATTTTTAAAAAATATTCATTAATAATTTATTAATACTAATATTTTAATGTCGACTCATGCTCGGTCCGTGCTTGGCACGGGTTATAATCTAGTAATAAATGGTTTACATTCACACCAATAACATCAATCAAAAAGCACCATACTACCACATCAACCATGTCAAGTCATTTTATAACAATTTTTTGTAACAATTTTTTGTAATCACGTCATTAAAATGTACTACGCTCCTTAAATACGTATTATTCCAAGTTCCTAAAAACACAGCACGGTCCGATGCAATTTACAAAGGATTGAACAAAGTAGTCTAAGTCCCAGCATCTACATCTACATGGTCATACATACGTATACGACTATGACTAAGCCTTCACTTTCTAATTTCTATCCATTTTAAAAGCAGAGGTTGTGATATCTAAAAGACTAAATCTGGTACGCAATCAAAACAGTCAACATTCCTTAGTTTATTATTCCTGTTAATGATGATGTTTGGTCTCATTAGTAGCTCACAAATTCACACCCTATCAAACAATTTCTTACTACACTACTCCTGCACTTTCTATTTTGGGACGTCCCATTCATTTTTATACATTCCAAAAATAGTAACTTTTAATAATATAAAACACTATTACACTCACTACTTTCTCCACTATCTCTATTCTATAACAATATAAATCAATAGGTCTCACCACTTTACCCACTTTTCATCTAGTATACTACTCAGAGGGACGGAGCAGTACTATTTTTTAATGATAATAATACATAATGATGATAAAGCAAGAAAACCCAGTCAAAACCAATAGCCAAGTTCTCTCGTTTACATTTTTTTTCTTTCTTCCAGCATATATATATACAATATTTGTTTGCATATATTTACATGTGCCCTCTCTCCTCCCTTTCTCTTTAAAAAATTTCAGTTCATTCAATTTAACAGGACAAATTAAAAAACAGTTCCATTAAATATGAAGTTTTCTTGTATATGCTCTACTTCAGATGTTGTAGATATTGCTGCCACTGCCAACACAAGCAGTCACAATGGTAATTTACAAACATAGTTAGATTTTTTGCACTGTTTTTATAGATTGTGCTTAAAGTCAAAAGATTTTATGTTTGATCAAGTTTAGGATTTCAGGTGATGAAGAATTTCGGTTATTTTCTTACAATGAACTCAAAGCTGCTACCACTGGTTTTAAATCATCTAACAAGATTGGACAGGGAGGATTTGCTTCTGTTTATAAGGTGATTCATTTTGGTTTTGTACCACATGGGACATGGTTTCCTTGAGTTTTATGTTTTTTATAAATTTTGTAGCGTCCGCTTCACAAAATAATATTTCTGGATCCGTCCATGCGTGCACACTTGGTAGGCTATAACTATTAGCTACCGTTGCTAACATATGGCTTTTTTGCTTATAGGGGAGGCTTAAAGATGGCAGTGTTGTGGCCGTTAAAGTTTTGTGTATTGAACGCGAGTCGATGAGAGGAGAAAGAGAATTCGTATCGGAGTTGACTGCATTGTCAGGTGCCAGACATGAAAATCTTGTTAGGCTCCTGGGATGTTGTGTTGATGGAGCTTCAAGATATTTGGTTTATGATTACATGGAAAACAATAGCATTACCCATACTTTTCTTGGTATGTCCTTCATTTTCCAATACTGCTATAAATTTCTTTTCAATTATATGCCAACATTTTGCAAATACAAAAGTCCAATTTTTTATGTTTCCGATGCCTGTTGAATGTTGATCAATAGGAAGAGACATTGACAGAGGTAGCTTTAGTTGGAAACAGAGAACGGATATTTCGTTAGGGATTGCCAGGGGACTGGCTTATCTCCACGAAGAAATCACTCCACATATTGTTCATCGTGATATTAAGGCCAGAAATATACTACTTGATCAGAATTTTGTCCCAAAGGTTGCTGATTTTGGTCTGGCAAGGCTATTCAGAGATGACAGTTCTTACATTAGCACTCGTGTTGCTGGGACATTGTAAGTCACCAATTACTGAAATTTAAGTTGCAAGTCCGTCTTTTTATTTGTTATATTCAGTTGAGGTTCTGTTTCTGATGGGATTCCTTCGATTGAAAAATGTTCACCAGAGGCTACCTTTCTCCCGAATACGCCATTAGTGGTCATTTGACACGTAAGTCGGATGTTTACAGCTATGGAGTATTGCTCTTGGAAATTGTCAGTGGCAGGTCGGTTGTTGCATTTGACGTGGAACGTGGAGAGCAGTTCTTAGTTGATAAGGTAATAAAGTCAACCTTCTATGACCAAGTGGAATTGGCATATAGGTTTCTGTTACAATACAATATACGATCCTTGAAAGTGTTAGAATACAATATAAGATCCTGGAAAGTGTCTTTCTCTAACACTTTGAGATTTTAGAGGTTTTAGAGTGATTGGTTCCTCAACAGTTTCAAGCCTTCAACTTATGTTTCTTCCCCTCTTTAAAGTTGTTATCAAACTAAAAATATGATTATGCACATGTAAATGCAGGCATGGGAAATGTACAATGCTGATGAACTTGTGCAACTAGTTGACCCTGAACTAAAAGGAGATTTTTCAAAAGAAGAGTCTGTTAGGTTCATGAAAGTTGGTCTGCTTTGCGTTCAAGAAAAAAGCAAGCTCCGTCCTCGTATGTCTTCAGTCATCAAGATGCTGACAAATGAGGTTGAAATAAAACATTCCGGGATATCAAAACCAGGATTTGTGGCCGATCTCATGGACGTTAAAGTTCGAGCAGGTCATGCAAGCTCTTCACAAAGTTTTTCTCCTCTATGAGTGTTAATTTGTCTCCTAGGCACTATTCTTTAGTTAACTTTGTTAGAAACACTTGTACAAAGGTTGAGTTGCACATTTATATCTGACAAATGAATGGAAAAAGCTGCAAGATTGTCAATGTTACTGGAGAGTGATATACGTTTTACTAGACTTGTGTTATAGATGAGGCTACTTGCTCGTGCCTTAAGATAGCATTTTCCTCAAGATATTTTGATTAAACAGATGAGTTATTGCTTAACACGCCCTGTATGCAACAAAGATATAAATTGAGGCATAACATGTAGCTTTAAAAATTATGAAAATCGAAGCAAGAGGTTAAGACTAATCAAATTGCTTAACAGCAACCGGTAGCAGAGGCGTGAAGCACCTATCATTAGGTGTTGTTGAACTGTTTCAAGGGTTACATTGCTGGACTGATGTGGATATCTTAGATTTTGTCTATAAACATGAGACTAAACCTACCATTGCAACAGTTGAAGATTGCTAAGAGAGAATAAGAGATAGGAATTGAGTAAAACCTAAAAGAACTGATGTTTTTCACCAAGATAAAATCTTTGTGCATATCATATATACTGGAGGAAAAAGCATTTGTATTAAAAATCTCTAACTGATGATAAAGTTGCAGCTTGAATTCTCTTGGAACCATAGTACCTCCTTGTGAAATCCATCCGCTGACTACTTGACAATCCTGACTCCATCTGCTTTCTCTTTAACTTGTTCCTTGATATGTCAGCTTTCTCGTCTGCAAATGATAAGAACCTTTTTATGCGTTCTGAAGTTGTAGTTGCACGAATTGATGAAGATGGTTGATCTCCATCTTCATTATACGACTCAAGTGAATTTCGGCTGAAACGTTTGTAACTGCGTACTGTCAAGCACAAATATATTGCAAGAGCCGCTAAACATGCAACTCCACACACGAGGAAAAGCCCCCAAAAGCTCCTTAATTGAAGTTGATCTGAATCTTCCTCAGAGTTCTGTAAACTACAAAATTTTCTCTTAAGCCATTTGTCATGAATCTTTTGAAGCTTGCCATTCTCTGACAAAGTTAAAAGAGCAGTTGACATGTCCACAGCTAGGGGTGAATCTCTTGGAAATGCCTATAAATTTCAGACAGCAAAAGTTAAACAAGATACATAATACTCCCACCGTCCCAGTTTCATTGTCCATCATCAAAATCCACCTTTTTGTGACATACATAATACAGTAATAACATTAAATGAATGAGATACTTACGAATCCCCAGCCACTTTTTGTGAACTCTTGGCCAACAATTTGGAACTTGCAGTAGCTGGAGAGAAAGAGGTCTATGTATGGACGTTCATCAACAACTGCAGCAACAATTCCTCTCTCAAGGGCATCAGCATACTCTTCTGGGGACCCAAGTTGTCTAAGTCTGGATGTAGGGACATTGAGTTCATCCCTTAGATAGTTTTCAGCAAAGGAGCCTATCTGGAATCCAATAAGCAGATTACTCAATACTAGAGATTCGATTCCTGTGATGGGAGTTGATAGCTGTTGCACTGTCAGAATAGATGTCAAACTTGCAGTATAGCTTGAGGTTATGATGAAAACCACAAAAAACCAGGTAAGTAGAACTATTCGACCAAGAGTGCTAGCTGTGTTTTCTCCTGAAAAAAATGTCAACAATATCTTCTCACCACTAAATGGATAAATACGGGTCAATTATCTTCTAATGAAAAAATATATTATAGAAGAAAAGCTTATACGCATATTTAAAATCTCAAGGTACATGAATGCTTACTGTGAGAAAAAAACATAGTTGAAAAGCTAAACCTGAAAGATGGAACACAAAAATTAATTTAGGGCTTTGTATTGTATGCGCAGCAGCTTGATTAGTTATTAGTTGGTAAACATGGCCTCAAGTTACCACAAAATGGTTGCAAGTTGTTTTCTTGGCGGCCCTCTAAATTCATCATTTGTCCTGTGTTCCAAGATCCAAATTACAGCTCCGACTACGACAAAAAACACTGCTGTTACCAGCCACATTGACGGATTGAAGGGTTGAAAGAATGCCCAAGCACTTGAATTCAACCTTCTTGCTGGCACCACTACCACTAGCCCTGATTCTATATATGGCTGAGTGAAGTCCACCATCTTTGTACGATTTGTGACTATTGCTATGTCACCAACTACTGCATCAAAAACCTGCACTGACAAAATTAATCTTGTATTTTGTAAGAAATATATAATCGCACCAACCTATCTATAGTTTTTCTGTGTCCCAAAAGGCCAGAACTATTACATATTGCATTTATCATTAGCTTTCCTTGAAAAGGATGTTTTTGTAATGTAATCTTATTTTATTCCATGTAATTAACAATAATCTGTTCCCTTTCTTTTGCTAATCAGATATGTTGCTTTCAACTTACATTGGACGTGATCTGAGCAACAAGATTATTGTAGTTCGGGTTGTGATGATCATCTCCGAAGAGAATGAACTCATAGGGAAGTGGATAGGGAAGCAGCTTTATTGCAGCAACAAATACATCTACACTGTATCCCTCAATTTTACTAGCATTGGCGTCGTTCTTTGAAATGATATCTTTATAACTAACTCGGTTAGGTACTCCAATCTTCAAGGGCCTTTCACTGTTAGGAAGCACCCATCCTCTAGGCCTATGCGATGTGCCTCCAGGCCATACAACGTTCTTCAAACGTTGGTTTAAGCGTGAAACATTGATAGGTTTGGTAAAGAGAGTTTCTGGGGAAACAACAGACAGTCCAGAATGGTTAGACCAATAACCAATCTGCTTATAGCCACTTACCATTAGATTAATGATGTCATATGAAGGATTTTTTGGGGACCTGTCATCGGATCTGAATGCTACTGGACCAGTCAAACCTGTAAAATTTGTGTGCAATATATTCCCAAGTAATTTTTCCCCACCATCAAAAATGTTCAATGCTTTTAGATTCAAAGAGTGTCCCTCTATAGCACTTAGACTTGAGTCATTTGAAAATGAGATTTTTCCACCCTCATCTAAAAACTTTTGAAGTGCATTAGCAATAATCCAGACAGTGTCGTAAGCATAAAGACCATAAGGGTTCAATCCTATGGAGGCATTAGTCAGCTTGTTCCATCTAGATTCAAAAGCTTGCTTTCTTGTTGAATGAGGAGTATGAGGGCGGAATGTGAGGACTCCCAAAACGGAGCTGGAGTTGACTAAAGTGGGGTTAGAATCCAAAACTGAGGACAACCATGTAGTAGCAATCCACACATATCCACTAGTCATCATTCCAAGTTCACGAGCCACATCAAAAATCGTAAAACCTGTTCTGGGATAAGTGTGTACAACTATTACTCTAGATTCCTTTGATCTAACCTTGAGCAATGCAGTTTGAATGTCCTTTCGAGTTGGCAATGGTTCAGGTAAAACTGCTGCTTTATAAGAGATTTTACCTTGTTTCTCTGCCAACTTTTCACCTAGCTTGATTACTCCGCTTCGGCTATGATCGTCATCTGTGTAGACTGCAGTTACTTCTTTATAGCCAAAATAATCAACCATGTCAACTATGGCAGTCATTAGGTACAGGTCACTGGGAGCGGTTTGAATAAAGTAAGGATACTGGAGAGGCGAGAGACTCGGGGCCAGTGCCGTGAATGATAACATAGGTATATGTAGTTCATTTGCAAGATGAGAGAGTATATGAGCCATAACTGAACTTTGTGGACCAATTACAGCTACGGTATCAATCTCCATGAACCGTAATGCTGTCAAAATGAAAACAAAAATTATTATATAAGACTCTACCACATCTTTTTTATCTTAATCAAGAGAGAATTTATGTAGAGGTGTGTGAATACTTACTTCCAATAATACTCAAAAAACTGCTGTAGTTAGAATCGTGTACAGAAAGATTTAATCTCCTTCCGCGGAGAATAGTGGGATCAGAGTTGACATCTTGCACAGCAGCATCCATCGCAATTTTTGCCACTCTCCCATTTATACTGCGTAATGTGAAGACCGCTCCAATGTTCACTACACCGGGGTTTTTAGTAACTACTGCAAATGATCCAATAATGAGCATGGACAGCAGGACTAGACACAACAAATTCATGCTTCTCTAATAAATGTCTATATATAGGTAGCATAAAACAGCTAATTAAACTATTTTTATTTGCTGCCTCAACAGAACAGAATTGACTTGCATTTTCAGGTGAACACCGCAGAGCAAAAGACAGACCTAGCTACAAAATCAAAAAACTAACGGTAGCCACTAGCCACGCCCTACACAACCCTATGTCAATGTCTGATGAGAGTGTGGCGGACAGAATCAATTCGTGAAGGAAAGAAAAATTATAACAAGTAAAGAACTAATGTTAGTGGGATGCTAAAAGTAGACCAAACAAGCACATCTCTGGAATCAAAGTTGCAATAATATGAATTAAAGTTGCAATAATATGTACATATATATATATATAAATGAGCTCAGATATTTAGCAAAAATAAAATAAAAAATATGAGCTCAGATCCTTGGCATACTCTCCACGGAAAATAAGCCTTTAAAACAAGTGTTGCTCTTTACCACATTAAAACAATAGTAGTAACCATGGTAAAATATGCTGTAACAATCATATGTCATGACATGGATCTAAATCCAAGATATATACCGACGGGAGTAAAATAGTAGTAATAAAAAGTTGTGAAATTTTTTAAAAATAAACTAATGAAATTTAGTGTGAAAGGAAAATTCTGTTAGACAATCTGTGATATTAGTACATAAAACACCGTGGGCGTGTGTGGATAACAGATAAGGTGTATGTAAACAGTAAATGAATAAACAAGTAAAAATAAGAAGACAAGGAACAAAACCGAGTCCAGTGCGTGACCGTCTCCTTAAAGCGTATTAGCCCTCACCGTATGTGCGAGCGAATTGCTTCCCAGGATAAAACGGTTTGCAGTGAGCATGTCGAATAGCGTCACTCTCAGCGAGCTTGAGACGAACAAGAGAACTATCACCGGAGGAAGAGAAGAGAGATGTGTGTAAAAGAGGATGTATTTTTTCGAGTGAATAATCCTAAGGCTATACACGAGTTCATATAGGCTAGGAAAACTTGTGCGCTACACAATTGCCATAATTAATTAACCGCGTTAATCAATTATATCGGTTGGCAATTTCCTTAATTAATTAGTCAAACTAATTAATTGCATCGGTGACAATTATGTTGGTGGCAATTTCCTTAATTAATTAGTCAAACTAATTAATCGCGTCAATGGCAAAAAATTCGAATTTAAAACCATAATTGATTTTATCAGATAACTCAAAATCAATGACTTTATCAGATAACTCAAAATCAATGATTTTATCAGATAACTCAAACGGAATCGATTTTACCAAATCAATTAACTCACCCATACCATAATTCACCCATATTTTCCAACAATCCCCCACATGGGTGAGAAATTGATGTTTCGGTAGCATGCACAAGTCAGACTGACGCAGAGTTTGGCTTGGTGATAGTTTCTTCGATCAGATATAGCATACGATAGGTAGAGAATGCTCGTTGAACCTTCGCTCGAGTAAACATACCAACTTTACTGGTAGACAGTAGACGCGAGTGCCTTTGAACTGTTCGACCGTTTGTGTAAACGATGATATACTTATCACTATATCCTTTCTGATTCGTTCAGCTCTCATGATTATGTTCATTTTGGCCATGGAACATCGTCCTGGTTCTGTAGGAGTTTCTAAAGAATTGTGTCTCGCAATTCTCCTTTGAAGCGGCCCCACTTCTCTCCCACATAGGTGATCTTTGTCTTATAGAGTAACCCGCGTTTACTTAACTGAATTTCATGCGTTCAAAACCTTGAACTCCATGTATTCCACAAAAGATCATTAAAATCTCAAAAGCTTACCCTTGTACCATACGGGTCTCACTGTTTCTGCATCATAGGAACAGGCCAGGGGTTACCCCCGCAGTGATTTGGTCATCATGATTTAGTTGGCCCATTGAACCATGTTCTTGGGACCTCCAGTCAGCAATGGTTGGGTGTCCACCATGACGCCATTAAGCAATAGGCTTAAGGCCCATCCCTCTAGATGATTTGTCAACCAGTTCTCTTGATAACCCTTTGGTTAGCGAATCCGCGATATTATCCTTCGACGGTATAAAGTCAATAGTGATAATTCTGGTTGACATTAATTGTCTAATGGAGCTATGTCATCGTCGTATGTGAAGGGACTTTCCATTATACATCATGCTCTGTGCTCTGCCAATAGCAGACTGACTATCACAGTGTAGTCCTATTGCAGTCACATGCTTTGGCCATCTCGGAATATCCTCCAGAAATTGGCGTAAGTATTCAGCCTCTTCAGCGCATTTATCTAACGCCACAAACTCATCTTCCATCGTGGAATGAGTTATCACCGTTTGTTTTGAGGATTTCCATGATATTGCCGCTCCAGCTACTGTAAACACATAGCCACTCGTAGACTTTAGTGCTTTCTTGCTAGATATCCAGTTTGCATCAGTATAGCCTTCTAATACTGCTGGATATCTGCCATAATGCAATCCATAGTCTCGAGTTCCCCTCAAGTACCTTAGTACTCGTATGATCGCTTTCCAGTGATCAGCTCCTAGATTACTCGTAAATCTACTCAACTTACTAATTGAGTATGCGATGTCTGGTCTTGTACAACTCATTAAGTACATCAGACCTCCAATTATCCTCGAGTATTCTAACTGGGAGACTCCTACACCTTTATTCTTGGATAGATGCAAAGTTAGATCCACAGGTGTTCTAGCTTTCTCAAAATCATCCTTGAGAAACTTATCAAAAAATTTGTCAACATAATGAGGTTGACTTAGTGCGAGACCCTCAGATGTTCTAGAAATTTGAATCCCTAGAATCACATTTGCTAGTCCCATGTCTTTCATGTCAAATCTTGCTTTTAACATGTCCTTTGTAGATTTGATCACTTTATCATTGCTTTCAGCAATAAGTAGATCATCTACATACAATGTCATCATGACATATCCATTCTCGTTATCTCTGTAATAGGCACAGCTATCACATTCATTGATCTTGAAGCCGTTAGCCAACACGACTTCATCAAATTTTTCATGCCATTTCATTGGTGCTTGATTCAAGCCATATAAAGATTTCACCAATCTACAAACTTTTCTTTCTTGTCCAGGGACCACAAACCCTTCAGGTTGTTCCATATAGATTTCCTCGTCTATATCTCCATTTAGAAAAGTTGTTTTCACATCCATTTGATGTATTGTTAGATTTCGCATAGCAGCGATAGCAAACATCATCCTTATGGACGTTATTCTCGATACTGGAGAATATGTATCAAAGTATTCAAGGCCATGCTGTTGATTGTATCCTTTGATTACAAGTCTAGCTTTGTACTTATCGATCGTTCCGTCAGTTTTCAACTTCTTCTTGAAAACCCACTTGCTACCTAACGGTTTACTACCATTTGGCAAGTCCACTAATTCCCAAGTATGATTCTGTAAAATAGAATCAACTTCACTTTTGATGGCCTCTTTCCACATAGGTCCATCAGGTGATGTTACCGCTTCCTTGTATGTTGTCGGATCACCTTCTTCGAGCAAATAGGTCAGAAATTCTGACCCGAAGGATTTCTCCTTTCTTTGTCTTTTGCTCCTTCTCACTACCCCCACATCTTCGTCTTCACTTTCGGCATTCTCATTATTGTCTTCTATAGACTCATGAGTGCGTTTAGACATTGTAGGGCGTTCAGGATTACAAGGAAATACATTCTCGAAGAATGAGGCATTCCTTGACTCCATTATCGTATTCTTTTGAATATCAGGGATCTTCGATTCATGCACAAGAAACCGATATGCAGTACTATGTGGTGGATATCCGATGAAGATACAATCCACAGTCTTTGGACCAATCTTCACCTTCTTAGGTGCTGGGATTAGTACCTTCGCAAGGCACCCCCACACTTTCAGAGTTTGGTAACTTGGTTTCTTTTTCTTAAACATCTCATAAGGACTCATATCCTTATTCTTACGAATCATCATATTTAAAATATGGTTCGCAATTAAGATGGCTTCCCCCACATCGATTGTGGAAGTCCAGAGCTTAGCAACATCGCATTCATCATCTCTTTGAGAGTACGATTCTTCCTCTCAGCCACTCCATTTGACTGAGGGGAGTATGGTGCAGTTACCTCATGGATTATACCATGTTGTGAACAGAATTCCCCAAAGGGTTCAACATATTCACCTCCACGATCACTTCGTATCGTTTTGATTTTCTTTCTTTGTTGTGTCTCAACTTCTTCCTTATAGATTTTAAATTTATCTATAGCCTCGTCTTTTCTTTTAAGCAAGTATACATAGCAGTATTTCATACAATCATCAACGAATGTAATAAAATACTTATTTCCTCCTCTAGTTGGAGCATATTTTAAATCACATATGTCGCTATGTATTAGGTCTAGCATTTTGGTGTTTCTTTCAACTTGTTTAAACGATGATCTCGTTAATTTTGCCTCAACAAAAGTTTCACACTTATGTTTTGAATCGATATTCAATTTTGGTATGTATTCTTTTACACTTAACTTTTGTAAAGTGTCATAATTTACATGTCCCAATCTAGCATGCCATAAATTAGGAGACTCAAGCAAGTAAGCAGAAGAATTCTTCATTCCATTATTATCCTTAACGGACATTACATTGAGCTTAAACAGCCCATCAGCTAAATAGCCCTTGTCTACAAACATACCATTCTTAGACAAAATAACTTTATCTGACTCTATTACAATGCGAAAGCCATTTTTATTCAACAAGGAACCAGACACAAGGTTCTTGCGAATATCAGGCACATAAAGTACATTCTTCAAAGTCAGATCCTTCCCAGAGGTCATCTTCAGAATCACCGTGCCTTCCCCTTCAATGGTAGAAGTCGCTGAATTCCCCATGTAGAGCTTCTCACCAGTATTGAAAGCTACGAGGCTAGAGAAAATCGCCTTGTCTGAGCAAACATGCCTTGTAGCACCAGTATCAATCCACCATTCCTTTGGATTGGAGCCAACCAGGTTCACTTCAGAGACCGTAGCACATAAGTCTATGTCACCCATCTCCTTGGAGATATCATCCATCATGTTTGCTTCCTTTTTCTTGTTGGGCTTCTTGGGCTTCCTGCATTCGGAAGACCTATGACCCACTTTATCATAGTTATAGCACTTCCCTTGAAAATCCGACTTCGAAATTCCTCCCTTGGGTGCCAATTTTGCCCTTTTTCCTGAATTGTTCTTCTTGGGCTTAAATTCCACCATGTTTGCCTTTTCAGTGGCAACATTAGTCTTCTTCTCGGATCCCATGTTGTCTTCTTCAATGCGAAGTCTAACGATCAGATCCTCCATAGACATCTCATTTCGCTTGTGCTTAAGGTAGTTCTTGAAATCTTTTCAACCAGGTGGCAGCTTTTCAATCACAGCAGCAACTTGGAAAGACTCACTTATGACCATTCCTTCAGAATGAATCTCATGGATGATCAATTGCAATTCTTGCACCTGACTAACCACAGTCTTTGAATCCACCATCTTATAATCAAGAAAGCGGCCAACAATCCACTTTTTTGCCCCAGCGTCCTCGGTTTTATACTTATGGTCAAGAGATTCCCATAAGGCCTTAGTTGTTGGCTCCGAGCTATACACGTTATACGAGTCAGCTAAACCATTAAGCACATAGTTCCGACAGATATAGTCGGCGTGCTTCCAAGCATCAACTGCATAAATAGTCTGTGTGTTACTCTCATCAGTGAGCAACGGTGCATCCTCTTTCAAATAGCGATCAAAGTGCAACGTGGTCAGATAGAACAACATCTTTTGCTGCCAGCGTTTGAAGTTCATACCATTGAACTTTCATGTTTCTCAGCATGTGCAGCAGGCACAGCAGGAACCGTCGGCACAACAGGTGCAGTAGCCATTATAGGCACAACAGGCGTCTGTACTACCGAAGTTTACACACCAGTAGAACCAAAACCTTCCATAGTATGTCCAAACGGAACACTAAACTGTCCAATGACAGTGTGTCCCAAAGGTACATGTGTCGTAGGCACATGTCCAGTCGATGTCTGACCCCCATCAGGTGTAACCTGTGCGTTAGGGTTATGCAACAACTGGTGACCCCATCAGGTGTAACCTGTGCGTTGGGATCAACCGAGATTCCATTGTTTACAGTTTCAATATTCTCCATAGATCTGTTACTCAAAAAACCCAAACAAAGATGTATAAGTCACAGATATAAATTATTAATACGCTTTAAGATTGTTAGACAATCTGTGATATTAGTACATAAAACACTGTGGGCGTGTGTGGATAACAAATAAGGTGTATGTAAACAGTAAACAAATAAAAATAAGGAGACAAGGAACAAAACCGAGTCCAGTGCGTGACTGTCTCCTTAAAGCGTATTAGCACTCACCGTATGTGCGAGCGAATTGCTTCCCAGGATAAAACGGTAGCGTCACTCTCAGCGAGCTTGAGACGAACAAGAGAACTATCACCGGAGGAAGAGAAGAGAGATGTGTGTAAGAGAGGATGTATTTTTTTCGAGTGAATAATCCTAAGGCTATACACGAGTGTATATAGGCTAGGAAAACTTGTGCGCTACACAATTGTCATAATTAATTAACTGCGTTAATCATTTATATCGGTTGACAATTTCCTTAATTAATTAGTCAAGCTAATTAATTGCATCGGTGACAATTATGTTGGTGGCAATTTCCTTAATTAATTAGTCAAACTAATTAATCGCGTCAATGACAAAAAATTCGAATTTAAAACCAGAATTGATTTTATCAGATAACTCAAAATCAATGATTTTATCAGATAACTCAAACGGAATCGATTTTACCAAATCAATTAACTCACTTTTACCATAATTCACCCATATTTTCCAACAAATTCATCTTTTAACTTATGCACAAAGAGTAGCCTCCAAGAGAAGAACAATAATGGAATCAGTAGAAGAGCAGCAAGGCATAAACCAAAAATAAACCACAACAAAATAATATATAAAAAGGAGGGAATTACATTCCACTGCACAGGATCTAGAAATGGTGCAAGAAACAACTGAGCCAAGAAAATAAGGCAGTCGCTTACTTTTCCTCTAAACCAATCCACAAGAAAGAAATCTAAATCAAGAGGAAGGCAACTTGCTTAAGAAAATTACACATAAATAAATATTATCGTGACATGCAGTCGGCAGTGATGACTGATTCACTATGACCGCTTCACTTATAAGCGACTTTAAATTACTGGTATTTTAATTTAATCATGAACAGATGCTAAGCTAAGAACTGGACACCTTGCTACTTGCTTAGATAAAAAGAAAATTGAGCGCTCTAAAAAGTTGCACTTGAGTTGTTTATGAAATCTAGCAAACTGGATTTTATTCTCTTTTTTTTTTTTTTTTTTTTTTTTGACTAATTAGGCTTATATGCCTTTACATGTGAGTATCTGTTCTCAGAAATCTCGGGATGAGCGAGAATAGCATAGACTGCAATTGTTATAACACTCTGAAAAGTTCAGAGTTCACAGTCCATAAAGGAAAAAGGAAAAGAAAAATATCAAATGCTATCATTTGATACATGCATGATGCATTGATCTTAAGTTCTTAGTAAATTCATTTAATTTCCTGTTCCTTCTGCATTCTTAAGTCCATACTAAACTAGGAAGACAATGTACCACAATTCACAATCATACCACAACACCAAATGAGCTACATTTTATCAATTCTAATACATCATAATCATTATCAATAAACAAAAAATGCACGAAACCTGTAACCAACAATACCAGAACAGAGTAACGTCTTAAAATGCAATCCG
This sequence comes from Heracleum sosnowskyi, assembly GCA_030848705.1. NCBI lineage: Eukaryota > Viridiplantae > Streptophyta > Magnoliopsida > Apiales > Apiaceae > Heracleum > Heracleum sosnowskyi. Next base: position 31,148,877 of record CM061237.1, read on the forward strand.
AAATCACCAAATACCTACATTTCCGTTTAAATGCAAGGTGATACATTTACCAAACTAAACCTCATTCCAAAACCAACCTAAACTCATAAACAATCCAACAACTCAACACCAAATGAGCCCACTTCGCCGCCGGTGACTCGGATGCGCACGTCCACGACCTGAGATGGATCTGCATTTTAACGGTGATGTGTGAACAACGCCTGGTGTACATATAAGGTGAGGGGTTTTACATGACGGTGTGTATAAGTGATAAGTGTATTGGGTTCGGTTTTAATGCCCACGATGACATTGTTTTGGGCAAATTTTTGACAAAATCAATGTCAACTTTTGGCCAAAATTAATTAGCAGTTGGGTTTGTTATGTTGGAGGTTGTAATCCTGTCAAAATATCTGAGGCAGATTCGTGAAAATCGGAAATCCAAATTAACTGACAAAGGAACCGACAATTAGCGCTAACATTAGTTATTTTGACTAACGGATTAAATTAGTTCTTTCGCATTAAAATGTTTGGTAGTTAGATGTTTGAAATAGCTTATTGTATTCTAACTAGACACATCTATAATCATCTAATTGAAAAAACTACTTTAAGTAACTTTTTTTAAAATTAACTTATTGAATCGAAACCGCTATTTCAATCCGCTAACTATCAAACACCCACATTAGAGGTTTCATTTAATTAATTAAACCTCTAATTTGCCTCAAAACTCTAACTTTCAAACATGGCTGTTGTGGAATAAAATATGTACTTTCGAATTTACTAATACGGTTTGAGAGCTTTCGAGCTTTAATGGTTGGTCTCGTGTTTCGTGGCTAAATCTGCCCTCACAAGATGCCTACGTATCTAAATTTATAATTGAGAATCAAGCCAAAAAACGTAGTTCTGATTGAATGATCAGGTCCTTTATATAGGCGTAGAGAGCCTTGTATTTAGAGTAGATTTGGGAGACTTGACGGACAAGTCACCTTATTTGGCTGAGATTTTGGATCCTTTTTTGTATGAGGCTGACTCCTATTAGGTTTCTATGCCTTGGAGGCAACTCCTTGATGGAGTTGGCACACTTTGGACTTTTTTGATGAGCTGTATATTTTCTCCTTTTATTAATTACGAAATTAATAAGTAATTAGGGTTTCGGGCCTCATTAATTGGGCTTAATTCTTGGACCAATCTAGGTCTAATTAATACACCATTTATTATGTTTCTAGGGTTATTTTTAGCCCATATCATTTGTCCCCCAATTTCTAGGAAAACTTTTCAAGCTTTCGTAGAAATTATATTGACTTTTTTCGAGATTCGAGGTCTTTTTTATCCTTTACCTAGGACTTTATTTACACTAGTGTTTCACAAGTATCGCCTTATTGCAAAGTGTGGAACGACCTACACATTTACGACGATTGTTGCCTTATTCGAGGTTAATTTAACATTTATATGAACCTTTCACGGTTTATATTGTCTAAATTTCAGGGTCATTCTTAAAAAAAATGTCTTAATTTCAAAAAAATTGGGAAAACGATCCTCTATTTGCGCCTTTCTTAGGCAACTACGGGGATTTTTACATATTATCTACATAAATTATTGTCCTTCTTACCAAGGAAATATTTAAATAATTTCTCTTGTATTTTTCCGCAATTTCCCTAAAGTTTTTAGGAATTTTATTGTACTTTCAGATTTTTTTTTTATTTTTGATCATTTTATCAAAAATATTTATTTGTGCTTCAAGCATAGAAATAATTTCACAAATTATTTCCAATTTTTTTGGATTTTTTAATACTTCAGGAATTTTCATTGTACCCACAGGTATTTCCAAAAATACTTTTTAAATTCTTTAAAAGTGCTAACCATCATACAATATTTTCCAAAATTAAGAAAATAATTTTAAAAATAAGTTTCTATTTTTTTTAAGGATTTTCAGGAATTTTCTGATTTTTTAGAAATTTTCTAAGAATTTTAAATATCATTTTGCTATTTATTAGCAATTTCTAGAATTTCTTTTGCATTTACCTTTTTGTCTCCTTTCGCCCCTAACCGGCCAGGAATTTGTTCCCCGTGGGAGAGCAACCCTTTTTTTAGCAGGAAAAAGGAAAGGCTGATGGTCAGCCACACATACGGGGCGTTGGTCACCCCCGCGTATGGGGCAGGGTTGGGAACCACGCCTCCGAGACTGTCTCATTGGCGTCCATAGCTCCTTGGGCGTTTTTCAAAATAAAATTCTTTTTTTTTAAAGAAAAATCAAGGAAAATGCTTGCTTCTTCCAAATGTCTTCTGGGCGTTGGTCACCCCCGCGTACAAGACGGGGTTGTGAACCCGCGTCCCAGATGGTCTCCTGGGCGTCTTTGCCTTTTAGGCGTTTTTCAATCAAAAAATTTCAAATGTCTTCTGGGCGTTGGTCACCCCCGTTTACAAGACGGGGTTGTGAACCACGCCTCCAAGGACGTCTCCTGGGCGTCCATAACTTCTTGGGCGGTTTTCAATCAATCAATTTTTTTCTTTTTCTAAAAAATCTTTTTAGTTTTGTTCTTGTCCTCCGGGCGTTGGTCACCCCCGCGCACAAGGCAGGGTTGGGAACCACGCCTCCGAGGCTGTCTCATAGGCGTCCACAGCTTCTTGGGCGATTTTCAATAAATCAATTTTTTTTTATAAAAAAATCGAGGAATATGCTAGAATCCTCTAGACTTCTTTCCAAATTCAAAATTATGGGCTTTGGCGCCTATTTTGAGTCCAATTACCGGATTATTTGGTCCAATTACCTGTTATAGCGGGTAAAAAGGTGATTCCAACCGGCTATTTTTTTCTATAAATTTGGAGATGTAGGAGTTCACTTCTCACTCCTCACAAAATCTCTCTAAACTTCTCTAGATTTGCTCTGCTTGGGTTCCGCCCCCTCAAATTTTTCCGGTTTTCCACCGCCTCTAGCCTCCAATTTTTCGTTCAAAGATCAACCATTTTTCGGTTTACTTTGCAGTTTCCGTTTGAAGATTCATCTTTTTCGCCACTTTAAAAGGTTTAAGCTTTTAACCAAGGATCATCAATGGCTGATTCCGGCTCTTCTCAACAATCTCAACTCTCCCAACCTCCTCAAGGTTCTACTCGTGCCCCCTGGTATGCTGCCAGAGGTAACAAACGTTCTCTCGTTCATTCCTCTGTCTATTCTCTTAGAGATTTATTAGATGAATTCGGGGAAGCTTTCCCTAACCTCCTTCACTTAGAAGCTTGTAATTTTCCTTCGAAATAAAAACAAGGTGACATAGATGCATTATCTAGATTGTTTGGTATAAATGGGCCTTATAGGGCTAAAGTTCCCGGCCCAAATGATAGAGCTTGTTTTTTTATTTCTCTATTCATTTTTACATATTCTTTAATTCATACGTTTTCCTTGCAGGCTAACGCCTATCATCAGGCTTCCTTATGGAACCTGAGGACGGCGAGGGCCGAAAAGGCCATTGCTGATAGAGACAGAGACCGATACATATCCGCCTCTGAGGCTAACTTTGAGAGGTTCAGGGTGGCCGAGAAAGAGCTGGTGGATGAGCAGGAGAAGGTCAAGCAGCTAGAGGCACGCCTCCAGAAGGACCGTGAGGAGATGATCGCGGAGTATAAAGCTTCAGAGGAGTTCGACGATCTCCTTACTGCGGAGTACGATGCTAACTTCCCTGGCACTTTCCAGAAGTGCTGGGAGGAGATTATAGGTCAGCTGGGGACGCAGATCGAGGATGTTACCCTAGAAAAGTATCTTGTACCATCTTTCCCAGGTGTTGAGGCTACTTCTACTTTGGCCTCTTCACAACCTGGTGATGATTCTCAACCTATGGAGGATTCCGAGCCTATTGATGACTTCATAGAGGACTTAGATGCTCCTCGTAGGGATGCCCCTGTCCTTGACAAGGACTTGTCTGATGACTTAGAGTATATTTCATGGGCCCTGGCTTTATTTATTTATGTTTTCGTTTATCTGAAACTCAGCCTTCGGGATTTAAGCAACTTATTTATACATATTCTGTTTCTTCATTCTTGAATTCACTTATATTTATTTTGCTTATCTTTTGTAAGGCAATTCCTAGTACTTGGCCTCTTGAATGGACTGGCACTTTGATCGAGTGCTATTGGTACAACTTACTCTATAGTAAAACAATAAGGAAATACTCAAACAAAGATAAGTAATAAAATATTGAAAAAGAACTTGAAATATTTTTTAAAAAGAGGGTTCGACCCTTACATAGTACTTTACTTCCTACTAAGAGCTTAAGAGCTCAGAATGGTTTCGTCGACCTTATTGCTACTTGTCCTATTAGTGGATCTGTTAGTCCTTGTGTATTGCAGAAGGGGGGGGGATGAATGCAATACTGATAAAATTCAATCTAAATTTCAACAACTCAAATCAAGATTAAACGTTATCAGCAATATATGCAATCACGAACAGTATTTAGTAAGAACAAGATTCACAAAATAAATGTTTTATTTATTTTGCAAAGTGTTGCTACAACCTCAAGAAAGAATTCTCGAGCTTCGGGTTTTCTTCAAAGACACTTGCTTGTCTTCGTTACTATTCTAGAATGAGTTGATAGAAGGTATAGGACTAACCCTATCACTATCAGTCATGGGTTTGTGAAGCTGCTGTCACTGTCAAGTGGCAGCTTCTTACAGATTGTCTTACCCATGTGACTTTCCTAAATTGCTAACATGTCAGATATACATTACAAAGAAAGCAACCTAGATTCATTCTATTTCCAGCTAAACCAATTCAGCAGATAAAGACTTGACCTTGCTCTTGAATTGATTCGCTTTTGATTTGTAGTGCCTTGAAGCTTCTGTCGTAGTCTTGCAGACTTGGTGCAGCTTAGGGATGCTGCATCACGCCTGTTTCTTGAACATTTAAACTGTCACGGGATTTGACTGAGAAAGATACCTAGCATAAGGATCTTTATTGAGACAGTTACTTTTGCCGCAAAGCTTGCTGTCACAGGAATGATCTTTTGGTGACAGTATGAGTTCCCCGCATAGAGTGCTGTCGAGGATCCCAAACTTGCTGTCGAGGGCAATAGTTGCTGTCGCGTAGTCTTCCGCCAATGTTGCTGTCAGAGTGAATATGCTGTCGTGACTTGCAACATTCTGTCTTCTTGTAATCTTACTGTCACAGCTTTAGGACAGTAACCTTTATTCATGTTGTCATCCAAAAAGCATTCTTTGAGGCTTGAACACATAAGTGAACTTCTTTCAAACAATACAACTAGAATAACATTACATACTGATTACAAGAACATACTTTGGCTATGACAGTATGTTCTACTTAATTTAAAAAATTAAGTACAATCAAAGTTAAGATGTTTCCATGCTATCACCCATAAATCCCAACAATCTCCCCCAATTTGTTTTTATGGAAAATAACAGCAAATTTACAATATGTGCTGACAACTTAACTAACAAGATCAGAATTCAAGAATTTTCACTTAGCTTGAGATTTCCTCTTCTGTCTTGCTGCATCCTCTCTTTTGAGAGCTTCTGCCAAGCAGCTTCTTAGACTTTCTACAAGAGAAATTTCAGCAGCAGACACTGCATCATCCTCTACTTCATCAATGATCTTCTTTATGGAAGGGGATATGAGAGAGCTAACATCCCTGAGATTCAGCCATTGCTCTATATCATATGGATAGGTTCTGAAATGAAGTTCTTCATTAATGAGCTTGAATCTTCTTCCAGGATAAGCATTGAGAGACTTCCTTCTTTGCTTGTCCAGCTTTGAGTCTTCTCCTTTTCTCCCTTCCAATAACTTCTCTATCTCATCAGAACAGATCTGTTCCAAGGGATGAATTGAACCAGCTACCATATACTGTAAATCCTTCAGAGTGGATGTTTTAAGCTTATGCAAGCTGCAAACATAGATTTCTTCTTTTAGGAACTTGACTCTTAGGGGATTTTCCAGCATATATGGTTGATAATTTGGAGCTTCACTTTCTGCCTTGTTAGAGGCCTTGTGAATTTCTAGTAATTCAGCTTCCTTCTTATCAAGTTCTGTCTGAGCTTGAGAATATGCAGAAGATTCAGGTCCTTTGCTTGGCTTGGGTTGCCCTTCCTGAGTTGGTTGGGCTTGCCCTTCTTCTGTGGGTGAGTCATCAAACTCATAGTACCAGTGGTATGGTATAGGAGAGGCTGGGAGATCAGTAAGAATATCAGCATCATCAAAATCTGCAAAGTTATAGCCAAATTTCTGATAAAATTCAGCATCCCTATCTGCCTGATATTTTAGAACATGTTCCATGACAGCCTCTGAAACATTATCATAGCTCTCCAGCAACTCTACCATTCTTTCCAGGTAGAAGAAATCAATTCTTCTTTTATCTATGGTTGATGTGCTGTTCTTGGTTGATGTGGCTACCAGATTGAAGTCCTTGTCAATCTTGGCAGACCTTGATTCTTCCCACCACAGAATATACTCAGAGGCCTCTTGATTTGCATCCAGCTTAACCTCAACACTCTTAATCTCTTTTGATTTCATTTGTTGAATCTTAAGACTGTTGGGAGGAATTGATTGAATTGGCTTCCTTAGATTTCTGCCAAATCCAGTGGCCTTTTCCTTTCCTGAGTATTTGTGCTTTCCTGCAGGTTTCCGTCTAGAAAACCATGCCTTAGCATTAGCTTTCAGTCTCTTGGGCTTGACAGCAGCTTTGGTTTTATCCTTGACAGAACCTTCCTTGACAGTATCCTTGTCGACAGCATCTTCCAAGACAGCATCTTCTATGACAGTATCTTTGTCGACAGTACCTTTGGTGACAGCATCTTTTTCAGCATTTATGCAATCAATAGCACATCTAAGAATGCTTGCCTCCAAAGCTTCCAGTATTCTTGACTCCTCTTCATCTGTTGCACCAGCATCTTTCTTTTCCTGGCTAGGAGTTTCTTCATTGCCTTCATTCTGAGATTGAATACCAGTATTCCCAGAATTACTTCCACCAGCATTTCCAGCATTTCCAGAAGCTTCACCACCTCCATCCTCACCATCTTCATCATCATCATCATCATCATCATGAGGAGGAATGTTATAGAAGCAGCTTCCACCTTGATCATTTCTTTTGGCATTGGCTCTAGTGATTAGCTCCTTTATTCTAGCTCCCAGTGCCTTGTCTCTCAACACCAGCATTTTGTAGATTTCTTGAACAGCATGAACTCTTCCTGGATTGGCATTTGAACTGAGTATTCCATCTAGTACCTTCAGAATTGACTTGGTTTCCATTTTGGATGGGCTACCAATATTCATGTAGCTGTTCCTCCTTGTGCCATCCTTAGTTTTAGATCTGTAGAAAACACATGGTGGATTTGAGTAGACTTCAGGTAGCTTCTGCATGATCAGGTTCTGGATTTGCATATCCAATATTTCATTGAATGGTGTTTGAGTTGCCCTGATCTTTCCCTTCAAAGCACACAACACCTTTGCTGGCAGACTCTGCAATAGCTGCATTGTGATGAAGTAAGATATGCCAGAAGTTAGATAAATACTTACAGCCCATCTTTTCTCATCATTCACCATTACACTGACACTGATAATTTGTTCCTTTAACAGAGTTGTGGTGTTGGTTGGACGGTTGCTAGGAGCATTCATTGCTTCTTCCACCAAACTGCTAAACTTACTGTCATGGTTGTGTAATGTGCTCTCCCTGTAATCCACCATCAAGACATTGGCTTCCTCTTGATCATACTCAGTACCATTGGACCAAGTAGTTCCTTTATGGATGGATTCAGGCAGTTTCCCTTTACCTTTCCCAAGTTTGTTTTGTTCCTCCATTTCTCTCCATTTCTTGTGTAGAGCAGTTTCTTGAGTTTCTTGAATAGGTTCTCTAATCACCACAGGAGGCAAGATTGGATGTCTAGATGCAGGTCTTCTTTGCAATGCATCTTGAGTTTCCTTTGACATTAACACCCTTTCTCCATCCATTTCCACTTCAACAGGCTTTTCAGCTTTGTCCTGTGGTTTTGCACTGCTTGTTTTGACTTGCTCCCCCTTAGACATTGCTTTCCTTTTAGCTCCCCCTCTGGTCTCCACAGCTACAGGCTCCCCCTGAGTTCCACCTGATTCTTGAATAGGCAAAGATTCTGATCTTGCTACCTTCTCCCCCTTAGTTGAGTTGGCAGCTACCAGGTCAGTAAGGAACTGAATAGAGAGTTGAGTAGCAGCAAAACCATCAACCACCAGTTGAGAGAGAGAGTCCAGTTTGGAGTCCAAAGTAAGACACTGTCCTTCAAGAGCTGCAATCCTGTCACCAAAAGTAGCAGAGGGGCCACCAGACCTTAACCTTCTTGGAGGGGAAGGAAAAGACAGGGGCTTGGAGGCTATGGGGGTTCTCACACTCTCAGGGTGTTTTTGAGTGATCTCATCACCCCTCACAGTTTGACTCTCAAGGCCTAGTGCCTGAATAATGTGGGCTCCCTCAATAGCTCTCTGGACATGCTCAAGTCCCTCTCCTTTTGCCAGCTCATTTGGCTGCCTCTCATTTTTATGCTCACCTCTCTTTTCTTTTATCTCTCTTTTCTTTTGCACACCCTCACTCAACCTAGATGCATGGGTATGAGCAGTACTAACATGCATGGAAGGGGAAGATTTAGAATGTACCTTTAGGAGTTTGGCAAGAGGTAGGTCATCAAGTTTGTCTAGGTCGAGATGTGGAGTTGAGGTAATGGCTGAACGAAGATAGGACTTGTTCAAGAAAAACACCAGTCCTTTGAAATCTTCACCAGCATCATTTGGGGAAAAGATGCCAGCAAAGTTTGTTTGAGAGAGAGTCTGTTTGGGGGCCATGGAGATTTCAAGAAAAGAAGAAAGTGAGAAAGTAGCTTTTTGCTTGAGGAAAAGTATTTTGCCTTGAGTTTTGTGAGAGTGATATGTCTGAGTAACTGGAGAATAAATATGGGTTTCTCAAACGTTTGCTCAAAAAGTGGAGTTAAAGGACGTGTCTTAACCCACTCTCTTAACACGTGAGTTACTGCCCGTTATTCACTGTCAATCGTGGGGTGAATATCCAATTACAACGGTCCACTATTGTTGACAGTAACCTGTGCGCTAGAAACAATCTGTCAGTAAGAAGTGGTGGTGACAGTAGGTTTTGCGCGACAGCAACTATTGCGCAAAAACTTGCTGTCACCGTTAAGCATATGAATGACAGTGTCCTTTACAAGTCTTGACATAAAGTCTTTTCCTGCTGTCAAGAAGGTTGCTGTCAAGAAACACATGACAGTATCCTTCTTAACGACAGTAACTTCGATTAGGAAATGGTTCTGTCATGAACTTATTAGAATGCTTGATTCATACACTTAACTAAATATTGACAAATTATTGATTTAGCAATGTAATCTTTTGAACACAGATATTAAGCAATTAACACAGACAAATCATAAACTCAATAACCACAGAAACAGGAACTTTTATTATTATTAATAAAATCATTAAAATTGAACATTGAGTACATCATTCTATGATTTTATCAACTAGTTCTAAGACTTCTTCCTTAATCTCTTCTTCAGAGCGGCCTTCTTTTTCAAGAAGTGCCTGAAGCTCCTTCTCTTCTTCCACAGCCTTGGCTTCTTCTTCCTTAGCCTTGGCCTCCTTTTCCTCGTCTATCTCATCCATGGCGTCCAACAACATTTCAAAGAGCTCGTCGATCTCTTCACTGTCGGGTTCACTATCACACTTCTTTAGACCAACTTCAATTCCTACTTTGTTTTCCATTATTTACTTTAAAACTGAGAGCAGACTGGTGAAACCTAAGGTTAATTTATAGGCAAAACCGTCTAAGGATTAAAGTCTAATGGTCAACAGTTAGAGTACCCATACAACTACCACAAAAGTAATTAATGGTCGTGTCCTCCTTTAATCCTACAGATTAATGCAAAAGAGTGTGAAAGTCCAATGGAACAGATTTTTAACTCTCAAACTTAACAGATAACCACATTAAAGTCATACACGGTTTAAAAGTATGAGACTGGCACAAAAATACTGACATGAGAAGTCAAATCAACACATGCTGTCACATAACAGACATAAACCAAGTAGACAGTAACTTCTCTTGACAGCAGGTTTGAAGTTGCTGTCATGAGCTTCAATAAGAATTGAAAATTTAGAAACCTTAGTAAATTAACATACCAGATTCAGCATTCCCAATTCACTTACCAACCTTTTGAAGGTTGCTTCATCCAATGGCTTAGTGAAGATGTCAGCAAGTTGCTTGTCAGTTGGGACATAAATCAGCTTCACAGTTCCTTGTTCAACATGCTCTCTGATAAAGTGATGTCTTATATCAATGTGCTTTGTCCTAGAGTGTTGAACCGGATTGTCTGAGATGGCTATGGCACTAGTGTTGTCACAGTAAATAGGAATTTCTCTTAACACTAGACCATAATCTAGAAGTTGACTTTTCATCCATAGAATTTGTGCACAGCAACTGCCTGCAGCAATGTACTCAGCTTCTGCAGTTGAGGTAGAAACTGAATGCTGCTTCTTGCTAAACCATGAGACCAATCTTCCACCAAGAAATTGACAGCTACCAGTAGTACTCTTTCTGTCAATCTTGCATCCAGCATAGTCTGAGTCTGAGTAACCAATTAGATCAAATCCAGTATTCTTAGGATACCAAAGGCCTAGGTTAGGAGTACCTTTTAAGTATCTAAAGATTCTCTTGATGGCTACCAAGTGTGACTCCTTTGGATCACTTTGAAACCTTGCACAAAGACATGTAGCAAACATGATATCAGGTCTGCTAGCAGTTAGGTATAGGAGGGATCCTACCATGCCTCTATAAGTGCTTGAGTCAACTTTCTTTCCTTTAGGATCAAGATCCAGACTAGTTGCTGTGGACATTGGTGTTCTTGCAGGAGATGAATCTTCCAAGTTGAACTTTTTGAGAAGTTCCTTGATATACTTAGCTTGACTTATGAAGATTCCATCAGTTTGTTGAAGAATTTGTAACCCTAGAAAGAATGACAATTCTCCCATCATGCTCATCTCATATTTGTTACTCATGAGATGGGAAAACTTCTCACACAGCTTCTCATTTGTAGAACCAAAAATGATATCATCCACATAGATTTGTACCAGAATGATGTCCTTGCCATGATGCTTGTAGAAAAGTGTCTTGTCCACAACTCCTCTGGTAAACTGGTTTTCCAGAAGAAAGGTGGAAAGTGTGTCATACCATGCCCTGGGTGCTTGCTTTAGTCCATACAAAGCTTTGAAGAGTTTGTACACAAAGTTATGCATGTTAGCATCCTCAAACCCTGGTGGCTGTTCCACATACACTTCTTCTTCCAGCTCTCCATTTAGAAAGGCACTTTTGACATCCATCTGAAATACTTTGAAGTTGCAGTGTGCAGCATAAGCTAGAAAGATTCTTATAGCTTCAAGTCTGGCAACAGGAGCAAATGTCTCATCATAATCTATTCCCTCCTGTTGACAGTAACCTTTAGCCACTAGCCTTGCTTTGTTCCTTGTCACCAATCCATTTTCATCAAGTTTGTTTCTGAAAACCCATTTGGTCTCAATAACTGACTTTCCCTTAGGTCTTGGAACCAATTTCCATACATTGTTTCTTTCAAACTGATTTAGCTCTTCTTGCATGGCTATCACCCAGTCAGAATCCAACAATGCTTCATCAATTGTCTTGGGTTCCATTTGTGACAGGAAGCATGAGAACATGCTGTCAGCAGAGACTTTGTTCCTTGTCCTCACTCCAGAATTAGGATCACCAATTATAAGGTCATTTGTGTGATCCTTGGTCCACCTGGTGATTCTGGGCAAGCTACTTGATTGAACAGGAACATTTGCTTCAGCTTGTTGAGTTGAATGCTCATCAATACCATTGTCTCCACCATGTTCTTCATTGTCTCCAGTGTCAACACTGTTCTGAATGTTAGATGTTATGGTGTGTGATTGAGCTGGAGTTTGATTGACAGTAGTGGTGTTGACAGCATCTTTGTCAACTTCAACAATTTGGGTGAAGCTAGGTTCTTCATCTACAATCTCCTCAGCTTCCAGGTATCCTTGATTCTCAAATCTGAATGTCTGCATCTTTCCTTCTTCATGCAGTCCTGGAAACTTGGTTTCATCAAATGTGACATTAACACTTTCTTCAATAATCCTGTGTTCCATAACATAAACTCTGTAGGCAATCCTTTCTGTGCTGTAACCCATGAATAATCCTTCAAAAGCCTTGGTGTCAAATTTTCCTTTCTTCTCATGGTTGTCTTTCATCATAAAGCATTTGCTCCCAAACACATGAAAATATTTGACAGTAGGTTTCTTTCCAGTTAACAGACAGTAAGGTGTACTTGCATGAGTTTTGTTGATCATGGTTCTGTTCTGAGTATAACAGGCTGTGTTGATAGCTTCAGCCCAGAAATATGTTGGCAACTTAGCATCATGCAACATAGTTCTAGCTGCTTCAATGAGAGTCATGTTCTTTCTTTCTACAACTCCATTCTGCTGTGGAGTTCTTGCAGCAGAGAATTGTTGTACAATTCCTTCATCTTTACAGAAATTTCCAAGTGTGGCATTTCTGAATTCTGTACCATTGTCACTCCTCAAGATTTGAACTTTTGAGTTTGGGGTTCTATCAAGAACTCTGACTTGATCAATAATCACTTGAGCAGCTTCATCTTTGGATTCAAGAAATTTCACCCAAGTGTACCTTGAGTAATCATCCACCATTACTAAGGCATACCTCTTTCTGGCCATTGATGGTACATTGACTGGTCCAAAGAGGTCCATGTGAATTAACTTGAGTGCTTCTGTGTTGGTGTTTACTTGCTTGGACTTGTGCACAGCTCTTCTCAGTTTGCCCATTTGACAATCTTCACACAGTCCTTCTTGACAGAATTCCTGTTGGGGCAAACCTCTCACTAACTCCTTCTTCATCAGAATATTCATTGTCTTGAAGTTGAGATGTGAGAGCTTCCTGTGCCAAAGCATACTGTCACCAACAGTAGCTTTACTGTAAAAACAGTAAACTTTATCCTTCTTTGTTGAGCTTAGATCAGCAATAAACAAGCTTCCTTTTCTGACCCCTTTTAGAGAGAGGCTTCCATCCTTCTTGTGATAGATGTTGCACACCATCATGTCAAAGTCAACCTTAAATCCTCTGTCACTGAATTGGCTGACACTGAGTAGGTTGTGCTTCAATCCATCCACAAGAGCAATATCTTCAATGACAACATTTCCAATTTCCAGACAGCCATATCCCACTGTGTAACCCTTGCTGTTGTCTCCAAATGTTATGATTGGGCCAGCTTTCTCTACATAATGTGATAGCAGGGCTTTATCACCTGTCATGTGTCTTGAGCAACCACTGTCAATTATCCACATGACCTGATTTTTCTTCTTACCCTGCAAAACAGAATGTTTCTAAGTTGCATATGGTACCCAATCTTTGTTGGGTCCTGCAGTTTCAGTGTTTCCTGAGTTTCTTTCAGTCACAACATCACAAGCATTATCAAAGACTTCCTGTTTGACTTCTCTTTTCACCCACTTAGGTTTAGAATTGGACTTGGTCCTTTTCTTAGTGGATGAAGCCTTTTTGCTGTTGCCAGCAGGCTCAGAAGTCTCAACAGTGTTTAGGTATGAGCATTTTTCAGTAGAGAGAACAGGTAAGTTAAAGCATGTACTCATGGCAGTGATTTTGCATGGCATACAATCAATGTTATTACAGACACTCATAGTTCTATGCATAAGGGGGGTTCTGTGTAAGTTACCATTGAGTTCAGTTGCATTGATCTTATCCTCAATTGGTTTCTTACAAACATGTGTTAAGTGATGTGTAGATCCACAGTTATTGCATAGTTTCCTAGAAGCACCTCCAACATTAGTGTATCCATTTCCTTTATTGACACCTACCTTACCATTCCTGTTTCTAGACTTGGGAGTTACTGGATTGACAGTATGTTCAGAAGTTGCTGTCGAACTATCCTTAACAGTATCTTTTATTCCTACTGTCTTGACAGAAGGTTTGAGAGTTACTGTCTTGGAATCATTCTTGACAGTATCTTTGAAAGATTCTGTCTTGCCAATCGTGACAGCATCCTTTGAACTTACTGTCTGATTGCTTGGTAAGTTTACTGTCTTGGGGATTGTGACAGTATCCTTTCCTTCCTTGAATGTGCTGTCAACACCTTCATCCTCATCAATAATTTCTTGTTTGATGAGCATGGCTTCTTCATCAAACTCAATTTCAGCAACTTTGAAAATAGGAGTTTTAACTTTCTTGAGAATTGTGGGTTTGACAGCAGCTATTCCAGGACAATCTTGAATCACAGTTTCCTTTCCAGGTCTTCTACCATAAGAAAAACCTATACCAACAGACTGATTTTCTGTATGCTTATCATTGTAATCCTGAACTATCTTTGATGAGTTTCTATAGGCCTTAATCTTAAATTCATTTTCAGCAATCTCATTCCTCAGGAATTCCTCAACCTCCTTAGCACATTTTAATTCATTTTTAAGTTTATCATTCTCTTGAGCTAAAGAGCCTAGTGAACTGGTTTTGAGAAAAAGAGAATCATTTTCAGACTGAAGTGTTTCATTTAGCTTACTTAGTCTAGAGATTTCCTCATTAGCAGCAGATAAGCTAGTATAGACATTGAACATTTCAGCACTTAAGTCTTTAATGGTTTTCTTATACTCATCAGTAGACATATCAAGTAAGACAAGTGAAGGTACCTGACTTGAAGGTGTTGATGCTACCTCATCAGTGCTAGCCATGAGAGCTAGGTTAACATATTCTTCCTCTTCTTCATCATCAGAATCATCCCAACACTTTCCTTCAGCCACATAGGCTCTACCTTGATTTTTCTTAGAGTATCCACCAGTTCCTTTCTCATATCTTTGAACCTGTTTGGGTCTTTTGCATTCAGTAGCAAAATGACCAGGTTCTCCACAGTTGTAACATTTGAACTTTGATCTATCCACAAATCCAGTTTTGTATCCTCCTTTGGTTGAACTTCCCACAGCAGCCTTTGATGAGCTTCCTTTGCTGAACTTGGATGCTTGGCCTTGAGGCTTGTATGACCTATCCTTCTTGAACCTAAAGTTCTTGAACTTCTTGGCCATGTAAGCCATAGTAGGGTTGTCCATGCTTTCCAGTTCCTCCATTGTGTAGAAGTCTTCATCTTCCACATCTTTAAGCTGTAGTACCACTTTCTCATCATCTTCAACCACCTCTTCTATCTTCAAGGTTTGTGTTGGGGTTGATTGTGTGATCTGTAGTACTTCACTTGGCTGTGTGATCCTTGGCACATGTGCTACTAGGGCACTTGACATATTAGCCATCTTGTTCCTTGTTCCACTTTGTATGGCTCTCTTTTGAAAGAGTTCGAGTTCATAAGATTTCAGAATACCATAAAGTGTCTCAAAGGTTATAGTGTTGAGATCTCTTCCTTCTCGTATGGCTGTTGTCTTGTGTTCAAGGTGATCAGGCAGTGTGAGCAGGAACTTGACATTTAATTCTTTTCTGTCATAGTACTTGCCATGTATCTGTAATTCAGTTAAGAGCTTACTGAACCTTTCGAACATGGAGGTTAAGTCTTCACCAGGCTTGGCCATGAATGCCTCATATTGAGATATTAGAATTTGCCTTTGGTTGCCCTTAACCTCTTCACTTCCTTCACAGAGTAAGGCTAACCTGATCCACATCTCCTTGGCTGATGTGCAGCTTATTACACTTCCACACATGGCTTTATCCAGCGTGAGAGAATCGAGCAAGATAAGTTGCAAATGATCATCTAGCACCATTTTCTCCTTTTCAGGTTCCAAGATTTCTGAGGGATCTTTGGGAACCCAATGTGCAGGAATAATCTCACCATTTACTGTTGTGGCTTCAATTTCCTTTCTTGGAATGAAAGGACCATTCTCGAGTATACCTGGGTATAGTGGATTTGCAGCTTTGATAAACAACAAGATTTTTCTTTTCCAAATGCTGTAGTTCTCTTTATCAAAAGCTGGGATCTTGATACTGTTTGATTTCTGCATTTTCTCCGGGATCTCAGATATGTATGTTAATCTGAAAGCTCTGATACCAGTTGTTAGTCCTTGTGTATTGCAGAAGGGGGGGGGGGATGAATGCAATACTGATAAAATTCAATCTAAATTTCAACAACTCAAATCAAGATTAAACGTTATCAGCAATATATGCAATCACGAACAGTATTTAGTAAGAACAAGATTCACAAAATAAATGTTTTATTTATTTTGCAAAGTGTTGCTACAACCTCAAGAAAGAATTCTCGAGCTTCGGGTTTTCTTCAAAGACACTTGCTTGTCTTCGTTACTATTCTAGAATGAGTTGATAGAAGGTATAGGACTAACCCTATCACTATCAGTCACGGGTTTGTGAAGCTGCTGTCACTGTCAAGTGGCAGCTTCTTACAGATTGTCTTACCCATGTGACTTTCCTAAATTGCTAACATGTCAGATATACATTACAAAGAAAGCAACCTAGATTCATTCTATTTCCAGCTAAACCAATTCAGCAGATAAAGACTTGACCTTGCTCTTGAATTGATTCGCTTTTGATTTGTAGTGCCTTGAAGCTTCTGTCGTAGTCTTGCAGACTTGGTGCAGCTTAGGGATGCTGCATCACGCCTGTTTCTTGAACATTTAAACTGTCACGGGATTTGACTGAGAAAGATACCTAGCATAAGGATCTTTATTGAGACAGTTACTTTTGCCGCAAAGCTTGCTGTCACAGGAATGATCTTTTGGTGACAGTATGAGTTCCCCGCATAGAGTGCTATCGAGGATCCCAAACTTGCTGTCGAGGGCAATAGTTGCTGTCGCGTAGTCTTCCGCCAATGTTGCTGTCAGAGTGAATATGCTGTCGTGACTTGCAACATTCTGTCTTCTTGTAATCTTACTGTCACAGCTTTAGGACAGTAACCTTTATTCATGTTGTCATCCAAAAAGCATTCTTTGAGGCTTGAACACATAAGTGAACTTCTTTCAAACAATACAACTAGAATAACATTACATACTGATTACAAGAACATACTTTGGCTATGACAGTATGTTCTACTTAATTTAAAAAATTAAGTACAATCAAAGTTAAGATGTTTCTATGCTATCACCCATAAATCCCAACAGGATCCTTTTAGGAAACACTTAAACATAATAAACTTTCAAATTTGAGGCATGCCAAGTTCTTGGCACCTCAGTCCCTTCAAGGGTTCAGGCAACAATGCTCCAATGTAAGTGACTTTGTCCGGTTCTCCCGGGATTAGGGGAATAGGAATCAAATCCTTAGCTGGCTTTCCCCTTCTTTCTTCATCTTCTTTTGAATCCATAACCTCAATTGGGAGAACCTGCCCCCGATTCCATCAGGCCTTAACGCGACTACATAGCAACTCCTAGCCATCTTTTGATCTCCTTGTTCTTCACCAACCCCATTCCTTGTTGGGAACTTGATTTTCAAATGGTAAGTTGAGGCAACAGCCTTGAATGCATGAAGGCATGTCCTCTCAAGGATTGCATTATAAGTCGAGGTTGCCTTTATCACCAAGAAGTTCAGCATTTGAGTTGCTATTTGTGAACCTTGCCCTATTGTCACATGGAGATGAATAGTTCCTTCTACTTTCAACCCTATTGAACCCATATATGGGCATGTTTGAAGGAGTCAGTTGCGAATCGGTATATCCCATCTTGATGAAGGCGTCATGGAACAAGATGTCCACGGAAGCTCCATTATCTACCAGAACCCTCTTAGTTTTAGAGTTGCCTATTACAGGTATAATGACCAACGGGTCGTCATGGGGGAACTTCACCCCTACAAGATCAGAATCATCAAATCTAATAGCCACTTCTGTCTTTGCACGTTTCGGTGCTTCTCCTACAACAATCATTACCTCTCGGACATAAGTTTTCCTTGAGTTTCGGGAGGATCCAGCTGTAGTCGGTCCTCCAAATATCATGTTAATGATAGGCCCTCGGGGCTTAGGATTACGATCTTGGTCGTTGTCCCTCCTATCGTAGTCTTTCCTTTCATAGTTTCCTTGTTGATTTCCTCGATTCCCATCCTTAGTGAACTTATCGAGTTTTCCTCTTCGGATTATGAACTCGATCTCATCTTTCAGTTGTCTACAATCGTCGGTGTCATGACTAACTTCTTTATAGAAACGGAAGAATTGATTCTTGTTTCGTTTCTCCAAGTCAGATCTTAGTGGCTTTGGCCATCGAAGATCTTCTTCCTTCTCAATATCCATCAGAATTTGACTTCTTGAGGTGTTAAACCTTGCATACTCATTGAACCTGGGTCCAAAGTTGTTCTTAGGTG
The DNA here is from genome assembly GCA_030848705.1 of Heracleum sosnowskyi. Lineage (NCBI taxonomy): Eukaryota > Viridiplantae > Streptophyta > Magnoliopsida > Apiales > Apiaceae > Heracleum > Heracleum sosnowskyi. The sequence continues at coordinate 31,167,167 of CM061237.1, forward strand.
GAGAGTCAGAATCCTTCGTTGTCCTAGGATATTTGTCCCTAGCGTCATACTCTTGAGTCTCCTTTCTCTTTTTTCCATTTTCACTTCCCTCAACAGTGGGTTCATATTTTTTCATGCTTTCTCCGGCCTTGATATATTTTCCGGCTCTATCTTGGAGCTTCAACATGCTTTCGGGTGGATGTTTTTCCAAGGATCTCTTGAAGTAATCATTAGTGGTTCCTTGTTGCAGGGCTATCATAGCTACTTTGTCCTCCAAGTCCGGGACTTTCAGAGCCTCCCTAGTGAATCAATTTATGTATTCCCTCAAGGATTCATTCTTTCCTTGCTGGATTCCCAAAAGAGATGCAGAACTCTTCTCATGCACCCTTCCACTAACAAACTAATTGATAAACGCCTTGCTCAGTTCCTTAAAAGACCCAATTGAATTGGGAGGGAGACGAATGTACCAACGTTGAGCCATGCCCGGAAGGGTTTGTGGAAACGCTCTACATTTGACTGCATCATTGGTAGGTTGCAACAATAGTGCATTAGAGAAAGTTCTCACATGATTCGCGGGATCTCCCGTTCCATCATAAGCTTTGATGGTTGGCATCTTGAATTTTCTGGATATATTAGCTTTCATGATATCCTGAGTAAAAGGTGGTGTAGGATCATTGGGATCTCCTAAGGGTAACAACACAGTAGGATCACCCTTTGGGGCTTCAGCCCTATTAGTTCTTCTTGGTGCGGGATCTAAATTGATCATCGGGACTCTCCTGGTTGCTTGACTTTGTGCTTTTGCAGCTTCTTCTTCCGCCAGTACTTTCTTAAGTCTTGCAGCCTCTGCCTCATGGGTCGCAATCTTTTCCTTAGTGGTTTGGGGTTGTTCCCGATTTATTTGGGAAGAACGTCTCCTCCGTGGGGCAACATCCCTCTCATCTCCAGTTGAATAATTCTCATCCTCGGTGTAGGGACCTGAGTAGTCTTGAATCAAAGGGATCTGTCGAGTTTGAGTTTGCTGATTTTGGGGTCCCAGACCTTGAATATAAGGGGCACATATGCTTCGTGGTAGATTGGATTGATACCACTACTCCTCACTGTAGGTCGAGGTGGCATGTCATAAGTTGGTATCCCGAGAGTTTGAGTCGTGTATTGGGGAAGATCCGTGGTGTGAAGTTGAAGGCCACGTGGTACGTTCATGAGTAGTGGAGAGGTTGTGATTGGTTGCTGGAGAGTAGTCTATTGAGGATTAGGGCCATGAACGACCATTTACAGGGGATTCGTCCCTTCAACCGAAATTGGGATTTCTGGTCCTTGAGTAGTGGTGAGGGGGATATTCGCCCCTTGAGTGCCAGTAGTTGGCGACGGTTGGCTTCCATGAGTCTCTGTTTCAGAGGTAAAAGGAAGTCCTTCAGAAGTCTGAGTTTCTCGATTTGTTCTTCGTGTATTTGTCATGGTTGATGTTGTCTTCCCACAGACGGTGCCAAATGTTGTGGAATAAAATCTGTACTTTCGAATTTACTAATAGGGTTTGAGAGCTTTTGAGCTTTAATGGTTGGTCTCGTGTTTCATGGCTAAATTTGCCCTCACAAGATGCCTACGTATCTCAATTTTTAATTGAGAATCAAGCCAAAAAAACGTAGTTCTGATTGAAGGATCAGGTCCTTTATATAGGCGTAGAGAGCCTTGTATTTAGAGTAGATTTGGGAGACTTGGCGGACAAGTCACCTTCTTTGGCTGAGATTCTGGATCCTTCTTTGTAGGAGGCTAACTCATATTAGGTTTGTATGCCTTGGAGGCTACTCCTTGATGGAGTTGCTTTTGATGAGTTGCATATTTTCCCCTTTTATTAATTACGAAATTAATAAGTAATTAGGGTTTCAGACCTCATTAATTGGGTTTAATTCTTGGACCAATCTAGGTCTAATTAATACACCATTTATTATGTTTCTAGAGTTATTTTTAGCCCATATCAATGACCAAGTTTAGAAATTAATAAAATAATTGGAAATAAATAAAAGGAATTAATTAGATAATTAATCATGAATAATTTAATATCAAATCTATATGTATAATTATTTCATTGTTTTAGTTACAGATATATATTTATCATATATTTTTTATGTAAAAATGTTGGATAATTAGAATAAATTGAATTTACAAAACTTAACTTTTAAATTGAGGGTCAACTTTAGAGGAAAAATTAAGAGAATTCGTGATTTAGTCGTTAAAATAAGAATTTTATATACGAAAATAATATTTTTCATTTTTTAAGGGTTTCTATTTTCTTTACTTTTAATTAATTTTATCAAATAATATTTTATTTTACTAATTTTTACGAATTTGACATATTTTTAATCGATTAACCTAATTGATTCACAAATCTAATTTTTGACCGATATTTTTTTTAAATAAATCAATTTTGACCAGATTTTAGCATAAAAAGTCAATTAGTCAACATTTAATAATTAATCATTGATTTTTAGAACATAATGTTCGAGTTTATAAGAATTTTTTTCGTTGTTTTAAATTACTCATGCAAATAGATCTCTATTAAAATTTGATGTTTTGAAGTTCTAACATATTTTCTAGAGATGATTATTCCTCGAATTAAATATAATTTTTATGTGGTTGAAAGAAGTTGTGAGGGATACATTGATTTAAATTGTATCGAATCAAAAATACATGATATCTTAAATTATTTGCAAAGAACAAAGACGTCAAGTATTCCTCCTGCATGACTTACAACGTGCAATTCACTCTTTTACTTATTTAAAAATCGAAAGTTCAATGAAATGATTTTAAAACAAACATGATGATTTGTTGCGTGTGTATAGTTTAAGAAAATGAGGAAACCTTTTTTTTTTGAAGAAAAAAAATTAATTCAATAATAAAAAGTTATACGACATCTGCAAGAATGATCGAGTTAAACAAACATAAAAAATATTAAATCACAAGTCTTCATGAAGAGACAATCAAACGATATTTTGAAGATGATATATTTACATGTACCCACTTTGCCACAATTTTCGCCACAATCCGTTTGAGTAGAGCTGTAATTCGAGTCGGGTAGCTCGCGAGCTCGCCCGGCTCGAACTCGTTTAACAGGGTTCGGCTCGGCTCGAACTCGTTAACGACTTGAGCTCGAACACAAGACCTGTTAGGAATTATTTTGATTCTTGATGATAACTAAACTAACTTAGTGAAAATTATATAAGTTAAAATGTAGCCTTCAACGGATAACATGTGTATATAGTATCCGTTGAATGGTAGCTTATCAACGGATAATACTCTATGTAACATGCTTGTATAATTCTCTGTTAACAGTTGAAGTATTAGTTTTAGACTAAACTAAGTCATGTTGACTATCAATGGATATGTAGAATAGGGAGGCCAATTGTAAATAGTTTATGCCTTGTAATTTTACATAAGTGAAAATGAATGTCAATGAATAGCTGCTTTAATCTTCAACGGATGAAGTCCCAACAACCTCAACGGATGTTATCTGTACTTTGTGAAAAGGACGGTTCAGACAGAGCACATGGGTTGACAGAATTCACAGAGCATGGAAACCAGTATTTCTGGTATTCATGTAAATATTGCTTTGTGATAAATATTTCTGGTATTCATGGGTTGACAGAATTCACAGAGCAATACTTTGTGAAAAGTATTTCTTGTGAAGGCTATTCAAAGCATGATGGGTGAACTAACCTATTTCCTTGACTTATAAGTTAAGCAGGTGAAAGATGGGATCTTTTTAAGTCAAACAAAATATGTTTATGATCTTTTAAAGAAATTTGACTTAATGGATTGTTCTCCTGCAAAAACCCATATGCCAACTGCCAATAAGCTTGAATTGAATACTAAGAAAAAATCTGTGGACATTACAAGCTATAGAGGCATGGTAGGCTCACTTCTATATTTGATAGCTAGTAGACCTGATATTATGTTTGCTACATGTCTATGTGCGAGATTTCAGGCTGATCATTGAGAGTCTCATTTAATTGCTATTAAAAGAATTTTCAGATATCTCAAGGGAACACCAAACCTTGGCATTTGGTACCCTGGAGAGCCTGGTTTTGATCTAATTGGTTATTCAGATGCAGACTATGCAGGTTGCAAAATTGACAGAAAAAGTAGAACAGGCACCTGTCAATTTTTAGGAAATAAGCTTGTCTCATGGTTCAGTAAAAAGCAAAATTCAGTCTCCACTTCAACTGTTGAGGCTGAATATATTTGTTAGGTCCAAAGTATCGTAGAAGGGGGGGTTGAATACGATACTCACAAATAATTTAATTTCGTTCGCGGATTAATCTTTCAGTTCTATAACGAAATCAAACACACCAAACCAAATCAAGTTTCGGGGAATATATCTTTTTATAAATATAAACCTCGAGGGGTGCTACAATTTCTAATCCGTAGATTAGCTTCAATGAGTTTAAGGATACACAAATACAAAACAATGATCAAATTCTGAGCACTATTAATTCTCTGATAATTTCTCCGGCTCAGTTCTCTCTCAGTAATGTTTCTGTGTTGAATGCCTTAACTGAAGAAGACACGCTCTTCTCTCAGTATTAATTGTAGACTTGAATTGAAAACTATCGAACTAGAATTGAAGAATCAATCCTGGCCGTCCATCTTCAAAATCAACCTGACAACAAGAATACTTTTCACCTGCTCCTTATTAAAAACCATCGAATGATTTAAAAAACCATCGAATAGAATAAATTAATTTATCATTCGATAGTTTTTAAATCAAAACTATCGAATGCTAAATTGATTTACTAGTTTTTTAAATCAATCACCTTTAACCCTCATTCGATAGTTTTCTTAAAAGAAAAACTATCTAATTGATTTACTTTTCATTTGTCCTTTAGTAATAACTCCAGAGCTCCCGGGTGTTTAAGTAATAGACTGTATCAATTCTTTCTGAGACGATAAAACAATCTGATCTTTTCAGTGCCGTCACCTAGTGCAACTGGTCTGGTTCACAGATGAATAACACTTGATCAATTCTTCTTTTATGTCTTCAATTCAATGCTGCTGATACGTCCCTTGTCGTTCTAGTTGCTTCGTTTAAATCACTGGAATCCCGTGGTACTTAACCCTAAATCATTCACATACTTCTGTCGTCTTGAAAGTCTTGTTTCTTTTGTTGTCACTGAGGCTTGAACATTTTCATGAACTTCTTTCCGTGACCTGTTTACGGACTTCAAGAATACATAACGTATTTTGATTTTTTGAGTTTACCTTTTCTTCTTTGATTCTGGATTCATGTGCTTCTGTTAATATTATTGTTTGTCTTGTCCTTTGTTGAGTTGTAGTTATCTCTTTTACATCTTATGTTACATTATGCTTTACAATATTGCAGCTGGAAGTTGTTGTGCACAGATTCTTTGGATGAAAAATCAACTACTAGACTATGGTTTAACAGTTAATAAGATTCCAATTTTCCGTGACAACACTAGTGCAATTGCCATAACTGAGAATCTAGTGCAACACTCAAGGACCAAGCACATTGACATAAAGTATCATTTTATCAGGGAACATGTGATGAATGGTACTGTGGAACTACATTTTGTTCCAAGTGAACAACAGATTGCAGACATTTTTACCAAGCCACTTGATGAATCAACATTCTCAAGGTTAGTAAGTGAGTTAGGTATGCTTAACTACTTTTAATCAATTTAAATGTTTGATAGTCTATAATGCAGCCAGTGTCACAATGATTTTGTTGAGAATTTAAATTCTCAGGAAAAGCAAAATTTTGTCTAAGTCAAAATTGCTCTTTCAACGGATATCATTATCGGTTGAAAGTCATTTATGACATTGGGTTTTTATATTTCAACGGATACCAGTCTTTTGTTTCTTCAACGGATGCGTTGAATCACAAAAGTTTATTATCCTATCCGTTGAAATTATAGATCTAATCTCAGTAGTTGAAAGTCACAGTTCTATCCGTCGTTGTATGCATACAGCTATATGTGTATAACTGCAGTTAATTCGTGGCTTTACTTTTTATTTCACTATTTTTAAACGGTTACTTTTTGCACCAATCAGATAATTTCTTTTAATTATTTTGATTTACTTAGTGATTTATTTGGGGGGAGTATAAATTCAATTTTACTCCCAATTATTCATTTTCTATCATTACCCAAATTCTCTAAGGCAAAAATACTCTCTTCTCTCCCAAAGCACAAAAACCTTTCTCTGTAACCAAGCTTTTGCAGCAATGGCACCCACAAACAAGACAATGTCTCTTACTGGCTACACATACGAGAAGAACAATTTCAAAGTGTTGGTGGACTTCGAAGAGAAGAACAAACCATACCATGGAATGATGAAGTTCCTTCAAAACTGCAAACTCTCGTATGCCATGTTTGAAGCTCCCCATCTTTACTTTGAGGTAATTGAAGAAATCTGGACATCTGCATTATATGATGCCACCAATACTATGATTACTTTCTCTCTTCAAGGTAAGGAACACTCAATTAACTCAGATGTCATTACTGCATGCTTGAATCTGCCTGAAAATAACTGTCTAGAAAAACATAAGGATAGTGACATAGTTACCATGCTAAATACTATCAATTATGTCTTACCCACTAATAACTTAGGCAAAATACAAAGAAAGGGAATGATAAAAGAATGGAGCTATTTCTTTGATGCAGTTATTAAAGTTTTCTCTTGCAAAATTAGCAACTATGATGCTGTAACTACATCTATGTTAGATATAAGTTATATGATCTTGAATGATAGATACTATAATCTAGGTTCTCTAATCCTGATTGAGCTAGGTGCTAAGTTAGGCAATAGAGAATCTAGAAATAAGAATATCTATTTTTCTAGGTTCTTCATATTATTGGCTAACCATGTAGAGAAGAATTTAAGTATCCAATTCCCTGCAAACTCCAAGGAGTGTTGGGTTCAAAATAAGAGGGTCCTTGAGGACTTGCTTAGGATGAACCTCGACAGTGAGGTGAATTTGGTCTATCTGCCAATAATTGAAGCTACACAAGAAGTACAGGTAACACATGTAGTTTCCTCTTCTATAACTACTTATGTACCCTCCATTTCTTTGTCTTCAAGTGCCACAATGGAGGCTAGAACTGTCCAACAGCCTCCTAACCCAAGTGGCCAAACCCAACATTCCTAAATCCAAATCAAGGAAGCCCACCTCAGGTGCATCTCAAAAGGCACCTGTTGTAAAAACCACCAAACCACCCAAGGGGAGTGTGAAGGAGGTTGTGAGTGGTGAGGGAAGGGGTGAAAATCAACAAAACCCCAAGGACAAGGTAGGAGAGGCTAATGAGTCCCAGTCAAGCCACCCTGTTTCCTCTCAAAAGGAAACAATGGTTGAAAAGGTACTTAGCACATCCCTAGTGGCATCCTCCCAAAAGGATGTCATTATTGAAAAGAGTCCCCAACCAGGGACACAGCACAAAAGGGGTAGGGACACAAGAAGCCCAACTGATACATCCAAAGCCTATGAAAGAAGAAAGAAGGCTAAGAACACCAGTGATGCACAAGGTACACACACTGCACAGACCACAACTTCTAGTTGTGTTTCCGTGCCTTCTCAAATACAGGTTGATGTGGCTCCAATAAATGTGGAGTCACAACCCCATTCTCTTAACATCCCAATTGAAACAGAAACTCCAAGCTCACCAACTACCTCACTGGATGTGGACATGATAAACAAATTAATTCTAGATTATCCATCTCTTAAATTCGTGGAGGATCTCCACTCTGAAATTGGTGGTCATCATCTGTTAGATGATTTGTTAGACCACCAATCCATTCTTTCTGAAACTATAGTTGTATCTATGGCACCAAAAATAAAATCACTCTTCACAGATTCTACTTTAGTTTCTATTTCTAAAGCTATTCCTTTTTATTCTTCAACGGATATATCTTATTCGTTGACAAGTGTTTATCTTTCAACGGATATGCCTAACAGCAGCCATCCGTTGAAACTCACTTATACTACCTCAATGGATACTCCTTCCATACTTGAACTGCAAACTTCAACTATTTCAACAACAAGTGTGGATGAGTTATTAGTTGTTCAAACACTTCTAGGATTGAGGGAATGGAGTGAAGCTACTGAGAGTGAGAGGCTGGCTTGCAGCCAGGAAAAAGGAGAGGGTGTGATAGAGAGGCGAGAAACTTCTTCCTGATTGGCAAGAGTGAGCACTGAGAGTACCACCTTAGAAGGTGAATGTGAGGGTGTGAGAGGTGTGAGCCAGGGGGAGCCCCTGATGCAAGAACAAAGAGATGAGAGAAAAGCAGGTACTTGAGATATAAGGGTGGAAGCAACTACAACCATTGCAAGTGAGTTAATGGATGTCAATGATGCTGAAAGGGGAAGATTGATCCAGTTAGACTACCAAACTGCACTGGATCAAATCAAACTGGATGCTGAGACATTCACTCACCCTGTAACAGCCTATCAAGTCTTGGTTGCACAGGGCAATGTGGAGGCAGAAAGAACTTTGAATTTGGTACATACTACTGAATCAATGTTGAGATCTAAAGATGTTGCCAGTCATTTTCCTACAGGAGCTGGTGATGAGTTTGAATATGATGAAGACTTTGAAGAAGTAGAAGAGGACTCAGATGGTGGTGAAGGCCCTTCCACCTCAGGAAGCACACCTAATTGGTTGTTCAAAAATGAGGCAAAATTTGATGCAATCAACATGGTGATTATTAAAGAATATCAGAAAGCCTCCACTGAGTTCCAGACAACCAATCCAGCAGAGCAACTCATTCTGTCTAAATTCATGACAAATCTACAAATTCAAAAGATGCAAACAGATGAGATCAAAGAAAGGATTGATAATCTCAAGGATGTTATTGGCAGGAGGATTGACACTGCATTTCCAATCTCCACCATCAACACATCCAAAGAAGAGTTGTGAAAGAAAACACTCTATCTGAGACTGTGGAGACCCTCTCTAATAGAGTGGACAAAAAGGAGCAAAAAATGGACTTCTTTCTAAAGAATTAAACACTGCAAACTCAACTCCTCTAGTAATTGCTGCAGGCTACTGGTGTACCTCAAACCCTTGATGATAACAAAAAGGGGGAGAGTGCACTAGTGGTCTCTGAACCAGCAACTACAACAGTAAATATATCACAAGTTGAGGAGGAGCCCGTCCAATCAACTGTGGGGGAGCCAAAAATCATTTCTAATCCAAGTGAATTTCAATTCACAAGGGTGGTTCTCCCTCCAGTATCTCTGCCAGAAATCAAGCATGGTGAATTTGACTTCTCTGGACTCACAAATGAAGAAATGGTCAAGAAGCAAGAGGAGGTAGCCCAGAGAACAAAGGAAATCAATGAAAGACTCAATTTCAGATTCCAGGAAACTGAGAGGCGTATCAATGAATCTATCTTCAAGGCTGTGACTTCAGGTCCCTCAAAACCAACTACCATTCACACTACAACTCTACAAGTTCTTACTCCTGAAGTTGTGGTCCCAGAAAGTTTGTTTGATGTTGAGCCCTCCTTCATTAAGGAGTTTGAAGGTCTATGGAGTGGTAGGTATGGTTCTCCAACCAAACAGCATGGCAAGAACAAACTTCAAATTGATTTTCCAGTTCCAAATCCAGATGAAGAGAAGTTGTTGGGTAAAAACATCTTAGAGTTCAAAGAAACTAAGGATGTGGTAGCTAGAGAGGGGATGGCTGTGATATTTAGAAATGGAAAGACAATACATATCACAGCCAACCATCCCAAGTGTGTTGAAGCCAAGAAAGAGGAGCTCTCTAGAAAAATGAGGGAAGCCAATCCTGAGGGATATGAGTCTACACCTGAAAAACAGGCCAGACTGGCTGAAGAGCTTGAAAAAGAAATGGAGGAAGAAGAAGAAAAATAGGCTGAAGAAGAAGTGGCCTCTCCTCCAAAGCAGAAGAAAAATAAAGGAAAGACAGTGCCTAAGAAAATCCTATTAGTAGGAGGCTAAAGCTCAAATCCAACAGGCATGTCTCTCCATAAAAACAAGAGGAAGTGAAGAAAATTGGAGGAAAGACTTTCACTATTGATGACATTATCAAGCCTTCACATCAATCAGACAAAACCTTCCATGAAACCCCAATAGAGCTTAAAGAAGAACCTATAGAGTTTGATGATTTGGAATTCCCAAAGATTGTCTTGGAAGCTGAAAAGAAGAAGAGAAAAATGGAGCCAAAGAAGAAAATTCTAAAGGGGCCAATCAAACTTCAAACTATACCTCAAGTTTTCAAGCTAGTAGAAGACAAAGCAGATTATCTCTACATTGCTGACATACAAGAGTACTCAGATTTGGACCACTTTCTGGATGAGCTAGTTGAAGTCAGAGGGATTGACATATACAAGAATCTACCAGAGAAGATAGTGTTTGTCTACAAGGGTGGAGTGGAAAGGCAACAGCCCTTGCAAAAAATTCTAGGAGAAGGATACCCAACCTTGGTTAAGGTGTTCTCAAGCTTTAAAAAACTTAAGGGATTCTCTGAAACTTCAAGGACATTGGTGATGAGAAGAATTGAGGGGATAAGGGATAGTTGGAATCAACCTGAGAGTTTGCCTAGGAGAATGAAGATCCCATACAATGGTCAAAGAATCCATCTTCAGCCTTACTAGATGATGGAATTCAGAGATGATGAGGGATGTAGAAGATTCTTCAGGCTAGAGGACCAACTACCTAAGGCTAGTACTCAATACCTTAAGTGGTTGCAATACAAGCTAGATCCAAAGATTGTTGAAAAAGACAACTTTTACAGGAAACTCCAGGAGCAGATTGAAATCAACTATGCCAAACAAGGAAAGAAAAAAGTTCAACCTCCAAGAGAGAAGGAAATGAATTAATTTTGCTCAATCTAGCGGAGCACTCTCTCTGTAAATTTCTCAAACTTCCGATTTTCAATTACCTTACTTTGTAGCTCAATACAATTTTTACTGCTTACTGTCAATATTTTAAAAGTAGTTTTGTTATCATCAAGACCTTTAATTTTTGTCTGATTCTCAACGAGCCATAAATTGGGGGAGATTTTTAGGAATTATGTTGATTCTTGATGATAACTAAACTAACTTAGTGAAAATTGTATAAGTTAAAATGTAGCCTTCAATGAATAGGATGTGTATACAGTATCCGTTGAAGGGTAGCTTATCAACTGATAAGACTCTATGTAACATGCTTGTATAATTCTGTGTTAACAGTTGAAGTATTAGTTTTAGGCTAAACTAAGTCATGTTGACTATCAATGGATATGTAGAATATGGAGGCCAATTGTAAATAGTTTATGCCTTGTAATTTTACATAAGTGAAAATGAATGTCAATGGATAGCTACGTTTGTCTTCAACGGATGAAGTCCCAACAACCTTAACAGATGTTATCTGTACTTTGTGAAAAGGACAGTTCAGACAGAGCACATGGGTTGACAGAATTCACAGAGCATGGAAACCAGTATTTCTGGTAAACTCAGAAGAACAAGAAGCATTTGGTTTTCTTTGGTCGGGAGTGGCATTACTACAAAGGGTATTCAGCCAAAAGAACCCAGCCACCAACAAAAGGACCACTACTCAGAATAGAGAAACAAGCTTTTTGGACTCTACCAATTTTGTATTATTAGTTGTTCAAATTGTCTTGTAAACTTGGGTTAAATAACCAAGTGTGGCACTGTTTTAGAAGTTAACAAATCAGTTATGTTATTTTAGAGCCAAAGAAATATTCTCTGTAATTTGCTGAAGCTAGAATAGTGTATGCAGCTGTGTGTTTATTCATAAACACCACAGAGATTTCTTCAATAAAATCTCTCAGGTGGAACAATCAATCCACCTGAATTTTTAATTCTTGTGTTATTGTTTTACAATTTGTTTTTTGTTCTTGATTTTATTGTAGTCCTTGTTTTTGTTTAAAGAACTGAAGAAATTTTAAAGATTGTATTCACCCCCCCCCTTCTACAATCTTGATTCATTGTCTGGGAATAACAAGACCGGACTCGTTTAACTAAACGAGTTGGCTCGACTCGACTCGTGAAATTAAACGAGTCGAGTTCGGGCAGAATATTAGGCTCGTTTAAGTGTAATTTTACACGAGTCGGCTCACCCGACTCGTTTAAATGGGCTCGTTAAGTTAAATGAGCTGGCTTGGCTCAACTCGTGAAATTAAACGAGCCTAGTTCGGGCAGAAGATTAGGCTCGTTTAGTTAAACGAGCCGGCTCAGCTCGTGGAAAAAAGCTCGACTCGAATTAATACCCGACTCGAACTCGCCCGGCTCGACTCGAATTACAGCCCCACGTTTGAGCTATCGACCATAAATGCAATCACATACAAACTTTCATAACTAAATCAAAATCAACCCTCGCAATAAAGGAGAAAAACAAACACCCTCTCACCAAGGAGAGCAAACAAATTGAACTTGCAGATTGAAATTCTAAATAAAAAATCTTAGATCTGAAAACCAAAACCACCATAAGAGATACTCCATCCACTCTCAAATTCAATAAACTCTGCTTGAATTGAAGAATAAAGAAATTGGAAGCTCTGATGATGTAGATCTAAAAAACAAACAAAAACAAACCAAATGGATAGGGAACCTTACCCAAAAGGAAGATTATTGAAAGAAACAAAAATAAATAAAACAAATTAAAGGATTTGGGGCTTTTCACCGAAGAAAAACAGGTGAAAGCCCGGTCGGTTTTGATAAATAAGAAGAAGGGAGGTGGCTAAAGAGGGAGTTATAAAATATAAAAGTATAATTATATAGAAAATGAGGAAACTTAATGTTAGAACTTTAAAAAAAACAAAAAAAAAACTTAAAACCAACTTTAATCATATTCAACTAATCAAGTATTCTCCTTCAACTAGAGGTGACCACTTGGGCGGGTGTGCCCGGACTGCCCGGAACCGGCTCGTTTTTAAACCCGTTTTATTCGGCCCGAGACGAGCCGGGTCGAAACCGCACAATCCGTTAATTTATATGTGCCGATTACGAGTTGGGATTTTGCAAAACCGAAATCGGACCGGCCCGATTCGTCTCGTGAATCGCGAAAAGTCCGGCTCGCACAGCACGGCCCGCACAGGCCCGCTAATATATCACTCTGAGTCTAAGTAAGACTACTACTACATGCAAACTGCAAAATAGTATATCCTTGTCTAAGCAGGTCAGTCTGTAGGTTTCTAAATTGAATACTCTACTACATTCATTCTTCAATTAATTTTAGAACCTTTTCAACTGTACTTTCAGATTTACAGAATAAAAATGTGAGAAACTCCATTACAACAAAAGTATATATGTACTCTCATTTTTTAATTTTAGTACTTTTAGAATTTAGCTTTTCAATTCTTTATAATAACTAGTGTTATAACGGAAGCAAGAAAGATTATAATAAACGTAAAGAACAAACACAGATAGGCAAAAGATAAAAGTTTTATTGATCTTGAGGATACAGATTACAGCATACAGATACAGATCTAGGTTATAACCTAGAGAGTCAGATACAGATACGTTATGCCCTAAAGAGTTTATATAGCACTCTCTAGGCGGATAAGTATTATGACTTCCTTGGAGGATAAGTCTTATCCTAGGGATAAGTCTTATCCTTGACGGTGGATAAAGATTAATTCTAGATCCTTCCTTTTAGGAATTATTTCCATATCATAACGGGCAATTACTGATTCAATACATATTCTAACAAATCTTCACCTTGACTTGAATCCTCTCACAAAAAAAACAGATGCACCATAATAATGTCAAATGTACCAGAAAAAACTCTTATGCCTCAGATTTTGCCCAAAAGGGCAATCAACAACTCCGAACATTTAGCAAGTCCAAACAATGTTGAAACTTGCTATGTGGAACCGGCTTGGTGAGCATATCAGTTGGGTTATCAGCAGTACCCACTTTGCTCACCTTGATTCTCTTCTCACTTCTTAGAAAATGATATCTTACATCTATGTGCTTAGTCCTCTCATGATGGACTTGATCCTTAGCTAAACATATTGCACTGAGACTGTCACAATACACTGTAGCCTGATCATGATATAGACCCAAATCACTGACCAATCCTTTCAACCAGATTCCTTCTTTTGCTGCTTCTGTAAATGCCATGTACTCTGCTTCGGTAGTAAACAAAGTCACTGTAGGTTGCACAGTAGCTTTCTAACTGACAATTGAACCACCCAGAGTGAAAGCATAACCAGTCATAGATCTTCTACTGTCAACATCTCCAGCATAATCAGAGTCTGAAAACCCTGTCACCAAACACTTTGTATCACCTCTATAAATGAGACCAACATCAGACGTACCTTTTAAGTACCGAAAAACCCTCTTCACAGCTTGCCAATGCTCATAACATGTGTGAGGTCCACAATTTATCAGATAACATGTTGTAGTAACCGCTTCTACCCAGAATCTTGTAGTTAGTCCAGCATTAGAGAGCATGCACCTAGCTCTCTCCAGAAGTGTCTGATTCATACGTTCTGCTACACCATTCTGCTGTGGTGTATCCCTGACTGTATGATGCCTATTAATCCCTTCATTCTTGCAGAACTCATATGTGACCCCCTAAAGACTCCACCCAGGAAGGACCCCAACAATCAGAATAGATGTAATCAAGTGTGCCTTTTATTCTGTGTGTTACTTTAGGAAACTTGATGCGATGTAACTTTCCAAAAACACAATGTTCACAAAACTCAAGACCTGTGACCTTATGACCACAAAGAAGATCAGCTTTTGACAGAATTTGCATCTCTCTTGCACTCATGTGACCAAGCCTCATGTACCACAACCTGGTCATGTTTTCCTTATCAATCTCCGAGGATGCGACAGCAACAGAACCTGATAATGTAGAACCTTGAAGAAGATACAAGGTACCACGTTTAACACCTTTCAAGACCACATAAGAACCCTTGCAAACATGTAGAACTCCACCTTCACCTTGAAAACTGAAACTCTTGTTGTCTAACATACTCAGAGATATCAGATTCTTCGTCATAAGTGGAACATGTCTAACATCATTCAATGTGCAAAATTTACCATCTTGTGTCCGAATTTTAATCGAGCCTATTCCAACCGTCTCACAAACAAAACTGTTAGCCATAGAAATTTTGCCACCATCTATTTGCTTGTAGGTTGTAAACCACTCCCTGTGCGGACATATATAGTAAGACGCTCCAGAGTCAAGGATCCACACATCAGAGTGATGCGTGTGCTCAACAACAACTAGAGCAATATCTTCTTCAGAATTGGTACCAGCTACAACAGCAGTACCTGTCAATTTATCATGTTGCTTCTTTTTCTTGTGACAGTCAAATTTCTAGTGTCCCTTCTCTTTACAGTAATTACAGACATCATTAGATTTCGGACCCTTAGAAGCTGGTTTCTTAAATTTATTCTTCCCCAGCTTTCCATGTCCATTACTCCCGCTGACTACTAACCCAACAGCCTGATTATCTGCACATGTACCAGCCGCCTTATGGCGCAACTCTCTAGAATGAAGAGCAGATCTAACCTCCTCTAGAGAAATAGTATCTTTACCAACAATAAACGATTGCACAAAATTCTCATACGATAATGGTAAAGAAACTAACAGAATTAAAACAACATCTTCATCTTCAACTTTAACATCAATATTACGCAATTCTAATAAGATTGTGTTTAACTGATCTAAGTGATCTCGAAGAGGCATATCTTCCTGCATTCGCAGACTAAACAGACGTTGCTTCAGAAGTAACTTATTTGTTAAAGACTTTGTCATGTAGAGACCTTCAAGCTTCAACCACAAACCAGACGTGGTATCCTCCTCTGCGATTTTAGTAATAATATCATCTGTAAGGCACAATAAAATTGTTGAGTGTGCCTTTTCTTCTAGACTGGTCATCTCAGCGCTTTGCGGATCTGTCGATTTCTTTTTCAATGGCGCCTAGAGCCCCTGTTGCTTTAACAAGGCACGCATCTTGATTTGCCATAGACTGAAACTATTCCTCCCAGTAAATTTGTCAACATTCACGTTAATACCACCAGACTGCATCTTTCTCACAGAAACTCAAACCCTAGAAATAGAACCAGGTTCTGATACCAGTTTGTTATAACGGAAGCAAGAAAGATTATAATAAACGTAAAGAACAAACACATATAGGCAGAAGAGAAAAGTTGTATTGATCTTGAGGATATAGATTAGAGCATACAGATACAGATTTAGGTTATAACCTAGAGAGTTAGATACAGATATGTTATGCCCTAAAGAGTTTATATAGCACTCAATAGGCGGATAAGTATTATCACTTCCTTGGAGGATAAGTCTTATCCTGAGGATAAGTCTTATCTTGAGGATAAGTGTTATCATTGACGGTGGATAAAGATTAATTCTTGATCCCTTCCTTGTAGGAATTATTTCCATATCATAACGAACAATTACTGATTCAAGACATATTCTAACAACTAGTTATATAAGTCGCATTTCGCGGCAATTTTAAAATAAAATATATAAATTTTTTAAAAGTAGAGAAATTAATTTATAATTTTTAAAAAAATACATAATTGTAAAAGATCACCAACATTTTCACATTGGCTTAACCGTAGTGAAATTTCAAAAATAAGAATTGCATCTATCGGTACATTGGACAGCCCTTTTCTTCTTCAGCCTCCTTGTCTTGCCTGAGTTTCTGCTATTCAAGAAGGAAATATATACATACATATATAATACACGATGAGAGGAAGAAGCAGAAAACCAGTAATAATTGGATTAGGGGTACTTATGCTAATGGGTATTTCTGTTTACTTGAGGCTTTGGACTATTGATTATCGTATTTCTTCTGAAGATACTGATTTAATCAGGTGGGTTACCATCTATTTTTAATTTCTTTTCGACCCTTTTTGTGTTTTTGTATCAGATTCAATAGAGTTTGAATCTTTATTCATTTTGATATTGTTTTGGGCTTATTGTTATTGTAATTTACTAGTGTTTAAAGGGTTTTTATTGTTTTGAATTGGTTGATATTGTAGGAGGCAATTTGATCTAGCTAACAGGGAAGCAATGGATGAGTCTGCTGAATGGAGACTTAAATATGATCAGGAGTTTGAAAAGGCTAACAATTGTGCCAATCAGCTCATTCAGGTAACACATTAGCCTCTTTACTTTACATGCTTGTGTTTTATTCATTATTTGTCTATACTTGCGGATTTTATTCGTATCCATTTCGACCCTCGTTTTTATGTATGTGTATTAGGAAGTTAGAGGGTTGTTTGATGGTTAGGAACAGCATTTAGTAACCATTGCCCTAGGATTTAGTTACTGTTCAATTTAAATTCACCGCCGTGAGTTGGGACATTAATCGGGTTATAAAGATGTTTGCACTTTAGTTATGTATTACATAAACACCTAAACTAAATTTTGTTTATCATGACCCTTTATGTAAGTCTAGTGTGTGGACGCACCACACATCAATCCTTGTTCCGGCTAAATCAGCCAGAAGTGGACATATAGTGGATCAGTAGTCTTGTAAAAAGTTCGCTTTAAATCGCTGCTCTCGTTCCTGCTAAACTGAATAACCTTCATCTCTCTCCTTTTATATGTTGAAGCTTAGAAACCTGCCAGTATAAAGAGAAATCAGCTTTTAGGGACATGAAAAAACATATCCTTACTGCTGGTACCGGAGAAATGTGGTCTTAAGTGGACATTGTCGATATACAGTTTAGTTATAGTGCAAGCTTACTCTTGCCTAGACTTTGGAAGTAGGAGAAAGTTATAAACTTTTAATTGCAGGTTTTTTAAATAAACAGAAATAAAATGGAATGCCATACAACATCAAAACTTCACTCATTGTAAAAATTTCAGCCAGGAGTAGGATACTTGCTGTTGACGTGGCATTACTTCGAAACAAACCATTATTGAGCAGATTTTTGATGCTATATAATTCTAGAATGTATCTGAACTATTTGCGGTGAGCAGCAACTAACATGCACATCAGTTAGGGTCGTTTTCTTAATTTAGGGTTTAGAGGTTCAAAGTAAATTGAATTAAGATTTTAAAGGGTTATACGTAGGTCAGAACGGGCATATATTAGCATTAGCACTAGTATTTTCCAGTAGTAGTTTGGGGATATTAAGTAATAAGTAGTGACTAGTGAGTATTGAGGCAGGGGCATTTATGTCTTTTCAGTAGTTACAAGTTAGCAGAGTCTATAACTAGATCTGCAAGTTGTAATTTCAATTATGCATTATGATAATATGAAAATGGAACTTGTTCCACAAGTCTCCCTCTCTTCTCTCTATAGTTTCTCTCTCTAGAAACTAACTATCTTCTTCCCCAATCTATCTCTCTCAACTCTGCTCAATCTCTCTGTCTGATCTCAGTTTATTTCTCTCGCATTTCTCATCTAATCTCTTCTAATTCTCTACATCTATCTTGTATCTAGCTCTTGTTTTACTCTTTTAAACAGAAAATACCAAAAATACACTGAAAACAAGTCAGGAATTCAACAATTACTGACAAATTGGTATGAGAGCTCCATTTTGATCCAATCACTACTTCGATTGTGTTGTGCCGGTGAAAACGTGTTGTGCGGTTCAAACATCTCAGTAATCACATCTCTAAGTCTCAAGCTTTACTCAAAACAGTCTAGGTACTCTGTTTTAGTACTGTTCTTCATAGATTTGTGGTAGAAGGTGACATCTATGTGATCTCCTGTTGATTTCTGTTAGTTTTAGTTCAATTTCAATTGTTGTTAGGTGAGTTTATCTTAGGTGAGTTTAGGGTACCTCCTAATGTTGCCAAGATAAATTCATGTTTCGGCTAAAACTCTTGGCCCTCCCCTAGTTCTTCATCATAGATTGGTTCCTTTTTGTAAGTTTCCAAAGCAACATTTGCAGGATCTCTAAATTGTCCCCTCTTCATTTGTATATTTGAAAACTCCTTCAGTTCTACAGTAGTGTCCTGTCGAAGTTGCTTGAAGTTATCATTCAACAACCCCTGTTCTCGGTCTCCAAATCTGGCAGTGAACTTCCTTCTTTGAGCTCCCCTCTTTTCCAGAATCTCCATTTTCTGAGCAGCTAAACCAATCAATTCCTGAAATCTCTTAGGGGTCGTTTGGTTCACGGAGTGGTATGAGTTTGGAATCAGGAATCGGGTTGAGGTGATATGGGGTTGAAAGACCATTTATGATATTATGTGTTTGGTTCAGTTCTAGAATAATCTTTATAATGATATTAAGTTATATATTAAATTAATTTATTATATTATAAAAAAATTAAAAAATATTTTATTGTTATTAATAACATTTGTTTGTATATAAAATAATTTTTAATATTTATAATATTTTTTTGCATGAAATTAATAAAATGATGTATAATTGATACTCATACCCCCATTTTCATACCCACCTCCCCCCGGGTATCAAAATCTCATACCTTAGGGGTTTGAGGTATGGGTTTGACAATAAAAAAATTTGAACCAAACATGAGGTATGGGTTTTGTTCATTCTAAACCCATACCTGATTCCTGATACCAGCAAACCAAACGACCCCTTACTAGTCTTCTCCTTATAGCACAACAATTGTTGTCGTACCTCTTGCATAAGCTCATTACAAGTTATATCTTTTTGTTCATCTCTTACTAGCTTCATTTTTCCTTTTCCACAACTGAATTAGTGGGAACTTCAACACACAACTGTTTGCAATGCTATAGAACCAACAACTCACTCAATCTACTATCCAAAATCAGTACACAATTCCTCACTGTACAATACTACTGATTTACTACACTTCAACTAAGTGATCCTTCACAAACAACTTCTGTGAACACTAACAATTCTTCACCTAAATTTCACAACTCCACCACAAATGAGTTTCCTCAATGGCAACAACACAGCCAAAAGGTACTCACAACTGCACAATTCACAAAACTTTCAACAGATGTTCACACAGTCAACTTATCAAACACTTTCTGTGCACGACACTTTTGATGTATCCCAACATTTAAACTGATAAATTCTAAGTCAGTATATACATACTTCCTTCACCTATGTAGTTACTCTTTCTCAAAGACAAGTTGTCAAACAGTTTGTATGCACTACACTTCAATTACTACAACAACACTTTACTACTTCAACAAGCACACAAATACACTACACACGTTTATAACTCCTTCAACAAATAACAAGTCAAATCTACTAACAAAACATATCAATCAGCACAACAACCTCAAATCACTGAATTTAACAACTCCAGATTACTGAGTCAACTTAGTAATATCAATATATATATATATATGATTTTCTGCTACAATCAACACTTAACAACAATTGAAATTGAACTAAAACTAACAGAAATCAACAGGAGATCACACAAGGAGATCACATAGATGTCACCTTCTACCACAGATTTATGAAGAACAGTACTAAAATAGAGTACCTAGACTGTTTTGAGTAAAGCTTGAGACTTAGAGATGCGATTACTGAGATGTTTGAACCGTACAACACGTTTTCACCAACACAACACAATCGAAATAGTGATTGGATAAAAATGGAGCTCTGATACCAATTTGTCAGTAATTGTTGAATTCCTGAATTGTTTTCGGTGTATTTTTGGTATTTTTTGTTTAAAAGAGTAAAACAAGAGCTAGATACAAGATAGATGCAGAGAATTAGAAGAGATTAGATGAGAAATGAGAGAGATTTAAACTGAGATCAGACAGAGTTCAGAGAGATAGATTGGGAAAGAAGATCGTTAGTTTCTAGAGAGAGACTTGTGGAACCATTTTTATATTATCATAATGCATAATTGAAATTACAACTTGCAGATCTAGTTATAGACTCTACCAACTTGTAACTACTGAAAAGACATAAATGCCCCCGCCTCTTATTACTTAATATCCCCTACTGGAAAATGCTAATATATGCTAGTCCTGACAAGGGTGAAGGCCAAGTATGGCCGATTTTCAGATCGGAGTAACCATAATAGCAAGTCTGAAATTAGTGGCCAACTATAGGCCATTGAATACGCATATGTGATTGTGGTATCAACATTACACATTCAACAACGGGGTATTGAGACTGATTTGAATGGATACGCATCTGACGCTAAGGTATCCAGACTATATATATAATGGATACGCATAAGACGTCGGGGTATTCTTAGAATATCATACTTAGAATATCATAGTGCTTACGCATATTACAGTGGAGTATTCTTTTATACTTAATTAAAGATTACGCATATGGTGTTGTAGTATCCCTCAATGCCTCGGGGTCTCTTAGAAATAATATTCCGTGTTTACAAGCCTAAAATTAGTATAAAATCACATGTACAAAATCACAAAATACGACCGGCGGGCTGATTTTAGAAAACAACCCTAAAATCAGATCAGGTTAGGTTAGGGTTTAGCGTCTAGGGTTTACAACCCTAAACCCTAAGTCCGTATACGGATTCCCCCAAGGTTAGGGTTTAGCGTCTAGGGTTTACAACCCTAAACCCTAAGTCCGTATACGGATTCCCCCAAGGGAACGGCTAAACTAAGAACACACGTTTATTTTTGTTCATTTTGTATTAAAAAAGAGGTTAAATTTAACCTATGGGATACCCAACTGTCAACGGAGTATCCTGTATATGAGATACCCAACTATCAGTGGAGTGGAGTATCTTATACAAATTGGGATACCCAACTACCAGTGGAGTATCCCAAAGGCTAAAGTTGGTCACTTTTTTCAGAATGGCTATTTTTGTTTATTTTATCAAAAAAATGGTTATTTTTGTCATTTTTTCTCCTAACAACGTATTTAACATATTTTAAGGTCAAGGTACAAAGTGAGCGATATGTACCGTAATAGCTCTAGCGTAAGATTCTCTATTGTAACAATCATACTGAATGTGGATTTCCAGTTGTTTTGGATAGAACAAGGGTTACAATAAACGAAAATTTAGTTAATGTGTGTATTTGTACATTTTGACCATACTTAGAAGCCAAAATGTTAATAAGCCAACATACATCTGAATTAAAGAGAAAGAGACACAAAAAACAAGTTTCCAAAGCACTCACTATCACAATATTTTGTATTCAGATGTGTCTTACTCTTATCCCAGGTGTTTACTTGTATTTGGGGTTTGTTGTACTACCCTACTGTTGGTTGTGCTGACAGATGCTGGATCACATGGAAACTCGGTGAACAAAAGGGTATCTGGTTACACCATGCACTAGCAATTGTGTGGAGTAAAATTTTGTTCCCCCTCAATAGCAAACTTGCTATATGTTAGAACTCGGTCATGTTTTGGCAAATATTGTCAATCTGTCATATAACATCAGAAATACTGGACATACTGTATATTGAACAGTTAAACCGCTCAAGTTTCAAAAGTTGACTTGTTATTCATCTCTTAACCTTCATTTCTGATCCATTGTAGTAAAATCAGATTGGGACTATTGCTTTTGTTGCTTTTTCGATTTAAGTAATCTAATTATGTTTATTTAGTTGTGATGTCTTCTAGCCAGAAATTAACAGTCCCATACTTCACCGTCAAAATTAGTTATTATTCCTATGTTCCAGGCAAAACAAATTAGATGCTATATATTTTTGTTTATGATTACGAGCTCACAACTTCAGACATAAGCTTCACGGTCGTTTATTTGCGGTAAGCCACCTGCTTGCATGTTGGTCAGGGAGTAGGTTTTTACATGTGCAGAAAATACACAAGATAGTCTTCTCAGCTGAGTTTTCCCTTTATATACAGCCTTTGTGAAGCATATTATATGTGATAGTTCTTTTTTGCACTTGAGGTATGCGTTTGGGTGCTAATTGAAGTTTTTTCTTTCATTCAAAGATAAAAAACTCGTTTCAGAAAAAGATTAAAGATGCTGCCAGCAATACAAGGCAATTGGAAATGATCCAAAAGGTAAATTTTCTTCTTTCCAAGTAGATTGTTTTCACTTTGAAAAGAGAGCTAATATCTTCTTGAGTTCACTTCTGTACTGATCTGTGCCACCGTGTTGGCGTGTCCTAATGTGCTACAGGAAAATATAGGCTTGCTTGAACGGGTTGAGGCCTTAAAACAAGAGCTTGAAACTGAGAAACTGAAGTGTAGTATGAGACAAACATAGACATGATTATAAGTCACTAAGATAGTGCAGGCTTTTAGAGAGTTCATTACAGATGCGTCTCAGACTCGAGTGTTATTGACCCGCTAGATTGCTCCTGAGTTCGATTCGCATTAGGCAAGCTACCTCCTGAGCAGCAGTTTTCAGTGTATGTGGCAGCATTTTGTTTCTTCATTCAAATGATATTTTCGAGTCAAAAGCATCAAGGTTTCAAGATATAGGAACCGAGTACATTTACTCGGAGTAGGATTTGTAATCTTGGTGTTTGTATAAGTACATTTTAAAGCAAATGAAGGGTGTTGGTTCACTTCCTTTTCTTTTCTTTTATGCAATGTTCTTAAATTTTCGTATTATCCACATTATATATTGTCTTTCGAGTCCTCATCTTCACAAAATTTACATTTAATATCATTTAATGCTAATAGCTCCCAGAATTTTAGTTATCACTTGCATACATCACATCCTCCAAGCTCCACGTCATATAACTATGCGTCAGTACGTTTATTCAAGTCTTTTGGCTCAATTTTTTATATAATGTGGTTAAGCTCTCAGATCTTATTTAGCCTTCATTGTTTTGTTTGGATGATGCAGAATTCTATGTGTGATTTGTGGCTTATTAACTGTTACTACTTTATAACATAAAACTTTCTAGGCTCAAATTGTTATTTATCTAAGATATTTGCATGATTACAAAGAGCTTGCTTCTCTTAGAAACAAGACCCACATGTTTGTACTGAGCAGCATGGGGAAAAAACTTCTCTTGTACTGCTGCTGCATGGGGAAAAAACCCTCTCCAGCCCTTCTTAACAGGCCTCATTTGCTTTGTCCTTAAATATTGTCCGAATTTAAATAATACTTCATCCGTCTCATCAAATTATTAATATATGATGTGACACAAAAATTAAGAAAGATAAAGAAAATAGAAGAAATAATGATTAAGTTGATGAGATTTATTGAAATTAGTGAAGAAAAATATGTTATTTTAGAAAATTTTAACAAATGAATAAAATATCCCAAAAAAATAATGTTAACAATCTGTTAAGACGAGTGAGTATTATAAATTTAGTTTTAACGAAGGGAGTATGTGCTTTCTTTTAGCTGTGATAATATGAACTTTTTCACTATTTAAAAATTCAAATTTAAGAAGCTCAGTTGGTGCAATTTGGTCTTGTGCACGAAAACTATATAATTTTATCAGAAAACATGTACAAATCTTTAATACTACTTTTTTTTGACCGAATATTTAATACTACTACTACATGTACCAAAAAAAAAAAATCTTCGAGTCCATGGACTGTGTATATATGAAAAGGTTAATTACTTCGGTCAACAACCAAACAAACAAATACGGAGTGCAGCAGGATTATGGAGGGGGGAGGGATTGAATGCAAGGAAGATCTCGGAATAATAAAATGTTTGTGAATTTCATTCATTTCATTACACCGTGGGAAAGTAACTGTCTATACTCCACACAATCGTACTTGAGCTCAGCACCTTGTGTTTAGATCTACTTTGGCAAATCCAATGGTGCTTTCCGGAGAGAAACTTAATTCTATACAACTTGTTCTACAAAACTGAGCTCATATACAAAGTAAGAACAATCAAGATCTCTATTGAAGGGAGCATATAACGGTTCCAGCTATCTGATAAGACTCTTTCTTTAATACCTTTATCTGGAAGCCAATGACCAAAAATTCAAGAAAAAGGAAGGAGAAACTGAAACCCAGCTTAGGAAAGCCATGGCTGTGGCTGACATAAACTTCTTGCAGTGGTTCACGTCACATTTATCCAAGTCATTCCCGATGAGGACTGTGATGCCAGCAGATGCACAGGCCGCAGCAAAAGTCAGAGTAGAAGTAATCTGCACTTGCATTAATGCATAAGTAAGGTAAATCATGTCTATATTAGGAAGAGCAATGTACATGAACTACGAAGATTCAAATACTTGTTGACTAGGGGAAAATACAAAATACAAAAAACAAAAAAGAATTAAAAATAATCAAGGGTATTTCAATTTTCAACATCTTCAACTTTTAACGTTACATATAATAAGATCTACAATAAACGGGTGTTGACTTCAAATAGAATTTATAACCTATGTTTCACAAACAAGTTCGGAATTTGTAGTAAATAAACATTTCACGCTGCTTGGTCGAATTATTGCAAAAGGCTTCCATATTCAGCAACATGAACAGCCAATCACCATGAACTACAACACAATCTACCTTGGAAGTCAAAGATGCAAGTCTACGGACCTTGCAATTGGGTCAGGGTCGACACCGAGTAATTGCTAAAATTCATAGAAATACGAATCACTTGGTTTGACTATTGTCCTAGTCTAGTGCCCTCTGCCACGTTAGACCATCGCAACTATTATTGGATCAGAGTCAACTACCAAAAATGATGCATGCCAACTTTTTGGTTTGTGCTTCCGCTACATGAATAGTGTACCCGAATATGCTAAAACATGGTATACTAAGGGTAGTATGAAAACTGAAGGGTTCTTGTTGGATATATAATGATCCAATTAAGATCTCCTTCTAATACAGAGTTGTTTATTTAACATGGTACTAGAGCCACACAATTAAGAAAGGGTCTAAAGTTCTGTTTGTAGTGTTGAAAATATTCTAATCCAATTAAGGTCTCTTTGTTTTACCTTAAGGTTTTGAGAGGGTTAATTAGTTAATAGGTTTTACCTCATCGTTAACATGTCTCCTCTATTTACTACGGGAGTGAGGGCTTAAGTTTTGCAAGAAACAAGGTTTGCAAAAATTACCGAGCAAAGAAAAAGGTTATGCAACAGTTCTTATACCCAGGATGGTGAGAGACATCAAACCTGGTGTTCATTGGTACTTGATAGCATACCAAATTTACAGTTTTATCTGCGTTCTGTACATAAGAATGTTTCTGTGTGTGTAATGAACAGGTTTGCACAAAGTACTAAATCTATAATTAATATTTAAACATTAAGTTTTACTATATTCATGATTCAAGCTGACACACTGTTTCAACTTGATATCTAATACCTATTGTATGATGTAAACTCATATGATGAGTTCAGCATTTACAGCAAGACACAAGCCAATCATTTACAAAGATGAAACTACTGCAAGATTCCGAATAAAGGAAACGTGATGATATGAAGACACGAATAAAATACGCAGTATGGACAAAATCCCAAGAATCATGCTTTTATATTGCTAGCATCATAGCAATCTACAGTTCTGTTATAAGGTGTAACACAAGAACATCTTACCCCATCACCAATTGCAAACAAACTAACAACTCTGGTGTTCCGTAAACTTCGCTTAACTAGAAGAGCATATATATCTACAACAGCCAGCGCAAGGCTCCACAAACTCTGTAAGCTAACAGCAGCAACAAGGTAGCTGATACACCAAATGATACACGTTTCATTAAACAAATAAGAAGCTACTACTTTAATTGTTTAACATTCAGAAATCAGAAACACATTTTAACCCAACTACTTTAAAAAAAAGTTTGAAGCCAAATACACCTTTACATTTTTCAAAATGTTGTACTGTACTACTGTCAATCTATCCACAATACAAGTAATGACTTGCTCATAACTTCATGTAGTCTATAGCCTAAGATTAGAACCAGAATTTTAATTACAGAATATAGTTCATAGTACAAGCATTGGTTGGAATTCTATCAAAGATTCCAGTTAAACTTTCTATCATTCCTAATTTTAACCACGATGTCTATAAAGAGCTCAAAAAAAAAAACTTAGGATAGAAAATGATCGCCATTATTCCAAATTTAGAGAAAAATAGTGGTCCTTTACCTTTATTACTTGGTTGATAAAGGACAAGGGGTGTTTCCTGACAGAAGCATTTCTAATTCATATTTATATACTACATCTGTGTGACATGGTTTTGAACGACCATGTAAAACAAACAAACAAACATCCCCCCCCCCCCCCCCCAATCAACTCACCTAAAAGACTACTTTGATAAAAACTAGGTGAAATCTCAAGAGGCAACAAAGCAAGTTGCTATTTCTATTTACCAGCAGGTGGCATACTGTAAACGGGCCCATTATGTCCTTGATAAAATAAGCTTCCTGAAATATAGCCATGAGCCATCAGATGATGACACTTCCAAGTGAAAATGCCCAAAAGCCAAAAGTCCATCTAACTCTAAACAATTACCAATACTTCTAGGTGTTTTTGTGCACACATTTAACAAGTTTGCCTTTTACTACCAAGCCCGGGTCTCTAAATTGAATGTAACAGTCACCCCTCCTCATATGTCACACACACCTCCTCATCGGGTCCCAACCACAAGTTGATCCCCCAAGTTTCAACCGCAGGCAAAATGGGACCCAGCCCGTAATTATGTAATCTGTACTTAAAAGGTCATGAACAAATGTTATGATTCCCCTATAAGTTCTCCTAACTACTATAAAATAACACACATTCCACACATCGTAATACCACATTGCATCAAGAAAAGTGTGTTAATCCCATACTCATAGCTACTTAAACAACCTCTCCACCCTAAAGAGTACACATCGAGGCACATCTCACTTACATTACTTCCGAATAGAACACTACATTATACACAAACCAGGTACATTTCATTCGACTATTTAACCACTAATCAACACATAACCAATTAAAATTCCTTCTTTAGAGTAAAATAACCGCAACCCATTTGCACCGACACACAAACAAAATCAGTAAACACAAAATCACAACAATAAGAAAGAATAATAAAAAGGGGGGGTGGAGATTACCAGAAAGCAGTAACAGATGGGAAATCATCGGTAGAGGCCATAATAGAGAGAGAAATGAGAGCAAAAACGAACTGAAACACTCGGAAAACAAGGCCTAAAGAAGTACCAGGCATCCCTTGTACATCTTTGGTTCTAACCACCGCCGGTGGCCTAGCAAGAACTGCCGGAATTTCAACCGGATGTACGGCCGGAGTGCTCATGATCTGCCTCCGACCCGCAAATTGTAATATGTGTTATGTTAGATATACATCATTATATTGCGGGGGTAAGAATAAAAATCAAATCTTTGAAACCCCCAAGAATTGTAATCGGGTTGTGTGTGTGTGTGTGTGTGTGTGTTTGGTTTATAAAATGGGAGTGTGCGGCAGAGCAGGCAGTTCAAGAAAGAACAAGAACCCTTATTCTCGTTTTTGTGCTTTAATAATAATAAAATTAAATTATTAATGTTGTTGTTATTTTTTTTTAAAGAATTGTTTTTATATTGTTAGTGAACTATTATTACCGCTTATTTATATTTACTACTCTTTTACAAAAATTAATTTCACAACAATTTAATTTCGAACATAGTAAATAATCACAGTTTACCAATAAGTATTTTATCATCTTATATTCTTTCTAAATCAAACCTAAAAATATCCCATATCTTATTTACTTTTAAATTTTTATTTTAGTTTTTTTATCAAAAATTTTATGTAATGTTTATCGATATATGTACATACATTTTCTATACTAACTATAATAAGTAAACATGATATTTTATATTTTATAGAATCCCATCAACAAAAAATTTAAGTTAAAGAATATTTAATACTAATAAATATTTTAGGGAAATTCTCAATGGTACACTTGTAAAATTGGCTTTTCTAAATGGTGCATAAAATATTATTGACTTCCATTTGATACCCTTATACTAATATACCATTCTTAGTCATACCCCTCCCGTCACTCCCCCGTTAATCAAACGTTTGGTACCCCGAATTAACCTTAAAATAAAAATAAAAAAAAGGAAAATTCTCAATAGTACACTTGTAGATTTGACTTTTCTGAATGGTACACAATATATTATTGACTTCTATTTGGTACCCTTATACTAATACACCATTCTTAACTATACTCATTCCGTCATTCTCGAACGTTTGTTTACCCATATATATTTTTTTTCTGAATAAAAGTATAGTAAGAACACAAAGTGTTTCTATTATTTAGAGGGTGCTCATGTCCTTTATATCCCCCACCTTATATGGATGTATTTGGGGAATATGTTGTTCAGTGTTTAGTGTCAAAAGTAATGAAATTTCAAATATCGACATGACATGATTAGGATGACATGATTAGGATGTGCTATATGATATATTATGATATGCAGAGCGGTCTTAGTTAATTTTTTCGCCAGAAGTTAGGTTAATTCTTAGACTAACTGCGTTGATGTGTTGGTTTATAGTTAGAATACCATTGAGCGGTTTAAAAAATGGGATATTCTTAGTTGATCATACGATAATTAGAGCGGGCGAAAAAAAGGTGAATAAACATATTTAGGCTTGTAGATATAATCAACACAGTTTTATGCCTTTTGTCTTTGATATATTTGAATTTTTGGCTTCTGATGCAGTTGAATTTTTCAGCAAAGTACAGGAAGAAAGTCATGAACATAAATGTGATAACTGCGGGTGCTGTTGAATATGTATTTCAAAGAATAGGATTTGCGATACGACGAGATATGACGGCGCAGATTGTTGTCCGTTTATCTTGCACTCTTGTAACTTAATCTAATAAATAAATAAAAAGAAATATTTATAAAAAATGTTATGAATACAAAATTATTTTTCAAAATATTAACAAAATATTATGTGACGCCTTCTCATTTGTTGTAAAAAAAAAAAGTAAAAGTAAAAATGAATTTCTTAAATTCACACTAACAAGACCCATCAAAATATTCAATATTATAACATCATTATAATCACAAATAATTTTTAATACCAAATTTTATACATGTAACTGTTGGAACCAAATTTATGTTGGATCGAGCTTCACGAGGTTCTTCGGGTAACCTGCCTGCAAACAGAAGAATGTGAGGGGTAGATCTCACGATTCACCTCCGATGTGAGAATAAATTAATGAGTTCCAAGTGAGTAGTAATAAACGTACAAGAGTTTGTAGAATGAATACTCAATCATGAATCCACAGTGGAATAGGTTATTCGGTTCCTAAGTCTTCATGACCATCCCGAATATGGGGGACGTGCCTTCCGATGTCTCGAAGATGGAATAGATCAAGTTTTAGTTCACTAGCGGTCCTCTTGATCAATTGGGCCTGAGATAATGAGTCTCCTTCGATTTTTCTATATAAATTAGTTCGGTCATCTAGCCCAATTATATTGGGACTTCCCACAATAACAATACTCTTTTATTATTAAGAGATCTAATAAAGTCTACCGAAAACCATGTAACATACCGAGAGATTATCAACATCATACACGAGAAAGAAAAAGCATTAGTCCATTTTATTGGGTTAAGTGAGGTGCACAAAAAATTTATGGGCTTCGATTTTATTGGATTCCAAAAAATTGAATTATTTTAATTAAAATTTGGTTCGGATCAAATTTACGGAGAATATTACTTTTCTCACTAGTTTATATATTTTCTTGATTTTTATGTATAGGAGTAAATATATATTAATAACTTTATCTTCTAATTTGTATTCATTCTAATTAAATAGTTACGATCTAGGCTACATCTTTCTATATAAATTCGTTAGTGTTGCTTTACAACTGCTTTGTTCAAGAAAATATAAAATTAACGGCAAAATTCAACAATGTACGACAGAATAAGATTCGATTTATGTATAGATTAGTACTATTAACTAACTACTCACTAAGCCATTATCCACATAAAATATTTACAAGTTGGATTAGAGGTCAAATAAACCTTAAAAAATAGTTTTTCTCAATTAGTTTCGTAAGATATTATTTTGAGTTCAAATCTCATATTCGCATTGCATCGCTTCACATCCCAGGCTGTTAAGGTACGTTTTGAAGAAAATATTAGACCGGAATGGATAAATTTAAATTAGATTTAAATTCAAATATATAAATTAGATTTGAATTCAAGGGTCAGGTGTTTGATGCATTTTAATTAGCGAAAAAAGAAAATGCAGTTCATTTTAATAAACTGATCTTCTTTTACGGGAAGATTATTAAGCTGGTCTATTGCGACAAAGCCCAACAAATTTACGAGGTTAAATTTCCGTATTGGGCCTGCTCATGAGTTATAAACAAAACGAAGCTCAAAATTATCTCCTCCCTTCAAACTTTATGTAGTTGGTGGGCCACTATTATATTCTTCGAACAAAAGTCACATAAGATGGGTTCCACGGTGGGCCTTCTGTGTTAGTTTTGCAACATTCAGCCCACTAGGTTGATTGTATAAAAAAACAAAACAGTGCCTTGCATTTTCTTCACAGGAAAAGTCAAGTCCTGCCCCTTCTATAAATGGATATAAATCACATGTTATGCCTTGAAGCTTCAAAAATACGGGTCCCTGTACGAAAAAGCATACAGCTGAGGCCTGAGTGAGTTGACATTTTATCAAACACAATTCTTTCATATTCGTTTTGGTCTGGAAGAAATGTAAGCAAAAGATTGTGAATGAAATCATAAAAAAAATTTTGAAGAGTTGGAAAATGAGGTGGTACAAAATTGCTATGACATGAGATTTGTGATGAAAAATAATGATACCGTTCGAGGATGAGCTGAAAAAATCGAAATCGAAATTGAAAACTTTAAAATTCATTACAACGTTAAATAACATGTCGTTATCTAAAATTGTGTTCTTTGTAAAAAAATTCCAATAGCTCTGAGACATAGGTGTTTGAAAGCAACTGAGATGAATGTTTAAGTGGGGGAATAAGTTCTCAAGGCCAATCAATTCTTGAAAGCCAGTTTGTTATAATACATCAGTCCATAAAATGACATGAATATATGTTAGTGGGCCCATATATAAGCCATGAGAACGATGGCACCTGGCATAACCCCATTGGGCCATACATATTAGCCCACCCATTTTCTAGGTGGATCCTCTCCCTCTAAAACGAATAATCAACATGTGTTGGGCCCGGCCTTCCGTTACATGTCGTTAGATGGATTAAAACCTTAAACAGCAAAAAACCTAGCTACTTGAGGAATTGCTTGTAACATGTTTCATACATTTTCGGTCCCCTAAAATTTATTGCCAACATGTTTTTGTTCTGTCTTATCAGATGTTTCTCTATAATAATTCTTATAAATTACAAGGATATTACGAATCATAAAGAAGGAGAAAAATTTAAACCGTTAATATCTATATTCTTTATTAATAAGCAAAATAATGTGTAAATATCGCGCAAAAGTACTAAAGTATCAAATTTGATTATCATGAAATCAGGTTCGATTCCCTACAATTACATGATTTAACAAGGTTTATTTATTTGATTTAATTTTTTTAATTTCACCCTGTGTTTAATTCCCTATAACTACATATTTCAAAAGTTTATTGATTTGATTTTTTTTTGATTTTATTCCGGTTTTGATTAATATTTAATCTTAGTACACGCTTCGCATGAGTTATCTGCTAGTATTATAAGGACTTTCGTTAAGTTAAAATCTCTTAAATTTTATAGTTATAGTCATATGTGTAGGCATTTCTTTCTCATGATAAGGACTTCAAGAAAAATGCAAATTAAGAACCTTGAGTAAATTTCATATGATATGCATCAAGTACTACTTGCAAAGTTTCAAATTTAGAACAAACTTTCTACTTACTGAGGTCAACTGCAGTAGTAATTTACACAAAAGGAAACCCCGTACCAAAAACTTAGTAACATTTTAGATAGCTAATTCAACTGCCAAATCTTCATAAACTTGGTCTACATCACCCCCCACATTTTCATCTTGAAATATCACATGGTGGAGGGTGGGCAAGCTGTTCCGTCTCCCAGTTAAGATTTGAAGCAGTTCTTTCATGGCAAGGTACGTATTCCTTCAATAAATAAACGATAAAAAGGAGTTGATGCTTTACTAGAAGCAAGGCAGTATCGAACTCTTAAGCAACTACAGTATCAATAATTAGTTGAGATATACTGTAACACATGGCATAACTCTATATTCGTGGTATTGAATCAGATATTTCTTACAAAAGGTTTTAACGATTCATTTCGATGTAAAAGTTACTCATTATTGTGTATGAGAATGAAGGGAATTCTTGTATTTCTCTAAATATTACCTCTAATTTTTTGACCAATTCCTTTGCCGTTGGTGCAGATACAATGATATGGCGTGCATTAGGGCTAATGAAACCTTCTTCCACAGCTTTGTCAATGAAAGACAGTAAAGAGTTGTAGTATCCGTCCACATTGAGCAACCCTACCTGCCAAAATGTAGAACAAACTTACAATTTCAGATGAAGGAACCTCTTAGACAGTTGCTTCTTTAAAAACCATTGAATTGCAGCTAAAAGTACCGGTTTATCATGGATGCCAAGTTGCGCCCAGGTTATAACTTCAAGTAGCTCCTCTAGAGTGCCATAACCACCTGCATGTTCATGAAATTATGTACCTTAATGCCCTGTTTCTAAATGAACAGTCTAGAATTGCCAAGTAACATATTCATTCAACACTCTATTTGTAAACTCTCTAATTATGAGTAAGAAATGATGGTTCAAATACAAAATATTTATCAATCTAAAATATGCAGTGTGCATGCATGTGTTTTTTAGTAAGAATCCCTATTTGTTGGTCATTCTCTAGGATGATTACAAGGTCAAATCCCTACATGTAACTATATTCTACTCTGCTAAAATTCATAATTACTGGCAACTGGAAATGAACCCCAACCAAGCAACTACATGATCACTTGAAAGTCAGGTTATAAGTTGGACCAGTACTTTAATTATTCAGGACAAGTTATTTATTGCATATTACCCCCATCCTCTGTTACATCAGAGGCATAATCTTGTAGCTGCATATGAATAGTCATATTTTCCAGGCAATGCATGCAGAGAAAAATGACCATTGCAAATTCAGGGCCAGAGTCCTTGAAAGAATTGAAAATGAGTACCCACTACACTTTGCAAAAAAAAATTGTTACTTTATATCAATTTCCTTGCATGATATTGAACCAATTATTTCGGCATCAAGAATTACGACTTTTGAATTGGCAAATATTTTTTTTTTTACGATTTTTGACCAAACATTAGTGACAGATAAGTTTCGTACTGCTAGTGTTTCCATAATTATAAGTCTTGGGGATTGACATAGAGAGTTCAGAAACTGATCAATTAAGCTAGTGTACAAGTATAACTCCAGCTGTAGTTCATATCCTTTTCTGCCTTCTAACATACACAAAAAAATCAAAATATTACTCCAAAGGAACTACCATCCCTAAAGAAATTTATATGGTTCAATAAAATAAGTAACTTTAAACATAGATAAAGGCATGGTTTTAGTAATTGCATTGAATCATTGACAAAAAGGCAACAATCAAATACATATATATAATATAACATTTATATATGGTCACAAAACTCAATTATTTAAATAAGGTGCAGATGGGGAAGATAATAATAGCACAACAATAAAGAAGTAGATGAATTAAAGAGCTGATTTATCTTCTTCAAGTAGACTATCAGTTATTTCTTTGTTTATTTATTTATTTCCAATTTGTGTCTGAAGGGAATGAATAGATGCGTACAGGGTAGGAGGGTAGAATGGACGGACAAAGAATAAAAGCTTGAGACGGCTGATTGATTTGTAGCTAGGACTAGTAAAAATTAAATCACAAGAGACCATACTCATTTGCTCATTTTCATAGAGTTGTAGTGAGAAAGTTGCATTAGGCCTCATACTAACCAGGTAAAGCAATAAAAGCATCTGAATGCCTAGCCATCTCTGCTTTTCTTTGATGCATGCCTGCAACTGCCTTCACCTCCCCTACTGTTTCACCAGTTAACTGCAAAATGTACCAAACCCAAGAGAGACAAAAATATTATTATATTAGTTTGAGAGAGAGAGAGAGATCATTTGCATTTTGTAAAGAGTGGTGTGCAGTTTGAGCAATGAAGCAATGATGAGGGCTGCAGTAAAATTGATGGTAGACTACTCCAAATATCTTAAAGTCAACAAACTTCAGATTAGAAAGCTCATAGGCAGGATATACACATCCCTTTAGAATATACACATGTAAAATGCCAAGGAAGATTACAAGGGAAAAGTAATAGTAATATATAGTGGGTTGTACAGAACCTGAATTTAAAAAATAGGAACTTAAAACTAAATATTTATAAACCAACATTAACAAATGTAAATGAGTAGTAGGTTCAATTTACATACAACACCCCTTCCTTGAACAAAGAAGGAAAATAGTAAAATGGAAGATATTAAAAAACCATCCATCTTTAAGAGTTTCTGGGCAGCATGGCCATGATTCTAAACAGAGAGAGGTGAGAAAGGAGAATGAAGCATGTTGAGAATGAGACATACCTCTCGAGGCATGAGTGTCTTGGGAATGACCCTGCACGGAAGGAAGGACAATTAGGTGACAAAAATCAGAGGTTAAAAATTAAAAAACCAACTGATTTTGTAGTTTATGTATCTTATGTAGTTTCAGAGAAACATTCTTCGACAGTTTTGAGGCCAAGAAAGCTTTACCCAATAACATGACGGCCACCCTTATGAACAGCTTGTGAAATCAAACCCATTAATCCAATGCTACCGCCTCCGTAAACCAAATCGATATTTCTTGAGACCTGAAAAAAACAAGAAACTAAATTAGCCCACATACATCGAAAAATGACCTATTTTTTTCAGGCAGCTCATTTGTTTAAGCAGATCACATTATAAATATAACCTTGGAGACTAATCAATCAATCAGAATAAGTCTGAAAACACATCCCAACCAAGAAGCAACAAAAAGTAGAAAATGTCATGAACTTAAATTTACAAGACAGTGTCATATAAGTACATTCTCAGCAACTTTTTAATCTACTTTTAGACAAAAGCCCATCTCTAATCCCACAAAAAAAAACATGTAATTTTAACAAGTAATTTACCTCCACAAAAACCCATGTACTAAACCACTCATTTGCTTAAACCCGTTATATAAATAAAAAGGACACAACAACAAAAATGATTCAAACACCGAAGAGGCAAGGAAAAGTACCAGTTCTTGGGCAAGCTGAATAGCAGCATCCTGATAGCTACTTTTGTTGCCTTGACTGCTTCCACAGAAAACACAAATCCTCCTAAATTTTGATAGCTTCATTTCACCATCTCCCTCCATTCTTTCCCCAAAATATGTTTCAAATGTTTAAATATTTGTCACTCTGTCTAGGTTTTGTTGGGTCACACTAATGTTTTTGCACTAGCCAACGTGCTTGTGTGTGTATATATAAGCCCCTTGGCACGTGACTACCCCACTTGGCACGCTATTTTCCTCTTTCAGCTGGCATCGGGCATTCCAAGAGGTTGTATGATTTTAATGTGACATAAACGACATTTTTATAAATTCAGGATTACAAATTTACAATGGTCACTAATGATCCCCACGCGTCGAGGAAATTATTACAAATTACATTTTTATAAATGTTTTATGTTAAGTCTACTTTTGTTAATCCCTCCGTCCCGCTCAATTGTTTATATTTGGGTTAGACACGGAATTTAAGTAATATGGGAAAAAGTAAAAAAAAAATGAGTAAAGTGGTAGATCCGTCAATATTTAAGTTATAAAGTAAGCAGAGTGAAATAGAGTAATGGAAGTAGTTAATTTTTATATGAGTTAATTGCACTTTGCATCCCCCAACTTTACTCCAATTTCAATTATGTATATGTAGTTTCATAAATTGCATTTTGCATCCCCAAACTTTAAAATATAAGTCGAATCACAACTCCTTATACGTTTTCTATCAAAAATAATATTGTTTTTAACTAATATATTGACAAATGCGATATAAAATTATTACAATGATGATATAAATTTTAGATTCTAAACATGTAACTAATTTTAAATCATAATTTAATATTATTTTATGACCATTAATCAATTATAATTTATTTATAAAAAATTAAACTAATATGTTTTCATTAAATAAAATTGTGACTACTATGATATATGATACGTATAAAATCATTAAAATATATTTGTACCATCTTAAAATATAGATTATATAAATTTGATATCGCATTTGTCAATATATTCGTTAAAGAAATATTATTTTTGATAGAAAACGTATAAGGGGTTGTGATTCGATCTATGATTTAAAGTTTGAGATGCAAAAAATAATATTAAATTATGATTTAAAAATTTTAAAAGTGTAAAATTAGTTACATGTTTAAAATATAAAATTTATATCATCAGTGCAATAATTTATATCGCATTTGTCAATATATTCGTTAGAAACAATATTATTTTTGATAAAAACGTATAAGGGGTTGTAAAATTTGTAGTAATATCTTGTAAATCAATAAAAATGATGTAAAATTTTACATATATCGCTATATTTTACGGTTTATTAGTCATTTTCTTAAGACATGTTCAAGATTGAATAAAATGTTAATGATTTATTCAGTTGCGAGTAGTTTACGAGATAAGTATCATAAAATATTTTCAGTGAAAGATCACATTGAAGTGGGGATCATAATTTCTCATACACGTCCTATGTTTAACCGGAATGAGAATTTAGATCTGTCATCACCTCCTTTTCTATTTTAATCCAACGGGACATATCATTTAAGACGAGTTAGGCATGAGTTTCTCGTTTAAGTTCTATCATTCAAAAGTTTATCCTATCAGTTACATTCCCCATTTTAACAGGATGAGATTGCCTCACTCAGAGCAGGTCATGTATTTTTCCAAACCCCTTCAGAGGCCTGCTCCTTTTTTAAGCTCCAAAAACAGTTATTTTTGCTCTATGCACACACCCAAGGGCAGAATTAGGGGGACAAGAGTGAGTCCCGGTTCCTGTCAATTGTCGAAATTTGTAGAAATTTTAATGTGAAATTCTAATTTTTTTTAAATGACTTGGATCGGCCCCCCTTTAAATTATTATCCGGTTCCCTCTATACCAGATTTGTGGTTCCGTCCCTGCACACATCTATTGAAAACTCTCCCATTATTGACTGAACCTGAGCATGAGTGCATGACCATTGACCACAGCCTGTGTCTAAGTAAAAACTTAAGAAGTTAAGACAACAAAACACTTTATAAGCTACTAGAAGCATAAAGTTCTGATCTTGACATTAACTTTATTTCCATGTATGTGTTTAACTGTTAAACAATTGAGAATTAATATTAATAGAAATAATATAGAGTGTTATGGGTTTTAAATTAAAATTTGGCTAAAAACAAGTCTTCAACACACTAGAAGCCAGGTTATAAACTTTCTAAGTATGGACAGAGGGGAATGGATTGGATTTGGGGACACATGCATGCGTATATCGAAACATGAACTGCATGCATGGGCTGGGTAGATAAACCGAGTCTATTACATTATTTATTAATTTATATAAATTAAGTAGAATTCAAGAAAGAGAGGGGGTTTCTGGATCCAGAGAGGTCTGTGCATTTATGATTTGAATAAACATGTGGGTGATGGCCTAAGAAGCTTGTACCCTGATCCACCCTCCCATTGTAGACACTCTTGTTGTATTCAAAGGAAACATACTTATCTTTTTTATATAGTAGTTCTGAATTACAGAACCCCATAAGCATTCCCCATATTATCTTGTCAAGCATTAGCATGTCTGTTCCTACTTCATTTTCAATACTTATCACCTGGTGGACTAGATTTCAGAAAAAGTCGCAACTCAAATATTTTATGAAATTGTTAACCAATATTTCAAGATTTGTTCGGGCTAAAACTGAAGAATATACTGAATTTTCACTGCTCGTAAGGACTAAAATAGTTTTTTTCTACATTTTTAAGATCAGTCCTAAGTTAGCCCTTACTTTTGCCACTTCTTAGAAGTTGTATTGAAATTATGATATGATATGTTAAAGTATATACAATTCGTCGGAACTTTACTTCTGGAGACAAGGTGTTTCACCTGCAAAACGAGTTCTTGTATCTTTTTTTAAAGACCAAAAATTCGAAGCATGGTGTTTTGCATGGTTTCAAGGATTCATCTACAATTTTAGGTTCTCTTGTATGAGAAAGAGCACTATTCATCCAGTTTATTGGAGGTTTTTTTTGTAGATAAGAAACAGCCTCGTTTAGTTGTGTTTGGAAATCAGAAGTCAATTCACCTTACAAAAACAGATGAGAAGAGGCTAATATAGTAATATGTTCCAAAGATTACGTTGTTTTCACGTTACTCCAAATCTCCAATGTAGTTTGATAAGCTAACTTTATTTATTACTCTGTTGATAGCGTTAAACATATTTGTAAAAACTTCTGTAAATAAAGCTGACCTGATACAAGTTTTGACCCTAATTCTGCATGAGCATTTCCTAAATTACTACAGAACTACCAAATATCGACAAAAACAAAATATGTTGGTAACTTATACTAGGAGCTGTATGCATCACACCTCCAAAAGTGATCAGCCAAAGTCTAGCTAAATTTAAACACAGACCACAGTAGACAGTTATATATTCAGATGCAGCACAGACTTATTATTACTATGCTAGCTCTTCTATTTCACTGATCATTCAACTGAAAAATCAGGTTCAACTGGTTTCTGTAATGCGCTAAGGAGTTCAAGTTCACTTCCACCCCTCAAGCTCCCACCCCTCCTACTTGCTGTTAACGCTGCCGCATATATAGCTTGCCCCGATGCCCCTGGAGGTGATGAATTACTTGTTTTTTCAGAAGCTGATTCGTATATAAGGGACTCATTGCACTCCATGGCCTTAAGTTCAGCAGCCTCTTTGTGCCTTTTGTATCTGAACCAAGCAGCCTGTATAAAGCACGCAGCCCATGACCTCCACTGGAGGGAATGGAACCTGAATGTGTGCCTTAGTTGCTTGCTGTGAAGCTTACGATATTGCGATGCTACAAATTTTACATCCTCTGAAACCAGAGCAAAGGCTTCGACTTCAGTGAGGGCTGTCACTGTGCGTGTAGATGAGGGGAGGATTATGCTTGGACGGGGGTCCAATGCCCAAGTCAATAATTCTTCACCACAGAAGTCACCTGGACCAATACGACATGAATTCAAGAATCCTGTTCGGCCTCCACCAGTAGTGTAAGAATCAAGATGGCCTCTGATAATGAAGAGCATTTCGTTTACAGGGTCACCCTCGCGGACAAGGCAAGTATCTGTGGTGCATAGAACAGGCTTAAGCCTTTCACATATTGCATCTAGAGTACTTTCATCCATCTGATCAAACAGCGGGACCTATTTTACATTGTTAATTAAAAGTATATGATCAGATTAGGTTAAACTTTAAAATATACTACCTTACTGTGAAATTCTGATTGGAAGCCGCACTACTAGATGTAT
This sequence comes from Heracleum sosnowskyi, assembly GCA_030848705.1. Taxonomy (NCBI): domain Eukaryota; kingdom Viridiplantae; phylum Streptophyta; class Magnoliopsida; order Apiales; family Apiaceae; genus Heracleum; species Heracleum sosnowskyi. Next base: position 31,207,449 of record CM061237.1, read on the forward strand.
CCTAACAACTTTCAACAAATCATGGATATAATTTTTGCATCAAATAAACAATTAGAAATGTTTGCAGGTATCCTAGATGCAATAAAAACTTACACGTCGCACAAGATCAACACATAGATGACGCTTGATGTCACGTCGGAGATCCAAAGGAAGGCCTTTAAGAATACTTTCTTCGTCTACTCCATGGGTTGTAATCCATTTGTATAGATCATACCTGCGAATACTCTCCTTTAGTTCAGATGGCAACTGCCTATGGTGCATCCATTGTTCTGTATCAGTTCGTTTGATTCTCCACTCTTCTAGTCGTGCAGTGGTGGATTGGAGGTATGTCTATTAATAAATAATAATATAACATTAGCTGCAAATAGGAATAGAGATTTGAAGATAGTGCATGTATCAAAACTTACTTGCATATTCCCAATAATTAAGGCAAAAAGCACCAGTCCTACAATTGCAATGATAATAGAAAAGTTTATTTCTCCGATATATGTGCTGGTAGAGAGGTCCTGTCCTATTGAGCTGCACAAGAATCACATATCAAAATTTGAAGTACACAACTTGCATTGCAGTTGAACTTTTTAGGTAACTAATAAGAGTGGATGGTGGACAACTGGACATTGAGTAGAAAAGATAGCATTCTCCTGTGCACCAAGTAGCACAATGAATTCATAACGTACCAATTCATCCAAGGAAGTTTTACTGCTAGGGGTCGTTTCAGAGTATTTATAAAAGGTGTTGTCAGGTACAGACACTTGAACTTGTTACTTGTGGTGAAGCTACTTCGTAAAATAAAATGAAACTCTGCAATATATACCTTAAGTTTCTCAATCCCCACCAGAGACAGTAGAAGTACTTGCTGAAGAAGTCTGTACTGGTGATCTCAAAATTTAAAGCGTCCACATAAATGCCAAATTGGAAGAATTGACTACCCGGAATACAGAGACTAGATATGTTAGTTGATCTAAACCAATCTTCTCTACCAACAGCATTGAGAGTAGAACAGTCAAAAAAGTGATATTGGCAGTTTGTGTGAAGGTCACAAACTTTTTTCCAACACTGTTCTTGCCTCTCGATTGCTAGAAGATACCAACATGAACCGATAACCTTTAGAAAACAGAAAGAAAGAAAACTCTGAGTCAGAACTCTGCTATAGGAAAAACATAAACTATTAAAAACAAGTGAAACAGAGGTTTTAATGTCAATGAGACAATGACCTGGCACGAAAAAGAAAAAGGCAAAGAAATACAGACTCAGTGGTACCGTCATTTAGTATGTGCTAGTGAATAGATTCTGATTAGTATCAACCCTTACATGGCTTGCTAACATAAAAAGCATCAAGTTGTAAACTGCTCCGGCCCATGCTGTTTCCATCACAACTCCCGTGGCCTTGACAATTTGAGATGACAGAGGTATTGTAAGAAACAGCCGCAGGAGAAACTGAAAAATAATGATAAATCGTAGAATGATTTTTGCACTAATCCTCCTCGAGCCCCTTAGGCGTGGGAGTGCTATCCAAATTAACAGCTGAAATAGATACATACAAGCAATTAGGATAATTAAACTTTCTAGTCTCAAAAGTATTACATATTATTTTGTGATTTTATAAATAGCACCAAGGTTTTTGTTTTAATAATTTCATGTCATTTTTGCTTGACATACCTGAGGAAGGGGTAGAGCAGCTAATAAGTCAAACCAAAACTCCCTGCGCAAATACCTTTGAGCAATCTTAGACGAGTCTATAATCAGTTCACCTCTTCCAAATACACGAGAGGAGGGTGCAACATAAGCTGTATGAAACCGAACAATAATCTGAATAAGATAGAACACGTCGACAGCTGATCGAATAACAGTAAGCGCTCGCTCAAGAGGTACACTTGCATCCATGCACATTTGTGACTTAACCTCTGGCAAGTAAAAGAATAGGGGATCCACAAATAGGGACACAAGACATGCAACAAGAAAGCATCTGTTCCATCGGCTAAGGTCATCTCCACGGGGATCTAGTATCCTTTTAGTCACTATGTCATAATCCTCGGAGAAGACCCTTGAAAGTCTTCTCTCCTTCAAAACCTTCCCTTTTGAAAGTACATCCTTCTTGTGCATCTTTTTTCCACATATAATAGAGATTACGTTGAACAAACTGCCTGTTTTGGATGGATAATACATTGCAGTTTCAATATCGTCATCAAACCTGTTCAGCACCAGAGCTTTGTTAGAGAATAAAAAAACAGGTTTCAAAGAAACTTTCCGTTATCAGGCTAAACATCACATGCTGATTATGACAAACTATATTTGCTGTTTATGTTCCTTTGCAATACAAATTAAAGAGAGAGGTATACAAACCTCACAGACTTTGACTGACCAAAATTCATTTTTCTCTGAAAATGCAAACACTGCGTAGTTGATGGAACCTGTTAGAAATCAAAATTAGTCAGAAGCTTGCATAATGGAAAATTTTCATACAGCCACTGAATCCGAATACACAAAAAAAGGGATGGGAAAATAAAATAAAAACAAGTGACGATAGACAGTATCTTGAATCGAAGATGAGAAACAAGTCTGGATGAGTTTTTTTCAGAAACACACTGCGAATGATATGAGTGGTAACAAATAAGACATCAAAAACTCATAGAAGGCGGCGAAATAAACGTACAAGTATGGTCCAAGAACCAGGTGCTGGAGAAAGTTGTTCACTTTGAAGTGGTTCTATATTTGCAGAAAACAAAGTGATTAAAAAGAAGCAGTGAAAGGTATATATGCTGCAGCCTGCAGGCATAAGTAGGAACATTGAATGCTTTATAGGTTACTACTGAAAATTGTAAGTAACAGACAACTGTCATTAGCTTGTGTTATACTACTCAACTAATTAGAGGATCATGGTGGGATTGTGAATAAGTTCCATTTTTTAAGAATATCTAAACATGATTAGAAGAGGAAAATACATGTAGATTATTATTCTATTTTTAGACCCTTTTTGGACATATTTTGGGATTACAAGAGGGAAATGTGGTTGATCCACTAATTTGGTCTGATCTGCGAGGAAATGGAGTGTATCTATGACATTAAACATATGATTATGAGTACTTGATCACTAAAAAGTTCAAGTCCATCCAATTTATGAGTTATTCTCTTTCTAGAAGATCAAGGACAATATTTAGGTCTTTGTGCCAACTTCCAATATCAAGAATGCTCAAGTTATTCTAATTTCTCAACATGTATAAATTGTTCTTTTTAAAGATACACTTTTGATTATTCCAAAGTGCAACAACAAGCAAAATCATCATTTTAATTTTAGATTTGAGGCCAGCGTTTAAAATAATAGTAAAGAACACTATGAATAGAATCCTAGGATAAGATTTAGACTTTGTAGGATTGTTTAGGGGCAATCTAATACTGCAAAATCACATGATTCTTTTGTTTAATTGTCCTTGTACCCATAAAAGGCTATGCCCAGTTTCCGTGATTCGAATAGCTGCTTGTTGCAAGCTAGGCCTGTGGTTGGTTTCGGGATTAATGTGATCTTTCTCCATGCTTCACCAGTATATATTTACTGCTAGCTAAAATCACAGCCATGCTTTTCCTTGTTTAATTTCTTTTATTGTTTCATATAGTTTACAATAATGTCAACAATTGAAATCTTCTGTTTTGTTAAGAATTGAATAACACAAATTACTAAAGTCCCTTCCCCGTTGAGCACGCAAATATATAAATCATTACATCCTCAGACGCGAATGAAACTCGTGAGCAAGTTGTTATAATTTCAACTCCTCCATTGTTGAGCTTCTTTCTCTTGCGCTCCTTCCACGTATTTGGTCTACTACCAGTCTTTGAATCCTCCTCAAGTTAATCTGTTGCATATTATTCTTGTGAAACTCAAACCCTCTTAAACAAGTGATTAGTAGCATCACCGGAGGGGTGTTGCTACATGCCACCTCCATTAAGACTCAAACACAAAACACGTAATTAGTGGTCACCAACAAATTGAGGGGTGATCACCAGTTATTGAGTTAAGATATGATCCAAGTAGTTTACACCTTTTTACTCAAGGAATGCTCTGTGTTTTATCATTCAAGTCCTGAAAACCTAGAGCTCGAGGTAATCTATTCACGATTTCACGCCGTGTAAAAGTATTTACCTCCTAACCTCACACACGCTTATATTGCATTCCTTTGTACAGTAAATCCATATTACCTAAGATCAGTTTTGAGGTATATATAAATTTTTAGCTACCAAAAAAGGAGGGGAGCAAGGAACTTACCTCTGGGAGGCGGGAGTAAAGTAAATCTGAGAATCACTCCTACTTAACCTTATCTATACTTCAAGGAAAAGTTACTAGGAAAAGGTCTGGCCTTGTATATTTATCTGGGTTTCTTTATCGTCAACACGACTTTTCCCTGCAAATTAACTAACAATCATTTTTTTATATTTCAGAACAGATATACTGGAATGTCATATGACTAGCTGATACATTTGACTACCCTAGTGAAGTATTCAAATGAAAGATTACAAATTAATATCTTGTCCAAGGCATACTGTATAGTGCATACATTACAAAACTTTGCAGTGCCAATCTCTTGTTAGTATAGACATTATAAATACCACTCATTGCTTGTAATTCTGGTCTTGGGGTTCTTCAATATTCTTTCATCTGATTAAGCTTCAAAGTTTGCAGCTGCATATTAGTCCCCATGAACCTGTAATCGAGATTTCAGACTTAACAGTAGAAAATTTTGACAAGATATAGAACTCTTGCTTTTCTTTTTCCAACCTAATAAAGATGTATACTTTAATTAGACTATCATTTCCTTGATCTACAAAACCTTAGGAGTATGCAAAACTATGTCTAATCAAGCTTCAGTTAATATTTACCTCCAAATTCTTGCTTCAACGTACAGCAGAAGAGATTTTATACTTAATATTGTCGTCGCATTGCTGGAGCTTCAGCAACACTGACACGGATTTCCCTGCCATCAAGTTCCTACAGGATTGCGATTTGATTTAGAAATTAATATCAAAGATGAAACCATATACAGTACATTTGATGTAAAATCCAAAATAAATTTGAAGGAAGTTGAGATGAAAATTTCCTGTATTAGTTGCCCTTAAATTTGTTTAAGAACAAATAACTGGTGTGTTCAAACTCTGAAGGGATAACTGTTAATTAATATATCATGAAAACAAGCACACCAGTAACAATAAGACAACATTTATTTTTAGCCTTTAAGCTTATGTTTTCTTCATCCGATCATTTCGTCCATTTCCCCTATGATTGTATTTAATCTCTTTCCTTGAACATTGGACTTCACATACATGCATATATTCAATCTACCCAATTTGGGATAAGAAAAGTTTGTTGAAGTGACTTGAGTTGCAATCATCATGAATGAAGCATGCATTCAAGTTAAAATCATTGTTCTAACATGCAACACAAAAAAGCCCTATCTAATGATTGTCTTGTGCAAAAGACAAATGTCTACAAAATATGAGTAGAACAAGTAAAGAGGAACACTTACAGCCCCATTCAATGAATCAATTGCACGATTAACCTCATTGGCAGAACCGTAGGTCACAAATCCAAAGCCCCTTGATCTACCACTTTCCCTGTCATAGACAACCTTGGCTTCCAAAACCTTTCCCTGTTCACTGAACAAGGTTTCAAGAGCCAAATTGTCAACACCCCAGGAAAGGTTTCCAACATATACCCTGTTGGTGTTGTCAAAACTCCTTCCGCCACTCCTAGGTGCTCTAAAAGGGTTATCTTCTCTGGGAGGAGGAGGGCCAGCATTCACCCTCAATGGTCTACCATCGAGTTCCTGCCAGATTCATGGAGTTTTCCACAATATTAGACCCTTTCATGAATTTACCAACTAACTAAAATATGCATAAGAAAGCACGCGTCAATAAAGAATCTTTTAATGGTTTAGACATTCAGATAATAGATATTAGTGTCAAATTTCTGCTCTTTCTTTCAAGGATGCAAATGAAATTGAAACTTTGAATGAGCCCAACCAGGTACAACCGTACAAGGAAATGGATAAAGTGAAACTTCAGTGTCAGAATTATCATACTTACATAACCATTGAACTGTTCGACAGCTGCTAGTACTTCTTCCATTGAAGACATTGTAACAAACCCAAATCCACGACTTCTTCCAGAAATTTTATCATATATAACCTGCAAAAGGGAACAGCTTTTCATAATTAATTCTCTCATTTCCCTACATATCTAATATATTTTGCTCCCACAAAAAATGCACATTGTTGGTACCTAATATAAATTATGCACATGAGGTCAATATATAACATATTTGGAATGAGAAGCCATCATCATACAATTATACTCGCACATACATTTATGAGTCACGGTGGATTTAACAGTCTCTACATTTATCAAAAATGTTGCAAAATACCTCACTGATCCAATGAATTGCAAGATAACCAAAGTGTAGATAAAACTAACGATTTGCAACATTAGTATCAATTTCTTTTTCCTTATAAAAATTCGGATATTAATACAACCTTAAATTACAAAAATTTAAATACACATGCACCCTGCCCCAAATGGGTTTCGGACGCTAGGCTAGATAACAAAAGAACACAAACAGAACCAGCAATTATACACATACAAAAAATTATAAATATAGCAAAAACCATGAAATAACAAAAAAAAGAATACAGCTAAAATATCAAAAGTGGACAAGACACAACATAGAAATGTACCTCAACCATTTCAACATTGCCAGAAGATTCAAAAAGGGCAGCAAGAGTGGCACTATCACAACTAAAAGGTAAATTACCCACAAAAATCTTGAGGTCAGGAGAGAAAGAAGCTACTCTCTCTGGCTCTTCTTCTACAACAGCATCACTTGCATCATCAACTTCAACTCCAAAATCAGAAGAAACAGCTAGCTTAAGCACACGAGAAGATGGCGAAGCTGGAAAGAAATTACTGGAAGATGAAGAAGTGGAGAGTGGCTTGTTGTGGATGATGGAGATGGTGGAGAGTGAATAACAAAAGGGTTTTGGGGAGTGAGTTTTGGGTGTTAGAGATAAGAAGTGAAGTGAAGATGCAGCAGCAGCAGCAGCAGCAGAAGCCATGGCCAAAGAGATGGAGAGAGTTGAGTGAGAGGTTTATAGAACGATAAGGTTTTGTTACAAGAAATGGTTGTGTTCTCTGCTTACATATCTGCGACATACCTTATTAATATTATTATTATTATTATTATTTTATTTTATTTTTTTTAAATCGTTTTTTTACAAAAAATATTATGAATAATTAACTTTTTCAATTAAATTTTTTTAATATTTTTAATTACAGACAATTAACTTTTTCAACTAAAACATGTTATTTTTTCTATTTTTATTTAATAAAATCTCTCATTTTCCAAAAATAGTACGGACAAACCATTATTTACTTATTTTAAAATTTATTTTGATACTTGTAATCATTTAACAAAGTTTAACACAACTACTTATTTTTTTAAACAAATTCAATTAATAAAATTTTAAAAAATAAATAATAAAATTACAATTATTAAAAACAATTTGTGAATAGTATGGGTTTTAAGCTAGTACATATAAATTTATAAATTAAAATTTGTCATGAGAAAAATTTTAGGACAAATTTTTTGAAATATCGGGGACATTACATTTTTGTCTAATATAAAAGGAGCACCTGGTATCTGGTTTTAAAAATGCTTTACTTTAAATTATCAAAATAAAATGTTTGAATTGCAAATAATGAGTAAATGGACGTTAAAATGGATGACTTTTTATTTTTTAATCATATATACTTATACACCAAAAAGAAATTACCAAGCACTATCTAAGTGTATAAAGCGATTTTTATTTCAGGTTAAAATTTGGTAGAATTGATGCACGCTTTCCGATCATTAGTATTATTTTAGTGATTCAATTTCACAAAAAAAATGTGAAGCTTCTATTAAATTTCGTTTTTTTATAATTGGTAATTCATTCATAACAATAAAATTATTGTAAGAGATACTTAATTTAAACTTATTTAAATAATACTCAATTTTATATATTTTTTAAGATTTAGCCAAATAGGCTCTATAAAAATCCCAGAATTTTTGGTGTCAAACACTCTAAAATCACGGACTAACTTGTGCATGCGATTTGATCTAATTTACAAACCAAAAATTGTGTAAATCACGTAGTGCAATCCATGCGCAGTCTAACATGTGTCAATTTTTTTGCAAATCAGTACTTTTAATTCCACTTTAACGTTTAATCATAAAACTTTAAAAAAAACAGACAAAACCAGAGACTTAAATTTTAAAAGTTACTCCCTCCATCCCAGTGAATTCTATACACCGGGATTGAGCACGTAAACTAAGAAAAGATATAAAAAATGAGTAAAATTAGATGAAAAGTGAGTAAAGTGGTGGAACCTATCAATATTTAATAATAGATTTGAGATAGTGGATGAAGTAGTGGGTGTAATAGTGATTTATATGGTTATAGAATAGAGATAGTGGAGAAAGTAGTGGGTGTAATAGTGTTTTATATTATTAAAAGTTACTATTTTTGAAATGTATAGAAATGAATGGGACATCCAAAATGGAAAATATATAAAAATGAATGGGACTGAGGGAGTACAAAACAAGTATGAACATTCAGAATACAATAATCTCGTTCTCTGAAAAATAGAAATTGATAGTGGAACACAAATTTTAACACAAATCAAGTAACAAGCATGCTTTCTCCAACATATTTTTATTGATCAAATATCATGTTACTATTTATATCTAAATAACAAAATATAATAAAAAATGTATAAAAAATTAATATACATATAATATTTTTATTATATATTATATGCAGTGCGGTGCAATTTGAACCACGCTACTTAAATATAAAATCATAACTCGCACCACAAAAATTAAAAATCATATTTTATGATACAAATTAATATGATACGGGTCATTTATGCGGTTCGGGCGGTCCGTTATCAAACAGTCAAATAAAGGTTGGAAAATTGTGGTTGCCACTGGCTCTTTAGCTTTTGAAAGTCGTTTGACGAAAGAGGTGTAAAATGTGTATTCTTTTCAAGCTACAAGTAGCAAAGCTTATGATTAAAATATCATATATTTGATAAATAGTATTTCTTATGTCTCTCTTATTTTTTTACACTTTTTTTTAGATGTTTCTTTCAAATCTTTACATTTCAAAATTTTCTAAAATAGTAAAGTTTTATAATATAAAAATTAACTACATTCACTACTTTCCCTCATTATCTTCGTTTTATACATTAAATATTAATTGGTCTCATCACTTTACTCATTTTTCTTACTTTTTTTTCCACTAAATTACACTTTTTCTTAACCTTCGTGCCCAATTCTCAATGTAAAGAATTGAGGGGGGCGGAGGGAGTATAACTTTAATTTAAATATTTTTGTCATGTTAAAAAAGTTGAATATTAGATAATTTTAAATTTTAAGATAAAGTAATCAAATATGGGAGGAGAAACAAATATAAAATAATGAAAATCTTGAACAAATTCTGATTACCTTCTGGACAACTTTTGTTCAGTGCATTTCTTCTGCGCCCTTGTGATTCTCTCGTGTCCTTTGTTTCTGCACCAAAAAGGATTGGCAGTGCCAACTTGTAGTATAATACAAGTGACTCCTTGCAGTACAGTGTTTTATTTATTAATACTTGTGTCAGTGTGTATATTCATATCTCTTTCTCGATAAACAATTCTTCTTTGAAGTTGGGAAGTATTTTTGAGTTATTTAATGAATTTATGATGTAACGTAGAAATGATTTGGGATTACAAAGTTTATTGATATTCTCAAGAAATGTATGTACTTTATGTAGACAACAATTATTTGGCTCAAGCAAAAGATATCAGAATATGGTTATCAAAGGAGTGTTCTATTGTATAAAGGTCATAATTTCAAATTATTAATAGTTGCAATTATTTGTTTGTGGAAATTTTTTGCTAATGGTTGTCGATCAGCGTCCTTCTATAAATTATAGAATATACAATGCATATTTTAAAGTTGATTATATAAATATTTAACATTTAAATTTGGATAAACCTTTCATGAATGCTCCAAACATAATAACATATTAAATAAACTAAAATGATTTGGAGTTTTCAAGCCCACAAATAAAAATTGAAATTCATACTTAGCAAAAAAAAATTGAAATTCATAAAAGAACGGATAAAGACAACACTGAGAATGTGTCCGCAAGAATTAAACACAAACAAACGGTTAGAAATGAATACCACTAGAAACTAGACAGAGGGGGGGGTGAATGGATAGTTTGATATATTTTTCGATTCTTGAAACTAAGTATAAGCTGTATATGATTATGATATATAATATGCGGAATGTAAATAACACACACAATCACTTTAATCTACTTTGTATAAGCAAATTAAATACTACAGCTTTCCAGGAAATTCACAATCGAATTTCTGGCTTCTAAAACAAGAACAGTTTGAACTTGCTTGCTTACAGAGAAAAGAGCTTTAGATGAAAACTATGTGTATCTCTCTTACAGCTTACAGTTGTGTGTGCACGATATATATATTCACCTATACAAACTAGGCACACACAATATTACACAGCTACCCCTTCTGAAAGTCCAACTTGTCCTGCCATAAGAAGTTCACTGTGTCAGGAAGGACCACCTGCTTTTCGGAGTCTTTCCCGTTTCTGTAGCTGCTTGTCTCTTATCTTTCTCTCCAAGTTTAGCTGTAGATTTGCCATCTGTTCTTTGGACCACCTTGCCAGAACAAATGCTTCAGTATTTGTCTCCTTTGATTCTTGGTTCTGTACCTTGATTTGTCTTGTTATAAACGGCTAAGTGTTGATATCGTGAACTCCACTTTATCCCTGACTTCGCGATCTCCCTTGTGAGGACTACGCGATATAGCCTTTGAAGACTTTGCGACATAGGTCATTTGATGACTATGCGACATAGGGCTTCTGAGGACTTCACGATCTAGGCTCTTTTGACTTTGCTGACTTCAACACTTCACGACATGTGTCTTGAGGACTTCTCGACATAGTACAAAATGGACTATGCGATATAGTACTTCACGACATGGATATTGGTGACTTCACGACATAGCTTTCTTTTGACTTTGCTATATAATGTCTTAGACAAATTCCTGCAACTTATTTCTTCATAGCCTTATTCAACTCTATCCTGCTGCATGAACACTTCTGAACTTCTACCAGGATAATTATTCAATGGCCTATATATACAATCTAGATGCAAGAAACTTTACTAAGCTCATTATAAATCTGAGCATACATGATAAAGCTATTGTTCATGAGAACAAGACAAGTACATTTAGAGACTTATACTCTATCCCAGTGATAGAAATCACTAGGTCATGTAGTGTGACATAGTCACATAGTGTAGGCTTGTTAATAGTGGTATTCAGACATGTCTTGAGCCTAACAATCTCCCCCAAATTGTGAGTAAGATCCTTAGGCACAATTTCATGTCTGATAACAAGCCTAACTTACATAAAAGGAAATTTAGTAACAGAGAGGACAATTGAGATCAGAAATTTGATTACATCGAAAAATTGGAAGCTTACAGTTTACTTTTGTTGCTCAGCAGCTTCAGCTTCCAATTGCTTCTCTAGCAAATCATCATATATCTTCTTTTTCCTTATCTCTTCTTTTCTCTTTATGTCTATGATGGCTTCTTGAAGTTCTTCTCTTGCAATCAGTTCTTCAATGAGAGGTGAGCCTTTCAAGTCATCAATTGCAGCCTTGAGTGCACTTTCTACATAGGAATCAAGAAACTCCATCCTTATTTTGCTTTGACCTCCATGTGAGTTTTTGTACTCCACAATGTAAGGATTTTGTTTGATCCTGCACATCCCTTTCTGCCTTAGCTCCTTAGCCCTCTCCTCCATCTCAGCCATTTCTTTCTCTCTCTGTATGTTTTTCTCTTCATTCTCTTTCCTCATGTTTTCTTCATAATCAGCATGCATCTTCAAGTACCTGGCAATATCTATCTTCCATGTCCTTTCATCTTTTTCTTCAAAATTCAGTAAGGCATTTATCCTTTCAAGCTCATACTTATAGAAATATTGCCAGCTTCCTTGCTTCATTATCCTTTCTCTTCCATCAGTGTACTTGATCTCTAGATGATCCAACTTCACTTTGACTTCAAAGATCCTTTGAGCCCTCAAAAATGCTAGGGCATCTTCATCATAGTCCTCATCTAGTGGAAGCACATTGATGCCAATAACATTTGTGAGTTTTCCAGTCTTCTTTGTTATCCTCATCCTTTTGGGTACACTCTTGATCTTCAAATGCTTCACAAGAGATACCTTTCTGGAACAAGGAGAATTAGTCTTCAGTGCCACATCACTTGGAAGTAGCTTCATTCCTTTCCCCTTCATCCACTGTAACACTCCACTAGCTGTGACTTTGTGGAAGTGTTTTCTTGAAATTACTTTAGTGGCTTCATCTTTCTTCTGTGGCAATTCAGGTTCAGAAGTCATGGATAATGATTTTGGAGGATCATTGCTAACAGTACCCACCCTAGACTTAGAGTCTTGTGTTGTGGTTAAAGTACTACTAGCAATGTCCTTGACTTGCTGAATTCCACTTCTTGTTTTCTTAACTGATTCCTTTGCCCCTTGTCATCCCTCTTGCTATCATCAGCATCCTTTGATTTCTTTGAATATTTGCTCCTTTCCTTATCTCTCCTTGACTGAGATCTCCTTTCATAGGTTTTCTCCTTATCATCATCATCATCTTCATCTCCATCCTTCTTTTTGTTCTTTTCTTTGACAGATTCAGGAATGACTCCATGAATCAGAGAAGATTGTAGAGTGTGTATCATCTCTAGTTCCTCAGCAGTCCTGACTCCCCTCTTGGCTCTTAGCATTTGCAGCACCTGGTTGATCTTTGCATTATTCTTTCTTGTCAAATCTGAAGGGATCACCAACTGGTCAATGCTGCTGTCTTGAGATAGACTTTGGAAGATTATTGTCTTTGGCTTTGAGATAACCTCAGGCAGTCTTTGATCTTGATCCATCTTCAAGTCATCAAACAGTCTCTTGTTGTTAGCCCCACCTTTTTCTATTAAGTCCATTATTGTTGACAGCTCAGTGAATCTCAGTTTCTCTAGAGTTTGAAAAGTTAGGTGCCACAAGCAGTTGTCCTTGCACACCATGATTATCTCTCTTAGATGGACATCCTTGATTTTCCTTACTGCAACTGTGAAGTACTTAATGTTTTCCTTGAGCTTCATTCTGTAAGTCCTTGCATCTTCTTGTGCATCTCTGTAGGTGGCTTTCAGAAACTCCAGGAAGGCCTCATCATGATAGATGTGAGAATTGGCAACTTCCTGTAGCTTGGCCTCTGTGATTGTTGTTGCTTTGGCAGGTTGAGCATTGGAAGTAGGTTGAGCAGGTTGAGAAGTGGAGATTTCTTTTGGCATTGTGGAGGGATAGTAGGTAGTGGTGACTGTGCTTTTCTGGCCTTGTGCATTGATGACCTCTACAGGGGGAAGATTGATTGGCTTTATTGTCTCTTCAATGAGCTTGCCCTTAAGTTTTGACTGCTTGGCAGGTACTCCCCCTTTCTTTTTCACAATGACCTCCTTAACTTTCTCCCCCTTAGGCTTGGGATCAGACAAAAAGTCTTGAGCTTCACCAGGGATAGGCAGGTTCATGGATCTCATCATTGAAGTCATCATTTGTTGCTGCACCAGTAAGATGTTTGAGGTGTTGTTGCCTTGGTCATCCAGCTTGTCATTGAGTTGGCTTAAGGATGTAGAGAGCATTCTGTTTTCATCCTTGAGAGAGGCCACTTCTTTTTCTAAGTCATCCACCTTAGAGAATAATTGTTGAGACCTAAATGAGTTTAGGGATTGATCTTTGACCCTGGCAAAGTCATATTTGGAGATGTCTGACAGAGGGACTTCATCCACCAACTTGTCACCATACTGATTTTTCCACATGACATTTATCATAGCATTTGAGGTGATGGTGGCTTTTGCTTGAGTTTCCAGTGAAGAAGCCAGTTTCTTGATGTTGTCTGTGACCATGGCAAGAGTCACATCCATCATGGATACAGTTGTGGAGGTTTTCTGGACTTCTTTGAGGATACCATCCACCTTGGGAAAATCAGAGAGATAAGAGTTCCTGAGCTTAGTGAGAGATCTGTCTGTCTCCTCCTGGATTGAAGAAATCTCTGATTGAAGCCCTTTCCCAAGATAGTGCAGAGCCTTCAGCTGGTTCTTGTACACATCATTCACAGCATCATAGATGGCAGCAGGAAAGAGATCCTTTGCATTGGAGCCCAGAGAAGTTAGGAATTCTTCTCTTAGAAAAGCTAGGGCATCCTTGAGCTTGAGAGTCCTCTTAGCATCCAACCAGGCATCCACATTTCCCTCTGGTTCAGCTGCATCCACAATCTTCTCCTGCTGAGCTTCAACATCCTCCTTGTGGCAAAGTAAGATAGCTTCATAATCAGCATTGGGAAGATTTGAGGTGAGGAGATGTTGAGCTATTTTGGAGAACTCATCAATCTGTGCCACATGGAGATCTTGTATGGCTTCTTCTGTCATTTTGGAAGGCACAGATGATGATCCTGAAGGCCTGTCATGGTGCACAGGCTTCAGCCATTCTGACATAGTGGCCTGAGCCAAGTGAGAGCTAGTGCTAGGCACTTCATGAGATGTAAGAGTTTGAGTCTCCTCCAGCCTTGGAATGGCTGTAGGGTCTAATGTTGTCTCCATTGAAATGGGATGTGCTACAACATTAGCCCCATTTGTCTATGAAGACAGTTCCACATCCCTAAGGATGGGAGAATTTGGCACAGAGTCTCCAGTGAAAACTGGTGAATCCTCCATGTTGGTGTTGGTGTCATTAGGATATGCCCCAGCATGCATTCCCTGACCAACTAGATGTGGTTCCTGGGTGGTGAGCACAGTGTCATGCACCATGTCACTTGAAATTGGCTCAATCACAGGGGAGAATGGTGATTGATCAAAGGCAAGATTGTCATTGGAATGACTTTCTTGTTCAGAAGAAATTTTTATGGAAGAATCTGAGAGAGAAGTGGGGTTTAGACAAGATTTTGGCAACTCCCCCTGAGAAATAGGAGGAGTTTCAACAGTGATGTGCTCTCCACTCTGTGTGTCATCAGCCTTATTACTCCTAGGGTCAAGAGTGAGTTCTTGATCCTGTGCAGACTCAGTACAGGTTGTAGTGGGGATACTACTCTTTTCAATGCCAATGACCTGTTGGGAGGCCATTGACAGTAGTAGGTGTAACGCCCCCAAATCCGGGGTCAATGATTTGGTCGTCACACTGCACTCTTAATCCAAACAACCTGTTCAATATAAAATCAACACAATAATAATAATATCTGTGACCCCAACTCTACCAGAATCTTTAAAGGTTATAGTGCTAGAAACAAGAATCCAAATTCATTACAACAATCTTTCTTCTTTACAACCATTCTCTTTACAAAATTCTAATACACTAGTATAACTTCGATAAGAAGTATACCAGGCAACTAATCTTATACAATATATTAAGCAATAGAAAACATCTATATACAAAACCTCTCACTAGCTCCACTGCTCTGGATCAAAACGTCTTTACGCTAATATCTTTCCCCATCTCTGATCAGCTACGCGGACAACTCTCGCCAATACACCTTCTTTCCGGCAGGCTAAAATATATATAAATAAAACAAGTATGAGCGAATGAATTGCTCAGCAAGCGTATTATTAAATATGATACGAAAGGTTTCCAAAATAAACTTTGGATTTTCAAATAAACAAGCCTATGGCTTAAACATTTGTAATCTCTAATATTTTCAAAGTAAGTTTGGTAATTTATCACAATATCTCATTTAGCTTCTCGCAACCGAATAGTTTTAAAACACAGAAGATTTATATAGGTCGTTACGATGACCGAATCAACAATAACTACAATAGTATGTAGAAAATATGAAATAAATATAACTCGTACGTCTTCAAGACCATAGTTTGTACAAAAATACTAATTTGAAGATAACAGGTCTATTCACGACATTTTCCGAAATCAACAACTCTGGAAGGTTAGAATAATCAAGGGGCAAGAATGAGCCAACACGCTCGGTTAAGAAATAAAGAACGCACTTCAAGACTTCAACATGGTACCGACTGGATATGCGGTATGAATAAAACTCAACAAGATAGATATCTCACGACTGCCAATGGAATCAAGGAAGTGGATTTCAACTATTTGGAATCCGAATGTATTAAGAGTAAGCGATTTCAGCAAGATTGAAACCACTATTAATAATCAACAAACCAACAACTTCACGCAACGAATAAACCTGAGAATCAGGTCATATCTCACAAGTACAAAGTATATGGATGTAACTCATCCTAGAAATGAAAATTCATATTAGAATTGGATTTTTAACAATTATCAAATACAAAGGTTGTGCTGCTGGCCAGCCACGCATCAACCCCGGACTAGCTCATGTCATAGTCCTCTACTGGATCCTAGGCCAATCTGGGCCTTAATTACATCGACCAATAATTGGTCCATTTTTAAAAACATTCCAATTCTATATTATTTATACGTCAGGTGTCAGTACAATTGACAACCTTACTTCGGCAATCAGGTGTCGGAAGAATCGACGACCTTAATACAACAATTGCTGGAAACTCACGTTCCAGGAGATAGTTAAATATGAAGAATCAATAAGGAATAGCAATATAATCTAGTATCGACGAGATCGACACAACAATGGGGAATACGTATCACAAGTAACAACATAATAAACATTGACAAGATCGATGCAACAACTGGAATAGCAATGAAGAATAAACAATAACATGCTCAATAAGATCGAGTCTGATATGAAACAGGCATTAGGATGTCAACAGAAATTTTATTAGATTAATATAGAGTAGGGTTCAAAGAACAGGCTCTAGATGGCCTCAACAGTATGATTTAACACATTGTGGAAGAATTAGTCAAAGTTCACCAATTTGGTAAGTGACAAGAAAGTCAAGTTTAAGTCTAAGGAAAATTCAAGGTAAGTTTATAGTTAGAGAAAAACAAGGGTTTACTGGCTTCTGACAGAATTAGTCTAGATCCCTCGAACGTATACTTATAACGGATAAGCCTCACGTTTGAAAGAAGTAAACCAACTCATACACAACGTAATAGAATTTGAATCAGGGGCTGGATCAGATAAATGCTTAAAACAAGAAAGGATAACAAGGTTTGCATAGGTGCAAGGTGAAAAATGGAATATTGGAAGGGTAAGCAACCCAACTTCAGCATTTTTAGAATAAGTTTTCCCTCATAGGGTTCACAAGTTCTCGCTCATCTAGGGTTGGTAATGTTCCAACTTAGCATTTTTAAATCAAGTCTTTTAAAAGAAAGCCTTAGTATACGGCCCATAATTATCTCTTCAAGCTTTTCAATATAATAAGTATATCTTTCCGATCAATATGAAAATATGAATCTAAACTCAAAAGGTATAAAAGAGTACTCATCAATTCACGAGATTAAATAACATACTTGCAATTCGATGCAAAGAAATCAACATTTGAAAATTCAGTAATAAGCATTCAACATGCATACTAATAATTCAAGATAATATCCCTTAATTAATAAGCAAGGGTATAAACACTTGCCTCTGGTCCTTAGCTATTTCGTAACGCTGAAACAATACGATTTCCTCCTTATTCTGTCTTGTCGCACGATTCTCTACTTCCGTCCTTCTTTGCTTTAACGCTCTTGCGAATACCACTAGTCTGCTTTTACCATTTCGAATCCACGTGCCAGCCTCGATAGTCAAACATGAGACGGTACTTAGTCTTCAACGTATAATCCTCATATTATATAAATGATCGTAACTTAACTTCGACGCACTTACCGATCTTACCGATATCTCTGTTGCATAAACATCCACATCTCAACTGATAGACCAATCACAATCAACCACATAAGTAATCCACGTAACTTGCTTGACGACAATCCCCATACTATAAAAAGTCAACATCCAAGTCAACGGCCTCGTAAATCTCACTTTCTAACATAACCGACAAATTTCTATCCTATCTACCCCTCGTGATAACATTAGACACAACCAATTACTCAAACAAGTCTCCACACAATTTATTCGCATGCATGACTCACACAGATAATTCACATTGTTCACATAACACATTTAAACAAGTGACCGGTTACGTATCGGACGCCCGGTCTAATTTACGATATTTAAAACTCAGACACTAGCCCTAGTACGGGCATATACTGACTATAAAGCACATTACACAACTCATACGAATCACATAGCACTTAAAACTATTTTTAAAACATCACACAAAGCTTATTTGAATTTAAATAAGCCACATACAATTTTTAAATCAAAAATCGGATTTTTAAATCCAATATAAGTATTTTAAATGAAAATAAATCAATTAATAAAATTAATTGACACTCTTTAAATGCTCAAACTATTTTTAAATAATAAAACAGGTTTGAAAATAATTAAACTGAATTTTTAATTAATTAAATCTAATTAATAATTAATTTTTAAGAATTAACTGATTAAAAGAATTAATCAATTAATTAAATTAATTAATTATTAATTAAAAATAATTAAAATAATTAAGTTTAATCAATTTTCGACTTTAAATAAATATTTATGAATTTATAAAATTTTCGGAATAATAAAAATGTATTTTTAAATTAAAGATATGATTTTTAGAATTTTTAAAACTATTTTTGAATTATTTTAACAAAATAATTCCAGAAACACTGTTCATAACAAAAATTAGGGCAGGAACGGATCAAACAGCAGTCCCACGAAGAACACCGCCGGAAAGCTGAAGAACAGCTCGCCGGAAATCTGGAAATTCCAGAATCCGGCCGGCGAGTTCTTCCGGCAACCCCAAAACACCGCAACCTTAACAAAAGAAACACGGGGTTACGATCCCCAGCATCCCCAACAGTTAATTAACACAGAAAAGGCGCAAAAACGAACCAAACAATTCAGAAAACTCCCCCGCCGGCGAGTTCTTCAAATTTTCCGGCCGATTGAAAACTAACACCAAAATCATAACTAATTATACGAATAGATTCCACTTTCAACGATCTAATCAATGGTACAAACGTTATCAAGGTTCATTTAGCCAATCAAAATCCCGACCAAACTCCGGTGACTTTTACAATTTCCGATTTGCTCGAATTCGAGCTCTAAAAATCAAATAAAAATCATCACAACACTCAGCACAACACACACAATCCATTCATATCATCAATTAACAAGAACAATCAATAATAAAGAAACCCCCAAATAAAACCCTAAAATTCGAAATAATAAATTACTTAAAAATCGGAAAAATTCAAAGATCATACCCACATAGATTTTGATGATGGATTTAGGTAGAGGATGATGAGAGATTCGATTTGGTTACAAGAACATCGAAATCGGAATCCGATAACGTCTTCAAAAGTGAGTTTGATTCTCAAGAACACGAAGAACACGTTTCAGGGGTTTTTAGATTTTTTTAACTGTAATTAAGCTTGATTATGCGAAAAACAAAGTACGATTTGCCTTTTTATATTAAACGGAAAATAATACCCCAAACGACATTTTTGAATCGATACTGATCCGATAGATCGCTTTAAATACATTTTAACAGATAAAACACTTTAAATCTTTAATAAAGCAGAATACACGTTTTACGAGACGATAATCATCCATAAGGTACGGATAACTACAAGTATCGTTTAATAATAGATATACGAACCAAAATACTTCTATTACGAATATTTTCGAATACTTTCCACTTTAACGAATGAAATTTTGGTACGAACGATATACCAATTGCCCGAATAATTTGGGAACGATCCAAATTTTCTTTTCAATAATTATAATAAAATAAAATAGTATAACACCCTTTTCAAAATAGTTTCAAATTCCCCACACATATCACATAGCATCACATTGTCACATATTCAATCATTTAACGAATAATTTAGCACGTTTAAACAGATAAATCATTTAATAACTCTTAATATGAAATTAAAATCTCATTTCATATCATATAATAACACGTAATTTTCCCGGATCTTACATCCTTCCCCCCTTAACAGGATTCTGTCCTCAGAATCAGCTCGCGCAAACGTAGGTGGATAATTTCCAACATCTCATTCTCAAATTCCTAGGTTGACTCTTCAACCTTAGGATTTCTCCTCATACTCATACTAATTTGACTCCTCTATTACTCATCACTCTCTCATACTGACTCAATATCTCAATCGGTTACTCAACATAGAACAATTTAACTAGATCTCTATAGGTTCATATTCTACGACATACACTATGAATATACCACTCACGGGGTGGCAAGCAAACTTATACGCACTTTCCCAACACTCAATAAATCGTCGTAAGGTAGCATTTCAAAATCGTCATAGTAACTGTTGTCGTAAGAGAATCTAATCAACGGTAAACGATCCTCCCAATTACCTTCAAAATTTAGTACACAATCATAGTCTGTCTGAATTCTTCAATTACGTCGCGGATCTCTGTCAAATACAATTGAACTCGTCATTCCATGCCGTACCATTATCTCTCATTAATCGGTCAATAATAACCTAAATAACACCACGATAAGCTCTAAGCCTTAGCAACTCCATACCACAGTTTATCTCAACATGTCTTCGTCTCCATTCAGGAATCTCTTTAGTTGTAGTCGTCTACTATACCTCTGTTATTTTGTCTTCATTTTCCAACACCTCAAGTACTTAGATATTCACCAACACTGGTATCCCTTTTGAAACCCCTCATATATATCCTTGCATTTCCTTCTTATTCTTTATACTTTCTCGTTCCCTCCTATAATTGAATCCTTTTCTATTTCCATAACTCTTTCCTTTATGTAGCCCTTTCTCTTTAATCAATCCTGGTTGAATCCTTATGTCCGTCATTTCTTTTAATTAATCTCTTGTTATCATAACCTTAAAACTTCATCCTTTCTAATCCTTTTACCGAAGATATTTACATCTCAATTCTCTCCTTTACTACTCATACTATCAGCCATCCACGTTCTTGGGTCAACTCTACCTATTTCCAATATATCTAACAACTGCTTTCAACAATCACATACCTTTCATGCCAATTAACTCTTCAGCTGAAAACAACCCTTCATTACCTCATCCATTGTCTTTAAATCCTTATTAACACCTCTTCATCTTCTTTTCCTATCTTCACAGTAACACTCATGACACCTTTTCCATGGTTCCATCTCATTTCCCAAACAGCTTGATCAACTCGACATTATCTTGATTCTCATTCTATACATCCACATTGACTGGTAAAATCTACCTTAACTATCGTGAGCAAAAGACTTGCAACCATATCATACAATCCTGAAATACTCAAAGATTAACTCATTCTCCATTATTAGCCTATCATCCAATCTTAAAAGTTCTTCTCATTGAGACAAAAATCTATTATGTCCATTTTCCACAACCTAGGATAACATCAGCACAATTACACCTTTTTCCCCAATTTCCAATCAACTCTTGAATTATCTAACTTCACCTTTTCCACATCGTAACGTTAATCGATAGAAAGAGAACAACTGGCCCCGTTATATGTTACTAGTATTCTAATCGCATCGTAGTCCGCTTTCGTTCATGGTAATTCAATCGCAAATTCTTCGTTCGGTAAGGTAGGGTAAATTCCAGTTCACCCTAATGGCATACCTCCCAGATTATTTGAAGTAAGAAGTTCATGATAGTTTGAAGTGAAAAGATTCTATATCGTAGCAAATGTCCCACAATTGGGGTTACCAAATCTGTATATTCCAAAGCAACATTATTGGAAGTGAAAGGATTACTGAGAGACCAATTTGATCACATGAACTCAATGTTGTGTGTCTCTATTAAGACAGTACTAAAGGTAATTAGCCTTCTTGTATTTCACAACACACAAGTGACGGCGTCCCGTCAGACTTCTATCACATAGACAGATAGTCCTTGTGTCCCCTATAAATAGGGTTGTTTATCTCAGTTGGAGTAGAGAAATATGAAAGAAATTTAGAGTCAGAATAACAATCAGGGCCTTTCGATAAGAATTCTCAAATACACACCTTGGATTGAAATTGAATAAATTCCAAAGGTGTTATTTCAGAAAAGAAGAACAACCAGAAAGGAAGTATCAACAAATAGTGTTACATCACAATTAGAGTTATCCACTCCGGAAGAATGAAGGAGTTGGAATTTAAATAACATATTTTCAACAGGCTTTACAAATTGAAATAGATGTCGCAACAACCTCTGATGCAATTGCAATCATGATTGATCAAAAGTATCAAGTACAAAGTCAAAAGGTGGAATATATTCACCAACACAAGTTTCGCTTAAGGAAATGTCAAATATTTCCTTAGGATGGGAGGGTATTACCAGGGTCTTCACACATGACTCCTCCGTCGACTCCTTCGATAGCTCGTTATTCGATTTCAGCCCTTCTTCTCCACGTTATTCGATTTCAGCCCTTCTTTTCCACGTCGCAAGGTCATCAATATCGTACGTCGCCGTCAACTCGTAATAGTCCTCGAAGATTCCGCCGTAGACATCTACAATCGTATGAAATTCTATCCATCTCAGCACAATCATCTAAATTGAATACCTCTATCTTAACTCACTCAGTGGTACTATATTCAATAGTCCAACACGAACTCTAAATGAGCTCTGACGTTCCTTATATAACTATATACACTCCCACACACTCTCGTTTCTAGTTTTACTATAACCCTTGCTCTGATACCAACTGTAACGCCCCCAAATCCGGGGTCAATGATTTGGTCGTCACACTGCACTCTTAATCCAAACAACCTGTTCAATATAAAATCAACACAATAATAATAATATCTGTGACCCCAACTCTACCAGAATCTTTAAAGGTTATAGTGCTAGAAACAAGAATCCAAATTCATTACAACAATCTTTCTTCTTTACAACCATTCTCTTTACAAAATTCTAATACACTAGTATAACTTCGATAAGAAGTATACCAGGCAACTAATCTTATACAATATATTAAGCAATAGAAAACATCTATATACAAAACCTCTCACTAGCTCCACTGCTCTGGATCAAAACGTCTTTACGCTAATATCTTTCCCCATCTCTGATCAGCTACGCGGACAACTCTCGCCAATACACCTTCTTTCCGGCAGGCTAAAATATATATAAATAAAACAAGTATGAGCGAATGAATTGCTCAGCAAGCGTATTATTAAATATGATACGAAAGGTTTCCAAAATAAACTTTGGATTTTCAAATAAACAAGCCTATGGCTTAAACATTTGTAATCTCTAATATTTTCAAAGTAAGTTTGGTAATTTATCACAATATCTCATTTAGCTTCTCGCAACCGAATAGTTTTAAAACACAGAAGATTTATATAGGTCGTTACGATGACCGAATCAACAATAACTACAATAGTATGTAGAAAATATGAAATAAATATAACTCGTACGTCTTCAAGACCATAGTTTGTACAAAAATACTAATTTGAAGATAACAGGTCTATTCACGACATTTTCCGAAATCAACAACTCTGGAAGGTTAGAATAATCAAGGGGCAAGAATGAGCCAACACGCTCGGTTAAGAAATAAAGAACGCACTTCAAGACTTCAACATGGTACCGACTGGATATGCGGTATGAATAAAACTCAACAAGATAGATATCTCACGACTGCCAATGGAATCAAGGAAGTGGATTTCAACTATTTGGAATCCGAATGTATTAAGAGTAAGCGATTTCAGCAAGATTGAAACCACTATTAATAATCAACAAACCAACAACTTCACGCAACGAATAAACCTGAGAATCAGGTCATATCTCACAAGTACAAAGTATATGGATGTAACTCATCCTAGAAATGAAAATTCATATTAGAATTGGATTTTTAACAATTATCAAATACAAAGGTTGTGCTGCTGGCCAGCCACGCATCAACCCCGGACTAGCTCATGTCATAGTCCTCTACTGGATCCTAGGCCAATCTGGGCCTTAATTACATCGACCAATAATTGGTCCATTTTTAAAAACATTCCAATTCTATATTATTTATACGTCAGGTGTCAGTACAATTGACAACCTTACTTCGGCAATCAGGTGTCGGAAGAATCGACGACCTTAATACAACAATTGCTGGAAACTCACGTTCCAGGAGATAGTTAAATATGAAGAATCAATAAGGAATAGCAATATAATCTAGTATCGACGAGATCGACACAACAATGGGGAATACGTATCACAAGTAACAACATAATAAACATTGACAAGATCGATGCAACAACTGGAATAGCAATGAAGAATAAACAATAACATGCTCAATAAGATCGAGTCTGATATGAAACAGGCATTAGGATGTCAACAGAAATTTTATTAGATTAATATAGAGTAGGGTTCAAAGAACAGGCTCTAGATGGCCTCAACAGTATGATTTAACACATTGTGGAAGAATTAGTCAAAGTTCACCAATTTGGTAAGTGACAAGAAAGTCAAGTTTAAGTCTAAGGAAAATTCAAGGTAAGTTTATAGTTAGAGAAAAACAAGGGTTTACTGGCTTCTGACAGAATTAGTCTAGATCCCTCGAACGTATACTTATAACGGATAAGCCTCACGTTTGAAAGAAGTAAACCAACTCATACACAACGTAATAGAATTTGAATCAGGGGCTGGATCAGATAAATGCTTAAAACAAGAAAGGATAACAAGGTTTGCATAGGTGCAAGGTGAAAAATGGAATATTGGAAGGGTAAGCAACCCAACTTCAGCATTTTTAGAATAAGTTTTCCCTCATAGGGTTCACAAGTTCTCGCTCATCTAGGGTTGGTAATGTTCCAACTTAGCATTTTTAAATCAAGTCTTTTAAAAGAAAGCCTTAGTATACGGCCCATAATTATCTCTTCAAGCTTTTCAATATAATAAGTATATCTTTCCGATCAATATGAAAATATGAATCTAAACTCAAAAGGTATAAAAGAGTACTCGTCAATTCACGAGATTAAATAACATACTTGCAATTCGATGCAAAGAAATCAACATTTGAAAATTCAGTAATAAGCATTCAACATGCATACTAATAATTCAAGATAATATCCCTTAATTAATAAGCAAGGGTATAAACACTTGCCTCTGGTCCTTAGCTATTTCGTAACGCTGAAACAATACGATTTCCTCCTTATTCTGTCTTGTCGCACGATTCTCTACTTCCGTCCTTCTTTGCTTTAACGCTCTTGCGAATACCACTAGTCTGCTTTTACCATTTCGAATCCACGTGCCAGCCTCGATAGTCAAACATGAGACGGTACTTAGTCTTCAACGTATAATCCTCATATTATATAAATGATCGTAACTTAACTTCGACGCACTTACCGATCTTACCGATATCTCTGTTGCATAAACATCCACATCTCAACTGATAGACCAATCGCAATCAACCACATAAGTAATCCACGTAACTTGCTTGACGACAATCCCCATACTATAAAAAGTCAACATCCAAGTCAACGGCCTCGTAAATCTCACTTTCTAACATAACCGACAAATTTCTATCCTATCTACCCCTCGTGATAACATTAGACACAACCAATTACTCAAACAAGTCTCCACACAATTTATTCGCATGCATGACTCACACAGATAATTCACATTGTTCACATAACACATTTAAACAAGTGACCGGTTACGTATCGGACGCCCGGTCTAATTTACGATATTTAAAACTCAGACACTAGCCCTAGTACGGGCATATACTGACTATAAAGCACATTACACAACTCATACGAATCACATAGCACTTAAAACTATTTTTAAAACATCACACAAAGCTTATTTGAATTTAAATAAGCCACATACAATTTTTAAATCAAAAATCGGATTTTTAAATCCAATATAAGTATTTTAAATGAAAATAAATCAATTAATAAAATTAATTGACACTCTTTAAATGCTCAAACTATTTTTAAATAATAAAACAGGTTTGAAAATAATTAAACTGAATTTTTAATTAATTAAATCTAATTAATAATTAATTTTTAAGAATTAACTGATTAAAAGAATTAATCAATTAATTAAATTAATTAATTATTAATTAAAAATAATTAAAATAATTAAGTTTAATCAATTTTCGACTTTAAATAAATATTTATGAATTTATAAAATTTTCGGAATAATAAAAATGTATTTTTAAATTAAAGATATGATTTTTAGAATTTTTAAAACTATTTTTGAATTATTTTAACAAAATAATTCCAGAAACACTGTTCATAACAAAAATTAGGGCAGGAACGGATCAAACAGCAGTCCCACGAAGAACACCGCCGGAAAGCTGAAGAACAGCTCGCCGGAAATCTGGAAATTCCAGAATCTGGCCGGCGAGTTCTTCCGGCAACCCCAAAACACCGCAACCTTAACAAAAGAAACACGGGGTTACGATCCCCAGCATCCCCAACAGTTAATTAACACAGAAAAGGCGCAAAAACGAACCAAACAATTCAGAAAACTCCCCCGCCGGCGAGTTCTTCAAATTTTCCGGCCGATTGAAAACTAACACCAAAATCATAACTAATTATACGAATAGATTCCACTTTCAACGATCTAATCAATGGTACAAACGTTATCAAGGTTCATTTAGCCAATCAAAATCCCGACCAAACTCCGGTGACTTTTACAATTTCCGATTTGCTCGAATTCGAGCTCTAAAAATCAAATAAAAATCATCACAACACTCAGCACAACACACACAATCCATTCATATCATCAATTAACAAGAACAATCAATAATAAAGAAACCCCCAAATAAAACCCTAAAATTCGAAATAATAAATTACTTAAAAATCGGAAAAATTCAAAGATCATACCCACATAGATTTTGATGATGGATTTAGGTAGAGGATGATGAGAGATTCGATTTGGTTACAAGAACATCGAAATCGGAATCCGATAACGTCTTCAAAAGTGAGTTTGATTCTCAAGAACACGAAGAACACGTTTCAGGGGTTTTTAGATTTTTTTAACTGTAATTAAGCTTGATTATGCGAAAAACAAAGTACGATTTGCCTTTTTATATTAAACGGAAAATAATACCCCAAACGACATTTTTGAATCGATACTGATCCGATAGATCGCTTTAAATACATTTTAACAGATAAAACACTTTAAATCTTTAATAAAGCAGAATACACGTTTTACGAGACGATAATCATCCATAAGGTACGGATAACTACAAGTATCGTTTAATAATAGATATACGAACCAAAATACTTCTATTACGAATATTTTCGAATACTTTCCACTTTAACGAATGAAATTTTGGTACGAACGATATACCAATTGCCCGAATAATTTGGGAACGATCCAAATTTTCTTTTCAATAATTATAATAAAATAAAATAGTATAACACCCTTTTCAAAATAGTTTCAAATTCCCCACACATATCACATAGCATCACATTGTCACATATTCAATCATTTAACGAATAATTTAGCACGTTTAAACAGATAAATCATTTAATAACTCTTAATATGAAATTAAAATCTCATTTCATATCATATAATAACACGTAATTTTCCCGGATCTTACAGTAGGTGTACCCCTTTTTCCACATCTGAATCCTGTTGGGAGGATTCAGTGGTAGGTTTAGATTTTGACTTCTTCCTTTGTCTGGTAAGGGGTGACTCAGGATCCTCACTTCCTATCTCTACAGAGTCATTTATCACTGCTAGGGCTCTCTTCTTTGACTTCTTTTTAGTAACATCAACCTTTTGAGAGATTGATGCACTTGGTTGCCTATCCTCTACAGTGGTGTTTTCAGTAGGATTGCTGGATGGGATAGGAAGGTTGGGGATAGACTGTGCAGCTCCTTTAGTCTTAGCCTTCCCTGTCCAGGAAAGTTCATGATATATGGGCTTATCAAGTGGATAAGACTCAAATGTGTCCTGCATATGCTTGGTCACACTTAGAATCACATCCACTTGATTCCTTGTGTCCAATGAACCAAATAGTACTTTGGACATGGACTTGGAATAAGCCATTTTAGTGTTATCTATACCCTCCAATAGATGGACATTTGCATCAAGAAAATTTAAAATAACTTGAAGGAAACGAGGGTAAAAGATGTCATTACCTCTACCACGAACGGTCCTGCCTAGCCTCTGAGTCAATTCTTTGAGGATTATGGCTCCCACATTGATCTCCTGGTTGTTGGCCAAGGAGTAGGCTAGCTTTACAGCAATGTGACTGATATGGTCCCATCCTGTCTTCCTGCAGAGAAACACCTTCTGGAGTGCGTCAAACAGAAATGACCACTCCCTTCTCACAAACTTCTTATTCAGCTTTCCAGTGTCTATCTCATCAGCATACTGAATGAAGGTCATGAATTCTATGATTTGAGCATCTGTAGCTTCTTGGTCATGACCTTCCACCTTGAACCCCAAAGCTTCATTGATTTCCCTTTCACCAAATTGAAAGTGTTTGCCTCCAATTGAACAGCTAACCTCCTGGAATGAGGTTCCATCTTCCCTAGCCATTGTTGATACCAACGCCGTTCTCCAGAATCCTTCCAACACATCGACATACAAGGTAGGGTTCAGGGTTAGGGCTTGGCGTAGGTAGGAAGTGTTCAAGAACCGTACAAAACACTTGTACCTGGGGTTAGCCTCAGCCTCAGATGGAATGGTGAGAAGATTGGTTTCTTTGGGAATTGTTAAAGGGATGGGGGAAGATACAGTTTGAGATTTGGGTGCCATTTCGAGAGAGAGAGAGTGAAAATTAGAGTAGAGAATTTGTGCTTAGGTTTGAGAGTTTGAGAGCAATAGACAAGATGAAAAGTCGTGAACGGTTAGAAAAGGTATTTATATGATAGAGACACTGCGATATGGAGTTATGAATATGTACAGTCTATATGTATGTCGCGAAGTCAATAATAGCCTGTACCGCAAAGTCTTGCAAAATATATCGCATAGTCTCAACAATGAACTATGTCGCAAAGTCTTCAAAATGAAAGGATCGGGGAGACTTTGCGATATAGTAGAAATACCCTGTCTAAAGCTCTCTTTTAGGAATTTTAAGCAATTTGTCAGACTTTTATCAA
Source organism: Heracleum sosnowskyi (assembly GCA_030848705.1). Lineage (NCBI taxonomy): Eukaryota > Viridiplantae > Streptophyta > Magnoliopsida > Apiales > Apiaceae > Heracleum > Heracleum sosnowskyi. The sequence goes on from CM061237.1 coordinate 31,236,599, forward strand.
ATTTTGAAATAAAATTAATTTAAATCAAAATTCTGTCAACTATGGAGACTTGTCGATATAGTTATTCTAAGTCGCGAAGTCATAAAATAACTATGTCGCAAACTCATGAAATGAACTATGTCGCGAAGTCTCACAATCTCAACAGTTTGCGATATAAGTCTGTTTAATTTGAACTATGTCGTGAACTCTGAAAATCATCTATATCGAGATGTCTCAAAAACTCACAACTCCACTAACAATTATGATTTTGAAAAATATGCAGTAAAATACTGAAATATTTATAAATCATATCTCAGCTAATTTTCACTCCAAACAAATAGATCATGTAAATACAGTGAAAATTTACTGCTTCAACCATTAACCAGCATATTTACTTAGAACAACTGAATGAAGGATTGATCATTCCAATTTCACTCACAAGTCTGTTGAAGACTGCTTCATTCAGAGGTTTAGTAAATATGTCAGCTAGTTGTTTCTCAGTTGGAACATAAGAGACTTCTATGGTACCATTTGCAGCATGTTCCCTAATGAAATGGTACCTGATCTCAATGTGCTTTGTAGTAGAATGATTAACAGGATTGGCAACTATGGATATTGCACTAGTATTATCACACATTAGAGGAATGTGTTCTAACACCAGCCCATAATCCATGAGTTGATTTCTAATCCAAAGCAATTGAGCACAGCAACTTCCAGCAGCAATATATTCAGCCTCAGCTGTGGATGTTGCTGTGGACTGTTGTTTCTTACTAAACCAGGACACTAACCTTTGACCTAGGAATTGACAGCTTCCAGAGGTGCTCTTCCTGTCAATTCTGCATCCAGCATAATCAGAATCTGTGTAACCAACCAGGTTGAACCCAGTGCCCTTTGGATACCATAGCCCAAGATTAGGAGTCCCCTTCAGATATTTGAAAATTCTTTTGATGGCCATCATGTGAGATTCCTTGGGATCAGACTGGAACCTTGCACAAAGGCATGTGGCAAACATGATGTCTGGCCTGCTAGCTGTGAGATAGAGTAGGGATCCAACCATTCCTCTATAGACCTTGATATCAACTCTCTTGCCTTTCTTGTCTTCATCCAGCTTGATTGCAGTAGACATAGGAGTTTTAGCTGGGGATGACTCTTCTAAACCATATTTCTTTAAAAGATCCTTGACATACTTAGATTGGTTTATAAAGATGCCATCCTCCCTTTGATGTACTTGCAGGCCTAGGAAGTAAGTTAACTCTCCCATCATACTCATCTCATATTTACTTTGCATCAACTTAGAGAACCTTTCACAGAGTTTTTCATTTGAAGAGCCAAAGATGATATCATCCACATAGATTTGAACAAGAATGATATCATTTCCATGCTTCTTGAAGAATAGGGTTTTGTCAATTGTACCCCTAGTAAATTGATGCTCAAGAAGGAATTGAGATAGAGTTTCATACCAGGCTCTTGGTGCCTGTTTGAGTCCATAGAGCGCCTTGAGCAGTCTATACACAAAGTTTGGGAAGTCTTCACTTTCAAAGCCAGGTGGTTGAGACACATAGACTTCTTCAGCAAGATCACCATTGAGAAATGCACTTTTCACATCCATTTGATACACCTTAAAATCTGAGTGAGCTGCAAAAGCCAGGAAGATTCTTATGGCTTCCAGTCTAGCTACAGGTGCAAATGTCTCATCATAGTCAATGCCTTCTTGCTGACTATATCCTTTGGCAACCAGCCTTGCTTTGTTTCTTACTACCACTCCTTCTTCATCCATCTTGTTTCTGAACACCCATTTGGTGTCAATAACATTCTTTCCTTTTGGAGGTGGCACTAGTTCCCATACTTTGTTTTTCTCAAATTGATTCAACTCTTCTTGCATGGCAACAATCCAATCAGAATTCTTCAAAGCTTCTTCAATTAATTTAGGTTCCTCTTGTGACAGAAAGCAGCTATACAGACATGTATTTAATGTTGCCCTTCTTGTTCTAACTCCCTCACTAGGATCTCCAATGATTTGATCCATAGTGTGGGCTCTGTCCCATTTCCTTGTGTGCCCCTGTTCATTTCCTTGATCTGTTCCAATCTCATTTTGGTTGACAGTTGCATTCTCTTCTTCTCCCCCTGTGTTTGTGAATCCTTGCACAGGTGTTTGAAGAAGATTGTCAGCTTCAAGAATTTCATTTTCTAGAACAGTTTGAACAGGGGGTTCATCTTCACTTTCAGAATCCTCAAGATAACCTTGATTCTCAAATCTCAATAGCACACTGTCTTGATCACTTGTTTTCAGTCCTGGAGTTTTCTTGTCATCAAAGGTAACATCCATGCTTTCCATGACTTTGTGTTGCTCAGGTACAAACACTCTGTATGCTGTCCTTTCCAGAGAGTATCCAATGAAGATACCTTCAAATGCCTTAGCATCAAATTTTCCAACATGCTCAGAGGTATCTTTCATCACAAAGCACTTGCTTCCAAACACATGCAGGTGCTTGAAGGATGCTCTTTTTCCAGTCATTAATGAGTAAGGAGTTTTGCCAGACTTCTTATTGATTAATGTTCTATTTTGCACATAGCATGCTGTGTTAACAGCATCAGCCCAAAAGCTAGTGGGTAGCTTTGCATCCAGCAGCATTGTCCTTGCAGCTTCAATGAGAGTTCTATTCTTTCTCTCAACTACTCCATTTTGTTGAGGTGTTCTAGGAGCTGAGAATTGTTGAGAAATTCCTTTATCTTTGCAAAACTCATACAATGTTGAATTTCTGAACTCAGTCCCATTATCACTTCTCAAAGCAACTACAGAGGAACCAGTGCTTTGTGCTTCTTTATCAACTCTCTTGATATGCTCTATTATGACTTGGGGTGCTTCATCCTTGGAGAATAGGAATTCCACCCAAGTATATCTTGAATAGTCATCTACCATCACTAGAGCATATTTCTTTTTGGAGAGGGACATTACATTCACAGGGCCAAATAAGTCCATGTGAATTAGTTGCAGAGGTTTTGAGTTTGTATTGAGCAACTTGTTCTTGTGACTTGATCTTTTAATCTTCCCTTTCTGACAAGCTTCACATGCTCCATCTTGCACAAACTCCAAGGCAGGCAAATCCCTGATGAGTTCTCTCTTGGTTAGAGAGTTCATTGCCTGAACATTCAAGTGAGACAGTTTCTTGTGCCACAGCCAGAATTCCTCATTTGTGGCTTTTGTGTAGAAACAACAAATTTCTCCCTTATCTGCAGCCTTGAGATTAGCTACAAACAAGCTTCCTTTCTTCACACCAGTTAGAACAACTTCACCACTTTCCCTTTTTGAGATTGAACAAAGGTCTTCATCAAATTCCACTTTGAAGCCTCTGTTGGTAAACTGTCCAATACTCAAGAGATTATGCTTCAGTCCTTCAACAAATGCTACATCTTCAATAATGACATTTCCAGATTTAACACTGCCATATCCCATTGTATAACCAATGTTGTCATTTCCAAAGGTTACTGATGGGCCAGCCTTTTCCTCAAAATGTGATAGCAGGGCCATATCACCAGTCATGTGACTTGAGCATCCACTGTCCAAGATCCATATGACTCTTTTATTCCTGTTGCCCTGCATTCACAAAGTGACTAAGTTGTTTTTGGTACCCACACTTGGTAGGGTCCAGATGATTTAGAAACATTTTGATTAATAATTCTTCTGTCATAAATTGCATTTCTCATAGTAGGAGACTTCACTTTTTCTGTGGCTTTGGAGTTTACACTCTTAGGCTCACATGAAGTTTTCACCCTCTCAACCCTGATTGGGGACCCTGTCCTATGAGAATGTATGTGTGTGTGTGATTCACCAGATTGTGTAGATTCAAGTTTATGTTTAAGAGATAAACAGTTAGCAATCACAGTCACATAGCATGTCATGCAGTTTGGCTTACCACAGAAGGAATCATGACTAGAATTTATGCTTGCAGAAAGGTTACTTAGGTTGTCAACTTCAACAATTTCAGGCTTACTACACTTATGAGTCAAATGATTAACAGATAGGCATTTTTGACATTGTTTCCTAGGAGCATTTGGCACATAAGCATAGTTGTTTCCTTTGTTAACACCAACTTTACCGTTTCTGTTTTGTTTCCTTTTCTTAACAACTTCTTTCTTTGCTTTAGGACTCTTGACAAGATTGTCTTTGGTCTCTTTCTGATTGACAAGTTCAGGAAAGGAAGAAGTGTTCTTAGCAGCCTCATCTTCTTCAAGTAGTTGTTGCTTGATGATCAGTAGTTCCTCATCAAACTCAACAACACTCTTTCTGAAGATGGGCAGTTCAACACTTGACAGTATGGTTGGGGCATTTTTGTTTGTAAAAGTTTCCTTTCCTTTGCCCTTGACCTTCTTCCTTCCCTTGTCATTGTCATAGTCAAAACCAACTCCAACCTTGCAGTCTTCAGTGTGTTCCTTGTGGTAGGTTTGAATAAGTTTAGAGGAGTTTTTGAAGCTTCTTAGTTTCAGTTCAGTTTCAGCAATTTGTTCTCTAAGGGCATTCTCTATCTGCTCAGCACAAATCACTTTGTTTTTAAGATACTCAACCTCCTTTTTCAAACCATCCAGGTTCACAACCATTAACTCAAGTTGCTCATTCTTTTCTGTAAGCTCAACATTCTTAGCAGTTAGTCTGTCAATTTCTTCATTAGCTACTAACATGCTAGTATGAATATTAAACATCTCAGTGCTCATATCTTCAACAGTTTGCTTATATTGAAGGGGAGTCATATCAAGAGAAGTAAGAATAGGTACCTGACTTGAATCACCTTCATCAGAAAATGCCATCAGGGCATAGTTTGAGTATTCTTGTTCTTCTTCTTCATCAGAGTCATCCCAGCATTTTCCCTCAGCAATAAAAGCTTTGCCCTGTTGTTTCTTGAGTAGAGCCTCATACTTAGCTTCAAGCTCTAAGTATGCTTTGTCCTTCTTGACTTGTTTAGGCTTTTTGCACTCAGTGGCAAAATGCCCAAGTTCATTGCAGTTATAGCACCTTATTTTGGTCCTATCCACACTTCCTGTCTTGTATCCACCTTTAGCAGCACCAACAATCCCTTTTCCTTTATTGAAGGTGTTTGAGCCACTAGATCCACCGGTGTTTCCATTATTGAACTTGGACCTAAATGGCTGCTTTCTTTTAAACCTTATGTTAGGATACCTCCTAGCCATATAAGCAAAAGATTTGTTTTCCATTTTGTCCAGCTCATCTATACTGTAGAACTCATCCTCTTCAGGTAAATCATACACAACCTGAGTTTCATCACCAGTGTCTTCAACTTCCAGTTCCTCAATCTTGACCTGACTGATTTTAAGAGAGTCCATTCTTTGACTTAGGTTGTCAGCAATAAGTGCACAGGAGGTATTAGCCACTAATCCTTGCTTTGCTTGAATAGATCTCTTTTGAAACAGCTCTAACTCATATGTCTTTAAAACACCATACAACACATCAAAACCAATCTTTGTCAGATCTCTTTCTTTAAGGGAAGAGATTCTTGGTTCCAAGTGATCTGGCAGAGTTAGTAGAAACTTCATATTTAGCTCTTCTGTTTCATAGTGTTTGTCATAGAGTTTGAGCTCGTTTATCAGCTTGTTGAATCTCTCAAACACTTCTGTGATTCCCTCTTTTGGCTGAGCCATGAAGGCTTCATATTGTGAAACAAGAATCTGCTTCTTGTTCTTTCTTACTTCAGTAGTTCCTTCACAGAGCACTTCTATAAGATCCCACATCTTCTTGGCACTAGTACAATGAGCAACAGTGCCATACATGTTGAAGTCCATAGATTCACAAATGATCAGTTGAAGATGTCCATCCAATGCTACTTTTTCCTTTTCAGGATCAGTGTATTTTAAGGGATCTTTGGGCACATGTTTTGCTGGTACAATCTCAGTGCCATTGGTTGTTTCACCAATCTCGATCATTGGAATGAAGGGACCATGCTTTAGAATATCTAAATACATGGGGTTAGAAGCTTTGATGAAAAGCAACATCTTCTTCTTCCATAAACTGTAGTGCTCCTTGTTAAAGGGAGGAATCTTGATACTGCTTAGTTTCTGTGAACTCATTCTTGATCTTTTCCTGTTTGTACGTTAACAGCCTACGCTCTGATACCACTTGTTAGAAATGAATACCACTAGAAACTAGACAGAGGGGGGGGGGGTGAATGGATAGTTTGATATATTTTTCGATTCTTGAAACTAAGTATAAGCTGTATATGATTATGATATGTAATATGCGGAATGTAAATAACACACACAATCACTTTAATCTACTTTGTATAAGCAAATTAAATACTACAGCTTTCCAGGAAATTCACAATCGAATTTCTGGCTTCTAAAACAAGAACAGTTTGAACTTGCTTGCTTACAGAGAAAAGAGCTTTAGATGAAAACTATGTGTATCTCTCTTACAGCTTACAGTTGTGTGTGCACGATATATATATTCACCTATACAAACTAGGCACACACAATATTACACAGCTACCCCTTCTGAAAGTCCAACTTGTCCTGCCATAAGAAGTTCACTGTGTCAGGAAGGACCACCTGCTTTTCGGAGTCTTTCCCGTTTCTGTAGCTGCTTGTCTCTTATCTTTCTCTCCAAGTTTAGCTGTAGATTTGCCATCTGTTCTTTGGACCACCTTGCCAGAACAAATGCTTCAGTATTTGTCTCCTTTGATTCTTGGTTCTGTACCTTGATTTGTCTTGTTATAAACGGCTAAGTGTTGATATCGTGAACTCCACTTTATCCCTGACTTCGCGATCTCCCTTGTGAGGACTACGCGATATAGCCTTTGAAGACTTTGCGACATAGGTCATTTGATGACTATGCGACATAGGGCTTCTGAGGACTTCACGATCTAGGCTCTTTTGACTTTGCTGACTTCAACACTTCACGACATGTGTCTTGAGGACTTCTCGACATAGTACAAAATGGACTATGCGATATAGTACTTCACGACATGGATATTGGTGACTTCACGACATAGCTTTCTTTTGACTTTGCTATATAATGCCTTAGACAAATTCCTGCAACTTATTTCTTCATAGCCTTATTCAACTCTATCCTGCTGCATGAACACTTCTGAACTTCTACCAGGATAATTATTCAATGGCCTATATATACAATCTAGATGCAAGAAACTTTACTAAGCTCATTATAAATCTGAGCATACATGATAAAGCTATTGTTCATGAGAACAAGACAAGTACATTTAGAGACTTATACTCTATCCCAGTGATAGAAATCACTAGGTCATGTAGTGTGACATAGTCACATAGTGTAGGCTTGTTAATAGTGGTATTCAGACATGTCTTGAGCCTAACACAAACAAGCGTTTATGCCGCCTATCAGCCCAGTGTTCTTACACCAATTAGAACGTTTGTTCTGAATATTGAAACACCAATAAAAACGCTTATTTATATACCAATCAATATTTTATATGACACTTGGAACATATCTAATATCCTTTCCTCAAACTATCACTTAAAATATAGTAAAATAATGATTATAAAAAATATAGAAAATTGAAATGGAATTTTATTTCAAAAATATTTCCTATATTTGTTATCTACTATATCTCAAATATGATATATTTTTATTATCTTAGTAGTTATTTAACATTAACCAAAATAATCTACTAAATTACATTTTACCAATAACTCATATTTTATAGGGAAAAAATTAATTTATAAGAGAAATTTATAAAAGCATTTATGAAAAATACTTAATTAAATACAATATTAAATAATTTAACAAAAAAATTAAACAAAATTTAGGATCAAGTTTATTTATTTTCAAATCAAATTTATAATCAGGAAAGTAAAAATGGTTTCACAAATATACAGTGAACCATTTGTCTCACCTAAAAATTTTGTGGTAGAAATTATCAAAATTCTTATAAAAAGTATATACATGTAACTGATTGAAAAAAATGAGTACTTGACCTCTTTCGTCAAATGACTTCTAGCTTAGTACACATAATTAATTTAATTAAAAATTGTTAGTACATAAAATACTATATTTTCATGAAATACAATGATTAAAATGATTGAAATTAGATATTTTTCCCCGTCCATTCTTTTACACTTGTTTAAAGATATTTTTTTTGCATTTTAAAATTTTACAAAAATAATAAATATTTATAATATATAATTTACTACATGCACGAGTTTTTTACATTATACACACTTTATACATATCTCATTTCACTTTTAATATTTGTGATGTAAAAAAATGAAAACAGAAGAGGAAATATACAGTAAAACCTCGATAAATTAATAATCTTGATTAATTAATAATCTCGATTGGTTAATATTTTTTTGTAGTCCCAACTTGAACATTTTAATATAAATTAATAATTCGTTAAATTTATAAGATATATATTTTTATTAAAACATATAAGTCCTACATAATATATAAATTAATAATTGCATATTACATCACAATTATAAATATTTATTTTATATGCACTTTTATAATAAACTCCCATCTAACTTGCTTAATTAATGTGTACTTCATCTCATTAATCTTGTTTCTCATTTCCCATGACACTCCTTCATCATCCAAAAATTATGACATTACTTCATTTAAATTCATATATCTATAATTTAATTAAATTCATGAATTTATTCAATTTACTTAAATTCATAAATATTATTTACTCAAATTTATGATTTTCTTTTTAGTATTTATAGATGAAATAACAATAAATATAAATTTATAAAACCTATAATTCTAAGAACATTATATGTTATATAATTTTAAAATGATATATCTCGATAAATGATTAATATATTGATAAATTTAAAAATTATTAATTAATAAAATTTTCAACTGTATTAATTTATCGAGATTTTATTGTAATTGTTTGGCCTACATAAAAGAAAATAAAACGAAGTGAAGAGACTAATAATTAAGATGACTTGAGCGAATAAGATAAGACACACAATATATCGTTTTCTTACAACATCAAGTTGCAATAAAAAGAAACTAAGTTGGAATAATAGACTTGTTTTCAAGTTTGGAGTGTCATACAAAATCTAGAAAGTGTTGTACTCTACTCGTGTAGATATATAGATATCTTCGATAATGAAAAATCATGCAGTAAATCCACCTTGCATACATACTCCATATCTATAAATCTATACAATTATTACAACTCTTTCTTTTCTTTCCTCTCCGTTTTATGATCCTTCTTGCCCTTTTATTTTTCATCTTTTCTCTGCTACAAAAAGCCATGCTCAGTTAAGCCACTGCCATCTATTTGCATAGGTGTCTTTCCTATATCCTTATTTTATTTTCATTTATTCATCTCTCTCTCTCTCTCTCTCTCTCTCTCTCTACCAAAAATAGGAGTATTAATTTATATCCGCTTCTTAAGTTTCTCTCTCATGACTTGAGAGTTAGGACATCATCTCACCCCTCTTTCTCTTTTCTTGCCTTATTTTTCTTCTACTTTATATGTATGATACAGTGCTTGTAAAAGTCTTTGATCTTGATCTACCCACTTGTTTTTTGAGCTCAATGTTTGGTATACAATGAAATAGATAAGTTCTTGATAAGGTAAAACTATCATCAACTCATAACTCATGTACATGGACTAGACTACCGCCAATTGTTTTGCTCTTTGTATATCTGCATATATTTGTATTTATATTCTTGTTAAGACATCAGTGTTTGCTGTATAGTCTAGTGATATTGATTACAGCTGTTATTGTTGTTTGTGTGGACTGCTCTGCTTTAGTTTCAGATCCATGGCTGATTTTATGGATCGTGTGGTGGATTATGGCGGCTGTTTCTTGTTTTTTCCTATATTTCCTATTAGTTTTATTACCCCTTTTTTAGGGTTTTGGTTTACTGTAGTAACATTTTGTGTTTGTCAATACCAGGACTTACCATGTCATAAACAAACTATGAGGATCAGGGTTTGTTTCGATTTTGCATTTACTGCGTTTTAGTGGTTTTAATTGATTCAAGAGTATGATTTTGGGTTTTATACATACATGATATTTTGCCTTTTATTTAGTAATGAGATCATGTAAGAATTTCTGATTCCTGTGATAGATGATGGCTTTTCTTTTCTTTTTAGAGTAATATAGCTGTACTTGTGAAAGTGCATATTTGATAGAACAATAACTGTACCAGCTCTTCAATTATACTGTACCTTATGACCTCTTCTTAAGATAGTTCCTCAGCACTAAATTTTGATTATAGTTTACTCCTGTTGTGTCATTAACTTCTTTACTTTCTCTGATGTATCAGGAATAAACAGACAGGATTTTCGAAGTGATTCTTGTGGCGAACGCTTGTATAATAATTACTCATCTTGAGCTTGTCTTTTGGATCACATTTCACAGCATATTAAAACTTTTGAGCAGAATTTCATTTGTTTGTCAGGAACTTGGTAAGGCTTGGTACTGATCTGTCTACATTGAGGTCAACTAGAGTTGATGAGAATCTACTTATTTGAGCTAGGCATGCGCATTACTAGCATTTAGCCTCTGCCCTCCCAGAATTGTTACTTCTTAGTTGTTTGATGTAATTTTCATGTTCTGCATAGATGATGGGGAATTTCGCTGTGGTTGTGATAATTATAATTAACAGTAGATACTGTGAATGAATACTCTCATAATATTAAAATATGTTCTGTATGTTGTGATTGTAATTATTTATTTTCCTAGTGTGTGGATTTTGGAGGGTTTTTCATTTACCTGGAAGTAAACGCTAACCATCGAGTCATACAGTCAATCCTGAAGAATCGATCTTCAATATGGATGAGAATATGACTGTCAATCAACAGCCAAGCATTTTTCGACGGCTGCTCTCTGCCGTTGTACCCATGCTACTGGTTGCGATGTCATATATTGACCCTGGAAAGTGGGCTGCAGCTGTCGAGGGTGGAGCCCGTTATGAGTCTAATATTATTTTACTGATGCTTGTTTTCAATCTTGCTGCAATCTTGTGTCAGTACCTGTCTGCTCGTATTGCCGTGGTTACTGAAAAAGATCTTGCCCAGGTACATACACACTCTAGCTTTTACTTTACCATGAAGTCCAATCTTTATAATAGGAGTTGTTATTAAATATTTAATTTTTTCTTGGAGTCTTAGCTACAATAGCATTGAGTATTTAAGAGAATTTGTTTCCCTCTAACGATATTGAAGAGAAACAGTGCTTAGCATAAAAGAACATAAGCACTATCCATCTAAAGTCGAACTGTTTACATAGCTGATACATGCCATCACACTGTAAATTCCATATTCATCAGATCACAATGAAAAAAAATATCAGTGATGTTTAAAGGAATATTTAAGGGTATCTCTTCTTGAGGAACTGACAAGTGTTCCTAGTTTAATTCATTGCCTGCTGTACTAGCTCAAAAGGAGGCAGTTATAGTGTCTACAGGGCTATGAAAGTGAGTGATCAGCTAAATTAACTATTTCCAGAAATGCCAAGGTGAAGGATTAAATTTGATTGAATCTTTAGCAACTAAGTATGGTGTTGCTTCAGTCAGAAAACATAGTATGACATGCTAGGTTGCAACTTTTTTTTTTAAATAGGTTGCAACTTTAAACCTAAATGATTTTTTATTTTTTATTGCAGAATCAATTTCCTTATAAGTTATGACTTATGGCTCATTTGTCACCTCTAATACCGCTGTTGTGATTTCTCTGCCTACAATAATTGTGTCTTTTGTTTACTTGCTCTTTGTATCTGTAATTACATCTCCTGTTATTGTTTACCTGTTTGAATGTTTTTCAATGCAATTCTAAAGATCTGCAGCGAGGAGTATGGCAAGGTCACATGCATAGTCTTGGGACTTCAATCTGAGCTTTCTATGATTGTTTTGGACCTAACGATGGTATTTTTTCTTTCTGTTTTCCCTTATAATATGTTTGTTCTGATTTGCTAATATTCTGACTAAATGATTCTTGAACAAAGTTCTGATATATTATTGTACCGACTTTGGTAGATTATTGGCACTGCACATGGACTTAATCTTATCTCTGGGGTGGATTTGTTTACTTGTGTCCTCTTGACTGCTACAGATGCAATACTTTTTCCTGTTTTCTCCTCCTTCTCGGTAGGGTTTGTTGCTTTATATCCCTCCCCCTCCGTGTGTGTGTGTGTGTATATATATATGAACGAACCTATCTGATCACAATATTGAATACGTCTTTTATTTTGTTTTCCAGGAGCAGAAGGCAAAAGTTCTATGCATATACACAGGGGCCTTTGTGCTGTTTTCTTATATTTTTGGCACACTGATTAGTCAATCAGGAATACCGCTTTCCATGGGTGGGACACTAATTAACTTAAGTGGTGAAAGTTCATCTGCATTTATGAGTCTTCTTGGAGCAAGTGTTATGCCTCACAACTTTTACCTGCATTCTTCCCTCATCAAGGTCTGGCTTTCTCCCTGGACTGTTTCTTCTATTTTTTGCTAAGCTTCTTCTTTCATTTTTTTTGGTTTTCTTTAATTAAAAAAAGGTGCTATTAACAACTTATATGGGATATGATTTTCTACTGGACCATGCGAATTTTCAGAGCAGATTACATTGTAATAACCATGTCTTTTATCATTTCTTGTGACTGGTGTTTGCAACTTCCTGTCTTTAATGCCCATCATTGTTCCTGTGCTAAGTGAGTCATTTTTATTTATATTTCGCCTAGGAGATAAATGATTATGGAAAAATTCCTCTGACGACTGACTATTTAAGTAGAACAGGTATCTTTTTTGTGCAGAAATCTTCTCTACCATTTAAGTAGATTGAATAGTTTTTACAGTGTCGGATTTTAGCTATACGTAGCTAGAATTTGTTGTCAATGTGATGTGTGATGTGTGATTGTTGATTGATCAAGATGAATACACTTAAAGAGCATAATATACACCACTTCAGTAAATATAAGAACTGCAATATAGCTCCTACAATTACTATGAAATTCTCTCCTAAAGATGCAATGTAGCTCCTACAATTATACTTAACAATCATTCTTATGTTTCTAAACTTCTCTCCCAAGATGCAAATCTAAACTATTAGGACCTAAGTATTTTAAGTCTCATAACTCCAATATTAGTGTTCTCATTCAATAATAAAGTTGCTTCTACTGTATCATATACAAGAGTTATATCTCCCCTCCCAATTCTGTAAAAACTCCCAAAGATTCAGTTAAATATTAGCTAGTCTTATAATTGGGTGAACTGCTCCTAGATTAGCAAAGTTGATAAATCACAATATAATTATATGAACATAATAAACCAACTAATCTCTACTCATCCTGGGTTCGAATATCATTCAATTCTCAAGTACATATTTTAATATTACTTATTAATTATATTTATTCTCAATTATTTACTAATTTTAATCTCTACAAACTACAAGTACATTTTAATAATACTTATTCAATTATATTTATTCTCAAGTACTACCTAATTCATAGGTGAAGTAAGTAGGGGTGTTGGCTCTTTTTGGTACAAATATAAAAAAACATTTTTTATTTTGATGTATAGTTATGAAACACATAAAAAAAATGCTTCAATTCATTACACATAAAAATATTGAGTTTATATTTAAGAAACCCGTTCATGTGTCATCACTCATCAGATGCTTTTCACGTTTTCCATTATTGACAATCACATTATTGACAATCACGTGACATTCATGCGTGTTATTACTAATTGAGTTTTGCCAGGGAACTCAAAAATCTCCCCTAAAATATGTCCCAAATGATGTGGCTGTGTTATTTTTTGATTTGAGGCTCATATGGTCTCATCTTTTTATTTAGAAAGTTAGCAAACATATAAGCATTTTGTACAATTTTAAATTTCCCCCTTTTTCTTTGCTATTTAGTACTTGGGGCATTTTCTCAAGGATTAGTTGCTCAAATTTTGAATATATTTTAATGACTAGAATTATGTTAACAAGAGATTTAAAAAATCTCTTCAAGTTGGCATGAAACACTTACAATCTCTCGATCAATGTTGTGTCTCTCTCTCTCCCTCTAAATCTAATTATTTATATATACTTTTTAACTCTTGTTTTCTCAAGTTCAATTTTCGTAAATAATGAAATAAACGATTACTCCCTAATTAAAAAACATATTTGTGACATTTTTTTTATGAATATTTGAATTTTTTTTATATCGAGCATTCTGCATATATTGTTGAACAATACTTATACTTGTTGAACCTAAGTATATAAAATATTTTTACATTGGTATGAGTAAGAAAACTTATTAAATAAACAATATTTTATATTTGTAAACCTTTTGGTGACCCCAGAAGGTTTGTTGAGAATTAAATAATATTTATTCAACACAAATTTTATTGCCGTCCATGTTAAACCCAAGTTATATGTTTGTTGAAGGCTAGTTATAGGACAATTTTATTTAGTTATTTTTTAGTAGAAGGGTGATATTTTTTCAATCATTTTCAAATGGATACTTAATAAAACTAAGGATTAACTTATAAAAAAAAGTTTGTATTTTAAGAAAATTTGTATTTGATGGGGTCCTATTAGTTGTAGGAAAGAAAATTAAAAAAGCATAAGAAATACAAAATTATATTATTTTCTTCAAATTGCTAAATTTTGCCTGCCAGGAATATAGCTCAGGACCCTGAACTGCTGGCTGCTCTCCTAAAGCCCCCCTAAACTAATGCTAAGGTCCCTCCCTCTCAACTAATTGCCTTCTTTCAATTGAACATAGTTCGTTCTCCTTTGCACCTTGTTCCCTTCATATTTTCCTGTAAACATAAAAAATTGTTCCTGATCATCTAACCAACTTAAGTAACTATCAATAATAATCAAGTAGGACTAAACCCTCACAAAACAAGGATGATGAATGAGGTTAGATATAGCATAAAACATGTATAAATTAATAGTTTCTCAGTTAGTATGAAGCTAACGTCTTACCTTTGAACGTCTTTCACTGTTTCTGTTTAAAAATGGACTTGTTTTTTTTTTCCAATCTGCATAACATATATCTTGTCTGTGAAAGTGATGAGATTCTTTTCCTTTTTGATATTCTTGCAGCAAGAACAGGGAGGAAGGTGTATTCCTAAGGCGGTCCAGTTTCAAGACCATTTATTTTCAATAATATGTATATTTAGTGGCATTTTCTTGGTAAATTATGTGCTGGTTAACTCGGCAGCAAATGCATTTTACGGCACAAACCTTTCGTTCACCTTTAACGATGTGCTCCCACTATCAGATCAGGTTTAAATGTCACAATTTTTTTTCCCGGGAACATGCATTAAATCAAGCAAGTTAATTCAATGTTATAATGTATGCTGAATTCCATTTCTGTGTAAAAAAATGCAGGGATTTAGGGACCTAGGGCTGGCCTTTGCCTTGGTATTGATTTTAATTTTCTGTAATCATATCACGGCATTAAGCTGGAAGCTTGGTAGACAAGCTGTCCTCCGTAGTTTCTTTAAAGCGCCCTTCTCTGGTTGGATTCTGCATTCAGTAATAAGAGTTCTAGCTATTGTCCCAGCCCTTTATTGTGTGCAGAATTCAGGGGCTGAAGGTATATATCAACTGCTACTTTTTTCTCAGATTGTGATAGCTCTTTTGCTTCCATCATCTGTAATCCCTCTTTTTCGAGTTGCCACTTCCAGCTCAGTCATGGGTGTTCACAAAGTTTCACAGCCTGTGGAGTTCTTAGTATTTAGCACTTTTGTTGGGATGCTTGGCATAGAAATTGTATTTGTTGCAGAGCTGATCTTTGGTAACAGTGAATGGGTTATTAATTTGCAGTGGAACATGTGGAGTGACACATCAGTCCTTTATGTTCTTCTTGTCATTACTGCATGTTTTTCCTTATGTCTTGTTCTCTGGTTAGCAGTAAATCCTTTATCGTCTGCAAGTTCTAGAGTTAATGCTCAGACTTGCAATTTGGACGTACAGTCCCCCGTACCTGGATTTTCTAAGGAAAGATCCCATAGTAATATTTTTGATGAGACTGGATACCAAGCAGATGAATCAAATCAAGAACAAGAACACATGCTAGAATCTGACGGGAATGATCTACTTATCCCGTCTTCAAAATCTGCTCTGACTTCGGAGTCACTCTTAAATTTGTATTCTAGTAGCAGGCCTCAATTGACTACCATTAAGGAGAATAGTTCAGATATTACATATGCAGCCCCTTCTGTTTGTATTGTAAAAGATTCAGCAACCACAGATGACATTGTCCCCGAGTCGATTGCTTGCGAAAATATTTCTAGTGGTGAACCAGCGGATGCCATTACATTTACTCCTGAACCATCAGACTTGCTTGTGAAGAACTCTAGTGTGGACGTGGATTCCCAGTCCCATAATGGTGCTGGAGGTGATGCTTTGGAGCCGAAAGAATTTTCTAAGCCCGTGTCTGGGAGCAGCCCCTCTGTAACATCTGAAGGCCCAGGTTCATACAGAAGTCTTGGTGGAAAGGCTGACGATGTAGGGAGTGGTGCTGGAAGTTTTTCAAGACTTGCAGGATTAGGTCGTGCTTCAAGGCGTCAATTAGCTGTAGTTCTTGACGAATTTTGGGGACAACTGTTCGATTTCCATGGTAAAGCAACCGTGGAAGCAAAGGCTAAAAAACTGGACACTCTGCTTGGTGTAGATTCAAAGGTGGATTTAAAGCAAAATTTTGCATTGCCGAAAGTAGAGAACAATAGAAACGAGTTCACTGGAAATATCCCTTCTCCGGGGGCAAGAATCTCCAATTCTTTTACCAATTCAAGTTTATTCGAGTCTCCAGTGCAACAGAGTGGGCAAAGCAATGTTTCTTATGGGGTTCAAAGGGAATCATTATCGTTATGGTCCAGCAATACGCAGCTTTTGGATACATATATGCAGAATTCCAGTTACAGTGCTGTGGACTCCAGTGAGAGGCGCTATTCTAGTATGCGGCTTCCAACATCTACTGATGTATATAGTGATCAACCAGCCACTGTACATGGTTACCACATGGCTTATCTTAGTCGAATTGCTAGAGAAAGGAATGCTGGTTCTATGTCAGGTCAAATAGAGTTGCCAGCCCCAAAATCCCCATCCTTAGCTTACAGAGATCCATTTGGTGTCGGTGCTGGGCAAAAACCTCGAATTGGACCGAGTGGCAAAACTCCACCTGGTTTTCCAAGCATTCCTGTATCAAGGACCAGTACCCTGCAACCTGGAAGACAACTCCAAGGCATTTACCCTGGTGTATCTGCTGACGTCAAGAGTGCAGTGGATGAGAAAAAATATCATAGCTTACCAGACATTTCTGGTCGGTCACTTCCTTATCGTAAATCATTAGTTTCGGAGATGGGTGTTCCATTTGATAACCCAGCAATATACCGACCATCTATGGGTCGCTCAATGCAGGAAGCATCCTTGTATCTAAACCCTTTAGCCAAGATTAACATTAGCCCTTCATCTAATATAGGGGGAGCTCCTGTATCTTTTGACAATTTCCCTTCTTCCAAAGTTGGGAGAGATGCTTACTCGTTGCAGTTTAATTCTGGTCTACAAACTGGGTCCCTATGGTCCCGACAGCCTTTTGAACAATTTGGTGTGTCTGGTAAAGCTCCTCCAATTGAGGGTGAGGGAACTAGAACTGTTCAGGATTCAGCAACTCAGGAAACTCCATCTGTGGTAGTTTTTGAAGCAAAGCTCCTTCAGTCTTTCAGAATTTGTATTCAGAAGCTCTTGAAGCTCGAAGGATCTGATTGGTTGTTTAGACAAAACGATGGAGCAGATGAAGACCTCATAGACCGAGTGGGTGCAAGAGAGAGGTTTTTGTATGAAGCTGAAAATCAGATGGGTCAGATAGGTGGATCTCATTTTCCTGACAGGAAGCCTGGCTTTGCACCAAAAAATGAGGAAATGGCTTCAGTCCCTCTGTGCGGGGAAGGTTGTATATGGAGAGTAGATCTTATTATCAGTTTCGGGGTCTGGTGCATACATCGGGTTCTTGAGCTTTCACTGATGGAAAGCAGGCCAGAGTTATGGGGAAAATACACTTATGTCTTAAATCGTCTTCAAGTAAGTTCTTAAATCTTATATTTGGTTCTGTTTATTTTATCCCGACTGTTCTTAGATGGGTAAAGTTCATTGCTGTTAAACTTGTATTTGGTGAAAATGGTTTCAGAGATTATTTGCTATGTTAATGGTATAGAAGAAAACCAGAAAAGCATAAATAAGGCAAATACACCTGACTTGCATCTTATATTCGTATCTCACCATTCTGTTCATTGCAGGGGATCATCGATATAGCATTTTCAAAACCTCGTACGCCGATGACCCCATGCTTGTGTCTTCAAGTACCTTCTACCCACCTACGATCGCCTCCACCTATTTCATATGGAAGTCTGCCCCCACCTGCAAAACAAGCCAAAGGAAAAAGCACAACACCAGCAATGCTTTTGGAAATGGTTAAGGATGTTGAAATTGCAATATCATGCCGTAAGGGACGAACCGGTACTGCAGCTGGTGATGTGGCTTTTCCCAAAGGTAAGGAAAATCTGGCATCAGTCCTGAAACGGTACAAGCGACGTTTAACCAGCAAGCCAATGCCTTCTCACGATAGTGGACCGGGTTAACTGGCACATCAGTGCCATCTCAGTATAGTGGACTAGGATCAGTGAAGGTTTCTCTGTCAGCTACATAGGTTTTTTGCTTTTATTCCATGGTTCTTTGCAACTTGGAGAACCGTTTTTGAGTTTTACGAAACTTGCAAAATGTCTCGTTAGTTATGTCAGATATGCTCTGTTGTCATGAACTCTTTCTTTCTTTTCTGTGGCTTATTCCTACCACCTCAAACTCTCCTAAATCTCTCTGATATTTGCTTGTAAAAATCAATTTCCATGTATATAAAGACAGGACAAGTACTGGGTGTAAAATTGCGGAAACAGATGCAACGCCAGAAATGTATAGAAGAAAGATTGATGTTACGGAGTGATTCACGTAGTAGTCATTGCCCATGGGTCAGCTTCCTCTCGCTTGAAAGCTACACAGTTGCAGTATCATGCGATAGCTCGAAGAGGCATCAGGCTGGAGAGTTGTTTGTCTAGTGATCACATAATAGATGATTACAGAAAGGGTTAAAGAAGTAATGTCATGAGTTCTGAAAGGCTGCAATCTAAGTTTTCTAGTTTTGAATTTACAGACAATTATTTACAGCTGCCTCTCTATTTCTTTAAAGGGGGATATAGGCTTTAACATTTTGCAGAAATGTAACTTGTAATGGAACCCACTGTATATGTAACTTGAACAGATTCGTGGACACTTTAAAAGACTTGCCGAGGTAGTTGGTCTAGGTTGCGGTGAATTGTAACGAGGGTAAATAGGGCAATTTTTTTTTGCTAGTTGAGCACACAACTTTAGAGCTGTAATTCGAGCTTTAGCTGTTCGAGCTCGAATGTTTAAGACTTAACTTAACTAGCGCTCGTATACGAATCGAGATTGATTACAACTCTGAGCTCGTTTAGTTAAACAAGTCAAGTAGGTATGTGCCCAACCTCGAAATTTGAAAGCCGGGCTCGACTCGAGCTCGAACTCGTTTATAATTACATTAATACTTTTATTTAAATTTATTTTATCATTAATAAATTATAATTTAATTATATATATATACATATTTATTTATTTTATTAATTTTATATTGATAAGCTTGCGGGTATACCCGACTCGGCTCATTTAAGTTCGGCTAAACTAGACTCGACTTGTTAGCTAAACGAGTTGAGTTTGTTTAAGTTAAACAAATGGCTCAGCACATTTAAAAATAGCCAAAATCGAACTCAATTATTGAATACCCAACTTGACTCGGCTCAAATTACACACTACACAACATGAAAAGTACGTAAATACGAATATCATGTAATGTCATGTTTTGTGTGTATAATGACACGAAATACATGATATAATTAATTAAATATAGTAATAAATTATTTTACATTAATATATTAGGGAAATTCTCAATGGTACACTTGTAAAATTGGCTTTTCTAAATGGTACACAAAATATTATTGACTTCCATTTGATACCCTTATACTAATATACCATTCTTAGCCATACCCCTCCCAACGTTTGGTACCCCGAATTAACCTTAAAATTAAAATAAAAAATAGGAAAATTCTCAATGGTACACTTGTAGATTTGACTTTTCTAAATGGTACACAATATATTATTGACTTCTATTTGGTACCCTTGTACTAATACACCATTCTTAACTATACCCCTTCCGTCATTCCCGAATGTTTGTTTACCCATAAATAGTTTCAAATGACAATACCTGAAGATAATATAACAGCAACATGAAGATAATATACATATATATATACATATATCAATAGACATACATATATACGACCAAGGAAATTGAAATCAATAAAATATATATATACATCTATCATTACACACACAAAGACATATTATACATGATATAAAAACACACATAGATACACACAGACATCCACATATGTATACTTTCCGTAGTCGTAAATATGTATCTGTACGTAAATAGCAGATGAATAGTTTCTTTCGTCTCCAATTGAGATATACATCATTCATCTGCTATTTCACTATCCTTACTCGTGTATGTGCAGATACGTACACATACATATTTACGACTACAAAAAGTATATATATGTGGATGCCTGTGTGTATCTATGCGTGTTTTTATATCATGTCTAATATGTCTTTGTGTGTGTAATGATAGATGCATATATATCTATTTTATTGATTTCAATTTTCTTGGTCGTATATATGTATGTCTATTGATATATGTATGTATATATGTATATTATCTTCATGTTGCTGTTATATTATCGTCAGGTATTGTCATTTGAAACTATTTATGTGTAAACAAACGTTCGGGAGTGACGGAATGAGTATAGTTAAGAATGGTGTATTAGTATAAGGGTACCAAATAAAAGTCAATAATATATTGTGTACCATTCAGAAAAGCCAAATCTACAAGTGTATCATTGAGAATTTTCCTATTATTTATTTTTATTTTAAGGTTAATTCGGGGTACCAAACGTTTGATTAACGGAGGAGTGATGGGAGGGATATGACTAAGAATGGTATATTAGTATAAGGGTACCAAATGGAAGTCAATAATATTTTGTGTACCATTTAGAAAAGTCAATTTTACAAGTGTACCATTAAGAATTTCCCAATATATTATAATAACGTAGTTTATGGTATACAATTTGATGTTAATAGAAGTGTTTTATAAATAAAATAGATATAATATCAATTAAGATATATAAATTAATTTATTTTCAATATTAAAAAGATACTAAAATATAAATTCATATTTTATTTTTCTAGTTTCATGTACTTTCGTATCATTTTGTTTTTTTGTCATGTTGTGTTCTTGTTTGGATTAAATGGACATCAGTCTATTTTATATTATATCAACATGAAAGAACATATCAGTATACCACACGTTAGGTCTAAACAACACCAAAGACACGTTAAATCTAAACGAGGGACCTAATTACAAAATTTATTTAATCATCACCGTAAAAGTAGCTTATTGAATATATTTTCCGGCTTTTAGAAAAAGATATTGATAACGCGCAGTCCGCCTTACGTCATTCTTCTCCTTCTTTTGGTGGTTGAGATCTCGGAAAGCGGTGAATCTGTCGGAGAGGGTTCCAGCAAAACAATGTCGGCGGAGGTGAAGGCCTCGCGGCACCTCCGGCGTGAGAATGATTATGGGTTCTCAGAGAAGAAAGATAAGGCAGAAAGAGTGTATCAGTGTATATATGAGTTTGTGTGTAAAAATGAAGTTACCCCTACACTCTAATCCTTGGGCTATTTATAGGTCAATGATTAGGGTTTAGGGGTGTTACCTCGAAATCTGGACCGTTCCTTGGTAGGGCGACGCCGCGACGGGACGCGTGGAGCGCACAGATACCGAACACGTGTACGGGGAGCGGGATGGCGAACACGTGTAGGAATCATTTTGGCATGTGGAAAACTGCAGATGAAATGTGTTGATAGTGACACGTAATCATTTCTGTCATCATTAAAGAGATGTGGAGGAATATTCGTGGTGTCATGTCACGGTTTTGTAGGCATCTAGCCACCTGTCATTTCTATATGTTTGATTGTTTGGTATATAACTGGTTCCTTCTTCGACATTCGTTATATTGTCCGGACTCATATTTCTCTCTGATCCTTTCTGGGTCTGGATCTTTCTTCCGTCTTTTAGGCTTTAGCATTACTTAGCCTATCAATCATCATGTCTGTATCCTTAGAACTATTTCTATGTGATCCTTCCTGGGTTTGGATCGTTCTTCTGTCTTTCAGGCTTTAGTTTTAATTAGCCTATCATTTGCCCCCACTCCTTTATGCGGCTTTGCCGGATGGGGGAGTATTATTGTCAGGATCGGAGTTGCGATTTTTTGTGATCATTGTGCCTTTATTTTCTGGGTTGGCTCTTTCCGCTTTTCCAGTCCAGGGTCTGTTCGTAGATGGGACATTCCTTAGTAACTTAGAAGAAATTTTTCGTTGATTTTCCGCCCCCATAATTGGCTTCGGGCATAGCTGGATGCCAAATTTTGGAGGTTAGGGTCTTTACGCTTCTCCAGTCCAGGGTTCGTTCATAGACGGGACGTTCCTGAGTAACTTAGAAGAAATTTTCCATTGATTTTCTGAAACCAGAAATTGGTTCGGACGTAGCCGGATGCAAATTTTTATGGGTTAGGGTCTTTCCGCTTCTCCGGTCCAGGGTCCGTTCGTAGACGGGACGTTCCTGAGTAACTTAGAAGAAATTTTCCGTTGATTTTCTGCCCCCCAGAAATTAGTTCGGACGTAGCCGAATGCAAATTTTTAGGGGTTAGGGTTTTTCCGCTTCTCCAGTCCAGGGTCCGTTCGTAGACGGGACGTGTAACTTAGAAGAAATTTTCCGTTGATTTTTTGCCCCTCAGAATTTGGTTCGGACGTAGCCGGATGCAAATTTTTGGAGGTTAGGGTTTTTCCGCTTCTTCAGTCCAAGGTCCGTTCGTAGACGGGACATTCCTGAGTAACTTAGAATAATTTTTTGATTTTCTGCCCCCTAGAATTGGCTTCAGACTTAGCCGAATGCCAATTTTTAGGGGTTGTTGTTTTTGCCGCTTCTCAAGTCCAGGGTCCATTCGTAGACGGGACGTGCCCGAGAGGTTTTTGCATCTGGTGTGTATTTTTTCTTGGCTCCAAAATATTTTTTGGTATGCGTCGTTCTAACCTTCAGGGGTCTTTTGCATCTGGAGTGTATTTTTTTCGAGCTCCAAAATATTTTTTGATTTGCGTCTTTTGATCCCATGTAAATGTTTCTGGTTTGAGACCCCCACTTTGTTATTTATGTCTGTCATCACCTTTGATCGAAATAAAACCATACATGTTCCATTTCTCTGTCCCAACGCACCAGACTTCTTTGATTCGCATAACACAAAAGACCGAAAGAAGATCGCTTTTACTATGTTTTTTCGAGCTATGATGCATGTATACTTTGTATTTCCTTGTCATTGTATGTATTTATTTGATTTTCGAGCCGTGCGAACGTAACAGACATGCATTTCGTCCGAACCCAACTTCTGTTGAACACTTGTTTGAACCCTCCGCACCTGACAGGCCCCGTTTTTCCTTTCCTTCTGATTTAGTATCTTCGTTTTTGGTAGAACGGTCAAGATTTGAAAGACTTCAACGTTCTTGATCATTTGGAGATCATTTTATTATCTGAATGTGTGCAGACCTATACTCCTTTCTTTTCGTGCAAACGTTCCCGATCTCTTTTGTTTTTTCTTTTTCTTTCCTTGCGTTGTATGTCATATGTCCGAACTGTTAACACTCACCAGGCTCATATATGCTCTCCTGGATTTGCAGGAGTATGTAAGGTATATAGATATATGTGTATGTGTGTATTTTTTAGGTTTAGCATGTGTTGTTTTTCCTTTGTCCGAACTGTAAGGACGTGAAGGACCCCATTTGTTTGTTTTTCTTTTTCTGTCCGAACGCACCAGACTTCTAGACCCATGCTTCTTTGTTCACTTTTAGTTTTCTTTAAGGTCAGAAAGCTCCTCATTTTTGATTTTGGTCAAAACGTTTTTAGATGAACACCTTAGCGTAGAGTTGTGTGATATATTTATGTTTTACCACCTCTGCATCTCTATAATCTTTCATATTTTTCTAGATACAGTCTAATGTTTGTGCTTTTATTTTCTTTTTCCTCATCTTTTCGTTGAGCCTGAACGTTGTAGACCTGGTTTTTTCTTTCTTTTTTCTCTTTTGTCCGAACTTCAGAGATGTTGATCGGTTAGTACGTACTAGACCCATTTGCTTCCTTTTTCTTTTTGTTATCCAAACTATTAAGACCCGTAAGACCCGTATATGTTCTCCTGGGTGTAGTAGGTCAGCTAGTTTAATCCAAACGTCAACATTTATAACTAGTACGCCTTCTCTGCCTCTCTTGTAGCATAATGTAAAAGAAGTATGTGAGGTGTATAGATATACACTAGTACAAAAATGATTTTATACGTCGTCCATTTTACGTCGGATTTCAATCAACCCGACGTATATACTACTTTTATACGTCGCTTTTTTCATTAGTCGACGTATAATCACAAATCTTACAATTTTATACGTCGGTTATAACCTCAGCCGACGTATATAACGATCTTATACGTCAGTTCAAATAATGACGACGTATAAAATTATTTTTTACGTCGATTTTTATGCCTTCGATGTATAAGATTGTAGTTATAAACATATATTTTACATCGGAGTAGATAATGCCGACGTATAAAATGACTTTTTACATCGAATTTTTAGCCCCGACGTATAAAAACTTTTTGAAAAAATTAAATTAAAAAAATTTAAACATACAAAAGTGACAAAGCACAGCTTGAGTAATTCTATCTCTCGACTTCCCATTGAAACTTCCAGATCCCTAAAATTCCCAATTAACTATAGCCCTCTCCCTTCAGTCCCTTCAATCTCTCACGCACTAAAAACTAATCTTCAATTCCTTCTGCCATCTCAATTGGATTTTACCCTCTTTAAGCCGTAAATTTGCTTCCGTTGTCTATCTGTAGTCTACTACCTCAACTCGATTCGCCATCGTTGCCGGTAAACTCTTCTTGTATATTTAATATTTTGTATATTTTATGTGTGGGTTTTGTGTGCTTTTTTGTATTTGCATCAGCAGGTAATACATGTGTTTTATGAATGTATTTGTGTATCTGAACCTATTAATATATGTTCTTGTTTTATTTTCCAGACTCGCCCATCACAAACTTGTTTTATGCAACGTTATCGGTTGACCTGCAAACTAATTACTCATAGAAGGTAACAAGTTATGTATGTTTATCGGTTCTATTTTAGATGTAATAAAAAAGTTATATGTTTCCTAATTGACAAAATATTTGAGTTATAACATCTGTTCTTATAAGGCTGGGATCTAAATAAACAGTTTAGGAAGAGTTGATTAAATTTACACAAAGCGAGTAAGTGAAGCTATTTAGGTGGTGGTTGCTTAAAATTGTAACAAAGGGAATCGTAGCTACTATTTTAGATTGTAAAATTTAGAGTTAAATGAAAAGTAGCGAACAGAAATTGCTAGTAGGTGTAACATTGCCACTTTATATTTTGATAGGGAAGTGTTTGGAAAAATGGAAGTATTGTTTCTGGATTGTCAATATTGCATAAGTTTTAAGTTGAATTTTTTTTCATAATTTTAGTTCTCAACTGTAATATCATGCATTTGTAGTAATAATATATAGCAGCAAACAGTACTTATTAATCAGTGCATATATGACTGCATTATCTATCATCTAGGTTTGATCTCTCTGGGAAAAGCAACAATAAAGCAGGGAAGGAAGAACTGGAAGAGACGAGACAATCACGAGTAAGATTGCATTTTTTTAATGATAATTTATCATTGGAGATTGTGTTTTGCACATTTTACTGATTCTCAAGGGTCATTTCAGGTGGTGGCAAAACTACATGCTATATTGCGTCCTTTCCTTCTTCGGAGAATGAAAGAAGATGTTGAGCAAATGCTTCCTCGTAAGAAGGAGATTATTCTGTATGCCACAATGACTGAGTATCAGAAGAACTTCCAGGAGCATCTAGTTAACAGGACACTGGAAAATCACCTGCTGGAGACAGTTGATACTGGTAAGGAATTCATTGTTTTATTATTAGAGAATATGGTTATGTACACAGAAGGTGAAAGGAATTAGTACGCAATTAAAAATATTAACTTATTGTTTCAGGTGAGCTCATATTATCATGTTCTGCTAATTTGAAACAAATTCTTCTCAGTTCTCATATCAAGTTAAGAGAAAGAACTTTGATTGACTTTTACAGTTGTACTTCTTATTGAAGTTACTTTACAGTATTTTCAACATTTTATACTTGGTATGAAAATTTGCAGGACGTGGCTTTAAAGGAAGGCTTCAAAATTTGATGGTTCAACTACGGAAAAACTGTGCCCACCCTGACCTCTTAGAGTCAGCATATGATGGTTCCTGTATGTTTACTGATGTTCATCAATAATTGTTGCCCAGTAATAATCTATTGTAGAAGGGGGGTTGAATACAATAGAGTAAGATAATCGACTTCTTAATGTATATATCACAAATATGAAAAGAAAGATAACAGCTTTATTAAATCTGATATAAAACTGTTACAAACTCTCTCAAGAAATTCTGATGTTCTTGAGAGCTGCTAGTTTACAAAAACTCTCTCAAGAAATTCTGATGTTCTCGAGAGCTTCTATTCGATTATGTTCTCTCTCGAATGAATACATAAATCGAAACCAAGACTGTGTTTATATAGTGCACACAGCTTCTCTATCAATAACAAGATAAGTCCTAATCAATAACAAAGATAGAAACCTATCCTTAATCGATAGCTACATTCTACAAACCAGGAACAAATAGAATAAACTTCCATGTTTATCTAGACTCCAAATATAACTCGAAGTAGGAATCCTGATCAGCTTCAAGTTCTGATGATCAATCCTGATCATAGTCTGAGTAGGAATCCTGATGATCAATAAGATACTGACGCTTGATCAAATACTGATGACCATGCAATACTGATGACGTCAGCAATCCTGATCAGTTGAGTCTAGCTTCTGACGATCATTGAATTCTGATCTAACAATCTCCCCCAATCTCATACTTTGTGAAATAAAGTATAGATTCCAAATATTCAATGATGTCAAAAACATGTATCAAAATGTACGAGTATCTTCAGAAACAACTTATCTGTTTAATCTTTTTGATAGAACAGATTCATCTTCAAGAAGTTGGATAATAAACTTTCTTCTTTTTCTTCAAGAATTTGAATCAGTCTTTCCTTAAGATTTCTGAGTTCTTCATCTTCCTCATTAATCTGGTAGATAGCTGCTCTGAGATTCTGTATGGAGCTTTTCTGTAGACTGTGCTTTTCAAGCAAAAGATAAGCAATTTCCTTCCCATCAGGATTGAGAGTAAGTTGGGTCATACCAAAAGTTACTTCTTTAACAGCAGTACCTCTTTGCATTTCCACATCCTGACCTCTTTGATTTAAGTACATGGGAATATAATTACCATCGAAATTACTGTTTCCATCCAGTCTTCTTCTTATAGTTGACAAAATCATGTCAGCCCATACTTTGTACACTTGGTTCTTCTATCTTAACAGATAGTGAACATATTTCAGTTCCTGTGTAGTTTTTATCAGCAGATCTTGAATAGATAGAATCTTCACACTACCATCTTTCATGAAGTACAGAAGCTTTTCTTTCTTTTCAAAACCATCATGACAATTTATAACTATATCAACAGCTAATAAATTGTTCAGGTTTTCAGAAGTTAAAGTACCTCCAATTTCAGTTAAGGAGTAAGGATCAACATAAGTCATGTTTAGAAATTCAGCATCTGTAACACCCCAGTCCCACATCGAGTAGATTTGGGACTTCTGTTCAGTTTATAAGGCAAAGCACTACTACTAACTAGCACCAACAAAATCATGATATTTTGGGGGCCTGTGGTGGGCTAGTCGTTACCCAAGTTGGCTGCGTTTGGGCCAGTAGGCTTCGACTTATTCGGACTCGGAATCGAGACTTGACCCAATTTTTGAAAAAAAGACCTGGGATTTGACCCAGGTTGTCACATATGGTATCAGAGCTGACTCTCGAAAGCTTGATTTGTCAAGTTGCCGGAGGTGGGGACACGAAGCCAGCCGGTATTATCCCACAATGGCTAGGGAGGAACGATATTGGAACCTATGGGCTATCCGTTCAGGCTTGACGAGGACGTCAAGAGTTTAAGTGGGGGAGTTTGTAACACCCCAGTCCCACATCGAGTAGATTTGGGACTTCTGTTCAGTTTATAAGGCAAAGCACTACTACTAACTAGCACCAACAAAATCATGATATTTTGGGGGCCTGTGGTGGGCTAGTCGTTACCCAAGTTGGCTGCGTTTGGGCCAGTAGGCTTCGACTTATTCGGACTCGGAATCGGGACTTGACCCAATTTTCGAAAAAAAGACCTGGGATTTGACCCGGGTTGTCACAGCATCCCTGTGTCCAATACCTCCTCTTGTGTAACTTGACATTTGCTTCAGATTCGAAAACATCTTTAACCAGAGTGTTTTTGATCTAACCATCTCAGATAAATCAACAACACTTGAAGCGTTTGTAATAATTCCACCAGACTGAAAATTGATAGGTGTATCACACTTCAGTGTACTTATGTGTTCCCACTTCTTGTCTTTCTCCTTTTCATGAGTGTAGCTTCTTTCAAGTAAAGATTCTTGCCTGCTTGTATTTCTCCATTGTCTTTCATTTGAAACTTTAAGCCTTTGTAGATAGAGATTGAAATCTTCATATGTTCTTTTTGTAATATCTCTTCTTCTGGTTTCTTCTTCTTCATCTACTTCTTTGTTGTGACAATCAACAACAGTAGATAAGATTATCAAATCAACCTCTTGCAGAATTTCTGATTCGTCAGGATCTTGAATATTGTCAGGATTAGAATCTTCAATTTGATTTGTATTGCTGAGAGTTGATTTACTTGTTTTTCTTCTCAATTCAGGTTCTTCTTCAACAAATTCCTTGTCTTCTTTCTCCATGATATCCTTGATAACAGGATCTGTTAGATTTTGTGAAGCTTCAGGAATTTCTTCAATTCTTAACCCTCTAGACCTTGTCTGTCTAGGTACTGTTTGAGTTGAAGAACCTCTTTTACTTCTTCTAGCACCTCTCCTACCTCTGCTTCCTCTACCTCTAGCAGGAGCAGTATAGCTTTCCATTGTCTCTCTTTGTAGTCTCAAGAATTCTTCATGTGAGAGATCTGGATATTCTTCACTTGCTGTAGAGAGTGCTTTTCTTGCATATAATTGTTGAACTCTTTTATCAGTGTGATATAGAGTAACAATTCTGCCATCTTTTGTAGAAAACTTCTGGAATAAATTTGATGCATCTTCAGGATTATCAATAATTACATCTTCATCACCTTCAGGAATTGTAGCAAGAATGTGTCCATGACCAGGTGTCAGGATTTGATCTTCCGTCAGGATCTGAGATTGCACCAATGTTCTTACTGTCTTAACTCCAGAATCAGAAACATGAGTTGACTGCGTTGTTTGACTTTGAGAAGTTTGGATTGTCTTCATAACAACAGCATCAGAGGTTTCTCCTTGTATCACTTTGTTACCACCATCATGTTTGGATTATCTTCATAACAACAGCATCAGAGGTTTCTCCTTGTATCACTTTGTTACCACCATCATCTCCAGTATCATCATCATTTTGTCTTAATACTAGATCAGGTGTACATTTTGTCTGAATAACCTTCTCCCCCTTTTTGACATCAGGATTTGACAATAATTGCAAAATTAAGGAAAGAGAGGCTTGAATTTCAGTTACCTTAGTATCCAGAGAATCAATTCTTTGATTGATTGAGGTTTGTTCTGAAACAACAGATTTCACTTGGGATTCCACTACCCTCAGTTGTAAAGTAGTAGGCACCTTTGTAAAATTATTAAAGATATCAGTCCTCACTTTTTCAGTTGAACCCTTGATAGAATCAATCTCACTTTTCAGGCCTTTGGATAACAGAGTAGTAGCCTTCAGATGATTCTT
This sequence comes from Heracleum sosnowskyi, assembly GCA_030848705.1. Classification (NCBI taxonomy): domain Eukaryota; kingdom Viridiplantae; phylum Streptophyta; class Magnoliopsida; order Apiales; family Apiaceae; genus Heracleum; species Heracleum sosnowskyi. Next base: position 31,266,686 of record CM061237.1, read on the forward strand.
CAAGTCTTGATTCTCTATAGATTTCACTGCATTATAGGCATGTTCAATAGCAGAAGAAAAACTGATAGATTCATCAGAATTGTGCCATGAATTGTTCCATTCATTCTGTCTAAATGCCTCTGCAGGATCAAAGGAAGGAGTAGAAAAATCTTGTCTCTGGTCTTTCCCAGTGAAAGCATTGCTAGCCATATATGTACTTGATGAACCAAAATTAGTTCCAAGACTAATTTTGAGTGCTGTAGCAAGCTGTTCCTTCTCTTTTCGATTCTCATTATCATCATCACTATCATCAGAAGTATCATCATCAGTACCATGAGTAATATCAGGATCAGGAATAGCAATACCTTTCAGTTTATCCTGTGATTCTGAGATAGGATGATCCATTGGTCTTAAACGAAGTGGCTGTATCAAAATAGGTTCATTATCAGGAGCACCACTAGCGTCAGGATGAACATCGTCAGGATTTGATATGCTTGCATCAGTATTTGCTACCAATGGTTCTTGTGGAGCTTGAGGTTCAGAAGCTGCTTCAACACTTTGAGTTAAAGGTTCTTGTGTGCTTCCCTCATTGACAATGTTCTCGACCAATCTTTCAACAGAAGCTGTAGCTTTGCCTGCATCTTCACTTTGAGAAGATGGTTCTTGTGTAGCTGGAATGTTGATGTCTTCATTCTCCCTTTGAGAAAATGGTTCTTGTGTGACCATTCCACTAGCTAAGCCTTCACCCAAACTTTGATTGAGTGGTTCTTGTGTGGCAGGATCAACAGTAGCTGCTGAATTACTCTGAAATTCAGGTTCTTGTGGGCTTGATCCTTTTAGCTTCTTCTGTCTCTGATAGACTAACTCTTCTGCATTCCTCTTTTTCTTTGATGTAGGTGTAGGACCAACCAAGGAAGCAGTTGTAGAAACCTTCTCCCAAGAAATTTCTCTAATCTGAGATGGAGAGGCTGGAGAGTCTGATAGAGAGACAACTTTTGTTGTTGCATCAGGAATACTAACATCAGGATTTGCTAGAGCATCAGGAGTAGATGACTCATCAGGATTTGATGTCTGAATATCAGTATCCTTCATTTGCACTGTCAAAGGAATATGATACCTGCTCTTTGATAATTTCCTTGTCTTTTGTGGTTTTGATAAAGGTACCACAGCTTTAGTAGCAGTATCAGCAACTTCCTTGTTCACATTCATCACAGAGGATATAGGTAAGTCATCCTCTGAATCACTTTCATCAATCAACCTTAACTTCCTTTTCACAGGAACATCCTTAACAACCTTATCAGCTTTCTTCACCAGGACCCCTTGTACACCCCCTTGTATCTTCTTTGTAGTGAGTGGTGTAGAGGAAAAATCCTTTGAACCTGATTGCCTTCCAGACACATCAGTTCTAGCTGATTTCTTTGATTTTACAACTAAAGTCTTTTGAGAGACAGTAGAGGTGGTTGTTAACTGTTTAGACTGTTTAGGTTGCATGCTTGTGTCAGGAACAAGGTGGGTTGGGCCTTGCCCCATAGCATTAGAAAGTAGTCCATAACGAGTAGGCATTTTCTGATGTAAGAAAAACCTAACCTCATCAGGAATAAAAGCATTTCCTATGAAACCATTTGCCTTATCACTGTTGACTAAGGACTTAATATTATTCTCAGTAATTCTACAGATTGGTAGAACTACATCATCCTCAAAAACAACATTATGACATAAGTGATTAAATATCAACTGTAAAAATCTAAGAAAACAGACAGAACCCAATTTATCTGATTTCCTATCACTTAAAGCTTTTAAGATAAAAGACCCATAATCAAACACTGTAGAATGGATAAGAGAGTACCCAATTTTAAGAGATCCTGATGGAAGAGCATCAAAATTTGATGTCTTGTTCAGGAAACAGCGGCTGATTGTATCAAAGAAGAAATTCCATTCCTTCTTAAGCTTTGTCCTGAAGAGATTTCCATATCTCTTTACTTCACCATTGTAGCCCAACTTTGTAACAAACTCAAAAAGAGTAGAGTCCAAAACATTAGCAGGAATAGCATCACCAAGAACGGGTAAATGCAGGGCTGCCTCCACAATTGTAGGAGTCACATAGTGAGTAGTTCCATTATATTCAAAACTCATCAAGATTGTATCAGAATGCCCTTAATCAAAAGTAACTGAGTTCCACACCTGCATTACCGACTTAAAAGAAACACTTGCAGGTTCTGTTAAAGCAAACTTCAATGGGCTTGAAGCTAGAAAATCTTGAATGATATGAAACTCATTGGGTAAATCTTGATGATTTAGAATAGCCACAAAATTGTTAGTGGCAAATGTAACACCACTAATCACTGTCTGTTTGTTCATGAATGATGAAGATGTCATTGTAATGCTTTTGAAAACTCGAGAATTAAGATTTGAAGCAATTAGGGTATGAAAGCACAGAGAGAGATAGAAAACGAAAAACTGATGATAAGAGAGTAATTAACGATGTAGACCAATGAAAAGTATTTTGTTAAAACAAAATATGACTCTCAAAGACAGGTGGCAAAATATGATTTGTGCACAAAGAATTAGTGGACAGATTACGTGTGTCATTTAAATAAATCTGCACCGCCTTTTATGTGTATGTATTGATATATCTATAATAGTGCAACACACGCGCGCATACAGTTGTCCTACTAAAACTCAACCGTCCATCAGCAGATACTGACGAAAAATTAGGCACAAATTAAGTAATGAAATACTGACCTGTACATCAGGATTGACCAGTTGACTTCCTGTCAGGATTGAGTCCTATCAGGATTTGATCAAAGATACATACCTTTCTGAATAACCATCAGGATTTGACAGTTATCAGGATTTCCTCTCTGTAGCTTTTCCTCAGAAATTCTCAAAATACATCATTCCAAGTTCATTCACCAATTTATTGAAAGTAGCTTCAGGCAGTGGCTTGGTGAATATATCAGCTAGTTGTTGATCAGTAGGAACAAAGTGAAGTTCAATTGTTCCTTCCAGAACCTGTTCTCTTATAAAGTGATATCTGATACTTATGTGTTTAGTAAGAGAATGCTGAACTGGATTTCCTGTCATTGCAATAGCACTTTGGTTATCACAATAAATAGGGATTTTTGAGTATGACAGGCCATAATCTAACAACTGATTTCTCATCCACATTATCTGAGCACAACAACTTCCTGCAGCAATGTACTCAGCTTCTGCAGTTGAAGTGGAAATAGATTTCTGCTTTTTACTGAACCATGAAACTAGTCTTCCACCCAAAAACTGACAACTTCCTGAAGTACTTTTCCTGTCTATTTTGCATCCTGCAAAATCAGCATCTGAATAACCACACAACCCAAAATCTGATTCCCTTGCATACCAAAGGCCAAGTGAAGGAGTGCCTTTGAGATATCTGAAAATTCTTTTGACTACAATCAGATGTGGTTCTCTAGGTTTTGCTTGAAATCTTGCACATAGACAGGTTGCAAACATGATATCTGGTCTACTGGCAGTGAGATACAATAAAGAGCCAATCATTCCTCTGTAGTGAGTTACATCTACCTCTTCACCTTGATCAGGATCAAATTTGGTAGCTGTAGCTATGGGAGTTGAAGCAGGAGTACTGTCTTGCATGTTAAACCTTGTCAGTAAATTCCTTGTGTATTTAGACTGATTAATAAAAATCCCTTCATCAGTCTGTTTAACTTGAAGACCCAGAAAGTAACTCATTTCTCCCATCATGCTCATTTGATATCTTGACTGCATAAGCTTGGAAAACTTTTCACACAGCTTATTGTTTGTTGACCCAAAAATGATATCATCAACATAAATCTGAACTAACAGCAACTCCTTACCATGATTCAAATAAAATAGAGTTTTATCAATTGCACCTCTTTTGAATCCACTTTCCAGTAAGAATTGAGCTAAGGTTTCATACCATGCTCGTGGAGCTTGCTTTAGTCCATAAAGTGCCTTATCCAGTCTGTAGACATGATCTGGATATGTAGGATCAATGAAACCAGGAGGTTGTTCAACATAAACTTCTTCCTCCAGTTCACCATTTAAGAAAGCACTTTTAACATCCATCTGGAAAACCTTGAATTTCTTATGTGCTGCATAAGCAAGAAATATCCTGATGGCTTCTAGTCTTGCAACAGGAGCAAAAGTTTCATCATAGTCAATTCCCTCTTGTTGGGAATACCCCTTTGCAACTAGTCTAGCTTTATTTCTGATAATGACTCCATCAGAATCAGTCTTGTTCTTGAAAATCCACTTTGTACCAACAATTGATCTATTCTTTGGTCTTGGTACCAGTTTCCAGACTTCATTCCTTTCAAATTCATTCAGTTCTTCTTGCATTGCAGTAACCCAATCAGCATCTTTAAGTGCATCTTCAACTTTCTTAGGCTCCTCCTTGGATAGAAAGTTATTGTATAGACATTCATTCTGAGTTGCACTTCTTGTTTGAATACCTGCATCAGGATCTCCAATTATCAAATCAGGAGAATGATCTTTTGTCCATTTCCTTGCTGGTGTCAAATTGTTTCTTGAAGTAGATGCTCCCCCTGGATTGGTGTTATCTTGATTGAAAGAATTTGATTGATTTGAAGCTCTCCCTGAATTATTGTTATGCCCTCCTGATGTGTTATCAGGATCTTCACTTGAATCAGTATCTGAAGAATTCTGTCCTGATGATTGAGTTGACTCTGAACTTGTAGTTGAATGTCGTTGCTCCCCCTCAACATTAGCACTACTAGTTGTATCACTGTTGTTTGCATCATCAGTATTAGCACCATCAGTACCTGGTGAGTCATCAGGATTTGGTGACCCATCAGTATCTGATGTATTGACAGGATCTGATTCAATTTCTTCAGGTTCCTTGGAAGCTTCATTTTCAAATAACAATCTATCATGCGAGTCTTCAATGATTCCAGTTATCTTCTTATCATCAAAAGATACATGAATTGACTCCATGACAATTCTTGTTCTCAAATTAAAAACTCTGAAGGCTCTTGATGTAGGATAACCTATGAATATTCCTTCATCAGCCTTTGTTTCAAATTTCCCTAGCTGTTCAGGATGAGTTCTGAGAACAAAACATTTACAGCCAAACACATGCAAATGCTTCAGACTTGGTTTCTTCTCCTTGAGTGACTGATAAGGAGTGACACCATGCCTGTTTATCAATGTGAGATTTTGTGTATAGCATGTTGTGTTGACTGCTTCTGCCCAGAAATATGTAGGTAATTTAGCTTCTTCCAACATAGTTCTGCCAGCTTCAATAAGAGTTCTATTCTTCCTTTCTACTACTCCATTTTGCTGAGGTGTGCCAGGAGCAGAGAATTATTGAATGATTCCTTTGTATTTGCAGAACTCTTCTATCTTTGAATTCTTGAATTCAGTACCATTATCACTTATCAGAATCTTGACTTTGTACTTTGTGGTTGTCTCAATCATCCTCACATGATCCAACAGAACTTCAGGAGTTTCATCTTTTCGGTGCAGAAAATACACCCAGGTGAATCTAGAATATTCATCAACAATTACAAGAGTGTACCTTTTCTTACTGATGGACATGATGTTGACTGGACCAAACAGATCAAGATGTAGCATGTGATATGGTTCTTCAATAGAGGATTCTGATTTACTCTGGAATGATGTCCTTCTTTGTTTTGCTTTTTGGCATGCATCACAGAGTCCATCAGGTGTATATAAGACATTAGGTAATCCTCTTACTAACTCTTTCTTAACCAACTCATTGATGTTGCTGAAGTTGAGATGAGAAAGCTTCTTGTGCCAATTCCAACTTTCATCTACTGAAGCTTTACTGATGAAACATGTAGGGGAGCCATCAGTATCTGAGAGAACGTTGGCTTCATATATGTTACCATGCCTGTAGCCAGTTAGTGTTATCTTTCCTGTTGCTTTACTGACTACTTCACAATGTGTGGAATAGAAATTGACATGATAACCTCTGTCAGTGATTTGACTAATACTCAACAAGTTGTGTTTTAGTCCCTTCACTAGAGCTACTTTTTCAATGATGACATTTCCAATGATTATATTGCCATATCCCAAGGTTTGTCCAATGTTGCCATCTCCATAAGACACAGTTGGGCCAGCTTTTTCCTCATATTCTGATAACAGGGCTTTGTTTCCAGTCATGTGCACAGAACATCCACTATCCATGACTAACACATTTTTCCTTTTACCCTGCATCAGAATAGTAAAACACTAGTCAGAATGTTTAGGAACCCACACTTGTTGGATTCCTTGTTCATGCATTTTATTAAATTTAACAGCAGAAGACTTTTTGACTTTAGCAGTCCTGACAGGATTTACTCCATCAGGATTTGCTTTGTCAGTATCAGTATTAACAAAAGCATGCTTCACTATGACATTTTCAGTTCTATCAGACTTTGTACTACTTTCAAACTTAGGCAATGGATCATAAAAGTTATAGTACAAATCATGATACTCTTTACATGTATAAATAGAATGCCATAGACTACCACAATGAAAACAGGAATTCTGTGATTTGTAAAATACTGATCTATTCCTAACATCAGACTTAGGAATTTCAGCAATTTTCTTCTTACTCTTTTTACAATCAATAGCAAGATGATTAGAGTTACCACAGTTAAAACAACTCTTTCTAGGTGCATTTGGGATATACTTATAACCATTTTCTTTATTGATCCCAATTTTACCATTCCTGTTTCTCTTAACAGTAGCTTCCTTTTTCTTATCTGTAACCTCACAGATTTTATCTTTAAGCTGTTTCTGAGACAATAGACCTACATTCTTAGTGACTTTGTTCATGACAGGTTTAGACTTTATAATTTTAATTCCTTGAGTAGAAGAAGATCCCTTTTCAAAAGTAGAATTGGAATCCTTACCAAAAACAAAATTAACAGGAGTAATATTAGATTTGGTTGAGTCTATAACATGTCTATAGGTCTTTGGACTGACTGTCTCATCAATGACAATTTTCTCTGCTAATTTCTTATCTTCATCTGACTTATATCCTAGACACTCTTTCCAATTCTTAGAGGTATTAATCTCATGAAATTTCCTACCAGAGTCTGTCCAGGTTCTGATTTTCTCATTAGCATATTCAAGTTCTTTTTCAAGGGAAGTACATTTAGATGTCATCTCTAAGTGCATGTGTTTAACATTATCACATTCTTTTTGTACTTCTTGCATACGAGAAAATTCAGCTTCTAATATCTCATTCCTCTTTCTAAGGTCAGACATCTCAGATAAGATTCTAGTATTCTCAGCAGTTTGACTTCTAAAGCTAATATGTAATGACTTTAGAAAACGTCTTAACTCAGAAGCATTATCAGTATCAAAATCAAAGATAGTATTTAGTACCTTATCATCAGGAGCAGCAGTTACATCAGCATTGGCCATTAACGCATAGTTGACTACCTCAGTATCAGATTCTGAGGAGGAGTCCATCCAATCCTTGCTTGATGTGATGAGTGCCTTTGTCTTGTTGCATTCAGAAGCAAAGTGACCCATACCATTACACTTGTAGCATCTAACCTTTGACTTGTCAAATTTGCTACCCTTGCTGTCCTTTTTGATATACTTGTCTTTGTCTGCTTTGAAGGTCTTTTTCTGAAAGTTGCCTTGTCTTCTATTCTTCCTGAACTTCATCCTTCTGAAGTTTCTGACAATCATAGCAACCATCTCTTCCATGTCTGAATCAGAAGATTCATCACCAGTATTGGCATCAGGATTGCCGTCAGTATCTGATGAAGAGTCGTCAGGATCTGATTCAGCTACTCTTGCTTTCCTTCTAGAGACCTCCATAGCTTTCCCTTTTGATTTTGCTTCTACATTCAAAGCAATTGACTTTGCCTTGCTGCTTTTCTTGTTCTTTCTCTGTTGAACTTCAAGATCATGAGTTCTTAGCATCCCATAGATCTCATCAAGAGACACAATGTTCAGATCATACTGATGTCTAATGATTGAGGTCTGAGTATCCCATTCTTCAGGTAAAGCTCTAAGAAATTTGGTGTTTGAATCTTCAGTTTCATATACTTTGTCAACTAAGGATAAGCTGTTCAATAGTGTCAGAAATCTATCATATAGATCAGTCAGGCTCTCTTCAGGTCTTGCATCGAATTGTTCATATTCTTGAATCAAAAGAGCCCTTCTGTTTTTCTTGACAAATGCAGATCCCTGGCACTGAGTTTCCAAAGTATCCCAGATTTCTTTTGAAGACTTGCATGCAATCACTCTGTTTGACATGACAGCATCAAGGCTATTATGCAAGATATTCTTTATCTTTGGTTCCCTGAGTACATGAGCTTTTTCTTCTGGAGTCCATTCTGCTTTAGCTTTGACCACATAATGTTCTGGTACTGTATCTGTTCGTTCTACGAACTTTGTTGGTATATATGGTCCATCACGAATCCTCTCCAAGTAGTCAGGATCCATAGCCTCCAGGTACATCAGCATCTTTACCCTCCATGTAGGATATTCTGATATCTTTAAGATGGGAATCTTCATGCTTTCATACTTGGTTGTCGACATCTTTAGATCGTATCTGATTCAGAATTAAATCAGTTTGCTCTGATACCAATTGTTGCCCAGTAATAATCTATTGTAGAAGGGGGGTTGAATACAATAGAGTAAGATAATCGACTTCTTAATGTATATATCACAAATATGAAAAGAAAGATAACAGCTTTATTAAATCTGATATAAAACTGTTACAAACTCTCTCAAGAAATTCTGATGTTCTTGAGAGCTGCTAGTTTACAAAAACTCTCTCAAGAAATTCTGATGTTCTCGAGAGCTTCTATTCGATTATGTTCTCTCTCGAATGAATACATAAATCGAAACCAAGACTGTGTTTATATAGTGCACACAGCTTCTCTATCAATAACAAGATAAGTCCTAATCAATAACAAAGATAGAAACCTATCCTTAATCGATAGCTACATTCTACAAACCAGGAACAAATAGAATATCCTTCCATGTTTATCTAGACTCCAAATATAACTCGAAGTAGGAATCCTGATCAGCTTCAAGTTCTGATGATCAATCCTGATCATAGTCTGAGTAGGAATCCTGATGATCAATAAGATACTGACGCTTGATCAAATACTGATGACCATGCAATACTGATGACGTCAGCAATCCTGATCAGTTGAGTCTAGCTTCTGACGATCATTGAATTCTGATCTAACAATAATATATAAATAATATGTAAAACTGGAAGAAAGAAGAAAACAGGTAAAAGCTGCTACTGCACAGATTTTTGAAGTCTCATGTTAATCAGAACAGTTGATGGTATTGCATGAGGACTTGCAAGGGAATCACTAGTGCTACATTAAGACACTGATATCCTGCTCCTGATGTAAGGCTCACCTTCAGATTCAAATGCCACCTTCAGCTTCAAAGGTATTATAACTGCCCTAAGTATCACATGTGATATTTCACATTATATACATTGTTGCCTTTATCTGGATTTTTTTTTATAAATGTGAATTTAGAAGAGCATTGATCAGTAGGATGTCCTTAGAAGGTTTTCTGATAAATACAAGTGTAGAAGAGCAGTAAGTACATATTTGAAGGGTCACTTGATTTTTTGCTTAAAGCATGATGAATCTTAGTATTTGCAACATTGTTAGAACTCATATATCAAAAGGTAAATGTATATAAGTTCAACTTGGGTAGCTCCATTGTTTTTACATATGACAAGTACTTCTTTTAATAGTACATAGGGGTTTTATGTAATGTACAAGCTAGATGTTCTTCCCCTGTACCTATGTTTTATATTGATTATTATGATTTTTTAATGTCACAGACTACATCAAAGAGACTAGCAGATAGGAAAGTGCAGAAGTTTGAGAAGAACATCAAGAAGAGAGGTGCAGTGCCATTAACATAGTTACAAGGGAACTATAAGAATTTGACGAACTGATGAAAATGTCGAGCACTACTGGAGATGTATTGCATATTTTATGCACCTTATGCTTATAACAACGTTAGAAGAGAGATGGATAGATAAATAAGAAGTACCTTGTTGAAGTTGATTCGTGGGTATTATTTCTTGTAGACATGGTTTTTGGTTGTACAAAACTTTGTTAAGAGTAGGTTTTTACATTGTTCCAGGTTTATGGAAATGGGTACAGAGAAATAAAAGAAATTTTTTTTTTAAAATTTTTTTGACAATATACGTCGGTTCCCACATGGGCGATGTATAAAATATAATCTATATACGTCATCTTTTTTGTTTTTATACGTCGGCTTACATGAATTATATACGTTGGCTTTTTTGGTTTTTTACGTCGGTTATTCACCGACGTATATTTAATTTTTTACGTCGCCTTTTTATGCGACGTAAAAGACCCCTCATTTTATACGTCCCCCCTCCATACGTCGCCATTTAACCGACGTATATTACATATTTAACCGACGTAAAATGTCAATTTTGTACTAGTGATAGGTGTACGTGTGTATAGCTTAGGTTTAGGTTTAGCTGGTGTACGTGCTGAAACTCGCTTGCTATAGTGTAGATATAAGCTGAAACTGTTTTTGTTAGATATAATTGCTGACGTTTGTTTATCAGTGTTTAAGCAACAGGTACTGACCAGAGTTTATCAGAAGCCGGTCAGAGTTTAATTAAACTCTGACAGGGTGAAGAGTTTAATGGAAGCCGGTCAGAGTTTATTTAAAGTCTGACAAGGTGATAGTTGAATTAGCTGTCGGTGCTGAATTGAAGATTCTAGAAGCAATATATTCTGAAGATGGAAAGAAGCAGAATATATTGATACAGCTAAGGAAACGGAATAGAAGATAAGAAGCAATCCTTAATTGATATCAATTGTATAGCTAATTTGTAGGAATATCAATTAGATAAGGATTGTGTAACTGTGTACTATATAAACACAGAGAGGTTATCCCTAGAAGGGATGCGATTATTGAATATATTATTCTTGTAACCTAGAAGCTCTTTGTGATTCATTAACATCACTAAGAGAGAATTATTTAATATAATTCAGTTTGTTGATTTACAAACCTGTGTTCTTAATTGTTATTCTCATACATACTTGATTATATATTGTGTATTCGACCTAACAATTGGTATCAGAGCCAAGGCTGTTTAATATATACAGTTTTACGATTCAAACACAGTATTAATCATGTCTGAAGAAAATCAAACTGCTCCTAAGGCTGAACAGGTTAAGCCCAATTCTGTCAGTCGATATGAAACAATCAGGGTTCCAATTCTCAGGCCAGTAGAGTATCCAATTTGGAAGGTTAAGATGACCATGTTTCTGGAGGCTACAGATCCAGAATACCTTGACAGAATCTATGATGGTCCTCATATGCCAACTAAATTGTCCCCTGTTGTTGATGGACAAGAACAAAAGACTGTTCCAAAGGAAAAGAAAGATATGACTCCTGAGGACATCTCATCAATTGCAAAAGATGCAAAGGTTAGACATCTTCTCCACAGTGCTTTAGATAATGTTATGTCTAACAGAGTAATTGGCTGCAAGACTGCCAAAGAGATATGGGATGCTTTAGAAGTCAGATGCCAGGGAACAGGTGCTATCAAGAAGAACAGAAAGACAATACTCACACAGGAGTATGAGCACTTTGATTCAAGAACTAATGAAACCTTGACTGAGACTTATGACAGATTTTGCAAACTGTTGAATGATCTGTCTCTGGTTGATAAAGAATATGAACTTGAAGAGTCTAATCTCAAGTTTCTGTTATCTCTACCTGAAAAGTGGGATTTAAAGGCAACAACAATCAGAGATAATTATGATCTTGCTGATACAGATCTTGATGAGATCTATGGATTGTTAAAGACTCATGAACTTGAGATAGAACAAAGAAACAGAAGATCCAGCAAGAAGACAAAATCTATTGCTCTCAAAGTTGAGGAGAAGCCCATTAAGAAGGAATCATCAAGGAAGAAAGCCAAGGGAAAGGCTTTAGTTATTAAATCTGAAAGTGAGTCATCAAACTCTGATGATGACTCAAACTCTGATGAAGCTTCTGACTCTGATGATGATGAAGAACAGATGATGCAAATGGCTGCATTGATGGTGAAGACCTTCAAGAAGATGGGATTCAAGAACTTCAAGAAGGGAAAGAGATTCTCAAGGAAAGATTCAAACTCTGAAAGGAGAAGTTTCAGAAAGTCTGATGGAAGGGAGACCAAATCTGGCAAGAAGGATAAATCTGAAATCCAGTGCTACAAGTGTAAGGAGATGGGTCATTATGCCCCAGAGTGCAAGAAAGGCAAATCTGAGAAAGCACTCATCTCTAAAGGCAAAGACTGGGCAGATACTTCAGACTCTGATGATGGAGAAAACTATGCTCTTATGGCAACTGTCAAAGATGAGACTGAATCATCAGAAAATAAGGTACCCCTAACTACTTATGCTTATGATACTGATAATATATCTGAGTTAAGGGTATATCTGAAAAGTGTTCATGTTAGCTATAGGGATCAGACCTTAGAAAATGAGAGAATTAAATCTGAGAATCTTAGTCTTAAAGATAGAAACAAGTTTCTTGAAGGAGAACTTGAAAGTATGAAGCAGATTCAAAAAGAAAGAGATGATGCTGTTTATGTAGAACAGGAGTTGCTGAAAAGATATAGGCAACTAGAATCTGATTTAGAAAAAGAAAGAAAAATAATCAAAACTTGGACAGATTCTGGAAGAGACACTCATCAAGTGTTTCAGACTGATTCTGTAGGTTTAGGTTATTGTGAAAATGATGAACTTAGGTTTAAAGACAAGGTTAAGGTAAAACCACAACTTAAACCTGTGAAATTTGTTCCAGAAGCCAATAAGTTAAAATCTGTTGTAATAAGGGAAGCTGATATGAAATCAGATGAAGCCTGTGAAAAACAGGAGAATATTATAACAGAAAAACTTATGGAGTTAGAAGCTGTTAGAAAACCAGTAAAAACTTGTGAAAAACAGGTTAATGTTGGTTTGATGACAGGGAAACAGTTCAATCATAAGCTGAAAGAAGTAAAATCTGCCATGAAACCTAAAGGGTCCAAGAAAAATAGGAATGGAAAAATAGGCATAAATAATAGAAATAATCATTTGCCTAATGTTGGTGCTTCAAGGAAAACATGTTACAATTGTGGTAGTTCTAATCATCTTGCTAGATTTTGCACTAAGAACAAACATATTAATTCTTTATCTTCTACATCAGGAGTAAAGAATGATTATGTAAGAGTTAAACCACAAACTTTATGCAAACACTGTGGGAGCACTTGGCATTCCATTTATACTTGCAAGAGTTATCATGCTATTTATCACAACTATTATGAGCTAAAACCCAACTTGAAATGGGTTAGAGCAAACTCTGCTAGTGTAAAATCTGACAATGTTAGTTTAAACTCTGATAATACAGATTCCGCTGCAAAAGCTAACACTGTTAAGAAAGACAAAGGATCCAAGCAAGTCTGGATCCTTAAAACTAACACTTAGTGTTTGTTTGTGATTGCAGGGTATAATAGAGAGCACACTTATCTTGGACAGTGGATGCTCAGGACATATGACTGGAAATAAAGCCCTGTTATCAGACTTTAAGGAGAAGGCTGGCCCAAAGGTTTCCTATGGAGATGGCAACATAGGACACACTCTGGGATATGGCAATATCAATCTTGGAAGTGTCATCATCACGAATGTAGCTCTAGTCTCAGGACTCAAGCATAATCTGCTATCTGTGAGTCAAATCTGTGACAGAGGAAACCATGTAGATTTTCATAGTGAATACTGTGAAGTTATCAGTAAATCTACTGGAAAAGTTGTTCTAGTTGGACACAGGCGCAACAACATTTATGAAGCAAGTTTGGTAACAAACTCTGATGGAAAAACAGTGTGTCTGACAGCCAGAATGTCAAATGAAGAGAGTTGGAACTGGCACAAGAAGCTCTCTCATCTCAATTTGAACAACATCAATGAGCTAATAAGAAAGGATCTTGTAAGGGGACTTCCAAAATCTATACTCAGTCTAGATGGCTTGTGTGATTCTTGTCAAAAAGCCAAGCAAAGGAAGTCATCTTTCAAGAGCAAATCTGAATCATCAATAGTGGAACCTTATCATCTTCTACATGTTGATCTCTTTGGTCCAGTGAATGTGATGTCCATGGGCAGAAAGAAATATGCTCTAGTAATTGTTGATGAATATACTAGATATACATGGGTGTATTTCTTGTCAAAGAAGGATGAAACTGCTCAAACTCTGATGGATCATGTAAATCTACTGGACAAAGGATCACAGCACAAAGTCAAAATTATAAGGAGTGATAATGGAACTGAATTCAGAAACTCAATCATAGAAGCTTTCTGCAAGGAAAGAGGAGTGAAACAAGAATTTTCTGCACCTGGAACTCCACAGCAAAATGGTGTAGTTGAAAGAAAGAACAGAACTTTAATTGAAGCAGCCAGAACTATGCTTGATGAAGCAAAATTACCAACATACTTCTGGGCAGAAGCTGTTCAAACTGCTTGTGTTACTCAAAATGCAACATTGATCAACAAGCATGGGAAAACACCATATGAGATGGTGAAAAATAAGAAGCCAAATTTGAAATATTTTCATATATTTGGATGCAAATGCTTTGTGTTGAAGACTCATCCTGAACAGTTGACAAAGTTCGAGTTAAAAGCTGATGAAGGAGTCTTTGTTGGCTATCCATTGTCAACAAAAGCATTCAGAGTTTACAATCTGAGAACTAAGGTGATCATGGAATCCATACATGTGTTATTTAATGACAAGAAAATAATTGGACTTGAAGACAAGGATGGATATGATCAACTACGTTTTGAAAATGAAGATCTATTCTCTGATGATGTAAACTCTGATGAAGCAGGTTTGACAAACTCTGACGAAGCATACTCTGAACCTCTACTGGTAAATACTGGAGAAACTGGAAATTCTCAAATTGAACAAAATAGAGAACCAGTTGAGGGGGAGCGTGAAGAAGCTCAACAAGACACAGCAAGTGAGTCAGTTGAGGAAACTGATTCAAACTCTGACAGTTCAAACTCTGAACCATCAAATTCAGGGGGAGCCTCAGGTGCTGCAGAAAGTCAACATATGAATCAGGAGAATATGGATCAAGGGGGAGGATCCAATAATGATGCAAGAAACCACTTACCAACAGCAAGAAAGTGGACACAGGCACACACACCTGATCTCATAATTGGAGATCCTGATGCTAGTGTGAGAACTAGAAGTGCAACAAATAATGAGTGTCTGTATCATGCTTTCTTGTCTCAAACAGAACCAAAGAAAGTGGAGGAAGCTCTTCAAGATGCTAATTGGATTACAGCAATGCAAGAAGAGTTAAATGAATTTGAAAGAAATGAAGTCTGGACACTTGTACCTAGACCAAAGAATCGATCAATTGTAGGTACAAAGTGGGTTTTCAGAAACAAGACTGACAGTGAAGGTGTGATTACAAGAAACAAGGCTAGACTTGTGGCAAAAGGTTATTCACAACAGGAAGGAATTGACTATGATGAAACCTTTGCTCCAGTTGCAAGATTGGAGGCCATAAGAATTTTTCTGGCCTATGCTGCATACAAGAAGTTTAAAGTCTTTCAGATGGATGTAAAGAGTGCTTTTCTCAATGGGAAGCTTGAAGAAGAAGTGTTTGTTGAACAACCACCAGGATTTGTAGATCCCAAGCATCCAGATTATGTCTACAGGCTTGACAAGGCATTATATGGACTAAAGCAAGCACCAAGAGCATGGTATGAAACTCTTGCTCAATTTCTTTTAGAAAGTGGGTTCACAAGAGGTACAATTGATAAAACCTTGTTTTATTTCAATTCTGGTGATGATTTGCTTTTAGTTCAAATTTATGTAGATGATATTATTTTTGGATCTACTAATGACAAACTCTGTAAGAAGTTTGCAAAGCTTATGCAATCCAGGTATCAAATGAGCATGATGGGAGAGCTTAGTTATTTTCTAGGCTTACAGGTCAAGCAAACAGATGATGGGATTTTTATCAATCAAGCAAAGTATACCAGAAATCTTCTAAAGAAATTTGGTATGCTTGATAGTTCATCTGCTACAACTCCCATGGCTACAGCAACGAAGCTTGACAAAGACACAGGAGCCTCAGTAGATATGACTAACTACAGAGGAATGATAGGGTCTCTACTGTATCTTACTGCAAGTAGACCTGATATCATGTATGCAACATGTCTTTGTGCACGATTTCAAGCAGATTCCAGAGAGCCTCATCTAACAGCTGTAAAAAGGATCTTCAAATATCTCAAAGGAACCATAACCCTGGGTTTGTGGTATCCTAGAGAATCAGAGTTTAAGTTAATTGGTTACTCTGATGCAGATTTTGCAGGCTGTAAGATAGACAGAAAAAGTACAAGTGGAAGCTGTCAATTTTTAGGTGACAGATTGGTTTCTTGGTACAGTAAGAAACATAAATCAATTTCTACATCCACTGCAGAAGCAGAGTATATAGCAGCTGGTAGCTGTTGTGCACAGATTTTATGGATGAAGAATCAATTGCTGGATTATGGGTTCCATGACCAAGCACATCAGCATAAGGTATCATTTTATCAGAGAACATGTGGAAGAAGGAAACATTGAGCTTCATTTTGTGTCTACAGACCAACAACTTGCAGATATCTTCACCAAACCTTTGAGTGAAGCTACTTTTACAAGATTGGTAAATGAACTTGGAATGATCTCTGGTTCTGACTAGAGATACGGGTTAGACTCACTTTTTATGTTCATGATTTCTTACATGTGTTAACTGTTATGTGAACCAGCATGTTAAACTCTGATGATAAACTCTGTGAAGTGTCAGTCATACTCTGAAAGTAATCTCTGATGCTAACTCTGTTGGTCATACTCTGATAGTTACAGTTTAATGTCATACTCTGATTGTAATTTTGTCTGAAACATTTGGACCAATGAAGAAATTTGTATGAAGCATAATTCTCAGTAAGTAACTGTGAATCCTTAAGAGTTGTATAGATTCTGCTCTCGATTATGTGCAGTAAGTTAACACAGCATGATACTGTCTCTGTATTTATACCATCTCTTAGTTTATTGATCCTATACACTGAGTCTGTATTAGCTGTTTGCATTTTCTCTCATAAGTTAATTATATTTACTGATGAAAAGTCTAAACTCTGATTCTTAATTTAAAAAAAAAAAAAAAAAAAAAATTCACCCTCAAATCAAAAGATGCCAAACAGAGCACAAATTCCTTTGAGATCATGTTGTGCCTAGGAAGATCCAGGAACTTATTGTATGAAATAAGGGCTAAAATCGTTGATTTTTGGTGACTAGTGCCAACCACTGATTACTGGAAAAATAAAAAAAAAATATATAACATAAAAAAAAAAAAAAAGGGGGTGAAAAATTAAAAGATATATCCAAATGAAAGGATATCAGAAAACAGAGTTTAGATATCAAATCAGATGTTATGTTATACATGAGAGTTTAGGCAACCAGTTTTTACTACTTTCGTTTGTGGATTTTATGCACTTTGAGATGATCTAAATATTGATTACGGTAAACTCTGCTATTGCACACACATATTTTCACACCTGTACAGATTGAGAAAAGAGTTTATTGACAAAGAAGGACAAATGGTAAACACTGATGTATTGTGTGACATATGCCGAGGTAACTTTGTTTTAATCTCTGATGGTTAAAATAATTTCTTTGTTTCAGACATTTTCTAATTTTGAGATTAGACATTTGTTTTTCGAAAGAGTATGTTTTGTGCTGTAATTTTGCATTAAACAGAGAAAAGAAAGAGTGTGTTTGATAAGTCCTGATGGTGATTAGTAGCGCTGATGAGTATGTTAGTTTATTGTTTAAAGTGATATCATTTCTTTCACTTTACGATTATTTGCGATTCTGATATGTAAAACAAAAAAAAATGGATCTTTCTCATTAATCGATTCAAACTTTGTTTACATTCAGACAAGTTTATATTCTTGTCTAGCTACTTGTTCGATTAACAGGTTATTATAGCATCTGGGATTTTCAAGGCTTGACAACCCCCTGATGTTGGATCATCATCATCATCCTCTCGCATTCTCTTTCTGGCTTGCAGCTTGCAGGATTCCAAGAAGAATTCCTTCTTCGAACCCTTCAAGTAGCTCTGATAAAAGAGCATCATACAAATCTCCACAGCATCATCATCTGCAAGGATGGGCACATCATATGGCCCAGGACGAATGATGTGTACATAGGGATTGGAGATAGGTCCTTCGGCTATCTCATCATCAGCAATGAGACCTTCATCATTCAGGAATGACAAAACAAGAAACTCATCAATGATATAGTTTGCTTGTTGACGCCAGTTTAGATTCAAGAAAGCTTCTACATCCATGAATTCAAAGGTTCCTGCCATTTGATATATGGTATTTGTTTTAAATATATGTACTGCCTGTTGTTACAATGCTCTAGCTTTTATAGCATCTAACAGGGCAACTGAAAGGTTTTGAGTGGCTCGAAGCTCTGGGAACGGTAAAGTGCGGATTTCCAAGACAGTCATTATTCTTCTGACTGTTGAGCTCCTTCGTACTTTATTATTATGTTTCTGAGATATTAAATTCGATAATTTTATTATTATTGATTTTTTTTCATTGAGCGGATATGTGAAGACAGGTGTCTCCATGACTGCACGTGTGTATTGGAAGTTGTTCAATACAGCTATTAGCGTATGCACGTTTGACATGTTTCCCACTCATATGATTATAGGAGTAAGACAGTTGTGTATTAATGATTAAAAACTCTTCAGTTTTTAATCTTTAATTTTCTGATAAATACAATACACACATATTCAGTTAAACTTTTCACATCTTACTCATACACATCTATTAATAAACTCTGGTGGTCAATCTACTTCAAATCTCAAGAGTTTAGTTGTTTCAACTAATCCATCTACTGATGAAGAGATTGCTGCTAAGATATTCATGAAAGAGCATGGAAAGAATGTAACTATTGAAGATATCCAGGCTGAAGAGCAAATGCTTGCTGAGGAACACAAGAAAAATCTTGAAGCTGGAATATACAAGAGAAAGGAAATCAAGGCTCCTAGAAAGAAAGAAGTTGGTATTTCTATCAAAGAGAATATTCAACAGAGTGTACAAAATACAAGGAGACCTGTGATTAGAAACTCTGATAAAGGTAAAGGCATAATGATTGAAGAGCCTAACCTAAAGAAGAAAGATATTTCAACCTCTGACATTGCTCAAGTTGAAACAAGATTAGCTAAATCAACCTCTGACGTTGCTCAAGTTGATGTTTCTATTGAAGACATGACAACCTCTGACGTTGCTCAAGTTGTACAGAAATCTACACTACTTCCAGGATTCAGCAAATCAAAAATTCTTGAAGACTTAAAGCTTGAAGCTGTGAATTTCTCAGAAACCAGAACAGTATTGGGAAAAGAAGCCTTTGACAAATCTGGACTGGGTTCACACAGAGAGAGAAGAACTAATAACAGATCTCAAGACAAGTTTTCATTGGCAGAATTTGGAGTTGGAATTACTCAAGAAGGCCTTGACAAACTGGAATCTGTACAGATGATTTTTCACAAAGGAATCAAAAAGGAATTCCTGTTATATTTTATGGCTGATGGCAGAGTGTATAGATTTGGTGAATTTGATATCCAGTTAAAACTTTGGGAAGAGCTAGAGTATGTTCTATATCTACTTGAAGTAAAGAATAGAAGTACTTATGATGCTGCTCGAGTTTTGAAGGAAAGGATGATGAAATCCAAAGTTTTGAGTGGAGCTGGAGTATCAAGTGCATACATTCCTAAATACAGAGATGCACATGGAAAGTTGGTAGAAATGAAAAGGAATAGTGCTAGGTTCAGAACTGCACTAAATAAAAAGGTTCTTGAGTTCAATCTAGAGTCTGATAAACCTTTTTATATCAGACTTGGCAATGAAATGAACAAAAACAGCATATATTCTTTGAGGGCTGCCATTTATCAAATTGGTGAAGATGAACCAGAGATGAAGGAGCTGAAGAAGATTATGATTGCTGAATTGAATAGAGCTGAGAAGAAACTACTGTTAGATTATATCACGACTGTGCCTGATATTCAAGAAATCAAGTAAAGTCTGACTGTAAGTTTTTAATATATTTTCTATTCTAAGTCAAATTTAAACTCTGTTTTAAATTAAACTCTGTTATATGTTAAACACTGCATTTGTTAAATGTTTTTGACATCATCAATTATATGTTTAACTTGTACATTTTATTATGAACAAGTTGGGGGAGATTGTTAGATATAATTGCTGACGTTTGTTTATCAGTGTTTAAGCAACAGGTACTGACCAGAGTTTATCAGAAGCCGGTCAGAGTTTAATTAAACTCTGACAGGGTGAAGAGTTTAATGGAAGCCGGTCAGAGTTTATTTAAAGTCTGACAAGGTGATAGTTGAATTAGCTGTCGGTGCTGAATTGAAGATTCTAGAAGCAATATATTCTGAAGATGGAAAGAAGCAGAATATATTGATACAGCTAAGGAAACGGAATAGAAGATAAGAAGCAATCCTTAATTGATATCAATTGTATAGCTAATTTGTAGGAATATCAATTAGATAAGGATTGTGTAACTGTGTACTATATAAACACAGAGAGGTTATCCCTAGAAGGGATGCGATTATTGAATATATTATTCTTGTAACCTAGAAGCTCTTTGTGATTCATTAACATCACTAAGAGAGAATTATTTAATATAATTCAGTTTGTTGATTTACAAACCTGTGTTCTTAATTGTTATTCTCATACATACTTGATTATATATTGTGTATTCGACCTAACAGTTTTGTTGTCCGAACCTTCATTTGTCCGAACGTCGAAGAGTTGACAGACCCGTACGTCTTCTTTTATATTTTCTTTGTCCGAACGGTGAATACCTGAACGACCTACTGTCTTGTTCTTCTGCCAACTTTGCATGACAAATGAGTTTTCATTTCTTTGTCTGAACGCTCAAGTTTTCCTTTTGCTTTTTCTTTTTAATTTTTCTGAGTTCCTGAGATTTGAAAAATCATCCCATCGTTTTTTCCTCTTTTCTGTTCGAATACTGAAGGTTCTTAGTCTTTTACATCCGATTCATTCTTCTTTAAGGACTTCAAGTGATTTTTGATTCTTTTCCATCTTTTGTCGCTGAGAGTCTTGAGCATCTGGTGCGTTCTTCTTAATGACTTCAAGAATTTTTTTGTTTTTTCTTCCATTTTTGCATTTACGAGTCTTTCACATCCGGTGCATTCTTCTTTAAGTATTTCAAATATTTTTTTTTTATTTTTCTTCATTTTTTGTCTACGAGAGTCTTTCGCATCTGATCTATTCTTCTTTAATGACTTCAAGATTTTATTTTATTTTCTTAAATGTTTGCCTCCACGAGTCTTTCGCATTCGGTACATTCTTCTTTAAGCACTTCAAGTGATTTTTTTTATTTTTCTTCATTTTTTGTCTCCGAGAGACTTTCTCATCCGGTGTATTCTTCTTTAATGACTTCAAGAATTAGTGTTTGTTTTTTCTTCAGTTTTTGTCTTCGCGAGTCTTTCGCATCCGGTGCATTCTTCTTTGAGCACTGCAAGTGTTTTTTTTTTCTTCAAATTTTGTTTTTGATAGTCTTCCGCATCTGGTGCATTTCTTCTTTAAGGACTTCAAATAAATTTTCCGTTTTTTTTCCTCCTTGATTCTTTCGCATCCGGTGCAGTCTTCTTTAATGACTTCAAGTAATAATATATTTTTTTCTTCATTTTTTCTGCCTTCACGAGTCTTTCGCATTCAGTGCATTCTTTTTAAGCACTTCAAGTGATTGTTTTTTTTTCATTTTTTTGCTTCAGGAGTCTTTCACATCCGGTGCATTTGTTCTTTTATGATTTCAAGGTTTTTGTTTTTTCTTCATTTTCTTCCTCCGCAAGTCTTTCGCATCCGGTGCATTCTTTTTCAAGCACTTCAAATGATTTTCTATTTTTCTTCAAATTTTGTATCCGATAGTCTTTCGCATCCAGTGCATTTATTCTTTAAGGACTTCAAGGAATTTTTGTTTCTTCTTCATTTTTTGCCTCTAATTGTCTTTCGCATCTGTTGCATTTCTTTCACGACTTTAAGAAATTTTTGTTTTTTGCCTCCGAGATTCTTTCGCATCCAGTGCATTCTTCTTGAAACACTTCAAGTTATTTTTTTTGCCCTTTGAGAGTCTTTCGCATCCGGTGAATTCTTCTTTTAGAACTTCAAAATTTTCTTTTGTTTTCTTGGGATTGCACCCTTGGTTCAGCTCATGGTATGGTGTTTTTGTGTTTTTTGATTTTCGGGGTTTGTTTAGTGTTTTGGGTTCAGATTTGAGAAGAAAATAAAATTGTTTATATCAGGCAAGGTGTGCATCTATATGAATGCAACTGAAGGCAAAGATAAGAAAACACGACAACTCAACGTTCAAGTAAAGCAAACAACAATGACAGATCTTGAGACATACATTCTGAAAGATATAATTGTCAAGAGTTTTATGAGTCTATAGAAACATATTTAGGTTTAAGAAATAGCAGAGAATGTGTAAAGATAACAACTTTATGTAAGATTAGCATAGATCTGGGTATATCAAGGGTTATCAAGCATGTATACTTGGTGTGTCACTATGAAGATCTATATTTTAGGTTGAAGCTAAAGATGATTTTTAGCTATAACTTACTGATGTTTGTAATGGACTCCCCAATTGAGAAGAGAGTTTGTTGATATAGATGAACCTTGTGATAATGAAATCGCAAGGTCACTGGAGTTACAAGCTCCTTCTAGCACCAAATGATAACGCTCAGTCCGCCTTACGTCCTTCTTCTCCTTCTTTTGGTGGTCGAGATCTCGGAAAGTGGTGAAGTTACCGGAGAGAGTTCCTGCAAAACAATGTCGGCGGAGGGTGGAGGCCTCGCGGCACCTCCGGCGCGAGAATGATTATGGGTTCTCAGAGAAAAAAGATAAGGCAGAAAGAGTGTATTAGTGTATATATGAGTTTGTGTGTAAAAATGAAGTTACCCCTACACTCTAATCCTTGGGCTATTTATAGGTCAATGATTAGGGTTTAGGGGTGTTACCTCGAAATCTGGACCGTTCCTTGGTAGGGCGATGCCGCGACGGGACGCGTGGAGCACACAGATGACGAACACGTGTACGAGGAGCGGGATGACGAACACGTGTAGGAATCATTTTGGCGTGTGGAAAGCTGCAGATGGAATGTGTTGATAGTGACATGTAATCATTTTTGTCATCATTAAAGACATGTGGAGGAATATTCTTGTTGTCATGTCACGCTTTTGTAGGCATCTAGCCACATGTCATTTCTATATGTTTGATTGTTTCGTATATAACTGGTTCCTTCTTCTACATTCGTTATATTGTCCGGACTCATATTTCTCTCTGATCCTTTCTGGGTCTGGATCGTTCTTCTGTCTTTTAGGCTTTAGCATTACTTAGCCTATCAATCATCATGTCAGTATCCTTAGGACTATTTCCATGTGATCCTTCCTCGGTCTGGATCGTTCTTCTGTCTTTCAGGCTTTAGTTTTACTTAGCCTATCAGATATACTATATGTTAATGATTACATTTGATTTATTCATATTAAAATTAATAAACAAAATATGTTTTAAACATAATAATAATTTAAATAAAGTAATAATTAAATTTTATTTATTTTATTAGTAAAAGTTAACAACACAAGGGTGATGACCAAAAATACTTTTTTTCTAATATTTAGTTACAGAAATATCTATTTTGAAAATTTTGGTCAAAAATACTAGCATAATACGCATTTGTAAACTGGATATTACTAATATGCATTTCAAGGATGGGTATCATGTATTTTAGAATAAAAAAATTGCAACAAAAAAAAAATCTAAAAAATATATATAGGATACGCATTAACTCCTTATATATAATAAGCGTAAGAGAGATCTTATCCAAAACTTTGGTCGGTCACTGTACTACCAAAATTATATGATCCGTTGGATTATAAAACTATAAATATTCAAATAGATGAGTACCGTTAGATATAATTTTAAAAATTGTATTTGATTAATAATAGGATAGTATTTAAATACTAAAAGGTGTATTTTGATAATTTAAACCAATTATAAATGGGTTTTTTATATTGAATAGAAATCTTTATGTAAAAATTCGTAATTATATTTTCTCTTTAGTTTATGGATAGTTCCACTTAGATAAAAATTATTAAACCATCATTAAATTAAAGATAATTTTGTTAGCTTCACATGGACTGTAAAATCGTTAAAATCTGTTGTCTAAAACTCAAGATAGAGCCCAAACAGTAAAGTGATTATCTAAATTTTGATAAATATTTTTTTATTGTAGCACTAATTTATTTTTTTTCCCAATTCTTTTAAATTTATAAATTCTATTTTTATTTCAATAAAATATTAAAATCAATTTAAGAAAAAATTAACATTAATTTAATATTAAATAGATCGATGAAAACCGTTAGATTTAACATTAAAAACTGTATTTGGTTAATAAAGGGTATTCTAATAATCTAAACTACATATAAGTATATTTCCTAAATCGAATAGAATTCTTAATATTAAATTTCGTCACTTTATTTTCTTTTTAGTTTTAGAATAGTTTTTAATTGAAAAAGAACTATTAAACCATAACTAAATTAAAGATTATTTTGTGAATTTCATGTGGACCGTAAAATTGGCCAAATCTAACTTTTATAACTCAATATAAACAAATATTAAATTGAGCGTGAAAAATATAACAAATATCAAATATTTAACAATAATTTTTTTTGCTAAATCTTTTTTAACAATAATTTAATCATGTAAACTAATATCTTTTAAATATTAAAATATTCATAAATATTGAAAAAATAATCGTGTGTTCCATGGGTAATTAAAATATAATTATAAACAAAATAATTATAAATAAAATTTAAGTAACCGTGCATCTCACGGCTATAAGCTAGTGTTCAAAATATACGGGCTATAAACTAGTGTTCAAAATGTGCAACACCCTGTTGGAATCGTTGATACACATTTTCAAAATATGTATCATGCCTCGATTTTTTTTTTCCCCATGTACGTAATACCCACTTTTTAAATACATAATAATTTATCCAAATTTAAAATACTAGTTTATAGCCCGTGCGACGGTTACTTAAATTTTATTTATAATTATTATGTTTATAATTATATTTTTATTACCCATGCAACACACGATTGTTTGTTTAATATTTATAATTATATATATTTATGAATATTTTAATATTTAAAAATTATTAGTTTACATGATTAAATTATTGTTAGAAAAGATTTAGCCAAAAAAAATTATAGTTAAAAATTTGATATTTATTATATTTTACACGCTCAATTTAATATTTGTTTATATTGTGTTATAAAAGTTAGATTTGGCCAATTTTACGTTCCACATGAAATTCACAAAATAATCTTTAATTTAGTTGTGATTTAATAGTTCTTTTTCAATTAAAAACTATTATAAAACTAAAAAGAGAATAAAGTGACAAAATTTAATGTTGAGAACTCTATTCGATTTAGGAAATCTACTCATATGTAGTTTAGATTATTAGAATAACCTTTATTAACCGAATACATGTTTTAATGTTAAATCTAACGGTTTTCACCTATCTATTTAAGATTAAAAGATTTTTATTATTTTGGTATTAAATGGGTTTCCTTATTTAATTACAACTATTTTTATGTTTTAACTTTTTGGAAAAATCCAATCCTAATATAATATCTTTTAACTTATATCATTTTTAGATAATAATTTCTTTTTATATGATATAATATTGATCATCTATTTTTAAAAGTATTGGATCTAACGGTTGAGAATGTTTTGGCGGTATTTAGGACCAAACTGAAAACATCATTATTTTTTCTTAATATTTATATTTTTATTTTATTTTTTTTTATTTTTTAAATATTTATTGCTAAAATATAATATACTCTTTTTTGTAATATGTTAAATGATGCGGGAACTTTGAACTTTTGAGAAAATAAATTATCAATTAAAATATAATTTTTTATGTAATAGTTCTTCTTTTAAAGTAGTACACCGTGACGATCAAAATTTTGGATAAGATCCATGTTATGCTTATTATATACTAGCTTAAAACCCGTGCGATGCACGGATTATTATTAATAATTATTATTTTTATTATTTTTATTATTTATGTTTTAATATTCTATTAATCTGCATTTACTATAAAAAATAAGAAGGTGTGTTAAACTTTTTTAAATAATTAAAAGTATTAAAATAAATTTTAAAATAAATTAATAACTGTTTGCCCGTGATATTTTTGGAAAATGGGGGTCTTAATAAGGAAAAATAGAAAAAGTAACATGTTTTAGCTGAAAAGGTAAGTGGCTGTAATTAAAAGTATTTAATTAGGCTTCACATTAAATAAGTAAGGATTTGTCCGGAATATTTTTGGAAAATGAGGGGTTTAGTAAAGAAAAATCAGAAAGAGTAACATGTTTTAGTTGAAAAATGTAATTGACCATGATTTTTTTAGAAAAATAGAAGATTTTGTTAGAAAAGATAATGTATTTTAGCTAAAAAGGTAGTTGATTATAAAAATGTTATTATTTAATAATAATTTTTTTAGAAAATGAAAAAATAGAAAAAGTAACATAATTAAAAGTATTAAAATAGATTTTAAAATAAATAAGTAAGGATTTGCCCGTGATATTTTAGGAAAATGAGGGATTTTAGTAAGAAAAAATAGAAAGAGTAGCATGTTTTTGTTAAAAAAGATAATCGCTCGTGTTTTTTTTAGAAAAAGAGAGGATTTGTAAGAAAATAAAATAAAAAAAGGTAATGTATTTTAGCTGAAAAGGTAATTGGTTATAAATAATGTTATTATTTAGTGATAGTTTTTTAAAAAAAATAAGTAAGGGTAATTAAGTAAAATCCATAAGTACCGACCGTCCGTCTATCCGACTACCAAACTTTTAATGTTTCGTCTTTAATAATATAGCTTAAAACCGGTACGATGCACGGGTTGTTTTTAATAATTGTTAATTTTATTATTTATATTTTATATTTTATTAATTGCATTTATTAAAAAAAAATAAGTAGGCGTGTTAAATATTTTAAAATAATTAAAAGTATTAAAATGAATTTTAAAATATATAGGTAACGGTTTGTCCGTGATATTTTGGAAAAAGGGGGGTTTTAGTAATAAAAAAAGAAAGTAACGTGTTTTCGTTAAATTTTAAAATATAAAAGTAACGATTTGTGTGTCATATTTTTGAAAAAAGAGGGGGTTTAGTAAGAAAAATAGAAAATGTGACATGTTTTAGTTGAAAAATGTTATTGTCAAATAAAAGTATTAAAATAGATTTTAAAGTAAATATGTAAGGGTTTTCTCGTAATATATTTGAAAAATGAAGGATTTTAGCAAAGAAAATAGAAAAAGTAACATGTTTTAGAAATTGCCCCTGATTTTTTAAGAAAAGAATGGTAATATAATTTAATTGAAAGAGTAACTGATTATAATAATTAAATAAATAATTAAATAAGGCAAATATCGTATCAAAAATTAGGTACAAAAAAACAGGTACCAAAATTTTCAATGTTTCGTCTTTGATAATATAGTATAGATAAAGAGATATATTCATAATATTAGTATTTTATGCTACTAAATGGAATAACCGGTGATATTTTTGAGGTTTTAGTTAAGAGAAATATTGGTTAGAAAATATAAAAAAAATATACGTTTTGGAAAAAAAAACTAATCGGTTAGTCATTAATAATTATAATATTATTATTTTATTTTATTAAATAGAACTATTCGTGATATTTTTGGAAAATTGGAGGTTTTATTTAGGAAAAATAGAAAATTAGAAATTTTAGTTAGAAAATATAAAAAAGAATATACACTTTGGCTAAAAATGGTAATGAGTTATTTATTAGCAATTCTAACCTTATTATGTTATTTTATTAAATGAAACCGTCTGTGATATTTTTGGAAAATAAGATATTTTAGTTAGGAAAAATATAAAAGATATTTTATATACTAATTTTAATATTTTATCTAACGATTCTCGTGATATATTTGAAAAATGAAGGATTTTAGCAAAGGAAATAGAAAAGTAACATGTTTTAGCTGAAAAGGAAATTGCCCCTGATTTTTTAAGAAAAAAATGGTAATATAATTTAATTGAAAGAGTAACTGATTATAATAATTAAATAAACAATTAAATAAGGCAAATATCGTATCAAAAAATAGGTACAAAAAAACAGGTATCAAAATTTTCAATGTTTCTTTTTTGATAATATAGTATAGATAGAGAGAGATCTATTCATAATATTAGTATTTTATGCTACTAAATTGAATAGCCCGTGATATTTTTGAGGTTTTAGTTAAGCGAAATATTAGTTAGAAAATATTAAAAAAAAATATACGTTTTGGAAAAAAAAACTAAACGGTTAGTAATTAATAATTATAATATTATTATTTTATTTTATTAAATAGAACTATTCATGATATTTTTGGAAAATTAGAGGTTTTATTTAGTAGAAATTTTAGTTAGAAAATATAAAAAAGAATATACACTTTGGCTAAAAATGGCAATGAGTTATTTATTAGCAATTATAACCTTATTATGTTATTTTATTAAATGAAACTGTTTGTGATATTTTTGGAAAATAAGATATTTTAGTTAGGAAAAATATAAAAGATATTCTATATACTGATTTTAATATTTTATCTAACGTTTGTCAATGATTTGATCAAAAATATCCAACGGCTATGAATGGAGTGACCAGACTAAAAAACTTTCAATGACCAGACTACAAAACTTTCAATGTTTCGTCTTTAATAAAATAGTATAGATAAGGGTTTAATATAATAAGGATATCAAGTACATACTGATATTAGTATCTTACTAACTACTTTTACTTTTAATGTTTCGATTTTTTTTATAGTGTATATAAAATTTTAAAATATAAGATTACTTTCTTTTTTTTTTGAAGAAAAATGCACTTCCATTACTCAATCAAAGCATCATACATCAATGACTCCAACACAGACTTCTGTTTAATAATTTTAAAATATATTATTACTTTAAAATTATTAAACATAATAAAAATTATGTTATGATTATATACAATTTTATTCTCATATTATTATATTCTTTATCGATTTGAATTTGTTCTTAATTTATTTTAATACTTTGTTGAAAGAAAGATAAAATTTCTATATTTAAAAGAATTAGTAGAAAAATAAATACATTGGTGCTACAATTATAAAAAAATATTTATTAAAATTTAGATACTCACTTTACTATTTGGGTTCTATCCTGAGTTTTAGAAATTGAATTTTGACGATTTTACAACCCATGTGAAACTAACGAAATTATCTTTAATTTAACGATGGTTTAATAATTATTATCTAACTTGACCGTTGACCCATAAACCGAAAAGAAAAGATGGTTAAGTATTATATTCAAAATTATTGTTTATGAATATAAAACCTCAATATTTTAATAATATTTTGATATTATCCTTTTATATTTGTTATATGTAAAATAATATAATTATAATTTGGATTAATCAAATTGTTATGTTTCTTCAGAACAAAATGCTTAAATTTATTCATTCATGAGTTCTCCTAAGTCTCTTATAACTTAGGGTCCACATGAATCATTGTTATTATGATATACATGAGCATTATATTGATAATTTTTAATATTGTAATCGATATGAATTGTTATCTGATATTTGATTTAACAATTATTATCTAACTGGAACTATACATAAATTAAAGAGAAAAGATATTTAAGAATTTTTACATAGAAAAATTTTAAATTATCAAAATACACTTTTTAGTATTTAAATATATTTCTATTATTTACTGGAACTATAAATAAATTAAAGAGAAAAGATATTTAAGAATTTTTACATAGAAAAATTTTAAATTATCAAAATACACTTTATAGTATTTAAATATAATTCTATTATTAATCAGATACACTTTTTAATATTAGATTTAAGTATTTAACAATTCTCATCGATCTATATAAGATCTAACTGTAATAATTAATTTGGTCGTATAGTGTACACGGACCAGATCGGTTTTAATTTTTTATTAAATTGGTTTTAATATTTTATGGAAATAAACATAGAATTTATAAATTTAAAAGGATTAGGAAACAAATTAAATTGGTGCTGCAATAATAATAAACAAATTATTAAAATTTAGATAATCACTTTATTGTTTGGGCTCTATCTTGAGTTTTAGACAACATATTTTAACAATTTTACAGCCCACGCGAAGCTAACAAAATTATTTTTAATTTAATAATAGTTTAATAATTATTATCTAACCGGCACTATCCATAAACTAAAGAGAAAAGATAATTACGAATTTTTACATAAAGATTTCTATTAAATATAGAAATCCCATTTATAATTGATTTAAATTATCAAAATACACCTTTTAGTATTTAAATACTATCCTATTATTAATCAAATACAATTTTTAATATTATATCTAACGGTCCTCATCTATTTGAATATTTATAGTTTTATAATCCAACGGATCGTATAATTTTGGTAGTATAGTGACCGACCAAAGTTTTGGATAAGATCTTATATATAAGGAGTTAATGTACTAGCTTATAGCCCGTGCAATGCACGGTTACTTAAATTTTATTTATAAATATATTTTTATTACCCATGCAACACACGATTGTTTTTTTAATATTTATAATTATATTTATTTATGAATATTTTAATATTTAAAAGTTATTAGTTTACATGATTAAATTATGACTTAATTGCAGGATGACGGCCTGAGTTATAATATTTTTGCACAAAAATGGCCAAACTATAATAATAAGCACCCGCATGGCTGAACTAAAATTTATTAAGCGTGCGATTGCATTCCGTTAAATGTGTCTAACAGACGTTAGTTTTGAAGGGGTAAACTTGGAAATATAAAATTTAATAGCTTTTTTATTTACAGTCGTATATGTATAATTCCTAACAGACTTAATTAAGTCTAAATTTAATCAAACCATCAAACGCCGGCATCCCCTTCTTATCCTTCGACGTCGGCGCGCGCCGCCACCTCCTTCCTGCCACCCCAATTCTCCAATTCCGGTAGTATTTTCGGCAGTGGATTCGACGATGAACCACCCCTTTTAGAAGAACTCGGAATCAACACAAAACAAATCTGGAACAAAACGGTTTCAATTCTTAACCCGTTTAGAGTTAAACCCGATTTACATGAAGATGCGGATTTTGGGATTATTTTGGGGTGGGTTACTGTTTCTGCTTTGTTTTTGTATGTTGTGCTTAATATGTTAGCGGGTCGAAATGGGAATTTGGATCTTTATAGGTGTTTGTGTTTGATTGGTTATAACACCTGCACACTCTACCTATCTCAACATATTTTTCACATTGTGATAGAACTAATGCAAGGCATATAAGGGCTGCGCATTCTAGGTTGTCGTTTTTAGGGGAGTATGTGCTTGAATTAGGTTTGGCTGAGTTTTTCTTGCAGAGGTATCCTAGAGAGTCGCCTGGTCCGATGAGGGAACAAGTTTATGCTTTGATTGGGAAGAGATATCCACCTAAGTGGATTAAAGCGGCTAGCTTGCAGAATTTGGTGTTTCCATTTGATAATATAGATAGGATAGTCCGGAAATATCGTGAGCCACCGCCCACCAGTAAAGCAACTTTTTATCCCAAGTTTATAATTGTGGTTAACTTACTTTTGCGGGGTTAAATACTGTTTTCCAAAAATACCCCTGAAATATTAACGTCCGTTAGAGAGAACTAACGGAATGCAATTAGGTGTTAAAAAAATTAAACTTGAGCCATGCGGGTGCCTATTATTATAAGTTGGCCATTTTCGTGCAAAAAAATTATAACTCAGGCCATCTTCCTGCAATTAAGTCTTAAATTATTTTAAAAAAAGGTTTAGCCAAAAGAATTATAGTTAAAAATTTGATATTTATTATATTTTACACACTCAATTTAATATTTGTTTATATTGAGTTATAAAAATTAGATTTTGCCAATTTTATAGTCCACATGAAATTCACAAAATAGTCTTTAATTTAGTTGTGGTTTAATAGTTCTTTTTCAATTAAAAACTATTCTAAAAATAAAAAGAGAATAAAGTGACAAAATTTAATGTTGAGAATTCTATTCGATTTAGGAAATCTACTTATATGTAGTTTAGATTATTAGAATACCCTTTATTAACCAAATACAGTTTTTAATGTTAAATCTAAAGGTTTTCACCTATCTATTTAATATTAAACGATTTTTATTATTTTGGTATTAAATGAGTTTCCTTATTTAATTACAACTATTTTTATGTTTTGACTTTTTAGAAAATCCAATTTTAATATAATATCTTTTAACTTATATCATTTTTAGATAATAACTTCTTTTTATATGATATAATCTTGATCATGTATTTTTAAAAGTATTGGATCTAATGGTTGAGAATGTTTTGGCGGTATTTAGGACCAAACTACCATGATTACATCATTATTTTTTCTTAATATTTATAGTTTTTTTAATTTATAATTTTTTTAAATATTTATTGCTAAAATATAATATACTCTTTTTTGTAATATGTTAAAGATGCGGGAACTTTGAACTTTTGAGAAAATAAAATATCAATTAAAATATAATTTTTTTTGTAATAGTTCTTCTTTTAAAGTAGTACACCGTGATCAAAATTCTGTATAAATTTCATTTTTTATAGTATATCCGGTAAATATCTATGTTATTATATTAAAGACTAAATAATGAAAGCTTCTTATAAGTTAAGTTTGGTCGCTTTGTTTGATCACTCAATCGATAATCGTTGAATCTTTCAAATTAAATTGTTGAAAAACGTTAGATATAACAGTAAAATTATCATGTAGAATGATCTAATATTTGAATCTACTAACAACATATTAAAATTTATAGTTTTTTTTTAAATAAGAATTTTTTC
Organism: Heracleum sosnowskyi; assembly: GCA_030848705.1. NCBI lineage: Eukaryota > Viridiplantae > Streptophyta > Magnoliopsida > Apiales > Apiaceae > Heracleum > Heracleum sosnowskyi. The sequence goes on from CM061237.1 coordinate 31,299,678, forward strand.
ATTTTTTCTTGCAGACATATGTTATTTGATAATATTTTTTGTAAAGTACGATTTTTCAGAAAAGTACTATACTAATTGATTAGCAAACCTTTAAAGTTTCGAATTTAATAATTTACAATGTATATAGGTTTAAAAAGTTTGGCATCTTCTGTAGCTGAGTCTAAAATTTCAAAATAAGGTTTTTTTTAATATGAATATAGTTCTGCTAACAATGAAATTAGGTCTATATGAGTTCTTATAAAACAAAATCACCATTTACGTATAATTTATTATTTAGTAATAAATAATATTTGATTAGTTATGATATAAAACTTAATAAAATAGGATTAAAAATATGCACAATTTTATAAAATTTTATCCTCGTATTATTATATTCTTTGTTGATTTGAATTTTTCTTAGATTGATTTTAATTTTTGAACATAGATTTCTAAATTTAAAATAGTTAGGAAAAAGTAATTAAATTGGTGTTAAAATAACGATGACATAATAATAATTATTAGAATTTAAATATTCACTTTATTAATTTGGGCTTTATCTTGTGTTTTAAAAATCAGATTTTGACGATTTTACACCCCACGTGAAGATAACTAAATTATCTTTAATTAAAAGATGGTTTAACAATTTTTATCTAGGTGAAATTGTTCATGGAAGAGAAAAGAAAGTCATGAATTTTTTACATGGAAAATTCTATTCAATATAGAAAACTTATTTATATTTGGTATATTTGGTTTAAATTATCAAAATACACCTTTTAGAATTTAAATATAATCCTATTATTAATAAAATAATTTTTTTTAATATTTGATCTAACGATTTTTATTTATCTAGTTAAGATCTAATGGTCCTTATTAATTTGGTTGTCTACGACCAAAATTTGGGATAAGATCCCTATTATGATTATTATATATAAGGATTTAATATAATAAGGATATCAAGTATATACTGATATAAGTATCTTACTAACTGTTTTTACTTTTAATGTTTCGGTTTTATTTACGGTTTAAATAAAATTTTAAAATACATTATTACTTCAAAATTATTAAATATAATTAAAATTATGTTATGATTATATAAAATTTTATTCTCATGTTATTATATTCTTAATCGATTTGAATTTGTTCTTAATTAATTTTGATACTTTATTGAAAGAAACATAAAATTTATATATTTAAAAGAATTAGTGGAAAAATAAATAAATTGGTGCTACAATAATAAAAAAAAATTATTAAAATTTAGATACTCACTTTAATATTTGGGTTATATCCTGAGTTTTAGAAATTGAATTTTGACGATTTTACAACTCATGCGAAACTAACAAAATTATCTTTAATTTAATGATGATTTAATAATTATTATCTAACTTGACCAGTTGACCTACCCATAAAATAAACTGAAAAGAAAAGATGGTTAAGAAGTTTTACACAAAGAATTTAATTCAATATAGAAAACCAATTTATAATTGGTTTAAATTATCACAACACGCTTCTTAGTATTTAAATATAATCCTACATTTAATCAAATACACATTTTAATATAAGTATTATATTCAAAATTATCGTTTATGAATATGAAACCCTCAACATTTTGATAATATTTTGATATTATCCGTTTATGTTTGTTTTATGTAAAATAATATAATTATAATTTGGATTAATCGAATTGTTATGTTCCTTCAGAAAAAAAAAGTGTTTAAATTTATTCATGTACAGGAGTTCTCCTAAGTCTCTTATAACGTAGGGTATCATTGTAATCGATATGAATTGTTATCTTGATATTTGGGTTAACAATTATTATCTAACTGAAACTATACATAAATTCAAGAGAAAAGATATTTAAGAATTTTTACATAGAAAAATTTTAAATTATCAAAATACACTTTTTAGTATTTAAATATAATTCTATTATTAATCAGATACACTTTTTAATATTAGATCTAACAATTCTCATCGATCTATAATTATTAATTTGGTCATATACTGATCGTACACGGACCAAATCGATTTTAATTTTTTCTTAAATTGATTTTAATATTTTATTGAAATAAACAAAGAATTTATAAATTTAAAAGAATTAGGAAAAAAAATTAAATTGGTGCTACAATAATAAAAAAATATTTATTAAAATTTAGATAATAACTTTACAATCCATAAAATAAAGAGAAAAGATAATAAAATATTTATTAAAATTTAGATAATATCTTTAATTTAATGATGGTTTAATAATTATTATCTAACTGGAACTATCCATAAAATAAAGAGAAAAGATAATTACGAATTTTTACATAAAGATTTCTATTCAATATAGAAAACCTATTTATAATAGGTTTAAATTATCAAAATACACCTTTTAGTATTTAAATACTATCATATTATTAATCAAATACAATTTTTAATATTATATCTGACGGTCCTCATCGATTTGAATATTTATAGTTTTATAATCCAACGGATCGTATACTTTTGATAGTACAACGACCGACCAAAATTTTGGATAAGATCTCCCTTACGTTTATTATATATATATATAAGGAGTTAATTAGAGTGATATCTTTGATAAAAAATTTAAATGAATATTTTTGTCACTTAATCTAAATTTTTTAATATATTGATCATTTTTTCACAATTGAGCGACCTGATTATTCTTAAAGTCTACGGTCTGTTTGCCGTAATAATTCCCACTACCACTAGTGTTGTTTGGTTCTCTTAAAAGTCGCATACAACACATATATATATACATACACCCTCTCTCTCTATTTGCGATTTATTTATTAATCATCACAGTCGTCGGCTGCCGGAGAAATCAACGATGGCATCTGGAATCGTGAAACGAGTACTCGGAACCCGTGCCAATGGTTTATTCTCGGCCGCTGCTTTTTCGAGATCTTTTTCTTCTTCTTCTTCCTCCGATCTCATCACCGCCACTCTCTTTCCCGGCGACGGTATCGGTCCTGAGATTGCCGAGTCCGTTAAAGAGGTTCTCTCTCTCTCTCTCTCTCTCTCTCTCTCTCTCTCTCTCTCTCTCTCTCTCTCTCTCTCTCTCTCTCTCTCTCTCTCTCTCTCTCTCTCTCTCTCTCTCTCTCTCTCTCCCCGCGCGCGCGCTCACACACGTAGACACACTATTTGGTTCATTTTACTTTATTTAAGTAGGGTTATACATTCTGTTTGTATGTGTTGTTTGCTGAATTAATGTATACATCGACTCAGTGAGCCTTTCATTAAAATTTAAATGTGAACAAAAAATAGGCTATGATTCTTTAAATTACAGTACACTAAAAGTGCAGTTAAAATTCATGATACAATCTCTAAACAGAACTATATATATGGTTTACTAATATTATTCGTACTTTGTATGATAACTCGGTTTGTATTTGAATTATCCCTTAGATATAGGATCCAGGTAAAATTTTAATATGTTGAAGTGCACTTCAATTATTCACATGTTCTCATTGTTTAATCTTATACAGGTATTTAGAACTGCAGAAGTGCCGATTCAATGGGAAGAGCACTTTGTGGGGACAGAGGTAGATCCCAGAACGCAGAGTTTTTTGACATGGGAAAGTCTAGAGTCAGTGAGAAGGAATAAGATTGGATTGAAAGGACCAATGGCAACACCCATTGGAAAGGGGCATCGTTCCTTGAACCTTACCCTAAGAAAAGAGCTTAATCTTTATGCCAATGTTAGGCCTTGTTACAGTCTCCCTGGCTACAAGACTCGATATGATGATGTAAACCTCATCACTATACGCGAAAACACAGAAGGAGAGTACAGCGGCCTTGAACATCAGGCTAGTATTAAATCATCTTTATTAATCCTTTCTTTATTGCTATTATGATTTATGATACAGTGAATTCCGAAAGGATGCCAAAATGTCACCAATGAAAAAGAAATAAAATGCATGCAGATACAAATATTTAATCTTCACTACCGAAAACCTCGCGGATATGCTGATATTTTATGTCAATGATCACTGAAAGATACTATACTTTTGGAGAACCTTAGAATAGAATATTGTCTGAATCAATATGGATGTTGAAAGTATATTAGAATATGAGGGGAGTAATGACATGAACATTTATTATAGAAGACTTAAAAATTTCTCATCCTGCAAGTACTATCATGTTTTTGTTTAGGCATAATTTTCCTACTCATCTGAAGCTCTTTTCGTGTGTCAATGAAAAGGCTGACCTGATCAGTATGGTGCGTCCTTCTTGCTTTTCCTTTAATAAAATGTTCCCTGACTTTTAGTTTTAAGGGAAAGGAAATGGAAAGGGAAGTGGGTTTCCAGAAGTCTTCTTCTTAAATTTGACTTATTTACTTTATTTTCCCTGTGGCTTCTTCGCGGATTGCTATAATCAGTCTTTTTAGAAACCACATTGTATTAACATTCATGTTATACTGTTAATAAAACACAATAAACTTGTTACATCCTAATATTACACGACCATTTTAGCATGTACTCTACTCAAACAATAATGAATCATTTAATACATAGGCGTGTTTGATTTAGCTTAGGTGATGCCACAATATTCATCCCTTAGATTTGCTATGATCTGCCATCATTGTCATGGCCTCTTATTAATTTCCAATAAGATATACTGCGAATCGAATTCGTATGTATTTTTTGGAAGCAATTATTCTTTCAAAACATACCTACCCTTTGATTTACAACCAGGTTACCAGAATACACACGGAATCTTAGGATGTACTCACCATGAGTCGATGACAATGATATTTTCGAAAATTTAATGTCTTTTACACCCACATTTAAGTGAACTACCACATCTACCTACATCCTTTTGTACCTGGATCGGCTAGATCTCCAACATGGAAGTATTATAAAAAATTTACAAATTTTTGAGCCGAGTGTCCATACCCATGTCCGAGTGTCGAGTGTCCGCCACATGTACTCGAGACAATATAAAGGGTCCGGGTGACATAGCGACAGCCCTGCATCTTCATCCATTAAACTAATTCCATCACCAAAGCCATATGTTTTTGTCAGAGATCTTGATCAATTTCTTGCATAATCAGTAGGATGTGACCCAACGATATAGTCGTGGTACTTGTCCCCGTTAAAAACCTTTTGTTCGACATAGATTTCAACGCCTTTTCATTAAACAAGTTGGACCTCCTTGTGCTGACAAAATTCTAGCAACTTTGAATCCACCTTGATAAGCTGATAAGCTGTGAACCTGCTCGGTTCTCTAAATTATCGGCTACTACTTGAATACTCTTCACTTCAAAAAGTGGTTATAGCCGGATCATGAATGCATGGAATGCAAGAGTGACACAATTGATATCTGAATGATTAATATTTCTGAATATGAATCAATCAAAAATCTGAATTACAAGTGAATAATATTATTTGACAAATAAAATTCACATTATCTGAATGTCATTTTTTTCAGTTTTACCTATTTTATTATTGAACTAATTTATTTGACAAATTTAGCGTACACAACATATAAACTATATATATATATATATATAGAGTCCTACTCAAATAGAAACCAATTTAAAATAAAAACTAGAAACTGCACCACACACAATTAAATACACCCTTTCACACACAACCCCACCTAATCCCCTCCATTCCTAATTATATTTTTTGTGTTAATTGATGATCTTTTTTTGAAATCTGACTTCACTATATTTTTCTTCATCTCGCAACAATCAGTTTGCATACCATATTTGATATATTCCGACGATAAATCACTATTTATGCTTGCGAGAATCACTAAAATGTTGGTGATTCTCGTAAGAATAAATAGTGATTTCTGCGTAAATGTAGTAATTTTTTCTCCAGATCTATAAGTAAATTACAAATTTTGTACCGCAAAATCACTAAATTTATACATATATAAAAATAAATCGCTAGATCTATGCTAAAATCACTATTTATTCTTACAGAAATCACTAAAATTTTAGTACTCCGTAATATAGCACATATGGTATGCATATTGATCGTTGAAAGATGGAGAAAAATATAGTGAAGTCGGATTTCAAAAAAAGTTCACCGATTCACGGGAAAAATCAAATTAAAAACGAAGAGGATTAGGTGGAATTGTGTATGTGAGGGTGTATTTTAAATGTGTGTGGTGCAATAGAGGGCCATTAGATTAGATTAATCTAAGGGCTTAGTTTATATATATAGGCTAGTGATCAAATAGAAATTAGAAACTAATTTAAGTCCATTAGATCAATCTAATCTTAATGGCCCCTGGAGGCACACATACAATTAAAATACACCCTCCCACCTAATTCCCTCCGTTTTTAATTTGATTTTTCCCGTCAATCGGTGAGTTTTTTTTTTAAAAATCCGACTTTACCGTATTTTTTCCCATCTCCCAACGAATAATTTGCATACCATATGTGCTTTATTTCGACGTGATTTAAGAATTTTTTTATTTAGTTTCTAGTTTCTATTCTAAGACTGGTTTCTATTGGAGTAAGACCTAATAGAAACTAGAAACTAATCTAATCCATTAGACTAATCTAATGGCCCTGAAGGCGCACACACAACTAAAATACACATTCCCATACACAACTCCACCTAATCCTCTCCGTTTTTAATTTGATTTTTCCCGTCAATCGGTGAGCTTTTTTTGAAATTCGACTTCGCCGTATTTTTCTCCATCTCCCAACGATCAATTTGCATACCATATGTGGTATATTTCGACGCAATTTTAAAAAACAATTATTTAGTTTCTAGTTTCTATTCTAAAAGTGATTTCTATTAGAGTAAGACCCTATATATATATATATATATCAATACTATTATATAATAGACGAAACATTAAAAGTTTGGTCGGTCGGTATGGTACGTTGTGATTTTACTTCATTGTCTTTTCTTAAATTCGTGTTTTTACTTAATTAACCTTACTTATTTATAGAAATATATTATTAAATAATAATATTATCTATTTATAATCATTTACTCTTTTTACCTAAAATACATTATTATTTTTTATTTTTTCTAACAAATTCCCCTACTTTTTCAAATATATCACAGGCAATTACCTTTTTTTAACTAAAACATGTTAGTTTTTCTATTTTCCTTACTAAAACCCCTCATTTTCCAAAATTATCACATACAAACCTTTAGTTATTTATTTTTAAACCTAATAATATAATTACATTTTTAAAAGTTTACCTATTTTAACATGCCTACTTATTTTTCTTAACAAATGCAATTACTAAAAATATTAAAATATAAATAATCAAATACCTATTTATAACCAATTACCTTTTCAGCTAAAACACATTATAGATTTTTTCAAACAAAGTCCCTCATTTTCTAAATATATCACGGGAAATTGCCTTTTTCAATTTTTCTCACTAAAATCCATTCTTTTTCTAAAAATATCACGGACAAACTCTTTACTTATTTATTTTAAAACGTATTTAAATAATTTAAATTACTAAATTTTAAAACCTCATTTTCCAAAAATATCACGGACATATTTACCTTTTTAAACTAATTATATGTTACATTTTTAATTTTTTCATACTAAAACCCCTCATTTTCCAAAAATATAACGAGCAAACACTTACTTATTTATTTTAAAATCTGTTTTAATATTTTCAATTAATTAAAAGTGTTTAGCTATTTTAACATGATTACTTATTTTTTTAACAAATACAATTAAAATAATAATAATAAAATAACAATTAACAATCCGTGCATCGCACGGATTTTAAGCTAGTATGTATTAACAAATAAAATAAAAGAAAGTTAAAATCTTTTTATCTAATTGTCAAGTCATCGTAGGACCTCTAAAAAGTTTCTAACAATTATTATATTATTATATTATATCCTTATATATAATAAGCGTAAGAGAGATCTTATCCAAAATTTTGGACCTGTACCGCCAAATTAATAAGGACCGTTGATGTTAAAATAGATGAATGAGGACCGTTAGATCTAATATTAAAAAGATTTATTTTAATAATATAAATCAGATATGAGTAGGTTTTCTAAGTTGACTAGAATTCGTAAAAATTCGTAACTTCCAATTGTAAGTTGCGTAGGTTTATTTGATTTTTGGTCTATATTTTAATTTTAAGTTGAGTAGGTTTTTTTTTTTTTTTTAATTCTATTCCTAAGTTGAATAGAACTAATGTAAAAATTTGTTATTTATTCTTTATTCAGTTTCAAGGTAGTTTAATTGGGGAAAAAAATTGTTAAACTATCACTAATTAAATATTATTTTGTGTGTCTGCAAAATCGTTTAAACCTGATTTTTGAAACTCAAAGATACAACATAAATAATGTATTGAGCGTATAAAGCGTAATAAATAAAGTCTAAAAACTAATAATATAAAATTATTACAAAATTACAAATTAATATAATTATAAATGTTAAAAAAAGAGTCGTGCATTGCACGGGTTATAAGCTAGTATTTATAAATGGCGTAAAGGACATATGTCTTGTCAATTTTTGAAGTAATTGTACTAATGTGAACTTAAGTTGTTACTTTACGTGGCCTCAACAAAAGTTACTACTACTTTATTACTTTATGTAACAAATATAACAGCTCTAAAATCTGAATGAGTTCAGGAAGAATTTTGTGTATGTACCATTCATGGAGTGGGAAGATTCGCTCAACTATAGGGCTATTATCCAAACAAGCTGAATAATAAGAATCGGTCAGATGGTGCTTATTCAGACAAATGGATGGATGGATGGATTCAGAGGCAAACAAATGAGCTCTGAAAGAGATGAATGGGGTATAACATGACCGAAAAAGACGCTTGCTTAGGCTCCTCATAAGAGCAAGTCCAATGAATGTCAAACTTGGGGTCATTGCTATAATTTGGCCAAATGTAAAAATTATCAACTCTAAGAGCAAGTCCAATGCTAGATGTAAAATGGCTATAACCATTGCTATAATATGACATCAAAAGTGATTTTTGGTGCTAAAATATAACATGCACTCCAATGCTAGTTGCATTTTGCAATCAAATAATTCCATATTTAACTAATTTTGTGTCCAACTCACCTATAATTCATTTAGAGTTGACCAACTTGCATTACATTAATGGTTAATTGATGATGTGGTTAGATGCATATATGCATCATTGGATGCAAATTTGGCAACAAGTATGCATTTATGCATATTTGCATCCAAATATTCAACTCCTTTGGAGTTGATATTTTTTTTGTTTGTTGTCAAATTATAACAATGACACCACATTTGGCATTGCATTGGACTTGCTGCAATACCAAATTTGGTGCCATTGCTATAATTTGGCATCAAACGCAAAAAATATCAACTCCAAAGTATTTGCATCCAAATATGCATAAATGCATACTTGGTGCTAAATTTGCATTCAAGGATGCATATATGCATCTATCCACATCATCAATCAACCATAAATTTAATACAAGTTGTTCTACTTGAAATGGAATTTGGGTGAGTTGGACAAATAGTTTAAAAAATATTTGGTTGCAAAATGCAACAGACATTGGAGTGCATCTTATTTTTTAGCACCAAAAAAATCACTTTTTGGTACAATATTATAACAATGGCTATAGTTATTTTGCATATAGCATTGGACTTGCTCTAAAGGAGTTGCATACTTGGTGCCAAATTTGCATCCATGGATGCATATATGCATCTAAACACATCATTAATTAACCATATATGTAATGCAAGTTGGTCTACTTCAAATGAAATTTGGGTGAGTTGAACAAAATGTTAGTTAAATATAGAATTATTTGGTTGCAAAATGCAACTAGCATTGGAGTGTATGTTGTATTTTAACACCAGAAATCTCTTTTTGGTGCCATATTATAGCAATGGCTATATCCATTTTGAATCTAACATTGGACTTGCTCTAACAAACCTTTTTGGTCAATATACTCCATAACCTTTAAGTTACCTCTATTTCCGTCTAGTCTTCAACATAAAATATATGGTTGAGCAATATTAGTTGCACAAAAATAGTTTCATTGTATAATTTGTTAATATTATCTTGTCCTCCTGATTTTAGGTCGTGAGGGGTGTTGTGGAAAGTATTAAGATCATTACTCGTCAGGCAAGCTTAAGGGTTGCTGAGTATGCTTTTCATTATGCCAAGGTACATGGAAGAGAAAGGGTATCTGCAATACACAAAGCAAACATTATGCAGAAAACTGATGGTCTTTTTCTCAAGGTGCTCCAAGTTTGCAGTGTTAAAATGATATATTTTTTGTGAGATTTTACTGACTTCGATAGTTACTTCTGATCTCAGTGTTGTCGGGAGGTTGCAGAGAAGTACCCTGATATAAAATATGAGGAAGTTGTCATTGACAATTGCTGTATGATGGTACACATTAAATTTCATGAACTTATTTGTATCAGGTGCACCGAGTCATGTGATGGTTCCTAGATGTGATAGTGTGTCTCATCTGCTCAATTTTTTTTTATTTTTTTGCATTATTTTACATTCTTGAAAAACAATATGTAAGAAAAGACAAACATTAACGGTCACTACCATTTATATCCAGCTTGTCAAGAATCCAGCTCTTTTTGATGTCCTGGTCATGCCTAACCTTTATGGAGATATCATTAGTGACTTATGTGCTGGTCTTATTGGAGGTTTGGGACTAACACCAAGGTAAATTTGCTTGTTGTTATTGTGACCCCCCTCCCCCTCCCCTTTTCATTTACATGACGAAAGTAGGGTTTAACTATGAATGCCTGTCCATCCAGCTGCAATATTGGCGAGGGAGGTATTGCTCTGGCCGAGGCTGTACACGGTTCAGCACCTGATATTGCTGGAAAGGTTAGCCATCAGAATACTTATGTGATGTGAATGCTATTCCTGTTAAATGCTTAAAGATGCCTTTGTTGGGCAATGATTTATTATAAAACATCTGCTTAGGAGTACAGTAGAAGTTTCATGTTAGTAATAGTAATCCTTAAACATTCTTTCTCCTTACTTTCCTTCTAAATCAAAACAAGGATGATTACATATAAATTAAATGCATGAATGCACAACCAAAGCAAAGAAACCCCAAGATATTTTAGTTTTACGTGAGCAAGTGAATGTTTTTTTTTGTTGAGGCCTTGTTGTGGATTTCTAGGTTATGTATTTGTTGTCTTGGATGTGAGGTTGTAAAGTTACAGTTTGTTGTGTTAGTCCATGACATATGAGCCAAGACTTCCGGTGCTCTATAATGATTTTCCTCAACAACTTTTGGAATATTATATATACACGGTTGCTCTGTAGTTTATGCACCTTTACACTTCAAAATCCTTGTTAAAATATAGAAGGCCATTTCAATTAGGTCTGCACTTTATAGCGTTGTAATATATTATGTTTCATACATTAGAAGTATAAGATATTAGGGTTTTCTTTTGGAGATAATGCACAGTGAAATTTGGAAATCCTTTAGAATGACCAGGAAAATATGTGTATAATAACCTAATCTGGGAGGTGAGGTACCATGGTAACGACTTGGACCATAAAATCTGGAACATCTTCTATACTCTGATCACGAAATATATAAATACTAAATACACTAGTTTTCTAATGGGATAAGGTCTTAAAACTCGTTGCAGTAGATTTTATATGGAAATTATATGTTTGAATATCTTGTGTGTTGTACTCCAAGGGTGTTCCTCTTTATTAATTGGACGTGTTCTTATTTATTGGCTTGAATTGCGGTAATTGTTCCATCTTAGTTTATTTGCATTGACCATCTGTTAGAAAATAATTTTAATTTTAAAAGGATAAGTGTGCTCATTTGGGTCTTATGTTTTTTGACCTGTGTCGACTATTCCTCCTTTCTTCCAAGGAGGCCATCAATATGTATTGTTCCTTAATGAAAACCTTTTGTTTCGTTTTTCACACTATTTTCAACTAAATTTTCTTTACTATCAACTAACAGTGGATACTTGATTAAGATTTGCTGCTTTTATGATTTTTCCATATAGAATAAAGCAAATCCTACTGCACTGCTTTTGAGTTCTGTTTCAATGCTCCGCCATCTCGACCTTCATGACAAAGCTGATCGGATTCAGAATGCTATTCTCAACACAATTGCCGAAGGGAAGTACCGAACAGCTGATCTTGGCGGCTCGTCATCAACAAGTGATTTCACAAAAGCAATATGTGATAATCTTTGAAGATTGGAGACTGCATATAGTTTCAGATTTACCAATGGCCCTGCCAAAAAGTTGGCACTAGTGATTTTTCTCTTGTAGATGCATTTGATACATTTACCTTCCATATGGGAATAAGACAGTCATTTTGAGGGTTTATGAAAGGTTTTATCTTCATTAGTTCGTATCCAACCATGCAGAATCTCGCTGTAGTTGGTGGAAGAATAAAAGTTATCTGAGACGCAGAATTCCCCAACTCGTTGACCCTCCCCAAATTTGTTGAAAAACTCTTGTTTATACCATGCAATTGGAGAAGCAGCTTCCCATGCGAGTACTTGTTCATACGCATGATGAAAATTTGTGCATTATTTATGGGCATAATTTGTCATCGGTTACTTTTTTTGCATCTTTTTGGGGGCATAAATATGCGAGTTTTCAGATTGTTCACTCTTTTATTACATTATTCAAATAAGCATATTGTTTTACACGTAATAGATATTTAGGTTGCATGTAACCTTTTTTTGTCGAAGTGTTAGATCTATAGATTGTTGCTTTCTGGTTTTTTAAATATAGAATCAAGGATTCTTTACATGTGTACTTGCATTCAAAATATAAACCCCTTTGTAATGAAGTTTTTTGTACTTAAATGCTACTCGTCCCGATCATTTTTTATACTTTTCTTTTAGGGATGTTCCTTCCAATTCTTTATGTTTCTAAATTTTTTAAAAGTAGTAAATTTTTAATAATATTAAAATCAACTACTATTATTTTTCTCTACTATCTTCACTTCATACATTAAAAATTGATTGATACCATCACTTAACTCACTTTTTCTATTTTTTTTGCTACTCTAATATTTTTTCTTAACCTCATTGGACACCGAGGGCATGAATGAGAATTAATATTTGTATAAAATGTTGAAGGGATATGACATCATTAATAAAAGAGTAATGCTACATGTTTTTAAATGGTTTTCATACATTTTTCAAATGATAAATGACATGTTTTTATTTATAGAATTAATATGTATATATATTAAAGGTCCTTTTCATTTACGAGAGAATAATCAATAATATTATGAAAATACATAATTTATAAAAAAATAGCATAATAGTCTGTGCGAGACATAAGACTTTTTCTAGTAATGTACGGAGATACAGAGTTCTTATAATTTAAGAATTCTGGTTGTACACTAACGTTATTTAAAATAAAATATATGAATTTCTAATCATTGTATTTTAAATATATAAGCTAATTAAAATACAACTGAAAGCACCCATTATTCAATAAATGTTTAGACACTCGGGTGACGGTATATCGTGTCATGTTTGCTCTTTTTCCTCTTTTGTTGACGGTTTGAGACTTCGATGATGCTGGTGATCACATATATTTTGGTTGTAAGTGATCCGTGACTGATGTTGTCATGTACCTCGAATGAAACTTTAGTTCCTTTAATAACACAATTTTTTTCTGAATTCGGCATTGTCATAGAATTCTAAGGTTACACCCTGTGTAAACTTGGAATATAAGTTAGACCATATATATATATATGCAGGGGCGGACCCAGGATTTCAAACCTACCTGGGCTGGAATAATTTTTTTTTCGCGAACTTAATAAAAAGGATAAAACTAGAATAAGAATATGTCATAAAATAGATAAAACATATAATAAGCGTACATGTACAACTGAAAAAAAGATTTACTTACATCATTTGAGTTGTACTCGACGATTCTTTTGAGCATAAAATTCATCTATCACTTCATCTATATCAATATCTTCAGCAAACTCCCTCTCAATGTTGATAAGCATAGAATCTCTCAAATATTCATCCCCCATTTTATTTCGAAGTTCGGTCTTCAATAATTTTATAGCTGAAAAAACTCTTTCTGTAGTTGATGTAGAAACAGGGAGAGTCAACACAAGACAAATCGACCTATAAATCAAATTGTAGTGTTCTACCTTTCCTATATCAACTAGTTGTACACATAACTCAGAAAGAGTAGACAAACTTTGAAATTTAGCATGTTTAACCACATCAATCTTGTAATGCTCAAGTTGGAGTTGAAGATGGTACAAATCTTGTCGACTAAAATCAGCAGGATAAAAGGTACTTGCAAGAGTACAAATCTGCTCCTTGTCAAACAAACCAAAATTATTCTTCGGTTCCAAAGATGAACTTAATCTCAAAAGCTCCACGGCATGATCATTGAACCTATATTGTAGCTCTTCTAACTAAAAATCAATTGCAGAGTTAAATACATCATAATGATAATGATACTCAACTGATATATCATCACTTTGTCGCACAGAACGAAATTCATCCATATAACGAGCACTCATATCTGGTACAGTAATTTCATTCTTTTCGTATACCAATATGACATAATGCAAAAGAACATCAAAACCATCATCTCTCAAAGATTGAAGCAATTCTTTTGTTGTTGCAACTAAATCCATGGCATTCAAGATATCAATTGATTTACTTTGTAAGGCTCGGCAAAGCAAATCAGTAATGCCCATGATTTTATGCATCAAGTATAACACAAATAAAAACTTAAATGATTTAACTGCCTTTATAGTACCTCTAGCTTCTCCACGTTGAGCGCTCGAATTAGTAGTACAATTATTTATGCTTTCCAACACAACAATTATTGAACCATACTTATCAATCAAGCTACAAACACTGTTAAAGTGAGAACTCCACCTGGTAGATCCAACTCGTTGCAAATTTCCAATCTGATTAAGTCCTCTGCCAGTCTCGCGTTCTCCACTAGCCACATAATGATCAACCTCAATGCCATGTGCAGTCTGTAACTCTGAGAGACATTTAGAAGAACCACTAACAATATTGACAACATTAGCCAACATAGAAAAGAATTCCCAAACATAATCTTGTTTCTCGACAGCCCCAACCAATGCTAGTTGTAAACGGTGAGCAAAACAATGTACATAATAAGCATATGGGCAATCTCTAAGAAACAAAGCTTGTAAACCATTAAACGCACCACACATATTACTAGCACCATCATATCCCTGACCTCTCATATTCTGAATGTTTAAGTTATTCCGTGTGAGAACATCAGATAATTCTTTCTTAAGAGTTAATGATGTTGTATCAAACACATTAACAATATCAAAAAAGCGCTCACGTATAACACCATAAACATCAACAAATCGTAACACAATAGCCATTTGTTCTTTCTGTGATGCATCTAATGCTTCATCAACTAAAATGCAGAACTTAGAATCTCTTATCTCATTACGGATTTTATTTCTTACTTTAGAAGCAAAGATATGTAAAATATCTTTTTGCACTTTTGGAGAAGTGTAAGTAGCATTTTTTGGTGCATTTTCCAAAATAACATTTGAAATATCAGGACTCAATCTTCCAAAAGTTTTGACTATCTCAATAAGATTACCTCTGTTACGAGAAATGGATGATTCATCATGACCCCGTAATGCACATGCTTGTAAACTCAAATATCGAACACCCTCTATAGTAGCTCTCAAACGCAGTCTATTCTTCTTTACCTCTTCCAAAGATTGACAGTTAATGACCTTGTTAATATGCCTTGTAACATTCTGCAACCCTTCATAATCTTTGATTGCCTTTTTATGTGGTGAATTAGAGGTTCCAATATGGACCAAGAAAGCACATCTCTCATTATCATTAACTCTTTTCCAACTCTTAAATCCATCAATAGTAAATGCATGTTGTGAAGATGCATCACTTTCAAATAAATAACATGGAAAACAGAAAGCTGCATCTTTCGAAACTGAGTACTCTAGTCACTTGAATGTGTTGAACCAAGATGCTTGAAACCGACGACGTTGAGTTCCAAACTCAGTAGCTGGATATTGGTCTCTACGCAGTTGAGGTTGACATGGTCCCAATCTAATGTATTCACGTCTAATGTCATCACGAACATTAGGTGGATACTTCCAAATTGAACGACGAAGACCTGGATCGCGTTCAAGGGATGCAAGATCAAATTCTGAAGTATCACTAGGAGTAGCAGTACCACTGAAAGTAGGTGTAGGAGTAGCACTCGGAGTAGGTGCAGGAGTAGCATCACTCGGAGTAGGTGTAGGGGTAGCCGTACCACTAGAAAAATAGGAGAACAATGTCTTTATCTTTTTATCTTGACTCCTGCATCAAATTATAAAAGAAGATTAATATTCAATTGTACTCCAGAAAGATAGTAAGTTAATTAATTATAAAATACATGAGATGTTTATAGTAGCATTTTATTAGTAATATCTAATTTTGTTGATCAAGATGGTAAGTTAATTAATTATAAAAGGACCATGAGTTTAGCGTATTAGCTTAACGTTTTTATTATTATGTTAAAACTAAAATGCCAATGTTGTTCGATTGTGCGCTGCTATTGCAAAAACCTTGTATTAGAATGACTTTTGCGACATCAGAAGACTTCAGAGTTCTGTAATTTAACAAACCCTTCGTGGTTTGAAGCTATATACTTGCAGGAATCAAAAAATAATAATTTAAAGGACTCGTTTCACAAAGAAACTAACTAATACAGAGATTCAACTTGAGAGCAGAGAGGTGAGAAACTTGCTGGAACTCTGTTAAAGAATAAATTGAATTCGTTGAAACTAAACTTCCATTAAACATAACTAATGAACTGCCCCATTGGTATCTCTCATGAATCCCCCACAAGTGCCTTCAGTAGAATTTTAGTAAAACTAAAAAACCCTCTGATAACCCCTCTATAAATTCTATGGTGTTACAGAGATTGTAATTTGTAAAGACCCTTTACATACATCATTAGTATAAACTATAAACATCTCTCACTAAGAGTGAAAATACTTTGCTCAACTTGACCGACCGTTCACTTATATGCAACCTCCAATTAACACATAAACAATCAAAAACAATAAAAAACCAGGAATGAAAATACTTACATTTTAATTTCAATGGAATGGAAGTATGGAACGCAAGAGACTCCGACCTAATTTCTTTCAATTTGGGGCTTTTATTTGGATTCAATTAAGCCAGAAGTTTCTTTCTTTCGTTGTTGTCTGTGTAATGAATAGGCTGGGCTGAAAATATACTAACTGGGCTGCATCTTTGATTACCCGGGCTGGACTGCTTTTCAGATTATATGTTAAATGGGCCAAAAAAAACTCACCCGGGCTGGAGCCAACCCCAGCCCAGCTGGTGGTCCGCCCCTGTATATATGCATGCATCTATGCGTTGATATCATATGGGATTTTACAGTAACACATGATGTTCTTTTTTGCATGTTAGCAGCGGTATGGAGAAACTCTGAATAGTTGTAGTAGTTCCCTAGTCCGACTCAAAGATTTAGCAGGCTCCCATTTAGGAGGGGAGCCTGTTGATCATTATTCTCAATCTGGTAAAGCAGATTCTCAGTCACGTGTTATTTTCTAGCGATTATCACAATGTTCCTAATTTAATTTATAGATAATTTAATTTATTCAATTCGATATGCACTAAAAATATGATATTTCTTAACATATAAATACGTTGTATAAGTCATATTTAGACTGATTCACTGAACGTGTACGAATTTATTACAGTTCTTGCGGCAACTTTGAATCTTAAATTTATAGCCAAAAAAAAAGAACGGAAGTTAAGAGAACATAAAATTTAAAAAATAGACGTGTTTTTATTTTCATTCTCAGTAAATCTATCCATGGAAATTAAATTTTAGAGTTAATTGTTTCAGAATTTACTCTAATTATTTTGCTTTTCTTGTATTAAAAAAATCATTAAACACAGGTTAAATAAAGTTCTTTATTTCCTTTCTTTTCAAAAGTATACTCGACTCTCAGTTGGACATGTGACATATTTATTTGCATCAGTCATGTTCTTTAAATTTTTGGCATTGTAGGAAATTTAATATTTATCCACGTAACGATTAGAAGCGGTAAATGTATTGTTCCATCAATATACAAATAAATAAATTATATAACTTAAATTTTTATATTCTTGGACCTATAATTTTAAATAACTCTGAGTGTATAATGTGATTGATCTATCATAATTTTTTTCATACTTGTATGATATGAAATATTATGTTTTCTAAAAAAATTTCGCTTGACTATATATTTTAATCCATTTAATTTATTATACAATTTATTCTCAAAAAAAATTCCATCTATTCTAACTCAAGTTTATCTCTTTGTATTATTCGACATTCTCAACATGATTATATAACTTGTTTAGTTATTTTTTTGTACTGTCAAATATTTTTAAAATCTAATCTTTTAAATTTTTTAACTCAAGACAAATAATTTTTCATATGAGTTATTTATGATTTTTCAAAAAAGAAATTCAAATTTATCTATTATATATTTATTAATTTAATTCCAAATAAACAATTTTTATCTTCCATAATATTAATATAAAAATTTATATTGAAATTAACTGCAAATGCTTTACATATATAATTCATCCAACATAATTATAAATCTAGTCACTCCTATTAGATTTATACTATATTATTAAAACCGAAATATTAAAACTTTGATAGTTGGTCGGTACGGTACTCATATTTTGGTATTTATACTTTAGTTCTTTTACTTTTACAATTTTACGGTACATTTTTAAAATAATAATTTTATTCAAAACATATCTCTAAAAACTTGTTAAACACAAAACTCTTAAAATACAAGTTATCGCGATCAAACACAAACACCTACGTCAATTCGACACCAAGTTCAACAACCATATATATAAGTGTTCAGATTTAAAATCATTTTCTTAAGAAACAAATATAAATATAAAAATAAAATATTAAACTCGTGCATGACACATGTTATGAGCTTGTACTTGTATATGTAATAAAAATAGTCATGAATATCGTGTATACATGTTGTCGATATGTGCTATATACCACTGATTGTTATCTAATTTTTAAATATTTCGACACTAATTTTTATTAATTTAAAAATAAATAATTAAATAATATATAAAGAAACTACTTGTAATATGTTACTTATCTTATATCAATGTTATATGTTTTATATATTAAATATATGAATAATTCAAATAAATCATGTATTACAAGAAAGATAAACCGTTGTGCAAAAATATAAATTATTTTATAGTTAACATTACATATACGAAGTATTTGTTTAACTTTGAAAATTGAAAAAACATAGTTTAATATATTTTATAAAACATCTTTGTTTTTTGCTCAAAAGTTAATATAATAATAAATATGGTATAAAGAAACATACAAGGTTCATATTTTTAACTCATAAGCAAAAGAGACAAATATCACAATGGTTGTAAGGATGAATATCTTAGAAAAGGTTAATGGTTTGATACCACGTGGATGGATGGATATTGAAAACAGTTTTCAAAAACCTCTGCCATTTTTCTCAATGTTTGTTGAAAATATTAAGTGAAAATAGGCGCGTTGAAATATTATTTTATTATAGTAATCTTTATGTAATTGTAAGTTAGATTTTAATTTCTTTGATATGTTAATTTAAAAATTAATTTTTGAGAAATAATTGATCAAAATTATCAAGATTTTTGAAATAAATTAAAAAATCACTTAAACTTACGTGCTATTTAAATTTATGGCGTTTGAATTTTAATTAATTAGCAACTAAGTAATAAGTCTGTTAATTTTGGGTTACAAACCATATTCATTTCGAACAATATCATAACAGTTAAATTTAAAATCCAACACTAACTCGATCCAATGAATTACTGATCCACTAAATTTTGACATTAATCTAATACGACCTACTCGACTCGCTAATCAATTTATCTAAAAATGTTTCATCTATTAATTATATTATTATTTATATTATTTTGTACATTTAGTTACGTATTATATTTATTAAATTGTTATACTAGATTTGTTTTTTCAAATTTATGTAGTATAATACATAAATACATATTTAAAATTTAAATGATTAGGCTTGTGTAGTAAAATTCAACAGTGACTACTGTGCTAGTTTCTTTGATCCCACTTGGTGTTTCTTTTCTATTTGCTTTCAATATTTCGATCTATTTAGACAAATTGGCGACCTAGAAATGTGATATTGATCCTTTCGATAATGCCAGAATTCGTTTTGATATACGATTTTGTCTTGTTCCAATTTTATTTATTACCCCTGATCCGGAAGTACCCAAAAAATTTCATTGTCGAATTTTTCTCATCCCAATAGTATCTGCTGTCCAAAAATGCTTTATGAAAGTCGACCACAACAGTGAAAATACGATGAATTCCGTCGATCGAACAAAAACAACTTCTTGCTTTTTTTGCCTATCTGGCTTGACTACTTTGCTTGCTTAATACAAGTCTTATTTAACCTTCATGGACCACTTCACTATCCATCTAGCATAGGCTCAAAAGCAACAAACAATGGATTAAGACATAAAAGCGATCAAAATTTGAACACACCGTATTTTACTGGGAAATATCGAATCATGAGAACGAATCTATAAGGCTATCACCTTATTTGGCCTGATCTTCCAATTTTTTCACAATTACAATTCTCGGAAAGAATAAAAGAATAACTCCGTTCAATTCTAGTATAAGGAATCGTTTGCTTGAATTCATGACTTGTTAAAATAAATTTATTAATTTAGTTACAGAAGATGGTAAGACGTATAATCCATTGGAGGACTGAGCTTAGAATACCATCGGTGGATAAGATAAGATCATATTTTCATGTCATGTCAAACAGGTTAATTAGGTAAATTCTAACCCGAAAAATTCGATCATATTTGTATCGAATTGATAAATTGTGTACAATCTTGACAACTCTTTTAACCAACATATCTTTAGGTTGCATTAAGAGAAAAATTCTAATATATAATACGAATTTATTCATTTAGATGTCGAGATTCAATTTTCGATCAAATCCAAAATTTTATCAAAACAAAAACTAATATGTAAAACATAAATATCTAATCAATACTATTATATAAAGGAGAAGACGAAGGCGGTGAGGTGACGCTGTCAGATCGCTTCGTTCTATTTTTCTAATTTTCTCAATTTTTTGAATTAATAATATTAAAAATTCGAAAAAATCTCAATTACCTTTTAAATGCTTACTAATAGAGGAAACATATAATATTTTTGCATTTAAAATCCCTACTAATGGAGAAAGTAAATATACAATAGATATTTACTAATGAGGAAACTAAATATCACTAATTGAAGAAACTAAATATTCAATTATAATATTCTTGTCTTCAAAATATCTAAATTACCAAAACAGTGTATTACCTTACATTATTTTGAACTTTCCTCTATTATTATCTAAATATTCTCATAATATTTTTTTAATGAAATTACCAACTTAACATACTGCTCTCCTAAACTTTATTTTTTATGTAATATAATAGAAATCATCAATCATCAATACTATTATATAAAGGAGAAGACGGGGGCGGTGAGGTGGCGCTCTCAGATCGCTTCGTTCTATTTTTCTAATTTTCTCAATTTTTTGAATCTATTTTTCTAATTTTCTCAATTTTTTGAATTAATAATATTAAAAATTCGAAAAAATCTCAATTACCTTTTAAATGCTTATTAATAGAGGAAACATATAATATTTTTGCATTTAAAATCCCTAATAATTGAGAAAGTAAATATACAATAGATCTTTACTAATGAGGAAACTAAATATCACTAATGGAAGAAACTAAATATTCAATTATAATATTCTTGCCTTCAAAATATCTAAATTACCAAAACAGTGTATTACCTTACATTATTTTGAACTTTTCTCTATTATTATCTAAATATTCTCATAATATTTTTTTAATGAAATTACTATCTTAACATACTGCTCTCCTAAACTTTCTTTTTTTATGTAATATAATAGAAAATACAGGAACGTTTTGGTAAATAAGAAGTTAATAAATTAGATCGGTCTTGCATACGAAATTAAGTAATTAATACAAAAAACTAGAAAAAAATTCAACTACCTTTTAAATATTTAATAATGGAGAAAACTAAATATACAATTTCAATATTCTTGCATTGAAAATCTCTAGTAATGGAGAAAGTAAATATACAATAGATCTTTACTAATGGAGGAAACTAAATATTACAAATGGAGGAAACTAAATATTCAATTATAATATTCTTGCCTTCAAATATCTAAATTAAAAAAAATTGTATTACTTTACATTATTTTGAACTTCCCTTTATTATTATCTAGATATTCTCATAATATTTATTTTCAAATGAAATTATCATCTTAACATTCTGCTCTCCTAAACTTTCTTTTTTAATGTAATATAATAGAAAATACAAGAACATATTGGTAAATAAAAGTTAAGAAATTAGATCGGTTTTGTATAAGAAATTAAGTAATTACTTCGTAAATAATTAATTATCTTTAATACTTTCTTACAAGCAGCTAATTAATAGTATAAATATACACCTAAACTCTGTTCATTGTCTAGTGCAATTTTTGTTGTCAACATTGTTCTTTTTTATTTTTTTGTTTGTTCATGTTAAAAGTGTGTATATGAGTACATGAGTATGAGACTTTTTCTTTTATGTTATTTATCTTATTACGTTTGTTTGTATCCTAATGCAGGATCATATTAAAATCTTTGACAAGACAAATTATTTGCTATTAGTGTTGATTGAGTTAAGACATGGATTAATAAGGAGGGGGATTAATCAGTTAATCAATTAAAATAATAGGCCTAGCAAGGTAATTTTCATGTACATTTAGTTGTGAATTGATTTATATGTTTATGTGTGTACATTATTAGTTTTGAATTTATAGTTAAAAGTTGATACACCTGTATACAAGGTAACTCTAAAGTTTAGAATTCATCATGTCTTAAAAACAAATTTTATAATTATTTTTTAACGTTTAGATAGTTATTGCTCTAATTTTTATAAGAAAAGATTATATCTTTTAGTAAAATATTTTCTTTAATTCATACACGAAAATTCAAAGATAAAAATTGTATATTAAGAAATTTATAGTGTATGTATTTCGAAAATATCATGTTAAGATTTATTCGACTGAAAAATTTATTTAGTGTGTGCATTTTTAACAAAATTCAATAAGTCGGTGAATCTATAACAAAAGTCATACAAGAATAAGAAATATTGAGAAGAAGTCAATATTTTATTTTTTTAAGGAAGATGTTGTTGTTTTTGTTGTTATTTGTTTTGACAAAAAGATATCATTATTAATAAAAAAAATCTCCCAGCAACAAAAAAGATGTTTGTTCATATTTTTTGATTTTTTTCTTACTGAGAATAGATTTGGAGGTAATGAATATTTAAATAGCTCTGAAGGTATAATTGTAGTTTTTGATTAAACGATCTAGAACTTTATATATATATATATATATATATATATAATTCAAAACAAAACTTAATTTTATATTTGAAATATTATTTTATTTAAAAATGTATTTTATAGAATATTTTTTGAAAAAATTTAAAGATATTATTATAAAACCGCTGCGAATCGCGGCTTAGTAAACTAGTTATTAAAGAAAGAAACATCACAAGTGGAAGATTAAACCAACAATCCGGAATTTTACTTCATTTTACTTTGAAAAAAGAAAAAAAGAGTACTTGATTTCACATGGAATAAAACGACGTAGTTTTAGCTGCTCAACAAAGCCGGCTGCACTTATTTTCTTACCGATGGCCTAAAGTAGTAAAATCATCTGCATTAGATTTGCCTTAACTACGACCACCACCACAACCACCACCACCGGACAGATCTGCAACCACAAAACACACACAAAACCACACACTGTAATAAAACTAACCCATCTACAATCTACATCATTATTTCTACAAAACAAAACAAACATTCTTGTTTGTTTATTAAACACCACCATGAACCACCACCACCGCCGCCGTCCTGATCCTCCGGCGGCCGTAAACCTAGACTCCGCTTCACAAATCTTGAAACAAACCACCACCATCTTCAAAACCCATCTTCACACACTCATCTTTCTATCATTCTTGATCCTTACTTTTCGTTCTAATGTCGAAAATGGCTCTAATTTCCTCACAACTTTCATTGATCGTGACCCTTCTCTTAAGTCCCTTCTTTCTCGCATTGATATTTCCGGGAGGTCTAATTCCAATGCCAATTCCAATCATCAGTCTCTTCTTCAGCACCGTCGTAGACGCCCCTTTTTGCAGCTCACTCGTGTCGGTACGCTTGATGATGATTTCTTTTCGGGGGATGATCATTCGGATAAGTCCCTTTTTGGGTCTGTTTCTAAGTCTCACCCAAATGGGACTTTTCTGATTTTTGATCATTTTGATCCTAAATTGGGGTTTTCGAATCGAATTGTGGATAATGGGATTTTGGTGAATGAAATTGTCGGGTCCGGGTTTACGATTAAGGCACCTAGGGAGGAAGAGAGTTTGGGTGGTGATGATGGGGTTGAGAATGAGACAATTGGGGATGGAAATGGAAATGAAAATGAGAATTCGTTTGTTAATCTCTTTAAGGGTTTGGAGCTGGAAAGGAGGGATGCAACTGCATTGATGTTTGTTGCGGGGATTCTTTCTGCTTCGTATGGGTATGTGATTCTTGGGTTTCTTGTTACGTATTCGTGGGTTCTTGGAACTGTTTTTGTTTTGGTGTTGAATGATTTGTTAGGGAGGTATAAGTCATTGACTTCCACTCTTTGGGATGGTTCTAATTTGGGTCTTAAGAGGCTTACTGGATTTATACTTATGAGATGGGCTGTTAGGGATGCACTTACGCAGCTTTTGGGTATTTGTTTCTTTGGTGAAATTGATGATCACTACTTATTTTTCAAGATTTTTGTCAGATTGAAATTGATGCCATTTTCTGTAATGGCTTCGTGGGTAAGAGGGTATGAGAAGGAGAGTGCGGGGTTTTTGGTTTCCTGGTTTTTGTTTGATACTTTGTTAGCATTTCTGTTTGCGGTCGATGCTTGGGTAGCAATTGTTGACTCTAGGAAGAGTGGGAGGGAAGTTGTCAAGGAAGGCTGTCATTTGTTGTCGACAATGTTAAACCCTGCAATCAATATTAAGTGCTTAGAAGGAATTGTTTGTGGTTCGTTGACGAGATGGATACTGTCTAGTTGTTTTGGGAGATTGTTTGCTTCAGCTTTTCAGTCTGTCATGGAAGTTTATTTTATG
The DNA here is from genome assembly GCA_030848705.1 of Heracleum sosnowskyi. Lineage (NCBI taxonomy): Eukaryota > Viridiplantae > Streptophyta > Magnoliopsida > Apiales > Apiaceae > Heracleum > Heracleum sosnowskyi. The sequence goes on from CM061237.1 coordinate 31,324,900, forward strand.
GTGGCTTGGCTTGTATATTACTTTGCTGTGAGGTCTAAAACTGCTTCTTCTCTCGGAAGGACATTTGGACAGAGAGAATTGGAGGGCATTCTTGAAGGTTTTAGATGATACACACTCAACAATCAACATATAGCGGACTTTCACTTTCAATCCTCAGTTGATCTTTGGACAGTGGTAATCTTTTCGGTGCTCATTGTGTCAAATGTTTAGGGAACACGTGATTCAGCACTGGCAATTGTTTACTGACATCACCAGGTTGTGTTGTATGTACTTTATCAGGATGCTCTACAGAATGTGTATATTTCAGCAACAATGCTTTTTGTGTATACTATGTTTTTTGCGTATTGTGGTCATCTGATATTTTCTCTTGGCGGTGAGCAATTAATAATCATCACATTGTCTGCACTTCATTTTTCATGTGTAAAATTATGTTTGCGATATATACTCGGATGATTTTAATATAAGGAAAGGATGACGATTACCAAAACTACCATTTATTTAGTTGGGATAGAATCGAAAAAGAACTGTAGCTGGTTTTTTTGTGTTCATGATATGAATGTACAGGAGCTTGAAAATGTAGAAAAGGGAAGGTGTAAAATATAACTAGGAAAAGATTAAATTTTCTGTTCTAAACTTATGGTACTATCAAAGCTGAAATATAATATGAAAGGACAAGACAGATAGAATTTGAAGTGATTGTTTGTTTTGAACAAAATTGAGGATATGAAAATAAACAATGACATGCTCTTTAAAGACAAACTTGGTGATTACTTGACAAGTTAATATTTTTACACCTCAGACTTGTTTAGAAAAGCAGTTTATGCTGTACTGGTTTGTGTTACACCTCAGTTCTCCTCTGGCAGACGTCTTGGTTGAGAAACAGCATGACAACAGTCAAAACAACGCAAGAGCTAACTAACGCAGCTAGTAAAAAAACCCGGTTTCCTCAGTCCTAAACAATGTAATAAGAGTAGTGTGTTGCATTGAAATAGGTAGGGGATCTTCAGCTAAACTTTTCTCTGTAGAAGGTGACCTTTAAGCTAAATTTCGCCCCCTAACGATCTCAATTTACATGACGCCTTTAGCTTTTTCTTGTTTAAATTGATTTATGCAAGTAACAACTACTTTAAAGTGCTTTGAAGGCATTTAGTATTAACCAATTGCTCATCTTTCTTAGATATTCTGTTGGGAGTTCTGCACCTCAGGTGATGTATTTCTTCTAGTGCCCAGTCATCCATTTACTGATTGCAATTAACTGTGACTATCTTTCATGTAGAACTTGAAGAATCTTGTAACTTATAGTACATAACAGATTCATTCTTTGTGTATGAGATGTAATTTCTTTTGTAGCACCTCTTTTAAGTGTCCTATTTTAATGTTGACTTACCCTGATAATAGAAATTGAGTTTTTTCATATGCTAATGTGTCAGGATGAGAGTGTCATGTTATGTCTAAGTCATATTAGTAGTAGTGTGTTCTTTAATGGTGATTAGTGGAGTAGACTATAAATACCTGATGTATGTGTTCATTTCTTACACATAATACACATACTAATATAAATCATATAAATACACATACTAATATGTAAAAATAAATCATATAAATACACATAATACACATACTAATCTAAGTCATATTAGTAGTAGTGTGTTTTTTAATGGTGATTAGTGGAGTAGACTATAAATACCTGGTGTATGTGTTCATTTCTGGTAACTTGAATATATGAAAATTGGCAATTTGCCTCCGATCTTCTTTTTCTCTCTATAACTAACTTCTCATCTCTTTCTCTCTCTAGGTTTTCTATCTCTCATCTCAATTCTGATCCGATTTCTCATCTCTTTCTTGTATTTCTCATCTAAATCTCTTCTGAATCTCTGTTCTTATTCTTAATCTAGCTGTTATCTTGCATCTATAAACAGAAAATACCAAAAATAGACTCAAAAACAGTCAAGAACTCACTAGTTCTTGACATAATGATATAATTTAAAATGCAAAGATTAATGGTTCAGTCCACAAGTACTTTTTTAGGCTAATTTCATCCCTGAACATGTATATTCTTAATGCACAAACGTATATTCATTAATGGGAATGCGTGCAGCTACAAAAAACACATTTTCTGGTGTGGGGTGAAACCTAGTGTATATAGGAAGATCAACAATATGGAGTGGGAGTATAATATCTTGATGCAGAACAAAGAGCTAGTTAAATTTATTCTTGACTATTAATTGGATTCAAGTGTTCTGTAAATTATTTTATTCAAGCATAACTTGAGCCCCGTTCGAATCATGGCTTTGTAGATAATGCTGGTAGATAATACCATAGAAGAATTTGATATAGAATTAAAATTGTAATAATATAGTAAAACATAAACATAAATAGGAATCAACATACGTAAAACATTATAATATAAGTGAATCTTTAGTAGGAATTGAAATTATTATTGGATTGGAAGTAGATATGAAATACAAATTAAGATATATAGAATATAAATTAAGTAAAAAACTATTTTTTGAGGATTGAACATAAATCTTAAATAGGAAATTAACATGTGTTTAATATAGAATTAATATTGTTTTAGAGCTGAAGATGAATTTTGAGTAGGAATTGAAATATATGAATATTATTATAGTATATTAATGATATAGAATAGAAATATTATTTAGTAACTCTTAAATAGAAATTTACAAGTATAGAATAGTATAAATTTTTCTAAATTAAATATTAGGTTGAGAACCGAAAACTTATAAATTAAGTGCTTACTACAAAAGATCTCAAATTCGGCATAGTATAGTATGTATATGTAAGGTTTCAGCAAATTTTTTTTGTATGTTGAACCCTACGAAATGAATAGTCACTAATGGAACGATGAACCCTAGATGAATCGGTTTCATTAGATAAAACTGGAAAATCTCCATTCCCTTGTTCTGCTCCATGAAGTTGTTAATTTTATATTCTACTGTTAGTTTTTATGGAGTTAAGACTTCAAGTTTTTCCTTGAGCCTCACTCACATTGGAGGACTGATTGTTTTTCCTTGAGCTTATTACTTCCAGAAACAGTCCGGTTGAACTGAAACTGGGGCCAGGGTAAAATTCGACGTATATTGTCTCTACATTATCCTGGCTTAAGGTAGTCACTGTTTGTCGTGAAGTTTCAAAGTGAAGGACTCATTTGGCATAAGTAGCAGTTGCTGCAGTTTTCGACCTTTGCTGGTTGATCTTTTTAGACCTGGAAGTCCCCCTTCCTTCCTGCTGTTTTTGTAGATATGACTTGGAAATGAAGGAAGCTAGTAAAATGTCACATATCATGTCAGTTTGTTATAAGTTTGCATATGGTCTACTTAGCCATTTCTCTGTTCATATTTTGTCTTTTATCATGTCCAGCTATTACGTCAGTCATAGGGAAGGTTTGTGTCGTATAACTATCACACTGTAGTTGGTAGGACTGGAACCGGGAGGGGATGGATTGAAATTTGAACTATTTTATTGGTGAATATTTTTTAGTTTTCATTTCTATTCAATTGTACTGTAGTTGTCATATAACTATTTCACTGTGGTTGGTAGGACTTAGGAGTGAATCGGGAGGGGTTGGATTGGAATTTGTACTATTTTATTGGTGAATATTTTTTACTTTTCATTCGTACTATGGTTGGGAACTATTTTTACGTCAGTCATGGGGAAGGTTTGTCATATAACTATTTTCTGCTTTTATCGGTAAATTTGTACTATTTTATTGGTGAATGTATTTTTTTTCAAATGAGTGTGGCTGTGGGTATCTTATATGTGTGACCCTCACATTGGAGGACTGATTGTTTTTACTTGAGCTTATTACTTTCAGAACAGTCACAATCTAATGAATATCTGATTGAACTGAAACTGGGACTAGGATAAATTTCTACATATACTTGTCTCTAGTCTCTACTCTCTACATTAATGACGCTTAAGGTAGTCACTATTTTGTCTGCGACATGCTAGGTGTCGTAGCCTCTTAGAGAGTCCATGACACTGTGATGGCTTCTACGAGCAGTTGTTTCTGATTACAAGCCTTTCCTCGTTAATATCCTATCCTACCTTAATGTTATTAGAATCTTGCTTAGATAGTTTGTGCTCGAAAGATGTTTAAGAAGAGCTCTTTCTGCATATTCTCTTTATTATTGGCCCATACACCAAAATCTGATCCAGACCTTATTTGCAAGTTTAGCCTGCAGTAAATTCCTATGGAGGAAGGAAGGCAACCTCTTTATTATATAGTTTCATATCTGTTGTTTTCTGCCGAATGCCGTTCTTGGCATTCTATTGTTTAGGCCGTTGAACCTGCATACTTATGTTTGATGTTCTTTTCGGTAGTCAATTTTGGTAACTCGTAGTCCTAAATAATTGACAACGGAGAAATGACGACTTCATAACTTGATTAGAACTAGTTTATTTTGTTCGTGTTGGTCTGTTCGTGATCTTTTAGATGTTTTTATGCTTATATTTGTGCACTTCATCTTGGTGGAGTTCCAGCAATAACACAAGTGCCTCAGATAACTGTGGTGTAGCGATTACACCTTACAATTGTTTTTCGGTTCTATAATATATTTAACAGCATAGTACAAACATGTTTCAAATTGATTACTAGTAACTATTTTCCTCTATATAAAAAATAAAGTCATCCTTATATTATTCTAGTTCTGTATGGAGCTACTTGTAAAGAGGGAGGGAGGGAGGATTCAGATCTTGACTTAATCAGTCCAATCCCCGATATATACTTTATTTCAATAATAAAGGTTAGAGATTAAGGACCTTACTAATATAGTTTGTTTCTGAAAGCAAGAAATAATAATGAATTATGTCACGTAGGACGAGCGTCGTTCGGTTTGGTGCGGTTTCGGTTTAAAATCAAACCGTAATTAAAATTGTGCGGTTTCTAAAATTTGAAATCAAAACCAAACCAAAGATCATTGGTGCGGTTCGATTTTCGTAAATTCGGTTTCGGTTCTAAGTGGTGCGGTTTCGGTTTTAGAACCAAATCTAATCATAAATAATAAAATATAATTTTTTCGGCTTTGTGATCTGATATAATTGCGAATGTGCGATCTAATACCAATATTAAGCCGTTGCCTCATCAAGTGTTGCCTAATCTGAACATCCCAGATTATCAAAAATAGAATGCACCTTATGTTCCATATATCACAACAGGAACTCCATTCAAGTCTTGTATTTTCTATGTTAACAGAAGACAATAAACTAGACAGAAGGTTGGATAAGTCGACTAATAAAATAAATATAAACTTCAAGGCATCCTTAATAAATGTTTTGAATTGGGCTAGGACACGTGACTTGTGACTTCACTTGGTTTAAACTATACATTTCAATTAAGTTGATTCACTGGACAACTTAATACTAACACAGTGATATGTATAAAAATTCTTATAAATTGATATTACAAATATTATTTATACAATTATTTTTAATATATATATATATATAAATAATAAAATATATTATTAATATTATTATGGTTCGGTCCGGTTCGGTTTCTATTCGGTTTAAAAATTTTAGAAACCAAACCAAAGGCCATCCCTAGTTGGCCTTTCGTGGTTTTTCGTGGTTTCGGTTTGGTTTTGCTCATCCCTAGTTGTTGGATCTCCAAGGCCATGTTTGTTTGGAGGGATTGTAATCCCGGAATTATTATTCGGGGATAAATAATCTCATTAATTAAAGTGTTAGGGATTATAATATTTTAAATTATGTTATCTCATGTTTGTTTTGAAGTATTAAGTTTAGCATTAGAATATAGAGTTAAGTTCTACGGAGACCACCTTTTTTTTGGAGACCTGGAGATCACATACGTTCTGCAATCTAAATTTGACAAAATAGATCATATTTTGTAATCAAAAATTTGCAAAACGTACTGTTTTGCAAAGTATACTATATGAAAATCACTATTTCATTGAAAATCTTGAAAATCATGTAAGTTCTGCAAACTAAATATGAATGTTCTGCAAACCGGAACATGTTGTTGCAAAATATATATAATTTTAAAAATTTTAAATGAAAATAGTTATTTTCATAGAACATAATTTATAAAATATTATATTTTGCTAAATTTAGATTGCAAAACGTATGTGATCTCCAGGTCTGCACAAAAAAAAAGGTGGTCTACATAGAACTTAACTTAGAATATAATCCTTTAAAATTTAATCCCTTATTTGTTTTGAGGGATAATCATGGGATTGAACTACTATTCTTTAATTTTTTCAATCCTATGTATGTTTTGCATATGATTATAGTGTGAGGATTATAATCCTTTATAAAAAAGGGAAAATAAATTATTTCGGCCTTAAACTATATGCTGTTTTTCGTTTAGGTCCTTGAACTATATAAAAAAATATTATGATACCTAAACTTTCAAATTTTCTGATTCTCGTTCTTCCGTTCAGCATTGACTAACGGACGTTAGTCAATGTTGACATGACAATTACATCAAAATCAAAAATTATCGGAATGGAGTGAAATGTTGGCATGTTAATCTTCGAATGATTACAAGAACATCGGTGGTGAAAGTTTTTGATTTTGAGTTCACTAACATATGAAAATCTGCAGATTTTGGTAAAAAAAATTGTGTTATTGAAATTAAAGTGCAGATTTCTATACGTTAGTGAACTCGAAATTGAAAATTTTCACCACCCAAGTTCTTGTAAGCAGTAGTAAATTAACATATCAAAATTTCACTCCATTCCGAGAATTTTCGATTTTCACGTAATTACCACATCGGCGTTGACTAAAGTCCGTTACTCAAATTTGGACGGAAGAACGAGAATCAGAAAATTTGAAAGTTTAGGTACCGTAATATTTTTTCGTATAGTTTAAGGACCTAAACCAAAAACGATATATAGTTTAAGAATGAAAGAATTTATTTTCCCTTATAAAAATGACTTGATAGAGAGGATTAAATAATGCATCCTTCAACCATGTATCAAAGGGGATTATAATCCTATTCTTACTCCAATAAACAATCATGAAATTGAAAAATTTAAAAGATTATAATGCTTGGACTAATCCTAAATAAGTTTTTGAACAAACATAAGATAGAAAAATTACAAAAAATTATTATCATATTCCATACTTTTTTTTTGTTGAAACAATCATATCCCATACTTAATAGCATGAAACAAACATGGCCCAAGAATACGCCGATTAGAGGCATATACAACTTTCTTAAAATACTCGAATAAAGAAATCCAGCAGAACTACATTGCTGAAAAAAGTCATCGTGACTAGAAGTATAGAATATTCTAATGACAGGAACCAGCTGGAAAGAAGTGCAAAATTAGTCATTAGAAATAGAAACCTTTTCTTCACTAAAACTGGATATTGGACACCCAAAAAAATGCAAGGTTAACATGTAAAAGTTAGGGGCACTTGAAATAAAATGAAACGGCTGACGTTCTTAAGAATCTCTAGCTTAAGCATTTTAAAGTGCCAAAAGCTCTGGTATCCAGAGTCACCTAGTTCAACTTTACAAGATAAACTTAGACTGCCCAAGCATATAGAGTTAAGATAAGGGCCAACAGAACAAACAGTACACAAGTCTAGCTATTGTTGTCCTTCAATGCCTTCTGCTGTTGCATCCCCATTCACTGCCAAGCCTCGAATCTTGACATCATAGTAAACTTCCTCAACCTTTCTTAGGTCATATTTCATTCCTGTAACAAGCCACAGATTGTTTACCAGAAAGTTTAGTAAAAATTTCATTCTGCGTTGCTGCCATCCTGCAAAAGAACTAAATAATGACATTAAAAATCTTACCATCAAACTTTTTACGCAAGAAGTCATTTCTCAGATTAAGCATGCGGAATGCTGCATGAAGATCAGTCAAGAACTTCATAACCTTTCGGGGGCAATCATAATCCCCAGCAGTAACTCGATTCACCACATACCTAGGCTGCAAAAAAACCCAGATATTACTATGATGCTATTTATTTGGTACATAACCATTCAGCTCATAAGAGATATATAGAATTAATTCCTCAACTTAATATAGCAGCATTATAACTTCACAATCTTTTCAACAAAAACAATTCAATTGACTTTCACTAGGGAGCTTATCTTTCACACATTGGACATAGCGTAAATCATCAAATAAACAATTGATTGCCTGAGTTTTCTTTCGTGAGTTGAACTTCACAAAATTGATCCTTAAACTAAAACTATAGTAGTTACTTAATGTTGGAACAATCTCATTTTCACATAACACCCTCTTACAATAAACATCTTTTTATCCTCTAACAATAAACAAACATCTTCGGATAATATTACATGAAGCCAACAAGCTATACAATAATAAATAGTAAGTACCAATTGTCTAATACATTTTCTTACCAATTCATTTGACATAAAGCATATTCCTGCATAAAATGACAAAAATCCCACATCATTAGTACAATATAAAGGAGACGTGATAATGACAGGTGAAAAAAATGATCAGCAACACGTATTACTTGGCCTTACCTTCCTAAAACACAAAAACCCATTCATCCAATTTTTTACTTCCTAAAATGTAATAACTTATTTATCCAGTTTTCCTTGACAAGCTTACGCACATTTCTATCAAGTATCAACAACTTTAACGTTCATATTACTAAATGACTTTTAAGAGAGCTGACCTGCAGATCACTTTGTTTTGATGCACTGAGAGCTACCATGAATTATTAACAACAAAAAAATGAAAAATAGGTAACTGCATGAACTAAAGCAGAACTCCCAAACGATATATATATGTATAAATGAATCCAACTATTTCCGTCACTCTACATAGGATTCCAGGAAAAGTAGCTAAAACACTAGAGACGAGGTTTAAAGAAGTTATAGACTAAATAGAAGCACCTCAGACCCTAGAGAATTAAGTTGTGTATCAGACCAGATGCACCTCTAAACAATAAAAGTAAACAACGGATAGTAAATCCAGATGTTCCAAGCCTTTTTCCAAAGATGTATCATAATCTATTATTATCTTCTTCGGGACCTGTAGTTAAGCATAGGAAGTGAACTAGTGAAGTGACTACCACCCCTCTGATAAAGTTCTCAACATTACTTGAACCTGTGGAGTCTATCATCAGATTATATTTTGCACATATGCTGTTAACTTGCTAGGCAGAAACAGACTAATTCGACTAGTACGGGTTACCATGAGCCCATTTGGGTGAACTTAAAAATAATTACTTAAGACTTTAATAAGTTGTCTAAAAGGACAAGTCAAAATTCAAACGTTAAGTTATCATCTGTTCTGATATATTTATTGCATCTGTTTAACTTATGAGTTACTACCAAAATGAAATTTATAAGTTGTACATGTGGATGATGATAGATGCGCACACACACTCACCAACACAAAAAGACAAACATATTAAATTTAGAAGTTAAAACACTCATTCACTTACCAACCAGATAGTCTTCAACATCAATACGAAACTCTGATTTATCCACTGGACGATAGATCAAAATTAGAAAGTCACTATGAAAGGTGAAACGACTAATGGCAATTAAAACAATGACATGAATATTTATCAAACAATACAGTTTCAGTCTCAAGTATCAAGTCCTTCATCCAATCAAAATGTGTAAGAACAACTAATTAATATTGCATTTATACTTGTAAATCTTAAGTTGACATTAGAACTCTGCCATAGTTAAGCGTCCTTCAGTTAATTCCTGGTTAAGCACTGTACAGAACTCACTAAACACTTTACAAGTTAATTTTCAAAAGAGAGCTCATAGAAGATTGCATGAGAGAAAACTAAATCATGTATCCAACAGAAGTACAAAATTCCGATTGTTCAGAGAATCAGATCTGTTCTATTAAAGACAGGTCGTATTGATGACCAAGAAAACTCTGGAGAAGATGCAGTTACAACTCTGCCAAAGGATGACAAGCATGCAGTGAAGTTTTAATATCAGGAAATCTCGTTACACGGAACCAATCCCAGCAGTACGCAACCAAGATAAGCATGCTAGAAAACATAAAAAAATTGAACTATAGCATAAAAATGAACCTATTACAAGAACAAAAATAGGAGAGGAAGAAGGTCAACTCACTGATTAGTAAGAACACATTTAATCAAGAACATAAACATCTATCTATTAGTAAGAAATGTAAGTTTAACGAAAAGAGAACATACAGCCGAGTTTTTTCTCAGCTTCAGCATGACCAAGAAGAGTCCCTGTTTCAAACCAATGCATAAAAGCAAGAAGAGAGACAGCTGCTTGTGTCTCACTCTTCCAATCACCATGATACCTAACAAAGAAAACACACAAACAATAAGCAGCATTAGTAACTACAACTAGAAGTATACACAAACGATCCAAGACTATTAAACCAGCCGTCCCCTGACCTATAATACTGCCCGGGGAATTCACGAACAATTTCTCCAAGCTGACTGAACAAGCCCTTCAACACATCAATCTGAGCCTGCACCTTCTCTACAACCTCTACAAAACCATAAACATATAAACATACAGAAAAAAACATACACTTACCTAAACACCCTAATGCTCTCTACAATAATCCCCAAAAACATTACATAGTACAATTTAATTAACCAAGAAAAGTAAGGCCATACAAAACATAAATAATTAAATAATTATAATTTCACAATTAATATATTCTCTAGGTCCAGGTGTATTTTTAACACCCACAAATAAATAAAATTTGTCAATCCCGAAAGTACTTAAAAAAATATTATCATACGTAATGAATAAAAAGAGACATGTAAAATGAAACGGAACGAGTATTATTACCGGTAACAGGACGAGATTGATGAACGAGAAGAAGCAAAGAGTGAATAACTCGATTAGTGGATTCCATTTCAGAAGCCACGCCTTTAATGCGGTCACGTAAGCTACCGGACTCATCCAAATGTTGCCGGAAAGTTTCAAACTCTTTATCCATTATAGCAGTACAGGGCGGCGCGTGTGGTTCAGCTGCAGAGAGTGAGTGACACCAAGAGGGTTTTGAAACGACGACGTTTAGAGATGGAATGTGGTGGTGAATTGTTGTGTAAATAAGAGAAGAGGTGGGATTGAGAAGGGGGTTAGGGTTTAAGAAGGAAGAGCAACGGGTGTGTGATAAATAATGTGAGAGTGTGGCAGGTGAGGCGGTTCGAAACGCTGACTTCATTTTTTTTAATCTCTTTGTTGTTCTGATTTTTTTGCCCTTTTAATTTATCGATTAGGGTTCTCGAAAAATAGTTTTAACCTTTTTTTTAGGAAAAATTAGTTTTAACTTGATAGTTGAATGAGAAAAAAAGATCCGAGGTTATATCAGAATTAGAGCTCTTTTAAATATAAAAAAATGATAATTTTTTTGTAAATATGTAAATTTATCCGAAATCACAATAATATCCATGTGTATTTATATGTGAAAATTTTAATTATCTCAAATTACTTTTTGAGTTAATCTCATAAACATGATACTCTAATTGAATAATACACTTCAAAAGAAAAAAATGATAGATGAATACCAAAATATTTTGTGAAGAGAAAAAGGAATCTAAGATTAATCTTACGAAATTTCATAAGATAACAGTGTTTTTTAGTATAATTTTTAATGACAATTTTGTAATTATATATAATATTTTGAAATTATTATAACACCTTGTATTTTAATATGAGATTGGAGCATAACTTTTGAAAACTTATATGAGGCCGACCTTAGAATCCTCGACCTCTTTCTTTCTTAAATTGATGTGGATAGATTTAAGATGATAATTGGATACCATTTTTTTTTAAAATTGATGTGGATTGAATAAGGTGGTAGTATATAATGCTTTTTTTTTGTCAAAATAGTATATTATGTTTTTATTAATTAGATATATGTTAAAGCACTTGAACTTAAATCTTTCAACAAAATTTTTGTTTGGTTGAAAGTCTTTCTTGAAAGGTTTGGTCACCTCTTGATTTTTCTTGAACTTTAGCTTAGAGATCTTCTCGACATAAAAGCTAAGTGTTCATCTAGCCCATCCATCTCTTCTTGATTAGAAGATTTACCTTCCTCATACATCTTTCCCCTGCCTTTGCTTGATTCAACTCTACTTTCACAAACATCACTGTTTGGTATAGTTTTAGCAGTTCCTTTCATCTTCATGTCCTCAGCCTCATCCACACTAGCAACTAGAGCTACATAACCACCTTTCTTCTAGACCTTCTCAATCTCTTCATCTTACTTCATCTCTAACTCATAAGTCTTCAATGTTCCATAAAACCTCTCAAGAAACTTGGGCAAGGCTCTTAGAAACTTGGGATTTGAGTCCTTGGTTTGGTACAATCTTCCATACAACTTCAATCCATTTAATAATTTCTGAAATCTACTAAAAGTATCATTCAAATATTCACCATTTTTGAAGTGAAAGTGTTCATACTGTTGTATGAGAAGTTGCATCTTGTTCTCTCTAACTTGCTCAGTTCCTTCACACAAAGTTTGAACTGTGTCCCAGACTTCCTTGGCTGTAGTGCAGTTGATAACATTGTCAAACATATCATTCTCTAGACCATTGAACAGAATATTCATGGTCTTTTTATCCTTATGCATTTCAGTGATATCTTTCAATGTCCAGTCTGATGGCAGCTTTGGGATTGTGTATGGGCTTCCTTCTCCTTGCTGAGAAATTCCAGTGTTTGGCTTCATAGGTACATAAGGTCCTTTCTCAATGCAATCCACATACTCTTCATCCATAGACATGAGGTGCAGATGCATCTTTACTTTCCAGTGAAAGTAATTGTCTTTGTCAAGAATTGGTATCTTCACTCAATTATCCTTCTTTTCCATGATTCTGATTGTCTTTGATCTTTAAACTTCTTGTATGTTAGAAGCTTGCTCTGATACCAATTGTTATTCCCTAACAATGAAATCACAGGATTGTAGGGGGGTTGGATATAATCCTTTAAATTTCCAATTTTTTTAACTGACAAAGCTAAACTTAGAACATAATTATGAAATTGTAGAAAACTAATAACACAAGAATTAAAAATTCAGGTGGATTGATTGTTCTACCTAAGAGATTTTATTTGAAGAAATCTCTGTGTAGTTTTTGAACAAATTCACAGCTGCAGTTACAATGTTTTTGCTTCAGCAATTTACAAAGGTTATTACTTAAGCTCTTTAAAAGTAAATCTGATTTCTTAACTCCAAAAACATTGCTACACTTGGTTATATACTCCAAGTTTATAAGCTTAATTGAACTACATAAGAGTGTACAGTAGGTAAAGTCCATGCTAGACTTGCAAGAGAAGCCAATCCTGAGGGATATGAGTCTACTTCTGATAAGCAGGTTAGACTTGTCAGTGATCTGTTGGAGGAGCTAGAGAAAGAAGATGTGGCTGATGAAGTGGTCACTTCTCCTAAGAAAAACAAAAGGAAGACAGTGCCTAAGACAAATCCTATTGCAAGGAGGATAAAATTCAAATCCAAAAGGCCTGTCTCTCCAGAAAAACAAGAGGAGATTGAGAAACCAAAGAAAAGGACCTTCACAATTGATGATATCATCAAATCCTCAAGCACCCTAGTAGAGCCTAAAGAAGAGCCCATGGAGTTTGATAATTTGGAATTCCCAAAAATTATCTTAGAAGCTGAAAAGAAGAAAAAAGCAAGGGAATCAAAGAAGAAAACTCCAAAGGGGCCAATCAAACTTCAAATTGTACCTCAAGTTGTCAAGCCAATAGAAGACAAAGCTGATTTTATTTACATTGCTGACATACAAGAGTTCACAACACTGGATCTCTTCCTGGATGAAATTATTGAAGTAATAGGCATTAACAAACACAAGAATCTACTAGAAAGATTGGTGTTTGTCTACAAAGGTGGAGTACAAAGGACATGACCCTTGCAGAGAATTCTGAATGAAGGATATCCCACATTGGTCAAAGTATTTTCAAGCTTCAAGAGCTCAAAGGGATTTTCTCCAACTGCAAGGAGCCTAGTGATGAGGAAGATTGAAAGGATAAGAGCTAGTTGGAATCAACCTGAAAGCTTACCAAGGAAATTGAAGATCCCATACAATGGTCAAAGAATCCACCTCCAACCTTATTGGATGATGGAGTTCAGAGATAATGAGGGATGTAGAAGATTCTTCAGGCTAGAAGACCAACTGTCTAAGGCTAGTTCTCAATACCTTAGGTGGTTGCAATCCAAGCTGGATCCAAAGATAGTTGAAGAAGACACCTTCTACATGAAGATTCAGGAGCAAATTGAGATCAACTATGCCAGGCAAGGAAAGAAGAAGGTTCAACCTACAAGAGAGAATAAAAGAAATTAAATCTACTCAGCCTAAAGGAGCACTCTCTATGTACATTTCTCAACTCTTCAGCATTTCAAATATTATAGCTTAATACAATTTTTACTGCTTACTGTTTATTTATTAGGAGTGGTTTTGTTATCATCAAGACTCTTAATTTATGTCTGATTCTCAACCATACATAAATTGGGGGAGATTGTTAGGAACTATGTTGTTTCTTGATGATAACTAGACTAACTTAGTGAAAATTGTATAAGTAAATGTAGCCATCAACGAATAACATTCTTTTGCAGTATCCGTTGAAGGGTAGCTTATCTACGAATAAGACTCAATGTAGCATGCTAGTGTAATCCTGATGTACAATCCTGAGATGCAATCCTGATGTGTATTCCTGATTTGTAATCCTGATGTTGAAGTTGAAGTATTAGTTTTTAGGCTGAATAAGTCATGTTGACTATCAATAGATATGTAGAATAGGAAGGCTAATTGTAAATAGTCTATGCCTTGTAATTTTACATAAGTGAAATTGACTATCTACGGATAACAACACTAGCCTTCTACGGATGTGGACAATGTACTGTCTACGAATAGTAGTACTAGCTGTCAACGGATGTGATCAAGATACTCTCAACGGATACAACTCAAATGGCTTCTACGGATACACACTGTACATTGAAAAGGACAGTTCAGGCAGTGCACATGGGTTGACAGACTACACAGAGCATGTAAACCGGTATTTCTGGAAAACTAATGAGAATACGTAGCATTCTGTTTTGTCCAGTCAAAAGTAGCATTTCTATAAAAGACAATCATCCAAGAAGGGCCAACTACCAACACATGGACCATTACTCAGAATGGAGAAACAAAGATCTTGAACAGATTTACTTTTTGTATTATTGACTGTTCAAAATATCTTGTAAACTTGGGATATATAACCAAGTGTAGCATAATTCTAGAACAAGAGAAATCAGTTAGGCAATTTAGAGAGCTCAAAGCTATATCCTTTGTAAATTGCCGAAGCTAGAATTGTGTGTATGCAGCTGTGTGTTTATTCATAAACATCACAGAGATTTCTTCAAATAAAAATCTCTCAGGTGGATAAATCAATCCACCTGAATTTTTAATTCTTGTGTTATCTTATCTTGTTTATTTTTCTGTTCTTTAATTTACTTTCATATTTTCACTATCAAGAACCAAAGAAATTTTAAAGATTGTATCCAACCCCCCCCCTCCCCTCCCCTCCTCTACAATCTTGATTCATTGTCTGGGAATAACAGTCCAAAAGCTTGTTTTTTCACAAGTCCAATGGTCCTTGCAATGATTTGCCTTTTAGTTAATTGTCCTTGAAGAATCATCTCTTTTGACCATATAGAAATAGAATGCTTCATTTTCTTCGGGGTTTCCCAAAATGCTAGTTTCCATGCTCTTTCTGTTCCATCAACCCATGTGACTTGTCAGGAATGTCCCTTTCACAGTTTCAACTGTTAATAATTGAAGTGGTATCGGTTGAGGTTAATCATGTAGCATCCATTGAAAGTGTTGTGGTTGCATCCATTGAAGCTTTCCAAGGTGCATCTGTTGAAAGCTGAATGACTATCCGTTGAAATACAATTTCACTTATGTAAAATTACAAGACACATAATATTTACAATTAGCCTCCTATTCTACGTATCTATTTGTAAGTCAACATGACTTGTTGAGCCTACACTATTACATTTCAACTGCTAGTACTTGAACAAGAAATAGTATGTTACATTAAGACTTATCAAGAGATAAGCTACCCTTCAACCAATATTGTAATAACATGCTATCCGTTGAAAGCTACACTTTCCTTATACAAATTTTACCGAGTTAGTTTAGTTATCATCAAGAATCAACATAATTCCTAACAACCAAATTTTCTATTTTATTTGTCTTAAAATTATTGGGCACATTCGGTTAAAATGATAAATTAAGTGATAATTATATCAATTTATTTAAAAAATAATATAATTTTTTAATAACTATTAATTGGTTTGAACGAGACGGAGGGAGTATATTTTAGCTAATTTTATATATTACTTGACTATAACCGATAATAATACTAATAAAAAACCCTTGGACAAGACAAGGGTTTGTTAAAAAAAATAAAAAATAATTTCGTTTAAACTTTATGTACTAAATTTATTTTTGACAAAGTAATGTACTAAAATTTGCTTTAATCAGCGGTTTTGTACAAAAAAGATACATCAGACATCTGTGATATTCAAAGTAACGAAGGTCTGCAATAGAATTGCAAGTAGTCGATGTTAAAATTTCTACTTGAACAAATGATGATACAAGATGTATATATTTGTATAGCAATATGAACGTTGAAACATGGCATTACCACAGCTGAGGCTTTCCACCATAGTAAAAATCCTAGATCCTGTAGGAGAGCTTCTGGGCGGAAAACGTACACAGTATAAGAAGCTATGCTAATCTTTTGTGTACATGATAAAGGATGAAGCTGTATGCCCTCGCTTCATTAAGCAAACTCTAATGGAAGCTACGAAGATGGCTTTACTTCCTTCCTTTCTTAGCCAAACATAAGAAAGCTAGGATTCGACTAGCTAAACCCAAGGCCACGAGAAAAAATAGACATTTAATAAAATCATTGAGATTGTAGTCCATTTCTTTCAAATAATTGCACCGAGTCATTAGGTATACTCCATGGTACCTGAAATGACACCAGATTGTTACAGACATCAATCGTTCAAGGAAAGGAAACACATGCAAACATGTTAGTACTCAGTACCCTCGTAGATACTTTCTGTTCTATTCAAGGGATCATAATTTTGATACCTTTCAGCGTTTGCTACCACAAAAGCTTCTAGAGCCCATGTGGGGTAAATATACTTCGCTACAAGCCTTGATATTCCACCTTCTTTGGTCTGATTTGAGATGAGAGTCAAGACAACAGGAAGAAGAACACACCACTGCGATCATAGGACGGGGAGTTTGGAAATCATAATCAGTATAAAAGACAGGTGATTGTTTTAATTACTTATCATTATCGCTTATTGATGGAATCTTTACGCTACGTACCAACTGAGCTTGACTAAAATCAAGGAAGATGGCAAATATGTAGGCAATGCCAATCACGCAGTAGACAAGGCAGAGAAGGATTACGTAGTTGTAACCAAAACTTGATCTTGGACTATTGAAGAAATAGAACATGCTAAGATAAACCACAGGCTTAACAATTGTACTAAAATGATCTACTGTATCTTTGGCTACAAAGTAAGATAGTGTGTTCATTCCGCTATAGCTCTCTCTTTTGAAGTGTAGTTTGTCCAATGCAAATGTTCTCAAAGCTGAAATTTTGCATAATAATGCTGCAACAAAGCAAATAACAGACCAAACAATCTTAAACAATAATGAGGCTGATTCTGAAATTGAAAAGCTTTAAACAAATTCTCAGTTTCCTACAAGTTTAAATAGTTAAAACAGCTAGTGAAACATGCATAAATCAGTTTATCCCACAGATCGCTTTTCTGATAGGTTAGGCAAATTAATTAGGATAGAATTGTCACTAGTGTATAATATGCAGGCCAAGACACAGAATCCAATGAAGTAAAGAAAATAACCAGATGGCCTTCGTAGCAATTTCGGGTAACTTACAAACAGCGATGATGGTGTAAGTATAGCCAAGAGCCCCAAATTCTTCATCATTTGCTTTAGCAAGGGTTCCTAAGCATGCACCAGCAAGTAAAAGAATCAGATAATCTGCTGCTTGTCCTCTTGCTTCCCGCAGACGCTGCTTGCCAACCCTGAAATTGTGTTGATAGTACTCAGGAAACAAGCAATGTAGCATACTAAAATAGAGAAAAGTGAGCACCCAAATCAAGTGTCAACAATTCTTTTAATCAAAATTGAGCTAAATATTTCGTTAAAGGATAACTTAGTTAGTAGGATGATGATATTATTAGTCTACTGACTTCCAAAAATAGTAGGGTGATGATAATATTAGTCTACTGACTTGGAAGACCTTCCAAAGTTATGGAATGATGACATCAGATTGCAGTAGATTTTGAATCATCACACAAGATTCACATATGCAGCACTGAAGTTTTTCAACCTAAAAATTTATCACCAAATTTAAATTGCAATATTGCAGGAGACAAAGCTTAACATTTCGTTGTACTATTAAAGTGAAATTATCATTCCAATAAAGACAACAAAAAAAGGTTGGCGGACACAATCCATGATCAATTCAGACATAAGAGATCAAAAAGAGAGCTATACCTTCCAAGAAAATATCTATATTGCCTAACTACACCAGGAGTGACTCTGTTAGATAGGTCACCGGGTTTCAATAGGTTGTTGTCAGAGTGATTCTGGTTCATCTGCATATTGTGCTTTGTATCTTTCCACATTTCTCCAGAAGCTGAATCAGAACCTGCCGAGGATGCTGCAATTTCATCACAAATCGGCATCATATCTGGAGGAACCGTGTATCCATTGCGAAGCATCCATCTGACTGGAAGCTGCTGTACTGTCATCCCTGGTCCTAGTTTTATTATACCCTCGAGTAGGTCAATAAAGTGATCTGGTGGATTTACACGATCAGGTACTACTATTCCCATGTCTGCAAAGTATTCTTCAGCTTTCTTTACAGACCCATGGTAAACTGTAAGACCGCCTTTGGCCAGAAGTATAAAGTCATCAAACATCTTGTACAGGGCGTAACTGAAGAAGAAAATTTCATATTATAGAATCCCAAAAAACAATGTACTGTAAATTGAAGTTCTGTACACAAACATTTCAATTTTTTTTTGTTGAGACTAAAATTCCGATGCAATCCTTTCCTCGTGATTTTCAAGGACAGAGTTGCAATCCTTCTCTAACACCGTTCATCGTCATGTATTGATTATATATTTTAACTTCCCTTTAAACTTAGTTAGGAACTGAAGTTCTTTGTTAGAGAAGGAAGGATCCGGAAAAATTGTCCTCTCAAACAGTTTTATGCAAGTTGGTATATTATATTTGTATACTACATGATCCCAAAGATGAGTATATCTTGAGAAGGCTATACTATATGAATACAGATACACAATCATAAGTGAAGGTGGAATGATGCAGATCAAAAGCGGGACTTAAGGAATTTACGACTAATGTTATTAGGTACTTATTATCCGTGGATGTCTCATGACAGATACCAGATACAATTGTTGAAAGTGAATTTATTCACTAACCAATTGCACAGGCACAGTGTTGAGTTATTGATGCCAAAATATATGGCATGTATAATTTTACAATTTTCTCCACCTGCCTCAGAGTGATTTCTTGGAAATATCTCAACAATTAATATTCCCAGTAACATGTTCACTTTGTCAATTACTATAATTAACTGTAGCAACATGGACATATAACACAGATAACTTCTTGCAATGTTCTATGTTAAGCTATAAGATATCATTAAATTGATAGTCGTCATATTTAGAGACAGAGCAAAAAATTTGAAATGGTATTTCAACTTTGGTGAAGTATAGTAACCAGAGATACTACCTTGGTTGGTGAACAACCATGCAGATGTTAACCCCTTCAAGTGCTTCCCGTCGAAGAGCTCTAAGAAGCAAATTGGAAGATGAGCTGTCCAAGCCAGTGGTGGGCTCATCCAATATTAATAGTGAAGGTTCCATGACCATTTCTAACCCAACATTCACTCGTTTCCTTTGACCTCCAGATATTCCACGCTTCTCTACTGTTCCAACTAGAGAATCCCTTACTGCCTGCAGTCCTAGTGACTCGATGACTCTTTCAACAACAAGAACCTTATCAGCTTTCGGAAGGTCCACAGATAGTCTACAAGAATTTCACAAATTTATAGAATCACGATTAGTAAGAAAGAACCGTATAAAACCAGCTTCATAACAAGTTAAGCAGCGGTTAAGGTCAAGTCAAGCAACTAATACAATTAGAAGAGCTAAGTTTAAAAATGTAACCCATAAGGAAGAGTAAAGAAAAATCTATCTAGTCGGAAAAAGAAAATAAAAGAACAAAAGGAGAAGATAAGTTTATAGGTTTGGCAATGAAAGAGATGGCAAGTACACTGAAAGTGGAAAACCAAAGAATAGAAACTCAATCAAAATGTTATGAAAGATTTGGCCAGTACACTGAAAGTGGATTAGCAAAGAACAGATACACATAGAGAAAACCCTCATTGCATATTTCATAGAAGCACATTTAGGTCTCAAAGGCAGGAACCAGAAAATATATGGAAAAACCAGCTGTGACAGAATTGATTTATTTATGGTACAGTGACGGTAAAAGGGGCAAGTGATGAGAAACATTTTAGCTCATTTTATTGTACAGTTTCACTTTCAGCACCTGTGAAGGTTAATTTATTTGTCATCATAGAAGAAATAAAATATAAGAAACAGGCCTCCACCATATTTAGTAGTAAAAACAGACAGTCTTTAATATGAACACTGTAGTACAAAAGCAAAAGAAAAAGTTTTTGAGATAAATATGAGTTTCGTAGGCAACTCCATACCTACAGCGTGCACTGAACCGCAAGTTCTCTTCTACTGTCAAGTTTCCATGCACGATATCATCTTGGGGGACAAAACCAATGATTTTCTGGTATGCCCTGATTGATTCATCTTTCCCATTAATAAGAATTAGACCTGACCTAACACAACCAGTGTCCTTTCCTACTACAGCAGAAAGAAATGTTGTTTTTCCAGCCCCAGATGGTCCCATGACAGCAGAAATTCGACCTGGCATAAGTTTCCCAGTAACACATCTCATTATATGCTTGTTTTTCCCCTTCAGTGTTAACGTTAGATCCTTAAATACAACTTCTATTGGAGGCCTGGTCGATAATTCAGTGTCAGTGGCCATTGAGATAACTCCAGAGAAGGTCATATTTTGATTTTTCTCTTCCATAGCTTTCTCTTTCTCGAGTTGACCATATGCATACCTAAATATTTGGCTCCGCGTATGCAATTCTTTAGCCTTGGGCTTCTTAAGATGTTTGTCTCCAATTTCAACATGGAAGTCCTCATGACCATCTGGATCATCCTCAATGTTGTGTAACATTTTTGTGAGGTTGGTCGGTTCCTTGTTCTTTGCCTTTGACTTTTCAGCTTTCTTTGTACTTGTCTTTCGTGAAAATGTCCGTGATAACTGTTGTTGCAAACCACTCAAACCCGAAGGTTCCTTTGGGCCGTTATCTTTTGCTGCTTTCGCAGCTTTCCACCTTTGTCTTGCTTGTGCAGTTTCTCGTGCAGTCCTTGCTGCGGCTTCCCTGGACTTGGCCTGTCTTGCATGTCGAGTTGAGAGGACTTGGTCTGAACAGTTATATATGATGATCAGTACCAGAGCCACCACACCCTACATACAAAAGTAAAAAGTGAACAACATCGCCTAACATTTGGCTACTGCAATTTGAAAGTCTTCTGTGCTTAAAAAAATAAATATATATTTCATTCTACGTGCAGGTACTTCTGAATATATATTACAAGACTTAAGATTTATGTAAGGAAATTTAGATTACTAATTACTTAAATAGGAAGAAGAATTAATGAGTCATCTACAGAATGAGGCAACTAGGTATAATTACAAGACCAACAGATACTAATTCTGCATATGCAGATTTCACCCAGAGATATACTTTAAATTTCTAATAGCAATCATATACAAAGACTATCAGTTAATAGACATACAAGATAAAGATCTGTGGCGGTATCATACAGGACGATTTAACAGGGAAAATAACATATAACCTCTGTATTCCATCTCTATGGAGAAAAAAAGACTTACAAAAACCAACAGCCCATAGTAATGCATGTTTTGATTTGCTGTATTTGCATTGCAGGTACTCATCTTGAAGCATGCTGCAAAATACGTGCTAGTTTTAACATCCTAATCCATGATAACGCTAACAAATGGAAGCAAAGTTTATTACCAACAAATCAAAAGCAGAGAAGAAACAAGTTTCTACATGAAATTTAAGAGTAAAACTACTAGTTTGGAACTCTAATTAGACAAGTACTTGTGATGATTAACTAAAATTATAACTCTGTCCAAAAGGAAAGATGATTACAATTACGTAATTAACTGATATATCTTTCTTATTAATTCCTACTGTCCTTGTCATTTCCCTGCCACATTCAGGTAGCTCATTCTGTTTGATGGAGTTATTGGGGCTTCTTATACAAGATACTGCTAGGAATATATATTACTGTGAAGAAATGTGAAACTCAGGAACATAGATGAGAACTAGGTAGGAAGTGACACTATACACTTGACACCTCCTACTTTAAGCAGAATTAAAAAAGCGAGATCATGATTTAGTATCCTTATAGTTCACAACTGACAACACTTACACGAAATACTGCATGAATATAATCTCAAGTAGGGTAAGTTGACATATATCTTAGCCATTTTAACAATACAAGTTAAACACCGAATATCATTCTCCTAAATTGAGTTAACAATATATATTAATTACTTAACATCTTCAGAGTGAGTGTGCATCATTTTTTAAAGTTTTTATGCAGGCTCTTTATAATTGCACATTCAAAAAATCAAATTGGAATACGAGGTTGAGAATTACAAGTTCGTGAAGACATTACCTTTCTGAGTTGTAGTCCCCTGCCTGCAGAAATGTCTGAAATTGCAAAAGAAAAACACCTCATCAGTGTTCGTAAGTACAAAGGATTAAACTTTGAAGTATAGTCATTTGATTCCAGATTTAGATATTTCGCATTTAGCATACTCTGGACACTAAGATTTTATAAAGCCAATCGTAAAACTTAAGTTCCATTTAAGCTTACTGCACAAACAAGTAATATGACAAAAAATTGTCAATGATATATACATATTTTTTCATTTTAATGTTGGTCACAGTTGCCACAAACTGTTCTTAGTTACATATCTCATATCTGTGTACAGACTCTAACAGGATAATTTATGCTTACAACAAATAGCTGCTTAGAAATAGATCGATAACTAGCACGAGTTTTGAGATAAAAACAATACCCTTTAGTACAGGAATTCTTTTGGACAGTGCTTGGGCAGTAATAACCAGGCTTACAAAATAGATTCTTTCCAGCTCTAATTGATAATGGGGTCCAAAGATCAGCTCCGCCACAGGCATGATTTACCTTTCCAGGAGGCAGTTGGTAGCGATATCTGTAAATGTTCTTTACCAAGGTATGTATTAATGGATCATATAAACCATACAAGTACTAGGATACAAGGAAATTAAGACAAGTATAAGCTAGGAAATGAACTTACGGATCACATACACCAGTAGTCTTGTTGAGAGTTGCACGCGGACAGTAGGAACCTAACGGGCAAGCTTCATTCATAGGGAAAAAATTCATTAAATTAGCAGAAGCCTTTTATTTATGTGATGAAGTTGAGGATAGTGGCAATCTTCACTTTTGAGTTGTGACAGATATAATACTGTAACTAAGAATATTGTTTGTAAAGGGTAACCAGTGAGCTTATGGTGCTTAGAATTCACAGAAGCTAGTCTAATTAAGAAAAAAACGATTGCTAATAATTGTTCATGATTTCGTAAAATAAAATATATTAATGAGTTGGTTACAAGTGACTTACGCAGCATGCAAGTTAGACCTGAGGGACAAAAGAAGCCTGCACAACAAGGCTGACAGTCAAAAGTCCTGTCAGGAATGCTTCTTGAGTTTTTCAAGTCAGATTTCTGATCTTGAGGAACACTACATGCATATCCTGGCTCACACCCAGTATCCCAGGAAGTCAAATTACAGTTCTTATTGGGTTTCAATACATGACTCTTTGCTTTTTCCTCTTTTTCATTTTCCTTCCTGTAAAAACTAGTGAAGTAGAACTTCATCTCTGCTGCTGTACATATTCTTTGAGTGATGTCTCCTGTTATTATAGTGACATTACAAATCAGTAGAGGAGACATATTACAACACTAATCAATCAAATTAAATCTTTATAGTTAGTCTCTGCTTTTCCATAGCATGCAGTTGGGAGTAAAACATTAACATGTACAAGTGACATGCATTAACAGATAACAACAGCCCAAACAATGCAATGTCATATAATTAAAATTACCTTTCATCTGCTGAACACACTCATTTATAAAACCGAGGTCCTTTGAGAAGTTAAATGCTGAATTCATATCAGTTCTTCTGAAACACCAAACACAATTAACAATTACAACATAAGCAAATTAATTTACAAGAATTAACAATGAGGGGATCACATTAATATTATAGGTACACTTACACATCTTTGATGCAATAGCCTAGTTCCTCCTTGATATCATCATGAAACACGACAGTAAGATTCGAAACTTGATCATATATGTGTTTCGCCACGATGGGTACCATTTGCGAGCCACTACCATAGTCATCTCCATCTATACAAGAAACACGAGGCAGAATAATAATTGATAAGGATAACACATATGTTATCCAACAACAGGCATTCATCCTCCTCCCACAACTCATTTCAAACATCTTCTCTGTTTATTATCTATATATTTATTTCATAAATTCAATAGGGTCGGGTTGGGATTGGATGAAACGCCCAACAAATAATTTTTGATTACTACAAAGGTGATGAACATGAAGTGCCTCAAACAAAGATCGAGGCATTATGAAAATGACAAAGGATTTGATGCATGCTATATGATCATGTGTTTTTTCCTTGTGTTTTCCAATATTTTCTTTGCGAGTCGTGACCACAAGGAAGAAGAATGTTTGTGGAGAGAGAGGTATAGTGTTTGGAATTAAAGAACTCCATTTTTTCTGTTTGAAGAAATGGAGGGGAGGGATTCATGGCGATTCTCAAGGTACTAATGTTATGTTTGTATCATATGAAGTCTTGTATAAAACTAGCAAGAAAGATTAAACATCTTGTCACATACAACTTTGAAACATATTTTTGCTAAAAATGCTAAAGTACCCAAAAAAATATCTCAAATTTGTACCAAATGCTTATATGTATAATTGCTATTTTTCTTATTAATATGATGGGACTCCGTGGATACATATGCGTTTCCAAATTATAATTTGACATTTCGCGATTCCTTGGGAACAAATTTTGGAAAACCTTACACTATTACTATTTTCTACAATGTGGAACCACTTCCGAAATTAAATTATTTATTTTTTAGATGATATTCTATTTTTATATAACAATGCGTTTCCAATTTTCAAATTATAATTTGACATTTCGCGACTCTTTGGGAACAAATTTTGGAAAAACTGACACTATTACTATTTTCTACAATGTGGAACCACTTCCGGAATAAAATTATTTATTTTTTAGATGATATTCTATTTTTATATAACACTTTCCCCTTTTTTACTAATCTGCACTACACTCTAACATGTTATCATTGAAAGGGGAAAATTTTATCAAGGCTATCACATATGAAAATTTGTATATTTTTAATTTAATATTATTAAAAATTGATTTTAAACCTCTACAACATATAATGTCCATAGTTTCTTAAAATTTTAAAAGATATTATAGTTTACATCCAAAAAAATACCTATAAATTCGATAAAACTTAAATATTAAAGTTTACGTTGCATAAATACCCGTGTTCTAAAAGTCAGTCGACTAACCGATTAATCGGTAGTTAATCGGTAGTCGGACGGATTCAGTCTCGATTAAGCGCAAATCGAGTCAAAGAGCGATTTTTTAAAAAATTGGTCAAAAGTCGGCCGAGACGGGATTAATCGGTCGAAAATCGGTCAAAGTTCCAAAAAAATTAAAATATTTATTTTTTTGAAAAAAAATTATTTTTTTTAAAAAAGAGTTCATAAACATACATGACTATTATATGTGTATGATTAATTGATTTATTGACTAAATACTTTACTAAATCCCTAATACACCGATTATTCTTTAAAAGTGAACTACTCTCCTTCATATTAGGTATATACTAATGATATATTGATATGTGGTTTATTTTTTTTAAATTTTAATACTTAAATACCAACATTGAACTAATGATATGTTATCTTTTTTGTAGATCATTTGACTAACTTGATGGTACTAATATAAAATTATATATTATTATTTATTAAAATAAAATATATCCGATTAATGCTTCAATTAATCAATTCAATTAATCACCGATTATCCGATTAATCATTAGAAGTTACCTCTATTGACTAATACCGATTTCCTTCTTATAGAACACCGATAAAAACAACATGAAAAAGAAGCCATCCCAACAATCAATTTAAAAACAATTACATTAATTATGGATTGGATGTAAAAGTTATAATACAAGAAAATCTAGCACGAACTAGTATCATAAAATGGATTTTGTATTCGTGAACTATATTAAAATGTATATTCAACAAAAAATACCACTATAATTGAGATGAAAATTTAATATTAAGATTCTCTTGATAATGTTAATTTTCACGTAAATCAATAAAAAATATCACTTGATATAAGAACTGGGACCGAAATTTAATATTAAGAAATTTTAAAAAATTATTAACTTTCACAACAAATGAATTATTAAATTTTAATACTCGGTTGAGAATGAAATTTTAATTTAAAATAAAATTTTAATTTTAAGTTTCGTGCATAGGAGCAAAAATAATTACGGCAATAAATCCTAGCAGTACAATCTGTTTTTTCTCTCCATGCATTTGTGAGAGGTTCTGAGTTTTCTCTCCTTTTCTATTATTAGATTTGTGGGAGGCGTTTCTGCAATGGATAAAGAAGATAATCTGGAGGTGTTAATGGGAGATTTAGACATTTCCAATGAGGAGGATGAGGAGTTAGTATTTGATGATGAGATTGATGAGGCTAGCAACAAATTTGAACTTTGTTTGGTGGGGAAGTTTCTCATGGAGAAGAACCTTAATGTGAGAGCGATGAAGTCTAAAATGGCAGATCTATGGCGTCCGGTTAGGGGAGTTAACATCAAAATGCTGATATCAGGACTGTTCTTATTTCAGTTTTACCACAAGGATGACATGCAATGGATGATGAACAATGGTCCGTGGTCCTTCGATAATGCAATTCTGGTTACTAATACTATTCCGGCGGGGGTGATCCTACTAAGGTTCATCTTAATGAAGTGGAGTTTTGGATCCAAATCTTTGATTTACCGAGTGGGTTCATATCAGAATCCATTGGGAAACAATTAGGCAATTTCTTTGGTTCTTTTATTATGTATGATCAGAGCAATAACACCAGTATTTGGAGGGAGTATATGAGGATTAAGATTAAGGTGGATGTAAGAATGCCATTAAAAAGAAGAAAGAAAATCTGCAGCAAGAACAGAAAGGAATGCATTGTTAATTGTAAGTACGAGAAGTTGGCTGATTTTTGCTTTCTATGTGGAATGCTGACCCATACAAAGCGTTTCTGTAAGAAAAAGTTTGATGGAGAGGTAGATGGCCTCGTTCGTGGTTGGGGAAACTGGCTAAGAGCTCCTTCGCGTAGGGGGCGGCGCAAGGGCGGAGTAAGTGGCTGAGAGATGAGGGGGCAGAGGAATGGGGAGGAAATTTCGGAGGAGAGAAAAATCAGGGTGTTCAAAATTTGAATGCAAATTATCCAGAAAGTAAGCAGCGTGAAAAAGGGAAAACTGTTGCAGTTAATACTATAAATCAGGGATATTGTAACCAAGAGATATCTATGGGATTTACTGGAGCGGGAAATAATAATTTAAATGAAGAAGATGGGCCAGGTTTATATGAGCTGGATGGGGTGGATGTGGAGGAAAGAAAAAGAAAACGGGTTGGGCTCAATGACAGAATGGACTTGGATAATAATATCGATACAAACAAAACAGATTCTGGGCTTTCTAAGACTGATTGCACTGAATCTTCTTCATCTTTAGTGGCTAAGCTTGCGCAGCAAGCTAGCCGGGGATTATGAATTGCCTAAGTTGGAACTGTAGGGGCATTGGGAAAGCCCGTACAGTTCGAGTTCTTAACGATCTTGTGAGAGATCGTAATCCTGAGGTACTCTTTCTTATTGAAACTATTTCAGATGCTAGTAGAATAGAATATTTTCGTATTAAGCTAGGTTTTTCTCAATGTTTTGCTGTGGAGCGTCGTGGTCGCAGTGGTGGTTTGGCTGTATTTTGGAAAAGTGCAGTAGACTGTAGTGTTACAGGTTATTCTCAGAATCATATCGATGTAGTGTTTAACGAAAATAACAATCAGAAGTGGAGATTAACGTGCTTTTATGGGTTTCCCCATCGTTCTCAACGTAAACTTTCTTGGGAGTTGATTTGTAGTCTCTCAAAAATATCAAGTCTTCCGTGGTGCATTATGGGCGACTTCAATGATATTCTGTATAGCACGGACAAGAAAGGGCTACATCCGCACCCAGATTATCTTATGAGAGGATTCCGCAATGCTTTAGATGAAAGTGAATTGACAGAGGTGGAGCTTCAGGGAGGCTGTTTCACGTGGGAAAAGAGCAGAGGTAAAGAGAACTGGGTACAGGAAAAACTTGACAGGGCTTTCGCGAAGTTAGGATGGTGGACTCTGTTTCCGTTATGTAAACTTGGAGTGATTACAACAGCAGTCTCAGATCATGATGCCATATTTTTGGAATTGATTAATGTTGCAGTTTCAAAGAAATCATTTAGATTTAAGTTTGAAAACACTTGGTTAAGGGAGCCAAATTTTGTTAAGGAGGTGACTGAACAATGGGCGAATCTTCCCTCATCTCATCTGCTCCCTAAGTTGAATGTTGTTTCGAGTTATATGCAGAAATGGGGGAGGAATTTTTTCAACAAGTTTAATGAAAAAGTTAAAATACAAAAGGCTTTGATTGATTCATTACGGGATAGAAGAGATGAACAAGGTGTTAAAGAGTTTATTCAAGCTTGTAATCATCTTAATGAGATACTCTTACATGAAGAATTGTACTGGAAACAAAGAGCAAAACTGTTTTGGTTGAAGGAGGGGGATGAGAATACAAAATTCTTCCACGCCAGTGCAATAGCAAGGAGGAAAGCTAATAGAATTCACTTTCTTTTGAAAGAAGATGGTACCCGAGTTGACACTGAAGAAGGGATTAGCGAACTGATTATTGAGTATTTCAGACAAGTGTTTGCTGCACCAGAGGAACGTGGAGTGAGGGGTGGGAGTTCTAGCCCGAGAATTATAACGCAGATGCAGAATGATCAACTAACAGCAGAGATGACATTTGAGGAATTCACAGTCGCAATGAGCCAAATGCACCCTGACAAGGCCTCTGGCCCTGACGGGTTAAACCTGGCTTTTTATCAACATTTCTGGAAGGTTCTGGGTAAGGAGGTCTTTGAATGCTGTAAAGATTGGTTGTAGGGTAACTTTTTCCCAGCAGACTTTAATAACACGAATATTGTCCTAATTCCGAAAAAGGACAACGCTTGTTGCTTGAAGGATCTCAGACCCATAGCTCTGTGTAATGTACTGTACAAAATCGTGGCTAAGGTCCTTGCCAATAGACTTAAGAGTGTTCTTCCAGACTTGATATCAGAGAAACAATCTGCTTTTGTGCCGGGAAGATGTATTACGGATAATGTAGTGGTGGCCTTTGAAATCATTCATCACATGAGGAGTGAAATGAGAGGAGAAGTGGGGGGTGTAGCCTTGAAATTAGATATAAGCAAGGCTTATGATAGAGTGGACTGGGCTTTTTTAAAGCAGAGAATGCAATCGCTGGGGTTTTGCAATAAGTGGATCAGCTGGATCATGAAATGTGTCTCTACGGTTTCATACGAGGTGTGCTTTAATGATATGTCAGTAGGGCCGATCAATCCGAAGAGAGGGCTCCGCCAAGGTGACCCTCTCTCTCCATACTTATTTCTGTTTTGTGTAGAAGGTTTATCTAATTCCTTGGACGAAGCAGAGGAGGATGGGAGGATTCATGGTTGCAGAATAAGCCCAAATGCTCCTAATATCACACATTTATTGTTTGCTGACGACTCCTTCCTATTTTTTAAGGCAATAGTCGAAGAGGCTACTCAGGTTAAGAACATTCTGAATAACTATGCTGTTGATTCGGGGCAGGTAGTTAATTTTTTAAAGTCTGGTGTTTTCTATAGTTCAAATGTGAGGCGTGATAAGCAACAAGAAATCTCGGCCATCTTGGGGGTCTATAATGATATTACTTCGAGTAATTATCTAGGACTACCATCCTTGATAGGTAGGTCTAAGAAACGTGTTTTTGGTTTCTTGAAAGAACGAGTCACTAAACGTATTGATGATTGGAAATCAAAACCGATTTCCAGAGCGGGGAAATCAATTCTGATCAGAAATGTGGCTCAAGCAATGCCATCTTACTGTATGACATGCTTTTTATTACCCAAGACGTTGATTCAGGAGATTGAAAGACTCTTTAATGCATACTGGTGGAACTCGGGACAGAATAATAATAAAGGTGTTCGCTGGTTATCATGGGAAGCAATGTGTGGTGCTAAGTGTAGAGGGGGATTGGGTTTTAAGAGTTTATATGGTTTCAATGTAGCACTCTTGGGAAAGCATATCTGGAAATGTATCCAACAACCTGAGCTCCTTGTCTCTCGTGTTCTTAAGGGCCGCTACTTTCCAAATGATCATATTCTAGCAGCTGGTAAAGGTACTAAAGCTAGCTTCATTTGGACAAGTATTTGGCAGGCAAAAGAGCAGCTAGCGAATGGATTTCGATGGGTCATTGGGGATGGTCAGACGGTCGTGGCAACAAGAGACCCTTGGTTGGTTAAAAAAGATGGCTATAAAGTGGATGATATTCAGATGTATGAAGGGAGGATTGAGAAAGTGGCAGATTTGTTTTATCTAGGTACCAAGCTGTGGGATTCTGATAAAATACACGAGTTATTTAGTGATGGAGATGCTAAGGCTATTCTGGTTACTTATGTGCCGCAACACTCTGTTGATGATAGAATAGCATGGTCCCAGTCTACAGATGGACTATACAATGTGAAGACTGGCTACAAAGTTTGGCATAATCACAATACTGGTAACTTGAGATGTATTTAATCAGGTGGATGGAGCCGTCTCTGGAGACTGTCAATACCACACAAAGTTAAAATTTTTATTTGGAGGCTGTGCCGTGATAATATTCCTGTTAGTATCAGATTGAGAAACAAAGGAGTGAACCTTCCTATCATCTGCCCGATATGTAATATAGACATTGAACATCTTCTACACTTATTCTTTGATTGTCCGTTTGCAATGAACTGCTGGCAAGATGTTGGACTGGTTTATGACATGAAGGAAGTTTTTTCAGCTCCACAATGGGTTTTGGATATGCTAGAAACAGCTAAACATGATGAGGTGGTCAAAATTTGTATAACTCTATGGGGGATATGGTTCTGGCGCAATAAGAAAGTATGGAATAATCAAATAGTGAATCCTGAAGTAGCAATGGAGAACAGCTTTAGTATCCTCAGAGATTGGAAAGCTGCTAGACAGAAGGACTAGGTAAGTACTCATATCAAAAGTAGAGTTGTAACAGGCGATAGAAGATGGAAAACTCCGGAGGTGGGAGTGTTGAAGCTTAATGTTGATGCTTCTTTTGTTGCTGGGGCACGTTCTTTTTCAATAGGGATGGTTCTCAGAGACCATGAGGGAAGGTTTTTGGAGGGGAGATCCATGACTTTACCTTGTCCAGAAACAGTTTTTGAAGCTGAATGCATTGGCGTAAGGGAAGCGTTATCATGGCTAATGAGCTACCAAGGGAGTCGGATTGTGGTAGAAACAGATTCTTTGTTAATAGTCAGAGGCTTGTATGAAGGAATCAAGAATTTGTTGGAAGTGGGGCATGTCATCGACCACTGTAAAAGTCTGTTACAGAGCCTTCCATTAGTTTGTGTCAAGCATGTTAGGAAGCAAGCCAATAAGGTGGCACATAGCTAGAGTCCCTTGTTTGTTGAATTGCTTCATTATTTTCTCATCTCCTCCGGCCCATTTGGTGGAGACCTTGTTGAGTGATCTTTCTCATTAATGAAATTCCGTTTGATTTAAAAAAAAAAAAAAAATTCGTGCATTGCATTAATATAAAATTAGAATTAGCCCATGGTAACTAAAATGGTTAAATCCAAAAAATTGTAACAACTAGTTGGTTTTTCGCGTCAATAACATTTCAACTTTTTTTAATGTATCAAAATAATACTTATTTCGTCCCATTTATTTGTTTACACTTATATATTACTAGCCTATAATCCGTGCAAGGCACAGACCATCAAAAAGGATATTAAAAAATGACAAATTAAAAAAAATGGGAATAGAAAATATTAAATAAAAAATAAAAATCAATATGATAAATTATAAATTGAGAAACTTAAATATAAATTGTAACATAGAAAAAAATAAATAAATAATACAAATGTGCCATTATTAATATTATTTTCTTATTCATTAAAATAATATATATTATATTATTAAAGCCGAAACATTGAATTAAAATATTTTAACATGCTAACATATTTTTTTAACAAATACAATTAATATAATTAAAACACTTCTAAAAATCATGGGCAATTACTTTTTTAAATTAAAATATGTTAGCTTTTCTATTTGTCCTTATTATTCGCCTTTTATAAATAAAACATTTTTTTCTAATAAAATATACTCTTTTTCCAAAAATATCAGGGGCAATTACCTTTAAATTAAAATATATTACATTTTATATTTGCTCTCACTAAAATCTCTGTTTTCCAAAAATATCACGTGCAACCCTTACTTATTTATTTTAAAATATAATTTAATGCTTTTAATTATTTAAAAAAACTTACCTATTTTAACACGCCAATGTATTTTTTAATAAATACAATTAATATAATTAAAACACTTCTACAAATATAAAGAGCAGTTACTTTTTTTTTAATTAAAACATGTTAGTTTTTCTATTTGTCCTTATTATTAATATTATTTTAATGAATAATAAAATAATATTAATAATGGCCCATTTGTATTATTTATTTATTTATTTCTATGTTCCAATTTATATTTGGGTGAGCTCCCAAAATACCCACCAAATCAGTTTTTTTGCCCAAAATACCCACCAGCGCACTGTTCCGCCCTTTTTACCCACGAAATACGCATTACAGACATGCGTAGACTACTTTTATAAAGAATGCGCATCTCTGAAATGCGTATTCTTTGTAAATGTTTTACGGGATGCGCATGTCAGACATGCGTATTCACTTTTTGAAAAAACAAAGAATACGCATGTCTCACATGCGCATCCTTTGTAAAAGTAGTCTACGCATGTCTCACATGCGTATTCAGCGGGTAGTTTGGGCGCACTGTTCCGCTGGTGGGTATTTTGGGCAATACACCCCGTTTTGGTAGGTATTTTGGGCATTTTCTCTTTATATTTAAAGTTTCTCATTTTATAATTTATCATATTGATTTTTATTCTTTATTTAATATTTTCTGTTCCCATTATTTTTTTTAATTTGTCATTTTTAATCTTTTTTTGATTGCCCGTACCTTGCACGGGTTATAGGCTAGTATTAATAATAAGGAGAAATAGAAAAGCTAACATGTTTTAATTAAAAAAAGTAACTGTCCGTGATATTTATAGAAGTGTTTTAATTATATTAATTGTATTTGTTAAAAAATATGATAAATTATAGTAAAATGAGAAACTTTAAATATAAATTGGAACATAGAAAAAAATAAATAAATAATACAAATGGGTCATTATTAATATTATTTTATTATTCATTAAAATAATATTAATAATAAGGACAAATAGAAAAGCTAACATGTTTTAATTAAAAAAAGTAACTGCCCATTATATTTATAGAAGTGTTTTAATTATATTAATTGTATTTATTAAAACATACGCTGACGTGTTAAAATAGGTAAGCGTTTTTAAATAATTAAAAGTATTAAAATATATTTTAAATTAAATAAGTAAGGGTTGCACCTGATATTTTTGGAAAGAGAGATTTTAGTGAAAGGAAATATAAAATGTAATATGTTTTAATTTAAAAGTAATTGCCAATGATATTTTTGAAAAATGAGTATATTTTATTAGAAAAAAGTGTTTTATTTATAAAAGGCAAATAATAAAGACAAATAGAAAAGCTAACATATTTTAATTTAAAAAATTAACTGCCCGTGATTTTTAGAAGTGTTTTAATTATATTAATTGTATTTGTTAAAAAAATACGTTGGCATGTTAAAATATGTAACCTTTTTTAAATAATTAAAAGCATTAAAATAAGTTTTAAAATAAATAAGTACGGTTGCACCTGATATTTTTCGAAAATAGATATTTTAGTGAGAACAAATATAAAAGGTAATATATTCTGATTTAAAGATTATTGCCCGTAATATTTTTGGAAGTAATAGATTTTGTTAGAAAAAAGTGTTTTAATTGTAAAAGACAATCATTTAGTTACCATTTTTATATTATTTTATTATTTATTAAATATAATAAATGACCGAAAACCGAAAATTTACTTGTCCATGTACCGTTCCGTTAAATCTTTTAGGTCCTCCCCATCTATGCCCTGCGGTAATGATTCCTCTGGCATTACGACCTTTCCCACAACGATGCTGTCCAAATCATTTTTTCTCGAGCCGTTTTTCTTTTCCATTATAACTTGTTTTGTTAGGACTACTT
Source organism: Heracleum sosnowskyi (assembly GCA_030848705.1). Taxonomy (NCBI): domain Eukaryota; kingdom Viridiplantae; phylum Streptophyta; class Magnoliopsida; order Apiales; family Apiaceae; genus Heracleum; species Heracleum sosnowskyi. Next base: position 31,359,753 of record CM061237.1, read on the forward strand.
CTTTTCTTGGCGTTGCTGTTTTTTTCTTTTATAAGACTATCGGAGTGAAACAAGGGATCTAAAGAAGAACGAGGCTAGGCTATATTAGTAACAAGTAAACCCCTTGTGTGTATGTAAAGAGTCTTCCATCTTCTTTCTTTTTTGATTACCTTCCCTCGCGTATGTATAAGACTGAATCCATTCGATTTCTAAACAAGATTATTCAAAACCCCAATTATGACATCCCTCCTCTCCCACTTCACACCTCGGAACGCACTTGTTTCTAATTGATCAGGAGCGCTTTTACCTTGGAAAATCATACAATTAGCTTTGTATCAGCTAAGTTCACGAGTTGGAGATAAGCGGACTCGAACCGCTGACATCCGCCGCCTCTCAGGTCCCCCGACTGATTCTACCGTCTCTTTTATTAGTTTTTAAAAGAAAGACAAGAGCGAAGTCTCTTTTGTACTCTATCTGTGTATCCTTTATCCCTACGAAATAACCAGACTTTTTAAATTTTCTTTTATTTGTTTTTATTTCAAAGGATTCCTTTTTGATCAAAAGGTTTGATTCAGAGGGAGAATAAGAGGCAAAAATTGGAACAGAAATATCATTCGATTCGTCGATCCTCAAAAAAAGGTACTAGATTGTGTAATGATAAGACTAGAAAATATACCGGTACCGAAGGCAATCACTAAATTATAAAGAATCCGCCGATTGATGGGTCTATTTTTGCACTTAGGTTTTGTTCCATTACTGGATCGAAGGGAAAGACAAGTAAAGTTTTATTATTCCCCGTCTATAAATATCCAAATTTTAATCCCTAAAACTCCAGAATCGTGGGGAGTACTCCTTCATAATTTCTACCAACATAAAGCCCCAATTAGAATCCCCTTTTTCAAACCCCGCTGCAGCTGCACGAGCCCTTCCCGCGTGCCACAAATGACCTACGAACAAGAAGAATCCTAGAACAAAATGAGAAGTAGCTAACCAACTTATATTCCTTGTGTTACAAAATAATTTTTTATTGCAGTCTTAAGAAAAACGGTTTTGAATTAGCTCATGCTGATCGGATTTCCCCCGAGATAAAAGAAAAGATAGGAAATCTGTCTTTTCAGAGCTATCGCCCCAATAAAAAAAAATCAAATTGATACGTCCTTGACTTAGTATTAAAGTATTGATCAAAATAAAATAAAAAAAAGGCCCTGGTTTAAAGAAGGAGTTAACCATTTTGATAATATGTCCAAATACAATCCTCCTTGGTTGAAGGAGAGGTGCACAGATCTGATCTAGTCTCCCTTTCGATCCACGTTTTTGATCCCTCTGACCCTGTTTTTGATAGTTGCGCCCGACAGGAATTCCAATTCGGTAATAAGTTTGTATGACCATCTAGGGACTTTTTTACTGATTTCTTTTATTACAAATTTTTGTTTTGTTTTTTGACCATGGAATCGGACCTGCTTTTTACATATCTCTCGTTATTTGGAACCCATTCACATCTTTGGGCTTCTATTGAATCGAGAAATGGGTTTGATTGTGTCCATCTTTTTGAATTCGATCATTTTCGCAAAAAGAATTTTGACCTATTTGACCATTTGTCAAGACTCTTCGGCGTAAGTTCCTTGGCTTGGACAAGACAGGGAAGGGATTACTTACTCTTAACGGTCAAAGCGAGCCCTTTTCTTTTATTCTGAATTCTTTAATTCAGAATGAATCAAATCTCCCCAGGTCGGATTCGAACCTACGACCAGTCAGTTAACAGCCGACCGCTCTACCACTGAGCTACTGAGGAATAACGAGAGATTAAAGCAAATAAATTAAAAGTTGCTCCTGCTACTCAGCCAAGAGCAATGAACATCTTATATTTCATAAAAATTGGGGACAATAGAAATCGCGATGCCAATTGTGTCAGCTTGACCTTTCATAAGTGGAGACAGAATAAAGCGTCTAACGAGGGAATTTCTTATTATTCAAGTTATATTTAAGTGGTTCAATTCAAAAAAAGAACTTGTTATTCTTAACTCTTGGAGACCCGCGTTCTACCGAACTGAACTAAGAGCGCTTTCTTATCAGAAAAGAGAAGACTGTAAAGACACTTTTTTTAACCCCAAAAAATAAAGGAGGTGGAGATGAAACGAAAAAATAGTGATTTCTATAGAACCATGGAGTTTTTTGGGTTTGGAAAAGTGTGGATTTTCAAGACCCCTTAACTTTTTAAGGGGGTTACTCGAACATCCGCTGATTCTTCAACATCAGTCGGTTTGGACCTCCACTTAGTTTCACCCAAGCTTCATCCTGGTCATGGATAGATCACCCAGGTTCAGGTCCATAAGCAGTGACAACGAACTTGCAAAATGGATCTGTTTATCATAAAGAGATTCGTCGTTCCTGACCTTGCTTCGCCTTAATTGTGGGCAGTGGCTTGGTTAAGGGAACCGTAAGGGGACTGGAGCAGGCTACCATGAGACAAAAGATCCTCTTTCTAAAGAGATTTGATTCGGAGATTCCAACTCAGCACCTTTTGAGTGAGATTTTGAGAAGAGTTGCTCTTTGGAGAGCACAGTACGATGAAAGTTGTAAGCTGATCAGGAATTAGTAACTGCATCCAACTTCCAAAAAAAATCCCAATTGTTTCAAACTTTAATGAAATGAGGAATTTTTTTATTTTATTTTAACCCTTACCAACTGGATCATGTCGCCCCTGGCAATAAACATGCGTGAACCATTTCACGAAGTATCTGTCCAGATAGTAAGACTTTTCCCCCCGGATCTGTTGCAGGAAATGGATAATGTGCAACTTCGAGTTGGCTAACAATAGTTTATTGAATCCCCTTGCAAGTAGAATTTATCTTATGTGAGCCTGCTTAGCTCAGAGGTTAGAGCATCGCCCCCGGATTTGTTGCAGGAAATGGGTAATGTGCAACTTCGAGTTGTCAATTATATCCTTTATGGAAATGGCAAACCACGCACGTGAGGGGTTATTTCTTGGGTTCGTCCAGTCATTAATAACTTGATTCTAGAAAGTAAGACAAGACAGTTTTTAATTTTTTTAATGTGATTCGTTCGAGTAACCCCCTTAAAAAGCGAGCCATTCCCATCCCAAGCGGTGGCCCGATTCGGCCTGGCCCGCTTGGGGTATTGGTTTTTTTTGGAAAGGGAGTGTGTGCGAGTTGTTTATTTCAAGAATAGGTTGGATCCAACCAGCTGTACTTTTTATGTTATAATTAGGAAAAGTACATAGAGTCCTCTATTCCATCGAAAAAGCAGCTCTCGTTAGACCATCTGTAGCACTCATAGCCACAGCCCTAACTCGATTGTTTCCTAGTAATTGTTGTACCTCACAAGTCGAATGACTTGTTTTTCAATCTTTTCGGTCTTGGTTCCGTAGGAGCAAATCAGAAAGATTCTTTAGAGTACAAGTACACTACTTCCGTAAACTTCGCTTCATTTATCATTTAGTTCAGTTTTAGCTTTTGAAGGACATTTAAACGTTCATTTCCCCCCATAAACTGAAAATCCATAACCCCAAGTGCTATGGGAATACCATTTAATTGGCCTATACCTGTTTGAACGACTTCAGTTAATCCTGTCTTTCGTTGATAAAAATTGATACGATCTTTGTAAGGCTCCTCTTCCGAATGAAATTCAATGGGATCCAAAGAAACCTTTTATTCATAAAATACATTACTCCACTAGAATCCAATGTAAGGTAAAATGGTAATACATAAATGATCAGATGCAATTCTCAATTTTTTTCTAAGACACAAAATAGATATTGAGGCCTGGACCAAAATGGATTATAGCAGTAATATAAATTCTAAGCTTGGAAGTAAGAATTACCAAAAAATTGAGAAAATGGATAAAAACGAGTGGACTAAAGCGGCGGATTCCTAATCCGTTGTAAATTTTTTGAATTCTTTATTTAAAAATAAATAAATAAAATGTGAAATTATTGAGTAGTTTACTCCCCCGAATGATGAATTCTAGGAAAATAAAAAAATTTTGTTCTACGTCTTACGGAAGGCCTCCTCCGGGGGGGGGGGGGGCCCGAGCCATCAGTGACTTTGGAAGAGCTAGAATTCTAACCTTGTGTCAGGACCTACGGGGAGATTCTGTAACCAGAAAGAATTTGGTTCAGATGTAGGATACCTATCCAGAAGTTTTCGCACCCCTCTCTTTCAAGAGGATTCGCGACATGTCAAGCCCTGGTAAGGTTCTTCGCTTTGCATCGAATTAAACCATGTTTCGCAATTTCATAAACCAATTAAATTTTTTTTTAAGTAATCCTATTTTTTGAAAAAGGAAACTTAGGTAAGTGCTTTTTTAGAAACTAATTCAGTTAAGAGGCCTCTATCAACAAGAAAAGTTTGGTCCGGTATGGAATGAACTTATAATCATGGAATCGACTCGGACCTGTTCTAAAAAAGTCGAGGTATTTTGAATTGTTTGTTGACACAGACAAAGTCAGGGAAAACCTTCGAATCATTGCTACTTGACTTGGACCTGTTCTAAAAAAGTCGAGAACAACTCGTAGTATGGGTCTAGCTTATTGATATGTTCCAGAAAACTCTAGTGCTTTTTCAACTCTCTCAAAATGGAATCTATTCCAAACATATATACCATGGTTCCTTACTTCGACAGGGCACAAATATCTAAATTCGATTAAAACATCAGATTCATACTAGAACCACGATGATTCAATAAAAATTCTAACCTAAGCCCACGGAAATAAAAAAAGAACTCTTAAAAGTACATCGAACTCGATTATTTATATCGAGAAAGTGGCTATTGAGAACGAATCAAATCAGATGGTTCTATTTCAATATTCGTGGATAATACCTTTCCTTCCACTTCCAGTTCCTATGTTAATAGGAGTGGGACTTCTTCTTTTTCTGTCGGCAACAAAAAGTCTTCGCCGTATGTGGGCTTTTCAAAGTGTTGCATAGAGTTCCATTACTATTAATGGGTGGCATTTCTAGGTTTCGTCGTAAACCTAATTGGTTACTTACAATTACGTAAATCAATAGTTCAAACCGCACATCTATATCTGTTTAATATTCTGTAGCACTAGGTGGACTGTTAGCTAGTGTGTATCATCTGATGAGAATAGAGTATGACATGGATCAACCAGAAGCCTAAAAAGGAATATTTATTATTTGATCCAAATTTTTCGAGAACTTCTTGATCCCTCTTCTCTTATTTTTTGTTTCAGTGAAATGTCTAGAAAAAAGAAAAATAGCGGTCGGGAAGGTTATAGTAGCCAAAGAGCTCCAGTATAAAGATCTTCATTAGTGCGTAAACCAATTGTATACCACCACTGATAAACACCAGAGGGGAAGTCGAATCCCCGTTGCCTCCTTGAAAGAGAGATGTCCTAAACCACTAGACGACGGGGGCATATTTACCCAACGTCCTCCATCGTTCCAACAGAAAATAAATAGGCACTCAAAACAAGTACATGTTTGAGCATCATTAAAAAACCCCTTATCAATCTCCTAGTATTCGACACAAGAAAATGAATTTTCCATCTCTGGTACTTTCAACTTCATGATTGTATTCCATGCTCCTGGATCAAGTAAAGACTCAGGGTTTTCAACAAGCTACTGCTACATCCATTTCATTACGAATTTTAGGGATAATCAGGCTCGAACTGATGACTTCCACCATGTCAAGGTGACACTCTACCGCTGAGTTATATCCCTTCCCCGCCCCCATCGAGAAATAGAACTCCGTCCCAAGGTATCATTTCTAATACGTTGGTGGGGGCAGACTCGGATTCTATCAGATCCGATACTATAGTATAGTAAGAAATAAATATATATTTCTTTCTTACCATATCTATTATTTTTAGTGTAGTGTATAAAGTTGTACTTTATAATAAAGACAGGGACTTCGCCCTTCTTTGATTAAAGACTTTTATCTTTATCAAGGTTTTTAACTACAAGAAGCCGAGTAGGCGGATTGGTTCGAGTGTAAAAAAAGATATTGCGGAGACGGGATTTGAACCCGTGACCTCAAGGTTATGAGCCTTGCGAGCTACCAAACTGCTCTACCCCGCGCTGAAGAGAAGAATTGCTTTGGTGTAGTTTATGCTCTTCTATAATTCAATAGAATCGAACTATTGAAACTATAAACTTCAACCCCGTTTATGCGAAAATGTTCAATTTTCATAAGGTCTTCTTGACTGTTATTCAAAAGGTCGATCTCTTTATTTTAAACGGGGGGGGGGGGGGGGTTATTACATTCAATTAATGGGATTAAGTCTCTTAAGACAAGACTGGGTTTGGGTAAACTAAAAAATTAGGAGCAAACGCGTAATCTGGACCAATATAATCCTTACGTAAAGGCCATCCTATCCAACTTTCAGGCAATGCTCCTATTATACTCGTAGTCTCTGAAGGATGACAACCAACTATGTAGCATCTACACCAAGAATTCAAATTGCTTAGGCCGAATCAATGGATAGAAATATCATTATTTGATTGATCTAAGTTATAGTATAGATAAATGTGTATTCTCACTTCTTTACCTTCCAAACTTTAAAAAAATATATATAAAGTTTTATAAAATAAAAATTTAGGTTTTCTATATATCAAATCATTTAACTTAATTTATTTATATTATTAGTTAGAATTTTTTAGGAATGCTACTTTGTAAATAAGGATATTGTTGTTAATTTTAACTTGCCTGATTATTTTATGCTATAGATGTTTATTCTTATTTTAAACTACATACACATGTATAGAATATAATGTAAAATTTAAAATGAATTTTCTTTATTTCTAACTTAAATCAAATAAATGTTGTTTTATTAATTTTAATTTTTAAATATACATATAATTATTATTTTATTTAGGTATATTTTTTTATGTATTTTAGCTAAAATGTGCCATACGGCCCATACCACATTAAGTCATTAATCATACTAGCTTATAGCCCGTGCGATGCACGGTTACTTAAATTTTATTTATAATTATTTTGTTTATAATTATATTTTTATTACGATGCAACACATGATTGTTTTTTTAATATTTATAATTATATTTATTTATGAATATTTTAATATTTAAAAGTTATTAGTTTACATGATTAAATTATTGTTAAAAAAGATTTAGCCAAAAAAATTTATAGTTAAAATTTTGATATTTATTATATTTTACACGCTCAATTTAATATTTGTTTATATTAAGTTATAAAAGTTAGATTTGACCAATTTTACGGTTCACATGAAATTCACAAAATAATCTTTAATTTAGTTGTGGTTTAATAGTTTTTTTTCAATTAAAAACTATTCTAAAACTAAAAAGAGAATAAAGTGACGAAATTTAATGTTAAGGATTTTATTCGATTTAGGAAATCTACCTAACTTATATGTAGTTTAGATTATTAGAATAACCTTTATTAACCAAATACAGGTTTTAATGTTAAATCTAACGGTTTTCACCTATCTATTTAAGATTAAACGATTTTTATTATTTTGGTTATAAATGGGTTTCCTTATTTAATTACAGCTATTTTTATGTTTTAACTTTTTGAAAAATTCAATCCTAATATAATATCTTTTAACTTATATCATTTTTAGATAATAATTACTTTTTATATGATATAATCTTGATCATCTATTTTTAAAAGTATTGGATCTAACGATTGAGAATGTTTTGGCGGTATTTAGGACCAAACTACGAGGATAACATCATTAATTTTTCTTAATATTTATAATTTTTTTATTTTCTTATTTTTTTAAATATTTATTGCTAAAATATAATATACTCTTTTTTGTAATATGTTAATGATGCGGGAACTTTGAACTTTTGAGAAAATAAATTATCAATTAAAATATATATTTTTTTGTAATAGTTCTTCTTTTAAAGTAGTACACTGTGACGATCAAAATTTTGTATAAAATTCATTTTTTTATAGTATATCCCGTAAATATCTATGTTATTATATTAAAAACTAAATAATGAAAGCTTTCTTATAAGTGTGGTCGCTTTGTTTAATCACTCAATCCATAATCATTGGATCTTTCAAATTAAATTGTTGAGAAACGTTACATATAACAGTAAAATTATCATGTAGAATGATCTAAGATTTGAATCTACCAACAGCATATTAAAATTTACAGGTTTTTTTTGAAAAAAAAAGAATTTTTTTTCATTTTTTTTCTTTGAGACATAGGTTATTTGATAATATTTTTTGTAAAGTACGATTTTTCAGAAAAGTACTATACTAATTGATTAACAAACTTTTAAAGTTTCGAATTTAATAATTTACAATGTATGCATTGCGGTTGGTGGCTAGTAGTCAATTCACAGCCACCCGTGGCTGTGGACCAATTCCCATTAAGTACATACTGATATAAGTATCTTACTAACTGCTTTTACTTTTAATGTTTCGGTTTTATTTATAGTGTATATAAAATTTTAAAATACATTATTACTTTAAAATTATTAAACAGAATAAAAATTATGTTATGATTATATAAAATTTTATTCTCATATTATTATAGTCTTTATCGATTTGAATTTGTTCTTAATTTATTTTAATAATTTATTGAAAGAAAGATAAAATTTCTATATTTAAAAGAATTAGTGGAAAATTAAATAAATTGTTGCTACAATTATAAAAAAATATTTATTAAAATTTAGATACTCACTTTACTATTTGGGTTCTATCCTGAGTTTTAGAAATTGAATTTTGACGATTTTACAACCCATGTGAAACTAACGAAATTATCTTTAATTTAATGATGATTTAATAATTATTATCTAACTTGACCAGTTGACCTACCCATAAACCGAAAAGAAAAGATGGTTAAGTATTATATTCAAAATTATTGTTTATGAATATGAAACCCTCAATATTTTAATAATATTTTGATATTATCATTTTATGTTTGTTATATGTAAAATAATATAATTATAATTTGGATTAATCAAATTGATATGTTCCTTCAGAAAAAAAATGTTTAAATTTATTCATGTACAGGAGTTCTCCTAAGTCTCTTATAACGCAGGGTCCACATGTATCATTATTATATGATATACATGAGCATTATATTGATAATTTTTAATATTGTAATCGATATGAATTGTTATCTGATATTTGGTTTAACAATTATTATCTAACTCGAACTATACATAAATTAAAGAGAAAAGATATTTAAGAATTTTTACATAGAAAAATTTTAAATTATCAAAATACACTTTTTAGTATTTAAATATAATTCTATTATTAATCAGATACACTTTTTAATATTAGATCTAACAATTCTCATCGATCTATTTAAGATCTAACACTAATAATTAATTTGGTCGTATAGTGGTCGTACACGGACCAGATCGATTTTAATTTTTTCTTAAATTGATTTTAATATTTTATTGAAATAAACATAGAATTTATAAATTTAAAAGAATTAGGAAAAAAATTAAATTGGTGCTACAATAATTAAAAAAAAATTATTAAAATTTAGATAATCACTTTACTGTTTGGGCTCTATCTTGAGTTTTAGACAACAGATTTTAACAATTTTACAGCCCACGCGAAGCTAACAATATTATCTTTAATTTAATGATGGTTTAATAATTATTATCTAACTGGAACTATCCATAAACTAAAGAGAAAAGATAATTACGATTTTTTACATAAAGATTTCTATTCAATATAGAAAACCTATTTATAATTGGTTTAAATTATCAAAATACACCTTTTAGTATTTAAATCCTATCCTATTATTAATCGAATACAATTTTTAATATTATATCTAACGGTCCTCATCTATTTGAATATTTATAGTTTTATAATCCAACGGATCATATACTTTTTGGTAGTACAGTGACCGACCAAAGTTTTGGATAAAATCTCCCTTACGCTTATTATATATAAAGGATTTAATATAATTAAATATTGATGGGTACAAAGGGATGGACGATGGAGGGAGTATTATGGACTTCACTTTTGAGGGCCTTTAGAATAATTGGACCATGTGCGGTTGGGCTGGGCTCTTTACACTGCTAAGAGCCAGACCTGGTAAAATGATTAAGAAGTGTGTAGATCAAAATTTACAATTGGAGAAATATATGGCAGGCTATGGTTCTGGTATTAATAGTTCCAAATTTCACTGTAACATGATTAATTTAATTGCTTATCCTGTTTAACAAGAAAAAGGTTTTTTGCATTGTGATTTGACACCACTTCCACGGTGAATCAAGAAGTATGAAAGATTATTTGAGACATGAACCCCGAGTAGTTTAATTTTCCAAATCATAATCATCCATGCATAAAGAGGAAATGAGGATGTGATTTGTTGGTTTTTGGTTACTGTAAAATGGAATATTGTCTACTCTTATGCTAATCACACTTTACAAGGCATTTGAAGCTTATGCATACATGACCTTGATAGTAAATCAAAATCAGTAGTATTCCGAAATAAGCTTCGTGTTGGTCTGTCCATAAAATTTGTCTGACAATTAAAGAGCCCAATGTTGTTCAAGCTGACTCCGTTAAAGTAATGTCTTGTCTGTATTTGGTTGAGATGAATGAATATGAAAGGGATATAATGAAATTTGAGTTACAACATATATAATTGTTCATATTTTTCATTCTCATTTTCTACACAAATTTTATCATGACAAATCTGTAACCACTTTCTTTTTTTAATCTTCAATCCAAACTCTATTATTTTTCATTAATATTTCTCATTTCATTCAATTCCATTCCACTTTACCCAAGTAAACACAACATTAAAGGATAAATCTTAATCACTATCATTGGTATCACACCTTATTTAATTACTCTTACATTGTACTCCCGAGTTAAAATTTAGAGAGAAAAGAAGAAAAGAGAGAATTTTAAAATTTCTTTTTTAATGGTGCTTCCGAATTTTTGAATTTGAAATTTTCTTTTTTAATGGTGTTACCGAATTTTTGAATGAGAGAAATTTTCAAAATTTTCTCCACATTTTTTTTTCAAAAATGAAATTATTGGGAGAGAAGCTCTCAAGTCCATTTTCAAATATTTAGCTCCATATCACTTTATTCAAAATTTTCTTTTATCATCAACAAAAAATTTGGAAACATATTGAATAATTTTTTTTGTTTATGTTCCTTTTCAATTTCTTATGTTCCATTCTCTTATTCATTAAAAAATTTAGAAGCACAACATTAGCGAATATGCATGATTAATGTACATATTACATTTTATTTTTTGTGCGTCCATCTTCTATGTGATTAACTTTTATTAGATTGTAAAATTTCAGGTATTCACGATTATTTTCATAATTTCATTCATGCAGTTATAACTGAACATGAAGGCAACAAAAAACTACATATTCATTATACAGTTTGTATAATAACCGTTTTCATAGAAAAGAAATACATAGATCCAAAAGAGATTTATGTATGCGTAGATGTATTTGTCTAATTTTTGCCCAAAGTGAATTCCGGTAAAATAGCATATAACAAGTAAACTCGACTCGACTCTTGGTCAAACTCTGTGCACCTAAATCGACTCTCTAAACGGCAGTGTAAACTTAAAATCTATAATTCTACGTCCCAAAATGTCTAATGTTTACGAGACAGTATTCCACCCCAAAATATATGCATTTTATAGTGCATGCTAGTAGACTGTTTAGAAAAAGCAAACCTTGTCGAGAATTCAATATATGCTTAGAATATCTACAAGTTGAAACAATATAAACCTGACAAAAAATTCAAGCGGGATCTTCATTCTTCTTCGCATTCGGCAGCAAACCAATCATACTTATATTTGTATTCGGTAAATATTAATCAAGACAAAGATATACGGTTCATAACTTCATCTAATTATTTGCAACCAAACATTAAATATTTAAAAACAACTCTTACACCATCCCAAAGGCTACTTACTCATTGGTACTGCTTTTGCCTTGATATATACAAATCTTTTTTTAGCATAGTAATATATATAAGACAGATTGTAAATAGACTGTAAATTTTTAATCAAACATCAGGATAACGACATTAACAATTTGTCATTTCTGCAACAATATTGAAGTTGGACAATCTTTTTATGATTATAAATTTACTCACCAAAGAAAATAAATAAATTGTTTTCCATTGAGTATTTATGATTCACCTACCGTTCGGTATATATAGCTAGAGGTTCTTAACTTCTAATACAACGATCGATATATAACTACATAGTCGAATATCAATTCAAGCAATGGCTGACGACAAATTAGTAGGCTCGCCGGACAACTCCACCGGGAAACAACAAGCCTCCTTCTCCGTCGACACTTCTACTACGCCATTCCCACTAAATAAAAGTGAAAAACAATTCAATTTTGATCTGCCAGTTGACTCGGAACACAAAGCCAAAACCATAAAGATTTTCTCATTCGCAAACCCCCACATGCGAACTTTCCATCTCTCTTGGATATCATTCTTCACATGTTTCGTCTCTACCTTTGCTGCCGCACCTTTAGTACCAATCATCCGTGACAACCTTAATCTTGTAAAAGCCGACATTGGAAATGCCGCGATAGCCTCCGTATCAGGCAGCATTTTCTCCAGGCTTGTAATGGGAGCTGTTTGTGACTTAATAGGCCCCCGTTATGGCTGTGCATTTCTCATTATGTTGTCAGCGCCTACCGTTTTTTGCATGCCATTTGTTTCGTCTGCAGAAGGTTACGTGGCGGTTAGATTTATGATAGGGTTCTCTTTAGCTACATTTGTTTCGTGTCAGTATTGGATGAGTAGCATGTTTAATGGGGAGATAATTGGGCTTGTTAATGGCCTGGCTGCCGGCTGGGGAAATATGGGTGGTGGTGCAACTCAACTAATCATGCCTTTGCTCTATGAGATTATCCGAAAGGCCGGAGCGACACCGTTTACAGCTTGGAGGATTGCTTTTTTTGTGCCGGGGTGTTTGCATGTGGTAATGGGGCTTTTGGTATTGGGTTTGGGACAAGATTTTCCTGATGGCAATCTTGGTAACTTACAAAAGAAAGGAGATGTCGCTAAAGATAAAATTTCCAAGGTTATTTTATGTTCTAATCTCACTCTAGTTAATTTGATAGGTTATATTAGTGTGTTTAGGGAAGTAATTTATATGATTTAAGTGTTTGCAATGACAGGTGCTCTGGTGTGCTGTGACAAACTACAGAACCTGGATATTTTTCCTTCTTTATGGCATGTCTTTGGGTGTGGAACTGACTACTGATAATGTCATCGCCGAGTACTTTTTTGACAGGTAATCACTTCATCATATATATTACATATATAGGGTCACACTCTATGTAGAGCAATTTTGATGTAGAGAATAATTATTTTGCACTCTTTTATGTTAGATTGTTATACATTTAAGTGAACAATTGTTCTGGTTCTCACATTTAAAAAAGGTGCAGAACAATTATTCTCGTTATTCTTGCCAAAACCCGTTCCCCGCCTAACATATATGATCCACCAGGAGCAACTTTTAAGTAAATAACTATATTTTCTAATGCCACATTTTTAAACTTGCATTCTTGCAAACTAGACAGGATTAATCAGTACTTCCAGGTGTTGGTGGTTTTTAAGCACAAGTAATCTGATTACATCAACATTTCTTAAAAAATTAGTTTATCGTTATCATAGCTGTGACACAAAAGAACTTCCATGAACTATGATACAAATTTCAGGTTCAGTTTAAAACTGCACACAGCCGGCATTATAGCAGCTGCATTCGGAATGGCCAACGTGGTCTCTCGTCCAGCAGGTGGCCTCTTGTCCGACATTGCAGCACGCCACTTCGGGATGAGAGGCCGACTCTGGAACCTCTGGATCCTCCAAACTCTGGGAGGAATCTTCTGCATTTGTCTCGGCCGTGCAAACACACTCTTCCCCTCTATCCTTTCCATGATGTTATTCTCCATCGGCTCACAAGCTGCATGTGGTGCCACGTTTGGAATCATCCCCTTCATTTCCCGCCGTTCTCTCGGCATTGTGTCTGGACTAACAGGAGCTGGTGGCAACTTTGGGTCCGGATTAACACAGTTGTTATTTTTCACCAACTCTGGACACTCAACTGAATCCGGTTTGTCATCAATGGGATTTATGATTGTAGGGATAACACTCGCGGTTGGACTGGTACATTTTCCGCAATGGGGGAGCATGTTTTTAGCAGCGACGAAAGATGAGAAGAAGAGCAAGGAAGAATATTATTATGGATTAGAATGGAATGAGGAAGAGAAAGACAAGGGTTTGCATTTTGGAAGCCTCAAGTTTGCTGAGAATAGCAGGTCAGAGCGTGGACGTAAGCTGGTTTCTGCCCCATTGCCGCCGCCTGATTCTTCCTCTGTTTAGAATGATTTAAAAACCTACATTGTTTACCGGATTTTAAAAAAACTAAGAAACTGGCATTTGATCTCATCATTGCTAATATGTATTCCCAAAAGAAAAAGACCATGTGTGCATCCTTTTTAACGAGATTCCGATGATCGTAGTCGCACTGATGCCTAAAATACAATATGACACTAGCATTCAACAACTGATATTACCCCAAATTAAGATGATGCACCACTGTGTTGACCATACACTTTCTTTTTTCTCTTTTAAATAATGCAATTTGTAATTATCAGGATCACTAGCTAAAAACTGTTTCTACCTTGAAACCGTTTTCGAGAAGATAATTACATCTCTGCCAGGAGCGTAAAAACAGACCTGTATAAAAACTATAAACACTTCAAAATAATACTATCTGGGGGAAGAAGTTCGCCGAACAGAAAAATTATATGAGATTATACCTTTTTTAAGTATAAAAAGTGATGATAATTTTGTAAATATGTAAAATTGTCTGAAATTACAATATCACCTACGTGTTTTTATATGGAATTTTTTTAATTACCTATATGGATTTTTTTAAATTATTTCAGGTAATTTCCTGAGATAATCTCATCATTTTCTTATGTAACATGATAGCTTTTCTTATAGTTTTTTGTAAAAAATTGCAGACTCGTCCTCACTCGATTGTTGAGGTGGAATGCTCGATACATTTTGATTGAGGTGATTACTCCAATAAATTGCAATTGAAAAAATAGCCCATATCACATGATTGAAAGATACTAAATTCTAATTTTTGTATTTCACTTCCCTTATGGACAACTATTTAAGTATCTCCCTGGTTCATTATATAAGATATTTGACTTTTCTGTATCTTTAGATGTTTAGACTCTTTTTTTTCAGATTTTTAAAAAAAAAATGTTAATTTTAACTATGTAATCAAAACACCTATATTCAACCTCATAAAAGTCTAATGCCTTATATAATATAATGGACGAGAAAGAGTATCTTGTTTTGCTTCCTAATAATTCATTAATCCATTCACTTAATGTTGAAGTTAACAAGTGTAACATTAAATATGTTCTCAAGGCTGTGAAAGTTTGTGAATCTTCTCCTTTGAGTTTGAGAATAATCAAAAAAGGAACAACACATGGAGATGAAATATTAAATTTTCCCCTGGTAGGGTGAAAACTTTAGCATGTTCGAATCTCAAATCAATAACCATTCCAGGTTAAGCATTTAGACATGTAGGCGTTCCACCTCCCCTCCCCTTAAGAACTAGATATCTATTGGGGTCATATTATTATCTTGTCTGTATATTGTGTAGTGTACTATATCAAGTGGGTTGCCCTTCTTATAAGCTTCTTCACCATTACAAAATTCGGTGTCGTCAAGGGACTTGAGACATGAATGAAAGATCTTCCTTTTCCTTGTAATTATAGTAGCTGGAGTTAAGATATCTTTAGATTCACATATTCTCTGTTTCAAATGTTCATGATAGGGATATGGAGGCTTTTGTTACCTGCTGTTTAGTATAAATAGAAAAGATCTATGCTATTTCTAGAGATTATTTGATAATCACTACAATAATGCAGGGCTTATTATGAAGAAATTATAACAAAGGATCCGTCACAAATTCTTGAACTTACGACGGAATGTGTCTGTCACAAATGCCTCGTCACAAAGTCACTATTCCGTCACAATTTTCCTATTTCTGTCACAAATTCTGACGGGCTGATCTGTCACAAATTATGACAGAATAGTCTGTCACAAATTATGACTGAGTACTCTGTCACAATTTCTGAATTCAAGACGAAATTATCAGTCACAATATGAACTTAAGACGGAATTATCAGTCACAAATATTGTACTAAAATTTTAAAAATAGGCAGCTCCATACAAAACATACAAATTATGAAACTCATTCAGAGTAGAAACCAAACTAGCAAACCAGAACTAGCAGAACAAATCTGATGTACACTACACAAATTAACGTAGACAAACTATTGAAGTCCATAAAGTCATTCACCATTGATAACTACCACAAAATATTCAAAGTTATCCATTACAGATTCATACATGCCAAAAGCCACTATGTGGTAAACCAACCGACCACAATTTTGTCTTAAACGCCTAGCTGAACAACCATGCTACTGTCTTGGCTAGAAGACCAGGTAAACATCACAAGAGCCCTAAATCATCCCAAATTCTTAATATATATAGTTCATACAATACCAAAATAAACCAGCAGTCTACTACCTATTCTGATATCTAGTCTAACCCATTTTCACATTGATCCGCAAGTGGAGAGTGAGGTGGGTGGCGAATATCATCATCATCTGAGCCTGGACAATCATCATCACGCGAAACTGACTTACCCTTTCCCTGTAAAGTTATAAACAAACATAATCATTAACCTTATAAAACATGTTTGACACTCATAAACATGTATAACATACTTACAGTCAGCTACTGTTTAATAAATAACTTACATTGTTTTTATCAGGTTGCTGAAATGCTTGAATATCAGTCAACACGGAGAGCATCACCTGTACCAGCTCTGTCATGGTCATCATGCTCAATGGATGGTTTGATGGCAGTTCACCCTCTCCCTCAGCCATCAAAACCGACTTTGTGAACATACTAATCTGCTCAGGTGCAAGACCAAATTCCTCTGGGTGCGCGCTAGCATAAGCTACAGTTTGGTCCACAGCCTGAATTAGAAAGTCACCTGCCATGTGAAGTACGGAAGGCCTGCCATTGGTGGAAGCACCAGATTCCTCATCCGTGCGTCTCCGACGCCTCTTACGAGATCTCTCAATTGCTACAAATATGCATAAAAGTAAAGTTTTGAAACAAATATGAAACTCCACATGAATAGTCAAAACCAAATGACAAAACATATTTAAATTATCTAGGCCTGCTATATAAATGCAATAGTGCATTCACATCAACCAAAAATCACAAATTTTTATGTCAATTTCTAATATGCCGCAAACATCTATTCCTTAATAATTAACATAACAAATAATAAAAGCACATCGGTTTTTATTAATATCGACCAACAACCTAATGCAAATTACTCATGTTATTTTCATTACGACCAAGTAATAAATTACCACTGAAACACATTCTTTGTACATATGATTATAAATGCCTTAAATGAATATATATTTAAAATCATACGTATAATATCGGAAGCTTTTGTTCGAGGAACACCAACGATGCTATTCTTCCACACACCAACAGCTTTGGCCCATGTCTGTATTGGCGCATTATTAGGATCCACATTCTCCTTCTCACATAGTTGAATATAGCGTTCCTATTGTGAATTACATTTAAGCCAAAGAAAAAAAAAGCAAAAACTAAAATTTAAACCTCATAACAAAGCAAAAACTTATAGATGCAGGCCTAGTGAACAAAGCAAAGACTTACCATCATAACACCAACCTCCCCTGAAGTACAAACGCCATTTTTATGAGTGTTCATTTTAAGGAAGAGATGGCATTCCCCGGGTTCCTCACCAGTTTCTTTGAGTATATCCTGTGAAATATTATACGGATGACATATTAGGTTTTTATCGAACAACAACAGATGTGTATGTACATAAGCTTTAAAAATCTATTTTCAAATAGTTCGCTTAAGTGTTGTTTAAGATATCTTGATGAGCTTACCTTACTGGTGACAATAAGCAGGAAAAGTTAACATAACCATAGACAAGTGCACTAAGATGGGGGTTGTATTTAAGGCCAGTGCAGTTAATATCTTAAAATTAATGTATTGGTTCCTGGTGTTGGTGCTAGAGATGACTGGGTATTTTTTCTCATCCTCTGTTGTTTTCCTATTATTAATCATGTTATTGGCATCTTAACCAAGTAAAAAAATGCTATAAGAAATATTTAGTGATGGGCTTGAGAGCCACAATGAAGAATAAATAAAATTTTGTGCAAGTTGACAAGTGTCTCAATTCTCAGTTAAGGTTCCTGTTAACATATTTGTTGTATTTATTTATATATGTGTCACAGAAATTAATAAATAAACTAAGGTTTGCCAGGGAAATTAATAACAACTAAAAAATCAAATTTACGAGCACAAGAGGCCCAAACATAATTTTATCATAAAAAATAATTAATAATTTTATCATAATTTTATCACTGATTAATTTTAATCAGTGTAATGCCTATGTTTAATAGTTAAACGCCACTTTATTTAGATCTATCTGTTGTTATGCTCAAGATTTTGTTGTTCTGTTTTCAAACTTTAGTACGAGATAATTATTGGACATGTAACATCATTATAAAAAGTACGACATAAGCTTTAAAAAAATAAATATATATTAGATTTACACAAATAAAAACATACCCAAGCACAACAACGAAATGGAGCATAATAGACTTGAGTTACTTGACTTGCCAATACAAAAACATCATTCCCTCTTAGCTTTGATGTCATGTCAATTGTGATAATTTGATTTTTGTCAACCTTTATGCCTCGTCTATTATCAAACCAATGACATTTGAATAGCACCACTTGATTCTCTTCATTGTAAAGCAATACAAGAATTTCTTCCAAACGCCCATAGTAGTTACTCATGGTGTCATCATAACAACTTCCCTTTACTAGTACCCCACTATGTGATTTTGTGCATTTGAATCTATAACCATTCACATCACATCCTCTATAATTGGTAACATAAGGTGATGGGCCTCTCAACAAGTGCTTAAACCGCTTATAGGTGTCACGATCTCGTCGTACCTAAAATACAATAATTTATCAAACATGCATCTTTACATGTGTGTCATCTTGTCAATGCAAAATATAAATATTAATATACCTTGTTAAACATCCACTTTTTGAATTGTGTGTCAAGAAGTGTATTCATCTCAGCAAGACTAATTTGCGGATCTTGCATCCTCATTTCCGCTTCAAAATCTCTGAAAATATATAAGAATATATATGTGAGAATAAGAAAGAATAAATTGTTCACACCATTTATTACATGACAAGTTCTTGGATTCTTACAATCTGTACGGGGTTACTTCTGGCATGTTGAAGAGCACATAATTAGCTGCTATTTGAAGTAACTTGTCATCTAAAAAATAGCCATTTGATGCACCAAAAAGTCTTGTTGGATATGTGAACACCTCAAGTTTTGTTGGATCGCGCATGGAACCATCAACCATATTGCGGCCTATCATGTTGTGCACTGTCTGAGCTGAAGACTCGAAAAACATGGAACAAAAATTTACAAGTTCCTCCTCAACATAACGTTCTGCAATAGAACCTTCAACCTGTGCTTTGTTTCTCACTTTTACTTTCATCCGACGCATTTGCCTTTCAACCCAATACATCCATCGATATGGGACAAGACCGCCAAGTCTACACTGCTCTGCAAGATGAAGAAGAACATGCTCCATCGGATCAAAGAGGGCTCCTGGAAAAATATTTTCCATATTACACATGATGTTTACGATATTTTTCTCTAGGATCGCCAAATCATCCAAAGCTATCGTTGTTGAGCATATTCCTTTGAAGTAGCTTGATAAGTTGCATAGTGCATCATGCACATTACTCGGTAAAATGCCACAAAAAGCAGAAGGTAATAACCTTTGCATAAATACATGACAATCATGAGATTTCATGCCACTTAACTTTTTCTTTTCCACCTTGCTACATCTTGCGATATTTGAAGCACAACCGTCTGGCATCTTTAGTTCACTAATCCAATTATAAACCTGAACCTGTTGTTCTCGAGAAAGAGTGTATGGCGCCTGAGGTTTTGAGTTTCCACGCATCCATAACTCTTCTCTAATGCCAAATGCTTTCAAATCAGCTCTTGCATTATTGGTATCCTTGGATTTCTTAGTGCCCATCACAGTATGGAAAAAATTGTCAAATACATTTTTTTCAGTGTGCATGACATCAATGCAGTGCTGTAAGCGTAGTGAGTGCCAATACGGGAGCTCAAAGAAGATAGAAAAATGTGTAAAATTATGAGTCACACCAAATCCAGCAGCCCTAGACTTCAGACTTTTTTTCCCGGGCAATGGAAAAGTTATCCTTACACACTTATTGTGAACTTCCCATCCTGTTTGGTGTCGATGATTTTGTCCTGATCTTCTAAACTTTTTTTCTGTTCCCCAAAAACTACACTTTCGACTATGTGGAAGCTGTGAAGCCCTCACATCCCCCATGCAAACTGGGCAAGCCAACTTGCCTTTGGTTGACCATCCACTCAACATTGCTAATGCTGGAAAGTCATTGATTGTCCACAATAGCGCTGCCCTCAATGTAAAATTAGTATCCGTGAAAGCATCATAAGTCTGTACACCAACACTCCACAACTGTCGTAACTCGTCAATAAGAGGTCTCAAATAGACATTGATATCTCTCGTGGGGCTTTTCTCCCCTGGTATGAGCAAAGTCATGTACATGTATGGATCCTTCATACACATAGAAGGTGGAAGATTGTACACAACAATTATAACAGGCCATACTGAGTAATTAATCCTCGAGGTTTTGTTACTGTACGGAGAGAACCCATAAGTAGCAAGTCCAAGTCTAATATTGTGAATGTCTTGCAAAAAATCTGGATAATTTATGTCAAACTGTTTCCACTCTTCCCCATCAGCTGGATGTGTCATAATACCGTTAGTGATCTCTCTAGTCTTGTACCACCTCATACTTTCAGCAGTACGGGTTGACATATACAGTCGCTGCAATCGCGATTTGAGTGGAAAATATCTCAGAATATTCCTTGGAATGCTTTTCCTACTGCCCTCTTTAGCCACTTTATATCGACCCGTGCCACAAATATTGCACTCTTGCTTTTCACTATCATCACCATAGAACAACATGCAATCATTCTCACATGCATGAATTTTCTCATATCCCAAGCTTAAATCCTTAAGCATCTTCTTGATCTCGTTATAATTTGATGGTAATTGATGATCTTCAGGCAATACATCCGCTACAAGACCGAGAAGCTCATTGAATCCCCTTTCACTACAACCATGCGTGCTCTTAAAATGCAACAACTTACTAACAAATGTCAATTTTGTGTGCTTTGTACTTCCGGGATATAATGGAACCTCCGCATCATCTTTCAAACCCGAAAACTTAGAGAATTCGTTGTTCGGATCCAAACCATCAATATCATCATCCTCGTCATTCCACTCATCATCATAAGCTCCCGCATCCCTTAACATCTCATAGGGATCAAACACATCATTATAATCATCTACTACATTTCTCGAGCTACTAAAAAATGGCTCTCTACCTTCTCCGTGTAAATCCCAAAATGTGTAGTGTTCCCAAAATCCATTTGTTAAGATATCAAATCTCACTTCACCAAAAGTTTTTAAATGAATATTAAGACAATGACAACACGGACATCTAATCTCTTCATCATCTTCCTCGCAATTACGTTTAGCAAAATTAAGAAATTCATCAACACCATTCAAAAACTCTCTAGTATAACAATTTGTGCCTTCATGAAAACGTTTGTTGATCCAACTACGATCAATAGACATCTACAAATATATATATAACACATACATGTCAATTACATATGCATATATACACTAACTACACATATTATTCAAAAATTCAACATATAAAGCAAAATAATGAAAGAACTTGTACAATAAATAAATAATTAAAGAGAGGTACTCACATTGATGCATGAAATGAGGTATGATAATCCGCTTGATTATTTTAGATGGAATTGTATGGAGAAATGGAGAAAATTGAAAGTGAAATGGTGATAGCAAAAATAGAAATGCTACTGCCCAGATCTCTAATGTTGAAGCACAATGCGACAGATTCTAAATTCCGTCACAAAGTATAATAAAATATTATTATTTTACTACGGCCATTAATTCATACCGTTGGAAATTTAATAATGCAGGTGACTTATGACGGAAAGTTGACAATCCGTCACAAGTTATATTTTGCGACGGAAACGCTTACATGCCGTCGCAAGTTTAAAGGTGGGGAAAAACAAATTCCGAAACTAATGGCGAGGCGGGAAATAAATTAATAAAATACTAACTTTATGACGGAATGTTGCCGTCACAAAGTACCTTATGACGGATCCTTTATTTTCTGTCGTTAAGTTACTTTGTGACGGATTTTTGCTAATTCTCCGTCACAAATGCCCCTATCTCTTGTATATGGAACCAATGTAGGAAACACTATTGGAGCAAAATACCTTTTTTGATTCCTTATATTTTAATTAACTATTATTTTATAATATTTTAGGGAATCATTATAGGTAAGCCCATTGGAGATGCTCTTATAGCGTGCATGATCCGTTCATCTTGGTTTTAGCCAAAATTTGTGATGAAATCATATAATTTCGATTTGGCCTTCTATCTGTACTTTCAAGTTTTAACTACTAATTAACTAGAGCGTTTTGAACGATTTTTCGGTTCAGCAGCGGTCTCGCGACGTGCTTTTGCCCCCACCTGGGACTTGCATTCCTCTTTTTCCTAGCTGCATATATCTTCAACTTAGCATTTCATCTTTTATCTTCTTCTTTTTTTAATTGTGTATCATATATTATTTGCAAAATTATTTTCTCAATGACAATGAATGAGTTAGAGATTCGTAAGAGATTTGATAGCATTATTTCATAAGTTCAACCAGGATTGAAGCAAGTGCTTTTCTGTATGGTTAAATGCATGGTACCCCATGACAATCTGTTCAGGGCTCGAGTAGCTGACTAAGAAAGCACAACTGCTGTTGCTACTACGAAAATATTAGTCAAAGAACTAGATAAATTGTCTAGAGGAGCATCAGTTAACTGCTAACATGGCCTCCTAATGCTCTTTCACACTCACACTGTCACACACAAATCACAACACACACGTTGCAAAGATGTGCTAATCTTCATGGCTTTAATTAATATCTTCACATATTCTATTTTAGTATTATTTTATTAGTTATTTATTAATTTAATGTCAATCAAAATAGTATAATTTATTTATTTTTAGTCATTTACTCATATTTTATAAATATAATTTAATTCTTAAAAAGAATTAATAACAATATTTATAAAAAAATATGTAGTTAATAATATATATATTTTTAAAAAATTATCAAAATAAATAAATATAAATTTGGATCGAATTTATTCGTTTTGAAATTGAATTCATGAATAAATTTATTCATGATACAACAAAGATGAGTCATCAAGACATGGAAGCAAAATGGTTGCACAAATGTAGAGAACCATCTTCTCTCACCTAAAAATTTAAGATAACTATTATGTCCATAGGAGGGTTTTTGAAAAATGATCCCTATAATTACATATAGAGTAAAGTGCATTTTGTGTACTCGCACTTTAGTCAAGACACCACTTGCAATACTATAATTCAAAATCGAGCAGTTGCAATATCAATGTTTGTATTTCAATGCACTTTGTTGCATTCCGTTAACTGAGGTTAACTCCGTTATTAATTTAGGGAGTAAAGTGCACTTTGTGTACTCGCACTTTACTCTAAAGTGCATTTTGTGTACCTGCACTTTGTTCAATACATCACTTGCAATACTTTACTTCAAAATTTAGAGTAAAGTGCGAGTACACAAAATGCACTTTAGAGTAAAGTGCGAGTACACAAAGTGCACTTTACACCCTATATTAATAACGGAGTTAACCTCAATTAACGGAATGCAACAAAGTGCAGTGAAATACAAACATTGATATTGGAACTGCTCAATTTTAAACTATAGTATTGCAAGTGGTGTCTTGACTAAACTACGAGTATAGAAAGTGCACTTTACTCTTACATATATGACAAAAATATAGGTAAGAAAAGAGGTGCATTGAAGATGCTCCAAGTAGTACTACTATACGCAAGAAAAGAAAGTTTTGATTTCTTTGTTCTTAAAGCTACAGGTACAGAACCTTTTGACCTTTCGGCATCCCGGAGAAAACTGAAAAGACATTCTTGGAAAGCCTTTTTCATGTAGTTCTAAGTTAAACTTGAATTTCTAAATCAATAGCGTTACTTTGTCAATACATCCACCTTTTCATTTTGCCAAGTCAATAAACTGCTTAAAAGGTCTGTTCAATAGGTAGCTACAATAAAGATGCCCCGTTGAAATCTCATCCTATACATTAGATGATGAGCAAATGGCTATATATATACAGATATTTTCTACTTTCTGTCCCAACTATTTTTCTACAATTTCATGTTTTGTATGTTATATACTCTCAATATTTTACGTTTCTAAAATAATAATAGAAAAAATTAACTACTTTTACTCTTTTACTCCAATGTATTCATTGTAAATCACTGATTCATCTAAATGGCATAAAGGGGCAATATGGCAGCAAGGATGGATTGTCTCCGGCTTCTATTGTCTCTGTTGTGTGTGTGTCAGTGTGTTTATCTTGGAAAGCTTTTATTTTATAACAAATAATAATACAAATAAAGGTTCTTCTCTCATTGCATGCAAGCTCATCGAATTGGTGATTAAAACATGGCTGCTACATGTGAATTGTGAATCTACATAAAATGCCCATCCTGGATGTATTTTTATGTTTCGATTAAACTAACATAATTTACCTCAAGTGTTTTATAAATTAAGTATCAACAAATTTTACATCAGTACTCAGTAAGATAAAGAATTAACATTTGGATTATTTATTAGTAACCAGTGGTAGAGTATATATGTTTTAATATTAATCGAATAATAGGATATGCATGATAAGATTATTACATTATATTTATTAATCTTAATATATTGTTCATCTATTTTCCAATGTATTAGGTATTCTATCAGAATTTTAAAATTTTGGTAAATAATTATATTTAATATAGTCATTAAGAATAAAAAAATGTAAAGTAGAAATGTGAAGCACCACAAAAAATGTGAAGAAATTTTAAAGTAAGAAGACCGGGATAACCAAGGATTAACAAGAAAATGTGTAAATCTGGCTTCCACAAAATCCAAGACCTTCGTTGGGGATTCGCTGTCTTCTTGTAGTAATAAAAAGAACAAACAAATCATTTGGTGCGCGAGCACAGGCGCACACACATTAATTAATCTATGTTCCGTGGGTGGTGAGAACAAGGGGAATATCTGTTTATAAACTGAGAAATCTCAGTACTAAGGCATTGATCAATCTGCAAATGAAAGCTCGGCGCTAAATACTGCGATCTCCAAACACAATATTAAAAGGCGCTGACAATATCCTATATAATTAGTTATATATATTTACATCAAACAACAAAATAGCACTTGTTTGTCAATTTTGCATCCTTCATGACACAAAATTAATGAAATTCTCATGCTAATTAACACCATGCTGGAAATGCTCAAAAATTAAGTTTAGGTTTAATTAGGCGCATACTCATTATAATTATGTGTATACATACTAATATAAATTTAGTAATTAATCTAGTGTATAATAATCTAGAGCATGTTCGCGTGTGACTATTTCAGAATTGATACTTAACTGAATTTGTTGATTTTGACCTATTTCTAACCAAAAAACCCACGTAGAACATTAGAAAGAAAGAACTAATACCAAACACAAATACCCAAAATCCCTAGTAATATACTATAGAGACTTGTATATACTCCTCCTTCCCCCTCATTTTTTTACAGTTTTTTTTCATTGCTTGGCACGCATTTTAAGGCTCCTATAAAGTATAGTTCCACAACTTATTTTTAAAATTTTCTTTTTTTGAATAAAAATTCAAACATTAAATTTTTATTCAAAAGAAAAAAAAAATTAAAATAATATAATTAACTATACGAGCCGTGCTGAGCCCGTCCCCAGTGTAAAAAACCTAGGGGGACAGAGGGAGTATATACTTACTTAAACCCTAAAATTATATTGATAAATTAAGAAAAACTGAGGAATAAAGGAAATATATTCCTTTTGGTTGGGGGCTTGGGGCACAAACAAACATATATCAATATATAAGAAAAATTAGAAGTACAGTTTGGTATGATTTAGTTTCATCAAAGTTCATAACATATATAATTTTTACACAACGAAGTTCAAATAAATGGAGGATAAGAGTACGTACAACTTACAAGTCGTGTGTATATACTGACAAAACTCAATCGATCAAGATGAAAAGCAAATATTTAGTCCCAATTTCTGAGAACAAGAAAAAACAACACACAGACTAAAATCATGCACGGTGCACCAAGTAGAGTATAGCTAGTAGTATTGATGATCATCCTTCAGATCAGCTAATAGACTTGCATGAAACCAACTACTAAAATCAACATTAGTAGTACAAAATGACTTTTTCCTCCTCATTATAAGTACTGCTCATCATCTTAGTACTTCCGTCACCAAAGATATTGAGAGTAGAATTACTTGTGCTAATCAGCTCCTTAATCTCCTCTAAACTACTATAGTCTAAAGGAGGGGTTTGATCATCACCATCGAACAACCCATGTACTTGTTTTTCTCCTGCAACATTACTAATCCCATGACTAATATTATCATTTCCACCTCCATTAATTATAGAGAACATCGGCAGCTGTCCGAAATGATCTACCTCATCTTTGTTGTTAACAGGAACTTGAATATTATTATTATTATTAGCTCCAAACATAATAATAGGAGAGTACATGCCTTCTTTCCCTTGACACAAATTTTGCATGGCTGGATTTGGAGGTTCACTTAGGGCTTCGATATTTGGAACATGAACATTGGATGTAAAGATACTTGACATGTTTTCATAACTATAGTTCCCCGTGTAAAACCTAGCTGGGGTATTAGAGGAATCATAACCGTTGGTTGTAGTAGTAGTGGCCTTGCATTTGATTGGTGGTGACGCGGAGGAGTACGAAAGAGATGATGATGGGGATTGAAGAAATGAAACAGAAGGTACATAAGAGGTATAGGAATATTGGTAATGATGGTGATGATCATAGGGCTTTATTTTGTTAGGAGGAAGCATGTATGATGAAGTTGATCCCATGAAAACTTTCTTCTTGAGCTTAGTGTTCCAGTAGTTTTTGATATCATTGTCAGTCCTCCCTGGTAATTGAGCTGCTATAATTGACCACCTGCATTTACATTTTAATTTCTTCTTATATATCTAATGTCATCACAAATATGTATAATTATATCATTACTAGATCTCATTTTGTTTTCCCTTTTTTAGGTTTTAGACTGATTGCATAAAATGCAAGTATAAATATGTTTAATTAGCTAATCTAAAAACTTGATTTTGAATCATTTTAAATAACCTAATTAATATATATAGAAGAAAAACCTTGTTACATAAATATGTTGTTGGATCCATTGTGAGTAGTTTCAGATGTGTTACTTTCTGTTTTAAAATTAGCTATATATATATAGGTAACCTAGCTATTGGATATATGCTCTGGATCAGATGAAGCAGATTAAATAAAAAGTGCACATAATTAATATATACCTGCTCCCTATGTTAGCAAAGAGGGTGCAGATAATTTTATCCTCAGCATCTGAGAATTCACCATGTCTTATGTTGGGTCTAAGATAATTCAACCATCTTAATCTGCAACTTTTTCCGCATCTTCGAAGACCTGATCATCATAATCAAGAAATTACTATAAATAATTCTTGCACATATACAAAGAAGAAGAAGTTGATCAAGATTATCACAATATACAAAGATACATACACAAGAAATTGATTAAAAGCATCACTTTGTGTAAAGTTAATATCTACAAAGAGACTGAAAGAGTATAAATACCAGCTTTTTGTGGTAAAGCAATCCAATTGCCACCAGTCCCATGCTTGTCAATATAGTCTTTAAGCTTAGCATCTTCTTCAGATGACCATGGCCCTCTCTTCACATTAGCCTTGTCACAGCAAGGTGCTCTTCCCATCTCTAGATCTATCTACTTTTCTCTATATGTTTCTATGTATGTGATGATGTATCTTTCTATATATATGTCTTACACAGGTAGCGGTCTTTGTATGTTTTCGAGGGCTTGGGGGTTGTACTGGATCGCAGCAGCGCAGTCAGTAGTGGACAAGTAGAATACACTATTCTTCTTCTGCAAACATAAAACAAGGTCAAACGCCACACTCTCCCATCCTTTCAATCATTATTTGCTTATACTAATTTGGAATTAATATTGCAATTATACTTCATGCCTTCTTATATTTTTACCAGATCAGTATAATTTAATTTTGTCATTATCCTTTATTTATATTTTCAATAATTAATCTTATATAATTTACAAATTAGTATATGTTCTATCAATTTTTGGATGAGTTAAAATTGAACTCAAAATTGAAGATGACAAAAAATAAATCGACCGTAAATGCCGAGTCGACAAAAATAGATCTTTTAAACTTTTATAACTGTTAAATAATATTTGTTGTATCAGATCATGTTGATATATTAAGTGACTGACTACTTAACATCCTATCAAACTCCATTTAGCGCAGGTTTGAGTCCTCCAATCCTAATTTATTTAATTCAAATATTTGTTGGTATTGATAATTGATTTATGTTTGATCAATCAGTCCTTTCGTGTCATATCATATCGTATTAGTGGGAGAGTCGTATTACTGGGAGAGTGTTGAATAATATTTCTCACGACCAAATCATGTGAATTTTCTTTAACTATAATATTAAGTTAATGCTCATTTGGAATTGAATATGAATCCTTTCATTTAATAATACTTATGCAGAAATGACAATTTTATCCTGATAACCAAACCACAATAATTGTTTTATGCTAATTATATATAGGCTATAATATTTTAAGGATATTTTTATTTAAAACGTATTATAGAGTTTAACTATTTTAAAGAACTATTCTAACAAGAACATATATAAAACGGTTTTTTTGTCTAAAACTTATTATATCGGACCTAATTGTTTTAAAAGAATATTTTATGTAACTAAAACACATATAACTATTTAATTTGAACATATTTTTAACAACTAATTTAAAACTTATAGTACAATTTTAATTATTTAAAATTTGTTTTATTTAATATTAATAATTGGCATTTCCTTATTTATGTTAAATGATTTCCTTGAAGAATTTGGGATATATCAATACTATTATATAATAGACGAAACATTAAAAGTTTGGTCGGTCGGTATGGTACGTTGTGATTTTACTTAATTGCTCTTTCTTAAATTTGTGTTTTTACTTAATTAACCTTACTTATTTATAGAAATATATTATTAAATAATAATATTACCTATTTATAACCAAATACATTTTTCACCTAAAATACATTTTTTTTTTATTTTTTCTAACAAATTCCCCTACCTTTTCAAATATATCACGGGCAATTACCTTTTTTAACTAAAACATGTTAGTTTTTCTATTTTTCCTTACTAAAAACCCTCATTTTCCAAAAATATCACGGACAAACCTTTAGTTATTTATTTTTAAACCTAATATTATAATTATTTTTTTAAAAGTTTACCTATTTTAACATGTCTACTTATTTTTCTTAACAAATGCAATTACTAAAAATATTAAAATATAAATAATCAAATACCTATTTATAACCAATTACCTTTTCAGCTAAAACACATTATAGATTTTTTCTAACAAAGTCCCTCATTTTCTAAATATATCACGGGAAATTGCCTTTTTCAATTGCCTTTTTCTATTTTCTCACTAAAATCCATTTTTTTCTAAAAATATCACGGACAAACCATTTACTTATTTATTTTAAAACATATTTAAATAATTTAAATTATTAAATTTTAAAACCTCATTTCCCAAAAATATCACGGGCATTTACCTTTTTAAACTAAATATATGTTACATTTTTTATTTTTCCATACTAAAACCCCCCTTTTCCAAAAATATAACGAGAAAACCCTTACTTATTTATTTTAAAATCTGTTTTAATGTTTTTAATTAATTAAAAGTGTTTAGCTATTTTAACATGTCTACTTATTTTTTTAACAAATACAATTAAAAAAATAATAATAAAATAACAATTAACAATCCGTGCATCGCACGGTTTTAAGCTAGTATTATTTATTTACTAGTACTAGTAAAATGTGTAAATACTAAATATCCTCTTTTGTGCTTTAAGAAAACAAATTTGTTTAATTACAGGAAATATAACATCATTTGTTTTGTATATTTTGTATATGGACTTCGTGGCATATGTTTATTGGATGACAGAATAGCACGCGGATTGCCAACATCTAATTAATTTATAGCTCTTAAATCTCGATATGGACTGCATTTTTGTATCTGAACGACGGACATCAACCAATTTAATAACCACCGATACATATCTTTCTCTCAACAGTATTATCCTATTCTTCACCCTCCCACCCCGGAGTCTTCACCTCCATCTCCTTTGTAAAACACCAACACGTACAAAAACACCCACGAACATACATTTTGAAAAAAAAGAGAGAAAGAAAATGACTTTGAAGGGATCAAAGTGACTGATTGAGAAGACGTTGGCGCGTAGAAGAAGGCTGAATCAAGAAAATGACGCCTCAATTTTAAGAAAGCTTGGTTTTGCCATCGATAAGAAGAAAAGAAACGTAGACTTTAATTGTTGTAATTCTGTAATAATTTCATTATGTTATTCGTTTTTCTCAATTTAAAGAGAGCAATAAATCAATTTGTGAATAAAGCACACCTTTGATTGTTACTTCAAGTTTGATAATTATTGATTTATTTGTAACTGTAATATGTATGTTTGTATAATATAGACGAAAAATAATACAATAATATGTGTGAGATTTTGATTGGCTATATAATAATGAGACCGCGTGCATTTACACCGATTCCACCAATAAAAATATCCCATACTGCCATATCACCAACACCAAGTCATTTTGTAACTAATTTTGGTACCCAATTTGGTACCTTTAGCATTACTCAATATAAATTTACGAAATCATTGTTCTTTTACTTATTTATAGTACTCTAGTCATAATATATGTAAGGTTTATTTTTTAACATGGCACGTCAAATTCCCCCGAAGATACCTCTTGAATTAGTATGTTGTAAATTTAATCGATTTTGGTAGAATTTCAGTTCGCTAACCTGCAAATTCGAATTTTTACCAAAATTTGAAATGAAAATTTTATTTTTGATTTTTGATAAAAAGAAACCAAATTTTCGATCGCTTTTATACAAATTTCGTTGGGAGTTTGTTATTACATTTAACAATGAAATTTCGTTGGCATGGTATTGCTAAATATGTCAACAGAGTCGATTTGGTTGTAACTGAAACGAGAATTTTGTTATGTAATCCTGAAAAAAAATTTAGATTAATAACATTAAAAGAAAAATAGAAAAAAAAGATTAAAATTTGATATAAATTAGGATTTAAAATTAAATTAGATTAATGGACCTAAAATATGGATCAAATTTGAATACAGATAATTAGTAGGTTCGGAGTTAGGGTTTGGTGTCTCTATATAAACATCATATTCTCTTTCCTCATCTTCTTGTTAAAAATTCGTAGGTCTTTGTTTCTCAAAAATCAGCAATATTGTAAAATTCGTAGAAAATTCATCGTAAGTCGGAATTCGTTGATTCTTAACTTTTCGGAAAGCTCTTTTCGTTCTCTACAACTTTCGTCCTTTGCGTTTTTCAAGAAAATATCATTTAGATGGTCAAAAAGGATAAATAGAGGTCTGATCAGAATTGGATACTGAATCTAAGATGCGTCGAGGTAAGTTTTCGATTGATTTATCTAGTATTTTCGAAACTATGTGTTGTGTGTGTGTTTTGATTACATAAACTTGGGCTTAGTGATGGTATATTTTGAAGTAATATGTATTATTTGATATGTGTTATGTGTAAGCAATAGTTTTGAGATTCTGATTTGTGTCATGTTTTGTGAAAATATCGAATAAGAATAAGGACCGAGTTACCGGGGTGTAGTGACAGTTTTATGAAAATTTAGGGTCGTTATCACCAGGTTATAGTGGTCGTGACATGAATTGTGGGTTTCAAGTTATTGTTGTTATGTGGTGTTGTATCGTATATATCGAATACGAATTTGAATGTTATGTATCGTATGAAAAAGTTCGAGCTGTTACATGTTATTATTGTTGGAAAATATGGGTGAATTATGGTATGGGTGAATTAATTGATTTGGTAAAATCGATTCCGGTTTTGATTTTGAGTTATCTGATAAAGTCATTGATTTTGAGTTATATGATAAAGTCATTGATTTTGAGTTATATGATAAAATCATTGATTTTGAGTTATCTGATAAAATCAATTCTGTTTTTAAATTCGGATTTTTTGCCATTGACGCGATTAATTAGTTTGACTAATTAATTAAGGAAATTGCCACCAACATAATTGTCACCGATTCAATTAATTAGCTTGACTAATTAATTAAGGAAATTGCCAACTGATATAATTGATTAACGCAGTTAATTAATTATGGCAATTGTGTAGCGCACAAATTTTCCTAGCCTATATAAACTCGTGTCTGGCCTTAGGATTATTCACTCGAAAAATACATCCTCTCTTACACACATCTCTCTTCTCTTCCTCCGGTGATAGTTTTCTTGTTCGTCTCAAGCTCGTTGAGAGTGACGCTATTCGACAGCCTTACTGCAAATCGTTTTATCCTGGGAAGCAATTCGCTCGCACATACGGTGAGGGCTAATACGCTTTAAGGAGACAGTCACGCACTGGACTCGGTTTTTGTTCCTTGTCTCCTTATTTTTATTTGTTTATTTGTTTATTGTTTACATACACTTTATCTGTTATTCACACACGCCCACGTCGTTTTATGTACTAATATCACAGATTGTATAACAATTATTGTATTAATATTCAATTGGTATGTTTAGTAACGAAAACAAATTCGTTGGTGGCCATTTCCCAACAATGTTTCTTTCAACAGACCAATTCGATGGTCAATTTTTTAGCACAGTGTCTCCCCAACAAATTTCATTAATATGTCAATGGAATTTTTTTTTGTTAAAATTAGGTTTTTCTATAATTATAGTGAAATCTAAACTATATCATAATTAAATATTCAAAAATATAAATTATTTATTCCTCTATATGACTATATATCGTCAAGAAACTTTTAGGTAAAATTAAAATCCATAATTTTAAAAGTAGTTCTCCATTATTCACGTATCATATCCATTTTTCACATAGTACTTGTTACACATACTGCAGAATGTAGCAAGTCTACAGAGACACATTCCACATCGCCAACTTATCTGAGCTGGCATTAGAGAGTTAGTTAGATTCCAGCTGTCATTGAGCTCTGCATTCTGTTACAAGTTTGTTATTCATATTGTCTTTCTATCCCTGTATATAAACAAATACTCTTGTAATGTTCAGTTTAAGAAGTTTTATACAATTCATATATTTTCTTCTTCGTTACTCTACTGTAAGATTGTAAATCTGTCATGGTATTAGAGCTATGAAGATCAAGCTCTCTTAATATGATTCATTCTTATGCATCCGCTGTAATCAATAAGACTATCGTTGTTTCATCTTCGTCTCCGATGGGATCAACGTCGCAATCCACCATTAATATCAATCATCCATATTTCTTAAGTTCTGCAGATCATCCAGGTCTTGTAACTGAGGTTCTCAATGGACCTAACTATCATCATTGGAGTAGATCGGTTAAAATTGCACTTTATGCGAAGCTCAAGCTTGGATTTGTTGATGGAAGCTTAGCGAAACCTGTCACCGATGCTACTCAAATCTCACTTTGGACACGAAGCAATGATCTGGTAATTCCGTGGCTTTTTAATTCTATAAGTTCTGAAATTCACAAATTTGTTGTGTATATGAACACTGCGAAAGATATTTGGAATGACTTATCTGCTCGCTTCTCTCAACATAATTTGCCTCGTTTGTTCTATCTTCGTAAAGATCTTGCTTCTCTTAGCCATGATTCTCTCTTAGTTATTGTGTACGTTACGAAATTTCGATGTCTAATTGATGAACTTGATGTGTTATCACCTATACCT
The DNA here is from genome assembly GCA_030848705.1 of Heracleum sosnowskyi. NCBI lineage: Eukaryota > Viridiplantae > Streptophyta > Magnoliopsida > Apiales > Apiaceae > Heracleum > Heracleum sosnowskyi. Next base: position 31,393,963 of record CM061237.1, read on the forward strand.
AAATGTGTTTGTGTAACTTCTACGTGTGCTTGTGACAATGCTAAGAAACTTGACACTTATGAGCAATTGGTTAAATTGAGTCAATTTCTTATGAGATTGAATGAGCAGTATACGAATGTTAGAGGTCAAATCTTGTTGATGAATCCTCTTTCAGATCTCGATCATGTCTATTCTATGCTTCTTAAAGAAGAAAATCAGAGAGAGTTTAGGCTTGTGTCTGTTGTTTCTGAACATTCAGTCATGAATGCGAAGTTTGTTTCACAAAATTCGTCTTCTACTAAGCCTAAATTTGCAAAGAAAGTATTAGATTCATCCAGTGTTTTTGAACATTGTAACATGACTGGGCAAACTCGTGACAAGTGTTTTGTGTTGCACGGGTATCCTGAATGGCATCATTTGCATGGACATCCCAAGCCTAAACTACGTGCTAATAAGAAGTATGTTGTATCTCAATCTAATGTTGTTGCTACACCTACCTATCAGCATACTATTACAGAGAACACTCCACCTGATAGTCCACTTGTTGTACCTGATAATCATGTGATTACTCAAAGTCAGTATCAACATTTACTCTCTTTATTTCAAGCTAATGCGAAACCTCGGGCTTCTCTGGCTCCCTGGATACAGGATTTTGGAACAAAAAGTGCAGGTATCTCTTATAAATCCAACTTTGTTAATTCACAATTTGATGATTCTGTTGCTACCTGGATTGTTGATTATGGTGCCACGCACCATATCACTCCGAATTTGTTCTTCACAATATTTCAGTTTTAGAATCAGATATACATCTTCCTAATGGCAATGTTTCAAAAATATGTCATATTGGTGATATATTTTTTGACTCTGATTTTGTTCTTAAACAAGTACTTCATGTCCCTCAATTTTATTGCAATCTTTTATCAGTTGTTAAACTAACAACTGATACTTTTTATATCATCTACTTTTCTACTTATAAATGCTTGATGCAGGACCTTGTTTCGAAGAAGAGGAGAGAGATTGGTGATTACAAAGATGGACTCTACAAGTTTCATTCTAAACCTACAGCTTTTTCAGCAACTGCTCATACTGCTGCATCTAAATTTCATCTTTGGCACACGAGACTTGGTCACCATTCTAACCTGATTCTCAGTCATATTTCTTGTATCTCTCAGTCAAATAGTAGTCATGTAGTGTCTCCATGTGATGTGTGTCTTCAAGCTAAACATACACGCTTGTCATTTCCTGTAAGTTCTACTCAATGTAGTCACATATTCGAACTAATTCACTATGATGTTTGGGTTCCGTACAAGTATTTTACTCATGGTCGTTGTAATAAATTCTTGAATATTATTGATGAATATTCAAAGACTACTTGGATATTTTTGTTGGTGGATAAGTCTCAAGTTACCAATCTTGTTAAAAACTTTATTGCCTATGTTACAAACCAATTTAATACCACTGTCAAAGTCTTACGCACTGATAATGGTACTGAATTTTGTAATAAAAATTTAGATTCCTATCTTGCTTTTTTAGGGATCACTCATCAAACGAGTTGTCCTCACACACCCTAACAGAATGGGGTTGTTGAGAGGAAACATCAGCATTTGTTTAATGTGGCTAGAGCCTTAAAACTTCAATCACATTTACCTGTCTCTTTTTGGGGCGATTGTCTCGTCACTGCAGCACACCTAATCAACCTGTTGCAAGTAAAATCCTTGAACTTTAAAAGTCCTTATGAACTTTTATTTCACAAACATCCTAATTATTCTATTCTCAGAAACTTTGGTTGTTTGTGTTATATTACAAATTTTCAAACTCATTCCAACAAATTTGCCCCTCGAGGTCTTAGGTGTGTTTGTCTTGGCTATCCCTTTCGCACAAAAGGTTATCGAGTCATGGCATTAGATACTAGAAAATTCTATGTTACTCGAGATATAACATTTGTTGAAAATGTATTTCATTTTCAATAGTTATCATCTTCTTCATCTAATTCCCAGAATTCTCCTCTCTCTGTTTTCCCTTCATCTCCTTTATTTGTTTCTGATGAGAGTTCATCTATGATCTCTTCTAATCCACATACTAACTCTCAGTCACCTTCTCCTGTTGCAAGTGATTCTCCCAACTCTGAGTCTATACATAATTCTAGCAGTCCTGAATCTTCTTCTTTACCCCTCCATTGTTTCCAACAATCATGATTCCTCAGCTCATTTACCTATTGATGTCTCCAGACCTATACGAAAGAAAAATATACCCTCCAAACTGCAAGACTTTTTAGGGCTACCATCTCATGTTCACACCAATCTCTGTTCCTCTTCAGCATCAGGTAACTCTTCATCTCAATGTTCTTATCCAATTCAAGCATTCCTTAACTATAGTGTTTTCACTTATTCTTATACTCATTACTTGGCTACTGCTGCTAAAGACCCTGTACCATACACATACAAGCAAGCTACTACTATTCTAATTGGCTAACAGCCATGAAACTAGAGCTCAATGCTCTTGAAAATAATCACACTTGGGAGCTGGTTCCCAAACCTGTAGATAAGCATATTGTCGATTGTAAGTGGCTCTTCAAAATCAAGTATCTCCCTAATGGTTCCATTGATAAATATAAATCAAGACTTGTGGCTAGGGGGTTCACTCAAACCTTTGGTTTAGACTATTTTGAGACTTTCTCACCTATGTCTAAGATGACCACAGTCCGGATTCTACTTGTTGTAGTTGCTGCACAAGCATGGCCTATTAATCAACTTGATGTCAACAATGCATTCCTGCATGATGACCTTAATGAGGAGGTTTACATGAGAGTTCCTCCATGTTATTTTGAGTTATCTACACATCTTTGTCTTCCTCTTGGCACTGACATAGAAAATCTAGTTTGTCATTTAAGGAAATCTCTGTATGGCCTTAAACAGGCTCCACGATGCTGGTTCACTAAATTCTGCAAGGCATTGCTTTCCTATGGGATCATTCAGTGTCATTCTGATAATAGTTTGTTTACTTATACTCAGAACTCTGTGTTTGTTGTAGTACTAGTTTATGTCGATGACATACTAGTTACTGGCACTACTTCTGCTGCTATTAAACAGGTGATTGAATTTTTAGCATCAAACTTCAAGATCAAGGATATGGGGTCTCTGAAGTATTTTCTTGGACTTGAGGTAGACAGGAATTCCAATGGTATTTACCTTCACCAGAGAAAATATACTCTGGACATTCTTGCTGATGTTGGTTTTAGTGATTGTAAACCTTCAAAAATTCCCATGGAACATAACCATAATCTCTAGAAAAATACAAGTTCTTTTCTCTCCTCATCTGATATGTCTCTTTATCGAAGACTGGTTGGAAGGCTTCTTTACCTTACTATTACTAGGCCAGAGCTTTCTTATCCTATACACGTGTTATCTCAGTTTCTTACACAACCTCGCACTGATCATCTGATAGCAACCTTAAAAGTGCTTCGCTTCATTAAAGCTTCTCCTGGTCAAGGTCTTTTCTTCCCTGCTTCATCTTCACTCACCTTTACTGCTTTTTCTGATTCAGATTTGGAGGTGAAATGTTAACTAGGTACTCCTTAACTGAATACTGTGTCTTGATTCGTAAATCTTTAATCTCATGGAAATGCAAAAAGCAACATACAGTGTCCAAATCCTCAGCTGAAGCTAAGTACAGAAGTCTTGTTGACACCTCTTGTGAGATCACCTGGTTACTTGCAATTTTTAAAACCTTTGGAATCAATTCTCTTACACCTGTCAAGTTATTTTGTGACAATAATTCAGCATTGTACATAACTGCCAATTCTGTGTTTCACGAACGCACCAAACATATCGAAATAGATTATCATCTGGTTCGAGAGAAACTTCAACTTGCATTATAACTATAGCTCACATTCCATCTTCTCTGCCGCCAACTGATCTTCTTACTAAGGCCCTTGCTTCTGGTCAACTAAAGTTCTTATGTTCCAAGCTAATTGTCTGTAATCACTACAACAAAAAAGACTAAAAGCCACCAAACAAAAGCGACCGTAGATAAATTCCACCACATTCAGTCGCTTGTAAGGTCAACTACAATTCCTTTTGGTCAAAACATAAAAGCCACCGCTCGGCACTGGAATTTGAGTTCGGTCGATTTTATGCGGTGGAATTTAGGACTAAAAGCCACCGCTTTTATTCTGCGATCGCTTTTAAGCCTTGTCTGTTGCGCGGGAAATCTCCCGCCGAAGTTGAGCGCCTAAAAGGTGAAAAGAATTTGGTGGATTTTTATTTAATATTATAATAAAAGCCACCGCTTTGGTTCTGCGGTCGCTTTTAAGCCTTGTCTGCTGCGCGAGACATCTCCCGCCGAAGTTGAGCACTTAAAAGGTGAAAACACTTTGATGGATTTTTATTTAATATTATAATAAAAATTATTAGACATTAAATAAATCAAAATTTTATTCAAATATTTAATATAAATGCTTAGTAATAAAATTTGAAATAGGTAATAAAATGTATTCATGTATATTTATTGAATTATTTCAAAGAAAAATTTGTAATAATTTTTTGAAAAAGGTGAAAATTGTACCAAAATATCTAACCTACTTATTAAAATTTCTAATTACTTACAAAGTTATAATACAACTATATAATAGAAAAAATATAGATAATAAATTGACGATCACATTATCTTGATAAAAATAAAAACATAGGGTTATGTGTTGAAATCGGTTTGAACATAGGGATTAACATATTTACACCTAAACGTCTAACCGTCTTATAACCAACTTAATTATATATTTTTTTGCTAAGTATTTACTCAATATTTTTAAACGATGTCTAATAGGATAACACGAAGGTGTAACAAAACAAATAGTAAACATACGTTGATTAACACATCATCTTCGTTGAAATGTAGGGTTTAGGGTTTGAATTCAAGGTTTAGGGTTTGAATTTAGGGTTTAGGGGTTAACATATTCATAATATTCAAAAATAATAAAAAAAAATTAATACAACCTTACTGATGTAAAAATTCCGAAGTACAATAGATATTTGCAAATTTTAAAATAATTAAAGTGATTATTTCTTGTAAATTATAACTTTTTTAATTTTAGATTAATTTAAATTTAAAAATTAAACACTAAAAGCCACAACAAAATCCCGTGGGTGGATTTTTTGTTGGTATTAACGGTCATTTTAATAAAAGCAACTGCTGGCGGTGGAATTTATAAAAGCCACCACCGGTGGTGGAATATATTCGATCCACATTTCAAACACTTACTGCCTCATCTTTTTCTTTCACTCATTGTCCACACATTTTTCCTTCCTTCTCTTCATGATTTTTCCTTCATCTTTCCATCATTTTTTCCTCATTCTCCAAGCTCAATCATCTACTAGTTTCAAGTAAGTATTATTTCTTTACTTTAAATAATTTGTATAATGGTTTTTGTTTATTTACTTGTGTCATTGCAATGTTACTTGTTTGTGTTTGAATAAAATGCTAAATATTAGTTGCTAATTTTATTGACAAATTATATGTTATAATTATGAAAAACTTAAATATGTATGTGATCATCCTTTTTGTCTTTATCAATCACGATTTAAACTACCTATTTAGGGACATCTTAATTTTGAATGATAGTTATTGCTCATTTTTTATGTGGTTGTAATAATATTTGATTATGTTTAAATGATAAATATTTTTTGCTAATTCTATTAAGAAATGATGTGTTATAATTATAAAATATTTATGTGCAACTATCAACATAAGCTATTCATTGGGAAATGGCCAAATAGATATGATTAATATTATATATTTAGTGTACACATGGTGATTTTATTTTGTTGTGTTTTTGTAAATTAATAATTAATGACTAATGAAATTATACGTCCACCTTATAGATGGCATCCGATCGTAGTTGGCTGAATCGTCGATTTGATGCGAATAAAAAAAATAACGGATGACTACAAAATTGGTGTTGAAGATTTCATTAGATATGTCGTTGCACGAACAGAGGATTCAAAGGGGAGAATAAGATGTCTATGAACAGAATGTGGAAATTATTATATCAAATATCCCGATGATGTGATATTGGATTTGTGTCGACATGACATTATGCCGGGGTATACAACATGGAGTTCTCACGGAGAGAGTGATAGATCACGGGATGATATTGGAACGAGTTCCAGAAATGTTGGTAACGTACATGATGATTTTTATGATGCGCGTGAAATGCTTGAAGATTTTGCGGAGGCAAATAGGCATTTTCAAAATATTGAAGAAGAACTGACGGCAACAGTAGCACATTTTTATAAGATGCTTGACAATGCTACTGAGCCACTTTATCCAAATTATGAAAGGTTCACAACATTATCATTTGTTAACAAGCTACTCCAGTTTAGACATAAACGTGGTGTTAGTAATAAGGGATTTGATGACCTCCTTGAACTCATTGGATCAGCCTTGCTTGAAGATCACAAGTTGCCCCTAAGATACTATGATGTGAAGAAAATGATAAGTGGGTTGAGCATGGGATATGAAAAGATTGATGCTTGCGTGAATGATTGCATGTTGTTTTACAAAGAAGATAATAACAAAACATGTTGTGATATATGTACTGAAACTCGTTACAAGGCTCAGAAGGATCCTAAGAAAAGCTTGATCCCGAGATAGATTCTAAGGTACTTTCCTATTGCAAAGAGACTACAACGATTATTCATGTCTGAGAAGACTGCAAAATGTATGACATGGCACCATGATAGAGTTGCAGTTGAGGGTCATTTAAGTCATCCAGCTGATGAAGATGAATGGAAACAGTTTAATCATCGATTCCTTCGATTTGCAAAGGAAACACGAAATGTTAGGATAGGCCTTGCTACTGATGGTTTTGATCCTTTTCGTGATGCACATGCAAGGGAATATACTGTATGGCATGTGATTGTTGTTGTTTATAATCTTCCACCATCCATGTGCACAAAATCTCCATACATGTTTATGCCTTTCCTTATTCCCGGACCGAATGATCCGACAAAAGACTTTCATGTCTATCTCCGACCACTGATTGATGATTTGAAGATGTTATGGTGTATAGGGGTGGAAACATATGATCGGGTATCACGTTCAAATTTCATGATGAGAGTAGCATTGATGTGGACGATCAATGACTTTCCAGCACTTGGTATGAAGAGTGGATGGTCAACTAAGGGTAAGTTGGCATGCCCAGCATGCATTGGTGAAGTAAAAGCAAAAAAACTCAAACATGGTGGTAAACCAACTTTCTATGGCACATCTCGATATTTTTTGGAAGTAGATGATCCACTGAGAAGGAGTATAAAGTTTGGAATGTGTGAGAGACATTCAGTTACAACTCTACATTCGGGATTAAGAGCAAAGATACTTTGTGAGCAAATACAGTTTCCTCCTCTAGGAAAAACAATCAAGCAAAAGCCGAGATATTATGGAGTGACACACAATTGGACACATTATTCTCCATTATTTGAGCTTCCATATTGGGAGCCATTGAGCCTTCGTCACAACATCGATGTCATGCACACTGAGAAAAATGTCTTTGACAATATATTCTACACCTTACTTGATGATAAGAAGAAGTCCAAAGACAACTCGAAGTCAAGAAAAGATTGCAAGGACCTAGGCATACACCGTGACTTGTGGCTTCGAGATGATGGCACGAAGCCAGTTGCGCCATATGTACTTGGGAGAGAGCAAGTTAATAAGCTGTTTCATTGGATTAAAAGTTTAAATCTTTCAAATGGGTATGTCTCGAATATATCTAGGTGTGTGAATATGGAAAAAAGATGTATTCGCGAGATGAAATCGCATGACTGTCATATTTTCATGCAAAAGTTATTGCCTATCGTTTGTTGTGACTTACTACTAAAGAATGTAGTTGATGTTCTTATTGAGTTGTCCAACTTCTTTCAAGATTTATGCTCAGCAAATTTGAAATACTCAGATTTGGAAAATATGGAGAAAGATATAGTCAAGATAATGTCTAAGCTTGAAACCATCTATATTCCAGGTTTTTTTAATCCGATGGAGCATCTACCGCTACATTTGGCTACTGAGTGTAAGTTGGGGGGTCCATCTAATTATCGATGGATGTATTTCGTTGAAAGATACTTGCATGGCTTGAAATTGAAAGTTAAAAATAAAGCACGGGCAGAAGGTTCAATGGAAGAACGTTATATTGAGGAGGAAACTATACACTTTTGTGAGTTGTATTTTGAATCTGAAGCTGAAACTGTGCATAATCGACTTGGTCGAAATGAGGTGCCTAGAATGTTTCATGATCCGAACTTGTTGGAGGTTTACACATATCCTGCACAACCTATGCTACGAACCGGGCGTAGAATCTTGAGTAATGTGGAACATAGGCTCGTGAAATACTACATTCTTATCAATTCTCCGGAGGTTGCACCATACTTAAGGTATACAATTCTCCACTAACTTTATTAATTATATTTTTAATGAATTTAATTTTAGTGATGTGTTATTTATTAAATCTTTAACATGTAGTGAGTTCCAAAAGTTGGTACACCGACATCACCCGGAATTTAATGACGCACAAAAAGAAGAAAATTAAAAAGAACTATTCGCGAATTAGTTTCAAAGAAGGGTATGACTTTAAATATATGTCTTATCTTATTATTCATTTACCTATTCATATGGTTTATTCATGATTTTTTTAGGTAAAAGATGACATAGAGCTCACAGCCAAATTCAAGGATTTAATAAATGGGTCATCTTATGAAGTGCAATCTTATAAAGGTTGCAACTGTAATGGATTCAAATTTGATTGTGGAGATCTTAGTAAACGCACTTCTTCGAATTCCGGTGTTCTAGTCATTGGTAAGAAATTAAAGATATTATTAAAGAGTTAATAGTATAAATCTTATATTACATGTTTAATTGTATTAACTTGCTCATGTTTAATTTATAGGAACTTCTTACAAAGAAAGTTTTGAAAATTATTACGGTCGACTACAAGAAGTACTTGATCTCTACTACCACAATGGTCATCATGTTATTTTATTCAAATGTCATTGGTTCGATCATACAACACATGTGAAGGTGGATAGAAACCGAATTACTACGGTAGATTTCAAATCAAAGTTGAATTCCGAGGATGTGTTTGTTTTGGCTAGTCAAGCTCATCAAGTGTATTATGCACCAAATATTACAAACGCGAAGTCATCATGGTACACGGTACTAACTACAAAGAGTCGACAAGTTAATGAAGTTATACCATCAACCGAAAAGGATTCATCCAACGATGATTTTTTTCAAAATGAAATGTCAAATTCTTCATCGTCACACGTCGAAAGAGTGGTTATTCATGATGGTTCAAATTTTTTTATTGATTTGAGAAACTTTGAAAATGACTATTCCGTACATGAAGACAATGAACCACAAAAAGATGATGAAGATATAAGTGTTGATGAACAAAGTGGTAGTGAGAATGATGATGATGACAATGATGATTTGATATAATTTATTTTGTCAAATTTGAGATTGTAATATTTGAATTAATGTAAGACATTGCTTTTCAATTATTTTTATGTAATGTTTAGTTATAAAACTAGTACAATTAAATTGCACTTTGTTTTTCCTGCTGTGGTTGCAATTTGCAAATATGAGTTATAGGGAGTTAGTATAGTAGCTACCAGTGCGGGAACATATGACAAATTAAAAGCGACCGTCTAGAGTTGAATTTACAATTATAAATTCGACCGGTTCAGGTAGAATTTATAAAGTTTTAATTTATATACACGACCCCCGTTCAGTTTTTTACCTTTATTTTCTTTTATATCAGATCTTATCTTATCAGCTCTCTAGGTTTTCTCTCAACTAAGCAATGGCAGGTCAAATCTATCCTTCTACGGTGAAAGTTGGTGGTCGAACCACTAAGCAGGTTAGTTAAGCATAAAGTTTTAATATGGGTTTTGTGATGTGCAATTAGTTTCGATATGGGTTTTGTAATCTAAAATTGGTTTCGATATGGGTTTTGTAATCTAAAATTAGTTTTGATATGGATATTTGAGATTTTGGGGTTAATTAGTGTTTTTGAGATTTTGGGATTAGGGTTTTTGAGATTTGGGGATTAGGGTTTTGAGATTTGTTCTCAATTACTCTTTTATTCTTGGTGGTCAGTATCTTTTCTCTGTTTTGTTCAATTATACATATGTTCACACTATAGGTGGACATAAAAGTATTGTTTCTGATTAGTTTTTTTAAAACCTAGCACGCTGCATTAAATTTTTCCCATTTAAATTTTTGTAGAACAACCGGAAAACACTTTAATCAATATTTTGATTCGCCTACATATGCAACATTTTGAAAGCGTTATTCAATAGTTATCTTATGTCTGTGCATACAAAATGTGTTGGTTTAACTTTATTAATTAGTGTACATTTAAAAGGTTCGTGCTAGACTTGATCCAAGAAGTTGGGTCTGCCAAAAGATACATTTATAAAAAATACAATGTCCGTTGTCCAACATTTAAGTCCCTGATGCAATACTGGCTCTTACTTATTTCGGGCTTGAGGCATCAAGAGGTTCTCACATATTACAATCAGCTGATACTCAGCAGGGCCTTCAGCCTTGCTTTGGTTACAATTTTTAGTATTTCTTAGCCGAAAATTGCATCTCTAACATTGTAATTTTCGAACTCAAACTTCGCCTTTGCCGAAAACATTTTGTTATCTTAGAATTTTGTTTGATAACAAATTTCATATATAGTAGAACACCTTTAATGTTACTGTTTTGTTTGATTCGAGTCGAAATCTCTACAAATGTAGGGGGAGAGAAAAGTAGATGTTACTGTAAATTATAGTAAGAATATAGTACTACAAAAGTGAGTTCTAAGGCAAAACAATTTAATCGAGTTCTTTTCTACGGTTTATTGTAAAAGTTCATTTTTACCAATTTGTTTTATTTCTTACTAATCATTTGTGTTTCTTATGTGTTTCTACAGATTGGGAGTCAAATTTGGTTGCTGATTGCTTTTATGGTTCTCATGGCAGTTGGGGGGGCTAGTACTAGCAATGGGGGAGGTGGAAGTGGACGGGGAAGGGGAGGGGCAGGGGCAGGGGCCAGGGGAAGAGTAGATGGAGGAGACGGAGAAAGAGGAGGGGCCAGGGGAAGAGGAGATGGAGGAGAAGGGGGAAGGGCCAGTGAAAGAGGAGATGGAGGAGACGGGAGAAGTGACAATGAAGATGTTATGGAAACTGAAAATGGTGGCATAGATGATGAGGAGGATATTGCAAGTATTGTTCAGAGATTTCAGCGGAATGCTTCACAAGGAGATCATCAAAAGAGACCAATAAACGGAGGACCTAAGCTGGGAACAGTTCACTTTATTGATGGATGGTAATATAAATTAATAACTTTTTTCGTTAGAATTTTTATTTCTTGTTATTTGTTAACTGATTTTTCTATTATCTTAACTATTGAAGTATCGTTGAACCTCATTACAAGAAGACTCTATTGGCTATAATTCGAACTCTTTGGGATAAAGATACCGTAAATACAAGTGGAATAATGAGAGAAGCTTTTATGGATAGTTGTGCAATTGATTTGAGGGTATTTAAGTACTTATAAGTTATTACATTTTGGAGTTAAAATTTGTGTTAAGCCTTGTGTATATTTTTTTTTGCAGGTTTACTATAACTATGAATGTACTGATGAAGAAGGAGACCGATATGTTAAAGCCCATATACGAAATAACTGGAAGCAACTACTTAGTAAGGAGAAGACTCGAGCAAATGAAAGAGTAAAACTAGCCAAGAGTCTAGGCTACACTCATGCAACCAGAGCCATGGGAAAGCATCGCTAAGCATTGGGAGACTGAAAAATTTCAAAAGGCTTCGGATAATGGGAAGAGAAACCGTTCCAAGTTGGACTTTGGGCACAAAAGCGGGGCCATTCCCTTTTGTGTGAGACGATGGGTATAATCTGTCTAATTTTTTTACTTCATTTAGTGTCATGTCCTATAGTTAACATTGAACTCATTTAAATACAATTAAATTATAAATGTGGATATTTGTCCACCAAATATGACTATAATTCCCCAAATACATTACAAATAAGGTAGTCTGACTCCGAAGAGTTGTTTGTAGGCATTGGCAAAATATTCCAGTAATTGCATTTGTAGTTGTACCGTAAACAACACTATCTACCTGTTAGTTTTTAGTTTTTTTCCTCACTGCATTCTGGTTTGCAATGTTGCTGTGATAATTGAAGTTGTAATACTGACTTGGTTATCACAAACCTAAAAAGAACATAAATAATTTATTGTGAGACTGAAACATGATATGCTAAGTTGCTGCTGCAGTTGTCATCTCAACAACTTTGAATGTAACATAGAATGTTTAATTTGGTTTTGGCCATAAAAGTAATTCTTGTTAACCTAAAAATTATTATCTTGTCATATCAACAAATGTCTGGCATAAGTGCAACATTAGGCACCAATTAAATTTATGCTTCTACTTGCTAGGCTCCTATGAAAATCTGAAAGTCTTTTTGATTGTTAGCAAGTGTTAACAATAAGGTATCCTTCTTAACAAGTGATTTGTTGTTTACTAATAAGCCTGACAATGTGCATGTTTAACTAGTCCGTCATAGTGCATGTTAACTTGTTTGTTGTCTGTGCAAGTTAGTGTTCAGGATAATAGTTTATAGTTCTTCTTATAACTTTCTCTGTTTGTAAATACATATATGTTTGTAAACAATTAATATAATTAAATATAATTATAAAAGAGTATTCTGGACTTTATTATAGCACTTTATATTTTGTCTAATTGTTTGATATATCCTGTAGGAGTTGGATGTTAAACTGGAGACTCCTGTCTCTAATTTGGAATTTTTCAAGTATGTCTACAACATTGATGAGCCGACAATAAAAAAGATAATGGTTTGTTGCAGACTTTTTTTAGTTCATAGCCATGATACGTTCGTATATTTATCTTTATTAAATCTTAATCACTTTGTGATTCCATTATTTGTTGCAAATTGTATAATGTAGGAAGCTTTAGAGGCCACGAGTAACTCTCAACCAGAACCTGAGGAACCTTTATCTCTGGATAGTCAAAGGAAGCGAGACTTGTGTCTCCTTATGCAGACCAGAAAGTCAAATAAAAACAAGGTCATGTTGTTTCCTCGAAGTGCTTTATCAGAGCTAATTGGAGCAAACGAGGCAGCTAGATTAAATTCATCTCAGTCCACTCGGTCCTCTCAAACCAGCATTCCAGATAATGCATACTCTATTATTCGGAGGGTGCTATCAGAGGTGACAACTGCAGTCAGCTCCATGGAGAGCCTGGATCAGGTGCCACACACCCAACTTAATGAAGTGTTGGAGAAATTAGCAACTACAGCTTTTCCGGATAGCGCTGATCCGATACAACAATCATCATGGGATCAATATATGCGGATTGCGGGTGAGGTTATTGATCAAGTGATGAACCGCAAGAAAGTTATTGTGGAAGTAATACTTGTTTTATTTTTATATTTTGAGCAGTTGCGTAAGGAGTTTTTTTAATCTAATATTCGTACCTAAGGTTAAGTTCATTGATTTAAGTCAACATATGGTTTTTTTTTAATATGGTAAATTCTAGGGTTGACCATTTATTTTGTAACGACTGCACATTTGTGATACTAAATTATAGTAAGTTACTAGTAAACTATTTAAGTAAGAAAAGAAAATGGGAATGGAACATGACTTTATTTATAAAAAGAAATTTTGATAGAATAAAATGGCCACTTAATTATATGCACGAAGTTGACGGGAGTAAGAAAAAGAAAGAAAAAATATATAAGTGGGTCTAGTAGCTGATAAATGAAAGTTGTCCAACCAAGTTGTTAACATGAAATTGGGTTAACAGGGTAACAAATGGGCAGAAAGATTGATGATTTATAAAGTATTAAGTTTATACAGCCAATAATTAAATGAAATAGATGGCCACTTGACGCTTTAAGATTTATATATTTAGAATTAGAGTCGATAGCAAGTGTGTCCGGTAAGACTTGGAAATTAAGAAAAGCATGAGTCATGAGATATAAAAATACACATGTTGGAAGCCTTGCACAGCAGAAAGAAAATACAAATCATATTAGTAGTCATTCTTGTTAATCCAAGTTGGTAGTTAGTTCTCGTTCTCTTTCCATATTCGATGAACTTGCATACACTCTGTAAAACTCTTTCTGGTTTCTGATATATACCTTCACTTGGCTACTTTTTTGCAAGTGAAAGTGAGTGTTCAGTTTTTGGAGTGTTTCTTTAGACTTCACTATTTTGAAAAAAATCAGGATGCATTGAACTTAGGACGATTTAATTAACGTTTTAAACTTATATAAAAGATCTACTATCATGCATTGAACTTATGTAAAGTTATTATGCATGTTGGTATTATGTTTTTGTTGATGTATTAATTGTGTTACATTTTTTCAGTAGTTAACTTAAAAGTATAATGGAAGGAGAAAACATAGTTTAAATAAAAATTATTTTTGTTCAAGAGCTTTTTTATTACTTTACGACATAGAACTTGAGTTAGAAAAGTTTGAATTTGGTGTTACAGATTTTAGTGTTAGTGGCACTTAAAGCTTGAATTGTGATCACATCTCTTAATTTCATTAGAACCCACATCTGAAATGTGAAATGATTTGCATCGAATGATATCATGATAACCTGATCTTTGTTATTGCCCTATTTGTTTGTGTAGGATAATCAATCAGAAATGGATCCAGTGGAGCACGATCGACTTTTATTAGAGATGAACTTTGGACGGGAGAAGGATAACAGTAATTTGTTTCAGTGTCCTCTTTATGAATAGTATTAGCATGTTTTATTTTGATATTTGCTGCTTCTAAGTCATATTTGGGATCATGACTTGTTATCTTTAAAGTTATGTAGTATTTTGGTACTTTGTAAGATAGTTTAATAGATGCTAGTATGGTAGTTTTAATGGATTTCTGGGACTTATGTAACTTAATTTTATTTGTGAACTACTACTTTTGTTATTGTTAAATTTTTTGTTCCCTTTCTTGTATTATGCTGCTGTGATGTTGTATTTTAATTGTTTGTGAATTTGATAGAGCATGGAACAGGTTAGAAACAAATAGAACAAACAGGTCCTGCCATTTTTTGAGAATTGACCATCTAAATTCCACTGCATTTTCTTGTAATAATTTTCCCAAATACCATATAAAAGCCACTGGTTATGGTCACTTTAAATTCCATAGCGGGAAACTCAAATTTATTAAATCTATTGAGCGGGAAGTTCAAATTTTCGCAAAACATTTGAGCGATAAATTCAAATTTTCGTAAAATTTTAAAATTTGACTCTAAATAATATAAATTCCACCGTATCTGATAAATTCCACCAACTTAAAAGCCATCGATGATGTCCGGTCGCTTTTAGTATAAAATATACCGAGAGCAGTCACTTAAAGCTAAAATCCACCGTTTTTTGTTGGTGACTTTTAGCCTTTTTTCTTGTAGTGAATCTATTTCAGCCATTCAATTTGAGAGAATTATTAATTCCAGATGTCATTGAGATGTGCATTCTGTTACAGGTTTGTTATTCATATTGTCTTTCAATCCGTGTATATATAAACCAATACTCTTGTAATTTTCAATTTAAGAAGTTTTATACAATTCATATATTTTCTTTTTCATTACTCTGTTGTAAGATTATAAATCTGTCAGTACTACCTCTCATTCTAAATCTTTCCTCCTGAATCCTGAGACTATCATTTTCCCTTTAATTTTAGTTAATTTATCATATTGCTCCCAACTAAACTTAACATATATAATAACATCAGATGAGTACTGCAGTAGAATTTTTATTAGATTATCGTCAATTAACAAACGCGCGTGGAGTTGCATTATTAATTTCACACATATCTGTTAACTACAAAAGGTAAAAATTAGGTAAGAAGAAACATGTAATATGAGACCCATGGTGATAGAGATTGAACATAATAATTTAATGTTCCATTGGAGGACCGTTTTAGAGTGTAAAATTATTCCCTTTCTTTTTTATCAAGAATAAGGAAAATTAGTCTTGAGATCTAAATAAGCTAGCCATTCGCACCTTTCTTTAAATACTACTCACTCAGTCCCATTCATTTTTATACACTTTCCATTTTGGAATGTTCCATTCATTTTTATACATTCCAAAAATAGTAAATTTTAATAATATAAAACACTATTACACCCACTGTTTTCTCCACTATCTATATTTTATAACAATATAAATCACTATTACACATATATAATTCACTAGGACGGAAGGAGTAGTAACAAAATAACAGCAAATTGTAATCCAGTCATGCATGATGCATGCACTACTGACGGATCCGTAGAAAAACTAAATATAAAAAAATATATATATTATCTTTCCTACAAAAAAAATCATACACAATTAACTTTGCGATTGTGGTTTTTTTGTATTTAATAGCTACCTTTTTCTCTAATAATAATGTAACTAGCATAAAAGCCCGTGCGAGGCACGGGCCGGTTTATACACTCTAATAATTTCTCACACAAACTTATATATATATAGGGTCCTATTCAACTAAAAACATGTACTAATTAAAAACTAGAAACACAATATTATTTAGGCGCGTATAAGACGCCAATTGTAGCATTATTCGTTGTTTTACAGGACACTGTTGACACATTAATCATGAATCATCTTTATCCATTTAATTAACCATAAATTTAGACTTTCGAGATTCAAATTCAACTTTGACATTCACACAAAATTTAATTTTTACCATTTCAACACTATAAACTACACACTCTCTCTATTCTTCTTAATTGATCATCCAATTTTGTTACTACTCTTTACCCATAATTCAGCCAATAAAAAAATATGACACGAACATTCATAAAATAATCTGGTGATATATAAAAGTGGTGTTTTTTTTTACCAAAAATGATGATCTTTATACAAAAACAAGTGATTTCCATATAAACAAGTGGTGATTTATATTATAAATTAATAATTATTTATCAAGAGAAGAGAGAATATAGAATATTCTTGGAAACTAGTGATTTATTTGCATTAATCTAGTGATTTTCGTAGGGAAAATGGCGATTAACATGGCTGAGTTTTGTGATTTAATGATACAAATCACTAATAATATCGGGACTAAAAATTATCAACTTTCTGCACAAACATCAAAATTTCTTTGTTCTTCCGACCAAATATTGCGAGTTTCGTGTAAATCAGGTCGAACTTGAAAATAAAAATTTAGATTTATGCTTCAATCACCAGTTCATCATACATAAATCACTAATTTGTATCACGAAAATCATCAATTTGAATTAAGAAATCACCAAAATATAAAACTGATATAAACACCATTATATTAACATCTCCTCCTACATCGTCGTCAACCTCTGATCTACTCCGAGCATCGCCATCACCGTCACTTACAACAACAATCCCAGTAATCACTACCTCCACTTATTACTTTCAAACAAAAAAAGTAAAGTAAAATTAATTCATTCACCAAGATCTCTAATTCATACCGGATTTCATAGAGATCGGCGCCATAATCCATGGTAGAGATGTTAAAAAAGAAAAAGAAAATGAAGGAAGCAAATCGGTTATGAAAAAAGTTTAGATCAAGAGAGAGGGGGGATGAGAAGAAGAAGAAAGCGACGATGGAGAAATTAGTATAAATCTAATTAGAAGAACGGAGGGACGGAGATTTCCGATGATGAGATCGCCGAAAAACATTATTGGAGACGATGAAGAAATAGGCAGAGGTCTGACAAGATAAAGGAGGAGAGAGAGTTAATAATAATTGAATAAATACACGTATATGTGCGTACATAACTTAAGTATGTGGTTCAAATTTTAAAAGGTTTAAAAAACGAATGGTTAAGATAAGTTTCTAGTTTCTATTTTAATTTTAGTTTCTAGTTGAACAAAAGCCTATATATATATATATATATATATATATATATATATATATATATATATATATATATATATATTGAAATAAATTTTTTAATTAGAAATGTGCTAAGAGATAATATTTCGAATTTAACTTATATTTGTTTAGTATTTTTAAAATATTTTTTAATTTCATAAAATTTGGATTAATTTCTATAATATAAAGATCAAATGATTATTTTTAATTAAAAAAATATATATTTAGTTTTAAATGATGTAAAATGAATTTTATCAAATTCAACATTTGAATATAATAAAAATAATTAAAGAAATTTTTTAATCCATACTCAATTATATTTTTATGTATAATCTATGTTCTAAAAGTTGGTGTTTAATAATCCCGATAATCGTTATACGGTAACTTATCGCTTTGATTATGTTAAAATCGGTTTTGATAAAAGCTGGTGAAGAGGTCATAAAATTCAGTCTAATCCTTTCAATATTGGCCTGATTTATAAATTTTAGGAAATTTATCGGTAAAAGTTCCAAAATTAAAAGGTTGAAATTTGAATAAAAAATAATAACAACATTTTTTGTATACGTAGTTCTTATTTTAGACTGTCAAAATCACGAATTCTCTTAATTTTATCTCACAACTTGATCACTAATCAAAAATTTTAATCTATAAATTTTATTTATTTCAAGCATAATATGTTTTTAAATAAATTTAAATTATGTGATAATATACATATAATTAAAATTATTACACAATATATATATATATATATATATAATATTAAATTGATCCCCACTAATCATTCTAATAATCTCTAATTATTCGATTTAATCTTTAAGTAATACATCCACTGATTACTCCAATTATGATCGTTCATGATTTACCAACCTGATCAAACTGAACCAACTCTAGCTCTCTTTTCGGCCAACCAAGCCAAGCCTACCCAACCAATTTAAATAGGTTGGGTATGAGTATAGGTTGGTATGAGTTTTATTTTTTTCGACCGACCCTACCCAACCCGATTTAAATTACAAATTTTGTTCAATAATATTTATACACACATGCACATATATATATATATATATAATTTAAGCCAGTTAAATCGACCTAAACTGACCCAAATCGATGTACGATTAAGAGTTGGGTCATGAATTAATATTTTGTGTGGTGTGATGAAATTTTTCCAAACCGATTTAACTGGGTCGGATTGCAAAAATGCTTTCAACTCGGCAAATACAATCCATAAACACCCCTAAACTCTGATTCACACTTTTTACGATACTAATTTTAAAAATATATTCTAAATTATGTTATATTTGTGTATCAATACCTAAATAACCTATGTAAAGTATAAATCATATAAAAATTTACAGTATAAATAATATATAATTCAAAAATATAAGTGAAATGAGAATTTATAAATATAACTGAATACATAATTATATGTAGAATAACGAAAATTTGAAAAATGGAGCTATATAAATAATATGAACTAACATTTAACTTACTGAAAATGTAAAATTAAAAAAATTGAATAAACATGTTTTTATAAATAATATAAAACATGTTAGTTGCTCAAAAATTAAAATAAAAAACAATATAGGATGAGAGTGTAGTTTATCTAATAATATTTTAATAATAAACTCAAACTCAATGTTACGCACTTGGACATTAGATGAAATTATATTAGAAGATTTGGAAACACGATTATCAATATTCACACAAATCTAATCTACTTTAGCTTAAATAATAAATGGTTGACATTTCTGTAATTTTTAAAAATATAAGAGTAAAATAATAAATTTATAGTAATTTTCTTACTTTTTTTATCCTTGGTTGGCTTTTAATATATACAAAGTAGATAAAATATAATTATACATTAAGATTTTGAAACTAAAAAAACCAAGTTATATATAAATAACATAACCCAACATTTATTTAAACAAAAAAAAGGACAAAAAGAGGTGATGTGGCTTATCTAATAAGATTTTTAAGTTGAACCAAAAAATGAATGTAACACAATGGTTATAACATGAGTTTTCCAAGAGTAGGTCAGAGGTTCGATTCTCAAGAGCAACATAAATCTTATACTCACAAACTGACCTTTATAATGTATATATGGCAGAGGCCTGAGTAGTGTGTGTCTTCAACATGCAATGCAATAGTAAAGAAGAAAAAAGGTTCCTGCAATGCAAGTCACCGGAAATATAAAGCCTGGACTTTCTTTTCCTTTTCGAACTAACCGTGCGGGAAATTTTGACCTTTGTTTCGGGCATTACGTCCCTTTTGCCTTCTTTTAATAATCTTTTTCCCATAATTTAGTAAATTTAATTTTGTTAAACGCATACGGAGAGATCTGTGTCCAGTAAACATAATATATTCTTTTAGTGGACACAAAAAATTATTTTAAAAAACTGTGGAATAATTGAATCAGTATATATATATCGTTTTATTTATTTGTCATGTTAAAGCCCGAAAGTATGGAACACGTGCCATGTGCCCTACTCTTTTGAATCTTATCGTTTTGTTTCAAGCAATGGATATATACCCTTTTGCGTTTTATTTTCCAAATTTCATATATAACAAAAATAATAAATACTTTTAAAATGTAAAAGTCGCGTAATTCATTTCAACAAGCGCAAATTCTATTAAGATTTAAATTTCTTGTTTAATTAAAAGCGAACTTCTTTTGTGATAACAACCTGTCAACTATAAAATACAAATAGATTATTTTACGTACATTTTATTTTGCTCTACATTTTGTGAATTGTATCGAGACTTCAGAGGTATCTTTGACCAGTGTTATTCTGAAAGAAAGATGTAATTATTTTTTATTTCTGCAAGTGTTTAAGATTTTAAAAGGGTTTGTTGATGAGCTTCTGGACGGTTTGGAGAGAACTGGTGAAGGTGTTCTGTCGCCAGTAGTGTCTTTGGGTGTATGTATATATCTGTTTTCCCCATGCTCACAGCAAATAACAAGTGAATTGGTATCATCTTTATAACGATAATCGACCTTCCTTAAACATGATACTCACTTTGGATGTGTTTCTTGTGGCTAAGTGTATATAACCGACATTGTTAGGTATTTTATCTTGCTCAGTACTGCATGTGATAACTCTCTGCTGTATTTACTTTATTATTACTACACTCGCACTATGTATTATAAAATCATTACCATCATAATTACGAGTGTTTACGTAGACCTTATATAGTAAATTAGCTATATATGGTTAACGTGATCTCAGACAACTCAAATTTTGTGTTTTCACGGATGTGTGATTATGTGTAAAATATTCGGGTAACTTCAGTGATAAATATTATATGCATGACTCTCAAAAGGGTTGATCAAAATTATTAGAAGGATAGATGTCAATTCAAATTGTCTGAATCAATTTTTTTTCATATTTTTTTAATGATTTGATTTTGTTTTGATATATTTTATTAGAAAATCAAAAAAAGAATTATTTAAATTCAGTTTTTACTACAAATCAACCTAAATAATCGAATCGAATTAATATCTGGTTCACCCCTGATTAATACAATGGTTCGCTCAGCCCCTCCCATTCAAAGGAACAGGCTAGCTTGACATTTTGGGTTATTTATTTTATTTGATAAATAATAAAATAATATAAAATATAGTAATTAACTGATTATTTTTTATAATTAAAACACATTACATTTTAATGAAAATATATTATCTTTTATAAACACGCCTAAAAATAAAAATTAATATAATATATCTTTCAGTTATTAATATTGCCTTTTTTTTAATTATATATTTTCTTACTATTATATATCTTTCAATTATTAATGCATTCTAAAAATATCAATCACTATATATTCCTAATAAAAATTTCAATTATATTATATGATATATATGTATATTATTAATACCAAAAAAATAATATGAAAAAATATTTTTAATATAAAACAAATATTATATTTTAAGAATCTCGTGTTTCGCACGAGTTATAAGCTAGTTATATTATTAAAACTGAAACATTAAAGTTTTGGTTTTCGATTTTCTATTTTCGATTTTCGGTTTTCAGTTTTAGGTCCTTTATTCTAATTAAAAAATAATTTAATTATATAAAAATAGGAACTAGTTAATTACATTTTATAATTAAAACATATTTTCTATTTTTTTAACAAAAATAACTCAATTTTCAATAATATAACGCGAAATATCTTTTCAACTAAAACATGTTACATTTTCCATTTATCCTTATTAAAATCTCACTTTTTCCAAAAATATCACGGTTAACCCTTCTTTTTACCATTAATATTACCTTTTTTAATTATATATATTTCAATTATTATTATATTCCAAAAAATATCAAACACTATCTTCTTAATAAAAATATCAATTATACTATATTCTATATATTTCTATTATTAATAAAAAAAGAATATAATTTTTTTTATATCTTTAAATTATTAATATATTCCACAAAATATCAAAAAATATATTTTCTTAATAAAAATGTCAATTATACTATATTTTATATATTTCTATTATTAATAAAAAAAGATTTTAAAAATAGTTTTACTATAAAAAATATTATATTATTTTAAAAGAAATATGTGTTTCGCACGGATTATAAGCTAGTATATATTAAAAGTCAATCAGAACTAACAAATGTTAATAAAATAATTTTAAATTTATCATACCCCTATATTTTAAAAAATAACAAAAATGCCACTACATTATTACGCCAAAACTTATAAACACCGAAACATATAAATATTTGTAAGTACAACAAATTAAACCATCAACATCCTTCTAACATATTCATATCATAACCCACAATACTATTTTGTTGTTTGAGTTTCCTTTAAAAATACTACTAGCCTAAGCTGGGCCTTCAAAATAAATAAAAAAATGACAAACTAAAAAAATTAATGGGAACAGAATATATTAAGTAAATAATAAATTATAAAATGAGAAATTTAACTATTAATTGAAAAATAGAGAAAAATAAATAAAGAATACAAATGGGGCTCAGAATGATAAATGTATCATTATTACTATTATTTTATTATTTATTAAAATAATATTAATAATAAGGACAAATAGAAAAAACTAACATGTTTTAATTAAAAAAAGTAATTACCCGTGATATTTTTATAAGTATTTTAATTATATTAATTGTATTTATTAAAAAAACACGTTGGCATTTAAAATAGGTAAGCTTTTTTAAATAATTAAAAGCATTAAAATAAGTTTTAAAATAAATAAGTAAAAGTTGCACCTTATATTTTTGGAGAAAAAAAAAGATTGTAGTGAGTACAAAAATAAAAGGTAATATTTTTTAATTTAAAGTTAATTCTCGATGATATTTTTGGAAAAAAAGTAGATTTTGTTAGAAAAAATATTTGTAATTATAAAAGGCAAATAATAAAGACAAAAAGAAAAGCTAACATGTTTTAATTAAAAAAAGTAATGGCTCGTGATATTTTTAGAAGTGTTTTAATTATATTAAGTATATTTGTTTTAAAAATACGTTGGCATTTCAAAATAGGTAAGGTTTTTTTAATAATTAAAAGTATTAAAATAGATTTTAAAATAAATAAGTAAGGTTACACTTGATATTTTTGGAAAATAGAGATTTTAGTGAGAAGTAATTTGTTTTAATTTAAAGTAATTGTCCGTGATATTTTTAGAAAATGAGTAAATTTTGTTAGGAAAATATGTTTTAATTATAAAATGCAATCAGTTAGTTAGTACTTTTATTTTATTTTATTATTTATTAAATAGAATAAATGATCGAAAACAAAAAATTTCAATGTTTTGTCTTTAATAATACTAGCTTATAACCCGTGCAATGCACGGATTGTTAATTGTAATTTTATTATTTTTTTAATATTTTATTAATGGTAATTGTGTAAAAAATAAGTAGACATGTTAAAATAGCTAAACACTTTTAATTAATTAAAAACATTAAAACAAATTTTAAAATAAATAAGTATGAGTTTGCCCGTTATATTTTTGGAAATGAGGAGTTTTAGTAAGAAAAAATAAAAAAATGTAACATATATTTAGTTTAAAAAGATAAATGCCCGTGATATTTTTGGAAAATGAGATTTTAAAATTTAATAATTTAAAGTATTTAAATACGTTTTAAAATAAATAAGTAAAGGGTTTCTGTGATATTTTTGGAAAAAAGAATGGATTTTAGTGAGAAAAATTAATAAAATCAATTGTAAAAGTCAATTTCCCGTGATATATTTAGAAAATGAGGGACTTTGTTAGAAAAAATATATAATGTGTTTTAGCTGAAAAGGTAATTGGTTATAAATAGATATTTGATTATTTATATTTTAATATTTTTAGTAATTGCATTTGTTAAGAAAAATAAGTAGACATGTTAAAATAGGTAAACTTTTAAAAAATAATTATAATATTAAAATAGGTTTAAAAATAAATAACTAAATGTTTGTCCGTGATATTTTTGGAAAAGGAGGAGTTTTAGTAAGAAAAAATAGAAAAACTAACATGTTTTAGTTAAAAAGGTAATTGTATGTGATATATTTGAAAAAGTAGTGGAATTTGTTAGAAAAAATAATGTATTTTATGTGAAAAAAGTAATTGGTTATAAATAGATAATATTATTATTTAATGATATATTTTTATAAATAAGTAACGTTAATTAAGTAAAAACACGAAGTTAATTAAGTAAAATCACAATGTACCGACCAACCAAACATTTCGTCTATTATAAAATAGTATAGTATTGATAGTATAGATTAGAAAACCACATTATTTTCATTATTATCTTAACTTTTGAGAAAATAATATATTAATTTATATAATTTACATAACTCCATTTTTTTTAATTTGTTAATTTTATATATCTATACATAGAATCATTTTTATAAATTTATTATTACACTGGTATGTTTTCAATTAAATATAGAGATTAGGAAATTAAAGATTTATTTCAGGAAAGTTTTTCTCAGATATTAATTAAAAACCACTTCATATTATGAAAAATTGTACATATTAAAATAATATTTTAAAAAAATTGTTAAAATCAAAAGATGTATGTATCAAAAACATAATAATTTTATCTATATTCTAAAAAAGTTATCTGAGATTTATCTTAAGTTTTTTTTTCTATATATTAATCATGTTGTTTATAATTCGTATTTTTAATAAAATTTGATCCAATTTTAAAAAAAATATAGTATATGTAATTAGGGGTGAGCAAAAAACCGAATTAAAACCGAAACCGAACCGAAACCGATAAAAACCGAACCGTAAAAAACCGAAACCGAGTTAAAACCGAACCGAAACCGAAAATTAAAAAACCGAACCGTTCTTGAGGTTTCGGTTTCGGTTTTAGGTCCAAACCGAACCGAAAAAAACCGAACCGATCCGATTAATAAAAATAAAGAAATAAATATATTATATATTCTACTAGACCAATTTTTATGAGTAGTGTGAGTAGATTAATAAAGATCCTGACATTCCTTTTAATAACTATACTATTTTGTTCTTGTTTTTGGAGTTTTAATTTGTAATAGTTGATTAATAAATGTAGTTTAATAAACTTTTATATCTTGGTATTTTATATGTTGCTTTATTTTTGGATGTGACGATTTTTCTTGGCTTTCCTGGAAACACTCTTTACTTATACAAAGACTTCAGATAGACTCGAGATTGTTGAATTTCTAACATTGTCTGATATACATTTCAAAGAAAATATTTTTGAAGATCATGTTAAATTTTCATTATTCTCGGATCATGTTGGACTTAAATAATTTATTATCAAAACTTTGTATGTTTATTTTGGGCGAAAAAATAATTTGTAACTTTGCAAGCTTAAAAATTCGAAGTCATTTTATTTATTTTGTTATGTTTATTTGAGGAGGTTTTAAAACCGAAACCGAACCGATTATAACCGATCCAATCATTTTAAAACCGAAACCGAACCGACGGTTTCAGTTGCGGTTTCGGTTTTCGATTTTAAAAACCGAGGATATGTGGTTTCGGTTTCGGTTTTAACCTAAAACCGAACCGATCCGACCCACGCTCACCCCTATATGTAATGCATCTCATTATTCATTATTTTTTTTAAGATACATTATTCGTTACTTCAATAATGCAAAATTAAGAAAATAGGTATGGAAAGAATTGTTAAATTATAAAATAATCATATTTATACACTCTTTTCAAATACGTAATTACAAAAAAACCTTTCATCTATCGAACGCATCTTCCACTTCCACAAATCGAATTCTTTGGTTAGTTTAGCTGGATTTAGGCTCTTTTAATTTTTATCTGGTTACTTTGATAGACTCGGTTGCTTATGTTACTATTCTGCTGGGTTGGATCCCTGGAAGAATTAGGGAACTTTAATCCGTTGGGCCAATAAAACTGTACCGAACTTTGTTCTTTGTTTTTTAAATCAGCTATAAATTTGCTGGTTTACATGCTCAACAGCTCAAGCCTCAAACCCAGCATTCGCTAACATGATTATTGTCCTGGACTTAAAAAAAAAAACAAGAATCTTTAACTTAATTTCCATAAAATCTAATAATAATAGAGGTTGAGTATCCTAAGTCCACCTCACAAACTAAGTTTCCTAAGATTATACTCAAATCTCATATTAAAACACGAATGTATTATTATACTTTTAAAATATTATGTGTAATTACAAAATTGTTATTAAAAATATATACTAAAAACTATGTTATCTTACGAAATTTTTTAAAATTAACTTAGGTTCCTTTTTCTCATAATAATATATTTATAATATTTAATTTAAAAAGTTGTTAATTAGTTTACCAACCTGGGATTTGTTTGTTTGGCTATTTGTGAAAAAGTAAAAGAAAAATTGACGAGGAACTACAAGGAAAGTAGCTAAGTAGCTGCTGCTAGCTACAAGGAAAGTAGAAAGACAAACAAATTCCAATCATAACTTATTGACCCGTTGGATGTAAATACATTATTTCTTGAGCTACTGTAGCCAAAATCTTAGGGGCTCGTATTCAATTCTAACTTTTAAAGAGTATCTAAAAGTATGGTATTATTAAATTAAGACTTTTAAAAACATTTAAAAAGTCATTAAAAGTAAGTGTTATTCAATTTAAACTTTTAACAACTCTTTAAAAGTAGATTGTTATTCAAAAAGTCATGAATTTGGAATGACAATTACTTTTAACTTAAAATATAACTAGAGATCTGATGTGAAAAGTCACGAGGTTTGGGGTAAGATTTCACATTACTTTTAAATTATTATTTTATTTTCTTCAATTTCATTTATTTCAGAATTTTGTCATTTCTCTTTCACAAATAGAATATCTTCTCTCTTCAATTATGAACGATGGTTATTATCCCTTTGATTTGTTTTTTGTCAAATATTATCTTTTTGATTTAACTGATTTACTTTTTAACTTGAAAGTTTTTAGCTTCTACTATATTTTTAGTTTTGATTTAAGTTTAATTATTGTGTATTTATTTTGAATGTTAAGATTCTTAATGTTTATATTTACACATA
Organism: Heracleum sosnowskyi; assembly: GCA_030848705.1. Lineage (NCBI taxonomy): Eukaryota > Viridiplantae > Streptophyta > Magnoliopsida > Apiales > Apiaceae > Heracleum > Heracleum sosnowskyi. Next base: position 31,421,364 of record CM061237.1, read on the forward strand.
TTCATTTGCAAAAAAACTTATTGAGTCCTTTTTTACTTATATTTTTTTTATTTTAAATTTAATTAAATTATATTGATGTTGGAGGTTAGAATTGTACTTTTAACTTGATTTTATACCATTTGGATATTTGACGAGTCTAAGTCTAACCAAAGCGATCCTCTTTGGTTGGATTTCTATTTGTATTAATTATTAATTATATAATTTTCTTTTCGTTTAGATTTTGTTGTAAATTTTTTTACTTTACTTAAGAATTCTATTTTCTTAGTTTTAATGTCGTCTTTTCTCTCACGTGCGTTTGAAATTCAAGATGTTTATTTTCAGACATTAAAGTCTTATTGTCTAAAGTTTCCGCGGACACATTTCATATCTTTCGGTTAGATGATAAACATTTGACAGTTTAAAATTCCTCTACATACATATATCCAAGATTAAAACTTAAAAATCAATAATTTAATAATAGTTTATATTACAATTGTATATAAAAAAAATTATTGGTGAAATATCAATAATTCGATCTTCTTGTTATATAATTTTTATTATAAACTTATTATTTATTACATTTTTCTATATGTTACGTATTTATAATTTTATATTCATATTAATATAAGTTAACGATCAAAATTAATTAGATGTAAGTAAACTCTTCAAAAGTCAATATAAAAAAGTCCGTAAAAGTAATGATGAAATATACAAACTCCATAAAAATCATTAAAAGTTTATCAAATCAACAAAAGTCATTGACTTTTTAGAAGTCACTAAAAATCATTTAAAATACTTATATGATGAATTATTTATGGAATGAAATCTCTGGTTTTCGATTTTAAATATAGCCGTTGACATATCTTGTCTACCTAATTTTGTTGTCCACCGATCACTGCTAACCTTCACTATTGTTTCGGTGATATGAAAAATCTCGACGGAAAGGGACTCGATTTTCAAGGTGCCCTGCCTGGGAACCACTTTCGACCTTTTCAGCTTTAAATTCCATCTCTCAATTGTAGACAATTGTATATGGGGTCCAAGATATGTACTGTATTCACATGGACCAAATAGTTTCATCATCATCATCATGTATTAGATGCAGGTCCTCTCCATAACATGACTCCTTTACATTTCTAGTATATTTAAACACAAAGAATGCAAAAATGGTACAGCTTCATTCATCTTTTCGGTTATACCTTATGTAGCGAGCCATCCCAGGCAAAATTCCGCCATCTGAGGTGGAGGTGGCGACCCCCCTTTTAATTTATTTTTTTCGTTTGTTCCTCCTTCGTGTCACTTGTGGTTGTTTGTTACTCCCTCCGTCCCTTTTTAGTTGTCCCTTTTGAAAATTTTACGCATATTAAGAAATTTTAAATGCTATGCTTATTTTACCTTAATACCCATAATTAATACACTAGTTCTATGAGTAGAGGAAGAAAAGTCAACATTGGAAATGACAATAAATGAGGGTATTAGTGGAAAAATGATCAAAATTTTGTGTTGGATGAAGAGTTGGACAACTAATTTGGGACAAAAAAAAATTTCAAAAGGGACAACTAAATAGGGACAGAGGGAGTACTTACTAAAAAAAATGGTTTTCAACAATCGATTTTGAAGGTTTAAAAAATATAGTTGCAAAATTTAAATGTCTTTTTTTCTTTTCTATATTAAACTTGAAATATTCTACTTTGCTACTAACCAAAAACTGGAAAAAAATATTAAGTGTAACTATGTAAAATTAACTCCAAAATTGAGGTCTATGCATAATCATCAACAGTTGTATTCTGATAGCATGACAATTGAAAACTTCATTTTTATTTTGACGTGACTACACATCTTTTTTTTTAGATCAATTATTTCTGAAAAAGATGACAAATAATACAAAGCTTTAATTTTCTGTAAAAGATGAGTGGTCACTTCAATACCTGCATTTATTACTTTCAAATTTAACAGCACTTTCAACACATTTTATTACTTTCACCGAGATATCAATAATAATCACACATTTGTCCTATAAATAGGTCATCCCTTCAGTCAATATTCATAACTTCTTCTCATATTATTAGTTACCCTTTAAGGCAGTTTGCATCAAATGGATAAGGGGAAAAGGCCAATGATTTCTGGTTCAAGCAGGAATCAAAAGCGAGATTATCAACGTCCACTGGAAATCGAAGAAAGCATTAAGAAGCGAAATGAAGAAGAGGATTTGAAAGCAAAAGAAATACATAAATGGAACATGTTCTACAACAAAATGCGCAAGTATACGAACAGAAAAAATAGAAGGGGTAAAGATTGGGTGTCAACTGAAGATGAGGTTGCGAACGAGGCGGAACAATATCCAGAGGTCAGTAATCTTTGGAATGATGGAAGTGCACGTATGTGGAGAACTAAGTACTCTACACATGAAGAGTTGCTTGAGGACAAGGCTGGTTTACGTGAGAAGTGTAAAACATTACAAAAGGAACTTGACGAACGTGATGAAGCCGAATGGTAGGACTCCTAGAATGAGGGTAATGAAGATGAAGATCAAAGTTAATATTTTCTTCACCTCACTCAGTTCAGTTTGAATAACTGTTTGCATTTCCATTTCCTGTAACTGTGTGCATTTCCATTTTCCATTTCCATTTCCTGTAATTGTTTGCATTCATAAATCAACCATTCAAATTCATAAAAACAAAATTCAAAAAAATACAATTCGAATTCATAATCCTACGTTTGAAAATTATAAACCAACCATTTATTTAAATTGTATTTTAATAAACCATTTCATTTAAATTATTTTAATTTAATAATAATTCATAATTTATTTAAGTTCATAATTTGCATGGAATTTTAATTTAATTTTAATCAACCATGTAATTACATCAGTTATGGGAGCCTATGATATTTCCATTGGAACCTACAGAGTCTTGGAACTACGTCTTACCGGTGCAGTGACAGAGGTATGGTAAGTTGGTACCCGATGAAGCCTGCAAAAAGATAAAGAAAAAATGTGGCAACAAGGGGGACTCTGTAAGAATTCGTACTGAGATGGACCAGTCGCGTTCGGGGATAACATGTAGCCGCTGTAAGAAAAGAGGACATACGAAACGGAGCAAACTTTGCCCACAACATCCCAATAGGGTTTGACGTTGGTACATGTACTTTGCTTTTTCTCATATGAATTTGTACTATTTGTTTGGTGTGATTTAATTTCCTACATGTACTTCTTTTATGTTATTTTCATTTGAATTCGTGTGCTTTTAATACCAGTTCAATTTGTACTTCCTAAGTGTTTAAAAACAATGAAAAACTAGTCATAAATTGAACTACTATTCATACTTGAAATAAAAAAGTACAATAGTTTAGTCCTCATCGGACATGAAGCTATCTGAGTCATTATCAGTACTCACGCTCCATTGATGATATTATCTTGCACAGAGCATGTCTCCGTCCTCTGCAAACATCCTTGCATCTGCTGCTAGACTATGTCATTGTAAGCGCAATCGCATTCGGTTCTCTTCTTCTTGTGCATGGAACAATGCAACTTCAAGTTGTTGTGAAGTATTGTGTTGCATCGTTACGGCGCGTTACTTCGGTACTCTAAGCCCATGTTGACGACATTGTTCACTACAAGAAGAAAGGCCTTGCGTACGTCATTCTCATTCCCTTTGCATTGTCGTCATTGACTGACTTGAATAGAGATTATTAGGGTTCATTGAGTACATGAAATCATCATCACATAACCATTTTCTACCCATTGCTCTGAAAATATCACCAGTACTATAACTATAACCATTTGTCATTTATCAGATTTGATAGTAATGAGTATAAGAAAGTGCACAAGTATAGGGGTATTTATAACAGTTAAAGCAAATAATTTAGATCACGGGACAATTTTCCTGTGTACTCACGGTTCCTTTTCCCGTGTATTCACTGTTATTGCCTTTTCAGAACTGGAAACACATTATTATTGCCTTTTCATGTGTATTCACTCGTTCATGGTAACAGAAACTTGAAATTCGCGTGTTCTTGTCATGTCATTTTCAGACCAATAATTAACATTGTGAAATAATTTGTGTCTTCCTGCATTTTCAAGATCTCATCTTCGGCTTACAAAAAATCATAGTAACGTTTCATATTTTTTTTCAATTTTTAACTTATAACAAAGTTTAACGGTTCAACTTTAATGCGACACAAAATAAAAATCAAAAGTTATATTTCACAATTACATTTTGTTGAAACTTGATGTTTACAAACAAATTTCTAGTACCAAGTTACCAATTTTACTAAGTTACAACCAAGAACAAGGGAGGAAAAAAACGAAAAAAATGAAAAATAAATAAATTAAAGGGGAAGTCGAATGCTAGTGTACCATTTTTGCATTTCTAGTACATAAATGTACCAGAAATGCGATCTGTCATCACTTTTTGTGAATTTTCCCAATTAATATTAATATTAAAATTGTTTGTAAATATGACTAAAGTACGTCATCTATCTGTGTTTAATATTATTATTCGATAATTTTCACATTCCAAACTGATAACGCCTCTAACATTTTGTACACTTATTAATCGAGAAGTGATCGCGTCAAGCTATGTTTAATCTATTGTGTTTGGTTGGGGTGAATGTAATGGATAAAATTAAAGGAAAGTAATGGGAGTTGGAGGGAAGATTTGAAAAAAAAATGAGATAATGCAAAATTGTGATGATAAGAATGGTGAAGAAAATGAATGAGTTAAGGAATGAAGCATTTCATCTCAAAGTGAGGTGTTTGAATTATAATGTAGGTGATTAAGAATGGAATGAGCTAAAGAATGAAAGTTGTGAGGATATAACTATTTTATAATTTAAATCTCATTTAATTTCATTCCATTTCAATCACCCAATCAAACACAACATTATTAATCGAGAAGTGATCGCGTCAAGCTGTTATGTATGTGTATCGGTGGGGTCTTAGATCTTACGTAGATTTGCTCAAACAATAAAATCTTTACCTAAAAACAGGGAGAAATTGAAAGGTGGTGGGATAATCTAAATAAAACCAAGGCAAATGGAGTACAAATTTGGCAATGAGCAAATAAACATCTAGTTGCAGGCATTCATGTATCTAGCTTTGAATGGAGGTGAGTAGGATAAGATTTGGATATTAAATGTGGGAAACAACTTACTGTTGACCCAATAATTCTGACGTTTCACAATTTTATGCGGCTATTCATTCAAGGGCTCTTGTCAAAATATGAGTTATTGAGTTTACGTCTCTGTATTCTAGTGAGTACAGTGTCAAAAACTCGGAATCTCAATTACTCTGATTCTTCATTCTATTCGGGTCACGCAATTTCACAAATTCAACAACCCTACTGATAAATCCAGAGACTTTCCACTACGTAATTTTTTCTTCATATGAAATTTTAAATTTTTTTATCTATTTTGTAATTCGTAATTTGTTCTGCTAATTGTTTAGCATATAAGCAAGAAAATGCTTTTCTAAATTAATTAGCAAGAAAATGATTTTCTAAATCTACATAATTTATCAATATCTTCAACATTGAAAGTTTTGTAGTATGGTGCTGAAAGTTTTTGTAGTCTGGTCACTTCATTCGTAACTGTTAGATATTTCAGATCAAATCGATAAGAACCGTTAGATAAAATATTAAAATTATTATATAGAATATCTTTTTTATTTTTTCTAACTAAAACATCTCATTTTTCAAAAAAATCGCATGCAGTTTCATTTAATAAAATAACATAATAAGGTTATAATTGCTAATAACTAAACCATTACCATTTTTAGCCAAAGTGTATATTCTTTTTTATATTTTCTAACTAAAATTTCTACTTTTCTATTTTTCCTAAATAAAACCTCTCATTTTCCAAAAATATCACGAACAGTTCTATTTAATAAAATAAAATAATAATATTATAATTATTAATGACTAACCGATTAGCCTTTTTTTCAAAACGTATATTTTTTTTATATTTTCTAACTAATATTTCTCCTAACTAAAATCTCAAAAATATCACGGGTTATTCCATTTAGTAGCATAAATACTAATATTATAAATATATCTTTCAATCTATACTATATTATTAAATACGAAACATTGAAAGTTTTGGTACCTGTTTTTTGATATAATACTTGTCTTATTTAATTGTTTATTTAATTATTATAATCAGTTACCTTTTCAGTTAAAATACATTACCATTTTTTTATAAAAAAAATCACGGGCAATTTCCTTTTCAGCTAAAACATGTTACTTTTTCTATTTTCCTTGCTAAAATCCCTCATTTTCAAAATATATCACGAGCAAACCCTTACTTATTTATTTTAAAACATATTTTAATACTTTTAATTGACAATTACCTTTCCCCTCTTTTTCTAGAAAAATCACGGACAATTACTTTTTTCAGCTAAAACATGTTATATTTTCTATTTTCCTTACTAAAATACCCCATTTTCCAAATATATCATGTGGAACCCCTACTTATTTTAAAATCTATTTTAATACTTTTAGTTGACAATTACCTTTTTCAACTAAAACATGTCACCTTTTCTATTTTGCTAAAATCCCTCTTTTTTCAAAAATATCACAGACAAATCGTTACTTTTATATTTTAAAATTCAACGAAAACATGCAACTTTCTATTTTTCTTACTAAACCCCCTCTTTTTCCAAAATATATCACGGGCAAACCGTTACTTATTTATTTTAAAATCCATTTTTATACTTTTAATTATTTAAAAATGTTTAACACGCCTACTTATTTTTTTTAATAAATGCAATTAATAAAATATAAAATATAAATAATAAAACTAACAATTATTAAAAACAATCCGTGCATCGCACGGGTTTTAAACTATATTATTAAAGATAAAACATTAAAAAGTTGGTAGTCGGATGGACGAACGGTCGTATTTAGTGATTTTACTTAATTACTCTTACTTATTTATTTTTTTAAAAACTATCGCTAAATAATATTATTATTTATAACCAATTACCTTTTCAGCTAAATACATTACCTTTTTTATTATTTTTTTCTAACAAAATCCTCTATTTTTCTAAAAAAAAACACGAGCGATTATCTTTTTAAACAAAACATGTTACTATTTCTATTTTTCCTTACTAAAACCCCTTATTTTCCAAAAATATCACGGACAAACTCTTACTTATTTATTTTAAAATCTATTTTAATACATTTAATTATGAGCATTTTTACAGCTGAAACGTGTTACTTTTTCTATTTTTTCATTTTCTAAAGAAATTATTATTAAATAATAACATTTTTATAACCAATTACATTTTCAACTAAAATACATTATCTTTTCTATTTTTTCTAACAAAATCATCTCTTTTTCTAAAAAAAGCATGGGAAATTAATAGAGTAAGGTTCCAGAGAGAACCATTATATCAAGAGAACCGAGAGAACCCTTCTAAGACCGTTGATATACTATAATATAATTAATGAATCTTAATAAAACACTAAAAAGAAGCTTAATTATTAATTAAATTTTTTATAAATAAATTTATATTGAAATATATTATAAAACACTTTATAGAATACTTAACAGAATCCTAATTTTAATATAATTATTAAAACACTTAAAAGAATCTTATAAAATTATTAAAACACTTAAAATAATCTTAAAATACTAATAAAAGTATAATAGAAATTTTTTAAAACATATCAGCCGTTGGATGGTGTGGTAAATCAATGGTGATTTGTTAGTTCTCTCGGTTCTCTCAGAAAGATAGGTTCTCTCTGGATCTTTCCCATATATATATATATATATATATATATATATATATATATATATATATATATATATATATATATATATATATATATATATATATATATGAGGATGGGAGAGGTTAGATGACGCATCTAATAGAAATTCCTCTTAGACTAGAAATTAAATAAAACATTTCTTGAATCGCGTCGAAATATATCATATATGGTATGCAAATTGATCGTTAGGAGATGGAGAAAAATACAGTGAAGTCAAATTAAAAAAAAAACTCACCGATTGACGGAAAAAATCGAATTAAAAACGGAGGAAATTATGTGAAATTGTGTAGTCAATGGTGTATTTTGGTTGTGTGTGGTGCCTTTAGGGGACCCATTTATATTAGATTGAGCTAAGAGATTGAATTGGTTTCTAGTTTTTATTTTAAATTTGGTTTCTATTTGATCACTAACATATATATATATATATATATATATATATATATATATATATATATATATAAATGAGGATACACGAGAGGTTACGTGACGACTCTAAGATCGTCTCAATCTATTTTTCTAATATTCTTAAATTTTAGAATTTTTAATAATAAATAAATAAATAAATATCATTTAACATATTAGAAGTAAAATTGGTGTTCGAGTTTATAGAGGAGAATAGTTCAAATTTATAAAAAAGACATATAAATGAAAGTTTTGTTTGAAGTAGAATTGTTGTTCTAATTTATAAATGAAAAATTTATAGATAAGATATAATTAAAAAATCTATCGGAAGTATGATAGGAGTTCCAATTTATACTTATTGAAAGTAGAATATAGGTGTTAGGCCGAATACACAATATATAATCAAGTATATATGAGAATAACAATCAAGAACACAGGTTTGTAAATCAACAAACTGAATTATATTAAATAATTCTCTCTTAGTGATGTTAATGAATCACAAAGAGCTACTAGGTTACAAGAATAATAATTCTATGTTCGCATCCCTTCTAGGGATAACCTATCTGTGTTTATATAGTACACAGCTACATACAATCCTTATCTAATTGATACTCCTATAAATTAGCTATACAATTCATATCAATTAAGGATTGCTTCAGTCTTCTATTCCGTTTCCTTAGCTGTATCAATATATTCTGCTTCTTTCCATCTTCAGAATATATTGCTTCTAGAATCTTTATCTTTGCACCGACAGCTTAAGTCAACTATCACCCTGTCAGACTTTAACAAACTCTGACCGGCTTCCATGTGAACTCTTCACCCAGTCAGACTTTATCAAACTCTGACTGGCTTCTATATAAATTCTGATATATACCTGTTACTTAAACACTGATGAACAAACGTCAGCAATTATATCTAACAATCTCCCCCAACTTGTTCATATCAAGATGTACAAGTTAAAAAGATAATTGATGATGTCAAAACATATAACAAATGCAGTGTTTAAAATATGTCAGAGTTTAATTTTAAAACAGAGTTTAAATTTAACTTAGAATAGAAAACATAAAAACTTACAGTCAGACTTTACTTGACTTCTTCAATATCAGGTACTGTCCTGAGATAATCAATCAGCAGTCTTCTTTCAGCCTTCTCTAGCTCATCCACCATAATCTCTTTTAGCTCTTTAAGTTCTGAATCACTCTCCCCCGTTTGGTAGATTGCAGCTCTTAGAGAATATATGCTGTTTCTTCTCATATCATTTCCTAGCCGAATGTAATGAGCTTTGTCTGACTCTAGATTAAATTCTAAAACTTTTGTTCCAAGTGCTGTTTTAAATCTAGCACTGTTTCTCTTCATCTCCACTAACTTTCCAGTATGATCTCTATACTTTGGAATGTAGACACTTGATACTCCTCCTCCAAACATAGCTTTAGATCTCAGCATCTTTTCTCTCAAAACTTGAGCAACATCATGAGTATGTCTGTTTTTGACTTTTAGAAGATAAAGTACATATTCCAGTTCTTCCCATGATTTGAGATTAACATTAGATTCTCCAACTTTATAAACTCTTCCATCACTCATGAAGTATAACAAAAACTGCTTCTTCAATATTCTGTGAAAAATCAACTGAACAGATTCTAACTTATCAAGGTTTTCTTGTGTAACCCCAATACCAGATTCTGCCAGTGAAATGTTATCTTGAGATCTGTTATTTATTCTTCTCTCTCTGTGTGATCCCAGTCCAGATTTATCAAAAGCTTCTTTTCCCAATACAGTTCTGGTTTCTGAGAATTTCACAGCTTCAAGCTTTAAGTCTTCAAGAATTTTAGGTTTATTGAATCCTGAAAGTTGTGTAGATTTCTGTACAACTTGAGCAACGTCAGAGGTTGTCATAACTTTAGTAGAAACATCAACTTGAGCAGCGTCAGAGGTTGATTTAGCTAATCTTGTTTCAACTTGAGCAATGTCAGAGGTTGAATAAATCTTCTTAGGTAACTGTTCTTCTTCTACTAGTTTACCTTTTCCTTTGTCAGCATTTTTAATCACAGGCCTCCTTGAGTACTGTAAACTCTGATCAGAGTTTACATTCTCTTTGATAACAATTCCTTTTTCTTTCTTTCTAGGAGCCTTGATTTCCTTCTTCTTGTAGATTCCAGCTTCAACATTCTTCTTGTGTTCTTCAGCAAGCATTTGCTCTTCAGCTTGGATATCTTCAATTGTAACATCTTTTCCATGTTCTGCCATAAACACCTTAGCAGCAATTTCCTCATCTGTAGATGGCTTATCAGAAATTATCAAACTTTTGTATCTTGAACCACTGGCAGAGTTTGCATGTCCCTTTCCAGAGTTTGATCTTTTATCAGAGTTTGATCTTCTTGAAAGTCTTCTATCAGCATTTAATCTTAAGCTCTTTTCATCGCCCTTGTTTCCACCATCATTACCATCATCCCTCTGTCTCAGAGTTTGAGTGTCTTTGCATTTGTCACTTGGTACACTCTCCCCCTTTTTGACATCATCAGAAAGTAGTACTGATGTCAACAACTCAATAGCATTAGAAATTGATGTCAGTTGAGCAGACATAGCAATTCGATTGTCCTCAACTTTCCCAAGCCTCTTCTGAATGTCATCAGAGTCCTTAGCTTGCTTCTTAAACATGGAATTGTAGTAAGTCCTATCATTCTTCAGAGTGAGATCTCTCAGACCAACTTCATTCCTTAAAGCAGTGACTTCCTTATGAGACTCATCAAATCTGTTGTGGAGAGATTTAATTTGAATCACAGTAGCCTTCAGACTTGTAAGAATATCAGGACTTGAAATTGTCTTCACAGAATCTCCAAGAAAATCAGCAGCCCTCTGTGCTGAAAAGATACAATCCGCAGCAGCCCATCTATTGTAGTACATATCTTGAAAATGCTCAGTTGTAGCGCGATTGACCTCTCTTAGCTCATCAGAGTTTGCATGACTCTCAAATAACTCCTCTTGAGAATGATCAGAACTATCATTAATATTATCATTCTCTGCTGTATTTTCTGCAGGAATATTCTCAGCATCAGGTTCTGGAATCTCAGAGTTTGCAGTATGCAGGAACTCTGCTTCTTTTGTTACAATCTCAACAACAGATTGTTGTAGAGCTTCAAGAACAATAACATCCTCAGAGTTTACAACAAACTCTGCTTCAACAGGAACATTCTCTGTTGCATCCTTATCAGCAACATCAGGATATTTAGCAACAGTTTCTGTAGCATTAACATCCAAAGTCTGATCAACTTCCTCACCTTTCTCAAGATCAAAAGAAATTATTTCAGTGTGAGAAGCCATAGATTCTGCAAGTTCAACAGTATCTTGATCAGCTTCCAAACCCTCAGTGAAATGTTCAGAGTTTATAGAGAGATTTGATTCAATTTCCATATAAAATCCTTGTGGCTCTGTAGCCTCTTCATCTGCAATCTCAACATGTGCTCTATCCTCTGTGGGCATAGGAGCTTCATTTGCAGCATTCTCAACTACATCATCAGACTTTGATGTAGGAGCTTCCTTCTCAGAATGTATCATGCCAGGTTCAGCATTTACTCTGTCCTCATTAGGCACATGAGTATCAAAAATCTCCTCTTGAAAAATATCTTCAGGAGCTACATCTTCCTCAGAGACTCTGTCCATATTGACAACTTCAGCAGTTACATTTGATGCACCAAAAAGATGTGCAGCCACCAATCTTCTTTTTCTCTGATGAAGAGTTTCTTCATCAGTTTCACTATCCTCAGCAGCATTATTAGATTTTGGCCTTTTTGCCCTCTGCTTCTTTGATGGACCATCAGACTGTGGCATAGAGGTTTTTGACACACCAACTTCAGTAGCTGGAATCATAGACTTTGAAGATTTGAAAGCCCTGTGTTTGATCCTACCACCAGTCCTTGGTTGTTGAGATGCGGATTGAACAGATTCAGAGTTTACAAATTGAAGTTGAGTTGGAGATGGAGAAACCTCAGGATTTACTGGTTCTTGTTGTTGTTGAGGTTCAGGATTTAAAAACTGAAGAACTCTCTCAGGTAACAACAACTCACCAACATTTACCTTCTTTAAATCCTTATTCGTAAGATCAGAAAATACCCTTTTGTGCAATTTGAATGAGGGAATTACGTCCTCCTCATTAATCTCAACATTATTAACACATGTAGAGAATAAAATTTGACAAAACCTAGAAAAATAGACTACATGCCTATTCTCTGTTAATTTCTCTCCTATGTTCATTAAGACAAGTCTAGCAAAATCATAATTACTGTTAAATAGAAGTGAATACCCGATTTGCAGACTGTCTATTGGAATGGCGTCCCAATTTGTGCATTTCTTCCCGAACGCTCTAGTTATGCAATCGAAAAAGAAACTCCATTCTTTTCGTAAGAGCGGTCGCTTCAATTGGCCAATCTTTGCCAAAGACCCAGTATATCCAATAGCTTGCATCATTCTCTGAAGATCAGTATCACCAACAGCAATGGTGTACGCGTCAGAATTTGCAAAGCCCATTGCTTCACGAACAGTTCCTGGAGTTATGACAAACTCTGTCTCCTGGAACTCAAAAACTATGGATGGGGTACCAGAATCACCACCATCATCATAGACACCAGTTTCCCAGAAAGCTTTGATCTGAGATCCATAAAGCTTTACAGGCTCCACCAAAGCACGCCCAATTTCTGACTGAGCAAGAAAGTTTTGTATGATATGAAACGCTTCTGGTGCATTGACAGTGTTTAAAGGGGCTGAATAGTTATTAGGGACAAACTCAAGTCCAGAAGCAGTGAAAGCAGTAGAAGCCATTAGTAATATCAAGAAATAATCAGAAAATAGCTTCAAAAACACGAGAGAGTTTAAGAAAGAAAGTGTTTGTGAATATGTGTGAGTGAGACTAGAATACAATTGGAGTAAGTCGTGAAAAAAACTGTAACGGTTGTGTGTATAATGTATAAATATAAAATTTAAAATTAAAAACTGAACAGTTTTTAATCATTAAAACACAACTGTCTTACCCCGTATACTGTGTAAATGAGACACGTGTCACACATACAATGACTGACAGCAGTAATTGGCAATTTCCAATGCGCATGCGCAGTAAAAACAGCAATAATTACCGCCGATTACACTTTCCTATGTATGCAATCTCTCTCCACACTTTAACACTTTTCTAAACCAATGCCCAATCATACTCCTTTGAAATACCAAAACAAATGTTTTTCCTCAAAATTATAAAATGTCTGAAACCAATAAAATTTATTTTAATCATCAGAGATTAAATTTAAATTACCTCGGCGTATTTCACACAATACATCAGTGTTTACCATTTGTCCTTCTTTGTCAATAAACTCTTTTCTCAAACTGTACAGTTGTGAAAATATGTGTGTGCTATAGCAGAGTTTACCGAATATTAATATTTAGATCATCTCAAAGTGCATAAAATCCACAAACTTAAGCAGTAAAAACTGGTTGCCTAAACTCTCATGTAAAACATAAAATCTGATTTTTATATCTAAACTCTGTATTCTGATATCCTTTCATTTGGATATATCTTTTATATTTTTCACCCCCTTTATTATTGTTTTTTTTCCCAGTAATCAGTGGTTGGCTCTAGTCACCAAAAATCAAAGATTTTAGCCCTTATTTCATACAATAAGTTCCTGGATCTTCCTAGGCACAACATGATCTCAAAGGAATTTGTGCTCTTTTTGGCATCTTTTGATTTGAGGGTGAATTATTTGCAATTAATAATCAGAGTTTAGACTTTCCATCAGTTAATACAATTAATTTATGAGAGAAAATGCAAACAGCTAATACAGACTCAGTGTATAGGATCAATAAACTAAGAGATGCTATAAATATAGAGACAGTATCATGCTGTGTTAACTTACTGCACATATTTGAGATCAGAATCTATATAACTCTTTAAGGATTCACAATTACTTACTGAGAATTATGTTCCATATAAATTTCTTCATTGGTCCTTATGGTTCAGACAAAATTACAATCAGAGTATAACATCAGACTTTAACCGACAGAGTATGACCAACACTTTATGACTAACAGAGTTTAGCATCAGAGTTTACTTTCAGAGTTTATGACACTGGTACTTATAACAGTTAATACATGCAAGGAATCATGAGCATTAAAAATCAAACATGTATTGTTTTGAGTCTAACCTGTATCTCTAGTCAAAACCAGAGATCATTCCAAGTTCATTTACCAATCTTGTAAAAGTAGCTTCACTCAAAGGTTTGGTGAAGATATCTGCAAGTTGTTGGTCTGTAGACACAAAATGAAGCTCAATGTTTCCTTCTTCCACATGTTCTCTGATAAAATGATACCTTATGCTGATGTGCTTTGTCATGGAGTTCTGTACTGGATTACCTGTCATAGCAATAGCACTTTGGTTATCACAGAAAATAGGTATTTTAGAGTACTTCAACCCATAATCCAGCAACTGATTCTTCATCCATAGAATCTGTGCACAACAGCTACCAGCTGCTATATACTCTGCTTCTGCAGTGGATGTGGAAATTGACTTTTGTTTCTTGCTATACCAAGAAACCAATCTGTCACCTAAAAATTGACAGCTTCCACTTGTACTTTTTCTGTCTATCTTACAGCCTGCAAAATCTGTATCAGAGTAACCAATTAGCTTAAACTCTGATTCTCTAGGATACCACAAACCTAAGGTTATGGTTCCTTTGAGATATTTGAAAATCCTTTTTACAGCTGTTAGATGAGGCTCTCTGGGATCTGCTTGAAATCTTGCACAAAGACATGTGGCATACATGATATCAGGTCTACTTGCAGTGAGATACAGTAAAGACCCTATCATTCCTCTGTAGTTTGTTATATCTACTGAGGCTCCTGTGTCTTTGTCTAGCTTTGTTGCTGTAGCCATGGGAGTTGTAGGAGATGAACTATCAAGCATACCAAATTTCTTGAGAAGATTTCTGGTATATTTTGCTTGATTGATGAAAATACCATCATCTGTTTGCTTGACCTGTAAGCCTAGAAAATAACTAAGCTCTCCCATCATGCTCATTTGGTACCTGGATTGCATAAGCTTTGCAAACTTCTTACAAAGTTTGTCATTAGTAGATCCAAAGATAATATCATCTACATAAATTTGAACTAAAAGCAAATCATCACCAGAATTGAAATAAAACAAGGTTTTATCAATTGTACCTCTTGTGAACCCACTTTCTAAAAGAAATTGAGCAAGAGTTTCATACCATGCTCTTGGTGCTTGCTTTAGTCCATATAATGCTTTGTCAAGCCTGTAGACATAATCTGGATGCTTGGGATCTACAAATCCTGGTGGTTGTTCAACAAACACTTCTTCTTCAAGCTTCCCATTGAGAAAAGCACTTTTTACATCCATCTGAAAGACTTTAAACTTCTTGTGTGCAGCATAGGCCAGAAAAATTCTTATGGCCTCCAATCTTGCAACTGGAGCAAAGGTTTCATCATAGTCAATTCCTTCCTGTTGTGAATAACCTTTAGCCACAAGTCTAGCCTTGTTTCTTGTAATCACACCTTCACTGTCAGTCTTGTTTCTGAAAACCCACTTTGTACCTACAATTGATCTATTCTTTGGTCTAGGTACAAGTGTCCAGACTTCATTTCTTTCAAATTCATTTAACTCTTCTTGCATTGCTGTAATCCAATTAGCATCTTGAAGAGCTTCCTCCACTTTCTTTGGTTCTGTTTGAGACAAGAAAGCATGATACAGACACTCATTATTTGTTGCACTTCTAGTTCTCACACTAGCATCAGGATCTCCAATTATGAGATCAGGTGTGTGTGATTGTGTCCACTTTCTTGCTGTTGGTAAGTGGTTTATTGCATCATTATTGGATCCTCCCCCTTGATCCATGCTCTCCTGATTCATATGTTGACTTTCTGCAGTATCTGAGGCTCCCCCTGAATTGGATGGCTCAGAGTTTGAACTGTCAGAGTTTGAATCAGTTTCCTCAACTGACTCACTTGCTGTGTCTTGTTGAGCTTCTTCACGCTCCCCCTCAACTGGTTCTCTATTTTGTTCAATTTGAGAATTTCCAGTTTCTCCAGTATTTACCAGTAGAGGTTCAGAGTATGCTTCGTCAGAGTTTGTCAGAACCGCTTCATCAGAGTTTACATCATCAGAGAATAAACCTTCATTTTCAAAGCGCAGTTGATCATATTCATCTAAGTCATCAAGTCCAGTTATTTTCTTGTCATCAAATGACACATGTATGGATTCCATGATCACCTTTGTTCTCAGATTGTATACTCTGAATGCTTTTGTTGACAATGGATAGCCAACAAAGATTCCTTCATCAGCTTTTAACTCGAACTTGGTCAATTGTTTAGGATGAGTCTTCAACACAAAGCATTTGCATCCAAATATATGAAAATATTTCAAATTTGGCTTCTTATTTTTCACCATCTCATATGGTGTTTTCCCATGCTTGTTGATCAGTGTAGCATTTTGAGTAAAACAAGCAGTTTGAACAACTTCTGCCCAGAAATAGGTTGGTAACTTTGCTTCATCAAACATTGTTCTGGCAGCTTCGATTAGAGTCCTGTTCTTTCTTTCAACTACACCATTTTGCTGTGGAGTTCCAGGTGCAGAAAATTCTTGTTTCACTCCTCTTTCCTTGCAGAAAGCTTCCATGATTGAGTTTCTGAATTCAGTTCCATTATCACTCCTTATAATTTTGACTTTGTGCTGTGATCCTTTGTCCAGTAGATTTACATGATCCATCAGAATTTGAGCAGTTTCATCCTTCTTTGATAAGAAATACACCCATGTATATCTAGTATATTCATCAACAATTACTAGAGCATATTTCTTTCTGCCCATAGACATCACATTCACTGGTCCAAAGAGATCAACATGTAGAAGATGATAAGGTTCCACTACTGAAGATTCAGATTTGCTCTTGAAAGATGACTTCCTTTGCTTGGCCTTTTGACAAGAATCGCATAGACCATCTAGACTGAGTATTGATTTTGGAAGTCCCCTTACAAGATCCTTTCTTATTAGCTCATTGATGTTGTTCAAATTGAGATGAGAGAGCTTCTTATGCCAGTTCCAACTCTCTTCATTTGACATTCTTGCTGTCAGACACACTGTTCTTCCATCAGAGTTTGTTACCAAACTTGCTTCATAAATGTTGTTGTGCCTGTGTCCAACTAGAACAACTTTTCCAGTAGATTTACTGATAACTTCACAGTATTCAGTATGAAAATCTACATGGTTGCCTCTATCACAGATTTGACTCACAGATAACAGATTATGCTTGAGTCCTGAGACTAGAGCTACATTTGTGATGATGACACTTCCAAGATTTATATTGCCATATCCCAGAGTGTGTCCTATGTTGCCATCTCCATAGGAAACCTTTGGGCCAGCCTTCTCCTTAAAGTCTGATAGCAGGGCTTTATTTCCAGTCATATGTCCTGAGCATCCACTGTCCAAGATAAGTGTGCTCTCTTTTATACCCTGCAATCACAAACAAACACTAAGTGTTAGTTTTAAGGACCCAGACTTGCTTGGATCCTTTGTCTTTCTTAACAGTGTTAGTTTTTGCAGCGGAATTACTATCAACAGAGTTTAAACTAACATTGTCAGACTTTACACTTGCAGAGTTTGCTCTAACCCACTTCAGATTGGGTTTTAGCTCATAGTAATTGTGATAAATAGCATGATAACTCCTACAAGTATAAATAGAATGTCAAGTGCTCCCACAATGTGTGCATAAAGTCTGTGGTTTCACCCTTACATAATCATTCTTTTCTCCTGATGTAGAAGGTAAAGAATTGATATTTTTATTCTTTGTGCAGTAATTAGCAAGATGATTAGAACTACCACAATTATAACATGTTTTCCTTGGAGCAGCAGCATTAGGCAAATGATTATTTCTTTTATTTATGCCTATCTTTCCATTCCTATTCTTCTTGGATCCTTTTGGTTTCATGGCAGATTTTACCTCTTTCAGCTTATGATTGAACTGTTTATCTGTCATTAAACCAACATTAACCTGTTTTCACAGACTTTTACTGGTTTTCTAACAGCTTCTATTTCCATAAGTTTTTCTGTTATAATATTTTCCTGTTTTTCACAGGCTTCATCTGATTCCATATCAGCTTCTCTTATTACAACAGATTTTAACTTATTGGCTTCTGGAACAAATTTCACAGGTTTAAGTTGTGGTTTTACTTTAACCTTGTCTTTAAACCTAAGTTCATCATTTTCACAATAGCCTAAACCTACAGAATCTGTCTGAAACACTTGATGAGTGTCTCTTCCAGAATCTGTCCAAGTCTTGATTATTTTTCTTTCTTTTTCTAGATCAGATTCTAATTGCTTATATCTTTTGAGCAACTCCTATTCTACATAAACAGCATCATCTCTTTCTTTTTGAATCTGCTTCATATTTTCAAGTTCTCCTTCAAGAAACTTGTTTCTATCTTTAAGGCTAAGATTCTCAGATTTAATTCTCTCATTCTCTAAAGTCTGATCCCTATAACTAACATGTACGCTTTTCAGATATACTCTTAATTCAGATATATTATCAGTATCATAAGCATAAGTAGTTAGGGGTACCTTATTTTCAGATGATTCAGTCTCATCTCTGACAGTTGCCATAAGAGCATAATTTTCTCCATCATCAGAGTCTGAAGTATCTGCCCAGTCTTTGCCTTTAGAGATGAGTGCTTTCTCAGATTTGCATTTCTTGCACTCTGGGGCATAGTGACCCATCTCCTTACACCTGTAGCACTGGATTTCAGATTTATCCTTCTTGCCAGACTTGGTCTCCCTTCCATCAGACTTTCTAAAACTTTTCCTTTCAGAGTTTGAATCTTTCCTTGAGAATCTTTTTCCTTTCTTAAAGTTCTTGAATCCCATCTTCTTGAAGGTCTTCACCGTCAATGCAGCCATTTGCATCATCTGTTCTTCATCATCATCAGAGTCAGAAGCTTCATCAGAGTTTGAGTCATCATCAGAGTTTGATGACTCACTTTCAGATTTAATGACTAAAGCCTTTCCCTTGGCTTTCTTCCTTGATGATTCCTTCTTGATGGGCTTCTCCTCAACTTTGAGAGCAACAGATTTTGTCTTTTTGCTTAATCTTCTATTCCTTTGTTCTATCTCCAGTTCATGAGTTTTTAACAACCCATAGATTTCATCAAGATCTGTATCAGCAAGCTCATAATTATCTCTTATTGTGGTTGTCTTTAAATCCCACTTTTCAGGTAGAGATAACAGAAACTTGAGATTAGACTCTTCAAGCTCATATTCTTTATCAACCAGAGACAGATCATTCAATAGTTTGCAAAATCTGTCATAAGTCTCAGTCAAGGTTTCATTAGGTCTTGAATCAAAGTGCTCATACTCCTGTGTGAGTATTGTCTTTCTGTTCTTCTTAATAGCACCTGTTCCCTGGCATCTGACTTCTAAAGCATCCCATATCTCTTTGGCAGTTTTGCAGCCAATTACTCTGTTAGACATAACATTATCTAAAGCACTGTGGAGAAGATGCCTAACCTTTGCATCTTTTGCAATTGATGAGATGTCCTCAGGAGTCATATCTTTCTTTTCTTTTGGAACAGTCTTTTGTTCTTGACCATCAACAACAGGGGACAATTTAGTCGGCATATGAGGACCATCATAGATTCTGTCAAGGTATTCTGGATCTGTAGCCTCCAGAAACATGGTCATCTTCACCTTCCAAATTGGATACTCTACTGGCCTGAGTATTGGAACCCTGATTGTTTCATATCGACTCACAGAATTAGGCTTCACCTGTTCAGCCTTGGGAGCAGTTTGATTTTCTTCAGACATGATTATTACTATGTTTGAATCGTAAAACTGTATATATTAAACAGCCTTTGCTCTGATACCAATTGTTAGGCCGAATACACAATATATAATCAAGTATGTATGAGAATAACAATCAAGAACACAGGTTTGTAAATCAACAAACTGAATTATATTAAATAATTCTCTCTTAGTGATGTTAATGAATCACAAAGAGCTACTAGGTTACAAGAATAATAATTCTATGTTCGCATCCCTTCTAGGGATAACCTATCTGTGTTTATATAGTACACAGCTACATACAATCCTTATCTAATTGATACTCCTATAAATTAGCTATACAATTCATATCAATTAAGGATTGCTTCAGTCTTCTATTCCGTTTCCTTAGCTGTATCAATATATTCTGCTTCTTTCCATCTTCAGAATATATTGCTTCTAGAATCTTTATCTTTGCACCGACAGCTTAAGTCAACTATCACCCTGTCAGACTTTAACAAACTCTGACCGGCTTCCATGTGAACTCTTCACCCAGTCAGACTTTATCAAACTCTGACTGGCTTCTATATAAATTCTGATATGTACCTGTTACTTAAACACTGATGAACAAACGTCAACAATTATATCTAACAATAGGTATTTAAATTTATAAAGCAGAAGAATTCGAATATACAAAATATTCAATAAACTAGGTCTTTTGTAATTTATATAGGAGTATATATAATAAAAGTTTTATTATATTCATATAATAAAAGTTTATTACAAAACAATATAAATCTCACTAAAATATAGAATAAATTTATATTCAAAATAACTAAAAGTTCATTTAACATATTCAAAATAAAAAATTCGAATTTATAAAGAACTCAACTTTTCGATAGAAAAATATATGAATTATTAAGAGAGCAAAACTCTTATTTGTACAGAAAGGTCGATATGGACAGAAAAGTAATTATAGAAATATAATTGACAAGTCAATGGAAAGGCCGATATTTAAGGCCCGACACCCTAATTATTCATTAATTTCGTAATTAATGAATAGGGAAAATATACAGCTCATCAAAAGAGTCCAGAATATGGTAAATTAGTCATAGAAGGATCCAGAATCCCAATTAATGAGTCATAACCTTTATCAACAAGGAAAAGACTTATCCTGCAAGAAATACAATGTTTATCCAATATCAAAAAGGAGACTTATTCGTTAAGACTCCTAAACATACTATAAATACTAGGCTCCAGACGCCTATATAATGTCCCTGATCCTACAATCAGAACTACGTATCTGGCTTGATTCTCAATAACGATTTGAGATACGTAGGCATCTTGTGAGGACCGATTTAGTCTTGAAACACAAGTGTAGCCATTAAAGCTCGAAAGCTCATTAATTCTAGCAGTTATTATTCAAGTACGTTTTTTAATCTACAACATTTGGCGCCGTCTGTGGGAAGACAACATCAACCATGGCAAACACACGAAGAACAGCTTGGGATACTCAAACTCCTGAAGATCGCCCTATCACCTCTGAGGCTGATACTCACGGAAATCAACCACCGCCGACTACTGGCACTCAAGGGGCGAATATCCCCACCAACACTCAAGGACCGGAAATCCCGATTTCGGTTGAAGGGACGAATCCCCTGCAGATGGTCATTCATGGATCTAATCCACAAGAGATCACTCACCAGCAACCAATCTCGACTTCTCCACTCATCATGAATGCACCGAGAAGCCTTCAACTCCATACTATTGATCTCCCTCAATACGCGAATCAGACTTTGGGGATGCCAAGCTATGGCATGCCCCCTCGACCCACGGCGGGCGGTAGTGGAACTAATCCAATCTACCATGAGGCATATGTGCCCCCTTACATTCAAGGTCTGGGACCCCAAAGTCAACAAACTCGCCAGACCCCTTTCGTTCAAGATTACTCGGGCCCATACACCGAGGATGAGGGTTATACAACTGGGGAGGATGTCGCCCCAAGAAGGAGACGTTCTTCCCAAACAAATCGGGAACAACCCCAAACTACTAAGGAGAAAATTGCAGCCCATGAGGCAGAGACTGCAAGACTCAAGAAACTCCTTGTTGAGGAGGAGGCCGCTCAATCTCAAGGCCGATCAACTGGAAGAGTCCCGATAATCAACCTGGACCCGCCACCAAGAAGGACTAAGAGGGCTGAAGCCCCAAGGGGTGATCCTAGTGTTTTGTTGCCCATAGGAGATCCTGATGATCCTACACCACCGTTTACTCAAGACATCATGAAAGCCACCATATCCAGAAAATTCAAGATGCCAACGATCAAGGCTTATGATGGAACGGGGGATCCCGCAAATCATGTAAGGACCTTCTCCAATGCACTGCTGTGGCAGCCAACCAATGATGCGGTCAAGTGTAGGGCGTTTCCACAAACCTTGGCAGACATGGCCCAACGATGGTATAGCCGTCTTCCTCCCAACTCTATTGGGTCTTTCAAGGAACTAAGCAAAGCTTTTATCAATCAGTTCATTAGTGGAAGGGTGCATGAGAAAAGCTCTGCGTCACTCATGGCAATCCAACAAGGAAAGAATGAAGCCCTGAGGGATTATATCAATCGATTCACCCAGGAGGCTCTGAAAGTCCCGGACTTAGAGGACAGAGTGGCTATGATAGCCTTGCAACAAGGAACTACTGATGACCACTTCAAAAGGTCATTAGCTAAACATCCACCCGAGAGCATGCTGAAGCTCCAAGATAGAGCCGAAAAGTACATCAAGGCTGAAGAAAGCATGAGAAAGTACGAACCCACTGCTGGTGGTAGTGGAAACTCAAAGAAAAGAAAGGATGTTCAGGAGTACGACGTCAAGGAAAAATTTCCTAGAACATCAAAGGACTCTGATTCTCCACCTAAGAGAAGCAATTTTGGGCCAAAATTTATGGAGTATGCAAGATTGAACACTCCCAGGAGTCAAATTCTGATGGAGATAGCTAAGGAAGGAGATCTCAAATGGCCGAAGCCAATGAGGGCTGACATGTCCAAACGGAACCAAAATCAATTCTGTCGGTTCCACAAAGAAGTCGGTCACGACACTGACGATTGTAGGCAATTGAAAGATGAGATCGAATTTCTGATACGAAGAGGAAAACTCAGCAAATTCACCAAGGATGGAAATCAAGGGAGTCAAAGAGGAAACTATGAAAGGAAGGATTATGACAGAAGGGACAATGATCAAGATCGAAATCCCAAGCCCCGAGGGCTAGTCATCAACATGATATTCGGAGGGCCAACTGCTGCTGGGTCCTCCCGAAACTCAAGAAAGGCTTATGCTCGAGAAGTAATGACTGTGGTAGGAGAAGCACCGAAACGTGCCCGAACAGAAGTATCAATAGGTTTTGATGATTCAGACCTAGAGGGAGTGAAGTTTCCCCACGATGATCCCTTAGTCATCGTTCCTGTGATAGGAAATTCTGAAACCAAGAGAGTTTTGGTCGACAATGGAGCCTCAGTGGACATCTTGTTCCATGATGCTTTCATCAAAATGGGCTACACTGACTCTCAGTTGACACCCTCGAATATGCCCATATATGGATTCAATGGAGTGGAATCAAAGGTGGAAGGCACTATCCAACTCCCAATGACCATGGGGCAAGGGATGAATACGTCTACTCAAATGCTGAACTTCATAGTTATAAAGGCAACTTCGACCTACAATGCAATCCTGGGAAGGACTGGTCTTCATGCGTTCAAGGCCGTTGCCTCTTCTTATCATCTGAAAATCAAGTTCCCAATGAGGAATGGGATTGGTGAAGAACGAGGAGACCAAAAAATGGCTAGAAGTTGTTATGTAGCCGCGTTAAGGCCTGATGGAATCGGGGGGCAAGTTCTCCCAATTGAAGACATGGATACTAGTGACAATGAGGACCGGAGAGGGAAACCAGCTGAGGATTTAATCCCCATTCCCTTAGTCCCTGGTGAACCGGAGAAGGTGACATATGTTGGAGCACTACTACCTGAGCCATTGAAAAGCAAGCTCATATCTTTTCTTCAAGAGAATAATGACGTTTTTGCTTGGACAACGGCTGACATGCCAGGGATTGATCCCCAATTGATAACTCACAAGTTGAATGTGGATCCTGAAAGAAAGACGTTGAAACAAAAGAAGAGAAATTTTGCTCCAGAAAGGCAAGAGGCCATTAAACAAGAAGTTGAAAAACTTCTAGAGGTCGGATTCATTGAAGAAATACAATTCCCGGAATGGTTGGCTAACCCCGTAATGGTCAAAAAGGCCAATGGAAAATGGAGGATGTGTGTAGACTTCACTGACTTGAATGATGCATGTCCTAAGGATTGTTTTCCCTTACTAAGGATTGATGCATTAATAGATGCTACAGCTGGACACGAGATGCTCAGCTTCATGGATGGCTTCAGTGGATATAACCAAATCAAAATGCACAAGGATGACATCTCCAAGGTATCATTCATCACTGACTTTGGTGTTTTCTGTTATTTAGTCATGGCATTTGGACTTAAGAATGCAGGGGCAACCTACCAAAGATCGGCGAACAAAAGTTTTGGACACCTAATTGGAAAAACCATGGAGGTCTACGTAGATGACATGTTAGTCAAGAGCCTCGATAATCCCGATCACATTGAGCACCTCCGAGAGGAATTTGAAGTGCTAAGGCACCACAAGATGATGTTGAATCCAGCTAAGTGTGCCTTTGGTGTAGGCTCGGGAAAGTTTTTAGGCCTAATGGTTTCCAAGAGAGGAATCGAGGCCAATCCCGACAAAATCAAAGCAATTCTAGACATGGAACCACCAAAGACTGTTAAGGATGTCCAAAAACTAACGGGAAGAGTGGCAACATTGGGAAGATTTATTTCCAAGTCAGGAGAGAAGTGCTTATCTTTCTTCAAAGCACTCAAGAACGTGAAATTTTTTGAATGGACAACGGAGAGCCAAGAGGCCTTTGAGGCCCTTAAGAAATACATGGCTGAGGCACCACTATTCGCAAAGCCAAAGGCAGGAGAAACTCTCTACTTGTACTTGGCAGTTTCTAGCACAGCTCTTGGAGCTGTATTGATAAAGGAAGAATTGAAAGTGCAGAAGCCCGTCTACTACGTGAGTAAGATTCTACATGGGGCAGAAATAAACTACTCAACGATTGAGAAGTTTGCCTTAGCCTTGGTAATGGCCTTAAGAAAGCTACGCCCGTACTTCCAGGCTCACAAGATAGAGGTCTTGACCAATCAACCTCTAAGAAACATCTTGCATAGCCCTCAAGTTAGTGGAAGGTTGATCAAATGGGCTATTGAATTAGGAGAATTTGACATCAAGTACAAGCCTCGAACGGCCATAAAAGCTCAAGCACTCGCTGACTTCATGGTTGAATGCACCATTGACAACCAAGAAGTCGGGGGGCAAGAAGTAACAGAGGAAAGCAAAGAAGATGAAGACATGGTCTCTAAAGAATGTTGGGTGCTCTATTTTGATGGAGCATCAAAAATAAAATCAAGTGGAGCCGGTTTAGTGCTACAAAGTCCTGATGGATTCCTCATAGAGTACGCACTAAAATTAGACTTCCCAACGACAAACAACGCAGCTGAATATGAAGCTCTGATAGCTGGCTTAGGGCTGGCTGGAGCCTTGAGAGTTAAAACTCTGAAAGTATGTGGAGATTCGAGACTAGTGGTTTCCCAAGTAAATGGGGAGTTTGAGGCCAGAGATGAAGTCATGGCCAAGTACTTAAAACTTGTCAAGGCCATTATGACTCAGTTCGACGAATGCTATGTAGAGCACATTCCAAGGAAAGAAAAAATGAAGGCTGATGCCTTGTCTAAGTTTGCTTCTTCTGAAATTGAAAACTATGCAGGGAGTGTATACTTCCAAGTCTTGAAGACCCCAAGCATCAACGGAAAGTTGGTAACACCCATTGATGTTGGCAGTTGTTGGATGGATCCCATCAAATCTCATCTAGAAATTGGGTGGTTACCCAACGACACTTCAGAAACACGAAAGCTATACGTCAGAGCACTAAGGTATACTCTGATTGAGGGAATCCTATACAAGAAGTCTTTCATCATTCCATATCTGAAATGTTTGAGACCTCAAGAGGCAGAATTGGCCCTGAAGGAAGTACATGAAGGAATTTGTGGGCAGCACTTGGGGGGCAGAGCCTGAAAGGCATATGTTTTAGCCTATTTGTTTACATCGAGGATTCAACTCAACTTAAACAAGTTTGTAATAAGTAAGTAATAATTCAATTGTCACAGTCACAGGAATCTCAGAAGATCATATCTGTCAGAAGAATACAGATTAAAGTCATCCTACAGATTTGAAGAAATACTACATTGAAAGAAGTTCAATTATTTGTTCAAGCCTCAGTGAAGTCTTCAAAGAAATGGATTTATTAAAGTGACAGAGGTTTCAGATTTGTGACAGCAAATGTACAGGTTGCAAAGGTTGATCAACAGTCAAAAGTAGACAATGGACCACAGCTTAAAGTCAAGATGAAGAACAGACATTGAAGTTAGTCATTTATGAACCAGACCGTGCATCAAATGACAACCTCAGACAATGGATACTCTTCATCAGTTCAAGTGGTTCATGAATGGTTTTACTATGTTATAAGAATTTACATTCTGTTTTAAATTAGTTATTAATTTATTTATTAAATTAATTCTTCTGAATTAATTTAACAAATAAATTAAGTAATTAATTTATTGAATAAATTAAATTCATTAGAATTTAATTTATGAAATAAATTAATTATCAGAATTAATTTAAATTGGAATTAGAATTAATTTAGAATTTCTTAATTAAAATGAACTGGAATGACTATCCAGGATAGTCATCCCGATAGTCATTCCAAGTTTTTTTTATATTAAAAATGTACTGGAATGACTATCATGGGATAGTCACTGTTAGAAATGAATACCACTAGAAACTAGACAGAGGGGGGGTGAATGGATAGTTTGATATATTTTTCGATCTTGAAAACTAAGTAAACAACTGTATGTGATTATGATATGTAATATGCAGAAAGTAAATAACACACACAATCACTTTAATCTACTTTGTATAAGCAAATTAAATACTACAGCTTTCCAGGAAATTCACAATCGAATTTCTGGCTTCTAAACAAGAACAGTTTGAACTTGTTTGCTTACAGAGAAAAGAGCTTAGCAAATGACTATGTGTATCTCTCTTACAGCTTACAGTTGTGTGTGCACGATATATATATTCCCCTATACAAACTAGGCACACACAATATTACACAGCTACCCCTTCTGAAAGTCCAACTTGTCCTGCCATAAGAAGTTCACTGTGTCAGGAAGGACCACCTGCTTTTCGGAGTCTTTCCCGTTTCTGTAGCTGCTTGTCTCTTATCTTTCTCTCCAAGTTTAGCTGTAGATTTGCCATCTGTTCTTTGGACCACCTTGCCAGAACAAATGCTTCAGTATTTGTCTCCTTTGATTCTTGGTTCTGTACCTTGATTTGTCTTGGTATAAACGGCTAAGTGTTGATATCGTGAACTCCACTTTATCACTGACTTCGCGATCTCCCTTGTGAGGACTACGCGATATAGCCTTTGAAGACTTTGCGACATAGGTCATTTGACGACTATGCGACATAGGTCATTTGGCGACTATGCGACATAGGTCATTTGATGACTATGCGACATAGGTCATTTGATGACTATTCGACATAGGTCATTTGATGACTATGCGACATAAGGCTTCTGAGGACTTCACGATCTAGGCTCCTTTGACTTTGCTGACTTCAACACTTCACGACATGTGTCTTGAGGACTTCTCGACATAGTACAAAATGGACTATGCGATATAGTACTTCACGACATGGATATTGGTGACTTCACGACATAGCTTTCTTTTGACTTTGCTATATAATGCCTTAGACAAATTCCTGCAACTTATTTCTTCATGGCCTTATTCAACTCTATCCTGCTGCATGAACACTTCTGAACTTCTACCAGGATAATTATTCAATGGCCTATATACATTCTAGATGCAAGAAACTTTACTAAGCTCATTATAAATCTGAGCATACATGATAAAGCTATTGTTCATGAAAACAAGACAAGTACATTTAGAGACCTATACTCTATCCCAGTGATAGAAATCACTAGGTCATGTAGTGTGACATAGTCACATAGTGTAGGCTTGTTAATAGTGGTATTCAGACATGTCTTGAGCCTAACAATCTCCCCCAAATTGTGAGTAAGATCCTTAGGCACAATTTCATGTCTGATAACAAGCCTAACTTACATAAAAGGAAATTTTAGTAACAGAAAGAACAATTCATGAACCTTGAGATCAGAAATTTGATTACATAGAAAAATTGAAAGCTTACAGATTACTTTTGTTGCTCAGCAGCTTCAGCTTCCAATTGCTTCTCTAGCAAATCATCATATATCTTCTTTTTCCTTATTTCTTCTTTTCTCTTCATGTCTATGATGGCTTCTTGAAGTTCTTCTCTTGCAATCAGTTCTTCAATGAGAGGTGAGCCTTCCAAGTCATCAATTGCAGCCTTGAGTGCACTTTCTACATATGAGTCCAGAAACTCCATCCTTATTTTGCTTTGACCTCCATGTGAGTTTTTGTACTCCACAATGTAAGGATTTTGTTTGACCCTGCACATCCCTTTCTGCCTTAGCTCCTTAGCCCTCTCCTCCATCTCAGCCATTTCTTTCTCTTTCTGTATGTTTTTCTTTTCATTCTCTTTCCTCATGTTTTCTTCATAATCAGCATGCAACTTCAAGTACCTGGCAATATCTATCTTCCATGTCCTTTCATCTTTTTCTTCAAAATTCAGTAAGGCATTTATCCTTTCAAGCTCATACTTATAGAAATATTGCCAGCTTCCTTGCTTCATTTTCCTTTCTCTTCCATCAGTGTACTTGATATCTAGATGATCCAACTTCACTTTGACTTCAAAGATCCTTTGAGCCCTCAAAAATGCTAGGGCATCTTCATCATAGTCCTCATCTAGTGGAAGCACATTGATGCCAATAACATTTGTGAGTTTTCCAGTCTTCTTTGTTATCCTTATCCTTTTGGGTACACTCTTGATCTTCAAATGCTTCACAAGAGATACCTTTCTTGAACAAGGAGAATTAGTCTTCAGTGCCACATCACTTGGAAGTAGCTTCATTCCTTTCCCCTTCATCCACTGTAACACTCCACTAGCTGTGACTTTGTGGAAGTGTTTTCTTGAGATTATTTTAGTGGCTTCATCTTTCATCTGTGGTAATTCAGGTTCAGAAGTCATGGATAATGATTTTGGAGGATCATTGCTAACAGTACCCACCCTAGACTTAGAGTCTTGTGTTGTGGTTAAAGTACTACTAGCAATGTCCTTGACTTGCTGAATTCCACTCCTAGTTCTCTTCACAGTCTCCTTTGCCCCCTTTGTGTCATCACCAGCATCTTTAGATTTCTTGGAAGATTTGCTCCTGCTGCTGTCACTTGGTCCATCCTTATTACTCCTTGAATGAGATCTCCTCCTGTAGGTTTTCTCCTCATCATCATCCTCCCCATCCTTCTTCATGTTCTTTTCTTTGATAGATTCAGGCAAAACACCATGAATCAGAAAAGATTGTAGAATGTTAATCATCTCTAATTCCTCTGCTGTCTTGACTCCTTTCTTTGCTCTCAGCATTTGCAGCACTTGATTGATCTTTGAGTTATTCTTCATTTGCAGATCTTTGGAAATGACTAGTTGGTCAATACTTCTGACTTTGGATAGACTTTGAAAAATTACTGTCCTTGGCTTGGGTATGACCTCAGGCAGTCTTTGATTTTGGTTCAACTCCAAGTCATTATAAAGACTTTCATTGTTAGCCCCACTCCTTTCAATCAACTCCAGAATTATTGACACTTCAGTAAACCTCAGTTTCTCTAGAGTTTGAAATGCTAAGTGCCACAAGCAGTTGTCCTTGCACACCATGATTATTTCTCTCAGATAAACATCCCTGATTTTCTTTACTGCAACTGTGAAGTACTTGATACTTTCCCTGAGCTTCTTTCTGTACACTTGTGCATCTCCTTGAGCATTCTTGTAGGTGGCTTTCAGAAACTCCAGGAATGCCTCATCATGATAGATGTTAGAGTTTGCCACTTCCTGTAGCTTGGCCTCAGTGATAAGTGTAGCTTGGGTAGGTTTAGCAATTGGAGTAGGTATAGCAGGTTGAGAGGTTGAGATGTCTTTAGGCATTGTGGATGGATAGAATGTTGTGGTGACTGTGCTTTTCTGACCTTGTGCATTGATGACCTCTACAGGGGGAAGATTGATTGGCTTTATTGTCTCTTCAATGAGCTTGCCCTTAAGTTTTGACTGCTTGGTAGGTGCTCCCCCTGTCTTTTTCACATTGACCTCCTTTCCTTTCTCCCCCTTAGGCTTGGGATCAGACAAAATGTCTTGAGTTTCCCCAGGAATAGGCAGGTTCATAGATCTCATCATTGAGGTCATCATTTGTTGCTGCACCAGCAAAATGTTTGTTGTGTTGGTGCCTTGATCATCTAGTTTGTCATTGAGTTGGCTTAGAGATGTAGATAGCATTCTGTTTTCATCCTTGAGAGAGGCCACTTCTCTTTCTAAGCCATCCACCTTGGAGAATAATTGTTGAGACCTAAATGAGTTGAGGGATTGATCTTTGACCCTGGCAAAGTCATATTTGGAGATGTCTGACAGAGGGACTTCATCCACCAGCTTATCACCATACTGGTTTTTCCACATGACATTCAACATAGCATTGGTGGTGATGGTAGATTTTGCTTGATTTTCCAGTGTAGAAGCCAGTTTCTTGATGTTGTCTGTGACCATGGCAAGAGTCACATCCATCATGGACACATTGGTGGAGGTTTTCTGGACTTCTTTGAGGATACCATCCACCTTGGGAAAATCAGAGAGATAAGAGTTTCTGAGCTTAGTGAGGGATCTGTCTGTCTCCTCCTGAATTGAAGAAATCTCTGATTGAAGCCCTTTCCCAAGATAATGCAGAGCCTTCAACTGGTTCTTTTACACATCATTCACAGCTTCATAGATGGCAACAGGAGAAAGATCCTTAGCATTTGAGCCCAGAGAGGTGAGGTATTCTTCTCTCACAAAAGCCAGGGCATCCTTGAGCTTGAGAGTCCTCTTAGCATCCAACCAGGCATCCACATTCCCCTCTGGTTCAGCTGTATCCACAATCTTCTCCTGTTGAGCTTCAACATCCTCCTTATGGCATAGCAGGATAGCTTCATAATCAGCATTTGGAAGGTTGGAGGTGAGGAGATGTTGAGCTATCTTTGAGAACTCATCAATCTGTGCCACATGGAGATCTTGTATGGCTTCTTCAGACATTTTGGAAGGCACAGATGATGATCCTGAAGGCCTGTCATGGTGCACAGGCTTCAGCCATTCTGACATTGTGGCCTGAGCCAAGTAAGAGCTAGTGCTAAGCACTTCATGAGATGTGTGAGTTTGAGTCTCCTCCAGCCTTGGAATGGCTGTAGGGTCTGATGTTGTCTCCAGTGAAATGGGATGTGTTACAACATCAGCCCTATTTGTCTGTGAAGACATTTCCACATCCCTAAGGATGGGAGAATTAGGCACAGAGTCTCCAGTGAAAACTGGTGAATCCTCCATGTTTGTGTTGGTGTCATTAGGATATGCCCCAGCATGCATTCCCTGACCAACTGAATGTGGGTCCTGAGTGGTGAGCACAGTGTCAAGCACCATGTCACTTGAAGTTGGCTCAATCACAGGGCTGGATTGTGATTGATCAAGGGCAAGATTGTCATGAGAATGACTCTCTTGTTCAGAAGAAATTTTAGTGGAAGAATCTGAGAGAGAAGTGGGGTTCAGATTAGATTTTGGCAACTCCCCCTGAGAAATAGGAGGAGTTTCAACATTTATGTGCTCTCCACTTAGTGTTTGATCACCCTTATCACTCCTAGGGTCAAGAGTGAGGTCTTGACCCTGTGCAGACTCATTACAACTTGCAGTGGGGAGGCTGCTCTTTTCAATGCCCATGACCTGTTGAGAGGCCATAGACAGTAGCAGGTGTACCCCTTTTTCCACATCTGAATCCTGTTGGGAGGATTCAGTGGTAGCTTTAGATTTTGACTTCTTCTTTGGTCTGGTGAGAGGTGACTCAGGAATCTCACTTGCTAGCTCTACAGATTCATGGATAATAGCTAGGGTTCTCTTCTTCTTCTTTTTAGGAACATCAACCTTTTGAGAGATTGATGCACTTGGCTGACTAGACTCTACAGTGGTGTTTACAGTGGGGTTGCTGGATGGGATAGGGAGGCTTGGGTTAGACTGTGAAGCTCCTTCAGTCTCAGCCTCCCCTGTCCAGGAAAGAGCATGGTATATGGGCTTATCAAGTGGATAAGACTCGAATGTGTCCTGCATATGCTTGGTCACACTCAAGATCACATCCACCTGATTCCTTGTGTCCAATGAACCAAACAGAATCTTGGACATGGACTTGGAATAAGCCATCTTTGATTTATCAATACCCTCCAAGTCATGGACATTAGCATCAAGATAATTTAAAATAACTTGAAGAAAGCGAGGGTAAAAGATGTCATTACCTCTTCCACGGATTGTCCTCCCTAGCCTTTGAGCCAATTCCTTGAGGATTATTGCTCCAACATTAATTTCCTGATTGTAGGCTAGGGAATAGGCCAGCTTCACAGCAATGTGACTGATATGGTCCCATCCTGTCTTTCTGCAAAGGAACACCTTCTGGAGTGCATCAAATAGAAATGACCACTCCCTTCTTACAAATTTCTTGTTCAGCTTTCCAGTATCAATCTCATCTGCATACCGAATGAGGGTCATGAAGTCTACAATTTGAGCATCTGTAGCTTCTTGGTCATGACCCTCCACCTTGAACCCTAAAGCTTCATTTATCTCCTTCTCCCCAAACTGGAAGTGTTTGCCTCCAATTGAACAAGCTATCTCCTGGAACGAAGTTCCATCTTCCCTGGCCATTGTAGAAACCAACGCCGTTCGCCAAAATCCTTCCAATACATCAACATACAACGTGGGGTTCAAGGTTAGGGCTTGGCTGAGGTAGGAATCATTCAGGAACCGTACAAAACACTTGTACCTGGGTTTAGCCTCAGCCTCAGAGGGAATGGTGAGAAGATTTGTTTCTTTGGGAATGGTTAAAGGAATAGAGGATGATACTGTTTGAGATTTGGGTGCCATTTCAAGAGAGAGAGTAAGAAAGAGAGTAGAGAATTTGTGCTTAGGTTAGAAAGTTTGAGAGCAATAGACAAGATGAAAAGTTGCAAACGGTTAGAAAAAGGTATTTATATGATAGAGACACTGCGATATGGAGTTATGAATGTGTACAGTCTATATGTATGTCGCGAAGTCAAAAATGGCCTGTACCGCAAAGTCTTGCAAAGTATATCGCATAGTCTCAACAATGAACTATGTCGCAAAGTCTTCACAATGAAAGGATCGGGGAGACTTTGCGATATAGTAGAAATACCCTGTCTAAAGCTCTCTTTTAGGAATTTTAAGCAATTTGTCAGACTTTTATCAAATTTTGAAATAAAATTAATTTAAATCAAAATTCTGTCAACTATGGAGACTTGTCGATATAGTTATACTAAGTCGCGAAGTCATAGAATTAACTATGTCGCAAACTCATGAAATGAACTATGTCGCGAAGTCTCACAATCTCAACAGTTTGCGATATAAGTCTGTTTAATTTGAACTATGTCGTGAACTCTGAAAATCATCTATATCGAGATGTCTCAAAAGCTCACAACTCCACTCACAAATATGATTTTGAAAAATATGCAGTAAAATACTGAAATATTTATAAATCATATCTCAGCTAATTTTCACTCCAAACAAATAGATCATTTAAATACAGTGAAAATTTACTGCTGCAACAATTACCTAGCATACTTACTTGGAACAACTAAATGAAGGATTGAGCATTCCAATTTCACTCACAAGTCTGTTGAAGACTGCTTCATTCAGAGGTTTAGTAAATATGTCAGCTAATTGTTTCTCAGTTGGAACATAAGAGACTTCTATGGTACCATTTGCAGCATGTTCCCTAATGAAATGGTACCTGATCTCAATGTGCTTTGTAGTAGAATGATTAACAGGATTGGCAACAATGGATATTGCACTAGTATTATCACACATCAGAGGAATGTGTTCTAACACTAGTCCATAATCCATGAGTTGATTTCTAATCCAAAGCAATTGAGCACAGCAACTTCCAGCAGCAATGTATTCAGCCTCAGCTGTGGATGTTGCTGTGGATTGTTGTTTCTTACTAAACCAGGACACTAACCTTTGACCTAGGAATTGACAGCTTCCAGAGGTGCTCTTCCTGTCAATTCTGCATCCAGCATAATCAGAATCTGTGTAACCAACCAGGTTGAACCCAGTGCCCTTTGGATACCATAGCCCAAGATTAGGAGTCCCCTTCAGATATTTGAAAATCCTTTTGATGGCCATCATGTGAGATTCCTTGGGATCAGACTGGAACCTTGCACAAAGGCATGTGGCAAACATGATGTCTGGCCTGCTAGCTGTGAGATAGAGCAGGGATCCAACCATTCCTCTATAGACCTTGATATCAACTCTCTTGCCTTTCTTGTCTTCATCCAGCTTGATTGCAGTAGACATAGGAGTTTTAGCTGGGGATGACTCTTCTAAACCATATTTCTTTAAAAGATCCTTGACATACTTAGATTGGTTTATAAAGATGCCATCCTCCCTTTGATGTACTTGCAGGCCTAGGAAGTAGGTTAACTCTCCCATCATACTCATCTCATATTTGCTTTGCATCAACTTAGAGAATCTTTCACAGAGTTTTTCATTTGAAGAGCCAAAGATGATATCATCCACATAGATTTGAACAAGAATGATATCATTTCCATGCTTCTTGAAGAATAGGGTTTTGTCAATTGTACCCCTGGTAAATTGATGCTCAAGAAGGAATTGAGATAGAGTTTCATACCAGGCTCTTGGTGCCTGTTTGAGTCCATAGAGTGCCTTGAGCAGTCTATACACAAAGTTTGGGAAGTCTTCACTTTCAAAGCCAGGTGGTTGAGACACATAGACTTCTTCAGCAAGATCACCATTGAGAAATGCACTTTTCACATCCATTTGATACACCTTAAAATCTGAGTGAGCTGCAAAAGCCAGGAAGATTCTTATGGCTTCCAGTCTAGCTACAGGTGCAAATGTCTCATCATAGTCAATGCCTTCTTGCTGACTATATCCTTTGGCAACCAGCCTTGCTTTGTTTCTAACTACCACTCCTTCTTCATCCATCTTGTTTCTGAACACCCACTTGGTGTCAATAACATTCTTTCCTTTTGGAGGTGGCACTAGTTCCCATACTTTGTTTTTCTCAAATTGATTCAACTCTTCTTGCATGGCAACAATCCAATCAGAATTCTTCAAAGCTTCTTCAATTAATTTAGGTTCCTCTTGTGACAGAAAGCAGCTATACAGACAAGTATTTAATGTTGCCCTTCTTGTTCTAACTCCCTCACTAGGATCTCCAATGATTTGATCCCTAGTGTGGGCTCTGTCCCATTTCCTTGTGTGCCCCTGTTCATTTCCTTGATCTGTTCCAATCTCATTTTGGTTGACAGTTGCATTCTCTTCTTCTCCCCCTGTGTATGTGAATCCTTGCACAGGTGTTTGAAGAAGATTGTCAACTTCAAGAATTTCATTTTCTAGAACAGTTTGAACAGGGGGTTCATCTTCACTTTCAGAATCCTCAAGATAACCTTGATTCTCAAATCTCAATAGCACACTGTCTTGATCACTTGTTTTTAGTCCTGGAGTTTTCTTGTCATCAAAGGTAACATTCATGCTTTCCATGACTTTGTGTTGCTCAGGTACAAACACTCTGTATGCTGTCCTTTCCAGAGAGTATCCAATGAAGATACCTTCAAATGCCTTAGCATCAAATTTTCCAACATGCTCAGAGGTATCTTTCATCACAAAGCACTTGCTTCCAAACACATGCAGGTGCTTGAAGGATTCTCTTTTTCCAGTCATTAATGAGTAAGGAGTTTTGCCAGACTTCTTATTGATTAATGTTCTATTTTGCACATAGCATGCTGTGTTAACAGCATCAGCCCAAAAGCTAGTGGGTAGCTTTGCATCCAGCAGCATTGTCCTTGCAGCTTCAATGAGAGTTCTATTCTTTCTCTCAACTACTCCATTTTGTTGAGGTGTTCTAGGAGCTGAGAATTGTTGAGAAATTCCTTTATCTTTGCAAAACTCATACAATGTTGAATTTCTGAACTCAGTCCCATTATCACTTCTCAAAGCAACTACAGAGGCACCAGTGCTTTGTGCTTCTTTATCAACTCTCTTGATATGCTCTATTATGACTTGGGGTGCTTCATCCTTGGAGAATAGGAATTCCACCCAAGTATATCTTGAATAGTCATCAACCATCACTAGAGCATATTTCTTTTTGGAAAGGGACATTACATTCACAGGGCCAAATAAGTCCATGTGAATTAGTTGCAGAGGTTTTGAGTTTGTATTGAGCAACTTGTTCTTGTGACTTGATCTTTTAATCTTCCCTTTCTGACAAGCTTCACATGCTCCATCTTGCACAAACTCCAAGGCAGGCAAATCCCTGATGAGTTCTCTCTTGGTTAGAGAGTTCATTGCCTGAACATTCAAGTGAGACAGTTTCTTGTGCCACAGCCAGAATTCCTCATTTGTGGCTTTTGTGTAGAAACAACAAATTTCTCCCTTATCTGCAGCCTTGAGATTAGCTACAAACAAGCTTCCTTTCTTCACACCAGTTAGAACAACTTCACCACTTTCCCTTTTTGAGATTGAACAAAGGTCTTCATCAAATTCCACTTTGAAGCCTCTGTTGGTAAACTGTCCAATACTCAAGAGATTATGCTTCAGTCCTTCAACAAATGCTACATCTTCAATAATGACATTTCCAGATTCAACACTGCCATATCCCATTGTATAACCAATGTTGTCATTTCCAAAGGTTACTGATGGGCCAGCCTTTTCCTCAAAATGTGATAGCAGGGCTATATCACCAGTCATGTGACTTGAGCATCCACTGTCCAAGATCCATATGACTCTTTTATTCCTGTTGCCCTGCATTCACAAAGTGACTAAGTTGTTTTTGGTACCCACACTTGGTAGGGTCCAGATGATTTAGAAACATTTTGATTAATAATTCTTCTGTCATAAATTGCATTTCTCATAGTAGGAGACTTCACTTTTTCTGTGGCTTTGGAGTTTACACTCTTAGGCTCACATGAAGTTTTCACCCTCTCAACCCTGATTGGGGACCCTGTCCTATGAGAATGTATGTGTGTGTGTGATTCACCAGATTGTGCAGAGTCAAGTTTATGTTTAAGAGATAAACAGTTAGCAATCACAGTCACATAGCATGTCATGCAGTTTGGCTTACCACAGAAAGAATCATGACTAGAATTTATGCTAGCAGAAAGGTTACTTAGGTTATCAACTTCAACAATTTCAGGCTTACTACACTTATGAGTCAAATGATTAACAGATAGGCATTTTTGACATTGTTTCCTGGGAGCATTTGGCACATAAGCATAGTTGTTTCCTTTGTTAACACCAACTTTACCATTTCTGTTTTGTTTCCTTTTCTTAACAACTTCTTTCTTTGCTTTAGAACTCTTGACAAGATTGTCTTTGGTCTCTTTCTGATTGACAAGTTCAGGAAAGGAAGAAGTGTTCTTAGCAGCCTCATCTTCTTCAAGTAGTTGTTGCTTGATGATCAGTAGTTCCTCATCAAACTCAACAACACTCTTCTTGAAGATGGGCTGTTCAACACTTGACAGTATGGTTGGGGCATTTTTGTTTGTAAAAGTTTCCTTTCCTTTGCCCTTGACTTTCTTCCTTCCCTTGTCATTATCATAGTCAAAACCAACTCCAACCTTGCAGTCTGCAGTGTGTTCCTTGTGGTAGGTTTGAATAAGTTCAGAGGAGTTTTTGAAGCTTCTAAGTTTCAGTTCAGTTTCAGCAATTTGTTCTCTAAGAGCATTCTCTATCTGCTCAGCACAAATCACTTTGTTTTTAAGATACTCAACCTCCTTTTTCAAACCATCCAGGTTCACAACCATTAACTCAAGTTGCTCATTCTTTTCTGTAAGCTCAACATTCTTAGCAGTTAGTCTGTCAATTTCTTCATTAGCTACTAACATGCTAGTATGAATATTAAACATCTCAGTGCTCATATCTTCAACAGTTTGCTTATATTGAAGGGGAGTCATATCAAGAGAAGTAAGAATAGGTACCTGACTTGAATCACCTTCATCAGAGAATGCCATCAAGGCATAGTTTGAGTACTCTTGTTCTTCTTCTTCATCAGAGTCATCCCAGCATTTTCCCTCAGCAATAAAAGCTTTGCCCTGTTGTTTCTTGAGTAGAGCCTCATACTTAGCTTCAAGCTCTAAGTATGCTTTGTCCTTCTTGACTTGTTTAGGCTTTTTGCACTCAGTGGCAAAATGCCCAAGTTCATTGCAGTTATAGCACCTTATTTTGGTCCTATCCACACTTCCTGTCTTGTATCCACCTTTAGCAGCACCAGCAATCCCTTTTCCTTTATTGAAGGTGTTTGAGCCACTAGATCCACCAGTGTTTCCATTATTGAACTTGGACCTAAATGGCTGCTTTCTTTTAAACCTTATGTTAGGATACCTCCTAGCCATATAAGCAAAAGATTTGTTTTCCATTTTGTCCAGCTCATCTATACTGTAGAACTCATCCTCTTCAGGTAAATCATACACAACCTGAGTTTCATCACCAGTGTCTTCAACTTCTAGTTCCTCAATCTTGACCTGACTGATTTTAAGAGAGTCCATTCTTTGACTTAGGTTGTCAGCAATAAGTGCACAGGAGGTATTAGCCACTAACCCTTGCTTTGCTTGAATAGATCTCTTTTGAAACAGCTCTAACTCATATGTCTTTAAAACACCATACAACACATCAAAACCAATCTTTGTCAGATCTCTTTCTTTAAGGGAAGAGATTCTTGGTTCCAAGTGATCTGGCAGAGTTAGTAGAAACTTCATATTGAGCTCTTCTGTTTCATAGTGTTTGTCATAGAGTTTGAGCTCGTTTATCAGCTTGTTGAATCTCTCAAACACTTCTGTGATTCCCTCTTTTGGCTGAGCCATGAAGGCTTCATATTGTGAAACAAGAATCTGCTTCTTGTTCTTTCTTACTTCAGTAGTTCCTTCACAGAGCACTTCTATAAGATCCCACATCTTCTTGGCACTAGTACAATGAGCAACAGTGCCATACATGTTGAAGTCCATAGATTCACAAATGATAAGTTGAAGATGTCCATCCAATGCTACTTTATCCTTTTCAGGATCAGTGTATTTTAAGGGATCTTTGGGCACATGTTTTGCTGGTACAATCTCAGTGCCAATGGTTGTTTCACCAATCTCGATCATTGGAATGAAGGGACCATGCTTTAGAATATCTAAATACATGGGGTTAGAAGCTTTGATGAAAAGCAACATCTTCTTCTTCCATAAACTGTAGTGCTCCTTGTTAAAGGGAGGAATCTTGATACTGCTTAGTTTCTGTGAACTCATCCTTGATCTTTTCCTGTTTGTACGTTAACAGCCTACGCTCTGATACCACTTGTTAGAAATGAATACCACTAGAAACTAGACAGAGGGGGGGGGGGTGAATGGATAGTTTGATATATTTTTCGATCTTGAAAACTAAGTAAACAACTGTATGTGATTATGATATGTAATATGCAGAAAGTAAATAACACACACAATCACTTTAATCTACTTTGTATAAGCAAATTAAATACTACAGCTTTCCAGAAAATTCACAATCGAATTTCTGGCTTCTAAACAAGAACAGTTTGAACTTGTTTGCTTACAGAGAAAAGAGCTTAGCAAATGACTATGTGTATCTCTCTTACAGCTTACAGTTGTGTGTGCACGATATATATATTCCCCTATACAAACTAGGCACACACAATATTACACAGCTACCCCTTCTGA
This sequence comes from Heracleum sosnowskyi, assembly GCA_030848705.1. Taxonomy (NCBI): domain Eukaryota; kingdom Viridiplantae; phylum Streptophyta; class Magnoliopsida; order Apiales; family Apiaceae; genus Heracleum; species Heracleum sosnowskyi. Next base: position 31,461,370 of record CM061237.1, read on the forward strand.
AAGTCCAACTTGTCCTGCCATAAGAAGTTCACTGTGTCAGGAAGGACCACCTGCTTTTCGGAGTCTTTCCCGTTTCTGTAGCTGCTTGTCTCTTATCTTTCTCTCCAAGTTTAGCTGTAGATTTGCCATCTGTTCTTTGGACCACCTTGCCAGAACAAATGCTTCAGTATTTGTCTCCTTTGATTCTTGGTTCTGTACCTTGATTTGTCTTGTTATAAACGGCTAAGTGTTGATATCGTGAACTCCACTTTATCACTGACTTCGCGATCTCCCTTGTGAGGACTACGCGATATAGCCTTTGAAGACTTTGCGACATAGGTCATTTGACGACTATGCGACATAGGTCATTTGACGACTATGCGACATAGGTCATTTGATGACTATGCGACATAGGTCATTTGATGACTATTCGACATAGGTCATTTGATGACTATGCGACATAAGGCTTCTGAGGACTTCACGATCTAGGCTCCTTTGACTTTGCTGACTTCAACACTTCACGACATGTGTCTTGAGGACTTCTCGACATAGTACAAAATGGACTATGCGATATAGTACTTCACGACATGGATATTGGTGACTTCACGACATAGCTTTCTTTTGACTTTGCTATATAATGCCTTAGACAAATTCCTGCAACTTATTTCTTCATGGCCTTATTCAACTCTATCCTGCTGCATGAACACTTCTGAACTTCTACCAGGATAATTATTCAATGGCCTATATACATTCTAGATGCAAGAAACTTTACTAAGCTCATTATAAATCTGAGCATACATGATAAAGCTATTGTTCATGAAAACAAGACAAGTACATTTAGAGACCTATACTCTATCCCAGTGATAGAAATCACTAGGTCATGTAGTGTGACATAGTCACATAGTGTAGGCTTGTTAATAGTGGTATTCAGACATGTCTTGAGCCTAACAGTCACCCCAGAGTCATCCTAGTACATTTCTAGAAATTCTGATTTAATTTATGTAAATTCTCATAGTCATTCCAGTTCTTTTGATAGTCATTCCAGGCTTTTAAGATAGTCATTCCAAGACTATTTTGATAGTCATTCCTAGTGGAATGAAAAGCAGAAATGTGCAGGCTTTTTAATCAAGTGGATTAGAGTACATAACAAAAAGAAAAGCACAAAGGAAAAGCAACTCAACATAATATCATCAAGAACAGCTTCTGTGAAGAAAAGAAAAAAGCCAATGCCGAATCATTTCTTTTTCTGTGAATTAATTCTAGAATTATTCTGTTAAATCTAAACCAATAGAATTCATTCACTTGTACTGCTTTGACTATCTAGCGGATTTTTATCCCTAGAACGTATCTCAAATTATCAAATATTGTTATATCTTTTTATTATAAAAATAGATAAATTCATGTCGAATTTATTCTAGATTTGTTTTAATTAGTTTGAGATTCAATCTTGTAATCAGTACTTCATTTGTAACACCTTTCAAGTTTAATATAAGTTATATTTGACTTGAATTCTGTTTCATTTATTTCCGCCATAATTTGTTCTTAAATTGTTTTATTCTAAACAGAACATATTCGATAAAACGGTATAGTTTGTATTCAACCCCCCTTCTACAAACTTATCAGGACCTAACAATTGGTATCAGAGCCTTTTGATTGATATACAAATCAAAGATCCAATTGTTTTGAGATTTTTTTCTTAAACTCTGAAATTTTTATTTTTCCTAAAAATCTCAAAAGATGTCTACTGCATAGAAAGTGGGTACAGTCAAAATCCCCATGTTCAGCAAGGAGCATTATCCTATGTGGAAGAAGAAAATGCTCCTATTTCTTAAAGTTGCTAATGTTAAATATTTTGATGTGCTGAAGAATGGACCAAGACTCCCTATGATTATTGAGGGAGAGCTAATAGAGAATGATGTTGTTACTAGGGCTGCTAGGATTTACCCTAAGTGTAACAGCCCCAAATCCGGGGTCAGGGATTTAGGGTAGTCACGATCCATTTACTCCTTGCCTTACCTGTAATACTCACACCATTCATAATTTACCTGTTCATGACCCCACAACATATGTCTCACACACACACACACACAGGTTAGAGTCTCAGAAATGACACAATACAACAATTGCGGAATAAATAACTTTTATTACAATACCCAAATGTCTTTTGAATCTGTTACTGATACAATTTCTAAGTATTGTTAGATTACCAACTTAGCCTTCTGATGCTCACAATCCTCTTATACCATTCCTGTCTATACATGAGTTGAATACCAAAGCCGTAGACTGATTCGATTGGTTCGTACTACTCCCGGGATCACTGCTAAAAACGGTTTATGGAAACGCCTTGCGGGGTATGTGCCGTCCCATTGGCATCCTGCTTCGCTGCTATATAATATATATAAAACAATAGCAAGAGTGAGCGATAGCTCAGCAAGGTAATGAAAGTATGGCATAATTCTGCCTTTAACTCAACCCAGAATAATGCGGGTATAAGACAATAATTTGTCAAAATATCTCGATACTGAAATTATTTCCTTATCGGAATGTATTCCCAAAAACAGTACCATTAATGTACTTCAAATATCATTTCATAATATTTCTGCAAGCTTTTGCTATATTATGAACAAAGTTCTAGTATAATATAAAAGATAAGGTTTCAAAGTAAACCAATATAACTCTTCCAAAAATATCTGCTATGTAAGCAGAATATCAACACATAACTTAAAAGAAGTTATAAGATGATTCAGTATAAACAACTCCCTTACCATAACTCATGTTATGTAAGGTATCCACAGAGTCATATGATATAAAAGAGGAAGTTACGAGGAAAATTAATATAACATTTCCGCAACCCAAAATCCACTTAGGCATATATATCCTTAATCAGGTTTTATCAGAGTCATACCCATAAAATAAAAGATGAAGTTGCAAGAATTTATTGACACTTCATTTCCAAACACTTTTCGACCCCCTGCCAACACGATTGGTTCATCTCCCCAATACATGTTGCAGGAATATCCAAATTGGATGATGAACTAATACTGGAGTTGCTACCGCGTCCGCTGTGCCTAACCTTGCTATGATCAGTAGCAGGTCGCACCGCTCAAATAGTTTTCTACATGTAGATGGAAGTATCACGACGGCCTGACATTGTCTACCGCCTTACTGTGACCTCCCGCCCATTTGGGGCAATAAAAAATTTGGATGGGCCCACGCAACTTGACCACTTACACCACTCCTAGTTCAGATGAAATCCATGACTCTGAAACGTAAAGATCGTCTTCCTTTCCCCAAGTGTAATACTTGTTGATACGACTCCACTCAGTAGTTATATCTAGGTTGGAAAGGAAGATTCTCCAATATTTCCCAAGCAATGCTTGTTAATGGATATCGACTTGTTCCAGGAATTTACCCCTCGAGCATTGAGGTGGTAACACAATACTTGACTGGCAGCAGTTAAATTGCTCCGAGAAAATATCTATCCCCTGACAGTTTTTGAGTTGAGAGTTTAAAAAAGTAATAGTCATTTAAATCAGGTTTCCCATATTTTTGATAGTTGAGCGAGCATTTAAATCCGCTTATAAGACGGATTTAAATGGAAAACATTGTTTTGGGAACCTCTTTTTGATTTGAAAATAATTAATAACATTTATTAAATAAGTAAACCTTCAAATGAATATTTGAAAATAATATTCATCAAATAAACAAACCTCGAATGAATATTTAGAAATAATATTCATTAAATAAGTAAACCTTAACTGAATATTCAGAAATAATATTCATTAATAAATAATCCTCAAATGAATATTCAAAAATAATATTCATTAATAAATAATCCTCAAATGAATATTCAAAAATAATATTCATTAATAAATAATCCTCAAATGAATATTCAAAAATAATATTCATTAATAAATAATCCTCAAATGAATATTCAAAAATAATATTCATTAAATAATTAAATCTCAAATGAATATTCGAAAGTAATATTCATTAATTAAATAATCCTTAAATGAATATTCACACTAATAATCTTTAAGTCAATAATCCTCAAATGAACATTCATAAATAACATTCTTTAAATAAATAATTGATCCTCGAATAACAGTACCCGATATCTTTATCGGAAAATAACCTTTATCATATACAAAATATAATCCCTTCTGATCTTTCAAGAAAATCACACGCCCTTATCCTAGGACAAATATAAAATCCTGGCTTATAGCTGATATCCCATATCTAGCTTAGAAGCCCATAATCAAATCATTTCCAAGTAATAAATACTTTCCGGAACATAAATAATGTTTAATAATAATATTCCTCAAGATGAATAGTACTCTGCCGCTGGAATCCCTCCGGGTTTCCACGACTATCTATATAACAAAAATATCGACTCCCGGTCTAGAGTCGAAACAATAAACCTGCTCTTATCTATAGAGCTACAAGGTACACCGGTTTATAACTACTTTATCTCAAAGCTCATATATAAACCAAAATCAAACTCTATTTTATACAATATATAACATGTATCGCAAAACTGTATAACTCCACACATGGCAAAAGCAGTAATATATAATCAATACTTCAAAGTATAGATTTAGAAAACTTGCCTGATGCTCGAGAAGTGATAGGGGTTTGCGACGATGCCGGACAATCTAGACAAAGTCAAAGAAAACGCACGATTAATCCCCTGGATAATCCACTTGTACTAAATGCTTAAACACGTAAGCGAAACACAACCAAGGCATTACTAGCTCGTTATAGGCTCATACTAAGTCCATGTTATTCGTCCAATACTTATATCACAAGTTTGGTTCGAAATCCATTCACCAATCCAAGTTATACTTAACCATTTACAACATCGGTTTCTAAGTCATGCTCTTAGGGATTTTCACTTGCGCGACCTCGGCTAAAACATTTTTATAAAATCGAAAACTAATCTTTTTAAAACGAATCTTTTTCGTGAGCCTTCCTAACTGTCTCTAGTATTATTCCTCAAAGTTTCACATTTTAATATGGCTTCTAAGTGGTCCAAATATAGCCTCAAAGTGACTGACCAGAAAGGGGTTGTTCCTCCGAACGACGTTTACTAAAACTTACTTTTCTCCTAAACCGTAAATCGTATAGGCATGATCTTTATACCAAAACAAACCTTAAAACAAGACCTACAGGCTCCTGGTCAGTTCTGCTCAAAAATATTCCAAGAACAGTTCGTAATTCTTGCTCAAAACAACCTTAATCAAATGGGCATTACGACGGCTATAATCGTAACGTTTTCCTTTTCCAAAACACAACCAAATCAATACCAATTAATCCCAAACTCACCATCCACCTTATACACCCTCCACTCAGTCAAATCCTCCATGAATAATCAAAACAAATTCATAACCCATCCTCCAAACTCAACCAACAATTCATATAATTACTTAATCATGATCTTAACTTTACATAAACATCAAAACCACTTCAAACTCATATAAACAAAAAGGGGCAGGGGTTTTTATACCTTCCTTGGTGCTTCATATACACTAACAATGGTTTATAATCCTTCCTTGAGCTTTGAACAAACCTTATCAAGCTTAATCCTTAAGAAACAAAATCAAGAATCATGAAAAGTTACTATTCATCATCACTTTGTAAAATCCATATAAAATCGAAAAACAAGAGTTTGGTTCTAAGATGTTTACCAGACCTTGTACTCTTCATAAGCTTTCTTTTGAGCTATAGATCGCCACATTTAAATCTTCCTAGCTAGGGTTTTGAGTCCCATCTTTCCGCTGGACACAAACTGCACAGTTTGGGTTCTCCAACTTGGGGAAGGGATTTGACTAGGCTACACTCCTTTGTTGTCCATGAAATTTTGAACGAATGTTACCCATGGAGTGGAGAAGCTATGGTTAAAATTTGGTGATTTAAGGATGGATAGAAATGGAGTTATGGATTTTGTTTTCCTCCTTGCACAAGCTGAGCCGAAAATGGGGGGAAGAGTTCTTCCTCTCCTTTTTCTTTTTGTTTTGATAATTAGATAAGGATGCTGATTTTTATGTCAAAAGTGGTGAGTCATCACCCTTGGTTGCTTCTCCTTCCGACACATGTCACACATGCACTGGCCCAGATAAAGTAGTTTTACTGGTTCGCTTTACTGGTTCGTTTCCTTTCACATGGATGATCCAAATGTTGCATTCCTCGAATTAATCTTGTTACATGTTACTTCCATGTCTATATTTAATCCGGTAGATGTTGCCTTGTTCCTCTTGAAACGATTCGAAATATTTTCCAAAAAGAGCGAATAAAACTCTACGCGATTCTCGCAGTGAATAGTAACTATTCACTATTCATTCCAACAATCGAATCCTTAAATCGACTTTAATAAAATAATAAAATTCCAAAATATTAAATCCTCAAATCTTCAATTTTAATATCTCATTTCTTGAATATAATAATATATAATTCGCTGCCCGGTCGAATATTACACCAAAATAAAATTTGGAATTTCTGAATTCCGATCGTCTTTGCATTCACTTATTTACTCCGTAGATCACTAATATGACTTCGGAATATCCATACTACGTCTCGTACATAGGTGGCATGAAAAACTTTGTTACTCCTCAAAATCACTATTCATTCACCAAATTCACTATTCACTGATGCACTTAATCATAATAAGAAAAGTTTTAATTTTTCCAAAAATTCGGGTTGTTACAGTCTCCCCTCCTTAAAAGGATTCCGTCCCGGAATCAACTTAGGAGTAACTGGGGTACGTCTCTTCCATTGCACTTTCTAACTCCCAGGTGGATTCTTCCACCTCTTGATTTTCCACAAACCTTTCACTAGCTTGTCAACCTCGTCACTTAGCACTTGCTCTTTTCTATCCGTGATTTCCACAGGTTGTTCTTTATAAGTCAGACAATGTTGTATATCTACCTGCTCATACTCTACATATGCCGGGCATCTATAGTATACTGACGTAGCATTGACACATGAACCCCGTTATGACCATTCTACAAGTTTGGGGGGGCAAGGCTGGCTCGTAGGCCACCTTCCTGACGCGTTTTAAAATCTCAGATGGCCCAATGAATCTCGGGCTCACTTCCCTTTCTTTCCAAATCTCATTAATTCTTTCCATGGATATCTTTTAGCATCACGGATCTCTAACCTCATATTCCCCATCTTGTTTGTACAGAAAATACACCAACATAAACTTGCTTGTCATCCATCAACATGCCATTTAGCTTATCAATAGCAGTACTATCTCTATACTCGCGGGCTTAGTCCGCATACTTTCTCTGTCTGTCTTGGCTGTCACCAGCCACTTGTTGGTGAAATCTTTTGTCTTTCTAGTTTGTTGGACTAACTTGGGTTTTGTGTAAAATCTCATCCTTTAATTCCCGATCATTCGGAATCCATCTCTGTCTCATTTTAATTAAGGGTATCGGCCACCACATTGGCCTTCCCCGGATGATAGTGTATCTCACAGTCATAATTCTAGGTCAATTCTAGCCATTTCTCCATCTCATGTTATCTACTATCACGGGTAACTCAAAGCCAATTCATTACATTCCATAAAATTTGTGGGTGCATTAGTCGACCCAAAATAACCTCGCTGAAAACTCGAAGTGTCTATTCCAAGTACGAATCGCAGTCTTGGGTATATCCTCGGATTTAACTTCCAACTGGTGATACCCAGTTCTTAAATAAATTTGGAAATACACGGCGTTCTTCCGCTGATCAAACAATCATTTACAAGGGTACCTATTCTCCATGTCGAACTCATACAACTCTCGAGGTTCGATATATAATCTTGTGCTAACATCTTTCTTTCTCACAACAACACCGGGCTCTACACGGTGGTACACTGGGTCTTATCATACCCTTATACAACAACTCTTGTAACTGAGCCACTAACTCTTCCATTCCCACTATACCCTGAATACTCGGTATTCATTCTCATATCATCCAAATCGATATCTGGTAGCTCATTAAAACCTTGTACAATCTCCCAAAACCATTGTAGTTCCCTTTATACTTGGTATCTCTTTTCTTGGCGTCAACCATAAGAGCCAATTAAGCCTCATATCTCTGGCGTAATAGTTTCTTAGTCTGAACTATATTCAAGAATCTCTGAATCTGTCTCCATTCTTTATTTATTACTCTCTCTCCCTTACAATCAGTCTGGGCTCCATTGGGTGTCAACCAACCCATCCTTATTATAATATCAACTTCTCCCAACTTGAAAAGAATCAGGTCTATCAAAAGTGTCGACCTCATATTTCTAGTTCACAACCTGGATGTACCAGTCTTATGGGAAAATCCCTCGAATGGCTATTTCTACTTGTAATTATTCCCTTAGTGGCTCGGCCTTAAGGTTTAATTGTCATGCAACTTCTTGATATACAACGATACATTAGCTCTGTCTAAATAGTATAGAAGGGCACCTGCTATTTAAAGGTCCTGACAGTGGGCTGCTTATTGGAGGTAGCCCTGGTTGAAACTTACTGGCTTTCTTTTCTTCTGTGTTCACATGCTCCGGAACAAACCTCGATAATTCGGAAAACTTGGTCTCATACTTGGTCACAGTCATGGTTTCTTGTTTTAACTCTTTAACTTTCATTTTCATCCGGGTCTCCATATATTTCCGAAAATTATTCCTCTAAAACAACACACGCTGCACCTCTCCCAAGTCACAATACCAGCTCCCTCTGACTCCATCGTCAGTACTTATCTTGCTAACCCAGAGGTAGTGTCCATTCGTAAACAACTCCTCCAAAATCTCGATTCCACTATAGGGCATCTATCTAACACCGTTGTCATTGGAGTACACGACACATCGCTATTCCTTTCACATATATCGATTGACACACTTTCCATTATCATAATATCCTTGGGAGAATACACCAATTCATTGATATGTCACTAACATTCTATTCGTCTTAGGGATTCGCTCCTGTCATAGGTGATTTCGTTGCGAATCTAATTCCTATCAGCGAATTTTGACTTATTTGACCTGGTTGGCCTCCCCTTAGAATTCAATGAGGATAACAAAAATTATGGGGCCTTGAAAAGACAGCTCCCATATCAAGGAAAACACACTGGTGATCATAAGGTTATGAGTTTTAAGGTAACCTTATTGGGGTAAGAGAATTTTACCGAGAGATCAATATGATCATAAGAACTCAACGTTGTGTGCCTCAATTGAGACATTACTAAAGGTAATTAACCTTCTTGTATTTCACAACTTACAAGTGATGGCGTCCCATCCGACTTCTATCACACAGACAGATAGTCCTTGTAGCCCCTATAAATATAGGGTTGTTCGTCTCAGTGGAAGTTGAAAAGTATGAAAGCAATTTGATATCAATTTAATGATTATCGTCTTTCGGCAATATTTCTTTAAAGGAACACCTTGGATTAAAATTGAACAGATTCCAAAGGTGCGGTTTCCAAAGAAAATACAAAGAAAAGAATAACCAAAAAGATACTGGAACTTAACAAACAAGTGGTGAGGTATCACCATAGGGTCATTCATTATTTGAAGAAAAGTGAAAGCTTAAATAACATCATTTGACAGGGCTTCGAAAGCCTGAAAGTAGGCATTGTGACAGCCTCTAGCACAAGTGAAACTGAATATGGTTTAGCACAAGTGTTATAAAAAAACTTCGAAGAGGGAATATACCCTTTATCAGAATTCTTTCCTGGAGAGAGGTCAAGATAGATCATAGATTGGGGAGGTACCCCACATAATTTGCAATTGGGGAGGGTACTACCAAGGCCTCTACGGATGCCTTCTATGTCGGCTCCTCTAATGGATAACCGTTCAATTCCAAAGCTTTTCTTTTCCCACGCACCCTAAGGTGTTCGATACTTACGTCATTGCCGACTTATACTAGTCGCTAAGGATTCAACCATCAACATTTGCAATCGCAGGGAATTCTATTCGACTAGGCGCAAACATCCCAAGTAAGCGTTCTATTCTATTAGAAAACTTCGATACCGTTGTTGCCCATAGCAATGACAATTCCTCATGTCGACTGGGCGGTACTCCGGAAGATCGTTAGAAACTACAAGATTAAATCTGGTCTCTATTTCAATCATCCTTATATCCAATATTCCTTCTCCCATATCAATCCCGAGCGCTACATAAGCTTAACACTTTTGGCACAATAGCCTTTTCATTTAAGTCAATCCCGGAACTTCTCAGTCCGTCTTGGTCCTTAAATATATTTCGCCTTTACCGTCCAATCTCAACTTCCTCATTTAATCTCTACAATCACTTATAGCAATCAGGGTCTGTCCACCAACCCATATAATGACTATCTTACCCAATCCACAGGGTTCGCTCTGATTTCCACTCTCTTTGGTGACATCCTCCGGTAATCAGAAAGACAAGGTTTGCCAAAATTTGCTGAATTTCTTCCAAAAATCAGGGAAATTTGATCAATCTTATTACCTACTAGTAATGCTCGGATCTGATTTCCGACCTTTCTGTTCTATCCTCATAATTCCTTCCTGGTTTCCTGAGGGTGGTAAATCTCGTTCTCGATTCCGTCTTAGCGTGCTTGTCTTACAATGGCATTTGCATGGTACATATAACCAAAATTTTCCTTGAGATAATAAAATCCCTCAATGATGTAATAGACACTATTTCCAGTGGAATCGCTGGTCGTGGGGGATTGAGACCTCATAGCCAAAGCAATTCCTTTCACTATTCTAGGCAACTAAGTACCCTTAATCGTTCGTGAAAATCTGGACATCTTGGTTCTTACGTATGCCGCCTCCTTATGGGCAACTATAACTGACTACGAGTAACAGGTTTCGTTCAAGTCGAATCAATCCACTGATACTGGCTATACTGCCTCTACCTCTTCTGCCTTGGAGACTCTACTCCATTTTCTTTGTCATACCTCTTGATATATCATGAACGATCCTTAAACTCTTGTCTCGTCACTTATTTATCCCTTGAAGGTTTGTCCGGTCTTATTATACGACCTCAAGTAACATACTACATCTTTATCAATCAACACGTCCTCTACAAGATTCTTTCCTTGACCCACTACGGGGTCTTCCTCTAGATCCTCGGTTAGTCCTTGTGTATTGCAGAAGGGGGGGGGGGGGGGATGAATGCAATACTGATAAAATTCAATCTAAATTTCAACAACTAAAATCAAGATTAAACGTTATCAGCAATATATGCAATCACGAACAGTATTTAGTAAGAACAAGATTCACAAAATAAATGTTTTATTTATTTTGCAAAGTGTTGCTACAACCTCAAGAAAGAATTCTCGAGCTTCGGGTTTTCTTCAAAGACACTTGCTTGTCTTCGTTTCTTTTCTAGAATGAGTTGATAGTTGGTATAAGACTAACCCTATCACTATCAGTCACGGGTTTGTGAAGCTGCTGTCACTGTCAAGTGGCAGCTTCTTACAGATTGTCTTACCCATGTGACTTTCCTAAATTGCTAACATGTCAGATATACATTACAAACAAAGCAACCTAGATTCATTCTATTTCCAGCTAAACCAATTCAGCAGATAAAGACTTGACCTTGCTCTTGAATTGATTCGCTTTTGTTTTGCAGTGCTTTGAAGCTTCTGTCGTAGTCTTGCAGACTTGGTACAGCTTAGGGATACTGCATCACGCCTGTTTCTTGAACATTTAAACTGTCACGGGATTTGACTGAGAAAGATACCTAGCATAAGGATCTTTATTGAGACAGTTACTTTTGCCGCAAAGCTTGCTGTCACAGGAATGATCTTTTGGTGACAGTATGAGTTCCCGGCATAGAGTGCTGTCGAGGATCCCAAACTTGCTGTCAAGGGCAATAGTTGCTGTCACGTAGTCTTCCGCCAATGTTGCTGTCAGAGTGAATATGCTGTCGTGACTTGCAACATTCTGTCTTCTTGTAATCTTACTGTCACAGCTTTAGGACAGTAACCTTTATTCATGTTGTCATCCAAAAAGCATTCTTTGAGGCTTGAACACATAAGTGAACTTCTTTCAAACAATACAACTAGAATAACATTACATACTGATTACAAGAACATACTTTGGCTATGACAGTATGTTCTACTTAATTAGAAAAATTAAGTACAATCAAAGTTAAGTTGTTTCTATGCTATCACCCATAAATCCCAACAATCTCCCCCAATTTGTTTTTATGGAAAATAACAACAAATTTACAATATGTGCTGACAACTTAACTAACAAGATCAGAATTTAAGAATTTTCACTTAGCTTGAGATCTCCTCTTCTGTCTTGCTGCATCCTCTCTTTTGAGAGCTTCTGCCAAGCAGCTTCTTAGACTTTCTACAAGAGAAATTTCAGCAGCAGACACTGCATCATCCTCTACTTCATCAATGATCTTCTTTATGGAAGGGGATATGAGAGAACTAACATCCCTGAGATTCAGCCATTGCTCTATATCATATGGATAGGTTCTGAAATGAAGTTCTTCATTAATGAGATTGAATCTACTTCCAGGATAAGCATTGAGAGACTTCCTTCTTTGCTTGTCCAGTTTTGAGTCTTCTCCTTTTCTCCCTTCCAATAACTTCTCTATCTCATCAGAACAAATCTGTTCCAAGGGATGAATTGAACCAGCTACCATATACTGTAAATCCTTCAGAGTGGATGTTTTAAGCTTATGCAAGCTGCAAACATAGATTTCTTCTTTTAGGAACTTGACTCTTAGGGGATTTTCCAGCATATATGGTTGATAATTTGGAGCTTCACTTTCTGCCTTGTTAGAGGCCTTGTGTTTTTCCAGTAATTCAGCTTCCTTCTTATCAAGTTCTGACTGAGTTTGAGAATATTCAGAAGATTCAGGTTGTTTGCTTGGCTTGGGTTCCCCTTCCTTAGTTGGTTGGGTTTGCCCTTCTTCTGTGGGTAAGTCATCAAACTCATAGTACCAGTGGTATGGTATAGGAGAGGCTGGGAGATCAGTAAGAATATCAGCATCATCAAAATCTGCAAAGTTATAGCCAAATTTCTGATAAAATTCAGCATCCCTATCTGCCTGATATTTTAGAACATGTTCCATGACAGCCTTTGAAACATCATCATAGCTCTCCAGCAACTCTACCATTCTCTCCAGGTAGAAGAAATCAATTCTTCTTTTATCTATGGTTGATTCACTTTTCTTGGTTGATATGGCTACCAGATTGAAGTCCTAGTCAATCTTGGCTGACCTTGATTCTGCCCACCACAGAATGTACTCAGTGGCCTCTTGATTTGCATCCAGCTTAACCTCAACGCTCTTGATTTCTCTTGATTGCATTTGTTGAATCTTAAGACTGTTGGGAGGAATTGATTGAATTGGCTTTTTGAGATTCCTGCCAAATCCAGTGGCCTTTTCCTTTCCTGAGTACTTGTGCTTCCCTGTTGGTTTCTGTCTAGTAAACCATGCCTTAGCTTTAGCTTTCAGTCTTTTGGACTTGACAGTAGCCTTGGTTTCATCCTTGACAGAACCTTCCTTGACAGTATCCTTGTCGACAGCATCTTCTATGACAGTATCTTTGTCGACAATACCTTTGGTGACAGCATCTTTTTCAGCATTTATGCAGTCAATAGCACATCTAAGAATGCTTGCCTCCAAAGCTTCCAGTATTCTTGACTCCTCTTCATCTGTTGCACCATCATCTTTCTTTTCCTGGCTAGGAGTTTCTTCATTGCCTTCATTCTGAGATTGAATACCAGTATTCCCAGAATTGCTTCCACCAGCATTTCCAGCATTTCCAGAAGCTTCACCACCTCCATCCTCACCATCTTCATCATCATCATCATCATCATCATGGGGAGGAATGTTATAGAAGCAACTTCCACCTTGATCATTTCTTTTGGCATTGGCTCTAGTGATTAGCTCCTTCATTCTAGCTCCCAGTGCCTTGTCTCTCAACACCAGCATTTTGTAGATTTCTTGAACAGCATGAACTCTTCCTGGATTGGCATTTGAACTGAGTATTCCATCTAGTACCTTCAGAATTGACTTGGTTTCCATTTTGGATGGGCTACCAATATTCATGAAGTTGTTCCTTCTTGTGCCATCCTTAGTTTTAGATCTGTAGAAAACACATGGTGGATTTGAGTAGACTTCAGGTAGCTTCTGCATGATCAGGTTCTGGATTTGCACATCCAATATTTCATTGAATGGTGTTTGAGTTGCCCTGATCTTTCCCTTCAAAGCACACAACACCTTTGCTGGCAGACTCTGCAATAGCTGCATTGTGATGAAATAAGATATGCCAGAAGTTAGATAGATACTTATAGCCCATCTTTTCTCATCATTCACCATTACACTGACACTGGTAATTTGTTCCTTTAACAGTTTTGTGGTGTTGGTTGGACGGTTGCAAGGAGCATTCATTGCTTCTTCCACCAAACTGCTAAACTTACTGTCATGGTTGTGTAATGTGCTCTCCCTGTAATCCACCATCAAGACATTGGCTTCCTCTTGATCATACTCAGTACCATTGGACCAAGTAGTTCCTTTATGGATGGATTCAGGCAGTTTCCCTTTACCTTTCCCAAGTTTGTTTTGTTCCTCCATTTCTCTCCATTTCTTCTGTAGAGCAGTTTCTTGAGTTTCTTGAGTAGGTTCTCTAATCACCACAGGAGGCAAGATTGGATGTCTAGATGCAGGTCTTCTTTGCAATGCATCTTGAGTTTCCTTTGACATTAACACCCTTTCTCCATCCATTTCCACTTCAACAGGCTTTTCAGCTTTATCCTGTGGTTTGGCACTGCTTGGTTTGACTTGCTCCCCCTTAGACATTGCTTTCCTTTTAGCTCCCCCTCTGGTCTTCACAGCTACAGGCTCCCCCTGAGTTCCACCTGATTCTTGAATAGGCAATGATTCTGATCTTACTACCTTCTCCCCCTTAGTTGAGTTGGCAGCTACCAGGTCAGTAAGGAACTGAATAGAGAGCTGAGTAGCAGCAAAACCATCAACCACCAGTTGAGAGAGAGAGTCCAATTTGGAGTCCAAAGTAACACACTGTCCTTCAAGAGCTGCAATCCTGTTACCAAAAGTAGCAGAGGGGCCACCAGACCTTAACCTTCTTGGAGGGGAAGGAAAAGACAGGGGCTTGGAGGCTATGGGGGTTCTCACACTCTCAGGGTGTTTTTGAGTGATCTCATCACCCCTCACAGTTTGACTCTCAAGGCCTAGTGCCTGAATAGTGTGGGCTCCCTCAATATCTCTCTGGACATGCTCAAGTCCCTCTCCTTTTTCCAGCGCATTTGGCTGCCTCTCATTTTTATGCTCACCTCTCTTTTCTTTTATCTCTCTTTTCTTTTGCACACCCTCACTCAACCTAGATGCATGGGTATGAGCAGTACTTACATGCATGGAAGGAGAAGATTTAGAATGTACCTTTAGGAGTTTGGCAAGAGGTAGGTCATCATCAGAGGCATCCTCAACAAGTACAGCATCAAAATTAGGCTGGGAAGGCTGGACAGCATCCTGAGTAGGAATGGTACTGTCAGTTGGAGTCTGGACAGCAGGTTCTGGCATGACACCATCTTTTGGAGGTGGAGTGACAGTAGGTTCTGTAGTGACAGTATCTTTCTCTCCACCTGTGACATTAGCTGTGTCCAGGACAGTAGCATCCCCAGTGTCTTTGACAGCAACAGAGGCTGTGACAGCATCTTCCCGAAGGTAAGATGCTCCTTGGAGATCAGACAAAGTGTTGGCTGTTTCATGTTCTGACAAAATACCACTTTGCCCTAGCTCAGTGTTTGGAGGAGTGGTGTCCATCTCACTTTGAGAAATGGGTTCTTGTGGACCACTAGATGGGGGCTCATCCATGATTGGAGATGGATGATCAAAACCTGAAGGGTTGGGACTGTCCCCTTCTCTAGGTTATGGAGAAGAAACAAAAGAATGTGTAGGGAAGGAAGAAGGTGAAAGTGTAGTAGAGAGTGGGGGCTGATTCACAGATGAAACATGTGAACCATCAATAGGAGTAGAGAAATCCTCACTGTGCCCTAACTCACTGTGTGTTTCTTCAAGTGGGGGTATCTCAGGTTGGGAACCATGAGTTTGTGCAGACTCTGTACAGGGTGCCTTGGGAGACAGGCCAATTTCAATAGAAGCACCTTGTTGAGAAGGCACATCTAGGGAGGAGTTTATTTCCCTGGTTTCCTCTACAGTCTTTTGGGAGACTGCAGGGTGGCTGACAGTGGTTTTGGTCCTCCTAGCTCTCTTCTTCTTAGGCTCAAGGGGAACCACTGTGGGTTCTGTGTGACTACCGTCCTTATTTGCTGCACTAGGTGCAGTGTCTCCCTCGTGACTAACAGAGCTACCACCAACATCAGCTTCTAAGGATCTTTTTCTGGATTCTTGCAAGGCTTCTCTTTGGGCTTTGGGAAGTCTAGAGGGCCTAGGCTGAGTGTATGGTGTTGAATGTGGGTTAACTGAATTTGGGTCTAATCCAGCTTCATCCTCAAGAGAAAAAGAATCATAACCAGTAGGTAATGGATAATCAAGGTTGGACACTTGATCAACCATGTGCTGAGTGAAGCAAAGTGGAATATGTGCATTTAGATCCTGTGAAGATAACAGTGTGTGTGTGTGTTCTTTTTCAAGACAGAGCAGACCTCTAGACGAGGGGCATCATTATTAAAATCACAGAAAGAATTGATACACATCATAAGAAAGCGAGGGTAGTGTGATACCTGCTTACCTATGGCAGCTTTGAGTTGTGCCATGAGGAGAGCTCCAACATTCACCTTGTATCCATGGACAAGAGAATGTGTCAGTTTCTTGATGTAGGAGGGTATCCCATTCCAGCCTGTGGACTTGGTAGAGAACACCTTGACCATTGCATCAAATATCATGCTCCACTCCTTCCTTAGATACTTCCTGTCCATTTCACCAGACGGGTACCACTTGGTTGTTCCCTCTTCGAGAATAGGGCCTGCATACCCAATCTTCAAGAAGAGCTTCTTCAGAGTGTCATCATTAGCAAGTGGAGCAAAGTTTTGTCCTTCTTCCAGTGTAATTCCAAGAGCAGTATTGATGACCTCAGCTGTGAGAATGTATTGTTGCCCATTAATCTTGAATTCAATAGCTGGGTTTTCACCCACAGTTAGAGCAACAGCAGTTCGCCAAAATTCCTCAAGTTTGTCTAGGTCGAGATGTGGAGTTGAGGTAATGGCTGAATGAAGATAGGACTTGTTCAAGAAAAACACCAGTCCTTTGAAACCTTCACCAGCATCATTTGGGGAAAAGATGCCAGCAAAGTTTGTTTGAGAGAGAGACTGTTTGGGGGCCATGGAGATTTCAAGAAAAGACGAAAGTGAGAAAGTAGCTTTTTGCTTGAAGAAAAGTATTTTGCCTTGAGTTTTGTGAGAGTGATATGTCTGAGTAACTGGAGAATAAATATGGGTATCTCAAACGTTTGCTCAAAAAGTGGAGTTAAAGGACGTGTCTTAACCCACTCTCTTAACACGTGAGTTACTGCCCGTTATTCACTGTCAATCGTGGGGTGAATATCTAATTACAACGGTCCACTATTGTTGACAGTAACCTGTGCGCTAGAAACAATCTGTCAGTAAGAAGTGGTGGTGACAGTAGGTTTTGCGCGACAGCAACTATTGCGCAAAAACTTACTGTCACCGTTAAGCATATGAATGACAGTATCCTTTACAAGTCTTGACAGAAAGTCTTTTCCTGCTGTCAAGAAGGTTGCTGTCAAGAAACACATGACAGTATCCTTCTTAACGACAGTAACTTCGATTAGGAAATGGGTATGTCATGAACTTATTAGAATGCTTGATTCATACACTTAACTTAATATTGACAAATTATGGATTTAGCAATGTAATCTTTTGAACACAGATATTAAGCAATTAACACAGACAAATCATAAACTCAGTAACCACAAAAACAGGAACTTTTATTATTAGTAATAAAATCATTAAAATTGAACATTGAGTACATCATTCTATGATTTTATTAACTAGTTCTAAGACTTCTTCCTTAATCTCTTCTTCAGGTCGGCCTTCTTTTTCAAGAAGTGCCTGAAGCTCTTTCTCTTCTTCCACAGCCTTGGCCTCCTCTTCCTTAGCCTTGGCCTCCTTTTCCTCGTCTATCTCATCGAGGGCATCCAAAAGCACCTCGAAGAGCTCCTCAATCTCTTCATTGTAGGGTTCACTATCACACATCTTTAGACCAACTTCGATTCCTACTTTGTTTTCCATTATTCACTTTAAAACTGATAGCAGACTGGTGAAACCTAAGGATAATTTATAGGCAAAACCGTCTAAGGATTAAAGTCTAATGGTCAACAGTTAGAGTACCCATACAACTACCACAAAAGTAATTAATGGTCGTGTCCTCCTTTAATCCTACAGATTAATGCAAAAGAGTGTGAAAGTCCAATGGAACAGATTTTTAACTCTCAAACTTAACGGATAACCACATTAAAGTCATACACGGTTTAAAAGTATGAGACTGGCACAAAATACTGACATGAGAAGTCAAATCAACACATGCTGTCACATAACAGACATAAACCAAGTAGACAGTAACTTCTCTTGACAGCAGGTTTGAAGTTGCTGTCATGAGCTTCAATAAGAATTGAAAATTTAGAAACCTTAGTAAAATTAACATACCAGATTCAGCATTCCCAATTCACTTACCAACCTGTTGAAGGTTGCTTCATCCAATGGCTTAGTGAAGATGTCAGCAAGTTGCTTGTCAGTTGGGACATAAATCAGCTTCACAGTTCCTTGTTCAACATGCTCTCTGATAAAGTGATGTCTTATATCAATGTGCTTTGTCCTAGAGTGTTGAACTGGATTGTCTGAGATGGCTATGGCACTAGTGTTGTCACAGTAAATAGGAATTTCTCTTAACACTAGACCATAATCTAGAAGTTGACTTTTCATCCATAGAATTTGTGCACAGCAACTGCCTGCAGCAATGTACTCAGCTTCTGCAGTTGAGGTAGAAACTGAATGCTGCTTCTTGCTAAACCATGAGACCAATCTTCCACCAAGAAATTGACAGCTACCAGTAGTACTCTTTCTGTCAATCTTGCATCCAGCATAGTCTGAGTCTGAGTAACCAATTAGATCAAATCCAGTATTCTTAGGATACCAAAGGCCTAGGTTAGGAGTGCCTTTTAAGTATCTAAAGATTCTCTTGATGGCTACCAAGTGTGACTCCTTTGGATCACTTTGAAACCTTGCACAAAGACATGTAGCAAACATGATGTCAGGTCTGCTAGCAGTTAGGTATAGGAGGGATCCTACCATGCCTCTATAAGTGCTTGAGTCAACTTTCTTTCCTTTAGGATCAAGATCCAGACTAGTTGCTGTGGACATTGGTGTCCTTGCAGGAGATGAATCTTCCAAGTTGAACTTTTTGAGAAGTTCCTTGATATACTTAGCTTGACTTATGAAGATGCCATCAGTTTGTTGAAGAATTTGTAACCCTAGAAAGAATGACAATTCTCCCATCATGCTCATCTCATATTTGTTACTCATGAGATGGGAAAACTTCTCACACAGCTTCTCATTTGTAGAACCAAAAATGATATCATCCACATAAATTTGTACCAGAATGATGTCCTTGCCATGATGCTTGTAGAAAAGTGTCTTGTCCACAACTCCTCTGGTAAACTGGTTTTCCAGAAGAAAGGTGGAAAGTGTGTCATACCATGCCCTGGGTGCTTGCTTTAGTCCATACAAAGCTTTGAAGAGTTTGTACACAAAATTATGCATTTCAGCATCCTCAAACCCTGGTGGCTGTTCCACATACACTTCTTCTTCCAGCTCTCCATTTAGAAAGGCACTTTTGACATCCATCTGAAATACTTTGAAGTTGCAGTGTGCAGCATAAGCTAGAAAGATTCTTATAGCTTCAAGTCTGGCAACAGGAGCAAATGTCTCATCATAATCTATTCCCTCCTGTTGACAGTAACCTTTAGCCACTAGCCTTGCTTTGTTCCTTGTCACCAATCCATTTTCATCAAGTTTGTTTCTGAAAACCCACTTGGTCTCAATAACTGACTTTCCCTTAGGTCTTGGAACCAATTTCCATACATTGTTTCTTTCAAACTGATTTAGCTCTTCTTGCATGGCTATCACCCAGTCAGAATCCAACAATGCTTCATCAGTTGTCTTGGGTTCCATTTGTGACAGGAAGCATGAGAACATGCTGTCAGCAGAGACTTTGTTCCTTGTCCTCACTCCAGAATTAGGATCACCAATGATAAGGTCATTTGTGTGATCCTTGGTCCACCTGGTGATTCTGGGCAAGCTACTTGATTGAACAGGAACATTTGCTTCAGCTTGTTGAGTTGAATGCTCAACAATTCCATTGTCTCCACCATGTTCTTCATTGTCTCCAGAGTCATCACTGTTCTGAATGTTAGATGTTATGGTGTGTGATTGAGCTGGAGTTTGATTGACAGTAGTGGTGTTGACAGCATCTTTGTCAACTTCAACAATTTGAGTGAAGCTAGGTTCTTCATCTACAATCTCCTCAGCTTCCAGGTATCCTTGATTCTCAAATCTGAATGTCTGCATCTTTCCTTCTTCATGCAGTCCTGGAAACTTGGTTTCATCAAATGTGACATTAACACTTTCTTCAATAATCCTGTGTTCCATAACATAAACTCTGTAGGCAGTCCTTTCTGTGCTGTAACCCATGAATAGTCCTTCAAAAGCCTTGGTGTCAAATTTTCCTTTCTTCTCATGGTTGTCTTTCATCATAAAGCATTTGCTCCCAAACACATGAAAATATTTGACAGTAGGTTTCTTTCCAGTTAACAGACAGTAAGGAGTACTTGCATGAGTTTTGTTGATCATGGTTCTGTTCTGAGTATAACATGCTGTGTTGATAGCTTCAGCCCAGAAATATGTTGGCAACTTAGCATCATGCAACATAGTTCTAGCTGCTTCAATGAGAGTCCTGTTCTTTCTTTCTACAACTCCATTCTGCTGTGGAGTTCTTGCAGCAGAGAATTGTTGTACAATTCCTTCATCTTTACAGAAATTTCCAAGTGTGGCATTTCTGAATTCTGTACCATTGTCACTCCTCAAGATTTGAACTTTTGAGTTTGGGGTTCTATCAAGAACTCTGACTTGATCAATAATCACTTGAGCAGCTTCATCTTTGGATTCAAGAAATTTCACCCAAGTGTACCTTGAGTAATCATCCACCATTACTAAGGCATACCTCTTTCTGGCCATAGATGGTACATTGACTGGTCCAAAGAGGTCCATGTGAATTAACTTGAGTGCTTCTGTGTTGGTGTTTACTTGCTTGGACTTGTGCACAGCTCTTCTCAGTTTGCCCATTTGACAATCTTCACACAGTCCTTCTTGACAGAATTCCTGTTGGGGCAAACCTCTCACTAACTCCTTCTTCATCAGAATATTCATTGTCTTGAAGTTGAGATGTGAGAGCTTCCTGTGCCAAAGCATACTGTCACCAACAGTAGCTTTACTGTAAAAACAGTAAACTCTATCCTTCTTTGTTGAGTTTAGATCAGCAACAAACAAGCTTCCTTTTCTGACCCCTTTTAGAGAGAGGCTTCCATCCTTCTTGTGATAGATGTTGCACACCATCATGTCAAAGTCAACCTTAAATCCTCTGTCACTGAATTGGCTGACACTGAGTAGGTTGTGCTTCAATCCATCCACAAGAGCAATATCTTCAATGACAACATTTCCAATTTCCAGACAGCCATATCCCACTGTGTAACCCTTGCTGTTGTCTCCAAAGGTTATGATTGGGCCAGCTTTCTCTACATAATGTGATAGCAGGGCTTTATCACCTGTCATGTGTCTTGAGCAACCACTGTCAATTATCCACATGACCTGATTTTTCTTCTTACCCTGCAAAACAGAATGTTTCTAAGTTGCATATGGTACCCAATCTTTGTTGGGTCCTGCAGTTTCAGTGTTTCCTGAGTTTCTTTCAGTCACAACATCACAAGCATTATCAAAGACTTCCTGTTTGACTTCTCTTTTCACCCACTTAGGTTTAGAATTGGACTTGGTCCTTTTCTTAGTGGATGAAGCCTTTTTGCTGTTGCCAGCAGGCTCAGAAGTCTCAACAGTGTTTAGGTATGAGCATTTTTCAGTAGAGAGAACAGGTAAGTTAAAGCATGTACTCATGGCAGTGATTTTGCATGGCATACAATCAATGTTATTACAGACACTCATAGTTCTATGCATAAGGGGGGTTCTGTGTAAGTTACCATTGAGTTCAGTTGCATTGATCTTATCCTCAATTGGTTTCTTACAAACATGTGTTAAGTGATGTGTAGATCCACAGTTATTGCATAGTTTCCTAGAAGCACCTCCAACATTAGTGTATCCATTTCCTTTATTGACACCTACCTTACCATTCCTGTTTCTAGACTTGGGAGTTACTGGATTGACAGTATGTTCAGAAGTTGCTGTCGAACTATCCTTGACAGTATCTTTTATTCCTACTGTCTTGACAGAAGGTTTAAAAGTTACTGTCTTGGAATCATTCTTGACAGTATCTTTGAAAGATTCTGTCTTGCCAAACGTGACAGCATCCTTTGAACTTACTGTCTGATTGCTTGGTAAGTTTACTGTCTTGGGGATTGTGACAGTATCCTTTCCTTCCTTGAATGTGCTGTCAACACCTTCATCCTCATCAAGAATTTCTTGTTTGATGAGCATGGCTTCTTCATCAAACTCAATTTCAGCAGCTTTGAAAATAGGAGTTTTAACTTTCTTGAGAATGGTGGGTTTGACAGCAGCAATTCCAGGACAATCTTGAATCACAGTTTCCTTTCCAGGTCTTCTACCATAAGAAAAACCTATACCAACAGACTGATTTTCTGTATGCTTATCATTGTAATCCTGAACTATCTTTGATGAGTTTCTATAGGCCTTAATCTTAAATTCATTTTCAGCAATCTCATTCCTCAGGAATTCCTCAACCTCCTTAGCACATTTTAATTCATTTTTAAGTTTAGCATTCTCTTGAGCTAAAGAGCCTAGTGAACTGGTTTTGAGAAAAAGAGAATCATTTTCAGACTGAAGTGTTTCATTTAGCTTACTTAGTCTAGAGATTTCCTCATTAGCAGCAGATAAGCTAGTATAGACATTGAACATTTCAGCACTTAAGTCTTTAATGGTTTTCTTATACTCATCAGTAGACATATCAAGTAAGACAAGTGAAGGTACCTGACTTGAAGGTGTTGATGCTACCTCATCAGTGCTAGCCATGAGAGCTAGGTTGACATATTCTTCCTCTTCTTCATCATCAGAATCATCCCAACACTTTCCTTCAGCCACATAGGCTCTACCTTGATTTTTCTTGGAGTATCCACCAGTTCCTTTCTCATATTTTTGAACCTGTTTGGGTCTTTTGCATTCAGTAGCAAAATGACCAGGTTCTCCACAGTTGTAACATTTGAACTTTGATCTATCCACAAATCCAGTTTTGTATCCTCCTTTGGTTGAACTTCCCACAGCAGCCTTTGATGAGCTTCCTTTGCTGAACTTGGATGCTTGGCCTTGAGGCTTGTATGACCTATCCTTCTTGAACCTAAAGTTCTTGAACTTCTTGGCCATGTAAGCCATAGTAGGGTTGTCCATGCTTTCCAGTTCCTCCATTGTGTAGAAGTCTTCGTCTTCCACATCTTTAAGTTGTAGTACCACTTTCTCATCATCTTCAACCACCTCTTCTATCTTCAAGGTCTGTGTTGGGGTTGATTGTGTGATCTGTAGTACTTCACTTGGCTGTGTGATCCTTGGCACATGTGCTACTAGGGCACTTGACATATTAGCCATCTTGTTCCTTGTTCCACTTTGTATGGCTCTCTTTTGAAAGAGTTCGAGTTCATAAGATTTCAGAATACCATAAAGTGTCTCAAAGGTTATAGTGTTGAGATCTCTTCCTTCTCGTATGGCTGTTGTCTTGTGTTCAAGGTGATCAGGCAGTGTGAGCAGGAACTTGACATTTAATTCTTTTCTGTCATAGTACTTGCCATGTATCTGTAATTCAGTTAAGAGCTTACTGAACCTTTCAAACATGGAGGTTAAGTCTTCACCAGGCTTGGCCATGAATGCCTCATATTGAGATATTAGAATTTGCCTTTGGTTGCCCTTAACCTCCTCACTTCCTTCACAGAGTAAGGCTAACCTGATCCACATCTCCTTGGCTGATGTGCAGCTTATCACACTTCCACACATGGCTTTATCCAGCGTGAGAGAATCGAGCAAGATAAGTTGCAAATGATCATCTAGCACCATTTTCTCCTTTTCAGGTTCCAAGATTTCTGAGGGATCTTTGGGAACCCAATGTGCAGGAATAATCTCACCATTCACTGTTGTGGCTTCAATTTCCTTTCTTGGAATGAAAGGACCATTCTCGAGTATACCTGGGTATAGTGGATTTGCAGCTTTGATAAACAACAAGATTTTTCTTTTCCAAATGCTGTAGTTCTCTTTATCAAATGATGGGATCTTGATACTGTTTGATTTCTGCATTTTCTCCGGGATCTCAGATATGTGTGTTAATCTGAAAGCTCTGATACCAGTTGTTAGTCCTTGTGTATTGCAGAAGGGGGGGGATGAATGCAATACTGATAAAATTCAATCTAAATTTCAACAACTAAAATCAAGATTAAACGTTATCAGCAATATATGCAATCACGAACAGTATTTAGTAAGAACAAGATTCATAAAATAAATGTTTTATTTGTTTTGCAAAGTGTTGCTACAACCTCAAGAAAGAATTCTTGAGCTTCGGGTTTTCTTCAAAGACACTTGCTTGTCTTCGTTTCTTTTCTAGAATGAGTTGATAGTTGGTATAAGACTAACCCTATCACTATCAGTCACGGGTTTGTGAAGCTGCTGTCACTGTCAAGTGGCAGCTTCTTACAGATTGTCTTACCCATGTGACTTTCCTAAATTGCTAACATGTCAGATATACATTACAAACAAAGCAACCTAGATTCATTCTATTTCCAGCTAAACCAATTCAGCAGATAAAGACTTGACCTTGCTCTTGAATTGATTCGCTTTTGTTTTGCAGTGCTTTGAAGCTTCTGTCGTAGTCTTGCAGACTTGGTGCAGCTTAGGGATACTGCATCACGCCTGTTTCTTGAACATTTAAACTGTCACGGGATTTGACTGAGAAAGATACCTAGCATAAGGATCTTTATTGAGACAGTTACTTTTGCCGCAAAGCTTGCTGTCACAGGAATGATCTTTTGGTGACAGTATGAGTTCCCCGCATAGAGTGCTGTCGAGGATCCCAAACTTGCTGTCAAGGGCAATAGTTGCTGTCACGTAGTCTTCCGCCAATGTTGCTGTCAGAGTGAATATGCTGTCGTGACTTGCAACATTCTGTCTTCTTGTAATCTTACTGTCACAGCTTTAGGACAGTAACCTTTATTCATGTTGTCATCCAAAAAGCATTCTTTGAGGCTTGAACACATAAGTGAACTTCTTTCAAACAATACAACTAGAATAACATTACATACTGATTACAAGAACATACTTTGGCTATGACAGTATGTTCTACTTAATTAGAAAAATTAAGTACAATCAAAGTTAAGTTGTTTCTATGCTATCACCCATAAATCCCAACATCCTCCTATGGATCTTCCTTTATCGGGTCTTCGTCCATCTCAAGAAGCGCATCATCAAATGCCTACTCGAAGGCCTCGGGATCTGGTATCTCAGAATCCCATCCATCTATAACTCATACGAATCGAGGTGACTAACCATGAAGTCCTAAGTACGGTTTCCCAGAATAAGTCCCTTCTCGGGCTTTATCTTAAACAGTCAGGGTCATGTCTTCTAACTCGACTGCGAACTTAATTTGAGCTCTAGATGCTCTTATCATTATTAAGGGTATTGTAAGACTCGATCTCCTATCGTTTCTGAGGACTGTAACCTAACGCTCTGATACCATTTCTGTAACAGCCCCAAATCCGGGGTCAGGGATTTAGGGTAGTCACGATCCATTTACTCCTTGCCTTACCTGTAATACTCACACCATTCATAATTTACCTGTTCATGACCCCACAACATATGTCTCACACACACACACACACACAGGTTAGAGTCTCAGAAACGACACAATACAACAATTGCGGAATAAATAACTTTTATTACAATACCCAAATATCTTTTGAATCTGTTACTGATACAATTTCTAAGTATTGTTAGATTACCAACTTAGCCTTCTGATGCTCACAATCCTCTTATACCATTCCTGTCTATACATGAGTTGAATACCAAAGCCGTAGACTGATTCGATTGGTTCGTACTACTCCCGGGATCACTGCTAAAAACGGTTTAT
Source organism: Heracleum sosnowskyi (assembly GCA_030848705.1). NCBI lineage: Eukaryota > Viridiplantae > Streptophyta > Magnoliopsida > Apiales > Apiaceae > Heracleum > Heracleum sosnowskyi. Next base: position 31,487,657 of record CM061237.1, read on the forward strand.
GGAAACGCCTTGCGGGGTATGTGCCGTCCCATTGGCATCCTGCTTCGCTGCTATATAATATATATAAAACAATAGCAAGAGTGAGCGATAGCTCAGCAAGGTAATGAAAGTATGGCATAATTCTGCCTTTAACTCAACCCAGAATAATGCGGGTATAAGACAATAATTTGTCAAAATATCTCGATACTGAAATTATTTCCTTATCGGAATGTATTCCCAAAAACAGTACCATTAATGTACTTCAAATATCATTTCATAATATTTCTGCAAGCTTTTGCTATATTATGAACAAAGTTCTAGTATAATATAAAAGATAAGGTTTCAAAGTAAACCAATATAACTCTTCCAAAAATATCTGCTATGTAAGCAGAATATCAACACATAACTTAAAAGAAGTTATAAGATGATTCAGTATAAACAACTCCCTTACCATAACTCATGTTATGTAAGGTATCCACAGAGTCATATGATATAAAAGAGGAAGTTACGAGGAAAATTAATATAACATTTCCGCAACCCAAAATCCACTTAGGCATATATATCCTTAATCAGGTTTTATCAGAGTCATACCCATAAAATAAAAGATGAAGTTGCAAGAATTTATTGACACTTCATTTCCAAACACTTTTCGACCCCCTGCCAACACGATTGGTTCATCTCCCCAATACATGTTGCAGGAATATCCAAATTGGATGATGAACTAATACTGGAGTTGCTACCGCGTCCGCTGTGCCTAACCTTGCTATGATCAGTAGCAGGTCGCACCGCTCAAATAGTTTTCTACATGTAGATGGAAGTATCACGACGGCCTGACATTGTCTACCGCCTTACTGTGACCTCCCGCCCATTTGGGGCAATAAAAAATTTGGATGGGCCCACGCAACTTGACCACTTACACCACTCCTAGTTCAGATGAAATCCATGACTCTGAAACGTAAAGATCGTCTTCCTTTCCCCAAGTGTAATACTTGTTGATACGACTCCACTCAGTAGTTATATCTAGGTTGGAAAGGAAGATTCTCCAATATTTCCCAAGCAATGCTTGTTAATGGATATCGACTTGTTCCAGGAATTTACCCCTCGAGCATTGAGGTGGTAACACAATACTTGACTGGCAGCAGTTAAATTGCTCCGAGAAAATATCTGTCCCCTGACAGTTTTTGAGTTGAGAGTTTAAAAAAGTAATAGTCATTTAAATCAGGTTTCCCATATTTTTGATAGTTGAGCGAGCATTTAAATCCGCTTATAAGACGGATTTAAATGGAAAACATTGTTTTGGTAACCTCTTTTTGATTTGAAAATAATTAATAACATTTATTAAATAAGTAAACCTTCAAATGAATATTTGAAAATAATATTCATCAAATAAACAAACCTCGAATGAATATTTAGAAATAATATTCATTAAATAAGTAAACCTTAACTGAATATTCAGAAATAATATTCATTAATAAATAATCCTCAAATGAATATTCAAAAATAATATTCATTAATAAATAATCCTCAAATGAATATTCAAAAATAATATTCATTAATAAATAATCCTCAAATGAATATTCAAAAATAATATTCATTAATAAATAATCCTCAAATGAATATTCAAAAATAATATTCATTAATAAATAATCCTCAAATGAATATTCAAAAATAATATTCATTAAATAATTAAATCTCAAATGAATATTCGAAAGTAATATTCATTAATTAAATAATCCTTAAATGAATATTCACACTAATAATCTTTAAGTCAATAATCCTCAAATGAACATTCATAAATAACATTCTTTAAATAAATAATTGATCCTCGAATAACAGTACCCGATATCTTTATCGGAAAATAACCTTTATCATATACAAAATATAATCCCTTCTGATCTTTCAAGAAAATCACACGCCCTTATCCTAGGACAAATATAAAATCCTGGCTTATAGCTGATATCCCATATCTAGCTTAGAAGCCCATAATCAAATCATTTCCAAGTAATAAATACTTTCCGGAACATAAATAATGTTTAATAATAATATTCCTCAAGATGAATAGTACTCTGCCGCTGGAATCCCTCCGGGTTTCCACGACTATCTATATAACAAAAATATCGACTCCCGGTCTAGAGTCGAAACAATAAACCTGCTCTTATCTATAGAGCTACAAGGTACACCGGTTTATAACTACTTTATCTCAAAGCTCATATATAAACCAAAATCAAACTCTATTTTATACAATACATAACATGTATCGCAAAACTGTATAACTCCACACATGGCAAAAGCAGTAATATATAATCAATACTTCAAAGTATAGATTTAGAAAACTTGCCTGATGCTCGAGAAGTGATAGGGGTTCGCGACGATGCCGGACAATCTAGACAAAGTCAAAGAAAACGCACGATTAATCCCCTGGATAATCCACTTGTACTAAATGCTTAAACACGTAAGCGAAACACAACCAAGGCATTACTAGCTCGTTATAGGCTCATACTAAGTCCATGTTATTCGTCCAATACTTATATCACAAGTTTGGTTCGAAATCCATTCACCAATCCAAGTTATACTTAACCATTTACAACATCGGTTTCTAAGTCATGCTCTTAGGGATTTTCACTTGCGCGACCTCGGCTAAAACATTTTTATAAAATCGAAAAATAATCTTTTTAATACGAATCGTTTTCGTGAGCCTTCCTAACTGTCTCTAGTATTATTCCTCAAAGTTTCACATTTTAATATGGCTTCTAAGTGGTCCAAATATAGCCTCAAAGTGACTGACCAGAAAGGGGTTGTTCCTCCGAACGACGTTTACTAAAAGTTACTTTTCTCCTAAACCGTAAATCGTATAGGCATGATCTTTATACCAAAACAAACCTTAAAACAAGACCTACAGGCTCCTGGTCAGTTCTGCTCAAAAATATTCCAAGAACAGTTCGTAATTCTTGCTCAAAACAACCTTAATCAAATGGGCATTACGACGGCTATAATCGTAACGTTTTCCTTTTCCAAAACACAACCAAATCAATACCAATTAATCCCAAACTCACCATCCACCTTATACACCCTCCACTCAGTCAAATTCTCCATGAATAATCAAAACAAATTCATAACCCATCCTCCAAACTCAACCAACAATTCATATAATTACTTAATCATGATCTTAACTTTACATAAACATCAAAACCACTTCAAACTCATATAAACAAAAAGGGGCAGGGGTTTTTATACCTTCCTTGGTGCTTCATATACACTAACAATGGTTTATAATCCTTCCTTGAGCTTTGAACAAACCTTATCAAGCTTAATCCTTAAGAAACAAAATCAAGAATCATGAAAAGTTACTATTCATCATCACTTTGTAAAATCCATATAAAATCGAAAAACAAGAGTTTGGTTCTAAGATGTTTACCAGACCTTGTACTCTTCATAAGCTTTCTTTTGAGATATAGATCGCCACATTTAAATCTTCCTAGCTAGGGTTTTGAGTCCCATCTTTCCGCTGGACACAAACTGCACAGTTTGGGTTCTCCAACTTGGGGAAGGGATTTGACTAGGCTACACTCCTTTGTTGTCCATGAAATTTTGAACGAATGTTACCCATGGAGTGGAGAAGCTATGGTTAAAATTTGGTGATTTAAGGATGGATAGAAATGGAGTTATGGATTTTTCTTTCCTCCTTGCACAAGCTGAGCCGAAAATGGGGGGAAGAGTTCTTCCTCTCCTTTTTCTTTTTGTTTTGATAATTAGATAAGGATGCTGATTTTTATGTCAAAAGTGGTGAGTCATCACCCTTGGTTGCTTCTCCTTCCGACACATGTCACACATGCACTGGCCCAGATAAAGTAGTTTTACTGGTTCGCTTTACTGGTTCGTTTCCTTTCACATGGATGATCCAAATGTTGCATTCCTCGAATTAATCTTGTTACATGTTACTTCCATGTCTATATTTAATCCGGTAGATGTTGCCTTGTTCCTCTTGAAACGATTCGAAATATTTTCCAAAAAGAGCGAATAAAACTCTACGCGATTCTCGCAGTGAATAGTAACTATTCACTATTCATTCCAACAATCGAATCCTTAAATCGACTTTAATAAAATAATAAAATTCCAAAATATTAAATCCTCAAATCTTCAATTTTAATATCTCATTTCTTGAATATAATAATATATAATTCGCTGCCCGGTCGAATATTACACCAAAATAAAATTTGGAATTTCTGAATTCCGATCGTCTTTGCATTCACTTATTTACTCCGTAGATCACTAATATGACTTCGGAATATCCATACTACGTCTCGTACATAGGTGGCATGAAAAACTTTGTTACTCCTCAAAATCACTATTCATTCACCAAATTCACTATTCACTGATGCACTTAATCATAATAAGAAAAGTTTTAATTTTTCCAAAAATTCGGGTTGTTACACTAAGGATCCCAAGGACTACACTCCTGATGAAAAAGAGGATGTTACCTTGGATGCCTGTCTACAGTTAATACTGGTTAATTCTTTTTAATTACTTTTTCTGCCGGTTATTTCAGTACTTTAATTTTTGTACTAGAATGACTATCGGTATGACTATCCCATAGTCATCCCGGTAGTCATTCCAATAGTATTTTAATTAATATTTTAATTTTTGTCCTAAAACCTGTTAGTATTCTTATTCATTTCAGTTTATACTGGAATGACTACCGGTATGACTACCCGGTAGTCATCCTAGGCATAACCGGTTTGTCTATAAATACTAATCCTTGCTTGTCATTTTTTTTACTTCTTTTCAAACTCTTGTTTTTACAAAGTTTACATTTCTCTTGTTTGGTTCTTTATTCTCTAAAGTAAAGAACTGCTGTCAATTTTTTTCTTTCTTGGATCGACATAAATTGATTTCATTAATTTCTGATATAATTCTTATTTCTTGGAATTTATTCCCTAAATTAGAATTAATCTAAAATTAACTCTATTAATTTGTGTTAAAATGGCCCAGCAATTTGTGATTGTTCTTACTAATTACCATGGCTATTTTGATCCCCTGAAATGTTCATTTGAACGTTTTAGGCCTTGGATCTCCTTTCTTAATCAACATTCTTGTGTTAAATATGCTATTCTTGTGTTGGATCCTTTATATTTACTTTGCTCAACTGCTGTTGTCTCTGATGATTTCTCAACTATCTCTTTCAATATCCAGGACACACAGTACATTATCAATGAGGAAACATTTTGTAATGCCTTGCAGTTTCCTCGGGATAATTTTGACAGACTTCCCACTGATGAAGAATTAACTAGGTTTTTCATCAGTATTCACTATCAAGGTCCCCTAAATATGACTAAATTACTTAAGGGGAATCTTGTGTGTGAATGGGATTTATTATTTGATACCTTGGCTAAGGTCTTTGGCAATTGCACGAAAAATAACTTTCAGAATATTCCTTATCTTTTACAAGTTATTGGTTATGCAATTGTCTTCAACAAAAGACTCAATTTTGGCCACCTTCTATGGGAAATTGTTGTTAGGAGGGTGTTTAATGCTAGAAAGGAATTTGACCATGGTAGAAAGATTACATGTTTTTATCCTCGCTTTCTATCACTTGTTCTTAATTCTTTACTTTCTAATGAGCATCAAGAACTGTTCAGGAATGGTCGTTTTTTCATTTCTCCGACCACTGACAGAAAGTTCTATCAAAGATTGCAAACATCCTTCAGATATAGCAATGTTCCAGTTCTCATATCCAACTACATGACAAACTTCATCAACCTACCATCATTTGAACCACCAGTTCCCGAGCAAAGGATAGTTACATCAGCTGGAACTGAAGAAGTCATACAACCACAGGTAAGGACTTCTATCCCTGGTTCTTCTGGTACTTTTTCTGAAACCCAAGAGGTTGATAGGGCTGACCAAGAGTTTGTAGAACCACAAACTCTATCCCCGGTCATAGAGCCAAACACTGAGTCATATCCAAATCAACCTGAACCTTATCTCTATACCAGAAACAGAAATAGTAGTGATGAAGAAACAATGAGTGATCCCGCAGCTCTATCTCCACCTCCTAAGAAAAGAAGAACATATAGGGAGATATCTGTAAGCCCGTCTGTATCCTCCCAACAGGATATGGATTTTGAAATGGCCAATACACAGTCTCTGGAGACATCCTCTCAACAGGGTGAATCTATTGAAGTTCGCCATAGGGCCATGGAATCTTGTACCGAGTCAAGCACACTCCCGTTACTCACAATGGGAGAAAACATAACTTTAGATGCAACTCAGGACACTTTGCTAGGAGAGCACTTAGGACATGAGACAGTGCCTACCATTGTAACGGTAGAAGTGCCTTCACAGGCATCTGAGGGAAAATTTGATTCTTTGCCAACTCAAATAGAATAATTTTCTCCCTTCTCAGAGGGAACATCTCTGGCTCCCTTAAGGGATTTTCCACTCGCAGTTTTTACTGGAGAAAGTGGAAGGCAGCCTATTGAATCCAACACTGAAGCAATTCAGTTTCAAATTCCAGATGATCTATTGGATTTCTCTAGGGATTGGGAATCGCGAACTCCCATTGCACCACCACTGACCTCTCAAGAAGGGGCTAGGGTGATTTTTCCTGCAGGTACATCAACTCCTAATATGGATAGACAGCTAGTGGTTAGATCTGAGAGACAAACACAGAGCGATACACAAGCACGTGAGCAGAGTGAAACACCATCGAGAGAAATTGAGATGAGTGCACACAATGACACATACACTGCTTCTTTATTGGCTCAAATAGCTGGTCTACAGAAACAACTTCAACAAACCCAGGCTGAAAAAGATATTCTCAAGGCACAAGTGGTTGAACGGTCTTCTTCTTCCACCTCTGTAACTAATCAGCTGGGTAATATCAAGGATGAAATTGAAGGATTGAAGACTACTCTTATCCCCAGGATGAATGCCATTCAGGAGTCCCAGGTGTTAGTGGCTTCAGACATCTCTGAGATTATAACGTCAAATGCTGAGATAATAGAGAGTGTCAAGCAGATTACTTCCATTTCAACTCGGGTGGACTACATTCAGGAGACTGTTGATGAAAATCAGTGGTTCAATGATGAAAGGTTTGCAAGGATTGAAGGAGGGATGCAGCATCTGAATGAAGGCATGAAGCATCTGTACAACATGATCAAGAACTCACATCAACCCAATGCTGAACAGAAGAAATTCTTTGATGGTGATGATGATGATGAGGATAATGATGGTAAGGATGAAGGAGGAGATGAAGAAGGAGAAGGAAGAAGTATGAAGGAGGATCCTAAGACTGATAAAGTTAAATCCGTAGAGGATTCCTCAACTAAGGGGGAGAATAAGGAGAAGGAGTTACAAGGAGGAGAAGGAGTGAAAGATCAAGGAGGTAAAGCTCAAGGTTCTGGTTCTGGAAAGGACAAAGGGAAGCAAAAGTTAACTTTTTCTGATGATGTCTACTATCAAGATGAACAGGGAGAGTTTGATGATATTGAATCTGAAGAAACCCCTGAAGATATCTTTGGTGAAGTGGAGGTTGAAGGAGAGGCTGATTTTGCTAACTGGGAAGATGAACCTGAAGTGGATCCTGCCTTTGAAGCTGAGCTGTTAAGACAGAAAGCTGATCTGAAGAGAAGAGAGGAGGAGAATGCTAAAGTGTCTGACATCATCTCAAAGCATCTAGTTATCCAAAAAACTGAACATCAAGAAAAGCAACGGCTTCATGATATAAAGGTCAAGGACATGAAGTTATATGTGAGGCTGAAGCTTGGAGAAGAATGGGATAGAGCTAGAGAGATGTTCTCACATCCGACAGGGTCAGACAATGATGGAAAGTTCTTTAGCATGTTGGAAAGGTACAGAATGGTCAATCCATACAACACAATCTATATGAAAGCTCTTCATGCAGAGATTTCAAGAATTACTACTGGATATGACAGAGTCAGAGAGGAGTTGAAGATCTACATCTACACTCATAATGAGGGAACGTTCATAGTTTCTCTCAATCTTCTTGAAAGTAGAACTCTCTCTGAGCTTTGGGTTTTCATGACAAAGATTAAAAGGTCTTCACCTCTATGTGAGCTGTTGCATGATCAACTTAGAGATTTTGCCATGAAAGCTAGTCCTCAAGTTGTGGATGTGCCATATGAAGTTAAATTTTATAAAGGAAGGGCACTTCAAACTTGTGGTGTGGATCCCATCTCTTTGAAAGATTATCCTGCCAAGCATCTTGTCTATATGGAGAACATGTTGAGGACAACAGGGTTTGCTAGACAAGAAAAGACAGAAGTTGCTGATTTGATTCAAGCTATTGCATTGCCAATATCAAGAGATATCATCAAATGAAGAATAGGCTGAAGAAAGTTACAACTCAACCTGTCAGACCAAGTGGCTTTACTTCTGAATCTGATCGTGTGCTGGACAAGGATTTGCTTGAAGCTCTTGAAGAAGGAGAGATGATGGATGAAGAAATTTGAAGAAGCTCTGGTCTGTAAATGTTAAATGTATAGAGCTTAGGTAAATCAAGATAGGATCAATGTAAACACATGTTCAGTCTAGAGGAACATCTATCTTGTATTTATCTTTACTGTTTGAATATGGAAAATGTTTAATGAAATCCAGAACTTTGTGTTATTATTTACTTAACTTTTAAAGTCTTATTTTTACTTGTTTAGTTAGTTGAGTTATCATCTAGGTATTTGCTTGTTATTCTCTAACAAACAAATAGGGGGAGATTGAAAGGCATATGTTTTAGCCTATTTGTTTACATCGAGGATTCAACTCAACTTAAACAAGTTTGTAATAAGTAAGTAATAATTCAATTGTCACAATCACAGGAATCTCAGAAGATCATATCTGTCAGAAGAATACAGATTAAAGTCATCCTACAGATTTGAAGAAATACTACATTGAAAGAAGTTCAATTATTTGTTCAAGCCTCAGTGAAGTCTTCAAAGAAGTGGATTTATTAAAGTGACAGAGGTTTCAGATTTGTGACAGCAAATGTACAAGTTACAAAGGTTGATCAACAGTCAAAAGCAGACAATGGACCACAGCTTAAAGTCAAGATGAAGAACAGACATTGAAGTTAGTCATTTATGAACCAGACCGTGCATCAAATGACAACCTCAGACAATGGATACTCTTCATCAGTTCAAGTGGTTCATGAATTGGTTTTACTATGTTATAAGAATTTACATTCTCTTTTAAATTAGTTATTAATTTATTTATTAAATTAATTCTTCTGAATTAATTTAACAAATAAATTAAGTAATTAATTTATTGAATAAATTAAATTCATCAGAATTTAATTTATGAAATAAATTAATTATCAGAATTAATTTAAATTGGAATTAGAATTAATTTAGAATTTCTTAATTAAAATGAACTGGAATGACTATCCAGGATAGTCATCCCGATAATCATTCCAAGTTTTTTTATATTAAAAATGTACTGGAATGAATATCAAGGGATAGTCATCCCGATAGTCATCCTAGTACATTTCTAGAAATTCTGATTTAATTTATGTAAATTCTCATAGTCATTCCAGTTCTTTTGATAGTCATTCCAGGCTTTTAAGATAGTCAGTCCAAGACTATTTTGATAGTCATTCCTAGTGGAATGAAAAGCAAAAATGTGCAGGCTTTTTAATCAAGTGGATTAGAGTACATAACAAAAAGAAAAGCACAAAGGAAAAGTAACTCAACATAATATCATCAAGAACAGCTTCTGTGAAGAAAAGAAAAAAGCCAATGCCGAATCATTTCTTTTTCTGTGAATTAATTCTAGAATTATTCTGTTAAATCTAAACCAATAGAATTCATTCACTTGTACTGCTTTGACTATCTAGCGGATTTTTATCCCTAGAACGTATCTCAAATTATCAAATATTGTTATATCTTTTTATTACAAAAATAGATAAATTCATGTCGAATTTATTCTAGATTTGTTTTAATTAGTTTGAGATTCAATCTTGTAATTAGTACTTTATTTGTAACACCTTTCAAGTTTAATATAAGTTATATTTAACTTGAATTCTGTTTCATTTATTTCCACCATAATTTGTTCTTAAATTGTTTTATTCTAAACAGAACAAATTCGATAAAACGGTATAGTTTGTATTCAACCTCCCTTCTACAAACTTATCAGGACCTAACAATTGGTATCAGAGCCTTTTGATTGATATACAAATCAAAGATCCAATTGTTTTGAGATTTTTTTCTTAAACTCTGAAATTTTTATTTTTCCTAAAAATCACAAAAGATGTCTACTACACAGAAAGTGGGTACAGTCAAAATCCCCATGTTCAGCAAGGAGCATTATCCTATGTGGAAGAAGAAAATGCTCCTATTTCTTAAAGTTGCTAATGTTAAATATTTTGATATGCTGAAGAATGGACCAAGACTCCCTATGATTATTGAGGGAGAGCTAATAGAGAATGATGTTGTTACTAGGGCTGCTAGGATGTACCCTAAGGATCCCAAGGACTACACTCCTGATGAAAAAGAGGATGTTACCTTGGATGCCTGTCTATAGTTAATACTGGTTGATTGTCTTGATCCTGTCATGCATAATCATGTCCTAAACTGTGATACTGCCAAACACATTTGGGACACTATAGAGATAATCAATGAAGGGACAGAGGAAGTTAGAGAGAATAAGCTGGAAATTCTCACCTCTCAATATGAGCATTTCAGATCAAACCCTGGTGAAGGTATCTCTGAGGTTTTTGAGAGATACAACAAATTAATCAATAATCTGAATCTCAATGGGAAGCGCTACACTATCAAGGAAATTAACAAGAAGTTCCTACTTACACTTCCACGTCATTTGGAGCACAGAATATCTGCCATTAGAGAAGCAAGAGATCTGGGAGAGATTGCTTTGGAAAGACTGTATGGTGTTCTGAAGACTTATGAGTTGGAGCAGTTTACAGGCTCTCGAATTTTGATCTTACAGATATATGACGACACTACAGTCGGGTAGTCGACCTACTGGCATCTGATTTTCTGTCACAAAGGTACAACATCTATTATCCGCGCTTCGGGTTTACGTGTTAATCTATCTCCACTTTTTCATATTTTGTTATCACCAAACCGTACAAACATAAAGAATGATACAATTGTGTATTGGGTTGTGCATATTTAAGAATATTTCCAACCAATTATTATCATTTTTGGTACAAATTTATATAAGTATTTTTTTAATAAGAGAGTGACTCATTAGAAAGGAGTATATTAACATGAAAATTAATATATTAGACAAGTATTCAATATACTAAGTTTGGGATTTCGATCTTAACAATGAAAACGTGTTTAACGGGATGACGTCTTATTAGGGAGGAATGAATAATTATTTTAATGAATAACGCTGCCGCGAAGCGCGACTTTGCCTACTAGTTATATATCTTTATATATATAAAGGAAAATCCCCCGGAGCTCTAGAATCGCTCGATTCATATTTATCTAATTTTCTAGAGCTTCTGTAATTTAAATAATAAAATTCAAATTTCCTTTTTTTGCTCCTAAATTGTAGCAAAAGTAATACTTATTAAAGACAAGTTGACTTCTATTTTAAATATTAAAAATTGAAATTTCTTTTTTTACCTCCTAAATTGTAGAAAAGATTATATTTATTAAAGACAAATATCTCTTTTACCTCTTAAATTGTAGAAAAGGTAATACTTATTAAAGACAAGTCGGTATCTATTTTAAATATTAGTAATTGAAATTTCCTTTTTTAGCTCCTAAATTATAGAAAAAACAGTACTTATTAAAGACAAGCTGACTTAAAATTATAAACCTAATTAAATTTTATTATTATATACAATCTTTATTATTATTAACCTAATCAAATTTTATTATTATATATACAATCTTTATTATTATTATTATTATGATTATTATTATATAAAGATATCTTTTATTTCTTTATCTTCTTTATCTTTATCTTTATATCTTTTATCTTTTATATATATAAAGGAAAAACCCCAAAAGCTCTCAGATCGTTCGATTTTTTTTTCTTTTCTAGAGCTGCTCAATTTTAATTCAATAAAATTAAATTTCTTTATTTATCTTCGAATTTTTAGGGAAGACATTCCCTATTTACACTTAAATTTTCAGGAAACACAATAAATATATTAAAGTTAATCCTATTTAAAATTTAATCCAACAAATATTACCTTTTTCTCAACTAATCTTTATCTTTCTTTATATATATAAAGGAAAATACTCGGGATCTCCAGAATCGTTCAATTCATATTTATATATTTTTCTAAAGTTGATCTATTTTAAATACTTAAAATTAAAACTTTCTTCTTTTGATCCTATTTTTTAGGGAAAAAAGTCGAAACTTTTTTGAAGTTGGATTAGAGATTTTTAAAACCGAAATTTCAAAATTTCCTTATTTTTTTAATATTAAAAAATTTGGATTAGAGATTTTTAAAACTGAAATATCAGAATTTCCTTATTTTTTTAATATATTCGAAATAGAATAAGTTTTCGAAAGAAACCTCACGGCCTCACCTATATATCTGAACCCTCCAACTTGTTTTTCATCTCTCTTTTACTCCGTTTCGCTTTTACATTGTTTTTTATTTTGGTCAATCTTGATTGTGTATGCAATTGATCTTGATTGTGGATGCAATTGTTTATAATTCATATTTGTATTTTTCTATAATTCTTAATATTTTAATTGTATGTTGCAGGTTGTTGTAGGTTGGTCAATTTTTTGAATCTATGACAGTTACTCTGTGTAGGTAATGAATTTTCTTCACCATTATTATCTGAAACCAATTAGAAGCTTTGTAGAATATTGGCACGATTTTTCTCTTCCGTCTCTCTTTATATATCTCCTTTTTGTGATTAATTGTACCAAAAATTTTGCTTTATTTTATATTTGTAAATAGTGAATGTAGAGAGGTATTGTATATTTGAATGATAGTTTTCCGTCCGATGAACGATTAAGATACAAGAGGAGTGGTACTTGTGTCTTAATTTGAATATCGGTTAGCTTGGTTTTGATCGATTCTGAGAAAAGGTTTGTAGTTCTCTTCCATAATATTTTTATACATAATATAACTTTTACATCGTTGCTGTTATTCCCAGAACAATGCAACCTAGATTGTAGAAAGCGGGGTTGAATACAATCTAGTTAATTTACAAAACTTTTTCAAACCTTTTCGAGTATGAACATATGAGTTTGTAAATTAACTAAAATCCAGTCAAGCTTGGAACAAAAATGAATTCTTCAAGTTAAAAAGAAATGCAGGAGACAAACACACTTTTTAAACTTTTCAGTTGGGTTTATCGAAAAAGCCCACCTGAGATGTAATATTGAAGAATTCTCTGGGTTTGTATAAACAAACTCAGCTGCTTACACAGATGATGAAATAGAGCCTAAGTGTTTTTCTTTTAGCTCGGTGCTCTCTTCACACTTTTCTATGCTACACCATAAAGTCTTCTATACATCGACTGTATGTTACAATCAAAACCTACAACATAATAAAATATTACATTTTTGGTTCTGTTTGTTCACATGTTCAACTCTAAAGCTCCTCTATTCGGGAAATGCCTTGGTTGGCATCACAGATAAACTTGTATAGTCCCAAAGAGTGATTTTTGGTTCAATGTGTTTCTTTCTTCAAGAATTACTAAGTTCATGCAATTTGACCTAGCTTCCAAGCCCACGTGATATATGCATGAAAAAGACCTTTCCTTGGGTACACGACTGACATGTCACTATTAGCTGAGATAAGTGATCATGTAGTTTTGCATATAGGTCATCATGCTTGTCAAGCTTTTCCTTTGCGTCCAGTTAGAAGATAAACTTCTAGGTAGCTGCTGTAACTCTTATTTATCCTTCGAGACATAGAAGATAATAGATGACTTCACATTTCATTTGTAGGAATTTGAGCCTTCGAATATTTACAGTTTGACTCCCTATTCCATACATCTTTTACGTCGTTATCCACCATCTTTTAGTCACGGGTGTGTAATGGTGATCTCTGAGACTGTCCTCCATTCAACCTGTTAAATAAAGAAAACTCCAAAAGATTTCTTAACATAGATTTGCTTTTCTTGTTGAATGGGATGAATATCAGTAGACGTATTAATTCTTTATCCGTAGAATACTATTATACTTCATTTATCCGTAGAATAGTAATATCAGAATATCAGTAGAAGTAATATCCTAAGATGTATCCATAGATAGAACATGACATCCTTAGCTGCATCCATAGATAGAACATGACATCCTTAGCTGTATCTGTAGATCAACTATCTTCAGCTTTATCCGTAGATGGATATGATGTCCTTAGCTTTTATCCGTTGATGAGATAAGATGTCCTCAGCTTTTATCCGTTGATGAGATAAGATGTCCTCAACTTTATCCATTGATGAGATACGATTTCCATAGCTTTATCCGTAGAACATATATACTTAGCTTCATCCTTAGATAAAACATCCCTCATCCTTATTGACTCACCACTACTGAGTTGTTTTGGCAGACTTACCACTGAAACACTTGTTGCTTGATTAGACGTCTGTTGGCTTGCTACTGAATTGCTTCCTAACTTGATGACAGAATATCTTCCATACATTTGATGTGGCTTTAAACCTTGGATAGATAAAGTGCCTTCTAGTTAGCTTCCTGATTATCAGCTGCTGTGATATAGCCTGCTGATTCTCAGCTTCGACATCATGATCAAATTCTTGTCTTGAGTATTTTGTTATCATCATTCCAAACGTATCAACCCTAACAATCTCCCCCTATTTATGACGGTTAGAACTGGCATAAATCCTTATGTTGATGATAACAAAACCCTGCAAAGTTCTCAGTGATCTTCAGATAGATGTTAATACTGGACAGAATTTGATGATGCTGCAAAAAGAAAAAAATAAAAACTTGAAGCTGTCAGATCCCATATACTTTCCTGTAACTTAGTCTATACCTTCTTCTAAGGGGTTCCAATAGGTTATAATCAAGGGTAGAGAAATTCTGAAGTCTGAGATCTCTTTCTAACTCCCTCTGAGAACAACCTATCTTCTCTATTTTCTCCCCCTTTTTGTTATTAGCAAGTTTTATAGAAGAGGTATTAACCAAGTTACTGAATAAGATAATTGGGTATAAGAATCCAACACTTCATGAATCGAAAGATTTCTCTCTGTAATCTCTCTATTCTTGCATCAGGATCTCATCCTGGCTCACTTCACACAACTCACCTTCCCTTACTAAAGGGGTACTCAAAAACTCTCATTTTGCCATGCTGGAAGAAATTGCATGCCTCTTATTCTCTCCATCTCCTTTTGCCTGGTCTCAAGCCAGCCTCTCCACTCGCTCCCTTCCTTCATTCCTATAGATGTCTCAACTATATTGAATTCCTTGATACTCAGTTTATATGAGCCGATTGATTTTACAAGAAAAATCAGGGAAGTCAATATTGTTTCTCTACGGATAACTGCTGGTTAGGCTTATCCGTAGGTGGAGAGACACATGTCTACGAATGAAGGATATCCGTAGAGGTTATTGAAGAATGGACTTGTGAAGTAGAAATTGATGTAAGTTCTGTGGAGATTGAATGTGACATATGAGTGCACAATGCCTACATCAAGATCATCAAGAAGAGACTAGTGATCCAACAAATTCTCTGAAAGAGAATGATCACTAGGTGAGTGGAGCTTCTCCAAGAGTTCAGAAAATGGAGAATCAAGTACTCATGAGTTGAATGCTGTTGTCATCACTTAATGAGGTGAATTGGAATAGGGACTGCATCCTCGCATTTGAAGAAGATGCATCAAGCTGAATTTAAGAAAAGTGTGTGCTCCCCCTATGCATGTGCATACTTCTCCTTCCTACTTCAAGAAATAGAAATGGCATTAAGTCACATTTTGTACACAGTGTTCCAAACCCTCATTAGTGCTCCTGGATAAGAGCATTTTTCAATGATCATAATCTTTTGAGAGACTACAACCAGAAAAGAGCTAATCCATTTTTAACCAGTATGCCTTTTTGAGAAGACATAAGGTAGTTTGGCTGGTAATCACACCCTCACAGTCCTTCTAGTGGTTTCTTGATGTTCACCACTGCCCTCACCCTTACTTAACTCCTTTATCAGTCCCCACTGGTTGAGATTTGCTAGTTTTTGCAACTACAGTTTGTTAAGAAACTGTAGAGAGGGTTATGAGTTGTTTATTACATTTAGGGTGTAACTGATGTGGTAGAGAACTTGGGGGTCATTCCAACAGTTCTCTTCTCAGTTTTTAGAAAGGGAAAAGAACTAGGATTTTGATTTTGCATTTGTGAGTCTGAAAAAGGTTAGAGAAATACATTTACCGGTGGTGCACTTTTAAGAGCCTTCTCCATTGAAGGTTTATATTCTCTTAAAGTCCAAGATTACCAGTTTCCCTTTAATTGTGACATCATTCTCACGAAGACCATTAGAAGCTTCAAACAGACAATTTGATTAATCTGTCAAATACTTTCAATTTCTTCAAGTATTCTTCTGATTTTTCTTCTTTGAGTTCATGCAAAACAGATGAAACAAGAACAATGTAGCTCGGAGAGCTCACTAGTCTGTTAGTTGTACAATTAGGGTTTCTTGATAGCTGAATCAAAGTTGAGGATCTCATAGATTTCATATTTTATACTTTGATTAAGTCATCGAAAAAAAAGTTGTTTAACAGATTAGATTTTTGGATGTAATTCCTTTTTATGAGACGTTTGTTAAATGTCCTTTTTGTTAGAATCTAAATCTTTTTAACATGCAATCCATTTTTAAGAAGTTAGACATGTCAATAGATCTAAATGTGCAGAAAGAAAATAAAGCAATCACATCACAAGAAAATTAATAAAACGAGGGGAAAACCCCTAACAAATTTTATTAAAAAAAAATTACATAGATTCTGATAAACAAAGAACAAAAACAAAAACACACAAACTTCTACTCCCCCCCCCCCCCCCAAGTCCCCCCGACCCTCTCAACTGGAGAAGCAGCCAGACAACAGCTAAGCTGCTGCTTCCCCAAAAGCTCCATCAGGGCCTTCCCTTCGGTTGCGGGCTACCAGAATAGCCAGGGCTGCTCTCATCGTATCTACCTCATCCTGCTCAACTTGAATGAGTTGGTCAATTTTCTCCTGGAGGTGGAGAATTTTGTCCACGGTTGGCAACTGGTTGAACTCCTCAAGAGTGATGTCAAGAATTCCAGGTGCCATTTTTTATTATTTAAAAAGATGATGATGAGGAGGAGAGCTCAACCTGTGCCTTTAAATAGGCAGGGAGTTTCTAGATAACCCTTGTGCTTAACTAGGGTTAAGCGGGGGTTAGAAAAACTGAAGAGACACGCATTAAATCACCCTAGTGTAAATGCAGAGACTACTCGAGTTCCTAGATTGAAGTGTGTCTCAGCTCAGATCAAAAGTTATCATGACAAAGATTTTTGAGTAGAGATAAGAATAAAAATTAATAGTTGGCCATATGAATATGTTCAACTAATTCATTTTTAAAAACAAAATATCTCTAAACAAGTGGCATTACCGAAAATCAATATCTTTTGAACAATGTGACAAGCAAGTTATTTGAATTTTCAAGACACATATTCAGCTGACATCATTCATTAAATGTATGACATTTGACAAATGATATCCCTGAATATTCATCCATGAGAAAAATCAAAGAACATCAATGCATTAGCTTGTTAACGTCTAGAGATGATCAACTATTTAATACCAGTGAGAAAAGTAGCTTTCTATCTCATTGAATATTACTTAGAGGATCATTTCATAGACAACTTCACTTTATGCATAACATCATTCAGCTGTATTGATTTGTCATGACAAAAAAATAAAACAAATAAAGCACAACAAAATAAACAAATAATTCTAGAGATCAAAAATCACTGGCTGCATGCATTTAACACAGATATTCAAGAGAATAGGAAATTATTACCTACCAAACTCATTTGTCAACCTGAGAGAGTAGCTGCATTATATAAGAGCATTGGTAAAATATATGTTAAATGTTGTTTCCTAGGAACACAGTGTAGTTCCACTACATCATGCACATCACTCTTCCAATAGCTCAGTGCATGAAGTCTATGTGCTTGACTCTTTTGAGAAATGCTTGGATGCTTCAGCAACATCTTTTGGTTTGACATTGAGTTAAGCATTCCTTCTGAGCCATGACCTGAACTTATTTCCTTGGAGTTGGCATGATTGTGCTGTGTCTTTTTGGTTAGGAAATTATCCTGCAAGTATCAACATCTAGGCAGCCAATTAGAACACAACAAGTATCTCTTGGGTTATCAAGTACTGAAAGGTTGATAATCCCTTGAGATACAAAAATGATTCCAGGATAAATTTAGGTACTAGTACATAAACAAGTGGTTAACATAATTTCTGGCATACTATTACTTAGTCATGAGAGAGATTACCAACTATTTTTCAAAACATGAATTTTCTATCTTCGTACTCAATTCAGTTTTGTCAATAGCTGGTATGAGAATTTTAAAAAAAATACTCATTCAGCTCCTCAAAACTATTTTGCATGAGCTTTTCAGCCTTCCAGCAGAGCTACTGATCAATAATGCCAGATATTATGTATACTACAAGTATCTCAGCTAAAGGATATATTGTAACGCCCCAAATCCGGGGTCAAAGGATTTGGTCGTCACGCTGCATCCTTAATTAAAACAACCTGATCAATATTAAACCAATACAATACACATCTGCGACCCCAACTCTACCAAGAATCTTTAAAGGTTATAGTGCTAGAAACAAGAATCCAAAATTTCATTACATAAAATTTTCTTCTTTACAACCATTCTCTTTACATAAATCCTATAACACTAGCATAACTTCGACAAGAAGTATACCAGGCAAATCTAATCTGACACAACATAGTATTTAATAAAAAAAAATTCACTTTATACAATAACCTTACACTAGTTCTAAATACTCTGCATCATAACGTCTTTACACTAACATCTTCTTCCTTCTCTGCCCCGCTATGCGGATAAATCCCGCCAATATGCCTTCTTACTGAAAGGCTAAAAATATAAAGAAAGCAAGTATGAGCGAAAGAATTGCTCAGTAGGTGCATTATCATGTATAATAGGAAAAATTTCCAAAATAATCTTTGGATTTTCAAATAAACAGGCCTTCGGTTTGAACATTTGTAATCTCTAAAACTTTTAAATCAAGTCTGGTAATTCGCCATAATTTCTCATCCAGCTTCTAGCAACTGAATAGTTTAAAACACGAAGGAATTTATATTGGTCGTCACGGTAACCCGAACCATAATCACTACAATAGTATGTAGAAAATATGAAATAAATATTCACTCATAAGTTTTGGAAACCGTAGTTTATACAAAATTACTATTTTTGAAGATAACAGTTCCATTCACAACATCTTCTGAAACCAACAACTCTGGAAGAGTAGAATAATAAAGGAGTAAGAATGAGCCAACGCGCTCGGCCATAGAATAAAGAACGTACTTCACGACTTTAATATGGTACCGACTGGATATGCGGTAAGAATAAAACTCATCAAGGTAGATATCTCGCAACTGCCAATGGAATCGAGGAAGTGGATTTTTACTAATTGAAATCCATTATACTACGAGTAAGTGGTTTCAGCAGGCTGGAAACCCCTTCTTATTAATCAATGAACCAACAATAATGGTAACATATATAATTTCTGATAAGAATAGAATATGTTCTGATAATTCCGACAATAATCAAATGCCATAAGGAAGTGGCTACTAGACAATTCGAGTTCAATATTTGAATTAGAATTGGACTTCTATTTTATTTTTAAGAACACAAGGTTAGGCTGCTGATCAGTCACGCACTAACCCCGGACAATGCACACAACAAAGTCCTACAACTAGGATCCTTGGCCATCTTGGCCATAATTCATTCCGACCAGGAATCTGGTCCGATCATTATTGGTCCATTTAAAAACATTCCTATTCTATATCCTATACGCCAGGTGTCGGTACAATCAACAACCTTGTTACGACAATCAGGTGTTAGAAGAATCGACAACCTTAATACAACAATCGCTGGAAAACTCACGTTCCAGGAAACAACTCAATTATGAAGAATCAATAAAGAATAACAATACAATCTAGTATCGACGAGATCGACACAATAGTGGGAGGTGCACATGAAAAGTGACAATATAATAAACATCGACGAGATCGATGCAACAACTGGGATGATAATGAAGAATAAACAATAACATGCTCAACAAAGTTAAGTCTGATATGAAACAGGCATTATGATATCAAAAAGGAATTGAAATTGTTCAATATAAAGTAGGGTTCAAGGAACAGGCTCTAGTTGGCCTCAACAGTACAAATTATCACATTCTGGAAGAATAGTTAAGATTCACCAATTTGATAAGTAACAAGAAAGTCAAGTTCAAGTTTAAGGAAAATTCAAGGTGAAGTTTATGAATAAAGAAATAAGGGTTTATTGAATTCTGAAAGAAATAGTTTAAGTCCTTCGAAATATATACTTATAATAGATAAGCCTTGTATTTGAAGGAATTAAACTAAATCATACACAACATATATGAGTTCGAATCAGGGACTGAATCAGATAATCGCATCAACAAGAAATGATAATAATACTTGCATAGGTGCAAGATGGAAAAAAAGAATACTTGCAGAACAAGTACCACGACTTCAGAATTTAAAATAACATTTTTACCCTCATCGGGTTCGCAAGTTCCCACTCATCTAGGGTTGGCAACATTCCAACCTAATATTTTTAAATCAAGATTTTTGAAAGAAAGCCTTAGTATAAGGCCCATAACTATCTTTTAAATCGTTTCAATACAATAATTATATTTTCCCAAGCAACATGGAAATATGAATCTAAACTCAAAAGGTATAAAAGAATACTCGTCAATTTACGAGATTAAATAACATACTTGCAATTCAATGCAAAGGAATCGACATTTGGAAATTCAGTGAAAGTATTCAACTTGCATAATAATAATTCAAGATAACATCACTCAATAATATGTGAAAGAAATAGACACTTGCCTCCGGTCCTTAGCTATTTCGTAAGGCTGAGATAATACGATTCCCTCCTTATTCTGTTTTGTAGCACGATTCTCTATTTCCGTCCTTCTTCGATTTAACGCTCTTATGAACACCACTAATTTGATCCTACCGTTTCGAATCCACGGATCTGCCTCGATAGTCAAACATGAGACGGTACTTTAGTCTTCAGAGTATGATATATTTTCACATTCCATAACCGATTATAACTTAACCCCGACGCACTTACTAATCTTACCGATATCTCTGTTGGAAGAAAATACTTGTAAATGTCCTCTACGGGTGTTGACGTTCCCTTGGTGTTAAATCGCCTCGCAAATAACCCAATCAGTCGTAAACAATACCTCATCCTTCTCCGACATCTTTAATTTAACATAC
The DNA here is from genome assembly GCA_030848705.1 of Heracleum sosnowskyi. Lineage (NCBI taxonomy): Eukaryota > Viridiplantae > Streptophyta > Magnoliopsida > Apiales > Apiaceae > Heracleum > Heracleum sosnowskyi. The sequence goes on from CM061237.1 coordinate 31,509,077, forward strand.
TTCGATAATCTAACTCGTCTCGTCCAATAGCCTCTGTTGCATAAATAACCATGTTTCAATTGATAGAATAATCATGATTAACTAAATAAATAATTCACGTAATTCGCTCGTCAAAATCTCTATACTATAAAAGTCAACGGTCTCGTAAATCTCATTCTCTAACAATACTGACAAATTTCTATTCCAACTACCCCTCGTGATAATATTAGACACGACCAAAGTATTTAAACGAGTCTCAAAACAATTATTCATATTTATGACTCACTAACCAGATAATTCACATAATTCACATAACATATTTTGTCATTTAATTGTGATAAATAAATCACATAAGTCTCGCAACATTTAAGAAATAATTTTAGAAAAATATTCGACTCTCGTTTCAAAGAAATTAAACCTCAAAATATTTTTAGGTCAAAAAATCGGATCATTTATCCCAATATAAAGATTTAAAAACAATTTAATCAATTAATATAAAAATTAATTGACTAATTTCAACACTTAAACAAATTTTTATTAATAAAATCAAGCCAAGAAAATAAATAAATCTAATTTAAATTAATTAGATTTAATTAATAATTATTTAATAGAATTAATTAATTATTAAAATTAATCAGTTAATTAGATAAATTAATTATTAATCAAAAATAATTAAAATAATTAAATTTAATCAATTTTCGAATTTAAACAAATATTTATAAATTTATAAAATTTTCTGAATAATAAAATGTATTTTTAAATCAAAGATATGATTTTTAGAATTTTTAAAACAATTTTGATTTATTTAAAAAAAAAAAATCCCAGAAACATTTTTCTGAAAATAGATTAGGGTTTCCAAGATCAAAGGCGGGTCGGGTTGGGTGGCTAATCGGGTCGCGAAGAACACGACCGGGTCGCCAAGAACCACCCGCCGGAAACTGGGTTTTCCAGAATCCGGCCGGTGTTCCGGCCAAACTCCGACCAACCCAAACTCTGCGTTCTTTACAAGAAAACCACGAGGACAACTTGGCAATACCAATACCAACTGAAATCGACTTAAACACAAAGAAACAAACTCTGATTCGCTCAAAAGAACCCGCCGCCGACGGTGGTTCTTTTCTCCGGCCAACCGAAAACAACTATTGACCTTAAAACCAATTACATGAATCGATTCTACAGCTCACGATCTACTTAATGGTGTAAACATCAACCATAACCAATTGACCGAACTAAAGTCCCACCAACTTACCCACTCTTTCTTCCCTTTTTCTTTTCGTACCACCACCAAAATGTTAACAATTGGATGAGACAGAGAGAGTGTGAGAATATATTTTGGATAAATTATTTCGTGTTGCATTTACACTCTACAAAAGACATATATTTTATGTGTATTTATTCAAATTTATATTATTCAAAAATTTAGTTTTTCTTTATTAATTTTTGAAATAAGTAATTTTAAATATGTTATTAAGGTGATTCAAAACTTAAATTTTTGTTAGTATGTTATGAATATGAGAATAAAAATCCCGACTCATGAGGTAGTAATTGATCATTTGAGTATATTATTTCAACGACCTAATTACTCTACTTTTTTAATTTATAAATAAATCAAAATATATGTTAGGTAAATATTTAACAATAGATGATTAGATTTATTTGTTTACATGTATTGTGATCTTAGGAAAAGTATGGTGAGATAAACTCATGATCCTTTTTCTCTATAAGTATTATATTTAAGATTGTCGTTAATAAATACGAAAGTCTCAATTTTTAATAATATTTAATAGATAATAAAGTTCATTAGATTATCTTAGGAAACTTACCTAAGGTAGCACAATCAAATATCCTATTTCTATGCACTTGTGTATGTATATAAGATTTTAATATTATTTACTTGCCTTATATATCATATCTATGTAAATATTAAATATTTCCTTGTATATAAATATTACACATGTCACATTCACATTGGATTTCATTGTCTCCCTATTCCACATATTTGTTTGTTACATTTTAACTGTTTGTTAGGAACTATGTTGTTTCTTGATGATAACTAGATTAACTTAGTGAAAATTGTATAAGTAAAATGTAGCCATCAACGGATAACATACTTTTACAGTATCCGTAGAAGGGTAGCTTATCTACGGATAAGACTCAATGTAACATGCTCGTGTAATCCTGACGTACAATCCTGAGATGCAATCCTGATATGCAATCCTGATGTACAATCCTGATGTGCAGTCCTGATGTGTATTCCTGATTTGTAATCTTGATGTTGAAGTTGAGGTATTAGTTTTTAGGCTGAATAAGTCATGTTGACTTTCAATGGATATGTAGAATATGGAGGCTAATTGTAAATAGTCTATGCCTTGTAATTTTACATAAGTGAAATTGACTGTCTACGGATAGCAATATTAGCCTTCTACGGATGTGGACAATGTACTGTCTACGGATAATAGTACTAGCTGTCTACGGATGTGATCAAGATGCTCTCAACGGATACAACTCAAATGGCTTCTACGGATACACATTGTACTTTGAAAATGACAGTTCAGACAGTGCACATGGGTTGACAGAATTCACAGAGCATGGAAACCAGTATTTCTGGAAAAGTCACGAGAAGAAGAAGCATTCTGTTTTGTCCAGTCAAAAGTAGCATTTCTATAAAAGATAATCAGCCAAGAAGGGCAAGCTACCAACACATGGACCACTACTCAGAATGGAGAAACAAAGATCTTGAACAAATTTACTTTTTGTATTATTGACTGTTCGAAATATCTTGTAAACTTGGGATATATAACCAAGTGTAGCATTATTCTAGAACTTGAGAAATCAGTTAGGCAATTTAGAGAGTTCAAAGATATATCCTTTGTAAATTGCCGAAGCTAGAATTGTGTGTATGCAGCTATGTGTTTATTCATAAACATCACATAGATTTCTTCTAAATAAAATCTCTCAGGTGGACAAATTAATCCACCTGAATTTTTAATTCTTGTACTAGTTTTATTTGTTTGTTTTCTGTTCTTGAATTTACTTTCACATTTCTACTGTCAAGAACTAAAGAATTTTTTAAAGATTGTATTCAACTCCCCCCCCCCCTTCTACAATCTTGGTTCATTATCTAGGAATAACAATTGGTATCAGAGCAAGCTTCTAACACACAAGAAGTTTAAAGATCTAAAGACATCAGAACCATGGGTCAGAAGGATTATAGAGTTAAAATACTAGTTCTTGATAGAGAGAATTATTTTTACTGGAAAGTAAAAATGCGACTACATCTAATGTCTATGGATGAAGGTTATGTAGAGTGCATAGATCATGGCCCTCATGTACCAATGAAGCCAAACACCTCAATAGCTCAAGCACCTGCAGGAGCTCCAAGCACCATTCCAAAGTTACCTTCAGAATGGACTCCTGAGGACAACATTGCAGTTAATAAAGACAAGAAGGCCATGAATATTTTGTTCAACGGTCAGGATTCTGACATGTTTGACAATGTTATTAATTGTTCTACAACAAAGGAGATTTGGGACACTGTCCAAACCATCTGTGAAGGAACTGAGCAGGTAAGGGAAAACAAGATGCAGCTCCTCATATAATAGTATGAACACTTTTACTTCAAGAGTGGAGAATCTTTGAATGATACCTTTAGTAGATTTCAAAAATTACTGAATGGATTAAATTTTTATGGGAGGGTGTATCAAATCAAAGATTCAAATCTTAAATTTCTCAGAGCCTTGCCAAAGGAGTGGAAGCCTATGACTGTTTCCTTGAGAAACACTCAAGAGTATAAGGATTTTACTCTTGAGAGGCTGTATGGAACCCTAAAAACATATGAGTTGGAAATGGAGCAGGATGAGGAAATTGAGAAGGTCCAAAAGAAAACTGGATCTGTTGCCTTAGTAGCAAGTGTTGAAAAGGCTGAGGACATGAAAGAAGAAGCTGCTGAAACTACACCAAGCACAAGTGCTTGTGAAGGTAGGACTGAATCAAGAAAGTGCAAAGGAAAGATGAATGAAGAAACAGAGCCTTCTAACCAAGATGAAATGGATGAGCTAGATGAAAATTTAGCTTTTCTATCAAGAAAATTCTCAAAGCTTAAGTTCAAGAGAAACTCTGAGGTGTCCAAACCATTCAGAAAGGACTTTCAATCAAACAAAAACTATGTTGAAAGGTCCAAGTTTAAATGTTTCAATTGTGGAATGGGAGGTCACTTTGCTAATGAATGCAGAAAACCAAAAGCTGAGAAGAGTGACAGGAAGTTTGAGCCTGTTGACTATAAGAAGAAATACTTTGATCTTCTCAAGCAAAAGGGAAGAGCATTCATCACTCAGGATTATGACTGGGCTGAAGATGAGAATGATTCTGAGGAGGACACTGAATTTGTGAACCTTGCACTAATGGCTGATTCAAGTGAGCAGGAGGCCAGTTCATCATCCAATCAGGTAATTACCACCAATCTCTCTGAGCTTTCTATTGAGGAATGCAATAGTGCAATTAATGATATGTCCACTGAATTGTACCATATGCGTATTTCTCTTAAATCACTTACAAAAGAAAACACCAGGATTAAAGATGATAATCAGTTTTTAAGTGATAGGAATGTTGTTCTAGAAACTCAATTTATTGAGTTTGAGAAAATGAGACTAGAGTGTCAAGTTGCCAATGATGATTTGCTGACTGTGCTAAAAAGAGAAGAAATTCTCAAAGCACAGCTAGCTAAAGAACATGAAACAATATCTAGATGGACTGATTCCAGGAATGTTGCCACAAACATCATTAAGGCTCAATGCGTGGATACATTCTACAAGGAATCAGTAGAAAAAGATAAGAAGAAACTAGATGTTGAATATCTAGAAGATGACACATCTACGGATAGTGATCATCCGTTGATGGGTAACACCTCTATGGATGTGACTTGTCCCAAGAAGTGTACATCCAGTGTTAGTAAAGAAAAACTTGAGAAGTTGAACAAAAAGTATGGTCCAACCAGCAAAAATTTTGTAAAGGGAGAATGTAGCAAAACCAAAGCTAAGGATGTCAACATAGGTCACTTGTCCAACAAGCAATTGAATGGAAAGTTAGAAAATATAGAGGTCCAGGCTGAGGTGAAAAAGAAAAAGAACAGAAATGGTAAGGTAGGGATTAACAAGCATAACAACTATACACCTGACAAGTATGCTCCTAGGAAAACTTGTGTTAAGTGTGGTAGAGTTAATCATTTATCTACTAATTGCAAAACTGTTAAAACTTCATCTGTTCAAATACCAATGCATGTACCCAATATGCCTATGCCTGCTATGCATAACATGTTTGCACATACTGATCATGCATCAAATTTGTATGCCAACATGCCATTTGTTTCAAATCCATATATGAATGCATTCACAATGCCACAAATGACATGGAGCATGCCACACATGAACACTATGTATGCACAACATCCTCAAATTCCTGCATATAACATGTATGCATATGAACATCCTCAACATGTTGTCTCTCAGAGGTCAACATCCAGGGTCAAGGTTGATTTAACTCAACCTGAGATTAAGGTGCAAAATGATAAGAAAGTCAAAGTTAAAGCTAACAGGAAAGGACCCAAGGAAACTTAGGTACCAAAATCAACTTGATTTGGTTTTGTTGTGTGTAGGGATATAGAAAGAATCTATGGTATCTAGACAGTGGATGCTCTAGGCACATGACTGGAGATTCTACCTTGCTCGCAGAGTTTGTGGAAAAAGCTGGCCCTAGGATTACCTTTGGAGATGACAACAAAGGTTACACTAAGGGATATGGCTTGATTTCAAAGGAAAATGTCATCATTGATGAAGTAGCACTAGTTGATGGACTTAAGCACAACTTGCTTAGCATCAGTCAACTATGTGATAAAGGTTCCTCAGTATCATTCAGTCAAGGAGCCTGTGTTGTTTCAAATAAAGGAAACAATAACGTGGTGTTGACAGGCCATAGAAGAGGAAATGTGTATATAGTTGACTTCAACTCAACAAGTTCAGACTCTATCACTTGTCTTTTTAGTAAAACAAGTAAAGATGAGAGTTGGCTATGGCACAAAAGGTTGTCTCATTTAAATTTCAAATCAATAAATGATCTGGTAAAAAGAGACCTAGTAAGAGGAATTCCACTGTTGGAATTCTCTAAGGATGGACTTTGTGATGCTTGCCAGAAAGGGAAGCAAATGAAGATTTCTTTCAGAAGCAAGCCAAACTCATCAATTGAGCAACCTCTACAGCTGCTTCACATGGATCTATTTGGATCAGTAAATGTCATGTCTATTTCAAAGAAAATATATTGCCGTGTGATTGTGGATGATTTTTCAAAGTTTACATGGACATACTTCCTGCACTCTAAAGATGAGGCAAGTGAAATCATAATCAATCACATCAAGGTTGCTAACAATCATCCTGATCTCAAAGTCAGAAGAATCATAAGTGACAATGGCACTGAGTTCAAGAATTCAACAATGAGGCTGTTTTGTGAGGAGAATGGAATCATTCATGAGTTCTCTGCAGCAAGAACACCACAACAAAATGGAGTGGTGGAAAGGAAAAATAGAACTCTAATTGAAGCTGCAAGAACAATGCTTGGAGAATCAAGCCAAAAGGATGACTCCATATCAACTGCTCAAAGGAAGGAAACCATCCTTAAGTTTTCTACATGTCTTTGGATGCAAATGTTTTGTATTGAGAAATCTAGGTGAAAATCTTGGAAAATTTGAATCAAAGGCAGATGAAGCCACTTTTGTGGGATATGCAGCTGGAAAAGCCTATAGGTTTTTAATCACAGAATCAACATTGTTATGGAATCTGTACATGTTGTTTTTGATGATGCCAGAATTCAAGGCCTCACAGATGAGGGTTTTCATGAAACTCTCAGGTTTGAGAATGAGGTGGAAGGTCTATTTTATGATGATGAAGATGATGATTATGTGGATGAACCAGTCCCTTTAAGAGTGATCATTTCAAATATGGATAACTCAAGTTTAAATGAGCCATCCATAGAAGGGACAATTGGAGCATCCGTAGGAAGCCAAAATGGAGCATCCGTAGGAAGCCAAAATGGAGCATCTGTAGGTGGATCACAAAACAGGATATCCACCCCAACAAACTCAGGGGGGTTTCTCTGAGTCAAGGATCAATCTCAATTCCACATGATCATGCTTATGATAATGATGCTACATCTTCAAGACCTACACCTTCAACAAGGAGAAAATGGACTAGGGATCACCCATTTGAACTAATCTTTGGTGATGTATCCTCAAATGTCCAAACTAGAAGAGCTACTCATGATGAATGTTTATACAGTAGCTTTCTTTCTCAAGATGAACCAAAGAAAGTTGAGGATGCTCTTCTAGATCCAGATTGGGTGTTAGCTATGCAGGAAGAGCTAAACCAATTTGAGAGGAATAAAGTATGGAAGCTGGTACCCAAACCTAAAGACAGAAATGTTATAGGAACAAAATGGGTATTCAGAAACAAGATGGATGAAAATGGCATTGTCACAAGGAACAAATCAAGATTGGTTGCTAAGGGCAATTCTCAAGAAGAAGGAATAGATTATGATGAAACATTTGCCCCTGTTGCTAGATTGGAAGCAATAAAGATATTCCCGGCCTATGCAGCCCATGCCAATTTCAAGGTCTATCAAATGGATGTCAAGAGTGCCTTCTTGAATGGGGAAATGGAAGAGGAGGTGTATGTCAGTCAACCTCCTGGTTTTGAAGATCCAAATTATCCAGAATTTGTCTACTTCCTACTCAAGGCACTCTATGGACTAAAGCAAGCACCTAGAGCCTGGTATGACACTCTGTCACGGTTTCTTTTGGAGAATCACTTCACTAGAGGTACTGTTGACAAAAATCGTTTCTTTAGAAATGTTAATGGCTCTAGTATACTTGTTCAAATTTATGTAGATGACATAATTTTTTGGTCTACAGATGAGAAGCTTTGCAAAAGGTTTGCCAAACTTATGCAAAGTAAATATGAAATGAGCATGATGGGTGAACTTACCTATTTCCTTGGCTTACAAGTTAAGCAAGTGAAAGAAGGAATCTTCATTAGCCAAACTAAATATATCTTTGATCTATTAAAGAAGTTTGATCTAATGGATTGCTCAACTGCTAAAACACCCATGCCAATTGCCACTAAGCTTGAATTGAATACTAAGGAAAAATCTGTGGACATTTCAAGCTATAGAGGCATGATAGGCTCACTTTTATATTTAACAACTAGTAGACCTGATATTATGTTTGCGACATGTCTATGTGGTAGATTTCAGGCTGATCCTAGAGAGTCTCACTTAATTGTTATCAAGAGAATTTTCAGATATCACAAGGGAGCACCAAACCTTGGCATTTGGTACCCTAGAGAATCTGGTTTTGATCTAATTGGTTATTCAGATGCAGACTATGCAAGTTGCAAGATTGACAGAAAAAGTACAACATGCACCTGTCAATTTCTAGGAAATAAGATTGTCTCATGGTTTAGTAAGAAGCAAAATTATGTCTCTACTTCTACAACTGAGGCAGAATATATTGCAGCTGGAAGTTGTTGTGCACAGATTCTTTGGATGAAAAATCAACTAATAGACTATGGTCTAACAGTTAATAAGATTCCAATTTTCTGTGACAACACTAGTGCAATTGCCATAACTGAGAATCCAATGCAGCACTCAAGGACCAAGCACATTGACATAAAGTATCACTTCATCAGGGAACATATGATGAATGGTACCGTGGAACTTCATTTTGTTCCAAGTGAGCAGCAAATTGCAGACATTTTTACCAAGCCACTTGATGAATCAACATTCTCAAGGTTGGTAAATGAGCTAGGTATGTTTAACTATTCTTAATTTATTTAAATGTCTGATAATTTTTAATGCAGCCAGTGTCAACATGATTTTCATGAGAATTAAAACTCTCTGAAAAAGAAGAATTTTGTCTAAGTCAAAATTTCTCCCTCAACGGATATCCTTATCCATTGATGGTCATTTTTGACACTGGATTTTTTCTACGTCTACGGATATTGCTTTTTACTCCTCTACGGATGTCGAATCTCAAAAGGTAAAATCCTATCCGTAGATAGTGTAGTTTTAATCGTAACTGTTAAAGTCACAATCATATCTGTAGTTACATGCGTACAGTACATGTATGTAATTGTAGTAAATTTGTGGCTTTGCTTTTTAATCTCATTATTTTTAAACGGTTATTTTCTTGCCCAATCAGATAATTTCTGTTAGTTATTCTGATTTTATTAGTGAATTATTTTGGAGGGAGTATAAATTTATTTTTACTCTCAATTAAACATTTTCTATCATTTCCAAAATTCACTTAGGCAAGAACTCATCTTTCTCTCTCAAAGCAAAACTTTTCTCCGTAACTCAAAGCTCTGTATCAATGGCACCAACCAACAAGACTATGTCTCTCACTGGTTTCACATACGGGTAAGGAATATGTGATAAATAGTGATATCATTACAGCATGCTTAAATTTGCCTAAAAACAATAGGTTAGAAAATCATAGTGATACTGACATTGTTAACTTGCTAAATTCAATTAACTATGATTTGCCTACGGGTAATTTAAGTAAGATTTAGAGAAGAGGTATGGTCAAAGAATGGAGCTTTTTCTTTGATGCCATTCTTAAGGTTTTCTCTGGTAAAATTAACAACTATGATGCAGTTACATTTTCTATGCTTGACATTGCTTACATGCTTTTGACTGATAGCTATTATAACCTAGGGTCCTTGATTCTTTTTGAACTTGGTGCTAAACTAGGGAATAAAGCATCTAGAAGTAAGAATGTATATTATGCTAGATTCATCATGTTGCTAGCTAACCATTTAGAGAATAACCTGGTGATCCAATTCCCTGGAAACTCCAAGGAATGTTGGATTCAAAATAAGAGGGTTGTTAGATCAGGATTCAATGATCGTCAGGATCTAGACTCAACTGATCAGGATTGCTGATGTCATCAGTATTGCATGGTCATCAGTATTTGCTCAAGCGTCAGTATCAGGATTATCATCAAGATCTACATCAGGACTGGGATCAGGATTGATCATCAGGACTGGAAGCTGATCAAGATTCCTACTTAGAGTTATATTTGGAGTCTAGTTAAATAAGGAAGTTTATTTTGTCGGTTCCTTATTTATAGTAATGAAGCTATCAATTTAGGATAGGTTTCAATCTTTGTAATTGATTAGGACTTATCATGTAATTGATAGAGAAGCTGTGTAGTATATAAACACAGTTTAGGTTTCGATCTATATCGATCACACACACGAGTATTTTTGTAACCTTGAAGCTCTTAAGAACTCAGAATTTCTTGAGAGAGTTTTGTAACAGTTTTATAACAGATTTAATAAAACTGTTATTATTCATATTTGTGTTTATTAAAAGTCGAGAATCTTATACAATTGTATTCAACCCCCCTTCTACAATTGTTATTTACTGAGCAACAATTGGTATCAAAGCAAACTGATTTAAATTTGAATCAGATACGATCTAAGATGTCGACAACCAAGTATGAAAGCATTAAAATTCCCATCCTGAAGAAATCAGAATATCCAACATGGAAGGTAAAGATGCTGATGTACCTGGAAGCTATGGATCCTGATTATCTGGATAGGATTCGTGATGGACCATTCATCCCTACAAGAATAATTGGTCAAACAGATACTGTACCTGAACACTATGTGGTCAAGGCCAAGAGTGAATGGACTCCAGAAGAAAAGGCTCATGTACTCAGGGAGGCAAAGATAAAGAATATCCTGCACAATAGTCTTGATGCTGTCATGTCCAACAGAGTGATTGCATGCAAGTCTGCAAAAGAAATTTGGGACACTTTGGAAACTCAATGCCAGGGATCTGCATCTGTCAAGAAAAACAAAAGGGTTCTTTTGATTCAAGAATATGAACAATTCGATGCTAGACCTGATGAGAGCCTGACTGATTTATATGATAGATTTCTGGCACTCCTGAACAATCTATCTTTAGTTGGCAAGGAATATGTTTCTGAAGATTCAAATACCAAGTTTCTAAGAGCTTTACCAAAAGAATGGGATACTCAAACCTCGATCATTAGACATCAGTATGATCTCAACACTATGTCTCTTGATGAAGTCTATGGAATGCTAAGAACCCATGATCTTGAAGTTCAACAGAGAAAGAATAAAAGAAGCAACAAGGCAAAGTCTATTGCCTTGAATGTAGAGGCTAAATCAAAAGGAAAAGCTGTGGAGGTCTCTAGAAGGAAATCAAGGATGGTGGAGTCAGATCCTAACGATTCATCATCAGATACTGATGGCAATCCTGATGCCAATACTGATGATGATTCTACTGACTCGGACATGGAAGAGATGGTTGCTATGATAGTCAGAGGCTTCAAAAAGATGAAGTTCAGGAAGGCTAGAAGACAAGGCAATTTCCAGAAAAAGACCTTCAATGCTGACAAAGACAAATACATCAAAAAGGACAACAAGGGTAGCAAATTTGACAAGTCAAAGGTTAGATGCTATAAGTGTAATGGTATGGGACACTTTGCTACTGAGTGCAAGAAGACAAAAGCACTCATCACATCAAACAAGGACTGGATGGACACTTCCTCAGAATCTGATACTGAGGTGGTCAACTATGCCCTAATGGCCAATACTGATGAAGCTGCTGCTCCTGATGAAAAGGTATCAAATATTGTTTTTGATTTTGATTCTGATAATGCTTCTGAGTTAAGACGTTTTCTTAAGTCACTGCATATTAGCTTTAGAAGTCAAACTGCTGAGAATGCTAGAATCTTATCTGAGATGTCTGAACTTAGGAAAAGGAATGAGCATCTAGAAGCTGAATTTTCTTTAATGCAAGAAGTACAGAAAGAATGTGATAATGCTAAACACATGCACTTAGAGATGAAATTTAAATGTACTGCTCTTGAAAAGGAACTTGAATATGCTAATGAGAAAATCAGAACCTGGACAGACTCTGGTAGAAAATTTCATGAGATTAATACCTCTAAAAATTGGAAAGAGTGTCTAGGGTATAAGTCAGATGAAGATAAGAAATTGAAAGAGAAAATTGTTGTGGATGAGACATTTAGTCCAAAAACCTATAGACATGTTATAGACAAAACCAAATCTAAGATTACTCCTGTTAATTTTGTTTTTGGTAAGGATTCCAATTCAATTTTTGAAAAGGGATCTACTTCTGTTCAAAGTGTTAAACTTGTTAAGTCTAAACCTGTCTTGAGTAAAGTTACTAAGAATGTAGGTTTACTGTCTCAGAAACAACTCAAGGATAAAATCTGTGTGGTTAAAGATAAGAAGAAGGAACCTGTTAATCCCAAATGACCTAACAGAATTGTAGAAGGGGGGGTTGAATACAATTCTTGATATTTTCTTAAACTTAAAAAAACTTTATAAAATAAAACTGAACTGAATAAATAAAAACACAAGATATAAATAATTCAGTTGGATTGTTTGATGATCCAACTGAAGTGTTTTTATTGCGGAAATAATCTGTGATACACAAGTACACAGCTGCTCAGTTACAGAGTTGTAGAGAAGAATGCTCTCAAGGATAGCTAATACAAACTATTTGTTTTTCTTCTCTTACTCTATCTTAACTGCTACACTTGGTTATATATTCCCCAAGTTTACAATACTATTTTTGGCTACACTAAAGTACACTAAAGGTAACCGCCAATAGTTTGCTTTTCATCCCTTTGTCCAGTGGTCCTTGGAGATCCTTGCTTTTGTCTTCATGCTTATTATGATCACTCCCAAGAGCCCAATTGGAAACTGGGATGTTTCCTTATTCCCCATGTCCATTTTAATGGTTTCCAATGCAAAGTACACTTTCACATCACCTTTAGATCTGTTCAGTAAACTGTCACTATCACTTTGTCAACTATTCAGAAAAGCAATAATGATCCGTTGATAGCAGGGAGATGTGTTTCGTTGATAGCTTTATTCTTCATTCCGTTGATGGTGTTTCTCTCATTTCGTTGATGAGTAAACTCCATACCGTTGATGGTGTATCCTTGTTTCGTTGATAGAGTAATCCTCATACCGTTGACATGTCTTCACTTAGGCAAAATTACAAGGCATAACATATTTACAATTAACCAACCTATTTTGCCTATCTAGTACTTAGTCAACATGACTTAGAAAACCTATCTAATACATACATCAAATGCATATCAAACTGTGAAGTATTGTACAGTGCAATTGCTACAACACTCATTCCGTTGATGAGCTTCCTGTCAACGAAACACTGCAAAGCATGCCATTCCGTTGACAGTTACAAAATGACTTAATACAAAATCTACTAAGTGTTTTTATAATTATCATCAAGAACAACATATTCCTAACAATCTCCCCCAATTTATGACTGATAGAATAACAGCCATAAATCAAGAGCCTTGATGATAACAAAAACACTCAGTCAAATTACACATGATAAAAGTAGAAATTGCATTGAGCTTCATTGAATTTAATTAAAATACAAAGTAGAAAATCTTACCAAACAAGTGCACAGAGTTGTTCCTCTAGACTGAGCAGATTTTTCATCTTTGCCTCTGTGGTCTTGTTTTCTTCCCTTTTCTTGCATTGTTCTCCTCAATCTGAGCTTGAAGTCTTCTGTAGAAAATCTTCTCTTCTTCATCTTCATTCCCCAACTTGGATTGCATTATTCTTAGAGTTTCATTGGATGCCTTCTCCAGTTGGTCTTCTATTCTGAAGAATCTTCTACAGTTGTCCTTGTCTCTGAATTCCATCATCCAAAAAGGTTGGAGATGAATCTTCTTTCCTGTTTGAGGGACCTTCAATACTCTGGGAAGTGCACCAGGCTTGTTCCAGCTAGCTTTGATTTGGCAGATTTTGGAAACAACTTCAGACTTAGCTGTTTTGGTAAAACCAAAATCTTTCTTCAGGCATTTGAACACAGAAAGCAGTGTCTGATAGTCTTCTCCCAGAATTCTATGTAGAGGCCAAACCTGTTCTCTCCCACCCTTGTAGACAAACACCAATCTCTCTGGTAGTTTGTAAGAAGCTGCAATTCCTCTCACTTCAACTAGGTCATCAAGATTGATGTGTAGGTCAGACTCCTCCCTGATATCAGCAATGTAGATGAAGTCTTCTGGGTTGGTAGGAGGTTTTTCAGCTTGTGGTCTCCTTACTAGAATTGGCTTAGCCTTGGTAGCCCTTTGCTTAGATTTCTTCTTTGGATCCATCTCAAAGAGGAATTTTGGAAAGTTGGCCTCATCAAACTCAATTGGCTCTTCCTTTGGCTCAATTGGCTGATCATGGAAATTAACAGGATGTTTAGGATCACAGGCTAACTTTTCCCCTAGAGCTGGATCAGGAATTGTTGGAGGTGCAGTTGGTACAGAAGAGTCTGATGCAATACTCTGAGAGTCATCATTCTCAAAGGCTATATTTCTCCTAGCTCTTGCCTTTGGTTGCCTTGTGCTCTTCTTTGCACTCCTTTCCTCTCTGGCTTTTTCTTCTTGATGTCTTTCTTCTTCATCAAGAGATTGAGCAACTGCAAGTGCTTGCATTGCTGCTCTTTCTGACTCTTCAGCTTTAGCTTCAGCAAAGTTTGGGTGACCAGCCCAAACACAGATTTGTTGTCCATTCCTGTAGACAATTGCGCTTTGCTTCCTTATCTCATAGTCATTGCTTTCCTTGCTTTTTGTGATGAGAAGACCAAGAAGCTTGTGCTCATCTGGATAAGGTGCAGGATAGAAAGTCCTTTCTGTATTTTTGCCCTTTGGTTTAGCAGGAGACTTGGGAGATAGGCTTCTTTGCAATGTAGCTTTTTCCACATCCCTAATGCATGAAGTTTGTCCTTTCTCCTTCCTTGATCCTTGAGTGACTTCATGTAGAAGGGGCTCTACCTTATATGAAGAATTGGTCTGTGGCTCCCATTCCGTTGACACTAAAACCATGGCATCCGTTGATGGCTCTTTAGAAGAAGCTTGATCCGTTGATGGATTTGAACTCTTTGCAGTACCAGCTAACTTCTTGATTCTTTCATCTATCCTGGACCAGTGGTCTTTAATTTGTTCAACAAGCTGTAGCTTCATAGAAGCTTGCTGAATCAGGTCAATGCTGTCCAGTTTAGCTTTTCCTGACTCCCCCATAGCTAGTGGCTCCTTTGGCAGGGAGATGGCTGGGACCATAACCTTTGTGATTTGAATGTCTAGCTCCTTAGATTTCTCCCCCTTTTTGTTATCATCAAGAGAGATGACTGGGAGTCCTTGAGCTGCCACTAGCTGGGCCAACAGTTGTGTCTGCTTCTCCTGTTCCTTTTGCATCTGAGATAAAGTAGCTTCCACCTTGTCCACTCTAGAAGAGAGAGTCTTCAAGGAGGTAGCCACCTCAGGTTCCTTAGAGAAAAACCTGTTCATCTTGGACACAGTGAGAAGAGGAAGCTTTTCATCCAGCCTCCTGTCATTAGCATCCTTGAGATTGCTAATTGAGTCCTTGATTTCTCTAGCCTCAATCCTTGTCTGCATCATCTATAGCCTTTGGATTTCCAGAGAATCCATAATAGCCTTGTAGAATTTCTTGTCATTGGCATTTGCAGACTCATGAGCCAGATAGGCCTCATTGTACTGCCTTGTGATTGCAGCATCCAGGGAGATCCTTCCTTGTAAATCTTGAGAAAGCCAGTTTGGTGTAGGAGGCACCACAGAAGTCCCAGTCTGTGAAGTAGTGGCCACCTGATTGTCACCAAAGCTGTCCTCATCATCAGAGAAATCAAACTCACCACTAGCTGCAGCTTCTGGAGATAGATTGGTCAAGGCATCCTTTGCTCTTTGCATTGATGCAGTTGTATGAATCAGTTGTAGTGACCTCTCTGCCTCCACATTGCCCTGTTGAGCCAAAACTTGATAGGCTGACACAGGATGAGTAAAGGTCTCAGGATCCAGGGAAATACTATCCAGAGTCTGTTGATAATGCTCTTGGAAGGTAAGTTCCCTTTCTCCCTCATTGACCTCCATTGACTCACTAGCAATGGCTGCTTCCTCCCTTATGACTCCTGTAGTCCCTTCTCTCTCTCCTCTATTTTCTTGCATCATTGGCTCCCCATGGCTCACACCTCTCACACCCTCACCTTCACCTACTAAGGTGGAACTCTCAATCTCTCCTTTTGCCTGGCTGGAAGAAATAGCCAGCCTCTCACTCTCATTCTCTCCTTTTGCCTGGATGCAAGCCAGCCTCTCAGTTTCACTCCCTCTCAATCCTAAAAGTGTCTCAACTACCACCAGGTCATCTACACTAGTTGTGGAAACAACTAGATTTTCAATAAGGGGTGTAGAATGACCTATCAACGGAATGGTAGTTTGAACTGTCAACGGTATGGATACCGTTGATGGAGAAACACTTGTCAACGAAATAGACTGTTTCGTTGATGAAGTTAAGAAAGCACTTTGAGAATGAGAAGTTACAGTAGAGTCTGTGGTAATTGATGTGAGAGTTTGGTCCACAGATCCCCTTGCAACTTCAGAAAAAATTGGTTGATGGCCCAACAAATCACTTAACAAGTGATGGCCACCAGCTTCAGAGTGGGGCTTCTCCAAGATTAGAGTTGGAGAATCAGGAATAGATGTATGGATCATGTCCACATCTAGAGATAGAGTTGGTGAATTTGATGGAGATAGTTCAAGGTTGATGTTTAGAGAATGGGACTGTAACCCCAGAGTGATAATAGGGGTTACATCAAACTGAATTTGAGAAACTGGAAGTGTTGCTTCCAGTGTGTGTGCACCCTGTGAACCCTTGGACTTTTGCTTCACTCTCCTTTGGTATTGGGAAAATGTAGACTGTGGGCTTGAAGTGTCCCTTACCCTTTTGGACTGTGCTCTAGGTTGAGAGCTTGTTTCAATAATTACATCCTTTTGGGAGGATGCAATTAGACTTGTGCTTAAATCCATTTTACTCATTGTGCCTTGTTGGGAAGACACAATGGGGCTAGGCTGGGAAACACTTACATCACCTTCCTTATTCTTGGGGTTTCTTTTATGTTCACCCCTTTCCTCACCTCTCACAACTCCAGACTCACTCCCCTTAGGTTGTGTGGTAGTTTTTACAACAGGTGCCTTTTGAGAAGCACCTGAGGTTGGCTTGGAGGATTTCTTAGATTTTGGTTTTGTTGCTGGGGCAGGAGCCTGTTGGGTCACAGCTACAGACTCCATAGCAACTGGGTTGGATGAAACAATGGAAGTAACAGCTATACTAACAGGGACAGCAGTAGTTACCTCAATGATTGGCAGATACACCACTGGAACATCACCATTGTGGTTCAGCCTCAGTATGTCTGTCAATACTCTCTTCTCTTGCACAAAGCACTCAAACCTGGCAGTAGGGTTAGAGATAACTAATGGTGCTGGACTAACATGATTAGCCAGCATCATCAGAAACCTTGCATAATAGATATTTTTCTTCCTATTTGCCTTATCACCCAACTTAGCACCAATTTCATACATAAGTTGGGTGCTAAAGTTGTAAAATCTATCATTTAGAAGCATGGTTAGGAGAATTAACATAGAGTTAGTTAATGCATCAAAATTACTAATCTTTCCAGAAAAGACCTTAATGAATGCATCAGCTAAATAACTGTATTCCCTAACCAAACCTCTCCTAATTATCTTACCCAAGTTATCAGTAGGCAAAGAGTAGTTTATAGAATTTAGCATGGTAGTTATTTCAGTGTTAGAAGGCAAAGCATCACAGTTATTATCAGGAATATGTAAACATGCTTGCAGAACATCAAAATTAACTATGTACTCATTACCTTGAAGAGTGAATTGCAGTGTGCAGTTTGTTCCACTATACTCACATGAGGTCCAAATCTCCTCGATTATTTCATTGTAGAGTGGTGTAGAGTGAAACATCGCATAGCCCAACTTACAGTTCCTCATGAAGTCCATCATCTTGAAAAAGATGTTGTTCGGACTCTCCTTAACAACAAATGGAACAGAATTGTTCTTCTCATAGATGAACCCACCAGCAGACATAAGCTTGACTATGGGTGCCATTGTTGAGTGAGGAAAAGCTTCGAGCTGTATTGCTTGTTAGAGAGAAGAAGATAGAAAAACTTTTGGAATTTTTGAGAACAGGTAGAAATGAAATAAAGAAATTAAAATTTCTTAAATACTCCCCCAAAAATTCTCAGAAATTAAGTCCAATAATTAATCTAAATTACCTGATTGGCTTAAAAAGTAACTGTTAGAATTAAATATTACCACGATTTATACTTACAGGGGTGTATGCATAGATCGTGATAAAGAACGTGCAGTTTCAACGGTTCAGATTAAAAAGCGCTACATCAACGAATCAGATTGGGCGGTTAAATTCCCGTCTAATTTCGTTGATAAAGCTGCGTTTCGTTGATATAAAGGAGCTATCAACGAAACACCCAGAAAAATGCTAAGACTGTCAACGGAATGGTTCGTTTCGTTGACATAGTAATTTTGACTTAGACAAAATTTCACTTTTTCATAAGAAAATTAATTCACAGAAAAACATAGCAAGTTTCTGGCTGCATTTTTAACTTGCAAAAATCTCAAAATAATTAAGAGAAATTTAGCATACCTAGCTCACTTACTAATCTTGAGAATGTGGATTCATCAAGTGGCTTGGTAAAGATGTCTACAAGTTGTTGTTCACTTGGAACAAAATGTAACTCCACAGTACCATTCATAACATGTTCTCTAATAAAGTGGTACTTGATGTCAATGTGCTTGGTCCTTGAATGCTGCACTGGATTCTCAGTAATGGCAATGGCACTAGTGTTGTCACAGAAAATATGAATTTTCTCAACTCTTATTCCATAATCAAGTAGTTGATTTTTCATCCACAAAATCTGTGCACAACAACTTCCAGCTGCAATATACTCAGCCTCAGATGTGGAGGTAGAAACTGAGTTTTGTTTCTTGCTGAACCATGAGACAAGCTTGTTTCCTAGGAATTGACAGGTGCCTGTTGTGCTTTTCCTGTCAATTTTACATCCTGCAAAATCTGCATCTGAATAACCAATTAGTTCAAAACCAGATTCTCTAGGATACCAAATGCCAAGGTTTGGTGTTCCTTTGAGATATCTGAAAATTCTTTTAATAGCAACTAAATGGGATTCCCTAGGATCAGCCTGAAATCTAGCACATAGACATGTAGCAAACATAATATCAGGTCTACTAGCTGTTAAATATAGAAGTGAGCCTACCATGCCTCTGTAACCTGAAATGTCCACAGATTTTTCCTTAGTATTCAATTCAAGTTTGGTGGCAGTAGGCATGGGAGTTTTGGCAGGAGAGCATTCCATTAAATTAAACTTCTTTAACAAATCATGAATGTATTTTGTTTGACTAATGAAAATGCCTTCATTAACTTGCTTCATTTGAAGACCAAGAAAGTAAGTTAATTCTCCCATCATGCTCATTTCATATTTACTTTGCATAAGCTTGGCAAACTTTTGACAAAGTTTCACATCTGTAGACCCAAAGATTATGTCATCTACATAAATTTGAACAAGTATAGTAGAACCATTCACAACCCTGTGAAAAAGAGTTTTATCTACAGTACCTCTAGTGAAGTGATTCTCAAGGAGGAACTGTGAAAGTGTGTCATACCAGGCTCTAGGTGCTTGTTTCAAACCATAGCGTGCTTTGAGGAGGAAGTATACATATTCTGGAAAATCATCATCTTCAAAACCAGGAGGTTGACTTACATACACCTCCTCTTCCAATTCCCCATTCAGAAAAGCACTCTTCACATCCATTTGATAGACTTTGAAATTGGCATGGGCTGCATAGGCTAGGAAAATCCTTATTGCTTCTAGTCTTGCAACAGGAGCAAAGGTTTCATCAAAATCTATTCCTTCTTCCTGTGAATAGCCTTTTGCAACTAATCTAGCTTTGTTCCTTGTGACTATGCCATTTTCATCCATCTTGTTTCTGAACACCCATTTTGTGCCTATGACACTCCTGTCCTTAGGCTTGGGCACCAGCTTCCAAACATTGTTCCTTTCAAATTGGTTTAGCTCCTCTTGCATAGCCAAGACCCAATCTAGATCTAGAAGTGCATCCTCAACTTTCTTTGGCTCATCTTGAGACAGAAAGCTGCTATATAGACATTCTTCTTGAGTTGCTCTTCTAGTTTGGACTTTTGAAGACACATCACCTATAATAAGTTCAAAGGGATGATCTTTAGTCCATTTCCTTGAGGGAGGTAGATTTGCTCTTGAAGAAGTAGCTTCATGATCATGATTGCCTAGATTAGATATTTGTCCTTGAGAAACTCCCCCTGAGTTTGTTGTCCCTAATTGATTACTCCTAGAAGCATTTCTGTGACTGTCAACGGAATGACCATTTTGACTGTCAACGAAACGCTCATTCTGACTGTCAACGGAATGACCATTTGGTCTACTAGCAGCTATTCTTTTCAATCTTAATGCAGCAATTTCATCTTCACTGCTGCTTTCATCTGTGCTAGATACAACAACTTTGGGCTATTTCTCAGTAGCCTTAACATGATTCATTTGATCTCCATCCTCATTTTCAAAAGAAAGACTTTCATGGAAACCTTCATCACAGAGACCCTGAATTTTGAGATCATCAAAAACAACATGTACAGATTCCATAACAATGTTGGTTCTGAGATTGTAGACTCTGTAGGCTTTCCCTGCTGCATAACCCACAAATATTGCTTCATCTGCCTTTGCTTCAAATTTCCCCAAATGCTCAGCTTGATTTCTCAGAACAAAGCACTTGCATCCAAAGACATGAAGAAAATCCAATAGTGGCTTCTTTCTTTTGAGTAGCTGATAAGGGGTCATTCCTTTGGCCTGATTAATCAAAGAAATATTCTGAGTGAAGCAAGCTGTATTAACTGCCTCAGCCCAAAAATAAGTTGGTAACTTTGATTCATCTAGCATTGTCCTTGCAGCTTCAATAAGTGTTCTGTTTTTCCTTTCAACTACACCATTTTGTTGTGGTGTCCTTGCTGCTGAAAACTCATGCAAAATACCATTTTCTTCACAGAACACCTTCATGCTTGAATTCTTGAATTCTGTCCCATTGTCACTCCTAATCCTTCTTACTTTCCAGTCAGGATGATTGTTTACCATCTTGATGTGATTGATAATGATTTCACTTGCCTCATCCTTGGAGAGCAAAAAGAAAGTCCATGTAAATCTAGAAAAATCATCAACAATCACAAGACAATATTTCTTCTTTGAAATAGACATGACATTTACAGGGCCAAACAAATCCATATGAAGCAACTCAAGCTGATGGACAATTGATGACTCTGTCTTGCTTTTGAATGATGCCTTCTTTTGTTTGCCTTTTTGACAGGCATCACACAAACCATCCTTGGAAAACTCCACTTGTGGAATTCCTCTAGCAAGATCTTTCCTCACCAAATCATTCATAACCTTAAAGTTCAGATGAGATAATTTCTTGTGCCATAGCCAACTTTCATCCTTGCTTGCCTTGCTGAAAAGGCAAGTGATGGTTTCTGGACTTGTGCTACTAAAGTCAGCGATGTACACATTCCCTCTTCTGAATCCAGTCATTACCACATTGTTGTTTCCTCCTTTAGAAACAACACAGGCTTTTTTAGAAAAAGTAACTAAAAATCCTTTGTCACAAAGTTGGCTGATACTAAGCAAATTGTGCTTAAGACCATCCACCAATGCAACTTCATCTATGATGACATTCTCTTTTGAAATCAAGCCATATCCCTTAGTGTAGCCTTTGCTGTCATCTCCAAAAGCAATACAAGGGCCAGCTCTTTCCTGAAACTCTGTGAGCAGGGTAGAATCACCAGTCATGTGTCTTGAACAACCACTATCCAAGTACCAAAGATTCCTTTTGTCTCCCTGCACACAATAAAACCAAATCAAGTTGATTTTGGTACCCAAGTTTCCTTGGGTCCTGTTTTGTTAGCCTTTGTTTTTCCTTTTATATCATTTTTCACCTTGGGCTCAGATTGATTTAAGTCAATCTTTATCCTTGGTGTTGATTTCTGAGGTTTGCTCACATTTTCATTCACAGCATGCATAATTGGAGGAACAAACATGTTATTCATATTCCATGGCATTTGTGGCACATTAAACATATTCATGTATGGATTAGACACAAATGGCATGCTGGCATATGGATTTTGAAATTATGCATATGGAGCAAACATGTTAGGCATAACAGGCATTGTAGGCATAGAACTATTCATTGCTTGCTTGGGGATTTTCACTTTAACAGTCTTCTTAACAGATTTGCAGTTAGTAGATAAATGACTAACACTTCCACAATTAACACGTGTCTTTCTAGGAGCATATTTATCAGGTGTGTAATTGTTGTGTTTGTTAATTCCTACTTTGCCATTCCTGTTATTCTTTTTATTTCCCTTAGCCTCAACTTGAACATTCTCTAACTTATCTTTCAATTGCTTGTTGGACAAGTGACCTACATTAGCTCTCTCAACAGGCTTCTCAACTTTCTTTGATTTACTAGACTCACCTTGAACAAAGTTCTTGGTGACAGGACCATACTTATTATTAAGTCTAGTGAGTTCATCTTTTCTTTTCTCTGTCAACGAAACACCCTGATCGGTTGATGGTTCATCTGTCAACGGAACATTGCATTCCGTTGACATATCAACCTTCAACAAATGATCATTGTTGTTTGTTGACTCTGTTTCTGATTCTAAGGTTTCACAAACATACCCTAGTTTCTCTTTGTTCTTTTTCCATGATTGTTCACAGAAAGATTCCATACCTTGAACATTAATGATGTTGGTAGCAACATTCCTGGAATCTTTCCATTTAGCAATCACACTTTGTTCTATTTCAAGCTGTGTCTTAAGAATTTCTTCCCTTTGTAACACGTTCTCAAGTTCCTTCTTAGCATCCCTACTAACACATCCCATTTTCTCAAATTCAATGAGCTGTGCTTCTAACATTGCATTCCTATCACTTAAGAGCAAATTAGTCTCTTTTATTCTTGAATTCTCTTTGGTAAGTGATTTAAGAGTAACACGCAAATTATACAATACAGTAGACATTTCATTTACTGCACTATCGCATTCCTCTTTAGAAAGCTCAGAAAGATTAGTAATTGTTACCTGGTTGCTTGAGGAGCTTGCTTCCTGCTCATGATTGTTAGCCATAAGAGCCAAGTTGACATATTCAACATCATCATCAGAATCTTCACCATTACCAGCCCAATCATACTCCTGAGACATGAAAGCCTTTTCTTTTTGCTTGAGAAGTTCAAAGTATTTCTTTTTATAATCAACAGGCTCAAATTTCCTGTTGCTCTTCTCAATCTTGGGCTTTCTGCAGTCTCCAGCAAAGTGACCAAGCATTCCACAATTGAAACATTTAGATTTAGACTTTTCAATCCAGTTACTTTTGTTAGGTTGAAAGTCTCTCCTTGGTGGCCTTGCTTCTGAGTTTCTCTTGAACTTGAACTTAGAGAATTTTCTTGACAGAAAAGCAATGTGTTCATCAATCTCATCTAAGTCATCCAAGTTGGCTGGTTCTGGTTCTTCTTCTTCTGTCATCTTACCTTTGCCTTTGCTAACATCACTTCTACAACTAGCTCGACTAGTTGTTGCCTTTGCAGCTTCTTCAGTGTCATCTTCCAGTTGGTTCACAGATGCAATCAATGCAATAGATCCACCCTTCTTCTGTACCTTCTCAATTTCTTCATCTTGCTCCATTTCCAACTCATATGTCTTTAATGTTCCATACAGCCTTTCAAGAGTGTAATCTTTGTACTCTTGAGTGTTTCTTAGAGAAACAGTCATAGGCTTCCATTCTTTTGGAAGAGCTCTAAGAAATTTAAGGTTTGAATCCTTGGTTTGATAGATCCTCCCATACAACTTTAATCCATTCAAGAGCTTTTGAAACCTACTAAACGTGTCATTTAGGGTTTCACCAGCTTTAAAGTGAAAGTGCTCATATTGTTGTATAAGGAGTTGCATTTTGTTCTCCCTTACTTGCTCAGTTCCTTCACATAGTGTTCTGACAGTGTCCCATACTTCTTTGGAGGTCGTACAGTTTATGACATTGTCAAACATTTCTTGCTCCAAACCATTAAACAGAATGTTCATGGTTCTTTTATCTTTATGGACTTCTGCAACATCTTCAATAGTCCATTCTGAGACAAGTTTTGGAATTTCCACATCAGGGGCATCATCTGGCAGTCCAACTCTAGATGCAAACTTCATGGGAACGTGTGGACCTTTCTCAATGCAGTCTACATATCTCTCATCCATAGACATGAGATGTAAATGCATCTTTACTTTCCAGTGAAAGTAATTGTCCTTATCAAGAACTGGTATCTTCACACCTGCATCCTTCTTCACCATGGTTTCTGTTTTTGGTCTTGATCTTTAAACTTCTTGTTTGTTAGAAGCTTGCTCTGATACCAATTGTTAATCCCAAATGACCTAACAGAATTGTAGAAGGGGGGGTTGAATACAATTCTTGATATTTTCTTAAACTTAAAAAAACTTTATAAAATAAAACTGAACTGAATAAATAAAAACACAAGATATAAATAATTCAATTGGATTGTTTGATGATCCAACTGAAGTGTTTTTATTGCGGAAATAATCTGTGATACACAAGTACACATCTGCTCAGTTACAGAGTTGTAGAGAAGAATGCTCTCAAGGATAGCTAATACAAACTATTTGTTTTTCTTCTCTTACTCTATCTTAACTGCTACACTTGGTTATATATTCCCCAAGTTTACAATACTATTTTTGGCTACACTAAAGTACACTAAAGGTAACCGCCAATAGTTTTCTTTTCATCCCTTTGTCCAGTGGTCCTTGGAGATCCTTACTTTTGTCTTCATGCTTATTATGATCACTCCCAAGAGCCCAATTGGAAACTGGGATGTTTCCTTATTCCCCATGTCCATTTTAATGGTTTCCAATGCAAAGTACACTTTCACATCACCTTTAGATCTGTTCAGTAAACTGTCACTATCACTTTGTCAACTATTCAGAAAAGCAATAATGATTCGTTGATAGCAGGGAGATGTGTTTCGTTGATAGCTTTATTCTTCATTCCGTTGATGGTGTTTCTCTCGTTTCGTTGATGAGTAAACTCCATACCGTTGATGGTGTATCCTTGTTTCGTTGATAGAGTAATCCTCATACTGTTGACATGTCTTCACTTAGGCAAAATTACAAGGCATAACATATTTACAATTAACCAACCTATTTTGCCTATCTAGTACTTAGTCAACATGACTTAGAAAACCTATCTAATACATACATCAAATGCATATCAAACTGTGAAGTATTGTACAGTGCAATTGCTACAACACTCATTCCGTTGATGAGCTTCCTGTCAACGAAACACTGCAAAGCATGCCATTCCGTTGACAGTTACAAAATGACTTAATACAAAATCTACTAAGTGTTTTTATAATTATCATCAAGAACAACATATTCCTAACAGAACCCATTGTCAAAAGAAACAGGAATGGTAAAATTGGGATTAATAAAGAAAATGGTTATAAATATGTCCCAAATGCACCTAGAAAATGTTGCTTTATCTGTGGTAACTCTAATCATCTTGTTATTGATTGCAGAAAGAGTAAAAAGAAGGTTACTGAAATTCCTAGATCTGATGTTAGTAATAGATCAGTATTTTATAAACCACAGAATTCCTGTTTTCATTGTGGTAGTAAATGGCATTCTATTTATACATGTGAAGAATACCATGATTTGTACTATAACTTTTATCATCCATTACCTAAGTTTAATAATAGTGCAAATTCCAGTAGCATTAAGAATGTCAATGTGAAACATGCTTTTGTTAATACTGATACTGACAA
The DNA here is from genome assembly GCA_030848705.1 of Heracleum sosnowskyi. Lineage (NCBI taxonomy): Eukaryota > Viridiplantae > Streptophyta > Magnoliopsida > Apiales > Apiaceae > Heracleum > Heracleum sosnowskyi. The sequence goes on from CM061237.1 coordinate 31,534,926, forward strand.
AGTCGATCCTGATGGAGTTAATCCTGTCAGGACTGCTAAAATCAGAAAGTCTTCTGCTGCTAAAATTAATAAAATGCATGGAAAAGGAACCCAACAAGTGTGGGTTCCTAAACATTCTAACTAGTGTTTTAACATTCTGATTGCAGGGTAAAATGAAAAATGTGTTAGTCATGGATAGTGGATGTTCTGTGCACATGACTGGAAACAAAGCCCTATTATCAGAATATGAGGAAAAAGATGGCCCAACTGTGTCTTATGGAGATGGCAACATTGGACAAACTTTGGGATATGGCAATATAATCATTGTAAATATGTCATCATTGAGAAAGTAGCTCTAGTGAAAGGACTAAAACACAACCTGTTGAGTATTAGTCAAATCACTGACAGAGGTTATCATGTCAATTTCTATTCCACACATTGTGAAGTAGTCAGCAAATAAACAGGAAAGATAGCATTGACTGGCTACAGACATGGTAACATTTATGAAGCCAACATTCAATCAAATACTGATGGCTCTCCTACTTGTCTCATCAGTAAAGCATCAGTAGATGAAAGTTGGAATTGGCATAAGAAGCTTTATCATCTCAACTTCAGCAATATCAATGATTGGTTAAGAAAGATTTAGTGAGAGGATTACCTAGAGCTTTGTATACTCCTGATGGACTCTGTGATGCTTGTTAAAAGGCTAAACAAAGGAGGACTTCATTCAAGAGTAAATCAGAATCCTCTATTGAAGAACCATATCACATGCTGCATCTTGATCTATTTGGACCAGTCAACATTATGTCCATCAGTAAGAAAAGGTACACTCTTGTAATTGTTGATGAATATTCTAGATTCACCTGGGTGTATTTTCTGCACAGAAAAGATGAAACTCCTAAAATACTGTTGGATCATGTGAGAATGATTGAGACAACCACAAAGTACAAAGTCAAGATACTGAGGAGTGATAATGGTACTGAATTCAAGAATTCAAATATGGAAGAGTTCTGCAAATACAAAGGAGTTATTCAACAATTCTCTGCTCCTAGCACTCCCCAGCAGAATGGAGTAGTTGAAAGGAAAAATAGAACTCTTATTGAAGCTGGCAGAACTATGTTGGAAGAAGCTAAATTGCCTACATATTTCTGGGCAGAAGCAGTCAATACAGCATGCTATACTCAGAATCTCACATTGATAAACAGACATGGTGTAACTCCATATCAAATGCTCAAGGAGAAGAAACCAAGTTTGAAGCATCTGCATGTGTTTGCCTATAAATGTTTTGTTCTCAGAACTCATCCTGAACAACTAGGAAAGTTTGAAACTAAGGCTAATGAAGGAATTTTTATTGGATATCCAGCCTCAAGAGCTTTCAGAGTTTTTAACTTTAGAACAAGGACTGTCATGGAGTCAATACACGTATTTTTGATGACAAGAAGATAATTGGATTGAATGAAGACTCACATGATAGATTGGTTTTTGAAAATGAAGCTACCAAGGAACCTGAAGAACATGAATCAGATCCTGACAATTCATCAGATACTGATGGGTCACCAAATCCTGATGACTCACCAAATCCTGATGATACTCCAAATCCTGATGAAGCACCAAATACTGATGGTGCAAATACTGATGGTGCTAATACTGATGATACAAATAGTGGTGATACATCTAGTAGTGCAAATGTTGAGGGGGAACAACAACAATCTACTACAAATTCAGAGTCAACTCAATCATCAGGACAAAATTCTTCAGATACTGATTCAAGTGTCAATCCATATAATCCATCAGGAGAAAATAACAATAATTCAGGGGGAGCTTCTACTGAATCAAATTCTTCTAATCAAGATAACACAAATCCAGGGGGAGCATCTACTTCAAGAAATGACATACCACCAGCAAGGAAATAGACTGCAAGTCATACTCCTGATTTAATAATTGGAGATCCTGATGCAGGTGTTCAGACAAAAAGTGCAACTCAAAATGAATGTCTATATAATAACTTTCTTTCAAAGGAGGAGCCAAAGAAAGTTGAAGATGCACTTAAAGATGCTGATTGGGTTACTGCAATGCAAGAAGACTTGAATGAATTTGAAAGGAATGAAGTCTGGAAACTGGTGCCAAGACCAAAGAATAGGTCAATTGTTGGTACTATATGGATTTTCAAAAATAAGACTGATTCAGATGGTGTAATTATCAGAAACAAAGCAAGACTAGTTGCAAAGGGGTATTCTCAACAAGAAGGAATTGACTATGATGAAACTTTTGCTCCTGTTGCAAGACTAGAAGCCATCAGAATCTTTCTGGCATATGCAACTAATAAGAAATTCAAGGTTTTCCAGATGGATGTTAAGAGTACTTTTTTAAATGGTGAACTAGAGGAAGTAGTATATGTTGAACAACCTCCTGGTTTCATTGATCCTAAATATCCAAATCATGTTTATAGATTGGATAAAGCACTTTATGGACTAAAGCAAGCTCCAAGAGCCTGGTATGAAACCCTAGCTCAATTCTTACTGGAAAGTGGATTCAAAAGAGGTACTATTGATAAAACTTTGTTCTATTTGAATCATGGTAAGGATTTGCTTTTAGTTCAGATTTATGTTGATGATATCATTTTTGGGTCAACAAACAATAAGCTGTGTGAGAATTTTTCTAAGCTTATGCAGTCAAGATATCAAATGAGCATGATGGGAGAAATGAGTTACTTTCTTGGTCTTCAAGTTAAACAGACTGATGATGGCATCTTTATCAATCAGTCAAAATATACAAAGAATTTATTGAAAAGGTTTAACATGCAAGATTGTGTTATTGCTAGTACTCCCATAGCTACAGCTACCAAACTTGATCCTGATCAAGGTGCTGAGGTAGATGTAACTCACTACAGAGGAATGATTGGCTCTTTATTGTATCTCACTGCAAGTAGACCAGATATCATGTTTGCAACCTGTCTGTGTGCAAGATTTCAAGCAAAACCTAGGGAACCTCATCTGATTGTCGTTAAAAGAATTTTCAGATATCTCAAAGGCACTCCTTCTCTTGGCCTTTAGTATGCAAGGGAATCAGATTTTGGTTTGTGTGGTTATTTAGATGCTGATTTTGCAGGATGCAAAATAGACAGAAAAAGTACTTCAGGAAGCTGTCAGTTTTTAGGTGGAAGATTAGTCTCTTGGTTCAGTAAAAAGCAAAAGTCAATTTCTACTTCAACTGCAGAAGCTGAGTACATTGCTGCAGGAAGTTGCTGTGCTCAGATAATGTGGATGAGAAATCAATTGTTAGATTATGGTTTGTCATACTCAAAAATCCCTATTTATTGTGATAACCAAAGTGCTATTGCAATGACAGGAAATCCAGTTCAACATTCTCTTACTAAACACGTCAGTATTAGATATCACTTTATAAGAGAACATGTTCTGGAAGGAACAATTGAACTTCACTTTGTTCCTACTGATCAACAACTAGCTGATATATTCACCAAGCCATTGCCTGAAGCTACTTTCAACAAGTTGGTGAATGAACTTGGAATGATGAACTTTGAGAATTTCTGAGGAAAGCTACAGAGAGGAAATCCTGATGACTATCAAATCCTGATGGTCATTATGCAAGGTATGTAATTTTGATCAAATCCTGATAGGACTCAATCCTGACAGGAAGTCAACTGGTCAATCCTGATGTACATGTCAGTATTTCATTGCTTAATTTGTGCATGATTTTTCGTCAGTTACTGATGAGAAATGTTTGAGTTTTTAATTGGACAACTGTCTGCACGCGTGTGTCACACTGATAGATATATACATATAGATACACATAAAAAGCGGTGCAGTTATGTTTAATTACGCACATAATTTGTCCACTAATCATTTTTGCACAAATCATATTTTGCCACCTGTCATTGAGAGTAATATTTTGTTTTAACAAAATACATTTGATTTTCTAAATTCCTAATTACTCTCTCATCATCAGTTTTTCATCTTTTTTCTCTCTCTGTGCTCAAGAACCCTATTTTCTAAATCTCAATTCTTAAGCTTTATATTCTGTTTTAATGGCGTCTTCATCATTCATGAACAAACAGACTGTGATTAGTGGTGTTACTTTTGCCACTAATAATTTTGTACCCGTTTTGGATCATCAGGATTTGCCTTCTGAGTTTCACATCATACAGGATTTTTTAACTTCAAGCCCATTGAAGTATGCTCTCACAGAACCTGTTAGTGTCTCCTTTAAGTTTGTCATGCAGGTTTGGAACACAGCTATTTTGGCAAAGGGGAAACAGGAAATTTGTTAATGCAATTTGAATTCAATGGAATTACCCATCATGTCATGCCCGCTGTTGTTGAAAAGGCACTGCACTTGCCAATTCTGGGTGACCAAGTTCCTGATAATGTCTCGGACTCTGAAATTTTTGAGTTTGTTACAAAATTGGGTTACAATGGTGAGGTAAAGAGGTGTGACAACCTCTTCAGGACAAAGCTTAAGAAGGAATGTAACTTCTTCTTTGATACCATAAGCCGTTGTTTCCTGAACAAGACATCGAATTTTGATGCTCTTCCATCAGGATCACTAAAGATTGGGTACTCTCTTACCTATTCTCAGGTGTTTGATTACGGTAGTTTAATTTTAAAAGATTTAAGTGATAGGAAGTCAGATAAGTTAGGTTATGTCTGTTTCCTTAGATTTTTTCAGCTAATTTTTAATCACTTTTGTCCTGATGCTGTTTTTTAGAATGATGTGATTCTACCAATTTGTAGAATTACAGAGAACAATATTAAGTCCTTAGTCAACAGTGATAAGGCAAATGGTTTTGAAGGCAATGCTTTTATTCCTGATGAGGTCAGGTTTTTCTTGAAAGAGAAAATGCCTACTTATTATGGATCACTTTCTGATGCTATGGGGCAAGGCCAAACACACCTTGTTCCTAACCCAAGCATCCAACCCAAACAGTCAAAACAATCAACAGCCACCTCTATTGTCTCCCAAAAGACTTTAGTTGTAAAAACTAAGAAATAAGCTAGATCTGATGTGTCTGGAAGACAATCAGGATCAAATGATTTTTCCTCTACACCACTCACCAAAAAGAAGAAACAAGGGGGTGTACAAGGGGTCCTGGTGAAGAAGGATGCAAAGACTGTTCTTGATAAGGGAGTTGAGGATGTTCCAGTGAAAAGAAGGTTGATTTTAAGAGATGAAAGTGATTCTGAGGATGATATGCCTATCTCCTCCAAGATAAAAATAATCAAGGAATTTGTTGATACTGCTACTGAGGCTGTGGTCTCTACAAAGTCACAGAAGAAAAGGAAATTATCAAGGAGCAGGTATCATATTCCTTTGACAGTGCAAATGAAGGATACTGATATTCAGACATCAAATCCTGATGAGTCATCTATTCCTGATGCTCAAACAAATCCTGATGTTGGTATTCCTGATGCACAACCAAAAATTGTCTCTATCTAAGACTCTCCAACAAAGGTCTCTCCAACTGCAAAGATTGTTGAAATTTCATGGGAGAAGGTTGCTGAGACTGCTTCAAAGATTGGGTTTTCACATCCCATAGAAAAGAAGAGGAAAGCAGAAGATATAGTCTTTCAGAGACAAAAGAAGCTGAAAGGATTAAGCCCACAAGAACCTGAATCTCAATGTGATTCAGCAGCTACTGATGATCCTGCCCCACAAGAACCACTCAATCAAAGTTTGGGTGAAGGCATAGCTATTGGAATGGTCCCACAAGAACCATTTTCTCAAAGGGAAAATGCAGACACTTCTATTCCAGCCACACAAGAACCATCTTCTACATCTGAAGATGCAGGCAAAGCAACAGCTTCTGAGGAATTTCCTGACAATGCTCAAGGGATTTCTGGTGCAAATGAAAGATTGGTCGAGGACACTGACACTAAGGGAAGTACACAAGAACCTTTAACTCAAAGTGTTAAAGCAGCTTCAGAACCTCATGCTACACAAGAACCATCAGTATAAAATCCTGATGCAAGCTTATCAAATCCTGACGGTGTTGCTCCTGACGCTAGTGGTGCTCCTGATGCTGAGCCAATCCTGATACAACCACTAAGCTCAAGACCAATGATAGACTCTGTCACAGCATCATAGGAGAAACTTAAAGGTATTGCTATTCCTGATCCTGATGTTACTCATGATTCTGATGCTGATGATAGTGATGATAGTGATGATGATAATAATGAAGCGAAGGATCAGCTTTCTACAGCAATCAAAGCTAGTCTTGGAATCAACTTTGGTTCATCAAGCACATTCATGGATGGCAAGGCTACTACTGGAAAAGATCTCAGACAAGACTTTTTTGTTCCTTCTGAAATGACTCCTGCTGAGGCGCTTAGACAATACGAATGGAACAATTCATGGTATTGTTCTTCTGAATCTGTTAGCTTTCCTTATGCTTTAGATCATGCCTATGATGCAGTGAAATTAATTGAGAATCAAGATTTGAAGAATCATTTGAAGGCAACTACTCTTTTATCCAAAGGCCTCAAACATGAAATTGATTTTGTCAAGGCTGCTACAGAATTAGTGAGGACTGATATTTCTCAAAACTTCACAAAGGTGCCTACTGCTCTTCAACTAAGAATAGTGGAATCCCAAGTCAAGTCAGTCATTACTGAACAGACCTCCATTAATAGCAGAATTGATTCTCTTGATTCTAAGGTAACTGATATTCAAACCTCTGTTGCCTTAATTTTGAATTTATTGTCAAATGTTGATGTCAAAAAGGGGGAGAAGGTAAGTTCTACAAAATGTACACCTGATCTAGTATTAAGGAATAATGATGATGATACTGGAAATGATGGTGGTGACAAAGTTCTACAAGGAGAAACCTCTGATGCTGCTGTTATGAAGACAATTCAAACTTCTCAAAGTCAAACAACGCAGTCAACTCATGTTTCTGATTCTGGAATAAGGACTGTAAGAACACTGGTGCAATCTCAAATCCTGACGGAAGAACAAATCCTGACAAGTGATCAAATCCTGATGACTGATCAAATCCTGACGCCTGGTCATGGACAAACTCTTGCTACAATTCCTGAAGGAGATGAAGATGTTCTAATTGCAAATCCTGAAGGTGCTGCTAACTTATTCCAAAAGTTCAAAACAAGAGATGGTAATGTTGTTACTCTTTATCATACTGATAAGAGAGTTCAACAGTTATTTGCAAGGAAATCACTCTCCACAGCAAGTGAAGAATATCCTGATCTCTCACAAGAAGAATTCTTAATTCAACAAAGAGAAATGATGGACAGTTTTAATAACCCTGCTCCTACAAGAGGAAGAGGAGGCAGAGGTAGGAGAGGTGTTAGAAGAGGAAGAAGAAGCTCATCAAGTCAACCAATGCCTAGACAAACAAGGTCTAGAGGATTAAGAATTGAAGAAATTCCTGAACCTACTCAAATTCTAGTAGTTCCTGACAGGTCTACTTTTGGTGATGATGGAATTGTTGAAGAAGAACCTGAATTGAGAAGAAGACCAAGACAATCAATTCTCAGCAATACAAATCAAATTGAAGAGTCTAATCCTGATATTGTTCCTGACAATATTCAAGATCCTGATGATTCTGAAATTCTGCAAGAGGTTGATTTATTAATTCTTTCTACAGTGGTTGATTCTCACAATAAGGAAGTAGATGAAGAAGAAGAAGACAGAAGAAGAAAAATAACAAGGTCAACAAATAGAGATTTTCAGCTCTATAAGCAAAGACTCAAAATTTCAAATAAAGGGTTGTGGAGAAATGCAAGAAGACAACAACCTCAGCTAGAGAAGAGTTATGCTTATGAGAAAGAAAAAGATAAGAAGTGGAAACACATTGACACACTTAGGTGTGATAGACCTATCCATTTTCAGGCTGGTGGAATTATCACAAGTGCCTCAAGTGTTGCTGATTTTTCTGATTCATTTAGATCAAAAGCACTCTGGCTTCAAATGTTCTCAAATCTGAGGCAAATGGCAAACAATTCAAGAGGAGGTATTGGACACAGGGATGCTGAATATCTGAATACACCTCATGTTGATCCTTATGCCTTGACTGAAATTGGAGGTATTTTAACTTCTGAAAACCTGAACAATTTATTATCTGTTGATATAGTAATAGATTGTCATGATGGTTCTGAAAAGAAAGAAAAGTTTCTTTACTTCATGAAAGATGGTTCTGTGAAGATTCTATCCATTCAAGACTTGCTGGTGAAAACTACAAAGGAACTAAAATATGTTCATTATTTGTTAAAATGGAAGAATGAAGTGTGCAAAGTGTGGAGTGACATGATTTTGGCAACAATAAGAAGAAGACTGGATGGAGGTAGAAATTTCAATGGTGATTATACTCCCATGTACTTAAATCAAAAAGGTCAAGATGTAGAAATGCAAAGGGGCACTGCTGTGAAAGAAATGACCTTTGGCATGTCTCAGCTTATTCTTAATCCTGATGGGAAGGAAATTGCTTATCTTTTGCTTGAAGAGAACAGTCTACAAAGAAGCTCCATTCAGAATCTCAGAGCAGCTATCTATCAAATTGATGAACAAGATGAAGATCTCAGAAATCTCAAGGAAAGACTGATTCAAATTCTTGAAGAAAAAGAAGAAAATATGTTATACAACTTCTTGAAGATGAATCTGTTCTATCAAAGAATTTAAACTGATAAGTTGTTGCTGTAAATATTTGTACATTTTGCAAATATGTTTTTGACATCATTGAGTCTAGGAATCTATACTTTATTTCACAAAGTATGAGATTGGGGGAGATTGTTAGATCAGGATTCAATGATCGTCAGGATCTAGACTGAACTAATCAGGATTGCTAACGTCATCAGTATTGCATGGTCATCAGTATTTGCTCAAGCGTCAGTATCAGGATTATCATCAGGATCTACATCAGGACTGGGATCAGGATTGATCATCAGGACTGGAAGCTGATCAGGATTCCTACTTAGAGTTATATTTGGAGTCTAGTTAAATAAGGAAGTTTATTTTGTCGGTTCCTTATTTATAGTAATGAAGCTATCAATTTAGGATAGGTTTCAATCTTTGTAATTGATTAGGACTTATCATGTAATTGATAGAGAAGCTGTGTAGTATATAAACACAGTTTAGGTTTCGATTTATATCGATCACACACACGAGTATTTTTGTAACCTTGAAGCTCTTAAGAACTCAGAATTTCTTGAGAGAGTTTTGTAACAGTTTTATAACAGATTTAATAAAACTGTTATTATTCATATTTGTGTTTATTAAAAGTCGAGAATCTTATACAATTGTATTCAACCCCCCTTCTACAATTGTTATTTACTGGGCAACAAGGGTCCTTGAGGACTTGAATAGGCTGAACCACAACAGGGAGGTACAATTGGTGTTTCCACCAATTTTCACTACAGCTCAGGAGGCACAGGTAAGTCAGGTATTTTCCTCAACTGTACCTTCCTCCATTGTCATTTCTTTGATTTCAAATGCCACCATGGAGGCTGGAACTGTCCAACAGCCTCCTACCCAAGTGGCCACCTATAGAATTCCAAAATCCAAATCTAAAAAGCCAACCTCAGGTGTTTCTCAAAAGGCACCTGTTGTAAAAACTACCAAAACCCTTGAGGAGAGTGTGAAGGTGGTAGTGAGTGGTGAGGGAAGGAGCGAACATCAAAGAAACCCCAAGAACAAGGAGGGTGAGATAAGAGTGTCCCAGCGTAGCCACCCTGTATCTTCTCAAAAAGATGTAGTGGTTGAAAAGGATTCAAACATATCCCTAGTGACATCCTCCCAAAAGGATGTTGCTATTGAAAATAGTCCCCAACCAGGGACACATCACAAGAGGGATTGGGACACCAGAAGCCCTACAAATACATCTAAGGCCTATGAAAGGAGAAAAAGGTCTAAGACATTTGGGGTTGCACATGGATCACACACAGTGCAGACCACAACTTCAAGTTGTGTTTCAGCACCTTCACAAATTCAGTTTGATGTGGCTCCAGTAAATGTGGAGTCACAGCCCCACTCTTTAATGATTCAAACTGAAACAGAAATTTCAAGCTCATCTACTCTCTCTTTAAACGTGGATATGATTCACACATCTATTCGTTATTCTCCATCTTTAACCTTCTTGGAGAAGCCCCGCTCTAAAATTGGTGGTCATCATCTTCTTGATGATTTGTTGGACCACCAATCTATCATTTCTAAGACTTTGTCTCCATCTGTGGCTCTCAATTTAAAATCAATCTCCACAGATTCAGCCATAGTCTCAATTTCAAAAGCTACTTCTTTTTCTTCATCTACGTATATTTCTCATCCGTTGATGGGTGTTTGTCTGTCTACGGATATGCCTCAAATCAGCTATCCATTGACATATACTTCTACTACCTCTACGGATACTCCTTCCACACTGGCACTTCAAACTTCAAATATTACAACTTCCAGTGTGGATGAGTTAGTAGTAGTTCAAACACTCTTAGGATTGAGGGAAGAGAGTGAAGCTATTGAGAGTGAGGGGCTGGCTTGCATCCAACCAAAAGGAGAGGGAGAGAAAGATGGATATACTATTTCTTCCAGTCTGGTAAAAGTGAGCAATGAGAGTTCCACCTTAGTAGGTGAAGGTGAGGGTGTGAGGGGTGTGAGCCAGGGGGAGCCCCTGATGCAAGAACATAGAGAAAATGAGAGAAAGGCAGGTACATGAGAGATAAGGATGGAAGACACAGTCATTGCAAGTGAGTTAATGGATGTCAATGAGGCAGACAGGAAGAGGCTGTTCCAACTTGAATATCAAAATGAGTTGGATCAAGTCAACCTGAATGCTGAGACATTTACTCATCCTGATCCAGCTTATCAAATCTTGGCTGGACAGGGCAATGTGGAGGCAGAAAGGATGTTGAATTTAGTACACACTACTGAATCAATGTCTAGATCAAAAGAAGCAATCCAAAATCTGCCTTCAGGAGCTGGTGAATATTTTGAATATGATGAAGAAACTGATGATTTTGAGAGTGGTGAAGGAGGAGAAGAAGGCCCTTCCACTTTACAAGAGATGCCTCCTTGGTTGTTTTCCAACTCATATGTCCACAATGACACCAAGACAGTCATTCTCAAGAATTATCAGAGGGCACATGGCGAAGCTCAAACATCCAATCCTGTGCATGCCACTACTATTCAAAATTTTGTGGCATCACTTCATCTTCACCATGCCCATATCATTCAACAGAGAGCCAACACTGATGATATCAAAAGCCATCTTGATGGGGGTAAAAGATGCTATTGCAAGGAGAGTTGATGTTGTTGCTCCTTCTACCTCTCAAAGATTCAAGCAAGACAAGCTGGTCAAGGATGTGGCTGCCCTTACTGAAAGGATGGAGAAGATGGAGAAGCAAATGGACACCTTCTTGGCAAACCAAAACTTGCAGACTCAGCTACTACAATAGTTGCTGCAGGCTACTGGTGTTACTGAAACCTTTGATGATAACAAAAAGGGGGAGAGTGTACTAGTGGTCTCTGAAACAGTAACCAAAACCAAGGGTGTGCCATCAAGTCAGGGGGGGGGGAGAGACAACTTTAATCATTGCAAATCCAAGTGAGTTTCAACTCACAAATGTGGTCTCTCCAGCCAAGAATGATCAAATCATCCTCAATTCTGAAAGGCTAATCAAGGAGTCTATCTTCAAGGCTGTGACTTCTTCATCATCATCCAAGACAGTGCCTGTCCACACAACAATCCTAAAAGTTCTCACTCCTGATACTGTCATTCTTCAAAAGGAATATGATGCTGAACACTCGAGTGTCAAAGAGTTTGAACCATTATTCAGTGGCAGGACTGGTTCTCCACCAAGACATCATGGCAAGAACAAATTAGATGTGGATTATCCATTCCCCAAGCCTGATGATTCTAAGCTATTAGCAGTTCTTTACAGGAATCTCAAGACTACTAATGACATAGAGCTGAGATAAGGGTTGGCTGTTATCTACAGAAATGGTAAAGAGATTCACATCACAAACAACCATCCTAGGTTCAATGAAGCCAAAGCAGAAGAGATTTCCAGACTAAGGAGAGAAGCCAATACCCAGGTCTATGAATCTATACCTAAGAAACATGCTAGATTGGCCCAAGAACTTTTGAGGGAGATGGAGGAAGAAAGTAGTGAGGTTGTAGAGGAAGAAGCCCCAACTAAAAGGAAGTTGAAAAAAAGGAAGACAGTGTCTAAGACCAAGCCTATCAGATGGAAGCAAAGATCAAATAGGCCTATCTCTCCTGAGAAAGTGGAAGAGAAGAGAGATACATGGAGGAGAATTGACTTTGGAGATCACATTTTAGCTACAACTCAATCTCAAACCACCTACCATGAGACTCCTGTAAAGCCTAAAGAAGAGCCTGTTAAGTTTGAAAACCTGATTTTCCCTAAGTTCATTATTGAATCTGAAAAGAGGTCAAGGAAAAGGGAACCAGTTAAGAGAGTTGAATAAGGACCAATCAAGCTGAACATTGCACCAAAAGTTGTCAAGCCAGTTGAGAACAAGGTAGACTTTTTGTACATTGCAGAAATACAGGAGTATTCAACAATGGATCTTTTCCTTGATGAAGTTAGTGAAATAAGAGGCACAGACAAATTCAGAGATCTGCCTGAAAGACTAACCTTTGTCTACAAAGGAGGCAAGGTGAGAGCATGGCCCCTGCATCAAGTGCTGAATGAAGGATATTCTACCTTGGTGAAGGTCGTCTCATGCTTCAAAAACACAAGGGGATTTTCTGAGGTTGCAAGGAGTGCTATTTTGAAGAAGATTGAGGAAATCAGGAATATCTGGAATTCTCCTGGTAGTTTGCCAAGAAAATTGAAGATCCCTTTTAATGGACAAAGAATCCATCTCCAACCTTACTGGATGATGGAATTCAAGGATGACAAGGGTTGTAGAAGATTCTTCAAGATTGAAGATCAATTGTCTAAGGCTAGCACAAAGTACCTTAGATGGTTGCAAGGCAAGCTGGATCCAAAAATTGCTGAAGAAGATGCATTCTACAGAAAGCTTCAAGATCAAATCAAGGCAAATTATGCTAAGGAAGGAAGACAAAAGATTCAACCTCCAAGAGAGAAGAAAAGGAATTAAACCTGCTCAGTCTAGATGAACACTCTCTATGTAATTATCTCTACTCTTCAGTATTTTCATGTTGTAGCTTAATACAATTTTTACTGCTTACTGTTTATTTATTAGGAGTGGTTTTGTTATCATCAAGACTCTTAATTTATGTCTGATTCTCAACCAGGCATAAATTGGGGGAGATTGTTAGGAACTATGTTGTTTCTTGATGATAACTAGATTAACTTAGTGAAAATTGTATAAGTAAAATGTAGCCATCAACGGATAGCATACTTTTGCAGTATCCGTAGAAGGGTAGCTTATCTACGGATAAGACTCAATGTAACATGCTTGTGTAATCCTGACGTACAATCCTGAGATGCAATCCTGATATGCAATCCTGATGTACAATCCTGATGTGTAGTCCTGATGTGTATTCCTGATTTGTAATCTTGATGTTGAAGTTGAGGTATTAGTTTTTAGGCTGAATAAGTCATGTTGACTTTCAATGGATATGTAGAAAAGGAAGGCTAATTGTAAATAGTCTATGCCTTGTAATTTTACATAAGTGAAATTGACTGTCTATGGATAGCAACATTAGCGTTCTACGGATGTGGACAATGTACCGTCTACGGATAGCAGTACTAGCTGTCTACAGATGTGATCAAGATACTCTCAACGGATACAACTCAAATGGCTTCTACGGATACACGCTGTACTTTGAAAAAGACAGTTCAGACAGTACACATGGGTTGACAGAATTCACAGAGCATGGAAACCGGTATTTCTGGAAAAGTCACGAGAAGAAGAAGCATTCTGTTTTGTCCAGTCAAAAGTAGAATTTCTATAAAAGATAATCAGCCAAGAAGGGAAAACTACCAACACATGGACCACTACTCAGAATGGAGAAACAAATGTTAGGAATATGTTGTTCTTGATGATAAGCATAAAACACTTAGTAGAATTTGTGTAAAGTCAATTTTGTAGCTGTCAACGAAATAGCATGCTTAGCAGTGTTTCGTTGACAGGAAGCTCATCAACGAAATGAGTGTTGTAGCAATTGCATTGTACAATACTTCACAGTATGATAGGCATTCTATTATATGTTTTAGATAGGTTTTCTAAGTCATGTTGACTATGTACTAGATAGGCAAAATAGGTTGGTTAATTGTAAATATGTTATGCCTTGTAATTCTGCCTAAGTGAAGACATGTCAACGGTATGAAGATTACTCTGTCAACGGTATGGAGTTTACCCATCAACGAAACGAGGGAAACACCATCAACGGAATGAAGAATGAAGCTATCAACGAAACACATCTCCTTGCTATCAACGAATCAATGTTGCTTTTTGAACAGTTGACAAAGTGATAGTGACAGTTTACTGAACAGATCTAAAAGGAGATATGGAAGTGTACTTTGCATTGGAAGCCATCAAAGTGGTTACTGGAAATAAGGAAACATTCCAATTTCCAATAAGGCTCTTGGAATTGATTATAATGAGCATGAAGACAAAAGCTAAGATCTCCAAGGACCATTGGACAAAAGGAATGAAAAGCAAGCTACTGATGGTTACTACTATTATTCTTTAGTTTAACCAAACGTAGAATTGTAAACTTGGGATTATATAACCAAGTGTAGCAGTTACTTTAGAAGATGAGAGAAGAAAAACAAATAGATTGTATTAGCTATTCTTGAGAGCAATTCTTCTCCACAACCTTGTAACTGAGCAGCTGTGTACTTTTGTATCACAGATTATTTCCGCAATAAAAACACTTCAGTTGGATCATCAAACAATCCAACTGAATTATTTATATCTTGTGTTTTTATTTATTCAGTTCAGTTTTATTTTATAAAGTGTTTAGTTTCAAGAAAATATCAAGAATTGTATTCAACCCCCCCTTCTACAATTCTGTTAGGTCATTTGGGAATAACAATTGGTATCAGAGCAAGCTTCTAACATACAAGAAGTTTAAAGATCAAGACCAAAAACAGAAACCATGGTGAAGAAGGATGCAGGTGTGAAGATACCAGTTCTTGATAAAGACAATTACTTTCACTGGAAAGTAAAGATGCATTTACATCTCATGTCTATGGATGAGAGGTATGTAGACTGCATTGAGAAAGGTCCACACGTTCCCATGAAGCTTGACTCTAGAGTTGGACTGCCAGATGATGCACCTGATGTAGAGATTCCAAAAACTGTCTCAGAATGGACTGTTGAAGATATTGCAGAAGTTCATAAAGACAAAAGGACCATGAACATTCTGTTTAATGGTTTGGAGCAAGAGATGTTTGACAATGTTATCAACTGTACAACCTCTAAGGAAGTATGGGATACTGTTAGAACACTCTGTGAAGGAACTGAGCAAGTCAGGGAAAATAAAATGCAACTCCTTATACAACAATATGAGCATTTTCATTTTAAAGCTGGTGAAACCCTAAATGACACGTTCAGTAGGTTTCAAAAGCTTTTGAATGGATTAAAGTTGTATGGGAGGATCTATCAAACCAAGGATTCAAACCTTAAATTTCTTAGAGCTCTTCCAAAAGAATGGAAGCCTATGACTGTTTCTCTCAGAAACACTCAAGAGTACAAAGACTACACTCTTGAAAGGCTGTATGGAACCTTGAAGACTTATGAGCTGGAAATGGAGCAAGATGAAGAAATTGAAAAGGTACAGAAGAAGGGTGGATCTATTGCATTGATTGCTTCAGTGAACCAACTTGAAGATGACAATAAAGAAGCTGCAAAGGCCACAACTAGTCGATCTAGTTGTAGGAGTGATGTTAGCAAGGGTAAAGACAAGATGACAGAAGAAGAAGAATCGGAACCAGCCAACTTGGATGACTTAGATGAGATTGATGAACACATTGCTTTTCTGTCTAGAAAATTCTCTAAGTTCAAGTTCAAAAGAAACTCAGAAGCAAGGCCACCAAGAAGAGACTTTCAACCTAGCAAAACAAACTGGATTGAAAAGTCTAAGTCAAAATGTTTCAATTGTGGAATGCTTGGTCACTTTGCTGGAGACTGCAGAAAGCCCAAGGTTGAGAAGGGCAACAGGAAATTTGAGCCTGTTGATTATAAAAAGAAATACTTTGAACTTCTCAAACAAAAAGAAAAGGCTTTCATGTCTCAGGAGTATGATTGGGCTGGTAATGGTGAAGATTCTGATGATGATGTTGAATATGTCAACTTGGCTCTTATGGCTGACAATCATGAGCAGGAAGCAAGTTCCTCAAGCAACCAGGTAACAATTACTAATCTTTCTGAGCTTTCTAAAGAGGAATGCGATAGTGCAGTAAATGAAATGTCTACTGTATTATATAATTTGCGTGTTACTCTTAAATCACTTACTAAAGAGAATTCAAGAATAAAAGAGACCAATCTGCTCTTAAGTGATAGGAATGCAATGTTAGAAGCACAGCTCATTGAATTTGAGAAAATGAGATGTGTTAGTAGGGATGCTAAGAAGGAACTTGAGAACGTGTTACAAAGGGAAGAAATTCTTAAAACACAACTTGAGATAGAACAAGGTGTGATTGCAAAATGGAAGGATGCCAGGAATGTTGCTGCCAACATAATTAATGTTCAAGGCGTGGAATCCTTCTGTGAGAAATCATGGAAAAGGAACAAAGAGAAGCTAGGGTATGTTGGTGAAACCTTAGAATCAGAAACTGAGTCAACAAACAACAAGGATCATTTGTTGAAGGTTGATATGTCAACGGAATGCAATGTTTCGTTGACAGATGAACCATCAACCGATCAGGCTGTTTCGTTGACAGAGAAAAGAAAGGATGAACTCACTAGACTTAATAACAAGTATGGTCCTGTCACCAAGAACTTTGTTCAAGGTGAGTCTAGTAAATCAAAGAAAGTTGAGAAGCCTGTTGAGAGAGCTAATGTAGGTAACCTGTCTAACAAGCAATTGAAAGACAAGTTAGAGAAAGTTCAGGTTGAGGCTAAGGGAAATAAAAAGAATAACAGAAATGGCAAGGTAGGGATTAACAAACACAACAATTACACACCTGATAAATATGCACCTAGAAAGACATGTGTCAATTGTGGAAGTGTTAATCATTTATCTACTAACTGCAAATCTGTTAAGAAATCTGCTAATGTGAAAATGCCCAAGCCTGCAATGAACAGTTCCATGCCTAAAATGCCTGTTATGCCTAACATGTTTGCTCCATATGCACAATTTCAGAATCCATATGCTAGCATGCCATTTGTGCCTAATCCTTACTTGAATATGTTTAACATGCCACAAATGCCATGGAACATGAATAACATGATTGTTCCTCCAACTATGCATGCTATGAATGAAAATATGAGCAACCCTCAGAAATCAACACCAAGGGTAAAGATTGATTTGAATCAATCTGAGCCCAAAGTGAAAAATGGTACAAAAGGGAATGCAAAGGCTAACAAGACAGGACCCAAGGAAACTTGGGTACCAAAATCAACTTGATTTGGGTTTATTGTGTGCAGGGAGACAAAAGGAATCTTTGGTACTTGGATAGTGGTTGTTCAAGACACATGACTGGTGATTCTACCCTGCTCACAGAGTTTCAGGAAAGAGCTGGCCCTTGTATTGCTTTTGGAGATGACAGCAAAGACTACACAAAGGGATATGGCTTGATTTCAAAAGAGAATGTCATCATAGATGAGGTTGCATTGGTGGATGGTCTTAAGCACAACTTGCTTAGTATCAGCCAACTTTGTGACAAAGGATTTTTAGTTACTTTTTCAAAAGAAGCCTGTGTTGTTTCTAAAGGAGGAAACAACAATGTGGTAATGACTGGATTCAGAAGAGGGAATGTGTACATTGCTGACTTTAGTAGCACAAGTTCAGAAACCATCACCTGTCTTTTCAGCAAGGCAAGCAAAGATGAAAGTTGGTTATGGCACAAGAAATTATCCCATCTGAATTTCAAAGTTATGAATGATTTGGTGAGAAAGGATCTTGCTAGAAGAATTCCACAGGTGGAATTTTCCAAGGATGGTTTGTGTGATGCCTGTCAAAAAGGGAAACAGAAGAAGGCATCATTCAAAAGCAAGACAGAGTCATCAATTGTCCAGCAGCTTGAATTACTTCATATGGACCTATTTGGCCCTGTAAATGTTATGTCCATCTCAAAGAAGAAATACTGTCTTGTGATTGTTGATGATTTTTCTAGATTTACATGGACTTTCTTTTTGCACTCTAAAGATGAGGCAAGTGAAATCATTATCAATCACATCAAGATGGTAAGCAATCATCCTGATTTCAAAGTAAGAAGGATTAGGAGTGACAATGGGACAGAATTCAAGAATTCGAGCATGAAGGTGTTCTGTGAAGAAAATGGTATTTTGCATGAGTTTTCAGCAGGAAGAACACCACAGCAAAATGGTGTAGTTGAAAGGAAAAACAGAACACTTATTGAAGCTGCAAGGACAATGCTAGATGAATCAAAGTTACCTACATATTTTTGGGCTGAGGCAGTTAACACAGCTTGCTTTACTCAAAATATTTCTTTGATTAATCAGGCCAAGGGAATGACCCCTTATCATCTACTCAAAAGAAAGAAGCCACTATTAGATTTTCTTCATGTCTTTGGATGCAAGTGCTTTGTTCTGAGAAATCAAGCTGAGCATTTGGGGAAATTTGAAGCAAAGGCAGATGAAGCAATATTTGTGGGATATGTAGCAGGGAAAGCTTACAGAGTCTATAATCTCAGAATCAACATTGTTATGGAATCTGTACATGTTGTTTTTGATGATCTCAAAATACAAGGTCTCTGTGATGAAGGTTTCCATGAAAGTCTCTCTTTTGAGAATGAGGAAGGAGAACAAGTGAATCATGATAAGGCTACTGAGAAACAGCCTAAAGTTGTTGTATCTAGCACAGATGAAAGCAGCAGTGAAGATGAAATTGCTGCATTAAGGTTAAAAAGGATAGCAGCTAGCAGACCAAATGGTCATTTCGTTGACAGTCATGATGGTGGATTCGTTGACAGTCAGAATGAGCGTTTCGTTGACAGCCAAAACGGTCATACCGTTGATAGTCATAGGAATGCTTCTAGAAGTGATCAATTAGGGACAACAAACTCAGGGGGAGTTTCTCAAGGACAAATATCCAATCAAGGCAATCATGATCATGAAGCTACGTCTTCAAGAGCAAATCTACCTCCCTCAAGGAAATGGACTAAAGATCATCCCTTTGAACTTATTATAGGTGATGTCTCTTCAAAAGTCCAAACTAGAAGAGCAACTCAAGAAGAATGTCTATATAGTAGCTTTCTGTCTCAAGATGAGCCAAAGAAAGTTGAGGATGCACTTCTAGATCCAGATTGGGTTTTAGCCATGCAAGAAGAGCTAAACCAATTTGAGAGAAACAATGTTTGGAAGCTGGTGCCCAGGCCTAATGACAGGAGTGTTATAGGCACAAAGTGGGTGTTCAGAAACAAGATGGATGAAAATGGCATAGTCACAAGGAACAAAGCTAGATTGGTTGCAAAAGGCTATTCACAGGAAGAAGGAATTGATTTTGATGAAACCTTTGCTCCTGTTGCAAGACTAGAAGCAATAAGGATTTTCCTAGCCTATGCAGCCCATGCCAATTTCAAGGTCTATCAAATGGATGTGAAGAGTGCTTTTCTGAATGGGGAATTGGAAGAGGAGGTGTATGTAAGTCAACCTCCTGGTTTTGAAGATGATGATTTTCCAGACTATGTGTACTTCCTTCTCAAAGCACTCTATGGTTTGAAACAAGCACCTAGAGCCTGGTATGACACTCTCTCACAGTTCCTCCTTGAGAATCATTTCACTAGAGGTACTGTAGATAAAACTCTTTTTCACAGGGTTGTAAATGGCTCTACTTTACTTGTTCAAATTTATGTAGATGATATAATCTTTGGGTCTACAGATGTGAAACTTTGTCAAAAGTTTGCCAAGCTTATGCAAAGTAAGTATGAAATGAGCATGATGGGAGAATTAACTTACTTTCTTGGTCTTCAAGTAAAGCAAGTTAATGAAGGCATTTTCATTAGTCAAACAAAATACATTCATGATTTATTAAAGAAGTTTAACCTAATGGAATGCTCTCCTGCCAAAACTCCCATGCCTACTGCCACCAAACTTGAATTGAATACTAAGGAAAAATCTGTGGACATTTCAAGTTACAGAGGCATGGTAGGCTCACTTTTATATTTAACAGCTAGTAGACCTGATATTATGTTTGCTACATGTCTATGTGCTAGATTTCAGGCTGATCCTAGAGAATCCCATTTAGTTGCTATTAAAAGAATTTTCAGATATCTCAAAGGAACACCAAACCTTGGCATTTGGTATCCTAGAGAATCTGGTTTTGAACTAATTGGTTATTCAGATGCAGATTTTGCAGGATGTAAAATTGACAGGAAAAGTACAACTGGAACCTGTCAATTCCTAGGAAACAAGCTTGTGTCATGGTTCAGCAAGAAACAAAACTCAGTTTCTACCTCCACAGCTGAGGCTGAGTATATTGCAGCTGGAAGTTGTTGTGCACAGATTTTATGGATGAAAAACCAACTACTTGATTATGGATTAAGAGTTGAGAAAATTCCTATTTTCTGTGACAACACTAGTGCCATTGCCATTACTGAGAATCCAGTGCAGCATTCAAGGACCAAGCACATTGACATCAAGTACCATTTCATTAGAGAACATGTTATGAATGGTACTGTGGAGTTACATTTTGTTCCAAGTGAACAACAACTTGCAGACATCTTTACCAAGCCACTTGATGAATCAACATTCTCAAGATTAGTAAGTGAGCTAGGTATGCTAAATTTCTCTTAATTATTTTTGAGATATTTGCAAGTTAAAATGCAGCCAGAAATTTGCTATGTTTTTCTGTGAATGAATTTTCTCAGGAAAAGGTAAAATTTTGTCTAAGTCAAAATTACTATGCCAACGGAATGCACCATTTCGTTGACAGTCTTAGCAGTTTTCTGGGTGTTTCGTTGATAGCTCTTTTATATCAACGAAACGCAGCTTTATCAACGAAATAAGACGGGACTTTAACCGCCCAATCCTGATTCGTTGATTTAGCGCTTTTTATCTGAACTGTTGAAATTTGACACGTCCTTTACCACGATCTATGCATACACCCCTGTAAGTATAAATCATGGTAATACCTTAAAAGTAACGGTTATATTTTTAAGCCAATCCAGTAATTTACATTTATTATTGGATTCATTTTCTGAGAATTTTTGGGGGAGTATTTAAGAAATTTTATTTTTATTATTTCTTTTTACCTGTTCTCAAAAATTCCAAAGGCTTTTTCTCTCTTCTTCTCTCTAACAAGCAATTCAGTTCGAAGCTTTCCGTTAATCAACAATGGCACCTATAGTCAAGCTTATGTCTGCTGGAGGGTTCATCTATGAGAAGAACAACTCCATCCCTTTTGTTGTCAAGGAAAACCCGAACAGACTGTTCTTCAAAATGATGGATTTCATGACGAATTGCAAGTTGAGCTATGCAATGTTTCACTCTACACCACTCTACAATGAGATAATCGAGGAAATTTGGACCTCATGTGAGTATAGTGGAACAAACTGCACACTACAATTCACTCTTCAAGGTAATGAGTACATAGTTAATTCTGATGTTTTGCAAGCATGTTTACATATTCCTGATAATAACTGTGATGTTTTGCCTACTAACACTGAAATAACTACCATGCTAAATTCTATAAACTACTCTTTGCCTACTGATAATCTGGGTAGAATAATTAGGAGAGGTTTGGTTAGGGAATACAGTTATTTAGCTGATGCATTCATTAAGGTCTTTTCTGGAAAGATTAGTAATTTTGATGCATTAACTAACTCTATGTTAATTCTCCTAACCATGCTTCTAAATGATAGATATCACAACTTTAGCACCCAACTTATGTATGAAATTGGTGCTAAGTTGGGTGACAAAGCAAATAGGAAGAAAAATATCTATTATGCTAGGTTTCTGATGATGTTGGCTAACCATGTTAGTCCAGCACCATTAGTTATCTCTAACCCTAATGCCAGGTTTGAGTGCTTTGTGCAAGAAAAGAGAGTATTGACAGACATACTGAGGCTGAACCACAATGGTGATGTTCCAGTGGTGTATCTGCCAATCATTGAGGTAACTACTACTATCCCTGTTAGTGTAGCTAACACCTCTACTGTTTTACCTTCCAATGTTGCTATGGAGTCTGTAGCTGTGACCCAACAGGCTCCTGCCCTAGCAACAAAACCAAAATCAAAGAAATCCTCCAAGCCAACCTCAGGTGCTTCTCAAAAGGCACCTGTTGTAAAAACTACCACACAACCTAAGGGGAGTGAGTCTGGAGTTGTGAGAGGTGAGGGAAGGGGTGAACATCAAAGAAACCCCAAGGATAAGGAAGGACAGGTTAGTGTGTACCAGCCAAGCCCCATTGTGTCTTCCCAACAAGGCACAATGAGTAACATGGATTTAAACACAAGTCTAATTGCATCCTCCCAAAAGGATGTGATTATTGAAACAAGCTCTCCTCCTAGAGCACAGTCCAAAAGGGTAAGGGACACTTCAAGCCCACAGTCTACATTTTCCCAATACCAAAGGAGAGTGAAGCAAAAGTCCAAGGGTACACAGGGTGCACACACACTGGAAGCAACACTTCCAGTTTCTCAAATTCAGTTTGATGTAACCCCTATCATTTCTCTGGGGTTACAGTCCCATTCTCTAAACATCAATCTTGAATTATCTCCATCAAATTCACCAACTCAATCTTTAGATGTGGACATGATCCATACATCTATTCCTGATTCTCCAACTCTAATCTTGGAGAAGCCCCACTCTGAAGCTGGTGGCCATCACTTGTTAAGTGATTTGTTGGGCCATCAACCAATTTTTCCTGAAGTTGCAAGGGGATCTGTGGACCAATCTTTAAAATCAATCACCACAGACTCTACTGTAATTTCTCATTCTCAAAGTGCTTTCTTGACTTCATCAACGAAACAGTCTATTTCGTTGACAAGTGTTTCTCCATCAACGGTATCCATACCGTTGACAGTTCAAACTACCATTCCGTTGATAGTTCACTCTGCACCTTTAATTGAAAATCAAGTTGTTCCCACAACTAGTGCAGATGATCTAGTGGTAGTTGAGACACTTCTAGGACTGAGAGGGAGTGAAACTGAGAGGCTGGCTTGCAGCCAGGCAAAAGGAGAGAATGTGAGTGAGAGGCTGGCTATTTCTTCCAGCCAGGCAAAAGGAGAGTTTGAGAGTTCCACCTTAGAAGGTGAAGGTGAGGGTGTGAGAGGTGTGAGCCATGGGGAGCCCATGATGCAAGAACAGAGTGGAGAGAGAGAAGGGACTACAGGAGAAATAAGGATGGAAGCAGCCATTGCTAATGAGTTAATGGAGGTCAGTGAGGGAGAAAGGGAACTTACTTTCCAAGAGGTTTATCAGCAAACTCTGGATAGTATTTCCCTGGATCCTGAGACCTTTACTCATCCTGTGTCAGCCTATCAAATTTTGGCTCAACAGGGCAATGTGGAGGCAGAGAGGTCACTACAACTAATTCACACAACTGCATCAATGCAAAGAGCAAAGGATGCCTTGACCAATCTACCTCCAGGAGCTGAAGCAAGTGGAGACTTTGATTTTTCTGATAATGAGGATAGCTTTGGTGACACTCTACAGGTGGCCACTACTGCACAGACTGGGACTTCTGTGGTGCCTCCTACACCAAACTGGCTTTCTCAAGATATGCATGGTAGAAGCAATTTGGATGCTGCTATCACAAGGCAGTACAAAGAAGCATATCTAGCTCATGAGTCTGCAGGAGCAAGGGACAAGAAATTCTACAAAGCCATAATGGATTCTCTGGAAATTCAAAGGCTACAAATGTTGCAGACAAGGATTGAGGCTACAGAGATCAAGGATTCAATCAGCAACCTTAGGGCTGCTAATGATAGGAGGCTAGATGAAAAGCTTCATCTTCTCACTGTGTCCAGGATGAACAGGTTTTTCTCTAAAGAACCTGAAGTGGATTCCTCTTTGAAGACTCTCTCTTCTAGAGTGGACAAGGTGGAAGCCACTCTATCACAGATGCAAAAGGAACAGGAGAAACAAACTCAACTATTGGCCCAGCTAGTGGCAGCTCAAGGACTCCCAGCCATCTCTTTTGATGATAACAAAAAGGGGGAGAAATCTAAGGAGCTAGACATTCAGATTACCAAGGTTATGGTCCCAGCCATTTCCCTACCAAAGGAGCCATTAGCAATGGGGGAGCTTGGCAAGCAGCAAAAGTATGGTATTGACCTTATACAAGAAGCTTCTATGAGGATGAGACTTGCAGAACAAATCAAAGAACATTGGTCCAACATAGAAGCAAAGTTCAAGAAGATTACTGAAGATAAGGACTCAAATCCATCAACGGAACAGCCATCAACGAATGCCATGGCACTAGCATCAACGGAATGGGAGCCACAGACAAATTATTTCTATCACCAAGAGCCCCTTCTACATGGAGTCACTCAAGGACCAAGGAAGGAAAAAGGACAAACTTCATGCATTAGGGATGTGGAACAAGCTACAATTCAAAGAAGCCTATCTCCCAAGTCCCCTGCTAAACCAAAGGGCAAAAACATAGCAAGGACTTTCTATCCTGCACCTTATCCAGATGAGCACAAGCTTCTTGGTCTACTCATCACAAAAAGCAAGGAAAGTAATAATTATGAGATAAGGAAGCAAAGGGCAATTGTCTACAGGAATGGACAACAAATCTGTGTTTGGGCTGGTCATCCAAACTTTGCTGAAGCCAAGGCTGAGGAATCAGAAAGAGCAGCTATGCAAGCTCTTGCAGTAGCTCAAGCTCTAGATGAAGAAGAAAGGAAGCAAGAGGAAAGCACTAGAGAGGAAAGGAGTTCAAAGAAGAGCACAAGGCAACCCAAAGAGAGAGCTAGGAGAAACATAGACTTTGAGAGTGCTGATTCTCAGAGTACTGCATCAGACTCTTCTATACCTATTGCACCTCCAACAATTGCTAATCCAGTTTTTGAGGGAAAGTTGGCCTGTGATCCTGCACATCCTGTCAATTTTCATGATCAACCAATCATGCCAAAAGAGGAACCAATTGATTTTGATGAGGCATACTTTCCAAAGTTCCTGTTAGAAAAGGACCAACCAATGAAGACAAAGAAGAGGCCTGTCAAAGCAAAGCCTGTTTTTGTGAGAAAGCCACAATCTCAAAAACCCCCTTCAAACCCAGAGGACTGCATGTACATTGCTGACATCAGGGAAGAATCCAGTCTACATCTTGACTTAGACAACCTGGTGGAAGTAAGGGGAATTGCAGCTTCTCAAAAGTTGCCTGAAAGACTAGTGTTCACATTCAAGGGTGGTAGAGAACAAGTGTGGCCTCTCTACAGAATTTTAGGAGAAGACTATCAAACACTACTCTCAGTGTTTAGATGCTTGAAAAAGGACTTCGGTTTCACCAAAACAGCCAAGTCTGAGGTGGTCTCCAAAATCTGTCAGTTAAAGGCTAGCTGGAACAAGCCTGAGGCTCTTCCAAGGATACTTAGAGTTCCCTCAACAGGAAAGAAAATCCATCTTCAACCTTATTGGATGATGGAGTTTAAGGACAAGGACAATTGCAGAAGATTCTTCAGAATGGAAGACCAGCTGGAGAAGGCATCTAATCAAACTCTAAAGCTGATGCAATCCAAGCTTGGTGATCAAGATGAAGAGGAGAAAATCTTCTACAGAAGACTACAGGTCCAGATTGAGGAAAACAACTCCAAGAGAGGGAAGAAGACTATGCCACAAAGAAGTCACAGATGAAACATTTGCTCAGACTAGAGGAGCACTGGTGGGCATTAGTCTTGTAAGTCTTATATTTTGTCTATAAAGTTTTGAAGCTTAATACATTTTCTACTTTTGTAATTTATGATGTATCTGAGTGTTTTTGTTATCATCAAGTCTCTTGATTTATGGCTGTTATTCTATCAGTCATAAATTGGGGGAGATTGTTAGGAATATGTTGTTCTTGATGATAAGCATAAAACACTTAGTAGAATTTGTGTAAAGTCAATTTTGTAGCTGTCAACGAAATAGCATGCTTAGCAGTGTTTCGTTGACAGGAAGCTCATCAACGAAATGAGTGTTGTAGCAATTGCATTGTACAATACTTCACAGTATGATAGGCATTCTATTATATGTTTTAGATAGGTTTTCTAAGTCATGTTGACTATGTACTAGATAGGCAAAATAGGTTGGTTAATTGTAAATATGTTATGCCTTGTAATTCTGCCTAAGTGAAGACATGTCAACGGTATGAAGATTACTCTGTCAACGGTATGGAGTTTACCCATCAACGAAACGAGGGAAACACCATCAACGGAATGAAGAATGAAGCTATCAACGAAACACATCTCCTTGCTATCAACGAATCAATGTTGCTTTTTGAACAGTTGACAAAGTGATAGTGACAGTTTACTGAACAGATCTAAAAGGAGATATGGAAGTGTACTTTGCATTGGAAGCCATCAAAGTGGTTACTGGAAATAAGGAAACATTCCAATTTCCAATAAGGCTCTTGGAATTGATTATAATGAGCATGAAGACAAAAGCTAAGATCTCCAAGGACCATTGGACAAAAGGAATGAAAAGCAAGCTACTGATGGTTACTACTATTATTCTTTAGTTTAACCAAACGTAGAATTGTAAACTTGGGATTATATAACCAAGTGTAGCAGTTACTTTAGAAGATGAGAGAAGAAAAACAAATAGATTGTATTAGCTATTCTTGAGAGCAATTCTTCTCCACAACCTTGTAACTGAGCAGCTGTGTACTTTTGTATCACAGATTATTTCCGCAATAAAAACACTTCAGTTGGATCATCAAACAATCCAACTGAATTATTTATATCTTGTGTTTTTATTTATTCAGTTCAGTTTTATTTTATAAAGTGTTTAGTTTCAAGAAAATATCAAGAATTGTATTCAACCCCCCCTTCTACAATTCTGTTCGGTCATTTGGGAATAACAACAAAGATCTTGAACAGATTTACTTTTTGTATTATTGACTGTTCGAAATATCTTGTAAACTTGGGATATATAACCAAGTGTAGCATTATTCTAGAACTTGAGAAATCAGTTAGGCAATTTAGAGAGCTCAAAGCTATATCCTTTAAAAATTGTCGAAGCTAGAATTGTGTGTATGCAGCTGTGTGTTTATTCATAAACATCACATAGATTTCTTCAAAATAAAATCTCTTAGATGGACAAATCAATCCACCTAAATTTTTAATTCTTGTACTAATTTTATTTGTTTGTTTTCTGTTCTTGAATTTACTTTCACATTTCTACTGTCAAGAACTAAAGAATTTTTTAAAGATTGTATTCAACCCCCCCCCCCCCCCCCCCCTTACAATCTTGGTTCATTGTCCGGGAATAACAGTACTTGAACAAAAAGAGTATGTTACATTAAGACTTATCAAATGATAAACTACCCTTCAACTGATATTGTAATAACATTCTATCTGTTGAAGGCTACACTTTACTTATACAAATTTTAAAATGAGTTAGTTTAGTTATGATCAAGAACCAACATGATTCCTAACAATTATTTAAAAAAGATTATGTGCATGTTTTTTTGTAAATTTTAAAGTTGGTAGAGATTTTTAGTATTAATTGAAGTATATATGTATTAAGATAATAAATTTAGAATATATAAACAAATTATAATCGATTAACGAAAAATATAAATAATTATTAGATCCATCACACTCAGACTAATTGCTTATAAAATCATTAATAACGTAAAAAATATTCATTAATAACCGATTAAAAATTGATAAGAGTTAACATCAAGATTTCTCATTTAATGCTGGGTAAGGTTGTATCAAGATAGATTTTACAAACGTTTATTTGCTATATTACGAATAACGTAATATTTGCTATATTACTTTACATATTTATTGGGGCCTTAAGAATTTTTTTTAAAATTATTATCTTATACTTTTAGCGAATATAAAACTTTATTTTATTAACCTAAATCGAGACCGAAAAATAGAGAAATTATCAAAAAATTACTTTTTCTAAGTTTTTTTGCAATTTTACCATCTTCTGAAAATATTTGCAAAAATACGGTCTGCAACTAGATACAACCTAAAAATATTTGCAAAAATACGGTCTGCAACCAACGCAACCAGATGCAACTTTTTAAAAAATAATTGAAAAACAGCTGAGAATTCAAAAAAAATGTTAGTAAGAGGGGTAAACTTGTGGTCTTGATTTACCCCGGGGTTTAATAGTTAACATTTGGGGTTCAATATTTTTATTTTGGGTTTTAAAAATATTAAGAATGACGAATAATTCGTATACGGACTTAGGGTTTATGGACTTAGACTC
The DNA here is from genome assembly GCA_030848705.1 of Heracleum sosnowskyi. NCBI lineage: Eukaryota > Viridiplantae > Streptophyta > Magnoliopsida > Apiales > Apiaceae > Heracleum > Heracleum sosnowskyi. Next base: position 31,563,360 of record CM061237.1, read on the forward strand.
TAAACTCTAACCTACCTTGATTTTAGGGTTGTAAACAACCCTAAAATCAGTATGCCGGAAAAACACCATTATTAACAAGTTGCATCTGCGGTTGATTTTGGTTGCAGATGCAGATATGGTTGCATCCGCCGTATTTTTGCAAATATTTTCAAAAAGTTGATATTTTTACAAATGTTTTGGTATTTTTGCAAAAAAATTAAAAAACACATAATATTTTTGCAAAAAAGTTTTTTGGGTTGGGTAATTATGAAAAAAGTCCAAAAAAAAATTATTTTATCAAAATAATTACTTTATCAAATAATATTTTATCGAAATTTAACTGTGTAATTCTGACCATGACAGCAATGTCATTTCCACATATGTACGAGTGAAAATTAACGTATGTGATCGACATGTCAGGGGGAGATCGATCTGGTCTGCCCACATTAAATATTGAATGGGTAGATTTACCACATACTCAACCACTCTTTTTCAGTCGTGCGGTGCGCCGGTGCAGCTAAAGTCAAAAACATTTTCTCAAAAAGTAATGGCTGGGCTGAATATTTAAACTGTTACATGACATGCCGACGATAGCTTGACGAATGACGAAGCAAAGCCACCGGCAGTATATACAGGCGTTTAGAACAGAAGAAACAAGAAGAGTGAGATTCCTAATTTAATTAATTATATATTGATTATGTTAAAATTGTACATTGAGCTACTCAGCTACCCACTTATAACTTATACATGGAGTGTTTGTTAACCAACTCAACTTATAACTTATATGTTAGATAAGTTGAATGTTAGTAGTGGGGTACATTTTGCTGAATTTATCTTGATTATCTTGATTTTACCTTTGTGTTTTTAAATATTTTTTTAATTTAAAATACAAGGGTTGAAATCATTGTATTTTAATAATTATTTTTTCAAATTTAATTTAACAAATTATTAACTAACTTATAAGTAAATTTATCCAAACACCCGTATAACTTATAAGAATTCATCAACTTAACACTTACTCATTTTAAGCTATAAGTCAACTTTTTTGTAATACCAAAAGAACAAATGAAACAATATCAAAAAATCCGAATATAATCCGGATTATGTGAGATTTTATGTAGTTCAATGTCACTTAAAATAATATAATTCTTTTTATATATACAATGACATGAATATTTTATAATTCTATATTATGAATTTATATTTCGAAGTTAATATTTTAAGAAAATAAGATACCCTTTTCAAGAAAATTTAAAAATAATTCACCATCATTCAAATTCAACCAACACAGCATCAAATCATTTTTTTTCTGTATAGAAATGATAATTAATAAATATTGCACATCAGGTATTTTCAAGGGACAATCTAATAATTTGTTACACCAGTGAAATATATAATTTGATAATTTGATTTATCATTGATGATAATTCCAAAACTAATGAATAAAAGATAAGATTTTAGTTCCCAAATGGAAAGAAACGAGGCTGCTAGTTTATTTTTTTACTTAACATATATATTAACCTAAGACCATCTCCCAGATGGCTAAATTGGTTGGGCTAAAATAATACTATAAAATATTAATTATGTAAAATTTGTTCAATTTGTAAGAAATTTTGCTTGAATTGAGTTGGTTATAATGATTGACTATAATTTATTAATTTAAAGAGGATTTACATAAGACCTTTAAATTTCCAAGTCTAATGTACTACAGTTACAATATATATTAGTTAGAGATGAAAAATAAATTACAAAAATAAGTTCCAAGGCACATTCTATGAATGTACATTCAATAGCTTTGGAACCGGTCACTCGGAAAGAAGCATTGCAAGCGGCAACAACTCTTCACAACTTTTTGTTGCAATACGAGAAGACAATGCCCCAACTCTTAAGTGCAGTGAGGAGATTTAAAGATGAAGTCAATATAGATTTGAAGTTCAACAAAAAACAAGTGACTATAGATTCATTTTTTACTAGACAATCTTAGAATATGTATGGAATCTTTTAATGATTATTAATTTATAGTTTCGTTGGGACCAATATATATACTTTGGGATTTCAAAAAAGTTATTATCTTATTATTTTATCGATTGGGATCCAATTTTATACTGGTCCCAAGTTGGGACTGGACAAATTATTAATTTTATCGAGATTATTAATTTATCGAGTATTAATTTATAGAGGTTTTACTGTAGTATGTTATTAATATTTTAAATTGCTATAAATAAAATATATTATTTTAATATGATAATAAATAATGTGGAGTTTCAAAGTTCATTCGACAAATATAGTGAATGTGTTGGAATTGGCTAAATTTTTAACTAAATTTTATACAATAACTATAATTTTTATTTATGACAAATATTAAAGATTTTTTATGGTTGGAGATAGAGCTGTAAACGAACCGAACTCGAACGAACTCGAACGAACTTTTAACGAACTCGAGCAAAATCTTAACGAACCGAACAATGTTCGGTAATCTTATCGGACAAAATTTCTTGTCCGAACTCGAGTTCGGTAATACTCGAACCGAACACGAACAGTTCACGAACATAACGAACTGAACCGAACTCGGACGAACACAAACCGTTCGTTAACATTTTATGTTTTTCAAAAAAATAAATATAATTTTTAACTTTATTTGATGAAAAAATTAGTCAAAATGTCAATTAAATATTTGATATTTATATATAATATTTACTTTAAATCATTGTAAAAAAATTATATTATAAATTATAAATAATAAATAATACATATGTATATAATATTATAAAAATAATATTTTTTTCCGAACCGAACCGAACTCGAGCTTAACGAACGAGTCGAACTTGAACGCAACTCGAGCGAACTCGAGTCGAACACCTTAAAAGTTCGGTTCGGTTCGTTAAGGTTATCGAACAAAAAATGTTGTTCGAACTCGTGTTCGGTAACGAACTCGGACGAGCTTATCGAATACGAACACGAACAAACACAAACGAGCTTAACGAACAGTTCGGTTCGTTTACGGCCCTAGTTGGAGATGCTCTAACAAGCTCTGCTAAATCAAATACTTTGCGGAACAGATTTGGCAGAACTACTAAGCACAAAAATCTGCGGACCTCGTCACTATTTCAAAGAAACCAATCATGCAACGGCGAACTCTTGTTTGGTCAAAGTTCAACGGTTAAAACTCGAATATTGGAATAATGTTATCACTCATGTTAGATATAAAAACAATATTTGTTTGTTTATCAAGTTTGTTACATAGTTTTACATGGCTAACTCATTTTTCATGGTTCCTAAATTATGGTCTAGAAAATAACGCTAACCCTTGACGTCATAATTTATTATTGCATGAACAAATTAGATTAATTCGAGAAGAAATCGATCGACTCAGCTATTATGCATGGGGACCTACGAGTCCTTTTTTAAATAATTACATCAGCTGTACCCCCCCATACTATTCTTTTCCCTGCATTTACATTTCAGTATTTCACAATAATTCTACTTCTACCCCTTAAATATACATATCCCCACTACACTCTCTCATCACTGATCACTTGGCTAAATTATCCTCCTCTTTCAATTCTTTTCTCAATTTAGCTTGTGTTTTTATTCATGGCCTTCTCATTTATTCCATTTCTTCTTCTCATTAGTATTAATGTGTTTGCTACTTCAAGCAATGCTGCTGGTCATCACATTAGGCCACCTTCCCCTGCCTACTGGCCCAGCTCCAAGTTCAGGTCTATGAGCTTTTATAAAGGTTTTCGAAACCTCTGGGGTCCTGATCACCAACGAGTCGATAACAAAGCTCTCACGATTTGGCTCGATCGAACCTCGGGTACCAGACTGTACAATTATGTAAAATGTGTGTGAAATAAGTGTGATTTTAACTAATTCGTACATGCAGGGAGTGGATTCAAGTCTGTGCGTCCTTTTCGATCAGGGTATTTTGGTGCTTCGATCAAACTCCAACCCGGGTATACTGCAGGGGTGATCACCGCGTTCTATGTGAGTACTTTTACTTGCTGCACAATTATGAATTTGGTGATTTGCTTTGTTCCTCACGGTTCTCATTTTAAAATTGGTTCTAATCTGGAGCATGACCTTATTTATAAACTGTGATGCCTAATTATGTATTGGTATGCCCAGCTTTCGAACAGTGAAGCGCATCCGGGGTACCATGACGAGGTGGACATTGAGTTCCTGGGGACAACATTTGGAAAACCTTATACATTACAAACAAATGTATATATCAGAGGAAGTGGAGATGGTAAAATTATAGGAAGAGAGATGAAGTTCCATCTCTGGTTTAATCCTACTAAAAGATTTCATCATTATGCCATCTTGTGGTCTCCAAAGGAAATCATGTAAGTCGTCACAGACTGTTTTTTTCTTTTTGGGGGATAGTTGAGTAGTTAAATATCGTAGCTTAAACATTCCTGTTGGTAGTATATTCTAATTCAGTAGAATAATCAAATTATTATAAAATAAAAGTGCAACTTTCTAGATTTAGTCAAGACATATTAGTATTCGTTTAGGATCTAAACTGATCCTACTGGCTGAACTAGCAACTAAAAGTGGGTCTTCTTTATGTACATACTATAATGGAAAAGGTTTAATTTATGTTGTGCAGATTTTTAGTTGATGATATTCCAATCAGGAGATATCAAAGGAAGAGTGTTGCTACATTCCCATTAAGACCAATGTGGGTTTATGGGTCCATATGGGATGCTTCCTCATGGGCAACAGAGGATGGCAAATACAAAGCCAATTATCAGTACCAACCATTTGTGGGAATGTTCACAAATTTCAAGGCAAGTGGTTGCACTGCTTATTCACCGCGGTGGTGCCGCCCCGTTTCAGCCTCTCCGTGGCAGTCCGGGGGATTAAGCAGCCAGCAGAACATGGCAATGCATTGGGTACAAAGTCATTTCTTGGTTTATGACTACTGTAGAGACAACAAAAGAGACCATTCAAAAACACCAGAATGTTGGGGTTAATATACTTGCACAAATGGAGTGAGTTCCCACATGCCGAAGGCCTAATTTATTTGGAGTAACAAATATTAATATATATATTTAGTAGATTAGTTTCTTCTTTGTTAATGTTATTTTCTATTTTACTACTACTATACTACTTGTTGTTTGTTGTTGTACTGTACAATAGGTAGAAATTAGAATACACTGAATATGAGAAAAAGGTAGGTGAAATTGTTCCCAAAGGCGAAGGCCTGATTTGAGTGAATGCATTTATTTCTTATATCACAATAATGTCAATAAAGTAAAAGAGTTCTCATTATTTCTGGAACACACCAGCCAGCAACTAGTCAAGTACCTCAGTCTGCCATATGCTTGGTTCAGCCTCATTTTTATTATTTGTCGTGTTTTGAATTGGAATACTTTTCTTCATTTTTCCTTTATTAGTTTAGCAGTAGTTAGCAGTAAATCTATATTTACACATCGGTTTGCCGACAAATACAACCAAGTAGTTTAAATAGTAGTGCTAATTACACAGTTAAAATCTTACTACTGCTTAGCAAAAATAACTTGCTCTAGCTAATGTGTTCTATACACCAAAATGGTTCTCCAATGTTCATACACTCCACACGCTAGATTCGTTTAAAATAATATATGAAATTTCCAACTCTGGTAGCTAGCCCATAATTAGTTTTTTGTATGTTCTTGACTAAGATCCAAAATCTTGACCCAAAAAGTATAATTGAGATTGTCATTGAATTTAAAATCCAAAATACTCTATACTTTTACCATCACAATCACAAAACTATACATTGTTCACTTTCACAATGTATATAACTACATCTGAAACCTACTTGATGAAATCTTTGTAAATCTAACAAGTTCACCGCATAACATATATACCTTCTCTCACTAAACTGCAAGACTGTGTGGCAGGAATTCATCTGTCACTTGAAACTGACCTGCAAGGCTGCAATACATCAACATCAGTTGCTGCTAATCATGTTGAATTAAGTCTTTATCAGTGGCATTACACGTTAGCAAGCTATATACGATCTCCTAAACCAAATTCGTAATATAACTTTAGTATATGAAAATGAACTAAACAAATTCATACAATATGCATACTAGAACATGAATGTATCTAGGCATTAAACTCAGTTTTCAGTACTTCGATAACTTTGATTGTACTTATCAACAGTATGAAGTCTTTTGGCATATCAATTAGATTAATTTATAATGTTCATGATTGGTTCAGGATACTCACAATTATATTTCTCAACTCTCTGTAATTTCACAAGGTTTTAGTTTGAAAAAGCAGGAAACTAATTTAGCAAAAAGAAAAAGCTGAACATTGATATGGAATTCAGCGATTATCCAGTATAATCGCCAGATAACCTCTATAGGTCAATTAAAAAGTTAAAAAATAAGTAGGGCAAGGAAATAAAATAAAATAAATAATAAAACATCAAGTCAAACATGCAGATATTACCAACACAAACATGGCATCGTAGCAATTATCCATTTACTTGACCATTTAATTTATTACTACATAGGGTAATTCTATGACTTATCTTTATATCATCCTCGTACTTGAAACCTTCTTCCGTACTGCATAGTTAAATTATGTCATATATATGGCTGTGTTTTGTTGCAAAATGATCCTAGATTAGGATTATTCACTTCAAATTTACATTATTTTTAATCCCATACTTATCCAATTAGTTTTCTCAGAGACTCAACTTTACCGCTTTTAGTTTAAAACTTCAATAATGCAGGATTCATAGTCGCATCAAGAGCCAATAAAATATACCACCCTTAATAAACTAAAGACTGATAACAAAAACATTCCCAGGTAATAATATGGATATGGGAGTAGTGAAGAGGGCATCGTGAGATAAAGGTGAGAACAAGAATTAAAACATTGTTTTTTGCCAAAGATAAAGAGAAATCATTCATACAAGTAAAAAGTAAAAGAAAGAGCATAAGGTGCATACTAAGTTACATTACCTTTTTTGTTTCTCATAAGAGCTTCGGAGAGTACAGTTGCAACATATCCTCGCATAAACAGCCCAGTATACTAGAATTGCTACCATGTGAAAACTTGACATCATGAACAGGAAACTTTCTAGGATTGAGATGCTGAACAGTCAATAATGATGGCAGCGAGTGCAACGCTATTTCACATCTAACCTCATCCCCGGAAACAAATAATGGCGAGTCGTCGTTGCACAAATCGACTATTGCAGATTTTGGCAGTCGAATCTCATTTAAATTTGCACATGTAGATCCCAGTTTCTTATAACATTGACTACCCGTTCTTTTGTATGAAACATGAGAACCCAGAACAGAGTTACCCATAGGACTAGTAGAAGGTGTAGGAATAGCTTGAGATGCAAGTTCCTTGTTTAGCATCTTTACTTTTGGACGGTACGATGCTACAATGTCACTATTGCTAGAAGAGCAGGCAAGAGACACACAAACTCCCTCGTTCTCTGATCCAGGAACTAAAAATGGTCTACAATGCAAATATGGGAAATTGTCATATTTTATTAGTTCCTTTTTTGAAATCAATCTAAAGGCATTTATAATTCCAAAGAAAACACTTAAGCCGGATTTAGTGCACAAAAACATCTACCCTCTAAGTTGCTAAATAAAACACTAACAAGAGCGACTAAGATTAGTTTAACAGTTTCTTTCTAATCAAACATTAAAGGCACTTTTAAATTTCTAAGAAAAAAAAACTTTTGTTGGTTTACTGAAGTTGCACAAGTACCTTCAAAGTTGCTAAATAAAACGCTAATGAGAGCAACAAATAAGATATATTTATGAGTTGCTTGCAACTCCAGATTCCAAACAGTAGCCAGAGAAAGATGAAGTATTTTTTTTTGATAATTTTGCCTAAGTTTTCATGCATGCCTAGATTCCTTCCATAAGTGAAACATTGAAACCATCACGTAGTCAACGATGCAGGTAACGTGTTATCTAGGGGGGTGGAACATAAACAACGAGAAATTGTGGTAGAACAGGTCCCACAAGACTAAGAAAAGGCTCACCAAAAAGGACACAACTTCACTTTCAAATCAATGATATATTCAACTCTTAGTATAATGCCATGTAGAAACCCCTAGTTCTTTTAAACAACTCCTAATAAGAACCAGTAACCAAAAAAATGGAAAAAGGACAATGTAATAAATCAAATCAACCTTTAATGTGCAAGGAGATGAAGTTATTCATGCTAAATGTATCATCATTACCAGCAGCAAAGCCTTCTCCAAAAAAATTTAAGGAGATGAAGTTATTTAAGCTAAATATATCATCATTAACAGCGGCAAAGCCTACTCCAAAAATTCGGGGTAGGTTAAAATGAACAGCACAATATCACATAAAGCACATTACAGAAGCTTAGTATATTTAACAATAATAATTGATCTACTGGCTGATTCTGTGTCAGTAACCCTGATCGTCGTAGGGGAAATATGTTTTGGCCAGACCGTGTAAAAGATCATAAGAATAAACTGGACGTGAGGGGAAATCGTGACAAAAGTTATATTTCCGCCAGTGTGGTTTAAAATGAGCTGAGAGCACCATCTGTTAAGGCATGGCAATATAAAATTTTCCCACACTCACATGCGAGTGTGGGTGTCGCGCACCCACAATGTGTAACTTACATGTGTGTGTGGGTGTGGGCATGTATGTCGTGCGTGCAGACGTGTCTGGAATATCAAATCTCATACAAAATAATGTGTGTCAGTTTGTGTAAAAGGAAGAAGCGTATCAGATCTCATACGAAATAATTAAAAACATGTCAGACACAAGTGTGTGTTACTTCCAAGTTCAAAGCAAATTTAGATCCTCAAAGTTTATACTGTAAATATGAAAAAAAGAGTGGCCAATCCTCACATTGATACACAAGTGAAACATAAGAGATATGAATACCTTTCATCAATGCCGTCAAAGTTCCGCTCGCAAAGGCCTACTGAAGAAGCAGTTAGAATTGTTCTCACACCCGAAGATAAAGCTGATTTAGGTGTAATTGAATATAAACTATGAATTGGGTTGGATGTTAACCCATCTAAGGATTTTACAGGTTCCCGAGTTTGGCGCAAATCAAACACCAGAAGCATGCCATTCTGCGAGGTGTTTATAAGATACTGATCAGTTTCATGATATATCCAGAATGAACCGTAAAATAACCCAACAACTTTTTATGACCTGTAATCCTGCATATGCATAATGCGAACAGCTGATATCCCATGAACATGACCAAGCAGCAGCCTACAAATACAATGTCAAATAGATTATTGATACATAATTTGACTCGTGAAGAAGTTCAAAAACTGAGGAACCATAACAATTAGAGGCTAAGTCGCTTAGAAGTTATTTAGCTAAGTCTCCCCAGCAATTAGAGGCTTAGTCGCTTAGAGCATGTGCACAGAAGCAGATGCATCTTCTAGCCCATGGCTCAAAAGGCAATACACTTTTACACTATATCCATTCACATTTTATTGCCTACGAGAAGAAGTTGATATCATATTGCTCAGTATATACAAAATCGGGCCCGTTCTTTGCTCAAGCTACATTAATAATTCATGAAATGACTACTTGTGCAATTTTGCAATCATGCTACTAAAGCAGTTAGCCTGCTAGAAAAATCTACAGTACTAAATACAAAGAATTGTTTAATATTCTCTTTCCTATATAAGGAAATTAACATCTAGCACTACATAATAATCAATGAATTTTATACAAGCCAAGAGACAGAAAAGAAAGACTGAATTTTTTACCGGCAAATCATAGCTAAGAATTGTGTTGTTGCTTTCAGAACTGAAAATAAATAACATTATTAACAATTAATAATGATAATAAAATAGTCACTGGAGAGAGAATCACAAAAGAAAAAAAAACGGAATATGAAAAGCACACCAAACCTAATAATTGACAGCTTTTTTCCTAGTGAAGCAACCAGTAACAATCTGTCGTGGGGAGAGAACCGCAAATCTTTAACAGCCTTTGTGTTCACAGGAAGTTGCATATCCGCTCTATCATCTGGAGCTATCAAACTTATCTGCAAATCAAATACACAAAGAACTTCAAAATATATAGAAAAAAATTCGATATGCAATTTTCTACCCGTCACTAAAGAGAGGTTTACTTTAGTAAGTGCAAACAGTCCCCCCAATCCAGTGAGCCTTCGAGCAATAACCAGAATTTGACTGGAAGCATCCGCGTCGAATACGCGAGCACCTTCGACATGGAACTCTTTCTACATAAATTACATTATTACGTCAATAGCAGTCGACAGAAATGTCAAGAACGACAGTAAAGAGTATGGAATCAATAGTAGTTGTTACTAGTAGTATTGCTTGGTATTAAGTAATAAGCCTATGTAAGGGTATTTCTATCTTTTCAATCAAAGTTTGTTATTGGAAACTATTAGTACTTATAGTAGTGGTATTTCTATGTCTGCTGCCCAACAAATGACAACTAATACATTAATGATTATTAAGTCATAAATCTTTATTAAGATCTAATTTGCATGACAAACAATAATTCCAATGCATCATGTTGAAAACGTATGAAATAATAATTGTTATAGCATATCTACCAAAAATGTGCCACTTTTACTATCATTACAACCGACCTTCACTTCTACCGCAGTAAAGTCAACCCAAACATAATAAATCCTAAAACTCTGAAAACGGAGGATGGTATCCCGGTATACGAACTCAAACTACGAGAATTTAGAAAAAGGTGGAGGTAATTAACTAATCATGTCACAACCTTCGTAGATCAAAAGCGAAGAGGAAAATGCTAACCTGCAATGCAAAGCTATTGGAACATCCCGTCTTCCTGAATTGTCCTGTGAGCAATGGATAACAAAAAATTCTCAGTGAAGTTTACGCATCACAAACATATTCTTAACTGGACTGTACCACTATATATCACATGTACCTGTGGAAGAACTTCCCTGTAAATCTCTCCTAGCAGCAACTGATCTTGCTCCTCTCTCAGAATATTCTAACATACCCTCCAAATACCTTGCTCTCTGAGAAACCAGAAGTTTCAAGTAGATAAAGTATGAGATAGCAAGTAGTTTTCCGGGGGGAAGAGAGAGGGAGAGGGAGAGGGAGAGGGAGAGGGAGAGGGAGAGAGAGAGAGAGAGAGAGAGAGAGAGAGAGAGAGAGAGAGAGATCACAATATCGAACTTGCCTCTTTAAGTTGCTGCACCTGAAAATTTAATTCAGCTTCTCTCCTTTTCCCTTCATCTTCTCTCTTAACAAATTCAGCATGCTATACATACCAAACCAACATATTTAAAAATATATACGCATTTTTCTACAAAATTAGGAGCAAACTGCAGTTAAGAAATTTCGTGCAATGAGAAGGACCAGTAAATTAATAGATTATATCCATGCAATGTGGTTTAAAAAGGATGGATAGTCTAGCACGTTTAGTCTGGACAGTGGATTTACGGGAGGCTCTTGATGGTACACCAGAACCAATTGTCACCATTCTAATTCAAAACAAACAGTCTATCCCAGGTTGTTGGTATCAACAACATGGTGTCGCCAAGGTGAGGACATGACATCCTCATGCTGGAAAAAGGCAAGGCAGTCTGGTCCCAATATTTTTCAGCCCAGACCTATTACCCCGCGATATGTTTATTTAAATATTAAATTTTGACCCATTTGAGAGGACTTGAAATAGTACTTCCCGGTTAATTGTTATTACGCGACCACACTATAAGCAACTTGACCGAACGAGCAGCCTCTTCCTCTAGTGACTTCGCTCATGTATCTTGTATTTTTCTTCCTCGTTTCTTTTTTTCTTTTTTTAGATTTTTTTCTTTGTTTATTGGCTTCAATGTGTACACCCTAATGTTGGTTTTTACTTGTTTGTAACTTTGTATTGACACAAAAATTGCTATTACTAGTAAAAAAAATAAACATGTTAACAACATCTATATTACATATAATTCTGAGTTACTCAGTCCGCAACTCTAAGGTAAATCAGTCTTCTTCTTTATTTTCATAATTCCAGAGTGAATCAGTCTTACCTTCATCTTCAGAGATGCACATTTAGCTTCAAGTTTTTCAACTTTCTGCAAAGGAGTGACAATCACAAATTTAAATTTTATAAATTTTAATATCTCATAAGTATTCTAGAAGGCTAACACACAACCTTTTGTAATTCTTCATCAACGACAACAATCCGAGATGCATAAAGTAATCTAACATCCTTCAGATTGCAGCTTCTCTTGCATTGAGGACACTAAAAGACAACAGAAATTAAAAATTACATCAGAAGTTGATATGCAAGTATCAATATTGCACTTCACTAACCTATTTAGAAATACTATTAAATACCTTCCTTGAACTTTGCCTTTGTCGAATCCATTTCTGTATGCATGACAAACCATAAATATGTCCACAAGGAAGACAACTGCAGTCATTTCAACCACAAATTGATAGAAACTAAAATATCAGAGAGGTGGAACCTAACTAAAGGGGTGAGTAGAAGAATGTCATTCAACACAGAAGATATTAACAGATAGTAGCAAATAAATTTGTGTCACATATACATATAATCTGACAATCCTAAAACAAAATCAGAAACTACTGTATTACATTATACTAGCACGAATACCATGCCAAGCACATACCGATTTCAATAACTAAAGATAGATTTGATAAACTAACAATAGAATATCCACAAGCCCAAGCAGAAATTCATATAGTTAGCAATGCATAATTAGATGACTTCTAAAATCAATAGTTCAATCCAACAACCCTAAAATTACTAACAATGAATCTCTGCTTAAGCAGTCCACTACCACAATAATTAAGAGAAACAACTAATTCTAGAATACGCATACCAAATTCCATAGTAAATAACAAATGTTAATGTGTTGAACATACAATCACTGCCGAATTTGGGTATAAACCTGTCAAGTAGAACCTAGTTGGTTAATATGTTCTATTTTATAACAAAGGTCCATTGCTCCAAAAATTCAACATAAAAATGAATTAAATTCAACATAAATCGTGTTCGTAAGTCCGAATTTGAACGAAATCCTAAATATAATGTAGATAAGTAATACAGAGAATCGAGGCGGAGTTGATTAATATGTTCTATTGATTAACAACGGTCCATTGCTCCAAAAATTCAAATTCAACATAAACCGTGTTGGTAAGTCCGAATTTGAACCAAATCCTAATTATACAATGTAGATAAGCAATACGAAGAACGAGGAATTATCGAAGCGAAAGCACTAACCAGACTTGATGAACACCTTCAGAAGTCCAAGGTTCCATACAAATAGGGCAACACAAACCATCAATTTCAATATTATCTTTACTCGTCATATCTTGACTGACGCAACATCTATCATCAACAACACCTAACGACGTCGTTTTGTCTCTCACACTAGCCACATTCTCCACTACAGGAACAAACTCATCATCATCTTCGTCATCCTCATCGCTTAAACCATCTTCTTCGCTAGAATCATCGTCAACAACAACTACAACATCTTCTGCTTCAACAACGAGATCATATTCATCAGCAAAAAAGTCGAAATCGGGATCAACATCGGACATTGCTCATCAAATTCTATCTTCTTCAATCTTCCCCCTTTTTAACCCTAGTCTCTGCTTTTATTTTTATCTTTTGTTTTAGAAATCAGAGTGTGAGTAAAATGACTAATGATATAAAAAAAGGCCTGGTTGTTGTTGGGTTAATAAAAAGACCAAAACTGTGGCTTCTGACTTCTGAGAGTTGGGATCCGAAACGTTCCAATTACCCATGTTTAGCCCAATTTAAGATGATTGTGTTATGTAAGTTAGACGCTCTGAAATTCGATAGTCCATGTTGGATCTGCCATTTTGATTATGCTACTAACTTTGGCTACTAAAAATTTAGCAAAAAATAAAAACAAATTGGCTACTAAAATATTTTTACTTTGGCCTAACAATAGTTGTTTTTTAAAAAAAAATCTTGAGAAAACTATTTGTGTAATATTTTAGGGTGTTAGGGCTTTAAATATACTAACTTAAAACGCACGGATTGTTTTTGAGAGTTGTTATTTAGTTAATTACGTTTTAATATTTTATTAATTGCATTTGTGAAAAAATAAGTGAACATGTTAAAATAGGTAAACATTTTTAAATAATTAAAAACACTAAAATAAGTAAAAAAATTTAAAATAATTAAAAGCACTAAAATAGGTTTAAAATAAATAATTAAGGGTTTGTCCCGTGATATATCCGGAAAAAAGAGGGGTTTTAGTAACAAAGAATGGAAAAGGTAACATGTTTTAGTTGAAAAGAGTAATTGTTCATGATACTTTTGGAAAAGGTAATTATAAATGTAATTGCCCGTGATGTTTTTTGGAAAAAGAAACAATTTTGTTTGAAAAAATATTATGTTCTAGCTTAAAAAGGTAAAATTGATTACAAATAGATAATATTAATATTTAATAATATTTTTTATTGATAAGTAAGATTAATTAAGTAAAATCACGAAGTACCAAAAACCAGGTACCGTACTGACCAAACTTTAATGTTTTGTATTTTATTATTTACTTTTTAATCAATACTATTATATAATAGACGAAATATTAAAAGTTTGGTTGGTCGGTATGGTACGTTGTGATTTTACTTAATTACCCTTAATTAATTGTACTTCGTGTTTTTACTTAATTAACTTTACTTATTTATAGAAATATATTATTAAATAATAATATTACATATTTATAACCAATTACCTTTTTCACCTAAACTACATTATTTTTTCTATTTTTTCTAACAAATTCCTATACTTTTTCAAATATATCACGGGCAATTATCTTTTTTAACTAAAACATATTTGTTTTTCTATTTTTCTTTACTAAAACACCTCTTTTTCCAAAAATATCACGGACAAACCTTTAGTTATTTATTTTTAAACATATTTTAATATTATAATTATTTTTTAAAAGTTTACCTATTTTAACATGTCTACTTATTTTTCTTAACAAATGCAATTACTAAAAATATTAAACTATAAATAATTGTTATGGATTAAAAAACGTACTTTGTGAATTTAATGAGCTTCGAGCTTTAATGGCTGCACTCGTGTTTCCGGACTAAATTGGTCCTCACAAGATGCCTACGTATCTCAATTAATGTTGAGAATCAAGCCAAAGACGTAGTTCTGATTGTAGGATCAGGGACCTTATATAGGCGTCTCGAGCCTAGTATTTATGGTATGTTAGGGAGACTTAACGGATAAGTCTTCTTTTTGATATTAGATAAGTATTGTATTTCTTGCTGAAGAATTCGTTTCCTTGTTGGTAAAGGTTACGACTCATTGATTGCCTTTAATTGGGATTCCAGATCCTTCTTTGACTAATTTTCCATAATCAAGGCTCTTTTCATGAGCTGTACATTTTCCCTACTCATTAATTACGAAATTAATGAATAATTAGGGTGTCGGGCCTTAAATATCGGTCTTTTGTTTGAATAGTCAATTATATTTCTATAATTACTTTTCTGACCATATCATTTGCCCCCCAACTTCTGGGAAAATCTCCCCGGGATTTTCGTAGAAGTTATAACAGTCATTTTTCGAGATCTTATTTTTCACGAATTTTTGTTCCACTTTCCTGGAAAATAATTAATAATAATTTCCCCCTTTATTTTTTGGAAAATCTGTGCTCTGGGCATGCATACCCCCGCCTAGGAGACATCCTAGGTCGTCACGCCTAGGAACTATGTCTCCTGGGCGTGGGTCTTTGATGATTGACTCAAGGAACTTCTGGGCGTGGGTACCCCCGCCTAGGAGACATCCTAGGTTGCCACGCCTAGGAACTATGTCTCCTGGGCGTGGGTCTTTGAAGATTGGCTCAATGAGCTTCTGGGCGTGGGTACCCCCGCCTAGGAGACATCCTAGGTTGCCACGCCTAGGAACTATGTCTCCTGGGCGTGGGTCTTTGAAGATTGGCTCAATGAGCTTCTGGGCGTGGGTACCCCCGCCTAGGAGACATCCTAGGTTGCCACGCCTAGGAACTATGTCTCCTGGGCGTGGGTCTTTGAAGATTGGCTCAATGAGCTTCTGGGCGTGGGTACCCCCGCCTAGGAGACATCCTAGGTTGCCACGCCTAGGAACTATGTCTCCTGGGCGTGGGTCTTTGAAGATTGGCTCAATGAGCTTCTGGGCGTGGGTACCCCCGCCTAGGAGACGTTCTAGGCTGCCACGCCTAGAAACTATGTCTCCTGGGCGTGGGTCTTAGAAGCCCTGCCTTAATCAGTTTCTTGGCGTTGGTATGGACGCCAAGGGAACTTTGAACATAAGTTTTTCGAAATTGGTCCTTATGTCGGATCTTTTTCATATATATTTTTATATGTTGAATGTTCTAGATTCTTCTAGAACTTTCGATTCGAATTTATTTGGGCTTCCCGCCTAGCGATTCTCCAGGTTCTTCTAGAACTCGTAATTCAAATTTTGAATTTATTTGGGCTTCCCGCCTATGAAAGGCCCAGTGACCTGTTCTCGGTCCATATACCGTCTATAGACGGTTTATTGGAACGTTGTCACCGGCTACTACTCCTATAAATCAAGTGGAGTAGAACTTCCATTTTCATACTTCAAAGTCATTCTACTAAATTTTCTCAGAAACTTTCCTTAGAAAAGCTCTGCTAGGGTTCCGCGGCAAAGCGATTTCCGGCGTTTAAGCCACCGTGCACTTTCCAGTTTCTGTTTATATCTTCATCTTCTCCGTCAAGTTTTCTGGGTTCAAGCATTCTTCGGAAGGATTTTAATGGTGGATTCAAGCTCATCTCAATCCCAGTTATCTCAACCTTCTCGCCCTGCCAGAGCAAATCGAGGTAATCCACCTCCAAAATCTCTAGTTCATGCAAATGTTTTTTCCCTTAGGGATTTACTTTCTGATTTTGGGGATGCTTTCCCAAATCTTCTTCATTTAGAGGCCCATAATATTCCTTCTAAATATAAACAAAGTAGAGTCGATGATATTTCCGTTCTCTTTGGCATAAAGGCCCCTTATAGGGCCGTAGCTCCTGGCCCAAATGATAGGGCCTGTTATCCTAAGCCTGGGGCCATTAGGATGTACAAAGAAACTTTTCATTCTGGCTTTCGCCTTCCTCCTCACCCGTTTGTTCTTCGTTTATTAGCTGAGGTCAAAATCTGTCCCACACAATTAATGCCCAATGGGTGGAGATTCATATACTGCTTCTTGGCCCAATGCATGAAACATAGGGTAGAACCTAGTGTATCCGTATTTAGATATCTTTTTAAATTTGTAAATGCTCCAGATGATATAGGTTGGGTTAAGATTCAATATCGAACCTTAAACCGTAGTTGCTTCGTTTCTGGTTCTTCTCCCGACTCTCTTCCTTTGTGGAAAAAAGAGTGGTTTTATATTTACTTAGATGGGGATGATTGGAACAATTATTTTTGTCCTAACTTCACAAGGGCTACGGATGGTTCTTTAAGGTCCCTCAAATTAGGGGTAGATGATCTTGCGGCAATTCAACTCCTGACGGATGATTGCTTGCATCATTGCAATCTCTTAATTTCTGAGGATAACCTTCAAGCTATGGGGCTTAGCACCCTTGAGCCTCGGGGTATATAACTTAACTTTCTTTCTTTTATTCTTTGTTGTCATATAATATGATTGTGACGCTTGTTTTTTTCTTTCCAGCCAAAACTGCCTTGAATGCTATTTTCAAGAGGAGGGAGGATCACGCCTCTAAGGCGGTGATTGTGGAGATAGATAGGCCTTCCAAACGGAAGAAAGCCGTTGATGGATCCCCTGCTATGGAGAAGGTGCCTGCTTTTTTGGCTGAGCGGCCTGTGCTTGTTGACGAGGATCCCAACCCATTTGTGGTAAAATGGGGTTTGCTTAACAGGGATACCGTAGTGGGTGATTCCAGGGCTGCCGCAGAGTGGTCCAGAAATGTGGTCACTCCAAGGGACGTGGCCCATGTTGTGGAGTCCTCGGAGGATCTCCAGATTGAGCTTCTTGGGGCCCAAGCCCTTGCTTCTGTAAGTAATTTTCACTTAAGTTTAATCTTTCATTCTTTAGTTCACTTTTTTGAAATACGTGCCTTTGTTTTATAGGCTAACACCTATCACCAAGCTGCCCTTCACAACTTGAAGGCAGTTCGGGCTGAAAAGCTGATTGCTGAGAGGGACAGGGACAGATATTTTGCTTCCTCTACCTCGAACTTTGAGATGTTCAGAGGAGTTGAGAGGGAGCTTGTAGATGAGAAGGAGAGGGTCAGGCAGCTGGAGGCCCAACTCCAAAGAGGTCGTGAGGATGTTATTGCTGAGTACAGAGCATCTAAGGAGTTTGATGATCTCCTTAATGCTGAGTATGATGCTAACTTTCCTAGCACTTTCAAGGATTGTTGGGAATCCATCATTGAAGAGCTGGGAACGAAGATCGAAGGAGTGTCTCTGGATAAGTTCCCCGTTCCTGATCTATCTGGGGCATCCAAGGACACTATCATGGATACTGTCATCCCCATTTCTCAGCCCATCGATGATTCTGAGCTCTTTCTGGATTCTGAGCCAGTTAGAGATGGAGATTTGGGTGATGCTGCTAAGGATGATGTCCCCCTTAACTTAGAGGAGGAGATTCCTCAAGATGATATAGCATAGGTTGGCCCTGCGTGGCTTTTATCTTTATTTATGTTCTTTTCTGAACTTACCCCTCGGGGTTTTAATTTAACTTTCTTAGTAAGTTTATTTCAGCTTTTCTAGCTTTTCGAATGTTTGTGAAGACTCATTATAGATAAGCTTTAAAACATGAAAATGCTGAATTCATTTATAATTTGAAGATGGGATCAACCCTTACATAATATCCCAGTTTAAAACTTGGGTTGGTTTCATCGAACCTTATTTATAGTAGTGAGTCCACTTGGGAGACATTTTAAACATAATAAACCTTCAAATTGGAGGCATGCCAAGTCCTTGGCACCTCATGCCCTTCAAGGGTTTCTAGCTTGTATGAGCCTCGGCCAAATACGTTCTTGATGCGATATGGTCCTTCCCAATTTGGGGCTAACTTCCCTTTTTGTCCAACTCCAGATGCTTCAATTTTTCTGAGAACCAAGTCTCCTTGACGAAAGAACCTTTCTTTAACCCTTAGGTTGTAGTAGAAAGAGGCTTTCTTTTGATGTTCAACTATCTTGGCGTTTGCTTCATCTCTAACTTCGTCAATTAGATCCAAAGCTAGCCTCAAGCCTTCTTCATTCTCTTCTGGTTCATAAGCCTCAACTCTTGGGGAGGTGTGAGTAATTTCCACTGGGACCACTGCCTCTGCTCCATAAGCCAATAGGAATGGAGTTGCCCCGGTGGTGACTTTGCAAGTAGTACGATATGCCCAAAGTATAGGGAGTAATTCGTCTATCCAAGTGTTTCTGGAGCGTTCAACTCTTTTCTTTAGTCCATCAAGGATGATTCGATTTGCAACCTCAGCTTGCCCATTGGCTTGAGGATGGGCGACAGAAGTGAAGCGCAACTTGATATCGTTTTCATCACAATATTTCTTGAACTCATCATTGTTAAACTGAGTTCCATTGTCCGTGACCAGGACTCGTGGAATTCCATATCTGCATATCACATTTTCCCAGAAGAATTGCATCACTTGCTTGGTGGTTATCTTGGCTAATGGCTTAGCCTCAATCCACTTGGTGAAATAATCAATTGCTACTATCAAGAACTTTCTTTGAGCACTTGCCATAGGAAATGGCCCAAGTATATCCATTCCCCACATAGCAAAGGGGATAGGTGAGTTAATGGATGTCATCATCTCTGGTGGTTGCCTAACCACTGGTGCATGTTTCTGGCACCGTTCACATTTCTTGACGTAGCTTTTAGCATCAGCAAGTATGCTTGGCCAATAGAAACCTAGACGAGTGACCTTATGAGCTAGGGCTCTGCCCCCCAAGTGTTGCCCACAAATCCCTTCATGCACTTCCTTTAGGGCCAATTCTGCCTCTTGAGGTCTCAAACACTTTAAGTATGGAATAACAAAAGATTTCTTGTATAGGATTCCCTCAATTAGGGCATACCTTAGTGCTCTGACGTATAACTTTCGTGCTTCTGAAGTGTCGTTGGGCAGCCACCCAGTTTCCAGATGAGCTTTGATGGGATCAATCCAACAACTGGTGATACCAATGGGGGCTACCAACTTTCCATTGATGCTTGGGGTCTTCAAGACTTGGAAGTATACACTCCCGGCATAGTTTTCAATTTCAGAAGAGGCAAACTTAGACAAGGCATCAGCCTTCACATTTTCCTCCCTTGGAATGTGCTCCACATAGCATTCATCGAATTGAGTCATAATGGCCTTGACAAGTTTTAAGTACTTGGCCATGACTTCATCTCTGGCCTCAAACTCCCCATTTACTTGGGAAACCACTAGCCTCGAGTCTCCACATACTTTCAGAGTTTTGACTCTCAAGGCTCCAGCCAGCCCTAAGCCAGCTATCAGAGCTTCATACTCAGCCTCATTGTTTGTCGTCGGGAAGTCAAGTTTTAGTGCATACTCTATTAGGAATCCATCAGGACTCTGTAGCACTAAACCAGCTCCACTTGATTTTGTTTTTGATGCTCCATCAAAATAGAGCACCCAACATTCTTTGAAGGTTATTTCCTCATCTTTCTTATCTTCCATAGTTACTTCCTGCCCCCCGACTTCTTGGTTGTCAATGGTGCATTCAACCATGAAGTCAGCAAGTGCTTGAGCTTTTATGGCCGTCCGAGGCTTATACTTGATATCAAATTCTCCCAATTCAATGGCCCATTTGATCAATCTTCCACTAACTTGAGGGCTATGCAAGATGTTTCTTAGAGGTTGATCAGTCAAAACCTCTATCTTGTGAGCCTGGAAGTAGGGGCGTAGCTTTCTTGAGGCCATTATCAAGGCTAAGGCAAACTTCTCTACCATTGAGTAGTTTATTTCTGCCCCATGTAGAATCTTGCTCACATAGTAAATGGGTTTCTGAACCTTCATTTCTTCCTTTACCAAAACAGCTCCAAGGGCTGTGTTAGAAACCGCCAAGTATAAATAGAGAATTTCTCCTGGCTTGGGTTTTGCCAACAGTGGTGCTTCAGCCATATATTTCTTCAGGGCCTCAAAGGCCTCTTGACTTTCAGTTGTCCATTCAAAATTCTTCACTTTTTTGAGTGCTTTGAAGAAGGGCAAACACTTCTCTCCAGACTTGGAGATGAATCTTCCCAAAGCAGCCACTCTTCCCGTCAGTTTCTGGACATCCTTGACAGTCTTTGGTGGTTCCATGTCTAGAATCGCTTTGATTTTGTCGGGATTTGCCTCGATTCCTCTCTTGGAAACCATCAGGCCTAAAAACTTTCCCGAGCCTACACCAAAGGCACACTTGGCTGGATTTAGCATCATCTTGTGGTGTCTTAGCACTTCAAAAGCCTCTCGAAGGTGCTCAATGTGATCGGCCTTGTCAAGGCTCTTGACTAACATGTCATCTACGTAGACCTCCATGGTTTTTCCAATCAGATGCTCAAAGATTTTGTTCACCAACCTTTGATAGGTTGCTCCAGCATTCTTAAGCCCAAAAGCCATGACTAAGAAACAGAAGACACCAAAGTCAGTGATGAACGACACTTTGGCTATGTCATCTTTGTGCATCTTAATTTGATTATATCCGCTGAAGCCATCCATGAAACTTAGCATCTCGTGCCCAGCAGTGGCATCTATCAGAGCATCAATCCTTGGTAAGGGAAAACAATCCTTAGGACATGCATCATTCAAGTCGGTGAAGTCGACGCACATTCTCCACTTCCCGTTAGCTTTCTTGACCATCACAGGGTTAGCTAACCATTCCGGGAATTGGATTTCTTCAATAAACCCAGCTTCTAAAAGCTTATTCACTTCTTGCTTAATGGCTTCAAGCCTCTCTGGAGCAAAGCTTCTTTTCTTTTGTTTCACTGCCTTCCTTTCTGGATCCACATTCAATCTGTGAGATATTAGTTGGGGATCAATCCCTGGCATGTCAGCCGCTGTCCAAGCAAAAACGTCATTGTTTTCTTGAAGAAAAGATGCGAGTTTGCCTTTCAATGGCTCGGGTAGTAGTGCCCCAACATAAGTCACCTTCTCTGGTTCATCCGGGACTAAGGGAATTGGGATCAAATCCTCAGCTGGTTTCCCTCTTCGGTCCTCATTATCACTAGTGTCCATATCTTCAATGGGGAGAACCTGCCCCCCAACTCCATCAGGCCTCAACGCGGCTACATAACAGCTTCTAGCCATCTTTTGGTCTCCCCGTTCTTCACCAATCCCATTCCGAGTGGGGAATTTAAGTTTCAGGTGGTAAGATGAGGCAACAGCCTTAAACGCATGAAGACCCGTCCTCCCAAGGATCGCATTGTAGGTTGAGGTTGCCTTTATAACTATGAAGTTCAACATCTGAGTGGATGTATTCGTTCCTTGCCCCACGGTCATTGGGAGTTGGATAGTGCCTTCCACCTTTGATTCCACTCCATTGAACCCATATATGGGCATATTAGAGGGTGTCAACTGAGAATCAGTGTAACCCATCTTGATGAAAGCATCGTGGAACAATATATCCACTGAGGCTCCATTGTCGACTAGGACTCTCTTTGTTTCGGAGTTGCCTATCACAGGTACTATGACAAGAGGATCATCGTGGGGGAACTTCACCCCTTCCAAGTCTGAATCATCAAAACCTATTGACACTTCTGTTCGTGCACGCTTCGGTGCTTCTCCAATGACGGTCAGTACCTCTCGGGCATAAGCTTTTCTTGAGTTTCGGGAGGACCCAGCAGCAGTTGGCCCTCCGAATATCATGTTGATCACTGGCCCTCGGGGCTTGGGATTCCGATCTTGATCGTTGTCCCTTCTATCATAATCCTTTCTTTCATAGTTCCCCCTTTGGCTACCTTGGCTTCCATCCTTAGTGAACTTGCTGAGTTTTCCTCTTCGTATCAGAAACTCAATCTCATCTTTCAATTGCCTACAATCGTCGGTGTCATGACCGACTTCTTTGTGGAATCGACAAAACTGATTTTGGTTCCGTTTGGACAAATCAGCCCTCATTGGCTTTGGCCATTTGATATCTTCTTCCTTGGCTATCTCCATCAGAATTTGACTCCTGGGAGTATTCAATCTTGCATACTCCGTGAACTTCGGCCCAAAATTATTTCTCTTGGGTGGAGAGTCAGAATTCTTTGATGTTCGGGGAAACTTTTCCTTGACGTCGTACTCTTGAGTTTCTTTTCTTTTCTTTGAGTTTCCACCGTCGCCAGCGGTGGGTTCATACTTTCTCATGCTTTCCTCAGCCTTGATGTACTTTCCGGCTCTATCTTGGAGCTTCAACATACTCTCTGGTGGATGTTTAGCCAACGACCTCCTGAAGTGGTCATCAGTGGTTCCTTGTTGCAGGGCTATCATAGCCACTTTGTCGTCTAGATCCGGGACTTTCAAAGCCTCTCGTGTGAATCGATTAATGTAGTCCCTTAGGGCTTCATTCTTTCCTTGACGTATTGCCATGAGTGATGCAGAACTTTTCTCATGCACCCTTCCACTAATGAACTGGTTGATGAAAGCCTTGTTTAGCTCCTTAAAGGACCCAATAGAGTTGGGAGGTAGACGGCTGTACCAACGTTGAGCCATACCCGCAAGAGTTTGGGGAAACGCCCTACACTTGACCGCATCGTTGGCTGGCTGCAACAGCAGTGCATTGGAGAATGTCCTTACATGATTTGCGGGATCTCCCGTTCCATCATAGGCTTTGATCGAAGGCATCTTAAACTTTCTGGATATAGCCGTTTTCATGATGTCTTGAGTAAACGGTGGTGTAGGATCATCAGGATCTCCTAGGGGCAACAGATTACTAGGATCACCCCTTGGGGCTTCAGCCCTCTTGGTCCTTCTTGGTGGATCCAAGTTGATTATCGGGATTCCTTCAGTTGTTCGGCCCCGAGTTTGAGCGGCCTCTTCTTCAGCAAGGAGTTTTTTGAGCCTTGCAGTCTCTGCCTCATGGGCTGCAAGCTTCTCCCTAGTAGTTTGGGGTGGCTCCCGATTTGTCTGTGAAGAACGTCTCCTCTTTGGGGCAACATCCTCCCCAGTTGTATAACCCTCATCCTCAGTGTATGGGCCAGAGTAATCTTGAATGAGAGGGGTCTGACGAGTCTGTTGATTTTGGGGTCCCAGACCTTGAATATAAGGGGGCACATATGCCTCATGATAGATTGGATTAGTTTCACTACCGCCTGCCATGGGTCGAGGGGGCATGCCATAGCTTGGCATCCCCAAGGTCTGATTCGCGTATTGAGGGAGATCAGTAGTGTGGAGTTGAAGACTGCGAGGTGCGTTTATAAGCAGCGCAGAGGTTGTAATTGGTTGCTGGTGAACGGTTTCTTGTGGATTAGATCCATGAATAACCATTTGTAGGGGATTCGTCCCTTCAGTAGTAATCGGGACTTCTTGTCCTTGAGTGTTGGTGGGGATATTCGCCCCTTGAGTGCCAGTAGTTGGCGGTGGTTGGCTCCCATGAGTATCAGCCCCGGAGGTGATAGGGAGGCCTTCAGAAGTATCAGAATCTCTGGTTGTTCTTCGCGTGTTTGCCATGGTTGATGTTGTCTTCCCACAGACGGCGCCAAATGTTATGGATTAAAAAACGTACTTTGTGAATTTAATGAGCTTCGAGCTTTAATGGCTGCACTCGTGTTTCCGGACTAAATTGGTCCTCACAAGATGCCTACGTATCTCAATTAATGTTGAGAATCAAGCCAAAGACGTAGTTCTGATTGTAGGATCAGGGACCTTATATAGGCGTCTGGAGCCTAGTATTTATGGTATGTTAGGGAGACTTAACGGATAAGTCTTCTTTTTGATATTGGATAAGTATTGTATTTCTTGCTGAAGAATTCGTTTCCTTGTTGGTAAAGGTTACGACTCATTGATTGCCTTTAATTGGGATTCCAGATCCTTCTTTGACTAATTTTCCATAATCAAGGCTCTTTTCATGAGCTGTACATTTTCCCTACTCATTAATTACGAAATTAATGAATAATTAGGGTGTCGGGCCTTAAATATCGGTCTTTTGTTTGAATAGTCAATTATATTTCTATAATTACTTTTCTGACCATATCAATAATCAAATACCTATTTATAACCAATTATCCTTTGAGCTAAAACACATTATATATTTTTTCTAACAAAGTCCATCCTTTTCTAAATATATCACGGGAAATTGCCTTTTACAATTTACTTTTTCTATTTTTCTCACTAAAATCCTTTCTTTTTCCAAAAATATCACAGGAAACCCTTTACTTATTTATTTTAAAACGTATTTAAATACTTTTAATTATTAAATTTTAAAACCTCATTTTCCAAAAATATCACGGGCATTTACCTTTTAAAACTAAATATATGTTACATTTTTTATTTTTTCTTACTAAAACCCCTCATTTTCCAAAAATATAACGGGCACCCATACTTATTTATTTTAAAATCTGTTTTAATGTTTTTTAATTAATTAAAAGTGTTTAGCTATTTTAACATGCCTACTTATTTTTTGCACAACTACAATTAATAAAATATTAAAAAAATAATAATAATATACCAATTAACAATCCGTGCATCGCACGGGTTTTAAGCTAGTATTTCATTAATTGCATTTGTTAAAAAAATAAGTGAACGTGTTAAAATAGGTAAACTTTTAAATGATTAAAATTATTAAAATAGGTTTAAAATTAATAATTAAGGGTTTGCCCGTCATATATCTGGAAAAAGGAGGGATTTTAGTAAGGAAAAATGAAAAATGTAACATATTTTAGTTAAAAAAGGTAATTGTCTGTAATACTTTTGGAAAAGGTAATTGCACATGATATTTTTGGAAAAGGGGGAGATTTTGTTAGAAGAAATAAAAAAAAATTGTGTTATAACTTAAAAAGGTAATTGATTATATGTAAATAATATTATTATCTAATAATATTTTTTTATTGATAAGTAATGCTAATTAAGTAAAATCACGAAGTACCAAAAACCAGGTACCGTACCGACCAAACTTTTAATGTTTCGTCTTTAATAATATAGTATAGATAGATATTTTTTTGGAAAATAAAACATGAATAGTTATTTAAAGACTTAATTGCACTATGATGGCCTCAACTATAATTTTTTTGCACGAAAATGGCTTAATTATAAAAGTAGCCACTTGCATAGCTCAACTATTATTTTTTTAGCATTTTAATGACTTCCGTCAAATGTGACTAACGATGTTACATTATTTTATACTTTTTTTAATAAAGTGAAGGTTATTTTGGTAAAATTGTAATGGAAGTTATATCATCCATTTTCTCCTTTCTCCTACACATCTTCTCTAATTCTTGTTGCAACTCTAACCTTTTCAGCCTCCATGTTGCTTTCTTCTTGTGAGCTGCCCAAGCACTGACACTCTGCTGGGAAGCCATTCATTGTCACTACATTTACCAGGTCTAAAAGTGCTTGAGGAAATAAAATGAGATTGAATTTTTTATAACAGGGACTGTGAAGGATACAAAGAGGAGAAGAATGAGCAGTCTGTGCTTGAAAACTCCACAGAGCTACCAGCTCAATCAAGGTCGGCCCAACCACAGCTAGAATGTGAACAAAATGTAAGAGACGTGGAATCAAAGGAGCAACAATTTAATCATCGGAGGCAGTTTCAAAACCAACGAGGTGGATGTGCTCGCAGGGGATATTCCAATGGTCGTGGTGGGGGCCCTCGTAGGGGAGGTGGGTCTTACCAGAATGGCCGCAACCAGTACAATGACCAGCCTGGAAATTACTATCCCAGAAACAACTATTATAGCAATAGAGGCAGCAGGGGAGGTGGTAGGGGTGCCCCTGGGAACTCCAACAACAATGGTTCAACAGTTCCATCAAAATCTTGACCTTGTGCTACTAGCTTTCCTGGTGCGAGTGAAAACATGTTTTGCATGTGTGAGACATGGATTGAATATGGGTTGTTGTAGATGAGTGTTACACACTCATGACCCTTTTATGTAGTTCAATCAATGGAGGACTTGTTTGGTAAAAAGGATTTTTTAGCAATGACTTTATATTGAACTGCAAAAATGGTATCTTGGTATGAAAATTCTGTCAAGGGAGGGTAGGGCTGCACATGGGTTGCATAAACCGATCAAACCGACCCAACCCAACCCTTTTTTAACCCGAAAAACCCGACCCAACATAAACCGAATCATGCATGGCTTGATATTTCCTCAACCCGAATATAATGGGTCGGGTATGGGTTACTATTATTTTTACCCTAAACCAACCCAACCCGATACTTTAATATAGAATTTTTAATTTTTTAAGATTTTCTAATTTTGGTATATGTGTCTACTTGTTTTCTTAGTTCTTTTGTGTGTTTGGTTTAACTTACTATAGTGTCTATTCGCTCCACTGCCAGTTCTTTCTCAACTTTGAGCACATATACTCCCCAAGTGTTCACTTCTATATATAAGGGCCATTTTTCACTTTCTTTTTTTTGTTATATTAAAGTAAATATTGTTTTTTTTAGAAAGTTATAGATGAGTTCATAAAATTTAAATAGATCTTCGTCCCGGGCTATAAGAATAACTCTTATTAGGAAAACAATCAATCAAGACAAACAGTCCATGAAGTTTCATTTTTTAAAGTTTATTTCATTAGTTAATTAATTATAAAAATGAAAGCTTGTTAATTAATAGTGTCAATATTTGCTCACTCAAATTGTGATTTTATTTTCTCATCACCTTCACTCCAAAACCCATCAACCCGAACCAACCCGAACCGTCTTGTATAGAGTAGGGTTGGGTTACTCAATAATTTTATTTGTTATGGGTTAAAATTTTCGAGGCCGAGTTAATTGGGTTGGGTTGTTAAAATGCTCTCAACCCGGCCAACCCAACCCATGTGCAGCCCTAAGGGAGGGATAGATCCCCCCAACAGCCACACTCATCTCAATTTATTAGATTTTAAAACCAAAATTTTTGTAATATGGTGCCGGAATGTTACTTCACCTTGAGAAAATTACGTGAATTGATGTTACTTTTCTGTGAAGAGTTGCATTCCTTTTCTAATTCATCTTGATGCAGGGTATGCCTCAAGAGTATGCTGTGTAGGCATTACCAACATTCATCTTGATAAAGAAGGGAAAAGCAGTCGACAAGGTTGTTAGAGCAGAAAAGGCAGCACTCCAGAAGAAGATTGAGAAATACATGGTCTAATACTTAAACGTTAGACATCAATAACATATTATAAGAAAACATGAAAATCAACAAGTAGAAAATAACCCAATAAGCAAAGCAGTACTATTTGTTTTAGCCTGAAATAATGACCTCTTCTTACCAGGCTAGTACTCTGTGATTTGTAATAATAATATTCTTATTTACCAACTGCAACATATGATAACCTTTGTAACTTATTGCGCTTCTCAGCAGTGCTTGTAAAAGTTGTGGGCTTTAAATAATGATTATTAAGTCATAAGATGATTGAAGACTTCTAACTTTCTAAACTACATACCAGCAACTCTCTGGATTTTCCTTGAGAAACAAAAATGGCAGCCTACCTTTTCACATATCTTTTTTTAAGCTTCTTATATTCCTCATAAGGCGAAA
This sequence comes from Heracleum sosnowskyi, assembly GCA_030848705.1. Taxonomy (NCBI): domain Eukaryota; kingdom Viridiplantae; phylum Streptophyta; class Magnoliopsida; order Apiales; family Apiaceae; genus Heracleum; species Heracleum sosnowskyi. The sequence goes on from CM061237.1 coordinate 31,591,949, forward strand.
TGTACGGTAACTTCTGAAACTCATCCATCCAGGCCTTCACTTTCTTTTGCGCACCATAACCCCTCGAAAAACTCATCGTAAACGCCAACCCATTTTTCCCCCTTTTAAACTTCCTCAACTCTGTCTCTCCATTACCGAAAACTCTCAAATCCACATTCTCCTTCCCCCTTTGCAACGCGGAAACAACAAACTCATCATCCCATTTCAACAGTTTCAAACAAGCCAACCCATTTGACCCTTTAACAACCCGAAAACAATCCGGATACTTCCTAATCAAATTCCTATCGAAATCATCAGGCAAACCCAAATCCCATTTCAAATTATAAAATGATTGAAAAGACACCGTCTTTTCTCGAGTCATCATAAGAACTCTACACAACCTCTCCACAATCTCAGTTTCACAATTCTGATACACTAACTGTTCTTGATTATGTAAATTAAGGGCAATGTTAGTAAGCTTAAAGCAAGGCAATAATACCCTTAAACAATGTAACGTCGTTATTCAAAATTAACGGAAGTCATTAAAATGCTAAAAAAATAATAATTGAGCTATGCAAGCGGCTACTTTTATAATTAAGTCATTTTCGTGCAAAACAATTATAGTTGAGGCCATCATAGTGCAATTAAGTCTTATTTAAAAAGTTTCGATCAAAATATTAATAAAATACTTCTCTAATCTAATATGAAAGAAATTTGAAATTTATGCACGTGACGTTATAATAATTTTAACTACGTAGATAAAACAATTAAAATTAATTATGTGTAAAAAAATCAAACCACGTATTATATCCTATATATAATTAGCATAAGAGAGTTAACATGGTTTGATCGTCAGGGCTAAAATTGTAATTTTAGAATTATTACTATCAGAAAGACCATGGTTCGATTCTCTGCTACGACAAAAATTACTTATATCATATATACATTACCAAGATAAGATAAATACATAAAAAATGTTCTCGGTAAATTTCTAATATTAAATGTGATAATTTTATTTGAATTTAAAAATAAAAACATAAAAGAGTAGGTTTGTAAAAAAATTGCAAATGAGAAATAATTATTAGAGTTGTCTCGATATAAAAGTTAGAACTTACGCAACATGATCAATAAATTATAATTATATAATAAAATATTATCAAAAAATTAAAAGTTAAATATATAAATGTTTGAATTTAATATAACAATTAAATATTTTTTTCAAAAAATTGATAATTATCTCGTGCATCGCACGGGTATAAAGCTAGTATTATGTAAATGTCATAGTTATACTTTGACTTATGAAATATCTACTACAAAGAATTCAAAGATATTGGCATGCACGTGAAAATATCTATCACAACATTTAAGAAATTTTGGATACCCATATGCCAAAAATACAAATCTCTTGGAAAAAAATTGTTTTAAAAAAACGCGAATATTTTTGTTACTTAAAAAATGAGTATTTTCTTCATGATATCAATATATTATAAAAGGATAAAGAGAATCTATCTGACACACTACAAAAATTCTCGATCTAAGTGTTTCAAAATCACGTTTTCATCAACTTTTTTCATAAATCTATTTGTACAAATGAAAATTTTATGAAAAAATAAGTAGGTGTGCAAAATTTTATAAATTTTACATAATAAGAATACTGTCTTAAAATCCATGCGATGCACAGATTGTTTTTAATAATTGTTATTTTTATTATTTATGTTTTAAAATTTTATTAATTACATTCGTTTAAAAAAAATAAGTAGGTGTGTTAAACTTTGTTAAATGATTAAAAATACTAAAATAGATTTTAAAATAAGTAAGTAACGATTTTACCGTGATATTTTTGGAAAATGAGGGGTTTTATTAAGTAAAAATAGAAAAAATAACATGTTTTAGTTGAAAAAGGTAATTGTCCATAATTAAAAATATTAAAGAATTTTAGTAAGGAAAAAATAGAAAAAGTATATTAATTGCATTTGTTTAAAAGATTAAGTAGGTGTGTTAAATTTTGTTAAATGATTAAAAGTATTAAAATAGATTTTACAATAAATAAGTAACGGTTTGCCCGTGATATTTTTGGGTGGGGTTTTATTAAGTAAAAATAGAAAAAGTAACATGTTTTAGTTGAAAAAGATAATTGTCCGTGATTAAAAGTATTAAAGGATTTTAGTAAGGAAAAATAGAAAAAGGAACATGTTTTTTAGAAAAAATAGAAAAAGTAAAATAATATAAATAAGACAAGAATCGTACCAAAAAACAGGTACCAAATTTTTTAATGTTGTTGTGGAATAAAACACGTACTTGTGTATTTAATGCTAAGGTTTAATGAGATTCGAGCTTTAATGGCTGCACTTGTGTTTCGAGACTAAATCGGTCCTCACAAGATGCCTACGTATCTCAATTAATGTTGAGAATCAAGCCAAAGACGTAATTCTGATTGTAGGATCAGGGACCTTATATAGGCGTCTGGAGCCTAGTATTTATGGTATGTTTAGGAGTCTTAGCGAATAAGTCTCCTTTTTGATATTGGATAAACATTGTATTTCTTGCAGGATAAGTCTTTTCCTTGTTGATAAAGGTTATGACTCATTAATTGGGATTCTGGATCCTTCTTTGACTAATTTACCATATTTTGGACTCTTTTCATGAGCTGTATATTTTCCCTATTCATTAATTACGAAATTAATGAATAATTAGGGTGTCGGGCCTTAAATATCGGCCTTTCCATTGATTTGTCAATTATATTTCTATAATTACTTTTCTGTCCATATCATTTGCCCCCCAACTTCTAAGAAAATCTCTCTTGGATTATCGTAGAAGTTATTTTATTCGGGAGTTACGAAATTTTCTTCCGTATTGTGACTTGGTTTGACGAACACATAGTTCTAAACCAATTTTGTAATTTCCCAAAACAGGAATCGGGATTTTTCATCAATTCCCTGGAAGATAAATCAATTTTTTGAATTTTTCAGTTCATTTTCGACCAGGATCCTGGTCGAATTCGACCTCAGTTTTAGCTCCTGGTCGAACTCCTTCGACCAGGATTCTGGTCAAAATTTGCTTTGCTTTTGCCTCCTGGTCGAATGATTTTGACCAGGTTTCTGGTTGAATCTTGACTTGATTTTACCTCCTGGTCGAACACTTTCGACCAAGTTTCTGGTCGAACAATTTCTTTCGACCAGGTTTCTGGTCGAACTTGATTTTAATTTGGCCTCCTAGTCGAATGGCTTCGACCAGGTTTCTGGTCGTATCTATTGTCATTTTGCCTCCTGGTCGAATGATTTTGACCAGGTTTCTAGTCGAAGATTGTCGTAACTTTTAGGACTTTAGTCGAATGTTTTCGATCGAGATCCTAGTCGAATTAATGCCTCATTTTTCCTCCTGGTCGAATGATTTCGACCAGGTTGCTAGTCGAATTCTGGCGTTGTTTCAGGCCCTGGTCGAATACTTTCGACCAGGATTTTAGTCGAAGATGTGCTCCATTTTGGGCCCTGTTCGAACTCATTCGACCAGGATTATGGTCGAATATTTGGTTCATTTCGAGCTTTATTCGAACTCATTCGACCAGGTTTCTGGTCGAATATATTCCTCATTTCGGGCCTTGGTCGAACACATTCGACCAGGATTCTGATCGAATATGAGAGCCATTTTGGGCCTTATTCGAACTCTTTCGACCAGGTTTATGGTCGAATACATGGTTCATTTTTGTTGTGGGCTTATTTGGGCCCAGGACTTTCACTGTTCAAGTTTGTTAATTGGGCCTGTAGCCTTTAATGGGCTATACCGGCTAATGCCGGTTGCTCTCCCCTCAACCGGCCCATCGACCAGCTGTCATTCCTATAAAAGGGTGAAATCTCAGTTGTTTCCATTCATTTCTCACTTTCCATTTCTCAAAGATATTCTGCTAAATTTTCTCTAAAATTCTCTCTGAGTTGCTCTGCTAGGGTTCTGTCACAAGGCGATTCCCGACGAGTTTTTTCGTTGAATCTCACCGTTTTTTGGGTTTTTCCAATTCGTTCTAAATACATGTCTTTGTATGATATGATCAATGAACGTGGGGATGAATACCCGTTTGTGTCTGCCTTAGATTCATATGACTGCAGTAATAGGTTTCATGATATAGATATGATTAAAGATTATAATAAGATGTATAGGGTAAAGGCCCCTTTAAAACTTGTTCCTGCCGGCCCCGGTGACCGTTCATGTCACTGGCGGTCAAATGCTTTGTGTATTTATAGGGATGCCATAGTTGTCGGCCTTAGGTTCCCTTTTCATGAGTTTATTCCTAGGCTTTTGGCAGATGTCCAAGTCAACCCTTGTCAATTACCCCCAATGCTTGGAGGATAATTAACTGTTTTATGGTTTTATGCCTTCTTAAAAATTTCCCTCTTTCTGTACCTTTGTTTAGAAAGATTTTTCAATTCAAGAATAGCTCTGCCAACAACTTGGGTTGGGTATATATTAGCCATAGGGTTGGCTTCCCTTTCATTTTTCACCCAAAATCTATCCCAGACAATAACCCCAAATGGAAAAATGAGTTTATGTATCTTGTCTGGGAAGGAGGGGATTGGGGAACCCTGTTCCGTAAATCGTTTGGGAGAGTTTCTGATGGTAGTCCCAGTAACATTATCTTGAATGAGGAGGAATCTCATGCCTACTCAGAGCTTATCAAGGATAATGGGACTACCGTGGCTTGGGAGCTACTGGATGAGTTTGTCCTCAAGTCTGTCGGGCTCTCCACTGTTCATGATAAGGGTATTTTACTTATCCCTTTTCTTTATGTCTATTTTTCTTTCCTTTGTGATTTTCTGCTAACCATTTTTTGGTTTTTCTTGCAGCTGCGGCCTTTATTAATAAGACCAATGAGCCCAAGGATGTGGAGACATCCAGGATGAAGAGGGCTAGGCTTGGAGATGATCCAAGGGGGAAGTCTGGTGTTCCCAGCTTTCTGATCCCTTCTGAGATCCCTGGAGACGAGGCTGACATTCCTGTGTCTGCCAAGTCTTCAGTGTGGCGCCTCAACTGGGGTATTAGGAAGAAGGACACCATTACGGGGGTGTCCAAGCATGCTGTGGACTGGTCATACCACTCCCTTACTCCTTGTGATTACAAGGATTTCGTTGCAGATTCCACCCTTGAGGGTGTTGAGCATCTAGGGGCTCAGGCTATTGCTGCGGTAATTTTCTTTACCTTAGCTATTCTTTTTCTTCAGTCCATCCAGGATTATTCGATTTGCAACCTCAGCTTGCCCATTTGCTTGTGGATGGGCAACAGAAGTGAAGCGCAACTTGATATCATTCTCATCACAATACTTCTTGAACTCATCGTTGTTAAACTGAGTTCCATTGTCCGTGACCAGGATTCGTGGAATTCCATATCTGCATATCACATTTTCCCAGAAGAAATGCATCACTTGCTTGGTGGTTCTCTTGGCTAAAGGTTTAGCCTCAATCCACTTAGTGAAGTAGTCGATTGCTACTATCAAGAACTTTCGTTGTGCGCTTGCCATTGGAAAAGGTCCAAGTATATCCATTCCCCACATGACAAATGGAATTGGTGAGTTTATGGATGTCAACATCTCTGGTGGTTGCCTAACCACTGGTGCATGCTTTTGGCACCTTTCACATTTCTTCACGTAGCTTTTAGCATCAGCTAGTATGCTTGGCCAGTAGAAACCTAGACGAGTGATTTTATGGGCAAGGGCTCTGCGCCCCAAGTGCTGCCCACAAATTCCTTCATGTACTTCCCTTAGGGCCAATTCTGCCTCTTGGGGTCTCAAGCATTTCATATAAGGAATGACGAAAGATTTCTTGTATAAGATCCCCTCAATCAGGGCATACCTTAGTGCCCTCACATATAACTTTCGTGCTTCTGAAGTGTCGTTGGGTAGCCACCCAGTTTCCAGATGAGCTTTGATGGGATCCATCCAACAACTGCCAACATCAATGGGTGCTACCAACTTTCCATTGATGCTTGGGGTCTTCAAGACTTGGAAGTATACACTCTCTGCATAGTTTTCAATTTCAGAAGAAGCAAACTTAGACAAGGCATCAGCCTTCATGTTTTCTTCCCTTTGAATGTGCTCTACATAGCATTCATCGAACTGAGTCATGATGGCCTTGACAAGTTTTAAGTACTTGGCCATGACTTCATCTCTGGCCTCAAACTCCCCATTTACTTGGGAAACCACTAGCCTCGAATTTCCACATACTTTCAGAGTTTTAACTCTCAAGGATCCAGCCAGCCCTAAGCCAGCTATCAGAGCTTTATACTCAGCCTCATTGTTTGTCGTTGGGAAGTCACGTTTTAGTGCATACTCTATGAGGAATCCATCAGGACTTCGTAGCACTAAACCGGCTCCACTTGATTTTGTTTTTGATGCTCCATCAAAATAGAGCACCCAATATTCTTTGAACTCCATCTCTTGATCTTTCTCGTCTCCCACTATTACGTCCTGCCCCCCGACTTCTTGGTTGTCAATGGTGCATTCAACCATGAAGTCAGCAAGTGCCTGAGCTTTTATGGTCGTTCAAGGCTTATACTTGATATCAAATTCGCCTAATTCAATAGCCCATTTGATCAATCTTCCACTAACTTGAGGGCTATGCAAGATGTTTCTTATAGGTTGATCAGTCAAGACCTCTATCTTGTGAGCCTGGAAGTAGGGGCGTAGCTTGCTTGAGGCCATTATCAAGGCTAAGGCAAACTTCTCAATCGTTGAATAGTTTATTTCTGCCCCATGTAGAATCTTGCTCACATAGTAGATGGGTTTCTGAACCTTCAATTCTTCTTTTACCAAAACGGCTCCAAGGGCTGTGCTAGAAACCGCCAAGTACAAATAGAGAATTCCCCTGGCTTGGGCTTTGCCAACAGTGGTGCCTCAGCCATGTATTTCTTCAGGGCCTCAAAGGCCTCTTGGCTTTCAGTTGTCCATTCAAAAAATTTCACTTTCTTGAGTGCTTTGAAGAAGGGTAAACACTTCTCTCATGACTTGGAGATGAATCTTCCCAATGCTGCCACTCTCCCTGTTAGTTTCTGGACATCTTTGACAGTCCGTGGTGGTTCCATGTCTAGAATTGTTTTAATTTTGTCGGGATTAGCCTCGATTCCTCTCTTGGAAACCATCAGGCCTAAAAAATTTTCCGAGCCTACACCAAAGGCACACTTAGCTGGATTCAACATCATCTTGTGGTGCCTTAGCACTTCAAATGCCTCTCGGAGGTGCTCAATGTGATCGGCCTTATCGAGGCTCTTGACTAACATGTCATCTATGTAGACCTCCATGGTTTTTCTAATTAGGTGTCCAAAAATTTTGTTCACCAACCTTTGGTAGGTTGCCCCTGCATTCTTAAGCCCAAATGCCATGACTAAGTAACAGAAAACACCAAAGTCGGTGATGAATGATACCTTGGAGATGTCATCTTTGTGCATCTTAATTTGATTGTATCCACTGAAGCCATCCATGAAGCTGAGCATCTCGTGTCCAGCTGTAGCATCTATTAATGCGTCAATCCTTGGTAAGGGAAAACAATCCTTAGGACATGCATCATTAAAGTCAGTGAAGTCCACACACATTCTCCATTTTCCATTGGCCTTTTTGACCATCACGGGGTTAGCCAACCATTCCGGGAATTGTATCTCTTCAATGAATCCGGCCTCTAGAAGCTTTTCCACTTCTTGTTTAATGGCCTCTTGTCTTTCTGGAGCAAAATTTCTCTTCTTTTGTTTCACCGTCTTTCTTTCAGGATCCACATTCAACTTGTGAGTTATCAATTGGGGATCAATCCCTGGCATGTCAGCCACTGTCCAAGTAAAAACGTCATTGTTCTCTTGAAGAAAAGATATGAGTTTGCTTTTTAATGGCTCAGGTAGTAGTGCTCCAACATACGTCACCTTCTCTGGTTCACCAGGGACTAAGGGAATGGGAATTAAATCCTCAGCCAGTTTCCCTCTTCGGTCCTCATTGTCACTAGTATCCATGTCTTCAATTGGGAGTACTTGCCCCCCGATTCCATCAGGCCTTAACGCGGCTACATAACAACTTCTATTCATCTTTTGGTCTCCTCGTTCTTCACCAATCCCATTCCTCGTGGGGAATTTGAGTCTCAGATGATAGGATGAGGCAACAGCCTTGAACACATAAAGACCAGTCCTTCCTAGGATTGCATTGTAGATCGAAGTTGCCTTTATAACTATGAAGTTCAACATCTGAGTAGACGTGTTCATTCCTTGTCCCATGGTCATTGGGAGTTGGATAGTGCCTTCCACCTTTGATTCCACTCCATTGAATCCATATATGGGCATATTCGAGGGTGTCAACTGAGAGTCAGTGTAGCCCATCTTGATGAAAGCATCATGGAACAAGATGTCCACTGAGGCTCCATTGTCGACCAAAACTCTCTTGGTTTCAGAATTTCCTATCACAGGAACGATGACTAAAGGATCATCGTTGGGAAACTTCACTCCCTCTAGGTCTGAATCATCAAAACCTATTGATACTTCTGTTCGGGCACGCTTCGGTGCTTCTCCAACCACGGTCATTACTTTTCGAGCATAAGCCTTTCTTGAGTTTCAGGAGGACCCAACAGCAGTTGGCCCTCCGAATATCATGTTGATTACTGGCCCTCGGGGCTTAGGGTTACGATCTTTATCGCTGTCCCTTCTGTCATAATCCTTTCTTTCATAGTTCCCCCTTTGACTTCCTTGATTTCCATCTTTGGTGAACTTGCTGAGTTTTCCTCTTCGTACAAGAAATTCAATTTCATCTTTCAATTGCCTACAATCGTCAGTGTCATGACCGACTTCTTTGTGGAACCGACAGAACTGATTTTGGTTCCGTTTGGACATGTCAGCCCTCATTGGCTTCGGCCATTTGAGATCTCCTTCCTTAGCTATCTCCATCAGAATTTGACTCCTGGGAGTGTTCAATCTTGCATACTCCGTAAACTTTGGCCCAAAATTGTTTCTCTTGGGTGGAGAATCAGAGTCCTTTGACGTTCTGGGAAACTTTTCCTTGACGTCGTACTCCTGAACATCCTTTCTTTTCTTTGAGTTTCCACTACCGCCAGCAGTGGATTCATACTTTCTCATGCTTTCTTCAGCCTTGATATATTTTCTGGCTCTATCTTGGAGCTTCAACATGCTTTCGGGTGGATGTTTAGCTAACGACCTTTTGAAGTGGTCATCAGTAGTTCCTTGTTGCAGGGCTATCATAGCCACTCTGTCCTCTAAGTCCGGGACTTTCAAAGCCTCCCGAATGAATCGATTGATGTAGTCCCTTAGGGCTTCATTCTTTCCTTGTTGTATTGCCATGAGTGATGCAGAGCTTTTCTCATGCACCCTTCCACTAATGAACTGATTGATAAAAGCTTTGCTAAGTTCCTTGAAAGATCCAATTGAGTTGGGAGGAAGACGGCTATACCAGCGTTGGGCCATACCTGCCAAGGTTTGTGGAAACGCCCTACACTTGACCGCATCATTGGTTGGTTGCAACAGCAGTGCATTGGAGAAGGTCCTTACATGATTTGCGGGATCCCCCGTTCCATCATAAGCTTTGATCGTTGGCATCTTGAATTTTCTGGATATGGTGGCTTTCATGATGTCTTGAGTAAACGGTGGTGTAGGATCATTAGGATCTCCTAAGGGCAACAAAACACTAGGATCACCCCTTGGGGCTTCAGCCCTCTTAGTCCTTCTTGGTGTTGGGTCCAGGTTGATTATCGGGACCCTTCCAGTTGACCGACCTTGAGATTGAGCGGCCTCCTCCTCGGTAAGGAGTTTCTTGAGTCTTGCAGTTTCTGCCTCATGGGCTGCAATTTTCTCCTTAGTAGTTTAGGGTTGTTCCCGATTTGTTTTGGAAGAACGCTTCCTCCTTGGGGCGACATCCCTCTCTTCCCCAGTTGTATAATCCTCGTCCTCGATATAAGGACCCAAGTAATCTTGAATCAAAGGGGTCCGTCGAGTTTGTTGATTTTGAGGTCCCAGACCTTGTATATAAGGGGGGAACATATGCTTCATGGTAGATGGGGTTGAGACCACTACCGCCCGCCATGGGTCGAGGGGGCATGCCATAGCTTGGCATCCCCAAAGTTTGAGTAGTGTATAGGGGGAGATCAGTAGTGTGGAGTTGAAGACCACTTGGTGCATTCATGAGCAACGGGGAGGTCGTGATTGGTTGCTGGTGAGCGGTCTCTTGTGGATTAGATCAATGAATGACCATCTACAGGGGATTCGTCCATTCAACCGAAATTGGGATCTCCGGTCCTTGAGTATTGGTGGGGATATTCGCCCCTTCAATGCCAGTAGTTGGCGGTGGTTGATTTCCGTGAGTATCAGACTCAGAGGTGATAGGAAGCTCCTCAGAAACTGGAGTATCTCGAGTCGTTCTTCGTGTGTTTGTCATGGTTGATGTTGTCTTCCCACAGACGGCGCCAAATGTTGTGGAATAAAACACGTACTTGTGTATTTAATGCTAAGTGATAGGTCCATACTTTAATACATTTTTAATACCTATTTTATGTCTGCTTTCGTAATTTTATTATTTAATAAATTGTTTTCTTTTGTTTTGTAGAAAAATAAATAAAATCATATTTCAAGCAGAAAAAGGTGAAAAAGGCAAGGAGATGGAAATACTTGAAGTCAAAAGGAAATTGGAGAAAAATTGGAAAACTTATCGGAGAAGAAAAAGGAATTGAGGAAATATTTCTACAATCCGATTTGTAGTCAAAGAGCCTAAGCCCGTTATTTTTCCTATATATATAGATCTCCTCTCTTGTATTTGAGACACCTAGAATTTTATAGTTAATTGCTTTTCTGTTTTATACTTTGCCGATAGCTATTATCCGGCGTACTCATTTTATTTATATATTATTAATTTTGCGTTTTCTTTCCAGGGTTCACTTCTTTCCAACTGCACTGTTAGCTTAAGTATTTGATACATGCATGTTTCGTTAGCTTGCTTAATTATTAATTTATTATATAAGCATATGCCATCCACACGTCCCTGTGTTATACTTTGGTTTTAAATTTGATTACATGTACATGTGATTACAAATTGGCCACCTATTAATTCTTAGTTTTTTTATGTTTAATAATTGTTATATATTTAAATATTTTGTTAATTTTATAATCATGCATAGCTAAATCTTTTGCCCTATGATGAAGATGAAGTTAATTTGATTATTGTTGATATCTTCTCGTTCCTATTAATTGATTCTCATAATTTTTCTTAGTGCTTAATTGATCAATTGACAAAGTGATTTTGATATATTATTGTTACCGGATTTATTTTTCATAGCCTATGTTTGCTCATGAAGTTTTGATAGGATATTGTTAGATAACAAGTTTCATAGTGTATGTTTGTCTCGTTAATTGATATATCTTAATTGTGAAGGAAAGAGAATTGATTTTAGGGTGAGTTGGTATTAATTGTGATTGATTAATGGATTCGGATTCCTAGGTTTTCCTTATTTGATTTTAATTGTTAATTAGGTTAAACAAATCTTATTGTCTAGTTCGCCTGAGTTATTTGTTAGGGTTTTGAAAATACATAGTCTCTGTGGATCGATCTGTGATTGCTACAACTAAACACTATGCGCTTGCAGTTTACATTATTTTTACACATAAAGTTTTTGGTTCCGCTGCCGGGGACTATTGGTAATTTTCACTCCTTGATATTTAATTCTTCGGATTAGTTTCTTGTTCTGCATTGTTTGTCTTTTAGGGTACATTGAAGCGGAGGAAAGTTTGGACAAGAAGATTGCTAGAAGGCTCGTTGTCTCTTGTGAAATTTTTGGAAGCGCTTTTCAGTATTCCGTAACCTCTCTGTTTTTTTCCCATCATTATTGAAAAATCCAAAAAAAAAAAAAATATTTGAAAAATCCAAAAATATTAGTTAGTTATTTGTTAAAAACCAACTTGTTGCATCATTCATTCTCTCACATAGGAGCACATCATCTAGATTTCTTTATTGTCTTTATCGCTTTCCATCTTATACAATTGTGGTGATTGCTGGAGGAAAGAGGTACGTACAATTTAGAATAGAACATGTAGTGCAGTGCATCCATAAGTGTTTATTTCTCGTTCTTTGTTTGTTGCATCATCTAATCAATCTTAAGGGCGTCACCCAATTTTAAGATAAGGTGAGGGATTTCATCACCCTTTCCTTGGCCCACAAATCACTAATTCGTTCATCTTGCATTCCTTTTTCCTTAATAAAATCAATTAGACGTTAGCCCCTAGGATATCGCGCTCAACTAGGAAGAGAATCTAGGAGGAACAAATCACTAAGTATTTTTCGGTGGTGTCTAGGACTAGCGAAAGCTTACCTGGCCTTTAGACTGGTGCCTAGAATGGTGGTTAGCCTCTTTGAAATGCTTCCTCCTGCCTGGCCAGTCACGACCAATGCTTTTTGAGCTGTTACTTTTAGTAGTATCTTATTGTTAGGAGCAAGTTCTAGAATTTTTTTTTAGGATAAGATAGATTTTTCTTTTGATTTTGCATATTCTTGGGTGTTTACTTATAGCTCTTGTCTTCTACATGCTTATTTGATTGTTTCTCTTGTATGCAAAGTATTTGGGTTCGAGACAATACATCTAGATTAGTGAGACAATCTGACCTTTCACTACCTGGAGTAGCAAGACAACTCGATTTCTCTTCACCCACTAAAATTGAGTCAAAAGAAGTAGAAGTTCCAACAACCGTCATGGCTGTCTCTCTTAAAGAACGTTGTTACCCCGCTCGTACCGCTCAACCCTCATGCATAGTGCTACCAGCAGTAACCGCAAACAATTTTGAAATCAAACATCATAACATTAGCATGTTACCTAGGTTTGCTGGGGTAGAGGGAGAGGATCCATATCTTTTCATTCGAGAATTTGAGGAAGTATGTGCTTTACAAAAACTTCAACAGTTAAGTGAGGATTCCATTAGGCTTAGACTCATTAACTTTGCTTTAAAAGAAGATGCTAAACAGTGGTTGTATAGTCTACCCGTTAATTCTATTTCCACATGGGAGGGATTTGTTGCTATATTTCTTAAAAAATATTTTCCAAACCATAAGGCTAACAGGCTTAGGAATGAAATCAACCAATTTCAAAAAAATCCAAATGAGCCTTTTTGGAAATATTTTGATAGATTTCAAAAGTTGTTGTCTAAGTGTCCTCAACATGGTATAGAAAAATGGAGACTTTGTAAAATTCTCTATGAAGCCTTAGATAGCCAAACCACTGCCTTGTTAGAGTCTATGTGTAATGGTAGGTTTATGGATAAAACTGATGAAGAAGCTTGGCAATTTTTTGAGGAGTTAGCTGAAAGAACAATGTTGTGGGAGTCAACTAGGGAACCCAGTCAGGAAACTGAAAAATCTAAAGGCGTACACGTAGTTGGTAATTCTATTGCAACCGAAGCTAAGTTAGCTACTCTCACTAGACGTCTAGAAGCCTTAGAAACCAACAAGGTGTCCTCACAAGTGCTTCTGTGTGCAAACTGTAATTCTCCTACTCATTTGATAGAAAATTGTCCTGAAATTGAACAAGCCAATGCCATGTTTCAATCTAGAGTTAGAAATGATCCCTATTCATCCACATACAATCCTGGTTGGAAAAATCATCCAAATTTCTCATGGAACCGAAGTCAATACAATCAGTATAACCAAAATTCTCAACCTGCATTTCAAAAGCCCAATGCTGGTCCATACCCAACTCAAAATCCTAACTCATATCCTCCACAAAATCTCGGTCAATATCAAAATTCAGTCCCCTTGAATCCTCCTGGTTTTACAGAATCTGACAAAAGATTTACTTCCATTGAAAAGAGTTTAGAGGCATTGCTCAAATCTCAACAAAATTTCATGAACACTATGACCCAAGATAGGCAATTGCTAAATTCCAACGCTCAAGCCATATCTAAGCTAGAGGTCCAAGTCAGTCAGTTGGCAAACACCATCAGTGAGAGAGAGAAAAATCGATTTCCTAGTCAACCCGAGATTAATCCTAAATTTCATCCAAATCAAAAGTCTCATGAAAATGTGAATTCTGTTATCTCTCTAAGGTCTGGTAATCAATTCAATAATCATGATGGTGTCAATACTCAAGAAGAAGATAAGCTTACATTTGAACCAAATCCGTTACTCTTAAATCCTAGTCTTAAACAATCTTCCAATCCCCAGAGTCCTGAAGAAGTTGAATCTAATGAGTCATCACCCTCCGATGAACCACCTTCAAAATCCCACTCTGATGTGTCTATTGAAAAAGTCTTTAAGTCGAAAGCTCCGTTTCCTCACAGACTTACTTCAAACAAACAATCTGCTCAATTAGATAAGATTTTGGAAGTCTTCAAACAAGTCAAGATTAACATTCCTCTTTTAGATGCAATTCAACAAGTTCCCTCTTATGCTAAGTGTCTAAAAGATTTGTGTACTCATAAAAGAACCACTCATGTTCCTAAGAAAGCTTTCCTAACATCTAATGTTAGCTCTATCTTGTCAAATCAAATTCCTTTGAAGTATAAGGATCCTGGCTGTCCTACCATTTCTTGTGTCATTGGTAATACTTTCATTGATAAAGCTTTACTCGATCTAGGAGCTAGTGTGAATCTTCTTCCATTATCTGTCTATCAAGACTTGGGTTTAGGTGAACTTAAAGAGACTAGTATCACTCTTCAGTTAGCTGATCGTTCTATCAAAATTCCTAAGGGTATGGTGGAAGATGTGTTGATTAAAGTTGGTGATTTTGTCTTTCTTGTCGATTTCATTGTTCTAGAAACTGAGCCTGTCCAAAATCTCAAAAATAAAATTCCCATCATTCTAGGAAGACCTTTTCTTGCCACGTCTAATTCTTTGATTAACTGTAGGAATGGTTCGATGAAACTCACTTTTGGAAATATGACGATAGATCTTAATGTCTTTAATGTAGGTAATCAACCTAATGAGCTTTTTGAACAACCCGTAGGAGTTAATTTGATTTATGAGGTTGTTTCATGGTCACATATTGAGGATAGTGCAATTGAGTTTTTTCTTGAGGAAGATATTTTGTTAGAGTATGAGAGAAATAAAGAACTTCATGAGCTGTAGAAGAATTTTCTTCTGATGAGATGTTAGATGAATTGAATGCTATTTGTTGTAAGCATGAAACCCAATTTGAGGATAGTTCTTTGAATTCTAAGTCAGTTGTTAAGAATTCTGTTGGTGAGCCACCCCCACTTGATTTTAATCCATCTTTTTCCACTCTTGATCAGTCTTTGGTAGTTAATAATGAAACTCATCATGTTTTTATCTCTAGTGACATAGTTCATGACCAAAAATTTCAAGTAATTAATTTGCTTAAACAACATAAAGAAGCGTTTAATTGGTCTCTGGATGAAGTCGGTGTAATGAGTTTTATTCTGGTTCCATATCATCTTTCTCTGGTGGATAATGTTGTCTTTGTGGGTGAGTTTCACATGCTTGTTGATTGTGTTACGAAGGTAGTTTTTCCTCGATCTGGTATTGGTTAGTATGTGCTTTTGTTTTGTGTCTCCCATAGTGAAGTTTAGGTATGGGGGAATGTGTGTTTGTGTGTGTGTGTGAGTGTATTTATTGTGTCTTATAGATATTGTTTTATATCTCCATCATGCCCTTATCAGGTATTCTCATCCTTTTACTTTGTCATTTTTCTCTCATTTGCATACATTGAGGACAATGCATGATTTAGGTATAGGGGAGGGATTTAGTAGTATTATTTTTAAAAAAAATCCAAAAAAATTGAAAAATGAGAAAATCCCAAAAAAGAATTTTAGTCTTGTAAATTGTAGAATTCTAGCGTTGTAAAATGATTGCTTGTGGCTTGATGAACCCTTACATGCTATAGTAATCTTGTGTTTCTGATACTTTTGATTAAGAAGTGATTTGCTAAGTTCTTGTCCACATACATACACTAGCAAGTTGAAACTAGTAGACTTACTGAATGTTGCAAGTAATTAGAAGGACATGAATATGTGCAAGATGATTTGGTTTTCATGTTTTGAGTACAAGTTGGTGCATTGAAGAAATTTTTGCTTGGGATTGATTATGTTTAACCACCATGTGAGTTTTTGAGCCTATATGCATATCTTTTGCATTTTATATTCGTTTGCTTGAGTGTCCACATGTTGTTTGCATTGCTAGCACTTGTTTGAGACCTTTCTTGGAACGCATGACATTATTTGATGATAAGATGATAAAGGCATTTAGGAATAACCTATATTTTCCAAATTACCACACCATTTATATATGATCAATTAGTTACCCACTTGAGCTTAATCCTATTTTTCGGTGACACGCCACATTATGTGCCTAGACCTTTTTCTTGTTTAGCCTTACTTATGCTTGATCCCAAATTGTCAAAGGCTAGTAGGAACTTGAGGGAGTAATAAGGTGTGTGAGATGGGTTTACTTTTGTTCATTACTTTTGAGAAAATATTTGGTTTGATTGCTTACTTGATAGTCATTGTTCAATAAATTTTTGAAGGAGGATTGTGGTTGTTTATATCTATCTCTTAGCTCTCGAAAAACAAAAGAATGGAAAAAAAAATGAAAAAAAAAGAAAAAAAAAGAAAAAAATATTATGAGAGCATACTTATATTTTTGTGATCCTTCTTCATTCGACTAATCAAGCCTTTTGTTGGAAGAAAATTAGAAAATTCAGTTATGGGGAGGATGTTTGGTGATGTGTATGATTAATTATGGTGCCTACTAGCTTTTGACACTTCACCTTATTTGGCCTTACTTGACATACCTTGTCCCTAGCCCCGTTACAACCCAAATAATGACCTTTTGATTATCATCATTATGTATGTTGTGTTAAAGTTAGATTGATACCAAATGTCAAGCATGCTTATGATTTTGTTGGAATTGAGTGATACACTTACCCTTGTTCTTGAGTGAATATTCTTTTGTGAGTGAAAGATGAGTTATTGCTTGTTTCTACATTTGAGATTCCAAGTTTTGACCAAAAGGTGTACTATTGTGGACTTAGCATGGTTACCAACTTATTTTTACACTTGACATGGACTTTTGAGCACTCATGCATATTTCTTTGAGTAGACTATGTGAATCCTTGCATCTTCCACGACAAGACATTGCAAAGACATTTTTGATTCATAAGTTGATGTAGCATGAGAGGACTTGTATGTGTGGCGTTGCATTGCCATGCGATCTTTTACATGAGCTAGATGGATTTTGTGGGTACATTCACTATAAACCCTCACGAGACCTCACTCGTCCACTAGGGCTGCCTAGGGGTTTAAAGGGCTTGTTGCATATGCCAAATGCAACCGTGATTACCTACGGAAGTGGTATTATCTATTATATAGTAGTTTATATTATATTAGTTTTTCTCGAGGACGAGCAAAAGATAGGTATGGGGGCATTTGATAGGTCCATAATTTAATAAATTTTTAATACCTATTTTATGTCTGCTTTCGTAATTTTATTATTTAATAAATTGTTTTCTTTTGTTTTGTAGGAAAATAAATAAAATCATATTTCAAGCAGAAAAGGGTGAAAAAAGGCAAGGAGATGGAAATACTTGAAGTCAAAAGGAAATTGGAGACAAATTGGAAAACTTATCGGAGAAGAAAAAGGAATTGAGGAAATATTTCTACAATCCGATTTGTAGTCAAAGAGCCTAAGCCCGTTATTTTTCCTATATATATAGATCTCCTCTCTTGTATTTGAGACACCTAGAATTTTATAGTTAATTGCTTCTCTGTTTTATACTTTGCCGATAGCTATTATCCGGCGTACTCATTTTATTTATATATTATTAATTTTGTGTTTTCTTTCCAGAGTTCACTTCTTTCCAACTGCACTGTTAGCTTAAGTATTTGATACATGCATGTTTCGTTAGCTTTCTTAATTATTAATTTATTATATAAGCATATTCCATCCACACGTCCCTGTGTTAGACTTTGGTTTTAAATTTGATTACATGTACATGTGATTACAAATTGGCAACCTATTAATTCTTAGTTTTTTCATGTTTAATAATTGTTATATATTTAAATATTTTGTTAATTTTATAATCATGCATAGCTAAATCTTTTGCCCTATGATGAAGATGAAGTTAATTTGATTATTGTTGATATCTTCTCGTTCCTATTAATTGATTCTCATAATTTTTCTTAGTGCTTAATTGATCAATTGACAAAGTGATTTTGATATATTATTGTTACCAGATTTGTTTTTCATAGCCTATGTTTGCTCATGAAGTTTTGATAGGTTATTGTTTGATAACAAGTTTCATAGTGTATGCTTGTCTCGTTAATTGATATATCTTAATTGTGAAGGAAAGAGAATTGATTTTAGGGTGAGTTGGTATTAATTGTGATTGATTAATGGATTCGGATTCCTAGGTTTTCCTTATTTGATTTTAATTGTTAATTAGGTTAAACAAATCTCATCTCAAATCTTATTGTCTAGTTCGCCTGAGTTATTTGTTAGGGTTTTGAAAATACATAGTCTATGTGGATCGATCTGTGATTGCTACAACTAAACACTGTGCGCTTGCAGTTTACATTATTTTTACACATCACTAAGGTTTAATGAGCTTCAAGCTTTAATGGCTGCACTTGTGTTTCGAGACTAAATCGGTCCTCACAAGATGCCTACGTATCTCAATTAATGTTGAGAATCAAGCCAAAGACGTAGTTCTGATTGTAGGATCAGGGACCTTATATATAGGCATCTGGAGCCTAGTATTTATGGTATGTTTAGGAGTCTTAGCGAATAAGTCTCCTTTTTGATATTGGATAAACATTTTATTTCTTGCAGGATAAGTCTTTTCCTTGTTGATAAAGGTTATGACTCATTAATTGCGTTTCTGGATCCTTCTTTGACTAATTTACCATATTTTGGACTCTTTTCATGAGCTGTATATTTTCCCTATTCATTAATTACGAAATTAATGAATAATTAGGGTGTCGGGCCTTAAATATCGGCATTTCCATTGATTTGTCAATTATATTTCTATAATTACTTTTCTGTCCATATCAAATGTTTCGTCTTTAATAATACTAGCTTATAACTCGTGCAACGCACAGTTTTTTTTTCAATATTTGTAAATATAATTATCTATAATTTTTTCAATATTATATGTTATTAGTTACCTAATCGAATTGTAGCTAAAAAATTGATATTTATTATGTTTTACACTTTAATTTACTATTTATACTATATCTTAATTATATTAACTAAAAAATTATATCAAAAAATATTATTTAAAAAATTGATAGTATTCTCATATTAGTTATATTGTTTATTATATGTGATTTTGATTAGATGTTTTATTATTTTATTGGATCGAATAAAGTATTTTTAAATTTTAAGTGTTAGGAATGAAGATGACGGTGTTACTGGAGTACAAGGAAGAGTCTATGATCGGAGTCTGTGAGTTGTCAAAGTCTGTAGTTTATAAGAGTCTACAGTATAAAGCTTGCTACTAATTATGGAAACTTCTATTATCTTTGAAGATAGATAACTGGATAAACTCAAATCCTTATCAACAATCAGCAGAAGATATATTCTTATCAGAAAGGCTGGATGGTCGAAGCTGTCAACCTAAACAGATGTGTTAGATCAGAATTCAATGATCGTCAGAAGCTAGACTCAACTGATCAGGATTGCTGACGTCATCAGTATTGCATGGTCATCAGTATTTGATCAAGCGTCAGTATCTTATTGATCATCAGGATTCATACTCAGACTATGATCAGGTTTGATCATCAGGACTTGAAGCTGATCAGGATTCCTACTTCGAGTTATATTTGGAGTCTAGATAAACCTGGAAGTTTATTCTACTTGTTCCTGGTTTGTAGAATGCAGCTATCGATTAAAGATATGTTTCTATCTTTGTTATGATTAGGACTTATCTTGTTATTGATAGAGAAGCTGTGTGCACTATATAAACACAGTTTTGGTTTCGATTTATGTATTCATTCGAGAGAGAACATAATCGAAGAGAAGCTCTTAAGAACAGAATTTCTTGAGAGAGTTTGTAACAGTTTTATATCAGATTTAATAAAGCTGTTATCTTTCTTTTCATATTTGTGATATATACATTAAGAAGTCGATTATCTTACTCTATTGTATTCAACCCCCCTTCTACAATAGATTATTACTGGGCAACAATTGGTATCAGAGCAAACTGATTTAATTCTGAATCAGATACGATCTAAAGATGTCGACAACCAAGTATGAAAGCATGAAGATTCCCATCTTAAAGATATCAGAATATCCTACATGGAGGGTAAAGATGCTGATGTACCTGGAGGCTATGGATCCTGACTACTTGGACAGGATTCGTGATGGACCATATATACCAACAAAGTTCGTAGAACGAACAGATACAGTACCAGAACATTATGTGGTCAAAGCTAAAGCTGAATGGACTCCAGAAGAAAAAGCTCATGTACTCAGGGAACCAAAGATAAAGAATATCTTGCATAATAGCCTTGATGCTGTCATGTCAAACAGAGTGATTGCATGCAAGTCTTCAAAAGAAATCTGGGATACTTTGGAAACCCAGTGCCAGGGATCTGCATCTGTTAAGAAAAACAGAAGGGCTCTTTTGATTCAAGAATATGAACAATTCGATGCAAGACCTGAAGAGAGCCTGACTGATCTATATGATAGATTTCTGACACTATTGAACAGCTTATCCTTAGTTGACAAAGTATATGAAACTGAAGATTCAAACACCAAATTTCTTAGAGCTTTACCTGAAGAATGGGATACTCAGACCTCAATCATTAGACACCAGTATGATCTGAACATTGTGTCTCTTGATGAGATCTATGGGATGCTAAGAACTCATGATCTTGAAGTTCAACAGAGAAAGAACAAGAAAAGCAGCAAGGCAAAGTCAATTGCTTTGAATGTAGAAGCAAAATCAAAAGGGAAAGCTATGGAGGTCTCTAGAAGGAAAGCAAGAGTAGCTGAGTCAGATCCTGACGACTCTTCATCAGATACTGATGGCAATTCTGATGCCAATACTGGTGATGAATCTTCTGATTCAGACATGGAAGAGATGGTTGCTATGATTGTCAGAAACTTCAGAAGGATGAAGTTCAGGAAGAATAGAAGACAAGGCAACTTCCAGAAAAAGATCTTCAAAGCAGACAAAGACAAGTATATCAAAAAGGACAGCAAGGGTAGCAAATTTGACAAGTCAAAGGTTAGATGCTACAAGTGTAATGGTATGGGTCACTTTGCTTCTGAATGCAACAAGACAAAGGCACTCATCACATCAAGCAAGGATTGGATGGACTCTTCCTCAGAATCTGATACTGAGGTAGTCAACTATGCGTTAATGGCCAATGCTGATGTAATTGCTGCTCCTGATGATAAGGTACTAAATACTATCTTTGATTTTGATACTGATAATGCTTCTGAGTTAAGACGTTTTCTAAAGTCATTACATATTATCTTTAGAAGTCAAACTGCTGAGAATACTAGAATCTTATCTGAGATGTCCGACCTTAGAAAGAGGAATGAGATATTAGAAGCTGAATTTTCTCGTATGCAAGAAGTACAAAAAGAATGTGACAATGCTAAACACATGCACTTAGAGATGACATTTAAATGTACTTCCCTTGAAAAAGAACTTGAATATGCTAATGAGAAAATCAGAACCTGGACAGACTCTGGTAGGAAATTTCATGAGATTAATACCTCTAAGAATTGGAAAGAGTGTCTAGGATATAAGTCAGATGAAGATAAGAAATTAGCAGAGAAAATTGTCATTGATGAGACAGTCAGTCCAAAGACCTATAGACATGTTATAGACTCAACCAAATCTAAGATTACTCCTGTTAATTTTGTTTTTGGTAAGGATTCCAATTCTACTTTTGAAAAGGGATCTTCTTCTACTCAAGGAATTAAAATTATAAAGTCTAAACCTGTCATGAACAAAGTCACTAAGAATGTAGGTCTATTGTCTCAGAAACAGCTTAAAGATAAAATCTGTGAGGTTACAGATAAGAAAAAGGGAGCTACTGTTAAGAGAAACAGGAATGGTAAAGTTGAGATCAATAAAGAGAATGGTTATAAATATATCCCAAATGCACCTAGAAAGTGTTGTTTTAACTGTGGTAACTCTAATCATCTTGCTATTAATTGTAAAAAGAGTAAAAAGAAAATTGCTGAAATTCCTAAGTCTGATATTAGGAATAGATCAGTATTTTACAAACCACAGAATTCCTGTTTTCATTGCGGTAGTCTATGGCATTCTATTTATACATGTAAAGAGTATCATGATTTGTATTATAACTTTTATGATCCATTGCCTAAGTTTGAAAGTAGTGCAAAGTCTGATAGGACTGAAAATGTCATAGTGAAGCATGCTTTTGTTAATACTGATACTGACAAAGCAAATCCTGATGGAGTAAATCTTGTCAGGACTGCTAAAGTCAAAAAGTCTTCTGCTGTTAAATTTAATAAAATGCATGAACAAGGAATCCAACAAGTGTGGGTTCCTAAACATTCTGACTAGTGTTTTACTATTCTGATGCAGGGTAAAAGGAAAAATGTGTTAGTCATGGATAGTGGATGTTCTGTGCACATGACTGGAAACAAAGCCCTGTTATCAGAATATGAGGAAAAAGCTGGCCCAACTGTGTCTTATGGAGATGGCAACATTGGACAAACCTTGGGATATGGCAATATAATCATTGGAAATGTCATCATTGAAAAAGTAGCTCTAGTGAAGGGACTAAAACACAACTTGTTGAGTATTAGTCAAATCACTGACAGAGGTTATCATGTCAATTTCTATTCCACACATTATGAAGTAGTCAGTAAAGCAACAGGGAAGATAGTACTAACTGGCTACAGGCATGGTAACATAGATGAAGCCAACATTCTCTCAGATACTGATGACTCCCCTACATGTTTCATCAGTAAAGCTTCAGTAGATGAAAGTTGGAATTGGCACAAGAAGCTTTCTCATCTCAACTTCAGCAACATCAATGAGTTGGTTAAGAAAGAGTTAGTAAGAGGATTACCTAATGTCTTATATACACCTGATGGACTCTATGATGCATGCCAAAAAGCAAAACAAAGAAGGACATCATTCCAGAGTAAATCAGAATCCTCTATTGAAGAACCATATCACATGCTACATCTTGATCTGTTTGGTCCAGTCAACATCATGTCCATCAGTAAGAAAAGGTACATTCTTGTAATTGTTGATTAATATTCTAGATTCACCTGGGTGTATTTTCTGCACAGAAAAGATGAAACTCCTGAAGTTCTGTTGGATCATGTGAGAATGATTGAGACAACCACAAAGTACAAAGTCAAGATTCTGAGAAGTGATAATGGTACTGAATTTAAGAATTCAAAGATGGAAGAGTTCTGCAAATACAAAGGAATCATTCAACAATTCTCTGCTCCTGGCACACCTCAGCAAAATGGAGTAGTAGAAAGGAAGAATAGAACTCTTATTGAAGCTGGCAGAACTATGTTGGAAGAAGCTAAATTACCTACATATTTCTGGGCAGAAGCAGTCAACACAACATGCTATACACAAAATCTCACATTGATAAACAGGCATGGTGTCACTCCTTATCAGTCACTCAAGGAGAAGAAACCAAGTCTGAAGCATTTGCATGTGTTTGGCTGTAAATGTTTTGTTATCAGAACTCATCCTGAACAGCTAGGGAAATTTGAAACAAAGGCTGATGAAGGAATATTCATAGGTTATCCTACATCAAGAGCCTTCAGAGTTTTTAATTTGAGAACAAGAACTGTCATGGAGTCAATTCATGTATCTTTTGATGATAAGAAGATAACTGGAATCATTGAAGACTCGCATGATAGATTGTTATTTGAAAATGAAGCTTCCAAGGAACCTGAAGAAATTGAATCAGATCCTGTCAATTCATCAGATACTGATGGGTCACCAAATCCTGATGACTCACCAGGTACTGATGGTGCTAATACTGATGATGCAAACAACAGTGATACAACTAGTAGTGCTAATGTTGAGGGGGAGCAACGGCATTCAACTACAAGTTCAGAGTCAACTCAATCATCAGGACAGAATTCTTCAGATACTGATTCAAGTGAAGATCCTGATAACACATCAGGAGGGCATAGCAATAATTCAGGGAGAGCTTCAAATCAATCAAATTCTTTCAATCAAGATAACACCAATCCAGGGGGAGCATCTACTTCAAGAAACAATTTGACACCAGCAAGGAAATGGACAAAAGATCATACTCCTGATTTGATAATTGGAGATCCTGATGCAGGTGTTCAAACAAGAAGTGCAACTCAGAATGAATGTCTATACAATAACTTTCTATCCAAGGAGGAGCCTAAGAAAGTTGAAGATGCACTTAAAGATGCTGATTGGGTTACTGCAATGCAAGAAGAACTGAATGAATTTGAAAGGAATGAAGTCTGGAAACTGGTACCAAGACCAAAGAATAGATCAATTGTTGGTACAAAGTGGATTTTCAAGAACAAGACTGATTCTGATGGTGTCATAATCAGAAACAAAGCAAGGCTAGTTGCAAAGGGGTATTCCCAACAAGAGGGAATTGACTATGATGAAACTTTTGCTCCTGTTGCAAGACTAGAAGCCATCAGGATATTTCTTGCTTATGCAGCACATAAGAAATTCAAGGTTTTCCAGATGGATGTTAAAAGTGCTTTCTTAAATGGTGAACTGGAGGAAGAAGTTTATGTTGAACAACCTCCTGGTTTCATTGATCCTAAATATCCAGATCATGTCTACAGACTGGATAAGGCACTTTATGGACTAAAGCAAGCTCCAAGAGCATGGTATGAAACCTTAGCTCAATTCTTACTGGAAAGTGGATTTAAAAGAGGTGCTATTGATAAAACTCTATTTTATTTGAATCATGGTAAGGAGTTGCTGTTAGTTCAGATTTATGTTGATGATATCATTTTTGGGTCAACAAACAATAAGCTGTGTGAAAAGTTTTCCAAGCTTATGCAGTCAAGATATCAAATGAGCATGATGGGAGAAATGAGTTACTTTCTGGGTCTTCAAGTTAAACAGACTGATGAAGGGATTTTTATTAATCAGTCTAAATACACAAGAAATTTACTGACAAGGTTTAACATGCAAGACAGTACTCCTGCTTCAACTCCCATAGCTACAGCTACCAAACTTGATCCTGATCAAGGTAAAGAGGTAGATGTAACTCACTACAGAGGAATGATTGGCTCTTTATTGTATCTCACTGCCAGTAGACCAGATATCATGTTTGCAACCTGTCTATGTGCAAGATTTCAAGCAAAACCTAGAGAACCACATCTGATTGCAGTCAAAAGAATTTTCAGATATCTCAAAGGCACTCCTTCACTTGGCCTTTGGTATGCAAGGGAATCAGATTTTGGGTTGTGTGGTTATTCAGATGCTGATTTTGCAGGATGCAAAATAGACAGGAAAAGTACTTCAGGAAGTTGTCAGTTTTTGGGTGGAAGACTAGTTTCATGGTTCAGTAAAAAGCAGAAATCTATTTCCACTTCAACTGCAGAAGCTGAGTACATTGCTGCAGGAAGTTGTTGTGCTCAGATAATGTGGATGAGAAATCAGTTGTTAGATTATGGCCTGTCATACTCAAAAATCCCTATTTATTGTGATAACCAAAGTGCTATTGTAATGACAGGAAATCCAGTTCAGCATTCTCTTACTAAACACATAAGTATCAGATATCACTTTATAAGAGAACAGGTTCTGGAAGGAACAATTGAACTTCACTTTGTTCCTACTGATCAACAACTAGCTGATATATTCACCAAGCCACTACCTGAAGCTACTTTCAATAAGTTGGTGAATGAACTTGGAATGATGAATTTTGAGAATTTCTGAGAAAAAGCTACAGAGAGGAAATCCTGATAACTGTCAAATCCTGATGGTTATTCAGAAAGGTATGTATCTTTGATCAAATCCTGATAGGACTCAATCCTGACAGGAAGTCAACTGGTCAATCCTGATGTACAGGTCAGTATTTCATTACTTAATTTGTGCCTAATTTTTCGTCAGTGTCTACTGATGGACGGTTGAGTTTTAGTAGGACAACTATATGCGCGCGTGTGTTGCACTATTATAGGTATAACAATACATACACATAAAAGAGGGTGCAGATTTATTTAAATGACACACGTAATCTGTCCACTAATTCTTTGTGCACAAATCATATTTTGCCACCTGTCTTTGAGAGTAATATTTTGTTTTAACAAAATACTTTTTATTGGTCTACATCGTTAATTACTCTCTTATCATCAGTTTTTCGTTTTCTATCTCTCTCTGTGCTTTCATACCCTAATTGCTTCAAATCTTAATTCTCGAGTTTTCAAAAGCATTACAATGGCGTCTTCATCTTTCATGAACAAACAAATAGTAATTCGTGATATTACTTTTGCCACTAATAACTTTGTAGCCATTCTAGAACATCAAGAATTGCCTACTGAGTTCCATATAATTCAAGATTTTCTTACTTCAAGCCCATTGAAGTATGCTTTAACAGAGCCTGCAAGTGTTTCTTTTAAGTCTGTAATGCAGGTTTGGAACACAGTTGTTTTTGGTCAAAGTTCTACAGGAACCATTCTGATGCAGTTCGAATCCAATGGGGTAACTCATCATGTCACCCCTGCTGTTATTGAAGAGGCATTGCATTTGCCTATTCTGGGTGAAAAAGTTCCTAGGGTGATTTCAGACTCTGCTCTATTTGAGTTTGTCAAGAAACTGGGCTACAATGGAGAAGTAAAGAGATATGGAAATCTCTTTAGGACAAAGCTTAAGAAGGAATGGAATTTCTTCTTTGATACAATCAGCCGCTGTTTCCTGAACAAGACATCAAATTTTGATGCTCTTCCATCAGGATCTCTTAAAATTGGGTACTCTCTTATCCATTCTACAGTATTTGATTATGGGTCTTTTATCTTAAAAGCTTTAAGTGATAGGAAATCAGATAAGTTGGGTTCTGTCTGTTTTCTTAGATTTTTACAGTTGATATTTAATCACTTTTGTCCTAATGTTGTTTTTGAGGATGATGTAGTTCTACCAATCTGTAGAATTACTGAGAATAATATTAAGTCCTTAGTCAACAGTGATAAGGCAAATGGTTTCATAGGAAATTGCCTACTCGTTATGGACTACTTTCTAATGCTATGGTACAAGGACCAACCCACCTTGTTCCTGACACAAGCATGCAACCTACACAGTCTAAACAGTTAACAACCACCTCTACTGTCTCTCAAAAGACTTTAGTTGTAAAATCAAAGAAATCAGCTAGAACTGATGTGTCTGGAAGGCAATCAGGTTCAAAGGATTTTTCCTCTACACCACTCACTAAAAAGAAGATACAAGGGGGTGTACAAGGGGTCCTGGTGAAGAAAGCTGCTAAGGTTGTTAAGAATGTTCCTGTGAAAAGGAAGTTAAGGTTGATTGATGAAAGTGATTCAGAGGATGACTTACCTATATCCTCTGTGATGAATGTGAACAAGGAAGTTGCTGATACTGCTACTAAAGCTGTGGTACCTTCATCAAAACCACAAAAGACAAGGAAATTATCAAAGAGAAGGTATCATATTCCTTTGACAGTGCAAATGAAGGATACTGATATTCAGACATCAAATCCTGATGAGTCATCTACTCCTGATGCTCTAGCAAATCCCGATGTTAGTATTCCTGATGCAACAACAAAAGTTGTCTCTATATCAGACTCTCCAGCCTCTCCATCTCAGATTAGAGAAATTTCTTGGGAGAAGGTTTCTACAACTGCTTCCTTGGTTGGTCTTACACCTACATCAAAGAAAAAGAGGAATGCAGAAGAGTTAGTCTATCAGAGACAGAAGAAGCTGAAAGGATCAAGCCCACAAGAACCTGAATTTCAGAGTAATTCAGCAGCTACTGTTGATCCTGCCACACAAGAACCACTCAATCAAAGTTTGGGTGAAGGCTTAGCTAGTGGAATGGTCACACAAGAACCATTTTCTCAAAGGGAGAATGAAGACATCAACATTCCAGCTACACAAGAACCATCTTCTCAAAGTGAAGATGCAGGCAAAGCTACAGCTTCTGTTGAAAGATTGGTCGAGAACATTGTCAATGAGGGAAGCACACAAGAACCTTTAACTCAAAGTGTTGAAGAAGCTTCTGAACCTCAAGCTCCACAAGAACCATTGGTAGCAAATACTGATGCACGCATATCAAATCCTGACGATGTTCATCCTGACGCTAGTGGTGCTCCTGATAATGAACCTATTTTGATACAGCCACTTCGTTCAAGACCAATGGATCATCCTATCTCAGAAACACAGGATAAACTGAAAGGTATTGCTATTCCTGATCCTGATATTACTCATGATACTGCTGATGATACTTCTGATGATAGTGATGATGATAATGAGAATCGAAAAGAGAAGGAACAGCTTGCTACAGCACTCAAAATTAGTCTTGGAACTAATTTTGGTTCATCAAGTACATATATGGCTAGCAATGCTTCCACTGGGAAAGATCAGAGACAAGATTTTTCTATTCCTTCCTTTGATCCTGCAGAGGCATTTAGACAGAATGAATGGAACAATTCATGGCACCAATCTGATGAATCTATCAGTTTTTCTTCTGCTATTGAACATGCCTATAATGCAGTGAAATCTATAGAGAATCAAGACTTGAAGAATCATCTGAAGGCTACAACTTTGTTATCCAAGAGCCTGAAAAGTGAGATTGATTCTATCAAGGGTTCAACTGAAAAAGTGAGGACTGATATCTTTAATAATTTTACAAAGGTGCCTACTACTTTACAATTGAGGGTAGTGGAATCCCAAGTGAAATCTGTTGTTTCAGAACAAACCTCCATCAAACAACGAATTGCTTCTCTGGATATTAAGGTAACTGAAATTCAAACCTCTCTTTCCTTAATTTTGCAATTATTGTCAAATCCTGATGTCAAAAAGGGGGAGAAGGTTATTCAGACAAAATGTACACCTGATCTAGTATTAAGAAATAATGATGATGATACTGGAGATGATGGTGGTGACAAAGTGATACAAGGAGAAACCTCTGATGCTGTTGTTATGAAGATAATCCAAACTTCTCAAAGTCAAACAACGCAGTCAACTCATGTGTTCTAATTCTGGAGTTAAGACAGTAAGAACATTGGTGCAATCTCAGATCCTGACGGAAGATCAAATCCTGACACCTGGTCATGGACACATTCTTGCTACAATTCCTGAAGGTGATGAAGATGTGATTATTGATAATCCTGAAGATGCATCAAATTTATTCCAGAAGTTTTCTACAAAAGACGGTAGAATTGTTACTCTTTATCACACTGATAAAAGAGTTCAACAATTATTTGCCAGAAAAGCACTCTCTACAGCAAGTGAAGAATATCCAGATCTCTCACATGAAGAATTTTTGAGATTACAAAAAGAGACAATGGAAAGCTATACTGCTCCTGCTAGAGGTAGAGGAAGCAAAGGTAGGAGAGGTGCTAGAAGAAGTAGAAGAGGTTCTTCAACTCAAACGGTACCTAGACAGACAAGGTCTAGAGGGTTAAGAATTGAAGAAATTCCTGAACCTATTCAAACTCTAGTAGTCCCTGACAGATCTACTTTTGGTGATGATGGAATTGTTGAAGAAGAACCTGAATTGAGAAGAAAGTCAAGTAAATCAACTCTCAGCAATACAAATCAAATTGAAGATTCTAATCCTGACAATATTCAAGATCCTGATGAATCTGAAATTCTGCAAGAAGTTGATTTGATAATCTTATCTACTGTTGTTGATTGTCACAACAAAGAAGTAGATGAAGAAGAAGAAGCCATAAGAAGAGATATTACAAAGAGAACAAATGAAGATTTTAATCTCTATCTACAAAGGCTTAAAGTTTCAAATGAAAGAAAATGGAGAAATTCAAGCAGACAAGAATCTTTGCTTGAAAGAAGCTACGCTCATGAAAAGGAGAAATACAAGAAGTGGAAACATATTAGCACATTAAGTTGTGATACATCTATCAATTTTCAGTCTGGTGGAATTATTACAAGCGCTTCAAGTGTTGTTGATTTATCTGAGATGGTTAGATCAAAAGCACTCTGGTTAAAGATGTTTTCAAATATGAAGCAATTGTCAAGTAATTCAAGAGGAGGTATTGGACACAGAGATGGTGAATATCTGAATATGTCATATGTTGATCCTTACTCCTTGACAGAAATTGGAGGTACTTTAACTTCTGAAAACCTGAACAATTTATTAGCTGTTGATATAGTTATAGATTGTCATGATGGTTTTGAAAAGAAAGAAAAGCTTCTGTACTTCATGAAAGATGGTAGTGTGAAGATTCTATCTATTCAAGATCTGCTGATGAAAACTACACAGGAACTGAAATATGTTCACTATCTGTTAAGATGGAAGAACCAAGTGTACAAAGAATGGAGTGACATGATTTTGTCAACTATAAGAAGAAGACTGGATGGAAACAGTAATTTCGATGGTAATTATATTCCCATGTACTTAAATCAAAGAAGTCAGGATGTGGAAATGCAAAGGGGTACTGCTGTTAAAGAAGTAAATTTTGGCATGACTCATCTTTCTCTCAATCCTGATGGGAAGGAAATTGCTTATCTTTTGCTTGAAGAGCACAGTCTACAGAGAAACTCCATACAAAATCTCAGAGCAGCTATCTACCAGATTAATGAGGAAGATGAAGAACTCAGAAATCTTAAGGAAAGACTGATTCAAATTCTTAAAGAAAAAAAGAAAGTTTATTATCCAACTTCTTGAAGATGAATCTGTTCTATCACAAAGCTTAAACAGATAAGTTGTTTCTGAAGATACTCGTACATTTTGATACATGTTTTTGACATCATTGAATATTTGGAATCTATACTTTATTTCACAAAGTATGAGATTGGGGGAGATTGTTAGATCAGAATTCAATGATCGTCAGAAGCTAGACTCAACTGATCAGGATTGCTGACGTCATCAGTATTGCATGGTCATCAGTATTTGATCAAGCGTCAGTATCTTATTGATCATCAGGATTCCTACTCAGACTATGATCAGGTTTGATCATCAGGACTTGAAGCTGATCAGGATTCCTACTTCGAGTTATATTTGGAGTCTAGATAAACATGGAAGTTTATTCTATTTGTTCCTGGTTTGTAGAATGCAGCTATCGATTAAAGATATGTTTCTATCTTTGTTATGATTAGGACTTATCTTGTTATTGATAGAGAAGCTGTGTGCACTATATAAACACAGTTTTGGTTTCGATTTATGTATTCATTCGAGAGAGAACATAATCGAAGAGAAGCTCTTAAGAACAGAATTTCTTGAGAGAGTTTTTGTAAACTAGTAGCTCTCAAGAACATCAGAATTTCTTGAGAGAGTTTGTAACAGTTTTATATCAGATTTAATAAAGCTGTTATCTTTCTTTTCATATTTGTGATATATACATTAAGAAGTCGATTATCTTACTCTATTGTATTCAACCCCCCTTCTACAATAGATTATTACTGGGCAACAAGATGGGACAGAATCTCATAATTCATGTGATTGATTTACTTGTTGTTTAGTTGATAGAAAAATTGTATAAATACTCTCATTCTACATTTTAATATGTGTGTGTGTCGAAACCTTAAGTCTGTATTAGGTTTTTACATTGAGAGTTTTGCAGCTGTAATTTAGTTTACAAAAAGTAGCTGCTAAGGATACTTGTACATCCTTGGTAGAGTTTGTAACCTTGATTGATCAATATAAATCATCGTTGCAGCATCTTTGTTTTGTGTTCTTTCAATTCCGCATATTTATTATTTTGTTCATCAAATAAGAAAAACACAAAAATAGACATATTAGTAATACTTGTATCCAAACCCCCCTTTCTACAAGTAGTTTTGGTTCAACAAGTGGTATCAGAGCAGGTTTGATTAAGTTTGAATCAAGAAGATCAAAAACATGTCTGGATACAAAGATGGCAATACAAAGATCCCCATACTCAAGAGGGGTGAATATACTCACTGGAGAGTCAAGATGTTGCATCATCTTGAGGCTACTGATCCTGATTATCTTAACAGAATCAATGATGGACCATTCATCCCAACAAAGGTGGTCCCTACAACGAATGAAGAAGGAAAAGTTGTAGGAGATCGCACAATCAATAAGCCAAAGAGTGAATGGTCTCCTGAAGATAAAGCTAGTATACTCAAGGATGCAAATGTAAGGAACGTATTATTTAATAGTCTTGACACTGTTCTCAAAAATTATGTTCTCTCTTGCACAATAACAAAAGAGATGTGGGATAAGTTGAGGGTGCACTGTTAAGGCACCAAGCATGTGAGAAAGAATTACAGGGCTTTGCTGATCCAGGAGTATGAACACTTTGCTTCTAAAATTGGTGAGACTTTGGTGGAAACTTATGACAGATTCACCAAGCTTATAAATGATATGGTTATTCATGACAAGTACTATGATAAAGAAGACGTGAATGTCAAGTTTATGAAGTCTCTCTCTGGATACTATAGTGAAAATATATATGCTATTGAAGAAGTCAATGATATGGATGAAATAACATTGGAAGTGATCTTTGGGAAACTGAGAAACTGGGAGCTAAATAAGCAGCAGTTGGAACAAAGAGATGAAGGCAAAAATAGAAGCATTGCACTCTCCATTCAACAGGAAAAAGACAAACTGCTGAAAAATTTGGAAGAAGAATCATATGTCAAAAATTCAAAGAAGCAGAAAAAGAAGATGATTCAGGAATCAGAGTCTAATGATTCAGACTCTGATAGCAGTGACTCAGAAGCAGATATGGAAAAGCTTATGGCTCTCTTTGCCAAAACCTTCAGAAAAGGAAGGTTCAATAAAAGAAGATTTAACAAGAGA
Source organism: Heracleum sosnowskyi (assembly GCA_030848705.1). Classification (NCBI taxonomy): domain Eukaryota; kingdom Viridiplantae; phylum Streptophyta; class Magnoliopsida; order Apiales; family Apiaceae; genus Heracleum; species Heracleum sosnowskyi. The sequence continues at coordinate 31,624,804 of CM061237.1, forward strand.
CCATCATCCAGAAAAAAAAACAAGAAAAAAGAAAGCTACAAGAAGTCAATAGTCAAGATTGACAAGTCCAAGGTTAAATGCTTTAAATGTGGCATTGTTGGACACTTTGCTGGAGAATGTAGGAAGCCAAACAACAGACAAGCTGGAAGTGGAAAAGCTCTCATGGTGACAGAAAAAGATTGGGCTGACTCAAGTGATTCTGAAGATGAGTTTGATTATGAAATTATTGCATCAATGACTATCTCAACTGACAAATCATCTTCACCAAAGGAACCAGTGAGAATGACACCAAGAAGAAGCACACTTTTATTCTTGACAGTGGATGCTCAGGACATATGACCGGAAAGAAGGCCCTGCTAACAGATTTTGTAAAGAAAGATGGTCCAGAAGTTTCTTTTGGAGATGGCAACAAAGGAGATACTCTGGGATATGGCTCAATTGTACTGGGAAATGTCATCATTGAAAATGTAGCACTAGTTGAAGGGCTGAAACATTCACTAATCAGCACAAGTCAACGTAGTAATAAAGGGTATATCTCTACATTTGACAGTGAAGCTTGCAGAGTAACCAACAAGGAAAATGGAAATACTGTGTTAACTGCGAGAAGACAAAGAAATATATATGAAGCCAGCTTAGATGATTCATCAGAAGGAGAAATCAAATGTCTTCTTAGTAAGGCATCTACTGAAGAAAGCTGGAGATGGCACAAAAGATTATCACACCTTAACTTTAAGAAGTTAAATTACTTAGTAATCATGACCTGGTGAGAGGACTATCAAAGAATACTTTTGTGCAAGACGGACTGTATGATGCATGTCAGCTAGGAAAGCAGAGAAAGACTTCCTTCAAAAGTAAAACTAAGAATTCAATCTCAGAGCCCTTTCATCTGCTGCATCTTGATCTCTTTGGTCCAGTGAACATTATGTCAATCAACAAGAAAAAATTTACACTTGTTATAATTGATGACTATACAAGATTCACATGGACATATTTCCTGGCGAATAAAAGTAAAACTCCTCAACTCATTTTTGACCTCATTACACTCATTGAAAAGAATTCTGAGTTCAAGGTGAAGATTCTCAGAAGTGATAATGGCACTGAGTTCAAAAATACTGAAATAGACTCTTACTGCAGAGAAAAAGAAATTTCACAACAATTCTCAGCACCAGGGACTCCTCAGCAAAATGGTGTTGTAGAAAGAAAGAATAGAACTCTCATAGAAGTAGCTAGAACCATGTTAGCTGACTCAAAGCTTCCAACTTATTTCTGGGTTGAAGCTGTTAACACTGCATGTTTTGTTCAAAATTGCACACTGGTTAACAGACATGGAAAGACTACCTATGAGATGATCAAGAACAAGAAGCCAAGTGTGAAACATTTTCACATCTTTGGATGCAAGTGTTTTGTTCTCAAGGTTCACCCTGAGAAACTTGAAAAGTTTGAAGCCAAGGTAGATGAAGCTATTTTTCTTGGATATACTTCCTCAACAAAGGCCTTCATAGTTTACAATCTGAAATCTCAAACTGTAATGGAGTCGATTCATGTTGATTTTGATGACAAGAAACAAGTTGAACTCCATTCTGAACAAAGTCAAGAATTACTACAGTTCGAAAATTTGAAGGATGTGTACAATGACACAAGTGAAGAGGAAGAAAATATGCAACCTCCAAATGTAAATTCTAAACCAGGGCATTCAACTCAGGGGGAGAATTTTGAAAATGGATCTACAAGCACTCCACAGACTGGTACTAGACATTCAGGGTCTAGATCCTCAGAGTTTACTACATCAGAGTCTAACTCTCCAGCAACTGAGAATACAAGATTACAAGGCTCAGGGGGAGAAACCAGTATAATTTCTTTTGGAAGTGCTTCTCACATAGAGGAAGAGTCCATACACTTAGGGGGAAAGTCAGAAAAAAGAAATCTTCCCTCAGCAAGAAAATGGACTAAAGATCATACTGAAGACCTAATTATTGGTGATCCAACCAAATGAGTTCAGACTAGGAGGGATACTCAGAATGAATGTCTTCATAGCTGTTTTCTTTCAAAAATTGAACCAAAGAAAGTGGAAGAAGCTTTGGAAGATCCTTATTGGATAATTGCAATGCAGGAAGAATTAAATCAATTTGAAAGAAACAAAGTCTGGGAACTTGTACCAAGACCAAAAGGTAGATCAATTATTGGTGAAAAATGGGTCTTCAGAAATAAACTTGATGAAATTAGTACAGTTGTAAGAAACAAAGCAAGACTGGTGGCAAAAGGATACTCTCAAGAAGAAGGAATTGATTATGATGAAACCTTTGCACCTGTTGCTAGATTGGAGGCAATCAGAATGTTTCTTGCATTTGCTGCATACTCAAAGTTCAAGGTGTACCATATGGATGTAAATAGTGCATTTTTAAATGGAAAACTGGATGAGGAGGTGTATGTTGAACAACATCCAGGTTTCATTGATTCAAGATTTCCAGATCATGTCTACAAGTTGGACAAAGCACTCTATGGACTAAAGCAGACACCAATGGCATGGTATGAAACTCTGTCTAAATTTCTTCTGGAGAATAACTTCACAAGAGGTACAATTGATAAAACTCTTTTCTTCAGAAAGGTAAAAGGTGATTTGCTTTTAGTTGAAATTTATGTTGATGATATTATATTTGGCTCCACAAATGAAAAACTTTGTGCTAAGTTTAGCAAGCTTATGGAGTCTAAGTATGAGATGAGCATGATGGGAGAACTAAACTACTTTTTAGGTCTTCAAGTCAAACAGACTGATAATGGAATTTTTATTAATCAGTCAAAATATGTTAAAGATCTTTTGAAAAAGTTTGACTTGCAAGATTGCTCAATTGCTAAAACTCCCATGCCTACTGCAACTAAACTAGACTCTGATCCAGAAGGAAAAACAGTAGATGTGTCTAGTTTATAGAGGCATGATTGACTCATTACTGTACTTAACTGCTAGTAGGCCAGATATAATGTTCTCTACTTGTCTGTGTGCCAGATTCCAAGCTAATCCTAAGGAATCTCATTTAACTGCTGTAAAAAGAATTTTTAGATATCTCAAGGGAGCACCTAATCTAGGATTGTGGTACCCTAGAGACTCTGATTTTTCACTAATTGGCTACTCAGACTCTGAATATGCAGGATGTAAAGTAGACAGGAAAAGTCAACTAGAACCTGTCAATTTCTGGGAAACAGACTAATTTCTTGGTTTAGCAGGAAACAATAGTCTATCTCTACATCAACTGCAGAAGCTGAGTACATAGCTGCAGGAAGTTGTTGTGCTCAGTTACTTTGGATGAAAAATCAGTTGTTGGACTATGGTATGAATTTATCCAAAATCCCTTTGTTTTGTGATAATACTAGTGCCATTAAAATTGCAGAAAATCCAGTCCAACATTCCAAGACAAAACACATTGAAGTCAGGTATTACTTTATAAGAGAACATGTAGAGAATGATACAATTGATCTTCAATATGTATCAACTGAGAAGCAGATTGTAGACATACTAACTAAGCCACTTGATGAAGCTACCTTTGTCAAATTGGTTAGTGAGTTAGGAATGTTAAATTTTTAAGTGTCTGTTAAATCTTAACATTTGCAACAAGGTATTGAATTCTAGTCATAGATTTTGACAAGTTCTCAATCTATGTTATAATGTTTTGTGCATAACTGGATTCAATGTTTACCTTGAGATTATGTAATAAACTGCTTATAGACTCTGAAATGGTTTAGACTCCTATACTTAGTCTCTGATTAAGTACTTAGAATTTTTGCCTGTTTGCTTAAATCTTTTAAATTTACAGAGTCTATACAATATCAAGCAAATACTTTGTAGTTCTATTACTAATAAATTTTGCAGGACATACAAAGACATCACAATAGAAAAAACATATTTTCATTAATTCTTGAAAATTCATTACAAAGAGAAGGAAATTACATGGCTTTTCTATGCTACTTTGTACTAAAAGATAAAGACAAGGATGCCCTGCAGATAAGCATGAAGATCCCATAATGGCTGAGTTAGCCCTTGAATGTCAGAGAGAACAACCATTACATCCATGCACCTTCCTGAGCAGCTTCACAGTCCAGCAGGTATAGTTTTGGATTAGAAGATTTGTATGTCCCAAAAGAACAGGATTCTCTTGACATCTTTGTCCATGCATTCAGAAAGCAAGAAGGGGAGCGGGACTATCAATTAATTGACATCCTGCAGATGGTGGATCTTCATCCTCGTCTCTTTTCCTCTTACATGCCTGCACTTTACAGGGAACATAGGCATCAACCTCCTTGTTCTCTCTCTCTCTCTCTCTCTCTCTCTCTCTCTCTCTCTCTCTCTCTCTCTCTCTCTCCATCTCTCCCTCTTCTTCTTGAATGAGGAGATCAAGTAATTCATCCTCATCAAGGTCAGCAAGCTCAGGATGCTCCTGCTGAAAGTGAAGAAGGAGAAAGTTCATCACATCATCAAGAGGGTCATCTTGTTGATGAGGAGGAACCTCTAGGACAGGCTCTGGAATAGCCTCTTCTTCTTATTCTTCTAGAGCTTGTTCAAGCTCTTGGAACAAGTATGCCACTTGTTCTTCATGATCAAGAGCTTCAAACTCTTGAATAGGCATATTCAGGGGATTATTTGCAGCCATTGAGAAAATATTCGGTAAGTTTTTTTTCTATGGAGAAGAGAAAGTAATATGTGGAAGAGACTGGTGATTTCTCTTGGATTTATAGAGAAACTCGAAGAAATGCAGGGTTTTGGAAAGTTTCGAGGAGATATTTCAGTTTATCATCATTACTTGCATTGAGAAGTAGCGAGAAAAAAATTAAAAAGGGATTATTTTATTATTAATTCCTAATTTTTCTTGTTTTGGTTTTAAGTCTGTTAATACTTTTTACACTTGTGTAATTAGTTTATAGACTTTGGTAAGTCAAGTATCATCTGACAGGACCGTTCAAATTTTAAGGAATTATAGACTCTGAACTTGCACGATTGGTAATGTTAACTGTTTTCTCGGTTATTTCACCCACTATTACAGGTAGTTGCTGATTTATAGCACCATTATCGAGCAAGTTTCTTAATTTATATATTGTGCCAATCATATCTTTGATTTCTTACAAGTTTTATCAAAAGTGCACATTATATATATATACATACACAGAGCTCTATATCTTCGAATCCCAATTTCCAAATTCACATCAATGGCTGTTATTTCTACAATGCTGAGAGGTCCAAAATCAATTGCTTTTGTCTTTGGTGATTTTGAGTTTATGACTACAAATCATGCTACTGCTATACATGCAAAGGACAAAGCACATGAAGATTTTCACCCAGTGATGGACTTCTTAACTCAGGGTCCTCTGAATTTTGCATTATTATGCACTCCTGAGTTTCTTCCTGAAGCGGTTTGTAAAACATGGAAATCAGCTTCCTATGTGAATGGTAAACTTACTTTCAAATTTGGAACTCATAGATATGCAATTACTAATGCAGTTCTGAATGAAGCTTTGGAATTACCTGGTAAATCTGAATTTGATTCTTATGCTAGTGATGATGATTTGATTCAGATGTATAGGTCTTTAAATTATGTTGGTGATTTAAATGACTTAAGTTCTGTTAAAAGAAACTGTTTTAGAAAAGAATGGAGTTTCTTATTTGATCAAATAGCTAAATCCTTTACTGGCAAATGTAGTAGTTTTGATGCAATTACATCCATTACTAGTCAGATAAGGTACAGTTTGCTAACCAATAGAACGATAGATATTGCACAATTGTTGCTTGTACAGATTGGTAGCAAAGTACGGGCTAAGAAGAACACAAAGATCTATTACCATAGGTTTTTGATAATGATCCTTCATCATCTTGTGCCTAACTTAAGAAGTCATCTGGATGACAGTACACCAGTTAATTGTCATGTTCAGCACCCTAGGTTGTTCAAGGATCTTACTAGGGAGAACAATAAGTTATAAGCTAGGCTTCAAGGTGAAGGTATTCTATTCCTTGATATGGTCTACCCTAAGGTAATGAAACAACAACTCATCACTTTTAATTCTGATGTGTATACTCCACTTTTTGGAGGTGTTATGGCACATGATCAAGTAATGGAGAACCCCATTGTGTCTAACCCAAACACAGTTCAACCATCAACCAAAAGGCCTAAACAATCAAAATTACCTATTTCGAAAAGGTCTGCCTCTGTTAAAAAACGAACCTCTATAGTCTCTCAAAAGGCTTCAGTTGTAACAAGGAGAAGGTTGAGAATGCAACTTGATAGTGATGATGAAACCAATCCCATAGAGCATGAGGTGGCTGAATGTCTTTCTTTAATGTAGGATTCATTGGCTATCTTACCCTCTGATAAGCCTGCAACTGTCGACTCTCAAAAGTCTATAGTTTCTAAAAAGGGACAACCTCAGAAACTGGCTATTATCTCTCAAAAGACTGTAGCTTTGGCAAAAAGTCCTATCCCAAGGACTGAAACACCCGTGTCTGCACAACAGTCTACCTCTGCTAAATCTTTTGCTCAGTATAAACGTAAAGGGAAGAAGAAAGTTCATTTCACACCCTCACACACAAATATTGAGTCAGTTGTTCCAGAAACACAGGTGGTTCCCATGGTTCCTTCAGAACCAGACTCTGGTAGAACAATTACTACTACCTTGCCAGGGTCTAATACTGAACTAGAGACTCACTCATCCTCAGACTCTGGTGATGAGGTATTTTGGGAAGGATTAATTAAGAAGACTGCAAGGGACTTAATCCAGCACACAGTTATACCTTCTGATGATGCACTCATTATTTTATATTATTTAGTGCAACCTGTGCAGGATAAAAAATCTTATCTTAAAGTCTCTGAGATTCTGCAACTTCTTAGTTCTCATAAAAAGGTGTGGCAAAAGTTGATGATAGATCTCAAAATCTCTCAACAATTAGCTGTTCAGTATGTCTACAACTATCTCTTTACTCCATCTATTGTCTCTGTTGCCGAGGATGTTATTTATGAAAGAAATAAAAGCATACCCATAGTTACTCAACCAGATCCAGATCAACAGGCTTCAAGACCTTTGAAGAAACAAAAGAAGAAATCAGGGTCTGTTGCTGAGGCTGAAACTGAGGAGGAGGATCAACAACCAGTTTTGACCTATGATGCAACATGTGATGATAATATTTCTTATAAGCAAGCACTTGGAGCTGTGGCAATGACAATCTCTCATTCACAGGAAGTTCTTAATTTTCTGAAAGAAAAGATTAGACCTTCTACTTATACTTTCATCTATAATACTTTTGAGCTGAGGATGAATCAGCTAAAGAATGCATATTACCAAAGTGTTATGAAAGAGATTCAATCCAAGTTCAACTACTCTTTTGATCAGGCTCTCCAAGCTGTTTTCTGGAGAATGTTCATATCTAAATTTCTTTACCCTGACAGTTCAAGGAGTGAATCTACAAGGAGTACAACTTTGGAGGATTAAGGAGGAGGTATGCAGTCAGGAGAGGGTACTGTTGCACCAGTGGTGGACAGTGGTAAAGGTGAACAGATAGACTCACAAACACAAGAACCACCTAGTCAGAGGAAGGGTGATAATGGAGTCATTGTTCATGCTGGTAGGCCTTCTCTGGTGACTGATCACATTGTTGAAAATTCCGATGATATTGTGAATCAGACTATGATAGATGTACATGAAGAAATTCAAAGCCAAATTCTATCAGAGTCTATTCCCTTTGAGGGAGAGTCTCATTCAACAACACCTCATGATGATTCTGTAAACATTTTGATACCTCATGAAGTATTACTGAGGGTGTCTGAATCAATACAGGATTCTGAAGGTGGCGTACTAGAGCCACTGGACACTGATAAGACAGAAGTGTGTAAGGGTTCAGGGTCTAGTGATGCTCAACTTTTGGTGGAAACCTCTAGCCTTCAAATAATTCAAGAGGATCCCCACCACCAAAGAGCTTCATGTACAAAACTTCTTTCTACCCCTATTTTCTGTAGGATTTGAGAGTACAGTCCCCACATTGAGTGAAAATATTGAAAAGATGGCCACCAAGCCACAAATTGAGAGGCTGGCTCCTAACCAGGCAAAAGGAGAGGTAGAGAGTGATAAGGTTTTAGTAAACCTTAGAGAGCATGAGAGCATGGGTGCCCAACCCCATGGTGATACTGAGAGATTAGGTAAACAACAAACCTTTGGCTTCTGGGATCAACTTTTCCCTAGCTCATGGGATGCCAATCTTGAAGCTGCAACTGGAATTGATAGTGATACATTTCAGCTTATGAAGATGTTTGAAAGACAAGATTTGGAAGTTCATAATTCAAAACCAGAAGTTCAAAAGAAAGCTTATGTAAAAAGGGTGGCTGATTCAATAACCAGAAGAAGAGAAAGGAGACTAGAAGAGTTATCTTCTCAACCTCGGGAACATTTAGCTGTGGATCCAAGTATTCCTATTGATGCATTTTCTTTGAGTGTTGTACTTCCTGATTCTTCAGACCCTGGTCACTCTATGGAGGAGTCAGTCTCTGTTGAAGTCTCATCTATTGTTATTAGTTCTTCTCCTTCTACTTCTCAAACGGAGGATGTTCTTAAACATTCAGAGTCTACACCAGGTGTGTTAGATCTTGATTATCCTTTAGCCTCTGTTAATGTTTCACCTCATGAAGTTGTACAAGTTATAGAGTCCTCCAATGCAACTAAGACTGTGGATGCAGATGCATTGTATTTTCAATAACAATGGCCCTATTCTGAGAAGGAAGATTTTAACTTGGGAGTTCCAACTGAAAACTTTTTTCTTATTTCTCAAATTCAACGAATGGATAGGTCATATGCTCTGGATAAAAATCCGCCTTTGAAGCTAAGTCTTAGAAATCAACCATTATCACCAAGTCACTTTGACAGATCTTTCTCAAGCTCAGAATCTGATTCAGATGGTGATCAACCTTCATCAGCAGTGCCTAAAATTGATTCCGGCAGAATTTCTTTGGAACATCAATCAAGAGCTAGCAGATATTTCTTTAATACCTTTGGTATTTCTGAACATGATGTTTTTGATCTTGCTTCTCTTTCTATCTCTAGACAGCAAGCTGAAGAGCATGCTGAGTCTACTCATATAGATGAAACTCCTAGTTTGGACACTATTCATGCTGGTGTGAGTACACTTCATTCTGAAGTCAATGGCCTGGATGTTTCTAAGACTGTTACTTCTCTTCAAGATTCTACTACAGTTTCTTTGGGTACTATGGTTTCTAATCAGGAGTCAGTGGAGCAAAGGTTGAGTTCTTTGGAAAGTCAACATGCTACTATTCTTAGTAATCAAGCTCTGATTCTTGACATGCTTGGACACATGACAAATGTTTTAAATATACCACCATATCTTTCACCTGTTGCTGATGTCAAAAAGGGGGAAAGTGGAGGGAGCAAGTCTAGAATTGAAGCAAGTTCTTGTAAAAATGATGCTAATGAATCTAGATTTGCTAAGAAGAAGGATGGTGATGATGATGGTAGTGGTCACTCTCAGAAAGGAAAAAAGTAAGCACAACTCAATTTCAGTCTCAACAGACAAAGATGAAGTTTTCAGAGTCTATACAACCAGAGTCTAGAGAAACTTCTAAGAGACAGAGACATGTTTCTACTGAAATGGAACGTTTGAGGCTGAGAAATGAATTGGTTACTGATCTGAGTGCTTGTGACACTATAGATTTGTAAAAGATAGGTTTTGAGAAGGAAGTGACAAGGTCACAAAATGTATAATCTACTACTTCTCAAGTATCTAAGAAGATTGAAACTCCAGGTTCTACTATTCCACATGCAGTTGGTCAGCAATTTCAGTTTAAGCCACGGGAGGGTTTTGTTCAAAAATCCAGGTATCTGTAAGATACTATTCTTCTTGTCAAGGCAGGGACTACTGTTGAATCATGGTCTACTCAAAAGAAGGTTGAACCAACTTATTGGATAATGAGTCGGAGTAATCAGGCTCGTTTTTCAAAAATCAAAAATGGACTTGGTCATACTCAAGGAAATACTTCTAGTGCAGTCAAGCATGTAACTGATCCTCATCCATTGACAGATTATGTTGGTGAGCCAGTTACACAGAAACATCTTAATAGACTGATTTCTGCTCAACTTGTTCTAAAGACTATAAAAGTAAATGAGCATGTATCAAGAAAAGGAACAGTGGACAAGGAGATTCAAAAAGAATTCATTGTATACTTCTTATCTTCTGGAATAATAAAATGGATGGATCAAGAAACTTTGATTTATCATAAGAGGAAAAAGGAGCTTGCCTATGTAAAATTCTTATTGGAGAAAAGAGCTTAAGTATCTCAAGGCTGGAATGTAGTCTTAAGAAACTGGCTTAATGAAATTGATGAACAACTCAAAAAGATTTATAAAAGGATGTATCATACTAGCATTCCTTCATTCAAGCTTATGTATGTAGATCAACATAGGAAGTATGTTGGTTATCAAGCTATGGAAGGAGAACTATCTTTTATGAGTCTGGATCATTTGCAGAAGTTTAAATACTGGACAGATCAATTTAGAGCACTTCATTATCAAATCATATGTGCTAACTCTGATATAATTCTTCTTAAAGAAGAAATTGTCAAGGCATTGGCTAGAACAGAAGATGCACTGTTAGATGAATTGATTAACATAAATTCTTCTTTCAAGAAAATTCCCATTCCAGATGATTCCAGGTTGTATCCTAGTTCTGTTCATATCAATAAAGTTTTGACATCATCAAACAAGATTTATGCCTTATTGTATAAAACATAAATAGGGGAGATTGTTATGAATGAAGATGATGGTGTTACTGGAGTACAAGGAATAGTCTACTGATACAAGAGTCTATGATTGGAGTCTGTGAGCTGTCAGAGTCTGCAGTTTGTAAGAGTCTATAAAGCTTGCTGCAGATTATGGACACTTCTATTATCTTTGAAGACAGGTCACTAGATAAACTCAAATCTTTATCAAGAATCAGTAGAAGATATGTTCTTATCAGAAAGGCTGGATGGTCGAAGCTGTCAACCTAAACAGATGGGACAGAATCCCATAATTCATGTGATTGATTTACTTTCTGTTTAGTTGATAGGAAAATTGTATAAATACTCTCATTCTACATTGTAAAATGTGTGTGTATCGAAACCTTAAGTCTATATTAGGTTTTTACATTGAGAGTTTTGCAACTGTAATTTAGTTTACAGAAAGTAGCTGCTAAGGATACTTATACATCCTTGGTAGAGTTTGTAACCTTGATTGATCAATATAAATCATCGTTGTAGCATCTTTGTTTTGTGTTCTTTCAATTCCGCATATTTATTATTTTGTTCATCAAACAAGAAAAACACAAAAATAGACATTAAGAGGAACCACTGTGGGTTCAGTTTGACTACCATCCTTATTTGTTGCACTAGGTGCAGTAACTCCCTCATTACCCTCAGTACTACCTCCAACACCGGTTTCTAAAGGCCTGGTTCAACATTAAGAAGTTAGAGAAAAATGTTTAAATTAAAGTTGAAATAAATAAAAAATTAATGTTAGTGTTAATCCCAAATGACCTAACAGAATTGTAGAAGGGGGGGTTGAATACAATTCTTGATATTTTCTTAAACTTAAAACACTTTATAAAATAAAACTGAACTGAATAAATAAAAACACAAGATATAAATAATTCAGTTGGATTGTTTGATGATCCAACTGAAGTGTTTTTATTGCGGAAATAATCTGTGATACACAAGTACACAGCTGCTCAGTTACAGAGTTGTAGAGAAGAATGCTCTCAAGGATAGCTAATACAAACTATTTGTTTTTCTTCTCTTCCTCTATCTTAACTGCTACACTTGGTTATATATTCCCCAAGTTTACAATACTATTTTTGGCTACTCTAAAGTACACTAAAGGTAACCGCCAATAGTTTGCTTTTCATCCCTTTGTCCAGTGGTCCTTGGAGATCCTTGCTTTTGTCTTCATGCTTATTATGATCACTCCCAAGAGCCCAATTGGAAACTGGGATGTTTCCTTATTCCCCATGTCCATTTTAATGGTTTCCAATGCAAAGTACACTTCCACATCACCTTTAGATCTGTTCAGTAAACTGTCACTATCACTTTGTCAACTATTCAGAAAAGCAATAATGATTCGTTGATAGCAGGGAGATGTGTTTCGTTGATAGCTTTATTCTTCATTCCGTTGATGGTGTTTCTCTCGTTTCGTTGATGAGTAAACTCCATACCGTTGATGGTGTATCCTTGTTTCGTTGATAGAGTAATCCTCATACCGTTGACATGTCTTCACTTAGGCAAAATTACAAGGCATAACATATTTACAATTAACCAACCTATTTTGCCTATCTAGTACTTAGTCAACATGACTTAGAAAACCTATCTAATACATACATCGAAATGCATATCAAACTGTGAAGTATTGTACAGTGCAATTGCTACAACACTCATTCCGTTGATGAGCTTCCTGTCAACGAAACACTGCAAAGCATGCCATTCCGTTGACAGTTACAAAATGACTTAATACAAAATCTACTAAGTGTTTTTATAATTATCATCAAGAACAACATATTCCTAACAGTTAGTTAGACATTTTTCGTTTAGTTACTGTTTTGACTCCATCTTGAAATCTGAAAATCGAATTGAGATATTGAGACGGTTTTACAATCCATGTGCCTCACAAAATGAAAGCGATCAAAACCTGAAGGGTTGGGACTGTCCCCCTCTCTAGGTTGTGGAGAAGAAACAATAGATGAAGTAGGGAAGGAAGAAGTTGAATATGGAGAAGAGAATATTGGATGCTTCACAGGGTGAACTTGTGAAGCATCAATGGTAGAGGTGAAATCCTTACCGTGCCCTAACTCCTTGTGCCCTAACTCCGTGCTCCAGTTGGTCTTCTATTCTGAAGAATCTTCTACAGTTGTCCTTGTCTCTGAATTCCATCATCCAAAAAGGTTGGAGATGAATCTTCTTTCCTGTTTGAGGGACCTTCAATACTCTGGGAAGTGCACCAGGCTTGTTCCAGCTAGCTTTGATTTGGCAGATTTTGGAAACAACTTCAGACTTAGCTGTTTTGGTAAAACCAAAATCTTTCTTCAGGCATTTGAACACAGAAAGCAGTGTCTGATAGTCTTCTCCCAGAATTCTATGTAGAGGCCAAACCTGTTCTCTCCCACCCTTGTAGACAAACACCAATCTCTCTGGTAGTTTGTAAGAAGCTGCAATTCCTCTCACTTCAACTAGGTCAACAAGATTGATGTGTAGGTCAGACTCCTCCCTGATATCAGCAATGTAGATGAAGTCTTCTGGGTTGGTAGGAGGTTTTTCAGCTTGTGGTCTCCTTACTAGAATTGGCTTAGCCTTGGTAGCCCTTTGCTTAGATTTCTTCTTTGGATCCATCTCAAAGAGGAATTTTGGAAAGTTGGCCTCATCAAACTCAATTGGCTCTTCCTTTGGCTCAATTGGCTGATCATGGAAATTAACAGGATGTTTAGGATCACAGGCTAACTTTTCCCCTAGAGCTGGATCAGGAATTGTTGGAGGTGCAGTTGGTATAGAAGAGTCTGATGCAATACTCTGAGAGTCATCATTCTCAAAGGCTATATTTCTCCTAGCTCTTGCCTTTGGTTGCCTTGTGCTCTTCTTTGCACTCCTTTCCTCTCTGGCTTTTTCTTCTTGCTGTCTTTCTTCTTCATCAAGAGATTGAGCAACTGCAAGTGCTTGCATTGCTGCTCTTTCTGACTCTTCAGCCTTAGCTTCAGCAAAGTTTGGGTGACCAGCCCAAACACAGATTTGTTGTCCATTCCTGTAGATAATTGCCCTTTGCTTCCTTACCTCATAGTCATTGCTTTCCTTGCTTTTTGTGATGAGAAGACCAAGAAGCTTGTGCTCATCTGGATAAGGTGCGGGATAGAAGGTCCTTTCTGCGTTTTTGCCCTTTGGTTTAGCAGGAGACTTGGGAGATAGGCTTCTTTGCAATGTAGCTTTTTCCACATCCCTAATGCATGAAGTTTGTCCTTTCTCCTTCCTTGATCCTTGAGTGACTCCATGTAGAAGGGGCTCTACCTTATATGAAGAATTGGTCTGTGGCTCCCATTCCGTTGATGCTAAGACCATGGCATTCGTTGATGGCTCTGTAGAAGAAGCTTGATTCGTTGATGGATTTGAACTCTTTTCAGTACCAGCTAACTTCTTGATTCTTTCATCTATCCTGGACCAGTGGTCTTTAATTTGTTCAGCAAGCTGTAGCTTCATAGAAGCTTGCTGAATCAGGTCAATGCTGTCCAGTTTAGCTTTACCTGACTCCCCCATAGCTAGTGGCTCCTTTGGCAGGGAAATGGCTGGGACCATAACCTTTGTGATTTGAATGTCTAGCTCCTTAGATTTCTCCCCCTTTTTGTTATCATCAAGAGAGATGACTGGGAGTCCTTGAGCTGCCACTAGCTGGGCCAACAGTTGTGTCTGCTTCTCCTGTTCCTTTTGCATCTGAGATAGAGTAGCTTCCACCTTGTCCACTCTAGAAGAGAGAGTCTTCAAGGAGGTAGCCACCTCAGGTTCCTTAGAGAAAAACCTGTTCATCTTGGACACAGTGAGAAGAGGAAGCTTTTCATCTAGCCTCCTGGCATTAGCATCCTTGAGATTGCTAATTGAGTCCTTGATTTCTCTAGCCTCAATCCTTGTCTGCATCATCTGTAGCCTTTGGATTTCCAGTGAATCCATAACAGCCTTGTAGAATTTCTTGTCATTGGCATTTGTAGACTCATGAGCCAGATAGGCCTCATTGTACTGCCTTGTGATTGCAGCATCCAGGGAGATCCTTCCTTGTAAATCTTGAGAAAGCCAGTTTGGTGTAGGAGGCACCACAGAAGTCCCAGTCTGTGAAGTAGTGGCCACCTGATTGTCACCAAAGCTGTCCTCATCATCAGAGAAATCAAACTCACCACTTGCTGCAGCTCCTGGAGATAGATTGGTCAAGGCATCCTTTGCTCTTTGCATTGATGCAGTTGTATGAATTAGTTGGAGTGACCTCCCTGCCTCCACATTGCCCTGTTGAGCCAAAACTTGATAGGCTGACACAGGATGAATAAAGGTCTCAGGATCCAGGGAAATGCTATCCAGAGTCTGTTGATAAAGCTCTTGGAAGGTAAGTTCCCTTTCTCCCTCATTGACCTCCATTGACTCACTAGCAATGGCTGCTTCCTCCCTTATGACTCCTGTAGTCCCTTCTCTCTCTCCTCTATTTTCTTGCATCATGGGCTCCCCATGGCTCACACCTCTCACACCCTCACCTTCACCTACTAAGGTGGAACTCTCAATCTCTCCTTTTGCCTGGCTGGAAGAAATAGCCAGCCTCTCACTCTCATTCTCTCCTTTTGCCTGGCTGCAAGCCAGCCTCTCAGTTTCACTCCCTCTCAATCCTAAAAGTGTCTCAACTACCACCAGGTCATCTACACTAGTTGTGGAAACAACTAGATTTTCAATAAGGGGTGTAGAATGACCTATCAACGGAATGGTAGTTTGAACTGTCAACGGTATGGATACCGTTGATGGAGAAACACTTGTCAACAAAATAGACTGTTTCGTTGATGAAGTCAAGAAAGCACTTTGAGAATGAGAAGTTACAGTAGAGTCTGTGGTGATTGATTTGAGAGTTTGGTCCACAGATCCCCTTGCAACTTCAGGAAAAATTGGTTGATGGCCCAACAAATCACTTAACAAGTGATGGCCACCAGCTTCAGAGTGGGGCTTCTCCAAGATTAGAGTTGGAGAATCAGGAATAGATGTATGGATCATGTCCACATCTAAAGATTGAGTTGGTGAATTTGATGGAGATAATTCAAGATTGATGTTTAGAGAATGGGACTGTAACCCCAGAGTAATGATAGGGGTTACATCAAACTGAATTTGAGAAACTGGAAGTGTTGCTTCCAGTGTGTGTGCACCCTGTGAACCCTTGGACTTTTGCTTCACTCTCCTTTGGTATTGGGAAAATGTAGACTGTGGGCTTGAAGTGTCCCTTACCCTTTTGGACTGTGCTCTAGGTTGAGAGCTTGTTTCAATAATTACATCCTTTTGGGAGGATGCAATTAGACTTGTGCTTAAATCCATTTTACTCATTGTGCCTTGTTGGGAAGACACAATGGGGCTAGGCTGGGAAACACTTACCTCACCTTCCTTATCCTTGGGGTTTCTTTGACTTTCACCCCTTCCCTCACCTCTCACAACTCCAGACTCACTCCCCTTAGGTTGTGTGGTAGTTTTTACAACAGGTGCCTTTTGAGAAGCACCTGAGGTTGGCTTGGAGGATTTCTTAGATTTTGGTTTTGTTGCTGGGGCAGGAGCCTGTTGGGTCACAGCTACAGACTCCATAGCAACTGGGTTCGATGAAACAATGGAAGTAACAGCTATACTAACAGGGATAACAGTAGTTACCTCAATGATTGGAAGATACACCACTGGAACATCACCATTGTGGTTTAGCCTCAGTATGTCTGTCAATACTCTCTTCTCTTGTACAAAGCACTCAAACTTGGTAGTAGGGTTAGAGATAACTAATGGTGCTGGACTAACATGATTAGCCAGCATCATCAGAAACCTTGCATAATAGATATTTTTCTTCCTATTTGCCTTATCACCCAACTTAGCACCAATTTCATACATAAGTTGGGTGTTAAAGTTGTAATATCTATCATTTAGAAGCATGGTTAGGAGAATTAACATAGAGTTAGTTAATGCATCAAAATTACTAATCTTTCCAGAAAAGACCTTAATGAATGCATCAGCTAAATAACTGTATTCCCTAACCAAACCTCTCCTAATTATCTTACCCAAGTTATCAGCAGGCAAAGAGTAGTTTATAGAATTTAGCATGGTAGTTATTTCAGTGTTAGAAGGCAAAGCATCACAGTTATTATCAGGAATATGTAAACATGCTTGCAAAACATCAGAATTAACTATGTACTCATTACCTTGAAGAGTGAATTGCAGTGTGCCGTTTGTTCCACTATACTCACATGAGGTCCAAATCTCCTCGATTATTTCATTGTAGAGTGGTGTAGAGTGAAACATCGCATAGCCCAACTTACAGTTCCTCATGAAGTCCATCATCTTGAAAAAGATGCTGTTCGGACTCTCCTTAACAACAAATGGATTAGAATTGTTCTTCTCATAGATGAACCCACCAGCAGACATAAGCTTGACTATGGGTGCCATTGTTGAGTGAGGAAAAGCTTCGAGCTGTATTGCTTGTTAGAGAGAAGAAGATAGAAAAACTTTTGGAATTTTTGAGAACAGGTAGAAATGAAATGAAGAAATTGAAATTTCTTAAATACTCCCCCAAAAATTCTCAGAAATTAAGTCCAATAATTAATCTAAATTACCTGATTGGCTTAAAAAGTAACCGTTAGAATTAAATATTACCACGATTTATGCTTACAGGGGTGTATGTATAGATCGTGATAAAGAACGTGAAATTTCAACTGTTCAGATTAAAAAGCGCTACATCAACGAATCAGGATTGGGCGGTTAAAGTCCAGTCTTATTTCGTTGATAAAGCTGCGTTTCGTTGATATAAAAGAGCTATCAACGAAACACCCAGAAAAATGCTAAGACTGTCAACGAAATGGTGCGTTTCGTTGACATAGTAATTTTGACTTAGACAAAATTTCACCTTTTCCTGAGAAAATCAATTCACAGAAAAATTATAGCAAGTTCCTGGCTGCATTTTAACTTGCAAAAATCTCAAAATAATTAAGAGAAATTTAGCATACCTAGCTCACTTACTAATCTTGAGAATGTGGATTCATCAAGTGGCTTGGTAAAGATGTCTGCAAGTTGTTGTTCACTTGGAACAAAATGTAACTCCACAGTACCATTCATAACATGTTCTCTAATAAAGTGGTACTTGATGTCAATGTGCTTGGTCCTTGAATGCTGCACTGGATTCTCAGTAATGGCAATGGCACTAGTTGTTAGGTCCTGATATGTTTGTAGAAGGGGGGTTGAATACAAACTGTACCGTTTTATCGAATTTGTTCGGTTCGTGATTTAACAATTCAAGAACAAATAAGTGCGGAATAAAATGAAACAAGATTCAAGTTAAATATAAAATATATTAAACTTGAAGGGTGTTGCAAATACAGTACAGATTACAAGGTTTGAATCTCAAACTATTTAAAACAAATCTAGAATAAATTCGACATGAATTTATCTATTTTTGTAATAAAAAGATCGAATAGTAAAAACTAGTTCGAGATCAAATTCTAGGGATAATGATCCGCTAGATTGTCAAACAAGTACAAGTAAATAACTTCTAGTGGTTTGGATTTAACAATAATGCTAGAAATGATTTACTGTAAAATATTTGAGCTCCGGCAGTTGGTTGGTTGAAGAAGACAGAGAAAGGATGTAATGTTATTAAGCTGCTGTCTTGTTTTGTGTACAACTCTCACTTTTTGATCCACTGCCTTCTTTTGATTTATGTACGCCATTTTGCTTATGTTCCAAAAGTCAACTGCACTTTACTTTAAAGAAAATGTACGCCATTTTCTTTTCATTTACAAAAGAAGTACTATCGGTAGTACTTAAGTAGTACTATCTAAATAAATTAAACTAGGATAGTACTACTAGTATATTTAGATAGTACTACTAGTATTAATAACTTTTAATTAACTTTAAATTAATTACCTTACTAATTAATTTACATAATAAATTAATTCTTATAGAATTAATTTAATAAATAAATTAACCAATAAAAGTAAATTAATTAAAAGAGAATTAATTAAAGTCTATTTTTTTTTGTCTCACTTTTAAAAGATGTACGCCACTTTCTTTTTATAACAAAAGTCAACCAACTTTTGTTAAGTAAAAATGTACGCCCTTTCATAAAATGAGTTCATAGTACTACTAAATAAATTGGTAGTACTAACTAAGGATAGTACTACAAGTGTACTTTGATAGTACTACTAGTTTAGAATTAATTCTAATTTAATTTATTGAATTAATTAATTTAACAAATATATTAATTCTGAGTGAATTAATTTATAGATTAAATTAATTAATTTCTAGTTTAATTAATTTAAGGAATAAATTAATTCTGATGGAATTAATTTATAGTTTAAATTAATTAACTTCTAGTTTAATTAATTTAAGGAATAAATTAATTCTGATGGAATGAATTTATAGATTAAATTAATTAACATATAGAATAAATTAAAAGAGATTTAATACTAAATCAGAGAACCACTGAAATTGATGACAAACTTCCACTGACTGATGTTGACACTCGATGTACTGTCTGGTTCATGAGCGACAAACTTCAATGACGGTTCTTCATCTTTTAACTTTAAGTTGTGGTCCATCTTCTTATCCTTTTGACAAACTCTGTAATCTGTATGCTTCCTGTCACACTTCTGAAATCTCTGTCACTTTAAATTGATCCACTTTCTTGAATACTTCACTGAGGCTTGATCAAATAAATGAACTTCTTCCAGTGTAGAATTACTCCAAGTCAGTAAATGACTTTAAACTTTATTCTCTTGACTGATAAAACCTTCTGAGATTCCTGTGACATCTAATCTAATATTTACTTATTACATTCTTGTTTAAGTTGAGTAAAATCCTCGAATTACAAATAGGCTATTGCATATGCCTTTCAATCTCCCCCTATTTGTTTATTAGAGAATAACAACCAAATACCTAGAGGATCACTCAACTAAAACCAAGAAAAAGATAGGACTCTTAAGCCTAAGTAAATACTAGAGAGTTCTGGATCAAATATGACATTTCCAGATTTCACCAGTAAAGATAAATACAAGACAGATGTTCCTCTAGACTGAACATATGATAACATCTAACCTGTCTTGATTTACCTAAGCTCTATACATATAACATTTACAAAACAGAGCTAATTACCTTTACTCCCCTGAAACTCCTCATGTTCCTTTTATATCTTTTTCAGCTCCCTCTTCCCAGCTTCTCCAAATTTCTCTATAAACTTCTCCCCCTTAGTTGAGGAATTCTCTACAGATTTAACTTTATGAGTCTCTGAAGCTAGTAGGAGTTGAGATAGTTGATGGAGTTGATCTTGGGAAGTAAATTTGTCTTCAATATTTCCTTGAGCAGTCCCAGCTGATTGTTGACAGAGGTGGAAGAAGAAGACCGTTCAACCACTTGTGCTTGCAAAATTTCTTTATCAGCCTGGGTTCTGAATAGATGTTCCTGTAGATCAGCTATGTGAGCTAACTACATTGCAGTGTATGTGTCTATGTGTGCACTCACTTGAATTTCTCTTGTAAGTGTATCACTCATCTCACGTGCATGTGTTTCACTCAGTGTTTGACTCTTATCACTCAACATTAGCTGTCTGTTTGCTCCTTTTTGATCAGTACCTGCATTGAAACTCACCCTAGCCTCTTCAAGAGAGGTCAGTGGTGGTGCAATGGGAGTTCGCAAATCCCGATCCTCAATCATGTCTATCAAATCACTTGGATTTGAAATCTGAATTGCTTCAGTGATAGACTGACCAAGTTGCCTTCCACTTTCTCCAGATAAATCTGTGAGTGGAAAATCCCTTAGGGAGCCAGAGGTGTTCACTCTGGGAGAGGAGAAAATGATTCTATTTGATTTGGCAAAGAATCAAATTTTCCCTCAGATGCCTATGAAGGCACTTCTACCGTAACAATGGTAGGCACTGTAACCAGTTGCAGGTGCTCTGCTTTCACTGTGTCCTGAGTTTCATCTAATGAAATTGTTTTCTCCCATTGTGAGTAATGAGAGTGTGCTTGACTCAGTACAAAGTGCCATGGCCCTATGGCGAATTTCAATAGATTCATCCTGTTGAGAGAATGTCTTTAGATACAGTTCATTGGCCATTTCAAAGTCCATATCCTATTGAGAGGATACAGATGGGCTGACAGATGCCTCAGTATATGTTGAATTTCTTTAGAGGAGGCAGAGCTGTGGGATCACTCACTATTTCAATCAAAATACTTCTTTATTTAACATTTGATTTCTGTTCAGGCTGAGAGGTCAAGTAATTAAGTTGTAGACTCATTGTTTGGCTCTAAGACCTGGGATAAAGATTGTGGATCTACAATCCCTTGGTCAGCCCTAACAACCACTTGGGTTCAGCAACAGTAAAAGAAGTGGATTGAGAGATAGAAAGTAATACCTGAATTGGATTTGGCACTGAATTTCCAGCTAAGCAAGAGCTAGATCAGAAATAATATATACAATATATTTACAAAAACAACTAAGACAAATAGAAAATAAAAGATAATAAATAATAATAATAAAAATAAAAATAAAATAAAATATTATATATACAAACTAAAATAATATATACATAAGAAAAAAATATTTACAGGAAACTATTTACATGCAATAACTATACAGAATATTCGAATATTTTAAAATAAAAGATTTTCAATAAAAATAGATTTCTCTACAATTTTAACTTGTAAAATTTGAGAAAAATATTTTTAGAGAAAATAATTAATCTTAACTTACTCAAACTAAGAAGCTTAACAATTAGACAAGACATGGCAATAATCTACAATCAACATGCATAAGAAAAAAAAATTGAGATGATAAAATAAATTTACAAGTGATTTAAAAATATATACAACAAATGAACACTTGTAAATTTAATTAAGAACAAACATAAAAATAAACAGAGTTAATCACTAAAACTATTTAACATACCAATTTACCAACCAATCTGGTAAACATGGATTCATCAAGAGATTTAGTGAAAATATCTTTTGTTTGTTCCTCTGTGGGTACAAAGAGTAACTCCACAGTACCATTCATGACATGCTCTCGGATAAAATGATACCTGATGTCAATGTGCTTTGTCTCTTGTGATTATGCCATCTTCATCTAATTTATTTCTGAATACCCACCGAGTACCAACTACTTTCTTGTTCTTTGGTCTAGGTACCAGCTTCTAAACTTGTTGTTGTTCAAATTGATTGAGTTCATCTTGCATAGCAATCACCCAATCAGGATCAGTTAGTGCTTCCTCAATTTTCTTTGGTTTCATTTCAGAAAGAAACCCTGAATAATGACATTCATTTTGAGTAGCACTTCTAGTTCTGACTTCAACACCTGGATCACCAATAATCAGCTCAAAAGATTTGATCTTGATGATTCGCCTTGTTCTACATTATGGTGTTGTGAATGACTAGTTGACCCTTCATTTCCTCCCCCTGAGTTGTTGGCAGATTGTCTTGTGATTCTTTTCCAGTGTTAGTGGTATCTCCATTGTAACCAATGTTTCCACCACCATCACTCTCACCATTATCATTGTTATCACCAGCAACAACCTCAGGTGGATTCTTATCATCTGATTCTGAATCTGACATTTCATCAAACTTCAGTTTCTCAGATGGATTTTCTGTTTGGATATTAGGGAGTTAGGTGTCATCAAATGTAACATTGATGTTCTTATTGACTGATAACATTTCTTGATTTCAAACAGGCCATATCCTCAGTTATACCCTTGCTGTTATCTCCAAAGGTAAGCACTGGGCCAGCTTTCTCAACCAAATCTGATAGCAGGGCTCTATCTCCGGTCATATGCCTTGAACAGCCACTGTCAAGAATCCATATAACACGGTTTACCTGTTTAACTCCCTGCAATATCAAATTGATTACACCTTCTTCGGAGCCCAAAATTGATTGGGTCCGGCATACTTAAAGAATTGGCCTTTGTCAGGCAAAACAACATTTTTAACTAAAACTACTTCAACCTCTTTCACATAAGAGCGTTTCCATTTATAGCCAGCCTTAACACATTTCTGAGTAGGCTTAGGGATAAATGAATCCACTCTAGTCTTAGGAGGACTAGTAGTCTTAGCTTTAACATGCTTCTTATTATTAACATGTTGGCGTGGAGCAGTCTTATCTTTAGATACATGCTTTTTATTAAAGTAAGCATACATAACATTAAAAGCACAAGACATGCAGTTTATCACACCACATGCTTTATGAGAAGAATTAACAACAGGCATGTTATTTCTACAGTTGTTTTGATCCAACTTATGGATATCTGATTTAGTCTTTTTAGTTGTAACAACTTTGACTGGAGTATCAGATATACACTTTTTGGACTGTTCAACTTCCAAAGCAAGATCTTCTTCACGAATCTCCTCTGCAATGATGATAGAGTCTTCATTCAGAGGTTCTGCTTCGGACTCCTTACAGAAGGGTGTTTCAATACCCTTAAGCACATATGGAACACCCCTTCCTTCAGATCTGACTCTACAAGGGGAATTAATTCCAAGCAATCCAATGGCCTCATTATAATCATAACCTATACTGACATGATTACCAACAGCTTGTTTATTGAGAATCTCTTTAGCCGTCTTACAAGAGCTGAAATAGGCATTAGCTTTAGTCTTCAGCTCACTAATCTCTTTCTTAAGAATGGTTTCCAGTTGAATATAACATTTAACCCTATTCTCAAGAAAAGCTATTTTCTCAATAAGTTCATCCTGATTAACATGCACTAGTTTTAATTCTTTTATTTCCTTTTCAAGATTTGTGTTTAAAAGAATTATTCTATCATTTTCAGTGCGTGCACAACTTAAAGTATCACCAAGATTACGAATCATTTCAGTGTCAGTGAACTTTACCTCAGACATGTTGGGTGAAGATAAAATGGAATCAAAGAGTTTGTCTCCTATTGCCATAAGTGCAAGATTTCCAACTTCTTCATCTTCACTGTCTGTATCATCCCAGCTCTTTTCTTTAGACTTGTTCTTCTCAACCATCCCTGTTATATAGCCACCCCTTGTGCTATTTGAGGATGAAGAACCACCTGTCTGGTATTCGTCAGCATATGTCTTGAACTTGAAGCTAGGATTTCTCCTGAACCTGAAGTTTCCAAATTTCTTCACTACCCAGGCCATAGACTCATCTTCCAACTGTTCAAGCTCCTCCATAGAATAAAAATCACCACCAGATTGACTTGTAGATGTAACACCATACTCAGCTACAATTACATCCTTGTTAGGACTGGAAGGTAGAACAACCTTCGCTTCCTTTTTCTGTGGGACTCCAGCTACCAGTGAAGTAGACATACTAACCACTCTTCCTTCCCTTGGATTTGATCTGAAGTGCTCATACGAAGAGGTGAGAATTTCCATCTTATTCTCTCTGACTTCCTCTGTCCCTTCATTGATTATTTCAATCGTATCCCAAATGTGTTTGGCAGAAACACAATTTAAAATATGATTATGCATGATTGGATCAAGACAATCAACCAGTATCAACTGTAGACAGGCATCCAAGGCAACATCTTCTTTTTCTTCAGGAGTGTAGTCCTTGGGATCCTTAGGGTATATCCTAGCAGCCCTAGTAACAACATCATTCTCTATTAGCTCTTCCTCAACAAACATAGGAATTCTTGGTCCATTCTTCAGCACATCAAGATATTCAACATTAACCACTTGAAGAGACAGGAGCATCTTCTTCTTCCACATAGGATAGTGCTCCTTGCTGAAAATTGGGATTTTTACTGTACCCACTTTCTGTGTAGTAGACATCTTTTGAGATTTTTAGGAATAATAAAAATTCAGAGTTTAAGAAAAATCTCAAAACAATTGGATCTTAGATTTGTATATCAATCAAAAGGCTCTGATGCCAATTGTTAGGTCATGATATGTTTGTAGAAGGGGGGTTGAATACAAACTGTACCGTTTTATCGAATTTGTTCGGTTCGTGATTTAACAATTCAAGAACAAATAAGTGCGGAATAAAATGAAACAAGATTCAAGTTAAATATAAAATATATTAAACTTGAAGGGTGTTGCAAATACAGTACAGATTACAAGGTTTGAATCTCAAACTATTTAA
Organism: Heracleum sosnowskyi; assembly: GCA_030848705.1. Lineage (NCBI taxonomy): Eukaryota > Viridiplantae > Streptophyta > Magnoliopsida > Apiales > Apiaceae > Heracleum > Heracleum sosnowskyi. The sequence continues at coordinate 31,649,655 of CM061237.1, forward strand.
AACAAATCTAGAATAAATTCGACATGAATTTATCTATTTTTGTAATAAAAAGATCGAATAGTAAAAACTAGTTCGAGATCAAATTCTAGGGATAATGATCCGCTAGATTGTCAAACAAGTACAAGTTGGGTGCTCATATTCTTTGGATTTAACAATAATGCTAGAAATGATTTACTGTAAAATATTTGAGCTCCGGCAGTTGGTTGGTTGAAGAAGACAGAGAAAGGATGTAATGTTATTAAGCTGCTGTCTTGTTTTGTGTACAACTCTCACTTTTTGATCCACTGCCTTCTTTTGATTTATGTACGCCATTTTGCTTATGTTCCAAAAGTCAACTGCACTTTACTTTAAAGAAAATGTACGCCATTTTCTTTTCATTTACAAAAGAAGTACTATCGGTAGTACTTAAGTAGTACTATCTAAATAAATTAAACTAGGATAGTACTACTAGTATATTTAGATAGTACTACTAGTATTAATAGCTTTTAATTAACTTTAAATTAATTACCTTACTAATTAATTTACATAATAAATTAATTCTTATAGAATTAATTTAATAAATAAATTAACCAATAAAAGTAAATTAATTAAAAGAGAATTAATTAAAGTCTATTTTTTTTTGTCTCACTTTTAAAAGATGCACGCCACTTTCTTTTTATAACAAAAGTCAACCAACTTTTGTTAAGTAAAAATGTACGCCCTTTCATAAAATGAGTTCATAGTACTACTAAATAAATTGGTAGTACTAACTAAGGATAGTACTACAAGTGTACTTTGATAGTACTACTAGTTTAGAATTAATTCTAATTTAATTTATTGAATTAATTAATTTAACAAATATATTAATTCTGAGTGAATTAATTTATAGATTAAATTAATTAATTTCTAGTTTAATTAATTTAAGGAATAAATTAATTCTGATGGAATTAATTTATAGTTTAAATTAATTAACTTCTAGTTTAATTAATTTAAGGAATAAATTAATTCTGATGGAATTAATTTATAGATTAAATTAATTAACATATAGAATAAATTAAAAGAGATTTAATACTAAATCAGAGAACCACTGAAATTGATGACAAACTTCCACTGACTGATGTTGACACTCGATGTACTGTCTGGTTCATGAGCGACAAACTTCAATGACGGTTCTTCATCTTTTAACTTTAAGTTGTGGTCCATCTTCTTATCCTTTTGACAAACTCTGTAATCTGTATGCTTCCTGTCACACTTCTGAAATCTCTGTCACTTTAAATTGATCCACTTTCTTGAATACTTCACTGAGGCTTGATCAAATAAATGAACTTCTTCCAGTGTAGAATTACTCCAAGTCAGTAAATGACTTTAAACTTTATTCTCTTGACTGATAAAACCTTCTGAGATTCCTGTGACATCTAATCTAATATTTACTTATTACATTCTTGTTTAAGTTGAGTAAAATCCTCGAATTACAAATAGGCTATTGCATATGCCTTTCACTAGTGTTGTCACAGAAAATAGGAATTTTCTCAACTCTTATTCCATAATCAAGTAGTTGATTTTTCATCCATAAAATCTGTGCACAACAACTTCCAGCTGCAATATACTCAGCCTCAGCTGTGGAGGTGGAAACTGAGTTTTGTTTCTTGCTGAACCATGATACAAGCTTGTTTCCTAGAAATTGACAGGTTCCTGTTGTGCTTTTCCTGTCAATTTTACATCCTGCATAATCTGCATCTGAATAACCAATTAGTTCAAAACCAGATTCTCTAGGATACCAAATGCCAAGGTTTGGTGTTCCTTTGAGATATCTGAAAATTCTTTTAATAGCAACTAAATGGGATTCCCTAGGATCAGCCTGAAATCTAGCACATAGACATGTAGCAAACATAATATCAGGTCTACTAGCTGTTAAATATAAAAGTGAGCCAACCATGCCTCTGTAACTTGAAATGTCCACAGATTTTTCCTTAGTATTCAATTCAAGTTTGGTGGCAGTAGGCATGGGTGTTTTGGCAGGAGAGCATTCCATTAAGTTAAACCTCTTTAACAAATCATTAATGTACTTGGTTTGACTAATGAAAATGCCTTCATTAACTTGCTTTACTTGAAGACCAAGAAAATAAGTTAACTCTCCCATCATGCTCATTTCATACTTACTTTGCATAAGCTTGGCAAACTTTTGACAAAGTTTTTCATCTGTAGACCCAAAAATTATGTCATCTACATATATTTGAACAAGTATTGTAGAGCCATTCACAATCCTATGAAAAAGAGTTTTATCTACAGTACCTCTAGTGAAGTGATTCTCAAGGAGGAACTGTGAAAGTGTGTCATACCAGGCTCTAGGTGCTTGTTTCAAACCATAGAGTGCTTTGAGGAGGAAGTATACATATTCTGGAAAATCATCATCTTCAAAACCAGGAGGTTGACTTACATACACCTCCTCTTCCAATTCCCCATTTAGAAAAGCACTCTTCACATCCATTTGATAGACCTTGAAATTGGCATGGGCTGCATAGGCTAGGAAAATCCTTATTGCTTCTAGTCTTGCAACAGGAGCAAAGGTTTCATCAAAATCAATTCCTTCTTCCTGTGAGTAGCCTTTTGCAACCAATCTAGCTTTGTTCCTTGTGACTATGCCATTTTCATCCATGTTATTTCTGAACACCCATTTTGTGCCTATGACACTCCTGTCCTTAGGCTTGGGCACCAGCTTCCAAACATTGTTCCTTTCAAATTGGTTTAGCTCTTCTTGCATAGCCAAGACCCAATCTGGATCTAGAAGTGCATCCTCAACTTTCTTTGGCTCATCTTGAGACAGAAAGCTGCTATATAGACATTCTTCTTGAGTTGCTCTTCTAGTTTGGACTTTTGAAGACACATCACCTATAATAAGTTCAAAGGGATGATCTTTAGTCCATTTCCTTGAGGGAGGTAGATTTGCTCTTGAAGAAGTAGCTTCATGATCATGATTGCCTAGATTAGATATTTGTCCTTGAGAAACTCCCCCTGAGTTTGTTGTCCCTAATTGATCACTCCTGGAAGCATTTCTGTGACTGTCAACGGAATGACCATTTTGACTGTCAACGAAACGCTCATTCTGACTGTCAACGGAATGACCATTTGGTCTACTAGCAGCTATTCTTTTTAATCTTAATGCAGCAATTTCATCTTCACTGCTGCTTTCATCTGTGCTAGATACAACAACTTTGGACTGTTTCTCAATAGTCTTATCATGATCCATTTGTTCTCCTTCCTCATTCTCAAAAGAGAGACTTTCATGGAAACCTTCATCACAGAGACCCTGAATTTTGAGATCATCAAAAACAACATGTACAGATTCCATAACAATGTTGGTTCTGAGATTGTAGACTCTGTAGGCTTTCCCTGCTGCATAACCCACAAATATTGCTTCATCTGCCTTTGCTTCAAATTTCCCCAAATGCTCAGCTTGATTTCTCAGAACAAAGCACTTGCATCCAAAGACATGAAGAAAATCCAATAGTGGCTTCTTTCTTTTGAGTAGCTGATAAGGGGTCATTCCTTTGGCCTGATTAATCAAAGAAATATTCTGAGTGAAGCAAGCTGTATTAACTGCCTCAGCCCAAAAATAAGTTGGTAACTTTGATTCATCTAGCATTGTCCTTGCAGCTTCAATAAGTGTTCTGTTTTTCCTTTCAACTACACCATTTTGTTGTGGTGTCCTTGCTGCTGAAAACTCATGCAAAATACCATTTTCTTCACAGAACACCTTCATGCTTGAATTCTTGAATTCTGTCCCATTGTCACTCCTAATCCTTCTTACTTTCAAGTCAGGATGATTGTTTACCATCTTGATGTGATTGATAATGATTTCACTTGCCTCATCCTTGGAGAGCAAAAAGAAGGTCCATGTAAATCTAGAAAAATCATCAACAATCACAAGACAATATTTCTTCTTTGAAATAGACATGACATTTACAGGGCCAAACAAATCCATATGAAGCAACTCAAGCTGATGGACAATTGATGACTCTATCTTGCTTTTGAATGATGCCTTCTTTTGTTTGCCTTTTTGACATGCATCACACAAACCATCCTTGGAAAACTCCACTTGTGGAATTCCTCTAGCAAGATCTTTCCTTACCAGATCATTCATAACCTTAAAGTTCAGATGAGATAATTTCTTGTGCCATAGCCAACTTTCATCCTTGCTTGCCTTGCTGAAAAGACAAGTGATGGTTTCTGAACTTGTGCTACTAAAGTCAGCAATGTACACATTCCCTCTTCTGAATCCAGTCATTACCACATTGTTGTTTCCTCCTTTAGAAACAACACAGGCTTCTTTAGAAAAAGTAACTAAAAATCCTTTGTCACAAAGTTGGCTGATACTAAGCAAATTGTGCTTAAGACCATCCACCAATGCAACTTCATCTATGATGACATTCTCTTTTGAAATCAAGCCATATCCCTTAGTGTAGCCTTTGCTGTCATCTCCAAAAGCAATACAAGGGCCAGCTCTTTCCTGAAACTCTGTGAGCAGGGTAGAATCACCAGTCATGTGTCTTGAACAACCACTATCCAAGTACCAAAGATTCCTTTTGTCTCCCTGCACACAATAGAACCAAATCAAGTCGATTTTGGTACCCAAGTTTCCTTGGGTCCTGTTTTGTTAGCCTTTGCTTTTCCTTTTATATCATTTTTCACCTTGGGCTCAGATTGATTTAAATCAATCTTTATCCTTGGTGTTGATTTCTGAGGATTGCTCACATTTTCATTCTTAGCATGCATAATTGGAGGAACAAACATGTTATTCATATTCCATGGCATTTGTGGCACATTAAACATATTCATGTATGGATTAGACACAAATGGCATGCTGGCATATGGATTTTGAAATTGTGCATATGGAGCGAACATGTTAGGCATAACAGGCATTGTAGGCATAGAACTATTCATTGCAGGCTTGGGAATTTTCACTTTAACAGTCTTCTTAACAGATTTGCAGTTAGTAGATAAATGACTAACACTTCCACAATTAACACATGTCTTTCTAGGAGCATATTTATCAGGTGTGTAATTGTTGTGTTTGTTAATTCCTACTTTGCCATTCCTGTTATTCTTTTTATTTCCCTTAGCCTCAATTTGAACATTCTCTAACTTATCTTTCAATTGCTTGTTGGATAAGTGACCTACATTAGCTCTCTCAACAGGCTTCTCAACTTTCTTTGATTTACTAGACTCACCTTGAACAAAGTTCTTGGTGACAGGACCATACTTGACATTAAGTCTAGTGAGTTTATCTTTTCTTTTGTCTGTCAACGGAACTCCCTGATCGGTTGATGGTTCATCTGTCAACGGAACATTGCATTCCGTTGACATATCAACCTTCAACAAATGATCATTGTTGTTTGTTGACTCTGTTTCTGATTCTAAGGTTTCACAAACATACCCTAGTTTCTCTTTGTTCTTTTTCCATGATTGTTCACAGAAAGATTCCATACCTTGAACATTAATGATGTTGGTAGCAACATTCCTGGCATCTTTCCATTTTGCAATCACACTTTGTTCTATCTCAAGTTGTGTTTTAAGAATTTCTTCCCTTTGTAACACGTTCTTAAGTTCCTTCTTAGCATCCCTACTAACACATCTCATTTTCTCAAATTCAATGAGCTGTGCTTCTAACATTGCATTCCTATCACTTAAGAGCAAATTAGTCTCTTTTATTCTTGAATTCTCTTTGGTAAGTGATTTAAGAGTAACACGCAAATTATACAATACAGTAGACATTTCATTTACTGCACTATCGCATTCCTCTTTAGAAAGCTCAGAAAGATTAGTAATTGTTACCTGGTTGCTTGAGGAGCTTGCTTCCTGCTCATGATTGTTAGCCATAAGAGCCAAGTTGACATATTCAACATCATCATCAGAATCTTCACCATTACCAGCCCAATCATACTCCTGAGACATGAAAGCCTTTTCTTTTTGCTTGAGAAGTTCAAAGTATTTCTTTTTATAATCAACAGGCTCAAATTTCCTGTTGCTCTTCTCAACTTTGGGCTTTCTGCAGTCTCCAGCAAAGTGACCAAGCATTCCACAATTGAAAATTTTAGATTTAGACTTTTCAATCCAGTTTGATTTGTTAGGTTGAAAGTCTCTTCTTGGTGGCCTTGCTTCTGAGTTTCTCTTGAACTTGAACTTAGAGAATTTTCTTGACAGAAAAGCAATGTGTTCATCAATCTCATCTAAGTCATCCAAGTTGGCTGATTCTGGTTCTTCTTCTTCTGTCATCTTACCTTTACCCTTGCTAACATCACTTCTACAACTAGCTCGACTAGTTGTGGCCTTTGCAGCTTCTTCAGTGTCATCTTCCAGTTGGTTCACAGATGCAATCAATGCAATAGATCCACCCTTCTTCTGTACCTTTTCAATTTCCTCATCTTGCTCCATTTCCAGCTCATAAGTCTTCAAGGTTCCATAAAGCCTTTCAAGAGTGTAGTCTTTGTACTCTTGAGTGTTTCTTAGAGAAACAGTCATAGGCTTCCATTCTTTTGGAAGAGCTCTAAGAAATTTAAGGTTTGAATCCTTGGTTTGATAGATCCTCCCATACAACTTTAATCCATTCAAGAGCTTTTGAAACCTACTAAACGTGTCATTTAGGGTTTCACCAGCTTTAAAGTGAAAGTGCTCATATTGTTGTATAAGGAGTTGCATTTTGTTCTCCCTTACTTGCTCAGTTCCTTCACATAGTGTTCTGACAGTGTCCCATACTTCTTTGGAGGTTGTACAGTTTATGACATTGTCAAACATCTCTTGCTCCAAACCATTAAACAGAATGTTCATGGTTCTCTTATCTTTATGGATTTCTGCAAGATCTTCAATAGTCCATTCTGAGACAAGTTTTGGAATTTCTACATCAGGAGCATCATCTGGCACTCCAATTCTAGATGCAAACTTCATGGGAACGTGTGGACCTTTCTCAATGCAGTCTACATATCTCTCATCCATAGACATGAGATGTAAATGCATCTTTACTTTCCAGTGAAAGTAATTGTCCTTATCAAGAACTGGTATCTTTACACCTGCATCCTTCTTCACCATGGCTTCTGTTTTTGGTCTTGATCTTTAAACTTCTTGTGTGTTAGAAGCTCGCTCTGATACCAATTGTTAATCCCAAATGACCTAACAGAATTGTAGAAGGGGGGGGTTGAATACAATTCTTGATATTTTCTTAAACTTAAAACACTTTATAAAATAAAACTGAACTGAATAAATAAAAACACAAGATATAAATAATTCAGTTGGATTGTTTGATGATCCAACTGAAGTGTTTTTATTGCGGAAATAATCTGTGATACACAAGTACACAGCTGCTCAGTTACAGAGTTGTAGAGAAGAATGCTCTCAAGGATAGCTAATACAAACTATTTGTTTTTCTTCTCTTCCTCTATCTTAACTGTTACACTTGGTTATATATTCCCCAAGTTTACAATACTATTTTTGGCTACTCTAAAGTACACTAAAGGTAACCGCCAATAGTTTGCTTTTCATCCCTTTGTCCAGTGGTCCTTGGAGATCCTTGCTTTTGTCTTCATGCTTATTATGATCACTCCCAAGAGCCTAATTGGAAACTGGGATGTTTCCTTATTCCCCATGTCCATTTTAATGGTTTCCAATGCAAAGTACACTTCCACATCACCTTTAGATCTGTTCAGTAAACTGTCACTATCACTTTGTCAACTATTCAGAAAAGCAATAATGATTCGTTGATAGCAGGGAGATGTGTTTCGTTGATAGCTTTATTCTTCATTCCGTTGATGGTGTTTCTCTCGTTTCGTTGATGAGTAAACTCCATACCGTTGATGGTGTATCCTTGTTTCGTTGATAGAGTAATCCTCATACCGTTGACATGTCTTCACTTAGGCAAAATTACAAGGCATAACATATTTACAATTAACCAACCTATTTTGCCTATCTAGTACTTAGTCAACATGACTTAGAAAACCTATCTAATACATACATCGAAATGCATATCAAACTGTGAAGTATTGTACAGTGCAATTGCTACAACACTCATTCCGTTGATGAGCTTCCTGTCAACGAAACACTGCAAAGCATGCCATTCCGTTGACAGTTACAAAATGACTTAATACAAAATCTACTAAGTGTTTTTCTAATTATCATCAAGAACAACATATTCCTAACAGTTAGTTAGACATTTTTCGTTTAGTTACTGTTTTGACTCCATCTTGAAATCTGAAAATCGAATTGAGATATTGAGACGGTTTTACAATCCATGTGCCTCACAAAATGAAAGCGATCAAAACCTGAAGGGTTGGGACTGTCCCCCTCTCTAGGTTGTGGAGAAGAAACAATAGATGAAGTAGGGAAGGAAGAAGTTGAATATGGAGAAGAGAATATTGGATGCTTCACAGGGTGAACTTGTGAAGCATCAATGGTAGAGGTGAAATCCTCACCGTGCCCTAACTCCTTGTGTGTTTCTACAAGTATGGGCTCCTCATGAGGTGAATCATGAGGTTGTGCAGACTCTTTATAGGGTTCCTTGGGAGACATGCCAGTTTTAATAAAGGTCCCTTGTTGAGAAGCAACATCTAGGGAGGTGTTTGATGCCCTGTTTTCCTCTACAGTCTTTTGGGAGACTGCAGGGTGGCTGACAGTGGTTTTGACCCTCTTAGCTCTCTTCTTCTTAGGCTCAAGAGGAACCACTGTGGGTTCAGTTTGACTACCATCCTTATTTGCTGCAATAGGTGCAGTAACTCCCTCATTACCCTCAGTACTACCTCCAACACCAGTTTCTAAAGGTCTTTTCTTGGATTCTTGTAAGGCTTGTCTTTGTACTTTGGGTTGTCTAGAGAACTTAGGCTGAGTGTATGGTGTAGGATGTGGGTTAGCTGAATTTTGGTCTAATTCAGCCTCATCCTTGAGAGAGAAAGTATCATACCTAGTGGGTAATGGGAAACCAAGTTTAGGCACTTGATCAACAATATGTTGTGTGAAGCAAAGTGGAATAAGTGCATTCAAATTTTGTGAAGTGAGAATTGAGTGTGTGTTCCTTTTCAAAACATTGCAGTCCTCTGTGCGAGGAGCATTTTCATCAACATCACATAAGGAATTAATACATATCATTAGAAAACGAGGATAGATAGAGATCTTTTTACCTATGGCAGCTTTGAGGTGTGCCATGAGAAGCTTTCCAACATCCACCTTATAACCATGGACAAGAGAGTGAGTGAGTTTCTTGATGTAGGTGGTTATACCATTCCAACCAGTGGTCTTTGTGGAGAACACCTTTACCATTGTATCAAGAATCATGCTCCATTATTTCCTTAAGTACTTCCTGTCCATTTCACCAGATGGGTACCACTTTGTTGTACCCTCTTCAAGAATGGGTCCTGAATACCGAATTTTCAAGAAGAATTTCTTCAAGGTTCCATCATCTGCTAGCTCCTTGTAGGTTTCTCCTTGTTCAAGCACAATTCCCAAGGTTGCATTGATGCCTTGGATGGTGAGAGTGTAACTGTTGTCTTTGATTTTGAATTTGATGGCTGCATTGTCACCATCGCCTTGAGCAACAGCTGACTCCCAGAATTTCTCAATCCTGTCTAGATCTAGAACATGGGTTGAGGTAATGGCACTTCCAAGATAGGACTTGTTCATGAAGGAGACAAGCCCTTTGAAGTCCTCACCAGCATCATTGGGTGAGTAAATACCAGCAAAGTTTGTTTGAGAGATTGATTGCTTAGGGGCCATTTTTTATAATTGAAATTAGAAAGAAGGTGAGTAAATTGCTTGAGTAGTGAAGAGTGTTGTGGTTGCTTTGTGGTTGTTTTGAGTTTGTTTGAGTAACTGATGAATAAAGAGGGAAGTTCAAACGTTTCACTAAAAAAGAGGAAAAGTGAAATCGTGTCTTAAACGGTTAATCCCAGTAACTCCATCACGTGGGTTACTCGCTTTATTCTCTGTCTACGTGGAGGTTGAATCTACACCTGTAATGGTCCACTACTTTTGACAGTAACCTGTGCGCTGAAACAAATCTAGCAGTACCTTTTGGTGTGATGACAGTAGGTTTTGCTTGATAGTAACCTTGTCGCGAAAACTTACTGTCATCGTTAAGTACCTTAATGACAGTATCTTTTATAAACTCTTGACATAATGTTTTTCACTGCTGTCAAGAAACTAACTATCATGGCATACTGTGACAGTTACTTTTCTTGACGACAGTAACCCTTGCGGAAAATAATATCTGTCGAGAATTTTAATAGATCTTTTCATTAATTTACTTAACTTAAGAATCACCATTTACACGTATTCAATTTAATCAAGGATTTGTTTTTATGAACAGTAGAATGATCAGTCAATCAATGCAAACATATACCACACAGATAAAGAATCATAGAAGAAAATAGGATAAGTTTCATTAACAAAATCATTTTAACAAATAAGAATTACAACTTTTGATTAATGATTTCATTAACTAATCCTAGGGCTTCTGAACGAGCTTCTTCCTTTGTGCTTCCTTCCTTCTCGAGGAGCACTTGAAGTTCTTTCTCTTGATCTTGCCACTTTGCCTCTTCAGCGGCTTTAGCAACCTTTTCTTTTCCTTCTTCCTCTTCGAGGAACTCGTCCACCATTTGAAACAACTTTTCCACTTCTTCTTTTTGCGAAGATTCACTCCATAACTTAGGCTTGTACTCGACTCCTACTTTGTTTTCCATTTTACCTTTTCTGAATGTGAAACTAATATGGCCTAAGGTTCAATTTATAGGCATACTAAATGAGAGGTCAGGTAAATGGTCAACAGTTTGGAGTTCCCATGCAACTACCACGGATTACAATTAAGAGTTATGTCCTCCACTAATCCAACAATTAAAACACATATAACCAATCAGTGTAATTTCCTTGACCAATTTCTCTCAAATTTTGAAGTTAACCAAGATAAAGTCACACAAAGTCTAACTACTAAAATTTAGACTAACACGAAATTCATGTTAGCATAGTCAAAGCAAACATGCTGTCAAAAATCAATAGTGACTAAGTGGACAGTAACTTCTCATGACAGCAACTTAGAAGCTACTGTCACAAGCTGCATTTAGAATTTGAAAATGTAAAACTAGTAAGTTAACATACCAGATTGAGCATTCCCAATTCACTTACCAGCCTGTTAAAGGTGACTTCATCCAATGGTTTTGTGAAGAAATCTGCAAGTTGCTTTTCTGAAGGGACATAGATCAGTTTCACAGTTCCTCGTTTAACATGCTCTCTTATGAAGTGATGCATAATATCAATGTGCTTTGTCCTAGAGTGTTGAACAGGGTTGTCTGAAATGGCTATGGCACTAGTGTTGTCACAGAAGATAGGAATTTTGTTTAACACTAGACCATAATCCAAAAGCTAATTTTTCATCCACAGAATTTGTGCACAGCAACTTCCAGCTGCAATGTATTCAGCTTCTGCAGTTGATGTAGAGACTGAATGCTGCTTCTTGCTAAACCATGATACCAATCTTCCACCAAGAAATTGACAGCTACTTGTTGTACTTTTTCTATCAATTCTACATCCAGCATAGTCTGAATCAGAATACCCAACTAGATCAAATCTAGTATTTTTAGGATACCAAAGGCCTAGATTAGGAGTTCCATTTAGATATCTAAAAATCCTCTTGATAGCAACCAAGTGTGATTCATTTGGATCAGCTTGAAATCTTGCACAGAGACATGTAGCAAACATTATGTCTGGTCTTCTAGCAGTTAAGTAGAGGAGAGATCCTACCATGCCTCTGTAAGCACTAGAGTCCACTTTTTTTTCTTTGGGATCAAGATCCAGATTGGTTGATGTGGAGATGGGAGTCTTGGCAGGTGATGAATCTTCTAAGTTGAACTTTTTGAGCAGTTCTTTGATGTATTTGGCTTGGCATATGAAGATTCCATCATCTTGTTGAAGAACTTGCAGACCAAGGAAGAATGACAATTCTCCCATCATGCTCATCTCATATTTGTTTCTCATTAGAGATGAGAACTTTTCACACAGTTTTTCATTTGTAGATCCAAAAATAATGTCATCAACATAGAATTGAACTAGAATGATGTCTTTGCCATGATGCTTGTAGAATAGAGTTTTGTATACTACACCTCTTGTAAATTGATTTTCCAATAGAAAGGTAGAGAGTGTATCATACCAAGCTTTGGGAGCTTGTTTCAATCCATATAGTGCTTTGAACAGTTTGTATACAAAGTTATACAATTCAGCATCTTTAAATCCAGATGGTTGTTCAACATACACCTCTTCCTCCAACTCTCCATTAAGAAAGACACTTTTGACATCCATCTGAAACACCTTGAAGTTACAGTGTGCAGCAAAAGCTAGAAAGATTCTTATGACTTCAAGTCTGGCAACAGGTGCAAATGTCTCATCATAATCTATTCTTTCCTGTTGACAGTAACCTTTAGCTACTAGCCTTGCTTTGTTTCTTGTCACCATTCCACTCTCATCCAGTTTGTTTCTGAATACCCACTTTGTCTTAATGACTGATTTTCCTTTTGGTCTTGGAACCAGCTTCCATACATTGTTTCTTTCAAACTGGTTGAGTTCTTCTTGCATGGCAATCACCCAATCAGAATCCAACAATGCTTCATCAATTGTTTTTGGTTCCATTTGAGACAGAAAACATGAGAACATGCTGTCAGCAGAGACATTATTCCTTGTTCTTACCCCAAAGGAAGGATTTCCAATGATTAGATCATTAGTGTGATCCTTGTTCCATTTTGTGGTTCTGGGCAAGCTTCTGTTTTGATCTGATAGATTAGCTCCAGTTTGAGGAATTGAATCTTCACCAGTGCAGTTGTCTCCACCATGCTCTTCATTATCTCCAGATTCGCCATCATTTTGAAGATTAGTTGAAATGGTCTGTGACTGAGCTGGAGTTTGATTAACATCATTAGTATTGACACCATCTTTCTCAAGATCAAAAGTTTGAGTATAACTGGGCTCTTCATCAACAATTTCTTCTTCTTCCAAGTATCCTTGATTCTCAAAACTAAAGGTCTGCATTTGGCCATCTTCATGCAGTCCTGGAAAATTGGTTTCATTAAATGTGACATTCACACTTTCTTCAATGACCCTGTGTTCTATGACATAGACTCTTTAAGCTTTCCTTTCTATCCCATATCCCATGAAAATGCCTTCATAAGCTTCAGTATCAAACTTTCCTTTCTTTTCATGGTTGTCCTTCATCATGAAGCACTTACTTCCAAATACATGAAAGTATTTGACAGTGGGTTTCTTCTCAGTCAATAAATAGTAAGGAGTGTTGAAAGGCATATGTCTAGTCCTATTTGTAAACACCGAGGATTCTACTCAACTTTAATTAAGATGTAATAAGTAAATAATAAAAATCAAATGTCACAGGAATCTCAGAAGGTTATATCTGTCAAAGAATGAAGATTAAAGTCATCTACAGACTTGAAGTTATTCTACATTGAAAGAAGCTCAATTTATTGATCAAGCCTCAATGAAGTATTCAAGCTCAGTGGATTTATTAAAGTGACGGAGATTTCAAGTGGTGACAGAAAAAGATACTGATTACGGAGTTCTTGAATGAGAAGGAAGTGAATCACTGCTTAAAGTCAAATAGATAAAGAACAAACATTGTCGTTAGTCACTCATGAACCAGACAGTGCATCGAGTGTCAACGTACTATTGTGTTTGTTATTTATCTAAGTTTTTAGTGATTCTGGAATTAATTGGGAAGTCAATTAATTCTATTTATTCTCTTATAAATAATTGATACTATTGAGTAAATTATTTATTAAATTAATTCTGCAAAGAATTAATTTAATACATAATTTATTTAGTTAATTATTTAAATTAGAATAAAAAGAAATTAATTAAGAAGTCAACTAATTCTATTTATTCTCTTATAAATAATTAATATTATTAAGTATATTATTTATTAAATTAATTCTGCAAAGAATTAATTTAATACATAATTTATTTAGTTAATTATTTAAATTAGAATATATTTGAACTAGGAAGACTTAGGATTGAACTAGGAAGACTTAGTTCTTTGAACTAGGAAGACTACCAAGGCTGTCTTCCCGATTGTCTTCCTAGGCCAAACCACTGTCTTCCCGGTTGTCTTCTAAGTACAAACCTTGTCTTCCCGAAAGTCTTCCAAGGCAAATTTGTTAGTTTTCCAGAAAGTCTTCTAATTACTTTCTGCAGTGGATTGGCGCGTGGAATGCATTCAAGTGGATTGTATTTATAAGTCAAACGGCAGAAGACATAAACAACAACAGAAGAAAAGATACAGAAGAAAAGCAAACAAACATTCCATTGAAAGCTCTTCTTAAATACCTTCAACTGCAAAGCACTAATTTCTGGCCAGTGATTTAATTCTTGACAAGTTCTTATCATTAAATTCATAAGAATCATTTCACTTGTACTGCTTTAGCTTTCTAGCGGATCATAATCCCTAGATTTTATATCGAACTACTTTTTAGTATTCGATCCTTTTTATTACAAAAATAGATAAATTCATGTCGAATTTATTCTAGATTTGTTTTATTAAGTTCTTTGTAATCAGTTATCAAAGTTGTAACACTCCTCAAGTTTAATAGAGTTTCTATTTAACTTGAATATTGTTTCAGTTTTTATTCCGCACTAATTTGTTCTAAACAGTTAAATCTTTTAAAGGACAAATTCGATAAAACGGTATAGTTTGTATTCAACCCCCCTTCTACAAACTTATCAGGACCTAACAATTGGCATCAGAGCCTTTTGATTGATATACTAATCAAAGATCCAATTGTTTGAGATTTTTTTTCTTAACTCTGAATTTTTTATTTTTCTAAAAATCTCAAAAGATGTCTACTGCACAGAAAGTGGGGACAGTTAAAATCCCAATATTCAGCAAGGAGCATTATCCAATGTGGAAGAAGAAAATGCTCCTATTTCTTAAGGTTGCAAATCCTAAATACTTGGATGTGCTGAAGAGTGGTCCCAAACTCCCTATGATTATTGATCCTGAAGTTGTTGAGGATAATGTTGTGACTAGGGCTGCTAGAATGTACCCTAAAGATCCCAAGGAATACACTCCTGATGAGAAAGAGGATGTTACCTTGGATTCATGTCTTCAGTTGATCCTTATTGAGAGTCTTGATCCTATCATGCATAATCATGTCCTAAATTGTGAAACTGCCAAACATATTTGGGGAACCATAGAGATAATCAATGAGGGGACTGAAGAGGTTAGGGAGAATATGCTGGAAATTCTCACTTCACAATATGAGCATTTCAGATCAAACCCTGGTGAAGGTATCTCTCAGGTTTTTGAGAGATACAACAAATTAATCAATGATCTGAATCTCAATGGGAAGCACTACACCAACAAGGAGATTAACAAGAAGTTCCTTCTTACACTTCCACCTCATTTGGAGCACAAGATATCTGCTATTAGAGAAGCAAGAGACATGAATGAGCTTGCTTTGGAAAGATTGTATGGTGTCTTGAAGACCTATGAGCTGGAGCAGATTCAACAGAAGGAGCTGTATGGAACTGGAAGGATTGTTGGTACCTCCACTGCATTGGCTGCTGAAGTCCCACAGAAACTGGAAGTGAAGGCTGTTCAACCTTCCAGTTCTCACATGAATGTTATTGATGCTGAATATGGATTAACATCCATTGATCAATCTGGTGGTGACTTCTATTCTTTGGAAGAACTTGATCAGCTGGAGGATGGTGATTTGGCTTTGATAGTCAGAAAGTTTGGGAAGTTTAGATTCAAGAGGAATCCCAATCTTAAGTTCAGACCCAGATTTCAGAGAGGTGGTTCTTCATCTTCAAGTGGCACAAGGGGTGGCTACAAAACTGGAACTGTGGAAAGGAGTATAATCAGATGCTACAATTGCAATGAGTTGGGTCACTTTGCTACTGAGTGCAGAAAGCCAAAGCAAGTGACTAGAAACACATTTGATTCTAGCAAGAAGAACAAGATTGGGAAGGCCTATGTTGCTGAGGGAAAGAGTTGGGATGACACTGACAGTGATGAAGAAGCAGGTGAGATTGGGAACCTTGCTTTAATGGCTAAAGAGGAAAGCACTTCATCCAGATACATGTCAGAGGTAACCTTTACTGACGCTGAAATGATTTATCATCTTGGTGGCACCATAAGTTGTGCACGCACTGAAAATGATAGAATAAATCTTTTAAACACAAATCTTGAAAAGGAATTAAAAGATTTGAAACTTGTGCATGTTAATCAGGATGAACTTAATGAGAAAATTGCTTTTCTGGAGAATAGGGTTAAATGTTATATTCAACTGGAAACCATTCTTAAGAAAGAAATTAGTGAGCTCAAGACTAAAGCTAATGCCTATTTTAGCTCATGTAAGACGGCTAAAGAGATTCTCAATAAGCAAGCTGTTGGTAATCATGTCAGTATAGGTTATGATTATAATGAGGCTATAGGATTGCTTGGTATTAATACACCTTGTAGGGTCAGAGAAGAAGGAAAGGCTGTTCCTTATATTCTTAAGGGTATTAAAACACCCTTCTGTAAGGAGTCTGAGGCAGAGCCTCTGAATGAATCTTCTATCATTATTGCTGAGGAGATTCATGAAGAAGATGTTGCCTTAGAAGCTGAGAAATCCAAAAAGTGTATATCTGACATTCCAGTCAAAGTTGCTACAACTAAAAAGACTAAATCAGATATCCATAAGTTGAATCAAAACAATTGTTCTAACATGCCTGTTATTAATTCTTCTCATAAAGCATGTGGTGTGGTTAATTGCATGTCTTGTGCTTTTAATGTTATGTATGCTTATTTTAATAGTAAGCATGTATCTAGTGATAAGACTGCTCCACGTCAACATGTTAATAGTAAGAAGCATGTTAAAGCTAAGACTGCTAATCCTCCTAATATTAAAGTGGATTCATTTATCCCTAAGCCTACTCAGAAATGTGTTAAGGCTGGCTATAAATGGAAACGCTCTTATGTGAAAGAGGTTGAAGTAGTTTTAGTTAGAAATGTTGTTTTGCCTGACAAAGGCCAGTTTTTTAAGTATGCCGGACCCAATCAATTTTGGGCTCCGAGGAAGGACTAATCAATCTGATATTGCAGGGAGTTAAACAGGTAAACCGAGTTATGTGGATTCTGGACAGTGGCTGTTCAAGGCATATGACCGGAGATAGAGCCCTGCTATCAGATGTGATTGTGAAAGCTGGCCCAGTAGTTACCTTTGGAGATAACAGCAAGGGTATTACGAAAGGATATGGCTGTTTGAAGTACGGAAATGTTATCATTGAAGATGTTTCATTTGTGGAAGGTCTGACGTTCAATCTTCTCAGCATCAGTCAGTTCTGTGACAGAGGATATGTTGTTTCCTTTGAAAGAGAGAAGTGTCAGATTACTCACAAGAAGAATGGAAAGCCTGCTCTTCAAGGAGTAAGGAAAGGTGATCTGTTCATAGCTGATCTGAACTCGGGATTCAAAGATGAAGTTAATTGTTTTTATGCTAAAGCTTCATCAGATGATAGTTGGCTATGGCACAAGAAGATGTCTCACCTTAACTTCAAAACTATGAACTCTTTAGTCAAGAGGGAATTAGTTAGAGGTTTGCCTCAGATGGAATTTACACAGGAAGGACTGTGTGAGGCATGTCAGAAGGGAAAGTCAAAGAAAGATTCTCACAAGGGCACTGACACATCATCAATAACTGAACCTCTTCAGCTACTGCACATGGATTTGTTTGGTCCAGTTAATGTGATGTC
Organism: Heracleum sosnowskyi; assembly: GCA_030848705.1. Lineage (NCBI taxonomy): Eukaryota > Viridiplantae > Streptophyta > Magnoliopsida > Apiales > Apiaceae > Heracleum > Heracleum sosnowskyi. Next base: position 31,667,403 of record CM061237.1, read on the forward strand.
CATGTCAAAGAAACAATATGCACTTGTGATTGTTGATGACTATTCAAAATATACATGGGTTTTATTCCTACATTCCAAGGATGAGACCCCATTTCTGGTGATTGGCCATGTGAAGTTGATTGAGCTGGATTCTAGATTCCCTGTTAGAGCCATAAGGTCAGATAATGGTACGGAATTCAAGAATGCCATTCTGAATGACTTTTGTGCTGATAAAGGAATAACAAGACAGTATTCTGCCCCTAGAACTCCTCAACAAAATGGAGTAGTGGAAAGAAAGAATCGTACATTGATTGAAGCTGCTAGAACTATGTTAAGTGAGTCCAAACTTCCAATGTACTTTTGGGCTGAAGCAGCGAATACAGCTTGTTATACTCAGAATCGAACTTTAATCAACAAAGACCTAATGAAGACTCCGTATGAGATCATGAACAACAAGAAACCAACTGTCAAGTACTTTCATGTATTTGGAGCAAAATGCTTTGTGCTTTTAGATGAAAATGTTAAACGTGGCAAGTTTGAGGCCAAGGCACAAGAAGCTATTTTTGTTGGTTATTCCAGAAGATCTTACAGGGTTTATGTGGTTGGCAGTCACACAGTAAAGGAAAGTGTCAATGTTACTTTTGATGACACTAAGTTCCCCAATATCCAAAAAGAAGATTCATCTGAGGAGCTGAAGTTTGATAACTTGCCAGACTCAGAATCAGATGATGATGCCCCACCTGAAGTTATTGCTGGAAATGATAATAACAATGATGATAATAATCCTGGTGATGGTGGTGGAAACATTGGTAACAATGGAGATACCACTAACACTGGAGAAGAATCATCAAGGCACACAAGCAACAACTCAGGGGGAGCAAATGAAGGATCAACTAGTCACTCACAACATCAAAGTGAATTTCAAGGCGAATCATCAAGATCAAATCTTCCAAGACAGACTGTTTGGAATAGAGCTCATCCTTTTGAGCTGATCATTGGTGATCCAGATGTTGGAGTTAAAACTAGAAGTGCTTCTCAGAATGAATGTCTTTTCTCAGCATTTCTATCTAAAATGGAGCCAAAGAAAACTGAGGAAGCACTTACTGATCCAGATTGGGTGATTGCTATGCAAGATGAACTCAATCAGTTTGAACAACAACAAGTCTGGAAGCTGGTACCCAGGCCAAAGAACAAGAAAGTAGTTGGTACTAGATGGGTATACAGGAACAAGCTAGATGAGGATGGCATTGTTACAAGGAACAAGGCAAGACTGGTTGCACAAGGGTATTCTCAAGCTGAAGGCATTGATTATGATGAAACCTATGCACCAGTGGCTAGACTTGAGGCCATCAGGATGTTCTTAGCATTTGCTGCTTATTCCAATTTTAAAGTCTATCAAATGGATGTTAAGAGTGCATTCCTGAATGGTGAACTTGATGAAGAAGTGTATGTGGAACAGCCCCCTGGCTTTGAAAATCAGGAGCTGCTGGACTTTGTGTACTTTCTCTTCAAGGCTATCTATGGTCTCAAACAAGCCCCAAGAAAATGGTATGACACTCTCTCTGGTTTTCTTTTAGAAAATGGTTTTGTTAGAGGTATCATAGACAAAACTCTTTTTTCAAAGAAACACAAAAGTGATATGATATTAGTCCAAGTCTATGTGGATGACATCATATTTGGGTCTACTAATGATAATCTCTGTAAGAGATTTGCTGAGCTAATGCAGAGTAAGTTTGAAATGAGTATGATGGGTGAGCTGAAGTTCTTTCTTGGATTACAAGTAAGTCAAAGGTCAAATGGAATATTTATTTGTCAATCCAAGTATCTCAAAGAACTCCTCAAGAAGTATCACATGGAGGATTCAGCATCAGCAAGGACTCCATCTCCAACAGGAATCAAACTTGGAGCTTCTGACAAATCTATCAAGGTAGATGTTACAAGCTACAGAGGTATGATTGGCTCCTTACTCTATCTTACTGCTAGTAGACCAGATATTATGTATGCTACATGCTTGTGTGCAAGGTTCCAAGCGGACCCTAGAGATGTTCATCTCGTTGCTGTGAAAAGAATCTTGAGATATCTTAAGGGTACACCTAATCTAGGTATCTGGTACCCTAAAGATTCTGGTTTTAATCTTGTTGGATATACAGATTCTGATTATGCAGGTAGTGTTGTGGATAGAAAGAGTACCTCTGGGAGTTGTCAATTCCTAGGAGGTAGGTTGATTTCCTGGTATAGCAAGAAACAGCAAACAGTTTCCAATTCAACAGCAGAAGCTGAATATATTGCTGCTGGAAGCTGTTGTGCTCAGATCTTATGGATACGGAATCAATTAAAGGACTATGGCTTTGCATTAGACAAAATCCCCATATTTTGTGATAATACAAGTGCCATAGCAATCTCCAACAACCCTGTGCAGCACTCGAGAACGAAGCACATTGATATCAGGTATCATTTTATCAGAGAGCATGTCATGAATGGAACTGTGGAGTTACATTTTGTACCCACAGAAGAACAGACTGCAGATATATTCACTAAATCTGTTGATGAATCCACATTTATCAAGTTAGTTGGTAAATTGGGTATGTTAAACAGTCTTAGTGATTAACAATATATCTGTCAGGTTTGTTATTTCAAAATTCATTTTCTCTTGTCATTTAACTAATATTTGCTGCTAATTCTCTGTTAATATTACTTGCTTGTGTATTTAAATAACTCTGAATAATTTATTTTCTTTAAAAATATTTTTCTCATATTTTTTTTAGTGGAGAAATGTATTTTTATTGAAAATATATTTATTTAGAATTATTTAGATATTTTTCAGATTGTAAATATTGTTGTTTGAATTTTTCTGTAAGTTTATATTAATTTTATGCATTTCTAATATTCTGCATATTTTTCTAGGATTTATGGAATTTTCTGTGAATTTTTCTAGAATTTTATATATTTTTCTTGCATTTTTCTTAGTTGTTCAGCATTTTCTTTTTAATATTCGGATTTTATTCTGAATTTTTTGGTAAGTCTTCCCAGTTTTACACTAGGAAGACTACCGGGAAAACAATGTAAATTTTCTTTTTGTTTTTTGTTTTTTCCTTTTAATTTTAAGTCTTTTCCTAAGTCTTCCCAGTTTTTTGAACTAGGAAGACTATCGGGAAGACTATGAATTAAAAGTTTTATTTCTGTTTTTCTTTAAATCATTTTTCCGGAAAACTTACTAATTTGTATTAGGAAGACTACCGGGAAGACTATCCTAAGTCTTCCCGATTGTCTTCCCAATACAAATTTAAAAAAAAAAAAACCGTTCAATATCTTTTCTTTACAGTTTATTTTTATTCTAATATATATAGATACACACGTACATACACTGCACTTCTTATTTTTTTTTGCCTTAACAGTTTCTTTTCGGTTTTCAAGTTTTTCAAACTCTCCCCTTTCGAATTCTCTCAGTTTATGCAGAAATCCTTGAATCTGTTCATATTGCTCAAGTTTTTACTTAGCAAAATCATTTTGTTCTTCAATATCAAGTTTTGAGTCGAATTGCTGTCAAAATTTCGACTTGACTATTCTTGATTTTCTAAGTGATTCTTGAGTGATTAACTGATCCTTGTTTTTGTCTGTGTGTGTTTACTGTGTGTGTGTTCTTGAAATCACTTACCCAATTTAGTTTGCATTTCAAAGTGTAATTCGAATTTTTTTTTGGATCTAAAATTTGCAAAGTAATTAATTTTGGTAAAATTTAATTTTGTGGATTTTTGTAATTTTAATTAATTCTAAAAATCCCTAAAATTTTATTTTTATTTTTAATTAATTAAAATTTTTAGTGTCTTATTTAAAATGGATCCTAATAATTTTGAATTAGTTTTAAATAATTTTGTTGGGTATTTTGATCCGTTAAAGTGTAAGGTGGAACGTTTCAGACCGTGGATTCAATTTTTAAATAGCAATACTTGTGTTAGTTATGCTATTTGTGCCAATGCACTTCTGAAAATTGATCCATTAAGGATGTTGTGTTCAAGTGCTGTTATTGCTGACAATTCAAAATCTTTTACTTTCAATATTCTCAATCAGCAATATACAGTTACTTTTGATTTATTTTGTGATGTGTTGCATTTTCCAAAGGACAGGTTTGATCCATTACCCACTGATGATGAGTTAACACAGTTCTTTGTGAATATTCATTATCAGGGTCCCTTTCAAATGGTAAAATTGTCAAAAACTTTTGTTGTAAGGGAATGGGATCTGTTCTTTGATACTATAGCTAGGGTATTTGGTAACTGCACAAAAACAAACTTTCATTGCATTACCAGTCTTAATCAATACATTGCCTATGCTATAGTATTTGGTCGTAGATTGAACTTTGCTGAGATTCTGTGGAACCTTTTGCTCAACAGGCTTGCTCACTCTAGGAAAGATTCTGATAATGGTGTGAAAGTAAGGTGTTGGTACCCTCGCTTTCTAACTCTTATCATTAATCATCTTCTCACTGCTGAGCAGGTAGAACTGTTTCGAGAAGCTAGATTTGAAACCTCTCCAACCACAGACACCAAATTCTATACTAGACTTGATGTCTCATCCAAATTTACCACCATACCTGTTCTTGTTTCACCATTCATGAGACAATTCATTAATCTTCCTATCTTTGGTGAACAAGTTCCCGAACCACATCCAGTACCACTGCAGGTAGTTATTCCTAACCTTGGTTCTTCTTCTGGTACTTCAATTGAAACCCAAGTGGTTGTTAGGGCTGACCCAGAGATTGTAGATCCATAGTCTCTGACCCAGGTCATAGAGCCAAACAGAGAGTCAAACACTCCTGAAACACAATCTGAGCCTAATGTACAAACCAGTTCAAGAAATGTTAGTGATATAGCTGAAATGAGTGTTCCCACAGCTCTGTCTCCACCCTTAAAGAAAAGAAAAACCTATAGGGAGACAACTGTTAGCCCATCTGTATCCTCTCAAAAGGATATGGACATTGATATGGCCACTACACAGTCTCTGGAGACATCCTCTCAACAGGGTGGATCTATTGAAATTCGCCATCGGGCCATGGCATCTTGTACTGAGTCAAGCACACTCCCATTACTCACAATGGGAGAAGATATCCATCTAGATGACACTCAGGACACCATGTCAGGAGAGCACTTTACTTTTGACTTTGAAACAGTGCCTACCATAGTTACGGTAGAAGTGCCTTCACAGGCATCTGAGGGAAAATCTGATTCTTCGCCAACTCAAATAGAATCATTTTCTCCCCTCCCAGAGGGAACATCTCTGGCTCCCCTAAGGGATTTTCCACTCGCAGTTTTTACTGGAGAAAGTGGAAGGCAACCTAATGAATCCAACACTGAAGCAATTCAGTTTCAAATTCAATCTGATTTGGAATTCATTGGGGATTGGGATTCGCGAACTCCCATTGCACCACCACTGACCTCTCTTGAAGGGGCTAGGGTGATTTTTACTGCAGGTACATCCACTGAGAATCTAGACAGACAGTTAGTGGTGAGAGATATGAGTCAAACACCGAGTGAAACACAAGCACGTGAGTTGAGTGAAACACCACTGAGAGCAATTGAGGTGAGTGCACACACTGACACAAACACTGCTTTGTTAAAACAGCTAGCTGATCTACAGAAGAAGTTGCAAGAGACCCGGGCTGAGAACACAATTCTAAAAGCACAAGTGGTTGCACAATCTACCACCTCTGTATCCAATCAGCTGGGTACTGTGAAAGATGACCTACAAGGATTGAAGAATAATCTCCTCCCGAAGCTGAATTCAATCCAACAATCTCAGGTACTGGTGGCTTCAGACATCTCTGATCTTACAATGTCAAATGCTCAAATATCAGAGAGTGTCAGGGAGATAGCTGCCATTTCTACCAAGGTGGACTTTATTCTGCAAACAGCTGATGAAAATCAAAAGTTTAATGAAGAAAGGATTTTCAAGATAGAAGGAGGAATGGAGCATCTGAATGAAGGTATGAAGCACTTGTATAATATGATCAAGAATTCACATCAACCTACTGAAGAGCAAAGAATTTTCTTTGAGGGAGATGATGAGGATGAGGATGATGCTGATGAAAGAGGAGATAGAGGAGAGATAAGGAGAACGTCTGAGGTGAATCCTAGGGCTTCCACAGCTCAAACTGTAGAGGATTCCTCAACTAAGGGGGAGAATTTGGAGAAACAAAGAGGAGGAGAAGCTGGAGGTTCTGGTTCTGTAAAGGACAAAGGAAAGCAGAGGTTAACTTTTTCTGATGCTGACTACTATCAAGGTGAACAGGGAGATTTTGACAATATTGAATCTGAAGAAAACCCTGAAGATATCTTTGGTGAAGTGGAGGTTGAAGGAGAGGCTGACTATGCTGACTGGGAAGATGAACCTGAAGTGGATCCTGCCTTTGAAGCTGAGCTGTTAAGACAGAAAGCTGATCTAAAGAGAAGAGAGGAGGAGAATGCTAAAGTTTCTGACATCATTTCAAAGCATCTAGTTATCCAAAAAGCTGAACATCAAGAAAAGCAACGGCTTCATGATATAAAGGTCAAGGACAGGAAGTTATATGTGAGGCTGAAGCTTGGAGAAGAATGGGATAGAGCTAGAGATATGTTTTCACATTCAACAGGTTCAGATAATGATGGAAAGTTTTTTAGCATGTTGGAAAGATACAAGAAGGTCAATCCAGACAACACAGTATATATGAAAGCTCTTCATGCAGAGATTTCAAGGATCTCAACTGGATATGACAGAGTTAGAGAGGAGTTGAAGATCTATGTTTATACTCATAATGAGGGAACTTTCTTAGTGTCTCTCAATCTTCTGGAAATCAGAACTCTCTCTGAACTATGGGTCTTCATGTGCAAGGTAAAAAGAACTTCTCCATTAGCTGAGCTGTTGCATGATCAGCTAAGAGACTTTGCAATGAAAGCTAGTCCACAAGTGGTGGAAGTGCCTTATGAAGTAAAATTTTTTAAAGGAAGGGCACTTCAGACTTGTGGTGTGGATCCAATATCTCTGAAGGATTTTCCTGCCAAGCATCTTGTCTACTTGGAGAACATGTTGAGGACTTCAGGATTTGCTACACAAGAGAAGACAGAAGTTGCTGATTTGATTCAAGACTATTGCATAGCAAATATCAAAAGATATCATCAAATGAAGAATAGGCTGAAGAAAGTCACAACTCAACCTGTCAGACCTAGTGGCATTACTTCTGAATCTGATCGTGTTCTGGACAAGGATTTGCTTGAAGCACTTGAAGAAGGAGAGATGATTGAGTCTGAAATTTGAAGAAGCTCTGTTTGTAAATATTAAATGTTTAGAGCTTAGGTGATTCAAGATAGGATAAATGTATTCATATGTTCAGTCTAGAGGAACATCTATCTTGTATTTATCATTACTGTTTGAATCTGGAAATTGTTATATTTAATCCAGAACTTTTTATTATTTGCTTGGCTCTTAAAAGTCTTATCTTTTCTTGTTTTAGTTGAGTTATCCTCTAGAGGTATTTGGTTGTTATTGTCTAACAAACAAATAGGGGGAGATTGATAGGCATATGTCTAGTCCTATTTGTAAACACCGAGGATTCTACTCAACTTTAATTAAGATGTAATAAGTAAATAATAAAAATCAAATGTCACAGGAATCTCAGAAGGTTATATCTGTCAAAGAATGAAGATTAAAGTCATCTACAGACTTGAAGTTATTCTACATTGAAAGAAGCTCAATTTATTGATCAAGCCTCAATGAAGTATTCAAGCTCAGTGGATTTATTAAAGTGACGGAGATTTCAAGTGGTGACAGAAAAAGATACTGATTACGGAGTTCTTGAATGAGAAGGAAGTGAATCACTGCTTAAAGTCAAATAGATAAAGAACAAACATTGTCGTTAGTCACTCATGAACCAGACAGTGCATCGAGTGTCAACGTACTATTGTGTTTGTTATTTATCTAAGTTTTTAGTGATTCTGGAATTAATTGGGAAGTCAATTAATTCTATTTATTCTCTTATAAATAATTGATACTATTGAGTAAATTATTTATTAAATTAATTCTGCAAAGAATTAATTTAATACATAATTTATTTAGTTAATTATTTAAATTAGAATAAAAAGAAATTAATTAAGAAGTCAACTAATTCTATTTATTCTCTTATAAATAATTAATATTATTAAGTATATTATTTATTAAATTAATTCTGCAAAGAATTAATTTAATACATAATTTATTTAGTTAATTATTTAAATTAGAATATATTTGAACTAGGAAGACTTAGGATTGAACTAGGAAGACTTAGTTCTTTGAACTAGGAAGACTACCAAGGCTGTCTTCCCGATTGTCTTCCTAGGCCAAACCACTGTCTTCCCGGTTGTCTTCTAAGTACAAACCTTGTCTTCCCGAAAGTCTTCCAAGGCAAATTTGTTAGTTTTCCAGAAAGTCTTCCAATTACTTTCTGCAGTGGATTGGCGCGTGGAATGCATTCAAGTGGATTGTATTTATAAGTCAAACGGCAGAAGACATAAACAACAACAGAAGAAAAGATACAGAAGAAAAGCAAACAAACATTCCATTGAAAGCTCTTCTTAAATACCTTCAACTGCAAAGCACTAATTTCTGGCCAGTGATTTAATTCTTGACAAGTTCTTATCATTAAATTCATAAGAATCATTTCACTTGTACTGCTTTAGCTTTCTAGCGGATCATAATCCCTAGATTTTATATCGAACTACTTTTTAGTATTCGATCCTTTTTATTACAAAAATAGATAAATTCATGTCGAATTTATTCTAGATTTGTTTTATTAAGTTCTTTGTAATCAGTTATCAAAGTTGTAACACTCCTCAAGTTTAATAGAGTTTCTATTTAACTTGAATATTGTTTCAGTTTTTATTCCGCACTAATTTGTTCTAAACAGTTAAATCTTTTAAAGGACAAATTCGATAAAACGGTATAGTTTGTATTCAACCCCCCTTCTACAAACTTATCAGGACCTAACAAGTGTTTCCATGAGTCTTGTTGATTATGGTTCTGTTCTGTGTGTAACATGTTGTATTGATTGCCTCTGCCCAGAAATATGTTGGTAATTTTGCATCATGCAACATAGTTCTAGCAGCTTCAATGAGGATCCCGTTCTTCCTTTCCACAACTCCATTCTGCTGTGGTGTTCTGGCAATAGAGAATTGTTGAACAATGCCTTCATCTTTACAGAAATTTCCAAGTGATGCATTTCTGAACTCAGTACCATTGTCACTCCTTAAGATTTGAACTTTGGCATTTGGAGTTTTGTCAAGAAATTTTATGTGATCAATGATTTCTTGAGTAGCTTCATCTTTGACTCTAGAAACTTCACCCAAGTGTACCTAGAGTAGTCATCCACCATAACCAATGCATATCTCTTTTTAGCTAAGGATGGAACATTTACTGGGCCAAAAAGATCCATGTGAATCAGCTTGAGTGATTCAGTGTTGGTGTTTACTTGCTTTGTCCTGTGCACAGCTCTTCTCAATTTTCCCATTTGACAATCCTCACACAGTCCTTCTTGACAGAATTCCTGTTGAGGTAGTCCTCTTACAAGCTCCTTCTTTATTAGCATATTCATAGTTTTGAAGTTGAGATGAGAGAGTTTCCTGTGCCAAATCATGATGTCGCCAACAATAACTTTACTGTAAAAATAGTAGATTTTGTCCTTCTTTGTTGAACTTAGATCAACAACAAACAAGCTTCCTTTCCTCACTCCTTTAAGAGAAAAGCTTCCACCTTTCTTGTGATATATGTTGTAAACCATCATATCAAAATCAACCTTAAATCCTCTGTCACTGAATTTGCTGACACTGAGTAGATTGTGCTTTAATCCATCAACAAGAGCAATATCATTGATGACAACATTTCCAATTTCCAGACAGCCATGTCCCACAGTGTAACCTTTGCTGTTGTCTCCAAAGGTTATGATTGGGCCAGCTTTTTCAACAAAATGTGATAGCAGGGCTTTATCACCTGTCACGTGTCTTGAGCATCCACTGTCAATGATCCACATAACTGTTGCGTAAAATACTTATGTACAAGTGTACACAATCGCAAACAAGTAATATAGTAATAAATACCAGATTTCGTTCCTCAAGGACTATATATTTGTATTAATCACAGACAATATCAGACAATTCGGTTATCGAACACAAAAGTTGATTGATGATGGTTTTATAACTAAACTAATTATTAAGAACTAGATTTAACCAACTAAATTATACTAGCAAAGACACTTGGATGAGTTTTAGATATGATAAACTAAGCCAGGATAATTACTTCCCCCTAACATGTTCATGTTGGGATTTATGGGTGATAGCATAGAAACAACTTAACTTTGATTGTACTTAATTTTTTAAATTAAGTAGAACATACTGTCATAGCCAAAGTATGTTCTTGTAATCAGTATGTAATGTTATTCTAGTTGTATTATTTGAAAGAAGTTCACTTGTGTGTTCAAGCCTCAAAGAATGCTTTTTGGATGACAACATGAATAAAGGTTACTGTCCTAAAGCTGTGACAGTAAGATTACAAGAAGACAGAATGTTGCAAGTCACGACAGCATATTCACTCTGACAGCAACATTGGCGGAAGACTACGCGACAGCAACTATTGCCCTCGACAGCAAGTTTGGGATCCTCGACAGCACTCTATGCGGGGAACTCATACTGTCACCAAAAGATCATTCCTGTGACAGCAAGCTTTGCGGCAAAAGTAACTGTCTCAATAAAGATCCTTATGCTAGGTATCTTTCTCAGTCAAATCCCGTGACAGTTTAAATGTTCAAGAAACAGGCGTGATGCAGCATCCCTAAGCTGCACCAAGTCTGCAAGACTACGACAGAAGCTTCAAGGCACTACAAATCAAAAGCGAATCAATTCAAGAGCAAGGTCAAGTCTTTATCTGCTGAATTGGTTTAGCTGGAAATAGAATGAATCTAGGTTGCTTTCTTTGTAATGTATATCTGACATGTTAGCAATTTAGGAAAGTCACATGGGTAAGACAATCTGTAAGAAGCTGCCACTTGACAGTGACAGCAGCTTTACAAACCCGTGACTGATAGTGATAGGGTTAGTCATATACCTACTATCAACTCATTCTAGAAGTGTAACGAATAGAAGGAAGTGTCTGAGAAGAAAACCGGAAGCTCGAGATCTTTTTCTTGAGGTTGTAGCAACACTTTGCAAAATAAATAAAACATTTATTTTGTGAATCTTGTTCTTACTAAATACTGTTCGTGATTGCATATATTGCTGATAACGTTTAATCTTGATTTTAGTTGTTGAAATTTAGATTGAATTTTATCAGTATTGCATTCATCCCCCCCCTTCTGCAATACACAAGGACTAACAACTGGTATCAGAGCTTTCAGATTAACATACATATCTGAGATCCCGGAGAAAATGCAGAAATCAAACAGTATCAAGATCCCAGCTTTTGATAAAGAGAACTACAGCATTTGGAAAAGAAAAATCTTGTTGTTTATCAAAGCTGCAAATCCACTATACCCAGGTATACTCGAGAATGGTCCTTTCATTCCAAGAAAGGAAATTGAAGCCACAACAGTGAATGGTGAGATTATTCCTGCACATTGGGTTCCCAAAGATCCCTCAGAAATCTTGGAACCTGAAAAGGAGAAAATGGTGCTAGATGATCATTTGCAACTTATCTTGCTCGATTCTCTCACGCTGGATAAAGCCATGTGTGGAAGTGTAATAAGCTGCACATCAGCCAAGGAGATGTGGATCAGGTTAGCCTTACTCTGTGAAGGAAGTGAAGAGGTTAAGGGCAACCAAAGGCAAATTCTAATATCTCAATATGAGGCATTCATGGCCAAGCCTGGTGAAGACTTAACCTCCATGTTCGAAAGGTTCAGTAAGCTCTTAACTGAATTACAGATACATGGCAAGTACTATGACAGAAAAGAATTAAACGTCAAGTTCCTGCTCACACTGCCTGATCACCTTGAACACAAGACAACAGCCATACGAGAAGGAAGAGATCTCAACACTATAACCTTTGAGACACTTTATGGTATTCTGAAATCCTATGAACTCGAACTCTTTCAAAAGAGAGCCATACAAAGTGGAACAAGGAACAAGATGGCTAATATGTCAAGTGCCCTAGTAGCACATGTGCCAAGGATCACACAGCCAAGTGAAGTACCACAGATCACACAATCAACCCCAACACAGACCTTGAAGATAGAAGAGGTGGTTGAAGATGATGAGAAAGTGGTACTACAGATTAAAGATGTGGAAGATGAAGACTTCTACACAATGGAGGAACTGGAAAGCATGGACAACCCTACTATGGCTTACATGGCCAAGAAGTTCAAGAACTTTAGGTTCAAGAAGGATAGGTCATACAAGCCTCAAGGCCAAGCATCCAAGTTCAGCAAAGGAAGCTCATCAAAGGCTGCTGTGGGAAGTTCAACCAAAGGAGGATACAAAACTGGATTTGTGGATAGATCAAAGTTCAAATGTTACAACTGTGGAGAACCTGGTCATTTTGCTACTGAATGCAAAAGACCCAAACAGGTTCAAAGATATGAGAAAGGAACTGGTGGATACTCTAAGAAAAATCAAGGTAGAGCCTATGTGGCTGAAGGAAAGTGTTGGGATGATTCTGATGATGAAGAAGAGGAAGAATATGTTAACCTAGCTCTCATGGCTAGCACTGATGAGGTAGCATCAACTCCTTCAAGTCAGGTACCTTCACTTGTCTTACTTGATATGTCTACTGATGAGTATAAGAAAACCATTAAAGACTTAAGTGCTGAAATGTTCAATGTCTATACTAGCTTATCTGCTGCTAATGAGGAAATCTCTAGACTAAGTAAGCTAAATGAAACACTTCAGTCTGAAAATGATTCTCTTTTTCTCAAAACCAGTTCTCTAGGCTCTTTAGCTCAAGAGAATGCCAAACTTAAAAATGAATTAAAATGTGCTAAGGAGGTTGAGGAATTCCTGAGGAATGAGATTGCTGAAAATGAATTTAAGATTAAGGCCTATAGAAACTCATCAAAGATACTTCAGGATTACAATGATAAGCATACAGAAAATCAGTCTGTTGGTATAGGTTTTTCTTATGGTAGAAGACCTGGAAAGGAAACTGTGATTCAAGATTGTCCTGGAATAGCTGCTGTCAAACCCACCATTCTCAAGAAAGTTAAAACTCCTATTTTCAAAGCTGCTGAAATTGAGTTTGATGAAGAAGCCATGCTCATCAAACAAGAAATTCTTGATGAGGATGAAGGTGTTGACAGCACATTCAAGGAAGGAAAGGATACTGTCACAATCCCCAAGACAGTAAACTTACCAAGCAATCAGACAGTAAGTTCAAAGGATGTTGTCACGATTGGCAAGACAGAATCTTTCAAAGATACTGTCAAGAATGATTCCAAGACAGTAACTCTCAAACCTTCTGTCAAGACAGTAGGATTAAAAGATACTGTCAAGGATAGTTCGACAGCAACTTCTGAACATACTGTCAATCCAGTGACTCCCAAGTCTAGGAACAGGAATGGTAAGGTAGGTGTCAACAAAGGAAATGGATACACTAATGTTGGAGGTGCTTCTAGGAAACTATGCAATAACTGTGGATCTACACATCACTTAACACATGTTTGTAAGAAACCAATTGAGGATAAGATAAATGCAACTGAACTCAATGGTAACTTACACAGAACCCCCCTTATGCATAGAACTATGAGTGTCTGTAATAACATTGATTGTATGCCATGCAAAATCACTGCCATGAGTACATGCTTTAACTTACCTGTTCTCTCTACTGAAAAATGCTCATACCTAAACACTGTTGAGACTTCTGAGCCTGCTGGCAACAGCAAAAAGGCTTCATCCACTAAGAAAAGGACCAAGTCCAATTCTAAACCTAAGTGGGTGAAAAGAGAAGTCAAACAGGAAGTCTTTGATAATGCTTGTGATGTTGTGACTGGAAGAAACTCAGGGAACACTGAAACTGCAGGACCCAACAAAGATTGGGTACCATATGCAACTTAGAAACATTCTGTTTTGCAGGGTAAGAAGAAAAATCAGGTCATGTGGATAATTGACAGTGGTTGCTCAAGACACATGACAGGTGATAAAGCCCTGCTATCACATTATGTAGAGAAAGCTGGCCCAATCATAACCTTTGGAGACAACAGCAAGGGTTACACAGTGGGATATGGCTGTCTGGAAATTGGAAATGTTGTCATTGAAGATATTGCTCTTGTGGATGGATTGAAGCACAACCTACTCAGTGTCAGCCAATTCAGTGACAGAGGATTTAAGTTTGACTTTGACATGATGGTTTGCAACATCCATCACAAGAAGGATGGAAGCCTCTCTCTAAAAGGGGTCAGAAAAGGAAGCTTGTTTGTTGCTGATCTAAGCTCAACAAAGAAGGATAAAGTTTACTGTTTTTACAGTAAAGCTACTGTTGGTGACAGTATGCTTTGGCACAGGAAGCTCTCACATCTCAACTTCAAGACAATGAATATTCTGATGAAGAAGGAGTTAGTGAGAGGTTTGCCCCAACAGGAATTCTGTCAAGAAGGACTGTGTGAAGATTGTCAAATGGGCAAAATGAGAAGAGCTGTGCACAAGTCCAAACAAGTAAACACCAACACAGAAGCACTCAAGTTAATTCACATGGACCTCTTTGGACCAGTCAATGTACCATCTATGGCCAGAAAGAGGTATGCCTTGGTAATGGTGGATGATTACTCAAGGTACACTTGGGTGAAATTTCTTGAATCCAAAGATGAAGCTGCTCAAGTGATTATTGATCAAGTCAGAGTTCTTGATAGAACCCCAAACTCAAAAGTTCAAATCTTGAGGAGTGACAATGGTACAGAATTCAGAAATGCCACTCTTGGAAATTTCTGTAAAGATGAAGGAATTGTACAACAATTCTCTGCTGCAAGAACTCCACAGCAGAATGGAGTTGTAGAAAGAAAGAACAGGACTCTCATTGAAGCAGCTAGAACTATGTTGCATGATGCTAAGTTGCCAACATATTTCTGGGCTGAAGCTATCAACACAGCCTGTTATACTCAGAACAGAACCATGATCAACAAAACTCATGCAAGTACTCCTTACTGTCTGCTAACTGGAAAGAAACCTACTGTCAAATATTTTCATGTGTTTGGGAGCAAATGCTTTATGATGAAAGACAACCATGAGAAGAAAGGAAAATTTGACACCAAGGCTTTTGAAGGATTATTCATGGGTTACAGCACAGAAAGGACTGCCTACAGAGTTTATGTCATGGAACACAGGATTATTGAAGAAAGTGTTAATGTCACATTTGATGAAACCAAGTTTCCAGGACTGCATGAAGAAGGAAAGATGCAGACATTCAGATTTGAGAATCAAGGATACCTGGAAGCTGAGGAGATTGTAGATGAAGAACCTAGCTTCACTCAAATTGTTGAAGTTGACAAAGATGCTGTCAACACCACTACTGTCATTCAAACTCCAGCTCAATCACACACCATAACATCTAACATTCAGAACAGTGTTGACTCTGGAGACAATGAAGAACATGGTGGAGACAATGAAATTGATGAGCATTCAACTCAACAAGCTGAAGCAAATGTTCCTGTTCAATCAAGTAGCTTGCCCAGAATCACCAGGTGGACCAAGGACCACACAAATGACCTTATAATTGGTGATCCCAATTCTGGTGTGAGGACAAGGAACAAAGTCTCTGCTGACAGCATGTTCTCATGCTTCCTGTCACAAATGGAACCCAAGACAATTGATGAAGCATTGTTGGATTCTGACTGGGTGATAGCCATGCAAGAAGAGCTAAATCAGTTTGAAAGAAACAATGTATGGAGATTGGTTCCAAGACCTAAGGGAAAGTCAGTTATTGAGACCAAGTGGGTTTTCAGAAACAAACTTGATGAAAATGGATTGGTGACAAGGAACAAAGCAAGGCTAGTGGCTAAAGGTTACTGTCAACAGGAGGGAATAGATTATGATGAGACATTTGCTCCTGTTGCCAGACTTGAAGCTATAAGAATCTTTCTAGCTTATGCTGCACACTGCAACTTCAAAGTATTTCAGATGGATGTCAAAAGTGCCTTTCTAAATGGAGAGCTGGAAGAAGAAGTGTATGTGGAACAGCCACCAGGGTTTGAGGATGCTGACATGCATAACTTTGTGTACAAACTCTTCAAAGCTTTGTATGGACTAAAGCAAGCACCCAGGGCATGGTATGACACACTTTCCACCTTTCTTCTGGAAAACCAGTTTACCAGAGGAGTTGTGGACAAGACACTTTTCTACAAGCATCATGGCAAGGACATCATTCTGGTACAAATCTATGTGGATGATATCATTTTTGGTTCTACAAATGAGAAGCTGTGTGAGAAGTTTTCCCATCTCATGAGTAACAAATATGAGATGAGCATGATGGGAGAATTGTCATTCTTTCTAGGGTTACAAATTCTTCAACAAACTGATGGAATCTTCATAAGTCAAGCTAAGTATATCAAGGAACTTCTCAAAAAGTTCAACTTGGAAGATTCATCTCCTGCAAGGACACCAATGTCCACAGCAACTAGTCTGGATCTTGATCCTAAAGGAAAGAAAGTTGACTCAAGCACTTATAGAGGCATGGTAGGATCCCTCCTATACCTAACAGCTAGCAGACCTGACATCATGTTTGCTACATGTCTTTGTGCAAGGTTTCAAAGTGATCCAAAGGAGTCACACTTGGTAGCCATCAAGAGAATCTTTAGATACTTAAAAGGCACTCCTAACCTAGGCCTTTGGTATCCTAAGAATACTGGATTTGATCTAGTTGGTTACTCAGACTCAGACTATGCTGGATGCAAGATTGACAGAAAAAGTTCTACTGGTAGCTGTCAATTTCTTGGTGGAAGATTGGTATCATGGTTTAGCAAGAAGCAGCATTCAGTTTCTACCTCAACTGCAGAAGCTGAGTACATTGCTGCAGGCAGTTGCTGTGCACAAATTCTATGGATGAAAAGTCAACTTCTAGATTATGGTCTAGTGTTAAGAGATATTCCCATTTACTGTGACAACACTAGTGCCATAGCCATCTCAGACAATCCAGTTCAACACTCTAGGACAAAGCACATTGATATAAGACATCACTTTATCAGAGAGCATGTTGAACAAGGAACTGTGAAGCTGATTTATGTCCCAACTGACAAGCAACTTGCTGACATCTTCACTAAGCCATTGGATGAAGCAACCTTCAACAGGTTGGTAAGTGAATTGGGAATGCTGAATCTGGTATGTTAATTTACTAAGGTTTCTAAATTTTCAATTTTTTTTTGAAGCTCATGACAGCAATTTCAAACCTGCTGTCAAGAGAAGTTACTGTCTACTTGGTTTATGTTTGTTATGTGACAGCATGTGTTGATTTGACTACTCATGTTAGTATTTTTGTGCCAGTCTCATATTTTTAAACCGTGTATGACTTTAATGTGGTTATCTGTTAAGTTTGAGAGTTAAAAATCTGTTCCATTGGACTTTCACACTCTTTTGCATTAATCTGTAGGATTAAAGGAGGACACGACCATTAATTACTTTTGTGGTAGTTGTATGGGTACTCTAACTGTTGACCATTAGACTTTAATCCTTAGACGGTTTTGCCTATAAATTAACCTTAGGTTTCACCAGTCTGCTCTCAGTTTAAAGTAAATAATGGAAAACAAAGTAGGAATTGAAGTTGGTCTAAAGAAGTGTGATAGTGAACCCGACAATGAAGAGATCGACGAGCTCTTTGAAATGTTGTTGGACGCCATGGATGAGATCGATGAGGAAAAGGAGGCCAAGGCTAAGGAAGAAGAAGCCAAGGCTGTGGAAGAAGAGAAGGAGCTTCAGGCACTTCTTGAAAAAGAAGGCCGCTCTGAAGAAGAGATTAAGGAAGAAGTCTTAGAACTAGTTAATAAAATCATAGAATAATGTACTAAATGTTCAATTTTAATGATTTTATTAATAATAATAAAAGTTCCTGTTTTTGTGGTTACTGAGTTTATGATTTGTCTGTGTTAATTGCTTAATATCTGTGTTCAAAAGATTACATTGCTAAATCCATAATTTGTCAATATTAAGTTCAGTGTATGAATCAAGCATTCTAATAAGTTCATGACAGAACCATTTCCTAATCGAAGTTACTGTCGTTAAGAAGGATACTGTCATGTGTTTCTTGACAGCAACCTTCTTGACAGCAGGAAAAGACTTTCTGTCAAGACTTGTAAAGGATACTGTCATTCATATGCTTAACGGTGACAGCAAGTTTTTGCGCAATAGTTGCTGTCGCGCAAAACCTACTGTCACCACCTCCTCTTACTGACAGATTGTTTCTAGCGCACAGGTTACTGTCAACAATAGTGGACCGTTGTAATTGGACATTCACCCCACGATTGACAGTGAATAACGGGCAGTAACTCACGTGTTAAGAGAGTGGATTAAGACACGTCCTTTAACTCCACTTTTTGAGCAAACGTTTGAGAAACCCATATTTATTCTCCAGTTACTCATACATATCACTCTCACAAAACTCAAAGGCAAAATACTTTTCTTCAAGCAAAAAGCTACTTTCTCACTTTCTTCTTTTCTTGAAATCTCCATGGCCCCCAAACAGACTCTCTCTCAAACAAACTTTGCTGGCATCTTTTCCCCAAATGATGCTGGTGAGGATTTCAAAGGACTGGTGTTTTTCTTGAACAAGTCCTATCTTCGTTCAGCCATTACCTCAACTCCAATTCTCGACCTAGACAAACTTGAGGAATTTTGGCGCACTGCTGTTGCTCAAACTGAGGGTGAAAACCCAGCTATTCAATTCACGATTAATGGGCAACAATACATTCTCACAACTGAGGTCATCAATACTGCTCTTGGAATTACACTGGAAGCAGGCCAAAACTTTGCTCCACTTGCTAATGATGACACTCTGAAGAAGCTCTTCTTGAAGATTGGGTATGCAGGCCCTATTCTCGAAGAGGGAACAACCAAGTGGTACCCGTCTGGTGAAATGGACAGGAAGTATCTAAGGAAGGAGTGGAGCATGATATTTGATGCAATGGTCAAGGTGTTCTCTACCAAGTCCACAGGCTGGAATGGGATACCCTCCTACATCAAGAAACTGACACATTCTCTTGTCCATGGATACAAGGTGAATGTTGGAGCTCTCCTCATGGCACAACTCAAAGCTGCCATAGGTAAGAAGGTATCACACTACCCTCGCTTTCTTATGATGTGTCTCAATACTTTCTGTGACTTTAATAATGATGCCCCTCGTCTAGAGGTTTGTTCTGTCTTGAAAAAGAACACACACACACACTGTTATCTTCACAGGATCTAAATGCACATATTCCACTTTGCTTCACTCAGCACATGGTTGATCAAGTGACCAACCTTGATTATCCATTACCTACTGGTTATGATTCTTTTACTCTTGAGGATGAAGCTGGATTAGACCCAAATTCAGTTAACCCCCATTCAACACCATACACTCAGCCTAGGCCCTCTAGACTTCCCAAAGCCCAAAGAGAAGCCTTGCAAGAATCCAGAAAAAGATCCTTAGAAGCTGATGTTGGTGGTAGCTCTGTTAGTCAAGAGGGAGACACTGCACCTAGTGCAGCAAATAAGGAAGGTAGTCAAGCAGAACCCACAGTGGTTCCCCCTGAGCCTAAGAAGAAGAGAGCTAGGAGGACCAAAACCACTGTCAGCCACCCTGCAGTCTCCCAAAAGACTGTGGAGGAAACCAGGGAAATAAACTCCTCCCTAGATGTGCCTTCTCAACAAGGTGCTTCTATTGAAATTGGCCTGTCTCCCAAGGCACCCTGTACAGAGTCTGCACAAACTCATGGTTCCCAACCTGAGATACCCCCACTTGAAGAAACACACAGTGAGTTAGGGCACAGTGAGGATTTCGCTACTCCTATTGATGGTTCACATGTTTCATCTGTGAATCAGCCCCCACTCTCTCCTACACTCTCACCTTCTTCCTTCCCTACACATTCTTTTGTTTCTTCTCCACAACCTAGAGAAGGGGACAGTCCCAACCCTTCAGGTTTTGATCATCCATCTCCAATCATGGATGAGCCCCCCTCTAGTGGTCCACAAGAACCCATTTCTCAAAGTGAGATGGACACCACTCCTCCAAACACTGAGCTAGGGCAAAGTGGTATTTTGTCAGAAACTGAAACAGCCAACACTTTGTCTGACCTCCAAGGAGCATCTTACCTTCAGGAAGATGCTGTCACAGCCTATGTTGCTGTCAAAGACACTGGGGGTGCTACTGTCCTGGGCACAGCTACTGTCAAAGGTGGAGAGAAAGATGCTGTCACTACAGAACATACTGTCACTCCACCTCCCAAAGATGCTGTCATGCCAGAACCTGCTGTCCAGACTACACCTGACAGTAACATTCCTCCCAAAGATGCTGTCAAGTCCTCCCAGCCTAATTTTGATGCTGTACTTGTTGAGGATGCCTCTGATGATGACCTACCTCTTGCCAAACTCCTAAAGGTACATTCTAAATCGTCTCCTTCCATGCATGTTAGTACTGCTCATACCCATGCATCTAGGTTGAGTGAGGGTGTGCAAAAGAAACGAGAGATAAAAGAAAAGAGAGGTGAGCATAAAAATGAGAGGCAGCCAAATGAGCTGGCAAAAGGAGAGGGACTTGAGCATGTCCAGAGAGATATTGAGGGAGCCCACACTATTCAGGCACTAGGCCTTGAGAGTCAAACTGTGAGGGGTGATGAGATCACTCAAAAACACCCTGAGAGTGTGAGAACCCCCATAGCCTCCAAGCCCCTGTCTTTTCCTTCCCCTCCAAGAAGGTTAAGGTCTGGTGGCCCCTCTGCTACTTTTGGTAACAGGATTGCAGCTCTTGAAGGACAGTGTGCTACTTTGGACTCCAAGCTGGACTCTCTCTCTCAACTGGTGGTTGATGGTTTTGCTGCTACTCAACTTTCTATTCAGTTCCTTACTGACCTGGTAGCTGCCAACTCAACTAAGGGGGAGAAGGTAGCAAGATCAGAATCAATGCCTATTCAAGAATCAGGTGGAACTCAGGGGGAGCCTGTAGCTGTGAAGACCAGAGGGGGAGCTAAAAGGAAAGCAATGTCTCAGGGGGAGCAAGTCAAACCAAGCAGTGCAAAACCACAGGATAAAGCTGAACAGACTATTGAAGTGGAAATGGATGGAGAAAGGGTGTTAATGTCAAAGGAAACTCAAGATGCATTGCAAAGAAGACCTGCATCTAGACATCCAATCTTGCCTCCTGTGGTGATTAGAGAACCTATTCAAGAAACTCAAGAAACTGCTCTGTACAAGAAATGGAGAGAAATGGAGGAACAAAACAAACTTGGGAAAGGTAAAGGGAAACTGCCTGAATCCATCCATAAAGGAACTACTTGGTCCAATGGTACTGAGTATGATCAAGAGGAAGCCAATGTCTTGATGGTGGATTACAGGGAGAGCACATTACACAACCATGACAATGAGTTTAGCAGTTTGGTGGAAGAAGCAATGAATGCTCCTAGCAACCGTCCATCCAACACCACAAAACTGTTAAAGGAACAAATTACCAGTGTCAGTGTAATGGTGAATGATGAGAAAAGATGGGCTGTAAGTATTTATCTAACTTCTGGCATATCTTATTTCATCACAATGCAGCTATTGCAGAGTCTGCCAGCAAAGGTGTTGTGTGCTTTGAAGGGAAAGATCAGGGCAACTCAAACACCATTCAATGAAATATTGGATATGCAAATCCAGAACCTGATCATACAGAAGCTACCTGAAGTCTACTCAAATCCATCATGTGTTTTCTACAGATCTAAATCTAAGGATGGCATTAGAAGGAACTGCTACATGAATATTGGTAGCCCATCCAAAATGGAAACCAAGTCAATTCTGAAGGTACTAGATGGAATACTCAGTTCAAATGCCAATCCAGGAAGAGTTCATGCTGTTCAAGAAATCTACAAAATGCTGGTGTTGAGAGACAAGGCACTGGGAGCTAGAATAAAGGAGCTAATCACTAGAGCCAATGCCAAAAGAAATGATCAAGGTGGAAGCTGCTTCTATAACATTCCTCCCCATGATGATAATGATGATGATGATGATGAAGATGGCGAGGATGGAGGTGGTGAAGCTTCTGGAAATGCTGGAAATGCTGGTGGAAGTAATTCTGGGAATACTGGTATTCAATCTCAGAATGAAGGCAATGAAGAAACTCCTAGCCAGGAAAAGAAAGATGCTGGTGCAACAGATGAAGAGGAGTCAAGAATACTGGAAGCTTTGGAGGCAAGCATTCTTAGATGTGCTATTGATTGCATAAATGCTGAAAAAGATGCTGTCACCAAAGGTACTGTCGACAAAGATACTGTCATAGAAGATGCTGTCTTGGAAGATGCTGTCGACAAGGATACTGTCAAGGAAGGTTCTGTCAAGGATGAAACCAAAGCTGCTGTCAAGCCCAAGAGACTGAAAGCTAAAGCAAAGGCATGGTTTACTAGACAGAAACCAACAGGGAAGCACAAGTACTCAGGAAAGGAAAAGGCCACTGGATTTGGCAGGAATCTCAAAAAGCCAATTCAATCAATTCCTCCCAACAGTCTTAAGATTCAACAAATGAAATCAAAAGAAATTAAGAGTGTTGAGGTTAAGCTGGATGCAGATCAAGAGGCCACTGAGTACATTCTGTGGTGGGAAGAATCAAGGTCTGCCAAGATTGACAAGGACTTCAATCTGGTAGCCACATCAACCAAGAACAGCACATCAACCATAGATAAAAGAAGAATTGATTTCTTCTACCTGGAAAGAATGGTAGAGTTGCTGGAGAGCTATGATAATGTTTCAGAGGCTGTCATGGAACATGTTCTAAAATATCAGGCAGATAGGGATGCTGAATTTTATCAGAAATTTGGCTATAACTTTGCAGATTTTGATGATGCTGATATTCTTACTGATCTCCCAGCCTCTCCTATACCATACCACTGGTACTATGAGTTTGATGACTCACCCACAGAAGAAGGGCAAGCCCAACCAACTCAGGAAGGGCAACCCAAGCCAAGCAAAGGACCTGAATCTTCTGCATATTCTCAAGCTCAGACAGAACTTGATAAGAAGGAAGCTGAATTACTAGAAATTCACAAGGCCTCTAACAAGGCAGAAAGTGAAGCTCCAAATTATCAACCATATATGCTGGAAAATCCCCTAAGAGTCAAGTTCCTAAAAGAAGAAATCTATGTTTGCAGCTTGCATAAGCTTAAAACATCCACTCTGAAGGATTTACAGTATATGGTAGCTGGTTCAATTCACCCCTTGGAACAGATTTGTTCTTATGAGATAGAGAAGTTATTGGAAGGGAGAAAAGGAGAAGACTCAAAGCTGGACAAGCAAAGAAGGAAGTCTCTCAATGCTTATCCTGGAAGAAGATTCAAGCTCATTAATGAAGAACTTCATTTCAGAACTTATCCATATGATATAGAGCAATGGCTGAATCTCAGGGATGTTAGCTCTCTCATATCTCCTTCCATAAAGAAGATCATTGATGAAGTAGAGGATGATGCAGTGTCTGCTGCTGAAATTTCTCTTGTAGAAAGTCTAAGAAGCTGCTTGGCAGAAGCTCTCAAAAGAGAGGATGCAGCAAGACAGAAGAGGAAATCTCAAGCTAAGTGAAAATTCTTGAATTCTGATCTTGTTAGTTAAGTTGTCAGCACATATTGTAAATTTGCTGTTATTTTCCATAAAAACAAATTGGGGGAGATTGTTGGGATTTATGGGTGATAGCATAGAAACAACTTAACTTTGATTGTACTTAATTTTTTAAATTAAGTAGAACATACTGTCATAGCCAAAGTATGTTCTTGTAATCAGTATGTAATGTTATTCTAGTTGTATTATTTGAAAGAAGTTCACTTGTGTGTTCAAGCCTCAAAGAATGCTTTTTGGATGACAACATGAATAAAGGTTACTGTCCTAAAGCTGTGACAGTAAGATTACAAGAAGACAGAATGTTGCAAGTCACGACAGCATATTCACTCTGACAGCAACATTGGCGGAAGACTACGCGACAGCAACTATTGCCCTCGACAGCAAGTTTGGGATCCTCGACAGCACTCTATGCGGGGAACTCATACTGTCACCAAAAGATCATTCCTGTGACAGCAAGCTTTGCGGCAAAAGTAACTGTCTCAATAAAGATCCTTATGCTAGGTATCTTTCTCAGTCAAATCCCGTGACAGTTTAAATGTTCAAGAAACAGGCGTGATGCAGCATCCCTAAGCTGCACCAAGTCTGCAAGACTACGACAGAAGCTTCAAGGCACTACAAATCAAAAGCGAATCAATTCAAGAGCAAGGTCAAGTCTTTATCTGCTGAATTGGTTTAGCTGGAAATAGAATGAATCTAGGTTGCTTTCTTTGTAATGTATATCTGACATGTTAGCAATTTAGGAAAGTCACATGGGTAAGACAATCTGTAAGAAGCTGCCACTTGACAGTGACAGCAGCTTTACAAACCCGTGACTGATAGTGATAGGGTTAGTCATATACCTACTATCAACTCATTCTAGAAGTGTAACGAATAGAAGGAAGTGTCTGAGAAGAAAACCGGAAGCTCGAGATCTTTTTCTTGAGGTTGTAGCAACACTTTGCAAAATAAATAAAACATTTATTTTGTGAATCTTGTTCTTACTAAATACTGTTCGTGATTGCATATATTGCTGATAACGTTTAATCTTGATTTTAGTTGTTGAAATTTAGATTGAATTTTATCAGTATTGCATTCATCCCCCCCCCCCTTCTGCAATACACAAGAACTAACAGTTCATGTTGGCAATAAAACAGTATAATATCATAGCAAATTCACAGTCTACTACCCTGAAATTTGACAATCATAGGTTTCTCTCGAAATCAATATGATATAGATTCTATAAACTAAACTAACATATGTATATGCCAGTTTAATCTCAAGAATATAAATTAAGCACCAATTTCACACGGTTATGCAAGGTAACAATATATGTCTATACCGTCACAAAATTAATATCAACAGATACAATCATGCACCATTCAAGTATTGTGTCAGTTAATCATAACCCTCTCAGTATTATAATTAACTCAATAATTTACTACAGTTGGCCAAACAATAGCAATTATATAGCATAAAATCCACTTGAACGAATAAACTATGAACTACATACAATACTTCTTATCAAAACACCAACAATCCCATACTAGGGTTCCATAAAAATCCCAATTTGATACAATTAGTTCATAATTAAGATCTCAATAACATCCAAGAATTGATAGCACATAAACATGATGAAAAAGAGTTAAAGAGAGAATTCTGAACAAAAAGATGAAGAAATCAAATCCAAGTGAACGTCTTCAATGGCTGAATCTCCGTCTTCAAGCTTTTCTTTTTCTTTTCGGCTGTGTCTCTCTTTTCTCTCGTTCAATGTATTCAAATCAGGTCTGAATAATATCTCAATAATATCTTTTATATAAGTGTTTTTAATTATACAATACAAATACAAGGAGATTCCCCATTCAGAATTGAATTCCAGTATAGAAATTCGTAACTGGCTGTTGGGCTGTGTTTCTGGACCGATACGGCTGGACTTTGATATCAACACCACTTCTAAAATAAAGCCCTTCTCATAAGCTTTCCGTGGGCTGTTGAATCGTCTGAATCAGACTTGTAGAACTCCTGTTATGGCCCAAACGGTGTGGACTGAGGAAGTGGGTCATCAAATCCGAAATTTAATCAAATAAATCTCCAACTCTTTCCTTTTAAACTCCAAGCCTTCCTTTATTAAAACTCATTGATACCTACAATAAAACATTATAATTTATTAAATAAAAATCCAAATCAATACAAAATAACTTGAATATAGGGACAATATTTAGATTAAGCACACACTTATCAATAACCTGTTTCTTATTCTTGCCCTGAAAAACAAATTGTGTTTAGGTTGCATTTGGTACCCAAATCTTGTTGGGTCCTGCAGATTTAGTAACACATGAGTTTTCATCATATTTAACATTAACATTAACATCAGAATTCTCATGTTTGACTTTTTTTCTCACCCACTCTGTTTTAGAATTAGACATTGTCTTCTTCTTAGTGAATGTTGCCTTTTTACTGACATCAGTAGGCTCAGAAGTCTTAACAGTTTGCATGTAAGAGCATTTGTCAGTAGACAGAATAGGCAGATTAAAACATGTACTCATGGCAGTGATCTTACAAGGCATGCAATCAATGTTGTTACAGACATCCATAGTTGTATGCATAATTGGGGTTCTATGTAAGTTACCATTGACCTTAGTCACATTGATTTTATTCTCTGTTGGTTTCTTACAAATATGTGTTAGATGGTGAGAGGAGCCACAATTATTGCATAGTTTCCTAGGAGCATTTTTAACATAAGCATAGCCATTTCCTTTATTGATCCCTAACTTGCCATTCCTATTCTTAGACTTGTAGGCATCTGTGTTGACAGTATGTTCTGAAGTTACTGTCGAGTTATTCTTGACAGTACCTTTTAATCCTACTATCTTGACAGTAGGTTTAGAAGTTACTGTCTTGGATACTCTTTTGATAGTATCTTTGGAAGTTTCTATCTTGCCATTGATGACAGCATCTTCGGAACATTCTGTCAGATTGTTTGGCAAAGTTACTGTCTTAGGAATTTTGACAGTATCTTTTCCTTCATCAGGTGTGCTATCAACACTTTCATCTTCATCAAGGAGTTGTTTCTTGATGAGCATGGATTCCTCATCAAAATCAACTTCCGCAATCTTGAACTTTGGTTTGTGAACCTTTTTGAGGATGTGAGGTTTGACAGCAACGTCATTTGAACAATCATGATCCACAGTTTCCTTTCCAGGTCTTCTACCATAATCAAAACCTACTCCAACTTTCTGATTCTCAGTGTGTTTTTCATTGTAATCCTGAATTAGCTTAGATGAGTTCCTGAAAGCCTTAATCTTGAATTCATTTTCAGTGATCTCATTTTTCAGAAACTCATCTATCTCCTTAGCACATACTATGTCATTTTTAAGTCTAGCATTTTCTTGAGCTAAAGAATCTAATGAACTGGTCTTAAGCAAAAGCATTTCATTTTCAGATTTGAGTGTTTCATTCAGTTTAGTTAGCCTAGCAATTTCTTCATTTGCAGCAGTTAAACTGGTATGCATGTTAAACATTTCAGCACTCAATTCTTCAACAGTTTGCTTATATTCATCTTTAGACATATCAAGTAAAATGAGTGATGGTACCTAACTTGAGGCGCTTGATGAATCATCATCAGATTTAGCCATGAGGGCTAAGTTCACATATTCTTCCTCTTCTTCTTCATCAGATTCATCCCAACATTTTCCTTCAGCCACATAGGCTCTTCCTTGTCCTTTCTTGAACTGTCCACTAGATCCTTTGTCCATTTTCTGGTTTTGTTTTGGCCTTCTGCATTCTGTAGCCAAATGACCAGGTTTATTGCAGTTGTAGCATTTGAACTTTGATCTATCCACCATCCCTGTCTTGTATCATCCTCTTGTGGCACCACCAACAGCCTTAGATGAGTTCCCTTTGCTGAACTTAGATGTTTGATCCTGAGGTTTGTATGGCTTGTTTCTAGGGCTGAGCAGAACCGAACTAGAACCGAAAAACCGAACCGAATAGTGTAATTTCGGTTCGGTTCGGTTCTAAATTCAGAAAATTCGGTCTTTTTGGTCCGGACCGAATAGACCGAAATAAATATCGGTTCGGTTCGGTTCTTTCAAAAAAAATTCGGTCTGAACCGAATAGACCGAAATATTTTTATTTTATATTTATATAATATTTCTATATTAATTTTATATGTATGTATGTTTTCAAACTTTTGAATTACTTATTTTTGGTTCGAGATTTGAAGTTTGAACTATTATATTTACGTTTTAGACTTGTATTTCATTAGTTAATATTTTTATTTTTAGAAAAAAATCATATTTTTTGGCTTTTTTTAAAATACAATTCGGTCCAAAATATAACTTCGGTTCGGTAAAAAAAAAATGATAATTCGGTTTTCGGTCTATTCGGTTTGGTCCGGTTCTGGACCGAACCGACCGAATGCTCAGCCCTACTTGTTTCTTTGGAATCTTATGTTCCTGAATTTCTTAGCCATGGTTGGATTGTCCTTACTTTCCATCTCTTCTATAGTGTAGAAGTCTTCATCTTCAACATCATCAAGTTGCAGCATCAACTTCTCCTCATCATCCACCACCTCTTCAATCTTTAGAGATGAAACTTGAGTTGGTTGTGTGATTTGCATTGCTTCACTTGGCTGGGTGATCTTTGGCTCATGAGCTACAAGAGCACCAGACATATTTGCCATCTTGCCTTTTGATCCACTTTGTATAGCTCTTTTCTGAAAGAGTTCAAGTTCAAATGATTTGAGCACACCATATAGTGTTTCAAGAGAAACATTGTTCAGGTCTCTTCCTTCTCTGATTGCTGTAACTCTGTATTCAAGATGCTCAGGAAGAGTGAGCACGAACTTAACATTGATTTCATTCTTTTCATAGAACTTGCCATGAATCTGTAGTTCAGTTAGAAGTTTGCTGAACCTTTCAAACATCTGTGTTAGTTCTTCACCAGGTTTTGCCATGAAGGCTTCATATTGAGATACAAGAATTTGTCTTTGATTTTCTCTGACCTCTTCACTTCCTTCGCAGAGCAGTTCGATTTTGTTCCACGTCTCTTTGGCTGATGTGCATCCAATGACGTTCCCACACATACGTTCCCACACATGGCTTTGTCCAAAGTGAGGGAATCAAGCAAGATAAGTTGCACATAATCATCCAGAGCTACCTTTTCTTTTTCTGGTTCTAAAAATTCTGAAGGTTTCTTGGCGACCCAGTATGCTGCAATAATGACACCATCCACCGTAGAGGCTTGAATTTCCTTCTTAGGAACAAATGGACCATTCTCGAGGATTCCCATGTATAGTGGATTTGCAGCTTTGATAAACAACAAGATCTTTCTCTTCCATATGTTGTAGTTCTCTTTATCAGAGGCTGGGATCTTGATACTACTTGACTTCTGTGCACTCGTCATGATCTCAGATTTGTATGTCAATATGTTGCTCTAATACCAGTTGTTGGTCCTTGAGTATTGCAGAAGGGAGGGTTGAATGCAATACTGATAAATTACAATCTATGTTTCAACAACTAAAACTAAGATTAATATTTATCAGTAGAAGAAATTCAAATGTAAGTAGATTACTCAAGCTATACTCACAAAATAAATGTTTTATTTATTTTGCAAAGTGTTGCTACAACCTTGAGAAAAATGTGTTTTTCTCAAGCTTCAATTTCTTCAGTTCTACAAGACTTAGAATAAGAGATAGTCTATGTATCTTACTTCTATCTCTATCATCACGGGTTTGTGGAGATGTTGTCATTTTCTTGTGGCAGCTCCTTACAACTTGCATACCCATGTGACTTTCCTAAATTGCTATACAATCAGAGTTATCAGTACATAAAAAGCAATCTAGATACATTCTAAATTAATCCAACACAATTCCAGTAGATGTTGATTTGTCATACTCTCGAATTGGTAAGCTTTGTCTTGTTATCTATAAAGCTTATGTCGTAGTCTTTGCAGGCCTGATACAGTGTTGGGATACTGCAGCACGCCTATTTCTTGAACATCTAATCTGTCACATGTTTGATTGGGTAGATCCCCAATTCAAAATGAATCCCCTTGAGATAGTATCCTGAACTACCAAGTTTGATGTCACAAGAAAGTGCTTTTGGTGACAGTATGAAATCCCCGCAATAGTTGCTGTCAGGAGTTCCAAACTTGCTGTCAGGGTAGAAGAATGTTGCTGTCTTTAGGCTTCCGCCAATGTTGTTGTCAGAGAGGATATGCTGTCATGACTTGCAACATGCTGTCTTTCTGTAACCTTACTGTCAATGATATGACAGTAACTTTTTATTCTTGTTGTCGACATGATGTACTCCTTGAGGCTTGAACAAATGAATGAACTTCTTCTAAGATATACAAACAATTTTATTACAGCAAATTAATTTGTTACAAGAACATACTCTGGTTGTGACAGTATGTTCTACTTAATAAAATTAAGTATTACTAAACACAAAGTTAAGTTGTCTCTAAGCTATCACCCATAAATCCTAACACTCTCAATGTGAGATATGTACCAGATGCATCAAAGAATGTGTTATCTTTGAGTGTTTTGGCATCACGTGGGTACATATTCGTTGAACGAGGGCGAAGTTGCAAGGTGTATAAAGGAATAAACTTGATTCTACAAGGGATGATGCATAAGAAGAACATCTATTGTTTAGATGGTGAAGCAACAATGATAAAGACCGAGAAAAAAGTGAAATTCTCGGAATCGGTTGAGGTATTAGGGAATTCGAGCCGTGGGAGGATTTGTCGGGGTCCGCCCCGAATTCCTAAATAAGTTAAGAATCCTATTATGAGCAGTATTCTAATTTGTGATAATTGAGGAAAGTCTTATTCTGATAGAGATAAGAATTGTGGAAGATTTCTATCCAAGATAAGAAAAGATGGTAATTGTCACAAATAGAATTGAGATATATTAGGAATAGACAATTTATGGTGCCTATACATATAGATATTTGTAGGGATTTTGAAGTATTGCAAAAGTTAGAAAGTTGTGTGCGATACACAAGAGAGAGCTTTTGTAATCAAGGTGAGGTGATTATATTCAAGAGTGTTGAGTGAGTGAGCGACTCCAATCTTGTAATACATTCATAGTGGATTTGTGGTTTTACCCTCCTTGAGGGGTTTACACATTAAATTGTTGTGTTTTCTTTACTTTCATGTTTGTTATTGTGTTTGATTAAGGCTGATCTATAGTGGATGCGATCCTAACACGTGAACACACGTTGTCTTTAACTGCAGCTAGGCATTAAGAGCTTTGTGTAGGCAAATGGTCTCCGTTTTCTTCAGTGAGATCGGTTAGTATGATCTTTGTTTCACTTTACAGTCTGTTCTGTTTTAAAGAGCAAAAAGTACCTAATCAGTTGACTTAAGCTTACTAATCAACATAGCCAAAGAGACAAATGCCTTCCTTTTGGTTTCATCGGTACATTTGTACATCAATTCAATTTACTTTCTTGTATGCTTGTGTTCTATTAATCACCCTTATTATCTAATTTTGTTGAGTTTCCTTTTTAAGCATATAATTTCCTATTTAAAACTGATGGCATGACAATTTAATTATAGATATTGATGGCAAGTACATAAATAGCCGCTTATCAGGCTCAAACGCAACGAAGTCTAGTATCTCCATAGTTCAGGGAATTCTTCCCAATAAATAAGATGGAGGCTGACAGCAAAACTAGACTGGAATAGAGAACAACTTTGCACAAACTGATTAGCATTAACAAAAAACTTTACACAAGCTAGTATATTTTATCATATAGATCAAGCATAATTGTACAAAGAAAAAAAACAGTCATCAGCTGCATGAACCAGATGTTTTCTTGAATTCTTCATCCACTACACATCATGTTGTTGGTCCAAAATTTTCAACATCTTAAGAGCAACAACCACCCCTAGGTCTCTGGTATTCTGGTTTTTGTTTTAGTACGTTTCTTTTCATTATGGTTGATCCTTCTTCCATAAGACTTGGAACTTCCATTATCTGCATGAAAGCATTCATTGCTTAAATAAACGGCAACCACAACAACTTGACCTAATCCTTTTATTTACGAGCTAACTTTTACTAATTCAACCTCTCTCGTTTTGAGAGTCAACTCCCAAAATTAGGGTTCGAGCCTCCACTTCTCCATTCTTCAACCATCATCCCCTTCACTGATTAAACCTCCTTCACTCTCCCATCCTCTCTTCTATTTATCAGTTTTTTAATAAAATCAAGATCTAATCCTTTTTGGGTGAGTTCTTGTTGAGTACCTTGTTATCAAGGTTGTTAGTCGTGCCCATCTTTTTGGGATGTTAGTGTGTTCTGTTTTGATGTTTTGTGTGGTTTGTTATGGGTTTCAGTAGTTTTTCTGAGAAGAATTTATATGATAGTTTGGGTGATTTGTATCAAATCTGGGATGGTGGTGAATACCGCAAGAGCTCACATTTCACATCAAAAAAATTGTTCATATTTTGGGGCATTTCTTACTCCAAAATCAGTTGATTAATTGATAGTTTTTAACATTGGGCTACATATGTTTCTTACGTGAAGGTCAGTTGCGATGCTACTAATTTCACAGCTGATGTAGGTTGGATTGCTCGAGATGTCATTGTAATACTTTTTAGATTAAAGAATTTGATATTATGTGTGTTAAGCAATCTAAAAACAAAACGGCTATTTGTTTTAGCTTGTTTTTTGTTTCACAATCATAGTTGACATTTTGGGGATTTGTCCCGGCAGGATTCAATAATTTGCTAAGTTAATAAAATCTACTTGTTCGTCAAAAAAAAAAAACCTTTCACTAATTCATATGGCAGAAAAATCTACAAATCTATAATTATGGCATCAGGATCTGCTAACTATTTATGTAATGACAGACCCATCATTTTGTTGATTGCTGCCTGGAACATTTAAATTGATTCTTTGACCATTTTTATTCGGACATTACAATTCTCAACCCTGTTAAGCTTAGATTTAAATTTAATCTCAATTGGTCATCACTGTGTTCTAACTATCGAGTATTAGATACCGGCACATTACAGATGCCAATTAACACTTCTATCATACATAGTTATGATCTCTATTTCATTTGATCAGGTTAAGTGCTGTGTTTTAACTAAATATATGTTACCCATACATTGCAAACGTCGATTACGAATTCTATCACAGTTTTAGATCTTCATCTTACTTTGTTAGTTATTAGGTTATTTACTGTGTTCTAACTTCTAAGTATACATATGATGCCCCTAATTTAAAATACAGATGCCCCGAAACTTAAAGACAAGAATGCTCCGTTTTTACCTTAAGTGCAAGCTCTTTAAAGCACTGCTCCACATTTTCTCGAGTTTTGGCACTACATTCAAGAAATAAGCATCCATGCTCATTTGCCAAAGAATTCCTTCTTCCCTACTTAGAGCAACTCCAACCTTTGGACCTGTTAGGTATAATATACATCTGGCAATCAAATAGTACCCATTTTAGCTATTCTCTATCATTTCTAGGACTCCAACCGTCTCCTCCCGTTAGTTAAAAATATACCTATTCAAAAATGATACGCTATATTTGTTGATTGTCTTCCCATTCTCTAAATCCCTCCACCTCATCTCCCGCTGGATTCTTCTTCTCCCGCTGCACATCATAGCAATGAACAGAATTAGTAACACCAGCCAACCCTAACAATCAAAACTCAACAACATTTCAGCTAATCAACAATCATAATCATTCATAACAAAACAAATTTACGCAGATACGAAAACGAAAACATACTAATTCCAAAGCCATTGTCGCCTTCAATTGCAGTGGTGCCGCCGAATAGAATAAGACGAGGACCGTGCGTTTTTGTCGGAGCAATTGCAGTGAGAGTATGAGCGCATCGCGGACCAGGAGCATCATCGTCTGAGTCCCAAAACGACTGGAAAGGCTGATATGTCGGCGCCAGCGATATCCATGGCTTCTTCGGAGAAGCCGCCATCGCAATCGAGTAATTAAAACTCAATTAATAGTACTTAGGCGAAATATATAATTATTTTGTAGTACTGACACTTTGATTTGATGTGTGTATGTGTGTAGGAGGAGAGATTAGACGAGTTTGTAAACGTCGGCTACGATGAGTGTCGCCGGAAATATAGTGGGTGTGTGTTTTGGAGTGGTGTTTTGGGCGATCAAGTTTGACTGTTTTAAAATGATTTTATTTTAAAATATTATTTTTGAATTTTAGCTAACCATTATAGCTAGCACCATTGGAGCTAAATCACCTAGAGATTCAACAAATTTTAGCTAATAGATATTATATATTATTTTAGCTAATCATTTTAGCTATTGCCCTTGGAGATGCTCTTACAGCTCTTTCGGATTCCTAAAAATAAACCATACTTGATAAGATGGAATAATCAGTTAACTACGTAGTGATCAGTTAGCTTTCAGAAGCTTCTTTTCTTAGTTTGCGGATTGTTACGCCATATTTTCGGTTGTCTCAATTATCTCTTAATTTTTCAATATTAATTTATTAATAATTATTGTTTAACCACTAAGTAATATCCTCTATCTGAAATATCTGAAATGAGAAAAGAATCAATAACGGAAAATATCTCCAAATGATTTTTTCAAATCAGGAAAGAATCACAACGCTAATATAACTCTAAAAAGATAAAATAACTTATCTCAAGATATCTTTTAACAATCACAGGGATTAAAAATATATTCTATTACAGAACTGCGTTGACTTGATCCATATCTATAAACAGGGTACGCAGATATCTTGTAATACGATCCGACACATTTAATAAGTCGAGACACCTTTCAAGTCCAGCCCCAAACATCCAAAAAACTTAAATTCTCCATCATCATAATTCGTTATTTCAACAATTTCCGAAATTTATTATTACCAAATTCACAAATGTCTCTCGACAACACAATAACTACACAGCACAGTCGGTACCACATAACTCTGTCTCGTAATTTAAATTAATAAAGCTTAGATACAACTTCTGTTTTACATGTCTAAAAAAACTGTAGTTGAGTTGTAACCTTAACAAAAAGTTCTGTTAGCGCCTAATAAATTAGTGTGATTATAGGACTGATAGAAAATGAAAACCTACTATGTCAACTTTGTTTCCCACAAGCATTTTGACACAATTACAACCACTGCATTACAAAACAGCTAACAGGAAACCAGATGATCATTACATCATTACATAACATAACATAGTTGTGAGAGATTACTACAAAATTATTGCGGCTTGTGAAGTAGAAATTTTTGAATCACATTAATCTTTGTCTTGATTGTCATTTATTTTTTTATTCTTATTTATTGGTTTTAAATTTTATTTTCGCTGTTGTATACTCAATAATCCGTCGTTCACAGTCTAGCAGACTCTTAGTGGACCTTGGGGTGGTTCATTCTTTTAAGAGGGTCATTTAGTTAGAATATCATACAAGATGCATGAGCTAACTAGGGTCCATGTGACAAGTGACAATCGTCGGCAACCAACTCTCTTGCAGAGTCATTACTAAGAACAAGAACAACCGCACAAACTACTACTCACCCAAGAAATCCAAGAATTATCTTTCAATTTTTTTTCTTGCGAATTTTATTTTTCTCCTAACACCTCAACGTAAGATTCAATTTGTTGGTTCGATAGAACTAAGATAGAACTAAATTACATTGGTTAAACTAAATTTAGGCAATGTAAATTTTCTCACATCAACATACGGGATTACAAGATTTAGGTATGATCATCACGTCACTTCAAAACAGATATTTTTATCTCCGCTGTCATCCCCGAACTCGTGTCCATTTCCCGAATATGTTCGTATTCGAATATGGGTTATATTGCTTCACGATTCCAACATCAAATGAGAAATGGGGATCTTCGTCGGGAAATGAAGTTCTTTTTATTTTAATATAGATAAATTTTATATCTTTTCTAATACATTTTATATTAAAGTTAATTTGTTAAATCATGACACATAATACATGTTTTAAATTTAGATTAAGTTCTATTGGACCACTTTTAATTAAAAATTTTGGAGATCATATATGTTCGGTAAGTAAAATATTATAAAATGTAATATTTTTGTAAATTATGTTATATGAAAATCATTATTTAATCAAAAAAATTAAAAATTAAAAATGTTTTACAAACAAAACATTGCAAAATATATCGTTCTGCAAAGAATGTTCGGCTTGCAGAATATACATATTTATAGACCATACATGATTTTTAAGATTTTCAATTAAATAGTAATTTTCATATAACATGCATTGCAAAATACTTTTTTGATTACAAAAAATAGTCCATTTTACAAAATTTTGATTGCAAAACATATATGATCTTAAGGTTTTCAATTAAAAGTGTCTCTATAGAACTTTTCTCTTTAAATTTAATGTCATATTTTAAAAATCAATTTGAATTAATATTTAGTTAAAATAAAATATAAAAAATGCTATTTATATTTTACCGTGAAATTTTGAATTTATGAAATGAATTATAAATCTAAAACAACAATATTACATTTAGATATATTTATCTTTTATTACTCTACTTAATTATTTATATATAAAATATATTTTTGTCTTAATTATTAAAGCTGGGAACTGAGGATCGAGGCTGAAACCATCTAATCCCGATCTGCTCTCGATTCCCAATTTCTTTACGAAATTCTCATTTCTTGACCAAAATCGATTTTATTTTCCAAATTATCGATTTTCATTAAAGGGATACGAGTGAAATGCCCGACCTAATTTGGGTTGTTTTATCTTATGAGTTTGTACCTGGAATCGGGATGTATTTTAAATCGCGAAAAGTTAGGACTCTGGCTAGGAACTCTGAAAAAGTAAGCTTTCATTTACGTTAGCATGGTGAAGTCAAGTTTATCTATAAAGTTTAATGCAAATATGAAATATGATTGTTTTGGATAGGCAAATATGATTGTTTTGGATAACGGAGCTTGTAAACAGACATATTACATTAGTTAAATTAGTTATACTTACCACCAACCCAATTAGACATGTTCTGGGATTTATATATTTCAAACTTATGTTACATATATTAAGTTTATGTAATACTCCCTCCCTCCTCCTCAATTCTTTATATTAGGGACGGAGCTCGACACGTATTTTAAGACTCCTTTAATATATATTTTGATAAATTATTTTAATTTTTTTCTTCTTCTGAATAAAAATATAATGTTTAAATTTTTATTTTGAAAAAGAAAGTTTTAAAAATAAGTTGTAAAACTATACTTTATAGGAGCCTTAAAATGCTGCAGTGTAAAAAACTGTAAAGAAATGAGAGGGACAGAGGCAGTATTAAATACTTAAATTTATATACATACGTACACAAATAAATAATTAAAAGAAATTGAACAACTCTTTATTTATATTTTAAACTATTAATTAATAAATTAAGAATGTTAATATTTGCACAACCTAAATTAGTTACATGCCCTAAATTTCATCTGGACTAAATTGTCTCTCTAATTTTATTATTGTGGAGTGATAAACTCTGAATTTATGTATTGAAATATTGTATTTAAGAAGAAAGACTAATTACAAGTGTATATGATCAATGTTTATATACAAGCTATTGACGCCAAAAACAGTTAAACGCTATCTTTCTAATATAACTAAACTGCCGACTGGAATTTATAATTATATAAACAATTTTCTATTTTCTAGCTCTATAAATCAATATTTCTAATACTAATATTATTACCCTTAATATCCCCTCAAATTAGGCTCTATATAAGAATCAGTTAAGCCTAATTTGGAGCACAAATCAGCCATCTGCTGAGAAGGAAAGTGTGACAGGTTGTAAGTTTGTCACCCCAATTTTGTCAACAATTGTACAACCCAGGTAACTTCTGAAGTTGCTACAACCATTGCCCCGTATTCAGCTTCTGAGCTAGACCTGGATACTGTAGGCTGTTTTTTAGACTTTCAAGTAATATGTGAACCACCTACTAACAAAACATATCATGTAACAGACCTCTTAGAGTAAGGAGATGCCCAATCTGAATCAGAGAATGTTTGTAATGTCAAAGTATCAGGATTTTGTAATTTGATTCATTAACCTGCTGTAAAAGTTAGATATCTCAGAGTAAAATCTAAGGCTTCATAATGTTATGTTCTAGGAGATTGCATAAACTGACTCAACAGTTGTACAGTGTAACTAAGATCAGGTCTAATATTGGTAATTTAACTTGCCAATAAGAGACCTATATACCTCTGGATCAGAAAGAAGATCGCCATTAGTAACATGAAGCTTAAGGTTCAATGGTAATGGTGTGACGGCCTTTTTTGACAAATTCATGTTACAATCTTGAAGCAACTCCTTTGTGAACTTATGTTGACTCATAACAATGCCATCATCCAGATAATTCACTTCTATTCCCAGGAAATAATGAAGAATTCTCAGATCTTTAATAGTATAAGTAACATCCAAGTAATGTTTGATACTCTCAATATGTTGAACATCACTTCATGTGATGATAATATCATCGACATAAACTGCCAGAATAGTAATATCACTACCATGCTTATGAGTAAATAGACTGTAATCGCTTTTAAATTGAACAAAACCTTGATTGACCAACTCATGTGTAAGTTTTGCTGACCACTGCCTAGATGCTTGTCTAAGGCCATATAGAGACATCCCGAGTCTACAAACTAAATTCAGTGGATTAGGAACACCCTCAGGGACTGTCATGTACACTTCTTCCACCAAGTCTCCATGCAAAAATGCATTGTTTACATCAAACTGAAAGATCTGCCATTTTTTTACTAACAGCTACAGATAAAATACACCTCATTGTACTCATTTTCACAACTGGGGAAAAAGTTTCAGTGTAATCAATTCCAAGTTTCTAACTAAAACCTTTAGCCACCAACCTAGCTTTGCACCTATCTAGAGAACCATCTGCAAGAAGCTTTACTTTATAAACCCATTTTAAACCAATTGGTTTTTTTTCCCTTTAGGTAATGAAACAAGATCCCAAGTTTTATTATTCTCCAGGGCTTCAATTTCTTTTGCCATAGCAGTCACCCAAACAGGATTAGCAGATGCCTCAGCATAAGAAGATGGTTCAAATATGGTAGGTTTTTGAGAAAGAAATAAAAAATGAGAAGATGGTAAATTGTTGTTGGACACCAAATTACACCAGTGTGAAGATTGAGAAGAGGTGGACAGATTACAGTACTAATCTTGCAAATAAGCAGGAACTTGTTTGGATCTAGTTGAATTTCTAATTGGTAAAATATGACCAGTGGACTGAATATCATTATCCTGAGAACTATCATTACTATGTGGAACAAAATCAGTGTTAAAATCAACATGTGAATTCTCAGAGGAAGCGGTATGAGAATCATCAATATGAGAAGAAGATTGAAAAGGTGAATAAGATGATTGTGGTATGACTGTTGGACAATCTGTTATATCACTAGTATTATGTTTTGGTAGAAAAATATGATTCAGAAATTTTGACTGAGATGATGAAGAAATAATGTGGAAATGAAAAACGGATTCATAAAAAACTACATCTCTAGAGACAAAGAGATTATTATTTTTAAGATCAAATACTCTGTAGCCTTTAATAATTGTGGAATATCCTAGAAAAACAGCAGCCACTGCTCTAGGATCAAATTTGGTTCTCTGAGCTTTGTAGGTTGAAACATAACAAAGACAACAAAATATCTTGAGATGATCAATAAAAGGAACAAAATTGTATAATTTAAAATAAGGTGTAGAATTGTTTATAGATTGCAATGGCATCCTATTAATTAGGTAAGAAGCACACAAGATAGAATCTCCCCAAATTTTTTGAGGTAATTTCGCTTGAAGAAAAAGAGCTCTAGCTGTTTCTAGTAAGTGTCTATGTTTTCTCTCCACAACACCATTTTGTTGTGGAGTATAAGCATAGCTGGTTTGGTGAATAATTCCTCTTTTCTTATATAATTTTTCACAATTTTCAACGGATAATTCCATAGCATTATTAGATCTAATGTAAAGAACATCATCATGAAAATGATTTTTCAAATAATTGATAAAGCTTTCAAGAACAGGAATTACCACATATTTGTACTTGATTAAATGCACCCAGGTGAATCTGGAAAAGTCATCAACTATGGTTACAAACTGAGTGCAACCACTAAGAGACTTAGTCTGGTAAGGTCCCCAAATGTCTATATGTAACATATGAAACACTTTGTCTGACTTGATCTGACTTAGAGGAAAAGACTTCCTAACTTTCTTAGCAGTTGGACAAATCTGACAAACAAAAAAAATCAGGAACTACCAACTTCAATTGACTAAAAGGTAAATGCCCCATTCTGAGATACCACAGTTTAGCTTCTTCCACCTTTTTTGACTGAGCAGTATTGCATCATTTGACAGGAAATGTAGAACAATTCATGACAGTAGAATTCATAGTGTATAAACCATTTGAGAGATTACCAAGTAGAGTCTGAGGCTTTTTCAAGGAATGACCCTGAATAAAGCACTGACCATTAGTGAAGTAAACTTGACAAGGCAAATCTTCACATAACTTTGTCACTGAAATCAGCTTAAAGTGAAATTCAGGTACATGTAGAACATTTTTCAGAATAATGTCATCACTCAACTTCATAGTTCCTATGTGATAGACTTTTACCTTTTTTCCATCATGAATAATGATAGAATTATCACTTTCTTTGACAGGTTGATAAGATGTGAAATACTCAAGATTTGGACATATATGATTAGTAGAACCACTATCAATTATCCAGTTACTACCAACAGTAGTTAATAAGCAGAATTTACCTGTCAGCAAAGCATGTTTAGTGTTATCAGAATTTTCTGAGCCAAATTTATGATTGATCAAATTTAGCAAATGATTGTACTGATCCTTAGTCACAATATCAGTATGAACATGTTCTTCAGTAGTAGAGGCTTCTGAACTTGAGATTTCAGTGTTCTGAAAAGATAATGCCGCAACTTCTTTATTCTGCCTTTCTTGAAAACCAGGTGGATATCCATTCAGTTTGAAGCACCTTTCCATCTTGTGGCCAGGTATCTTACAGTGATTGCAAAAATATGTAGGCTTATACATTTTCTTGCCTTGATCAGTTTTCTGATTTTGCCAATTAGTACTGGAATAGTTTCTATTTCCTTGAGGCTGTGAACTGAACCTCCTCTTATCAGCATAAAGGGCCATGGATTCATTAGTTTGTGCAGCAACAGAAATCTCCTTATGGCGTTCCTCTTGATCAAACACCATGTATGTTTGAGCAATGTTTGGTAAAGGCTACATCATCAGCACATTACCTCCTACTGGAGAAAACTGTTCAGACAATTTCATCATGAATTGTAATACTCTCTGCTCCTGTTGTCGTTGAACCAATCTTTGAGATAGATTGCAGGTGCATTTGTTGCAAGTACAGTATGGAAGTGGATTTGCATCATTCAGACCATCCCACAGAGTTTTGATTTTGGTAAAGAATACTGAAACAGAATATATGCCCTGATTGACATCCAACAACTATTTTTCAAGAGAGTAAACCTGTGTCATGGATGTATAGCCAAACCTATCCTCTAAATCTTGCCAAATTTCTTTAGCAGTTTGAAGAAACAACACACTTTTGGCTATAACCTCATCAAGATTAGCCAGCAACCAAGATATGACCAAATTGTTACATCTTTCCCAAAACTTGTACTCAACAGAGGTAATAACCGGTGTAACAACCGTTCCATCAACAAAATCAAGCTTATTCTTAGCAGACAAAGTTAGAACCATAGACCTCTTCCAGTTATGAAAACTGATTCCATTGAATTTTATAGAAACAAATTGTGTAATAGAAGCATCAGATGGATGAATGTAGTATATACTAGATGGATCTTGATTTCCTTGGACAACAGCCATAGAATAGCAGTATAGAGTAGAGATGTGTGATAAAAAAACGGGAAAAAAACAAATATGAAGACAAACTGTTTGATGAAATGTCTCAACGAATGAACAGAATTCGATATAGAATCAATAATTCTTTATTGCTACAATCAGGAATTACAGATTATAACAACTAATCAATCACGAAGAACAGATTTACAGTAATATGTAGTTTAGTACACAGATTTAACAAGATATCATAAGAAATTGACGAAAACAAGCAGTTGAATTAGATACACATATATATACGTATTTTTACAGCGATTTGCAACGAAGAACAAAAAAAAACTGGTAAAATATCAAGTTTTTACTAGGAAAAACGTAGATGCAGACGAAATCGTTGAAGAACACTTGTATCAACCTATTTCGAAATGATCGACCATTAAAGCTTGTTTAGCAAGCTTTGATACCATCATAAACTCTGAATTTATGTACTAAAATATTGTATTTAGGAAGAAACATTATTACAAGTGTATATGATATAATGTTTATATACAAGCTATTGGCGCCAAAAACAGTTAGACGCTACTAAACTTTCACCTGGAATTTACAATTATATAAACAATTTTCTATTTTCTAGCTCTATAAATCAATATTTCTAATACTAATATTACTACTCTTAATATGTAGCTTATTCCATGACGCATTCAAATATAATTCAATACATTCAACCATCATATCTTATTTTAGTGTTAAATTTTAGTATAATTAAATTTATAATTACATATTCAACGGATCGTTAGTTTTATGTATTGCTAGTCCTACGATTTTACTTTTGTACTATAGTTTAACGTTATTTAAGCTTTAATATCATTATTAAGTGTTGTTGGAGGAATTTCGTAACAACCCAAATCGGAGGTTACTGGAATAACGAATTATGAAAATAGGGGGATTTGGGATTTTTGGATGTTTTGGGGCTGAGCTCGTATGATGACTCCTCGGAAATTGAATAGAGAATGGGTTCTTTCTCTTCCTCTTTCCCGAGTGTCAATTGCCGTATCATACAAGGTGCCTACGTACCCTTTTATATAGGGATCAAGCCTCACGTAGTTCTTGTAAACAAGTCATTAGATAAGTCATTCAGTCCAAGCCCATAAATAGTCAAAATTTATCCATCCAATGTTCCCATAAATAGTTCAAGGTTTATCAATCCATCTCACGTTCCCATAAATAATCCAGTCTTCACACGTTTTCCTACAATCTTGCGGCATCTCCGCATTTCTTTCCATGATTTGAAGAATATCGTTTGGAGATATTTTCCGTTATTCGTTGATTGAGATTGATTCTTTCCTCGTTTCAGGGAGAGGATATTACTTAGTGATAAAACAATTAATTATTAATCTAAATTAATAATTATTAAACGGAGAAATTTGGACTATGCCAAAACGTGGCATAACAACAAGCCCCCAGTTCTTCAGTGTAGCTTGCTGTAGTGGAGAACTAAGAATTCTTCGAGATTCCAAATTTCTTCGATCCCTTGGCGTTTTGTAGATAGTCCGAATTAGCGTACACGCTTTTCAAGTGTCATTGTCCACATAAGAATGTGTTTTCGTTTGTCCACAAGCCCCTGAGTTGAGGCTTTAATAAGATACCCAATTTTAAATGTCAGGCTTTTAGCTCATATCACATCCGGTCCCACATGTTTTCCTACAATCTCGCGACATCTCCGCATTTCTTCCCGTGATTGTAGGAATGTCTCGTGCCAACCATATCACGTCTGGTCCCATACGTTTTCCTGCAATCTCGCGGCATCTCCGTATTTCTTCCCGTGATTGTAGGAATGTCTTGTGCCAACCATATCACGTCCGGTCCCACACGTTTTCCTGCGATCTCGCGGCATCTCCGCATTTCTTCCCGTGATTGTAAGAATGTCCCATGCCAACCAAGAAATATCCATCTATCAATGGGCCTTCAATAATGTAATTTTATCCATGAACTCTGCTCTGAGAGTAGGGTCTTCAAAAATATTATCCTACTCGAAAAATAGAGTTTTCGAAAATATTATCCTTCTCAGAAAAGGACCTTCCACACTTATTTTTGTCCATGCATGAGCTAGTGAAGTAATCAAATCATGTGCTACGAATATTGCATCACAATTCTTTAACATCTCCATGTTTCAGATTCTGCCCAGATCTGTTTTTACCTTTTCTTGGAAAACACAAAACATGAAAGTTGTCGAAAACGAAAAGAGCTTTCCGATGATATATGGTTCGTCAGAAATGGACTTATAACGAATCAGGAATCAAATAAAACGTCTGTTGTTTAACTTCTCAATACTGAAAAACGGGATCTGATTATGTTTTGAGATTTCGAGAATAAATCGAAACATAATCCGAGAAAACACCAAGAACGAAAGTTGCAGGAAATCGTAAAATCTTTTCGGATCATAAAAAATCATCAAAATCTGACATGTATTAAATTTAATACGAATTTTATAAGATAACTTATGTATACGAACAAAAGCATAAGAAAACTTATCTTAATTTTGAAAATAATCATGAATCACCGCCTCCATCGTTCTGCTCCACCATTAAAGCCGCTCCAGATCCATAATAACCCCCCTTGCGTATGATATAGATGATTTGATTGTCCTCCACAATCAAAAAATAATCCCCTCCTTCTAGCGCCAATTGTTGTTGGAGGAATTTCGTAACAACCCAAATCGGAGGTTGCTGGAATAACGAATTATGAAAATAGGGGGATTT
This sequence comes from Heracleum sosnowskyi, assembly GCA_030848705.1. Classification (NCBI taxonomy): domain Eukaryota; kingdom Viridiplantae; phylum Streptophyta; class Magnoliopsida; order Apiales; family Apiaceae; genus Heracleum; species Heracleum sosnowskyi. The sequence goes on from CM061237.1 coordinate 31,711,703, forward strand.
GGGATTTTTGGATGTTTGGGGCTGAGCTCGTATGATGACTCCTCAGAAATTGAATAGAGAATGGGTTCTTTCTCTTCCTCTTTCCCGAGTGTCAATTGTCGTATCATACAAGGTGCCTACGTACCCTTTTATATAGGGATCAAGTCTCACGTACTTCTTGTAAACAAGTCATTAGATAAGTCATTCAGTCCAAGCCCATAAATAGTCAAAATTTATCCATCCAATGTTCCCATAAATAGTTCAATGTTTATCAATCCATCTCACGTTTCCATAAATAATCCAGTCTTCACACGTTTTCCTACAATTTTGCAGCATCTCCGCATTTCTTTTCATGATTTGAAGAATATCGTTTGGAGATATTTTCCGTTATTCGTTGATTGAGATTGATTCTTTCCTCGTTTCAGGGAGAGGATATTACTTAGTGATAAAACAATTAATTATTAATCTGAATTAATAATTATTAAACGGAGAAATTTGGACTATGCCAAAACGTGGCATAACATTAAGCAAGGAATTGTGTATTTAAAAAATAAATGTAAAAAATTGTATTAATCTTAAACTAAATAAAGACAATAGATAATTGAAATAAATTTATGACTACAAGACAATTTATTTTATATTTTATGCGACAAGACAGTTTGTTTTCTTTATTATTTTTTGAAGAATTAATTTCAGTCTCATGTGTGACATTTATCGTCTACAGAAGAACACTACAGTTTGTTTAAAACATAATTTTGTATATTAACAACATGGCATCATTTTATTCATAATATTATATTAAACGATAGTATTTTATTTGGTAAAAAAAATTCAGACGTTATCAAAAAGAGTGAAATTTTATCTATATATTGTAAAGTTGTAGCTACCTTTTTTGTTACTTAAATTCGAAATACATTAGAAAACAAAATAACAACACATTTCATTTAGAGTACAGTATAAAATAAAACCAAAAGAATTAAGTACAAGAATTCATAACTGCATGGCAAAATAAGTTCGAATGATACCATGACAATGAAGGTAAATTAATCAGAATGAAATTTGGAGATCGCAGCTATTGAGGACGGTCAATGTGATGGTAAATAAATTAAACTAGTTATGAAAGTTATTCTTGGATCGAAAGAATTGAACATGTTCATTTAGGGGATATGGGACACAACTTTTAACTCTTACCTACTTAAGACCCTACCCAACCAAATTTAAGTGTTTGAACCATGGCGGTAGATTTCGAAAATTGAAACAAAAGGTTGAGGTAGTGTATAGTGTATAGTGATTTATCGGAAATAGTCGAGGATTTATCGGAATGAAAAATCGGAATAAAATCAGATGTATTTTAATAATATATTTTGTAATATTTATAAAAATAACCCATTATTATATATAATTTTTAATTTAACAAATTTTTTATCTAAATAAAATTGTAATCAACTCACTATTTGTCATAAGATTAACTAACATATTAATATTAATATTAGTACATAATTTATTCGGAATAACCATGTATTAGACTATTTGGTCAGGGGTTGTTTTGTAAACCGGTCGTGCCCACCCTATGTGTCTCTCCCAAACATCTCGTTCTCCTCTCCTTCTTTCTTACTTCTTCATTCTGTAATATACATATACATGTATGTATGTATGTATGTATGTATGTATGTATGTATATCTTACTTCCCTTTCATACAAATTCCTCTTAATAGCTATATTTCAGGTTACATTCTATCCGATTTCTTTTGAGTTTGATCGATTTTGAGCGAGTTTGATTGATTTATCGGAAAAACGATTTTTCCGGCGATTTCATGAAAACAGATCGGTGGCTCTCCGACTAAGAAGCAAGGACACGGGTGTGTAGTACTGGGATACGCGGATTCGACAAATTTAAAATTATGAGGATACGGGTGCGGTGGGACACGTCATATATAAATATAATTTTTTATATATATATTTCATGTTATGCATATTAAAACCAATTGCTAGAACCAAAATATGTATGCCAACTAAATGAAATGCATGATTTGTTCATTCAAAATACTGAAGTATGAGTTTAATCTTGTAATTTATGCAAAAATGAAAATGATCATCAAACTTTTGTATTTGTTTACCGACATTGATACTTGTTTTTTTAAAATAGTTAGTTAAAACAAGTTTTTACTATAATTTTTGAAAATAAAAATCAAAAGTAAGATTGTGAAAGTATCCCCGGGGATACGCGTGTCCAGTAATCCGATACGGGGACTCGGCACATAGTGTCCCTGCTTCCTAGCTCTCCGATCGCCGATAAATCAGCCGATTTATCGGACAAATCGCCGATTTCTACGACCATGGTTTGAACTGACATCTATAAAATTTACTTATAATATTTACTTGGAACAACAATTTGATTAAGAGGCTTAATGTCACTCTCACAACTCACAAGTCCCATGCATGTCAATATCCTGTTTAGCCATAGTTACGATGTCCATGATCTATCTTATTTTTATACTTCAATCACAAATTCAGGCATATTTTTGATTTGGAAGCAAAATTTTAATTTAATTATATGTGGATACAAATATTTGTTTATTTAATAAAATAAATGTGTTCCAAAGTATAAGGCTAAGAACTTTTTGTATAAATTAATTATTTAACAAAGAAAAAGTCAAAATGTTTTAATAAAAATATAAAAAATCAGCTGAGAAATAAGTAAATATATTTAATTTAATGTTTAGCTAAATGTAAAATTTACGGAAACCAATAAAAAGAAATGAAGTGCCCTAGCTAGTCTGCTGATGATTAATGAACTAACAACTTTCTATGCTTGGATAACTTAAATTTCAGTTTTTTTCCCCTAAAATTAATTTGTTTTCATAATAATTGGTTTAGATTAGGGAAATTAATAAAAAGATTATAAAAATTATATATCATGAACTTTTTTCAAATTTCTATCTCTTTAAAAATATTTCTAAAAATGAGATGTTTAATTTAAATCAATTTTCATAAATATTTTAAAACAAAAAAGCCAGCCATTATTTAGTTTCAAAAATTATATATTTTAACTTGCATTTTTTTGTAAAGTCATATTTTTTAAAAAAATCATATTTTGGTAAAAGAAAAAAGGATATGTATTTCATAAAAAATGACAGTTTTATGTATTTGTAGAAAAAGCCTTTGTACGTAGTTATTAGTTTTTACATTATTACAAGAAGAAATTGTGTACGAGGCGAAGAGAACCTGCCTCAAACTATAATTATTGTTATGTATCTATAATTTTATTCAAATTATTATTTCTGCATTTTAGAATCTAGCTTATTTATTATTTTGTAATTTAATCGAAAAAAAACCTAGAGCCTTCCCATAGTTCCCATCCACTAGCTGGATATACGGAATACTACTGTACAACATCCCCACAACATGGCATATACTTTAAAGCTCCTTAATTATTTATCTGCCTTTGTTGGTTGTTTTACTTTGTAGCTAAATTTGCATGTCCACTCTATATAAAAGGACCTCTCTCTAGCACATATGCAGCAGACCTACTCCAGACTACAGAACTACGTACTGCAGTCTTCTTCCAACATGTTTGGATCCCTTCTCATTTTGCTTCTCATCTTACACGTGACGACTCTAGTCACAGCTCAAGAAGTTGGTAATGCTTCATCACATGTTTAGTGTTTTTCGATGATTATCTGATATTCTGATTATTGTTTTTATATTCATTATGTAATTTTGTCTAGTTTCATTCTTTAAGTAGCTGCTTCATTCAATGCTCGCCAATGTTGTTAATCTTAAAACCTACCAGGGTTCATGCAATGCTCGCGCGGAGAGAGATTTCTTTCTGATTAGATGTTCTGATGATTTTCAAAAATATTAAAATATATGTTTGTATTGTTTACAGGTATACGAGGACCAGCTTGTCGAACTTGCCGAGGTAACCGCAATTTCTATGTTCATCTTATAATGTTTTCCTTTACAAATTATTTACATAATATTTTATGTTGATCTTATTGTTTTTTATATTTCCATTATGGTTAGGAAATTTTTAATTTAAATATTCATTTCTATTTCGAATATGTTTAAATAAATTTTTAATAAGTATATTAGCGGGTGAAAGACCCTTTAACCTTTTTTTAATATGGTTGAAATGTGGTATGCATTGCAGTCAGTGAGAGTGAATTTGATTATCTAAACAATAGCGGGAAGGGACCAGCACAATGGGGAAAGCTAAAGACCATATGGGAACTTTGCGGGACCGGAAAGTTGCAGTCGCCTGTAGATTTGACAGTGAACGGAAGAGTTGATGTAGTTCCCAAGTTAGAGACCGTGACCAGGCATTACAAACCTTGCACTAATACAATGGTCATTAACAGGGGAAATGATATAGAGGTACTTAATCCATCAACTTTTACAGGTTAATCATTAATAAAATAACATGAAACAAATAATGTACCACGGAGGGATTGATTGGTATGGACTGGTCCGTCACAGCGACATGAACTAGCAAATTATAATGTGTTACATATACTTGGGTACGTAAAATTTTATTGACATGCAAATTATTATGTGCCGCTCGACTACTGCAGATAGAGTGGGAGGAGGGTGGATCTATTAATATCAAGGGTAAAAAATACGATCTGATTCAATCTCACTGGCACTCCCCTTCCGAGCACACTATCAATGGCAACAGGTCCAGTTATCTCATTCATTTTCAAACTACTTCACATGAATAATATTAACTATCATTCTTTGTCATCTTGGTCATTATGTTAATAATCACTTTGTTTTTGTTTTTATAGATATGACTTGGAATTGCATATAGTGCATGGCGATGATGAAGAACCAAAGAACTTGGCCGTGATTGCTATCCTGTACAAAATTGGTGACTCACCAGATCCATTCCTGGCGAAGGTACGCGGAGATTAGCATGAACCATGTTATATGACAGTATATACTTTAAAATTCTTCTGTGCATGCTTATTTTTTGAATTTAGCCAACAAATATGCATATAAGTAATTTTTACTGTATTATTATTAGTGATTTGGTTGGGTTGATTTCAGCTAGAAAGAAATATATCAACATTTGTGGCCATTGAAAGTGTCAAACGGATTGAGAGGGGGATACTGGATCCAAATGATTTTGGGATTTCTGGTAGAGAATTTTATAGGTATCAAGGTTCACTCACCACTCCTCCCTGCAACGAAACGGTCACTTGGACAGTTGAACAACAGGTATGTATATGTAACTAGCTGGTATAAGTCTTCTGTTAAAACTTATCAAGCCCAAAAATGATTAAAAGTTGACCTGAATTTGTGTTTTCACAGATAAAAACTGTCTCGGCGCATCAAGTTAACCTTCTTCGAGAAGCTGTTGATGATGTAAGTACTTCTTAAGTTCTTATCTCTCTCGATAACAATGAATGATGAAAATATCAAATTATGACAAATTTGTGAGGACATTTAAGAATCCGCATAAAACTAAATCATAAAATAAATTGTGCCAAAAAAATGTTTATTCAAGATCGTTATAGCATTTACAGAAAACAAATTCGTAAAAATTTCAAATTTGTGTCAAAAATGGCTGCAACTTATTTGTCTTCTCCATTGAATCATCTCACACTGCAACCCCTGTGGATGTATCTGTCTATTCAAGGTCAGTACTGAGTGTGTGTGAAATTTATCACTGAATCATCACTGATGACCACAAATTTCTTTTGCGCTAATGATATATAGGATAAAATGTACAGAGAAATATCGTATATTATTGAGGTTGTTGGTATGTTATTTGGTTGCAGAATTCAGAGATGAATGCCAGACCATTGCAGCAACTCAATGGGCGTGATGTCCACCTTTACGTTGATCACTTTACTTGAAAAACATGCTGGTTATTCTTCTCCGTGCCTACAAAAACTACTGGGATTTAATCGTAATAACCCCCAGTAAAGTTGTTGTATCCGTCTACTTTGTTGATTTTATTTGTATTGAGCCTAGTTTCGCTTAAAGCTGAAACTATTGCAGCTCATGTCGCAACTTATGAATTAGTTACTGAATTCTGTTTGAAGTGTTATTAATGGAAATTTAAAAGCCTCTGTCCTACTACTCTAATTTATTCATTTCTAATTTTTACTGGCCTTAAGACTTTTATCTAAAAGGTATCACATATTAATTGAATGTTTTAATGATTAAAAAGTTCTGTCTATACATTAAACAATATAGTCTGTATGCTTTCTTGTATGCTTGTGTTCTATTAATCACCCTTATTATCTAATTTTGTTGAGTTTCCTTTTTAAGCATATAATTTCCTATTTAAAACTGATGGCATGACAATTTAATTATAGATACTGATGGCAACTACATAAATAGCAGCTTATCAGGCTCAAACGCAACGAAGTCTAGTATCTCCATAGTTCAGGGAATTCTTCCCAATAAATAAGATGGAGACTGACAGCAAAACTAGACTGGAATAGAGAACTACTTTGCACAAACTGATTAGCATTAACAAAAAACTTTACACAAGCTAGTATATTTTATCATATAGATCAAGCATAACTGTACAAAGAAAAAAAAACAGTCATCAGCTGCATGAACCAGATGTTTTCTTGACTTCTTCATCCACTACACATCCTGTTGCTGCTCCAAAATTTTCAACATCTTAAGAGCAACAACCACCGCTAGGTCTCTGGTATTCTGGTTTTTGTTTTAGTACGTTTCTTTTCACTATGGTTGATCCTTCTTCCATAAGACTTGGAACTTCCATTATCTGCAGGAAAGCATTAATTGCTTAAATAAACGACTTTACCTAATCCTTTTATTTACGACCTAACTTTCACTAATTCATATGGCAGAAAAATTTACAAATCTATAATTATGGCATCAGGATCTGCTAACTATTTATGTAATGACAGACCCATCATTTTGTTGATTGCTGCCTGGAACATTTAAATTGATTCTTTGACCATTTTTATTCGGACATTACAATTCTCAACCCTGTTAAGTTTAGATTTAAATTTAATCTCAATTGGTTATCACTGTGTTCTAACTATCGAGTATTAGATACCAGCACATTACAGATGCCAATTAACACTTCTATCATACATAGTTATGATCTCTATTTCATTTGATCAGGTTAAGTGCTGTGTTTTAACTAAATATATGTTACCTATACATTGCAAACGTCGATTACGAATTCTATCACAGTTTTAGATCTTCATCTTACTTTGTTAGTTATTAGGTTATTTACTGTGTTCTAACTTCTAAGTATACATATGATGCCCCTAATTTAAAATACAGATGCCCTGAAACTTAAAGACAAGAATGCTCCGTTTTTACCTTAAGTGCAAGCTCTTTAAAGCACTGCTCCACATTTTCTCGAGTTTTGGCACTACATTCAAGAAATAAGCATCCATGCTCATTTGCCAAAGAAATTCCTTCTTCCCTACTTACAGCTCTTTCTGATTCCTAAAAATAAACCATACTTGATAAGATGGAATAATCAGTTAACTACGTAGTGATCAGTTAGCTTTCAGAAGCTTCTTTTCTTAGTTTGCAGATGTCTCTTGACAACACAATAACTACACAGCACAGTCGGTACCACATAACTCTGTCTCGTAATTTAAATTAATAAAGCTTAGATACAACTTCTGCTTTACATGTCTAAAAAAACTGTAGTTGAGTTGTAACCTTAACAAAAAGTTCTGTTAGCGCCTAATAAATTAGTGTGATTATAGGACTGATAGAAAATGAAAACTTACTATGTCAACTTTGTTTCCCACAAGCATTTTGACACAATTCTGATTGGTGGAGAAGAGGTCCACTTCTTTCGCCCAAACATCTGATAGGTTTGTAAAAGTCTCTCTTTTTGTAACATCATAAACTGCAATATATAAAGGTAAATTTTAGTTAATAAAAGACTGGATCTAAAGCACTCGGTTGCAACTTATAGAATAAAAAAGAGGAGATCAGAGTTATGTCAATCCTTATGTGACTACATCTCGTCTTAACTGTTACAACCACTGCATTACAAAGCAGCTAACAGGAAACCAGATGGCCATTACATGTTTTCAATCGAAGATATTTTTAAACTCGCACTATAGAATTATATTTAATGGAGTGCACAAATATAAAAGGGTTTAAACATCTTTTGCTTATAGGGTTTAAGCATCTCTTGTTAGGTACTTCATTAAAAGATGGTTGTATAACATATTTCGGAAGAATATGTTCATGCACCCTTCTTAATAATAAGATGATTCCAAAAACCAGTAATTACCAAGAATAATTCCTTGGGCGCCTCTATAATAAGAGCTTGTTAACGTCCGGAACCTCTCTTGTCCAGCTGCAAAAAGAAATAATCATCAGGAAACGACCATCGTTGATATTTACATCCTCTCATCAAATAATTAGTTCTCTTGAAATTTAATTCATGTGTGCATAGGAAGAGATTCCTCAATCAGCGGCTACTGTTTTATAATAACACATCATTTTATTATAAATAAGAGATACCGCTCTTCAAGAAGACAAATCTATACTCTTTATTAATAAGCAAAACAATGTGAAAATGGCGCGCAGTACTAAAGTACCAAAGTACCAAAGTACCAAATTTGGTTATCACTTAACTCGGGTTCGATTCCTCGCAACTACATATTTATACAAGATTTATTTACTTTAAATTCTTTAGCTTCATCCAGGGTTCGATTCCTTACAACTACGTAATTATACAAGATTTATTTATTTACTTTAAATTCAATAGTTTCATCGAGCGTTAGATTCTTTACACTTACGTAATCATACAAGATTTATTTATTTACTTTAATTTCTTTAGCTTTATGCACAGTTCGATTGTCTATAACTACATAATTAAATAGTTATTTATTTATTATATATTTTTATCATTCAATTCTCGAGAAATACATTTTTAAATAATATATATTAATAATTTATTAATATTAATATTTTAATCTCATGCTCGGCCCGTGCTTGGCACGAGTTATAAGAAGACAAATAGTTAATAATTCACAAAAAGAACAAAGAAAATATTTCCTGTGACTTACGGCAGATACTTTAATAGTTGCCAGGGCGGATAATACAAAATATCTCCATTGACTGTAAAGTAAATAAGATTACGCTTTTTCTTGTATTCCTAAAATTACAGCCATTTATCAACAAGATGAAAAGTATAGATGTGTTAGATGCTGCAAGGTATATATCAACCATTAGATGGATCATATACACTGGTGGAACATTCACATAATGTATAAGGGTATGTCTAGCCATAATGTATAAGGGTATGTCTAGCCATAAAGATGATGTCCCCCACAAAACAAGCAATAATTTTTTTTGATCTAATAGGGCAGCTTCTTAAAGATTTTAAAACCACAATGGCTTAAAGTTACTTCCAGTTTCCAAAAGATAACTTCAAATATAAACAATAATGAACTAATACCAGTATCCCAAACAGTGAGCTTCAACTTTTTCCCACCAACTGTAAGCAGCTTGATTTTAAAATCCACGCCTGGACATGATCAGAAAGCAGAACTGAGAACAGCATGTACTAAATATAACTTACAAGTAGCATCATTTATGCACTAAAAACACTTTTTTTTGGCTTAATTGATTCTAACAATTAGTCCAACTACAGTTGCTCATAAGACATTAGAAAATATGACCAAAACTATAACTGAATATTGCGCAGTTTATGACTGTGGACTAGGAAGGCCGACAGTTTCAGAGCAGCAAGTAGCAAACCACTTCAAACAGAACAAATATGTGTAGATAGTTCACACAAATGAAACAAATAAACCGAGAATTTTGCCATGGGGGCAAGGGTAAGTGAAGCACAAGTGTGGGAGATCACATTTACGGTTGTTATAAAGCCTTAATTATATGGTAATTTTAATTCAAGAATGATAGCAATTCTCCGGTTTCAGGTTCTTCCATCAAATAACCAACCTAGTACCGTTTTCACTTCGAAGGTAGCATCAGCCAAAGTGTGAGCTTCACAGAAGTTGGACACAAGTTTAAAGCCAAGAAACCTGATTACTTGGAGCATCTGAAAGAAACTTAAAAACTTATCGCTCAAGGATAGCAAAAAGGTGTGGAAATATTAGTAGTACTTAGCTAATTTTTTGGTTGTCTTGAGGCACAAATTTAAGTAAGCCTCAGTACGCGGTAGTGTCAGTTCTTGGGTTAACTGAAATATCCTTCATGAGGGAATCTAATTTCATTTTACACGCTCGGAATGGGTAAATGAGAACTTGTTTTCCAATGTACACCCATTTAAATTGCAATTTGTAAAATTGGCCACACAAATGGAATGGAAATTAGGAATCAATTACCTTTGTTCGGTTCTGTTTTGTAGGGAAGATATATAAAATATTGATTTCTATTATATAATTTTGACAACAAAAACTGGTTACGTCTTTTTGTCAAATTGTTCTAGGCAAATAACATGACCAGTATGAACTTATTTTGTAGCATAAACTTCTTTAAGAATCATCCACAAGTCCTCATATTTACATTGTGTTACAACTTACAAGAAGTATATCAACCAGATCCCAAAAAGAAAAACACAATAGCGTTGTTCCAATGCTAAACAGAGGTTTGCCAAGAATGGAAGTCATGAAATAATCGTAAACAAAGGGCAAACTTAGGTTGTTGATCATAGAGTGCATAATCCCTTTTATATCACTTTTAGCTTACAAATGGCCAAATGGGGTTATATGAAAATGGATTAATACATATAGACAAGTTGAACATAAAATTGAAAATAAGAATAAAAAATAGATTTCCATTATCTTACAGTTTTAAAGACAAGTAGAAAAACAGAATCAGACACAACTAGGTAAGTACATAGATTTGTATAGGTAAATTTAGTTAAGAAAAGTATATACATACATACGGTGTGTGCAGGTAGGAAAGTACCTATGGTAGGGGAGGTATCTTGGAGGAGGGAGTTGGATATAAAGGTAAGAAGAAGGCTGCTTTTTCCGACGGCGGAGTCTCCGATGAGCAAGATCTTAAATGACACATCGTAATTACTACTTCCACCTTGCCCCGATGATGATCCCATTTCCTCGTTCTTTGTTTTCGAATAAGATCCCTTGTATATAAGTCTGTTGTACTCTACAAAGTGCGTGTCTGGGTTATCATAAAAAAAAATTAAAATGAGTAAGTGTATATGTAAATTGTTATACGTGTGTTTGGATAAATTTATTTATAAGTTAGTGAAAAATTTGCTAAATTAAATTTGAAAAATTAATTTTTAAATATACTGATTTCAACACTTGTATTTTAAATTAAAAAAATATTTAAAAACATAAATGTAAAAATATAAAATATTATAAAAATAAAGAAATCAAAGAATAAGTTGATAAGTTAAGTAAAATGTTAGTGATTTATAACATTCAACTTATCAATTTATAAATTATAAATTATAAATTATGAAATAAGCTGAGTACACAAACAACCCTCATAAATTATTATCAATTTAATAAATTTTTATCAATTTATAATGTATAAATGTCCTCGGCCTAAGAGGTCCAAAGACAATTTTGTTGAATTGTAACTTTAGTACCAACAAATAGAACTAAAAAGTGAAAAAGTGCATTGCCGTTGGTGGCATCGGCATCTTATATATGTATGTACCTGCCTATCTATCTATCACTGTCTCACTGTCTTTTTAGTAGAGAGAGAGAGGTACAATAATCTCCTCGATTCTATATAATCATATTTCTAGTGTTGTTTTAGCTTTTTCAATCATCATTCAATCCCCTTCTTGCAATTGCAAACCACCCTGGCATTAGTGTGTGTACTATACCTATACCTATACGTGCGTGGCATCACCTATTCATCTTAACATAATCATCTATCCGTTCATTTTTATACAGTTTTCATTTAGGATGTCCCTCTCATTTTTATACATTTCAAAAATACTAATTTTTAATAATATAAAATACTATTACACCCACTACTTTCTTCACTATTTCTATTCTATAATAATATAAAACACTATTACACCAATTACTTTCCTCTACTATCTCAGATATATTATTAAATATTGATAGGTCCCACCATTTTACCCACTTTTCATCTAATTTAACTCATTTTTTATATTTTTTATTAAATATTAATAAGTCTCACTATTTTACCAACTTTTCATCTAATTTAACTCATTTTTTATAAATTTTTTTGGTCTCCGTGCCCAACCCCAATGTATATAATTGGGATGGGACGGACGGAGTACAATTTTAGAAATGTGGTTTTTTATTAGAAACAGTCCTATGTGGGGCCTTTTTTACTTTCTTAGCTGTTACCCATTTTTTTCTATATTTTCCAATCTTAAGAAAATGAATTTCTGGAAGAGAAATGCTAAAATCCCAAAACCGTTCCCGAATATTTAGTTGTCATTTTATGATTAGTTATATTTTTATAAATGAGATGAGACCCTGCATGCATACGTGTCATTCCGGAAAGATGTTGAATTTTTTTTCAGAATATGTAACATTACTCTTTCTTTAATTATATTGACGAATCTGCATCAAAGTTGCCTAACCCGCCAAAATCATTCAAATTTGTTGATGTCAAAAAACTAATTGACGATATTTGACATAGACAGATAGGATGACTGCCAGTCAAATATAGCCTAGTTTTGGGACTGATGTGTGAATGGTGTGACCACAATGTGATTGGAGATGAAGTTGCAAGTACTGCAATTAGGACCGTTTTTAATAGAATAGAACTGGTTTTATGGATTTTGTATTATTAGCTTATAACTCGTGTCAAGTACGGGCCGAACATGAGTTGACATTAAAATATTAGTATTAATAAATATTATTTAAAAATATATTTCTCGAGAATTGAATGATAAAAATATATAATAAATAAATAATTATTTAATTATGTAGTTATAGACAATCGAACTGTGCATAAAGCTAAAGAAATTAAAGTAAATAAATAAATCTTGTATGATTACGTAGCTGCAAAGAATCGAACGCTCGATGAAACTATTGAATTTAAAGTAAATAAATAAATCTTGTATAATTACGTAGTTGTAAGGAATCGAACCCTGGATGAAGCTAAAAAATTTAAAGTAAATAGATCTTGTATAATTATGCAGTTGCGAGGAATCGAACCGGGTTAAAGTGATAACCAAATTTGATAACTTGGTACTTTAGTACCGCGCGTCACATTGTTTTGCTTATTAATAAAGATTTTAGATGCGGAGGAGACTGTTTTAGAAAGCAACAGATTACTTGTCTTAGATTCTGAAACTGAAGTGCATTCATTATCTGCAAGTACTGCTCTAAATATAACTGCTCATCGCTCTCATATTGCTTAAAGATTTTTAGTTACTAGGATGACTATGATTATATTTGAAAAAAATGAAGTGATGTTTATTGCATCAACCATGCACCACATATTGAAGATCTATGAAGTGCAGGAGTATAGCAGTTTCTCGGTAAGAAGTTGATAACTATCACCAGTTCGGAGGGAATGCCTTCTTCATTATTCCACAAAAACGCCTGGAGTAGAACATAGTATGGTCTACGGAAGAGATAGACAAAAAACCGATCGAGCTGCATATATTTAAAGCATGTTCAACTTTCTAATTCTTGTTGTACTCTTGCAGAATGTTGATTATTCCCAGGTACAGAACATTAAAGATTTCATGGAACATCTGTTTTCTCTCTTTCCCTGGGATAAACTCTGCTCTCGCAGGCATGTTAACTCCAAGCCTGAATCTGGAGCCTGTTTCATTGTGTTTTAAAGCAATATTAACACAAAAAATTTTAACAGAAGGAAAGCGAGACATAAGGTACAATACGTCTAACTGGATAGCTACTGAAAATGTCTGGTGATAGGCTATGTATAGCCCGGATTACCATTACAGTCATGGCTCGCCTCCTAGTCCAGACTCATCTGGGAGTCATGACCTAGGTACCAGTCCGGACGCATTGCCAGGCTATGGCTCAAGCTTTAAGTTTAACTACCTCCTGGCGACAAAGGCAACATCCTGTGTGAGAAAATCTACACCTCGTTACGTGACATGTCTAGGTCATTGATAGGCTATGTATAGCCCGGACCCGTCCTGGACCCCGGACTCATATCTCAATCATGGTCCACCAACTAGTCTGGATTCATGTTCTGTCATGACTCACCTTCAAGTCCTAGCCCGTATCGGAGTCCTGACTCATCTACTAGTCCGAACTCGTATCGGAATCCGGACTCACCTACAAAACTCGAGCTCACAGGTTGGGCTTAAGTTCAAAGTTTAATCCATCCCTGGCGACAAAGGCAATAACGCACATGAAGACTACACATTGGTACGTGACGTGGTTAGGCCATGACCGATGGCCACACCTGGTGACGACACGTAAAGATTCCTAATGATTGGGATAATTATTTCCTATTTAAACCACACGCCAGCAGGAGCCCGGCACACGCTGCCACAATCCGTCACCTGGACACGTGCAATCCATCAACATCACCCAGGTGTCCTGCCTACCTAGGATTCAACGCTCATGATTGCAGGTACAACCCCTAAACCCTAATCCTGGGCCTATATATAGACCAAGGAGGAAAGGTGCAGGGGTTACATTCTCTTTCACACACCTAACCTATACACACACCCTCCATATTTAGATTTCTCTATATTCCTATCTCCCTTTCCAAAGCCGTTACTTATTCTCACGCCGGAGGCGCCGCCAGGGTCCAAACCCCCCTCCGGTGTTGTTTTGCAGAGTCCCAACCGCAGCGACACCGCTTCCAGGCGTGGGATCGGCCGGGAAGGTCCTAGATCGGGATTTGGAGTTATCATTTGGCGCTAGAAGGAGGGGCAACCCTGCCTTGTGGTCATAGTGCCGCTAGGCTCACCATCTTCAAATCCAGTAAGATCTAAGCAAACTCTTTCGTCTTTACAACTAAACATGAACTCTTTAGCCCATTTCTCCAAACGTATGAATGCTTTTAAGCTTATTTAGCCCAGATCTGTTTATTTTTACCCTTGTTTAGCATTATCTAGCTTTCTTGCTCCAGTTGTTGCTCAGATCTACATTGCTCTCCTATAAATCTGTCTTTAAACTAATTTTCTTGCCTTGAAAAACACTAAACCCAGAAATCACATGCATAAATTGTCTCCTTCTCCTTGGTAAACCCAGATCTATCAGAAATTTACTTTGCTTTTGAAAAATTGTATTACCCCTTGTATACATTGTTTGCTCTTGAATCATGGCTCGATGTAGCAAATCTGTGATAAGACCTGCAACCAGTACTCCAAGGCAAGAACCACCCACAAACCCAGTTATTGAACCACCACCACTCCTGACCCTGGCATCCCAAGTAATTCGGCCGGGCGATGCCCGGGTTGAAATTGAGGTTAACAAGTTTAAGTACACGGATGTCAACATGGAACCCGGACTCATGGAAAATTTAACCGGGGACCAGGTTGCTGACGCAATCCGGATGTATAAGGAAGCCCGGCTTAATGAAGTTGACCAAGTTGAAAACTCACATGACTCCGGAGACTCCCACCGATCACGTGCCTCAGTTTTCGACAGAATTGGGGGCACGGACAAAGAAGCCCGAAAAAGAACCCACCACAGAACCAACAGCCAAAACCGAGATGCTGAAGCTGGAAAGCTCCAAAAGCTAGCTGACTTGAGGGAAAAAATCCGGAGCGAAGAACAAGCTAAACTCGACCTCAAAATCCAAAGAAGAATTCAAGAGGAGGAGGCCCGGATTATGGGCAGAACTCATGAAAAAAGGAGAACCCGGGCCCCTAGCCTCGACATATTCTCAGATGATGAGGAACCCCAGGAGGACTTGATGGACATGATCCATGAACTTCAGAAAAAGGTGGGGCAGGATTCGGGAATGGACATTGGGGATACATTGACACCCTTTAGCTACTCGCTCGAGGCGACACCCAGGCAGAGAAATCTCAAACATTATAACTTTGATTCCTTTAATGGTTTGGGAGACCCCGAGGAGCATATAAACTATTTTGAACAAATTGCAATGATATATTATTACAATGATCTAACGAAGTGCAGGTTCTTTGCCTCAACCCTCAAGTCCGGAGCCCAAAGATGGTTCAGCAGAATCCCTTCCCGAAGCATCCACAACTGGAAGCAGTTTCGGGAATCCTTCTTGAGACGCTTCCGAGCCAATAAGACCCAGGAAATGCACATGTGCCACCTAGAGACAGTCCGGCAGGCCCGGGGAGAGGCACTTGCAACTTACATGAAGCGCTTCCAGGAAGCTATTAACAACATAACCAACCTGGATGAGCGGGAGGCTCTGACAATTTTTCGAAGAAACCTGGATCCTGATAACAATGAGAGGTATGTCCTGGACCTCATCCATAAAGAGCCTCAGAGCCTGGCGGCAGCCTATGCAATGGCCGCTAGGTTCATTAAAGAAACCGATGTCCTCCAAGCAATGAGGATGACTAGGCAGGGCATATCTCCAACTCGGATTCAAGATCCACCCGAAAACAACTACAATCATCAAGACAAAAAATTCAAACCCAATAGACAAAGCAACTACATTCAGAGCTCTCAGCTCGCTTTGCCAACCTCAACCCCGAACTCCAATCAAAGTGTGGAGCCCGGACAACCTAAACAAAAACTTGAGCCCAGGCCTGAACCAAACTGGACTCCTCTCAACCGGGCTCGAGCTGATATTTTGAAAGAAATACGAGACAAGCCTTTCTACTACCCTCCCAAACCCATGGCGACCGGACCAGAAAATCGGTCTGTCCATAAACACTGTGACTATCATGAAACACATGGACACACAACCGAGAATTGCTTGTCTCTAAAGTTTTTTGTGGAAGAACAAATCAAGAAAGGTAACATGGGACAATACATAGCCCGGAAAACTGATGACAGGGGAGCAGGATCCGGGAAGGGTAAAAATGTTGTGAATGTCGTATTGGGTGGGTCTAACTCGCCACCCCGAAGTCCGGACTCGGGAGATGAGATAATGATGGTTCAAACCTGTCCAGAACAAATAATCAGTTTCAACAAAGATGATTTCGAAGGACTCGACCCCAATCATAATGAAGCTCTAGTTGTTAGTCTAGACATAGCTGACAATGCAGTTAAAAGAATACTGATTGACAACGGTTCTTCTGTCAATATCATATTCAAACATGCTATGGATCGAATGCAGCTGGGGAGTGTGAAGATGAACGACTGCAGAGAAGATCCTCTCTACGGTTTTGGGAACAACTTGGTCCCAATTCAAGGAACCCTGTATCTACCAGTACTATTTGGGACTTATCCGAACCAAGTCACTAACATTGTTAAATTCTATGTCATCAACACTCCTTCTTCTTACAATGTGATCCTGGGAAGACCAGCCCTGACTAAGCTCCAAGCTATAACCTCAACCTCACACCTAAAGTTCAAGTTTCCCACACCCTCTGGCATTGGAGAAGTCCGGGGAGATTATGAAATGGCTAGTAGATGCTATGGGCAAGGGTTAGTCATGGCTGAAACAGACCCGAAAAACAAAAGGAAAGCCAATTCTTACCAGAAAAATATGAGCCAAAAGAAACATAAATTCAACCCAAGGAAAGAGCCCGGCCAAAAAATTGGTGAGTAGAAGTTTCAAAACCCGGGCCAGAAATAAAGATCAATTTGTATTGAAGAATAGAAAATTTGTACTCGTGATCAATTTATGAATAAAAATAGGGCACAATGTTATTTCTCACAAGATTGTATTTCAAATTATCTGTATTTCTTTTTTCTTGTTTCTTGTATCAACCCCGGCTCAGAGCCATAGGCATACAAAGGAGCCAGGGTCCCCCAGCAATATGCCGATCAAGAGTCTGGGTCAGAATCAAGTCATGAGACCGGACTCACGAGCAATATGCAACTCAAAAATCTTAGATTATATTCTAAGTACAAAAGAAAGAGTCCGGCTCAGAACCAAGCCATGAGACCGGACTCACGAGCAATATGCAACTCTACAACCCTGGCTCAGAGCCATAGGCATGCAGAGGAGCCAGGGTCCCCAGCAATATGCCGATCAAGAGTCTGGGTCAGAATCAAGTCATGAGACCGGACTCACGAGCAATATGCAACTCAAAAATCTTAGATTATATTCTAAGTACAAAAGAAAGAGTCCGGCTCAGAACCAAGCCATGAGACCGGACTCACGAGCAATATGCAACTCTACAACCCTGGCTCAGAGCCATAGGCATGCAGAGGAGCCAGGGTCCCCCAGCAATATGCCGATCAAGAGTCTGGGTCAGAATCAAGTCATGAGACCGGACTCACGAGCAATATGCAACTCAAAAATCTTAGATTATATTCTAAGTACAAAAGAAAGAGTCCGGCTCAGAACCAAGCCATGAGACCGGACTCACGAGCAATATGCAACTCTACAACCCTGGCTCAGAGCCATAGGCATGCAGAGGAGCCAGGGTCCCCAGCAATATGCCGATCAAGAGTCTGGGTCAGAATCAAGTCATGAGACCGGACTCACGAGCAATATGCAACTCAAAAATCTTAGATTATATTCCAAGTACAAAAGAAAGAGTCCGGCTCAGAACCAAGCCATGAGACCGGACTCACGAGCAATATGCAACTCTACAACCCTGGCTCAGAGCCATAGGCATGCAGAGGAGCCAGGGTCCCCAGCAATATGCAGATCAAGAGTCCGGCTCAGAACCAAACTATGAGACCGGAAACGCAGCCCGGACCAATTTGTCCATTTGAATATCTGGGAGGTTTGCAAATTTTTCTTTCAACGGGTAAGGGGCTTCGCTAATACCCATGTTGGAAAAAGAGGCATCCAATTCGGACTCATTGTATGGTCCGGGATGGCCAAACTCTTGATGATTCCTATAGCAGGCACTAAGATCCCTATAGTAAAATTGTTGTTCTATGGCTGGGTCTTTCTTCACAAAAAAATAGCTGGTATCCGACCAGTATCCATCCGGGGTACTTAGTACACCACCACGGGGAGGCTCATGGACAAAAAGTTGGGTTACTAATGGACCGGATTGTTTCTTCTTTTTTGCCATTCTACACCAAAACAATTCTACAAAATCCGGATTAGAAGCGGTTGGGGATTCGGTACAATTCGAAGGGTCAGAAAGGGGAATGAGTACGCGACGGGATCGAGACTTAATCCGAACCATAAACCTAGAAAGATCAATTTGAAGTAAGTTTTATTATCTCAGTATGGATTACGTATTCTCAATTAGGCAAATCCTACATAGCAGTCATCCAATATCTATACCTTACAATAACCGGGTCAAAAACCAACCAAATAGTAAACCAGTCAAATGATTCGGATTAAACCACAGAAACTCAAATCGTCAAAAACAACTAAACCCAAACACATACTGCCAAAGCAAGATCAAAATACACATACATATAGACATCCTTACACAATCCCCAAACCAAGAACACCAAGAACACAGAAACCCAGAAACTCAAATAGCCCAAATCACAGTTTTATAACACATGCAACCAAAATCGTGACCAAATTGAAACAAACAAGTCACCACAACACAAAGACAAACAGCAATATCGAATAGGACCATAAACTATTCGAAACCACAAATCAGAATATGAACAGTTAGAGCAGAGGGGAAGATATGGAGCGGAAAGGAAAAAAGCAAAGTAAAAAGCAAAGGGAATCAGGAAACTTACAAAGAAGCAGGAGAAAAAGGATGGTTTCAAAAGATTGATCCTTCACCGGAAAGCGGTTCGCAGAAGCGTCGGAAAAAGCAAGAAATGAAGAGGGTTTTTCGAGACAGAAGTAAAAGAAAAAGAAATGAACTGTTGGGAGGCATTTATAAAGGAAACCCCTAGAAGGACAGGTGGCAGAATCCCATTGGCTGCCAAAAAATAAAGTACAATAAGAAAATACAAAATGAAGAAAAGACAGGAGTAATAATGGTGACAGCAGGCTACGTCTGTTCCCAAGGTAGAAAAGGGCAACACCTTTTCAAAGCAAAAGGGGGGAAAAAATTGAAATCGTTTCGTATTCCAGAACGGCCGAAATTTCATACGATCCGGATTCGGTCATTTCATTGCCATCCCCTGCAGTCAGGCTTGTAACTTAACACCGGATTGCCATCCTTGATAACAATCCGGGTTGGGGGCAACAATCAAGCCAAGAATTTTTTCTAAGTTACCCAAGGCCTACAGCTTTGGACTTGAGAAAGAACCATGACTTACTCTTAACTCCGGATTGCCATTCTTGATAACAATCCGGGTTGGGGGCAACAATCAAGCCAAGAATTTTTTCCAAGTTACCCAAGGCCTACAGCTTTGGACTTGAGAAAGAACCATGACTTACTCTTAACTCCGGATTGCCATTCTTGATAACAATCCGGGTTGGGGGCAACAATCAAGCCAAGAATTTTTTCTAAGTTACCCAAGGCCTACAGCTTTGGACTTGAGAAAGAACCATGACTTACTCTTAACTCCGGATTGCCATTCTTGATAACAATCCGGGTTGGGGGCAACAATCAAGCCAAGAATTTTTTTTTCTAAGTTACCCAAGGCCTACAGCTTTGGACTTAAGAAAGAACCAAGACTTCCTCTTAACACCGGATTGCCATCCTTGATAACAATCCGGGTTGGGGGCAACAATCAAGCCAAGAATTTTTTCTAAGTTACCCAAGGCCTACAGCTTTGGACTTCAGAAAGAACCAAGACTTCCTCTTAACACCGGATTGCCATCCTTGATAACAATCCGGGTTCGGGGGCAACAATCAAGCCAGGAATTTTTTCTAAGTTACTCAGAGCCTTCGGCTTTGGACTTAAGAAAGAACCAGGACTTCCTCTTAACACCGGATTGCCATCCTTGATATCAGTCCGGATTCGGGGGCAACAATCAAGCCAGGAATTTTTTCTAAGTTACTCAAAGCCTTCAGCTTTGGACTTGAGAAAGAACCAAGACTTCCTCTTAACACCGGATTGCCATCCTTGATAGCAGTCCGGATTCGGGGGCAACAATCAAGCCAGGAATTTTTTCTAAGTTACTCAGAGCCTTCGGCTTTGGACTTAAGAAAGAACCAGGACTTCCTCTTAACACCGGATTGCCATCCTTGACAACAATCCGGGTTGGGGGCAACAATCAAACCAGGAATTTTTTCAAAGTTACCTAATAAGGAATTTCTACTCCCCCATCCAGAAAATCTGAATAAGGGAGTGGGGGGCAAATGATAGGCTATGTATAGCCCGGATTACCATTACAGTCATGGCTCGCCTCCTAGTCCAGACTCATCTGGGAGTCATGACCTAGGTACCAGTCCGGACGCATTGCCAGGCTATGGCTCAAGCTTTAAGTTTAACTACCTCCTGGCGACAAAGGCAACATCCTGTGTGAGAAAATCTACACCTCGTTACGTGACATGTCTAGGTCATTGATAGGCTATGTATAGCCCGGACCCGTCCTGGACCCCGGACTCATATCTCAATCATGGTCCACCAACTAGTCTGGATTCATGTTCTGTCATGACTCACCTTCAAGTCCTAGCCCGTATCGGAGTCCTGACTCATCTACTAGTCCGAACTCGTATCGGAATCCGGACTCACCTACAAAACTCGAGCTCACAGGTTGGGCTTAAGTTCAAAGTTTAATCCATCCCTGGCGACAAAGGCAATAACGCACATGAAGACTACACATTGGTACGTGACGTGGTTAGGCCATGACCGATGGCCACACCTGGTGACGACACGTAAAGATTCCTAATGATTGGGATAATTATTTCCTATTTAAACCACACGCCAGCAGGAGCCCGGCACACGCTGCCACAATCCGTCACCTGGACACGTGCAATCCATCAACATCACCCAGGTGTCCTGCCTACCTAGGATTCAACGCTCATGATTGCAGGTACAACCCCTAAACCCTAATCCTGGGCCTATATATAGACCAAGGAGGAAAGGTGCAGGGGTTACATTCTCTTTCACACACCTAACCTATACACACACCCTCCATATTTAGATTTCTCTATATTCCTATCTCCCTTTCCAAAGCCGTTACTTATTCTCACGCCGGAGGCGCCGCCAGGGTCCAAACCCCCCTCCGGTGTTGTTTTGCAGAGTCCCAACCGCAGCGACACCGCTTCCAGGCGTGGGATCGGCCGGGAAGGTCCTAGATCGGGATTTGGAGTTATCATCTGGGATACACGCCTAACAGGGGATACTGACATGGTCACATGGTAGCAGCAAGCTGTGACTAAAAGAACCCAGATGCTCTTAGATAAGTAGATACCTTACTGTCAATTTGCAAGGATAAACCAAGAAAATTAAACAATATACTAAAACTGAAGAAGAAATAATACTAATTTTAATCAACCCCACCAACCTCTAAATGAAAATTCTTCAATTAGGAACCAAATTTATACATGCCTGTTTAAATGCAAGCAATTACTCTTAATCATTCGTTTTTAAAAAGATTCCGAAAACTCCAAGATTTTTTTAATAAAAAAAAATAACAACATTTTAGTTACCAGTCAACTAATATAATTACAAAATATGATTTACATAATTAATTTGGTGCGTCACAATACTGCAATGGATATTTTGAAAGATGAACATATCACAACTCCAACTAACAGTTAAGCAATGTGCACACTCATCTGCACTGTTTGATGATAATCCACTGTCGTAGAACTGGGTCCTGCATCCGCAGCAATGTGATGTATGTTTGTTTTGTAATCAGACAAGAGGCAGTTCTGCCTAAGAGATATACATAATGTGATGATGTTATTCAGGTCACGCATAATTTGCAGCTCTTGAAAGCTTTTTGCAGCTCCCTTAACAAACTTAAACAAGTGGACAAGCAAAGCACCTACTTTATTATGTATTAGCCTAACAAAGTTGACAGACTTTACTTTCTTTTCAACAAGGTGCTCAACATGCTAGCCAAATTTCCTGATACAACTGAATGTTTTTTCCCCATAAATTACTCTTATTTTTAACCTCTTCTTGCTTCTTTAAATTCCACACCACCTGCGCTATTTTTGCAATCAGCAAATCTCGAAAACACCCCCCCCCCCCCCCCTCTCTCGGTGAAATTTAAACTTGGGAGTAAAAGGAAAGATATGGGATTCTTTAGGGTCTTTTTTGTTTTCTTTGTTGCCGCAATAGCTTTGTTCAGAGCTCATGGCCAGCCTATGGTTCCTGCTGTCAATATCTTCGGTGACTCTGTCGTTGATGTTGGGAATAACAATAACCGCTTAAGCCTTGTCAAGGCCAACTTTCCTCCTTACGGAAGAGACTTTGTCACTCACAAGGCCACAGGGAGATTCTGCAACGGGAAGCTGGCTATCGACTTCACTGGTAACAAATCTGTCATGATAAATCCAAACTCTCACTCTAACACCATCATGTGTGCACCTGATTTTAATGTGATACTTTACTACTCTTCTGTTAACTTATGCACAAATTATATTTTCTTGTGGACAGCTGACTACCTTGGCTTCACGTCGTACCCACCAGCATACCTTAGTGATGATGCCAAAGGAAGGAACATACTGACTGGTGTCAACTTCGCATCAGCTGCTTGTGGTTACTACAACATGACATCCTTTTCATATGTAATTGAATTTCACTATACATAATACGCACAAGTTAGTTATGAGACTTGATACATGGGGGTTGTGTTATGAGCTTAACACTGGCAGTTTTTTTTTTTTGGCAGCTAGCTATTTCATTGCCGCAACAGTTAGAGAATTACAAGGATTGGCAGAACAAGGTTGTAAGATTGGTGGGACAAGCAAGAGCCAATGAAATATTTTCCGGTGCAGTCCACCTTTTGAGTGCAGGAAGCAGTGACTTCGTTCAGAACTACTATGTCAATCCACTTCTTAGAGGAACCTATTCAATGGATCGCTTCACGGACATTTTAATGAAATCTTTCACCAACTTTGTTGAGGTTTGCAGTTGTACACAATATTTGGGAATCTATCAGTTGTTGATGCTACTAAATGCACTTACAATTCCTTATACAGTCACCATATTAATCATTTGCCAAGAGTGTGTGCACAATCATCATTAAGTTGTAAAACAACAGACTGATAACACCTGTATCTTCCAACTAACATGATTCATACAATTTGATGTACAGAAACTCTATGGACTAGGAGCAAGAAGAATTGGTGTCACAACCCTACCACCTACTGGTTGTTTGCCAGCAGCCATCACTTTATTTGGGAGAGGTAGCAATCAGTGTGTACCAAGGCTAAACGCAGATGCTGTGATGTTCAACAACAAGCTAAACAGCACAGCGGAAAGATTGCTGTACCAGTTTCAAGGTCTCAAACTTGTTATCTTCGATATCTACGAACCCCTCCTGGAACTGGTCATGAAGCCAAGTGAAAATGGTAATGTGCCTAGATTCAAAATTTTAAAAAGTGGGTAATGCATCCTATCCTCTTGTTACTAAGCAAAGAGTGATATCCACTAGGCTACCGCCTACCAATGTGCAAGCCATATATCATCTGTACAGACAATTTGTAACTGAGCTTTTTTCTCTTTTTTGTAAAGGGAACTGACAATAGTTTCGGATTTAAAATTGCATTCTCAGGTTTCCTCGAGTCAAGAAGGGCCTGCTGCGGGACTGGTACAATAGAAACATCTCTGCTTTGCAATTCTATGTCTATTGGAACATGCACCAATGCCTCTCAGTATGTATTCTGGGATAGTTTTCATCCCACTGAACTGGCAAACCAGTATTTGGCTCAGTCTATGCTTGTAAAGGGCTTCGACCTCATCTCCTAAAGCACAACACTTCATACATTTCAAGCAACTATGTGTTTATAGACGTCAAACAAGTGTAGAACGGTTTAAATGGCTTAAGTTGTCTGTGAGCTAGAATCCAGAAGAATGATCTAAATACGACGAGAAGAGGGTTAATAAAGCTTTATAGATTGTGAGGGGAATTGTCTGTTAAGTTCCTTGTATAAATAAAATGTGATATATTACAAATACTTTTACCTGGCTATTATATATTTCGTCAAATTTGTTTTCAAGGTCTCAAACACAAATGTTAAATAGATCAAACATTTAGTCCATGTCTCCATGTCAAGAACTAGACATAATGACTACTGACTTGTTAGAATTCCTGACAAGCACTCGAAATTGAACTGTGTGTTTTGCTTATATGACTAGGTAACTTGGAGTTGAACTAATAAGTAATATGATGTGTAGTGTACATATATATAGTCGACATTTGATTTTTGTATAATGCTGAAGTTCGTACAGAGATATTCCTGTCTTATTCAATTTATTTTAAGCTTTAAAATTATCAGTCTACAGTACTAAAGTACAACTAATGATATGTAATGTAATGTAAGTGATTAATACACGCGTCAAGACTTGTAATTTTGCACGTGCATAAAAGTTCAAATACAGCTGCCCCGCCATAATTTAAATTTAACTCGGATTATTTCGAATTTAAATTGAGGTCCGGTCCTATCTCTGATAGCCAAGCTATATAATAATATCATAATATAAATGTTCCATCTACAAACTTCATTCTCTGCATACCAAAATCAAGACCCTCAAATTTTATACTCAGAATAACACATTACAATATTACATGTTAATGTCTTCAATCTTGAATTTAAGTAGCGCGGTCTTGATCACCGCTGTAGCAGCTTCCGGCATTGCCATTATTCTTGCTTTACGCCCGCAAAAACTGTCGTCCGTCAATCCGTTGTCATCTCCAAGATCTTGCATCCCTGCAGGTTTGTCACAAATCTTTTATCGAATGTGTTAGCTGTTATATATCTAATTTCTCTTTTGCATAATTTTTAATGCGATTAATAAGTCCAATATCTATGATCAACCTTATTAATATATTTTGAGGTATATGTAGATATTGCAGAAGAACCAGTGTATTAATTAGTAAATATATATTTTTTATGTTATTTTCTTAAACGAAAGTGATATGTTCATGAAGCCCGAGATTGGATTATTTCTAAAAGAGTGGTAAAATAGTAGTTTCACATCATATCCCTCAAGTGATTCAGGTGATTGGTTAAAAGTTCAAATTCTAAAACAAATAGCCGAATGGGGCGGATCCACAAACTTCATATGATCTGGGCTAAAAGCTAAGATACATATCACAGTAAATAAATGAATATTGGTAACGTTTTGACTCTAAATAAGTGTTGTTATATTAAAACAATCAAAAAACTTTCATATGTTTATCAAACGTGATTTCCTAAACATTTTTGAAGTTTTTCATAACTCATTTAAGATCTTTCTTATTTGGAATTCATATTCTTCATTCTTCCTCCACCATAAAGGAGTTAACTTTTATTTAGACTTATTTTGCTAAACAATCAACTACAACTTTGATATCGTATCGTTGTATTTGTAAAGGTGTGCAATAGAAATTCATTTTTTTCCAAAATAAATGTAAACAAGTTTTTCTCTTTAAGTTTATATAAAAAAATGTATGTACTATATATTTTTATTATACATAATACTCTTTTCATGTAGGTTAACTTAAATTTTCATACATACTTTTTCTTCTTTCTCAGTGAAAAAATTAAAATATTAAATTATTCAAAATAATTTGTAAAAAAAAAAGAAATTAAATCAAGACTCATACAACATAGAGAACTAATTAAGTTTGTGAAAGAAACAATTGTATAACAACACTACAAACAAATATTTTATATTAATTAATAGTTTGAAAAAATTGATCCTAATTTATTTAGTATTGGAAGTCACTACCTAAAAAAAATACTAATTGTTAATGATAAGGTAAATATTAATCATTTTGTTTATTATTATTGTTTTCACGTCGTGTATAAGTAATGGTTAAATTATTATAATTAGAAAATTTATTAACTAGTAAGAAAATATAAAATTTAGGAACCGTTAAAATTTATTAACTAGTAAGAAATTATAAAATTTATAATTAATACTCTTTAAGTAATTGGTATTTGTTGTTTTTTGTTTTATTTTTTTTATTATTTTGGTACTAGAGAGGGGCAGAGTCGAGTTTTTTTTTATTAACACATTAGTAGTGTTTTTGATCCCTAAATTATGGAAAGAAACAAAGAACAAGGGCTGATTAATTTTTTTCACCCAGGCTGAGCTTGATATAACGATCAATTATAATGGTAAAATTTTAAAAAGTGGAAGGATGACCCGGGCTTTTGCCCACCCTAGCCTATGTATAGGTCAGCCCTGTGCGCCAGTAATTAAATTTAAAATCATTCGTAATTATTTTTGATATATACATGAACTCACGATGCATTTAAATATATGTGGAATTTGCAGCTGAGAATAAGAAAGATAGGAAGAGGAAGAAGAAAAGAGTGCATTTTGCTGATGATGTGGTGGATCCAATTGGCAATGGGGAAGATTATAGAAGAAAACTGCTTCTCAAATATAACAATAGGGATAGACAAATGGGGGCCAAGTAATGCTTATTTGATTTAAATTGAGTTGATGAATGAAAGATTTTTAAAGTAAAGTTAATATTGGGCGTTCGCCATGCATTTAAAATCTTGATTTATGAAGAAAAAAAACGAGAATTAAATACAAAAAATTGCTTAAATAAAATTAATTTTGACACTTGGTTCCTATTTAAGGCACTTCTTACAACCGAGCTAAACTTTATTTTAATTAGATTTTAGGAATGATAATCTTAGAAACAATTTTATGCTACTTTTAAGATCTCTGTGCCCAATCAGTATAACATCCCTCAATACAAATCACCTATCCAAATCAAAATCAAGCCTGCGGCACTTGAGGTGTCTGCATGAAGAGATACTGCAAAAAAAAGATGCTGCCTTTTAGAATTGTGTTAGCTCATAGCAAGAGGCCCTATAGGAGAAGGTATAAAGTCTTTCTCTTAAATTACCTCAAATGCTTTCCCCGCCTTTTCAAACTCCAGCATGCTGAGAGCAACTTCACAGCTCTGTGAAACAATAGGCTCCGGATCTTTTACAAATTCCTCTAAAAGAGCTGTACATTGACCATCTAAAATAACAAGAGTTATAAAGGATTCAACTTAAACTTTGTAGTGGTAGATGTTTAGAACTATATAGTTCTAAGTTGTAAACTGTAGTCACCGCGTAGCACAGATACACTAAGGGTCAAACCTGCTATAGAACCAAGAGCTTCAGCTGCTTCATGCCTAACCATCGGATGCTCGTGAACATCCTTAAGTACACCGGAAAGCTCATCTGTAGCACTTTTATTTTGTAGTTGCCCCAAGACGTAAGCAACCTGCAAAGCAAGGAATCAAAACAAATTCTGCCTTCAGAGTAAGCACTTTCCGAGAGTTACATCATAAACATGTCCAATTTACTATTTTTATAGTTCACTGAACTTCTTATTTAATAAGGAGATTGAGGGTGCCTTTCACTATGACTGGGCTAAACTTTTACTCAGTTTTCAAGTCTATCTTGATGTTTTAAGAGTTCAATAGATGAAACAGAGTCTGTAACAGACCTCATGTCGAAGAAGAGCACTATTTGCACCTAGAGCTTTGACAATAGCAGAAATGGCTTCGTCTCCACCGTGATTTCGAAGCCCGAAAAGAGCTGAATACCGCTCATACATTTTCTTGTCTTCATCCAAAAGAACTTCCCTAAAACCAATTACAATTTAGTAATTCATCAAGGAAATCACCTAAACCAGCATTTTGGCACACCCAAACTGACCTTAATTGATGTACAGAAGAACCAGAAGGAGCAGCTGGGTCAACTGAGAGAAAGGGCGATGATTCAATACTTTCACTACCATTAGACAATTCTTCGATCCGACTAAGAGCTAATTCACATGTCTCTCTGACTTCTTGAGCTGGATCCCTATTCAAACTGTTCTTCAGAAGTGGAATATTACTCCGCAAACCAATAGCACCAAGAGCTTCAGCAGCCTATAAATCCATAATAGACAAATGGTTATGAAAATTGTACGACTACTTATATTTAAAATGTTATCTACAACTATGCAACTTCCAGTTACCTCATGGCGTACAATAGGATGCAATGACATATCATTAAGAACATTTTCCAGAGCAGGGATAGCTTCAACATCTTGCATTTGTCCCAGGGCAAATGCAGCCTCGTGCGCCAGTAGATTTGAAGAATCCCTTGTTGCTGCAAGAGTAGTAGTTACAACAACACTCACTATCAGCATCTTTTATGAGCTTGTAAATATTCAAAATTCTTTGGAAGTTAATAATTTAAACAAAAAACACAGAATGGTATGCATATGTAATGCAACATTTTAACCCAGATTGTTTCCTTCCTCATCCAGTACATACCACTCTGTTGAATTATAAATTTGACTTTCGAGAGACTGACCACCCTAAAAAACGACACACTCACATACCAAACAATAGAAGGCCATCCAACTAGAATGTAGTGGACTAACTCTGTGTTATAGCTCTCGGTATCAAATTAATGGCAACAAGAAACCAATATATCGCAAACAATAAGTCGGCTTCCAACTGAGTTCTGAACTTATAAAGGTCATATGCACAAACAATCCATGACGAGTTCTGAATTTATAAAGGTCTATATTGTACACTATATAGGCATTCTTTCAAATTGATTTAAATTGAACAACAGTCAAACCCACAATCAAAAAGGCAAAAACAATCAAGAATGAACAAGCAGCACACACATATACACATATAACACTAAATCTGAGCTACCCACAAGTTTAAATAGGTATATATATATATATGCATTCAACCTTGAATAAGGGCGTTTCTGGGTAGAGAGCCTTTAAGATTACGGAGAGAAAAAAGAGCTCTAAAACGCTCAGAAATTGGTTGATTTTCATCTAAAAGTCTCTCACAAAGCAATTTCTCCATCTCTTTCGACACTTTGAAGCTTGAATTATCCAAAGATTCCATCTTTTTATCAACAAAATTTCAAGAATTGTGATTAAAAAAACACCCAAGTTAGATAACATAACCTCAAAGTGCCAAACTCAGGGTTTGTTCATCAGGGTTTAAGAGCCAAGCTTAAAGTCATTTCTTTAAATTGAAATATGTTTATTTATATAATAATTTCAAGAATAATGTATAATTTTAAATGTAATGTTTAATCATAAGTTGATAACAAATAATTTATAAAATAATTCAAAACTTTCTTAAAGGAAGCATTAATTATTTATAAAATTTTAGAAATTATAACTTATATGAATTTTACTCATAATTCACACAAAATTGGTTAAGTTATATACATGGCACTCAACTTGAACTTCAATATATTTAATATCTAGATAATTTATAAAAGTTATAACAAAATTCACTAATTTAACTATCATAAACTTAATCAAAATTCATAATTTTTATTATATTATATACTTCAAATCGTATATACACATATCTATTTATTAACAAATGTTCCATTAAAGATAATGATGATCATATAATCCATTTATCTTAACATACTATTAGTCAATTATATATATATATGAAAATAAAATAAATTTTTACTCCACTTTTTATTTGATATTGTTAAATAATGTAAATTTAAACTAAATATTCTTTAAAAAATTATGATTGATTATTCTATTAATAAAATGAAAATCCCTAAAAACCCCCAAATATTATGTACAAAAAACAAAAAAAATATAGGACTAAGGACAGCAAGAGAGATAAGCTATGGCATCTTCAATGAATTTCCCCAATTCAACAAACCCTACTGCTAGTTCCAATTCACAAATGTCCAATCCACTCAACGATTCATCACCACTAATCATCGATCCCGACTCAGCTTTATGCAACTCGGAGTACCTAACTCGGCGCGAAGTACTGAGTCGCCGATCTCGAAAACTCCACCAACTCACCAAGTTGTATAAAAACCACTACTGGGCTTTAATTCAACAACTCAAGAATCAGTACGGCGAGTATTGCTGGGAGTACGGTAAGAGTCCGTTTGTTCAAGTCGACGAGGTAGAAAATAATAATAATAATAATATTAATGTTGAATTTGAGAATAATGATAATCGTAATGGAGGAGATGATGGTGAGAATAAGGCGGGGAAAGCAATGGTGGTTACGCCGGTGTTTAGTAGTCGTTGTGCGGTTCAAGGATGTAAAATGAAGGCAATGCCGCTTACGCAGTATTGTAATATGCATATTTTGAGAGATGATAAGCAGGTTTTGTATAAAGGTTGCGGTTACGTTATTAAGAGGTTCGACTTTTACTTTCTTTTTGGTGTTCGATTAATTGTATTTGTTTGTTAGATGTTTGTAAGTTGTTATGTTGTTTATGTGATATGAGATTTCGGTTTTTTATCATAGGGCAGAGGGAGCGTGTGGTATGATTTTTGATTCAAAAAAAGAGGATGGCGTTGTATTATACGTTATGGACATGTTTTTTTGTGTAGCTATGATGTTAAATTATGGTTCCATGTAATATAATAATTTAGTAATAAGTAAGGAATGTGTAGTTGGTAGTATTGTGAGAGGCAAGATTAGGAGGTATTTCTATTTTCTATGGTTTTGGTGTGACAATTTTATATCTATTGTTGTTCTTACAGAACTTCTAATGCTTAGACGAGATGATTATTAGTTATTGGATGATGAATAGGATGTTTATAGATTAGTTGGGGTTGATGAAACAAGATACTAAATGGCATCTTGCCCTATCTACGTCCATATGAATTGATCCCTCTTTATAGTTGTGAAAAGAAAA
Organism: Heracleum sosnowskyi; assembly: GCA_030848705.1. Classification (NCBI taxonomy): domain Eukaryota; kingdom Viridiplantae; phylum Streptophyta; class Magnoliopsida; order Apiales; family Apiaceae; genus Heracleum; species Heracleum sosnowskyi. The sequence goes on from CM061237.1 coordinate 31,743,324, forward strand.
CACCTTCTTATGTGCAAAGCATTGCAAAGTGCATGGTTTGTGCTTCAATTTGAGAAGGGCCAGCTACTTCCAAGAAGTGCCGCTAATAGCTAATAAGTGGAAAGAGTTTAGCATTTTTAACGGTTTTTATGAAGGGCTTGATCTGACTTAGTTCTTGAATCACCACTGTCATTTTTTAATCAAATAGAAAAAAAAACAATTACTAGAGTACCAGACTATTTGTAAGATTTTTCAAGTTTGAATTGTTTGTGTAACACATAAAGACATAATGTTATAATTATGAAAACAAGTTCTGTATGTTCGCTACATAGTACTTCAACTTGTTTTTCTTAGAAAATGTTATTTGATTTTAAATTCTGTTTACATTTATTATAGATTGATTCATATATATCTACTGCACTTAATTTTTATGAATCATATTTGTTTAAGCTCTAGAAAGGCCTTTGTGCTTTTTAATTGCGTTACTATCCACCCCAATCATTCTTTGTTAAGATCTGGGCTTACATTGGTTAATTATCTTTCTTTTTCTAGTTTCTGGCTTCCAATAACCATCCTACTGCATAAGGTAGGCATCAGTGGACTTCTTTGTGCAAAGATTGTAGGTATAGGATTTATGTGCCGGACATGTATATACAATTGGTGTCATATGACCCATTCCAATGAATCTGTATAAGTTTCCATTGGAGTTGAATTAAATTTTTATATATGTATGAGCATCAGAGTACTTGCAAAGTTGCAAGTTGCATCCGTTAATTTTATCTGCTGTGGTTGGTAAATCTCCAGCTGAAAATGCTAATACCTATTTATTCTGTGATCGCCTACTTAGCAGTTCACAGGCAGGACCAATACTTTGCAGTAAGCCAATACTGAGAACTGCTGTTCCATCTCTCTGCACTCCTCATATGCAAAAAGCTGAGAAAGATGTTTCCAGGGCCCTGAAGAAGGCTGGCCTTAGTGCGCATTCTAGCAGCAAGTTTGCTGCCCAGTTCCATGTCATAGTTGCGGAATATGTCAACCAGATTCAGGCAAAAAGAAAAGAAGCTCGGGAAGTGAAGAAGGAGCCCTGTGAAGTGAATGAGGAAGACGATATCAGTGTTTAGGGTTCTAAATTCTTTATGATGATGTATTTGCATAAACATGTGGAAGAGATTTATTGAATAATGATTATGGAAGAAACCAGCTTTAAATAGGACACATGGTACATGTTTTCTGGAAGGTTCAATTTGCAGGTACCTCGTACCCCCATCTATTTTTCTCTTTGCTATCTTAATGTGTGTATTGGCTAAACACGTTAATTTGATAAAATTTTACTAAAGTGATGGATGAATTGTTTTTAAATTTTTAAGCAAGATGTTTGTTTAAAATTATACCCTACTGATAAACGTGTATTGATCTGTAGAAGGATTTAAAGAGTAATGAACTGTCAACTCTGTGAATTTGCATCTGAAAATCTCTTGGTTACCGAGTTCCTCCAATATACAATACAATTCTAAGAAGAGATGGATAAGGATGATAAAACCATCTCTGAGTAGGATTCCGATTAAATGAAGTTAAAAGATCAAAAGATAAATCTGAAATAAGTCCCGGAGAATAAAAAGATCACAAATCCTTTTGACTAGAGGTACAACTTCACGACCAAATAAAAACTATAATAAAAAAAAGAAGATTGTAATATCTATAACTTCCTGAATTTTAATAATCCATGATTTAAGATAGTTATATTCTAATCTGCTAGACTAGAATTTATTATTGCAAAGTGTCTGGATAGGCGGAAAGGATGAGCCTTTTTTACTGGACACGCCCTTTTTGACATTATTTTATGTCACGGATTGATAAAGCCCTTGTATACTACTATTGGTTTCTATTATCGTTTTCTTTAGAACTCTAGGGTTAAATTGCTATATGACATGAAGTTGTTGCATTCTAAGTTTTTCTCTGGAATTTAGATGTTAACTTTCTTGGAATAAATGGTGTAGTAGTATACACGAGTAAACAGTTGTGTTAATAACTTAATATACAATGTGTTTCTATACAAATTGTACTAAATTCATGCTGGTCAAGGTATTGCTATTAAGATTTATGTATTATGCAAATAAGGAGGGGATGATGTGGTGACACCTTTTTCTCTAGTGAAATGAATTGTGAAGTTTAAGATATTTTTGCTTGATGGTATCAGGTGGATTTTGCTATCTGGTTGACAGTTGGACATATTATACATTGTGTTGCTAATTCCATTTCATTAATTTTGCTATAAATCATTTGTTACATTGTTTGCCTCTTGATTCTCCTATGCTTCGCAAATTTTCAATGTCTTTCTACACTTCTTCTGTCTGGTTCTGTCTTTATTCATATTCCCTTCCACCTTTAAGTTACTTCACTACATCACAGTCCATTCCTGCCGACCAAAGTGCCAAACACAACCTTAATATAATCGTTTTCTCCTCTCTTCTCCTGCTTGCTAATGTTCTTTCCTCGTAGGGCTCTTCACTTTCCCAGTTTGGCCTTTTTCTTAGAACAACAAATTAAGTTTCGATTTTCGTGGTATGTTAGAGTTCGTCCCACTAGTTTGACTAATAGTTGTCCGCGTATTTTAATCTTTCTTGACTTATGGTTTTCTTTGTTTCTATCTGTAGTGAAATGAAGCTGCGTTCATCAGTGAAGAAGATGTGTGAATAAGAACAGTCAAACGTCGTGGTCGTGTCTATGCATTATGCACAGCGAATCCCAAGCACAAGCAATGCCAAGGCATGTCTAAGTTTGCATTTGAAGGCCCGCTGCCTCCAGTGTATGCGTGTTTTTCACTGTATTTTTATTTTATTGACACTTTGAGAGTTGCTGATCTCTGGGGAATGTGACTTGTCTTTTCAGCCCTATATTTGTTGCTTCATGGTTCCTACCTTTTTTAGTTGGTGGAGACGTGTTAAAAAATGCAGTTTTTTGTAGCACAAATAATAGATTAGTTTAACTCTTATGTTTAATATTTAAACAAGGGTTAGTAGGGAAAGTTTGAGAAGAAGTTGTATATCAAGTTATCTTAGATTCCAAATTTTCTTTACCCTCTTTACATCAAGTCGGGTCATATTTACCATTTTTCGTAATACATATGAAGCTTATATGTTTGTGTAACAGAGTAACAGTATAATGTTATGGATCAGCCTCTTGACTATGGTATGGATGATAAACCTGGGAAATGAGTTGATACATTTAAATGGTTAAAGTATTTGAACAAGTTAAATTATAGTAGGGGTATCATAGATTTTAGCCCTGAAAAACCCGTGAACAGAAAGTAACTACTGATTTTTTATGACAGTGAAATATCAAATACATCTTAGACTATTGGTTACTATATTTAACAAGTGGCTACTACTTGTCAATGGCGAACTATGTTTAGATAGTGTATCAGTGTTGTTTGGATTGTCTATTTATATGTTTTTTAATCTGTTAAGGTTATCAACGGAAATGTTTTTTCGGGGGTGAGCATGTTCCTCTGGTAGTGCTCTAGGGTATGCTCCAGCATGATGTATTTTAACTGTTGGGTTAATACAATTATTACTTAATAAAACCTCAAAAGATTTGAGAGGGGACTTGGTGGCAGGTCATTGAGGACGTTTTGCTGGGTTGTACACCGATCTTCAGAAATGATGCATATGCATTTTTACCCCATAAAGAGTTTCGTGGTATCGGAGGAGCACTGCCCTCGGAATAATATTAATCACAGTACAAATGTGTCCGAATGTCCTGCTGGAAAGGAAGTGATCTTGGGGGTGCTGGGATTTGCATATTTTTTATTCATAATCCAAGGAATGAAGATGTCGTATTTTGTGTATAAGGGTCATGTTTTAGCGCAAACCATTATGTCTAACAATTTGAACAAATTAGCTGCAAATGAAGAGTTAGTTTAGTACAAATCACCTGTATCATTGTCACTCACCAGATTGTAGTTGGCGAATGAATGATGATGCTGAAATGAGACACTTTCGATGGTGGGATGGAGTTTAGGTGATGCGTCTTATTCAATTAACTAATGCAGAAGGTTTGAACTTTGAAGCAGCGTCTGATTTGAGACAAGAATCTGTGATTAGTTAAACAACAAATTTAAGTCATAAATTGTCATCCACGGCATATGTCTGACTTCCCCAGTTTTTCTGGATATATAAGAAAAAAAGAGTAAGTTGTATTTTAATGTCAAATTATTGTTTTCTGTAAATTAGTGACTCTATTTTAATATAGCACTTTGATAATATGTACTTTTATTTTTTAAACATTTTAAGGGATTTCGTTCTTAAACTTAGCTGACTCTTGGACAAAAAATTTCATCAATAATTTTTTATGCAAACGAGAACTACCATTCCGTAAGTTGTATTATTATTATATTTATTTATTAGCATAATAGTGTGTGCGAGGTATGAGTCATTCTCTAACATTGTACCAAAATGCATATCATTTTTAATTTGAACGGTTCGAATGAAATAATTTCCTCAAAATTCTATTGCATGTATTTATAGTCCCCAATGGAACTCAAGAGTAAAATCACACGCCGACCAACATCTAGCAATTACATAACAACGTCTCAGACTAACAATAATATTGTTATAAAGATCTCACCTAATTAAAAGATCGATTTTTTTCAACATATAGTAACCTGGTGCGTTTTACATAGCACTGAGCGTCAACCACATATGTAGGAATAGTCTTAAGGGTGAGGAAAATCGGATATCCGGTCCGGTTTATAAAAATCGGATCGGATATCCGATTTTTCGGATTTTGAAAAACCTATTCCGGTTCAGGATCCGGTTTAACTGGATATCCGGAATTCGGATAATCCGGATCCAAATTAATTAATTAAAATATATTTTAAGTTGTTAAAAAATAATAAATTTTATTATATTTAGATAGGTTATCGTTAACTTTACGAATTTTAAAATGATTAATAACATTTTAGACATCAAAATCTCATATATTAACATTTATAAATTTATTTTTTTCATAATTTTTATTTTAACCCATCAAATTATCATTCATTTGTTTAATATGTACTTCTACGTACTTTTTTAGAGATATTAATAGCACGTTCACTCTCGAATTTATTTTATTAAATGAAATAATAATATTAAACAAGAACACTTTTTCATTAACTTCGTTCTAAAATTTTATTAACTAAGATTACAAAGTTTTTCACGTACAAATATATGGTATTGTGTTTATAAATGCGCACTCAAATATATAATTGCATGTGTATCATTTTGATTTTACGCCTAGAATGTTTATAAGCTCGATCAATGCACACAAACTTAGTAATTTATTAGTAATAATTTATTACTTAATCTAATATATCATATGTTGAATTATTTGTCTTTAATATTATTCATTATACATATATAAATATATTATTTTTTAAGATATATTGAAAACCGAATCGGATCCGGATATCCGATTTTATATAAAGTTGTGATCCGGATCCAAATCCGAATTTATAAAAAAAATCTGAATCGGATATCCGGTCCGGTTTTTTCGTATCAGATATCCAAATTTTTGGATTTTTAAAATCGAATACGAATCGAAAATTAGGATAATTCGGATTTCGGATTTTTATGCTCACCCCTAAATAGTCTGCGCCCAAGTAAAAAAGCATGTTCCTCAATAGTGCGGTAGTGTGTCCCAACTATATAAAATTCACGAATGCTAATTGCACTATTCCTCCTGTGCAGTGGCGGACGCAGACATTAAATTTAAGGGGGGGGGGGGGAAGATTTTTTTTTTAAAAAAAATCATTTTTTATCTAATATTTTTAAAATTTAAATATTAGAATTAACATTTTTTTACAATTGAATTACATAAACAAAATAAAAAACATGACAAAAGAATAAAAGCTAAAAGCTAAAAAGGATAGAATGTATAGCAAATAAAAGATTTATCTAGCAAAAAAAAAAAAAAAAAAACAGGCCCTTCCAGCTAGACTTGGAAAGCATAGAAGAAAAAACAACAATTTCAGTTAGTGAGGGAATCCAACCCGGGCTTGGGGTAAAAGTAATAGAGGGAATCCAACCCGGGCTTCCGGGGTAAAAGTAATAGCCATCAACCAACTCAGCTACAAAAACATTACATGAAAGGTGCATACTAGTTACTTATATTAGGAATCTTAGGGGGCCTCTACTCCGATGTTGTGACAGTGCTTGATATTAGTTTGATACACATCTCTTATGTAGGGAACAATAACAATTGACATAAATTTGTTTACTTTTGCGACTGAAAAGATATATTTGAGTGAAATTATATATTTTTCGTTCATACATGTTTTGTTATAATGTTCCCGTTTTAATTTACATATAATTTGACTTACTTGTTCATATAAGCATTAAAAACATATATTTTTCAGCATATTGTATAAACTAATATATATATATATATACCGATTGTTTTAATATACACGAATTTATGTCATAAGTAGAAAACATCTATTAATTTGGTCTTATAATAACTTTGGTTAAGAGAACATAAAGTTTAAAAATAAGGGTGTTTCTCTTTTTTATTCTTCTTAGAGTTTTTTATCGATACAAATCAAATTTTGGAATGAAGTTGTTCAATATTTTTATTTTTTCTTTTCTAAGGCATATCTGAAAACAAAGTCACAATAATAAATGAGTTGTACAAGGATGACATATTTTGTCTTATATCAGTTATAACTTTGACAAATAAAGAAACGTACTATCAACATAATATAGAGAAGAGGTTGAGATGTCACTAAATCAATATGTGAAAAATTCATTATATCTTTTCAATTTTTAATAATTGAACTTACTCGTAGGAATAAGGTTGATCGACCATAATATTTTGTGTACATGCTATGCATTACCCTATTTTCTAAAATATTGATTCTTGTTAACTTGACTATTTTAATCCAATTTTTATAAAGTTTATTATCTTTAATATTTATTCCAACCGAAATTTCTAAGTGCGTATTATCCGACATTATAATCGATGTACATACATATTAATTCTTACATTTTGTCATATTATATTATATACGATCCTTTTTTTTAAGAAATTTTTCCTTTTTTAACTTGTATAAGATTCATTTAACTACCTTTTTTGTACTATTTAATATTTTTAAGAATCTCATCTTTCAATTATTTTTACTCATGACCAAATAACTTTTTCAAAAATAGTTACATTTATTCATTAATTCGATTCTGACTAATCAATCAATTTTCATTTCATAAAATTACTATATAAATTCATATTAATATTAACTACAAATATGTCAAGACATATTTACATTACGTGATATCATTATCAAAATTTTTGAAATTGGTAATACATAATCACGTACCATATTTCTTTTCAAAATAGAAAATTTTAAAAATAATCTAAATACCATCATTCTACTCAAATGTTAAACTAATAGTAAAAATAGGATACATGTGAGATTTATGTAAAAGAATTTTTAACCGAAAATTAGAAAATTATGTAACACAATGGTTAAAAGGATAAATTATTTAAATGAGATTAGCGATTTAGTTCACCACAAGAAATAAATTAACTCAAATTTTTCCATTAAATAAAATAGTGACAATTTGTTTTTGAAATTGGCTTTACGTACCATATTAGAAAACTAATATACAAAATTTAAAAAATAATGCGAATCTCCATCCTTTTTACTTTAAAATTAAAGCAATAATAGTAAAAATAGGACAAATGAGAGGTCGGGTTTATGTCAAAGAATTTTTGAATGAAAACCAAAAAACAATTTAGCACAATCGTTGGAAGGTTGAATTGTTTAGAGTAGGTTGGTGGTTTAATTTAACACTTAAAAAAAATTAACTTTTTTTTACTCATTAAATAATTAAGTGGCATATGCATGTAATTTTGTAACATGTAAGGGTATAGTTGTAATTTCACTAAGGGTTTATTGGCTCAAAATACCCCTAAACTATCCACTTGTTCTCTTATTATAGATAGAATGGATTTATCGAGTAAACTACAAAATGATGACCATATTTTACATCAGTTTTTTAAAAAATAGCTAAATTTTCAAGTTTGCCAATTAATGGCCAAATTTTATTTTCGTCTTTTAAAAGAATGGCCCATGTTAATTGTGAACATGAAAATGAGCCATTTTTTAAAACTTTAAAACAAAATCTGGCCATCTTTTTTAAAAAAAGTTAGCGGGAGCAACTCTTTTATAACGCAAAAACTAAAACTAACCATTACTTTGCGAACTTGAAAGTTTGGCCACATTTTTAAAATCCGGTGTAAAATATGACCACCACTCCGTAATTACTCTTTATTTATCTGTCGATACTAAAATAAAATTACTATCGAAATTGAGATTTTTTTAGTAACCGGTACTTTAATTTATCCGATTTTTTATTAGCCCATTATTGGTTACCCAATTTTTTTGTTACACATATTACAAATCAGGTTATAATCTTATGGGTCTTGGTCCCTGACAATTGTCAGGGACCAGTTATTTAAAAATTCATTTCATGTTCGTTGGATCAACATTCTAATGGCCATGATTAAAAAATAAATAAAATTCCCCGTTCCGCGGTTTTTTATCGCGGAGCCTCACAGTTCCGTGCTTTTTTATCGCGGAGTACTCTACCGCTCCGCGTAAAAAAAGCGCGGAGCCCTTGACTCTCATTTTCCCTCCGCGGTTTTTAACCCTAATTCACTTTATTTGATCATTGTAGTCACAATTTTCAATTTAGGTTAGAAAAGAGGGAGAAAAGGAGATCTTGAAGAGCTTGAAGACTTTGAAGAAGTATTTGTTCATTTCTTGAATTGTATAAATCTTTTTTTTCGTTATTGTTTGATTATTATGGCGGATAAAATGTTTGCCAAGTTTGAGCCAAAGAAAAAATCAAAAAAAATTGAAAGTGTTAGGGTTGACCGATTTGGAATGATGATAACAAAATTCTCAAGACAAGAATTTGATCTTGACACCGAATCTGATTGTCAGAAAGTTCACAGAAGCTGATAAATCAGGAAGCTAACTGGAAGGCATTTTATCTATCCAAGGTCTAAAAGCCACACCAAATGATTGAAGGATATTCTGTCATCGAGTTAGGAAGCAATTCAGAAGCAAGCCAATGGACGTCTAATCAAGCACCAAGTGTTTCAGTGGTAAGTCTGCCTGTTCAACTCAGTAATGGTGAATCAATAAAGATGACAAGATGTTTTATCTAAAGATGAAGCTAAGTTTATCCATTCTACGGATCAAGCTATGAAATCTCATTTCATCTACGGATACAAGCTGAAAACATCTTATGCCATCAACGGATAGAAGCTGAGGACATCTTATCTTATAAACGGATAGAAGCTAGGAACATCTTATCTCATTTACGGATAAAAGCTGGGGACATCATATCTACGGATAAAAGCTGAAGGAAGTTGATCATCAGAAACAGCTAAGGATGTCATGATTTATCTATGGATGTGGTTAAGGAGGTTATGGTCTATCTATGGATGCAGTCAAGAATGTCATGTCTCATCTATGGATACAGTTATGGAATATTACTTCTATGGATATTCTGAGATTACCTTTCTACAGATAATTGATGTAAAATGGTAGTCTATGGATATGGAATTAATACGCCTATTGATGTTAATCTCATTCAACATGGAAAACAAATCTATGTAACGGAATCTTTTGGAGGTTTCCTTATTTAGCAGGTTGAATGGAGGACAGTCTCAGAGATCATCATTACACACCCGTGACTAAAAGATGCTGGATAACGATGCAAAAGATGTATGGAATAGGGAGTCAAAATTATAAATATTTGAAGGCTCAAATTCCTACAAGTGAAATGTGAAGTCATCTATTGTCTTTTATGTCTCGATGGATAAATAAGAGTTAAGGCAGCTACCTAGAAGTTTAACTTCTAACTGGACACAAAGGAAAGGCTTGACAAGCATGAAGACCTATATGAATACTACAAGTTCACTTATCTCAGCTGATAGTGACTTGACAATCTTGTAACTAAGGAGAGGTCTCTTTCATGCAGATGTCACATGGGCTTGGAAGCTAGGTCAATTGCATGGACTTAGTAATTTTTGAAGAGAGCAGCACACTCAATCAGAAAGCACCATTTGGGATTATACAAGTTTATCTTTGATGCCATCCAAGGCATTTCCCGAATAGGATAGTTTCTGAGACGAGCATGTGAACAATCAGAACCAAAATGTAATATTTTATTATGTTGTAGGTTTTAGGGCTGTAAACGAATAGAGTCGAGTCGAGTTTTGTCCGAATCGATCCGAGTTTGATTTTTTTTAAAACGAACCGAGTTGAGCCGAGCTTTCTAATCGAACGAAAACTGATGTTCAAGATCGGCTAATTAATAAACGAGTCGAACACGAGTTTGTTCACGAACATTTTGAGTCGAACCGAACACAAACCGAACTCGAGTCGAGTCGAGTTGTTCACTTATAATTCGTACTTTTATACTCAACCAAATCCAATTTTTAAAATTACGCCTAAAATTACATCTTAAGAATACATGATTATGTTTGAATTTCAATACTAAAAGTTAATTTATTTTCTTCTAATAATCATATTAGGTTAATATTTGTATTTATGAGTAATCAAACTTTACTCACTTCACCTAATAACAATTGTTAAAATAAAACAATTTTATCACTAACGTAGAGCCTCTCTAAGAGCCTCTTTATCTTGGCTCTTAACTTGAAATTTGAGGAGGTTTACAACTTTTCTTTCTCCAAGATACTCTTGTTAACCTTAAATTCACTAAAAGTATCACCTTTCTCCTCAATATTAAGAGGTACGAGCCACTTTTAAATAATATTATATAATAAATTAATAAGACAAACTCTCTTTCTCTATTCACTTTCTTTTGTAATTTTATGAATGCAATTTATAAATTTTAATAATGAAAAACTAATTTGGATTGGATATAAAGAGTTTAACTTTTGATAGTATGTTGATGTTATACCTTTTATATATAACAAATACAATTCCATATTCAACCACAAAATAACTAAAATAGATCGCAATTAAGTTTTATTCAACATATTCAAATTGTTAAGGATATTATGAAATTCATAAATTTATAATTAGTTAAACGAATCGAGCCGAGTTTAACGAGTTCAAGCCGAGCTCGAGCCGATCCCGAGCAAAACGAGCCGAGTTCGAGTCGAACAGGTGTAAAGCTCGGCTCGAGCTCATTTACTAACCGAACATATTTTCATGTTCAAGCTCGTGTTCATTTAGTAAACGAACCGAGCCGAGTTCATCTAAAACGAGCCGATCTCGAGTTTTGTTCACGAACGGCTCTGTTCGCTTACAGTCCTAGTAGGTTTTGTTTGTAACACACAGTCGATGTATATAAGACTGTGTGGAGTAGCATAGTAAAGTATGAGTAGAGAGCACAAAGCCGAATGTAAAAACACTTAGGCTCTCTTCCATCATCTGTGTAAGCGGCTGGAGTTTGTTGAAAAATAAAACCAGAGAATTCTTCAATATACACCTGAGGTGGGCTTTTTCCGAGAAACCCACCTGAAAAGTTTAAAAAGTTTGCTTGTCTCCTGCATGTCTTTTTAACTCGAAGAATTCATTTATGTTCATGGCTTGTTTCAATTCTTAGTTAGTTTACCAACTCATATATTCATACTGTAAAATGTTTGAAAAAGTTTTGTAAAATTAACTAGATTGTATTCAACCCCCCCCCCCCCCTTCTACAATCTAGGTTGCATTGTTCTGGGAATAACAGAAAGTAATGATCTTCATGATGTTGGTAATGATGTTGGTATCAGAGCAGGCTTCTAACACACAATAAGTTTAAAGATCAAAAGCAACTGCAACCATGGAAAGAGGTGACAATGAAGAAGCTGGGAATGAGTTGTCAAACAAGGACTCAAAGTTGGTGTCTGCAGACTCTCTACCCAGAAAATGGAAGCATATCTATGTATCTACTCCTGAACCCAAAGATCTAAATCTTAGCAGCCCGTTAAGTACTCTTGAGTGCTCAAATCTTGAGTCTATTCAGGATGCAAAGATTATCAGTAAAGAAGGAGAGACAGAAACAAGAGATGTGGTCATCTCCAACCAAGATTTGAAGAAGAGGAGAGAACAGAAGCAGCAAGCTCAACATTCAAACTGAAGATCTGTGAATGTATCAAGACCACAACAGACAAGGGCAAGGAAGGAACGACACTGGAAGATGAAGTCCTTTTTGATCGAAGGGTTTCAACTGAAGAGGGTTGTTCAACATCAACAGAGGGATCTATCAACCTTGCACCCACAGCCTATGACAATCAAGAAGCAAGTTCAACCAGAAATCAGGTATTTTCTGTGAAGCCAACTAAGCATGTTAAAGAAGTATGTTGCAGCACTGCAATGAGTTTATTTGATGAATTACATGTTGTGCGTATTTCCTTTAACAATCTCATTGAAGAAAGTGTTAGACTCAAAGCAACTAATGTTATGCTTAGTGAGATAAATGCTATGTTGGAAACTCAAGTCTCGGAGTTTAAGGAAACACTTGTTGAAAGCATGAATGCCAAAAATGAACTTGAGGCTATCTTAAAAAGAGAAGTGGTTTTGAAAGAGCAGCTGAGAAAGGAACAAGAGGTTATTGCAAGATGGAATAATTCCAGTTACATTGTGTCCAACATTATCAAATCTCAAGGAATGAACACACTTTGTAAAGAGACCTGGAAGTGCAATAACAAGAAGCTAGAGAATGTGGAGACTGCTCCAAAGATGGTAAAACCATTTAAGAGTAATCAGACTCTAGAGAAACTGAGCAATATGGTTGGACCAAGCTTCAAGAATCAGGTTCAATCACTAAGAAGCAAAACCATCAAGGAAGAAGAGTCAGATGTAGATGAAGAGGAAAGCATGAATGAAACAACAATGATTGACTGTAGTAGCAGCTACCCATCAGAAGAAAGTGCTTCCATAAGGCCCTACATTCGATGTGGTAGAGTTAATCACTTGTATACTTCTTGCAGATTTGTTCATACAAGATCTACTCAACTGCCTATGACTGATATGCCTGTCATGCATCACATTTTTGCTCACAATGCTCGAGATTCAACAATATATGCGAACATGCCATTTGTTCCCCACCCATATTGGTATGAATTCAATATGCCTCAAATGTCATGGAGCATGCCTGACTTGAATGATTTGTATGCTCAAACATTTCCTTGTCGAGCATCAAATTTTGATATTCTTGAACAACATGTGAATGTTAATCTCTCAATGTCATAACCAAGGGATGAAAATGGTTTAAATCCTTTGAAGCTCAAAGCTCAGAAGGAGAAGATGACAGTCATAAAAGCTAAAAAGCCAAAGCTCAAGGAAACTTGGGTACCTAAGCCAACTTGATTTGGTTTTGAAAGTGTGCAGGAGGAAGATGCAGGAGATCTAGATTCCTACTAGAGTTTCTGTCCTGTTCACTAATTGCTCAGAGGAACGTTGCCCCTCTACTGATAAATAGAGATGATATTTGTAGTCATGATTAAGTAATGAAGCATGACTTTGGCAAACAATATCATCAGTTAGGGTTGAAGCACTAGTTGATGGATATAAGCATAACTTGCTATGTATCTATCAAGCATGTGACAAAGGAAACTTTGTATTTGTAGCCTGCATTGTCCATCAATGGAAAGACAATGAAGTGGTAATCACTGGACACTTGATAGAAAAGTGTATGTAGATGATTTGTCTACTGCCTTGGAGGATTGCATGTGTTTTGACCTCTTTGTGACAAGGCAAAATCAGGATAATTGTAGCCAGTGAATAAGAAGCTGTCTGAGTCGTGATTAGAGGAACCCCAAGTTTTGCCAAGGATGGGTTAAAAGAATGCATGCCATTAAGGGAAGCAATAGAAGACCTCTATCAAGAACAAGACAGATCATACATTTGATAAACTCCTTCAGCCACTGTACATGAAATCTCGCCAAAGAATTTAGCTCAAGAATTCAGTGTGAAGGGATCTTATGAAACAAATGACAAAATCTGCAGAGACTTTGCTTGGAAAATCTGGATAACTATTTTGAGCTCTGGAAAGTTGTGGCTGGTGCTACTTATTGCAGCCAGAATGTTTTCTTGATCATTCAAGCATCTGAAGGGGGAATCATCAAATTGTGTGAATAAGTGTAGCCAACAGTTTTCTCTTTTCACATTCCTTAGCCAAGGAAGTAATAGAAGCTTAGCTAAAGGAGATAAGGGAATCTGTGTGGGAAATTACTTGAAGAACATTAAGTTCATGATCGAATACTTAACCTTTCTCATTGGTTAAGTTTAACTGACATCTGGATAAATATTCTCAAGAAATTCATGAGTGGAAGAGAAGATCTTTGCTAAGAGGAAGTAGAGGTGTAACTGAGAGTGGTGGTTTCTTCTACGTGCATTTCTGACTATCTTTCATAAGAGATGACATTCATGTGTAGAGGAAAGTAAGTAGCCATCCACGGTATCTTGTGTTCTTTTCTGAAGGGTTGTCTGTTTGGTACATCTACTCAGGGGGAGCATTTCTCAGAAATTGTTAATCTACTTCAGCAACTTCAAGAAGAAATCCTATCAAAGATCGGATCTTTTATCTACTCGGAAACCCAGGATGGGTATGCAACTCAAGAAGAGTGCATGTAGATAGAAAAGCCCAAAAGGCTTTAAGTCAATGAATCAACACTGTTATGGAGTCTAAACAGGTTATTTCTACTGATGCCAGATAAATCAATCTTATTGATGAGAGATTTTATGGAATTCTCAGATTTAGGTTTGAAATGGAAGGTGTTTTGGTATGAAGAAGATGATGATTATGTAGATGGATCAGTATCTCCATGGGTATTCACCTAGACTATGAATGATTCAAGTCCAAATGAGTCATCCATAGAACGGATAAGTGGAGCATTTGATTGAAAGCCAAAATGGAGCATCCGTAGGAAGCCAGAATGGAGCATCCGTAGGAAGCCATAATGGAGCATCCGTAGGAAGCAAAAGTGAAGCATCCGTAGGTGGATCACAACTCTGAATTATCACCCTAATGAACTTAGGGGGAGTTTTTCCGAGTTAAAGATCAACCTCACATAATCATACTGATGAGAATATTCTTACATCTTCAAAACCTGCACCAACCATAAGAAGCTTATTCCAAAAATCCAGAAGAAAGTCCTCTTGAAGACAATTATTGGGTTGAAGGAATAAGGTGTTCACTGGGATCAAGGCAAGATCTTCCAGCTTCCACAAATCTGCATGTCTACTTCCTGGACATCCAATCTTTCTCCTTGAATTTAAAGTCATGGTTAAAGAAATGAGTGGAACATCTGCCTCGCAAATCTCTAAATATATTGTGCTAAGATCAGGTTCATCAAAGTTTTTCTCTAAATGGATTCTATGTTGGATAGTACAGTGGAAATACCTTTTGATCCAAGTGTGACTCGGTGAAGATGACATCAGTACCAAGTTGCTTATCAACCATCCTCTTCAGAATGGTAAGTAAGTGAGGTACGAACAAAACTCAATATTCTTCTTGATGTCTTATATGTAGCCAGTGTTTAAATGATTTTCTTGAAAAATAATTTTTTCAGAAAGAGTGAAAATTTTGTCTAAGTCAAAATTTACTCTATCGATGGATATCCTTATCCGTAGATAATCATTTATAACACTGGATTTGTTTCTTTGCTCTGTCTATGGATACTGACTATTCGTAGACAATTTTCTACACCTATGGATACTACTTTTGCTCCTCTACGGATAGTGCAAAAAGACAGTGTCTATATCTGTAGAAATTTGTAAATCTAAATCTCAGCCTTTGCAAGCAATATATCCTTAGCTGAGATACATGTAGTTTACGTAATATCTAGCATCACTGATCAGTAGCTTTGTTGTTAAGCTAAAAGGCTCATGCAAAGAAGTTCTGAGGAGATAAGTGAGTATTCTTCTAAGAATTCTCATACCAAATACTGACATTACTGAATTAAATACCTTGGTAGGAAATTTGTGTTTTGAAAAGATAATTGGTGATCTCCCTCATGACTAAGTAACAGAATGCTAGAAATTATGTTAACCACATGTTTATGTACTAGTACCTTAGCTTTTCTTGGAATCTTTGTGGTATCTCAAAAGATTATCATTCATTCAGTAATTGATAATCCAAGAGATACTTGCTATGCTCTAATTGGTTGTCTAGATGTTGATACTTGCAGGATAAATTCCTAATCAAGAAGACATAACACAATTAATGATAAACCCAAGGAAGTAAGTTCAGGTCATGGCTCAGAAGAAATGCTTAGCTTAAGGTCAAATCAAAAGAATGCAGCTGAAGCATTTAAGCATTTCTCAAAGGAGTCAAGTACATGAACCTCATGCATCATGCTATTGGAAGAAGTGATGTGCATGTTGTAGTGGAACTACACTGTGTTCCAAGGGAACAACATTTAACCAGATATCTTGCCAATGCTCTTAATGCAGCAACTCACTTGAGTTGATAAATGAGTTTGGCAGGTAATGATTTCTTACTCTCTTACATATCTGTGTTAAATGCATGCATCCAGTGATTTCAATCTCTGGAATTATTTGTTTATTTTATGTGTTTTATTTGTTTGTTTTATTTTGGCAATCATGACAAGTCAATAAAATTGAATGATGTTATGCACTAAGTGAAGTCGTCTAGAGATGATCTTCTGAGTAATATTCAATGAGATAGCAAGCTACTTTTCTCACTGATATTAAATAGTTGATCATCTCCAGACATTAACAAGCTAAGTGCATTGTTGTTCTTTGAATTTTCCATGGATAAATATTCAGAGATATCATTTGTCAAATGTCATACATTTAATGAATGATGTCAGCTGAATAAGTATCTCAAAAATTCAAATAATCTGCATGTTACATTATTCAAAAGTATTGGTATTCTTAATTCTTTTTGTGTAGAGATTTTAGTTTAATATTATTTAGCTGAACATATTTATATGACCAGCTATTTAGTTTTATTCTTATTTCTATTCAAAATATATGTGTCATGATAATTTTTGTAATCTGAGCTGAGACACATTTTTCCACTCTAGGAACTCGAGTAGTCTCTTCGTTTACACTAGAGCGTTTTAATGCATGTCCTTTCAGCTTTTATAACCCCCGTTTAACCCTAGTTAAACACAAGGGTTATCTTGTAGCTCCCTGCCTATTTAAAGGCAAAGGTTGAGCTCTTATCTCTTCATCTAAATCTCTAAACACTTCTCCAAAAATGGCTTCAACAATTCTTGATATCAATCCTGAGGAGTTCAACGCTTTGTCCACCGTGGACAAAATCTTCCTGTTGTAAGAGAAGATTGACCTCCAGGAGAAGGATGAGATTCGAAGGATGAGAGCTGCTCTCGATGCTCTCATGGCTCGCAACCGCTGGGGAGGTCCTGATGGAGGCCCTGAAGGAGCCTCCGGGGAGGCTGCAGCAGCTGCTTAACAGCTGACTGCTTGTCTCTCCGGGGAGAGGGCATGGGACAAAAGGGGGAGCTGGGATGTTTTCCAGTTCTTTTTGTTTTTAAGATTTTGTTATTATGTTTTTTTCCCCAGTTTATTAGACTGTTGTGTGTAATGTGCATGTTCCATTTCTTTATTTTTGCATTTGAATCCATTTAACTCGTTTACCCTCTAAAAATTGGCTTGCATGTTAACTGGACTCATTTCCTTAAATAAAAAGACAAACATCTCATATACACCAACAACAAAAAAAAATTAATTAATTACACATTTTTCTTTTCGATGAATTGATCAAAGGTTGAAATATAAAATCTATCTGCTTAAGGATCAACCTTGATTAACTTATCAAGAAGCCCTAATTGTTCAACTAACAGACTAGTGAGCTCTTTGAGCAACACAAAAACTATTTCATTTTTGCATGAACTCACTGAAGAAACATCAGAAGAAAACTTGAAGGAATTTGAAAGAAATTAACAATCTATCAAGTTAAGATTTTTGCAGCTTCTGATGGTCTCTATGAGGATGTTGTAACAATTAACGGGAAATCTGGCAATCTTGGACTTTAGGAGAATAAACCTTCAATGGAGAAGGCTCTTAACAGTTCATCATTGATAAAGGGAAGGTATCTATCTTATCTTTATCAAACTCTCACTTACTTAAACCTCTATATCAATTTTCTTTGCCTTTTCAAAAACTGAAATGAGAACTGTTTGGAATGACCCCCAAGTTCTCTACCCTATTAGTTACACCCTAATTGTGATAAACAACTCCTAATCCCCTCTACAGTTTCTCAACAAACTGTAGTTGCAAAACTCTAGCAAATTTTAACCAGTGGGGAGTGATGAAGGAGTTAAGTAAGGGTGAGGGCAGTGGTGAATATCAAGAAACCACTAGAAGAAAAGGTGAGGGTGAGATTACCAGCCAAACTACCTTATGTCTTCTCAAAAAGGCATAATGGTCAAAAAGGATTAGCTCTTTTCTGGTTGTAGTCTCTCAAAAGACTATGATCATTGAAAAATGCTCTGATCCAGGAGCACTAATGAGGGATTGGGACACTGTGTGCATAATGTGGGTTATTATCATTTATGTCTCTAGCAGTAGAAAGAAAATATATGCACGTGCACAGGGGGATCACACACTATTCTTAAATTCAGTTTGATGCATCCTCTTCAAATGTGAGGATGCAGTCCCCAGTCCATTTCATCTCATTAAGTGATAATTGCAGCATTCAACTCATCTGTACTTGATTCTCCATTTTCTGAACTCTTGGAGAAGCTCCATTCACCAAGTGATCATTCTCTTTCAGAGAATTCGTTAGATCACTAGTCTCTTTTTGATGATCTTGATGTAAGCACTGTGCACTTAAATGTCACATTCAATCTTCATAGAACTTACATCAATTTCTACTTCACAAGCCCATTCTTCAAAAATCCTCTACGGATATCCTTCATCCGTAGAAAGGTGTCTTTCAATCTACGGATAAGCTTAACCAGCGATTATCCGTAGACCAACAATGTTGAGTTCCATGATTCTTTCTTGAAAAACTATTCGGCTCATTCTGACTGAGTATCAAGGAATTCAATATAGTTGAGACATCTATAGGTTTGTGGGAAGGGAGTTAGTGGAGTGGCTGGCTTGAGACCAGGCAAAAGGAGAGGGAGAGAATGAGAGGCATGCTATTTCTTCCAGCATGGCAAAAGGAGAGATTTTTCTTTTGAGTACCCCTTTAGTAAGGGAAGGTGAGTTGTGTGAAATGAGCCAGGATGAGATCTTGATGCAAGAATAGAGAGATTCCTGAGAGAAATCTTTCGATCCTTGAAGTGTTGGATTCCTGTACCCAAATATCTTATTCAGTAACTAATATTATGCCTCTTCTATCCTAATTGCTGATAACAAAAAGGGGGAGAAGTTAGATAGAAGATAGGTTGTTCTCAGGGGGAGTTAGAAGGAGATCTCAGACTTCAGAATTTCTCTACTCTCGATTTCAATCTATTGGAACCCCTTAGAAGAAGGTATAGACTAAGTTACAGGAAAGTATATGGAATCTGACAGCTTCAAGTTGTTATTTTTGTTTTTGCAGCATCATCAAATTCTGTCCAGTATTAATCTCTATCTAAGGATCACTGAGAACATTGAAGTGTTTTGTTATCATCAACTTAAGGATTTATGCCAGTTCTAACAGTCATAAATATGGAGAGATTGTTAGGGTTGACCGATTTGGAATGATGATAACAAAATTCTCAAGACAAGAATTTGATCTTGACACCGAAGCTGATTGTCAGAAAGTTCACAGAAGCTGATAAATCAGGAAGCTAACTGGAAGGCATTTTATCTATCCAAGGTCTAAAAGCCACACCAAATGATTGAAGGATATTCTGTCATCGAGTTAGGAAGCAATTCAAAAGCAAGCCAATGGACGTCTAATCAAGCACCAAGTGTTTCAGTGGTAAGTCTGCCTGTTCAACTCAGTAATGGTGAATCAATAAAGATGACAAGATGTTGTATCTAAAGATGAAGCTAAGTTTATCCATTCTACGGATCAAGCTATGAAATCTCATTTCATCTACGGATACAAGCTGAAAACATATTACGCCATCAACGGATAGAAGCTGAGGACATCTTATCTCATAAACGGATAGAAGCTAGGAACATCTTATCTCATTTATGGATAAAAGTTGGGGACATCATATCTACGGATAAAAGCTGAAGGAAGTTGATCATCAGAAACAGCTAAGGATGTCATGATTTATCTATGGATGTGGTTAAGGAGGTTATGGTCTATCTATGGATGCAGTCAAGAATGTCATGTCTCATCTATGGATACAGTTATGGAATATTACTTCTATGGATATTCTGAGATTACCTTTCTACAGATAATTGATGTAAAATGGTAGTCTATGGATATGGAATTAATACGCCTATTGATGTTAATCTCATTCAACATGGAAAACAAATCTATGTAACGGAATCTTTTGGAGGTTTCCTTATTTAGCAGGTTGAATGGAGGACAGTCTCAGAGATCATCATTACACACCCGTGACTAAAAGATGCTGGATAACGATGCAAAAGATGTATGGAATAGGGAGTCAAAATTATAAATATTTGAAGGCTCAAATTCCTACAAGTGAAATGTGAAGTCATCTATTGTCTTTTATGTCTCGATGGATAAATAAGAGTTAAGGCAGCTACCTAGAAGTTTAACTTCTAACTGGACACAAAGGAAAGGCTTGACAAGCATGAAGACCTATATGAATACTACAAGTTCACTTATCTCAGCTGATAGTGACTTGACAATCTTGTAACTAAGGAGAGGTCTCTTTCATGCAGATGTCACATGGGCTTGGAAGCTAGGTCAATTGCATGGACTTAGTAATTTTTGAAGAGAGCAGCACACTCAATCAGAAAGCACCATTTGGGATTATATAAGTTTATCTTTGATGCCATCCAAGGCATTTCCCGAATAGGATAGTTTCTGAGACGGGCATGTGAACAAGCAGAACCAAAATGTAATATTTTATTATGTTGTAGGTTTTAGGGCTGTAAACGAATAGAGTCGAGCCGAGTTTTGTCCGAATCGAGCCGAGCTTGATTTTTTTTAAAACGAACTGAGTTGAGTCGAGCTTTCTAATCGAACGAAAACTGATGTTCAAGATCGGCTCATTAATAAACGAGTCGAACACGAGTTTGTTCACGAACATTTTGAGTCGAACCGAACACAAACCGAACTCGAGTCGAGTCGAGTTGTTCACTTATAATTCGTACTTTTATACTCAACCAAATCCAATTTTTAAAATTACGCCTAAAATTACATCTTAAGAATACATGATTATGTTTGAATTTCAATACTAAAAGTTAATTTATTTTCTTCTAATAATCATATTAGGTTAATATTTGTATTTATGAGTAATCAAACTTTACTCACTTCACCTAATAACAATTGTTAAAATAAAACAATTTTATCACTAACGTAGAGCCTCTTTATCTTGTCTCTTAACTTGAAATTTGAGGAGGTTTACAACTTTTCTTTCTCCAAGATACTCGTGTTAACCTTAAATTCACTAAAAGTATCACCTTTCTCCTCAATATTAAGAGGTACGAGCCACTTTTAAATAATATTATATAATAAATTAATAAGACAAACTCTCTTTCTCTATTCACTTTCTTTTGTAATTTTATGAATGTAATTTATAAATTTTAACAATGAAAAACTAATTTGGATTGGATATAAAGAGTTTAACTTTTGATAGTATGTTGATGTTATACCTTTTATATATAACAAATACAATTCCATATTCAACCACAAAATAACTAAAATAGATCGCAATTAAGTTTTATTCAACATATTCAAATTGTTAAGGATATTATGAAGTTCACAAATTTATAATTAGTTAAACGAATCGAGCCGAGTTTAACGAGTTCAAGCCGAGCTTGAGCCGATCCCGAGCAAAACGAGCCGAGTTCGAGTCGAACAGGTGTAAAGCTCGGCTCGAGCTCATTTACTAACCGAACACATTTTCATGTTCAAGCTCGTGTTCATTTAGTAAACGAACCAAGCCGAGTTCATCTAAAACGAGCCGATCTCGAGTTTTGTTCACGAACGGCTCTGTTCGCTTACAGTCCTAGTAGGTTTTGTTTGTAACACACAGTCGATGTATATAAGACTGTGTGGAGTAGCATAGTAAAGTATGAGTAGAGAGCACAAAGCCGAATGTAAAAACACTTAGGCTCTCTTCCATCATCTGTGTAAGCAGCTGGAGTTTGTTGAAAAACAAAACCAGAGAATTCTTCAATATACACCTCAGGTGGGCTTTTTCAACCCCCCCCCCCCCCCCCCTTCTACAATCTAGGTTGCATTGTTCTGGGAATAACAGAAAGTAATGATCTTTATGATGTTGATCATGATGTTGGTAATGTTAGTGGTAAATCCATGTTTGATGATGATGTAGAGTATGTTAATATAGTTGTTGATGATGATGATGATGATGATGATGATGATGAAGATGATAATTTGCATAAAAAATGTACCTATTGTTGATGAAGATGTTAATAATGTTGTGCCATATTTGCATCAAAGGTTTGATACTTTAGAAGCCGCAGAGAATTTATTTAGAGATTATGCCTTGAAAAATGGATTTGCAATTAAGGTTCAAGAATCACAAAAGCGTGTTGCAAATAAAGAAATATATGCTCGATTATTTGTTTGTAATCTATTTGGTGAGAATAATGATAAAAATAGTGGTAATGATGATGCATGTTTTATGGGTAGTACTAAAGGTCGGTAAACGTCGCCGAGATGTTCTTCCTAGATGTGGTTGTAAGGTTAGAATATATGTTTTCAATAAAAAGAGAACAAGTTATTGGGAGATAACCGCACTAGAGTTAGATCATAATCACAAGGTAGTTACACCTTCTAAAATGAATTTGATTAGAAGGGAGAGACATATAACCGCAGCACAAAGAAATATAATGAGAACACTACATATGGCGGGTGTTCCTCCTGGCTCCTAGGCAACAAATGTCCATGTTTAGCCATTTGAAAGGCGGAGCTCAACATGTTGGTTTTGATGGACAACATGTAAGAAACGTGATACATGAGTTTAGGAAGACCAATTTAGATGTTAATGATGCTCAAGAGGGTTTAGACTTGTTGAATAGGTTGAAAGAAGAAAGTGGTGGGAAATTTTACATTAGAACTTTACTTGATGAAGAACAAAGGTTGAAATGTCTAGTATGGGTTGATCACCGTAGTTTTATGGCATATCAAAACTTTGGTGATGTTGTTGCATTTGATACGACTTATCGAACTCAGAGGTATGTTATGGCATTTGTTCCTTTTATTGGGGTAAATCATCACTACCAATCGGTTGTTTTTGGATTTGCACTAATGAGGGACAAGGTTAAAACAAGTTTTGAATGGGTATTAGGCAGTTGGCTTGAGGCGGTTGAAAACAAACATCCCTTGACTATCATTACAGATCAAGATCAAGCCATGGCCGGGGCTATTTCATCACAACTACCGAACACCGCTCATTTGTTGTGTAGTTGGCACATTAGTAACAAATTCCCCGAAAAATTTGCAAGCTACTATTCGAAGCACCCAGATTTCAAAGTTGAGTTCAATAATTGCATATATAAATCATCGACCGAAGATGTGTTTGAGGATAAGTGGAAAGCATTGGTTTTGAAGTACGAATTGGAAGACAATACATGGCTACAAGGATTTTATGGTTTGAAACGTAAATGGATCAAGGCTTTCACTCGGAATACATTTTCCGCGGGAAAAACAACAACTTCAAGGAGCGAGGGGATGAATGCTTTTTTTTATATAGTTATGTTAGTTCTTGCACAGGTTTGAAGGAATTTGTTGAAAATGCTCAAAAAACTTTGGAAATACAATTTATGCGGGAGAAAGAATAGGATTTTAAGACTCGTCAAACTTGTCGTGGGATACAAATGAAGACCGCTTTGGAGCAACATGGTGCTTCCATATACATAAAACAATGTTTAGAAAGTTTCAAGAGCAATTGGTGGAAGTTATAACGTTTTGTGAAGAAAGATAGAGATCATTCTTTGGAAGAAGATGAATATACATACTACAAATGCTATAGGCAATTGTAGAATGTATGAATATTTGGGCATTCCTTGCCGACACATTTTAGCTGTGTTGACAAAGAGACGCGTTTCCGAAATACCTAAAGCCTTTTTGAGACGACGTTGGACTAAGGATGCCAATAGAGTTGATGGTATGTTGCATTACCATTTGACCGGAGAAGAAGCATCATCCCATGATTTGACTCCTACCGAAAGATTTAATAACATAACTTTACTCACTATGGCTTTTTGTCATAGTAGCATGGCATCAAAGGGGCGTTACGAGTACGTCGTTTCGGTCATTAATCGGGAAACCGAAAAACTTGAGAATATGAGAGTTGATGGAATTGAGCATGTAGGGAGTGAAGTTGGCAACAAATCAACTCAAGAAGGTGGTGATGGGTTACATGAGGCAATTCTTGATCCCATTGTGTCACAAACAAAAGGAAGGAAAAAAGAACATCGTTTCAAAAGTCCCATTGAAACACGTGGCAAAACCCCGAGAAAATGCTCAAAATGTGGATTTGAAGGACATGATATTAGAACTTGTGGAAAAGAAAAATAAACTTTAATAAATGTTCAAAATGGTCAAAGTGGTCAATTGTAATTGATATAAATCTCCACTTTTCCATTTTTAACTTTACATTATGTGCTTGTCATATTATCTAACCAAGTTATTTTATTGTCATGTGTAGGTAACATGGATGGTGGTGATGTTTCAGATAATGATTCGGTTTCACATGTTAGTGATTCACTTTCGAGCTCCGAAGGATAGGTGTTTATGGAGTCACCAACATGCGATAAGTTGGATGAAATATGTCGCAATTTACCACCTTATTATGAAATAATGGAGTTCAATGAAGTTAGTGAGCCGCCACCAATTGTGGAAGAGGAAGATGTTGAGTTATATCCCCCGGAGGAAGAGGCTTATAGGTTAACCAATTGGAAAGATGCATGCCTTTGGACGGCTAGTGAAGCAATGTTTGAAAATGTTGCATATAATGTGACACCCTACTTTCTTCCAATCTTGAATTTGGGTAAGGACATTAAAGACAAATGGAGGCTTTCCAACATTAGGGACATTTTCAAATTGAGGCCTAGGAAGGTTGCACAAGCGATCAAATGCGCGTTGAATATGTGAAGGGATGAGTTTCCAACATAACCGATGGTGGCAATGTCAAGGGATTGTATGCAAGATTCCGTCTTTATGATGGAACAAGCACTATACGTGTCTCCCTTCACAATGACACCGCTACGCACAAAGCCATTAGTACGGGTATCCTTCGTGATGGTTGTGTTGTAGTGTTGTAGTATTGTACCATGTAGTCGTGTTCATCAATGCAAATCCTCCTCTGGGAGTGCGCACTCACCGTTTGTCCGTCGGCTTCTCGAATGTGTTAGAATATTTTGGTTAGACTACCAAAATATCGTAGAATTTGAAATTATGTTGTAATATTATTAGTGGATTTGGATGAATTTTGTTGTAATATCGTATTATTCGAACCCTTAGGTAATATTAGTGAAGTTGGATGACTTTTGTTGTAATATTGTACTATTTGAACTATATTTTGTTGTCATTTCCTAACAATTTTCAAGGTATTAGGTCATTTTCTAATTTTAAGCAATTTTACAAATGTCAATTCTAACTTATTTGAAATGGTTTTTTTTGGACTCAAGTAAGTAACCAAGGTCATTTGTAGTGTATTGGAAGTTAATTTGATGGAAAATGGGCACCTTATATTTGAAAAAATGTCTGGATACTCCACGAAAATTTTGCGCAGAGCAGTACAGCGCTTCGCTGTAAATTAGCGCGGAGCTGCAAAGTGCTCCGCAGAAATTTTGCGCGGAGAGAATTATATATTTTTGACATAACTTGTTTGTTTTTTTTTGACATCCCACCTGTACCAAAAGCAGTCAAAGTACTATACCAGTACTGTAGGAACTGTCCCAACAAAGAAATTAAGAAAAAAAAATTCATAAAATTTACAAATCCTACTAAATATGGCCAAAATGGACCAAATTTGCCAAATTGCTCAAAATTTCGTCATCTCTAAATCCAATGAATTTAATACCAAAGGGAAGGGGGACAATGACAATAAAGAAAATGTATAGGGGAGGGGGAAAATCATCATGCAACTATTAAATATTTTAAGGGAAAGGGGAGAGGACACGGTCGATAAATGACCGATATAAACCAAAAGAAATGTTCTTTTCCATTTCAAATAAATAAGGTACATCAATGAGTTTAATTCCAATAAAAATTAGAGTTTCTAACAAACTAAACAACTAAAATAAACAAAATATAATACTACGCATTTTCAATCCTCTGAACCATAAGAAATCCAGGAATTCGTCTAGCTTTCCCCTTTTGAAGCCCTTTAACAATCCTATACCGGAAGATCTCAATGTCTTCATCCTCCCACTGCAATGACTCCATCTCGTAGCCTTTTAAGAGATAATCCATGTACTTCATCACAAAGAGGCCGCAATCTGTACTGTTTCTCTACTTAGGCCTATGACTCCATGCTTGAACATTCGGGGCCTCCTTCGGAAAGTTCATAGCATTCCTATCAAGATATCTCAACATGCTCGCAAGTAGATCAACCTAACAAACAATACCATACAACTATTTAAAATTCAAAAATCAAGAATAAGTAACAACTAACATGTTAATTAACAAGTAACATACCATGACTCCTTCCTCTGTAGGATACTCAACATCGTCAAACAAAGGATCTAGTTGAATCACCCCCCCCCCCCAATTTTTTACAGCAAAGACAAACAATATCCAATGATTTTCATTAACATAAGTGGGGACAAAGATAAAATCAACCTTGTTAATGGTCGGACCTACATCACAAGTGGCCCAGTGAAGAAAAAAGTTAGTCAATCTCTTTGTTTCACGCCTATACTCCATCTTCCGGGCCAAGGTCATGAATAAGGGGTTCATGAAGTAGTAAGTAGGCTTTCGCTCGAACACATTCTCCATAGCAATCTCTTCCTCACGATCACGAAGTAAACACTGAAATAACATTAGAACATTATCAAAACTCAATGTATGAATGCTTACAAAATAACTGAAATGGGAGAAGAAGGGTACTGTCATACTATGTATGTATTGATAATCTGGTCATCTATCCAAGTACGGGGTGCCAAAGACAACATTGCCTTCGCAGATAAATGAAAGCTCTTATGGATGATTCCCTCCTTCATTTTGACCTCCCCATCAGAACCCCATCCCCAGTTGGACTTGATATCTTCTTTCTTCGAGTCGCTAAGAGGCTTATTGATTTGCCATTTTCTATCTGGTAGACAACATACATAAAGATTCTCCGGCCTCGAAGAAGATGGCTGAGATGCAAGAGTAGGTGTATGTGACACATGCTGAGTAGGCTGTGTAATCTCAATGATATCATGTTCAGTAATGGTTGTCAGTGGAGTCTTCTTTGCCTTGTCAGACAAATCAACATTTTCAAATTTTGGTGGCCTATAGGAAAGACCTCGCACCTCCTTCATGAAGCTACAGAAGGGGTCTAAGAAGGTAGGTGCAATCCTAGCAAACTCATCACGATACTCAACAGGAATAGAAGCATCGATCTTTTAGGCAAATTCCAACCCCTTCATAATCTGCATACAAATACAACAACTATGAACAACATATAATAATTACTAAAACAAAAATAAACAATAACAAGATATAAAACTTACGAGCTCATAGGCCTTCAAGTTGTTAAACAGCTCTCTAGTAGAATACTCGGTCTTTGGATGCGGTTGTGGCTTCCCGACCCGCAGCCGAGAAATCTCTGTGTACCATGCCAAGTACTCAACATTGGACACAAACTGAGAATCATCAAATACATAGTCATGTGGACTAGCAGAAAACCTCAACCACTCCCCAATCTCCGCAAACCATACACTCCTCCAATCCCAATTGACAAAGCTCGGTTTGGCCTTTTTATATTGTGTCATGTCAACTGGGGAATGAGGGATACCTTGTCTCATCCCTAACT
Source organism: Heracleum sosnowskyi (assembly GCA_030848705.1). Lineage (NCBI taxonomy): Eukaryota > Viridiplantae > Streptophyta > Magnoliopsida > Apiales > Apiaceae > Heracleum > Heracleum sosnowskyi. Next base: position 31,771,371 of record CM061237.1, read on the forward strand.
GCCTCAAGACCCTGTCAGAATGCTGATACTCAACTATGTCATAGTGGATAAAGGGAAGCCTGAAAGAACCTGCATATAAACCCTCGTAATCATCCCAGTAAACATATCCATCTCCATATGCATCCTCGTCATCAGACTCGTGAAAATGGTCATAGGGAATCCATTGCACAGTATCTGAACCAACTCCATCAAACTCACCTCGGTAGTGTGGCAAGCTATGATGAGGTCCTTACTAATATGACGTCTAGGCCTTTTTCCCAACACAACCTTCTCCCCAGACAAGTCCTCAACAGTCAACTCCAACCCAATGTCCTCCTCCTCCTCAATTCCCTTCTTTTTCCCCTTCCCCTTCCCCTTTCCCTTTCCATTCCCTTTTCCCTTCACCTCACTAACCTCCTCCTCAATAAGCTTCATCTTCTTCTTCCCCTTACCCTTCCCCTCACTAGGCTTCTTCTCACTAACCTTCCCTTACCTATCACTAACCTCATATGCCCCCTTTTCCTTCACCATTGTAGACCTAGCCCAATACTCAGCAACAGGGAAGCTAGCCCGCTCGGGATCTGGAATAGGAAGCCCAATATCAAATCGCTCGTAAGACCAAATCTGAAGCAATAACAAGCAACCACTAACACTAATAGCTCCCTTCCTTGCAGTGAGCTCCAACCCCCTATATAAGTATGCCAACACCGCAGAACCCCAAGAATACGTGTGAATACTATCCAAGTAGAAAAGTGGGGCAATGTACCTCGGATGCACCACATTCCTACTATTAGTAGGAAACAAAACTAACCCCATAATTTGAAGAAATCATGAATTTTAGTCAAAAAATGATTCATATCCGATTCCCCATTTTAGGGAAAATTTTGGGGACCAAAAAATGAATCCCTATATTTGGGGACTTACTATTCATCCCCATTTCATATTTATATCATATTTATATATAGGTGGTGTGAAAGATGATAAAATATAGTAGTTAAAGTTGTAAAGATAGGTGAGAGAAATAAGTAATAAAAAAAGATATAGAGATAGAAATGGGGAATGGGATGTAGTAGATTTTTAGATGACAAATAAATTATAGAGATAAATTTGAGGAATTACCATTTTTAATAAGTATATGGGGATGGGGAACCAAATGGGAATGCTCTAAGAGCATTCACATTGGAACCCCCATCCCCAAAAACTTACTAAAAGTAATAATTCCCCAAAAAAATTCTCACATTCTTTTTCTATTTCAAAACTTTCCTACATTCCATTCCCCATCTCTATCCCTATATTTATTTATTAGCATGTGTGTAAGAGTTAAAAGAAAAGTTATGAGATTAAAAGGATTATTTAATAAGATGGGGGATGAATAGTGAAACCCCAAATATGGGGATTTAGTTTTAGTCCCTAAAACTATACCCCATTTTGGGGTTCCAGATATAGATGACGTTTTAACAAAATTTAGCAAATTCCCCTGAATTATAGGGTTGAGGTGGGTTTGAAGACTCCAATGGGAATGCTCTAAAATACACTCTCCCATACACAATCCTACATAATCCCCTTCTTTTTTAATTTGATTTTTACTATCAATTGGTTAGCTTTTTTTGAAATCCGACTTCACCGTATTTTTCTCCATCTCCCAACGATCAATTTGCATACCATATGTGATATATTTCGACGCGAATATATATATATAAAGGAGGATATGCGAGAGGTGATGTGGCGTCTCTATAATCATCTCAATCTAATTTTTTAATTTTTTTAGAGTTTACAATTTTAAATACTAATAAAAATAAATTTAAAAAATAGATGTTTGAATTTATAGGTAAGCCATAGAATTAAGAGTTCTACTAAAAGTAGAATAGATGTTCGCATCTTCAGAGAAGAAGAGTTCAAATTTATGAAAAATACATACAACTAAAAGTTTCATTAGAAGTAAAGTAGGTGTTTGTAGACATAATTAAAAGTTGTATTCGAAGTATAATATGTGTGTGAATTTATAGAGGAGAAGAGTTCGAATTATAGGAAAGAAAATATATAGTTAAAAGTTATATTAGAAGTAAAATAGGATTGTGAATTTATCTGGGTATTTTTTTAACGAAAGAATGGCTCATTAGAAAAAGAGTATGTCAACATGAAAATTAATATATAAGACAAGTATTCAATATATTAAATTTGAGATTTTGATCTTAAAAAGGAAAGGGTGTTTTACGGGAGAACGACTATTAGAGAGGAACGAGTAATTTTTGTAATTTAATTGATAGCTGTATGTTAGGATTTATGGGTGATAGCTATGAGACAACTTAACTAGACACTTTTTAATGCTTAATTTTATTAAGTATGAACATACTGTCACAGCCAGAGTATGTTCTTGTAACCATTTTGTTTGTTGTTAAATAAGAGTTTAAGTACATCTTGGTATAAGTTCATTTATTTGTTCAAGCCTCAAGAAGTGCTCAAGAAGGACAGCAAGAATAATTGTTAATGTCATGGCACTGACAGTAAGGTTACAAGAAGACAGCATGTTGCAAGTCACGACAGTACATTCACTCTGACAGCAACATTGGCGGAAGCCCTCAGACAGCAACTTTACCTTAGCCTGACAGCAAGCCTGGAAATCCTGACAGCACCTTATGCGGTGATTTCTTACTGTCACCAAAAGCGCATTCTTGTGACAACAAGCTTAGCCTTCAGGATACTGTCATGAAGGGATAATATTTGTATTTGGGTTCTACCCAGTCAAACATGTGACGGTTTGGATGTTCAAGAAACAGGCGTGCTACAGTATCCCAACACTGCACCAAGTCTGCAAGACTACAACCGAAGCTTGAGAGATCACAAGACAAAGCTCACCAATTCAAGAGTATGACAAATCTATATCTATTGAATTGTGTTAGCTAAATATAGAATGTTTCTAGATTGCTTTGTCCAGTACTGATAAGTTGTTTGTATAGCAATTTAGGAAAGACTCACGGGTAGACAATTTGTAAGAAGCTGCCACATGAAAATGACAGCAGCTTCACAAACCCGTGATGATAGAGATAGGATTAGTTTTACTTAGACTATCTCTCAATCCATTCTTTGTATCACTCGAGAAATTGAAGCTCAAGAAAACTAACATTTTCTTGAGGTTGTAGGAACCCATTGTAAAATAAATAAAACATTTATTTTGTGAGAAAAACTCGTGTGTCTACTTGTGTTTGCATTCCATAAACTGATAAACGTTGATCTTAGTTTTTGTTGTTGGAACATAGATTGAGATTTATCAGTATTGCATTCAACCCCCCCCCCCCTCCCTTCTGCAATAGTCTAGGACCAACACTGTATTTTTTCAACGAGAGAGCGTCTCATTAGAAAAAGGAGTACGTTAACATGAAAATTAATATATAACACAAGTATTCAATATATTAAATTTATGATTTTTATATTAAAAAGGATAGTGTGTTTCATGGGAGGACGACTTATTAGAGAGCACTGGGTAAAGCCATGTGTGGGAAAAAGAGTTTCTGGATCCAGAAAAAGAGAAGGTGGTCTTGGATGATTACTTGCAACTCATCCTCCTGGATGCTCTCACTTTGGACAAAGCCATGTGTGGGAATATCATTGGATGCTCATCAGCCAAGGACATGTAGAATAAGATTGAGCTGCTATGTGAAGGAAGTGAAGAAGTGAAAGACAATCAATGACAAATTATTATCTCACAGTATGAAGCTTTCATGGCAAAGTCAGGAGAAGATCTAACAACTATGTCTGAGAGGTTCAGTAAACTTCTGACTGAGCTACCGATTCATGGCAAGTACTATGATAGGAAAGAGTTAAATGTTAAGTTCTTGCTCACACTTCCTGAGCATCTAGAGCACAAAATCACTGCCATAAGAGAAGGAAGAAATCTAAACAATGTTTCCCTTGAAACATTATATGGTGTGCTTAAATCATACGAGCTTGAATTTTTCCAGAAAAGAGCTATACAAGCTGGATTAAGAGGAAAAATGGCTAATATGTCTGGTGCTCTTGTAGCTCATGTGCCAAGAATCACTCAACCTATTAAAGGAATTTAAATCACCCAACCTGCTCCAGTACCTACTCTTAAGATTGAAGAGGTTGTGGATGATGATGAGAAAGTTGTGCTTCAAATAACTGATGTTGAAGATGAAGACTTATATTCCTTAGAAGAAATGGAAAAGATGGATGATCCAACAATGCCTTACATGGCTAAGAAGTTCAAAAACATAAGATTCAAGATAAACAATCCATTTAAGCCTCAAGGTCAAACATCTAGGTTCAGCAGAGGGAATTCTTCCAAGGTTGAAGGTGGTGCCACAAAAGGTGGTTACACAACAGGGATGGTGGACATATCCAAGTTTAGGTGTTACAACTGCAAAGAGCTTGGTCATTTTGCTACTGAGTGCAGAAGACCAAAACAGAATCAAAGGATGGATAAAGGGTCAAGTGGACACTTCAATAAAGGACAAGGGAAAGCCTATGTGGCTGAAGGAAAATGTTGGGATGATTCTGATGATGAAGAGGAAGAGGAATATGTGAATCTAGCCCTCATGGCTAAGTCTGATGAGGTCTCCTCTAGCTCTCCAAGTCAGGTACCTTCACTTGTCTTACTTGAAATGTCTAAAGAAAAATACAAACAAACTGTTGAGGAATTGAGTGCTGAAGTGTTTAATGTTCATACTAGTCTAACTGCAGCTAATGAATAAATAGCTAGGTTAATCAAACTGAATGAAACACTCACTTCTGAGAATGACATGCTTTTATTGAAGACCAGACGATTAGAATCTCTAACACATGAGAATGCCAAACTTAAAAATGAATTAGGCTGTGCTAAAGAAATTGAGAAGTTTCTAAGGAAAGAAATAAGTGAAAATGAATTCAAGATTAAAGCCTATAGAAACTCATCCAAACAACTTCAGGATTATCATGAGAAACACACAGTGGATCAAAAAGTAGGGATATGTTTTGAGTATGGTAGAAGACCTGGTAAGGAAATTGTGAGTCAGGATTGTTCAACTGATGGTTCTATCAAACCTCATGTTCTCAAGCAGATCAACAAACCAATCTTTAAACTTTCTGAACTTGAGTTTGATGAGGAAGCCATGCTCATCAAGCAACAACTTGATGATGAAGATGAAGGCATTGACAGTACAACAGTTGATGGAAAATATATTGTCACAATTCCTAAGACAGTAACTTTCCCAGACAATCAGACAGAATATTCTAAAGATGCTTATATCAATGGCAAGACAGTAGCTTCCAAAGATACTGTCAAGAGATCTTCGAAGACAGCAACCTCTAAACCTACCGTCAAGACAGAAGGTGTAAGAAGTACTGTCAAGAAAAGCTCAACAGCAACTTCAGAACATCCTATTGACACAGTTACCTACAAGTCTAAGAACAGGAATGGTAAGTTAGGAAATGGCAACGCTAATGGTGGTAGTGCTCACAGAAAACTAGGCAATAATTGTGGCTCTTCACATCACTTAACTTATGTTTGTAAGAAACCAAAAGAGGTCAAGGACAATGTGACCATGATAGATGGTAACTTACAAAGAACCCCCATTATGCATAGATCTATGGTAGTTTGCAATAACATTGAATGTATTTCTTGTAAAATAACTGCCATGAGTACTTGTTTCAATCTGCCTATTTCATCTACTGAACAATGTCTCTACATGCAAACTGTTGAGACTTCTGAGCCTACTGGAAACAGTAAGAAGGCTACATCCACTAAGAAGAAGACCAAGTCTAATTCTAAAGAAAAGTGGGTGAATAAAGGAGTCCAACAAAAGATTCCTGATGTGATGGTTAAAGTTGAAAATGATGAATACTCTTGTGATACTGAAGTAGCAGGACCCAACAAGGATTGGGTACCATATGCCTCTTAAATACAATTTGTTTTGCAGGGCAAGAATAAGGAGCAAGTCATATGGATCATTGACAGTGGCTGCTCAAGACACATGAATGGTGATAAAGCCTTGCTATCACAATTTGTAGAGAAAGCTGGCCCAATCATAACCTTTGGAGAAAACAGCAAAGGTTACACAGTGGGATATGCATGTTTGGAAATTGGGAATGTTGTCATTAATGATATTGCACTTGTTGATGGATTGAAGCACAACCTGCTCAGTGTCAGCCAATTCAGTGACAGGGGATTCAAGGTTGATTTTGACATGATGGTGTGCAATATCTATCACAAGAAAGATGGAAGCCTCTCTCTCTCAAAGGGGTAAGGAAAGGAAGCCTATTTGTTGCTGACCTAAGCTCAACAAAGAAGGACAAAGTCTACTGTTTTTACAGTAAAGCTACTGTTGGTGACAGCATGCTTTGGCACGTGAAACTCTCTCGCCTAAACTTCAAGACAATGAACATGCTGATGAAGAAGGAACTGGTAAGAGGACTACCTCAACAGGAATTCTGTCAAGAAGGAATGTGTGAGGACTGTCAAATGGGAAAATTGAGAAGAGTTGTGCATAGGTCAAAGCAAGTCAACACCAACACAGAACCACTCAAACTAATTCACATGGATCTCTCTGGCCCAGTGAATGTTCCATCCTTAGCCAAGAAGAGATATGCATTAGTTATGGTGGATGATTATTCTAGGTACACTTGGGTGAAGTATCTAGAATCAAAAGATGAAGCTGATTAAGTCATCATTGATCACTTAAGAGTTCTTGACAGAACTCCAAACGCCAAGGTTCAAATTTTGAGAAGTGACAATGTCACTGAGTTCAAAAATGCCACACTTGGTAATTTCTGCAAAGATGAAGGAATTGTGCAACAATTTTCTGCTGCAAGGACACCATAGCAGAATGTAGTTGTAGAAAGGAAGAACAGAACTCTTATTGAAGCTGCCAGAACTATGCTTCATGATGCAAAGTTAACTACATACTTCTGGGCAGAAGCTATCAACACAGCATGTTATACACAGAACAGAACCTTGATTAACAAGACTCATGGGAACACTCCTTACTATCTGCTAAATGAAAAGAAACCTATTGTCAAGTATTTCCATGTGTTTGGAAGCAAATGTTTCATGATGAAAGACAACCATGAAAAGAAAGGGAAATTTGACACCAAAGCTTATGAAGGTATTTTCATGGGGTATGCTCTAGAAAGGACTGCTTACAGAGTCTATCTCTTGGAACACAGGATCATAGATGAAAGTGTAAATGTCACATTTGATGAAACCAAGTTTCCTGGATTGCATGAGGATGGTCAAATGCAGATTCTTAGATTTGAGAATCAAGGATACTTGGAGAAAGAAGAAATTGTTGATGAAGAACCCACATACACTAAAACTGTTGATCTTTAAAAAGATGTTGTCATTGAAAGTGATGCTAATCAAACTCCAGCTTAGTCACAGACAATTTCAGGAAATATTCAAAATGATGGTGACTCTGGAGATATTTAAGAAAATGGTGGAGACAATTGCCCTGGTGAAGACTCGGTTCCCCAAACTGAGGCTACTGTTTCAGGTCAAACAAGAAGCTTGCCTAGAACCACAAGGTGGAACAAGGATCACACAAATGACCTAATTATTGGAGATCCTTCTTCTGGGGTGAGAACCAGGAACAATGTTTCTGCTGACAACATGTTTTCCTGCTTTCTGTCTCAAGTGGAGCCAAAAGCAATTGATGAAGCATTGTTGGATTCTGATTGGGTGATTGCTATGCAAGAGGAACTCAACCAGTTTGAAAGGAACAATGTATGGAAATTGGTTCTAAGACCAAAGGGAAAATCAGTTATTGAGACAAAGTGGGTATTCAGAAACAAATTGGATGAAAATGGAAATGTGACAAGGAATAAGGCAAGGCTAGTAGCTAAAGGTTACTGTCAACAGGAAGGTATAGACTATGATGAGACATTTGCACCTGTTGCTAGACTTGAAGTTATAAGGATCTTCCTAGCCTTTGCTGCACACTGTAACTTCAGGGTGTTCCAAATGGATGTCAAAAGTGCTTTTCTAAATGGAGAGTTGGAGGAAGAAGTGTATGTTGAACAACCACCAGGTTTTGAAGATGTTGAAATGTATGATTTTGTGTACAAGCTGTTCAAGGCACTTTATGGATTGAAACAAGCTCCAAGAGCCTGGTATGATACCCTCTCTGCCTTTCTATTGGAAAACCGGTTTACAAGAGGTGTGGTAGATAAGACTCTATTCTACAAGCATCATGGCAAAGACATTATCTTGGTTCAAATCTATGTTGATGATATCATCTTTGGTTCATCAAATAAGAAGCTGTGTGAGAAGTTTTCATCTCTAATGAGAAACAAGTATGAGATGAGCATGATGAGAGAACTGTCATTCTTCCTTGGTTTACAAGTTCTTCAGAAAGATGATGGAATCTTCATTTGTCAAGCAAAGTATGTCAAGGAACTTCTAAAGAAGTTTAACCTAGAAGATTCATCACCTGCAAAGACTCTCATCTCTACAGCAACTAGTTTGGATCTAGACTCCAAAGGGAAGAAAGTGGACTTTAGTACTTACAGAGGCATGGTTGGATCTCTTCTCTACCTAACTGCTAGCAGACCTGACATAATGTTTGCTACATGTCTCTGTGCAAGGTTTCAAGTTGATCCAAAAGAGTCACACTTGGTAGCTATCAAGACAATTTTTAGGTACCTCAAGGGCACTCCTAATCTAGGCCTTTGGTATCCTAAAAAAACTGGATTTGAGCTAGTGGGGTACTCTGATTCAGACTATGCTGGATGTAGGATTGACAGAAAAAGTACAACAGGAAGCTGTCAATTTCTTGGTGGAAGATTGGTGTCATGGTTTAGTAAGAAGCAGCATTCAGTTTCTACATCTACTGCAGAAGCTGAATACATTGCAGCTGGAAGTTGCTGTGCACAAATTCTGTGGATGAAGAATCAACTGTTGGATTATGGTCTACTGTTAAATAATATCCCCATCTACTGTGACAACACTAGTGACATAGCCATCTCAGACAATCCTGTTCAACACTCTAGGACAAAGCACATTGATATTAGACATCATTTCATAAGAGAGCATGTTGAAAGAGGAACTGTGAAGTTGATCTATGTCCCTACAGAGAAGCAACTTGCAGACATCTTTACAAAACCACTAGATGAAGCAACCTTTAACAAGTTGGTAAGTGAATTGAGAATGCTAAACCTGGTATGTTAACTTACTAGTTTTTACATTTTCAAATTTGCATGCAGCTTGTGACAGTAACCTAAAAGTCACTGTCATGAGAAGTTACTGTCACACAAGTTTTTATTCTCTCTGACAACATGTTTGCTATGACTGTGTTGAATTGATTTTTGTGTTAGTCATGCTGTCAGTAATAAAACTTTGTGTCATTAACTTGGATAACCTCAAAGTCTGTATTTTCTGGTCAAAGACTTTGTATTGATTGGCTGTTGTGTGTTAATTGTTGGTTTAGTGGAGAACATGCATATGAATTGCAATCTGTGGCAGTTGTATGGGTACTTTGAACTGTTGACCATTTATCTTCCTTTTACCTAGTATGCCTATAAATTGAACCTTAGGTCATATTAGTGAATCGTTCAAAAAAGATAAAATGGAAAACAAAGTAGGAATTGAATACAGGCCTGAGATTAGTACAGAGTCTCCATTTAAAGAAGAAGTTGAAGAATTGTTTGATGAGTTAAAGGATCTTCTCGATGAGGAGAATGAGAAAGAACTTGCTACAAAAGCCACTGAAGAGGCTAAGTGGCAAGAACAGGAGGAGGAGTTCCAAGCACTCCTCAAGGAAGAAGGAACCACAGAAGAAGAAGTTAGGGCAGAATTTCTAGAATTGATTAAGAAAACCTGTAATGAATAGTTGCATTAATCAATTGTAGTAATTTCCCCTTTCGTTTCCTTTAATAAAATTATCAATTTCCTTCTGCAGTTCCTTATTATTTGCTGTGTGTCAGTTTTGTTAAGTTGATTAATCTAATGTGCCTGAATAATGAATCTGTCATATATTGCATAATTGTGAATGGTATGTATTGAGTTAAGTACATTAATGACAACATTCATTAAAACTCATGACAGTTACTGTTTTTTTAACGTTACTGTCATCAAGAAAAGAACTGTCACAGAATTTCATGACAGCTAGTTTCTTGACAGCAGTAAATAACATACTGTCAAGAGCTTTAATAGATACTGTCATCAAAGTACTTAACGATGACAGTAAGTTTTTCGCGACAATGTTTCTGTCAAGACAAACCTACTGTCATCACCCAAATGTCACTGACAGTTTGTTTCAGCGCATAGGTTACTGTCAACATTAGTGGACCGTTAAAATTACAAATTCAACCTCCACGTTGACAGAAATTAAAGGGAGTAACCCACGTGGTGGTGTTATTGGGTATTAGCACGATTCCAAATATCCCCTTTTTCAGCTAAACGCTTGAACTGCTCTTTATACATCAGTTAATCAGACAAAAGCAAACCTGACACAGAACAACCAAAAGCAAACAAACTTTCTGCTAAATTTCTCTCTCTACGCACTCAACATACTCATTTTCTCTTTCTTCACAACAATGACACCAAAACAATCAATTTCTCAGACCAACTTTGCTGGCATCATCTCTCCGAATGATGCTGGTGAAGGCTTCAAATGGCTTGTTTCTTTCATGAATAAGTCCTATCTTGGGTATGAAATTACCTCAACCCCTATCCTTGACCTAGATAGGATAGAGAACTTCTGGGAATCTGCTGTTGCTCAAGGAGATGGTGACAACACAACCATTCAGTTCAAAATCAAGGAGCACAGTTACATTCTCACTATCAAGGGCATCAATGCAGCTCTGGGAATTGTGCTAGAACAAGGAAAGACTTACACTGAGCTTGCTACTGATGAGACCCTGAAGAAGCTCTTCTTGCAAATTGGGTATTCTGGACCCATTCTTGAAGAGGGAACAACAAAGTGGTACCCTTCTAGTGAAATGGACAGGAAGTATCTAAGAAAGGAGTGGAGCATGGTGTTTGATGCAATGGTGAAGGTGTTCTCTACCAAGACCACTGGCTGGAATGGGATTCCCACCTACATCACGAAGCTCACTCACTCTCTTGTTCATGGGTACAAAGTGGATGTTGGAAAGCTACTCATGGCACACATCAAGGCTGCCATAGGTAAGAAGGTAAACATCTATCCTCGCTTTCTAATGTTGTGTATTAATTCCTTGTGTGAGTTTGATGAAAATGCCCCTCGTTTAGAGGTGTGTAGTGTCTTGAAAAGAAACACACACACAACTATCACCTCACTGAATTTGAATGCACATATTCCACTATGTTTCACCAAACACATGGTTGATCAAGTGCCTGCCCTTGATTTTCTATTGCCTTCTGGTTATGCCTCCTTCACTCTTGAGGATGAGGCTGGATTAGACCCAAATTCAGTTAACCCCCATTCTACCCTATACACTCAGCCTAGGTTCTCTAGACTTCCCAAAGTTCATAGACAAGCCTTGCAAGAAACCAGACTGAGACCCTTAGAAGCTGATGTTGGTGGTAGTGCTGAGAGTCAAGAGGGAGTTCCTGCATCTAGTGCAGCAAATAAGGAAGGTAGTCAAACAGAACCCACAGTGGTTCCTCTTGAGCCTAAGAAGAAGAGATCTAAGAGGGCCAAAACCACTGTTAGCCACCCTGTAGTCTCCCAAAAGACTATAGAGGAACAAAGGGCAGTAAACACCTCCCTATATGTGCCTTCTCAACAAGGGACATGTATTGAAATTGGCATGTCTCCCAAGGCACCCTGTACAGAGTCTGCACCACCTCATATTCCAACTCATGAGGAGCCTCCACTTGCAGAAACACACCTGGAGTCGGGACACAGTGAGGATTTCACTTCCGAAGTTGATGTTTCACAAGTTCCATCTGTGGAGCAACCATCACTCTCTTCTACACTTTCACCTTCTTCCTTCCCTACTCATTCATTTGTTTCTTCTCCATAACCTAGAGAGGGGGACAGTCCCAACCCTTCAGGTTTTGATCATCCATCTTCAATCATGGATGAGCCCCCATCTAGTGGTCCACAAGAACCCATCTCTGAAAGTGAGATGGACACCACTCCTTCAAACACTGAGAAAGAGCAAGGTACATTGTAAAGCATAATGTAACATAAGATGTAAAAGAGATAACTACAACTCAACAAAGGACAAGACAGACAATAATATTAACAGAAGCACAGGAATCCAGAATCAAAGTAGAAAAGGTAAACTCAAAAAATCAAAATATGGTATGTATTCTTGAAGTCCGTAAACAGGTCACGGAAAGAAGTTCATGAAAATGTTCAAGCCTCAGTGACATCAAAAGAATCAAGACTTTCAAGACGACAGAAGTATGTGAATGATTTAGGGTTAGTACCACAGGATTCCAATGATTTATTTGAAGCAACCAGATTGACAAAGGACTTATCAACATCACTGAATTGAAGACATAGAAGAAGAATTGATCAAGTGATATTCATCTGTGAACCAGACCAGTTGCACTAGGTGACGGCACTAAAAAGATCAAGTTGTTTTATCGTGTCAGAAGAAATTGATACAGTCTATTACTTAAACACCAAGGAGCTCAGGAGGAATTATTAAAAGATCAAAGAGAAGAAAATGATTCGATGGTTTTTCAATTCAGAAAACCATCGAATGAGATGAAAAGTGATTCACAGAAAACCATATTAGATTAATTTGGTATTCGATAGTTTTGAATAAAAAACTATCGAATGGTAAATTAATTTAATTCATTCGATGGTTTTTAAATTAGGGAGCAGGTGAAAAGTATGTTTGTTTTTCAGGTTGATGAAAATTGGACGGCCATGATTGATTCTTCAATTGTGGTTCGATAGTTTTCAAAAACAAAGCCAACAATTACTAACAGAGAGAAGAAGTGTCTTCTTCAGTCAGGTTCATTTACACAGAAGCAATTACGAAGAGAGAGATCAAGCCGGAGAGAATACCAGAGAAATTAATTCTGCTTGAATTCTATCATTGTACTGATTGTGAATAACCTAGAACTCATTGAAGCTAATCTACGGATTAGAAATTGTAGCACCCCTCGAGGTTTATATTTATAAAAAGATATATTCCTCGACTCTTGGTTTGATTTGGTGTGTTTGATTTCGTTATAGAACTGAATGATTAATCTGCGAACGAAATTGAATTATTTGTAGGTATCGTATTCAACCCCCCCCCCCCCCTTCTACGATACTTTGGACCTAACATACATCTCTGCTAGAAAGTGAAACAGATAGTACCTTATTCAATCTCCAAGGAACATCTTACCTTAGGGAAGATGCTGTCACAGCCTCAGTTGCTGTCAAAGACTCTGAGAATGTTGCTGTCACAGGTGACCCTGCTATCGAGGACTCAGTTGAAGTTGTTGTCACAACCAAACCTGCTATCCAAGCTGCAGTAGAACCTGCTGTCAATCTTCCAACTGACAATAACATTCCTGGCCAAGCTACTGTCACCTCTGCACAACCTGATTTTGATGCTGTAACTGTTGAGGATGTCTCTGATGATGATGTGCCACTATCTCAATTCTTAAAGGTACATTCTAAACCATCTATTTCATTGCATGTGAGTATTGATCATACCCATGCATCTAGGATGAGTGAGGGTGTGCAAAAGAAAAGAGAGATAAAAGAAAAGAGAGGTGAGCATAAAAATGAGAGGCAGCCAAATCAGCTGACAAAAGGTGAGGGACTTGAGCATGTCCAGAGTGAACTTGAGGGAGTCATAAATGTTCAGGCACTAGGCCATGAGAGTTCTTCTGTGAGGAGTGATGAGATCACTCAGAAAAACACTGAGAGTGTGAGAACCCCCACAGCCTCCATGCCCCACTCTTTTCCATCTCCTCCAAGAAGGTTAAGAACTGATGGCCCCTCTACTGCTAACAAACTGGAAGCCCTAGAGCACATGTGTCACTCCATGGAAACTAAGCTTGACAGCATGTCTACCATGGTGGCCTCTGGTTTCTCTAGTGTTCAGGAAGCTATTCAGGCTCTAACTGCAACTATTGCTGCTGCCAACTTACCTAAGGGGGAGAAAGGGGCAAGATCAGAATTTGATCCAGAATTTGACCCCAGGCAAGATGGTGCTTCTCAGGGGGAGTCTGCTTCTAAGGAGAAATCAAGGAGTAAGGGGGAGTCTGCAGCTAAGGGGAAATCAGTGTCTGCAAAGAAAAAAAAGGGAACAAAAGGAGATTCAGGGAGTAAGGGGGAGCAAGGGCAAGAAGCTGGAAATCTCTTTAAATATGAGATGGCTGGAGAAACAGTGCTAATGTCTAAAGAAGCACTGGAAGCAATGCATGGAAATGCTCCATTCAAGAGACCAGTACTACCTCCTGTGACAATAAGAGAGCCAACTCAAATGCCAAAGGAGAGTGCCCTTGAAAAGAAATGGAGAGAACAGAAGGAGCAAAATAGGTTGGGAAAAGGGAAAGACAAGATGTCTGAATACATCTTGTCAGGAAACACTTGGAGTGAAGGAACAGAGTTCAGTCAAGAAGAAGCTAATGCTCTGATGGTTGACTATAGGGAGAGCACTCTAAAGAACCATGATGAGGACTTCAGCAGGATAGTTAAGGGAGCTATGTTGGAACCTAGCAGAAGGTTGAACAACTGCTCAACTTTTCTAAGGGAGAAGATCATTAGTGTATGTGTGAAAATCAATGAAGAGAAGAGGTGGGCCATTGATGTGTACCTGAACAATGGAATATCTATGTTCATTACTATGCAACTGTTGCAAAGCCTTCCAGCAAAGGTGCTAACTGTGATGAAGAACAAAATCAAGGCAAATCACACATCTTTCAATGAGATTCTGCAATTGCTAATGATGAACCTAATCTCAGAGAAACTTCCAGAAGTCTACACCAATCCATTATGTGTCTACTATGCATCTACCACAAGGGATGGCAAAAAGAGGTGTGCATACATGAGTCTAGGAGGCACTTCCACAATGGAGTCAAAGTCAATTCTGAAGGTGCTAGACATGATTCTCAACTCTAAAGCCAACAAGGAAAGAACTCTAGCTGTTAATGCAATCTATGATTTGCTGGTGAAAAGAGACAAGAACTGAGCTCTACAGTGAAAAAATGATCATCCAAGCAAACTCCAAAAGAGCTGATCAAGGAGAAAGCTGCTCTTTTGATGTTCCTTTTGATGATAATGATGAGTTGGATGGAAGTGGAGGAACTAAAGAAGCAGTAAATGCTAGTGGAAGTACTTTTGGGAATGTTGGAACTAAATCCCGGGAGAAAAATAAAGAAGAAGCTCCAGTGCAAGAAAAGAAAGATGCTGGAGTTACAGAAGAAGAGGAGTCTGAAATATTTGAAGCTTTGGAGGCAAATATCTTGAGATGTGCTATAGACAGTATAAATGCTGAAAAAGATACTGTCACCAAAGAAGCTGTCAAAGAAGACACTGTTTTGAAAGATGTTGTCATAAAGGACACTGTCATGCAAGAAGATACTGTCTTGAAGGATAATGTCGAAGAAGATGCTGTCAAGGATGGAATCAAGCTTACTGTCAAGCCAAAAAGGACAAAATCCTTAGCCAAGGCTTGGTTTTCTAGACAGGAACCTGAACCTAAGGAGACTGCTAAAGCAAGGAGAGGAAAGACCAAGTACTTAGGAATTCAGAAAGCTACAGGGCTTTGCAGGAATCTGAAGAAGCCTCTTCAATTCAAATACCCAAACTCTTTTGAAGTACAACATGCAAAATCCAAAGAAATCAGAAGTGTTAAAGTGGAGTTAGATGTCAACTAGGAAGTAAACATGTACATTCTCTGGTGGGATTCATCAAGGTCAATAAAGGTGGAAAAGGACTTCATCATGGAAGTTGAGTCAATCTCTGTGAATGACATCCCTACGATTGTAAGAACAAAGGTCAGAAGAAGGATTGACTACTTCTTCTTGGACAGAATGGTGGAGCTACTCCAAAGCTATGACAATGTACCCAACAATGTCATGGAACATGTTCTGAAATACAAGGATGAAAGGGATATGGAATTCTATCAGAAGTTTGGTATGTTTGAAGACCATGATGATTCTGATATTGCTCACTTGTTGGAGTATTCTGATGAAGAGGTAGCTGATTATGAAGAGGATATTCCTAAAGGAGAAGCACAAGCACAACCAGGTCAAGAAGGACCTTCAAATCCTGCAGCAAGAAATGCCACTGAAGATATGGAAGATTCATTCTTGGATAAAAGCAGAGAAGCCAACAGGGTGGAGAGTGAAGGACCCAATTACGAATCTTGTATGATTGAGAATCCTTTGAGAATCAAGTTCATATGGGAAGAGATTCCTGTGAGAAGCTTTCATAAACTAAAAACCAGTGCCCTGAAAGACTTACTCTACCTGGTGATTGGATCAATTCATCCATTGGAACAGCTATGTTTTCTGAGATTGAGGGCATTCTTCAAAGTAGAAAGGGTGAAGACTCAAAGCTGGATAAATCAAGGAGAAAAACCATGAATGCATATCCTGGAAGAAGATTCAAACTTGTTGAAGGCATACTGAAGTTCAGAACTCATGCATTTGGTAAAGACTTATGGATGGATCTTCAGGATGCTAAGGTATGTTTCTCCAAAGCAGTCCAAAAGTACATTGATGAGATTGATGATGAGGCTATCTCTCCTGATGAAAAAGCACTAGTGGAAGGACTCAGAGAAGTTCTTAAGGAAGCTCTCAAAAGAGAGGATGGAGCAAGACATAAAAGGAAATCTGAAGCTAAGTAAAAATCCTTTGTCAATTCTGATCTTGTTAGTTAAGTTTTCAGCATGTATTAATTGTAAATTTGTTGTTATTGTCCATAAAAACAAATTGGGAGAGATTGTTAGGATTTATGGGTGATAGCTATGAGACAACTTAACTAGACACTTTTTAATGCTTAATTTTATTAAGTATGAACATACTGTCACATCCAGAGTATGTTCTTGTAACCATTTTGTTTGTTGTTAAATAAGAGTTTAAGTACATCTTGGTAGAAGTTCATTTATTTGTTCAAGCCTCAAGAAGTGCTCAAGAAGGACAACAAGAATAATTGTTACTGTCATGGCACTGACAGTAAGGTTACAAGAAGACAACATGTTGCAAGTGACGACAGTACATTCACTCTGACAGCAACATTGGCGGAAGCCCTCAGACATCAACTTTACCTTAGTCTGACAGCAAGCTTGGAAATCCTGACAGCACCTTATGTGGGGATTTCTTACTGTCACCAAAAGCGCATTCTTGTGACATCAAGCTTAGCCATCAGGATATTGTCATGAAGGGATAATATTTGTATTGGGGTTCTACCCAGTCAAACATGTGACAATTTGGATGTTCAAGAAACAGGCGTGCTGCAGTATCCCAACACTGCACCAAGTCTGCAAGACTACGACCGAAGCTTGAGAGATCACAAGACAAAGCTCACCAATTCAAGATTATGACAAATCTACATCTACTGAATTGTGTTAGCTAAATATAGAATGTTTCTAGATTGCTTTGTCCAGTACTGATAAGTTATTTGTATAGCAATTTAGGAAAGACTCACGGGTAGACAATTTGTAAGAAGTTGCCACAAGAAAATGACAGCAGCTTCACAAACTCGTGATGATAGAGATAAGATTAGTTTTACTTAGACTATCTCTCAATCCATTTTTTGTATCACTCGAGAAATTGAAGCTCAAGAAAACTAACACTTTCTTGAGGTTGTAGCAACCCATTGCAAAATAAATAAAACATTTATTTTGTGAGAAAAACTCGTGTGTCTACTTGTGTTTGCATTCCATAAACTGATAAACGTTAATCTTAGTTTTTGTTGTTGGAACATAGATTGAGATTTAACAGTATTGCATTCAACCCCCCCCCCCCCCCCTTCTGCAATAGTCTAGGACTAACACTGTATTTTTTCAACGAGAGAGCGTCTCATTAGAAAAAGGAGTATGTGAACATGAAAATTAATATATAACACAAGTATTCAATATATTAAATTTATGATTTTTATATTAAAAAGGATAGTGTGTTTCATGGGAGGACGACTTATTAGAGAGCACCGGGTAAAGCCATGTATGGGAAAAAGAGTTTCTGGAGCCAGAAAAAGAGAAGGTGGTCTTGGATGATTACTTGCAACTCATCCTCCTGGATGCTCTCACTTTGGACAAAGCCATGTGTGGGAATATCATTGGATGCTCATCAGCCAATGACATGTAGAATAATATTGAGCGGCTATGTGAAGGAAGTGAAGAAGTGAAAGACAATCAAAGACAAATTCTTATCTCACAGTATGAAGCTTTCATGGCAAAGTCAGGAGAAGATCTAACAACTATGTTTGAGAGGTTCAGTAAACTTCTGACTGAGCTATAGATTCATGGCAAGTACTATGATAGAAAAGAGTTAAATGTTAAGTTCTTGCTCACACTTCCTGAGCATCTAGAGCGCAAAATCACTGCCATAAGAGAAGGAAGAAATCTAAACAATGTTTCCCTTGAAACATTATATGGCGTGCTTAAATCATATGAGCTTGAATTTTTCCAGAAAAGAGCTACACAAGCTGGATTAAGAGGAAAAATGGCTAATATGTCTGGTGCTCTTGTAGCTCATGTGCCAAGAATCACTCAACCTATTGAAGGAATTCAAACCACTCAACCTGCTCCAGTACCTACTCTTAAGATTGAAGAGGTTGTGGATGATGATGAGAAAGTTGTGCTTCAAATAACTGATGTTGAAGATGAAGACTTCTATTCCTTAGAAGAAATGGAAAAGATGGATAATCCAACAATGGCTTACATGGCTAAGAAGTTCAAAAACATAAGATTCAAGATAAACAAACCATTTAAGCCTCAAGGTCAAACATCTAGGTTCAGCAGATGGAATTCTTCCAAGGTTGAAGGTGGTGCCACAAAAGGTGGTTACAAAACAGGGATGGTGGACAGATCCAAGTTTAGGTGTTACAACTACAATGAGCTTGGTCATTTTGCTACTGAGTGCAGAAGACCAAAGCAGAATCAAAGGATGGATAAAGGGTCAAGTGGACACTTCCAGAAAGGATAAGGGAAAGCCTATGTGGCTGAAGTAAAATGTTGGGATGATTCTGATGATGAAGAGGAAGAGGAATATGTGAATCTAGCCCTCATGGCTAAGTCTGATGAGGTCTCCTCTAGCTCTCCAAGTCAGGTACCTTCACTTGTCTTACTTGAAATGTCTAAAGAAAAATACAAACAAACTGTTGAGGAATTGAGTGCTGAAATGTTTAATGTTCATAGTAGTCTAACTGCAGCTAATGAAGAAATAGCTAGGTTAATTAAACTGAATGAAACACTCACTTCTGAGAATGACATGCTTTTATTGAAGACCAGTCGATTAGAATCTCTAACACAAGAGAATGCCAAACTTAAAAATGAATTAGAGTGTGCTAAAGAAATTGAGAAGTTTCTAAGGAAAGAAATTGAGAAGTGAGTAATTCTTATAATTTTATAAATAATGGTTTTAAAAAAAAATTACAACGACTTCGCGAAGCGCGACTTTGTCAACTATTTTTTTTTTAATATCATGTCGACTAGTTTTTATATAAACTACTTCAAATATATTACAATACAGACGTCGACAACTACACGTGTGCTCCATAGAATGAAAAGTAAAAGGCTTATAAAGACAAAAAAGGAAAGAGAATAGGAATCTGCTCCAGTGAAACGCAACAAAAATAAAAGTATTAAACAATTAAAAAAGCGAAAAATAAAATATAAATTACTTCGGAGAGCACAAATGCCAAACGCGTGACCATTTCTCGAAATGCATTATTATTATTTTTAATTAATTAATTATTATTAATTCCTCTATTCCTCTCATTTTTTATGTTTCTCAATTTTTTACATTTTAAAAATTTCCTAAATTATTAGAATTTTATAATATAAAAATTAATTATATTCACTAATTTCCATCCCGATCTCCACTTTATACATTAATTATTAATTTGTGACATTACTTTACTCACATTTTTCTTAATTTTTTTTTCCTAAATTATACTTTTTCTTGTTAAATATTGTTGAACAAAGCAAAGCTCTACAGTCGCCTCACTCCATCTTCCTTCAGATTTATCCATTTGTTTTGATATAACCTATACTTACACAAAGTTATGATTTGCCATCGTTCTTTCACTGATTGGATCAATCACTTTCTTGAATGTATGGGGTAAGTACTGCTTTCTCTCTTACTATTTAAATTCTTGTAAATATTTTTCCATGTATGCATTTTTATAGTCTTTAGATGAATATGGAAGCAATTAATTGTATTGATTTGACTTTCTTGGTGAAGTAAAGATTTGATTTTTGATCTTGTTTTGCTAAATTAGGGTTACCCATGTATTGTTTTAATTTGTTTTGAGGTGGGTTTTTGTTTAAGTTGCCAAAGCTTTAATCTTTATTGCTTTTGAATTTTTAAAGTAATTTTTTTTGGTTTTTTTTGTGATTATGTTTGTTTCTTAGTAGTAAATATGAGTATGCACTTGTCTTGATGTAGTTTACCTTGTAGGTGAAAATGAAATAACAAATTGTTATGTTAAGTTATGCTACATTTGCGTTATGATCAATGAACTTATTATGAATAAATTGTTGTGTAACTGTTACTACCGGGTTGTGTTTACAGATTTGCTGGCGTTTGATTTCAACTTTTCCGTGTTATAATTTCCTCTTTTAGGAACTTGGAAATTATTGTAGGGTGTTGTCTTGAAGGATTAAAATTCGGGAAATGTTTGCCCTAAATGCTATAATTCGAGGGGTAAAAAAACCTAAAATACTAAATGGATTTTACGTGTGCAACTTGATTATAACCGGCAGGTGTGACATGGAAATACCCATCTACCGCACATACCTTATAATAAAATTTGGGATGTGACGTACTGAGGTTTGATACACAACGTAATGATGCTTATGTATTACCACGTAATTCACTGCCCTTTTACTATCGTACCTTGTATACATCTTTCTGACCGAAAAGGTGATCTTTCGTAAGGGGATTGCATTTGGTATTACATGTCCTCTATTTTTGTCCACATTTCTTTATATTTTTGTATTTTGGGCATTTTTCTCATCATTGTACAATACAATGCACTCAAAAGAGGTATTTGCAGAGGTGTCACAGACAAATCATCTTTAATAATTTACTTTAATTGTTTATGCTTTAGCAAATATTCCTTTCGGTCTATTGGATAGTGAAGGCACGAAAAAAACCAACTAGACGTTAAGTTGCTACGCAATTGGAGCTGGTTGCTTTTAAATTATGCATAAGATTATATAGGAGGCACCACGTCCTATGCCTTGCACCATATTTGTGTAGTTATGTTGGCGATAGACAGTTACTCAACCAAGTCTTTCTGGATATAAATATGAAAAACATTGATGAATATTACTTTTTTGTAAACCTTATATATTGGACTTTTTTCTTCTCCCTCCCCCGATTTTCATTGGACCTTTCATATGAAACAAAGGGAATATTGCCAACAAAAATTATTATCTTTTACCTCCGTTTAGAGTGCATACTAAACCTGAATTTTAACAGAGCAGAAGTTGTTTTGGTTGCTGTAAAAAATCCAAACCAGTTAATGCTGGGGATGAACCATCAAAGGGTCTGATAATTGACGGAGAGACTGTAAAAAAGGCTGGTATATCAGATGATTTTTGGAGCACCAGCACATATGATCTGGAAAACAGTGCACTTCAGTCTCAGAGAAGCTTATCATCTATCAGTATCTCAAATCAAAGTCTCACCGGCAGCACAAGCAATAATTCCGAATTTGTAAACCATGGCAAGTTCAACTTTTTAATATATAAAGGGGTTTGAATTGTATAAACAATTTTGGGAATTCTTGTAACTACAAACAAATCTATATGCTTTACAGTGAATAATTTTTCTTACTTGGCTTTGAATATATTAGGTTTACAGCTTTGTTACTATCTTTGTTAGTGTGAATGATGTTTAGGATCTGCTGAATACAGGGTACCTTCGGTGGAAGCAAACGAGGCTTCAGTGGAGAGAGACTAAAAGTTTGGAGAATAAAGCAAAAAAGAAAGATCCTGTTTTAAGGTTTGTTTATTGGCACCTTGCTTCAGTGTGAATTAGTGAGTTGTGCTGCAGGAATTTATACGTGATTTTTTTTTTTGGTCTGATGGGGTATTTTGAATTTAAATTATATACCATTTTGATTTATACCGGGTCTTCTAAAAATTTGTTATATTGGATGATGTCCTGCCTATTCCATAGCTGTAGTGAATCATGTCATTGATTCTCTTTATATGTGCCTTTTTATAACTATGTATGTCTAATTTATCGTGTTCTTGTAGTTGGAATGCAACATACGATAGCTTGCTCGGGACTAACAAAAGGTTTTATAAGCCAATTCCTCTTTCTGTAAGCACTTCAATCTTGCTAATTTGTGTCAGGACTTCATGATTATTACAGGCTTATATTGACTATAAGATTGGGCTCCAATTGACAGGAAATGGTCGAGTTTCTAGTGGAGATATGGGAACAAGAAGGCTTGTATGATTGAGCATGACTTTGGTTGTGCCAAAACATATGACTGACTTTTTTAGTTTGAGATTTATGCAAGTTTTACAAGAATTTTCTTGGTGTATAGCTGCTTAAAAAGGAATCTTATACAGTAGTAGGAAACTTTGCTCTGACACAAATATTTCAGTACTCTAGATTGCAATATCAGGCAGTTCAGCATGTACAAAAACAACGCTGAACTAGTGTTTTTTATTTAAAAAACATAAAACTTTCTTCGCAAATTACCGTGTTTTTTATGGTGATTGGTACAATCCAATTAGCAATATTAGAATGGTCCAGAAGAGCTTAAATAAGCTCGATGAAGACAATGTTCCCTTTTTTATAAGCTCAGTGCTTGTTACATTCTTGACTGATAATAATAAGCCTAGTGCCAGTTAAAGATTTGACATATTAGTATTGCAAACTTGCATCAGTACTCCTAGTTTTATTACCGGGTAGTTTTGTTCATAGAATGGCAAGAAACGAATTTGTATTCTTAGTGTACACCAAGTTACAACAAAATTAATAAAGCTACCTGCTGCCAAGTGCCAACTTTTGAAATTGATGGTCAGATTCTCAATCCGATGATGAAGATGAACTGGTAAAGTTTTTCTGCTCCAGAAAAACATACATTGAATACATAATACTCCAATAATAATATGTTTTATGATTATTCTATTAAGTCATATCTGTGTATGACTTTTTAGATAGATCATAAACAACACAAGACAAAAGAAAGTGCTGTTTTACGAACGAGTGTTTAAACATGATGTTCAATTTAATAAATGCTCAATATTTACGATTTTAACAGATAGTTAGAACTAATAGATAGCACTTATACCGTGTTACAGAAATTTTTTCTAGAAAAGAAAAGAAAACAAAGTGGTGGATTTATTTTCTTTAGCTTGTTCCCGAAAGATTTTTTAGGAGAGAAAAGAATTGATTTCTGAAGATTTGGGAAGAAAATCTTTATAAATTTATCTCCAAAACCTTCTTTCCACTTTTGGAGTAATTTAGAGAGAAAAGAAAATTTTCTATTTTCTATTCTTTTGTTTTCTCTCATAAATTGGGAACACAGCGTTAGGGTTATGGTTAACAGATAGTTAGAACTAACAAATAGAAAGTTATTACTAATATTAAATGCTTAAACATGAAAAAGATAAGATACTAAAATCCTTAAACATAGTATTTAGGGTTATGATTAACATTTTTTATTTTAAATATATCTTTAAGGATTCACTGTTCAAGGCGGGATTGAAGAAAGCGGAATAATTTGTGACGAAAATTGAGAGGGGTTTATACAGAGTTGTAGTATGTTGTATGTATCGGGTATGCTCCAATTTTTCATAATTATATACTTTTCTCTTTCAATGAGAGTCGACCCCCAACCCTAACTAGCCGCCTCCATAGATCTATCCATTTTCTTCATTAATGAAACTTTCTTTCTTCTCACAAATTCACTTTCGTATCCCTTTCTTTTATCTAATCACTATAATTCTTATTTTCTTCAATAATCATCCTTCTTTGTAAGGATTGCTTTTGTACCCAATATTTTGGGTGTTTGTTTGTCCTCCTTTTGGAGTGTTTGATATGGTTTTGGTACTTTTGTTTTGCTGTTTTGTCTCTGTGAGAATGATTCAATTGGTGTTTTGGGGATCTGGAAAACTTGCATCGAGGTTGGATCGGTGGTGGAAATCGCAAAAGCTCACCTTTCACAACTAAAGATTGTTCATATTATGAAGGCATCTGTCCTTTCAATTTCAGTTGGTGCAACTGAAAGTTCTGAACATTGGACTACAACCAGAATTAATTGTGTGAAGGTCAATTGTGATGCTACTGGTTTTACGAATGGTGTAGGTTGGATTTCTCGGAAAGCTATTGTAATCTTTTTATGTTCAAAGAATATTTTTATTCTATATGTTAAGCGATCCGGAAACAAAGCGGCTAATTATTTTAGCTCGTTTATTTGTTTTTCAACCTGATTGCATAGCCGGTTGGGGGTTTGTCCCAGTCGAGTTCTTTTTTCGTTAATGAAATTTTATTTAAATTTGTCAAAAAAAAAAAAAAAAAAAAACTTTGAACTCAAAATCTAACAAGAATTTGCCTCTTAGATATTCTAATTCTCAATAATTCGTTTAAGTATTTATGTTTTCTATTAATTTATCCTGTAAGCGGAGATTGCAGATTCTTTCGGTTGATTTTCTTCGCCAATTAATCAAAACAAACTTTCATAAATATTAAATTGTTTTAAAAGTTTTAAAATAAAACTCAGTCTCAAAAATTTGTTATAAATTAGGGTTAAATATTAAGTTGGTTGATCACATATCATTTTGATCATTGATCTCAACATACTTATTATAACTTTAATAATTTAAATAACAGCTATGAGTGAGTAAAATGATACTTTAGTAACTTGATATTTAACCCTTATAAACTATCTCCATCTCGTTCTTGGTAAGAATAGCAAACGGGGAGATATTAAAACAATACTGTACTGATTTGATTAGGACTTAGGAGAGTTGTTTTATTCTCTCCTCTCTCTTCTATTATTTTTCCTTTACTCTTTTTTCTTCGTTCAATCCCTTAATTTTCCACTTTTCCTATAATTTCAGCTACTTCCTCTCCCTTTCGTTTCCAATAGATTTATGGGCTGTTTTGGCCGCTGTTACTTATTCATTATAAGTTAATAAGAATTTACAGAACACCCAACTTATATTATAACTTATATGATGATAAGTTAAATATTAACAACAATGTACATATTTTCTCTAATTTATTGATTTATTGTTTGAATTTTTTATTTTTTTTTTAATAATTTATATTTTTACATTTGTGTTTTTAAATATCTTTTTAATTTAAAATGCATGTATTGAGATTATTGTATTTAATAATTATTTTTTCAAATTTAATTTAATAAATTATTAACTAACTTATAAGTAAATTTATTCAAACACTAATATAACATATAAAAATTCATCAATTTAACACTTATTGACACATACTCATTTTAATGTATAAGTTAACTTTTTTATGATATCTCAAACACGCAATATATCTTTTGGATTTGAAACTCTATTCCCGCCACTTTTTTTCTTTTTTCATACTCCACCTTCCCACACCCCTTCATTTCTTCAACTTTGTGAATTCTTTCTCCTCAATATGATTTCTCATCTTGTCTATCTTATCCTTAAATTTTAAAGAAAAATGATAAATAAACTCCAAGTATTAATATTTAAACTTCATCCTCATATTTAAATTATATAAATCAAAACATGATGGAGCTTAAATAGTAAAGTTAAGGGTATTTAAGTAGCACAACAATCGAATTTGCCATGGGTTATATTGGGAGATTTTAATGATTTGTTAAGAGCGGAAGATAAGAAGGGAAAACATGAACATCCTAATTGGTTACTAAATGGTTTCAGGGATACTATGATAGATTGTGGAGTTTCTGACTTGCCCATGGAGGGACATCAGTATACTTGGGAGCAGAGTCGAGGAACCGAAAGATGGATTGAGGAAATGCTGGATAGGGTATTTGTTAATGAGGGATGGAGATCGATCTTCCCAACTAATAAGGTACAAAACCTCAACGCCCCAACTTCTGATCATTCTGCAATCTTTTTACAAGTTAGTGTTTGGAGACCAGTACCTCGGGGTTATCGGTTTCCCTTTGAGAATTGTTGGCTCAAAGAGGAGCGGTGTAGCAAAATTGTCATGGAATGCTGGAAAAAAACGGAGGTTGTGGTTTTTTCACAAAGATTGGATGTTTGTACTAGTGAGCTTAAAGCATGGGGAGAGAGGTTGTCAAATGATTTCAAGAATAGATTAAACAGTTGCAGAGATCGAATGAACCGTTTTAGGGGTTTTGCGGATGTTTTCTCTATTCAGTGTTTGAGAGAAGCGGAAATGGAGTACTCTAAGATTCTGGGTCAGCGGGAGGATTTATGGAAACAAAGGGCAAAATAGTTTTGGCTTCAAGGAGGGGATAGTAATTCTAAGTATTTTCATACGTATGCTTCTGCCAGGAAAAAGAAAAATCTAATAACAC
The DNA here is from genome assembly GCA_030848705.1 of Heracleum sosnowskyi. Classification (NCBI taxonomy): domain Eukaryota; kingdom Viridiplantae; phylum Streptophyta; class Magnoliopsida; order Apiales; family Apiaceae; genus Heracleum; species Heracleum sosnowskyi. Next base: position 31,797,917 of record CM061237.1, read on the forward strand.
AATTAAGGGATGAAGAGGGAAACTGGATGAATTGGTCGAATGGATTGGGCGATCATATCATGGCCTATTACATTCAGCTTTTTGAAGCTAAGGAGGTCGAGTTGGAAAATGTCCTAGAGTGCATTGAGGAACGTCTTACCCTTAGTCAGAATGAGGAGCTGACTCGTAATTTCTCAGAAGAAGAGGTAAAAGAGGCAATTTTTTCTATGCATCCGGACAAAAGCCCGGGACCGGATGGCATGAATCCTGCGTTTTACCAAAAGTTCTGGAACATCATAGGTAAGGATGTGGTAAATGAGTATAGTCGTATTTTGGAAACATGTATGGTTCCGGAAAAGCTTAATGATACTCTGGTCGTTCTTATTCGGAAAAAATCGGGACCAGAAACGATAAATGATCTGAGACCAATCTCACTTTGCAATGTCTTAATGAAAATTGTCACGAAGCTTCTTGCAAACCGTTTGAAAGATATTCTCTCAGATACCATTTCGGAGACGCAGAGTGCATTTATTCCGGGGCGTCTAATCACGGATAATGTAGTTGCAGCTTTTGAAATTAATCATTGGATGCATAGGAAGACTCAAGGAAAAATTGGATTCTCGGCAATAAAAATCGACAAGAGTAAGGCTTATGATAGAGTGGAGTGGGAGTTTGTTTTGGGGGTGATGAGAAAAATGGGTTTTGATGAAAAATGGAGAAAGTGGATTCACATGTGTATGTCGACTGTTTCTTATAAATTCCTTGTTTCAGGCAATGAGGCAAGTGAAATCATAATCAATCACATCAAGGTTGCTAACAATCATCCTGATCTCAAAGTCAGAAGAATCAAGAGTGACAATGGCATTGAGTTCAAGAATTCAACAATGAGGCTGTTTTGTGAGGAGAATGGAATCATTCATGAGTTCTTTGCAGCAAGAACACCACAACGAAATGGAGTGGTGGAAAGAAAAAATAGAACTCTAATTGAGGCTGCAAGAACAATGCTTGGAGAATCAAAGTTACCTACTTATTTTTGGGTTGAAGCAGTTAATACTGCATGTTTCACTCAAAATATCTCTTTGATCAATCAAGCCAAAAGGATGACTCCATATCAGCTGCTCAAGGGAAGGAAACCATCCTTAAGTTTTCTACATGTCTTTAGATGCAAATGTTTTGTATTGATAAATCAAGGTGAAAATCTTGGAAAATTTGAGTCAAAGGCAGATGAAGCCACTTTTGTGGGATATGCAGCTGGAAAAGCCTATAGGGTTTTTAATCACAGAATCAACATTGTTATGGAATCTGTACATGTTGTTTTTGATGATGCCAGAATTCAATGCCTCACAGATGAGGGTTTTCATGAAACTCTCAGGTTTGAGAATGGGGTGGAAGGTCTACTTTATAATGATGAAGTTGATGATTATATGGATGAACCGGTCCCTTCAAGAGTGATCATCTCAAGTATGGATAACTCAAGTATAAATGAGCCAACCATAGAAGGGACAATTGGAGCATCCGTAGGAAGCCAAATTGGGGCATCTGTAGGAAGCCAAAATGGGGCATCCGTAGGAAGCCAAAATGGAGCATCCGTAGGTGGATCACAAAACAGGATATCCACCCCAACAAACTCAGGGGGAGTTTCTCTGAGTCAAGGATCAATCTCAATTCCACACGATCATGCTTATGATAATGATGCTACATCTTCGAGACCTACACCTTCAACAAGGAGGGGATCACCCATTTGAACTGATCATTGGTGATGCATCCTTAAATGTCCAAACTAGAAGAGCTACTCAAGAAGAATGTTTATACAGTAGCTTTCTTTCTCAAGATGAACCAAAGAAAGTTGATGATGCTCTTCTAGATCCAGATTGGGTGTTAGCTATGCAGGAAGAGCTAAACCAATTTGAGAGGAATAAAGTATGGAAGTTGGTACCCAAACCTAAAGACATAAGTGTTATAGGAAAAAAATGGGTATTCAGAAACAAGATGGATGAAAATGGCATTGTCACAAGGAACAAAGCAAGATTGGTTGCTAAGGGCTATTCTTAAGAAAAAGGAATAGATTATGATGAAACATTTGCCCTTGTTGCTAGATTGGAAGCAATAAGGATATTCCTAGCCTATGCAGCCCATGCCAATTTCAAGGTCTATCAAATGGATGTCAAGAGTGCCTTCTTGAATGGAGAACTGGAAGAGGAGGTGTATGTCAGTCAACCTCCTGGTTTTGAAGATCCAAATTATCCAGAATTTGTCTACTTCCTACTCAAGGCACTCTATGGACTGAAGCAAGCACCTAGAGCCTGGTATGACACTCTGTCACAGTTTCTTTTAGAGAATCACTTCACTAGAGGTAGTGTTGACAAAATTCTTTTCTTTAGAAATGTCAATGGCTCTAGTATAGTTGTTCAAATTTATGTAGATGACATAATTTTTGGATCTACAGATGAGAAGCTTTGCAAAAGGTTTGCCAAACTTATGCAAAGTAAATATGAAATGAGCATGATGGGTGAACTTACCTATTTCCTTGACTTACAAGTTAAGCAAGTGAAAGAAAGAATCTTCATTAGTCAAACTAAATACATTTTTGATCTATTAAAGAAGTTTGATCTAATTGATTGCTCTCCTTCTAAAACACCCATGCCAACTGCCACTAAGCTTGAACTGAATACTAAGGAAAAATCTGTGGACATTTCAAGCTATAGAGGCATGCTAGGCTCACTTTTATATTTAACAACTAGTAGACATGATATTATGTTTGCTACATGTCTATGTGCTAGATTTCAGGCTGATCTTAGAGAGTCTCACTTAATTGCTATCAAAAGGATTTTCAGATATCTCAAGGGAACACCAAACCTTGGCATTTGGTACCCTAGAGAATCTGGTTTTGATCTAATTGGTTATTCAGATGCAGACTATGCAGGTTGCAAGATTGACAAAAAAAGTACAACAGGCACCTGTCAATTTCTAGGAAACAAGCTTGTCTCATGGTTTAGTAAGAAGCAAAATTATGTCTCTACTTCTACAGCTGAGGCAGAATATATTGCAGCTGGAAGTTGTTGTGCACAGATTCTTTGGATGAAAAATCAACTAATAGACTATGGTCTAACAGTTAATAAGATTCCAATTTTCTGTGACAACACTAGTGCAATTGCAATAACTGAGAATCCAGTGCAGCACTCAAGAACCAAGCACATTGACATAAAGTATCACTTCATCAGAGAACATGTGATGAATGGTACTGTGGAACTTCATTTTGTTCCAAGTGAGCAGCAAATTGCAGACACATTTACCAAGCCACTTGATGAATCAACATTCTCAAGGTTGGTAAGTGAGCTAGGTATGCTTAACTACTCTTAATTTATTTAAATGTCTGATAATTTGTAATGCAACCAGTGTCAACATGATTTTCATGAGAATGAAAACTCTATGAAAAAGAAGAATTTTGTCTAAGTCAAAATTTCTCCCTCTACGGATATCCTTATCCGTCGATGGTCATTTTTGACACTGGATTTTTTCTACATCTACGAATATCGCTTTTTACTCCTCTACGGATGTCGAATCTCAAAAGGTAAAATCCTATCCATAGATAATGTAGTTTTAATCATAACCGCTAAAGTCACAATCTTATCCGTAGTTACATGCGTACAATACGTGTATGTAATTGCAGTAAATTCGTGGCTTTACTTTTTAAACTCATTACTTTTAAACGGTTATTTTCTTGCCCAGTCAGATAATTTCTGTCAATTATTCTGATTTTATTAGTGAAACATTTTGGGGGAGTATAAATTGATTTTTACTCTCAATTAAACATTTTCTATCAATTTCCAAAATTCACTAAGGCAAGAGCTCATCTTTCTCTCTCGAAGCAAAACTTTTCTATGTAACTCAAAGCTCTGTATCAATGGCACCAACCAACAAGACTATGTCTCTCACTTGTTTCACATACGAGAAGAACAACTTCACGGCACTGGTGGACTTCGAAGAGAAGAACGCATCATATCACACTATGATGAGGTTTTTCCAGAACTGCAAACTATCCAAGGCAATGTTCGAAGCCCACACACTATATTTTGAGGTGATTGAAGCTATTTGGGAATATGTTGTGTTCGATTCTATCAATGTTACAATCACTTTTGTTCTTCAAGGAAAGGAGTATGTGATAAATAGTGATGTCATTACAGCATGCTTAAATTTGCCTGAAAACAATAAGTTAGAAAATCATAGTGATACTGACATTGTTAACTTGCTAAATTCAATTAACTATGCTTTGCCTACGGGTAATTTAAGTAAGATTCAGAGAAGAGGTATGGTCAAGGAATGGAGCTTTTTCTTTGATGCCATTCTTAAGGTTTTCTCAGGTAAAATTAGCAACTATGATGCAATTACATTTTCTATGTTTGACATTGCTTACATGCTTTTGACTGATAGCTATCATAACCGGGTCCTTGATTCTTTTTGAACTTGATGCTAAACTAGGGAATAAAGCATCTAGAAGTAAGAATGTATATTATGCTAGATTCATCATGTCGTTAGCTAACCATGTAGAGAATAACCTGGTGATCCAATTCCCTGCAAACTCCAAAGAATGTTGGGTTCAAAATAAGAGAGTCCTTGAGGACTTGAATAGGCTGAACCACAACAGGGAGGTACAATTGGTGTTTCCACCAATTTTCACTGCATCTCAGGAGGCACAGGTAAGTCAGGTATTTTCCTCAACTGTACCTTCCTCCATTGTCATTTCTTTGATTTCAAATGTCACCATGGAGGCTGGAACTGTCCAACAGCCTCCTACCCAAGTGGCCACCTCTAGAATTCCAAAATCCAAATCTAAAAAGCCAACCTCAGGTGTCTCTCAAAAGGCACATGTTGTAAAAACTACCAAAACCCTTGAGGGGAGTGTGAAGGTGGTAGTGAGTGGTGAGGGAAGGGGTGAACATCAAAGAAACCCCAAGAACAGGGAGAGTAAGATAAGAGTGTCCCAGCCTAGCCACCCTGTATCTTCTCAAAAAGATGTAGTGGTTGAAAAGGATTGAAACATATCCCTAGTGACATCCTCCCAAAAGGATGTTGCTATTGAAAATAGTCCCCAACCAGGGACACAACACAAGAGGGATTGGGACACCAGAATCCCACAGATACATCCAAGGCCTATGAAAGAAGAAAAAGGTCTAAGACATCTGGGGTTGCACAGGGATCACACACAGTGCAGACCACAACTTCAAGTTGTGTTTCAGCACCTTCACAAATTTAGTTTGATGTGGCTCCAATAAATGTGGAATCACATCCCACTTTTTAATCATTCAAACTGAAACTGCAATTCCAAGCTCACCTAATCTCTCTCTCTCTCTCTAGATGTGGATATGATTCACACATATATTCCTGATTCTCTATCTTTAACCTTCTTGGAGAAGCCCCACTCTAAAATTGGTGGTCATCATCTTCTTGATGATTTGTTGGACCACCAATCTATCATTTCTGAGACTTTGGCTCCATCTGTGGCTCTTAACTTACAATCCATCTCCACAGATTCAACCATAGTCTCAATTTCAAAAGTTGCTCATTTTTCTTCATCTACAGATATTTCTCATCCGTTGACAAGTGTTTGTCTGTCTACGGATATGCCTCAAAGTAGCTATCCATTGACATATACTTCTACTACCTCTACGAATACACCTTCCACATTTGCACTTCAAATCTCAAATATTATAACTTCAAGTGTGGATGAGTTAGTACTAGTTCAAACACTTTAGGATTGAGGGAAGGGAGTGAAGCTGCTGAGAGTGAGAGGCTAGCTTGCAGCCAGACAAAATGAGAGGGAGAGAAAGAGGGACAAACTATTTCTTCCAGTCTGGTAACAGTGAGCAGTGAGAGTTCCACCTTAGTAGGTGAAAGTGAGGGTGTGAGGGGTGTGAGCCAGGGGGAGCCCCTGATGCAAGAACAAAGAGAAAATGAGAGAAAGGCAAGTACATGAGAGATAAGGATGGAAGACACAACCATTGCAAGTTAGTTAATGGATGTCAATGAGGCAGACAGGAAGAGGCTGTTCCAACTTGAATATCAAAATGAGTTGGATCAAGTCAACCTGAATGGTGAGACATTTACTCATCCTGATCCAGCTTATCAAATCTTGGCTGGACAGGGCAATGTGGAGGCAGAAAGGATGTTGAATTTAGTACACACTACTGAATCAATGTTTAGAGCAAAAGAAGCAATCCAAAATCTGTCTTCAGGAGCTGGTGAAGATTTTGAATATGATGAAGAAACTAATGATTCTGAGAATGGTGAAGAAGGAGAAGAAGGCCCTTCCACTTTACAAGAGATGCCTCCTTGGTTGTTTTCCAACTCATATGTCCACAATGACACCAATGCGGTCATTCTCAAGAATTATCAGAGGGCACATGGTGAAGCTCAAACATCCAATCTTGTGCATGCCACTACTATTCAAAATTTTGTGGCATGACTTCAGCTTCATCAGACAAACATCCTACAGCAGAGAACCAACACTGATGATATCAAAGGCCATCTTGATGGGGTAAAAGATGCTCTTGAAAGGAGAGTTGATGTTGTTGCTCCTTCTACCTCTCAAAGATTCAAGCAAGAAAAGCTGGTCAAGGATGTGGCTGCCCTTACTGAAAGGATGAAGAAGCAAATTGACACCTTCTTGGAAAACCAACACTTGCAGACTCAGCTATTGCAACAATTGATGTAGGCTACTGGTGTTACTTAAGCCTTTGATGATAACAAAAAGGGGGAGAGTGCACTAGTGGTCTCTGAAACAGTAACCAAAACCAAGGGTGTGCTATCAAGTCAGGGGGAGGGGGAGACACCTTTAATCATTACAAATCCAAGTGAGTTTCAACTCACAAAGGTGGTCTCTCCAGCCAAAGATATTCCAGCCAAGAATGATCAAATCTTCCTCAATTCTGAAAGGCTAATCAAGGAGTCTATCTTCAAGGCTGTGACTTCTTCATCATCATCCAAGACAGTGCATGTCCACACAACTATCCTAAAAGTTCTCAATCCTGAAACTATCATTCTTCAAAAGGAATATGATGCTGAACACTCAAGTGTCAAGGAGTTTGAACCATTATTCAGTGGCAGGACTGGTTCTCCACCAAGACATCATGGCAAGAACAAATTAGAGGTGGATTATCCATTCCCCAAGCCTGGTGATTCTAAGGTGTTAGCAGTTCTTGTTAGGAATCTCAAGACTACTAATGACATAGAGCTGAGACAAGGGTTGGTTGTTATCTACAAAAATGGTAAAGAGATTCACATCACAAGCAGCCATCCCAGGTTCAATGAAGCCAAAGCAGAAGAGATTTCCAAACTAAGGAGAGAAGCCAATCCCCAGGGCTATGAATCTACACCTGAGAAACAGGCTAGATTAGCCCAAGAACTTTTGAGGGAAATGGAGGAAGAAAGTAGCGAGGCTGTAGAGGAAGATTCCCCTACTAAAAGGAAAGTAAAGAAAAGGAAGACAGTGCCTAAGACCAAGCCTACTAGATGGAAGCAAAGATCAAATAGACATGTCTCTCCTGAGAAAGTGGAAGAGAAGAGAGATACAGGGAGGAGAATTGACTTTGGAAACCACATTTCAGCTACAACTCAATCTCAAACCACCTACCATGAGACTCTTGTAGAGCCTAAAGAAGAGTCTGTTGAGTTTGAAAACCTGGTTTTCCCTAAGTTCATCATTGAAGCTGAAAAAGGTCAAGGAAAAGGGAACCAGTTAAGAAAGCTCAACAAGGACCAATCAAGCTGAAAATTGCACCAAAAGTTGCCAAGTCAGTTGAGAACAAGGCAGACTTTTTGTACATTGCAGAAATAAAGGAGTATTCAACAATGGATATTTTCCTTGATGAAGTTAGTGAAATAAGAGGCACAGACAAATTCAGAGATCTTCCTAAAAGATTAACCTTTGTCTACAAAGGAGGGAAGGTGAGAGCATGGCCCCTACAACAAGTGTTGCATGAAGGATATTCTACCTTGGTGAAGGTCTTCTCAGGCTTCAAAAATACAAGGGGGTTTTCTGAGGTTGCAAGGAGTGCTATTTTGAAGAAGATTGAGGAAAACAGAAATAGCTGGAATTCTCCTGATAGTTTGCCAAGAAAGTTGAAGATCCCTTATAATGGACAAATAATCCATCTCCAACCTTACTGGATGATGGAATTCAAGGATGACAAGGGCTGTAGAAGATTCTTCAGGATTGAAGATCAATTGTCTAAGGCTAGCACTAGGTACCTTAGATGGTTGCAAGGCATGGTGGATCCAAAAATTGCTGAAGAAGATGCATTCTACAGAAAGCTTCAAGATCAAATCAAGGCAAATTATGCTAAGGAAGGAAGACAAAAGATTCAGCCTCCAAGAGAGAAGAAAATGAATTAAGTCTGCTCAGTCTAGAGGAGCACTCTCTATGTAATTATATCTACTATTCAGTATTTTCATAATGTAGCTTAATACAATTATTACTGCTTGTTGTTTATTTATTAGGAGTGGTTTTGTTATCATCAAGACTCTTAATTTATGTCTGATTCTCAACCAGGCATAAATTGGGGGAGATTGTTAGGAACTATGTTGTTTCTTGAGGATAATTAGATTAACTTAGTGAAAATTGTATAAGTAAAAATGTAGCCATCAATGGATAACATACTTTTGCAGTATCCGTAGAAGGGTAGCTTATCTACGGATAAGACTCAATGTAACATGCTTGTGTAATCCTGACGTACAATCCTGAGATGCAATCCTGAGGAACAATCCTGATGAACATTCCTGATATGCAATCTTGATATGCAATCCTGATGTGTATTCCTGATTTGTAATCCTGATGTTGAAGTTGAAGTATTAGTTTTTAGGCTGAATAAGTCATGTTGACTTTCAATGGATATGTAGAATAGGGAGGCTAATTGTAAATAGTCTATGCCTTGTAATTTTACATAAGTGAAATTGACTGTCTACGGATAGCAACATTAGTTTTCTACGGATGTGGACAATGTATTGTCTACGTATAGCAGTACTAGCTGTCTACGGATGTGATCAAGATACTCTCAACGGATACAACTCAAATGGCTTCTACAGATACACATTGTACCTTGAAAAGGACAGTTCAGACAGTGCACATGGGTTGACAGAATTCACAGAGCATGGAAACCAGCATTTCTGGAAAGTCACGAGAAGAAGAAGCATTCTGTTTTGTCTAGTCAAAATTAGCATTTCTATAAAAGATAATCAGCCAAGAAGGGCAAGCTACCAACACATGGACCACTACCTAGAATGGAGAAACAAGGATCTTGAACAGATTTACTTTTTGTATTATTGATTGTTCGAAATATCTTGTAAACTTGGGATATATAACCAAGTGTAGCATTATTCTAGAACGAGAGAAATCAGTTAAGCAATTTAGAGAGCTCAAAACAATATCCTTTGTACATTGCCAAAGCTAGAATAGTGTGTATGCAGCTGTGTGTTTATTCATAAACATCACAGAGATTTCTTCAAAATAAAATCTCTCAGGTGGACAAATCAATCCACCTGAATTTTTAATTCTTGTACTAGTTTTATTTGTTTGTTTTCTATTCTTGAATTTACTTTCATATCTCTACTGTGAAGAACTAAAGAATTTTCAAAGATTGTATTCAACCCCCCCCCCCCCTTCTACAATCTTGGTTCATTGTCTGGGAATAACAACCAATTATATGCTTCATATTTTCATGTGTCTACAACCCTTATGGAACATGTCAATCAGTAAATCCAACTTGGAAGAAAGAAGATGGATGACGGGTAAACGGCCATTAGATGTTTTGCCGCTGTAATAATCCTCAGGAAGACGTAATATATTCCAAAATATATTTACTCAAATGCATATCATGTTTTGTTTATTTTGGGTGCGTAATAATTGTTTACTTTAATGCATTATTTGAATGTTTAGTTTGTGTTTATTTAGAGTGTGTATCATGTGTTTGATATAATGTTTGAACCAAATTTGTAGGCTTTATAGGGTTGTTCTGCTCATTAAATTAGACAAGAAAATTTCTCGAGATAGTCATAGTCATGGATTGAGAATTTGTCATGGGTTGTTGTTTGGGCTGGCAGTGACAAATTGTTCTTTTCTTGGAATCTCGATTGCAGAATTAAGATGGGTTAGCAAACTACCACCTAATCAACTTAATAAAACGATCAAGACACTCACTGTTGGTCAATTCATTAAGGAGGTTCCTAACATTAAATACAAATGATGGAAGCATTATTGCTAGGGCTATCAAACGGATAATTCGAATACAGATACTACCATATCTGAAGCCGAATCCGGAAATTCGGAACCGTATCCAAATTCGTATCCGGATTCGAAAATATTCGAGAAAATTATATCTATATCCGGATCCGGCGGATATTATCCGGATACGGATAATATCCGAATCTGAATCCATATTTCAAATATTGATAAAATTTTATGAATTTTACAATTATTAGAAAAAATAAACAATTTAATGTGATAAAATTGTTCAAATTAATGAAATTCAATGCTAAAGGGATCATATTAATGATGCTATTTAGAAGACTAAATTTAGGTGATGATAATTTTTTTGAGGACATACTAAATTTGTGAAATGATTAAATTTTTGCACCAGGACTCCATGAGTAGTACAAGCTCAGAGAGAAAGGAACTCTAATTGCAGACCATGACATGCAAGTTGTTGGGATTTATGGGTGATAGCATAGGAACAACTTAACTTTGTATATACTTAATTAAGTTGTATATACTTAATTTTTTAATTAAGTAGAACATACTGTCACAGCCAAAGTATGTTCTTGTAATCAGTATGCAATGTTATTTTAATTGTGTAATTTGGAAGAAGTTCACTTTCTGTGTTCAAGCCTCAAAGAATGCATATTAGATGACAGCATGAATAAAGGTTACTGTCATAAGCATTGACAGTAAGATTACAAGAAGACAGAATGTTGCAAGTCAAGACAACATATTCACTCTGACAGCAACATTGGCGAAAGACTACGCGACAGCAACTTTAGCCCTCGACAGCACACTATGCGGGTAACTCCTACTGTCACTAAAAGCACATTCCTGTGACAGCAAGCTTTGCGGCAAAAGTAACTGTCTCGAGAAAGATCCTTTTTCTAGGTATCTTTCTCAGTCAAATCCTGTGACAGTTTCAATGTTCAAGAAACAGGCGTGTTGCAGTATCCCTAAGCTGCACCAAGTCTGCAAGACTACGACAGAAGCTTCAAGCACTACAAACAAAAGCGAATCAATTCAAGAGCAAGGTCAAGTCTCTATTTGCTGAATTGTTTTAGCTAGAAATAGAATGAATCTAGGTTACTTTCTTTGTAATGTATATCTGACATTGTTAGCAATTTAGGAAAGTCACATGGGTAGACACTTTGTAAGAAGCTGCCACTTGATAATGACAACAGCTTCACAGACCCGTGTTGATAGTGATAGGATTAGTCTTATACTTAGACTATCAATTCATTCTAGGGACATAACAAAAAAGAAGACAAGGAAGTGTCTTGAAGAAAAACCGAAGCTCAAGAATTCTCTCTTGAGGTTGTAGCAACACTTTGCAAAATAAATAAAACATTTATTTTGTGAATCCTGTCTTCTCGATTATACTGTTTGTGAATGCATACATATTATTGATAACATTAAATCTTAATTTTGGTTGTTGAAACTGAGATTGAATTTTATCAGTATTGCATTCATCCCCCCCCTTCTGCAATACACGAGGACCAATAACTGGTATCAGAGCAAACAGATTAACATACATATCTGAGATCACGACGACAATGCAGAAATCAAACAGTATCAAGATCCCATCTTTTGATAAAGAGAACTACAGCATTTGGAAAATAAAGATCTTGTTGTTTATCAAAGCTGCGAATCCACTATACCCAGGTATTCTCGAGAATGGTCATTTCATTCCAAGGAAGGAAATTGAAGCCACAACAGTAAATGGTGAAGTCATTCCTGCACATTGGGTTCCCAAAGATCCCTCTGAATTTTTGGAACCTGAGAAGGAGAAAATGGTGCTAGATGATCACTTGCAACTCATCTTGCTCGATTCTCTCACGTTGGATAAAGCCATGTGTGGAAGTGTGATAAGCTGCACATCTGCCAAGGAGATGTGGATCAGGTTAGCTTTACTATGTGAAGGAAGTGAAGAAGTTAAGGGCAATCAAAGGCAAATACTGATATCACAATATGAGGCATTCATGGCCAAGCCTGGTGAAGACTTAACTTCCATGTTTGAAAGGTTCAGTAAGCTCTTAACTGAACTACAGATACATGGCAAGTACTATGACAGGAAAGAATTAAATGTCAAGTTCCTGCTTACACTACCTGATCACCTTGAACACAAGACAACAGCCATACGAGAAGGAAGAGATCTCAACAATATAACCTTTGAGACACTTTATGGCATTCTGAAATCCTATGAACTTGAACTCTTTCAAAAGAGAGCCATATAGAGTGGAACAAGGAACAAGATGGCCAATATGTCAAGTGCCCTAGTAGCACAAGTGCCATGGATCACACAACCAAGTGAAGTACTACAAATCACACAACCAACCCCTGTACAATCCTTGAAGATAGAAGAGGTTTTTGAAGATGATGAGAAAGTAGTACTACAGCTCAAGGATGTGGAAGATGAAGACTTCTACACAATGGAGGAACTGGAAAGCATGGACAATCCTACTATGGCTTACATGGCTAAAAAGTTCAAGAACTTTAGGTTCAAGAAGGATAGGTCATTCAGGCCCCAAGGCCAAGCATCCAAGTTCACCAAGGGAAGCTCATCAAAGGCTGCTGTGGGAAGCTCATCCAAAGGAGGATACAAGACTGGATTTGTGGATAGGTCAAAATTCAAGTGTTACAACTGTGGTGAACCTGGTCATTTTGCTACTGAATGCAAAAGACCCAAACAGGTTCAGAGGTTTGAGAAAGGAACTGGTGGATACTTTAAGAAGAATCAAGGTAGAGCCTATGTGGCTGAAGGAAAGTGTTGGGATGAGTCTGATGATGATGAAGAAGAAGAAGAATATGTCAACCTAGCTCTCATGGCTAGCACTGATGAAGTAACATCAACATCTTCAAGTCAGGTACCTTCACTTGTCTTACTTGATATGTCCACTGATGAGTATAAAAAAACCATTAAAGACTTAAGTGCTGAAATGTTCAATGTCTATACTAGCTTATCTGCTGCTAATGAGGAAATCACTAGGCTGAGTAAGCTAAATGAAACACTAAAGTCTGAAAATGAATCTCTTGTTCTCAAAACCAGTTCACTAGACTCTTTAGCTCAGGAGAATGCTAGACTTAAAAATGAATTAAAATGTGCTAAAGAGGTTGAGGAATTCCTGAGGAATGAGATTGCTGAAAATGAATTCAAGATCAAGGCTTATAAAAACTCATCTAAGATAGTTCAGGATTACAATGATAAGCATACAGAAAATCAGACATTTGGTATAGGTTTTTCTTATGGTAGAAGACCTGGAAAGGAAACTGTGATTCAAGATTGTTCTGGAAATGCTGCTGTCAAACCCACCATTCTCAAGAAGGTTAAAACTCCTATTTTCAAAGCTGCAGAAATTGAGTTTGATGAAGAAGCCATGCTCATCAAACAAGAAATTCTTGATGAGGATGAAGGTGTTGACAGCACATTCAAGGATGGAAAGGATACTGTCACAATCCCCAAGACAGTAAACTTACCAAGCAATCAGACAGTAAGTTCAAAAGATGTTGTCATAGTTGGCAAGACAGTATCTTCCAAAGATGCTATCAAGAATGTTTCCAAGACAGTAACTTCCAAACCTTCTGTCAAGACAGTTGGAATAAAAGGTACTGCAAGGAAAGTTCGACAGCAACTTCTAAACACACTGTCAATCCAGTAACTCCCAAGTCTAAGAATAGGAATGGTAAGGTAGGTGTCAATAAAGGAAATGGATACACTAATGTTGGAGGTGCTTCTAGGAAACTATGCAATAACTGTGGATCTTCACATCATTTAACACACGTTTGTAAGAACCCAATTGAGGATAAGATCAATGCTACTGAACTCAATGGTAACTTACACAGAACCCCTCTTATGCATAGAACTATGAGTGTCTGTAATAACATTGAATGTATGCCATGCAAGATCACTGCCATGAGTACATGCTTTAACTTACCTATTCTCACTACTGAAAAATGTTCATACATGCACACTGTTGAGACTTCTGAGCTTGCTGGCAACAGCAAAAAGGCCTCATCCACTAAGAAAAGGATCAAGTCCAATTCTAAACCTAAGTGGGTGAAAAGAGAAGTCAAACAAGAGATCATTGATGATTCTTGTGATTTTATGACTGGAAGAAACTCAGGAGACACTAAAACTGCAGGACCCAACAAGGATTGAGTACCATATGCAACCTAAACACATTCTGTTTTGCAGGGCAAGAAGAAAGATCAAGTCATGTGGATCATTGACAGTGGTTGCTCAAGACACATGACAGGTGATAAAGCCCTGCTATCACACTATGTAGAGAAATCTGGCCCAATCATAACCTTTGGAGACAACAACAAGGGTTACACAGTGGGATATGGCTGTTTGGAAATTGGAAATGTTGTCATTGAAGATATTGCTCTTGTGGATGGATTGAAGCACAATCTACTCAGTGTCAGCCAATTCAGTGACAGGGGATTCAAGGTTGATTTTGATATGATGTTGTGTAACATCTATCACAAGAAGGATGGAAGCCTCTCTCTAAAAGGGGTTAGAAAAGGAAGCTTGTTTGTTGCTGACTTAAACTCAACAAAGAAGGATAAAGTTTACTGTTTCTACAGTAAATCAACTGTTGGTGACAGTATGCTTTGGCATAGGAAGCTCTCACATCTCAACTTCAAAACAATGAATATTTTGATGAAGAAGGAGTTAGTGAGAGGTTTGCCCCAACAAGAATTCTGTTAAGAAGGACTGTGTGGAGATTGTCAAATAGACAAACTAAGGAGAGCTGTGCACAAGTCCAAGCAAATGAACACCAACATAGAAGCACTCAAGTTGATTCATATGGATCTTTTTGGACCAGTCAATGTACCATCTATGGCCAAAAAGAGATATGCCTTAGTAATGGTGGATGATTACTCAAGGTACACTTGGGTGAAGTTTCTTGAATCCAAAGATGAAGCTGCTCAAGTGATTATTGATCAAGTCAGAGTTCTTGATAGAACTCCAAACTCAAAAGTCCAAATCTTGAGGAGTGACAATGGTACAGAATTCAGAAATGCCACACTTGGAAATTTATGTAAAGATGAAGGAATTGTACAACAATTCTCTGCTGCAAGGACTCCACAGCAGAATGGAGTTGTAGAAAGAAAGAACAGGACTCTTATTGAAGCAGCTAGAACTATGTTGCATGATGCCAAACTACCAACATATTTCTGGGCTGAAGCTATCAACACAGCTTGTTATACTCAAAACAGAACCATGATTAACAAAACTCATGCAAGTACACCTTACTGTCTGCTAACTGGGAAGAAACCTACTGTCAAATATTTTCATGTGTTTGGGAGCAAATGCTTTATGATGAAGGATAACCATGAGAAGAAAGGAAAATTTGACACTAAGGCATTTGAAGGACTATTCATGGGTTACAGCACAGAAAGGACTGCCTACAGAGTTTATGTTATGGAACACAGGATTATTGAAGAGAGTGTAAATGTCACATTTGATGAAACCAAGTTTCCAGGACTGCATGAAGAAGGAAAGATGCAGACATTCAGATTTGAGAATCAAGGATACTTGGAAGCTGAGGAAATTGTTGATGAAGAACCTAGCTTCACTCAAATTATTGAAGTTGACAAAGATACTGTCAATGCCACTACTGTCAACCAAACTCCAGCTCAGTCACAGACCATAACTTCTAACATTCATAACAATGATGACTCTGGAGACAATGAAGAACATGGTGAAGACAATGGAATTGGTGAGCATTCAACTCAACAAACTGAAGCAATTGTTCCTGTACAATCAAGTAGCTTGCCCAGAATCACCAAGTGGAACAAGGATCACACAAATGACCTTATCATTGGTGACCCTACTTCTGGAGTGAGGACAAGGAACAAAGTCTCTTATGACAACATGTTTTCATGCTTCCTGTCTCAAATGGAACCCAAGACAATTGATGAAGCATTGTTGGATTCTGACTGGGTGATAGCCATGCAAGAAGAGCTAAATCAGTTTGAAAGAAACAATGTATGGAAGTTGGTTCCAAGACCTAAGGGAAAGTCAGTCATTGAGACCAAATGGGTTTTCAGAAACAAGCTTGATGAAAATGGATTAGTGACAAGAAACAAAGCAAGGCTAGTGGCTAAAGGTTACTTTCAACAGGAAGGAATGGATTATGATGAGACATTTGCACCTGTTGTAAGACTTGAAGCTATAAGAATCTTTCTAGCCTATGCTGCACACTGCAACTTCAAAGTATTTCAGATGGATGTCAAAAGTGCCTTCCTAAATGGAGAGTTGGAAGAAGAAGTGTATGTTGAACAGCCACCAGGGTTTGAGGATGCTGAAATGTATGATTTTGTGTACAAACTCTTCAAGGCATTGTATGGACTAAAGCAAGCACCCAGGGCTTGGTATGACACACTTTCCACTTTTCTTTTGGAAAATCAGTTTACTAGAGGAGTTGTGGACAAGACACTTTTCTACAAACACCATGGCAAGGACATCATTCTGGTACAAATCTATGTGGATGACATCATTTTTGGTTCTACAAATGAGAAGTTTTCCTCTCTCATGAGTAGCAAATATGAGATGAGTATGATGGGAGAATTGTCATTCTTTCTGGGATTACAAATTCTTCAACAACCTGATGGAATCTTCATATGTCAAGCTAAATACATCAAGGAACTTCTCAAAAAGTTCAACTTGGAAGATTCATCACCTGCAAAGACACCAATGTCCACATCAACTAGTCTGGACCTTGATCCTAAAGGAAAGAAAGTTGACTCAAGCACCTATAGAGGCATGGTAGGATCTCTCCTATACTTAACTGCTAGCAGACCTGACATCATGTTTGCTACATGTCTCTGTGCAAGGTTTCAAAGTGATCCAAAGGAGTCTCACTTAGTAGCCATCAAGAGAATCTTTAGATACCTAAAAGGCACTCCTAACCTAGGCCTTTGGTATCCCAAGAACACTGGATTTGATCTAATTGGCTACTTAGACTCAGACTATGCTGGATGCAAGATTGACAGAAAGAGTACTACTGGTAGCTGTCAATTTCTTGGTGGGAGATTGGTCTCATGGTTTAGCAAGAAGCAGCATTCAGTTTCTACCTCAACTGCAGAAGCTGAGTATATTGCTGCAGGCAGTTGCTGTGCACAAATTCTATGGATGAAGAATCAACTTCAGGATTATGGTCTAGTGTTAAGAGATATTCCTATCTATTGTGACAACACTAGTGCCATATCTATTTCAGACAATCCAGTTCAACACTCTATGACAAAGCACATTGATATAAGACATCACTTTATCAGAGAGCATGTTGAACAAGGAACTGTGAAGCTGATCTATGTCCCAAATGACAAGCAACTTGCTGACATCTTCACTAAGCCATTGGATGAAGCAACCTTCAACAGGTTGGTAAGTGAATTGGGAATACTGAATCTGGTATGTTAATTTACCAAGTTTTTCTGCACTTTTAAATGTTTTTTTTAAGCTCATGACAGCAACTTCAAACCTGTTGTCAAGAGAAGTTACTGTCTACTTGGTCTATGTCTGTTATGTGACAGCATGTGTTGATTTGACTTTAAATGTCTGTATTTTGTGCTAGTCTCATACTTTTAGACCGTGTATGACATTAATGTGGTTACTTGTTTAGTTTGAGAGATAAAAATCTGTTCCATTGGACTTTCACACCTTTTTGCATTAATCCGTAGGATTAAAGGAGGACACGACCATTAATTACTTTTGTGGTAGTTGTATGGGTACTCTAACTGTTGACCATTAGACTTTAATCCTTAGACGGTTTTGCCTATAAATTAACCTTAGGTTTCACCAGTCTGCTCTCAGTTTTAAAGTAAATAATGGAAAACAAAGTAGGAATTGAAGTCGGGCTAAAACAGTGCGATAGTGAACCCTACAATGAAGAGGTTGAGGAGCTCTTCGAGGTGCTGTTGGATGCCCTCGATGAAATAGACGAGGAAAAGGAAAAGGATGAGGAGGCCAAGGTGCAAGAAGAGGAGAAGGAGCTTTAGGCACTTCTCAAGGAAGAAGGTTGCACTGAAGAAGTGGTTAAGGAAGAACTTTTAGAACTAGTTGATAAAATCATAAAATGATGTACTCAATGCTTTATTTAAGTGATTTTATTAATAATAATAAAGTCTCTTGTTTTTGTGGTTTTTGAGTTTATGATTTGTATGTGTTAATTGCATAATATCTGTGTTCAAAAGATTACATTGCTAAATCCATAATTTGTCAATTTTAGGTTAAGTTTATGAATAAAGCATTCTAATAAGTTCATGACAAAAACAATTCCCAATCGAAGTTACTGTCATTAAGAAGGATACTGTCGTGTGTTTCTTGACAGCAACCTTCTTGACAGCAGGGAAAGACTTTCTGTCAAGACTTGTAAAGGATACTGTCATTCATATGCTTAACGGTGACAACAAGTTTTTGCGCAATAGTTGCTGTCGCACAAAACCTACTGTCACCACCTCTTATTACTGACAGATTGTTTCTAGCGCACAGGTTACTGTCAACAATAGTGGACCGTTGAAATTGGATATTTATCCCACGTTGGTCAGTGAATAACGGGCAGTAACTCACGTGTTATAAGAGTGGGTTAAGACACGTTCTTTAATTCCACTTTTTGTGCACAACGTTTGAGATACCTCTATTTATTCCCCAGTTACTCAGACATATCACTCTCATCGAACTCAAGGCAAAATATTGTTCTTCAAGCAAAAAGCTACTTTCTTACTTTCTTCTTTTCTTGAAATCTCCATGGCCCCCAAACAGACTCTCTCTCAAACAAACTTTGCTGGTATCTTTTCCCCAAATGATGCTGGTGAAGGTTTCAAAGGACTCGTGTTTTTCTTGAACAAGTCCTATCTCGGTTCTGCCATCACCTCAACCCCCATTCTCGACTTAGACAGAATTGAGGCTTTTTGGCGAATTGCTGTTGCTCAAACTAAGGGTGAGAACCCGGCTATTCAATTCACAATCTCTGGGAAACACTACACTCTTACAGCTGAGGTCATCAACACTACTCTTGGAATTACACTTGAAGCAGGACAACAATTTACTGAACTTGCCAATGATGACACTCTCAAGAAGCTCTTCTTGAAGATTGGGTATGCTGGCCCTATTCTCGAAGAGGGCACAACCAAATGGTATCCGTCTGGTGAAATGGATAGGAAGTATCTACGAAAGGAGTGGAGCATGATACTTGATGTGATGGTCAAGGTGTTCTCTACCAAGTCCACAGGCTGGAATAGAATACCCTCCTACATTAAGAAACTGACACATTCTCTTGTCCATGGATACAAGGTGAATGTTGGAGCTCTCCTCATGGCACACCTCAGGGCTGCCATAGGTAAGAAGGTATCAATCTACCCTCTCTTTCTTATGATGTGAATTAATTCATTCTGTGATTTTAATAATGATGCCCCTTGTTTAGAGGCTTGCTCAGTTTTGAAAAAGAACACACACACACACACACACACTGTTATCCTCACAGAATCTCAATGCACATATTCCACTTTGTTTCACTCAGCACATGGTTGATCAAGTGTCCAACCCTGATTTACCATTACCCTCTGGTTATGACTCTTTCACTCTTGAGAATGAAACTGAATTAGACCCAAATTCAGTTAACCCACATTCAACACCATACACTCAGCCTAGGCCCTCTAGACTTTCCAAAGCCCAAAGAGAAGCCTTGCAAGAATCCAGAAAAAGGCCCTTAGAAGCTGATGTTGGTGGTAGCTTTGTTAGTCAAGAGGGAGACACTGCACCTAGTGCAGCAAATAAGGAGGCTAGTCAAACAGAACCCCCAGTGGTTCCCCCTGAGCCTAAGAAGAAGAGAGCTAGGAGGACTAAAACCACTGTTAGCCAAGCTGCAGTTTCTCAACAAACTGTGGTTACTGAAATGGATTCAAACACCTCCCTAGATGTGCCTTCTCAACAAGGTGCATCTATTAAAATTGGCCTGTCTCCCAAGGCACCCTGTACAGAGTCTGCACAAACTCATGGTTCACAACCTGAGGAACCTCCACTTGAAGAAACACATAGTGAGTTAGGGCACAGTGAGGATTTCTCTATTCCTTTTGATGATTCACATGTTTCTCCTGTGAATCAGCCCCCACTCTCTGCTACACTTTCACCTTCTTCCTTCCCTACCCATTCTTTTGTTTCTTCTCCACAACCTAGAGAAGGGGACAGTCCCAACCCTTCAGGTTTTGATCATCCATCTCCAATCATGGATGAGCCCCCATCTAGTGGTCCACAAGAACCCATTTCTCAAAGTGAAATGGACACCACTCCTCCAAACACTGAGCCAGGGCAAAGTGGTAGTTTGTCAGAAAATGAAACAGCCAACACTTTGTCTGAACTCCAAGGAGCATCTTACCTTCAGGAAGATGCTGTCACAGCCTCTGTTGCTGTCAAAGACACTGGCAATGTTGCTGTCCTGGACACAGCTGCTATCATGGGTGGAGAGAAAGATACTGTCACTACAGAACCTACTGTCACTCCACATCCCAAAGATGCTGTCATGCCAGAACCTGCTGTCCAGACTCCAACTGATAGTAACATTCCTGCCAAAGATACTGTCCAGTCCTCTCAGCCTGATTTTGATGCTGTAATCATTGAGGATGCCTCTGATGATGATCTACCTCTTGCCAAACTCTTAAAGGTACATTCTAAATCTTCTCCTTTCATGCATGTTAGTACTGCTCATACCCATGCATCTAGGTTGAGTGAGGGTGTGCAAAAGAAAAGAGAGGTGAGCATAAAAATGAGAGGCAGACAAATGAGCTGGCAAAAGGAGAGGGACTTGAGCATGTCCAGAGAGACTTTGAGGGAGCCCACACTATTCAGGCATTAGGCCTTGAGAGTCAATCTGTGAGGGGTGATGAGATCACTCAAAAACACCCTGAGAGTGTGAGAACCCCCATAGCCTCCAAGCCCCTTTCTTTTCCTTCCCCTCCAAGAAGGTTAAGGTATGGTGGCCCCTCTGCTACTTTTGGTAACAGGATTGCAGCTCTGGAAGGACAGTGTGCTACTTTGCACTCCAAGATGGACTCTCTCTCTCAACTGGTGGTTGATGGCTTTGCTGCTACTCAACTCTCTATCCAGTTCCTTACTGACCTAGTAGTTGCCAACTCAACTAAGGGGGAGAAGATAGCAAGATCAGAATCAATATCTATTCAGGGATCAGGTGGAACTCAGGGGGAGCCAGCAGCTGTGAAGACCAAAGGGGGAGCACAACTAGTTTCAAGAGTCAAGAGTAAAGCAATGACAAAGGGGGAGCAAGTCAAACCAAGTAGTGGACAACCAAAGGATAAAGCTGAAGAACTTGTTGAAGTTGACTTGGACGGAGAAAGGGTGTTGATGTCTAAGGCAACTCAAGATGCACTGCAAAGAAGACCTGCATCTAGACACCCAATTCTACCTCCTGTGACAATTAGAGAACCAACCTCAGCAACTCAAGAAACTGCTCTACAGAAAAGATGGAGAGAAATGGAGGAACAAAATAAGCTTAGGAAAGGTAAAGGGAAACTGCCTGAATCCATCCATAAAGGAAATACTTGGTCCAATGGTACTGAGTATGATCAAGAAGAAGTCAATACTTTAATGGTGGATTACAGGGAGAGCACATTACACAACCATGACAGTGAATTTAGCAGTTTGGTGAAAGAAGCAATGAATGCTCCAAGCAACCGTCCAACCAACACCACAAAACTGTTAAAGGATCAAATCACCAGTGTCAGTGTAATGGTGAATAATGAGAAAAGATGGGCTGTAAGTATCTATTTCACTTCTGGCATATCTTATTTCATCATAATGCAGTTATTGCAGAGTCTGCCAGCAAAGGTGTTGTGTGCTTTGAAGGGAAAGATCAGGGCAACTCAAACACCATTCAATGAAATATTGGATATGCAAATCCAGAACCTGATCACACAAAAGCTACCTGAAGTCTACACAAATCCACCAAGTGTTTTCTACAAATCTAAAACTAAGGATGGCACAAGAAGGAACAGCTTCATGAATTTGGTTAGCCCATCCAGAATGGAAACCAAGTCAATTCTGAAAGTGTTAGATGGAATACTCAGTTCAAATGCCAATCCAGGAAGAGTTCATGCTGTTCAAGAGATCTACAAAATGCTGGTGTTGAGAGACAAGACACTGGGAGCTAGAGTGAAGGAACTAATCTTTAGAGCCAATGCCAAAAGAAATGATCAAGGTGGAAGCTGTCTCTATGATATTCCTCTTCAAGATGATGATGATGATGATGAGATTGGAGGTGGTGAAGCTTCTGGAAATGCAGGCAATGCTGGTGGAAGTAATTCTGGGAATACTGGTATTCAATCTCAGAATGAAGGCAATGAAGAAACTCCTAGTCGGGAAAAGAAAAATGCTGATGCAACAGATGAAGAGGAGCCAAGAATACTGGAAGCTTTGGAGGCAAGCATTCTTAGATGTGCTATTGACTGCATAAATGCTGAAAAGGATGTTGTAACCAAAGGTACTGTCGACAAGGATACTGTCATAGAAGATGTTGTCATGGAAGATACTGTCGACAAAGGTACTGTCAAGAAAGGTTCTGTCAAGGATGAAACCAAAGCTACTGTCAAGCCCAAAAGACTGAAAGCTAAAGCAAAAGCATGGTTGTCTAGACAGAAACCTGAAGGAAAGCACAAGTACTCAGGAAAGGAAAAGGCCACTGGATTTGGCAGGAATCTTAATAAGCCAATTCAATCAATACCTCCCAACAGTCTTTAGATACAACAGATGCAATCTAGAGAAATCAAGAGTGTTGCGGTTAAGATAGATGCAAATCAAGAGGTCACTGAGTACATTCTGTGGTGGGAAGAATCAAGATCTACCAAAGTTGATAAGGATTTCAATCTGGTATCCACATCAACCAGTGGTACGATATCAACCTTAGATAAAAGGAGAATTGACTTCTTCTACCTGGAAAGAATGGTAGAGTTGCTGGAGAGCTATGATAATATTCCAGAGTCGGTTATGAAACATATTCTGAAATATCAAGCTGATAGGGATGCTGAATTCTATCAGAAATTTGGCTACAACTTTGCAGATTTTGATGATGCTGATATTTCAACTGATTTACCAGCTTCTCCTATACCATATCACTGGTACTATGAGTTTGATGATTCACCCACAGAAGAAAGGCAAACCCAACCCACAGAGGAAGGGCAACCCAAGCCAAGCAAAAGACCTGAATCTTCTCAACATTCTCAATATCAATCAGAACTTGGTAAGAATGAAGCTGAACTCCTGGAAAGATGCAAGACTGCCAACAAGGCAGAAAGTGAAGCTCCAAATTATCAAACATGTATGCTGGAAAATCCCTTAAGAATCAAGCATCTAAAAGAAGAAATCTATGTTTGCAGCTTGCACAAGCTAAAAACAACTATTCTGAAGGATTTACAGTATATGGTAGCTGGATCAATTCATCCCTTGGAGCAGATCTGTTCTGATGAGATAAAGGAAATATTGGAAAGGAGAAAAGGAGAAAATTCAAAGCTGGACAAGCAAAGGAGGATGACTCTCAATGCTTATCCTGGAAGTAGATTCAAGCTCATTCATGAAGAACTCCACTTCAGAAGCTATCCATTTGATCAAGAGCAATGGTTGAATCTCAGGGATGCTAGTTCTCTTATTTCTCCTACTATCAAGAAGATCATTGAAGAAATAGAAGATGTTGCAGTCACACCTGCTGAAATCTCTCTTGTAGAAGGTCTAAGAGGCTGCTTGGTAGAAGCTCTCAGAAGAGAGGAAGTAACAAGACAGAAGAGGAAATCTCAAGCTAAGTAAACATTCTAAATCCATTCTGATCTTGTTAGTTAAGTTGTCAGCATATATTGTAAATTTGTTTTTATTGTCCATAAAAACAAATTGGGGGAGATTGTTGGGATTTATGGGTGATAGCATAGGAACAACTTAACTTTGTATATACTTAATTTTTTAATTAAGTAGAACATACTGTCACAGCCAAAGTATGTTCTTGTAATCAGTATGCAATGTTATTTTAATTGTGTAATTTGGAAGAAGTTCACTTTTTGTGTTCAAGCCTTAAAGAATGCATATTAGATGACAGCATGAATAAAGGTTACTGTCATAAGCATTGACAGTAAGATTACAAGAAGACAGAATGTTGCAAGTCAAGACAGCATATTCACTCTGACAACAACATTGGCAGAAGACTACGCGACAACAACTTTAGCCCTCGACAGCAAGTTTGGAAACCTCGACAGCACACTATGCGGGTAACTCCGACTGTCACCAAAAGCACATTCCTGTGACAGCAAGCTTTGCGACAAAAGTAACTGTCTCGAGAAAGATCCTTTTTCTAGGTATCTTTCTCAGTCAAATCCCGTGACAGTTTCAATGTTCAAGAAACAGGCGTGTTGCAGTATCCCTAAGCTGCACCAAGTCTGCAAGACTACAACAGAAGCTTCAAGCACTGCAAACAAAAGCGAATCAATTCAAGAGCAAGGTCAAGTCTCTATTTGCTGAATTGTTTTAGCTAGAAATAGAATGAATCTAGGTTGCTTTCTTTGTAATGTATATATGACATTGTTAGCAATTTAGGAAAGTCACATGGGTAGACACTTTGTAAGAAGCTGCCACTTGATAATGACAGCAGCTTCACAGACCCGTGTTGATAGTGATAGGATTAGTCTTATACTTAGACTATCAATTCATTCTAGGGACATAACAAAAAAGAAGACAAGGAAGTGTCTTGAAGAAAAACCGAAGCTCAAGAATTCTCTCTTGAGGTTGTAGCAACACTTTGCAAAATAAATAAAACATTTATTTTGTGAATCCTGTCTTCTCGATTATACTGTTTGTGAATGCATACATATTATTGATAACATTAAATCTTAATTTTGGTTGTTGAAACTAAGATTGAATTTTATCAGTATTGCATTCATCCCTCCCCCCCCCTTCTGCAATACACGAGGACCAACACAAGTCATTTAGTCATCTAACGAATAAAGATATTACAAAAGATCGCAAAGACTACATTATCCAAGAGATTCCATCAACGACTTCAGCTTCTTGCTAGTATAATGAGAACGTCAAATGCAGAGGAACATCACCAAAAAATCACCAGAAAGTGTAGACCTGAGTAACATAAAAGAAATGTTCTATCCGTCGTTAATGAATTGACAGAGACTTATAAATCATAATCTAAATTGTGAAAAAAAAGTGATATCCACATCTGACACAAACATCAACACCGTTAAACACAACACATATTAAGTATCAGTATCACTCTATAACAAATACAAAACTTTCAAAATAACCTGGCTAATTCATAAAACGGAATGACGAATGGTGACCAGAAGAGAGAAGCTGAGAATCAATGTTGTTTAGCAAAGGACAGGAAAATAACATGTCATTTAACAAATTACAGACAAATAATATGCGTAAAATGTCCTTTAATCTCAATCAGTATGTCTGCTTTAGCATTTGGCACAAAAGCGTCTTAATATTGGAACTGATTTACATATCTCTGGATATTAATTTTTTTTCCTTACACCTTGATATTTTTACACACAAGTTGAAAGTAATCTCCCAGTCTCCCACTGTTAATTTGTTGCGGAACATATGTTCCCAAGAATTCAATATTGTGGGATTATAGGTGGATGGATTTTCCAGATGGACTAAGACATGTGATTCTCAAGTTTATTTTTGTTCTTACTTGTTAATTACCTTAAACAAGTAATAGATTGAATGACTAATAGTGATTTCATTAAAGCGGTTGTTTAATAAACTCTTACTCTTACACCCCAGTATAGATGTATAGTACAGGGATCAATTAGGACATGACACAACAGAAAACATATTATCTTACAACCTAAACCTGACTAGCCTATCTATCCAACCTCTTGATGCAGTCATGCTCATGGAGTGTCAGTAATAAACAATTGAACAGTATAGTTGGTCGGAGTTCAAATGATGCCACAATCATTTCATATGTTGAGTTCCAACGAGTGTCAACATCTGAAGCGATACGTCTCCTAGTATTAAGTTTGGTTTCAGACAATGCAAGGGTAAATTTCTCATCCCTTTGTGCAAAAGATCCAATATATTTTGAAGTTTTTTGATTTTTTTTCAATTAAATGATCTAGCATCTCTAACCCACTCTTAACGATCAAATTGAGAATATGTGGAATACAACGCATATGAAACATCTCACCATTATGAACAAGTGCTCTTTTCCCATTTAACCAACTTTTAATACCTAAAAGCATCCCTGTTATTCCTAGTTACACACTTACAGAATTGTAGAAGGGGGGGGGGGGTTGAATACAATTCTTGATTTTTACAACTTTTCTGCAATTTGAAAGCAAGAACAGATAAACTAAGTTGCAGAAGCAGAATAAAAATAAGAACACAGTACTTTAAAATTTTTAGGTGGATTGTTTTGTGATCCACCTGAGATATATTATTAAAGAAATAATCTGTGATATTTGGTTACAAATACACAGCTGTTATTACAGTTCTTTGCTTCTAAGAAATGCTAGAGAGAAAACCTAAGCAAAGACAGTGTAAACTGTTTTCTCTAGTTTTCAAAGAACTGCTACACTTGGTTATAAAACCCAAATTTACAAGCCATACTACAGACAAAAACTATCTCTATTTTCTAGGTCCAGTATGCTTGCTTCTTCATTCCAGATGCATGTGACTTAGATGTTGTACTCTTGACAAGTTGGCTTGTTTGTACATCTCCTATGTTTGCATAGAAATGGAATGTTTCTTCTTCTTCGAGCTTCCACCAGTGTCAAGTCACCATCAACCTATAGTCTTGAGCTTCATCCGTTGGTAGTGTTCTTGACTATTCGTGGATGACTATCCGTGGATAACCATCCGTTGATGTCCATCCGTGGATGAGCAAAGAGTTGATCATCCGTGGATAGCATTAAGTTGATCATCCGTGGATAGCATTAAGTCTTCATCCGTTGTCATTCATTTTCACTTAAACAGAATTACATAGCATAGCCTATTTACAATTAGTTATCATATCATGCTTATCTACTGAAATTCAACATGACTTAGTACTTAATACTTTCAATCCTTAGACTAGAGTAAAATTGAATATGCTACATGATTACTTATCCGTGGATAAGCTTCCCAACAACGGATACTAATGAACGTATACCATCCGTTGATAGTTACAAAATGACTTATACAAAAATGTGTTATATGTTAAGTTATCATCAAGAACAACATATATTTCCTAACAATCTCCCTCAATTTATGTATGATAGAATTACAGGCATAAATTAAAGGTCTTGATGATAACAAAACACATTATGAGAATATTGCAATAAAAGAACACAACTGTATTAAGCTGCAAAGTTTGAGATAAGAAATTACTGAGTGGAATTTTCAGGTTGCTCCTCTAGCCTGAGCAAAATTTAATCCCTTTTTTCCCTAGGAGGCTGAATCTTTTGTCTCCCTTCCTTAGCATAGTTGGCCTTAATTTGCTCTTGAAGTTTCATGTAGAATGCATTTTCTTCAGCAATCTTTGGATCTAGCTTTGCTTGCAACCATCTAAGATACCTAGTGCTGGCCTTAGACAGTTGGTATTCAATCCTGAAGAATCTTCTACAGCCCTTGTCATCTCTGAATTCCATCATCCAATAAGGTTGAAGATGGATTCTTTGTCCATTGTAAGGGATCTTTATCTTTATGGGCAAATAATCAGGGGAATTCCAACAATCCCTAATTTCTTCAATCTTCTTCAACACTGCACCTCGTGCAACCTCAGAAAATCCCCTTGTGTTCTTGAAGCTTGAGAAAATCTTCACTGAGGTGGAATATCCTTCATTTAGTACTTGTTGCAAGGGCCATGATCTCACCATCCCTCATTTGTAGACAAAAGTTAGTTTTTCAGGCAGAACTCTGTATTTATTTGTGCCTCTTACTTCACTAACTTCATCAAGGTAGAGATCCATGGATGAATACTCCTGTATGTCTGCAATGTATACATTGTCTACCTTGTCCTCAATTAGCTTGGCAACTGTTGGTACAACATTCAGTTTGATTGGTCCTTGTTGAGCTCTTTTATTTGGTTCCCTTTTCTTTTTCTTCTTTTCAGCTTCAACAATGAACTTAGGGAATACCAAGTTTTCAAACTCAACAGGCTCATCTTTGGGCTCTACAAGAGTTTCATGAAAGGTGGTTTGAGATTGAGTTGAAGATGTAATGGGGACTTCAAATATAAGTCTCATCCTAGTGTCCTTTTTCTCTTCCACTTTCTTAGGAGAGACAAACATGTTTGCTCTTTGCTTCCTTCTGATTGGATTGGTCTTTGGCACTGTCTTCCTTTTTATTTACTTTCCTTCTAGTAGGAGCCTCTTCCTCTACAACCTCACTACTTTCTTCCTCCATTTCCCTTATCAGTTCTAGGGCCAATCTAGACTGTTTTTCTGGTGTAGATTCAAAGCCCTAAGAATTGGCTTCTCTCCTAAATCTGGAAATTTCTTCTCTTTTAGCTTCATTGAACCTGGGATGGATGTTTGTGATGTGAATTGCTTTACCATTCCTGTAAATGACAGCCATCCCCTCTTTGAGCAATACATATGTGGAAGCTTTGAAATCTTTGATTTGAGCTGCCAACACCTTAGAGTCATCTGGCTTGGGGAAGGGATAATCCACTTCTATCTTGTTCTTGCCATGATGTCTAGGTGGTGAGCCAGTCCTGCCACTGAAAATGGGTTTAAACTCCTTGACAAAAGAGTGTTCAACATCATATTCTTTCTCTAGAATGATAGTGTCAGGAGTGAGAACTTTGAGAATAGTTGTGTGGACAGGTACATACTCTAATGTAAAGGAGGTCACAACCTTGAAGATAGACTCCTTGATAAGCCTCTCAGAGTTGAGAAATCTCTGAGCATCCTCAGCTGGAGAGAGAACCACCTTTATGAGTGGAAACTCACTTGGATTAGCAATTATTTGAGGTGTCTCCCCCTCACTTGATGGCACACCTTGGCCTGAAGCAGTTACTGGTTCAGAGACCACTAGTGCACTCTCCCCCTTTTTGTTATCATCAAGGGTTTGAGGAACACCAGTAGCCTGCAGCAACTATTGCAGAAGTTGAGTCTGTAGGGCTTGATTAGCCAAGAAGGTGTCCATATGTTTTTCAACCTTGTACATCCTCACAATAAGACTAGCCACATCTTGCACCAATTTGTCTTGTTTGAATCTTTGAGAGGTAGAAGGAGCTACTGCATCAATTCTCATTTCTAGAGCACCCTTTACCTCAGCAATATGGCATTTGATGTCATATGTGTTGGCTCATTGCTGAAGAATGTGAGCTTGATTAAGTTGAAGAGATGCCACAAAATTCTGGATGATGGTGGCATGAAGAGGATCAGAGGATTGTGCTTCTCCATAGGCCCTTTGATAGTTCTTTAGAATGACTGTCTTGGTGTCATTGTGAATGTAAGAATTGGAGAACAACCAAGGAGGCAACTCTTGTAAAGTGGAAGGGCCTGCATCTCCTCCTTCACCACTTCTGGAATGATCACTGTCCTCTTCAAACTCTGAGTCATAAGGAAAGTCTTCACCAGCTCCTGGAGGCAGATTGTTGATAACTTCTTTTGCCCTAGACATTGATTCAGTTGTGTGCGCTAAATGCAACATCTTTTCTGCCTCCACATTGCCCTGTCCAGCCAAAACATGATAGGATGTAACATGATGAGTAAATGTCTCAGCATTCAGGTTGATTTGATCCAGTTCATGTTGATAATCTAACTGGATCACGCAAGGCCTAAGTAGAGTATTAGAAGATTTAGGAAAGTTTTGAGTAAAATCAGTACTAAAACCTACAATCTCCTACTGCAGCATCTTGAAAGCTATTTAGTTTCTACCTTGAATATTGTCGGAGATGAACTAAATGAATGCATCATTTTTGAACAACTGAAAAAAATTTAGGATTATAATTTTAAAAATGTCTTCTTAATTAGAAAACATCCATAGAACACTCTAATTCTATTCTATGATCCACAACAAAATTAAAAACAAACATGATTTATCAAAACTACTCGTATTAGTTTTCACATTATAAACTTCAACATATTTAAGCAAGTACAACATAGTCATAACATTAACAATAAAAACTCTATGAACATCAAAAATATACAATCATATATGTCAAATGACATTGATAATGCGTAGTTTAGTTTAAAATCACACTCTAAGCTAGTGGCACGTGACTTGCACGAGTTTTTATGCTAGTAAATCTAACATCAAAGCGGATACGGTATTTGACTTTGTAAAACTGATTTTAAAATAAAAATAATAAAAAAATAAAAAAATGTAAAAGTTATAGATTGTAGATAATTCAGAAAACAAAACTCTGATTCTAACACCTTCCGTAAGCTGCGCACTTTTCACGTTCTATTTTGTCCTATCTTATCCGCACAACAATTTTATTACTACTTTTTATTTTTCAAACCCCGATTAAAATATTAAAAAAATATTAAACAAAAACTGCAGTTGCACCACGTTTCAAGAGAGAGAAACTTTTATATACACCCCCAGAGAGAGAGAGAGAGAGAGAGAGAGAGAGAGAGAGTTGGTCCCCTTTTGCTATAATTCTTGGTTTGAAATTAATCTTGGGGTAGGTGAAAAATGGCGAGCTCTGTTGAGAACAAGGAACCACAAGTTGTTTCAATGGAACTTCCTGCCCCTTCTGGCTGGCTTAAGAAGGTA
Organism: Heracleum sosnowskyi; assembly: GCA_030848705.1. Lineage (NCBI taxonomy): Eukaryota > Viridiplantae > Streptophyta > Magnoliopsida > Apiales > Apiaceae > Heracleum > Heracleum sosnowskyi. The sequence continues at coordinate 31,828,873 of CM061237.1, forward strand.
TCTTTATTCATTTCAACATTTATCTTCTACTTTCTTTTATAATCTTGAAACATACCCTTGTTCAATTTCTGTTTTATTTCCGTTTTCTTGATGTTTTTTGTGTGAATTGGGGTCTACTTTTTGTGGGGTTTTTAATGTGTGTTTTGAGGGGATTTAATTGGATTTTCTTGGTGTTTATTGAACTAGGGTTTGTGATATATTTTCTTGATTTTTATGTGTTTGTTGAACTAGGGTTGGTGATGTTTCTTCTTGATTCTTTGTTGTTTGCTAATCTAGGGTTGTTATATGTATTTTCTTGATTTTTTGGTGTGATTTTGAAGTAGATATTGTTTGGAAAGTTGGGTTATCTCAGGGTGGTTGACTTTGCTTGTTTTGGAATAAGAATGAACCCCTGCTAGGCATGCTATTTTTTGTTATTTTTGTTTACATAAATGTATGAAATCTTCTGAGTTGCTTACATTTATGTAATCAAAGTGTGGAGTGTGGACTAGGTGAGCATAAAGGGATTTGTACCTTTTCTGGAAAGTGTGTGTGTGTATTGTATGTATCCAAATAATAATTGGATCCCTGTTGCCTTTTTTATGTTTTAAGAGCCCTACTGTCATTATTTATTTATATTCCTTTGCCAGGATATGCAATAACTATAAAACAGGTTTGCATCAAGTTGGATTGTTCATTGTTAACTTGAATTTTATGGTGTTTTTTCTTTTGTTTTGTTTTGAATGGACTATGGTGCGGGTAGAAGATATATTACTTAGGGCGTTTGTTCAATTAATTACATTGTTACAATTATTATTTGAAGTGAAGAAAAAGTTCATACATAAAGACCTCAGACCTCTTCTGGTAATGACTTAGGCAGACAGTAGAAATGAGGGTAAGACATTTATTATATATCTTATATACATACTTACCTTTTGAGTGATAACAGATTTGGTACCTATTAGATACTTTGAGATTTCGACCCACACTATATCAACATACACAATTTTAAGGTAAAAGTTTGGTTTGCATAATATATCTTTTCCCATGCACGCCTATAAACATATTAAGGAGAGCTTCCTGGCTCTTTAAATAAATGGACATATTAAAATCATGTAGAAGCATTAGTTTGTAGAGTGCCATCTTTTGCTTTTTATGTGTATTAATGTCATGGAACTGTTGTTGAACAATCACAGTCATCTCCTTCTATTATCTTGGGAGTTGTGTTATAATTAAAGAAGATGTTTGGTTAATGTTACTGTGGATATATTAGTTGAAAGAATACATATCTAATTGCTTTCAATGTAATCATGCACACAACCCCTTCGTAGTTATAAACATAAGCACATACATGTGCATCGAGCTGCTTGTATAGATGATGAAGAATTCCAAAAACTGTAGTTAGAGTTAATGTAGTGGGTGCTTCTTTAGATTGGCCAAGTCATCACACTCCTTTTCGGTCTCAGTCTGACCATCTCCACAATATGGCAGTGCTTCTCCTCTGACCATCTCCACAATATGGCAGTGCTTCTCCTGTTCTTGGCACAAAGTAGACGGTAGACTTTTGTCATCAGTTTGAAGGAAAGGGGAAATAAATATTCAATTGTTATTATTCTGTTTAGATTATAATAGTTTCTTTATTAATGTTTTTACTGAATTGTAGTTTCTCTATTTTTGTTATCTAGTTTCTTCTATATTTATTTTCTCTTTAGATAGTAGTAGTTTAGTTCTTCTTTCTAGATATTTATAGTTCATATTATCGAACTCCAACGATATACATATCAAATCTATATTTAAGAGGAAATAACTCGATACTACTTAGGTTATATAGGAAGAGAATTTGATCAAAAGTAACATCAGCGCTAATTTTGGTTTCTTGGAATTTCTCAACCATACTTACTTGGGAAGATTTTGACTTCTAGAAATTTCTCTAGACCATGCTAATTTGCAGGTCCCTATTATGGTGGTGTACTAGTAACTATAGAGAAGTTTGGAACGTCTTAACAAAGGAGTCTCTGCTAATGAAAATACTTTAAAAGAAGTGTGAAGTTTGAACTTTAGTTTGTAAGGAAAAATTATTATATTTAGATTGAGCTATATGATATTACCTTGGTGAGTTATCAAATTTATATTTACACGTTAAGTTGACGGCTAGTAAAGAATTAGAGGGTACTTTTCCTTTTAGCATGTGTATAAATAAACTAGATGGTTCTGGGTAAGCTGTTAAGAGTGACAGATGTTTTGATTATTATCATGGTACTTCATGATGCAAAATCCTTGAAGAAATTATGCATTTTGTTTATGAAGCATGGATTTTGCTACTGGGCATGGATACAATACAACGTGGACATGCCAACACATCAAATTTCAGGTAGGATTACACAAAGGATGTACTATATAAACAATCTTTTCTGTAATACTATTTGAATGGCATGACAGATAAATATTAATGTAATAGATATGTCTGATTAAATATGTACTCGAAGAACATGGTTATTCTCTCTCTTGGCCTTGCACATAAGAATTCCTTCCCTCTCTTGCTTTTGTGATGCAAAATAGTTCCATTCAAATTTGATTCTGTCCTAAGCTTATTCTCCAAGAGCAGCTCTTTTGCATACTAAAACATTTTTTGACAAGCAATTATTACTCATTTTATTATATCAAGTTTGTTTGAATGGTGTCTAATTTCAAATTTTACATAAACTATGAAGCCTTCATATTCAGTGAAGTGTCCCTGTAATCAATATTTAATTACCGAACTGAATGGTGTCAGATACTTGGGTAAGTGTTTGTAAGTACCGATGCCAGATACTTGGTTTGAGCAACTATGGTCATAATAGTTAAGAATCAACTATTGTTGAACACTATGGATAAATGACTTGGGATTTGTTTCAGTGGGAAGAGATGTTAACGTGCTATCAAACACCAGTTTTTGATTATATCCTAATATGTATGTACCAGTGGTTGCTTGTTTGTTTAGCCTCGTGTCTAACAATTATTGGATAAAAGTGACTTTGAGGTGGAAAGTGACCATTTTTTGGTTCGGCTTCCAGGAATGGTAAATTTTTAAATAATGAGCGAGAACTTCTCTTTAAATATCTGTTGGCAAATATTTTATTTTTTATTTTGCTAAATATCTGTTGGCAAATATATAAGTAAGCTTTGCAATAAGTTTGCTGATTAATGTTTTCTTATAGTCAGTTACTTTATTTTTCTTTGTTTGCTAATGGAAATCCTTTTGAAGTTATTAGAGGCTATTTCATTGTGCTTTATACGTAATCTACCATTCCAATCAGTTGAATTAGACAAAATACTTGTGTTCCCCTGTAGTTAATGCCCAAGCAAGGAAAGACACCGAAGAAGAATGAGATCATTTTCACTGCCCCAACAGGCGAAGAGATTTCTAACAAGAAGCAGTTGGAGCGGTATCTTAAATCGCACCCCGGTGGTCCAAGAATGTCTGAGTTTGATTGGGGAACAGGCGAAACACCTAGAAGATCAGCAAGAATCAGTGAGAAGGCAGTTGAAACCCCGCCACAAGAAAGTGATCCTCCCAAGAAGAAGAGCAGAAAGTCTCTTACTGCGAAGAACGATGAAAAAGAAAAAGAGGTCACTCCTGAGGAGCTGGTGAAAGAAGTTATAATGGAAGAAACTGAAGAGGCTGAGAAGGATAATGAAGACATTTCGAAGGAAATGAAAGATGAAAAAGAAGATAAAACACTAGACACTGAGAAACCAGGCCACGAGGACAAAAAAGATGAAACACATGATACTGCCAAGGATGTTGAGGAGGACACTCAGGACACTGATAACAAGACAGTGCATTCTCCTGCAGAAGAAGCTAAACCTAAGGAAGAAGGTATCAAAATTGATACAACAGCAGACATAAGGGAAGTACCTGCGGTCACTGAAATATCCAAAACTGATGAAGAACAAATGAGAGAGGTAGTGCAATTTCCAGAGACTTTGGAGAAAACGCTAATGGAGGCGCACACAGAGGCTGGCATTGGGGACCAGGAGAAACAGGACACCATTACGGAGGGAAATATTGAGCGGACTGACTTTTGCTCTAAAACTGCAGAAGGAAATGATGCAATGGGCAAGGTGGCTGAAGGAGAAGTGGTTGTGAATGGCAGCAATGGCATAGCTGGAGAAGTCCAGCCTTGAGTATTCACATAACATTAGGCTATTGACTGTAGCTTCCTTGTTATATTGATGGATGTCCGAGTGTTCGTATGATATTAAAAACACCAATTAGGCCTTTGATTTTGCATACAAATTCAGCAACAGTGACTTGTAATGTGAATTTATTTGTTTTTCATGTTCCAGCAGCCCTCAAATGCCTGAACCTTTGCATTGATCGGGACTGTTAGGTTGTAGAATGCTTTTTAGACGCTGATAAGTAGTTATGTTATTGATTGTCTGAGTTCATCATCTTTGATTCATGCATGCATCGTTAGTCAGTGCCATGCCTTTTAAGTAAATGATGTGTATTCAATTAATATTCAAAAGAAATGTATCCGGAAAATGGAATTCTTGGCTAATGGGCAATTTAATTACAAAAGGAAGCTATAATCCACAGAATCCAGACATATTAGGCAAGCAATATGCAGGCAACTTAACCTTTTGTTGATTGTGATGTACAGGAATCCATAGTGAAAAACTATCAGAATCGGTCAACTATTATCCCAGTTGAAAACACAGGATCTCTTCTTTCAACTCGTGAGTCGCGGCCCCTTGAGTTGTCAGACCAGTCCTGTTGATAAAGGGTATTGTCCATCTCTTCACTGCATTGGCAGATGTTACAAAGGTTACTGCAGTGGCTTCAAATCGTTGTCGAAGACTCGAGAACATACTGGTTTGTATGAAGTTAACTAGTACTCCCTCCGTCACAACCCAATTGTATAACGGGAGCTTGACACGTATTTTAAGGCAATAATTGAGAACTATAATAAAACAAATATCTCTTTATTTTTATTTTTTTGAATAAAGGGGCAATATATTTATGATAGGCTCAAGAGCCACAAATAGGAGTTTAATACATGTGGAATCACATGTTCCTATGGCCATAAGCGGAAGGCTAGGCCACCAGACCATGTTAACATCTAAAGATAGTTCCAACTTGGCAAGAAAATGAGCTACTACTTCATTATTAGACTTAAAATTTTTCAATTTAACTTATAACTTTAAGTAACTTAAATAATTTTAAGTTTGCTCAAATGTGTTCTATGTCTTGCGGCACAACATCCCGTTCATTTAGTAAACCCAAACTAAGAGACAAAGAAAATTTAACCGAATATTTTTAACGAGTGAGTGTGGCCTAATAAACTGAAAATTTATATGGTTAATATTAAATATTAAGCAAATTTGTTTAATTTATTCATTTTACCTAGAATCTAACTTGTAAAAAACTCAAAAAATAGTAAAAAGTTTATGCTATATTTAAATCATATTTTTTTTTTTTATCATTTTGCTAATTTTTATGTCATTATATAGAAAATCGGTCAATTAATCGTTTTTTCAGAAAAAATGATCAAAAATCGGTTGAATCGGTCAAAAATCGGGCTAATTATTTAAAAATAGTAAAAAAAAGTTAAAAATTAAAAAAATTAAAAAAATTTAAAAGGTAGAAATTTGATTAAACAATAGGAAAAAATATTATTTTTGTACATATAATTATAATTTTAGATGCATAAATCATAAATTCTCTTTATTTTTCCTCTTAAATTGATCTCTAATTTAAAAGTTAAATCTTCAAATTTTTATTTATTACAATTATATAACATTTTTAACATATTTGCATAAATATATGATAATAACATATGTTTAGTTGAAATAACGAAACAATTATATATATGAATATAATTGTATATAAAAAATATTATTAAATTTATTCCGATTAATCATTCCGATTAATCCTCGATTACCCGATTAATCCCTGAACGGTGCCTTCACCGATTAACTCCGATTCCCGCTTTTTACAACACTGTCTCGTATAAATAATAATTCCTGACTCAAAAGTAAATAAAAATAATTATACTGTAACATTTTAACAAAATATTTACATTCAATTAAATAATGAAAAAAATATAGTTCATAATTCATCTAATAAAGAAAAATCTATTTCAACCTTTATATTAGAATTTAGAAATTTAAACATTTTAAGCCATTAGTATTATGAACACTTGACTAGTATTAACAGTACAACCTTTGTAGATTCTTGGAAACGATCACATCATAGATTCATTCATTGTAAACATAACCAAGCCTGGGGATCCCCATCTCATTTCATTACAAATCACTATTTTAACCCCCCCCCCCCCCCCCCCTCCCCCTCCCCCTCTGGTATGTCTCCTTCTTCAATATTATCTTGTGTTTCTTGTTTTTTTTTGAATCTTGATGTGTTTGTACTATGTTATATCCTTGTTCCTTGTGCTATTTATGTGTGTTTGCATGAATACAACTATTACCCACAATTCATATTTGGATATGTTTATCATTGATCTAGATTTAATTTCAATTCTTTCTAACACACACACACAAACACATGTTTCTAATACTACTGCAAAAAGATTCAAATTAAGCTATTCATTTCTATAAGAGAATCATAAATTTTATGTCTTTTATTGATTTTCTTACCTGATGTGATTGTATGTGATTTAGTTAATATATGTATATATACATGTCTAAAGCTCGAATCTTTTAGTTAAGATAGTTAGTTGCACCCCTTGTTTCGTGTTTTTATTTTAAGTTTTCTGGCTTGTTTTTGTTTATTTATGTTTTAGGATATAGATAGATTTTAATTAGCATCTGAAATTGAATAAGTGATTGTAGCTCCCCTTATGCATTTGATTAAGATTGACCGACCGCCTTTGTAAGCACAAGTCACTAACTAATGAATACTAACTACCAAATTAGCTAGCAACAATAAATAGGCTTGTTGTTGGTTGTCGAATGCTCTGGTATGCGTTTAGGCCCTTGGACTTGGGGTGTTACAGATTAAGACAGTTCAAGTTCTCACCTTTATATCTTTCAATTTAATTTGCTAGTACGTCGTAGTATATTTTAAGCACTCACTCTCATCTGCTAGACTAAGTATAAATTTGATCGGCAGTCAACATTTACAATTCAGCCAATTGAATCTTAATGCTGTAAGATCTGATACATCATACTACTAAAACCTTTAATGTTAATGGGTATTGTGCTCCTAATTGGATTTTATCCCGTACTTCAAGCGAAGGATTTTGAGGGTCAGGGTACTACTACTTGAGATCGAACTTTTTGGTCACAAATACTTTTAATGCACATGTTCAATAGGACCGTTTTGCATTATTTATAATTTGCTCCAGCAAAAGAGGATGCAAATGCTCTATGCAATATAGATTTTCTGTCAATCTTCGATGCCAGCCTTGTAGGAGAACTATAAAACTTCTTTAACTGATAACGTATGAAATAGGTTGTTACATACATCTTCCATAATGTTATATCTTTGTGTACCTAGTAGGTGAATATCATTTGAACAAGTCTGTTGGAAACGCTGCTCGAAGCAATGGATGCAAGCCAAATTGCGATATGGAATACAACGAGGGAAGCTGTAATGAATATGGTAAAATCTGCATCCGACTGGTTAACATTTGCAATTGATGCCCCTTCTGCTCGAACCGTTGTCTTCGGAGTGCATATTGGAGGTATGCTCCTAGATCATAGGAAAAAAATGGGATTGTGGCATCCTTTCTTGTGATATTTGATTGGCTTCTATTATAATATGTACCTATATATATGATCGCAGGGCATCTAGTTGTAGAGGGTCTTCTCTTAGTAGTTATTCTCTTCCTACTTTCCCAGAAAAGTTACAAGCCACCTAAGCGACCATTGACAAATAAGGTATAACCTTCACCTTAATTTTATTTCATGTTAAGTAGGTGCATTCTGATGAGAAACCACTTTATTTCTACAGGAAATTGATGAGCTGTGTGATGAATGGGTTCCCGAATCCCTCATTCCACCTATAACTGAAGATATGAAATGTGAGCCACCAGTTCTTGAAAGGTAATGTTTAGCATTTCTTTTTTCTTTATTATGGATTGTTCTTTAGTTTTTAAATATTATACAAGCTTAGGTTTATGCCCTGTCTAGGACCATATATCCATCACCTGTGTTGGTATTACCATATTAGCCAAGCCTAGATCCTCTATCTCCTAATACGGGCGTCTAACATGATACCTGTATGCAGTTGAAAGTGGTTTTGTATGACACACATGCACATAGGAACAAGACTGTGCATATTTCTGTATGGGAGATATATTGGACCCTAGAGGGTCTGGATTCACATTACTTTTCTTAATCAAACTGTCAATTACTTTTATATAATTAGTAGCCTGTGTAAACGAGAAATAATATTCTTTATCATTTTTTTTTTCAAATATTGGGTTTAAATTATTGTCGGTGTAGTTGGTTGATAAAATGGAGTAGCACACCTCTACCATAGAATGTCAAAACAAAAACGTAATATCTTCCTTCAGATCTTGTAATCGGGTCTCATGTGTTTCAATAAAGAAGTAATCCTTTTTCATGCTATTGTTTTTATCGGGCAACAGTGGAACAAATTTTGTGGATAAATGCATAAGCTGGCAATGGCATTCATGCTTTTGGAGTTGTATATTCCCCCATAAACATATGCCTTAAGGTTGAGTACATTTTAGTGGTACAGTAGCACCTGATTGCGCCAACATGTATCTGGCAGTGAACTGTTTTTAATCTTTTATTAAATGAATCTGTAGTCTTGAAGTTTCTTCTCATGCAGTGCTGCTGAGACACATACAGTTATCAACGGTAAAGAAGTCGTGAATTTTGCTTCTGCAAATTACCTTGGATTTATTGGGCATGAAAAGTTACTTGTGAGAAACCCACACTGATTATTATTGTTAGTATATAGCATTGTGTTGAGTAAATTACTAAAGCATCTACTCGTGTTAGGAATCCTGTACTTCATCACTGGAGAAATATGGTGTTGGTTCTTGCGGTCCTCGTGGCTTTTATGGAACGATCGGTATGCTTTGAAACTCAACTGTGTTACAGTCTTCGAAGGACTGTTAGATATTCTCTGGTGGTTCCACCATGTGAAACTATTCAGACGAAGGATCATGCGGATATATATGAGAATGCATTTACAAATATCGGCTTTTATCCAGTTCATGAACGGTTCTTTTATTTATACTTATTAACTTGATATGGTTCAAATTTTAAACCTTTGTTAATTCTTGGAGTCGATAATATAAATATTATATTTTAATATGTTATTGATGTGATTTGAATCTTGAACCAAATTATAAATATTAGATTCAAAATTGTTGTTAATGAGTATCAAACCCTTGACCTCGATAGTACTTTGATATTATCCCTCTTACTCTTATTATATATAGGATAAATTTAATACATTCCTTATTGTTTACATGAGCAAACTCTGACATTGACAACTGTGGTTTCTGTAGATGTTCACCTTGATTGTGAGGCCAAAATAGCTGAGTTTTTGGGAACCCCAGATTCCATACTATACTCGTATGGACTTTCCACCATGTTTAGTGCAATTCCAGCATTTTGTAAGAAAGGAGATATCGTGATTGCGTGAGTACATATGAGACTGAAATCATAAGTATCAATTCTAAAGCAGTTGGCCACGAATTGTACACCATAATTTTCACTTCATTTAGCAGCAAAAAGTCAATGATGGAAAAAATAAATCTCAACCTCATTCTTTTTTCTTTCCAGTGATGAAGGTGTCAACTGGGGAATACAAAATGGCCTATTCCTTTCTAGAAGTACTATCATATATTTCAAGCATAACAACATGGAGTCTTTACAAAATACTCTAGAGAAAGTCACCCGTGATAATAAGCGAGCAAAGAAGCTGAGGCGCTACATTGTTGTCGAAGCTGTATATCAGGTAAATTTTATGATTCTATTGACTATGGTTTTTTTGTTCCAGCGATATTATATTAAAGATGGTATGAACTATATGCAGTTTTACTTTTTTGTTGAATTTCCCTTTCGTTGTCTTTTTCCTCTTTCTTGCATATAGATTTATATTTTGTCAAAAGCAGATATAATACCCTAATTTGCGAGGAATAAAGAATTCCAAGTTATGTCAATTGGGTTGTCTTCAGATATTGCAGTTCAGGTATTCTAGTTTAGATTTATCGGAATAAAGCTTGTAGAGCTAGACACACTAGGTTAGATGCTTAAAAGGCTACACGATTTCTTCATTACTTCTAGGCGGAGTTAAATATGCACTGTGATGGTCTGGCACTGTAGATGGTACTGAGGTACTCTCTCCTTCACCATAATGTGTCATTTTTACTTTCACAAGTCAATTGATGGTGTATTATATGTAATGATCGATGTAACTTACATTATCTTGACTTTACAATCTCTGTACTTAGTAGTACTTTTGACAGATTATACAAGTATGATACTTGTAACACTCTAGCATCAATGAAATTCACATCTTGTGAATTTTTTTATATACTTCCATTTGTCTTTGAGTGTCAAAGTGAGAAGTTCTACTGTATTTCCTAAACAGGTGGAATGCCATAATGAGTCAATCGAAATGTTGTTACTGACATTAATAACTTGTATTTAAAAGCTTTTTGAGCTCAGCTATTACATCGAGTCTGTTTGGGAATGGGGTCTGGTTACATCTTTTTCTTGGTTTATATATTAGGCATTTTTCATTTGGTTTAGGTGTGCTTTTTTAATTTTTTCCTGCAATGGTGAACTACAGATAGTGAACTTTAATTATTTTGAGAATGAAACCCAAGTGTTTCACGAAGAACCTTTATTTTCAACCCTTTTATAGAGATTACCCTTATATACAAAATATAAATTTTGATTTTACCACATGCGTCAGCTAATATCATAATTAATAAGTTTACCTTTGTAATTAGATTTTTTAATTTGTTATAATAATAATAATAATAATTATTATTATTTTTTATTTTTTATTTATTGATAATTTGTATTTTCTATTTGTATTATTAGTTATGTATATGATGTAGTAATCAATACTATTATATAATAGACGAAACATTAAAAGTTTGGTCGGTTGGTATGGTACGTTGTGATTTTACTTAATTGCCCTTTCTTAAATTTGTGTTTTTACTTAATTAACCTTACTTATTTATAGAAATATATTATTAAATAATAATATTACCTATTTATAACCAATTACCTTTTTCACCTAAAAATACATTATTTTTTTATTTTTTCTAACAAATTCACCTACATTTTCAAATATATCACGGACAATTAACTTTTTTAACTAAAACATGTTAGTTTTTCTATTTTTCCTTACTAAAACCCCTCATTTTCCAAAAATATAACGGACAAACCTTTAGTTATTTATTTTTAAGTCTAATATTATAATTATTTTTTAAAAAGTTAACCTATTTTAACATGTCTACTTATTTTTCTTAACAAATACAATTACTAAAAATATTAAAATATAAATAATCAAATATCTATTTATAACCAATTAACTTTTCAGCTAAAACACATTATAGATTTTTTTCAACAAAATTCCTCATTTTCTAAATATATCACGGGAAATTGCCTTTTTCAATTTACTTTTTTTATTTTTCTCACTAAAATTCATTCTTTTTCTAAAAATATCACGGACAAACCCTTTACTTATTTATTTTAAAACGTATTTAAATTATTAAATTTTAAAACCTCATTTTCCAAAAATATCACGGACATTACCTTTTTAAACTAAATATATGTTACATTTTTTATTTTTCCATACTAAAACCCATCATTTTCCAAAAATATAACGAGCAAACCCTTATTTATTTTAAAATCTGTTTTAATGTTTTTAATTAATTAAAAGTGTTTAGTTATTTTAACATGCCTACTTATTTTTTTTAACATATACAATTAAAAAAATAATAATAAAATAACAATTAACAATCCGCATCGCACGGGTTTTAACCTAGTATTTATAATTTCTGTTTACTTAAATCTATATAAACATATGTAGGTATTTATGCACACTAATTAGACCAGTGAACTACAAATTAAAAAAATTATATTGTTTAGTTTATAATGTTTTCTATGGTTTTTCCCTACAGCTATTGTTTGTAATAAATTTATATAAAATATTACCATTTATCATGTTAATAATTCTTAAAATTGAATCAAATGCTTGGGTTAGTACTACTATCATATAATGCTGATTATTTAATACTGTAGTTGAGATATGATTAGTTTCTATCTTTAGGGGTATTTACAAAGTACTGGTAACGCGCCAACTTGTAGTGTGAAAGATGCAAAAAGATATCACTGGCCATCTCTTCTTCCAAAGCCCTGAAATTTGCTTTCTTTTGCTGATACACGTTATGTTTTACTTCACCTGGAAAAATAAATTTGGATCTTGCATCAGAATCTTTTTTTTCCCTCTTACTGTTTTCATAGGGCAGTTCCTGTTCCGACGAAAAGTGCATTATTTAATAATTTCTCGCCCTGGCCAATATGCAGAATTCTGGTCAAATTTCTCCTCTAGAAAAAAGCAAAGCCCTGAAATTTGCTTTCTTTTGCTGATACACGTTATGTTTTACTTCACCTGGAAAAATAAATTTGGATCTTGCATCAGAATCTGTCTTTTTTCCTCTTAGTGTTTTCATAGGGAAGTTTCTGTTCGATGAAAAGTGCATCATATAATAATTTCTCTTCCTGGCCAATATGCAGAATTCTGGTCAAATTGCTCCTCTAGAAGAAATCATCAGACTCAAAGAAAAATATTTATTCCGGGTATTGTTAGATGAGAGCAACTCAATCGGTGTGCTGGGTAGTTCTGGTAGAGGTTTAACTGAACATTGCCAAGTTCCGGTAAGTTTCAGGGATGCTTATAGTTGATTACTTACTTTGAATATCTATTGTGGCTTTATGATGGTATAATATTGTAGATTGAGAAGATAGATATCGTGATGGCTGCCATGGGAAATGCTTTGGCTACAGAAGGTGGATTCTGCACAGGGAGTACTAGAGTTATTGACCACCAAGTATGGAGAAATACTTCTACCCACTTCCTTGAGAGAAGTACTATTATTGCTTAAAGATAAATTATCTCTAGTAGAATTGCAAAACAGTGCTTTATTGTTTTAATATATAGATGAAGTGAATGGTTGTTTACTCTCTAGCTTTAGTGCCCTGATGTTTTTATATAAATTTGACAGCGGCTCAGTAGTTCTGGCTATGTCTTCTCAGCTTCGTTACCTCCATACCTAGCAAGTGCTGCAATTACTGCTATCAATATTCTGGAAGACAGTCCTCAACTGATTACAAATTTGAAGGAAAATATAAGCATACTACATAAAGGTTTTAGTTACTCATTATAAAAAGATAGATAGATGCAATTAAGTACATTACTTGGGTTATAACAATTTAATATTCTTTAACCCTGTGATCATTTTGGTTTCTCATATTTCAAGTGTTTGCAGGACTGTCAGATATACAGGGTCTTGAGATTGCCAGTGATAAACAATCCCCCATTGTTTATCTCAGGCTAAAGAAATCAACTGGTTCACAGAAGAATGACAAACTGTTGCTTGAAGATATTGTTGATCGTGTAAGTTGTCATGATATTCTTTTAATTTGAGCTGCTATGTTCTTTCCCAGTAACCTAACACATGTGCATGTGCAGTTATTGAAGGAAGAGAATATTTTTGTTACAACTTCAAAAAGATCTACACTTGATAAATGCAATTTGCCTCTTGGGATTAGATATTTTGTCTCTGCTGCTCACACTGAATCTGATCTAAAGAAAGCATATGAATCGCTGAAGAGGGTGGCAGCACAAGTCTTGATTGGAGGTGACTGACTTTTCTACCAAATGTAAAATTCTACGCGTTGGAGTCGAGCAAGGATCATATGGAAATTTTGCTGCAACTGTAGTTTCAGATTATAAATGATTTTAAATTATACATGTATATATATATATATATCTTGGTCCTTGTGTATTTATGCGTGTTTATGCATATAGGGTCTTGGTAATTGAATAGTCATTTACTTAGATGGCAATACCTATAAGCTTGACTGTTTGTTGGGCATTGGGCTCTGCTTTTTTTGTTTGTTGATCGTTTAGCTGTGCAAATTTTTTAATTGTTATCAATGTCATATTTGAATGGTATCAAGATATTGTATTTCTTTAGCTTAACATGGCAAGTCATTGGTTTTTCAGATGATCAGCTGATCATTATTCATGCGGAAAAATGAATAATCCAATTTCCAATCCTATAAAATTAAATGCTTGTTAGATGTTAACCATTATTCTCAAGTTTATTATCTAATCGAAAGGCACGCAAGTTGTCTTCGGATGTTTAAATAATAAAACTTTAATGTTTGAAAAGAGAATGCGCAAAAATAAAATGAGTTACAAGTATATCTGCAAATTGATATGATACAGATATAATACATAAGATACAACAAATTGCTTTTTTGCCTTTAAAAAATTGAATGTGTGCTCATAGTTGCGAAATTTGCTAAAGTTTCGGTAGTTCCACATAGACAACATTGCAGAACTAATAAAGCCAAACTTTGATCATTTAAGTGTTAATGACCTTCAAGCAACAGGGGCAAAAATATGATATCTTGTTATGATGTTAAACTATAGTAACTGAAAATTCTACCAGCAAATTAAGCTGATTTCACCAAGAACCATTATTGTAAAATCCCACTATCCAAATATTATGCAAAACAGTAAAAACCTGGACATTACTGAGTCAAGAACATTAAACGGTTTGTGACCTTCATGCAGTTCAGTAAGGAGTGTGATGATAATACACTCCTGGCTGCCCAGTGCCATTGTAACAACCATTAGTTCCACCAGTAGCATTGGCTGAACCTACTTGGCCTTGCATCCCATTGTTTGCGAACTGCTGCCAAAGCTGTTGTTCCTGCACTAGCAAATGTTTTTTCATCTCCATGTCCGCCATCTGAACATAAGATGGTGGTGGAACCACAAGTGATGCTGCAAAAGGATCTTGATTTCCAACTATTTGAACAGTTCCATCAGGTGCAGGCAATGCCAGCACTGGTGTTGAGACCTTGCCTATTCCAGGAAGTGTCACACTGCTCGCGCTCCCAACATTTAGCTGGGCATTACTAACATGCTGTTTCACTGCACCTTGATCATACATGCCACTCAACAATAATGAATCTAGACCACCTCCCATGTCGGCCTTTTGCTTAGAAAGATTGCTCGCGGTCTCCACCAAGGTCAACTCCCAATCAGCCTTACCCATCTCAGCAGCTGGTGTTTGCCATGCTGAAGTCATTACCGGCTCTCCATCTGAATGGAATACTTCCCACGAACCATCTGAATTTACAGCAGGGGTTTCAGAAAACAAAGCTAATGCCAATTTGTTGCCTTGAACTTCAACTGACATTGCATCATCCTTCAAATTCACTAGGTCTTCAGTAGTTTGTTGAGTCTGTGGCATTGGCTGGGCCTGAGGCAGGGGCTGAGGTGTGGGTGAATTATAGTCCTTCGGTGGTGGGAGTGCTTTTATTTCACCAAAATCAGTTAACTTCTCCTCCTCCTTTATTGCTGATGTATTAACTTCCCTGGTCTTCTCTCTGCTGTTTTTCTTTGCTGCCCTTTCCCTCAAGAACCCCTCAAGTTTCTCCATAAGCTTATCGGCAATCTCCTGCAGTTCAGGGTACTCGGAAGATCTTGCAATTCCTGTATCCTTACACCAACTATAAAAGCCCACAAGCTCTTCGATCATTTTTGCAGCTCCGACATATGTATCAAAACTTTTGAGACAATCTTCATATTCCAAATTTGAAAACCTGTCTAGCAAAACGTGCAGCACCTCACATAAATCAACATAAAGCTTAAAACTCTCCTTCACAAGTGAATATACTGCAGCAAGTATAATCCTGCTATCCTTTGCAGCCCCATTTGGTCTACAAGCTAAAAACCGATCAAGAAGCCGAAGCAACTGATTTAACCTCTGCGAAACCTTCTCTGTTTTCATTTCCCTAAGTGGCGTCCCCTTTTCCCTAACTCCACGCACCACAGGTTCATCCTGCTCACCATAAGATCTTGGCCAGTTGTTCACCCCATGACCATAATCCACTCCGAACTCTGGATTCTTATCATCCACGCCACTCAATCTTCTCTCGTAGATAGAAAAATCAAGCTTTTGATCTAGGTATAAAGCATAGCTCTTGGCAAACCCTACATGATCCCAAGAATATGAATGTGCTTGATCACGAAAATCCGACATATTCAACACCCTTGTCCCCTTTCGACTTGCATGCATAAGTTCTTCCCCAAGCAGTGGACTCCCATCAACCAACAATTTATGTACAAGCATCAAGGCCTTGATCGCCACAATCCAATCATGTGTTTTACTCAACCTCTTCGAAACAGCAAAAACACAAGCATCAACATATCCTTTAGAGTAAGACGTGAGTTTCAAAATCTCCCGTACATACTTATCATCAGCAGGCTCATCATCATGGCTAGTTGCCTTAACAATCAAAACCTCGAGGTCTGGTGCAACATTGCCAACAACTTTTGCAATGCCGATGCTTGTTTGATCTTTAACTGCTCCAATCGCCTTCCGAATTGTTGTAGGAGCCATGAAACTCCCTATCAACAAAAAATTCTATTTTAATAAAATTAGTGCTAACAGGTTGTGCAAATTAAAAGCCAATCAAGAACATTACAACCAAATCAAGAAAGATAACATATCAACTACTCTTAAAAAATCGGCCTAAACTAACGTGATTTTGTGAAATTCGGAGCATTATAAAAAAAAAAGGAATATTGAGAATTACGCACCGCCTAAATCCATCTAACCATTTTTAGAACACGAAATGTGTATACTGGAATATAAACTTTAATACAGTGCAAGTTTAAAAAAAAAAAGCAAGAAAAACCGAGGAAAAAAGACTGTGATCATCAATATTTGTACCTATACTATAAGCAGGGACGGAACTGGGAGCTAAGGAAGACTAGAGTACCGGCTAGACTCAAAAAAATTAATAGAATTTTTTTTTAGCCTCGAATTTTTACTTTAAATATTGGAATTTTTTTTGGAACCCGGATAATTTTGATAAATTTGATATAAACCCCAGATAATATAAGCTCCTGGTTCCGTCAGCGAGTATATACGGTGTAAACAAACAAGAATTGCTCTCCCTAACACACATATATAATCGTGTATAAATCGGGCACAGTTTATATGAATACATGATAACAAAAATAAAAATGATGAGTCATTTATAGATTAAAAAAGGGGGGGAATGAATGTAGCGTGGTCATGAATGACGATCATGTAGATTAATATAATGCACACAAATTAAGGGTGGTGAATTTCAAGATGTGTGTGTGTGTGTGTAAAGAATAAAGAAAGGGGAGATTAGAAATTTACCTGTCTGTCTGTTGTGGTGGTAACAACGATGAGGAGTTGGTGCAATTCAGTAGTGATTCACTTTACTACTAGAGATAGAATAGACGACTCAGGCAGGCCAGGAGAAGTGTGTTGTTGTTGTTTTACTGTTACAGATCATTCTTTATATACTTTTATTTACTGTTACTGCCCTTTCTTTAATCTTCCTCACCCATCTTCTCATTTCAGATTTGCTTTTTTCTTCTTTTAAGTCAAGGAAAAATAAATTGAATGCTTATCTGTTGCCACGTTTATTAAAATATTATATGAGTGATGATATATGCATACCCAAAAATTATAGTTGTACCGCATTTTATAATGGGTAAAGAGCCTCTTTGGCCGGAGTTACTTATCTATACTATCAATACTATTATATAATAGACGAAACATTAAAAGTTTGGTTGGTCGGTATGGTATGTTGTGATTTTACTTAATTGTTCTTAATTAACTGTACTTCGTGTTTTTACTTAATTAACTTTACTTATTTATAAAAATATATTATTTAATAATAATATTACCTATTTATAACCAATTATCTTTTTCACCTAAAATACATTATTTTTTCTATTTATTCTAACAAATTTCTCTACTTTTTCAAATATATCACGGTTAATTACCTTTTTTAACTAAAACATGTTAGTTTTTCTATTTTTCCTTACTAAAAACCCTCATTTTCCTAAAATATCACGGACAAACATTTAGTTATTTATTTTTAAACCTATTTTAATATTATATTTATTTTTTAAAAGTTTACCTATTTTAACATGTCTACTTATTTTTCTTAACAAATGCAATTACTAAAAATATTAAAATATAAATAATCAAATACCTATTTATAACCAATTACCTTTTCAGCTAAAATACATTATATATTTTTTCTAAAAAAGTCTCTCCTTTTCTAAATATATCACGGAAAATTGCCTTTTACAATTTACTTTTTCTATTTTTCTCACTAAAATCCATTCTTTTTCCAAAAATATCACAGGAAACCCTTTACTTATTTATTTTAAAACGTATTTAAATACTTTTAATTATTAAATTTTAAAACCTCATTTTCCAAAAATATCACGGACATTTACCTTTTTAAACTAAATATATGTTACATTTTTTATTTTTTCTTACTAAAATCCCTCATTTCAAAAATATAACGGACAAACCCATACTTATTTATTTTAATGTTTTTAATTAATTAAACGTGTTTAGCTATTTTAACATGCCTACTTATTTTTTGCACAATTACAATTAAAAAAATATTAAAAAAATAATAATAAATAACAATTAACAATCCGTGCATCGCACGGGTTTTAAGCTAGTATTATTAAAGACGAAACATTGAAAGTTTTGTAGTCTGGTCACGAAAGTTTTTGTAGTCTGGTCATTCAATTCATAGCCGTTAGATATTTTTGATTAAATCGATGAGAACCGTTAGATAAAATATTAAAATTATTATATATAATATCTTTTCTATTTTTCCTAACTAAAACATCTCATTTTCCAAAAATATTGCAAACAATTTCATTTACTAAAATAACATAATAAAGTTATAATTGCTAATAACCAACTCATTACCTTTTTTAGTCAAATTGTATATTCTTTTTTATATTTTCTAACTAAAATTTCTATTTTTCTATTTTTCCTAACTAAAACCTCTCATTTTCCAAAAATATCACGAACATATCTATTTAATAAAATAAAATAATAATATTATAATTATTAATGACTAACCGATTAGCTTTTTTTTCCAAAACGTATATTCATTTTTATATTTCATAACTAATATTTCTCTTAACTAAAACCTCAAAAATATCACGGACTATTCCATTTAATAGCATAAAATACTAATATTATAAATCTATCTATCTATCTATACTATATTATTAAAGACGAAACATTGAAAGTTTTGGTAACCGTTTTTTTGGCACGGTACTTGCCTTATTTAATTGTTTATTTAATTATTATAAAAATTATTATAATCAGTTACCCTTTCGGTTAAAATGCATTACCATTTTTTTCTAAAAAAATCACGAGCAATTTCCTTTTCAGCTAAAACATGTTACTTTTTCTATTTACTTTACTAAAATCCCTCATTTCCCAAATATATCACGAGCAAACTCTTACTTATTTATTTTAAAATATATTTTAATACTTTTAATTGATAATTACATTTCCCCTCTTTTTCTAGAAAAATCACGGGCAATTACCCTTTTCGGCTAAAACATGTTATATTTTCTATTTTCCTTACTAAAATCTCTACTTTTCCAATTATATCACGGGCAAACCCTTGCTTATTTACTTTAAAATCAATTTTAATAATTTTAATTAACAATTATCTTTTTCAACTAAAACATGTCACCTTTTGTATTTTTCTTACAAAAACCCCTTTTTTTTTCAAAAATATCAGGGGCAAATCGTTACTTTTATATTTTAAAATTCAACGAAAACATGTTACTTTCTATTTTTCTTACTAAAACCCCTCTTTTTCCAAAATATCACGGGCAAACCGTTACTTATTTATTTTAAAATCTATTTTAATACTTTTAATTATTTAAAAATATTTAACATGCCTACTTATTTTTTTAACAAATGCAATTAATAAAATATAAAATATAAATAATAAATAATAAAATTAACAATTATTAAAAATAATTCGTGCATCACACGGGTTTTAAGCTATATTATTAAAGACGAAACATTAAAAGTTTGGTAGTCGGATGGACGGACGGTCGGTACTTAGTGATTTTATTTAATTGCCCTTACTTATTTTTTTAAAAACTATCACTAAATAATAATATTATTTATAACCAATTACCATTTCAGCTAAAATACATTACTTTTTTTAATTTTTTTTCTAACAAAATCTTCTCTTTTTCTAAAAAAAAACACGGGCGGTTATCTTTTTTAACAAAAACATGTTACTCTTTCTATTTTTTCTTACTAAAACCCCTCATTTTCAGAAAATATCACGGGCAAACCCTTACTTATTTATTTTAAAAATCTATTTTTTTAATAAATAAAAGTATTAAAATCTATTTTAATACTTTTAATTATGAGCACTTTTTCAGTTGAAACATGTTACTTTTTCAATTTTTTCATTTTCTAAAGAAATTATTATTAAATAATAACATTTTTATAACCAACTATCTTTTCAGCTAAAATACATTAATTTTTCTATTTTTTCTAACAAAATCCTCTATTTTTCTAAAAACAATCACGGACAATTATCATTTTCAACTAAAACATGTTACTCTTTCAATTTTTCCTTACTAAAAACCCTCATTTTCCAAAAATATCCAGGGCAAATCTCTACTTATTTATTTTGAAACCTATTTAAATACTTTTAATTACGGGCACTTACCTTTTCAGATAAAACATGTTACTTTTTCTATTTTTCCTTACTAAGACCCATACCTTTTCAAAAATATCACGGATAAACAGTTATTAATTTATTTTAAAATTTATTTTAATACTTTTAATTATTTAAAAAAGTTTAACACGCCTACTTATTTTTTTTAACAAATGCAAATTAATAAAATATTAAAACATAAATAATAAAAATAATAATTATTAATAACAATTCGTGCATCGCACGGGTTTTAAACTAGTACATTATAAGTTAATAAGAGCTATAAGTTGAATGTTAATAATAAGATACATTTTCATGAATTTATTGAATTATTACTTGATTTTTTTATTTTTTAATATTTTATATTTTTATCTTTGTCTTTTTAAATATTTTTTTAATTTAAAATGCAAGTGTTGAAATCATTGTATTTAATAATTATTTTTTCAAATTTAATTTAACAAACTCTTAACTAACTTATAAGTAAATTTATCCAAACATCAGTATAAGTTATAAGAATTTATCAACTTATCACACTTACTCATTTTAATTTATAAATCAACTTTTTCGTCATACTCCAAATACGCACAATATTTTGCCTAAATTGCCCTCGCATTTGCCTTCCCACTGCCAACATTTGTTGTGGATTAATTTTCTGTTTTCCTCCTTCACTCTTATGACAATTAACAAGATGAAATATAAAATACAATCGATATATTATTATTATTATTTATTATGTTTCTCATATCGACTAACATAATAGACAATATAAAATTGTCTAAATATTTTAATTATAGAATTCAAATTATATTACAATAACTCCTAAAATTGTGAAAAGGGACCATTTTTTCGTTGTATGTTTGTCAATAAATTTACACAAGTTTAAATCCAAAGATTTGAAAATTTTAGAGGTAGAAAAACATAAATTAATAAAATAATAATTTGATATGGTATTGCCAAAATATAAATAAGTTAAAAGTACGTAAAATAAAATTGATCAATGCATCTGTATATACAGTGCAATTCTCAAATTATTAATACTTTCTAAAGTGGTAACATCTCACTAATGATAAAAAATCTGGATTTTAACGAAATAATTGTTTTAACAATTTACTACAAAATTCATTATAATTGTTTGAGTGTGTTATCACATTATAAATTTTTACAATCAGATTTACACTATTAAAGTGTTGCTTGAGTTACAAATATAATGAAATGATCCTAGATATTTAATTTTGAGTCAACTATCGTAAAATGTTATTTAGAAAGAAAAAAGATTTTAAATATTGATGCAATATCGGTGTTGTAAAAAACGGAAATCGGAGTTAATCGATGAAGGCACCATTCAAGGATTAATCGGGTAATCGGGATTAATCAGAATGATTAATCGGATCATTAATCAGAATAAATTTAATAATATTTTTTATATACATTTATATTCATATATATAATTGTTTCGATTTCAACTAAACATATGTTATTATCATATATTTATGCAAATATGTTAAAAATGTAATATAAATGTAATAAATAAAATTTTGAAGGTTTAACTTTTCAATTAGAGATCAATTTAAGAGAAAAAATTAAGAGAATTTACGATTTAGGCATTTAAAATTATAATTATATGTACAAAAATAATATTTTTTTTCCTATTATTTAATCAAGTTTCTACCTTTTAAAATTTTAATTTTTTTTTAATTTTAACTATTTTTTACTATTTCTTAATAATTAGCCCGATTTTTGACCGATTCAGCCGATTTTTTACCGTTTTTCTGAAAAAACGATTAATTGACCGATTTTCGCTTAATCAGTTTGGTGGCCCACCGTTTAGCGATTAATCGACGATTAATCCCGATTAATCGCCGATTTTTAGAACACTTGGCGATACTAGTTGTATCATACACAATTTATCTAGAAATGCAGAATCAGCATGGTACGTTTGTACACATGCATAATTTTTTTTTTTGCCATAAAAGAGTCAAATTTTATTGATGACTTAAAGCATTCGACAAAATATAATGGAAATCGGAGACCGTTTAACAAATCTAAACTTGACATTTTTGTTTATTTAACTAATATGTGACTTGAAAAATAGAACATTTTTATCACACATCAGTATATTAGGGCAGATTTTTGGATCATTAACTTCCCTAGATATTTCAGTTACTTTCTCAACAAAAAATCACATGAAAATTTGTATGTCACACATGCATCCATTCATCATGATTGTAAAAGAAAGAAGCAAATAAATTACAACTTTTAATGATGATTTATTAAGCGGAAATAATGCAAGATGCAAATCCACGTCTAAATACATATTCAGCTGAACCGGTTATTCATCCGGTTATTCTTGATTTTTTGTATGTATATTGGGTAAATAATGGAAGGAAAAAGATTCGACTAGCAAAATGTAGATTTGTACTATAATTTAAAATTTGTATTTGACAAGTTCCAAAGGCGAAAAACACTGCAGCTTAAACTCCATGACCTAAAAAAAAGCATTAAACCTTTCTACGCGACTGAACAGAGAGAACCACGACAAAAAAGATTCAAACACATAAAACAAGCTACTAGTTCCTCAGCTCTCATCTGTACTAAAAGCTACCTCTTCAAAATTTACACCATGGACTGAACTTCTACAATCCTTATCACAGAAGAAGATAGCAATGTTCTTTTCTTTCTAACCACTTCAAAGCTGCAACTAAACTAACTCTACAAGTCTAAGCTCAAGTTTCCTACACTGTGAAACTAAAATTTGCAGCTTTGCCCTCCAAAAGAAATCATGGAGAACATGATGCAGAGCCACATGAAAAGGCTACATACACTCACGGTGCAGCTGTGAACGTAACCTGCACTCCAGAGGCAGCTACCTTTGGGGCTGATCTAAATTGGCTGCACCAGGTGCGGAACTAGGCCCGGCATTATTTTCTGGAGGTAATGTACCCCATTTTCCTTCTGATTCAAGAGGCTCGAGCATATATACTCCACCATCAGTTAATCCTAATGCAAACTGAGTAGGTTCTGATGGATGTGCCGCGATGACAAGTGGATAGACTCTTAAACTGCAAATCATTTATCAAATTGTCCGTAAGAAAAAGAGTTAAAGGTAAGTTATAGGTCTCAAAATCAACACCATCCCTAACAGAAGATACAGACCTTGGATTGGCGGGCAGGTAGGATGCAGGGTTGATTCGACATCGTAATCGCAGTGATGTAGCAGTGAGAACACCAACACTTCCATCTTCAAAGCTTACATATATGGATTGGCTATCACAAGAATATGTAGCATGTGTGATAGGACCACTTGCTTCTCGTGGAACCCACTACGTGCAAGAAGAGAAAGAAAATTAATGCTGTTAATCTTGGAACCTAAGCCAAGTAATAATTCTGGCAACTGCAGAACCAGCTACAAATTCCTCAAACAGATGGCTATAATATGCCAACACAAAAATAAGCTGATGGTGCAGCAAAATACATCACACAGCATGACATCCAACAAGCTATAAGTCAGGCAAACAATTTTAAAGATGCTGCAAGTGAAAAACATTTAATCTAAGTATTTATGACAAAAAGTAGTACACAGTACCTGCTTAAGGCATTCAAGTTTAGGTGCTTCATATATTGCTATCTGTGTTTCATGGACTGCTATCAGATGGGTCTGATCCTGGTGAAATTGCACACGAGTATCGGCAAGAGGAGCTGCGGCCCGACCTGCTGGAATCTGCAACTGTCTACTGGTTTGTTTTTCCCATCCATCTGTGCTCCAAACACATAGCTGTACAAACAAAAGGCTATGATTGGCATAACAAGAAAACATGCAACTTTTTCATAGGTGAAACTGGTTTGCCCCATGTAGCATGTCCAAACTTTATTACTGATTTAGTACAAAGCTATTACAAAACCATATATTCAGCAGCTTGGAACAAAACCATGACCGAGAAGAGATAATACAATAATTAGAACCCAATCCTTAGAGGCCAAATGATCAATATATGCAAATGTTCGAAAAAAATCATGTCAAAGTCAAAATCCTTACAAGGGAATAGAAATTTTTTAAAAATAATATAATGCAGTAAGAAGGAGTTTAGAACTATAAGACGAATTTACATGTGAACTTTAATCTCTCTCTTTTAATATAGCCAGCAATTGTAGAATGTAACCATGTACAGAGCATAAACAGATTTATGTATAATGATTGATACTTAATCACTTATTTTACTTTACTAACAGATGTTATTGTCTCAATAATTTGTGGTTCAATATATGAAGGGATAAGGGCCTCCAATCTTACCTGAGAATCAGCTCCTGAAGATATGAGCACATTAAGAACATTAGAAAATGCAAGACCTGTTATTCTCTTATGATGTCCTTTTAATTTTGTTTTGACCTGAAAAAAGAATGCAGTATATGAACACCACTAACTTACAGCTTATTTGTCATACATTTAATCTCTCAAACAAGGTTTAAGTTTAAGGAACAACCTCATCAACCCGAACATTGTATATTTGGATAGAAGAGTCCTCCATGCCTATTGCAATAATATTGTTGTCTTGCGGATGGAATGCTAGAAAAGATGCTGCGGGTGGAGGTGGCATGAATGTTGTCATCGTCTGCATTTACCACGACAAAGAAGTACAGACTTTGAAAAAATATAGTGTTGATGCAAAAGTATTTAAGGTAACATAAAAATCCAGACAACAAATTCCTTCAATAACAAGTTAACTCATCCTAGAGGATAAATGGCTTTGAGATTAAAAATCCTATAATAATATGACCACAAACATGATAAAGAAACTTAATAGACCATACCACAGCAAGTCAAGAAATCGTAATAAATTTATAAAGTTTTCTAATGTCAACAAACTTGAAAACCAATAAATTCCCAGTTAGAGGAGATTCATCTTTTATAGTTATTGTTTCACAAATGTTAAGATAATACTTGCCCTAAATATGTATCGCTAAAAACAATAATACTAGTAAAGCATGTATATATTAGAATTAAAAAGAGAAACAGAAAAAAACCTTAAATGTCATCATGTTGAATAGAGAGATTTTCCCTCCAGAAGCTGACATGACATAGGAATCATTCTTAGACAATGCAAAGCATGGAACTGCATCCTCAGGATTTCTGTCGCTAATATCATTCGTCATCAAAATTCCACTTGTTGGCTGCCACAGTTGGGGTGCAATACTAGCAGTCGCCTACAAACAAAAAAGTGAATATAAGCTCAAAATATCAATTGCTTTTAAGTTTTAGTTCTGATCATGCATACCTTTCCAGAAGGGTTTCGCTCATTTCTTTGCCACTTCCAGAGCTTGTGGACAGCATTTGCTGCTAGCGCCAATATAGCTGATCCTGAGTTTGTGTATATCAACCTTGATACCTGAAATTTTAAAACAGAGAGGCAACCAAACGTTTAAGAAGGACAATTATTAAAATTTTAAGCATGCTCTTGCAGAGTTGCAGTCTATAATATGGATAATCAGATATAAAAATTTAGTAAGTTATGCTAACACACAGATCAAAGATTTTTAAAAAAGTTTTAAAGCATACAAAGGCTCAGAAGGGCAGCGAGAGCAGAACCACCATAGATGGGGAAGAAGCTATTCGCTAGTGATAGGTTTCCACTGAATTTTATTTAGACTAAACCTTTTGCAACAGGGCCAACAATAATAGGAGTCTCTTACTCCTACACTGGGTATGGAGTGCATGGGTGCAATTGTCACATCAATAAGTATTAAAATACTGATTGTTAGTACCATACATATGATAGCCATTCAAGTAATAAACTGATGGGTTTATGAATGTCAAAGGCCCACATCCACAAATTCATGATATTGACGGTCAAAATACACGATATATATACACATTTATACGAACTAACTGATGCCATATTGGGAGACGGAAGAAAAGTATAGACTGAAGTTACCACATTAAGGTTAAGTGTGAACATAGGATTATGATGAGAATACATGCATGTATAGAAAATGAGGTATAGTCTGCAACACATATATTTACAGTACTATAGGAACTGTTGGCAGAAAAAAATTATTTTTTGGTGGACACAACTAAGAAAATACTCTGGGGACAGGGATGCAACGCAAAAGTGGAGAGCAACAGACATCACTCATTATATGGATGTTATCAGATTAATAAACTGATACCGAACAAGTCACTATATAAATGTTCCAAATTCACGATCATGTATCATTTTCTGATAAAATCAAAGCTAATATTGAAAGTTTCGCTATGCATGAGAATTGTTTTAGTCAGTTGTAATTGTGTGCCTAACACATGCATACAGAGAGAGGGAGGTTGTCAGGTTGACAACGAAGCAAATCAGAAAAACAAAATTTGTAATCACCAGTTGACAGCCGACTGTTAAACTTTCAAAATAACACCTATGAGTTATTATCATTCAGTAACTTTACATTTGCAATTAATTTAAACTCATACCCTCATTGCTGATATGTTATCAGGTAGCCTCAGAGAACGACATTGTGATGGTTCGTTGATTTCAATCAGTTTCCAAGCTCTAGATTTATCGATAGATTCATCCGTTATTCTGGGTTTCACATCTGGCAAATTGCGACTATCACCATTCTGCCATCATAATTAGAAAAAGCAATCAGTTATGAAGTCATGTGTGGCATATAGAAAGGTTACAAGCTGATTGTCCAAATTACAAATATATCTCCTTTACTAACAAAGAGACTTCAGCTATAAAATTAAAAAGGCTTGGTTCTGGAACAATTCATATTTTATGATCACAAACTAATACAAAGCAGAAGATTTGCTACATTTATTGTGATATTGCAAAAAGAAAAAATAGCAACAATTTAGGTGCTCCACTAAGAATATCACTCTGTATTTTGACAAAAGATGCTTACTAGTGCTGCCATGGATGCCATTGGTGCAACTCTATCTACAAGATTTGCTGTGGCAGTTGCATTAGAAGCAGCAAAATTGCCCATAGAAGGGGGCTGCGTCTGTGTGGAATATTTCTTTAGTTCAACGGTAAATAACCTTTACATTTCGACATAAATATATAATAGAAGGAAGAGAGACCCATGAAGGGCATGATTTGTATGAAGACAAAGTATAAAATTGCTAAGTACCTTTACAATCGATCCTGGGGTGATCCTAGGAGAATCAAAAGTACGACTTTCAACCGTTCGAAGTAGCCTTATACCATCTGTATTTGCTAGAACTTTTATGCCATTATCATTTGTAGAAACGGCCAGCAAGATTCCTTCCTTGTTGAATCGGATACATGGAGAAGCCTGAAGAGATATCAAAGAAAATATAATTACTTAAAAAAAGGAATCAGAAGAAAAAATTTAGTCAAATGCCCTGACAACAGAAACCTTACTTGTAAGCCACCCTCTGCATCAGTGGTTGTCAACAGGTTAACATTGTCCATATCCCAAAATTTTACCATGTTTTCGTCACCAGCAGCCAAAAAACGATTTTTGGTAGTATCAAACTGGACAACACCCACAGATCGCTTTCCAAGCCCAATGTATGTACGTTTAACGGCTCCTTCGCTTTCATTCCATTCTACTATATACGAATCTCCTTCTTTATTAGTCCCGCACGAGAACAACCTATGAGAAGCTCATTGTGTTAAAGAGATACTTCAGCTAATTATAATATTGTTAAATGCTGCTCAGTTTAAGTGAACAGATATCTACAGCAGGCATAGAATGTCCTACTTAGACAGTTCCCTTGCAAAAAAACAGAATCAATATGATATAAGTTATAACATGGTCTGGTAGTATATTTATTTGAATCATCTAATGAAATAAGCTTGCTTTCATACATCTAAAAAAGAATTCGGAGTAATTTAGACATTTTATTCTAACAAAATTAAATAAACCACTTAAAAATTTGCTTAACGTATATTTTCAAAAATAATATAAAATTTGAAAAGAAAAGTTGGGCATATTTCACAAACTTGAATACAAAGAAACGAAAATAAAATGGAAATGGGGTGGGTGGTAATGTTAATAAGATTAAAATTGTAAGCAAAGAACCCAGCCACCACCCTAACCTTTTTTCATCTCACTTTAAGGAAATCCTCTCCTCTCTATTAACCATTCTGCTCTCAGTATCTTTTTATTTGCTTCAACCGTTTGACATTGGTGCCTAGTATAAAGGAAGGTACTTGATTTGACGAGTCTCTGTACTACTTTTAAAGTCTAATTTTGGTATCCGGTAAGCCCTAGTAGCTCATATCAGATTAAGAAGATGTGAAAGGAATGGTTTTAAATCTGGAGTTGCAAATGCTGAAGTGTTTAGATATCTAGGGTCGGGAATTAACTACGTAGATAACAAAAAACAACTAGACTATTTATCAAGGCAGTTTGCGCAAAAACAATCAGAAGTTTTCACTAGGTCTGACTAAATGGCATTAAGGAGGTGTGAGATTGTTATGGAAAAAACTTTTAAACTCTGACCAAATAAAAATATGGCTATGGAAGGCATGAAGAGTTAAATCAACATCTCACTGTCTTACAAACATGCTTTTACCATGACAGTATGTCCAAAAACAGAATAAGAGTTCCTCTATATAATTTTTCTTTTACGTATCATGTCCAACTGAATGGCATTAAGCTCTAAGAATGTTACCAAAAAAAAACAGGCTTCTGAAGTCTGACCAATAATATATGGCTTGAAGAGACATAATGAACTAATGAAGTAAACAAGCATCTCATTGTCTTACAACCATGACTCATTTTTCCATCAGTTCCTAACAGAATAATCATGTAAACTGAAAAATATATAATTCAGACCTTGTTCCATCAGCACTGTAAGCCAAAGCAGTGGATGAATGACCTGGTGCATCATAGTCAACTCTTGAACCCATGTTGTCATACAACCATGCCTTTATCTTTCCGTCCGTTGCAGTTGAAAATATAAACTGTAAAATATGAAAGAGTGTGAACAAAAATAAAGTTTGTTTGTGTAAAGCAACTATCTCTACCAATAATGCAAATATCATACTCATGTTGGTCAAAGAATAGTAAGACCTGGAATTTTTATAAATTTCAATGTTCATAAGGTTAATTCACAATACATATTAAAGATGAGGAACAATGGCATGTGAAGGATAATAAACCTATGTTTTTGTGAACAATCTGAAGTAATGCATTGATTCTACCTGAATGTTTTCCTTGTAATGTGGGCAGACAGAGTAAACTGGCGCTTCATGGCCCTCAAAGGCATATTGTTTGGCCCCTGTGTTGGCATCCCAAACCTGTAGGAAACATCAACATATAAGATAGAACCCCACAATAGCCATGTGTAAAAAAGTAACAGGATGATGAAAACAAACCTTAATCAACCGGTCTTCCCCACAAGTAACAATGCAAAGTTGTTTATTTGGAAAGCAGAAAGCAAGATCGTTTACACTGCCGACATGAGCCTCAATCTGGATAGTATACAGAAATATCGATGTGACAGATTAGTATACAACAAAGATACTACTGGTCGTACAAGTTTCAGAGCAAGGACAAACCTCTAACTTATCTTGCAGGTTGTCACCACCATGGTAAGCGTACAAATGGATAATGTGCTTGGAGTATGCAACACCTGAAGTGATTTATTATAACTCTCAAACTAGAAACACAATTCCTATTTGTATATTCTCATGTGCAGCAAACTGTGAATTTACTGTCTCAACAATTACATACATAACATAGACCGTATAACTTATATATATTATTTAGTAGCATACCACAGAGCGTGCCATCAGGACTCCAAATCACACGATTAACTGATGCAGTATATTCATTTGCTAGAGATGCCTGAAACATTGGTAGTGGCCCTTGTGAGCACAAAAAACGTAATTTATTTGGAGGACAAAATTACACTGGGTATAATCAAGATATTACAGAATTTAAACCAACCTGCAATGGCATTGAACATGACCCAAGTTCCCAAACCTTAAAATTTCTCTGAGCAAGCTTTTCACGAGTTCCTAATTCCCACAACATGACGTCTCCAGTGGTGGTTCCAACTATATCGTTAACAATTATCAATATATGCAGCCATAACAAATGAAAACTCAACAGTATTGACCATAAATCCACTTCATGGAAATGTAAAATACTTGAAAACAATTATTGTGAGCCAGTAGGTACTAACCAAGAAGTAGAATTTGTTGTGCCGGATGAAAATCCATACTCTTGACTGCTGAACCCTGACTCAGAGTCATAACAACAGCCTTGGGCAAATCATCAGTCGAAAACGAACTCTGACCATGATTCTGACTCGGGTAGCCAACAGGTAATATATTGACAGGTAGATTGCTAACCTGCTAAATAATCATGTGTGTATCAGTATATGATGGCATCATATGGAATAAAAATCGTTGGAAGGCATTGAATAAATATATCGAAACTATGTAGATAAAGTTCTTCAATCAGCTAAGATGTATAAAATGCATAGAGTGTATGCAATCATAACAAAAGTACATTTAAATAGAAAACATTAAAAACTGTCTAAGATTTTTAATCTAGTAAACTTGTTCCTAATTTTGCATCAAGAACTTGTCCATATTTACAATAACTTGATTTAGAAAATACAAGAACGTATAACTTGCAGCAGTAGAAACAAAATTATGCGATGAATACATACATCAAAAAGGCCTGGACTGAAAAGGAACGAACGATATGAAACTTTAAGTGATATGAACACATATCTACTTAAACACGAAAAAACATCAAGAACCAACAAAGTTTGCTTGTGCCAAATGATTTCAAGTACTAAAAAGTAAAAGGAATAGTCTGCTGTACATCTTCTGATAATCCAAAAGGTCTTGATCTCTTCAATACATGTTCAGAATCAGCCGTCTGATAATCAATGGCCGGATTGTTACCAGGAGGAGTCCTCGGCCGCTTCAACAAAGCTGTTACAGGAATAACATTTGCATAAAAAATGAACATAAGGTTATGAGGGAAATCAGATCAACTGAAAGAAAATAAGTAAAATAAGTAAACTGTACCAGGAAAATACTTCTTATAGGTATTTTTTTCACCCCAAAACTTTCTTTACTCAAACTGATAATAAGGTACTACTAGTACACCACTCCACACTCAGTAATTGAAAGAAGTAGAGCTAAATACCTGCATTATTAGATGAATTGAAACCAATGGGACCAGCTGAAGCAGATGCATGGGCTACTGGGGCAGGATTTGACATCCAACCAGCAAGAGATGTCGGCAAAGGACCTTGAGCTGGCTGAAATGGCTTAAGCACCAAAAACAAATGTCAATATTTGATGTTCTAAAATCCAGATGTTACAATATGAGAGAATACATATCGTTTAATATGCCTTACACCATGAGCACCCAGAGGTGGAAATCCTGCTGATTTTGGTAGCCCGCCCATCAGAGCATTTGTCACAGGTGATGGAGCCCTGGCACCATTTGGCTGCGATTGTCCACATGAATGGTCTATAAATAGGGTCTTGATGTCAGGATTAGGCTTTGGATTTTTACAGAGCTGATGCTGCCAGTTTAAACTGCAACATGAAAAAGCATAATGTAAATATACCATTACTTTCAAGAGACACTGGTTTTACAAATTTTGAAATTAATAAACATACCTCTGGTTGATTAGTGTCCGCAGTCTAGAATTTCTTAAAGTGGGGAAATTTAACTTATCACGAAATAGAGGGTTTGCTTCAATTAGCTTTTTGAGTTCGACAAGCATTACACCCCTTGCAGACTTAGTGTCTCCATACTTAGATAGCTGCTCATTATCTCTGCATATTTGTAAATATAAAAAATTGACATAATACATGAATAAATAAATAAACAGTCAGTATGCTGGTAAATTCGATGATAAATAAAAAGGAACTTGTAACCAGAATAATTTCCTCACCTGAAATTCTCTAGAGTCAATAGCTGTGTTATTTCCTTAAACAGATCTTCATTGAATGCTGAGAACACTTTCAAGTCCTTCACTAATATGTCTACAGCTTTGGAACGATCCTTTCTACAAGTTTAGGATGATCATTCCGGGATTAATGAAATCATTATTAAGATAAAACCACTTGATAAATAACATACATGTTAAAAAAAAAAATGCAAACACATTCTATCCATCAGGAAGGTACATACTTATCTAGAGCTTCTAGGTATTTCTGCTTTCGAATCTCGAAGAAGATTTTCATTGAATATCTATTATCATCAACCTTAGTAAATCCAGATAAATATTTCTCCACCTCATCCCATTCCCCATTTGTCACCATTTCCTCGAAATGCCTCATATTGAAGTAGAATCCTGATTCTTGCTCCAATCTTCATGGCATAATTGAACAAAAAGTTAAGGCACGAATTATTTAAAAAAAAAAAGACTCCACTGCATAATTTTACAAAAAAATAAAGCATGAATTAAAAAATTAAAATCTCGACCGCATAATTGAACAACAAAATAAAGTATGAATTTTAAAAAAAAAACTAACTACTCACGCAGACAGATAATTAGCAAGACAAATCCAGTGTCTATGTCAAGATCTAGCAAAATCCAGCTAATCACCCCTTCCGTAAATTATTAATCCAAAAACAAGAAGCATAATCTAAAGACAACATAACATACAAATGCACACACAGATATCTACAAAAATCAACCAATCCTTACCTGTGCACAGCATCCTTGAATTTCTCTTCATCCAGAAACTGAAGTATGAGGAACACAAGTTCTCGACTCAAAGACGACATTTGGCAACTGCAAAATAAGAAGATCTAAACAATCAGAGATCCAATAAACACATGAATTACACAAATCTCCATCAACAATCCCTAATTAAACACATACCTCCCTCCTTAATTCTAAAAACACAAAAAATCAATCACATATAAACATAATTCACACACATACATACACTTACATAAAAATTTAATCATATACAGATCAAATTAAAGATATGACTGAAGCCCGTACCTTAATCAGATGGTCTAGATAGATATATGTTTGTATGTATATGTTTAAAACAGATCGATAGGGTTTTGGTACTTTATCTCTCTAGACAGAGAGACACGAACACAGAGAGAGAGAGAGAGAGAGAGAGAGAGAGAGAGAGAGAGAGAGAGAGAGAGAGAGAGAGAGAGAGAGAGAGAGAGAGAGAGAGAGAGAGAGTTGTTGTTTCTCTCTCCACTTCTTGTTCTTCTAGGGATTGTGAAGAGGAGAGAGAGGTAGTATCAGACAAAATAAGTACTAGTACTATACATACATACGAGAGCGAGAGGCTTACCAAGAAACGAGTTAATGTTTGCTGATAAGCTTCTTTGCTTATGTTATGATAAGCAATCTAACGTATTGATAAGACCATTTACTTATAAAGTGATAAGGTAGATTGATTTTCAGGGATTTATATCCGGCAAGATTTGCGGGGTATTCGAAGAGAAGTTACAGTCTTACAGACGGGGGATGTTACGATGTGGGCATCCGTAGAATAAGATATTATGGTACGTCATCTGCTTCTTACGTAGTCAGAGGGTTATAGGCTCTGGGCATCTCTGGCTTTCCTAATAGGTCTACGTGTTGGAATCAGAAGGTAATTCAAGTTGAATCTGATATTCGAGACGGAAAATCTTAAAATTCAAACTTTTAGAATAACTTTTTATTTTATTTCTATTTCTATTCCTATCCAACGAATTTTCAAATACGGAATGATTTTACCTTCCACGAAATTGTGCTCAGACCATCTTCAATCATTACTTTATTATAAAGTAATTTTATCTTCAAATTTTCATCTTTGTAACTTTAAATTACTATTAGCTTAAAACTCGTGCGATGCACGGATTGTTAATTGTTATATAATTATTATTATTTTTAATTGTATTTGTTAAAAAAATAAGTAGACATGTTAAAATAGCTAAACACTTTTAATTAATTAAAAACATTAAAAGAGATTTTGAAATAAATAAGTAAGAGTTTGCTCGTTATATTTTTGGAAAAGGAGGGGTTTTAGTATGAAAAAATAAAAAATGTAACATATATTTAGTTTAAAAAGGTAAATGTCCGTGATATTTTTGGAAAATTAGGTTTTAAAATTTAATTATTTAAATTATTTAAATACGTTTTAAAATAAATAAGTAAAGGGTTTGTCCATTATATTTTTAGAAAAAAAATGGATTTTAGTGAGAAAAATAGAAAAATTAAATTGAAAAAGACAATTTCCCGTGATATATTTAGAAAATGAGAGACTTTGTTAGAAAAAATCTATAATGTGTTTTAGCTGAAAAAGTAATTGGTTATAAATAGGTATTTGATTATTTATATTTTAATATTTTTAGAAAATAAGTACGCATGTTAAAATATGTAAACTTTTAAAAAAATAATTATAATATTAGGTTTAAAAATAAATAACTAAAGATTTGTCCGTGATATTTTTGGAAAATGAGGGGTTTTAGTAAGGAAAATAAGAAAAACTAACATGTTTTAGTTAAAAAAAGGTAATTGTTCGTGATATATTTGAAAAAGTAGGGGAATTTGTTAGAAAAAATGAAAAATAATAATGTATTTTAGGTGAATAAGGTAATTGGTTATAAAAAGGTAATATTATTATTTAATAATATATTTCTATAAATAAGTAAGGTTAATTAAGTAAAAACACGAATTTAAGAAATAACAATTAAGTAAAATCACAACGTACCATACCGACCGACCAAACTTTTAATGTTTCGTCTATTATATAATACTAGCTTATATCCCGTGCGATGCACGGTCTTCTTTAATATTTTCTTATTTTTTATTTAGATTTTAGTTATTATATATAATTTGATAAAATTTTAATATATATATATATATATATTGGATTTATAAATCTAACAATATAATATTTAAATTTAATATATTATTGACGTAATCAATAATAGTATTTTAGATATTAAAATATAAAATATTTTAAAATAACATATCTAATGATTCGTATTTTTTTACTCTTAAAAATCTAAAAAGGGACTCAAGTGCAAATATCAAAATATGTGCTTGTTCAATATACCGAGTTTATTTGAATATACTGTTACTTTTATTTTCATTAATTATCTCGTTTAAATTGAATGTTAAAAAAATTATAATAAATATGAATTTCATAAGTTTAATATAACAATATTACCAATATATCTATCTTTTGCCCGTGTTATTTTTAATTTGAACATTAGTTGTTTTAGTTAAAAAATATAAACATGTAATATCCTTAAAAATACAATTAGTTACTTATTAAAAATTATATAAAATTATATTAATTTTTTTATATATACGCCTGCATTACTTTTAGAAAATTAGTTGTTTAAGTTAGAAAATATAAAAGAGGTAATTTGTTTTAGCTGAAAAGAATAACTTGTTATTTATTAATATTTATATAAAACAATATTAACATTGTATATTTATTTTGCATGTATTATATTTAGAAGATAAGTTGTTTTAGTTAGAAAATATAAAACACATAATGTGTTTTAGTTGTCGGTTATAAATATATAATAATATTACCATTTTATATATATACTGCCCGTCTTATTTTTAGAATATGATTTGTTTTAGTTAAATAGATATATGAAATAGGTAATATGTTTTAGCTGAAAAAGGTAATTGGTTATCAATAACTTGGTTTCCATATATGTGTCCTATTTATAAGATGAGTTGTTTTAGGTAAAAAAATATAAAAATAATGTGTTTGAGCTGAAAAAGGTAATCGGTTATAATATTACCATATTATATATATGTTGTCCATTTTATTTTTAGAAGATGAGTTGTTTGGTTTTAAAAAAAATATAAAATAGGTAATGTAGTGAAAAGAGGTAATTGGTTATTAATAAATTGATTATAGATAGGCCCGTGAATCGGCCCAAATACCGACCGACCGACCGACCGACCAAAACTTTTAATGTTTCGTCTTTAATAATACTAGCTTAAAACCCGTGCGATGCACGGATTGTTAATTGTTATTTTATTATTATATTTTTAATATTTTATTAATTTTATTTGTTAAAAAAATAAGTAGGCATGTTAAAATAGCTAAATACTTTTATTTAATTAAAATCATTAAAACAGATTTTAAAATAAATAAGTAAAGATTTACCCGTTATATTTTTGAAAAATGAGGGGTTTTAGTAAGAAAAAATAAAATATAACATATAACATATATTTAGTTTAAAAAGGTAAATGCCTGTGATATTTTTGGAAAATGAGGTTTTAAAATTTAATAATTAAAAGTATTTAAACACATTTTAAAATAAATAATTAATGGTTTCCTGTGATATTTTTGAAAAAAAATGAATTTTAGTGAGAAAAATTGAAAAAGATAATTGAAAAAGATAATTGAAAAAGATAATTTCCCGTGATATATTTAGAAAAGGAGGGACTTTGTTAGAAAAAATCTATAATGTGTTTTTAGCTGAAAAAGTAATTGGTTATAAATAGGTATTTGATTATTTATATTTTAATATTCTTAGTGATTGCATTTGTTAAGAAAAATAAGTAGACATGTCAAAATAGGTAAACTTTTAAAAAATAATTATAATATTATAGGTTTAAAAATAAATAACTAAAAGTTTGTCCGTGGTATTTTTGGAAAATGAGGGGTTTTAATAAGGAAAAATAAAAAAACTAACATATTTTAGTTAAAAAAGGTAATTGCCCATGATATGTTTGAATAAATAGGGGAATTTGTTAGAAAAAATAATTTATTTTAGGGGAAAAAGGTAATTGGTTATAAATAGGTAATATTATTATTTAATAATATATTTCTATAAATAAATATGGTTAATTAAGTAAAAACATGAAATACAGTTAAAGACAATTAAGTAAAATCACAACGTACCATACCGACCAACCAAACTTTTAATGTTTCGTTTATTATATAATAGTATTGATAGTATAGATACTAGCTTAAAACCCGTGCGATGCACGGATTATTATTATTATTATTATTTATGTTTTAATATTCTATTAATCTGCATTTGCTAAAAAAATAAGTAGGCGGGTTAAACTTTTTTAAATAATTAAAAGTATTAAAATGGATTTTAAAATAAATTAATAACTGTTTGCCCGTGATATTTTTGGAAAATGGGGTCTTAGTAAGGAAAAATAAAAAAAGTAACATGTTTTAGCTGAAAAGGTAAGGGTCCGTAATTAAAAGTATTTAAATAGGCTTAACAATAAATAAGTAAGGATTTGTCCGGAATATTTTTGGAAAATGAGGGGTTTAGTAAAGAAAAATAAGAAAGAATAACATGTTTTAGTTGAAAAAGGTAATTGTCCATGATTTTTTTATAAAAAGAGAAGATTTTGTTAGAAAAGATAATGTATTTTAGCTAAAAAGGTAGTTGGTTATAAAAATGTTATTATTTAATAATAATTTTTTTAGAAAATGAAAAAATAGAAAAAATAACATAATTAAAAGTATAAAATAGATTTTAAAATAAATAAGTAATGATTTGCCCGTGATATTTTTGGAAAATGAGGGGTTTTAGTAAGAAAAAATAGAAAGAGTAGCATGTTTTTGTTAAAAAAGATAATCGTCCGTGTTTTTTTTAGAAAAAGAGAGAATTTTGTAAGAAAAATAAATAAAAAAAGGTAATGTATTTTAGCTGAAAAGGTAATTGGTTATAAATAATGTTATTATTTAGTGATAGTTTAAAAAAAATAATAAGTAAGGGTAATTAAGTAAAATCACTAAGTACCGACCATCCGTCCATCCGACTACCAAACTTTTAATGTTTCGTTTTTAATAATATAGCTTAAAACCCGTGCGATGCACAGGTTGTTTTTAATAATTGTTAATTTTATTATTTATATTTTATTAATTGTAACGGGTTGCCCGTGATATTTTGGAAAAAGATGGGTTTTAGTAAGAAAAATACAAAGTAACATGTTTTCGTTGAATTTTAAAATATAAAAGTAACGATTTGCCCGTGATATTTTTGAAAAAAAGAGGGATTTTAGTAAGAAAAATACAAAAGGTGACATGTTTTAGTTGAAAAAGATAATTGTCAAATAAAATTATTAAAATAGATTTTAAAGTAAATAAGCAAGGGTTTGCCCGTGATATAATTGGAAAAGTAGAGATTTTAGTAAGGAAAATAGAAAATATAACATGTTTTAGCTGAAAAAGGTAATTGCCCGTGATTTTTCTAGAAAAATAGGGGAAATATAATTACCAATTAAAAGTATTAAAATATGTTTTAAAATAAATAAGTAAGTAAGGGTTTGCTCGTGATATAAGGAAATTGCTCGTGATTTTTTTAGAAAAAAATGGTAATGCATTTTAACTGAAAGGGTAACTGATTATAATAATTTTTATAATAATTAAATAAACAATTAAATAAGGCAAGTACTGTACCAAAAAAACAGGTACCAAAACTTTCAATGTTTCTATAAAATAAATTAGTATAATAATTATAATAATTATAATTTATATAATTATTATATAAGTATTATAATATTTATAATATTAGTATTTTATGCTAATAAATGGAATAGTCCGTGATATTTTTGAGGTTTTAGTTAAGAAAAATATTATTTATGAAATATAAAAATGAATATACGTTTTGGGAAAAAAAGCTAATCAGTTAGTCATTAATAATTATAATATTATTATTTTATTTTATTAAATAGATCTGTTCGTTATATTTTTGGAAAAGGAGAGGTTTTAGTTAGGAAAAATAGAAAAGTAGAAATTTTAGTTAGAAAATATAAAAAAGAATATACAATTTGGCTAAAAAAGGTAATGAGTTAGTTATTAGCAATTGTAACTTTATTATGTTATTTTAGTAAATGAAATTGTTTGCAATATTTTTGGAAAATGAGATGTTTTAGTTAGGAAAAATAGAAAAGATATTCTATATAATAATTTTAATATTTTATCTAACGGCTCTCATCGATTTGATCAAAAATATCTAACGGCTATGAATTGAGTGACCGGACTACAAAAACTTTCATGACCAGACTACAAAACTTTCAATGTTTCGTCTTTAATAATATAGTATAGACTAGTTTAAAACCCGTGCGATGCACGGATTGTTAATTGTTATTTTATTATTATATTTTTAATATTTTATTAATTGTATTTGTTAAAAAAATAAGTAGGCATGTTAAAATAGCTAAATACTTTTAATTAATTAAAAACATTAAAACAGATTTTAAAATAAATAAGTAAGGGTTTGTCCATTATATTTTTGGAAAATAAGGGGTTTTAGTAAGAAAAAATAAAAAAAATGTAACATATATTTAGTTTAAAAAGGTAAATACTCGTGATATTTTTGAAAAATGAGGTTTTAAAATTTAATAATTAAAAGTATTTAAATTTGTTTTAAAATAAATAAGTAAAGGGTTTCCTATGATATTTTTGAGAAAAAAATTAGTGAGAAAAATAGAAAAAGTAAATTGAAAAAGATAATTTCCCGTGATATATTTATAAAAGAAGGGATTTTGTTAGAAAAAATCTATAATGTGTTTTAGAGTAATTGGTTATAAATAGGTATTTGATTATTTATATTTTAATATTCTTAGTGATTGCATTTGTTAAGAAAAATAAGTATACATGTTAAAATAGGTAAACTTTTAAAAAATAAATATAATATTATATGTTTAAAAATAAATAACTAAAGGTTTGTCCGTGATATTTTTGGAAAATGAGGTATTTTAGTAAGAAAAAATAGAAAAACTAACATGTTTTAGTTAAAAAAGGTAATTGTCATGTTTGAAAAAGTAGGGGAATTGGTTAGAAAAAATAATGTATTTTAGGGGAAAAAGTAATTGGTTATAAATAGGTAATATTATTATTTAATAATATATTTCTATAAATAAGTAAGGTTAATTAAGTAAAAACATGAAATACAATTAAGGGCAATTAAGTAAAATCACAACGTAACCAGCCAAACTTTTAATGTTTCGTCTATTATATAATAGTATTGATAATATTGATTTTATTTCCAGCCATTACTATAAATATTTCTTTAAACTCACTTTAGGTCATTTCCAACCATAACTTTATAATAAAGCAACTTTATCTTCAAATATTTCATCACTCATTTATTATAAAATCATTACTTTATATGAATAGTGTTGCTTCCTATTTGAAGTTGAAGATAAAGTTATAGAGTATTACTTTATATTTGAAAATAAAATTGAATGTTCATTGGAGACGTATTTGTCCATCTTTAACTTCAAATATGAAGTTAAAATATCACCATTGGAGATGCCCTTAGGATTATTTCTGACCCCATCGAAATATCTTCTGTTGTTGTCAATATTATTCCATATATATATATGAGGAATCATATCAATATCAATACTATTATATAATATACGAAACATTAAAAGTTTGGTTGGTCGGTAGTACGTTGTGATTTTACTTAATTGTCCTTAACTGTATTTCGTGTTTTTACTTAATTAACCTTACTTATTTATAGAAATATATTATTAAATAATAATATTATCTATTTATAACCAATTACCTTTTTTCTCTAAAATACATTATTTTTTTAACAAATTCCCCTACTTTTTCAAATATGGCAATTACCTTTTTTTTTAACTAAAACATGTTAGTTTTTCTATTTTTCCTTACTAAAACCCCTCATTTTCCAAAAATATCACGGACAAATCTTTAGTTATTTATTTTTAAACTTATAATATTATAATTATTTTTTAAAAGTTTACCTATTTTAACATGTCTACTTATTTTTCTTAACAAATGCAATCACTAAGAATATTAAAATATAAATAATCAAATACCTATTTATAACCAATTACTCTAAAACACAGATTTTTTCTAACAAAGTCTCTTCTTTTCTAAATATATCACGGAAAATTGTCTTTTTCAATTTACTTTTTCTATTTTTCTCACTAAAATTTATTGTTTTTTCAAAAATATCACAGGAAACCCTTTACTTATTTATTTTAAAACGAATTTAAATACTTTTAATTATTAAATTTTAAAACCTCATTTTCCAAAAATATCACGGACATTTACTTTTTTTTTAACTAAATATATGTTACATTTTTTATTTTTATTTATTTTAAAATCGGTTTTAATGTTTTTAATTAATTAAAAGTATTTAGCTATTTTAACATGCCTACTTATTGTTTTAACAAATAAAATTAATAAAATATCAAAAATATAATAATAAAATAACAATTAACAATCCGTGCATCGCACGGATTTTAAGCTAGTATTATTAAAAAAAGAAAATGGCAATTGTGAATGTTATTCAATATTTATGAGAAATTATATATTATATTTTTACATTTAATAAGTGTAAAATAGATATTATCCAAAGTTTCGGTCATGTACTCCAAAACTGGAATCGTTAATTTTAGAATAGATTAAAAAGAACTGTTAGATCTAATATTAAAAGATATATTTGAATCTTATTAAAATCATATTTAAATAATAAAAATTAAATTTGAATAATATAATCTAAATATGAGTAGTTTTTCTTAGTTGAATAGAATTTGTTGATGTAAAAATTCGAAACTTCCATTTCTACTCGATTCCCGATAATTCCTGTTGAATGATAATTACTAAAGTATCAATAAATTAAAAATAATTGTGTTAATTAATATAGTTATAAAAACAATATTTGTGTATTGCACAAATTATAAGTTAGTTATCAAAAAAGAATATGAGAAATCATATAGATATTTTGATATTCAATTGCACGAAAAACATAATTTTTTATCTCAATATATTTATATATAACAAAATCAATCATCTAACTTTTACGATAAAAAAATTTCCAAAAGCGCTTTTTCTCGTAGCATTAAAATTTTTGAACAACGTTCAAATGGAGCTTTAACCGCGTTCCCATCATATAACAAGTTGAAAAAGCCGCGTTTCGCGGCGGCGTAATAATTTTTTTAAAAAACTCTATCAAATAAATTATGAAAATTACTCGATCCTAGCTAATAAGCCGTCCTCCCGTGAAACACGCTTTTCTTTTTAATATCAAAATCTCAAATTTAATATATTGAATATATACTTGTCTTATATATTAACTTTTATGTTAGCATACTCCTTTCTAATGAGACACTCTTTTGTTGAAAAAACACATATATAACTTTAAATATTTATTTCAAATAGAATTTTAAGTTATGTATTATAAACGCTTATTAATAGAACTTTTATTTGCAAGTACTTCTTTTATATCCGAACTCTCCTCCTCTATAAATCGAAACACCTATTCTAATTCAAATATAACTTTGCAAGTACTTTTTTTATATTTGAACTCTTCCCCTCTACAAATTCAAACAGCTTTTCTACTTCAAATTCAAATAGAACTTTTAATTATATGTTTTCGCTATAAATTCGATCTCTTCTCCTCAATAAATTCGAACATCTATTCTACTTCTAATATGTTAAAAGATATTTTTTTATTTATCAGTATTTAAATTTCTAAAATTCTAGAAAAATAAATTGAGACGATCTTAGGGGCGCCACCTTACTAAAGAAACTTTTAATCATATGTCTTCATATAAATTCAGATTATTTTTCTCTATAAATTTGATTACCTATTCTATTTCCAAGAGGGCTTTTAACTATATCTCTTACCAATAAATTTAAATTATTATTCTTTATAAATTCGAACACCTATTCCACTTAATAAAACTTTTAATTATATATCTTTCCTATGATTTCGAACTCTTTTATTAATTCAAACACTCATTCGACTTGTAATATGTTAAAGGATATTTTTAATTATTAGTATTTAAATTCTAAAAAAATTAGAAAAATATATTATATGATCTAAAAGTGCAACCTAACCTCCGGTATATTGATCTATTGTTTGATATTAAATCTTACATTATATCGGCGTACGAAAATAAGTGCAGAAATAAAATCGGTCCATAAATTTATTTTTTCCGGTAACCAATCATTCCATAATTCTTTATTCACATATCACAACACATTATTCTTGTACTTCTAATTCATCATGAAATGCATGCCCGACGCCCTGACCATTTGCACACATTTTAAGTTTTTCTGTTTGTACTAACGAAAGAATATTTAAAAAAAAAGTAAGAAAAAAATATCAATCCAATCACTTGAATATGAAAAAAGTATAGCCAAAACATTACCAGCTAAAACTTAAGAATTAGACGTACTTGGCAATCTTGTGTTGTCCTGCTTCCTTTATATGTCTCTTTAATGTTCACGTCATGTAATGTGCGTGTTTGGGGTATCACAAAAAAGTTGACTTATAACTTAAAATGAGTAAGTGCTTTATAAGTGATAAGTTGATGGATTCTTATAAGTTATACGAGTGTTTGGATAAATTTACTTATAAGTTAGTTAAGAGT
Source organism: Heracleum sosnowskyi (assembly GCA_030848705.1). Classification (NCBI taxonomy): domain Eukaryota; kingdom Viridiplantae; phylum Streptophyta; class Magnoliopsida; order Apiales; family Apiaceae; genus Heracleum; species Heracleum sosnowskyi. The sequence goes on from CM061237.1 coordinate 31,872,959, forward strand.
TTGCTAAATTAAATTTGAAAAAATAATTATTAAATATAATGATTTCAACACTTGCATTTTAAATTAAAAAAAATATTTAAAAACACAAAGGTAAAAATATAAAGTATTAAAAAAAATAAAGAAATCAAAGAATAAGTTGATAAGTTAAGTAAAATGTTGGTGATTTCTAACATTCAACTTATCAATTTATAAGTTATAAGTTATTAAATAAGCTGAGTACACAAACACCCCTCATAAGCTGAAATGAGTTTATAAGTCATAAGCTGACTTATAAACCGGTAGCTCCTTTGTTGCTCTATCCTATTTGGGTAGGGTAGTTAACCAATGTCGAGATCTTTTGATAGGTTTGCAAAATCAAACTTAAGATTCGTAAAACGATCCGCGAATAACGTAGCTCACTATCTAACGAGTTATAGTTCTTCTTTAGCTGATCGTAAGTGGAGAAAGGAAAATATCCATCCGGAGTTCCTTTCTGTTTTATGTAATGATTTGATTCAATAAAATCATTTTCCTTTGTGGCAAAAAAAAATCTGATGTTTTGGTTTCAATGGAAGCACCTTGAGTAGTGCTTAGACCTGGTATGTTGCCAGCTTCCGTTTCATCTCATTTTCAATGTCTACATTTCTACACACTCATCTAATTTGGTATGGGTCAACTGCTGATTGTCAGGACACAATCTCTGCCTTGCACTGGTCTGCGGTCAAGAAATCCATTTAAGACAAACTTGCTTACCAAAGTTTCAAAGAGCCTATAAAACCAACAATATATCAGTATAAATATAACTTTTATAATCTTGTAATTGTCTTCTCAGTTCGATTAAATATCTTCTGGAATTCTACTTTGTTATTAATTCGAACATCTTCTAAATATATTTTCTACTTCTAATATATTAGTACAAAAGTATACATCATTCTCCTTAATAAATTCGAACACCTATTCTACTTCAAATAAAACTTTAGTTATATGTTCTTTATGAATTCAAATTCTTCTCCTCTATAAATTCGAACACCTATTGTACTTCTAATATGCCAAATAATATTTTTTTTATTTTATTAGTATTTAAAATGGTAAAGCTCTAGAAAAATTAGAAAAATAGATTGAGACGATCTTAGAGCGCCACCTAACATCCCACGTATCCTCCTTTATATATATATATTGATACTTGATATATAATATGATTGTCATATAAATTAGCAAAAAATGTTTGAAAGTGATAATTTATTCACTATAATACACGTTTTCTCCAAAAGCATTTTTTCTTGTAGCACTTGAAAGACATATGCATTGGCCTATTTGTAAACATCGAGGATTCTACTAAATTTAAACAAGAATGTAATAAGTAATAATATATCTGTTATGGAATAAAAACTAGGGTATAATTAATGCTAGAGTTTGTGAGCTTCAAGTTTTAATGACTGCTCTTGTTATCGGGGACTAATTCGGTCAAAACAAGATGTCTATATATCTCTAGTGTTTAGAGAATCAAGCCAATAAAAACTTAGTTTTTGGTGTTGCCATCGGGACTATGGCGGCAGAGGCACACCAAGGACGTAGTGACTTATATGTCCTTATTCGAGGATAATGTCTAAAACGTTATAGATGACGTATGGAGCTGTGTCCAAAACGTAGTTCTGAGATGAGGGGTCAGACCCTTTATATAGGCGTTTAGAAGCCTAGTGAATAAGTATTGATTTCCTTGAAAGATAAATCTTATCATTGACGGTGGATAAGTATTATCACTTCCTTGAAGGATAAGTCTTATCCTTGACGGTGGATAAATATTATCACTTCCTTGAAGGATAAGTCTTATCCTTGATGGTGGATAAGGATTAATTCTAGATCCTTCCTTGTAGGAGTTGTTTCCATATCATAATGGACTTGTATTGAAACAAGCCCAGTTGTATTATAACAGGCCTGTATTGGACGTCTCCTAATACAGGTTGTACTTCTAGCCCAAAATATTTATTACGAAATTAATATTTAATTAGAGTTTCGGGCCTTATTAATGGGCCTTATTTATGGACCAGCTAGGTTTAATTAATGCAATATTAATTATGTCTTTAGGGTTATTTTTAACCTATGTCATTTGCCCCCCAACTTCTATAAGCACTAGGATTTCATAGAAGTTATACCGGTCATTTTCGAGACTTGGGGTCTTTTTATCCCTTACCTGGGACTTACTACCCTTTTTTGGGGATTTTAATATACACTAGTGTTTCACGAGTATCGTCTTGGTGTAAAGTGTGGAGCGACCTACACATTTACGACGAATTTGCCTTATTCGAGGCTAACTTGACATTTGCATAAGCCTTTCATGTCTTATATCGTCTTGTTTTGGCTTCAAGCCTTTCATTGAGCATATCGAATGATGGGGTTTGGACTAAATGTCTTAGGTTTCTGGGGTTTCAACCCTTCACCCTTACGAGTTCTTACTGATGGCTCCACTCGTAGTGATTCATTCTCAAGTATATTATATCAAACTTCTCCTGATCTTGAAATTTTCGCTAATTAACAATAGACATCTTAGGCTTTATTTTGTATGTTTATTAGCAACATTCACCATTCGGGGTTCGTTGTATTCAACACTATTTGTGCAGTTGACATGCATATTTTGTATGATTTCCTTTGCATTCATTTGTAGTTTGTCTTGGCAAAGTTTTGAGGATGTTTCTACTAATCAAAACGGGCTCAACCCTTTATCTTCTTTCTAGGAAGCGCATGATTTCATCGAACCTTATTTCTACTTGTCCTACTAGCGGATCCTTTTAGGATGCACTAAACATAATAAACTTTTAAGTTTGAGGCATGCCAAGTCCTTGGCACCTCATGCCCTTCGAGGGTTTCTAGCTTATACGAGCCTCGTCCAAACACATTCTTGAATTTGTAGGGGTCTTCCTCATTAGGGGCTAATTTTCCTTTCTGTCCAACCCTGGATGCTTCAATCTTTCTGAGAACCAAGTCTCCTTGACGAAAGAACATTTTTTTAACCCTTAGATTGTAGTAGAAAGATGTTCGCTTATATGTTCTACGATCTTGGCATTTCCTCATCTCTGACTTCATCAATTAGATCAATAGCCAACCTCATACCTTCTTCGTTCGATTCAGGCTCAAAGGCCCCTACTCTTGGGGAGGTATGAGTAATCCCCACTGGAACCACGGTTTCTGCCCCATAGGCTAACAGGAATGGAGTTGCTTCAGTAGTAACCTTGCAAGTGGTACGATATACCCAAAGTATAGGGAGCAACTCGTCCACCCAAATGTTCCTTGAGCGTTCAACTCTCTTCTTGAGTCCATCTAGGATGATTCGGTTGGCCACCTCGGCTTGTCTGTTTGCTTGAGGATGAGCAACTGATGTGAATCGCAACTCAATGTTGTTCTCCTCACAGTACTTTTGGAAATCTTCATTGTCAAAATGCTTCCCATTGTCCGTGACCAGGATTTGTGGGATTCCATATCAACACATTACACTTTCCCGTAGAAATTGCAATACTTGTTTGGTGGTTATCTTGGCTAGAGGTTTAACCCCAATCCACTTAGTGAAGTAGTCAATTGCCACTATCAAGAACTTCATTTGTGCACTTGCCACTGGAAATGACCCAAGTATGTTCATGCCCCACATGGAAAACGGGATTGGTGAGTTAACTGATGTTAACATCTCGGATGGTTGCCTAACTACAGGTGCATGCTTTTGACACCGTTCACACTTCTTCACATAATCTTTCACATTAGCAAACATATCTGGCCAGTAGAAGCCTAGACGGGTGATTTTATGAGCAATGGCCCTGCCCCCCAAGTGCTGCCCACAAATTCCCTCATGAACTTCTTTCAAGGCTAACTCCACGTCCTGGGGTCATAGACACTTCAAGTAAGGAATGACAAAAGACTTTTTGTATAAGATCCCTTCGATCAAGGCGTACCTCAATGTTTTCACTATCAACTTTCGTGCATCCAAGGCATTATTTAGTAACCAACCGGTTTCAAGATGAGCCTTAATGGGGTCTATCCAACAGCCACCTATGTCAATAGGTGCTATTAGTTTTCCATTGATGCTCGGGGTATTCAAGACTTGAAAGTATACACTTCCGGCATAGTTCTCTATCTCAGAAGAAGCAAATTTTGACAAGGCATCGGCCTTCATGTTTTCTTCTCTAGGGATGTGTTCCATATAACATTCATCAAACTGGGTCATGATGGCTTTCACAAGCTTCAGATATTTGGCCATGGTTTCATCCTTAGCCTCAAATTCTCCATTTACTTGTGAGACAACCAATCTCGAGTCGCCGCAGACTTTGAGAGTATTAACTCTTAAGGCCCTAGCCAAACCTAAGTCGGCTATCAGAGCTTCATACTCAGCTTCATTGTTTGTTGTCAGAAAAGTCCAACTTTAGTGCATACTCAATGAGAAATCCATCGAGACTTTGTAGCACTAAACCTGCTCCGCTTGATTTTGTTTTTGATGCCCCATCAAAATAGAGCACCCAGTATTCCTTAAATACCATCTCTTCATCTTGTTTTTCAACTTTTTTGCCCTCCAAAGGTACTATTTCCTGCCCCCCGACTTCTTGGTTGTCGATGGTACATTCAACCATGAAGTCAACAAGTGCATGCGCTTTAATGGCCATTCGAGGCTTATATTTGATGTCGAACTCTCCCAACTCAATTGCCCATTTGATCAGTCTTCCACTGACCTTAGGACTATGCAGGATGTTTCTTAATGGTTGGTCAGTCAAGACTTCTATTTTATGCGCCTGAAAGTACGGGCGTAATTTTCTTGAGGCCATGATCAAGGCTAAAGCAAACTTTTCTATCAGAGAGTAGTTTACTTCTGCTCCGTGCAGAATTTTGCTCACATAGTAGATGGGTTTCTGAACCTTTGATTTTTCCTTCACCAAAACAGCTCCCAAGGCGGTGTTTGAAATTGCCAAGTATAGATAGAGTGTTTCTCCAGGTTTTGGTTTTGCCAACAATGGTACTTCAGTCATGTATTTTTTCAAGGCCTCGAAGGCTTCTTGGCTTTCTGCTGTTCACTCAAAAATTTTCATGTTCTTTAATGCTTTGAAGAAGGGTAGACACTTTTCCCCTGACTTGGAGATGAACCTTCCCAATGCTGCCACTCTCCCAGTGAGTTTCTGAACATCTTTAACAGAGTGCGGTGGTTCCATATCCACAATTGCTTTAATTTTGTCTTCAATTCCTCGTTTAGAGACCATCAGACCCAAAAACTTGCCTGACCATACGCCAAAGGCGCACTTGGCAGGATTCAACATCATTTTATGGTGTCTCGGCACTACAAATGCCTCTTGAAGGTGCTCTATGTGATCGGCCTTATCGAGGCTTTTGACTAACATGTCATCCACGTAAACCTCCATGGTCTTGCCAATGAGATGTTTGAAAATTTTGTTCACTAACTTTTGGTATGTGGCACCTGCATTCTTGAGTCCAAAGGCCATAACTAAGTAGCAGTAAACACCAAAATCAGTAATGAATGGTACCTTGCGAATGTCATCCTTATACATCTTGATTTGGTTGTATCCGCTGAATCCATCCATGAAGCTTAGCATTTCGTGCCCTGCAGTGGCAGATATTAAAGTGTTGATCCTTGGTAGGGGAAAACAGTCCTTAGGACATGCATCGTTCAAGTCCGTAAAGTCTACGCACATTCTCCACTTTCCATTGGCTTTCTTGACCATTACCGGGTTAGCCAACCATTCAGGGAATTGAATCTCTTCAATGAATCCTACTTCCAAGAGCTTATCTACCTCTTGCTTTATGGCCTCTTGCCTCTCTGGAGCAAAGTTCCTCTTCTTTTGCTTCACCGTCTTCCTTTCGGGATCTACGTTCAACTTATGAGTTATCAATTGGGGATCAATCCCTGGAATATCAGCTACTGTCCAAGCAAAAACATCTTCATTCTCTTGGAGGAAAGATATAATCTTGTCATTCTAGGGTTCAGGCAACAATGCTCCAATGTAAGTGACTTTATCTGGTTCTCCTGGAACTAAGGGGATATGGATCAAATTCTCAGTTGGCTTTCCTCTTCTATATTCATCATCCCTTGAATCCATGTCCTCAATTGGGAGAACATGCCCCCGACTCCATCAGGTCTTAGTTGGGCTATATAGCAACTTCTAGCCATTTTCTGATCTCCTCGCTCTTCACCAACCATGTGCCTTGTATGAAACTTTATTTTCAAGTGGTATGTTGAGGCAACAACCTTAAAAGCATGAAGGCTAGTCCTTCTGTTAGGTCCAAAGTATCGTAGAAGGGGGGGTTGAATACGATACTCACAAATAATTCAATTTCGTTCGCGGATTAATCTTACAGTTCTATAACGAAATCAAACACACCAAACCAAATCAAGTTTCGGGGAATATATCTTTTTATAAATATAAACCTCGAGGGGTGCTACAATTTCTAATCCGTAGATTAGCTTCAATGAGTTTAAGGTTACACAAATACAAAACAATGATCAAATTCTAAGCACTATTAATTCTCTGATAATTTCTCCGGCTCAGTTCTCTCTCTCAGTAATGTTTCTATGTAGAATGCCTTAACTGAAGAAGACACTATCTTCTCTCGTATTAATTGTAGACTTCATTTGAAAAACCATCGAACCAAACTTGAACAAACAATCTTGGCCGTTGGATCTTCATCAACCTGTCAGACAAACCAAACTTTTCACCTGCTCCAATTTGAAAACCATCGAATGGAATTACTTTATTTACCATTCGATAGTTTAAATAAAGTAAAAGTGGTTTTCAAATAATTACTTTTAAACTCATTCGATAGTTTTCACAAATGAAAAACTATCGAATTCATTTTCTTTACTTTTGTCCTTTAGTAATTACTCCTGGGTGTTTTAGTTTTAGACTGTATCAATTTCTCCCGAGACGATAAAACAACTTGATCTTCTTAGTGCCGTCACCTAGTGCAACTGGTCTGGTTCACAGATGAATAACACTTGATCAATTCTTCTTTTATGTCTTCAATTCAATGTTGCTGATAAGTCCTTTGTCGTTCTGGTTGCTTCATTTAAATCACTGGAATCCCGTGGTACTTAACCCTAAATCATTCACATACTTCTGTCGTCTTGAAAGTCTTGTTTCTTTTGCTGTCACTGAGGCTTGAACATTTTCATGAACTTCTTTCTGTGACCTGTTTACGGACTTCAAGAATACATAACGTATTTTGATTTTTTGAGTTAACCTTTTCTTCTTTGATTCTGGATTCCTGTGCTTCTGTTAATACTATTGTCTGTCTTGTCCTTTGTTGAGTTGTAGTTATCTCTTTTACATCTTATGTTACATTATGCTTTACAATCTCCCCCTATTTGATTGGATAGAGTTCGACAAGCAAATACTTCGAGGATAACTCAACTAACTAAGGAAACATGAAACTAATTAAAGTAAGACAGTGTAATAATATTAAATGCATTCTGGATCAGATATATATACATTTCCAGATTTCATAAATCAAAAAACAATTAAACTTTATACAATGAAGTTGCTCCTTTAGTCTGAGCTGATAGTTCTTTTGTTCTTTGCTTCAATCTTCAGTCCATTCCAATCTCACCTTCTTCAATCATTGGATCGGAGTTAACAGCTTGATAATCAATCATTGATAGATAGTGCAGTGGTTCTCCAGGTTTAAGGATTGCTCTTTGGATGTGTCTTCCAATATATTCAACCTCTTGACCCACTCCAGCCCATAACCATGCAATGTTAACATCTTTCTTGTTTAGCTTTGGCATGTTTGGCAGTCTGGTATGCACTTCCAATCCTCTTTCCACTCTTTTCCTATAGTAAGGAACATTCTCCATTAGAAATCTTCTAAGAGTGTCTGCTGCTTTGTCCTTCTCCGTTGATGAGAATCCAGTGGATCTAAGATACTTCTCAAGAGATGAATCTAACCATTGGAGGATCTTCAGTAATCTCTGGACCGACTTTCATCACGATCTCCTTAACATGCTCACGGAGCAGTTCATTTAGCCTTGTAGTTCTTTGGATCTTGATGAGTATAGCCTGCAATTCTGTATATGTCCTATGTTCTAAAAACTTAGTGGAAATCACAAATGTACCTTTCTCCAGAAAACTGATTAATAAGCTCCAGGCACCATTTGCTTTAACCCCAGCATTCAGACAGATTATAGAGCTTCTCAGTGCTTTAAAGTAAGTCTGATATTCAAGATTAGCACTTCTGATGTCCTGAATAATAACTTCCACCTCAGCATTGTCGTTGACTTCTAATCCGTCTTCAACTCCGCAAAAGGTTTTATAAGCCATTTCCCATTCAGTACCATCTTTCTTTGCCAGATCTATCATCTTTTTCTTCCTCACTTCATTATACACTTTGAATCTCTTCAGTTTTTCACTCCTCATAATTGCTTGCTGTTTCTCTTTCTCAGCTTGCCTGGCATCTATTGCAGCTCTCTGAGCTCTTATTGCTTCCAAGGTAGCTTCTTCTTCAGGTGATAGAGAATTTGCTTCTTCTTCCATAATATCCTCCCAGATTGGATGTTCAACGGGCTCTGGATAATATGGCTCATGCTCCTCTTGATTAGGTTGCTCATGCATGACCTCAAATTCCTCTTCACTCTCCTTCTCTTCTTCTACAAGTTCCTCTATCCAGTACTGTCTGATAGGAATAGCTTCAACTGTCTCCCAAACTCCCCATCCATCCTTAGGCTTCTCTTTCTCCCCTTCTCCAACTTTCTCCCCCTTAGTTGAGGAATCCTCGATAAAAGCATCCTCAGCATAAAAGGTAGTAGAAGGATCAGGTTGCTGATTTGAAGGACCAGGTTGGCCAGTTTGTTGGTTCTTCAGCATAGTCCATATCGACTGTACTCCATCACTTTGATTTTCCATGAAATCTAGCAGATCCTTATTCATCTCTTGCATAGAAGCCAGCTTCAGGTCAATGTCATCCAATCTGGAGTTGGTAGTCTTCTCAATCTTGTCCAATCTCTGGTTCAGCTTAGACTCCACTCTAGAAAGAGTGTTCATTGCATCTTTTACCCTAGCTTGACCATCCCGGATAACCAGAACGTCTTCTTTCAAAGCTTCTTGTCCTTGTTGCAAAGCATCCACCTCATTCATGAAACCATCTTTAAGTTCCCTTACGTCCGTCCTCAACTCGATCAGTTCATCCATAGCTTCCTTCTTTAAGGAGTCCACTGCCTGCTTCGTACCTGTTATAGTGCCAGATGCATTGCCAATGACCCTGAATGTTCTTCTTGAATCAGCTGCAGCCAAGTCAACCTTCTCTTGAATAGTCTTTAAAGAAGCATTGGCTTGACTAGAGGAGATCTCTTGGTCAAAGGAAGGTCGCAGTGGAACCTTGAATAATGGATTTCCTTCTTTGTCACGAACTGTCATCTCCTTGAGGGAAGATTGAACTTGTAGCTCTCTTTCTGTCGGTAACAGCAAATCATCAATATTAGGTAGGGTTTGGGTGTCACTCATCACATTTGGCTCTGGGTGTACACTCAACGTTTCTGTCGGTGTTTGAATCATTTTTCCTTTCCCACTCAGGCCAAGTGTAAGTGTTTTTGTTTCACTCAAATCCTTTGTGCTGATTGTACCTGCAGAAGAAAACACCGTAGCCGTCCTTAAGGAGGTCACCGGTGGTGCAATGGGGCTTCGCAAGTCCCCGTCCTTGGTTAAACCAAGTTGCTGATCATCCTTAGATGATATATCCTTTGTAGGATCTAGAGTTTGAATCTCTAGGGGGTTAGAAACAGGCTTTTTTAACAGCAGAGATCCCGAATCTTCCCCGATCGTCTGTGAAGACTTTACCTCAGTTGACTTCTCAATAGTAATTGATTCATCGTCAACGAGTTGCCGATCTGCACCTACGTCAGACCCTTTACCCGCAGGATCCAGATATGTTCCATCTGGGGAGGTGGACAATGACCCTTTAGATTGTGCATTTAGGTCAAAGCCTTATCTCGACGTCTGTGAAGACCCTTGGTTCTTAGAACCTTCAACCAGTGAACCTGACCATAATATGGTCGGAACACTAGTTGCTTCCGTCAATTCTTCCTTACTTGATTGAGCTATTGGTTCAGATATAGCTTTCGTTAGCGTAGCCCAATCAGCATCAGAAAAATCAATAAAGGGCGCTTTGGAAGTTTGAAATAAAGTATCAACAGTTGCCTCGGTTTCTGTTCGTCTCCTTTTAGAGGAAGGCAGAGCTGCTGTTGAAGGGTGTATCCCCTTATTTGGTGCTGCTAAGGCACTAGCTCCCTCTACACTCATCTATGCCCGTTCTTTCATCCAGTGGTCCCATGCATATGATAACTTGATCAATCAGTAACCGTCCAATGTTAATATGCCTATTGTTGGCAATGGGAATACCATGCAGATTTGTTAGCTTGGCAGTAAAATCATGGATTAGGGTATGAAAGAAAAAGTTCCATGCCTTTGGCAAGTAATGCTTCAGAAACTCTCCCACAAAGAAGTTAGGTTGTTGACTTCTAATGAGAGTGAAGAAAGCATGTATCTCCTCAGTTGTGGGATCCGGAACAAGGTTTTCTGTAGGAAAATGTAAGATTCGATTAAAATCATGTTCCGTCACCCTTATTGTTCTGCCCCCTGGCACAACAAAACTGAAGGACCTTACGTTATTCTCACTTGTATCCGTGGCGGTTGTGTACAACGCAGTCAATTGATCGATGCAAAGGACCACGGGAGTACTCACATCATATGCCACTAATGAACGTGTGTTCAAAAACTCTACCCATGCACGAAACTGTAAGTTCGTAATGGCTTGCAGGTTTTGAAACGAGACATGATTAGTTTTGGTAACAATAAATTCTCCAGCCATTTTAAAATTTCCAGAAAATTTAAATAAACCAAAACTATTTTCCTTTTAAATATAATTAATTATTTCTAATTAATCAAACTCTTAACACAAAATTACCCCTTTTGACTTTAAAACACAATTTCGAAAACTATCAAAATTAAGAACCCTAATTGTTAAAACCAACTAGCCAACAAAATCAAAAGAATTCAATTGTTTAAGCAATTGACTTCTAAAGAGTGTTCTGTTAACAATCGACTTGAGGTTCGAAACTTGGTTCGATGGTTTCTCCTTTACTATCTTTCAAAACTCAAAAACAAACAAGTACTCACTGTCAAAAGATAATCAACAGTGAAGAACAGTAATAATTTTGAGTTTTACTCGGTTTAAAATCGAAGAAACTATCGAGATATGTTCTTGAAACTGTAGAATATATGTAAGTATATATAAAAACGGCCACTTTCTCAGATTTGTGAAGAATGAAGAAGGAAAAAGTCTAAGGCACGCTTTTATACATTTAACAATGACAGGGGTAAAACTGTCTTTACAGTATTCGATATTTTTTAAATGTATGTTCGATGGTTTTCAGTTGGGGGTAAAACTGTCATCTGGACTTCGATGGTTTTCTCAAAAACTATCGAAGTCTATGAGAGTTTAGAAGTTAAAAAGTTTTCTGAAAAACTATCGAACATAATTTCTTTGTTAATCCAAAACTATCGAACTTGTTGAAAAACTATCGAGTTTTTCTTTGTTGAAAAAAACTATCGAGGAGTTTAAATATTGAAAAAATAAATCCTCCCGATATATTTTTCATTTTAATTTCAAAAACCATCGAAGATTGATTTCGATAGTTTTTCTTTTTCCTTTTCCAAAACTATCGAAAAATAAATTTCGATAGAATTTTCTATGTACTTGAAAAACTATCGAATTTCCTAAAAATTCGAAATTTTTGCTTCTGTCTTCATTTTAAAACATGTTCTTGTTTTAAAAATTAGACTGTTTGTATTTCCTGTCAAATTTTAATTTTAATAAATCTTTTCAAATTTACCAAAATCAATTCTTAACAGAAAATTCACAATTTTCTTAGAATAAAATCAACTAAATATCATCAAATGATATTAATCAATTAAAATCCAATAAATTATGCTGCATTAATCTACAATGTTAAAAACAAAGTAAATTAATTCAAATTAAATAAATGCTTGAATATTTAGAACAAATATTATCACTTAAATAATTTTAGAATTAATAACCAATTAAATGCCAGAAGATATATCATCCATAATTATGACATAAAATTAGTACAAAAATCCTAACTACGAGAATTGCTCCAGAAAATAAATTCACGAGTCCTAAGGATATTGCAATTCTTAAACTCATGTATTCACCAGGACTATCTGCAGTTACTGACTTCTAATCAAAATCAATTAGAAAGATTTAACATCCCAAGTTCACCAACCAGCTTATTGAAAGTGGATTCATCAAGCGGTATAGTAAAGATGTCAGCAATTTGATCATCTGTGGGTACAAAATGTAACTCCACAGTTCCATTCATGACATGCTCTCGGATAAAATGATACCTGATGTCGATGTGCTTCATCCTCGAGTGTTGCACTGGGTTGTTTGAGATTGCTATGGCACTTGTGTTGTCGCAAAATATTGGAATCTTTGTCAACAAAAGTCCATAGTCACGGAGTTGGTTTCTCATCCACAAGATCTGAGCACAACAGCTACCAGCAGCAATGTATTCAGCCTCAGCTGTTGATGTGGAAACTGAATGCTGCTTCTTGCTATACCAGGAAACTAACCTTCTTCCAAGAAACTGACAACTTCCTGAAGTACTCTTCCGATCAATCTTACAACCTGCAAAATCAGAGTCTGTGTATCCAATAAGATCAAATCCTGTATCTTTAGGGTACCAAATTCCAAGATTTGGGGTTCCCTTAAGATATCTAAATATTCGCTTAACAGCTATTAGATGAGATTCTTTAGGATCAGACTGAAATCTAGCACACAAGCATGTTGCAAACATTATATCTGGTCTACTTGCAGTGAGATAAAGTAATGAGCCTATCAAACCTCTGTAGCCTGTGATGTCAACCTTCTTACTAGTTTCATCCTTATCAAGCTTAGTGGCAGTTGACATAGGAGTCTTTGCTGTAGATGAGTCTTCCATTTGATACTTCTTCAGAAGATCTTTGATGTACTTGGACTGACAAATGAATATACCATCTTGTTTTTGGTATACTTGCAGTCCAAGAAAGAATGACAATTCACCCATCATGCTCATTTCATAACGACTCTGCATTAACTTAGCAAATCTCTTGCATAGATCATCATTAGTAGAACCAAATATTATGTCATCAACATATACTTGCACCAATATCAAATCATTTTTATGCTTTTTGACAAAGAGAGCTTTGTCTACAACACCTCTTGTAAAATCATTTTCAAGTAAGAATTCAGAGAGAGTGTCATACCATGTCCTTGGAGCTTGTTTGAGTCCGTAGAGAGCTTTGAATAGAAAGTACACAAAGTCTGCCAGTTTTGAATCCTCAAAACCTGGAGGTTGTTCCACATACACTTCTTCTTCTAACTCCCCGTTCAGAAAAGCACTCTTCACATCCATCTGATATACCTTGTAATTGGAATGTGCAGCAAATGCCAAAAACATTCTGATGGCCTCAAGTCTTGCTACTGGTGCATAGGTTTCATCATAATCTATACCCTCTTCTTGAGAGTAACCTTTAGCAACCAGTCTGGCTTTGTTTCTCGTTACAATGCCATCTTCGTCTAACTTATTTCTGAATACCCATCGTGTTCCAATAACAGATTTTCCCTTAGGCCTGGGTACCAGCTTCCAAACTTTCTGCCTTTCAAACTGATTGAGTTCCTCTTGCATAGAAATCACCCAATCTGGATCATCTAGAGCATCTTCAACTTTCTTAGGTTCTGTTTCTGAAAGAAACCCAGAATAGTGACATTCATTTTGTGATGTTATCCTAGTTCTCACTCCTGTGTCCGGATCACCAATGATCAAGTGAAATGGATGATCTCTATTCCATACCCTTTGTCTTGGCAGATGCGATCTTGATGATTCTCCTTGTTCTAGATGTTGTGGAGTGTGACTAGTTGATCCTTCTCCTGCTCCCCCTGAGTTGTTGACGGTTTGATCTGTTTATTCTGAAGACTGACTAGTGGATCCTGTATGTTGAGGATCTCCACTTTGGTCACCACTTTGTCCAGAATCATTATCATTATGATTATTATTAATGACTGTAACAACTTCAGGTACTTCTTCATTGTCAGAGAGATCTCCTGATAGATTTTCAAATACCAAGGATTCAGAGTTCTCTCCAGTTTGCAGGCCTGGTCTTTTGGTGTCGTCAAATGTTAAATTAAAGCTTTCCAACACCTTCTTATCTTCAATCACATATACCCTGAAAGCCTTAGATTCCAGAGAATAGCCCAGAAAAATGCCTTCATCTGCTTTGGCATCAAACTTGCCAAGATGTTCTCCATCTTTAAGTACAAAGCACTTTGCACCAAACACATGAAAGTACTTCAGTGTTGGTTTCTTGTTGGCCATTAACTCATACAGAGTCTTTTCATGATCTTTGTTGATCAGGGTTCGATTCTGAGTGTAGCAAGCTGTATTCACTGCTTCAGCCCAAAAGTAAGTGGGAAGTTTTGATTCACTTAACATGGTCCTTGCTGCTTCAACCAAGGTCCTGTTCTTCCTTTCCACTACTCCATTCTGTTGAGGAGTTCTTGGTGCTGAAAACTGTCTTGATATTCCTTTCTCTGAGCAGAAATCATTAAGAACTGCATTCTTGAATTCAGTTCCATTGTCTGATCTGATTGTCCGCACAGGTAGCTTAGCTTCCACTTCTATCTTCTTGATGTGATCAATGATTAGTTGTGTTGCTTCATCCTTTGTTTGTATGAACAACACCCACGTGTACTTGGAGTAGTCGTCCACCATCACCAATGCATATCTATTCCTTGAAAGTGACATAACATTAACTGGACCAAATAAATCCATATGAATCAGCTGTAATGGTTCAGTAATGCTTGTCATTCCTTTGCTTCCATGTGATGCTTTCTTCGACTTCCCTTTTTCGCATGCTTCACATAGTCCCTCCTGATTGAATTCCATCAGGGGCAACCCTCTCACTAACTCTCTCTTTACCAAAGAGTTCATAGTTTTGAAGTTCAGATGTGAGAGCTTCTTGTGCCATAGCCAACTTTGTTCTGAAGATGCCTTTGCATAAAAACATGTAACTTCTCCTTCACTGGTAGAACTTAAGTCAGCTATAAACAAATTTCCTTTTCTCACTCCCAGTAGAGTAAGCTTCTCATCCTTCCTGTTGGTGATCAAGCACTTGTCCTTTCTGAAATCTACATTGTAGCCTTTATCACAGAACTGACTGACACTTAGAAGATTGTGCTTTAATCCTTCAACAAGAGAGATGTTTTCAATGATGACATTTCCAGCTTTCAATTTATCATATCCCGTAGTGTATCCTTTGCTGTCATCTCCAAAGGTTACAATCGGGCCGGTCTTCTTAACCACCTCTGTAAGCAGGGACTCTTCACCTGTCATGTGTCTAGAACAGCCACTATCCAGAATCCACACAACCTTTGAGCTTTTAACCTTACCCTGCAATCACAGATTGATTAAGCGGACTTTGGTACCCAAAATTGTCTGGGTCCTGAAGGTTTAGATGATTTAACAGGAGTAACATTCAATTTAGTCTTACCTTGTTTGATATTCATAGTATCTGTGGATTTAACATTATCAGTGCTATTGCTACTATCAGACATCAACTTAAAATAAGCATGCATGATGTTGTACTTACATAGCAAACAATTTTTCTTTCCACAGGGTTCATGAAGATCAGGCATGTCAGACATGTTATGCATTTCAGAAGCATTAGCAGTTTCTACTTTAACCTTTTTACATGCATGTGTAAGGTGTCCAGCAGAATTATAAATAGTGCACAACTTCCTAGATGCAATGGGAGAAAATGGAACCATTTCCTGATTAACAATCTTCTTCTTCCCATTCCTGTTCTTTTTAAGATTACTAACTACGTCACCTACTTCAGTTTTAGGTAAATCGGGTTTAGGTAATTCATTTTTTATTGATTTCCTAGGCAACTTAGTTTTTACCTCTTTTTCCTTCAACAAATCCTCCTCAAGCAATTCTTGTCTTATGAAAAGGTCATCCTCATGAAAGAGTGGTGGAAATGGCTTAACAAAAACTGGACAATCAACATTCTTAAGAACATGTGGAGTATTCCTTTTGACAACTGAAGATGTCACAGGGAATTCCACAATCTTCTTACCAACTTTCTTGTTATAGTCAAATCCTATAGCAGTTTTATTCTCTATGGCCTGAGTATCAATGATTTCCTTAGCCATTAGAGCGGAATTCTTAAAAGCATTCAGCTTCAAATCTAGATCTGAAATCTACTTCCTGGGGATAGTCTCTATCTCAGCATTACACTTGACCTTGTTCTCTAAGTACGCATTCTTTTGCTTAAGATCTTCTAATGTTACAGCTACAAGCTCTAGTTCTTCATTTTTAGATTCTAACTTTTTAATCTTAAGAACTAGTTTAGCATTTTCCATTTCTGATGCTAGCATGCTTGTGTGTACATTAAACAATTCTACGCTAAGATCTTGCACAGTTTTCTTGTACTCAGAGTTAGACATATCAATTGTAGTTAAGATAGGTACCTGAGATGATTGTGGTGATTCCTCTGAAGAGTCATCCGTTAGAGCAACATTTACATATTCCTCCTCTTCATCCGAATCAGTATCATCCCAGTGCTTTCCCTCTGCTATGTAAGCTTTCCCTTTCTGCTTTCCAGAGAATGCCTCCAATTGCTGTTTAAGCTTGGCATTCTCTTTCTTCAACTCATCATAAGAATCCTTATTTCCATAGACATCTTTCATGTCTCTCGCTTGACGAGGCTTCCGGCATTCAGTGGCGAAATGCCCTAACTCATTGCAGTTGTAGCATCTTGATTTGCTTCTATCAATCATGCCAGTCTTGTAGCCTCCCTTAAAGCCTGTACTAGGTGTATAATTGCTCTTCTGGAATATGTTGGTTGAACCCTTGAACTTGTACTTAGGGTTTCTCTTGAAACGAATGTGACTAAACTTTGCAGCTAAGTACGCCATGGTTTTGTCTTCCATTTGCTCAAGCTCTTCTAGGGTGTAGTAATCACTTTCATCAACACCCAGATTCACAGAATCCATTTCTGCTTCTATTATCACCTCATTTCCAGCTCTAGGGGTTTGAACCTGAATCTCAGAAGTTATTGGTTCATCCACTACAAGTGCTGCTGATCTCACAAGTGCATTGTGCTTGTTCTCCACTGTCCCTGATCCGTAGATTATCACCCTTTGTTCCTGTTCCATCTCATAGGTCTTCAACTTGCCATAGATCATCTCTAATGACATCTTTGTGAAGTCAATTCTTTCCCTAATGGATGATGACTTGTGTTCTACATGATGGGGCAGCGTCATCATGAACTTTCTGTTTGATTCTCTCAGTGGATAGGTCTTTCCTTTCATTGCCAATTCATTGAGAAGCTTAGTATATTTCTCAAAGACCTGAGTTATACTTTCTCCTGGCAGTGACCTAAACGCTTCATATTGAGAAGTCAGAATGTCCAATCTGTTTTCCTGCACGTCTTCAGTTCCTTCCATTATTAAGTTAATGGTATCCCACATATGTTTCCCGCTTGTACAGTTCATCAACTGATAGCTCATTTCCTTGTCTGCGGAGTCCGCCAATATCAACATTAAACCGGTGTCCAATCGAATCAGTTCTTTGTCAGAATCTGTAAATTCACTTATATCCTTAGGTTGGGTGCCTTGAGGAATCCTGCTACCATCAGGAGCTGTAGATTCATCAAATGATTTCATTGGTACATATGGTCCGTTTTCTAATATGCCCATATACAATGGATTAGATGCCTTGATAAATAACAGCATCTTCATCTTCCACAAACCGAAATCATCTCTAGTAAATGAGGGAACTTTAATACCAACGGTTGTCTTTGGAGCACTCATGGTTTCTGAAAATTTCAAATTGTTTAAAATTCAAGAAATTCCAATTAAATGAAAAATTTTGAAAGTTAAAAATTTTGCTTCGAATTTTCACGCTACGTTTGATTTTGGTCTCATTCACTGGATCTAATTTGTATATCAATCAAGTAGCTCTGATACCAATTGTTAGGTCCAAAGTATCGTAGAAGGGGGGGTTGAATACGATACTCACAAATAATTCAATTTCGTTCGCGGATTAATCTTTCAGTTCTATAACGAAATCAAACACACCAAACCAAATCAAGTTTCGGGGAATATATCTTTTTATAAATATAAACCTCGAGGGGTGCTACAATTTCTAATCCGTAGATTAGCTTCAATGAGTTTAAGGTTACACAAATACAAAACAATGATCAAATTCTGAGCACTATTAATTCTCTGATAATTTCTCCGGCTCAGTTCTCTCTCTCAGTAATGTTTCTGTGTAGAATGCCTTAACTGAAGAAGACACTATCTTCTCTCGTATTAATTGTAGACTTCATTTGAAAAACCATCGAACCAAACTTGAACAAACAATCTTGGCCGTTGGATCTTCATCAACCTGTCAGACAAACCAAACTTTTCACCTGCTCCAATTTGAAAACCATCGAATGGAATTACTTTATTTACCATTCGATAGTTTTTAAAACAAAACTATCGAATACCAAATAAAGTAAAAGTGGTTTTCAAATAATTACTTTTAAACTCATTCGATAGTTTTCACAAATGAAAAACTATCGAATTCATTTTCTTTACTTTTGTCCTTTAGTAATTACTCCTGGGTGTTTTAGTTTTAGACTGTATCAATTTCTCCCGAGACGATAAAACAACTTGATCTTCTTAGTGCCGTCACCTAGTGCAACTGGTCTGGTTCACAGATGAATAACACTTGATCAATTCTTCTTTTATGTCTTCAATTCAATGCCGCTGATAAGTCCTTTGTCGTTCTGGTTGCTTCATTTAAATCACTGGAATCCCGTGGTACTTAACCCTAAATCATTCACATACTTCTGTCGTCTTGAAAGTCTTGTTTCTTTTGTTGTCACTGAGGCTTGAACATTTTCATGAACTTCTTTTCGTGACATGTTTACGGACTTCAAGAATACATAACGTATTTTGATTTTTTGAGTTTACCTTTTCTTCTTTGATTCTGGATTCCTGTGCTTCTGTTAATACTATTGTCTGTCTTGTCCTTTGTTGAGTTGTAGTTATCTCTTTTACATCTTATGTTACATTATGCTTTACACCTTCCAAGGATTGTGTTATAAGTACAGGTTGCCTTTATAACCAAGAAGTTCAGCATTTGAGTCGTTGTCTTCGAGCCTTGCCATATAGTCATAGGGAGCTGGATTGTGCCTTCTACCTTTGATTCGACTCCATTGAATCCGTAGATAGGCATGTTTGAGGGTGTCAACTGTGAGTTAGTATATCCCATCTTGATGAAAGCATCGTGGAATAAGATATCCATATAAGCTCCATTGTCAACCAGAACTCTCTTGGTTTCAGAATTGCCTATCACAGGTGTGATGACCAATGGGTCATCATGAGGAAATTTTACCCCTTATAGGTCAGAATCATCGAAGCTAATGATAACTTTTGTTTTGGCACGCTTTGGTGCTTCTTCAACAACAATCATTACCTCTCTAGCATAAGCTTTTCGTGAATTCCTGGAAGAGCCAGCTGTAGTTGGTCCTCCAAATATCATGTTGATAACTGGACCTCGGGGTCTAGGATTACGATCTTGATCATTATCCTTTCTGTCATAGTCTTTCTTCTCATAGTTTCCTCTTTGGTTTCCTTGATTCCCATCCTTGGTGAACTTATCCAGTTTTCCTCTCCGGATCAAGAATTCAATTTCGTCCTTCAGTTATCTACAATCGTCGGTGTCATGACCAACCTCTTTGTGGAACTGACAGAATTGGTTCTTGTTTCTTTTTTCCATCTCAGTCCTTAGTGGCTTCGGCCATCGGAGATCAGCATCTTTCTCAATGTCCATCAGGATTTGACTTCTAGGAGCATTCAATCTTGCGTACTCCATGAATCTTTTTTCGGGATTACCCTTCTTTGGTGCAGGATCAGAATCCTCTGTTGTTCTGGGGTACTTGTCCTTTGAATCATACTTTTGAGTCTCCTTCATCTTCTTTCCGTTTCCATTACCCCCAATATTTGGTTCATATTTCCTCATGCACTCCTCAGCTTTAATGTACTTTCCATCCCTGTCTTGTAGCTTCAACATGTTTTCAGGGGGGTGCTTTGCCAAAGACCTTTCAAAGTGGTCGTCAGTGGTTCCTTGTTGCAGGGCTATCATAGCCACTTTGTCTTTCAGGTCCGGGACTTTAAGAGACTCCCTGGTAAATCGATTTATGTAGTTCCTCAAGAATTCATTCTTGCCTTGTTGAATTCCCATGAGAGATGTTGAACTCATCTCATGCACTCTCCCACTAACAAACTGGTTGATGAACGCCTTTCTCAACTCCTTAAAAGACCCAATAGAGTTAGGAGGGAGACGACTGTACCAACGTTGGGCCATGCCTGCTAAGGTTTGAGGGAACGCCCTGCACTTGACCGCATCATTGGTTGGATGCAGCAACAGTGCATTTGAGAAAGTTCTAACATGATTCGCAGGATCTCCTGTTCCATCAGAAGCTTTGATCGTTGGCATCTTGAATTTTCTAGATATATTAGCTTTCATGATGTCTTGAGTGAAAGGTGGTGTAGGATCATCTGGATCTCCCAGGGGTAACAAAACATTAGGATCACCCCTTGGGGCTTCAGCCCTCTTGGTTCTCCTCGGTACCGGATCTAAATTGATAACCATGACTCTTCCAGTTGCCTGGATTTGTGCTTTTGCAACCTCTTCTTCTGCTAGTAATTTCTTGAGTCTTGCTGCATCTACCTCATGGGCTGCAATCCTTTCCTTAGTAGTTTGGGGTTGTTCCCGATTTGTTTGGGAAGAACGTCTTCTCCTTGGGGCAACATCCCTCTCTTCTCCATTTGAATCATTCTCATCCTCAGTATAGGGTCCCGAGTAATCTTGAATCAGTGGAGTCTGCCGAGTTTGAGTTCGTTGGTTTTGGGGTCCCAGACCTTGAATGTAAGGGGGGGACATATGCTTCTTGGTAAGTTGGATTGAGACCACTGCTGCCCACCATTGGTCGAGGGGGCATGCCATAATTTGGCATCCCAAGAGTATGAGTTGCATATTGAGGAAGATTTGTGGTGTGAAGTTGAAGATTACGTGGTGCATTCATGAGCAGTGGAGAGGTTGTGATTGGTTGCTGGAGAGTGGTCACTTGTGGATTAGGTCCATGAACGACCATTTGTAGGGAATTCGTCCCTTCAACCAAAATTGGGATTTCTGGTCCTTGTGTGGCGGTGAGGGGGATTTTCGCCCCTTAAGTGACAGTAGTTGGCGATGGTTGGTTTCCATGAGTCTCCATTTCAGAGGTAATAGGAAGTCCTTCAGAAGTCTGAGTGTCTCGAGTCGTTCTTCTTGTGTTTGCCATGGTTGATGTTGTCTTCCCACAGACGGCGCCAAATGTTATGGAATAAAAACTAGGGTATAATTAATGCTAGAGTTTGTGAGCTTCAAGCTTTAATGGCTGCTCTTGTTATCGGGGACTAACTCGGTCCTAACAAGATGCCTATGTATCTCTAGTGTTTAGAGAATCAAGCCAATAAAAACGTAGTTCTTGGTGTTGCCCTCGTGGCTATGGCGGCAGGGGCACACCAAGGACGTAGTGACTTGTATGTCCTTATTCGAGGATAAAGTCTAAAACGTTGTAGATGACGTATAGAGCTGTGTCCAAAACGTAGTTCTGAGATGAGGGGTCAGACCCTTTATATAGGCGTTTAGAAACCTAGTGGATAAGTATTGATTTCCTTGAAAGATAAATCTTATCCTTGACGGTGGATAAGTATTATCACTTCCTTGAAGGATAAGTCTTATCCTTGACGGTGGATAAATATTATCACTTCCTTGAAGGATAAGTCTTATCCTTGATGGTGGATAAGGATTAATTCTAGATCCTTCCTTATATGAGTTGTTTCCATATCATAACGGACTTGTATTGAAACAAGCCCAATTGTATTAGAACATGCCTGTATTGGACGTCTCCTAATACAGGTTGTACTTCTAGCCCAAATATTAATTACGAAATTAATATTTAATTAGAGTTTCGGGCCTTATTAATGGGCCTTATTTATGGACGAGCTAGGTTTAATTAATGCAATATTAATTATGTCTTTAGGGTTATTTTTAACCCATATCAATATCAATTGTCACGGGAATCTATTAATAAACATATTAGATAAGACAAAATTCATTTTTAAAGTAGATAATCCATATTAGATTTTTAATATCAATTGCCATGATTATTATATATTTTAATATCAATTGCCATGATTATTATATATTTTAATATCAATTGCCATGATTATTATATATTCATTTGTAATGCATGTAAATCTAATTATTTGGAAAAGAGTAAACATATTAGATAAGACAAAATTCATTTTTAAAAGAAACATGAGAAAGAAAATAATCTTAATTATCTTAAAGTAGTGGAGGTCTAACGGTTTAATCGAGACGAGCTAAGCCGAACACTGTTAGATTCGAATTCGAGCTCGACTAAAAAATTTGGTCTCGAGCTCGATCGAACCTTCAATTTTAAGCACGAAACTCGGCTCGTAATTTCTTTTTGATATATTAGAGTTCGGCTCAAAACCTCGAATCGACTTCAACAAACATTGAAAAAAGCTTGAATATAATTTTGGCTCGAGTATATATATATATATATATATATATACTAGCATAAAAGCCCGTGCGAGGCACAGGCCGCTAGCTTAAATTGTGTTTATAAATTATTCTATTCATGGTCATTATCGTTTCAAGTATATGATTGATATATATATAGAGTTTTTCTTATTGATGGTATATGTAGTTATTGGGTGCTTACTTAAGTATGTTCAAGTTTTTAATTTAGAAATTAATACGAGTATTACTAATAGCTGTCATGTTAGTTTACAATTTTTTTTTGCGGGATAGAATAGATACTTGGTGTTCTAGATAAGTTTTAAAACATTGTAATCCTAAATTTTCTTCCAATTCTTCAAGATGTTACATTCTGGAGAGTAGGTTTTATTACTGATTTTGATCAAAAGCCTTCGTAAATCTTCTAATACTCTACTTAGGTGTTGCACTTTCAGTTCTTAAAACTTTCTTTCTAACTCGTTCATATTTTTTGCAATTTGTTGATTTTAAGCATTCTTTTCTTTTGTTTCTCTTCCTCTATCTTTCAGACTTTCAAAACATCGAATAATTCAATGCCAAGTAATTAGCCCAAACGCAACAACTTGGGTAATCCACAAACCCACCCCAGGTTCCCAAAAGATCATGATTTGTTGGTGCAATTTGTAGTAATACTTTGTGTTATAAACTGAATTAAAGTCCCAACTCTTCTCGATTTTGAGACTCGAGTGGTACAAACTCCCCCACTTAAACTCTTGACGTCATCGTTATATCTGAACGGATAGCTCATAGGTCCAAGATCGTATATCTCTAGCGATTGTGAAATAATACTGGCTAGTTTATGTGTCCACCTCTGGACCTCAGTCCATTGTGGAATAATACCACCAGTCTTCGTGTCCCCACCTCCAGCAACTTCACGAATCAACCGTAGGCCAATTGGCCCAAATGCAATAACGTGGGTAATCCACAAACCCACCACAGGTCTCCAAAAGATCATGATTGTTGGTGCACTTAGTAGTTGTACTTTGTCTTATAAACTGGACTAAATCCCCCACATTTCTCGATATGAGACTTAGGTGTTACAATATGTTTTAATTTAATAATATTTCAATCTATTGTCAATATTAGTTCTTTATATATATATATATATAATTAATTAATTTTCAAATACAATAATTTTTTTTATTTTACTACTAAATTTTTAAAACATAATTATGTTTAAATGACCTGGGGTTGTCTAACTGATAATAATATTAACATTCGTGAAATATTATTTGTTATTATAACTTCAATTTTCATATTTTGTTGCATGAACCCGTGCAAGGCACGGTCATTTTCCAGTGATTAAAATAAAATTTTATTCTTTTCGGTTTAAATATTTTATTTAGTTATATTTGTACATATTTTTTTCGTCTCGTTATAATATACTTACTTTAATTTATATAGATAATTTGATTGATCGGGGCCTATGATTTTAAATAACCCGGGATGTATAATATGATCGATCCGATCATAATATTTTTGTATGCTATATAATATTTTGTTTTCTAAAATTGTTAATTGGACTATATATTTTTATCTATTTATTTTTTACACAAATTAATATCACCAAGTATTTTTCCAACCCAAATTTATGTGTTTATATTGTCTAACCTTTTCAACATGACCATATAATTCGTTTAATTTTTTTTGTTGTACTATCTATTTATTTTTATTATCTCATCTTTTAAATTGTTTTAATTCAAAACAAATAGTTTTCATATGTTATATATATATGTATATATTAATCCAATTCCAAATAACTAATTATTTTCTTCCATAAAATGACATTAAAATTCATGTGATAATAATTAAAAATTTCTCATATATACACAATGCATCCAATCTAATTATAAATATACTCACTTTTATTATATCTATCCATTTATATTGTATTATTAAGACCAAAACATTGAAAGTTTTGTAGTCAGTCGGTACGGTACTCGTATTTTGGTATTTGCACTTTAGTTCTTTTGTTTTTACAACTTAACCTAAATTTATTAAAAACAACGATTTTGATCAAAATATAATGTAGTCGATCGGTTAGAATGATACTCATATTTTGATATTTGCACTTTAATCCCTTTAATTTTGAAACTTAACCTTGATTTATTAAAAACAACAATTTTAATTAAAATATATTTTTTAAATACTGTCAAACACAAAATTCTTGAAACATAATTTAATCACGATCAAACACAAACACATACGTCAATTCAACACCGAGTTCAAAAATCACATAAAACTATTTAAATTTAAGTTCATCCTCGTTAAAAAAAGTATAAATATAAAATAAATTATTAAAATACATATAAGATAACAAATTTAAAAGTCATCTTTGCATTGCACCGACCCTATGCTTGTATACATAAGAAGAATATTCATAAATATCATGTATACATTTTATCGATATGTGCTATATAATAATGCTTATTGTAGAGATAAACATTCACCCCTTCCCGCCCAACCCCGATCCATTATTTGCCCCATTTCGGGCAGAGAATTGAGAACCTTTTTGGCGATTGGGAAGAAATATGTAAAAATTTCGGGGATCGGAATGGGGTCAGGGATTAGTGCCTCCCTGCCACGCTTCCCGGTCCCCAATTTCTATATTTAACAAAAATATTATATATTTTCATGTATATTAAATAAATTATTGTGAATAAATATGATTTGTATATATTCTCATAGTTTAAACTTTCAATCCATTTTTCTAATTCAAAGTTTTCACATGTAGAATACAATTAAATTACAATAATATTTATTTTATCTCTTATTTTAAATAAATATTAATTTGAATTATTATTTAAAATATTAAATTAAATTCAAAATATAAATTATATATCATGATTTATCAAACTAATTTTATTATAAAATTTTAAAGAGATTTTTTATAGAGATTTTATAGAAATTAATAAGTATAATTTAATAATTTAAATATATTGTATAGTACAAGAAAAGTTAGACCCTTATATTGGAAAATTGAATATATTATAGTTAAAGTTACACAACCGGAATATTTATTTAAAACTAAAGGAAAGATAAAAATACACCACACTTAATATTGTTTTTGAAACTTAATATAAAAAATATATAAGATTGGTAGTATATAGTTTTGTATGATATTTTAATAATTAAAAAATAAATATTATAAATATCCTTTGCAAACATACTCTAAAAAAAGAATTTTAAAAAATAAAATTTAATAAATATTATAAATCACCATGATTTTTACTTAAAAGTTTAAATAATAATTAATATAGGATTAAGAATGATGTGAGGTTTATGTAATGTGGTTTTTCACTCAAAATCAAAAGAAGTCATGTAGCTCAATGGTTATAAGAATGATTTTCTTAGGGAAGGTAAGAGGTTCGATTTTGCACAAAAACATTATTGACTTTTTTTTTTCCTTTAGATAAGAGAGTAGTGACATGCCATGTAATTTTAAAATATAAAAGGGTAAAATTGTAATTTTATAGGGGGTTTATTGGCTCAAAATGCCCCTAAATTATACTCATGTTCTCCTAAAATATATATATATTTATATAAAAAATAAAAATAGTAAAAGCTGGATTAGGCTAGCGAACTTTACGAGCCGAGTAATTTGAAACTCAAGCTCGAGTTCGGCTCAATAGAATATTCGAACAATTCGAGTCCGAGCTGAGCTTGATTATTACCGAGTCGAATTCAAATATTTTGATAACCGAGCTCAAATAGTTCACAAATGTTTAATTCGTTTATACTCCAATGCGTAGCATTACCTATATAGGAGTTAGAAACAACCTAAATTCATTAAAAATTATTTCTATCGAGACCAACAAAGAGATCCTAAAACGTGAAACGAGTGAAAACTGATTTACAGACGGTTTAAAATGCGTTAATCGCAAGAAACACATCATAACTGAGCATCGTAACTTAAGTACTTAACGCACTGCTTGCTCAAATGTCAAAGCGGGAGAAAATACAGTTTATAACTTCCATAACATTCTTAAAATGTGAAAAGTGAAAACGGTGCCAGTTCTTTTCTTTTTCTTTTGCACTTTAGTCGTACCATTTTGATAGGAAAAATAAGTTACTAATAACTAGCTGAAGGGGACAACAAATTGACGGGTCAAAAACTTTAAAATATTGACTCAACGATTATTTTGCCTACCCGTACGGAATGGTTTTAGCCGAAAAGCTATTTTATTAGAAAAAAATTATACATGTTTTAATTTAATTTGATATACATAAATTAGTCTTGGTAAAATACATCAATATCTTTATATATATAAAGGAAAACCCCCAGGAGCTCTCAGATCGTCCGAAAGCTATTTATCTATTTTTCTAGAGCTTTTGAATTTTAATTCAATAAAATTAAATTTCCTTATTTAAAGTCGAATTCATACGATAGAAAAAATAGCAATTGCCTTTTAAATATTTACTAATGGAGGAAACTAAATATACAATTTTATGTTCTTTCTTTTCTCAATTTTAATTCAATAAAATTAAAGTTGCTGATTTAAATTTGATTTTATAGAATAGAAAAAATCTCAATTGCCTTTTAAATATTTACTAATGGAGGAAACTAAATATACAATTTTGATATTCTTTCCTTTAAAATATTTAATAATGGAAGAAAGTATATATACTATTTTAATATTCAACATCTTTATCTTTTTATCTTATCAATTTTTATCTATTTTCTCCTTTTATTTATCTTCTTCTTTATATTTTTATCTTTATTTTATCTTTATATCTTCAATATCTTTATCTTTATCTTCTTTTATATATAAAAAGGAAAACCATTGGGAACTCCAAAATCACCCGATTCATATTTATCTAATTTTCTAGAGCTCCTCTATTTAAAAAACTTAAAATAAAAACTTCCTTATATGAGTCTTATTTTTAAGAAGAAAATCGAAACCTTTTTAAAATTGTATAAAAGAAACAATTGTATAAAAGGTAGGTATACCTCTAATTGAAACCTTTTTAAAATTGTATAAAAGAAACAATTCTATAAAAGGAAAAAATCATCTAAAAAATCAAAAAAATTAATCTCTTATTATAACTCTTATTTATAAAAAACAAGTCCTCTAAAAATTATAAACATAATCAAATTATATAACTAGATCTCCTCAAATCGTCGGAAAACTCCTCTATTTTAATTTAATAAAAGTAAATTTCTTTATTGAGATTTGAATTCAAAGAGAAGACAATAGATATATGAAAATTAATCCTATTTAAAATTTAATCGAACAAAAATTACCTTTTTTAATTATCCCTATCTATAAAATGTCACAACCTCTGTTCCGTCCTATCATTCACTTGCAATACATTGATTTGAGGTTTCTTGATTTCATTATTTTCAAAAGAGTAATGCCGAATTGGGTACCGAATTTTACTATTTTAGTATCAAATGATGTGGCATTGGTGATGTGGAAGTTTGGGATGATTTTATTGGGAGAATTAATGTGAATGCAGAGGGGTCCACTATTATTAATTAAGTTATAACCAATAAGAACAAGACATGTGGCATTTGAGATCCATTTTGGGATCCAATTTGATACCCCTAGCATTATTCTTTTCAAAATCTTCATATATAGATAACAATATATTTTTTGTTATAATTTTTGTGATGTTTACTACGCTCATAATAATTTAGCTATTTATTGTACCTCTTTTTTGTTGATAATTGTGCACTTGAATTGAATTGCAGGGTGATGTAAATAGTTCCGGCAAAGGATTCTCAACCGGCATAGTAAAAAAGGGACTTTTATTGAACAAACATTAGTTGATGTTGATGTTTCGGCTGCGGCTAACAAACTGCAAAAGGTAATTGTAATAAACATACTCTTTGAAACTGAGACTCAAATTGGTTTATGTATTAAACAACATCCGATTTTACATAATTTAATTATATTTGTTAACGGGAGTGTTTTTTTGTACTCCATGGTTCCTAAATTGTTTTAGGGTGAAGTAGTTCGTTAGTTTGTCAAAGGCTGTTGTTTGTGTGGTCTAATATGGTTTTATTTTTAAGGCTTGACTTTATTTTTTTATTTTTTTATTTTTTTCAGAGCTGCAATCTTTACAAAGTTTATGCTTGCTTAGTTGGCGAATGCGCGCTACATGTATGCATAGGTTTTTTAATTTTGTTTTTTTACTTTATATACTTCGATTATGTAAAACAAGGTTAAGATTTGACATCCTAAGATTCTTGGGCATCTCCCGGAAAGTAGAAATAATTGAAGATGGTATGAGATTTATATATTTCACATCTTACGTGAATTTAATTTTTAGTGTTTTTTTACGTAAGCGCTTCTCTATTTATTATTTTATTTTCCTGAATATTAGTAGTGCTTCTTTTTCTTCTGACAAAGGTGTTTGTTTTCTATTATCTTATTTTTAAGTGTTTTTTTATAGTAGCTTATAACCCGTGCAATGCGCGACTTCTTTTTAATATTTATGATTATATAAATTATATTATTAAACAAAGTTTCTTCATAATTATATTTATTAAGATTTATTTATATTAAATTTGATTATTTTCAAATAAATTTTATTATTTTAGTGAATAAAATAAAGAACTTTCAAATTATAAAATCTTAGAGAAAAAATAACTAAATTTGAGCATAGATATATAATTTTTTTATTATTTATTAGACTTCACACGAACAATTTACTGTATTTGTTCTATATTGAATTCTAAGAATTAGTTTTAGATTATTTCACGGGCCGTTTAACAATTATTATCCAATTGAAACTACTCATGAATTGAAGAAAAAATGAAAGTTATAAAATTTTGAATTAAAAATTCTATTCAATTTAGAAAAACTACTTATATTTAATTAATCTTATTAAAATTTACATTTTCTTTTTCTTAAACATGTAAAAAGAGATTGTATTTGGTTGATTTTAGTTACAAACCGTATTTTTACAAATATTTTCAGAATATTGTAAAATTGCAAAAATACTTAAAAAGGTAATATTTTTTATACTTTCTCTGAAGGTTAAAGTTAAGGTTTTGCGTGTTTTTTATAAAGAATTTATATATCTTCATCACAACGGGTGTCGGCCAAGAGAGCGTGACACAAATCGATATAACAAAAAATTTATAAAAGTTTATTCTTATAATCTAAGTATATTTAAGTTGTATAACATTATATCCATTAATTTATATGATATTATCAGTGATATTAATCCGTTCAACCAATCGATTTTGCCATAATTGGGTTTAAATCATTCTTTATATATATATTAAAAAAAAGCAATCAAGTAATCAACTATTAGTCAAGTCGGTAAATATTTGGTCAATTCGATCAAAAATTAATGGGTCAATTTTTAAAAAAAATACTAACTCACAAAATTATGAAATTATTATCATATTTAGTAATTGTTTATGTCTATATTTTTATATTTTATAAGAAGAGAATTCCCGGATGCTCTGAAAATATATAATATATATCAAAAAATTGATCCCACTTAATGGTGTTTACATGACGTTCCAAAATTGCTTCAATTTATTTTTCAATTTTTAAAAAAATTAGATTTTAAATATCAGAAAATATAAAAATTCTTAATTACCTTATATTTTCGTAAACTTTCTCTACAATTGAATCTACCATCCTAATTTTCTCATAAAAATTAATATTAAAGATTTAAAAATATCTCAGTTGGCTTTAAAATCTTTACTATTGAAGGAAATTAAAATATACAAATTTAATATTTTTGTCTTTGAAATCTTTATTAATGGAGAAAACTAAATATAGTATGTTAATATTCTCCCAAACGGTCTCTACTAATCCACTTTATTTTCTAATTTATTTCTTACGATCTTGAAGGAAGTTAAACATGTCATGTTAATATAAACATTCTTTTTTGGTCCAATTTATTTGCTAAGTACTTTCTACTATCTTCTATTGAAGAAAACTAAGTATGTCATATTAATATTCTTCTAAAATTACTCTACGAGTCCAATCAATATATCTTTATATATATATAGAAAAATTCCTGAAATTTTTCGTCTGAAAAATATTTATCTTTTTTTCTAGAACTCCTCAATTTTAATTATACAAAATTGAATTTCCTTATTTATAAATTGAATTTTATTAATTACAGTTGTATTTATAGGAGGACGTTAAATATATTAAGAGCAAATTCAATTATTTTTTCAGAAAAAACGTAAAAACATGTTGCATTTGTTTGCACACCGTATTTTTGCAAATATTTTTAGAAGATGGTAAAATAAAATAAAAAAACTTAGAAAATAAATTGTATTTTTGATAATTTCTCTAAAAACATTAAAAAAAATTTGTTAATATTATTATTGAAATTGAAATCAATATTACAAGTCTCAATATTAATATTTTATATTTAAAAGTCTTTCTAAAATTGTAAATTTTTGAATTATTTTTTAATGTCTTCATGATTATTAATTTTTTTTTATGTATGTATACATATATTATCTTGAATTTAAATAGTTTTAATAATTTTTAACTATCTATATGATATTTTATATATTTTTTTCTCGATCTTTTTTATTAAATAGTTTAATATTTGAAATTTTATAAAAATTATTATAGGGCCGCCGCGAATCGCGGCTTAGTCGACTAGTCTTTATATATATAAAGGAAAATCCCCAGGAGCTCTAGAATCACTCGATTCATATTTATCTATTTTTCTAGAGCTCCTGAATTTTAATTCAATAAAATTAAATTTCCTTATTTAAATTCGAATTTATAGGATAGAAAAAATATAAACTGCCTTTTAAATTTTACTAATGAAGGAAACTAAATATGCAATTTTAATATTCAAATTTGAATTTATAGGATAGACAAAATCTCAATTGCCTTTTAAATCTTTACTAATGGAGGAAATTATATATACAATTTTAATATTATTTCCTTTAAAATCTTTGATAATGGAGTAAAGTAAATATACAATTTTAATATTCAACATCTTTATCTTTTTATCTTATCAATCTTTATCTTTTTTTCTCATTTTATTTATCTTCTTCTTTTATATATATAATGGAAAATCGCAGGAGTTCTAAAATCGCTCCATTCATATCTATCTATTTTTTTAGAGCTCCTCTATTTTAAATAATTAAAATCAAAATTTCCTTATTTAGGTCCTAATTTTAGAGAAAAAAATCAAAATATTTCAATTCTATATTTACAATATAATACAAGTCAATCCTATTTAGAATTTAAAATTTCTCTTTTTCCTTTCCATTTTCTAGGAAAGACTTTTCTTATCTATACTATATTATTAAAGTCGAAACATTGAAAGTTTTGGTTTTCGGTTAACGGTCGGTTTTTGGTTTTCGGTACTTTTTCTAATTAATAAATTAATAATATAATCAAAATTTGGTAAAGTTTTATTCTACATTAATATTTCATTATATTTTACTACATAAAAATCAAATAATATTGAAATCTAATAAAAAAAATGGAAATGTGGGATCTAATTTATTTAAATTTAGGATACACTGCTACAAATATACTTATTTCTTTTTAGTATAACGAAAGCTACTACAAATCAAATCTTTAATGAAATTGTATTATTGTCAAGTTACCAAAATAGTAATTAGATGATTGGCTTTTATAATTAAAATATTTTTTTTTCTAACAAAATCTACTCCTTTTCCAAAAATATCATTACAATTATCTTTAAATTAAAACATATTACCTTTTATATTTGTTATTACTAAAATCTATGTTTTCCAAAAATATGAGTGCAATCCTACTTATTTATTTTAAAACCTATTTTAATACTCTATTTAATATATAATAAAATAATATAAAAATAGTAACTAACTGATTGCCTTTTATAATTAAAAAAAAATCTAAAAAAATCTACTCCTTTTCCAAAAATATCACGACAATTACCTTTAAATTAAAACATAATATCTTTTATATTTGTTATCACTAAAATCTCTATTTTCCAAAAATATGAGGTGCAATATTTACTTATTTATTTTAAAATCTATTTTAATACTCTATTTAATAAATAATAAAATAATATAAAAATATTAACTAGCTGATTGCCTTTTATAATTAAAACATTTTTTTCTAACAAAATCTAATTCTTTTCCAAAAATATCACGGGCAATTACCTTTAAATTAAAATACATTACCTTTTATATTTGTTATCACTAAAATCTCTATTTTTCAAAAATATCAAGTGCAACTCTTACTTATATATTTTAAAACTTATTTTAATATTTTTAATTATTTAAAAAAAACTTACCTATTTTAACAAGTGAATGTATTTTTTTTAACAAATACAATTAATATAATTAAAACATATCATCACTAAAATTCCTATTTTCTAAAAATATGATGTGCAATCCTTACTTATTTATTTTAAAACCTATTTTAATACTCTATTTAATAAATAATAAAATAATATAAAAATAGTAACTAGCTGATTGTCTTTTATAGTTAAAACGTTTTTTTTTCTAACAAAATCTACTTCTTTTCCAAAAATATCACGGACAATTACCGTTAAATTAAAATATATTACCTTTTATATTTGTTATCATTAAAATCTCTATTTTCCAAAAATATCAAGTGCAACTTATATATTTAAAAACCTATTTTAATTATTTTAATTATTTAAAAAAACTTACCTATTTTGTTTTTCTAACAAATTTACTTATTTTTCAAAAATATCACGGGCAATTATATTTAAATTAAAATATATTACCTTTTATATTTTTTATGATTAAAATCTATATTTTCTAAAAATATCAAGTGCAACCCTTACTTATATATTTTAAAACTTATTTTAATACTTTTAATTATTTAAAAAAATTACCTATTTTAATAAGTGAACGTATTTTTTTTAAAATACAATTAATATAATTAAAACACATCTAAAAATATTATGGACAATTATTTTTTTTAATTAAAACATGTTAGCTTTTCTATTTGTCCTTATTAAAAAAACTTACTTATTTTAACATGTCAACGTATTTTTTTAATAAATACAGTTAATATAATTAAAACACTTCTAAAAATATCACGGGCAATTACGTTTTTTAATTAAAAAATGTTAGATTTTCTATATGTCCTTATTATTAATATTATATTATTATAAAATATTATTAATAATACCCCATTTATCTTCCTCGGCCTCATTTGTATTTTTTTTATATTTTTTTATGTTCAAATGAATATTTAAGTTTCTCATTTTATAATTTATCATATTAATTTTTATTTTATTTAATATTTTCCGTTCACATTAAATTTTTTAGTTTATTTTTTTTTAAGGCCCGTGCCTTGCACGGGTTATAGACTAGTACTTCTAAAATAACATCTATATAAACATAAACATAAACATGGCTCATAATTTATCTTAGTAAGAGATTCGCATAATTTTTGTATCTTCTAAATAGTGTCTGATTTTTTTTTTTTTTTTGACGAATAATAGTGTCTGATCTTTAATTATTTTTTGATTGTCAACAGGTTTCATTAGGGGAGCACGCCAAAACTTCTCTGTTCAGCATCCGATAAGTATCTTTTTTTATTTTTTAATGTAAGTGGGTTTATTTGATTGATTCATCTTTCTCTATGAATTTTCAATAATTCATGGTTCAAGTTAGTTGCTAGCTATTTTGAATCATATATCTAAAGGAAAACTTGCATGTCCTAAGCTGTGAATGATATATATGATTAGTTTGTACTTGCGCTTATGGCTTTAATATTTGCGTGCTTCATATGCATGTATTCTTTTGAGATATTTTAGATTATGCAGGGGTGTTATATGAATTGTTAAAATAATGATTGTAAGCAATTGTTCGAGGAGCTTAGAAAGTAATCCTTCTCTCATCCTTTGCCATGGTTGGTTTGGTTTAGCCAATGTATATTTAACAAGGACGTGAATATTTTGTTAGTTGTGATTCGTGGCATTATAGATCAAGTTTGGCGATATATATATACTAGCTTATATATGTGCGATGCGGTTTCTTTAATATTTTATTATTTTTATTTAGATTTTTGTAATTATATCTTTTTTGATGAAATTTTAATATATATTTATATGTTTATATAATAAATTAGATTTATATATTTAACAATATAAGTATTTTAATTTAATAAATTGTTGACGTAATCTTTATTAGTATTTTAGATATTAAAATAAAAAAATATTTTTAAATAATAGATCTAACGGTTCATATTTATTTGCTCTTAAAAATCTAAGAGTGACTAAAGTGCAAATAACAAAATATGTGTCAAGTAATGTGCCGAGTTTCTTTTAACATATGCTATTACTTTTATTTTTTATTAATTATCTTATTTAAATTGAATATTATAGAAAATTATATTAAACATGGATTTTATAAGTTTAATATAATAATATTTTCATTATTTCTATATTTTGCCCGTGTTTTTTTTAATTCGAATATGAGTTGTTTCAATTAAAAAATATAGAACAGACAATGTCCTTAAAAAGACAATTAGTTACTTATTAATAATTATATAAAATTATATTATATATATATATATATATATATATATCGTGTTACTTTTAGAAATTAGTTGTTTAAATTAGAAAATAGAAAATTATATTACCATTCTATATATATGTTGCTCGTGTTTCTTTTAGAAAAATTAGTTGT
Organism: Heracleum sosnowskyi; assembly: GCA_030848705.1. Classification (NCBI taxonomy): domain Eukaryota; kingdom Viridiplantae; phylum Streptophyta; class Magnoliopsida; order Apiales; family Apiaceae; genus Heracleum; species Heracleum sosnowskyi. The sequence goes on from CM061237.1 coordinate 31,908,256, forward strand.
TTAATTTAGAAAAAATAAAAAAAAATTATGTGTTTAGTTGAAAAGGGTAAGTGGTTATTTATTAATAATTATATATAACAATATTAACATTACATATTTATTTTGTATGTGTTATGTTTAGAACATGAGTTGTTTTAGTTAAAAAATGTAAAACATATAATGTGTTTTAGCTAAAAAAAGGTGATCAATTATAAATATGTAATAATATTTATATCCCGTGTGATGCACGGTTTTCTTTAATATTTTATTAATAATATAAATAATTTAATTTAATAAATTGTTGACTTAATCTTTAATAGTATTTTAGATATTAAAATATAAAATATTTTTAAATAATAGATCTAACAGTCTGTATTTATTTTCTTTTAAAAAATTAAACAAATTAATTAAATTTAAAAAATTTATTTATTCAATTAAACAAATGTTAAGTATTTTTTCTTAACTAAACTAAAATTGAAATCCCCAACTAACATTCAAATTCACATGAAATATAATGATTATATAAAAATCGATTATGTTTTCATGATTAACCTTTTATATTATAATGATGCACATGTACGCACTAAAAAAGTTTTATTATAACGTCTAAGAATATTTAAAAAATTTGTAATCTTTGTGATAATACAAATAGTGGAAGTTTGAAGCGGTGGTTAATAATTAAATTTTCATTTGTTTAATTTTATTATTCTTAATTTATATGTATTTAGTGAAATGAGCTTCGCTGAAGAAAGTATGATACAAAATCGGCATATAAAGTCTAGGGATATTTAAGAAATTTGTAATTTTTGTTATGATACTAATAGTTGAAGTTTGAAGCGGTAGTTAATAATTAAATTTTATTACTGGATATTTTTAGTATTTTTTATTTGTATGTACTTATACAACGGGCGTCGGCTAAAAAAACATGACACAAAATCGACATATATTTAAAAAATTTGTAATTTTTTTGATAATACGAATGGTTGAAGTTTGAAGTTGTGGTTAATACTTAAATTTTATTAATTTTATTTGATTAAAAATAACTTGGCATGTTATAATATGTAAACTTTTTTAAATAATTAAAAGCATTAAAATTAGTTTTAAAATAAATAGGCCCATAAACTGGTCCTGATAAATAGGTCTTGGAAATGCAATCTAATTATAATAGTTAAATTTATTTTAATTATTATAAAATTTTAAAATAACTAGATCATTAAAATAGGTTTAAAAATAAATAGGGTTGTTACTCGAACCAAGTATATGGTATTAACTGAATTTTGTTAAGAAAAAATAAGTTCATTTAAAAAATTTATTTATATGTCCATATGTGTATAAATATAGACATGTATAATAAAAAAGTCTAAATATTATGAGTAACTAAGTAAATAATATCGTATCAAAAAATAAATATTAAAGTGTTTGTTAATAATTTAGTAAGAGTAATTAAGTAAAAATAATTAAGTATATACAGTTAAATAAGGCAAGTACCGTACCGTACCAAAAAACAGATACCAAAACTTTTTATGTTTCGTCATTATTAATACTAGCTTATAACCCGTGCGAAACACGAGGTACTTTTAATATATTATAATATTTATTTTATAGTAAAAATATAATATAAATTTTTTATATATTTCTTTTATACTACAATATTTTTGAAAAATGGAGATTTTAATACGGACAAATAAAAAAGGTAACATATATTAATTGAAAAAGGTAATTGTCCTTTTTTTTTGGAAAAGGAGTGGATTTTGTTGTTTCGGCTATTATAAGATAGTAATAAAAATATTTTGTTAAAAATAATTAAATAAGGCAAGTATCGTACCAAAAAACAAGTACCAAAGTCAAGTACCGTACCAAAAAATAGGTACCAAAATTTTTAATGTTTCGTCTATTATAAGATATATATAGATAGTATAGATTGATTGATTTTATATTTTTTTTTCTTTAATAGTTAATATTTAAAATTTTACAAAAATATTATAGTGCCGCTGCGAAGCGCGGCTTAGTCGACTAGTACTTATATAAAGGAGAAGACGGGGGCGGTGATGTGGCGCCTCTAGAATCGCTCCGTTCTATTTTTCTAATTTTCTCAATTTTTCTCAATTTTTAATTTTAATAATTACAACTTCCTTTATTATTTTCGATTTTGTAGGAAGAAAATTTAAAATTACACTTTTATTATTTTCAAACTTCATAGAACTTTCTTTTATTATTTTCAAAGTTGATAAAACTTTCTTTGATTTAGAAAATTACAACTTCCTTATTATTTTCGAATTTGTAGGACTTGATAGAACTTTCTTTGATTTAGAAAATTACAACTTCCTTATTATTTTCGAATTTGTAGGCTTGATAAAACTTTCTTTTATTATTTTCAAACTTGATAGAATTTTCGAATTTGTAGGACTTGATAGAACTTTCTTTGATTTGGAAAATTACAGCTTCTTTATTATTTTCGAATTTGTAGAACTTGATAGAACTTTCTTTGATTTAGAAAATTACAACTTCCTTATTATTTTCGAATTTATAGGCTTGATAGAACTTTCTTTTATTATTTTCAAATTTTATAGAACTTTCTTTGATTTATAAAATTACAACTTCCTTATTATTTTCGAAAATTAAACAAAGAGATTAAATAAAGGAAAAGAATGTAATTCCGTTTATTATAAACCTTGCTTTAAATAAAGAATAATTCAAGACAAATATATCTTTTATTAAAAAAAAAAGAGTGTTTTCGGTTTATAACAAACCTTACTTTAAAATACAAATAATTCCTTGGAGACTTCTCTTCCAACAAACTATAAATATATATTCCTGTAACAGCCCGACTTTTCGGACTATTAAATCTAAATCAAAACTAAAATAAAATACATTTATTTATTCAATAAATACAAAATTGCACAAAAGTCAAATGCAGCGGTCAAACTTAATAATTCAAAACCATAAAAATTAGAGTCGCAGCTCCACAATTTCAATAATCGGTATCTTGCATTTAACAAAATGTCTTCTAATAGCACGATAAATCTTATTCAATAAATTACATCAAATTACGTAGCACAAAATTCACAGGTTCACATCCATATTCTTACTTAGCTTCCACAACGAACGAACCTGAAATGTTAGGAAAGGGGTGAGCTACAAAGCTCAGCAAGTAACAAATTGACTTATCGATATTCTCGAAAATCAATGGGCGTTTTAATAAAACAGATTTTCTCAAAATAATAATAATTTAAAAGCCTTTGCGAAAATAGATCCAACCCAAAGTTTATATTTAAAAATCCAGAATTTAAAACAGAAACAGAATTTAAAAACAGAAACGAAATTCTTATAAATAACCACAGTCTTGCTCTACGGCCACACTTTCCCAGTAGCCGGGATCTTATTCTTATTCTTATACTTTCGCCACAATTTGCCAGTGACCGGCATCTAAAGTTCAATAATTACGCCCCCTTAATAGGTATCTAAAGTTGCACACTTGTGCGCCTACTAAGGGTATCTAAGGCTAGTTCCGGAACTATAGCGTAAATTACGAACGGGTTCGATAACGTAGAGACTGAGGGATTCAAAAGATTCTCGCATCTTATATCTTATACATTTCGAAACATAATTCTTATATCTTATACGAAATTTAAAGCAGAGTCAAAATATCTTTTCCGAAAATAAAAGTAAGTCAAAAAGTACTTACCTCCAAAAACGACCGAACGATAAATAAAAATCAACACGAACTGATCCTATAATTTAATTAACAGAACACAAAATAATTAATCATTTATTTCGCAACAGATTTATACATGCACGACAAGTAGGCAACCACTTAATAATCATTTAAAGATCGTACAGTAACTGAAATCTTAAAATTTTATAAACAGAAGATTAGAAACTAAATAACTAATAAACAGTATTAAACAAACAGATCTCAGTTTAAACCATGCAACAATGGCCTTAAAGCCCAACCCAACATACGCACAAGTTGGTCTAAATCATTAGCATGTAGAATTTGCAAAAAGGCTCCCTGACAACTTCAAGTTTTAACATTTGATTAGGTGAATAAAACTAAACTTTATAACTTGTGGTCTATATATTTAATATACCATTCACGCGTAATCATATAAATGAAGAAATAGTCTAACTGGGCAAAACCACTAAATTAGTTTAAAATCATGACCACGCAAATAAACATGAAAATCACCTATTATTATATTTAAAAAAAACAACAAAACAAATTAACGAATTTAGAAAATAAACTTGACAGCCTTCTTTTCTTCTTATGATTCAAATTGTGAATTATCTTATTCTCATTTTCTTGTTCTTTATCTATCCAGACAAAACTTGTACAAGTGCAGCCTAACATCCAATTTTCTTTATAAACAAAGTAACCCAATCAGACTGAGATATACACTATTATGCATAAAACAATAATTTACTATGATCTTAATATTAATAATCAATAATAGGCATGCATGGATTATCGATTACTGCTTAACACACGGATATGAGACAAAACACAGTGCATCAAAATCACCATATCATCAAAAATAAAAGTAGAATACGTTGTTGTACCTGTGAGGCTGTGAGTCGGCCGTGAGAGTCTGTACAAACATCTAACTCTTAATAGGCATCTTAAATAGTCACACAAAACCCTAAAATCAATTAGGTAAGGCAAGAATCTTTTCCTAAAAGTTATCCAATCACTCTCACTAATATCTAAATTAAAAATATTCTAATTTACACAAATATCTTAATTTAACAGATATCGATTTTATAAAATATTTTCACACTTCTTTCCGATAATAACAAATCTTATCTCAAATCAAATAACTTGTACAATGATAATTCTAGAATTTTCTAAATAAAATAAATGTTCAAATGAAAAAAAAATATTACTTAAATATATAATATCTAATAATAAAAAAAAATTACGGGATTTTACATTCTTCCCTCCTTAAAAGAATTTGGTCCCCAAATTCTCCACATAAAATTAAATAAGTCACATAAGAAAAGAAATCATACCTTAGTGACGATAGTTGTCACGACTTCGCGTCAACTGAAACACGCCAGTTACTTGTCTTGTTGTTTGCTTCCTTCATTTGTGGTGGATTACGTGGGCACTCCAAAATCTATCTTGTGTCCTACTTCTCCGTCCATCTTTTCTTAAACCACGACATAATTTCTTATACTTACAAATAAACAAACTTTAAATATATATAGTCCATGATCACATAACACGAAAATCATATATTTCAAATAATCACAAAATAAATCTAGAGGTCAAAATCTACACGAAAACCTACAGGAACGCATCCTAGGAAATGCACTAGTCCCATACCTAGTACACTCCGAAGGAAAGCCGGCTCTGATACCAACTGTAACAGCCCGACTTTTCGGACTATTAAATCTAAATCAAAACTAAAATAAAATACATTTATTTATTCAATAAATACAAAATTGCACAAAAGTCAAATGCAGCGGTCAAACTTAATAATTCAAAACCATAAAAATTAGAGTCGCAGCTCCACAATTTCAATAATCGGTATCTTGCATTTAACAAAATGTCTTCTAATAGCACGATAAATCTTATTCAATAAATTACATCAAATTACGTAGCACAAAATTCACAGGTTCACATCCATATTCTTACTTAGCTTCCACAACGAACGAACCTGAAATGTTAGGAAAGGGGTGAGCTACAAAGCTCAGCAAGTAACAAATTGACTTATCGATATTCTCGAAAATCAATGGGCGTTTTAATAAAACAGATTTTCTCAAAATAATAATAATTTAAAAGCCTTTGCGAAAATAGATCCAACCCAAAGTTTATATTTAAAAATCCAGAATTTAAAACAGAAACAGAATTTAAAAACAGAAACGAAATTCTTATAAATAACCACAGTCTTGCTCTACGGCCACACTTTCCCAGTAGCCGGGATCTTATTCTTATTCTTATACTTTCGCCACACTTTGCCAGTGACCGGCATCTAAAGTTCAATAATTACGCCCCCTTAATAGGTATCTAAAGTTGCACACTTGTGCGCCTACTAAGGGTATCTAAGGCTAGTTCCGGAACTATAGCGTAAATTACGAACGGGTTCGATAACGTAGAGACTGAGGGATTCAAAAGATTCTCGCATCTTATATCTTATACATTTCGAAACATAATTCTTATATCTTATACGAAATTTAAAGCAGAGTCAAAATATCTTTTCCGAAAATAAAAGTAAGTCAAAAAGTACTTACCTCCAAAAACGACCGAACGATAAATAAAAATCAACACGAACTGATCCTATAATTTAATTAACAGAACACAAAATAATTAATCATTTATTTCGCAACAGATTTATACATGCACGACAAGTAGGCAACCACTTAATAATCATTTAAAGATCGTACAGTAACTGAAATCTTAAAATTTTATAAACAGAAGATTAGAAACTAAATAACTAATAAACAGTATTAAACAAACAGATCTCAGTTTAAACCATGCAACAATGGCCTTAAAGCCCAACCCAACATACGCACAAGTTGGTCTAAATCATTAGCATGTAGAATTTGCAAAAAGGCTCCCTGACAACTTCAAGTTTTAACATTTGATTAGGTGAATAAAACTAAACTTTATAACTTGTGGTCTATATATTTAATATACCATTCACGCGTAATCATATAAATGAAGAAATAGTCTAACTGGGCAAAACCACTAAATTAGTTTAAAATCATGACCACGCAAATAAACATGAAAATCACCTATTATTATATTTAAAAAAAACAACAAAACAAATTAACGAATTTAGAAAATAAACTTGACAGCCTTCTTTTCTTCTTATGATTCAAATTGTGAATTATCTTATTCTCATTTTCTTGTTCTTTATCTATCCAGACAAAACTTGTACAAGTGCAGCCTAACATCCAATTTTCTTTATAAACAAAGTAACCCAATCAGACTGAGATATACACTATTATGCATAAAACAATAATTTACTATGATCTTAATATTAATAATCAATAATAGGCATGCATGGATTATCGATTACTGCTTAACACACGGATATGAGACAAAACACAGTGCATCAAAATCACCATATCATCAAAAATAAAAGTAGAATACGTTGTTGTACCTGTGAGGCTGTGAGTCGGCCGTGAGAGTCTGTACAAACATCTAACTCTTAATAGGCATCTTAAATAGGCACACAAAACCCTAAAATCAATTAGGTAAGGCAAGAATCTTTTCCTAAAAGTTATCCAATCACTCTCACTAATATCTAAATTAAAAATATTCTAATTTACACAAATATCTTAATTTAACAGATATCGATTTTATAAAATATTTTCACACTTCTTTCCGATAATAACAAATCTTATCTCAAATCAAATAACTTGTACAATGATAATTCTAGAATTTTCTAAATAAAATAAATGTTCAAATGAAAAAAAAATATTACTTAAATATATAATATCTAATAATAAAAAAAAATTACGGGATTTTACAATTCCAGAGTCCATAGTCCAGACCCTTTTTTTTTTAATTTTGAATAAGTTTTATAAAATTATGAATGTGCAGTATTTTAATATCTCGCATTCTTTCTACAATCATCAATATCTTTTATCTTTATATATATAATATAAAGCAAAACCCCTAGGAGCTCTTCGGAAAAAAATTATCTATTTTTCTAGAGCTCAACTTTAATTCAATAAAATTAAATTTTCTTATTTACATTCGAATTTTCAGGGAACACATTCCTTATTTACAATCAAATTTTGAGGAAAGCCAATAAAATATATAAAAGTCAATCCTATTTAAAATTTAATTAAACAACTATTATCATTTTTCTCAACTAACTTAGATCCTATTTAAGTTTTAATTTATTTTACTAGAGTTTTACTATTTTAATTTAATTTGATTTTTAGCAAAACAATAAATATATAAAAGTCAATCATATTTAAAATTTAATTTAACAAAATTAACTTCTATTCTCAACTAAATTAAATCCTATTTAAGTTCCAATCTATTTTTCTAGAGTTTCTCTATTTAATTCAGTAAAATTAAATTATTTTACTTAGATTCGAATTTATATGGAAGACAATAAATATATAAAAATCAATTTTTTTTAGAATTTAATCTTTATTATAATGTTATATTACAATCGTATTTTGGATTTAATCTTTATTAAATCTTAAATTGCCTATAAAAGTATGACATACTAATTAGTTTTCATCACCTGATAAATTTGAGGATTTTAGGATAATTCGTGTCCGTTATTAACATTGCATATTGATGATAACTGTTTGTATATTTTAATTTATTTTCTTATTTCTGACATATGTAACTTGAGGTTTTGCATGGGTTATATATGTGCATACTTAGCAGTAGAGCACACAACATATACAAACTATTGTTAATCAATTTTTTGTGTTTATGAATATGTTAGGTATATATGTCTTGATAGGGTTTAGCACAAATTGAAACGCAGAGACTGAATGAATTCAAACAAAGTGAAGATTAAAATTACATACGTGTATACAATTTTTTTTTTATTTTTTTTAGTTGATTTCTAATTGAATTTCTTTATATACATTCATATTCATAGAAAAAACAAGAAATATATAAGAGTCAATCATGTTCAGAATTCAATTAATCGAATGTTAATTTTTTTCTTAACTAAACTAAAATTTAAATCCCTTATTTACATTCAAATTCACAGGGCAATGATTATACAAATATCGATTATGTTTACATGATGAACCTTTTGTATTATAATGATACAAATGTACGCATTAAAAAGTTTTTTTATAATGTCTAAGAATATTTAAGAATTTTGTAATTTTGTAATAATACAAATAGTTGAACTTTGAAGCGGTGGTTAATACTTCAAATTTTATTATTTGCTTAATTTTTTATTTTTTACTTTATATGTATTTAGTGTAATGGGCGTCGACTCAAAAAAGTATGAGACAAAATCGGCATATAAAGATTAAGGGTATTTAAGAAATTTGTAATTTTTTTTATGATACTAATAGAGTAATAGTCGAAGTTTGAAGCGGTGGTTAATACTTCAATTTTATTATTGCATATATTTTTAGTATTTTTTATATATATGTATTTATGCAACGGTCGTCGGCTCAAAAAACATGACACAAAATCGGCATATAAAGTCAAGGAATATTTAAGAAATTTGTAATTTTTGTGATAATACAAATGGTTGAAGAATTAAGTGGTGATTAATACTTGAATTTATAGTACTACATATGATTAGTATTTTTTTTATATGTATTTAGTGTAACGATGCATATGTTTAGTATTTTTTATATGTATTTAGTGTAACAAGTTGGCTGAAGAAAATATGATACAAAATCGGCATAAAAATATGTCAATGGTTTATTTTATTGGTTATGTACGTTGCTTTGTAAAATATTGTGTTCACTATGTATATATACTAGCTTAAAACTCGTGCGGTGCACGAATTGTTTTTAATAGTTGTTGTTTTGTTATTTATATTTTAATATTTTTCTTAACTGCATTTGTTAAAAAAAATATGCATGTTAAAATACGTAAACTTTTTAAAATAATTAAAATATGTTTTAAAATAAATAAAAATATAAGAGTTTGCCCGTGATATTTTTGGAAAATAAGGGGTTTTAGTAATGAGAAAAAACATACTTTAGTTGAAAAATGTAATTGCCCATGATATTTTAGGGAAAGAAGGGGATTTTGTTAAAAAAAAAATAGAAAAAGTAATGTTTTTGGCTGAAAAATGTAATTGGTTATAAATAATTTATGTTATTTTTTTTTTTATAAACAGACATGTTAAAATAGGTAAATATTTTTAAATAATTAAAAGCATTAAAATATGTTTTAAAATAAATAAATTATTATTTGCCCATTATATTTTTGGAAAAGGAGTAGTTTGGGTAAGGAAAAATAGAAAAATAACATGTCTTAGTTGAAAAAGATAATTATCCGTGATATTTTGGAAAAGGAGAGAACTTTGTTAGAGAAAATAGAAAAAAGTAATGTGTCTTGCCTGAAAAAGATAATTGTTGAAGTAAGAGTAATTAAGTAAAATCACTTATTACGTACCGACCAAACTTTTAATGTTTCGTCTATTATATAATAGTATATATTATATTTTTTTCTTGATTTTATTTCTTAAATAGTTAATATTTAACATTAAGGAGGATTGTGGACCTTATATAATAATTGTCACATCTACCCAGAAATATAAATCAATATAAATTTAGTATTTTATAAATTTAGTATTTTTTTATCAATATAAATTTCCTTTTATATGTATATGTCAATGGTATCGGTCCAAGAAAATAAAAAATCAAACTATATAAACAAAAGGAATATGTAAATACTTTATAATATTACCTATCCAAATACAAATTTTATAGAATATATTTTATTTGATAATTTAAATGATTTTGTAAATATTTATTTCACAATTTTTATTCTAATATTCTTTTTTTTAACAAATATATTCTAATGCCGCTGATTTTATAGAATATATTTTATTTGATAATTTAAATAATTTTGTAGATATTAATTTCATAATTTTTTCTTCTAATATTCTTTTTCTTAACAAATATATTATAATGCCGCTGCGAAGCGCGGCTTAGTAACCTAGTTTAATATAATTGTAAACTACGAATATGTTCAAATTACAGTTAAATATGTTTTACTTCAAAAAGAATAAACAATGGTCACTTTCTTTAAATATATGTTTCCGTAAAAAATAGGCCAAATCCATAAAAAAATATATACAATGTTTCAAAGATCAATCAATATTTTGGTTTTAAACATATTTACATTAATATATCAAATATTACGGTACATAACAAATATCTCCTGTCAAACAGAAATACTCATTTTTAAGGACTAAATATTAAAAACAAAGTATATACTAATATTGTTTTGTTAAAACTTTTCTTTTTGATATGTCCCTCTCATTTCTTTACATACCAAAAATAGTAACATTTTATAATATAAAATTCAATCACATTCACTACTTTCTTCTACTATACCTACTTTATACCCACTTTATACATTAAATATTGATTGGTCCCACCACTTTACTCATTTTTTTTACTTTTTCTTTTTAATTTATATTTTTTCTTAATCTCGGTGCCGTCCCTTCAATGTAAAGAATTGAGGGGACGAAGGGAGTACTATTTTAGTTTACGAATCAGGTAGATGATTGCAGATTATAAACTTGTTATGGATGCAACTGACTTGCGGTGGGTCATCATTTCAGATTTTAGCCGAGTGCATAGGGGGGGTGTCAATTTCGATAATATGTCGAATTTGTGTCGGATTTGTTGTATGCGCATTTGTTTTTGAGTCAATTTAAATCTTATCCAAATTTGAAATGGGTTAAAAAAAAAATTTAACCCGAATCGGACATGCTAATATTCCGTCACCCCAAAAATGATCCGTTTTAATTCAAAAATAATTAAAAATAATTAGTTCTTTACAAAAAAATAACTTTTATTTATATAATACTAAAAATATATAATAATAACATTATTATATGATATATAAATTGAAATTATTTAAATAATACGAAGATATATCACATATGTCTATAATTATATAACATTTATTTATATATTTTATGTAATTTATTATATATATTAAATTTTCGGATTGAGTACGGATATTTTGGCTCAACCCGAATATTTCGAATAAATTTTTATCCAACCCGAACCCGATCCGAAACTCCAAAAGATCAATGCAAATTCAAATTTTTTCGTGTCGAGTTTCGAATCATGTCAAATTTTCTACCCTTTATATGCATGTAAAAAACTTAAATTAGGTTTAAAATTCTATTTAGTAAGGTAAAAGCATATTTTAGATTCTAGAGGTAAATTGTGCACCCACGAACCATTTATACAAAAACATACGATGAAAGAGCTGATTCAGGTCACGCTGATGAATGATGATGCTCTGAATCGGGGCATTCACTGAAAACGAAATTTCAAAACACAAAAATACGAAAATTAAGGGCATAACTACGTACGTAAATTACAACCATTCTTTTGTATTATAAGAGCATCTTCAAAATGAATTGTCAAGAGGTTGTCAACTTTCATGTGGCATGACAATCTTGATTGCTCACTTATTTAAATTGCATGACAACTAAAATTATCTTACTCATATAATTAAATCACATACATTTACTCAAAAATATATGTATTTTTACCCACTTTTGTATTTTTTTTATATTATTATTATTTATGTATGGGACCACATTGATAATTTTTAAAGTTATCAATTGGAGTAGATTTTTAATAAAAGTTGACAATAATGACATAGATGAGAGAGAAAATATAAAATTAATATATGAGATAATGTGTTACAGGTTGACAACTATTTTGACAACCTCTATTGAAGATGCTCTAAGAGAAATTGAATGAATTGTCAATGAAATATATTAAAAATATACGTTTTCAAATTTTAATTACAAGCTATTCGTGAATAATTTTTGTTTACAAAATTTCTAGAATAATAAATTTTCAAAAAATAATTATATAAATTTAATTCATATTATTGATGATTTGATAAAATGTTTACATCATGTATTATTAGTGTATACGACCAGTTACGCTTACATCATGTAAAGCAAATAAGCAAAGCACAATAATACATTTTTGAAGAATTAAATAATAAAACATTTCTGTTATGTCTTATGTATCCGATAAAAAAAATGTTAGGAGTATCAAATTGATTTCGAAAACATTTTTCAAATAACGTCACACATGTTCTAATTTGTTATAATAATAAATTGATCATTTACATTCGCACTAACAACATAATCAAAAAATTTCAAACCGACACATATCATATTATTTAAAAATAATTTTTATTATCCAATTTTGTGACTTATCGATACAAAATTCTGACAAGAAGCATTTTCCTTAATTAGAAAAAATGAACATACAACACGGGTAAAAGGTGAGCAGTGGAGAAAAAACAGCAAAATATTCTCCAGAGCCTCAGCAACACACGCGTAAAGGCTAAGGCATAGGCCTACCTCCAACTAAACGCAAGATAATTTTAAATCAATCCAAGCAACTAGATAAACGGCAGGTATCTATCCTATCAATACTATCTATAATCAATACTATTATATAATAGACGAAACATTAAAAGTTTGGTTGATCGGTATGGTACGTTTTGATTTTACTTAATTGCTCTTAATTAATTGTAATTCGTGTTTTTACTTAATTAATCTTACTTATTTAGAGAAATATATTATTAAATAATAATATTACATATTTATAACCAATTACCTTTTATAATATTATTAAATTTGTTTTTCTAACAAATTTCCCTACTTTTTCAAATATATGGACAATTACCTTTTTTTAACTAAAACATGTTAGTTTTTATATTTTTCCTTACTAAAACCCCTCATTTTCTAAAAATATCACGAACAAACATTTAGTTATTTATTTGTAAACCTATTTAATATTATAATTATTTTTTAAAAGTTTACTTATTTTAACATGTCTACTTATTTTTTTTAACAAATGCAATTACTAAAAATATTAAAATATAAATAATCAAATACCTATTTATAACAATTACCTTTTCAGCTAAAACATATTATATATTTTTTCTAATAAAGTCCCTCCTTTTCTAAATATATCACGGGAAATTGCCTTTCACAATTTACTTTTTCTATATTTCTCACTAAAATTCATTCTTTTTCCAAAAATATCACAGGAAACCCATTACTTATTTATTTTAAAACGTATTTAAATAATTTTAATTATTAAATTTTAAAACCTCATTTTCCAAAAATATCACGGGCATTTACCTTTCTAAACTAAATTATCTGTTAGATTTTTTATTTTTTCTTACTAAAACCCCTCATTTCCAAAAATATAACGGGCAAACCCATACTTATTTATTTTAAAATACGTTTTAATGTTTTTAATTAATTAAAAGTGTTTAGCTATTTTAACATGTCTACTTATTTTTTACACAATTACAATTAAAAAAATATTAAAAAAATAATAATAAAATAACAATTAACAATCCGTGCATCGCACGGGTTTTAAACTAGTATTATATTAAAGACGAAACATTGAAAGTTTTGTAGTCTGGTCATGAAAGTTTTTGTAGTCTGGTCACTCCATTCATAGCTATTAGATATTATTGATCAAATCATTGAGAACCGTTAGATAAAATATTAAAATTAGTATATAGAATATCTTTTCTATTTTTCCTAACTAAAACATCTCATTTTCCAAAAATATTACAGACAGTTTCATTTAATAAACTAACATAATAAGGTTATAATTGCTAATAAATAACTCATTACCATTTTTAGCCAAAGTGTATATTCTTTTTTATATTTCATAACTAAAATTTCTACTTTTCTATTTTTCCTAAATAAAACCTCTAATTTTCCAAAAATATCACGAATAACTCTATTTAATAAAATAAAATAATAATATTATAATTATTAATGACTAAACGATTAGCTTTTTTTTTCAAAACGTATATTCTTTTTTATATTTTCTAACTAATATTTCTCTTAACTAAAACCTCAAAAATATCACGGGCTATTCCATTTAGTAGCATAAAATACTATATTTTTGATCAAATCGATGAGAACCGTTAGATAAAATATTAAAATTATTATATAGAATATCTTTTCTATTTTTCCTAACTAAAACATCTCATTTTCCAAAAATATTGCAAACAGTTTCATTTACTAAAATAACATAATAAAGAGATCTTAACTAGATAAATGAAAATCGTTTGATCAAATATTAAAAAAATGTATTTTATTTATAATATGATTATATTTAAATTCTAAAAAGTGCGTTAGATAAAATATTAAAATTAGTATATAGAATATCTTTTCTATTTTTCCTAACTAAAACATCTCATTTTTCAAAAATATTACAGACAGTTTCATTTAATAAAATAACATAATAACAATATAATTGCTAATAAATAACTCATTACCATTTTTAGCCAAAGTGTATATTCTTTTTTATATTTCCTAACTAAAATTTCTACTTTTCTATTTTTCCTAAATAAAACCTCTAATTTTCCAAAAATATCACGAATAACTCTATTTAATAAAATAAAATAATAATATTATAATTATTAATGACTAAACGATTAGTTTTTTTTTTCAAAACGTATATTCTTTTTTATATTTTCTAACTAATATTTCTCTTAACTAAAACCTCAAAAATATCACGGGCTATTCCATTTAGTAGCATAAAATACTAATATTATGAATATATCTCTCTATCTATATTATATTATCAAAGACGAAACATTGAAAGTTTTGGTACCTGTTTTTTTGTACCTGTTTTTTGATACAATATTTGTCTTATTTAATTGTTTATTTAATTATTATAATCAGTTACCCTTTCAATTAAATTATATTACCATTTTTTTCTAAAAAAATCAGGGGTAATTTCTTTCTCAGCTAAAACATGTTACTTTTTCTATTTCCTTTGCTAAAATTCTTCATTTTTCAAATATATCACGAGAAAACCCTTACATATTTACTTTAAAATCAATTTTAATACTTTTAATTAATAATTACCTTTTTCAACTAAAACATGTCACCTTTTCTATTTTTCTTACTAAACCTCCTCTCTTTTCAAAAATATCACGGCAAATCGTTACTTTTATATTTTAAAATTCAACGAAAACATGTTACTTTCTATTTTTATTACTAAAACCCCTCTCTTTCCAAAATATCACGGACAAACTGTTACTTATTTATTTTAAAATTTATTTTAATACTTTTAATTATTTTAAAATGTTTAACACGCCTACTTATTTTTTCTAATAAATGCAATTAATAAAATATAAAATATAAATAATAAAATTAAAAATTATTAAAAAACAACCCGTGCATCGTACGTGTTTTAAGCTATATTATTAAAGACGAAACATTAAAAGTTTGGTAGTCGGATAGACGAACGGTCGGTACTTAGTGATTTTACTTAATTACCCTTACTTATTTTTTTTTAAAAACTATCACTAAATAATAACATTATTTATAACCAATTACATTTTCATCTAAAATACATTACCTTTTTTTTTTCTTACGAAATCCTCTCTTTTTAAAAAAAACACGGGCGATTATCATTTTTAACAAAAACATGTTAATCTTTCTATTTTTCCTTACTAAAACCCCTCATTTTCCAAAACTATCACGGGAAAACCCTTACTTATTTATTTTAAAATCTATTTTAATACTTTTAATTATGTTACTTTTTCTATTTTTTCATTTTCTAAAAAAATTATTATTAATTAATAACATTTTTATAACCAACTACCTTTTTAGCTAAAATACATTATCTTTTCTAACAAAATCTTCTCTTTTTCTAAAAAAATCACGGCAATTACCCTTTTCAACTAAAACATGTTACTCTTTCTGATTTTTCTTTACTAAAGCCCTCATTTTCCAAAAATATTCCGGACAAATCCGTACTTATTTATTGTGAAGCATATTTAAATACTTTTAATTACGGGCACTTACCTTTTCAGCTAAAACATGTTACTTTTTCTATTTTTCCTTACTAAGACCCCTCCTTTTCCAAAAATATCACGGGCAAACAATTATTAATTTATTTTAAAATCTATTTTAATATTTTTAATTATTTAAAAAAGTTTAACACGCCTACTTATTTTTTTAGCAAATGCAGATTAATAAAATATTAAAACATAAATAATAAACATAATTATTATTAATAATAATCCGTGCATCGCACGGGTTTTAAGCTAGTATTATATAATAGACGAAACATTAAAAGTTATAATAGACGAAACATTAAAAGTTTGATTGGTCGGTATGGTACGTTGTGATTTTATTTAATTGTCAATAATTAACTGTAATTCGTGTTTTTACTTAATTAACCTTTCTTATTTATAGAAATATATTATTAAATAATAATATTACCTATTTATAACCAATTACCTTTTTCACCTAAAATACATTATTTTTTCTAACAAATTCACCTAATTTTTCAAATATATCACGAGCAATTACCCTTTTTAACTAAAACATGTTAGTTTTTCTATTTTTCTTTACTAAAACCCCTCATTTTCCAAAAATATCACGGACAAACCCTTTAGTTATTTATTTTCAAACCTATTTTAATATTATAATTATTTTTTAAAATTTTACCTATTTTGACATGTCTACTTATTTTTCTTAACAAATGCAATTACTAAAAATATTAAAATATAAATAATCAATACTATTATATAATAGACGAAACATTAAAAGTTTGGTTGGTCGGTATGGTACGTTGTGATTTTACTTCATTGCTCTTAATTAATTGTAATTCGTGTTTTTACTTAATTAATCTTACTTATTTAGAGAAATATATTATTAAATAATAATATTACATATTTATAACCAATTACCTTTTATAATATTATTAAATTTGTTTTTCTAACAAATTTCCCTACTTTTTCAAATATATGGACAATTACCTTTTTTTAACTAAAACATGTTAGTTTTTATATTTTTCCTTACTAAAACCCCTCATTTTCTAAAAATATCACGAACAAACATTTAGTTATTTATTTGTAAACCTATTTAATATTATAATTATTTTTTAAAAGTTTACTTATTTTAACATGTCTACTTATTTTTTTTAACAAATGCAATTACTAAAAATATTAAAATATAAATAATCAAATACCTATTTATAACCAATTAACTTTTCAGCTAAAACACATTATATATTTTTTTCTAACAAAGTCCCTCTTTTTTCTAAATATATCACGGGAAATTGTCTTTATAATTTACTTTTTCTATTTTTCTCACTAAAATCCATTTTTTCCTAAAAATATCACAGAAAACCCTTTACTTATTTATTTTAAAACGAATTTAAATAATTTTAATTATTAAATTTTAAAACTTCCAAAAAATCACAGACATTTACCTTTTTAAACTAAATATATGTTACATTTTTTATTTTTTCTTAGTAAAACCCTTCATTTTCCAAAAATATAACGGACAAACTCATACTTATTTATTTTAAAATTTGTTTTAATGTTTTTAATTAATTAAAAGTGTTTAGCTATTTTAACATGCCTACTTATTTTTTGTACAATTACAATTACTAAAATATTAAAATAATAATAATAAAATAACAATTAACAATCTGTGCATCGCACGAGTTTTAAGCTAGTATTATTAAAGTCGAAACATTGATAGTTTTGGTTTTCTGTTTTTTATTCTATTTAATAAATAATAAAAAAATTATAAAAATAATAATTAGATAATTGACTTTTATAATTAAAATATTGTTTTTCTAACAAAATCTACTCATTTTCCAAAAATATCATGACAATTATCTTTAAATTAAAACATATTAACTTTTACATTTGTTATCACTAAAATCTCCGTTTTCCAAAAAGATGAGGTGCAATCCTTACTTATTTATTTTAAAACCTATTTTAATACTCTATTTAATAAATAATAAAATAATATAAAAATAGTAACTAGCTGATTAGCTTTTATAATTTAAAAACAAATTCTAACAAAATCTACTTCTTTTCCAAAAATATCATGACAATAACTTTAAATTAAAACATATTATCTTTTATATTTGTTATCACTAAAATCTTTATTTTCCAAAAATATGAGGTGCAATCCTTACTTATTTATTTTAAAACCTATTTTAATATTCTATTTAATAAATAATAAAATAATATAAATAGTAACTAGTTGATTGTCTTTTATAGTTAAAACATTTTATTCTAACAAAATCTACTTCTTTTTCAAAAATATCACGGACAATTATCTTTAAATTAAAATATATTACCTTTTATATTTGTTATCACTGAAATCTCTATTTTCCAAAAATATCAAGTGCAACCCTTACTTATATATTTTAAAACCTATTTTAATACTTTTAATTATTTAAAAAAACTTACCTATTTTAACAAGTGGACGTATTTTTTTAACAAATATAATTAATATAATTAAAACACATCTAAAAATATTACGGGCAAATACTTTTTTTTTTAATTTAAAACTTGTTAATTTTTCTATTTGTTCTTATTAAAAAAACTTACTTATTTTAACATGTCAACGTATTTTTTTAATAAATACAATTAATATAATTAAAACACTTCTAAAAATATCACGGACAATTATTTTTTTTAATTAAAACATGTTAGATTTTCTATCTGTCATTATTATTAATATTATTTTATTATAAAATAATATTAATAATACCTCATTTATCTTTCTCAGCCACATCTGTATTTTTTTATGTTCCAATTAATATTTAAGTTTCTCATTTTATAATTTATCATATTATTTTTTACTTTTATTTTAATATTTTCCGTTCTCATTAAATTTTTTAGTTTATTATTTTTTAAGGCACGTGCCTTGCATGGGTTATAAGCTAGTATTACATAATTACATTCATCTCAATTATCCAAAATTTGATAACGGATTTTTAGGTTAGGTTCGGGTCAAGTAAGAATTCAATTAGGATATCTAAAATGTAATTATAGATAGGTCTAATGTGAGAAGGGGTTGGGGCTTACCCTGATAGGGGTAAGAACGCGCCGTTTTAGGCCGTTCACCCCTTGAGGTCGCGCCCTCATGGTAATGACAGTTTGATGGATGGTTTGACAAAGGATAACAGTTATATTGACATGACATGACATGAGGAAGATTTAGGACTTGTCCTCTTGGGGGAAAGGCATGCCCCTTTGGCCATCTAACCCCTAAGGACGCGTCCTCTTGTTGTGGATTGACAACTTGACATGAATGGAAGACTTGACTGAATAATAACTTCATTGATATGAGACTGATACAAGGAAGACTTAGGGCTTGTCCTTATGGGGACGAGGGCACGCCCTTTAGGCCGTCCACCCCTTGAGGGCGCGTCCTCTTGGTTTGAAGTTGCAACTTGGTGATGAAGGATGGTTCCCTTGGCTTGGTATTGGAAAGATATTGAAGAATTCCCTCCTAGGATGTGCCCTAGGAGGGGGATGTCCGTGGTTGAAGGCCTCCAGGGGTTTGGCTGATGATTGAAGGCCTCCTCCTGTATTCAATGGGCGCGTCCTCATCGGGGATGCAGGGTTAACCTTGCTGTGTGCTTTGGGAGCTCTGTTCCTGTACTCAATAGACGCGTCTTCATTGGGGAACTTTGGAGTAATCCTGCAGTTTGCACCCAAACACTTGGGATCACTTGTCCTTCTATCTGGTGGGTGCTTCTCATTCTGGGGACAAGGATGCGTCTAGCATTTAAGGTAAGTCATGACTATACCTGCGTCTATGAATTAAGGAAAAAGTTGGTAATGGATAGGACTAGTCCTCGACGGGGGAAGTTTCCTTATCCATGAAGTCCTGACGTCATAGGTGAGCCTTGGGCCATTGTGACTAGGCCTTATCGTTAGACATTTCTAAAGTGAGCTAAATTCTAAGTATGGAAAGAGATGGAAGTCCTACGTCTAAGTATGGAAAGAGATGGAAAAGTCCTACGTCTAAGTAAGGAAGGTGGTGGAAGACTTCGATTGGGCCTTGAAGATCAGAGACCAAGCCCATGGAGGAAACTTCCTCCCCAAAAACTATGTTGGCTTGATCCCCTATATAAAGCGGTACGTAGGCACATTGTAAGGGGTCGAAAGTTGAGAGCTCTGAGGCAGCTAACATAAACCATAAGCAATCTCAGCCACCAATTAAACACAAACACCATACTCCGGCGAATCCACCACCTAAGGACCACCGTTGTAGATCTTGATTCCGGCAACAAACCTCGAACTTTGTTAATACCAAATTCTTCAGTTAACAAATTGGCGCTAGAAGGAGGGGTGCTAATTAAGATTTCAATCTTTGGAGGAAAAGATGTCACACAATCGCAACGAACGTCCTATAAATGAGGTCGGTTTAGACGACAGTGAAGGGCATGACCACGCCCACCATGAAGAATACGTTCCCCGGAGTGTTCCAAATCCTGCTTATGGAATGCCTATCGTCGGGGGACAACCACCGGTGCTCATAAGTAACTCAGATCTGATGGAGCAACTCTATCGCATGGGTGATGCCTTGAATGGTTTCGAAGCAAGGTTAGATACGGTTGAGAGAAATGAAGGAAGGGGTCGGGTCAGGCGACAACTCCACAATCATCATCGTTCCGGCAGAGGCACCACAGGGCAGGGGGTGACAGATCTCATGCTGGGAGGTTTCAGAATGTTACCCCAAGAAGGTTAGAGTATCAAGAAGACGGAGTGCCTATTGTTGAACTTCCTGATGAGGAGACGGATAGTCAAGAGAAACCTAGGGGGAACGACGTCCATCCCCACACCCTCATAGATCAGGGCGGTCCGAGAGTGAGGTTCGAAGGGCTGACGAGATCCACCGAGACCAAGAACAGCGCTTGAACAGTTTGAAGGATCGTCTTGGAATAAGACTTAACAACGACGATCTACTGTTGTTATTGGTCGAATGGAAAAGAGACAGAGAAGTTCGAGGAGAACAACCTCTTGATCCACAGCGTGAGCCCCCTGTTGACAGGTCGAGGCCCCATGGACAAGGGCATACTCGTCCTCGTGATGATTCAAGACGTAACCTAGAAGTGCAACCTCGTGATCCACAGTGAGAGCCCCATGTAGACAGGTCGAGGCCCCATGGACATGAGCAAGCACCTCTACGAGATAACTTACGACGTAATCAAGGTGCGAGGCCCCGTGATTCACAGAGAGCGCCCCCGATCTCAGGTTGAGGCCCCGTGATCATGAGCGAGCCCCCCAATTTGAAGGGTCAGGAAGGAGACGGGATACAAAATTGGATTACAGGAGCAGGGGTAACGATCGACGGAATAGGTACGATGCCTTTACCGCGGAGGACCTTCTGGAGGAAGAGATCCGCATATAACACCTGTCGTCTCGTCCCAAAGTAGATCTGGAGGAAGGCGTGAGGAGCCAAGGACAGGACCTCACAGTCCTGAGGAGAGGGCGCGCCCTCCAAGTCCTAATCCAAGGTTGCAGGGGAATTCTACAGCCCAAGGGGAAACCCAGGGGCAGGATCAACATCGGGATGGGGCTCAAACCAATCAACCTCCTCCGATAGTACATATCCAACCTTCGCCTGCTGGAGGTACTCACAATAATGTCCAAACTATCCCAGGTGTGGGAAGCTTCAATGTGGATGACCTGAAAAAACTCCTCACACACCTTGAGGGATGAAGAGTTACTTCAACAGCTCAAGCCCCCTCCCTTTTCTCGACAGCAGCGAGGGAGGCACAACTTCCAGCAGGGTATAGGAATACAACCAATGACTTGCTCTTTCATGGGAATGTCGACCCTGTTGAGTTCTTGGGAAGGTTCAATATAGAGATGGATGTGTATCAAGTACCTGACTTGGCTAAGTGTCGTTTTCTGGCAACGACCTTTAGGGAAAGTGCTCAGCAGTGGTTTCAAAAGATTGGACCATGTGTGATCACTTCATGGGAGGACATGAAAACTCTTTTTCTGACAAAGTTCCAAGCTACTGTGAAGTATGCCCCATTAGTGACTACCTTGGCCAATATCAAGCAAAAGGAAGGAGAAAGCTTGCAATTTTACTTCAAGAGGTTCAATGCCGAGTCTACCATGGTTAGAGAAGCAACAGATGAGTCACTCAAAAGTTTCTTGATTGTAGGACTTCAAGTCGGAACTGATTTCTGGAAACACCTCCAAGGGAAGGACCCAACAACTCTGGCAGACCTCTTTTCTCAGGCTGAATACTTCAAGATCGTGGAACAGTCTCTGGCTGATAACAAAAAGTCCAACCCCCAAGGGAAGGGAAAAGGTTCTAAAAGGAAGGATAGATCTCTGAGCCCCAACTATAGGAGGAGAGGATATAGCCCGAACAGGGTGAATGTCGCTAATGCAAGGAGAGGTTGGACTCCACCGGATTACGACAGGTTGAACAGATATCAAACAGGGAGTTATACACTAGCAGCCTCTGTCGAACATATCTTTGAAGTAAACAAGAAAAATGGCTTATTCAAGAAGCCCGCACCTTTATCCTCGTGGCAAAGCAGAGATAAGAAGAAGTATTGTACGTACCACGAGTCTGCTGGACATAATACTCACGAGTGTCGACAGTTAAAAGAAGAAATTGAGGAATTGATCAAGGCAGGATACCTAACTGACTGGATTGTTAGAGAGGTAAAGAAGCTTAAAGATGAACCTGATAGAAGGATGGAAAGAGAGCGCGCTCCGGACAGAGACGACGAGGATAGGTCCAAGGATGTTCATTTTACCCGGTCTAGAAACATTCATACCATCTTTGGAGGGCACCATCTTGGTGGAGACAATAACAACGCACTGGAGAGGTATGCTAGGGAAGCACGTCATAAGCCCTTAACTAGTGTGAACAGCTTGGAACTCAAACCTCCCAAGTTGTTAAAGGGGGAATTAGTGGATATCACCTTCACAGAGGAAGAGGCAAGATGGGTACATCACCCTCATAATGATGCCTTAGTGGTTGCTATACAAATAGGTCCTATGAACGTGCATCGAGTCTTTGTGGACAATGAAAGTTCAGTGAATATCCTTTACTACAACACTTACGAGAAATTAGGTTTGCCTGATAAGGATATTGTCAGAGAGGATGCCTGGATTTATGGTTTCACAGGAGAAGCTGTCAGAGTTATGGGCACGATTAAGCTGCTTCCGGTCACGCTTGGTGAAGGACCCTTATATGTAACTCAAATGGTGGAATTTATGGAGTTGGATCAAAAATCTGCCCACAATGCCCTAATAGGGAGACCTTTGCTGAAGGAAATGAAGGTGGTTACTTCCATTTATCATTTGACAATGAAGTTCCCTACTCCTAACGGGATTGGTTCGGTTCGAGGGTCACAGTATGACTCAAGGGAATGCTACCACAGAACTGTCAAAGGTTTCCGTCACAATGGACTAGGAGGGCGCGCCCTTCCTCAAGAGGATGCCCAGGGGATGCTCAAAAATGCGAAGGGGGAGATTCATGCTCATTACATAGTCCAAGAACCAGAAGATGACGTCCCTCTATGGAGGGCGCGCCCTCAGGTGTTATTATTGGAGGCACCCCCTCTAATTGATGAATTCCAAGAAGGGATTGTGGAGGATGTGTCGATAGAAGATTGGGAGGAATCGATTTCTATAACAATCCAAGGAAGGCATCAGGAGATTTTGGAAGGCAGTCGCACCCTACAGGGCGCGCCCTCAAGGGAGAAAGAGCTTATTGAAGACGCGCCCTCGAGGGAGGATGAGCTTGTTGAAGGCGCGCCCTCCAGGGAGGAGGTGCCTGTTGAAGACCCTCGCCTTTTTTATCTTGATCTTGATCCAAGAATTCTTATCCCAAATGAGAAGACATGCCCTGCTGAAGACACGATATCGATCCTGGTAGACACAGAAGATCCTAGTAAGATTCTTAAGATTGGGTCACAGCTAAGCGATGAGTTGAGAGAAAGCTTAACTAATTTCCTTAACTAAGCGATGAGTCTTTCTATCCTGAGTGGTTGGCAAATCCAGTGTTGGTGAAAAAGCCCAATGGAAAATGGAGAACTTGTGTGGACTTCACGGATCTGAACAAAGCTTGCCCGAAGGATAGTTTCCCACTTCCTCGAATTGATCAATTGGTGGATGCCACGGCTGGACATGCTCTCTTAAGTTTTATGGATGCCTACTCAGGGTATAATCAAATTCCCATGTACGGACCAGACCAGGAGCATACCTCATTTATCACTGATAGAGGGTTGTATTGTTATATTGGCATGCCCTTTGGTCTCATCAATGCAGGGGCAACTTATCAAAGGTTGGTGAATATGATGTTCAAAGAGCAGATTGGCAAGACCATGGAGGTTTACGTGGATGATATGCTTGTCAAGTCTAAAAAAACAAGAGACCATGTTAGGCACTTGGAAGAGACGTTTGGTATTTTGAGGATATATAAGATGAAGTTAAATCCGCAAAAATGTGTCTTTGGTGTTGAGTCGGGGAAGTTTTTAGGCTTTATCGTGAATCATAGAGGAATTGAGGCTAATCCAGAAAAAATTAAGGCACTCCTCGAAATGAAGTCCCCTACCAATGTGAAGCAGGTTCAAAGCCTTTGTGGACGGATTGCAGCTTTAAATCGTTTTGTCTCAAAGTCTTCCGATCGTTGCAAAGAGTTTTTCAAATCTGTTAGGGGGGTTGATAAGGATTTTATGTGGACTCATGCATGTGAAAATGCTTTTCAAAAAATCAAGGAGCAATTAGGTAAGCCCTCACTCTTGGCCAAGCCCGTGGATGGTGAAGTGTTGATTTTGTATTTGGCCATCTCTGATTATTCCATTAGTGTTGTCTTGGTACGAGAGGAGGATGGTTCACAATCTCCGATCTATTATGTGAGCAAAAGGTTGTTAAATGCAGAGACTCGATATACTAGTATGGAGAAGTTGGTATATGCCTTGGTCTTGGCTGCACGAAAGTTACGTCCTTACTTCCAGGCTCATAAGATCGAAGTCTAGACTTCTTATCTCATGCGGCATATTTTACATAAACCAGAGGCCTCAGGGAGGATGTTGAAGTGGGCAATTGAGTTAGGGCAATTCGATTTGGAATACACTTCCCGAACGGCAATCAAAGGGCAAGCCCTAGCTGACTTTATTTTGGAATTTGAAGATGAAAGTATGAGACGAGAAATCATCTTGGAAAATCCAAGTCTTCATGAACAAGGAGCCATCCCTTTGAAGGAAGAGTACCATTTTCCCTGGTGGACTATGTATGTGGACGAAGCAGTCAACAATGACGGGGCAGGTGCTGGAATTGTTTTAACCTCTCCTGAAGGTCACCTTCTTATGAGTGCTATTAACTTCAAGTTTGTGGTAACTAATAATGAAGCCGATTATGAGGCACTGATTAATGGTTTGCAGCTAGCTTTGGAGATGAATGTGAAAATTTTGGTGGTGTTTAGTGATTCGAAGTTGGTCATTCAGCAGGTTGAAGGAGGGTTCCAGACTAGAGGACCAAAGACAGAAGCATACATGATGAGTGTTCGTCGTTTGATTCAGCGGTTCAACATAGTCAGACTTGAAGGAGTTCCTCGTGAAGATAACTCTAAAGCGAATGCTTTGGCAAAGTTGGGTTCTAAAAGAGACACGGTGATGTTGGGAGACATTCCATTGAAGATTCAGGAGATTCCAAGTATTCCAGAGGTGGAACTAATGGTTGTGGATCAAGTACCAATGACAACTTGGATGAATCCCATCCAAGAGTATATACAAAAGGGAATTCTACCTGATGATAAAGGAGAAGCCAGATGTTTAAAGTATCAAGCGGCAAGGTATGTGGAGTATGATGCGGTGTTATACCGAAGAGCTTTTAATCAACCCTTGCTAAGGTGCGTTGATGGAGATGAGTGCAACTATGTCTTGAGAGAGGTACATGAAGGAATATGTCGCAATCACTCGGGGGGTAGTTCTCTTGCTATGAAGTTTACAAGAGCATGCGATCAGTGCCAATGCTTTTCAAACTACTCATCCATTCCTGCTACGACATTAACCTCAATGATGAGCTCTTGACCTTTTGCTATGTGGGGGATTGATCTCATTGGAGAGCTTCCTACGGCCAAGGGGGGTGTCAAGTATGTTGTTGTAGCTGTGGATTATTTTACCAAGTGGGCAGAGGCTATGCCCTTGGCAAAGATAACTTCAAAGAAAATCAAGGATTTTGTTTTTAACTCCATTGTGTGTAGGTTTGGAATTCCTTATAAGCTCATATCGGACAATGGGAAGCAGTTTGATAGCAAGGAGCTAAAAAAGTTGTGTGAAGACTTGAAGATTAAGAAAGATTTTGCAGCAGTCTATCATCCTCAAAGCAATGGGCAAACTAAAGCTATCAACAAGATAATCAAGCACACCCTGAAGACCAAGTTGAAGGAAAGTAAAGGTAACTGGCCTGAGGAGCTTCCTATGGTGTTGTGGTCCTACAATACCACACCAAGATCTACTACTGGGGAATCTCCATTTATGTTATCTTACGGCTTTGAAGCAATGGTTCCTGTGGAGGTTGGATCTGGATCATTCAGAAGGGATCACTATGACAAGGAATCCAATGAGGTCAATCAACGGCTTCATCTTGATTTTTTGGAAGAAACACGGACAATATCATCTTTACGGCTAGCTACATATCAAAAAAGAGTGGCCAGGTTTTATGACCGAAGAGTAAGGGTACGTCGTCTCAAGGTTGGTGATCTTGTGTTATGAAGGGTGATGCCTCATACCAGAATTGCCAGTCATGGGGTCTTTGGAGCCAACTGGGAAGGACCTTACAGGATCAAGTCTGTGCTTTGGGAAGGAACTTTTCACTTGGAAGATTTGGGTGGCAATCCTATACCGAGAGCATGGAATGTGGAACATTTGAAGAAATACTACCAATAAGGAGTGGTTTTGTACCCCCTATGTCATATATCTAAATAAACTAGAAGAAATAAAATTCCTCCTAGTCTAAGGGGTAGTGCATGTACACCCTCCCTTGAGTAGTTGATATTTTTTTAATTGTTTTTGTTTCCCCACAGAGCATTAGCCTTGGGACCAGTGTGGGTTTCACACCGGAGTGCATTATGTATGAAGATTATTTCAAAGTTTCATCAAGAATTTCGAAGTATTATTTTGATTGTTCAAAGATTGCTAAGTTGTGAAATTTTACTTGATAAAAATGCATTTTTAGATGAACCACGACAAGGCGCCCTATATGAATTGATAGGAGGGCGCGTCCTAAACAGTTTCCCAAGGAGGATGCGTCTTTTTCAAATAATAAGCATGCAATATTACCAAGTAAAAGCTACAATTATAGACATGATGCAATATATACGAAGATTATTTCAACTGTTCAAGATTTCATCGCCAAAGTTAGAGAATTGTCCATATAATTTTTACAAGTTTTATCAATTTCTGTATGAATAGGGCGCGCCCTCATATGAATTAAAACAAGGCGCGCCCTAAGCAATTCATTGAGAAAAACTTGAAATAACAAAATTGGCAACAAGAATAAATTTAAAGATGGTATATGGCAAACATTGAACATACATATTTAAATCAAGTTTCCAAGAGAGTAAACCCTTGTAAAGTTATCAAAAGAGAGCACATGTTAAATTACAATTCGCAAGGCATCAAATGAGGGCCTGCACCTCATAATGTTAAAAACGACTTAGAGATTACATGAACTTCAGGACGCACCCTAAGCTTGATCAAGAGTGGGTGAAGGGATGTGTAGTGGAATGTCGTCAGCCTTAGAAGCTTGGCCAGTCAAATCCCCTATAGCATCACCAACCTTAGAAGTGCTACCACCTTGGCCTTGAGTTAGGTCTTCTTTTTCAGGAGACGCGTCTTCAGAGGACGCGTCCTCTTCTTCATCATCAGGCACTGGAGACGCCTTTTCAAGACCAAGAAAAACCCTTTTCGCTTTGATCTCAACATCTTCATCAACCTTGAATTTGGCGACCCATTACACGGTTTCATCGCCAAACTTTGAGAAATAGTAATCAGGGTCTTGAGCTAAAAAACCTGAGGCATAATTTTTGAAACCTTTCTTAAAGGACGCGCCCTCTATTTTCTTTTTTCTCTTTGGCCCAACCATTCTGTTGATCATTTGATAGTTCAACAATTTGTTCTAACAACTTGTGGTTTTCGTCTCTTAGAGTGTCAATGGTAATGCTTAGCCCATTGGACACCTCCTCTTGAGTTTTGAGGTTGCTTTCATAGAAGCCTTTCTGCTGAGTAAGATCGTTTTGTAGCTTAGTTATCACCCTGTCACGGTCTTCAACTTTCTTTGACAGCCTTCCCCTCTCTTTTTCTAAGGCTTCAAGGCGCGTTCCCTCTTTTTGTAGAGATGATTGCCTATGAAGTGCAGAGACAAGGATTTCAGATGAGGCTTTGATGATAGCCTCATTTTCTGTGAGAGTATCTATGTTTCTCCATTTTACTATGTCCTCATCGGTAACATATGGAATGGCCAATGGACTTATAGCTGCTGAGACCAAGGAAAATGAAGAAGATTTAGCTCTCGTCCTCTAAGGAGACAGTAGCATTCATAATTTCTTTCCTTTTCTTTTCTTTGATCTTCTCAACGTCAACTACTTCTTGGGGATTTTTTGTCTCGGGTTGGATTTTCATTTTCTCTCTCTTGTGAGGATGCACCCTTACATACTTTCCAGCCTTTACTGGAGGGGTAACTCCCATTTCAAGACCCCAGCCTCCTGGAAGATTGTCCATACCTGAAAACATAACACAAAGCTATTAGGGTGCGCCCTCAACATATTGAAGGAAATATGATCATAGTGACAAGACAAATAATATGCACGGACATGATGCATAAATGAATACAAGGTTACTCATGTTACCCGGCCTAGAGGGCGCGTCCTTGGTAATAAGAACGTCCTCTTCCGTTTCGTCCTCTTCATCTTCATCAGAATCACAATCCTTCGATCCCTTAATGAGAACTCCCTTTCTAAAACGTTGAAATGGGATAATAGTTCCTACTTCTTTTCTAAGAATCCCGACCCTCTTGAGGTTATCTTCAGTGACTAGAGCCTTTAGGTTGAACCTTGGGGGAGGTAGGGGTGTGATTTTATCAGCTCTTTTCTTGGCTTCGCCAAAAAGCTCCTTTGTACTTCTATTATCTAAAAAGCGAAAAGCGTTGAGCAAAACAAACAAGTAAAAGAGAACAAGGCCTTAAAGTCTGCACCCTAAATAAAAAACAAAACAAACGAAGAGGGCACGTCTTTACTGTAATTGCAGTTGGAAACCACCCTTATTCTTTCCACGTTCCAAAGATAGAAGAAAGGTTGCTTCCAATTCTTCTCGTGGCTCACCTTTCCACTGGAAAGCCATAGCTTGTTGTGTTTGTGTTGTGCAGTTAGGAAGAAATATCCTTTATGGCTTTTTCTTATATCAAAGAAATAACTAAATTCCTCCATGGTGGGTTGAACAGAGTTTTCATCATGATAAAGGATGAAGAGTGCAAGTGCCAGTGCCAGTTTAAAAGAATTGGGAGATAATTGCATTGGAGCAACATCATACTATTCCAGTATGTTTTTGAAGTAAGGATGAAGGGGCGTGTCCACACCTAATGATAATAGTTTTGGCGATGTTACCATTCGAGGAATTGTAAACCCAGGCCAATTGAAGATATGAGGCCTCATGAGTGATGGGGCGCACCCACTGTCCCTCCATTCTGTAATACATCATGCTCCATGTGATTTCATCTACAGATATAGTCGAGGACATTCCCACGCAAAACAATCTATTGTTTTGTTTTCTCAAACGTTTTTTATCGGTTTCGGTAAGTGTATCCTCATATTTACCCCAATGAATATCTAATTCTTCTTGGGATACTTCAGGATGAACGTATGGGTTGGGAGAGGTGTCTGGAGGAGGTCGGCGATCAATTTCATCAATATATGGATAGGGACTATCCGAGGACGCGTCCTCTGGATCAGATTCTTCATTATTAGAATTGGATGCGCCTTCAGATTCTGAAGATTGTGTTTTCTTTCCCTTTCTCCTTCGAGAAATACTGGCCTCTACATCTTCTATAATATCTTCTTCGTCTATAACTGGTGTAAACTCATGAAGGCGCGCCCTACTTTGTCGACTGGTTACTTCAGGGTTGATATCGTCAACATGAGGCAAGGATGAATTGGATTTGGTGGTTGAAGACATTACTTCAGTATTACCTTTGAAAGGTGAAACTCCCTGAAGATGTTCTATGGCTTGAGTATGGAAAGAGAGAAGTGACGATGAACTTTAGGCTTCTCAATGGGGCGGGGAAAATGGGGAACCCGCCCCAAATGGGGTTATCCCGCCCCGTTTAAATGGGGAATGGGGTAGTGACGGGGAATAAATATTTACCCCGTTTAAATACGGGGCGGGTTTGGTATTTGTACAATCCCCGCGGGGAAAACCTGTCCCGCCCCGAATTAAATATAATAATATATATATATATATATATATATAATATAATCTATTCTTTATCATATAATATCATATGTTTGTAATATATAATAATTTATAACTTATTTATAGTTGTTTTATATAATACGTACCTAATATAAGGTATATTGTGTTTTAAATTACATATGCATTTGTTTTATTTTTAATTTTATTTATTAAAATACATAATAATAAATATTTTTTAAATATATATTTTTAAAAAGTTAATTATTATATAGGGCGGTGTGAAAACGGGGCGGGGCGGGGATTTAATGTTGCTCGTGGGGCGGGGATGAGGATAAATAATAAATCCCCGCAGGGAAATGGGGCGGGGATATGGCAAACTTTTTTTATGTGGGGCGGGTATGGGAATGGTGATCCCCGCCCCGAACCCGCCCCACTGAGAACCCTAATGAACTTTGTACAGGGAAAGCAAGTGGAGGTGGGGAATAAATCCCTAGGCGTTTGTTGAATTCCTTAAAAGGATGAAAGGGGGAAGGCGTGCCCTTACCCTCCAACTGAAAAAAGAAAGAAACAATGGTAAGGAAGCGTCTTGAAAGGGAAAATAAATTTGGAAAATGAAGGTAAAGTTGAAGAATGGGCTAGCATTCAGCCAAGAATTTTAAGGACGCGTTCTAAATTATCTACGAAGAAGACATTCTAAAAAGATTAAAAGGTGCGAGGAACTCTAGCGTATTGAAGACGCGTCCTACGGGTATCTACAAACAATTGAATGTAGTTTACGCGTTAAAGTTGTGAATAAAACGATATGAACCCTAACTTGAAGGCGCGCCCTAAGTCTACATTTAACACTGGAGCGGCAGAAACATAATTCAAAATCAAACAATAGCAAAAAGAAGACCTAACACAGATAGACACAGATATATATACATGTATTTCATCAAGAACACATAAGAACTCAACGGTCGCATGGCAATTTTGAGCAAAATATACGGTAAAAACATGAAATAAAGACATGGAATTGTACCTTTTGAGTTGCTGAATAAGATCCAAGAAAGAAAGTGTCGAAAACGGGAAGCTTTGGCCGGATTTTGCCCGAAGAAACGAAGTGCGGCGATTTTTTCAATTTTCTGGAATAAAAGAGTAAAGTGAAAATGGTAAGGTAACTTTTAGGTATTTATAGGCGAGGGCTCGCCTAGTGGAGGACATCTGTCAAGCACGTGCAACATAATGGTAAAAGAAGGACGCGTTCTCTGTAAGGGCGCGCCCTGTTCGGCAAAGGAGTGGGAAATTTTGGGAAAAGGCTTTAGGAAATTCAATGTATTGTTTTTAACTTCACACTGAATTGGGGGTAGTTGTTATAGCCAAAATTTGATGACGGGTTTTTAGGTTAGGTTCGGGTCAAGTAAGAATTCAATTAGGATAACTAAAATGTAATTAGGTATAGGTCTAATGTGAGAAGTGGTTGGGGCTTACCCACATAGGGGTAAGGACGCGTCCTTTTAGGCCGTCCACCCCTTGAGGGCACGCTCCCTCATGGTAATGACAGTTTGATGGATGGTTTGACAAAGGATAACAGCTTTATTGACATGGCATGACATGATGAAGATTTAGGACTTGTCCTCTTAGGGGAAAGGGCGTGCCCTTTTGGCCATCTAACCCCTAAGGACGCGTCCTCTTGTTGTGGATCGACAACTTGACATGAATGGAAGACTTGACAGAATAATAACTTCATTGATATGAGACTGATACAAGGAAGACTTAGGGCTTGTCCTTATGGGGACGAGGGCGTGCCCTTTAGGCCGTCTACCCCCTGAGGGCGCGTCCTCTTGGTTTGAAGCTGCAACTTGGTGATGAAGGATGGTTCCTTTGGCTTGGTATTGGCAAGATATTGAAGAATTCCCTCCTAGGATGTGCCCTAGGAGGGGGATGTCTGTGGTTGAAGGCCTCCAGGGTTTTGCTTGATGATTGAAGGCCTCCTCCTGTATTCAATGGGCGCGTCCTCATTGGGGATGTGGGGTTAACCTTGGTGTTTTCTTTGGGAGCTCTGTTCCTGTACTCAATGTGTGCGTCCTCATTGGGGAACTTTGGAGTAATCCTGCAGTTTTCACCCAAACACTTGGGATCACTTGTCCTATTATTTAGTGGGTGCTTCTCATTCAGGGGACAAGGACGCGTCTAGCATTTAAGGTAAGTCATGGCTATACATGCGTCTATGAATTAAGGAAATAGTTGGTAATGGATAGGACTAGTCCTCGACAGGGAAAATTTCCTTATCCATGAAGTCCTGACGTCATAGGTGAGCCTTGGGCCTTTGTGACTAGGCCTTATCGTTAGACATTCCTAAAGTGAGCTAAATTCTAAGTATGGAAAGAGATGGAAGTCCTACGTCTAAGTATGGAAAGAGATGGAAAAGTCCTATGTCTAAGTAAGGAAGGTGGTGGAAGACTTCGACTGGGCTTTGAAGATTAGAGAGCAAGCCCATGGAGGAAACTTCCTCCCCAAGAACTACGTTGGCTTGATCCCCTGTATAAAGGGGTACGTAGGCACGTTGTAAGGGGTCGAAAGTTGAGAGCTCTGAGGCAGCCAACATAAACTCTAAGCAATCTCAGCCACCAATTAAACACAACCACCATACTCCGGCGAATCCACCACCTAAGGACCACCGTTGTAGATCTTGATTCCGGCAACAAACCTCGAACTTTGTTAATACCAAATTCCTCCGTTAACAAGAAAAAAACAACAAACTAAATTTAGTTAAGATTTTAAAGATTCATAAATTTGTCAACAACTACTCCACTCGCTGGATTAAAAACAAAAAAAAAAAACTTTAACTTTGTAAGTGAAATATCAGCTCGGTATCTATTCTATATCTAATACTGGAACATGATGTTTTTGGGGAGTGATTTAATTCGCGTGAGATTACATTCTTACCCCTCTAACCCTTTAGTTAAGTCTAAAAATATTATGACATAGCAAAGAATCAAACCAATGACCTTCTACACAATTGAACTCATGTCATTGCCAATTGTGCTACACCTTGTTTTGAGATAACTTTCAAACCTCTTATTATATAAATCAAATTTTCTCCCATTTTTTCTGATTTTTATTTTTGAGTAAATAAATATTGATTTATATCATTTCGAGAATATTGAATAGTATATAGTTACTCTAATACTCCAACATACACTTTTTGGGGAAATATTTTATTCCACGGTTCAGCCACGTTAGTATATTTATGCAAAAACCAATGACCTTCTACACAATTGAACTCATGTCATTGCCAATTGTGCTACACCTTGTTTTGAGATAACTTTCAAACCTCTTATTATATAAATCAAATTTTCTCCCATTTTTTCTGATTTTTATTTTTGAGTAAATAAATATTGATTTATATCATTTCGAGAATATTGAATAGTATATAGTTACTCTAATACTCCAACATACACTTTTTGGGGAAATATTTTATTCCACGGTTCAGCCACGTTAGTATATTTATGCAAAAACTAGATTTAATTATGCTAGATTTGGGAATCGAACCAATGACCTTCTACAATTGTACTCATGTCCTACACGAAAATTTTGAACACTTCTTTAAGCGCATAGCTGACTTCAATTTGAGTTTTCACTTATGCTCAAAATATTTTGTTGTTCTTCCTTTGCAAGCGAGTTAGAGGTTTGTTAGCATTATACATGTGTCGAAATACATGTGTCTAAAATTATAATAAACCTTGATAAACATATAATAACAACTGTTTTATAATTTTTCTTCCACTATAAACAACTAGTGTTTTCTTGCCCGCGTTCCGCGCACGGGCTTCCAATTTTATTTATTTATTAACTATATCACATCCTTTTGATTTATTTAATGATAAAACCTATAATTATAATTTATATGTAGAAATTCGTTTTGTAATTGTTTTTTTTTTACGATAAATTAATCTTTTTGCTTGCAACATTTGACCTTGAGTTTACTTGATGTTAGGAGAAGGTGGATTTGATGTTGATAAAAGTATTAAAATATTTATAATGTTTTTTTATAAAATATATTTAAGATTTTGAATTTGGATTTGAAGGTGTCTTTCGAGATATGGTGGTAGCTCATAAGCGTGTTTGAAAGATATTTGAGAAATTTTTAACTTTGTAAATCTTGATTAAAATTGTCTGACTCAATTAAGTCAATGATTATTTTTATTTTAGAGAAAACAAAAGTGATTTATTAGTAGATGTATAGGATCGTTAATATAAAATTTGATTTGATAAATTATGTACATTTTATTTTTTATTTTAGAGAAAACAAGTTATACTTATAAGTAAATATAATTATTTTCAAAACTCACCATTTAAGTTTCAAAAAATCTTGGTCAATCTGATAAATTATTCAAAATTTAAATTTAAATTTAAATTTTTTTATCAAAAAAAGATCCAAGATGATTTATTTTCTTTTTTAACATAATTTTGCACGGGCTTCCAATTTTATTTATTTATTAACTATATCACATCCTTTTGATTTATTTAATGATAAAACCTATAATTATAATTTATAGGTAGAAATTCGTTTTGTAATTGTTTTTTTTTTACAATAAATTAATCTTTTTGCTTGCAACATTTGACCTTGAGTTTACTTGCTGTTAGGAGAAGGTGGGTTTGATGTTGATAAACGTATTAAAATATTTATAATTTTTTTTATAAAATATATTTAAGATTTTGAATTTGGATTTGAAGGTGTCTTTCGAGATATGGTGGTAGCTCATAAGGAGCTATGAAGATATAAGACGTGTTTGAAAGATATTTGAGAAACTTTTAACTTTGTAAATCTTGATTCAAATTGTTTGACTCAATTAAGTCAATGATTATCTTTATTTTACAGAAAACAAAAGTGATTTATTAGTAGATGTATAGGACCGTTAATCTAAAATTTGATTTGATAAATTATGTACATTTTATTTTATATTTTAGAGAAAACAAGTTATACTTACAAGTAAATATAATTATTTTCAAAACTCACCATTTAAGTTTCAAAAAATCTTGGTCAATCTGATAAATTATTCAAAATTTAAATTTAAATTTAAATTTTTTTATCAAAAAAAGATCCAAGATGATTTATTTTCTTTTTTAACATAATTTTGTGATGATTAGATAACTTAAGTGATAAATATTTATAT
This sequence comes from Heracleum sosnowskyi, assembly GCA_030848705.1. Lineage (NCBI taxonomy): Eukaryota > Viridiplantae > Streptophyta > Magnoliopsida > Apiales > Apiaceae > Heracleum > Heracleum sosnowskyi. The sequence continues at coordinate 31,944,306 of CM061237.1, forward strand.
CATGTCGTCTGATTGATGTACCAATTAAATAATAAGAAATACTATATGATTAAGCATTAAGAAATTAAAACTAAGAAATTTTCATCGTATAGTAGAATCTTACACATGCATATATCATTGATTTATAGAAAAAAACGTATATTGAGATTAAAAAAATTAAATTAAGTTAATTAATTTTGAATTATATTAAAATCAAAATTGAATATTGATTTGATAGTGTTCAAGGAAAAGAAAATAAATTGAGAGGATCAAAGAAATGAATAGAATTTTTTTGAAGATCTAATTTTTGGATATACCAAATGTAAAGATGCTAATGTGCATAACTTAATTTATTTGTAGTAATCTAAAATTTGATTTCAAAACTTACCATAATTAGTGAAAAAAACAATAAAATCCATGATTGATTGTGATAACCATATTTAATTAATAACATTAATGATTAAATTTATAACAATGCTGACTTGACTATTTTTAAAATTATTTTTGAAAGTGAAATTAACTTCTTACTCCTTTAAAATTGTTCGGAAATTATTATATACATAGATTACAATCAAGGAAGCAAAATATCACAAATAATATACCAATGAAACCTATTATTTAAAACGTGCCTTACCCGGGTCAGGGAGCTAGTTAAGTTTAAAGTAATAAACCACAAGGCGATTTAGCAACCAAAAACAAAAAACCACAAGGCACCCCATATTGGACTCCCGAGTAGTGAATCTTGTGAAAATCTTGTATAAAGTATAAAATAATGTATATGTCAAATTTTCTTTTCAGTTACTTATAACATAACGAAGATGATAATTTTTTTGATATAATAATTAAATAATTGTCATAATAAATCACTTTCTCTGATATTATAACTATTAATTTGTAAAAGCATATTAATTTATAAAATTTTAACTATAAACAACATATCATAATTTATTAGCCAAATTAATCAAAATACTACCGTACCAGAAAAACAAAACATTTATTATAGTTTTTTTTAATCAAAATTCAGGTATTTTATTGAGCAAAAATTAATTCATTAGTTAACTATAAAAATTAAATTTGAGTAAAAATTTTGTAGGGGTCGAGAACCCTTCCTCAATAGTCAATCCTCATCCTCACCAATCTAATACCGAGGCAATATTTTTTAAATTTTAAACATGTAAAATAAATTGTACTAACAGACCTTCAATTTAAAGTATGAGCGTGAAACATGAGGCAAGCGTGTACTAATACTTGGGAAAACTGTCACGCTAGGGTCGTAAGCGAACAGAGTCGTTCGTGAATAAAAATCGAGCTCCACTCGTTTTAGATGAACTCGGCTCGGTTCATTTACTAAATGAGCACGAGCTTGAACATGAAAATGTGTTCGGTTAGTAAATGAGCTCGAGTCGAGCTTTACACCTGTTCGACTCGAACTCGGCTCGTTTTGCTCGGGATCGGCTCGAGCTCGACTCGAACTCGTTAAACTCGGCTCGATTCGTTTAACTAATTATAAATTTGTGAGTTTCATAATATCCTTAACAATTTGAATATGTTAAATAAAACTTAATTGCGATGTATTTTAGTTATTTTGTGGTTGAATAGAGAATTGTATTTGTTATATCTAAAAGGTATAACATCAACGTACAACCAAAAGTTAAGCTCTTTATATCCAATCTAAATTAGTTTTTCATTATTAAAATTTATAAGTTGCATTCATAAAATTACAAAAGAAAGTGAATAGAGAAAGAGAGTTTGTCTTATTAATTTATTATATAATATTATTTAAAAGTGGCTCGTACCTCTTAAAATTGAGGAGAAAGATGAGACTTTTAGTGAATTTAAGGTTAATAAGAGTATCTTGGAGAAAAAAAAGTTGCAAACCTCCTCAAATTTCAAGTTAAGAGCCAAGATAAAGAGGCTCTTAGAGAGACTTTAAGTCAGTGATAAAATTATTTTATTTTAAATATTGTTATTAGGTGAAGTGAGTAAGTTTTGATTATTCATAAATACAAATATTAACCTAATATATATGATTATTAGAAAAAAATAAATTAACTTTTAGTATTGAAATTCAAACATAATCGTGTATTCTTAAGATGTGATTTTAGGTGTGAGACTTTAAATCGAGTAAGTAATTTTAAAAATTGGATTTGGTTGATTATAAAAGTATGAACTATAAGTGAACAACTCGACTCGACTCGAGTTCGGTTTGTGTTCGGCTCGACTCGAAATGTTCGTGAACAATCTCGTGTTCAGCTCGTTTATTAATGAGCCGATCTTGAACATCACTTTTCGTTCGATTAGAAAGTTCGGCTCGACTCGGTTCGTTTTAAAAAAAAATCAAGCTCGACTCGATTCGAACAAAACTCGGCTCGACTCTGTTCGTTTACAGCCCTATGTCACGCCAATGAAAGCAAAACAGGGTGAGATGCGAGTCGTTTTTGGTTAACTATAATAAGCTGCACCATATTTTAGTATCCTTATATTGAAAATTTTACCTAAAATTGACCTTGATAACAACATACATTATTATTTTAAGTAGCTTTTTAGTGTTTACAGTTTAGTGTACGGGAAACAAGGTGACAAGACTCACAAATCCAAGGTGCACCACACCTTGGCATAACAGTAATATCATTAAATTAATACTTGATATTATGATAAATTAATATTTTAAATGTAAATTTTTGGTTGCAACATAATATTGACAATATAAATTTAATCTTGATTAATTAATAATTTTGATAAATTAATAAAATCCATCCGTTCCAACAATATTCATTTATAAAGGTTTTACTATCACACCGTCTCATTAACTTGTTTTTGTTAATAATCTCACAATTTTTCTATAAATAAAAAGATGAAAGGTCCACAATTTTTAGACGTATTAGTATATTATATCTCTTCTATATATAATAGAAAAACACAAGGGCCTTTTATATTTTGAAATTACATGGCATGTCACTACTCTCTTGTGTAAAGAAAAAAATAAATAAATAATGTTTTTGTGCAGAATCGAATCCCTAACCTTTCCTAAGAAAATCATTCTTATTACCATTGAGCTACATGAGTCATTTTGGTTTTAAGTGAAAAATCACATTACATAAATCTCACATCATTCTTAATCATATATTAATTATTATTTAAACTTTTAAGTAAAAATCAAGGTGATTTATAATATTTATTAAATTTTATTTTTTAAATTCTTTTTTTAGAGTATGTTTGCAAAGGATATTTATAATATTTATTTTTTTAATTATTAAAATATCATACAAAACTATATACTATCAATCTTATAAAATTTTTATATTAAGTTTCAAAAACAATATCAAGCGTGGTGTATTTTTATCTTTCCTTTAGTTTAAAATAAATATTTCGGTTGTGTAACTTTAACTATAATATATTCTATTTTCTTATATAAAGGGTCTAACTTTTATTGTACTATACAATATATTTAAATTATTAAATCATACTTATTAATTTCTATAAAATCTCTTTAAAATTTTATAATAAAATTAGTTTGATAAATCATGATATATAATTTATATTTAAATTTAATTTAATATTTTAAATAATAATTCAAATTAATATTTATTTAAAATAAGAGGTAAAATAAATATTATTGTAATTTAATTGTATTCTACATGTGAAAACTTTGAATTAGAAAAATGGATTAAAAGTTTAAACTATAAGAATATACACAAATCATATTTATTCACAATAATTTATTTAATATACATGAAAATATATAATATTTTTGTTAAATATAGAAATTGGGGACCGGGAAGCGTGGCAGGGAGACACTAATCCCTGACCCCATCCCGATCCCCGAAATTTTTACATATTTTTTCCCGATCGCCAGAAAAGTTCTCAATTCTCCGTCCAAAACGGGGCAGAGAATGGATTGGGGTTGGACGGGAAGGGGTGAATGTCTATCTCTACAGTAAGCATTATTATATAGCACATATCGATAAAATGTATACATGATATTTATGAATATTCTTCTTATGTATATAAGAATAGGGCCGGTGCAATGCAAAGATGACTTTTAAATTTGTTATCTTATATGTATTTTAATAATTTATTTTATATTTATACTTTTTTTAACGAAGATGAACTTAAATTTAAATAGTTTTATGTGATTGTTGAACTCGATGTTGAATTGACGTATGTGTTTGTGTTTGAGTGTGATTAAATTGTGTTTCAAGAATTTTATGTTTAACAGTATTTAAAAAATATTTTTTAATTAAAATTGTTATTTTTAATAAATCAATGTCAAGTTGCAAAAGTAAATGGATTAAAGTGCAAATATCAAAATATGAGTATCATTCTAACCGACCGACTACATTATATTTTGATCAAAATCGTTGTTTTTAATAAATTAAGGTTAAGTTGTAAAAACAAATGAACTAAAGTGCAAATACCAAAATACAAGTACCGTACCGACCGACTACAAAACTTTCAATGTTTTGGTTTTAATAATACAATATAAATAGATAGATATAATAAAAGTGAGTAGATTTATAATTAGATTGGATGCATTGTGTATATGAGACATTTTTAATTATTATCACATGAATTTTAATGTCATTTTATGGAAAAAAATAATTAGTTATTTGGAATTGGATTAATATATACATATATATAACATATGAAAACTATTTGTTTTGAATTAAAACAATTTAAAAGATGAGATAATAAAAATAAATAGATAGTACAACAAAAAAAATTAAACGAATTATATGGTCATGTTGAAAAGGTTAGACAATATAAACACATAAATTTGGGTTGGAAAAATACTTGGTGATACTAATTTGTGTAAAAAATAAATAGATAAAAATATATAGTCCAGTTAACAAATTTTAGAAAACAAGATATTATATAGCATACAAAAATATTATGATCGGATCGATCACATTATACACCCCGAATTATTTAAAATCATAGGCCCCGATCAATCAAATTATCTATATAAATTAAAGTAAGTATATTATAACGAGACGAACAAAATATGTACAAATATAACTAAATATAATATTTAAACAACAAAGAATAAAATTTTATTTTAATCACTAGAAAATGATCGTGCCTTGCACGGGTTCATGCAACAAAATATGAGAATTGAAGTTATAATATCAAATAATATTTCACGAATGTTAATATTATTATCAGTTAGACATACCCAGGTCATTTAAACATAATTATGTTTTAAAATTTTAGTAGTAAAATAAAAAAAATTATTGTATTTGAAAATTATATATATATATATATATATATATATATATATAAAGAACTAATATTGACAATAGATTGAAATATTATTAAATTAAAACATATTGTAACACCTGAGTCTCACATCGAGAAATGTGGGGGTTTTAGTACAGTTTATAAGACAAAGTACAACTACTAAGTGCACCAACAATCATGATCTTTTGGAGACCTGTGGTGGGTTTGTGGATTACCCATGTTATTGCATTTGGGCCAATTGGTCGGCGGTTGATTCGTGAAGTTGCTGGAGGTAGGGACACGAAGACTGGTGGTATTATTTCATAATGGACTGAGGTCCAGAGGCGGAGACATAAACTAGCCAGTATTATCTCACAATCGCTAGAGATATACGATCTTGGACCTATGAGCTATCCGTTCAGATCTAACGATTCCGTCAAGAGTTTAAGTAGGGGAGTTTGTACCACCCGAGTCTCAAAATTGAGAAGAGACTTTAGTTCAGTTTATAACACAAAGTATTACTACAAATTGCACCAACAAATCACGATCTTTTGGAAACTTGGGGTGAGTTTGTGGATTACCCAAGTTGTAGCATTTGGGCTAATTACTTGGTACTGAATTATTTGATGTTTTGAAAGTCTGAAAGATAGAGGAAGCGAAACAAAGGAAAAGAATGCTTAAAATCAACAAATTGCAAGAAAAGATATGAACGTGTTAGAAAGAAAGTTTTAAGAACTGAAAGCGCAAGACCTAAGTAGAGTATTAGAAGATTTACGAAGGTTTTTGATCAAAATCAGTAATAAAACCTACTCTCCAGAATGTAACATCTTGAACATCTTGAAGAATTGGAAGAAAATTTAGGATTGTAATGTTCTAAAACTCATCTAGAACAACCAGTATCTATTCTATCTCGCAAAAAAAATTGTAAACTAACATGACAGCTATTCGTAATACCCGTATTAATTTCTAAATTAAAAACTTGAACATACTTAAGTAAGCACCCAATAGCTACATCCATCAATAAGAAAAACTCTATATATATCAATCATATACTTGAAACGATAATGATCATGCATAGAATAATTTATAAACACAATTTAAGCTAGCGGTCCGTGCCTCGCACGGGCTTTTATGCTAGTTCTCTTTAATGTATCTTAGTTTTGGGCCATTTTTTTTACAGATTTCTTATTAAGTAATGAAGTTGAGATGTTACTTCTACAACAAAAGAAAAAAAACTGGCTTAAATAAATAGAAAATCATCAAAATAAAATCTTATACAGAAAAAAATGAGAATAGAAATTTATTGTAAGGTATATAATCAAAAATTATATACTATTATATAATAAGAGTAACAGAGATAATAAGATAGTATTATCATAGATCCTGATTCCCATCCATGACGTATTAGAATTTTTTTTATAGATTCTACTATATAATAAAAATAAGAAAGATAATAGAATATAATAAAAATAAGAAAGATAATAGAAATAATGTCGGTGTTCGATGAATAAAATATTAAATATATATTTAATTGAAATTCTAAACTTACTTGAAAGTCGTTATTCGGTCCTTAATCAATAAAAAACGCGTATTTGCCCAAAAAATTTACACCATGTTATGAAATAAATTGTATGACTCTTAGAGTTTCTAACTCCATTGGCTTTTCACCTATCTTGTAATTAGTACAACTCTTGGCTTTTCACTTCTCTTGTAACCTATGTATAGGAAGCCTATATAAAGACTTGTATGCACATTGTCTTATGAGATGAATAAGATGATGATCTCCTCATTTCTGTCTAACTTTCTCTAGTTCTTCTTATATATATATATATATATATATATATATATATATATTGGGAAGGTCTCAGTGAGGAACCACTTAAATGAGTAACCTAGGAACTAACACACACGTCAAAACTTTCGTTTGTGTCTACTTTAACTGTCATGTCTCATGTCTTTTCTTTTCTTCTTTTTTCAGTATTTCATCATAAAATAATTGTGTAAAACGATAAAATATTTTGTACAATAACTAGATTATATTGTGTATAAAAAGTATATAATTCCCGTGTTCTGTATATTTTTTATATTCTGTATTTTTGTGTTCTGTAAATTTGTAGTATTTTGTGTTTCTAATTTTTTTATATTCTGTATTTTTGTTTTATAAATTAATTTTATGTACTGTAAAAACACAATATTTTTTTTAATGTATTTTGTAAAAATATTACTATTTACAGGTAATTATGTGTTCGGTAAAAAAATCAAATTATAATTATATAGTAATTGATGTGTCTTTTGAACATTATTATAAAAATAATTAAAATAGTAAACATTTTGTATGTTAATATTTACAAAATTAATATATATAATAGATTTAATAAAAATATTGATTGAAAAAGTAGCTAAACACGTGTACTGTACCTGTCAAAAAAAACGTGTAATGTAGGTTTGTTTTGTTCTGTATATTTTTTATATTCTGTATTTTTGTGTTATGTAAATTTGTAGTATTTTGTGTTTCTAATTTTTTTATATTCTGTATTTTTGTTTTATAAATTAATTTTATGTACTGTAAAAACACAATATTTTTTTAATGTATTTTGTAAAAATATTACTATTTACAGGTAATTATGTGTCAGGTAAAAAAATCAAATTATAATTATATAGTAATTGATGTGTCTTTTGAACATTATTATAAAAATAATTAAAATAGTAAAAATTTTGTATGTTAATATTTACAAAATTAATATATATAATAGATTTAATAAAAATATTGATTGAAAAAGTAGCTAAACACGTGTATTGTACCTGTAAAAAAACGTGTAATCTAGGTTTGTTTTGACAGAGGTGGTAACCCCACGTTCACTGACATGTTAAATAAGATTGATCCAACGGCTGAAAACAAAAGTTCCTAAGTTACTCAATTTAAAGAGTTCCTCACGGAGACTTTCTCTATATATATATATATATATATATATATATATATATATATATATATATATATATATATATATTATATTATATAACACACCAAAGTTTGTTTGACTTTTGCGTGGAAATCTCCTGGGATGATCAGTTGCAAGATATCATAATGCGTAAGATATTCATTTATCTTGCTAATTATACATGTTTCGATTTATTAATTAATAAATTCACTAGCGGATTTTAAAGCAAGTCAAATATGAAGACATGAGAATCTTGATGAGAAATTTTTATTTGATCTCCACTAACCTATTCGACAAAGGTTTATATTGATTTTTCAGGTGCAAAGTGTTTACATGGTTATCATAATTTGCGTCTCAGAATTGAATATGTATTCACATATGGCGGAGATGTTATTATTTTGGTATGCTATGAAATTAACAATTGCAGGCACTTCTTATGATTGTATCGTGATTCTGACAACCCATGAGGATGGTCATTTATGTATATGATTAAGATTGGAGATCCGACATTAAAGTTGATAGGACGAAGCACATTGATCCAAAGTTTTTCTTCACTCATGAGCTTCAACAAAGGGGAGAAATTGATGTCTGTCAGATTCACTCATGTGAGAATCCAACAGATTTGTTCATAAAAACACTTCCTACATCATCCTTCAGGAAATTGGTAAATAAGATTGGAATGCGTAAACTTCGATATATATTGAAATGAGGGGGAGATATGATACTTCTTTTAAATTACATTATGTACAACACATGTACTTTTTTTCCTTCACTAGGGTTTTTTCCACAGGGTTTTTCCTAGTAAGGTTTTAATGAGGCATGATGTTTGTGCGAGTCATCCAAGGGGGAGTGTTATGAAATAAATTGTATGACTTTTAGAGTTTCTAACTCCATTGGCTTTTCACCTATCTTGTAATTAGTACAACTCTTGGCTTTTCACTTCTCTTGTAACCTATGTATAGGAAGCCTATATAAAGACTTGTATGCACATTGTCTTATGAGATGAATAAGATGATGATTTCCTCATTTCTGTCTAGCTTTCTCTAGTTCTTCTTATATATATATATATTATATTATATAACACACCAAAGTTTGTTTGACTTTTGCGTGGAAATCTCATGGGACTGGGATGATCAGTTGCTTACGGGTTTGGGAAAACTGATGCCAAAAAAAAAAATGTACGCAAAACTGATGCATATTTGCCTCCATTCCATTGAAAATATATAAAGCCCATATGCGAAGTGGAAAGAGTAGGAAGAGCAGGTACTATTTATGATGTCCCCAGGATTGTAGCCAGGGATCGTCAACAAACCTTAGCTATTCGTTGGACCCTTGAAGCAGCTTTCAAACGACGTATAAGCTACAGGATAAGCTTAGAGCAATGTTCATTTGATGAGATACTGGATGCTTACCGAAAGAGGGGAATTGCACGTAAGAAAAGGGGGAATCTTCATAGACTGGCTTCTACCAATCGAAGTATCGCGCATTTCAGATGGTGGTAAAGTGAGACCACAAAAAGAGCTCTTCCGAATGATTTGTTATTTGCATTGATTTGGAAAAATAAGTACATAAAAGATTAAAAATAATGTTACAACATACAACTAATTGTACATTTAATATATACACATTAACTCCTTATATATAATAGGCGTAAGAGAAATCTTATCCAAAATTTTGGTCGGTCACTGTACTACCAAAAGTATATGATCCGTTGGATTATAAAACTATAAATATTCAAATAGATGAGGACCGTTAGATATAATATTAAAAATTGTATTTGATTAATAATAAAATAGTATTTAAATACTAAAAGATGTATTTTGATAATTTAAACCAATTATAAATGGGTTTTCTATATTGAATAGAAATCTTTATGTAAAAATTCGTAATTATCTTTTCTCTTTAGTTTATGGATAGTTCCAGTTAGATAAAACTTATTAAACCAACATTAAATTAAAGATAATTTTGTTAGCTTCGCATGGGCTGTAAAATCGTTAAAATCTGTTGTCTAAAACTCAAGATAGAGCCCAAACAGTAAAGTGATTATCTAAATTTTAATAAATATTTTTTTTATTGTAGCACCAATTTAATTTTTTTCCTAATTCTTTTAAATTTATAAATTCTATTTTTATTTCAATAAAATATTAAAATCAATTTAAGAAAAAAATAAAATCGATCTGGTCCGTGTACGATCACTATACGACCAAATTAATAATTACAGTTAGATCTTAAATAGATCGATAATAATTGTTAGATCTAATATTAAAAAGTGTATCTGGTTAATAATAAAATTATATTTAAATACTAAAAAGTGTATTTTGATAATTTAAAAGTTTTCTATGTAAAAATTCTTAAATATCTTTTCTCATGAATTTATTTATAGTTCCAATTAGATAATAATTGTTAAACCAAATATCAAGATAACAATTCATATTGGTTACAATATTAAAAATTATCAATATAATGCTGATGTATATCATACTAACAATGATACACGTGAACCTACGTAGACTTATGAGAACTCCTGTACATAGATAAATTTAAACACTTTTTTTTTCTGAAGGAACATAACAAATTGATTAATCCAAATTATAATTATATTATTTTACATATAACAAACATAAAAGGATAATATCAAAATATTATTAAAATATTGAGGGTTTCATATTCATAAACGATAATTTTGAATATAATACTTATATTAAAATGTGTATTTGATTAAAGGTAGGATTATATTTAAATACTAAGAAGTGTGTTTTGATAATTTAAACCAATTATAAATTGGTTTTCTATATTGAATTGAATTTTTTTATGTAAAAATTCTTAACCATATTTTCTTTTCGGTTTATTGGTAGGTCAACAGGTCAAGTTAGATAATAATTATTAAACCATCATTAAATTAAAGATAATTTCGTTAGTATGACAAAAAAAAGAAGATAATTTCGTTAGTTTCACATGGGTTGTAAAATCGTCAAAATTCAATTCTAAAACTCAGGATATAACCCAAATAGTAAAGTGAGTATCTAAATTTTAATAAATATTTTTTATTTTTTTAGCACCAATTTATTTATTTTTCAACTAATTGTTTTAAATATAGAATTTTTATGTTTCTTTCAATAAAGTATTAAAATTAATTAAGAACAAATTCAAATCGATAAAGAATATAATAATATGAGAATAAAATTTTATATAATCATAACATAAATTTTATTCTATTTAATAATTTTTAAGTAATAATGTATTTTAAAATTTTATATACACTGTAAATAAAGCCGAAACATTAAAAGTAAAAGCAGTTAGTAAGATACTCATATCAGTATATACTTGATATCATTATTATATTAAATCCTTATCTATACTATACTATTATAAGCAAAACAGGGTATAATTTGGTACTTGGTTCACACCTCCCAAAAAAAGCACCCTCTTTCTAAAAATTAAAACAAACAGAAAAATACACGACTCTTTTCAAAATTAAAAAAAGAAAAAGAAAAACAAAACAGAAGATACACCAACCACTCTTTAAAAATAAATACATACACGGCTCTTCCATCGCGAGTTGCCGAGCTCTGCATCACGGCTCTTCCAGGTTACACTCGCGAACAGTGGAGGACCTCCACCGAAAGTACAACTCAGCAATTTTGATCAGGTATTGGTTACAGTTCTCAGTTTGGGGTTTGTTCAATCTATTAATTGGTTTAGTGAGCTTGACCCTGGATTTGGGATTTCTTAGTTAATTTGTTTGATTGTCTGGATTTAGGTTTAGTTTTGATTTTGTTTATTTGATCTTGGTTAATTGGTATCGTTTAGTTGGTTAATTCATTTTTGGGAAAAATGGTAGAGAGGAGTTACATACCTCTGTATTATTGGATATGAGATTAGAAGCTGTAAGTATAATTCAGTTTGTCTGTGTGCTCTTTAGGTTGGCTTTTGTAGGCATTAGCTTCACTGTGTTGTGCACTATTTGAATTTCTATGATGAGCTGAACAAAGACATTAAACTTAATACTGATCCTAGACATAGAGTTAAATTTTTTCTGCATATTTTTAGTATAAACATTGTTACTTCAAATTAACTCAATTGTATGTATTTTCAGTGTATGCAATTGATTTGTGGGTCGAATAGTCCCAATTGATATCTAGGAAGTAGGAAGCAGAATCATCACTTCTCCTTTTTTGAGATACAAAATGTGGTGTATACTCATCACTTAAAGTAGTAGCTGTAGACATATGTGTGTATGTATAAATAATTCTGTATTTCTTACTCAATTAATTGATTTTTGTGTCGCATCAAATATCACTTTTTGTATCCACTACTTTGTCATGAGATTTATCATATGTCAGTAGCAAATATGTTGCTAATTAGTGATGGGTAACCTGCTAACTATGTGATGGGAAATGGTCATCATAGACAATGAATTTGGGGTTTATTCTCAAACACCTCTTCTATGCTAATTAGTAATTAGTAATTATAAGATGATTTCTTACTAGATTATCACGTCCACCTGGCTTGTGCCACCATGACTTTCTATAATTATTTTCGGCAGGATATGTGCTTTTTTTGTTTTATTTTTTTGAAGATTTTTTGGAAATACTAACTTTTATTTTGAAAGTGTTAACCAATTACCAATCAAACTAACCAAATACACCCCACTTTGCTTATAATAAAGATGAATAGTCTATAGAGGCTACTAATTAGAAATCATATGAATTAGAGCCTAACACAAACTTTCTGCAATACGCTGAGTGTGTAACCTTTGTGCATTATTACTCTAGATATATGTTATATAGTCTACGACAAAATTCTTGCATATGGCCTATAACTTGAGGAGGATATACCTTGCCATATTTCTTATATTAGGTAAATATTCTTGAGAAATTGTCCTATTTATCATATTAATCTACACACAATATTTCCAATTTAATGTAATGGCCTGTAACCTAAAAAGAAAATACTCTGCCAGATTTTACCCATATTTTTTATATTAGGTAGAGATTCTTAAGAAATTGTCCTTTTTATCGAATTAGTCTATGTACTTAAACCTTGATGTTTTCTTGCTTTACAGTTATTTAATGCAAGATGAAGAGTAAAACATATGAAAGAGGTGATTTCGAAGCTGATGAGCATCGAGATGAAAGCAATGAGAAACCTTGGGTAAAATACCTGGAACATAACAAGAGACAACGAGAAATATATGAGAACCAGGTATTACGAGCTGAGACTTTTTCTTAAAATAACTAAAATTGTTGTTCATCTGAAATAATTACCTTCAAATAATTTCAATCTTTGTGGAGATTGTTGGGGAAATGAGTTTGTCAGAAATCATGGCCAGCTACATGAAAATCTTCAGGAAGGTAAGAATATCACAGAAAATCTTAAATTCCGCAAATCACCTCTATTTTTGTTGCCCCCAAATTTTAATTTTAATTTGTTTTACAAAATCTAATTGGCAAGTGTTAACAGTGGATCATGAGCTGAGCAATTATGCTGCAATTGTGCTAATAATGTTAGTGGGAGATGAACGAGGTAAGTAAACGTATTATATCACTGGTATGAACAGTCAAATAGTACCAAACTTATATATCTTTCTTTTTGTGGCATTAACGATTTGCAAGACTGATGGAATTTATACTTTTAATGCACAGTGCACAAAACTATTTTTAAATTTTGTCTTTGTGTAGTGTTTGAATAGATTTGTGCATTTTATCATCCATAGCTTTGTGAAAAAATTAGGGTATACATATGGGTTTCAAGCCACTTATGATCGATCTAATAGCTTATGATTTTTTCTGTTACACATTGAGACCCTCTCACTAAATTTCTATATTTGTCACTGTGCCGTGATGAAGAATACATGTTTAAACACAGTACTTTCACATTGTTTCAAATATTTCTTTACAAAATAAAATAAATATATAAAAAACAAATCAAAATACACTACTATTAGGGTAAACTTTTACAGGTATATTATCTGCAGAACCTTGAGTCTGAAAACAATGTGCATATACATATCAACCTAATTGATCGTCATGATATAAATTTCCAACAACCCGGTTAGGGAAAAATGCAATCCAGCAAAGTCCGATCATGCTAATTATCTCAACCACAATGCACTTTAATTTTATTAACAGAAAAATAATCTTTTTAAAAATGGAATATAGTCAGGCTGGTCTAAGTTTTGCACCGATCAATGTTTCAAAATTAATAACCAAAGATGAATGCGACCTGATCAAACGGCCTACTAACCTTGCATTTATACTAGATGAAGTTAATTAACATGGTATAAAAATAAATACAGGGAAATAAAACTCCAGGAAAAGCAAAACACTACAAAAAAAATCAATATAAGCCAAAAAACTGTAGCAAAACATGGAAATTCTGCAGCCCTAGCTCCAAATTTCCTTGGTAAGAAAAGGTAAAAGCACTGATATAAACATCACATTCTGCAAAAAAAACAAAACGAAAAACTCCCTTATTGGTTTCCCTTTACATTGGTCTAGATTATTACTTAAATTTTGAATGAACCTGAATATAGTATGTCAAAATAAAGTAAAGGAAAAATAAAAGTAACTACAACTATTTTTTTATATAAAACTAAGTAGAGTTCTTCATTTTAGAAATTACAAACTACATATTAATTAAGAAGCAAAAATTAAATTGTACAGTTCTTAAAATGCTAAAACTCTATTACTGATATGCAATTAACTAAGTTAAATTAGGAAACTCTTTCAAAATAAAGGTTAAAGTAGGACACTGAAATAATGTTAAAGTAGGACAATGGAATAATCTCCACTTTCAACATAAAAAAGAATTCTATCTGAATTCAACTTATACTACAGACATGTTAAACTTTATATTGCTTTTTGCATAGCATACCATAGTATATATACCAATGCTAACCATCAACTAATTGTCCATCTGCATCTCGATTCGGTTAGTGCATTGTAAACTTAGTTTTTTTTTGTCTTTAGTTTTAAACTATTGTATGATTTTCATGTGGTTTCAAGTATTGTATATATACCAATGTGTGATTCCTCAGTTAATATATAATATTGTTTGTGAAATTTTATTGATATATAGAACTTTATGATTATGGCAACATATAAGATGTTGAAACATTTGTGTATTAGAGATGACAAAGGTTCTATTAAAGTACGAGTATCTAGGGATTGGGATGGAAGAAATGCATGCTCTACGTATGTCGCAAAGAAAAACTATCTCCTGCTTGATGAGGAGGTTTGTTTACTAGAAAAACGTGTATATAATTCATATTGTATGTGCTGGTGTGTTCGCATATATACAACATGTTCTATTGACATACAATTATGCAGGGTACACAGATACAAGCCGTAGCATCGAAGTACAGTCTCATAGCATTTTTTAAGAAATGGGTGAAAACTGGAAAAGTCTACATGTTTTCAGACTACAGTGTAGCCAAAGCAGCTGATACATACAGGCCAATTTCTGGCGAATATGTCATCAATTTTAGCAGGAAAACTACAATTGAAGGCCTTGATGATATACCTGCAATACCTAGATATAAATTTGAGATAGAAGCATTTGAAGCTGCAAGACCAAGGGAGAGGGATGTTGTCACTCTGATGGGTAATTATATGAATTAAATTTGTTATCTTAACATGTGTTTTTAAAACATATATCAGATGCTCATCTTATTCATCTGTTGACAGATGTGGTTGGCAAGTTAACTAAGTATACTCCAATACAAACCACAAATAATGGAAAAAAGAATGTGTAGATTGTTCTTACAAATGAGAGGTTTGAATTTAATAATCCTATGTCTTACTTTAAATTTAAAAAATTATTATTCCTCATGTTACATTACCATCGAATGTTCATTTTAATTTTGTTGTAGGAATGAAAGCATGAAGATCACATTGTGGGAAAATCAAGCACAAGATTTCCTACAACTAAGGACAAAATATCATGATAAGCCTAATACCTATGTTATTGTAACAAGTACCACTACTAAATTAGTATCAGGTAGTACACTAAAAAGATAATCTTAAGTTTTGCAAATTATACTACATGGATTTTATCTCAGAAGATTTATGTATAAATTTATTCCCTGCATATTATTAACTACATAAATAGTCACTTTTGCTGTTTTTCCCCTTTTCCTACAGCTTTTTGTTTTTGCCCTCCGTAGATTATTGCCTACAATTCATCCTTGGTCCAGTAACTACTGCTCATTTTTAATAATATTTGGCAGTTTTAGCATTTCATTCATACATTTGGTTATATATTTAGGACTTTAAGCTATACATAGTGATTTTCTCTTGTGGCTTGCAATGTGTACTCTCATGAATCCTTCTTTTCCAAATGTATTCTTGGCCTGTCTTACATGCCACTAATATTTTAGGTTGCCACACTTTCCGTTTATGTTTAACAGAAGAGCATTTCTTATGGTCAAGTAGTTCTACACAGCTCTACTTCAACATCGATCATCCGGCCATTTTAGTATTACGTGCTAATTCAAAGTTGAAAGATGATTTGATTCCGGAAAATGTTGCATCTCTTAAAAGGCAAATTCAGACTACACCAGAGGATGTAGAAAAGTTACTATACAACAGTTATATGATGCTGAATTACCTATGGGAAAAGATGTAAGTCACTAATGACATTATATTTATAATCCCACATAACACAATGTATTTGAAATTTTTCACTTGAACTTTATTCGTGATAATTCAACTCTCCAGGCTATTGCATTCTTCACTAAAGCAACAGTAGTTAGAATACTACCAAACTGTGATTGGTACTACATGGGGTGCAGTAAGTGCAACAAGAAATTCCCAAACAATAAAGTACCGCCAATTCCTATATATCGGGTAATAGTGGAAGTTCAGGATGCAACATCAGTTACGACTTTCATCCTTTTTGATAGGCATGTCAAGAAAATGATCAGTGTCTCGGCACAACACATACTCAACAATGATAAGGTACATAATTCGGATACCACTATTTTATCCTTAAGATAGTTAACATCCTTTTTTAACTATTATTAACTAAGCCCAAATATTCATTAAGTAGGACGCAAGCCAAGAGACGATACCACCAATTCTTAATAATATGTTAGGTAAAAGATATATATTCAAGCTGAATCTAACAAGTTACAATACAATTAAGAAAGGAGAAGGATTTACAGTGACTCAAGTAGAAGAAGTTCAAGCTACAAAAGTCAACAATGCACCACCTCAAACTGTGAACTTGGATGAACAAGTAGGCAATGATAATGTGAAAAACTCCAAAGATGATTTAGCACCGGAAGATCCAAAAGCTTTCTTAGATGATGTAAACTTGGATGAGCAAGTGGGCAATGATAATGGGAAAAACTCCAAAGATGATTTAGAGAATAAGCGGAAGATACCGGAAGATCAAAATGGAGAACCACAACCACCAGCATCATCTGTTGCAAAGGCACCGATTGGTAAACAAAACCGAAACAAGCGTAAAAAATAAGAGCTGGAATTATCTAATAGTTATCCTATGATTATTATTATTATTAGTAGTATTATTTATGAGTACTCTTGGATTTGATATTTAGGATAAAAATTAGAAAAACAAATACTAGTAGCTGTTTGGTATATGTTCCATATTCGGAATAATAGACAATGTTTTTTCTGAATTTCAAAAGCACTTCTCATATCAGGTAACATATTTTGCATTTGCCCATTCTTATAACCATGGTTTTATCATGTCTATAATTTTCATTTTATAATATGCTACACATAACCTGATTATGGAATGGGTCAAATTCTGAATATTTTCTTTTTACCTTGTGCTAAGCAAAGCATATATACATGCTAGGGGATTGGTTAGATAATTTTTTGCGATCTTTCTCCATAAGAAGCCTACTTATTTATTTAATAATATAATTAATAAAATATTAAAACGTAATTTTTATTTTTTCTAATAAAATCTCTTCTTTTGCAACTAAAACATGTCATCTTTTCTATTTTTTTTTAATAAAACCCATTATTTTCCAAAAATATCTGACTGCCTACTTTATGCATCACACAAACAGATTCTTTAACAAACCAATAATTTTTTTTTATACAAACTCTCTTTTGAAAATTAAAAACAAAACAAAAAAAATCAAAACTAAGAAAACCAAGGAAACTATACAATTACAAGTTATCAAAAACCAGCTCCTTCAAAATAATAGCAATAGATAAAAAATAAATAATAAATAATACTGTTGTGGATTAAAAAACGTGCTTTGTGAATTTAATGCTAGGATTAATGAGCTTCGAGCTTTTATGGCTGCACTCGTGTTTCCGGACTAAATTGGTCCTCACAAGATGCCTACGTATCTCAATTCGTTATTGAGAATCAAGCCAAAGACGTAGTTCTTGGTGTTGCCCTCGGGGCTATGGCGGCAGGGGCACACCAAGGACGTAGTGGCTTTTATGTCCTTATTCGAGGATGAAGTCTAAAACGTAGTTCTAGGGGTGCCTTTGTGGCTTGTTGCGCCTTCGAGGCGTTGTGATGTATGGAGCTGTGCCCAAAACGTAGTAGATGACGTATGGAGCTGTGTCCAAAACGTAGTTCTGATTGTAGGATCAGGGTCCTTATATAGGCGTCTGGAGCCTAGTATTTATGGTATGTTTATGAGTCTTAGTGAATAAGTCTCCTTTTTGATATTGGATAAGCATTGTATTGCTTGCAGGATAAGTCTTTTCCTTGTTGATAAAGGCTATGACTCATTACTTGCCTTTAATTGGGATTCTGGATCCTTCTTTGACCAATTTGCCATAATTCGGACTCTTTTTATGAACTGTATATTTTCCCTATTCATTAATCACGAAATTAATGAATAATTAGGGTGTCGGGCCTTAAATATCGGCCTTTTGTTTGACTAGTCAATTATATTTCTATAATTACTTTTCTGACCATATCATTTGCCCCCCAACTTCTGGGAAAATCTCCTTGGGGTTTTTATAGAAGTTATAGCGTGTTTTCCCCCAAAATTTTCCATTTTTAGGGCATTTTTGACCTCAAATTAGGTCATTTTCGACCAGGATTTCGACCAGGAATGGTCCCATGTCGAAGGATTCGACCTCAGATTCTCGGTCATTTTCGACCAGGATCGTTCGACCTCAAGCATCCTTTTTTCGACCTCGATTCTGGTCCCAGGTCGAGGGGCTCGACCTCATTTTCCCAGCCATTTTCGACTAGGATCATTCGACCTCGATTTCGACTTCAAACAGTTGTGAGGTCGAAGCTATCGACTAGGATTTCCAAGTATTTTTCGACCTCAACTGTTCGACCTCGTTTGCCATATATCTTCGACCTTGATTTTAGTTCCAGGTCTTTTGTTTCGACCTCGAATCATAGGTCAATTTCGACCTGGATTTGTCGACTTCGTTTCCATGTGTTTTCGACCAGGATTCTATGATTTCCCGGTTTTATTTCGGAGCGAAGTCGATCAATATGACTTCAATTCCCCATGTAATTTCGATCTCTTTTGTTCGATTTCAACTAGCCATTTTTCGATTAGGAATTTCTGATTTCCTGACTTTATTTTGGTACGAGGTCGAACAATACGACCTCGATTTCCCATGTATTTTCGATGTCAATCTCTCGACTTTGATCTAGGGTCTTTTCGACCTCGTTTTTCTAGTTTTTTGATTTGATTTTGGTGCGAAGTCGATGGTCACGATCTCAATTCCAGGTGTATTTTCGACTTGGGTCGCACGACCTCGTTTTAGGGCCTTTTCGACCTCAAATCTTTAGTTATTTCCCTTTATTTGGGAGTGAGGTCGTTTGATACGACCTCGTTTTCCCATATGTTTTCGACCTCGATCGTACGATTTCGATTTAATGTCTTTTGGACCTTAAATCTTTGATTTTGCATGGGCTATATTTCAAATTTCATTCTTTTCTTGGGCCTTAACTAGCCTAATTTTTAATTGGACTTAAATTATTCCAGCCTTGGGCCTTATTGAGCCTTTATTGTTTGGGCTTCGAATTTGCCTGAGACCCAAATTATTTGGGTTTTAATCTCTATAATCCATAAATGGATTTATGGGCCTTAACTGGCTATAGACGGTTGCCCTTCCTTAACCGGTTGGGTTTCCGGTCACTAGGTGATTCCTGGCGAGATTTTCTGTTGAATCTCATCGTTTTCTGGGTTTCTTACTTGAAGTTTTGAAGAATTCTTTGAAGATTCTGGGCTTTCTTTGAAGATTCTGGGTTTAAAATGGCTGATCGCGCTTCCCAACGTCTATGATAATGCACTAGGATTTCATAGAAGTTATACCAGTCTTTTTCGAGACTTGGGGTCTTTTTATCCCTTACCTGGGACTTACTACCCTTTTTTGGGGATTTTAATATCACTAGTGTTTCACGAGTATCGTCTTGGTGTAAAGTGTGGAGCGACCTACACATTTACGACGATTTTGCCTTATTCGAGGCTAACTTGACATTTGCATAAGCCTTTTATGTCTTATACCGTCTTGTTTTGGCTTCAAGCCTTTCATTGAGCATATCGAATGATAGGGTTTAGACTGAATGTCTTAGGTTTCTGGGGTTTCAACCCTTCATTTGCTTTCTAGGAAGCTCATGATTTCATCGAACCTTATTTCTATTTGTCCTAGTAGTGAGTCCAATTAGGACACACTTTAAACATAATAGACTTTCAAATTTGAGGCATGCCAAGTCCTTGGCACCTCATGCCCTTCGAGGGTTTCTAGCTTGTACGAGCCTCGACCAAATACGTTCTTGACGCGATATGGTCCTTCCCAATTTGGGGCCAACTTGCCTTTTTGTCCAACTCCGGATGCCTCAATCTTTCGGAGGACTAAATCTCATTGTCGAAAGAATCTCTCTTTAACCCTTAGGTTGTAATAGAAAGATGCTCGTTTTTGATGCTGAATTATCTTGGCATTTACCTCATCTCTAAATTCATCAATCAAATCTAAGGCCAGCCTCAAGTCTTCCTCATTTGTTTCTGGCTCATAAGCCTCAATTCTTGGAGACGTGTGAGTAATCTCCACTGGAACCACTGCCTCTGCCCCATATGCCAACAGAAAGGGGGTAGCTCCAGTGGTGACTTTGCAGGTAGTACGATATGCCCATAGTATGGGGATCAATTCGTCTACCCAAGTGTTTCTGGAGCGTTCAACTCTTTTCTTCAGTCCATCTAGGATAATTCGATTTGCAACCTCAGCTTGCCCATTTGCTTTAGGATGGGCGACAGAAGTGAAGCGCAACTTGATATCGTTCTCATCACAATATTTCTTAAACTCATCGTTGTTAAACTGAGTTCCATTGTCTGTGACCAAGATACGTGGAATCCCGTATCTGTATATCACATTTTCCCAGAAGAAATGCATCACTTGCTTGGTGGTTATCTTGGCTAATGGCTTAGCCTCAATCCACTTGGTGAATTAGTCGATTGCTACTATTAAGAACTTTCATTGAGCACTTGCCATTGGAAATGGCCCGAGTATATCCATTCCCCACATGGCAAAGGGGATTGGTGAGTTTATGGATGTCATCATCTCTGGAGGTTGCCTAACCACTGGTGCATGTTTCTGGCACCGTTCACATTTCTTTACATAGCTTTTAGCATCAGCAAGTATGCTTGGCCAATAGAAACCTAGACGAGTGATTTTATGGGCAAGGATTCTGCCCCCCAAGTGCTGCCCAATTCTGCCTTCAGGGCCAATTCTGCCTCTTGAGGTCTTAAACATTTCAGATATGGAATGATAAAAGACTTCTTGTATAGGATTCCCTCAATCAGGGTATACCTTAGTGCTCTGACATACAACTTTCGTGCTTCTGAAGTGTCGTTGGGTAACCACCCAGTTTCTAGATGAGATTTGATGGGATCAATCCAACAACCGCCAACATCAATGGGTGCTACCAACTTTCCGTTGATGCTTGGGGTACTCAGGACTTGGAAGTAGACACTTCCTGCATAATTTTCAATTTCGGAAGAAGCAAATTTAGACAAGGCATCAGCCTTCACGTTTTCTTCCCTTGGAATGTGCTCTACATAACATTCATCGAACTGAGTCATGATGGCCTTGACAAGTTTCAAGTACTTGGCCATGACTTCATCTCTGGCCTCAAATTCCCCATTTACTTGGGAAACCACTAGCCTCGAATCTCCACATACTTTCAGAGTTTTAACTCTCAAGGCTTCAGCCAGCCCTAGACTAGCTATCAGAGCTTCATACTCAGCCTCATTATTTGTCGTTGGGAAGTCCGGCTTTAGTGCGTACTCTATGAGGAATCCATCAGGACTTTGTAGCACTAAACCGGCTCCACTTGATTTTGTTTTTGATGCTCCATCAAAATAGAGCACCCAACATTCTTTGGAGATTATGTCCTCAACTTCCTTGTCTTCCACTATTGCTTCCTGCCCCCCGACTTCTTGGTTGTCAATGGTACATTCAACCATGAAGTCAGCAAGTGCTTGAGCTTTTATGGCCGTTCGAGGCTTATACTTGATGTCGAATTCGCCCAATTCAGTGGCCATTTGATCAATCTTCCACTAACTTGAGGGCTATGCAAGATGTTTCTTAGAGGTTGATCAGTCAAGACCTCTATCTTGTGAGCCTGGAAGTACGGGCGTAGATTTCTTGAGGTCATTATCAAGGCTAAGGCAAACTTCTCTATGGTAGAGTAGTTTATTTCTGCCCTATGAAGAATCTTACTCACATAGTAGACGGGCTTCTGCACTTTCAATTCTTCCTTTATCAATACAGCTCCCAGGGCAGTGTTAGAAACCGCCAAGTATAAATAGAGAATTTCTCCTGGCTTGGGTTTTGCCAACAGTGGTGCTTCAGCCATATATTTCTTCAGGGCCTCAAAGGCCTCTTGACTTTCAGTTGTCCATTCAAAATTCTTCACTTTTTTGAGTGCTTTGAAGAAGGGTAAACACTTCTCTCCAGACTTGGAGATGAATCTTCCCAAAGCAGCCACTCTTCCCGTCAGTTTCTGGACATCCTTGACAGTCTTTGGTGGTTCCATGTCTAGAATCGCTTTGATTTTGTCGGGATTAGCCTCGATTCCTCTCTTGGAAACCATCAGGCCTAAAAACTTTCCCGAGCCTACACCAAAGGCACACTTGGCGGGATTCAGCATCATCTTGTGGTGTCTTAGCACTTCAAAAGCCTCTCGGAGGTGCTCAATGTGATCGGCCTTATCAAGGCTCTTGACTAACATGTCATCTACGTAGACCTCCATGGTTTTTCCAATCAGGTGCTCAAAGATTTTGTTCACCAACCTTTGATAGGTTGCTCCAGCATTCTTAAGCCCAAAAGCCATGACTAAGAAACAGAAGACACCAAAGTCAGTGATGAACGACACTTTGGCGATGTCATCTTTGTGCATCTTGATTTGATTATATCCGCTGAAGCCATCCATGAAACTTAGCATCTCATGCCCAGCAGTGGCATCTATCAAGGCATCAATCCTAGGTAAGGGGAAACAATCCTTAGGACATGCATCATTCAAGTCAGTGAAGTCGACGCACATTCTCCACTTCCCGTTAGCTTTTTTGACCATCACAGGGTTAGCTAACCATTCCGGGAATTGAATTTCTTCAATAAACCCAGCTTCTAAAAGCTTATTCACTTCTTGCTTAATGGCTTCAAGCCTCTCTGGAGCAAAACTTCTTTTCTTTTGTTTCACTGCCTTCATTTCTGGATCCACATTCAATTTGTGAGATATTAGTTGGGGATCAATCCCTGGCATGTCAGCCGCTGTCCAAGCAAAAACGTCATTGTTCTCTTGAAGAAAAGATGCGAGTTTGCCTTTCAATGGTTCTGGCAGTAGTGCCCCAACATAAGTCACCTTCTCTGGTTCATCCGGGACTAAGGGAATTGGGATTAAATCCTCAGCTGGTTTCCCTCTTCGGTCCTCATTGTCACTAGTGTCCATATCTTCAATGGGGAGAACCTGCCCCCCAACTCCATCAGGCCTCAACGCGGCTACATAACAGCTTCTAGCCATCTTTTGGTCTCCCCGTTCTTCACCAATCCCATTCCTGGTGGGGAATTTGAGTTTCAGGTGGTAAGATGAGGCAACAGCCTTAAACGCATGAAGACCAGTCCTTCCAAGGATCGCATTGTAGGTTGAGGTTGCCTTTATAACGATGAAGTTCAGCATCTGGGTGGATGTATTCATTCCTTGTCCCATGGTCATTGGGAGTTGGATAGTGCCTTCCACCTTTGATTCCACTCCATTAAATCCATATATGGGCATATTCGAGGGTGTTAACTGAGAATCAGTGTAACCCATCTTGATAAAGGCATCGTGCAACAAGATGTCCACTGAGGCTCCATTGTCGACCAGGACTCTCTTTGTCTCGGAATTGCCAATCATAGGTATGATGACTAGAGGGTCATCGTGGGGGAACTTCACCCCTTCCAAGTCTGAATCATCAAAGCTTATTGACACTTCTGTTCTGGCACGTTTCGGTGCTTCTCCAACCACAGTCATTACCTCTCGGGCATAAGCCTTTCTTGAGTTTCGGGAGGACCCAGCAGCAGTTGGCCCTCCGAATATCATGTTGATCACTGGCCCTCGGGGCTTAGGGTTACGATCTTGGTCGTTGTCCCTTCTGTCGTAATCCTTCCTTTCATAATTTCCTCTTTGACTCCCTTGATTTCCATCCTTGGTGAATTTGCTGAGTTTTCCTCTTCGTATCAGAAACTCAATCTCATCTTTCAATTGCCTACAATCATCGGTGTCATGACCGACTTCTTTGTGGAACCGACAAAACTGATTTTGGTTCCGTTTGGACAAATCAGCCCTCATTGGCTTTGGCCATTTGATATCTTCTTCTTTGGCTATCTCCATCAGAATTTGACTCCTGGGAGTATTTAATCTTGCATATTCTGTGAATTTTGGCCCAAAATTGTTTCTCTTGGGGGGAGAATCGGAGTTCTTTGACGTTCTGGGGAACTTTTCCTTGACGTCGTACTCCTGAGTTTCTTTTCTTTTCTTTGAGTTTCCACTACCGCCAGCAGTGGGTTCATACTCTCTCATGCTTTCTTCAGCCTTGATATACTTTCCGGCTCTATCTTGGAGCTTCAGCCTGCTCTCGGGTGGATGTTTAGCCAACGACCTTTTGAAGTGGTCATCAGTAGTTTTTTGTTGCAGGGCTATCATAGCCACTCTGTCCTCTAAGTCTTGGACTTTCAAAGCCTCTCGAGTGAATCGATTGATGTAGTCCCTTAGGGCTTCATTCTTTCCTTGCTGGATTGCCATGAATGATGCAGAGCTTTTCTCATGCACCCTTCCACTAATGAACTGATTGATGAAAGCTTTGCTTAGTTCTTTGAAGGACCCAATTGAGTTCGGAGGAAGATGGCTATACCAGCGTTGGGCCATGCCTGCCAAGGTTTGTGGAAACGCCCTACACTTGACCGCATCGTTGGTTGGCTGCAACAGCAGTGCATTGGAGAAGGTCCTTACATGATTTGCGGGATCCCCCGTTCCATCATAGGCTTTGATCGAAGGCATCTTGAATTTTTTGGATATAGCCGTTTTCATGATGTCTTGAGTAAACGGTGGTGTAGGATCTTCAGGATCTCCGAGGGGCAACAGAATACTAGGATCACCCCTTGGGGCTTCGGCCCTCTTAGTTCTTCTTTCCGGTGGATCCAAGTTGATTATCGGGATCCCTTCGGTCATTCGGCCCCGAGATTGAGCGGCCTCTTCCTCAGCAAGGAGTTTTTTGAGCCTTGCAGTCTCTGCCTCATGGGCTGCAATTTTCTCCCTTGTAGTTTGGGGTTGTTCCCGATTGGTTTGGGAAGAACGTCTCCTTCTTGGGGCGACATCCTCCCCAGTTGTATAACCCTCATCCTCGGTGTATGGGCCCGAGTAATCTTGAACGAAAGGGGTGGGGTCTGGCGAGTTTGGGGTCCCAGATCTTGAATATAAGGGGGCACATATGCCTCATGGTAGATTGGATTAGTTCCACTACCGCCCGCCATGGGTCGAGGAGGCATGCCATAGCTTGGAATCCCCAAGGTCTGATTCGCGTATTGAGGGAGATCAGTAGTATGGAGTTGAAGGCTCCTCGGTGCATTCATGAACAGCGGGGCGGTCGTAATCGGTTGCTGGTGAACGGTCTCTTGTGGATTAGATCCATGAATGACCATCTGCAGGGGATTTGTCCCTTCAACCGAAATCGGGATTTCCGGTCCTTGAGTGTTGGTGGGGATATTCGCCCCTTGTGTGCCGGTAGTCGGCGGTGGCTGATCAGCCTCAGAGGTGATAGGGTGATCATCGGGAGTTTGAGTATCCCGAGCTGTTCTTCGTGTGTTTGCCATGGTTGATGTTGTCTTCCCACAGACGGCGCCAAATGTTGTGGATTAAAAAACGTGCTTTGTGAATTTAATGCTAGGATTAATGAGCTTCGAGCTTTTATGGCTGCACTCGTGTTTCTGGACTAAATTGGTCCTCACAAGATGCCTACGTATCTCAATTCGTTATTGAGAATCAAGCCAAAGACGTAGTTCTTGGTGTTGCCCTCGGGGCTATGGCGGTAGGGGCACACCAAGGACGTAGTGACTTTTATGTCCTTATTCGAGGATGAAGTCTAAAACGTAGTTCTAGGGGTGCCTTTGTGGCTTGTTGCGCCTTCGAGGCGTTGTGACGTATGGAGCTGTGCCCAAAACGTAGTAGATGACGTATGAAGCTGTGTCCAAAACGTAGTTCTGATTGTAGGATCAGGGTCCTTATATAGGCGTCTGGAGCCTAGTATTTATGGTATGTTTAGGAGTCTTAGTGAATAAGTCTCCTTTTTGATATTGGATAAACATTGTATTGCTTGCAGGATAAGTCTTTTCCTTGTTGATAAAGGCTATGACTCATTAATTGCCTTTAATTGGGATTCTGGATCCTTCTTTGACCAATTTGCCATAATTCGGACTCTTTTTATGAGCTGTATATTTTCCCTATTCATTAATTACGAAATTAATGAATAATTAGGGTGTCGGGCCTTAAATATCGGCCTTTTGTTTGACTAGTCAATTATATTTCTATAATTACTTTTCTGACCATATCAAATACCTAGCCCGTGCATCGCACGGGTTATAGGCTAGTATATAATAAGCATAATAGGGATCTTATCCAAAATTTTGATCGTACGGGCTTGGACAACCAAACTAATAAGGATCTTTAGATCTTAACTAGATAAATAAAAATCGTTAGATCAAATATTAAAAAAGTGTATTTTATTAATAATAAGATTATATTTAAATTCTAAAAAGTGAATTTTGATAATTTAAACCAAATATACCAAATATAAATAAGTTTTATATATTGAATAGAATTCTCCATGTACAAAATTCGTGACTTTCTTTTCTCTTTCATGGAAAATTACAGTTAGATAAAAATTGTTAAGCCATCTTTTAATTAAAGATAATTTAGTTATCTTCATGTGGGGTGTAAAATCGTCAAAATCTAATTTTTAAAACACAAGATAAAGCCCAAATTAGTAAAGTGGGTATTTAAATTCTAATAATAATTATTACGTCATCATTATTTTAATGTCAATTTAATTACTTTTTTTCTAACTATTTTAAATTTAGAAATCTATGTTCAAAAATTCAAATCAATCTAAGAAAAATTCAAATCAACAAAGAATATAATAATACGATGATAAATTTTTATAAAATTGTGCATATTTTTTATGTTATTTTATTAAATTTTATATCATAACTAATTAAATATTATTTATTATTAAATAATAAATTATACGCAAATGGTGATTTTGTTTTATAAGAACTCATAGAGACCTAATTTCATTGTTAGCAGGACTATATTCATATTTAAAAAAACCATATTCTGAAATTTTAGACTCAGCTGCAGAAGAGACCTAACTTTTTTAACCTATATACATTGTAAATTATTAAATTCGAAACTTTAAAAGTTTGTTAATCAATTAGTATAGTACTTTTTTTGAAAAATCGTACTTTATAAAAAATATTATCAAATAACCCATGTCTACAAGAAAAAAAAATGAAACAATTCTTATTTTTCAAAAAAAACTCGTAAATTTTAATATGTTGTTGGTAGATTCAAATATTAGATAATTCTACGTGATAATTTTACAGTTATATCTAATGTTTCTCAACAATTTAATTTGAAAGATCCAACGATTATGAATTGAGTGATCAAGCGACCAGACTTATAAGAAAGCTTTCATTATTTAGTCTTTAATATAATAACACATAGATATTTACGGGATATACTATAAAAAAATGAATTTTATACAGAATTTTGATCGTCACGGTGTACTACTTTAAAAGAAGAACTATTACAAAAAAAATTATATTTTAATTGATAATTTATTTTCTCAAAAGTTCAAAGTTCCCGCATCATTAACATATTACAAAAAAGAGTATATTATATTTTAGCAATAAATATTTAAAAAAATATTAAAAAAATTAATGATGTCATCCTGGTAGTTTGGTCCTAAATACCGCCAAAACATTCTCAACCGTTAGATCCAATACTTTTAAAAATAGACGATCAAGATAGTTGTAATTAAATAAGGAAACATTATCTAAAAATGATATAAGTTAAAAGATATTATATTAGGATTGGATTTTCCAAAAAGTTAAAACATAAAAATAGTTTTAATTAAATAAGGAAACCCATTTAATATCAAAATAATAAAAATTGTTTAATCTTAAATAGATAGGTGAAAACCGTTAGATTTAACATTAAAAACTGTATTTGGTTAATAAAGGGTATTCTAATAATCTAAACTACATATAAGTAGATTTCCTAAATCGAATAGAATTCTCAATATTAAATTTCGTCACTTTATTCTCTTTTTAGTTTTATAATAGTTTTTAATTGTAAAAGAACTATTAAACCACAACTAAATTAAAGATTATTTTGTGAATTTTATGTGGACCGTAAAATTCACCAAATCTAACTTTTATAACTCAATATAAACAAATATTAAATTGAGCGTGTAAAATATAATAAATATCAAATTTTTAACTATAATTGTTTTTGGCTAAATCTTTTTTAACAATAATTTAATCATGTAAACTAATAACTTTTAAATATTAAAATATTCATAAATAAATATAATTATAAATATTAAAAAAACAATCGTGTGTTCCATGGGTAATTAAAATATAATTATAAACAAAATAATTATAAATAAAATTTATGTAACCGTGCATCGCACGGGCTATAAGCTAGTTGTTAAGAATGTGATTAGTTAATACTAGCCTATATTCGATCAAAAATACTATGTGAAATCTTGGGTGATGCACGGATTATTTAATAGCTGTTAACTTATAATTTGTGTTTGTGTATAATATTTTTATTAGTTGAATATTAAATGAATTTGTTAAAAAACTAAGTAGGTCTCTAAATATATTTTTATTGAAATTTATAATTATAATAATAAGACACGTTAAAAATAATAAACAACTTTTCAAAATAAATAGGACTATTTAAATAAGTTTTTCAAATAATTAGACATGCTTTTAACATAATTAGAGTAATTTGTGATAATTAATTATAATATATTTGTTGTGGATTAAAAACTGAGCTTGCGAATTTAATTGCTAGGATTAATGAGCTTTCGAGCTTTAATGGCTGCACTTGCGTTTCGAGACTAAATCGGTCCTCACAAGATGCCTACGTATCTCAAATTGTTATTGAGAATCAAGCCAAAGACGTAGTTCTTGGTGTTGCCCTCGGGGCTATGGCGGCAGGGGCACACCAAGGACGTAGTGACTTGTATGTCCTTATTCGAGGATGAAGTCTAAAACGTAGTTCTAGGGGTGCCTTTATGGCTTGTTGCGCCTTCGAGGCGTTGTGACGTATGGAGATGTGCCCAAAACGTAGTAGATGACGTATGGAGCTGTGTCCAAAACGTAGTTCTGATTGTAGGATCAGGGTCCTTATATAGGCGTCTAGAGCCTAGTATTTATGGTATGTTTAGGAGTCTTAGCGAATAAGTCTCCTTTTTGATATTGGATAAACATTGTATTTCTTGCTGGAGAATTCGTTTCCTTGTTGATAAAGGCTATGACTCATTAATTGCCTTTAATTGGGATTCCGGATCCTTCTTTGATGAATTTACCATATTTTGGACTCTTTTTATGAGCTGTATATTTTCCCTATTCATTAATTACGAAATTAATGAATAATTAGGGTGTCGGGCCTTAAATATCGGCCTTTCCATTGACTTGTCAATTATATTTCTATAATTACTTTTCTGACAATATCATTTGCCCCCCAACTTCTGGGAAAATCTCCTTGGGGTTTTCGTAGAAGTTATAACGTGTTTTTCCTCAAAATTTTCCATTTTTAAGGGCATTTTCGAGCTCAAATTAGGTCATTTTCGACCTCCTTTTTGACCAGGAAACAAGTCATTTTCGACCTCAAATTCGACCACGAAACAAGTCATTTTCGACCTCAAATTCGATCTGGATTTCGACCTCGACTGGAGTGAGGTCGAAGGTTTCGACCTCGATTTGTAAGTCTTTTTCGACCTCGATCCAGCCTTTTTTTTGACCTTGATTGGTCCCAGGTCGATTGTTTCGACCTCGACTTCCCAGTCATTTTCGACCTCGGTCATTCGACCTCGATCCCTTATACTTTCAACCTCGATTTACAGGTCATTTTCGACCTGGGTCATTCGACCTCGATTCCTCATACTTTCGACCTCATTTTGCAGGTCATTTTTTACCTGGGTCATTCGACCTCGTTCCAGCCTTTTTCGACCATGATTTCTAGGTCAATATCGACCTCGATCTCTAGGTCGTTTTCGACCTCATTTTGGCGTGAGGTCGAATGCTTAGACCTCGTTCACTCTTGTTTCGACCTTGAATCCTTCTGTTTTCGACCTCACTTGGGTGTGAGGTCGAGGGGTTCGAGCTCGATTTATAGTGTATTTTCGATCTCAATCAATCGACTTCGATCTAGGGTCTTTTCGACCTCGAATTTTTAATTTTTTGACTGGATTTTTGGTGCGAAGTCGATGGAAACGACCTCAATTCCTCGTATATTTTCGACTTCGAGCCTTCGATGTCGTTCTAAGGTTTTTTCGACCTCAATTTCATTATTTTTCGACTTTATTTGGGAGCGAGGTCGTTGGAATCGACCTCGTTTTCCCATATGTTTTCGACCTCGGTCGTACGATTTCGATTTAATGTCTTTTCGACCTTAAATCTTTTATTTTGCCTTGGCTATATTTCAAATTTCATTCTTTTCTTGGGCCTTAACTAGCCCAATTTTTAATTGGACTTAAATTATTCCAGCCTTGGGTCTTATTGGGCCTTTATTGTTTGGGCTTCGAATTTGCCTGAGACCCAAATTATTTGGGTTTTAATCTCTATAATCCATAAATGGATTTGTGGGCCTTAACTGGCTATAGACGGTTGCCCTTCCTTAACCGGTTGGGTTTCCAGTCACTAGGCGATTCCTGGCGAGATTTTCTATTGAATCTCATCATTTTCTGGGTTTCTTACTTGAAGTTTTGAAGAATTCTTTGAAGATTCTGGGCTTTCTTTGAAGATTCTGGGTTTAAAATGGCTGATCGCGCTTCCCAACGTCTATGATAATGCACTAGGATTTCATAGAAGTTATACCGGTCTTTTTCGAGACTTGGGGTCTTTTTATCCCTTACCTGGGACTTACTACCCTTTTTTGGGGATTTTAATATACACTAGTGTTTCACGAGTATCGTCTTGGTGTAAAGTGTGGAGCGACCTACACATTTACGACGATTTTGCCTTATTCGAGGCTAACTTGACATTTGCATAAGCCTTTTATGTCTTATATTGTCTTGTTTTGGCTTCAAGCCTTTCATTGAGCATATCGAATGATGGGGTTTGGACTGAATGTCTTAGGTTTCTGGGGTTTCAACCCTTCATTTGCTTTCTAGGAAGCTCATGATTTCATCGAACCTTATTTCTATTTGTCCTAGTAGTGAGTCCAATCAGGACACACTTTAAACATAATAGACTTTCAAATTTGAGGCATGCCAAGTCCTTGGCACCTCATGCCCTTCGAGGGTTTCTAGCTTGTACGAGCCTCGACCAAATACGTTCTTGACGCGATATGGTCCTTCCCAATTTGGGGCCAACTTGCCTTTTTGTCCAACTCCGGATGCCTCAATCTTTCGGAGGACTAAATCTCCTTGTCGAAAGAATATTTCTTTAACCCTTAGGTTGTAATAGAAAGATGCTCGTTTCTGATGCTGAACTATCTTGGCATTTGCCTCATCTCTAACTTCATCAATCAAATCTAAGGCCAGCCTCAAGCCTTCCTCATTTGTTTCTGGCTCATAAGCCTCAATTTTTGGAGACGTGTGAGTAATCTCCACTGGAACCACTGCCTCTGCCCCATATGCCAACAGAAAGGGGGTAGCTCCAGTGGTGACTTTGCAGGTAGTACGATATGCCCATAGTATGGGGAGCAATTCTTCCACCCAAGTGTTTCTGGAACGTTCAACTCTTTTCTTCAGTCCATCTAGGATAATTCGATTTGCAACCTCAGCTTGCCCATTTGCTTGAGGATGGGCGACAGAAGTGAAGCGCAACTTGATATCGTTCTCATCACAATATTTCTTAAACTCATCGTTGTTAAACTGAGTTCCATTGTCTGTGACCAGGATACGTGGAATCCCGTATCTGCATATCACATTTTCCCAGAAGAAATGCATCACTTGTTTGGTGGTTATCTTGGCTAATGGCTTAGCCTCAATCCACTTGGTGAACTAGTCGATTGCTACTATCAAAAACTTTCTTTGAGCACTTGCCATTGGAAATGACCCGAGTATATCAATTCCCCACATGGCAAAGGGGATAGGTGAGTTAATGGATGTCATCATTTCTGGTGGTTGTCTAACCACTGGTGCATGCTTTCGGCACCGTTCACATTTCTTCACGTAGCTTTTAGCATCAGCAAGCATGTTTGGCCAATAGAAACCTAGACGTGTGACTTTATGAGCAAGGGCTCTGCCCCCCAAGTGCTGCCCACAAATTCCTTCATGTACTTCCCTTAGGGCCAATTCTGCCTCTTGGGGTCTCAAGCATTTTAGATAAGGAATTATGAAAGACTTCTTGTATAGAATTCCCTCAATCAGGGCATACCTTAATGCTCTCACATACAGCTTTCGTGCTTCTGAAGTGTCGTTGGGTAACCACCCAGTTTCCAGATGAGCTTTGATGGGATCTATCCAACAACTAGCAACATCAATAGGTGATACCAACTTTCCGTTGATGTTTGGGGTCCTCAGGACTTGGAAGTATACACTCCCTGCATAGTTTTCAATTTCGGAAGAAGCAAATTTAGACAAGGCATCAGCCTTCATGTTTTCTTCCCTTGGAATGTGCTCTACATAACATTCATCAAACTGAGTCATGATGGCCTTGACAAGTTTCAAGTACTTGGCCATGACTTCATCTCTGACCTCAAATTCCCCATTTACTTGGGAAACCACTAGCCTCGAATCTCCACATACTTTCAGAGTTTTGACTCTCAAGGCTCCAGCCAGCCCTAGGCCAGCTATCAGAGCTTCATATTCAGCTTCGTTGTTTGTCGTTGGGAAGTCCAGTTTTAGTGCGTACTCTATGAGGAATCCATCAGGACTTTGTAGCACTAAACCAGCTCCACTTGAATTTGTTTTTGATGCTCCATCAAAATAGAGCACCCAACATTCTTTGGAGACCATTTCTTGATCTTTCTCATCCTCCACTATTACTTCCTGCCCCCCGACTTCTTGGTTGTCAATGGTGCATTCAACCATGAAGTCAGTGAGTGCTTGAGCTTTGATGGCCGTTCGAGGCTTATACTTGATGTCAAATTCCCCTAGTTCAATGGCCCATTTGATCAATCTTCCACCAACTTGAGGGCTATGCAAGATGTTTCTCAGAGGTTGATCAGTCAAGACCTCTATCTTGTGAGCCTGGAAGTATGGGCGTAGCTTTCTTGAGGCCATTATCAAGGCTAAAGCAAACTTCTCAATCGTTGAGTAGTTTATTTCTGGCCCATGTAGAATCTTACTCACATAGTAGATGGGTTTCTGAACCTTCAATTCTTCTTTTACCAAAACGGCTCCAAGGGCTGTGCTAGAAACCGCCAAGTACAAATTAGAGAATTTCCCATGGCTTGGGCTTTGCCAACAGTGGTTCCTCAGCCATGTATTTTTTCAGGGCCTCAAAGGCCTCTTGGTTTTCAGTCGTCCATTCAAAGTTTTTCGCATTCTTGAGTGCTTTAAAGAAGGGTAAACACTTCTCTCCTGATTTGGAGATGAATCTTCACAATGCTGCCACTCTCCTTGTTAGTTTCTGGACATCTTTGACAATCCATGGTGGTTTCATGTCTAGAATTGCTTTGATTTTATCGGGATTAGCCTCGATTCTTCTCTTGGAAACCATCAGGCCTAAAATTTTTCCTGAGCCTACACCAAAGGCACACTTAGCTGGATTCAACATCATCTTGTGGTGCCTTAGCACTTCAAATGCCTCTCGGAGGTGCTCAATGTGATCGGCCTTATCGAGGCTCTTGACTAACATGTCATCTACATAGACCTCCATGGTTTTTCCAATTAGGTGTCCAAAAATTTTGTTCACCAATCTTTGGTATGTTGCCCCTGCATTCTTAAGTCCAAATGTCATGACTAGATAACAGAAAACACCAAAGTCAGTGATGAATGATACCTTGGAGATGTCATCCTTGTGGATTTTGATTTGGTTGTATCCATTGAAGCCATCCATGAAGCTGAGCATCTCGTGTCCAGCTGTAGCATCTATTAATGCATCAATCCTTGGTAAGGGAAAACAATCCTTAGGACATGCATCATTCAAGTCAGTGAAGTCCACACACATCCTCCATTTTCCATTGGCCTTTTTGACCATTACGGGGTTAGCCAACCATTCCGGGAATTGTATCTCTTCAATGAATCCGGCCTCTAGAAGTTTTTCAACTTCTTGTTTAATGGCCTCTTGCCTTTCTGGAGCAAAATTTCTCTTCTTTTATTTCACCGTCTTTCTTTCAGGATCCACATTCAACTTGTGAGTTATCAATTGGGGATCAATCCCTGGCATATCAGCCGCTGTCCAAACAAAAACGTCATTGTTCTCTTGAAGAAAAGATATGAGCTTGCTTTTCAATGGCTCAGGTAGTAGTGCCCCGACATAAGTCACCTTCTCCGGTTCACCAGGGACTAAGGGAATTGGGATTAAATCCTCAGCTGGTTTCCCTCTTCGGTCCTCATTGTCACTAGTATCCATGTCTTCAATTGGGAGAACATGCCCCCCGACTCCATCAGGCCTTAACGCGGCTACATAACAACTTCTAGCCATCTTTTGGTCTCCTCGTTCTTCACCAATCCCATTCCTCGTTGGGAACTTGATTTTCAGATGATAAGATGAGGCAACGGCCTTGAACGCATGAAGACCAGTCCTTCCCAGGATTGCATTGTAGGTCGAAGTTGCCTTTATAACTACGAAGTTCAGCATTTGAGTAGACGTATTCATCCCTTGCCCCATGGTCATTGGGAGTTGGATAGTGCCTTCCACTTTTGATTCCACCCCATTGAATCCGTATATGGGCATATTTGAGTGTGTTAACTGAGAATCAGTGTAACCCATCTTGATAAAAGCATCGTGGAACAAGATATCCACTGAAGCTCCATTGTCGACTAGGACTCTCTTTGTTTCGAAATTGCCAATCACAGGTATGATGACTAGAGGGTCATCGTGGGGGAACTTCACCCCTTCCAAGTCTGAATCATCAAAACCTATTGACACTTCTGTTCTGGCACGCTTCAGTGCTTCTCCAACCACAGTCATTACCTCTCGAGCATAAGCTTTTCTTGAGTTTCGGGAGGACCCAACAGCAGTTGGCCCTCCGAATATCATGTTGATGACTGGCCCTCGGGGCTTAGGGTTACGATCTTGGTCGTTGTCCCTTCTGTCGTAATCCTTCCTTTCATAGTTTCCTCTTTGACTCCCTTGATTTCCATCCTTGGTGAATTTTCTGAGTTTTCCTCTTCGTATCAGAAATTCGATCTCATATTTCAATTGTCTACAATCGTCGGTGTCATGACCGACTTCTTTGTGGAACCGACAGAACTGATTTTGGTTCCGTTTGGACATGTCAGCCCTCATTGGCTTCGACCATTTGAGATCTCCTTCCTTAGCTATCTCCATCAGAATTTGACTCCCGGAAGTGTTCAATCTTGCATACTCCGTAAACTTTGGCCCAAAATTGTTTCTCTTGGGTGGAGAATCAGAGTCCTTTGACGTTCTGGGAAACTTTCCTTGACGTCGTACTCCTGAGTTTCTTTTCTTTTCTTTGAGTTTCCACTACCGCTAGCAGTGGGTTCATACTTTCTCATGCTTTCTTCAGCTTTGATATACTTTCCGGCTCTATATTGGAGCTTCAACATGCTCTCGGGTGGATGTTTAGCTAACGACCTTTTGAAGTGGTCATCAGTAGTTCCTTGTTGCAGGGCTATCATAGCCACTCTGTCCTCTAAGTTCGGGACTTTCAAAGCCTCCCGAGTGAATCGATTGATGTAGTCCCTTAGGGCTTCATTCTTTCCTTGCTGGATTGCCATGAGTGATGCAGAGCTTTTCTCATGCACCCTTCCACTAATGAACTGATTGATAAAAGCTTTGCTTAGTTCCTTGAAAGACCCAATTGAGTTGGGAGGAAGACGGCTATACCAGCGTTGGGCCATGCCTGCCAAGGTTTGTGGAAACGCCCTACACTTGATCACATCGTTGGTTGACTGCAACAGCAGTGCATTGGAGAAGGTCCTTACATGATTTGCGGGATCTCCCGTTCCATCATAGGCTTTGATCGAAGGCATCTTGAATTTTCTAGATATAGCCATTTTCATGATGTCTTGAGTAAACGGTGGTGTAGGATCATCAGGATCTCCTAGGGGCAACAGAATACTAGGATCACCCCTTGGGGCTTCGTCCCTCTTGGTTCTTCTTGCCGGTGGATCCAAGTTGATTATCGGGATCCCTTCAGTCATTCGGCTTTGAGATTGAGCGGCCTCCTCCTCAGCAAGGAGTTTCTTAAGTCTTGCAGTCTCTGCCTCATGGGCTGCAATTTTCTCCTTAGTAGTTTGGGGTTGATCCCGATTTGTCTGGGAAGAACGTCTCCTTCTTGGGGCGACATCCTCTCCAGTTGTATAACCCTCATCCTCGGTGTATGGGCCCGAGTAATCTTGAACCAAAGGGGTCTGGCGAGTTTGTTGATTTTGGGGTTCCAGACCTTGAATATAAGGGGGCACATATGCCTCATGGTAGATTGGATTAGTTCCACTACCGCCCGCCATGGGTCGAGGGGGCATGCCATAGTTTGGCATCCCCAAAGTCTGATTCGCGTATTGAGGGAGATCAGTAGTATGGAGTTGAAGGCTTCTCGGTGCATTCAGGATGAGTGGAGAAGTCGAGATTGGTTGCTGGTGAACGGTCTCTTGTGGATTAGATCCATGAATGACCATCTGCAGGGGATTCGTCCCTTCAACCGAAATTGGGATTTCCGGTCCTTGAGTGTTGGTGGGGATATTCGTCCCTTGAGTGTCAGTAGTTGGCGGTGGTTGATTTCCGTGAGTATCAGCCTC
This sequence comes from Heracleum sosnowskyi, assembly GCA_030848705.1. Taxonomy (NCBI): domain Eukaryota; kingdom Viridiplantae; phylum Streptophyta; class Magnoliopsida; order Apiales; family Apiaceae; genus Heracleum; species Heracleum sosnowskyi. Next base: position 31,982,052 of record CM061237.1, read on the forward strand.
AGAGGTGACAGGGCGATCCTCAAGAGTTTGAGTATCTCGAGCTGTTCTTCGTGTGTTTGTCATGGTTGATGTTGTCTTCCCACAGACGGCGCCAAATGTTGTGGATTAAAAACTGAGCTTGCGAATTTAATTGCTAGGATTAATGAGCTTTCGAGCTTTAATGGTTGCACTTGCGTTTCGAGACTAAATCGGTCCTCACAAGATGCCTACGTATCTCAAATTGTTATTGAGAATCAAGCCAAAGACGTAGTTCTTGGTGTTGCCCTCGGGGCTATGGCGGCAGGGGCACACCAAGGACGTAGTGACTTGTATGTCCTTATTCGAGGATGAAGTCTAAAACGTAGTTCTAGGGGTGCCTTTATGGCTTGTTGCGCCTTCGAGGCGTTGTGACGTATGGAGATGTGCCCAAAACGTAGTAGATGACGTATGGAGCTGTGTCCAAAACGTAGTTCTGATTGTAGGATCAGGGTCCTTATATAGGCGTCTAGAGCCTAGTATTTATGGTATGTTTAGGAGTCTTAGCGAATAAGTCTCCTTTTTGATATTGGATAAACATTGTATTTCTTGCTGGAGAATTCGTTTCCTTGTTGATAAAGGCTATGACTCATTAATTGCCTTTAATTGGGATTCCGGATCCTTCTTTGATGAATTTACCATATTTTGGACTCTTTTTATGAGCTGTATATTTTCCCTATTCATTAATTACGAAATTAATGAATAATTAGGGTGTCGGGCCTTAAATATCGGCCTTTCCATTGACTTGTCAATTATATTTCTATAATTACTTTTCTGACAATATCAATATTATACTAATTAAAAACAATATACTTTATTAGTATATTATTTTAAGTGATTTGTAATAATTATGTTTAAATAAATATCTTTAGAGATGTATTAAAATATTTTTAAATAAATAAGTCCGTAAATTGGTTAATTATATTCTTATAAAGTATAAGCTCATCATGACCCAAATAAATAGGTTCAAGAGATGCGTTCATATTAGCATAGTTATTTTTTTTTTTATATAAATATGTTAACTATTAAATGAACAAATTAAAGAACGACTAACCAAACTATCTACTTCTATCTTCTTTATGTGATCAATGATTAATTGTGTTGCTTCATCCTTCGAGTGTAAGAATAACACCCACGTGTACTTGGAGTAGTCATCAACCATCACTAACACATATCTTTTTCTTGATACTAACATGACATTTACTGGACCAAATAAATCCATATGGATCAACTGAAGAGGTTCAGAGATGCTTGTCAGTTCTTTGCTTTTGTGTGATGCTTTCTTAGACTTCCCTTTTTCACATGCTTCACATAGCCCTTCCTGATGAAATATTATCAGAGGTAACCCTCTCACCAACTCTCTCTTTACCAAAGAGTTCATAGTTTTAAAGTTCAAGTGTGAGAGCTTCTTGTGCCATAACCAACTTTGATCTGTTGAAGCCTTGCTATAGAAACATTTGACTTCTCCATCACTGGCAGAACTTAAGTCAGCTATAAACAAATTTCCTTTTCTTACTCCTTTTAGAGCAAGCTTCTCATCTTTCCTGTTTGAGATCAAACATTTATCTTTTCTGAAATCCACATTGTATCCTTTGTCACAGAACTGACTGATACTTAGTAGATTGTGCTTCAATCCTTCAACAAGAGAGATATTTTCAATGATGACATTCCCAATTTCCAGATTACCATATCCCGTAGTGAATCCCTTGTTGTCATCTCCAAAGGTTACTATCGGGCCGGTCTTCTCAACCACATCTGTAAGAAAGGACTTTTCTCCTGTCATGTGTCTAGAACAGCCACTATCCAGAATCCACACGACCTTTGCATTATTAACCTTACCTTGCAATCACAGATTGAGTAAGCGGACATTGGTACCCAAACATGTTTGGGTCCTGACGGTTTATGAGCTTTAATAGGAGTAACATTTGGTTCAATCTTAACCTGTTTAGTTTTCACGTTGACTGTGGATTTCTCATTTTCAGTGCTAGTGCTACCAGATGCATTCATTAACTTATAATAAGCATGCATGATATTGTATGCACAAAGTAAACAATCTTTCTTACCACAAGGTTCATGAAGACCAGACATGTCAGACATGTTATGCATTTCAGAAGTTACAACATTTTCTACTTTAACCTTTTTACATGCATGTGTAAGGTGACCAACATAATTACAATTAATGCACAACTTCCTAGATGCAATGGGAGAGGATGTAACAACATTCTGATTCTTAACACCTGTTTTCCCATTCATGTTCTTTTTAGTCTTTCCTACTTTATTGCCTATATCAGTTTTAGGTAAGTCAGTTTTTACTGACTTCGTATGCAACACAGCTTTTTCCTCTACTTCCTTCTTTAAATCCTCCTTAAGTAATTCTTGTCTAATGATCAAGTCTCCTTCATTGATAGATTCTAAAACAGGCTTAACGAAAACTGGACAGCTAACATTCTTAAGAATGTGTGGAATATTCTCCTTGACAGCTGGAGGTGTCACAGGAAACTCCACTAGCTTCTTTCCAGCTTTCTTGCTGTAGTCAAATCATATAGCAGTTTTGTTCCCTAAGGTCTGATTATCAATTATTTCCTTAGCAATTAGGGAAGAGTTCTTATATGCATTCATTTTCAACTCTAAGTCTGAAATCTGCTTCCTAAGGATAGTCTCTATCTCTTCATTACATTTGACTTTGTTCTCTAAGTACTCGTTCCTCTGTTTAAGACCTTCTATTGTGACAACTACAAGCTCTAGTTCTTCATTTTTAGATTCCAGATTTTTAATCTTAAGAACTAGTTTAGCATTTTCAATTTCAGATGCTAGCATGCTTGTATGTACATTAAACAGTTCAACGTTTAGATCTTGCACAATTTTCTTGTACTCAGAATTAGACATGTCAATTGTAGTTAGGATATGTACCTGAGATGATTATGGTGATTCCTCCGAAGATTCGACCAGTAGGGCAAGATTTACATACTCTTCCTCTTCATCCGAATCAGTATCATCCCAGCTTTTACCCTCAACAATATAAGCTCTTCATTTCTGCTTTCCAGATATTGCCTCCAGTTGTTGTTTCATCTTTGCATTCTCTCTTTTCAGATTTTCATAAGAATCCTTCTTCTCATAGACACCTTTCTTGTCTCTTTCTTGACGAGGCTTGCTGCAGTCAGTGGCAAAATGCCATAGCTCATTGCAGTTGTAACACCTTGATTTTCTCCTGTCAATCATGTATGTCCTGTAGCCTCCCTTAGAGCCAGAGCCTGAAGAATATTTGTTCTTCTAAAACCTATTTGCTGAACCCTTAAACTTGTACTTAGGGTTTCTCTTGAAACTAATATGACTAAACTTAGCCGCTAAGTATGCCATGGTTTTGTCTTCCATTTGCTCAAGTTCTTCTAAAATGTAGTAATCACTTTCTTCAGCACCTAGATTTGCATAATCCAACTCAGCCTTTATAATCTCTTCATTTCCAGCTCTAGGGGTTTGAACCTGAATATTTGAAGTTGTTGGTTCATCCACTACAAGTGCAGCTGATCTTGCAAGTGTAGTATTTTTGTTGTCCACTGTCCCTGGTCCATAGATTATTACTCTTTGTTCTTGTTACATCTCATAAGTCTTAAGCTTGCCATAGATCATCTCTAGTGACATCTTAGTACAATCTATTCTTTCCCTTATGGATAAAGACTTGTGTTCTACATGGTGGGGCAGTGTCATCATGAACTTCCTATTTGTCTCTCTCAGAGGATAGGTTTTCCCTTTCATTGATAATTCATTTAACAGCTTAGTATATTTCTCAAAGACCTGAGTTATACTTTCATCGGGAAGCGACCTAAATGATTCATATTGAGATGTCAAGATATCCAGTCTATTTTCCTGCACGTCTTCAGTACCTTCCATTATTAGATTTATGGTATCCCACATATGTCTCCCACTTGTACAACTCATAATCTGATAACTCATTTCTTTATCTGCGGAGTCAGTTAATATCAGCATTAGACCTGTATCCAATCGAACCAGTTCCTTGTCTGTGTCTGTGTACTCAGTCAATTCCTTTGGGGTTGAACCTTGGGGAAATCTAGTACCATCAGGATTTGTCGATTCACTTACTTGTTTCATTGGTACAAACGGTCCGTTCTCTAAGATGCCAAGATACAAAGGATTTGAAGCTTTGATAAATAATAGCATCTTCATCTTCCACAGACCGAAATCATCTCTAGTAAAGGGGGGAACTTTGATACCAGCAGTTGTCTTTAGAGCACTCATGGTTTCTGAAAATTACAAATTATTTAAGATTCAAAAAATTCCAATAAAATGAAAATTTTGAAAATTAAAAAATTCGATCCAAATTTTCAAGACTTGTTTGTTTTTGGTCTAAATCACCGGATCTGATTTGTACGTCAATCAACAAGCTCTGATACCAATTCTTAGGTCCAACGTATCGTAGAAGGGGGGGGGGGGGGTTGAATACGATACTCACAAATTATTCGATTTCGTTTGCAGATAAATATTTGTGTTCTTGTCCAAAATGAAATTAACCAAATCAAAAACACGAGGCGGGGAATATATCATTTTATAAATATAAACCACGAAGGGTGCTACACTTCTAATCCGTAGGATTAGCTTCAATGAGTTCAAGTTACAATAATCAATACAATTGATAAAATTTAAGGCACTATTAATTTCTCTATAAAATTCTCAAGCTCTTAACTTCTCTCGTAAATGATCTTCTGCAACTTTAACAACTGATGAAGACAATATCTTCAATCACACAATTGTAGACTTTAGGAAAAACCATCGAAGGCTAAAAATAAATCATGGCCATCCATTTCCTCACCAACCTCTGACAAATGAATACAATTCACCTGCTCCTTGAATAAAAATCTACCGAAGACAAAGTTTCCTTTTCTTTCGATAGATTTAAATAAAATCTATCGAAAAGAAAACTTTGTTTCTTAGAAAGTAGTTCGATAGTTTTATAAATAAAACTATCAAACAATAGAATTTTGTCCACTTCGATGGTTTCTATTAAAGAAACTGTCGAATTGGTTTTTCACTACTTCGATAGTTTTTATCAAACCTTCCTTTCTCTTTCGATAGTTTTTCAATAAGGAAAACTATCGAATGTCTTTTCTTGCATTTTGATCCTTGAAGATTCTATCTTTTTGTAGTAAGTAAATTGCACTTCAATTTAACCTAAACATACCTTATCAATTTCTTTTAACTTCCAGGATGTTTCAGGTCTAACTTAAATCAATTTCTTCTGAGACGATAAACATGTTGATCTTCTTAGTGCTGACAACTGGTCTGTTTCACAGATGACTAACACTGATTAAAACATCTATGTCTTCAATACAATTCAATTGACAAGTCCTTTGCCGTCTTGGTTGCTTCATTATAAAATCACTGAAATCATCTGGTACTAACTCTTTATCATTCAAATACTTCTGTGGTCTTGAAAGTCTTGATTCTTTACTTGTCACCGAGGCCTGAACATATTAATGAACTTCTTTCCGTGACCTGTTTACGGACTTCAAGAATACATACCATATTTTGATTTTTTGAGTTTACCGTTTCTTCTGTTCTTTTGGATTCCTGTGCTTCAGTTAATATTATAGTCTGTCTTGTTCCTGTGTTGAGTTGTAGTTATCTCTGTTACATATTATATTACATTATGCTTTACAATATATATATATATATGGAGATACTCTGATGAGACCCTACTTATAATGAGAACTAAGACCATAATATTAAATTTGTAATTAACTTTAATTTATTTTATAACAAAATTTAATTAATGTCTTGTACATGTTTATATCATCACACCCACACCCACTCACTGCTTACACCGCCATCGACATTACAACAGCCACTATCACACCACCATTGTTACACAGTTGCCAACACTAAAACCACAAAATTCAAATCAAAATCACCAAATATAAACTACAATCCCTAAATCAAAAACCATCATCACCACCCCCATGGGAACACCGCCACCAAAATCACAGAATCCACAGCAGAATCACTAAAAACAAACTATAATCACTAAATTACATACCTTTACCACCACCACAATACTTACAAAGCCATTAGATTAAAGTGAAAATCACCAAAATTTATACATAAATCACCAAAATTTGAATACAAATTACTGAATTTATTTGAAAATCACCAAAAGTTATATGCAAAGCACTAAATTTTTTTGAATACAAATTAACAAAAAAATCAGATCTAAGCACATCTTTTTCTTCTCTTTCTAGCAATTCTTCTTCCATTTCTCCATCATGTTCTGTATATATGTTCTCACAGTGCTCTTATTCATGCTTCAATCATTAAAAAGCTCGACGTCGATCGTAAGCTTCTTTAAATTTCGAATCAAGATATGAAATAGATAATATAGAAGGGAGGATGAGATAGATCGTGAAGAAACAAATACAAAATCATCGGAGATGTATTATGTTTCCCTAAAAAGTTAGTGTATATACATGTGTGTGTGTTTGTATGTATATGTGTGTATAGATGAGTATATGGTATAGGAAGGTGCGCAGGCGGGTTGGCTTGAGAGAAAAAGAGGGGATAACATATGTGCAGTCAAGATTAGAAGAAATTGTTATAAAATAGACGGCTGAGATTATGTCTCAGTTCTCATTTTAATATAGGGCCTCATCAATGGACATTTTAATAAAACAAATTTTCTCAAAACAATAATAATTTAAAAAATCTTTGCGAAAAATGTTTCAACCCAAAGTTTATATTTTAAAATCAGAACATAAACATGATTAACAACAGAATTTAAAACAAAATCGAAATTCTTATAAATACCACTGTCTTACTCTACGACCACACTTTTCCAGTGACATCTTATTCTTATTCTTATTTTTTTACACACTTTGTCAGTGAGCGACATCTAAATTTCAATAATTACGCGCCCTTAATAGGTTTCTAAAGTTGCACATTTGTTCGACTACTATCTAAGGCTAGTTTCAAAATTATTGCGTAAATTACGAACGGATTTGAAACATAGAGACTGGGTTTGAAAAGATTATCACATCTTATATCTTATACATTTTGAAACCGATTTTTTATATCTTATACAAAAATTAAAAAAACACAATTTCAATAACTTTTCCGAAAATAAAAGTAAATCAAAAATTACTTACCTCAAAAGCGACCCAACACTGAAAATAAACACAAATAAATCCTCAAATAATATTTTCATTTAAAATATTGAGTACATCAAGGAGATCAAAACTTTATTATCAGTACAACGTTTAACACATATACGAATCACAGTAAACTTAAATCTAAATACAAATTCATAATTAATTCTTTTTTCCCCCGAACTGTACCTTAATGAGCTTAATCTCACATACAAACAGAACATACATGTGTACATATCATTTATTAATCACCCAGGAAAAAGAATCAAGCCAACTAACACCTAAATTTTGCACCTTATAACACTAAACTTATATTTTTATAATTTAATTATTTAATGACCTGTTCACCACTGATGATCACCTAATCATTATTAAATTAACTACAGGATGTTTAACCAAGTAAATTGAACTCAAGTTCTTAATTTCGCATGATCTTGTATTAAACCAATTAATCACATGGGACATATATACATGTATTCACTAATTGCTGGAATTAATCAATTGTAAAAAGAATAACAACCAATAATCATGTCAGTTACATTTATTAATCGAACACTTAAATATACAACACTTATATAGCAATTTACACAAGAAAATCAATTTGCTTAATCAATTTGCAAAGGAAGCATACAATTAAAGATGAAGATAAATTTTACGAAGGAGAAAACATACCTCTTGACAAATGTTGTACGGCTTAATTGTATTCAACGGGGTTCTTAGATAGACATCTAAACCCTAAATTAATTTAAGTAATTCTAAAACTTGTTCCTAAAGAATCTCTTCAAGTAATTATAAAAATAAAATATTCTGTACACACAATGAACTAAAATAAAAAGACTTTGATTTCTAAAATATTCTAACCCATGTCTTTTATCGAATATTTAGTTTCCTCTATTAATAACGATTTTAAAAGCAATTGAAATATTTGAAGATATTTAATAAAGATTTTAAATGTAAGAATATTAAAATTGTATATTTAGTTTCCTCCATTAGTAAAGATTTTAAACACAATTGAGTTTCTTTAGTTTTATCCATTAGTTTACCTTTTAAAGTTAATGAGATTTTTTTTCTAAACTTTGGTATTATTAATTCAAAAAATTGAGAAAATTAGAAAAATAGATCGAAGCAGTTTGAGAGCCGACACCTCACCGCCCCCGTCTTCTACTTTATATAAGTACTAGTCGACTAAGCCGCGCTTCGCAGCGGCACTATAATATTTTTGTAAAATTTTAAATATTAACTATTAAAGAAAAAAAATATAAAATCAATCAATCTATACTATCTATCTATACTATATTATTAAAGACGAAACATTAAAAGTTTTGGTCGGTCGGTTGGTCGGTCGGTCGGTCGGTATTTGGGCCGTTTCACGGGCCTATCTGTAACCAATTACCTTTTTCAATTAAAACACATTACCTATTTTATATTTTCTAACTAAAACAACTCATATTCTAAAAATAACACGGGATATATATATATATATATATATATATATATATATATATATATGGTAATATTATTATATATTTCAAACCAATTACCTTTTCCACCTAAAACACATTACCTGTTTTATATTTTTTAACTAAAGCAACTCATTTTCTAAAAATAATACGGACAACATATATATAAAAATGGTAATTATCAACTAAATCATGTTACTTTTTCTATTTTTCCTTGCTAAAACCTTTCTTTTCCAAAAATATCACGAGTAAACCGTTACTTATTTATTTTAATATCTTTAATTATTTAAAAAAAGTTTAACAAACCTACTTATTTTTTGTAATTACGGGCAATTACCTTTTTCAACTAAAACATGTTCCTTTTTCTATTTTCTTTACTAAAACCTTTATTTTCCATAAATATCACGGGCAAACTGTTACTTATTTATTTTAAAACCTATTTTATTAAAAAAAATTAAATACACCTACTTATTTTTTTTAACAAATACATTTACGAAAAAATTAATAATTATTAAAAACAACCCGTGCATCGCACGGGTTTTAAGCTAGTATCTTATAATAGACGAAACATTAAAAATTTTGGTACCTATTTTTTGGTACGGTACTTGACTTTGGTACTTGTTTTTTGGTACGATACTTGCCTTATTTAATTATTTTTAACAAAATATTTTTATTACTATCTTATAATAGCCGAAACAACAAAATCCACTCCTTTTCCAAAAATAAAAAGGACAATTACCTTTTTCAATTAATATATGTTACCTTTTTTATTTGTCCGTATTAAAATCTCCATTTTTCAAAAATATTGTAGTATAAAAGAAATATATAAAAATTTTATATTATATTTTTACTATAAAATAAATATTATAATATATTAAAAGTAGCTCGTGTTTCGCACGGGTTATAAGCTAGTATTAATAATGACGAAACATAAAAAGTTTTGGTATCTGTTTTTTGGTACGGTACGGTACTTGCCTTATTTAACTGTATATACTTAATTATTTTTACTTAATTACTCTTACTAAATTATTAACAAACACTTTAATATTTATTTTTTGATACGATATTATTTACTTAGTTACTCATAATATTTAGACTTTTTTATTATACATGTCTATATTTATACACATATGGACATATAAATAAATTTTTTAAATGAACTTATTTTTTCTTAACAAAATTCAGTTAATACCATATACTTGGTTCGAGTAACAACCCTATTTATTTTTAAACCTATTTTAATGATCTAGTTATTTTAAAATTTTATAATAATTAAAATAAATTTGACTATTATAATTAGATTGCATTTCCAAGAACTATTTATCAGGACCAGTTTATGGGCCTATTTATTTTAAAACTAATTTTAATGCTTTTAATTATTTAAAAAAGTTTACATATTATAAAATGCCAAGTTATTTTTAATCAAATAAAATTAATAAAATTTAAGTATTAACCACAACTTCAAACTTCAACCATTCGTATTATCAAAAAAATTACAAATTTCTTAAATATATGCCGATTTTGTGTCATGTTTTTTGAGCCGACGCCCGTTGTATAAGTACATACAAATAAAAAATACTAAAAATATCCAGTAATAAAATTTAAGTATTAACCACCGCTTCAAACTTCAACTATTAGTATCATAACAAAAATTACAAATTTCTTAAATATCCCTAGACTTTATATGCCGATTTTGTATCATACTTTCTTCAGCGAAGCTCATTTCACTAAATACATATAAATTAAGAATAATAAAATTAAACAAATGAAAATTTAATTATTAACCACCGCTTCAAACTTCCACTATTTGTATTATCACAAAGATTACAAATTTTTTAAATATTCTTAGACGTTATAATAAAACTTTTTTAGTGCGTACATGTGCATCATTATAATATAAAAGGTTAATCATGAAAACATAATCGATTTTTATATAATCATTATATTTCATGTGAATTTGAATGTTAGTTGGGGATTTCAATTTTAGTTTAGTTAAGAAAAAATACTTAACATTTGTTTAATTGAATAAATAAATTTTTTAAATTTAATTAATTTGTTTAATTTTTTAAAAGAAAATAAATACAGACTGTTAGATCTATTATTTAAAAATATTTTATATTTTAATATCTAAAATACTATTAAAGATTAAGTCAACAATTTATTAAATTAAATTATTTATATTATTAATAAAATATTAAAGAAAACCGTGCATCGCACGGGATATAAATATTATTACATATTTATAATTGATCACCTTTTTTAGCTAAAACACATTATATGTTTTACATTTTTGTTCTAAACATAACACATACAAAATAAATATATAATGTTAATATTGTTATATATAATTATTAATAAATAACCACTTACCCTTTTCAACTAAACACATAAACTTTTTTTATTTTTTCTAAATTAAACAACTAATTTTTCTAAAAGAAACACGAGCAACATATATATAGAATGGTAATATAATTTTCTATTTTCTAATTTAAACAACTAATTTCTAAAAGTAACACGATATATATATATATATATATATATATATATATATATATATATATATAAAATATAATTTTATATAATTATTAATAAGTAACTAATTGTTTTTTTAAGGACATTGTCTGTTCTATATTTTTTAATTGAAACAACTCATATTCGAATTAAAAAAACACGGGCAAAATATAGAAATAATGAAAATATTATTATATTAAACTTATAAAATCCATGTTTAATATAATTTTCTATAATATTCAATTTAAATAAGATAATTAATAAAAAATAAAAGTAATAGCATATGTTAAAAGAAACTCGGCACGTTACTTGGCACATATTTTGTTATTTGCACTTTAGTCACTCTTAGATTTTTAAGAGCAAATAAATATGAACCGTTAGATCTATTATTTAAAAATATTTTTTTATTTTAATATTTAAAATACTAATAAAGATTACGTCAACAATTTATTAAATTAAAATACTTATATTGTTAAATATATAAATCTAATTTATTATATAAACATATAAATATATATTAAAATTTCATCAAAAAAGATATAATTACAAAAATCTAAATAAAAATAATAAAATATTGAAGAAACCGCATCGCACAGATATAAGCTAGTATATATATATCGCCAAACTTGATCTATAATGCCACGAATCACAACTAACAAAATATTCACGTCCTTGTTAAATATACATTGGCTAAACCAAACCAACCATGGCAAGGGATGAGAGAAGGATTACTTTCTAAGCTCCTCGAACAATTGCTTACAATCATTATTTTAACAATTCATATAACACCCCTGCATAATCTAAAATATCTCAAAAGAATACATGCATATGAAGCACGCAAATATTAAAGCCATAAACGCAAGTACAAACTAATCATATATATCATTCACAGCTTAGGACATGCAAGTTTTCCTTTAGATATATGATTCAAAATAGCTAGCAACTAACTTGAACCATGAATTATTGAAAATTCATAGAGAAAGATGAATCAATCAAATAAACCCACTTACATTAAAAAATAAAAAAGGATACTTATCGGATGCTGAACAGAGAAGTTTTGGCCTGCTCTCCTAATGAAACCTGTTGACAATCAAAAAATAATTAAAGATCAGACACTATTATTCGTCAAAAAAAAAAAAAAGATCAGACACTATTTAGAAGATACAAAAATTATGCGAAACTCTTACTAAGATAAATTATGAGCCATGTTTATGTTTATGTTTATATAGATGTTCTTTTAGAAGTATAAGAAAAGTCTTTCCTAGAAAATGGAAAGGAAAAAGAGAAATTTTAAATTCTAAATAGGATTGACTTGTATTATATTGTAAATATAGAATTGAAACATTTTGATTTTTTTCTCTAAAATTAGGACCTAAATAAGGAAATTTTGATTTTAATTATTTAAAATAGAGGAGATCTAAAAAAATAGATAGATATGAATGGAGCGATTTTAGAACTCCTGCGATTTTCCATTATATATATAAAAGAAGAAGATAAATAAAATGAGAAAAAAAGATAAAGATTGATAAGATAAAAAGATAAAGATGTTGAATATTAAAATCGTATATTTACTTTACTCCATTATCAAAGATTTTAAAGGAAATAATATTAAAATTGTATATATAATTTTCTCCATTAGTAAAGATTTAAAAGGCAATTGAGAGTCTATCCTATAAATTCAAATTTGAATATTAAAATTGCATATTTAGTTTCCTTCATTAGTAAAATATAAAAGGCAGTTTATATTTTTTCTATCCTATAAATTCGAATTTAAATAAGGAAATTTAATTTTATTGAATTAAAATTCAGGAGCTCTAGAAAAATAGATAAATATGAATCGAGCGATTCTAGAGCTCCTGGGGATTTTCCTTTATATATATAAAGATATTGATGATTATTATATTTCAAAGTGTTATGGAAACGTATGTAAAGTTTAGTTCGATTGGTAATACGTTAAGTTTTCGTTAAAAATATGTATAGTATATACAACTTGCAAATTTCGAATGGAGCTTGTGATTAACATCTATCTATTATTAACTCCTTATATATAATAAGCGTAAGGGAGATCTTATCCAAAACTTTGGTTGGTCACTGTACTACCAAAAGTATACGATCCGTTGGATTATTAAACTATAAATCTTCAAATCAATGAGGACCGTCAGATATAATATTAAAAATTGTATTTGATTATTAATAGGATAGTATTTAAATACTAAAAGATGTATTTTGATAATTTAAACCAATTATAAATAGGTTTTCTATATTGAATAGAAATCTTTATGTAAAAATTCGTAATTATCTTTTCTCTTCAGTTTATGGATAGTTCCAGTTAGATAATAATTATTAAACCATCATTAAATTAAAGATAATTTTGTAAGCTTCGTGTGGGCTGTAAAATCGTTAAAATCTGTTGTCTAAAACTCAAGATAGAGCCCAAACAGTAAAGTTATTCTCTAAATTTTAATAAATATATTTTTATTATTGTAGCACCAATTTAATTTTTTTTCCTAATTCTTTTAAATTTATAAATTCTATGTTTATTTCAATAAAATATTAAAACCAATTTAAGAAAAAATTAAAATCGATCGTCCGATTACGACCAAATTAATAATTATAGTTAGATCTTAAATAGATCGATGAGAATTGTTAGATCTAATATTAAAAAGTGTATCTGATTAACAATAGAATTATATTTAAATACTAAAAAGTGTATTTTGAGAATTTAAAATTTTTCTATGTAGAAATTCTTAAATATATTTTCTCTTGAATTTATGTATAGTTCCGGTTATATAATAATTATTAAACCAAATATCAAGATAACAATTCATATCGATTACAATGATACACATGGACCCTACGTGGAGAACTCCTGTACATGAATAAATTTAAACACTTTTTTTTCTGAAGCTATATTCATATTAAAAAAATCGTATTTTGAAATTTTAGACTCAGCTACAGGGGCCAAACTTTTTTAACATATATACATTGTAAATTATTAAATTCGAAACTTTAAAAGTTTCTTAATCAATTAGTATAGTACTTTTTTGAAAAATCGTACTTTACAAAAAATATTATCAAATAACCTATGTATGCAAGAAAAAAAAATGAAAAAAAATCTTTATTTTAAAAAAAACCTATAAATTTTAATATGTTGGTAGATTCAAATCTTAGATCATTCTACATGATATTTACTGTTATATCTAACGTTTTTCAACAATTTAATTTGAAACATCCAACGATTGTGGATTGAGTGATCAAACAAAGCGACCAAACTTATAAGGAAGCTTTCATTATTTAGTCTTTAATATAATAACATAGATATTTATAGGATATATTATAAAAAATGAATTTTATACATAATTTTGATCGTCACGGTGTACTGCTTTAAAAGAAGAACTATTACAAAAAACTTATATTTTAATTGATAATTTATTTTCTCAAAAATTCAAAATTCCCGCATCTTTAACATATTACAAAAAAGAGTACATTATATTTTAGCAATAAATATTTAATAAAATTATAAATATTAAGAAAAATTAATGATGTTATCATGGTAGTTTGTTTCTAAATACCGCCAAAACATTCTCAACCGTTAGATCCAATACTTTTGAAAATAAATGATCAAGATTATATCATATAAAAAGAAGTTATTGTCTAAAAATGATATAAGTTAAAAGATATTATATTAGGATTGGATTTTCTAAAAAGTCAAAACATAAAAATAGTTGTAATTAAATAAGGAAACTCATTTAATACCAAAATAATCGAAATCGTTTAATGTTAAATAGATAGGTGAAAACCGTTATATTTAACATTAAAAACTGTATTTGGTTAATAAAGGGTATTCTAATAATCTAAACTACGTATAGATAGATTTCCTAAATCGAATAGAATTCTCAACATTAAATTTCGTCACTTTATTCTCTTTTTAGTTTTAGAATAGTTTAGCGTGTAAAATATAATAAATATCAAATTTTTAACTATAATTTTTTTGGCTAAATCTTTTTTAACAATAATTTAATCATGTAAACTAATAACTTTTAAATATTAAAATATTCATAAATAAATATAATTATAAATATTTAAAAAACAATCGTGTGTTGCATGGATAATAAAAATATAATTATAAACAGAATAATTATGAGTAAAATTTAAGTAACCGTGCATCGCACGGGCTATAAGCTAGTATATATAATAGAGCAACTAGGGGGTTGCTTGAGACAAATAAATCGGTGTGAAATTACTATATTACCCTTACTTATTATATAATAATAATAATTCTATAATTAATGCATATATTAAATACATCTAATTCATTAATCATCATTAATACATCTATATTTATTACTCAATTGTTATTAAATATAGAAATTTACAATTATATTTCTACTACTACTTAAATGATTAGATAATTAATATCTATAATTACATTTAATTCCAGAAATATTAAAAAATTATCAATCATGTCGGACTTTTAGTTTTCGAATGTATCGTCTATCAAACTTTTAATATTACATTTATAACAAAAATGGGTTTAAATTTGCACATAAACAGATAAAAAAAACATTTACTTAAATTATAACACTTCAACAAATTAACCGATGAGAACACATACATACTTTTGTCAACATTCGAATAAATCATTATCACACTTTTAACACGCAAAACAATAAAAAAATTTCAAAAAATCTAATAAAATTTGCAAATTCAGAGTATGTCCATGATTTTGGTTACTGAAATTAACAAATTTTTTAATTAGCTAAATGAAGTTGAGGATCAAAGTGCAACTTTGATCAGTTGATGCTGAAAAGAGTATTATGTTATTGTTTGAAAAGAAAGAAAAAGACACTTCAGATATTAGCTGGAGTACATGTCGGATGACCTAAATAAATTAGGTATTCAAAAATTAAGTGAAAATAGAACAAAGTACAAACATTATATTCGACATACCGTCTGAACTACATACGTATTTTAAGCAGGACAACTGTAGGCATGAAAAATGCTTAAATAACAATTATCACTCTTTTCAAGAAGAAAGTTGAGCGATTTGTAGGTGTCCCAATTGAAAGAGTCATATTTTAAGTTAGTCAGGTCTTACTATTATATAGTTGAATTATACACTATAATGCACATAAACTCAACATCTACAATGCCAGTTCCTGCCCCCAATGATGAGGCATATTCGAGAAAAAAACAATAAATCGCTTGAAACGAAAAGTAACGCGCAACCAATATAGTCAACGGACAACAATTACCAAATTGATCTCAAAAAGAAAATTTTAAGACATTGTCTAAATTAACAACTTTGGTTCATCGTTTGTAACCATGATTATCGGATTAAGCTTGTGGTCATGTGTTCATGCCCAACATCTATATACACTTGTCGTGTATATACTTTGGTCCTTCGTTACACCTTATTTACATCAAAACCAGAAAACATATGCTGAACAATGTAGCTGACTCTCACGCATTTGATGAAATTAATGAAAAAGTGAAAGGCATATGTAAAGGCCTATTTGTAAACACCGAGGATTCTACTCAACATAAACTGTTGCCCAGTAATAATCTATTGTAGAAGGGGGGTTGAATACAATAGAGTAAGATAATCGACTTCTTAATGTATATATCACAAATATGAAAAGATAACAGCTTTATTAAATCTGATATGAAACTGTTACAAACTCTCTCAAGAAATTCTGATGTTCTTGAGAGCTGCTAGTTTACAAAAACTCTCTCAAGAAATTCTATGTTCTCAAGAGCTTCTATTCGATTATGTTCTCTCTCGAATGAATTCATAAATCGAAACCAAGACTGTGTTTATATAGTGCACACAGCTTCTCTATCAATAACAAGATAAGTCCTAATCAATAACAAAGATAGAAACCTATCCTTAATCGATAGCTACATTCTACAAACCAGGAACAAATAGAATAAACTTCCATGTTTATCTAGACTCCAAATATAACTCGAAGTAGGAATCCTGATCAGCTTCAAGTTCTGATGATCAATCCTGATCATAGTCTGAGTAGGAATCCTGATGATCAATAAGATACTGACGCTTGATCAAATACTGATGACCATGCAATACTGATGACGTCAGCAATCCTGATCAGTTGAGTCTAGCTTCTGACGATCATTGAATTCTGATCTAACATAAACTAAGATGTAATAAGTAAATAATAAAATTCATATGTCACAGGAATCTCAGAAGATAATATCTGTCAAGAGAATGAAGGTTAATGTCATCTACAGTCTTGAAGTAATTCTACATTGAAAGAAGTTCAATTTATTGATCAAGCCTCAGTGAAGTATTCAATCTCAGTAGATTTATTAAAGTGACAGAGATTTCAAGATGTGATAGCAAATGTACAGGTTACAGTGGTTAAAGAAAAGAGAAAAGAAAATGGACCACTGCTTAAAGTCAAACAGATGAAGAACAGACATTGTCGTTAGTCACTCATGAACCAGACAGTACATTGAATGTCAACGTTCTACAAGTGTTATCTCTTCTTCTAATTTTAGTGGTTCAAGAATTTCTTCTGAAGACAAGGAATTGTTTTTATTCTCTTCTAAATAATTAATTCTTCTAAGTAATTTATTTATTAAATTGATTCTATTAAGAATTAATTTAATGCTTAAATTATTTAAATGGTTATTTAAATTAGAATAAAAACATAACTAATAAGACTTAGAAAATGAACTAAGAAGACTGTCAAGGGTAATCTTCCCGATAGTCTTCCTAGGCTTTTTCTAAGTCTTATTAAGTTATATATTCAGTCTTCCCGAATGTCTTCTGCATTCAGTTTGAATCTTCCCGAAAGTCTTCTTAGTACAAATCAAAAGAAAGTTTTGGCGCGTGAAGGAGAATGTTGTTGACTTGTTTAAAGAAGAAAAAGTGTGATCAAACAAGGAAGTGAGACAGAAAGAAAATAACATTACATTTCATTAACTTCTGCCATTCAAAGCTTCAACTGTCCGAGCTTTTCTTTCACAGTGAATTTAATTCTTGATTTGTTTGTAACATTTAATCCAACAGAATTAGTTCACTTGTATTGCTTTGACAATTTAGCAGATCTTTATCCCTAGAACTTATCTCGAACTATTATTTATCGTTCGATCTTTTTATTACAAAAATAGATAAATTCATGTCGAAGTTATTCTAGATTTGTTTTAAATAGTTTGAGATTCTGTTAGATCAGAATTCAATGATCGTCAGAAGCTAGACTCAACTGATCAGGATTGCTGACGTCATCAGTATTGCATGGTCATCAGTATTTGATCAAGCGTCAGTATCTTATTGATCATCAGGATTCCTACTCAGACTATGATCAGGTTTGATCATCAGGACTTGAAGCTGATCAGGATTCCTACTTCGAGTTATATTTGGAGTCTAGATAAACATGGAAGTTTATTCTATTTGTTCCTGGTTTGTAGAATGCAGCTATCGATTAAAGATATGTTTCTATCTTTATTATGATTAGGACTTATCTTATTATTGATAGAGAAGCTGTGTGCACTATATAAACACAGTTTTGGTTTCGATTTATGTATTCATTCGAGAGAGAACATAATCGAAGAGAAGCTCTTAAGAACAGAATTTCTTGAGAGAGTTTTTGTAAGCTAGCAGCTCTTAAGAACATCAGAATTTCTTAAGAGAGTTTGTAACAGTTTTATATCAAAGTTAATAAAGCTGTTATTGTTATTGTTATTGATCTTTCATATTTGTGTTATATAAAGTCGAGAATCTTATACAATTGTATTCAACCCCCTTCTACAATTGTTATTTACTGGGCAACAATTGGTATCAGAGCAAACTGATTTAATTCTGAATCAGATACGATCTAAAGATGTCGACAACCAAGTATGAAAGCATGAAGATTCCCATCTTGAAGATATCAGAATATCCTACATGGAGGGTAAAGATGCTGATGTACCTGGAGGCTATGGATCCTGACTACTTGGACAGGATTCGTGATGGACCATATATACCAACAAAGTTCGTAGAACGAACAGATACAGTACCAGAACATTATGTGGTCAAAGCTAAAGCTGAATGGACTCCAGAAGAAAAAGCTCATGTACTCAGGGAACCAAAGATAAAGAATATCTTGCATAATAGCCTTGATGCTGTCATGTCAAACAGAGTGATTGCATGCAAGTCTTCAAAAGAAATCTGGGATACTTTGGAAACTCAGTGCCAGGGATCTGCATCTGTTAAGAAAAACAGAAGGGCTCTATTGATTCAAGAATATGAGCAATTCGATGCAAGACCGGAAGAGAGCCTGACTGATCTATATGATAGATTTCTGACACTATTGAACAGCTTATCCTTAGTTGACAAAGTATATGAAACTGAAGATTCAAACACCAAATTTCTTAGAGCTTTACCTGAAGAATGGGATACTCAGACCTCAATCATTAGACACCAGTATGATCTGAACATTGTGTCTCTTGATGAGATCTATGGGATGCTAAGAACTCATGATCTTGAAGTTCAACAGAGAAAGAACAAGAAAAGCAGCAAGGCAAAGTCAATTGCTTTGAATGTAGAAGCAAAATCAAAAGGGAAAGCTATGGAGGTCTCTAGAAGGAAAGCAAGAGTAGCTGAATCAGATCTTGACGACTCTTCATCAGATACTGATGGCAATCCTGATGCCAATACTGGTGATGATTCTTCTGACTCAGACATGGAAGAGATGGTTGCTATGATTGTCAGAAACTTCAGAAGGATGAAGTTCAGGAAGAATAGAAGACAAGGCAACTTTCAGAAAAAGACCTTCAAAGCAGACAAAGACAAGTATATCAAAAAGGACAGCAAGGGTAGCAAATTTGACAAGTCAAAGGTTAGATGCTACAAGTGTAATGGTATGGGTCACTTTGCTTCTGAATGCAACAAAACAAAGGCACTCATCACATCAAGCAAGGATTGGATGGACTCTTCCTCAGAATCTGATACTGAGGTAGTCAACTATGCGTTAATGGCCAATGCTGATGTAACTGCTGCTCCTGATGATAAGGTACTAAATACTATCTTTGATTTTGATACTGATAATGCTTCTGAGTTAAGACGTTTTCTAAAGTCATTACATATTAGCTTTAGAAGTCAAACTGCTGAGAATACTAGAATCTTATCTGAGATGTCTGACCTTAGAAAGAGGAATGAGATATTAGAAGCTGAATTTTCTCGTATGCAAGAAGTACAAAAAGAATGTGATAATGCTAAACACATGCACTTAGAGATGACATCTAAATGTACTTCCTTTGAAAAAGAACTTGAATTTGCTAATGAGAAAATCAGAACCTGGACAGACTCTGGTAGGAAATTTCATGAGATTAATACCTCTAAGAATTGGAAAGAGTGTCTAGGATATAAGTCAGATGAAGATAAGAAATTAGCAGAGAAAATTGTCATTGATGAGACAGTCAGTCCAAAGACCTATAGACATGTTATAGACTCAACCAAATCTAAGATTACTCCTGTTAATTTTGTTTTTGGTAAGGATTCCAATTCTACTTTTGAAAAGGGATCTTCTTCTACTCAAGGAATTAAAATTATAAAGTCTAAACCTGTCATGAACAAAGTCACTAAGAATGTAGGTCTATTGTCTCAGAAACAGCTTAAAGATAAAATCTGTGAGGTTACAGATAAGAAAAAGGAAGCTACTGTTAAGAGAAACAGGAATGGTAAAGTTGGGATCAATAAAGAGAATGGTTATAAATATATCCCAAATGCACCTAGAAAGTGTTGTTTTAACTGTGGTAACTCTAATCATCTTGCTATTGATTGTAAGAAGAGTAAGAAGAAGATTACTGATATTCCTAAGTCTGATGTTAGGAATAGATCAGTACTCTATAAACCGCAGAAGTCCTGTTTTCATTGTGGTAGTCTATGGCATTCTATTTATACATGTAAAGAGTATCATGATTTGTACTATAACTTTCATGATCCATTGCCTAAGTTTGAAAGTAGTACAAAGTCTGATAGAACTGAAAATGTCATAGTGAAGCATGCTTTTGTTAATACTGATACTGACAAAGCAAATCCTGATGGAGTAAATCCTGTCAGGACTGCTAAAGTCAAAAAGTCTTCTGTTGTTAAATTTAATAAAATGCATGAACAAGGAATCCAACAAGTGTGGGTTCCTAAACATTCTGACTAGTGTTTTACTATTCTGATGCAGGGTAAAAAGAAAAATGTGTTAGTCATGGATAGTGGATGTTCTGTGCACATGACTGGAAACAAAGCCCTGTTATCAGAATATGAGGAAAAAGCTGGCCCAACTGTGTCTTATGGAGATGGCAACATTGGACAAACCTTGGGATATGGCAATATAATCATTGGAAATGTCATCATTGAAAAAGTAGCTCTAGTGAAAGGACTAAAACACAACTTGTTGAGTATTAGTCAAATCACTGACAGAGGTTATCATGTCAATTTCTATTCCACACATTGTGAAGTAGTCAGTAAAGCAACAGGGAAGATAGCACTAACTGGCTACAGGCATGGTAACATATATGAAGCCAACATTCTCTCAGATACTGATGACTCCCCTACATGTTTCATCAGTAAAGCTTCAGTAGATGAAAGTTGGAATTGGCACAAGAAGCTTTCTCATCTCAACTTCAGCAACATCAATGAGTTGGTTAAGAAAGAGTTAGTAAGAGGATTACCTAATGTCTTATATACACCTGATGGACTCTGTGATGCATGTGAAAAAGCAAAACAACGAAGGACATCATTCCAGAGTAAATCAGAATCCTCTATTGAAGAACCATATCACATGCTACATCTTGATCTGTTTGGTCCAGTCAACATCATGTCCATCAGTAAGAAAAGGTACACTCTTGTAATTGTTGATGAATATTCTAGATTCACCTGGGTGTATTTTCTGCATAGAAAAGATGAAACTCCTGAAGTTCTGTTGGATCATATGAGGATGATTGAGACAACCACAAAGTACAAAGTCAAGATTCTGAGAAGTGATAATGGTACTGAATTTAAGAATTCAAAGATGGAAGAGTTCTGCAAATACAAAGGAATCCTTCAACAATTCTCTGCTCCTGGCACACCTCAGCAAAATGGAGTAGTAGAAAGGAAGAATAGAACTCTTATTGAAGCTGGCAGAACTATGTTGGAAGAAGCTAAATTACCTACATATTTCTGGGCAGAAGCAGTCAACACAGCATGCTATACACAAAATCTCACATTGATAAACAGGCATGGTGTCACTCCTTATCAGTCACTCAAAGAGAAGAAACCAAGTCTGAAGCATTTGCATGTGTTTGGCTGTAAATGTTTTGTTCTCAGAACTCATCCTGAACAGCTAGGGAAATTTGAAACAAAGGCTGATGAAGGAATATTCGTAGGTTATCCTACATCAAGAGCCTTCAGAGTTTTTAATTTGAGAACAAGAACTGTCATGGAGTCAATACATGTATCTTTTGATGATAAGAAGATAACTGGAATCATTGAAGACTCGCATGATAGATTGTTATTTGAAAATGAAGCTTCCAAGGAACCTGAAGAAATTGAATCAGATCCTGTCAATTCATCAGATACTGATGGGTCACCAAATCCTGATGACTCACCAGGTACTGATGGTGCTAATACTGATGATGCAAACAACAGTGATACAACTAGTAGTGCTAATGTTGAGGGGGAGCAACGGCATTCAACTACAAGTTCAGAGTCAACTCAATCATCAGGACAGAATTCTTCAGATACTGATTCAAGTGAAGATCCTGATAACACATCAGGAGGGCATAACAATAATTCAGGGAGAGCTTCAAATCAATCAAATTCTTTCAATCAAGTTAACACCAATCCAGGGGGAGCATCTACTTCAAGAAACAATTTGACACCAGCAAGGAAATGGACAAAAGATCATACTCCTGATTTGATAATTGGAAATCCTGATGCAGGTGTTCAAACAAGAAGTGCAACTCAGAATGAATGTTTATATAATAACTTTCTATCCAAGGAGGAGCCTAAGAAAGTTGAAGATGCACTTAAAGATGCTGATTGGGTTACTGCAATGCAAGAAGAACTGAATGAATTTGAAAGGAATGAAGTCTGGAAACTGGTACCAAGACCAAAGAATAGATCAATTGTTGGTACAAAGTGGATTTTCAAGAACAAGACTGATTCTGATGGAGTCATTATCAGAAACAAAGCTAGACTAGTTGCAAAGGGGTATTCCCAACAAGAGGGAATTGACTATGATGAAACTTTTGCTCCTGTTGCAAGACTAGAAGCCATCAGGATATTTCTTGCTTATGCAGCACATAAGAAATTCAAGGTTTTCCAGATGGATGTTAAAAGTGCTTTCTTAAATGGTGAACTGGAGGAAGAAGTTTATGTTGAACAACCTCCTGGTTTCATTGATCCTAAATATCCAGATTATGTCTACAGACTGGATAAGGCACTTTATGGACTAAAGCAAGCTCCAAGAGCATGGTATGAAACCTTAGCTCAATTCTTACTGGAAAGTGGATTCAAAAGAGGTGCAATTGATAAAACTCTATTTTATTTGAATCATGGTAAGGAGTTACTGTTAGTTCAGATTTATGTTGATGATATCATTTTTGGGTCAACAAACAATAAGCTGTGTGAAAAGTTTTCCAAGCTTATGCAGTCAAGATATCAAATGAGCATGATGGGAGAAATGAGTTACTTTCTGGGTCTTCAAGTTAAACAGACTGATGAAGGGATTTTTATTAATCAGTCTAAATACACAAGGAATTTACTAACAAGGTTTAACATGCAAGACAGTACTCCTGCTTCAACTCCCATAGCTACAACTACCAAACTTGATCCTGATCAAGGTGAAGAGGTAGATGTAACTCACTACAGAGGAATGATTGGCTCTTTATTGTATCTCACTGCCAGTAGACCAGATATCATGTTTGCAACCTGTCTATGTGCAAGATTTCAAGCAAAACCTAGAGAACCACATCTGATTGTAGTCAAAAGAATTTTCAGATATCTCAAAGGCACTCCTTCACTTGGCCTTTGGTATGCAAGGGAATCAGATTTTGGGTTGTGTGGTTATTCAGATGCTGATTTTGCAGGATGCAAAATAGACAGGAAAAGTACTTCAGGAAGTTGTCAGTTTTTGGGTGGAAGACTAGTTTCATGGTTCAGTAAAAAGCAGAAATCTATTTCCACTTCAACTGCAGAAGCTGAGTACATTGCTGCAGGAAGTTGTTGTGCTCAGATAATGTGGATGAGAAATCAGTTGTTAGATTATGGCCTGTCATACTCAAAAATCCCTATTTATTGTGATAACCAAAGTGCTATTGCAATGACAGGAAATCCAGTTCAGCATTCTCTTACTAAACACATAAGTATCAGATATCACTTTATAAGAGAACAGGTTCTGGAAGGAACAATTGAACTTCACTTTGTTCCTACTGATCAACAACTAGCTGATATATTCACCAAGCCACTACCTGAAGCTACTTTCAATAAGTTGGTGAATGAACTTGGAATGATGAATTTTGAGAATTTCTGAGGGAAAGCTACAGAGAGGACATCCTGATAACTGTCAAATCCTGATGGTTATTCAGAAAGGTATGTATCTTTGATCAAATCCTGATAGGACTCAATCCTGACAGGAAGTCAACTGGTCAAATCCTGATGCTCAGATGATTGAAGCTGGTATGAAAACCAGAGGTTCTATGCTAATTTGTCATCAACACTCCTGGTAAACTCTGGACAATTAGATTATTACTTAGTCTTTGATTAAGTTTTCAGTCTTAATTATCAATGTCATTATTATCAGAGTTTATTATTTATCATATCTATATCACTATGAGTGTTACTAACAAATTTTGCAGGCAAAAACAGGAAGAAAACAATTGAGAAAATAGACAAATTTCATTAATACTTGAAGATACATTACATATGAAATATGGAAATTACATGTTTGTTTTCCTAGTCTATTTTCTACTCAGGAACTCGTGCTTTACAGATAAGCATGAACACGTGCCCTGCAAATTAGCATGAATGCTCCTGAGCAGCTTCACAGTCCTTCAGAACTGGAAGGTCTCTTGTTCCATCCTTAAGAGACAAGAAGAGGAGCTGATTTACTTGAAGGCGGATCGTCACCGTGACCACCGGGACGCCTCCGTGCCTCCAACTTGCATGACATACAAGCATCACGGATTCTCTTCTTACGTTTCTCAAGCTCTCGGACGAGCTCTTCATCATCTTCATCCTCATCCTCTTCATCATCCCAATCGTCTTCATCCTCTTCATTGACAACGATGAGATTTTCAAGAGGATTCCAATCAGGATTTGCCTGATGGAAGTTATGAAGAAGCACATCAGCCATTGCATTCACAAAAGCATGATGCTCCTGTGGATCAGGAATAGGCTGAGGTCCCTCTTGCTCTGCAATCTCTGCTAGAGCCTCATCCATTTGTTGCCAAATTCTATCAAGTTCTTCATCAGGTATGTTGTTTTGATTGTTGGCAGCCATTGAAAAACAAAGAAGGTGAAAGGTTTTCGTAAGTTTTTCTCTGGAGAGGGTTTGTGTTTTAATAGATATATGATGATTATGCTTAACAGTTCTCTTTTATAGAGAATGTGTATTAAGGGTGCAGGTCATTTCTTCAATCTCGATGAGACGGTTCGGTTTTCCATAAATATTTTTGCCTCGTTTGCTGGTAAGCGGGTTTTAATTCTATGACCATTAATTTGGTTATTTTTCTTAAACCAAAACGCTATTCAGGATTGTTAAAATAAATTTTGTTTTCTTAAATAAAATTTTATTTTAATCTTATTGAATATTTTTTTTTAATCCTGATATGGCAAAATATTTTGTGCGGAAATGCTTTTATTCCTGATGAGGTTAGGTTTTTCTTACATCAGAAAATGCCTACTCATTATGGACTACTTTCTAATGCTATGGTACAAGGACCAACCCACCTTGTTCCTGACTCAAGCATGCAACCTAAACAGTCTAAACAGTTAACAACCACCTCTACTGTCTCTCAAAAGACTTTAGTTGTAAAATCAAAGAAATCAGCTAGAACTGATGTGTCTGGAAGGCAATCAGGTTCAAAGGATTTTTCCTCTACACCACTCACTAAAAAGAAGATACAAGGAGGTGTACAAGGGGTCCTGGTCAAGAAAGCTGATAAGGTTGTTAAGGCTGTTCCTGTGAAAAGGAAGTTAAGGTTGATTGATGAAAGTGATTCAGAGGATGACTTACCTATATCCTCTGTGATGAATGTGAACAAGGAAGTTGCTGATACTGCTACTAAAGCTGTGGTACCTTCATCAAAACCACAAAAGACAAGGAAATTATCAAAGAGCAGGTATCATATTCCTTTGACAGTGCAAATGAAGGATACTGATATTCAGACATCAAATCCTGATGTTAGTATTCCTGATGCAGCAACAAAAGTTGTCTCTATATCAGACTCTCCAGCCTCTCCATCTCAGATTCGAGGACATTCTTGGGAGAAGGTTTCTACAACTGCTTCCTTGGTTGGTCTTACACCTACATCAAAGAAAAAGAGGAATGCAGAAGAGTTAGTCTATCAGAGACAGAAGAAGCTGAAAGGATCAAGCCCACAAGAACCTGAATTTCATAGTAATTCAGCAGCTACTGTTGATCCTGCCACACAAGAACCACTCAATCAAAGTTTGGGTGAAGGCTTAGCTAGTGGAATGGTCACACAAGAACCATTTTCTCAAAAGGAGAATGAAGACATCAACATTCCAGCTACACAAGAACCATCTTCTCAAAGTGAAGATGCAGGAAAAGCTACAGCTTCTGTTGAAAGATTGGTCGAGAACATTGTCAATGAGGGAAGCACACAAGAACCTTTAGCTCAAAGTGTTGAAGCAGCTTCTGAACCTCAAGCTCCACAAGAACCATTGGTAGCAAATACTGATGCAAGCATATCAAATCCTGACGATGTTCATCCTGACGTTAGTGGTGCTCCTGATAATGAACCTATTTTGATACAGCCACTTCGTTCAAGACCAATGGATCATCCTATCTCAGAATCACAGGATAAACTGAAAGGTATTGCAATTCCTGATCCTGATATATCTCATGGTTCTGATGATGATAATTCTGATGATGATAGTGATGATGATAATGAAAATAGAAAAGAGAAGGAACAGCTTGCTACAGCACTCAAGATTAGTCTTGGAACTAATTTTGGTTCATCAAGTACATATATGGCTAGCAATGCTTTCACTGGGAAAGATCAGAGACAAGATTTTTCTACTCCTTCCTTTGATCCTGCAGAGGCATTTAGACAGAATGAATGGAACAATTCATGGCACAATTCTGATGAATCTATCAGTTTTTCTTCTGCTATTGAACATGCCTATAATGCAGTGAAGTCTATAGAGAATCAAGACTTGAAGAATCATCTGAAGGCTACTACTCTGTTATCCAAAAGCCTGAAAAGTGAGATTGATTCTATCAAGGGTTCAACTGAAAAAGTGAGGACTGATATCTTTAATAATTTTACAAAGGTGCCTACTACTTTACAACTGAGGGTAGTAGAATCCCAAGTGAAATCTGTTGTTTCAGAACAAACCTCCATCAATCAAAGAATTGATTCTCTGGATACTAAGGTAACTGAAATTCAAGCCTCTCTTTCCTTAATTTTGCAATTATTGTCAAATCCTGATGTCAAAAAGGGGGAGAAGGTTATTCAGACAAAATGTACACCTGATCTAGTATTAAGAAATAATGATGATGATACTGGAGATGATGGTGGTGACAAAGTGATACAAGGAGAAACCTCTGATGCTGCGGTTTTGAAGTCTACAATTCAAACTTCTCAAAGTCAGACTACGCAGTCAACTCATGTTTCTGATTCTGGAGTTAAGACAGTAAGAACATTGGTGCAATCTCAGATCCTGACGGAAGATCAAATCCTGACACCTGGTCATGGACACATTCTTGCTACAATTCCTGAAGGTGATGAAGATGTGATTATTGATAATCCTGAAGATGCATCAAATTTATTCCAGAAGTTTTCTACAAAAGACGGTAGAATTGTTACTCTTTATCACACTGATAAAAGAGTTCAACAATTATTTGCCAGAAAAGCACTCTCTACAGCATGTGAAGAATATCCAGATCTCTCACATGAAGAATTCTTGAGACTACAAAAAGAGACAATGGAAAGCTATACTGCTCCTGCTAGAGGTAGAGGAAGCAGAGGTAGGAGAGGTGCTAGAAGAAATAGAAGAGGTTCTTCAACTCAAACAGTACCTAGACAGACAAGGTCTAGAGCATTAAGAATTGAAGAAATTCCTGAAGCTTCACAAAATCTAATAGATCCTGTTATCAAGGATATCATGGAGAAAGAAGACAAGGAATTTGTTGAAGAAGAACCTAAATTGAAAAGAAAATCAAGTAAATCAACTCTCAGCAATACAAATCAAATTGAAGATTCTAATCCTGACAATATTCAAGATCCTGACGAATCTGAAATTCTGCAAGAGGTTGATTTGATAATCTTATCTACTGTTGTTGATTGTCATAACAAAGAAGTAGATGAAGAAGAAGAAGCCAGAAGAAGAGATATTACAAAAAGAACAAATGAAGATTTCAATCTCTATCTACAAAGGCTTAAAGTTTCAAATGAAAGAAAATGGAGAAATTCAAGTAGACAAGAATCTTTACTTGAAAGAAGCTACGCTCATGAAAAGGATAAGAAGTGGAAACATATTAGCACATTAAGTTGTGATACACCTATCAATTTTCAGTCTGGTGGAATTATTACAAGCGCTTCAAGTGTTGTTGATTTGTCTGATATGGCTAGATCAAAAACACTCTGGTTAAAGATGTTTTCAAATCTGAAGCAATTGTCAAGTAATTCAAGAGGAGGTATTGGACACAGAGATGGTGAATATCTGAATATGTCATATGTTGATCCTTACTCCTTGACAGAAATTGGAGGTACTTTAACTTCTGAAAACCTGAACAATTTATTAGCTGTTGATATAGTTATAGATTGTCATGATGGTTTTGAAAAGAAAGAAAAGCTTTTGTACTTCATGAAAGATGGTAGTGTGAAGATTCTATCTATTCAAGATCTGCTGATGAAAACTACACAGGAACTGAAATATGTTCACTATCTGTTAAGATGGAAGAACCAAGTGTACAAAGAATGGAGTGACATGATTTTGTCAACTATAAGAAGAAGACTGGATGGAAACAGTAATTTCGATGGTAATTATACTCCCATGTACTTAAATCAAAGAGGTCAGGATGTGGAAATGCAAAGGGGTACTGCTGTTAAAGAAGTAAATTTTGGCATGACTCATCTTTCTCTCAATCCTGATGGGAAGGAAATTGATTATCTTTTGCTTGAAGAGCACAGTCTACAGAGAAACTACATACAGAATCTCAGAGCAGCTATCTACCAGATTAATGAGGAAGATGAAGAACTCAGAAATCTTAAGGAAAGACTGATTCAAATTCTTGAAGAAAAAGAAGAAAGTTTATTATCCAACTTCTTGAAGATGAATCTGTTCTATCACAAAGCTTAAACAGATAAGTTGTTTCTGAAGATACTCGTACATTTTGATACATGTTTTTGACATCATTGAATATTTGGAATCTATACTTTATTTCACAAAGTATGAGATTGGGGGAGATTGTTAGATCAGAATTCAATGATCGTCAGAAGCTAGACTCAACTGATCAGGATTGCTGACGTCATCAGTATTGCATGGTCATCAGTATTTGATCAAGCGTCAGTATCTTATTGATCATCAGGATTCCTACTCAGACTATGATCAGGTTTGATCATCAGGACTTGAAGCTGATCAGGATTCCTACTTCGAGTTATATTTGGAGTCTAGATAAACATGGAAGTTTATTCTATTTGTTCCTGGTTTGTAGAATGCAGCTATCGATTAAAGATATGTTTCTATCTTTATTATGATTAGGACTTATCTTATTATTGATAGAGAAGCTGTGTGCACTATATAAACACAGTTTTGGTTTCGATTTATGTATTCATTCGAGAGAGAACATAATCGAAGAGAAGCTCTTAAGAACAGAATTTCTTGAGAGAGTTTTTGTAAGCTAGCAGCTCTTAAGAACATCAGAATTTCTTAAGAGAGTTTGTAACAGTTTTATATCAAAGTTAATAAAGCTGTTATTGTTATTGTTATTGATCTTTCATATTTGTGTTATATAAAGTCGAGAATCTTATACAATTGTATTCAACCCCCTTCTACAATTGTTATTTACTGGGCAACAGATTCAAACCTTGTAATCTGTACTGTATTTGTAACACCCTTCAAGTTTAATATAAATTATATTTAACTTGAATTTTGTTTCATTTCATTCCGCACTTATTTGTTCTTGAATTGTTAAATCACGAACCGAACAAATTCGATAAAACGGTACAGTTTGTATTCAACCCCCCTTCTACAAACATATCAGGACCTAACAAAAAGACAGCTACTAGCGTGTATATTACAGACACAACATATAAAATCAAGGCAACTGAAGCAAATCAACTCAATTTCTTCTTAATCCATTAACTATCTCCTCCAAAACAATGAACGTCCATAATTAATCACGACTACTGCAAAATTAAAAAAAAAATCAAAATTCTTCCATTTTAAATTTTTTTTATGAACAAGGGTAGGTCCTATTACAAATCGAAAGCTAAAAAAAGAAAAATCTAAAATGACAAATAATTCATTTTTTAAATGTGTAAAAAATCTAACAAAATATAAATTTAGATCATACCCGTGCCTCGTACGGGTTATTAAGCTAGTTTGTGAATTAGTAATACAAGAGGATTCATCATTATCAAATACATTTGAGGCTTGATCCCGGACAACTTTCTCGCCCAACAAAACTCAATATACAATTGGTTAACAAAAAAAATCAATATACAATTAATATATTACCAGATTAAAATTGTGATGCACAGATTTTTATTGATAATTGTTATTTACGTTTTAATGTTTTATTAATTACAGTTGTTAAAAAAAGTAGCCATGTTAAAATAGGTATATTTTTCTAAATAATTAAAAATATTAAAATAAGTTTTAAAATAAATAAGTAAGGATTTTCCGGTGATATTTTTCAAAATAGATGGATTTTAGTAAGAAAAAATAGAAAATGTAAGTTGAAAAAACTAACAGCCCGTGATTTTTTTGAAAAGGGAGGGAATATTGTTAGAAAAAATAACATGTTTTAACTTGAAAAAATAATTAGTTATAAATAAGTAATTTGTTAATTAATAATATTTTTCATAATAAGATCACTCTTATGTTTTTTATATATAAGGATATAATGAGAAAAAAAACTCTTTTATCAAAAAAAAGGGAAAAACATTTTTGATTTTAAAAATGCTTTTAAAGAAATCAAGTTATGTTTTGCTGGAAATAGCTATTAATTTCAACATCAAACTCACCAAAAATATTATATGCACGTAACAAAAATATTACCAAATAGTTATCTGATTTCTGCAACCGCACATCTTTTACCAGCACTTTTTTTCTACGACACAACAATCCCAAACCGAGCCTAAGTTAATTTTAATTATATATTTGTAATATATTGTAACTAAACCACTTAGTTAATTATTATTAACATAACACTTTTCTTTTGGAGGGACATAACATTTTGATTCATCCAAATTATATTATATTATTTTACATATAACAAAGGTTAAAGAATAATATCAAAAAATTAAGTTTCAATTTTTCTTTGTACAACATTAATATTATCTATTCCAAAAATTAATCAAGAATTTAAATTTAGAATCATATAAATTTGAATAAATATGCATAAAATATTTGTGTTTTGCACATAGTAAACGCAACCTGAAATAATTTATCAAAAAAAATATATTTCCTTATATATAATTTTATTCATAATTTTGATCGTCATGGTACGACACCATAAAAAAGAATCTTTAAACTTTCAAATAAATAGATGAAAATTGTGAGATGTTCAAACTACATCAATAACGTATCAGATATTAAAATTAATATTTTGATTTCTAAATGTATTAAAAAGAAAATTCCAGATTTTTATCGTTAAGGATCAATAATACTACAAAAAAGTAAGAAACATTGGGTTTTAGAATAAATAGATGAGAACCGTTAAATATAATGTCAGGTAATATTTTAATAGATAAATTATTTTTTCAATGTTCAAGGTTTGAAATTCGCAATGTATTAAAAAATTAAATTTTAGAATTATAAATATAAATATTAATTAAATTCAAAAATTAAAACAAATATAAATACTAAAGATAAAATTGTTAACTAATATAATCAAATATATTATAAATATTCGTGCATTGCACGGGCTATAAGCTAGTATATAATAAGCGTAAAAGAGATCTTATCCAAAACTTTGGTAGTCTGGTCCATGTACGATCATTGTATGACCAAATTAATAAGGACTGTTAGATATTAAAAAAATGGACGAGAACCGTTAGATATAATATTAAAAATTATATTTGATTAATAATATGATTATATTTAAATATAAAAAAGTGTATTTTTATAATTTAAACATAATATTATTGCGTTTTCTATATTGAATAGAATTAAGTGTACATGTTAAAATAGGTAAAAAAAAAATTAAATACTTAAAAACATTAAAATACATTTTAAAATAAATGATTACGGATTTTCCCATGATATGTTTGAAAAAAGAGGGATTTTAATAAGTAAAAATATAAAAGAATTTTGTCTTTAATAATATATTATAGATAGTATATATAATTAGGTTTTAATTCTAAAAAGTATTAAATTAATTAATATTAAGTAAAATAGCTATTATATAATAGTATAGATAGAAGAGTAAAATGGATAATAAGTTAGTACTACTGGTATGTAGATCGATCCTCATCTACAACCTATTAAATAAAAAAAATTATTATTTTATTTTTCTATATTTAAAAATAACATATTTTGCACATGAATACGTGACGATGGTATGAATAGAAGTTTCAAATTTTGTTAATCCGAATTCATACTCTAAAGTGGCAATTATGATACCCTACTAGGTATAATAAGAGCTTTACAGAAAAATATAGATCACATATGTTTCAAAAAATTATTTGGAGTCCAAATAGATATCGAAATTATGGAAAATATTTTTCATAAAATAAGTGGAGCCTTGAAATTAATATAGCTAAAAATATTAGAGAAAATCATGAAATATAAATTAAAAAAACTATAATTATAATATGTATGTATTTATACAACTACATATTACATCCTTATAAATAATAAGCGTAAAAAAGATTTAATTTAGAATTTTGAATTATAAGCTTAGAGATTTAATTTAAAAAAATAAATTAATATAATTATAAATATTAAAAAAGAACCGTGCATGGGTTATAAGTCAGTAAACATAATATTCCTCTCAGCATTATAAAATTGACAAAAAAAGTACATATTGATTATGAGGCTGTTTGGCTCCCGCTTTAAGCGGGAGCTTATAGTGATTTTTTACTTTAAACAGAAAATGTCTGTTTGTGTAATAAGTAAGAAAATGATTTAAAGTTAAAAAAATAGTTTAAAGCTAGAAGTTGGTGTGAGGTACATTTTTGAACAACTTATTTTATTTTCGTGATTTTATTTAATAAAAATTAATATTATCATTCAAATGTATTATTTAGCAAATTTATTTTTATTTTTACATTTTTAATAACTCATAAGTTATCCGTATTATAAAATTATCCAAATAGATAATTTCCACTTATCACTTTCACCGTTTTACAGTATATCCTAGCGTATGATGATAAATTGATAATACAAGAAAAATATCGTACATATTATACTCAGAAAATAAAAGAAATACTGCCTATCTAACACTTAATATCCACGAGGGTGGCTGCGGAGACACATGGCTTCCAAAAATATAAAGTCCTCAAATTAGTATCTTTCCATATTTATTTATAAACCGAAATTAACATCTTTCTATACTTTTTTTTTGAAGGCAAGTAACGATTTCATTAAAACAAAGACGAGTCATACACGAGTGTCTCCAACATATAAGACGGAGGAGACTGGAAAATCTTAAAGCAACCTACCATACAAGGTACTCTAGTAAACAAATGAGCAACCTTATTGGCTTGCTTTTTAACAAAAGAAACAGAAATATCTGGCCAACCATGGAGACTAAGACGACAAACATTTAGGATGTTCCCCACTTCAGTGAAGTACTCTAATCCCTTCGACAAGGCGTTAACAGCTAGCAAGGAATCACTCTCAATATCTACATTAGATATATCCAAAGACTACAACCATTCAAGAGCTTCAACTATTCCCCGGACTTCAGCTTCTAAAACATCAACGGCCCCTGCTTTCACCATAGACTTTGCTTAAATAAATCTACCAAGGTGATCCCGAAGCACCAACCCCAGACTAAATGAAGACATACTAGGAAATAGAGAAGCGTCTACATTCAGTTTAAGCCTTCCTTCAACTGGAGCTTTCCATCTAATATCAAATCCTACAGAAGCCCGAGTCATGCCATGAAGTAACAGTTTTTTTCTCTGATTAACCTCCCTCCACTGAGAAACCTGTTGCATGATCCATTGCATCGATACTTCTGGAGTTAGATTCTTTTGTTCCCACACTTTCTGGTTCCTGGCAAACCAAATACCCAAGAGTGTTGTTGCAATAAGTACACACACTTCCGTTGGTTCTGTGGACAATTTATCAAGCAACCATTCTGAAGCATACTCTACTCCAGTAACATCAAACTCCAGACCACAGTACTTCCAACAATTCTTTGCAAAGATACAGTCAAAAAAGATATGCATAGGGTGTTCAACATCCGTTACACACATAGGACACAAGATAGTCGTATGCACTCCCTTATTTATTAGCAAGTTCCGTACTGGGATATTGTTTCTGCTTAGCCGCCATAAAAAGATCTTCAGTTTGTGAGGTACCTCTAACCTCCACATTTCCTTCCAACCATTTGATTGAATTGGTCGACGATAGGAACTGTAGGTAGAATGCCAGTACTGATAACCTGACTTAACAGTGAATTTACCATCAGCTGAACCCTTCCAAGCAAGGCGATCACAGACATGGCCTCTCGGGATAGGTGTTGCTAAGATCACCTTAGCATCACAACTAAAAAATAAGTTGTTCACCTTATGAGTATCCCACCTTTTCTCACAAGGAATGAATAACTCCTTAACTTTAGCTACAGCACCATGATTATTGTTACCACTGTCTACCTTAAAATCATCTTTGCCCTTCAACCAAGCGTCTTCAAAAACTCTAATATTCTCCCAATTTCCCAACACCCACCTAAAACCCTGTTTAAAAGCTTCCTTGGCTTGCCAAATGCTAGACCAAACAAAACTCGCACCACCTCCACAGTTGGCTTCAAAAAGACTGGTATTTTGAAAATAATGAGCCTTATAAATTCGGGAAACCAAAGAATTCGGTTTCTGAATAATATTCAAACAATGTTTTCCCAAAAGAGCAAGATGAAACCCGTGTAAGTCTCTAAATCCCAATCCTCCTTTACATTTCGTCATACTCATATTCTCCCAAGATAGCCATCTAATACCCTTCCTGTTATTACTTTTCGAGCCCCACCAGAAACTATTCATCATCCGCTCTAATTCTTGACAAAGCGACTTAAGAAGCATAAAACATGACATAGAATAACTAGGAATATCTTGTGCCACATTACGTAATAACACAGCTTTACCTGCTCTTGAAAGACACTTCGTACTCCAACCTTGGATCCTTTTCCACATCTTGTCCTTGATAAAATCAAACACCTTCTTTTTTGACCTTCCAATCAAAGAGGGAAGGCCTAGATAATGACCTGTACTAAGATCACTATGAACCCCCAGAAGATCTTTAATCTCCAGATGCTTATCCATTCTCACATTGGAGCTGAAAAAAATCCCAGATTTTACGAAGTTGATAGATTGTCCTGACTGCCCTTCGTACTCTTGCAACACTGAAACAACTTCCTTAGTCTCCTCTATTGAAGCTTTGAAAAACAGAAAACTGTCATCTGCGAACAATAAATGCGTAATAGAAGGGGCCTGAGCATTGATTTGACAACCACGAATCTTACCATTCTCAACTGCTTTGGTAAGTAAAGAGGATAACCCTTCTACGCATAATAGAAACAGATATGGAGACAATGAATCGCCTTGACGTAAACCTCGTTTAGGCGCAATATGACCAATTAGGGAACCATTGAAACTAATAGAATAAGAGACAGTTTGAACACAAAGCATAACCCACTTGATCCATTTAGATGTAAATCCCATTTTTTCCATACGATTTTTCAAAAAACACCAATCTACACGATCGTAGGCTTTGCTAACGTCCAGTTTCAATGCTACTTCTCCCTCTGAACCATGGTCCTTCCTTTTCATATAATGTAACAACTCAAATGCCACTAATACATTGTCTGTAATATTCCTTCCTGGCATGAATGATGACTGATTTTCAGAGATGATTCCGGGAAGAATAGCTTGAAGACGATTTGCCAAAACTTTTGCAATAACCTTATAAAGGATATTACAGAGGGCAATATGTCGTAAATCCTTCATAACATCTGCATTTTCTTTCTTCGGAATTAACACAACAGTGGTGTCATTAAGTTCTACAGGAAAAGTAAGATCACGCATCAAATTTTTACAACTCTGATATACCTCAGGTCCTAGCAACTTCCAGAAATGTTGATAAAAAGCTGGGTTTAAACCATCCGGACCTGAAGCTTTGTCCGGGTGCATTTGTTTAATAGCCCTTGTAAATTCCTCTAGCGTAAGATCAGCTACCAACATAGCATTCTGGTCATTCGAAATAACAGGAGCACTAACCTGAGTGATTACTTCATCTTCCCTATTTTCACAATCAAAAATTTTTGCGAAGTAACTCTTGACCACCTGACACATCTCCTCGTGATTCGACATTGCTTCCCCATCTTCATTTTTCAACATATTGACATGATTCAGTTTTTTCCTTGAGGTTGCGAAGGCATGAAAAAACTTTGAATTTGAATCTCCATATGCTAGCCAGAAGGCTTTGGCTCTTTGCTTCCAATAAAGCTCCTCCTGAAATAATAACTCATTCAGCTTATGAGTTTCTTAAAAATATTTCTCTGTATTCTCCGAAGTACTACAATCGCCGTACATTTGAATTACATCCTTTTGCTTCCTTATTTTCTCTCGAAATTTATTAAAAAATCCCCTCCCCCATTTTTCCATAAAAGAAGAAATTGCAGATAATTTCGACAAGAATTGTACTGGAGAAATATTCTTCCAAAACATTGAAACCTCTTCATGAAAAGACTCCTCCTTAAGCCAAGTATTTTCAAAACGAAAACGAAATTGCCTTTTCGAGTGAGCCAGACTACATAATTCCAACTGAATAGGCTCATGATCACTGCATATAGTGTGGTGAACACATAGTTTACACAGAGGAAACTTCTGCCACCAAGACGAAGTTGCGAATGCTCGATCCAACCTCTCACGAACCCAGCTTTTAGAACCTCTACTTTTTTCCCAAGTGTACTTGCCACCTGTAAGATCAATCTCCACCAACATATAGTCTTCTATCACTTTACGGAAACCATCTAATAAAGATTGAGGGTGTTTATGAGTACCTTTCTTATCCGTTGCATACAACATATCATTAAAATCTCCCAAGATGCACCATGGAAGAACAGACTTATTAGCAAGGTTGTTAATAAACTCCCAAGAATCTTTCCTTCTACTTCTTTCGGGAAAGCCATAAAAACACGACAACCGCCAATCTGGAATATTATTTTTCAAAAAAATTACATCAATGTGATTCGTAGATGAATCAACCACATTACACTGAACGTTGGACTTCCAAAACACAGCTAGACCTCCACTGTGCCCAATACTATCCACTGACCAACAACTAGTAAAGCCAAACTTCGAACAAAGCTGATTTATCCTATCACTTTTCACAAACATTTCTGATAAAAATAAAAAATCGGGTTTTCGAGACTTGATTAAGTCCCCAACAACTCGAACTGTACGAGGGTTCCCCAACCCCCGACAGTTCCAACTTAAGAGATTCATGGCGCATGGCTAGCTTGCATAGCAAGCGTAACCAATTCAGTGTTTGAGGATGTTGCACAATCCGAATCAGAAAGAGCAACTTCCGTTGGTTTTCTGTTGTTGTTATTCTCTGTTAAAACTTTTAGGCCACCTTCTGTGTCCATAATATCATAAGCCTCTGGGCCACCTCTCATTCTTTTCCTTTCAATAAATTGGAGCCCAATTAATTCCTCTTCACCAGGCCCATCTTGTAAATTTGAATTTCCCTCCAAACCTGTTCCAGACTTAACAATCACTCCCGAATTACCAGGATGAGATTCCTCTCCAGCTAATTGCAACTGCTTCCTAAAATTACTCCTTTGAAACATCTGATTTCCATCCTGATTGTAACTACTTTCCCCCCCTTTCGCTCCAAGATTGACTCTGCCCAATCTCGCCTCCCAATCCGGATCTCCATCTTCGCGAAGCCACTTACTACTCCTTACCGGACCTGTCGTTCTCCGGGGTGCTGCTCTCAACCAACCTCCCCATTCCTTACAGACCTCCTCATTCCCTCTCTCCAAGAATTTTATACAATAGCGTTCAGTATGAGACATAAGCCCACACATGAAACAAAAGTCTCCCAATCTTTCATATTTGCATGTAATTATCACCTCTGAACCATTCTTCCGAACAATCTTCTTCCCGTGTTTTAATGGTTTCCTGACGTCAAGCTTTACCCTGATTCTCATACATTCTCTCCAAATACTTGAGTTATTTTTATGATCATACTCCAAGAACTCTCCAAAAAAAATCACCTAATTGCTTCCCCACACCCTCAGACATAAAACCTGTTGGAAGATCATGGATCTGAATCCACATGTTAATGTATAGAAGTGGCACTCTCCATGGCTCCTCTCCTCGTGGAATAATTGCTAAGACCAACATAGCGTTATCGAAAGATCAGGGCCCTCCGTTCAAGACCCACTTCATATATTCTATATGATAAAATTGAAACAAAAAGATACCGGCTTCAAGCTCCTTAATATTTATCCATATAAATCTTCATCACTGAATCAAAACCTTGAAAATCACACAGATCTAACATCTCGGACGTTAGATTATTACAAAACACACCAAAGCTCTCACAAGGAGCGGATAAACAAAACCCAAATGAAATTGAGACCAAAACTCATTAAGATGAGATTTAATCAAACAAACAAAACAGAATTAAAATTACATAAATTCTTATCAGAAAGGAGAATTACTGAAAAAAATAAGATTAAATCAAAGAAATTAATTTATTTGGGGCTTTCCACCGGTAAAAACCGATGGAAGCCCCGCCGACTGCTTAGGAGAAAAAGAAAAAGAAGACTCTGAGGAGGGAGAAAAGAGCGTAGGAGCTAGTTTGTATTTTAATCTGACAGAATGAAAAAATAACATCTTTCTATACTTATTTATAAACTGGAATTTAACACAGAAAAATGGTTCTTTAGTGAAAAGTATATTACAAATAACTATATCACGAAAAATGTTAAATAAATTTACTTTAATAGCATTTGAAAATGAACTTATTTGATAAAAATTGAAAATAACCCCTTGAATGAAGTTAGACGTTAAAATGTTGTAGAATAATTTTGTTACAAAATATGTGAGTCCGATATTTCTTTTAAGTGAACTAGTCGACTAAGCCGCGCTTCGCAGCGGCCCTATAATATTTTTGTAAAATTTTAAATATTAACAATTTAAGAAAAAATAATATAAAATCTATCTATCTATCTATCTATCTATAACTATTCTATAATAATTAAAAGATGTATTTGATAAAAAAAAGTTTTAAAATAATTAAAATAAATTTAACTATTCTATTTAAAAGGCATTTCCAAGACCTATTTACCACGACCAGTTTACAGGCCTATTTATTTTAAAACTAATTTTAATTCTTTTAATTATTTAAAAACATTTACATATTTTAACATGTAAACTTATTTTTTATCAAATACATTTAATTAAATTTAAGTATTAACCACCACTTCAAACTTCAACCATCAACCATTCGTATTATCACAAAAATTACAAATTTATTAAATATCTCTGGAATTTATATGCTGATTTTGTGTCATATTGTTTTAGCCGATGCCCGTTTCATATGTACATACAAATAAAAAATACTAAAAAATGCAACAATAAAATTTAAGTATTAACCACCGCTTCAATCTTCAACTATTAGTATCATAACAAAATTTACAAATTTCTTAAATATCCGTAGACTTTATATGCCGATTTTGTGTCATACTTTCTTCAACCGACGCCCATTGCACTAAATACATATAAATTAAAAATAATAAAACTAAGCAATAATAAAAATTTAATTATTAACCACCGCTTCAAACTTCAACTATTTGTATTATCACAAAAATTATAAATTTCTTAAATATTCTTAGACGTTATAATAAAACTTTTTTAGTGCGTACATGTGCATCATTATAATATAAAAGTTTAATCATGGAAACATAATCGATTTTTATATAATCATTGTCTTTCCCGTTAATTTGAATGTAAGTAAGAGATTTCAATTTTAGTTTAGTTAAGAAAAAAACTTAATATTTGTTTAATTGAATTCTGAACATGATTGATTTTTATATATTTATTATTTTTACTATGAATTTGAATGTAAATAAAGTAATTCAATTCTCTAAATATGATTAATTAAAAAAATTATGAGATAATGGTACTGAATAACTCTAAATAATTCCCAAAAAACACAAAAAGAATATATCAAAAACTATATAAAAAGATAATATTCAATATAATTATTATTAAATACAGAAATAAACTAAAAGAAATTAGAAAAAATTGTATCCACACAATCTTGTGCAACCTATTACAATATACAATAGGTCTCTATTTGTGTTCCAACGTATTCAATGGTAGAACCTAAGTGTTTTCAAATTCATATTTTCAATAGTTTTTTTCGAAAATCCAACCGTACGGATTAAAAGATTACGCAAAAATTAGTGGGTATACAAAATTACATAGAAATTGATTTTGTATCTGATGTAATTTTAAATAAAAAATTGATACAAAATCTGAGACGAAATTCATATTGTAAACGATATATAAAATACCATGTTAAATTAAATGTATTCTTAAAGAGTAAAATTTATAAAATTTTGCACACCTACTTATTTTTGCGTAAAATTTTCATCGGTATGTTAGATTTACGAAAAAATTGATAAAAACATGATTTTAAGCCGCTTAGGTAAAAAACAATTCTACCGTGCTAGGTATATTCTCTTTCAAATCAAAAACCTGATTAACAATAGTCTCTAAGATGCACATATATAACCCTCAAAACCTCACGTTATAGATGTTAGAAAGAAAAAAATAAATTAAAATATACAAACATTTATCATCAATATGCAATGTTATTAATGCACACGAAATATCATAAAATCCTCAAAATTAAATAGATTGAGTTATAATATATTTATGATTTTAATATTAATACTTGCCTCAAATATCTATTTCCTTTCCTACACGTTAAAAGCTTAAAACGGAAATTTTATTTGATTTAGAAGTAAATTTTTGTGGCATAACATAGATTAGAATTATAATATATGTAGGATTTTAATATTAAAACTTGCCTGAAATGTAAATTTTATTTTCTATATGTTAAAAGCATAGAAAGGAAATTGAATTTTTTTTATATTTAAAAAAGGAAAGTTTTCTTTCTTTTATACAATTTAAAAAAGGTTTTGATTTTTTTTTTTCTAAAAAATAGGAGTTAAATAAAGAAGTTTTAATTGAGAAAAAAAGGTAATATTTGTTAATTAAATTTTAAGTAAGATTGACTTTTATATATTCATTGTATTTCCTAAAAATTTGATTGTAAATAAGTAATGTCTTCCCTAAAAATTCGAATGCAAATGAGGAAATTTAATTTTATTGAATTAAAATTTTGAAGCTCTAGAAAATTAAATAAATATGAACTGAGCGATTATAGAGCTCCTGGGGGTTTTACTTTATATATATAATAAAGAGATATAAAGAAGAAAATAAATAAAAGGAGAAAGAAGATTAAAATGGATAAGATAAAAAGATAAAGATGTTGAATATTAAAATAGTATATTTACTTTCCTTCATTATTAAAGATTTTAAAGAAAAGAATATAAAAATTGTATATTTAGTTTACTCCATCATTAAAAATTTAAAAGGCAGTTGCTATTTTTTCATCCTATAAATTCGAATTTAAATAAGGAAATTTAATTTTATTGAATTAAAATCCAGAAGCTCTAGAAAATAGATAAATAGCTTTCGGACGATCATAGAGCTCTTGGGGGTTTTCCTTTATATATATAAAGATATTATATAGGGTATTTTAATTATGTAATTAAATTCTAAATAAGATTGATTTATATTTATTGTCTTTCCTATTATTTCGAATCTAAAGAAGGAAATTTAATTAAGTTTGAAAATAATAAAAGAAAGTTCTATCAAGCCTACAAATTCGAAAATAATAAGGAAGTTGTAATCTAAATAAGATTGATTTATATTTATTGTCTTTCCTATTATTTCGAATCTAAAGAAGGAAATTTAATTAAGTTTGAAAATAATAAAAAAAAAGTTCTATCAAGCCTACAAATTCGAAAATAATAAGGAAGTTGTAATCTAAATAAGATTGATTTATATTTATTGTCTTTCCTATTATTTCGAATCTAAAGAAGGAAATTTAATTAAGTTTGAAAATAATAAAAGAAAGTTCTATCAAGCCTACAAATTCGAAAATAATAAGGAAGTTGTAATTTTCTAAATTAAAGAAAGTTCTATCAAGTTCTACAAATTCGAAACTAAATTAAAGAAAGTTCTATCAAGTCCTACAAATTCGAAAATAATAAGGAAGTTGTAATTTTCTAAATCAAAGAAAGTTTTATCAACTTTGAAAATAATAAAAGAAAGTTATATCAAGTTTGAAAATAATAAAAGTGTAATTTTCAATTTCCTTCCTACAAAATCGAAAATAATAAAGGAAGTTGTAATTATTAAAATTAAAAATTTTGAAAAATTGAGAAAATTAGAAAAATAGAACGGAGCGATTCTAGAGCGATACCTCACCGCCCCCGTCTTCTCCTTTATATAAGTATATTATATAGGGTATTTTAATTATGTAATTAAATTCTAAATAAGATTGATTTATATTTATTGTCTTTCCTATTATTTCGAATCTAAAGAAAGAAATTTAATTAAGTTTGAAAATAATAAAAGAAAGTTCTATCAAGCCTACAAATTCGAAAATAATAAGGAAGTTGTAATTTTCTAAATTAAAGAAAGTTCTATCAAGTTCTACAAATTCGAAACTAAATTAAAGAAAGTTCAATCAAGTCCTACAAATTCGAAAATAATAAGGAAGTTGTAATTTTCTAAATCAAAGAAAGTTCTATCAACTTCGAAAATAATAAATGAAAGTTCTATCAAGTTTGAAAATAATAAAAGTGTAATTTTCAATTTCCTTCCTACAAAATCGAAAATAATAAAGGAAGTTGTAATTATTAAAATTAAAAATTGTGAAAAATTGAGAAAAATAGAAAAATAGAACGGAGCGATTATAGAGCGCCACCTCACCGCCCCCGTCTTCTCCTTTATATAATCTAAAGAAGGAAATTTAATTAAGTTTGAAAATAATAAAAAAAAAGTTCTATCAAGTCTACAAATTCGAAAATAATAAGGAAGTTGTAATTTTCTAAATTAAAGAAAGTTCTATCAAGTTCTACGAATTCGAAACTAAATTAAAGAAAGTTCTAT
Organism: Heracleum sosnowskyi; assembly: GCA_030848705.1. Lineage (NCBI taxonomy): Eukaryota > Viridiplantae > Streptophyta > Magnoliopsida > Apiales > Apiaceae > Heracleum > Heracleum sosnowskyi. The sequence continues at coordinate 32,026,015 of CM061237.1, forward strand.
CAAGTCCTATAAATTCGAAAATAATAAGGAAGTTGTAATTTTCTAAATCAAAGAAAGTTCTATCAACTTTGAAAATAATAAAAGAAAGTTCTATCAAGTTTGAAAATAATAAAAGTGAAATTTTCAATTTCCTTCCTACAAAATCGATAATAATAAAGGAAGTTGTAATTATTAAAATTAAAAATTGTGAAAACTTGAGAAAATTAGAAAAATAGAACGGAGCGATTCTAGAACGCCACCTCACCGCCTCCGTCTTCTCCTTTAAAGAAAGTTCTATCAAGTTCTACAAATTCGAAACTAAATTAAAGAAAATTCTATCAAGTCCTACAAATTCGAAAATAATAAGGAAGTTGTAATTTTCTAAATCAAAGAAAGTTCTATCAACTTTGAAAATAATAAAAGAAAGTTCTATCAAGTATGAAAATAATAAATGTGTAATTTTCAATTTCCTTCCTACAAAATCAAAAATAATAAAGGATGTTGTAATTATTAAAATTAAAAATTGTGAAAAATTGAGAAAATTAGAAAAATAGAACGGAGCGATTATAGAGCGCCACCTCACCGCCCCCGTCTTCTCCTTTATATAATCTAAAGAAGGAAATTTAATTAAGTTTGAAAATAATAAAAAAAAGTTCTATCAAGTCTACAAATTCGAAAATAATAAGGAAGTTGTAATTTTCTAAATTAAAGAAAGTTCTATCAAGTTCTACAAATTCGAAACTAAATTAAAGAAAGTTCTATCAAGTCCTATAAATTCGAAAATAATAAGGAAGTTGTAATTTTCTAAATCAAAGAAAGTTCTATCAACTTTGAAAATAATAAAAGAAAGTTCTATCAAGTTTGAAAATAATAAAAGTGTAATTTTCAATTTACTTCCTACAAAATCGAAAATAATAAAGGAAGTTGTAATTATTAAAATTAAAAATTGTGAAAAATTGAGAAAATTAGAAAAATAGAACGGAGCGATTCTAGAGCGCCACCTCACCGCCTCCGTCTTCTCCTTTAAAGAAAGTTCTATCAAGTTCTACAAATTCGAAACTAAATTAAAGAAAATTCTATCAAGTCCTACAAATTCGAAAATAATAAGGAAGTTGTAATTTTCTAAATCAAAGAAAGTTCTATCAAATTTGAAAATAATAAAAGAAAGTTCTATGAAGTATGAAAATAATAAATGTGTAATTTTCAATTTCCTTCCTACAAAATCAAAAATAATAAAGGATGTTGTAATTATTAAAATTAAAAATTGTGAAAAATTGAGAAAATTAGAAAAATAGAACGGAGCGATTATAGAGCGCCACCTCACCGCCCCCGTCTTCTCCTTTATATAATCTAAAGAAGGAAATTTAATTAAGTTTGAAAATAATAAAAAAAAGTTCTATCAAGTCTACAAATTCGAAAATAATAAGGAAGTTGTAATTTTCTAAATTAAAGAAAGTTCTATCAAGTTCTACAAATTCGAAACTAAATTAAAGAAAGTTCTATCAAGTCCTATAAATTCGAAAATAATAAGGAAGTTGTAATTTTCTAAATCAAAGAAAGTTCTATCAACTTTGAAAATAATAAAAGAAAGTTTTATCAAGTTTGAAAATAATAAAAGTGTAATTTTCAATTTACTTCCTACAAAATCGAAAATAATAAAGGAAGTTGTAATTATTAAAATTAAAAATTGTGAAAAATTGAGAAAATTAGAAAAATAGAACGGAGCGATTCTAGAGCGCCACCTCACCGCCTCCGTCTTCTCCTTTAAAGAAAGTTCTATCAAGTTCTACAAATTCGAAACTAAATTAAAGAAAATTCTATCAAGTCCTACAAATTCGAAAATAATAAGGAAGTTGTAATTTTCTAAATCAAAGAAAGTTCTATCAACTTTGAAAATAATAAAAGAAAGTTCTATCAAGTATGAAAATAATAAATGTGTAATTTTCAATTTCCTTCCTACAAAATCGAAAATAATAAAGGATGTTGTAATTATTAAAATTAAAAATTGAGAAAATTAGAAAAATAGAACGGAGCGATTATAGAGCGCCACCTCACCGCCCCCGTCTTCTCCTTTATATAATCTAAAGAAGGAAATTTCATTAAGTTTGAAAATAATAAAAAAAAGTTCTATCAAGTCTACAAATTCGAAAATAATCAAGTTCTACAAATTCGAAACGAAATTAAAGAAAGTTCTATCAAGTCCTATAAATTCGAAAATAATAAGGAAGTTGTAATTTTCTAAATCAAAGAAAGTTCTATCAACTTTGAAAATAATAAAAGAAAGTTCTATCAAGTTTGAAAATAATAAAAGTGTAATTTTCAATTTACTTCCTACAAAATCGAAAATAATAAAGGAAGTTGTAATTATTAAAATTAAAAATTGTGAAAAATTGAGAAAATTAGAAAAATAGAACGGAGCGATTCTAGAGCGCCACCTCACCGCCTCCGTCTTCTCCTTTAAAGAAAGTTCTATCAAGTTCTACAAATTCGAAACTAAATTAAAGAAAGTTCTATCAAGTCCTACAAATTCGAAAATAATAAGGAAGTTGTAATTTTCTAAATCAAAGAAAGTTCTATCAACTTTGAAAATAATAAAAGAAAGTTCTATCAAGTTTGAAAATAATAAATGTGTAATTTTCAATTTCCTTCCTACAAAATCGAAAATAATAAAGGAAGTTGTAATTATTAAAATTAAAAATTGTGAAAAATTGAGAAAATTAGAAAAATAGAACGGAGCGATTCTAGAGCGCCACCTCACCGCCTCCGTCTTCTCCTTTATATAAGTATATTGATTTGTCGTAGTATATTTATCATTTATAATATTTTATTATTATATTCAAGTACAAATACGGGTCCAGTTTGTACTTCATTAATTTTTTTGAGAAAATAACTCTTTTCCACGACCCCTAAGAGCATCTCCAACCATATAGACCCCTTGGCTAAAATTGAATAAAACTTACCATAAATAATAATTATAGAGAATATGTAAAACTTTCTTCACTCCAATGGGTCATTTCTGTTATCTAAAATTTTAGCCAACCTATGCATATTGGCTAAATTTGTCGAACCTCTAGAGACCTGTAGTAAAAAGCCATGTCATCTATTTCCATATTCAAACAGTATATTCTATTTTTAACAATTTAAAATAATAATAACATTCTATTTTTAAAATATAGCCAACTCGTATAGCCAACTCCATTGGAGCACAACACCTTACAGGTTCAACAAATTTTACATAATCAGTATTTTATATGATTTTAGCCAACGATTTTAGCCAACACCGTTGGAGATGCTCTAACTCTTTCATCATTAGTATTTTTCATGACGATGCCTAATTGCCTATCAATTCATTTAAACATTCTCAATTTTTTTCGTAACTTCTTATACATCTTTTAAACCTCGAACATATACGTAGTATCTTCTAAATAAAACTACTCACCTTTAAGATATTGTATATTTTTAAAAAATAAACAAATACGAATAATATGTCCCCAAAAATAAAATTAATACAAAAGGGTAGTTGACCACAAATCCAAAATTTCCGGGAAATATATTTCGCTGCCTGTTCATTTTTGGGAACGAGGGCAAGATACATACACACATCTACCCTCCCCAGGCCCTGTGGCATATACCGGTGGGGTTAAATGATGTTTTGATCACTCAATTTTTTATAAATTTTTAATTGGGTTATCGAATTCAAAAAACTTTCAATCATATTATTGAACTCTTAAAAATTTTCATTCAGGTTACTGGTTGTTACACTTCGTTTAAAATTAGACGGAAAGCTGACTAAGCTTTGTGATTTATCTTGAATAAATCCACCATGGCATATACAATCAGCTCAAGTGGCGTTTTGGTCACTCAACTGACTAGAAACTTGCAATTGAGTCATCAAACTGAGTAAACTTTCATTCAGGTCCCTAACGATTACATCCGTTAAAAATTGAAAAGAAATCGGACTAAGAGTTTTCGTGCAACAACGTTAAGGGCTCTCCTACAACAAATACACACATTATCACTAAGGGTTATATTTTATCAAATTAAAATTTTTAAAAAAATTCAAAATGGAAAATACACATTCAATTAATATACATATAAATCGATACATACGATCAAATATTTTAAAGATATCATATATTTTTTTCAATCCAAAGTGTATTTTTTTCAATTTGTAATTTTTTTCGAATGATTAGAATTTAATTTAATTTAAAATTGAACATACCCATTCAATTTATATGCTTTTAAATCGATACATGTGAACAATTTTTTTTAAGATTTCACGTCTTTTCGATCCAAAGTGTAATTTTTTTCGGATGATTAGAATTTAATTTAATTTAAAATTGAACATACTCGTTCAATTTATATGCTTGTAAATCGATACATGCAAACAATTGTTTTTTTAAGATATCACGTCTTTTCAATCCAAAGTTTAATTTTTTTCAATTTTTAATTTTTTTCGGATGATTAGAATTTAATTTAATTTAAAATTGAACATACCCATTCAATTTATATGCTTGTAAATCGATACATGTGAATTTTTTTTTAAGATATCACGTCTTTTCAATCCAAAGTGTAATTTAATTTTTAAAGTGAAATCATTAATCTTTAGGTCAGTGACCTGAATGAAAGTTTCTTGAGTTTGATGACCCGATTGCAAGTTTGTAGTCAGTTGAGTGACCAAAACGCCGCTTCAGCTGACTGTACATGCCACGGTGGATTTATTCAAGCCAACTCACCAAACTTAGTCAACTTTTCGTCTAATTTTTAACGGAGTGTAACGACCAATGACCTTAATAAAAAATTTTAAGAGTACAATGATGTGACTGAAAGTTTTTTGAGTTCGATGACCCAATTGAAAGTTTATAATTAGTTTAGTGACCAAAACGCCATTTAACCCTATACTGGTGGATCAATTTGGTTAATATTTTGCGGAACCTAGCAATTCGCGACATACACTATGGATCGGTTTGGTTTATATTTTGTGGAGCCTAGCATGCAATAGTTTAGAGGAAAGTGTACTTTGTGTACTTGCACTTTAGTCAAGACACCACTTGCTATATTATAGTTCAAAATTGAGCACTTGCAATATCAATGTTTATATTTCACTGCACTTTATTGCATTCCGTTAACTGAAGTTAACTCCGTTATTAATTTAGGGAGTAAAATGCACTTTGTGTACTTGCACTTTACTCTAAAGTGCATTTTGTGTACCCACACTTTGCTCAAAACATCACTTACAATACTTTAGTTCAAAATTTAGAATAAAGTGGGAGTACACAAAATGCACTTTAGAGTAAAGTACAAGTACACAAAATGCACTTTACTTCCTATTCAAAATTTAGAATAAAGTGGAAGTACACAAAATGCACTTTAGAGTAAAGTACAAGTACACAAAATGCACTTTACTTTCTAAATTAATAACGGAATTAATCTCAGTTAACGGAATGCATCAAAATGCAATGAAATACAAATATTGATATTGCAAGTGCTCAATTTTGAGTTATAGTATTGCAAGTGGTGTCTTGATTAAAGTACGAGTACACTAAGTACACTTTACTCAATAGTTTATTATCACGTGACCGCCTTCTTATTATATATGTCTCGTCCGACCACACTCCGTTAATCTATTTATTCATTATTCCATATTATTTTATTTATTTATTCTTTGTCCATTTCATGACAAACATGATATCATTTATTATAAAAGAGAGTGATTTATTCATTTATTGAGCTTCCAGCAATCAACCTACTATTGCCCCAAACCAGAATAAACAACATTCAACTGAAAGATACAAGATATTTCCTGTTATCTAGAAAGGATGATGTATTCTTTCCCTTCAAGTAATGCCATATTTGGACAATCGATTACAAGTTTGATTTTAACTTAATTTTTCAGTCGTCGAAATTTGAAGTGTACATATAGCAGCTAATAATTACATATAGCAGTAGCATGATTTAGAACTAATTACATAGTATCTTCTCTTCCCTCTAAAAAAGTTATTTACAATACACTATCATCATCTTGCTGATATAACAACGAACCATCTTCAATGGGCAATGATGGCGGAGTTCCAGGAGGTATGGAAGCTGAACCACTCTCACCCGCACATATACACAAAGCCTCTGCATCTCGGAGGATTGCATCTAGGTCTATCTGCTCACTTAGCTCATTGATAAATTTCAAGAGCGTGTCGAAATCCATCTGTTCCCCCATTATCTTCTTGCGATATTTCTTCAGTATCGCCACACACACATACAAATGCATGTGCTCACTCAGATAATGTGTCCACAGCACCTCCCACAAACGCATTGTTCTCTCATATTCAAATTCCCTGGAAATTTATGACCAGACCACAGGTTAAAATGATTTATAAACAATCTCTTAGAAACTACAAGAGCATACATAGATTTCGGACATGAAAACTTTTGGATTTGCTATCTTAGGATAATTCATATCGAACCTAGTCAAATTTGACTTAATGGAAAATGTGAGATTTCCCTTCCATCAAAAATCTATACCAGTAATTCAACAATAAACATTTTTCAAGGCAACATAATGCTTTAATTTTGTTCCTTCAGGAGGAAAGTGCTATTGCAATAGAGAACTCAACATGCACACTGAACTACAAAGCATGTAGCAGGTAAAAACAGAAGTAACTAAAACTAATTTACTAATGTTAAACTCTTACGCACCTTTTAAATTGTATAAGAATCCAACGGAAACAAAAGAAGTAGTTCAAGCAGTCGCGCTGTTCAAGGTATGCATGCAATGGGCTGTCTAACAATTCAACCAGCTGCAGAAAAAGAACTAAATTAGCAGTACGTCAAACATCTACAACTAGAATAACCAAAAACAACTCTTCTTTGAAGGAAAAAAACTCACTATCGCCAACACCCCCAACCCCCCAAACCCATATATATAGTTAACGAGAACAATTACAATCCATTAAATTCTGTTTATAGCCTCAACATCATCATCATCATATTTTAAAGTAAAGATTATAACTATTAAATAACAGGAAAAGAAATACAAATAAATAAAACAAAGATTTCTTGCCAAAAACAAAAAGAAATCAACAAAGATTTAGTATATATCAGAATCCACTGGAGATATTAGCAGTGCCTATAAAGTTTACATATGCATGCACACACATAAAACACACACACAGAAAACAAACCTTTGACAATGCAAAAAGTTGAGAGTGCATTCCATTCTGATCACGATTGAAGTTTGGTCCAAGCCTCTCCATTAATGAAACAAAACACCAGAACGCCTCTGATTCGTTTTTCATGACGAACAATATTGGGGAAAGAAGATCACTCATGCCCTACAAAGACAACGGCTAGATATATTAGTAACTAACAATTACAAGCAGGTGCAGTGCAAGCAAAAACTCGTAGACATTCAACACGTTATATTTTAAACTTTTATAGAGACCCTACAATTCCATCATCCATCAGGTATACAATGCGTTGAAACTTAAAAATATGATTTAGTTTTTTAAATTTCTAGAACCATATAAAAAGTAACATAACAGATGGAGGGGCTCTATTCTTTGGTGAGCCGAATTCTATCCAACATTAGATAGTCAATGAAAGTAGATGATACCTGACAGTAACCGAGATCAAAGTTGAAGAATGAATACGTCAGAAGTATATCATGCAGAAGAATCACATTTGGGTTGTCGTCCCCTTCATAAAATGAGAGTGATCTGTCAGTCCTCACCTGAAAATAGAAAAATAAACACATGGGTGTTAAATGCTAAAACCAACTCCCTCAAGTAGTTCTTAATGCACTGAAATAACCGCTTGCATCATGCAATTTTTTCTTACTACATCTTTCTCTATAAGGCCTTTCCGCTCCCTGAATTTCGTAAATCGTTTCGCCTGTTCTGCAGAGATGCTCTGGAGGAAAAAAACAGGAAAACAAAAAAGAACCAAACCAAATTTATTTAATGGATGACGAGGAAGAAAGCCTTTAAGTGGACAAATACGAATACAAAACATGTATTCGTCATACAATTATATCTCTAATAATTTTAGCATCTCTCTAATATTATCTCGCTCCACTAATATAAAATTCAAGTTCTCATTTCCAATAATAAATGTTGATCAAATTCTAGGTAAAAATAAATTTACCTATTGGGTTTTAATCATACTTATTCTCTATTGTCTTGGTATAACTAAGGACTATCCAATTGATGACCCGTTTTGGCACCTCTTTTGTACATGAAATAATTCCTACCACATTAATAGAACCAATCAACATTCATTATCCCAATTTTCCAGCTATAGATATACATACATGTGTACGAATTATCATATCATGATGAACAAATAAAGTAGCCTACCTAACCCATTTTATTGTAAAGAGAGGGAGAGAGACGTAAGGCATAAAATGGTGAGCCATGCATTACAAAACTTAATTGAAAGAGATAAAAGGAGGAGCAGAATCCTCACAGCGGAAATGATTATATCACACATGTAAATAAAGATTGCAATGCATGAGAGCTCTGGTGCATATAGCACAATTGCACAGAAAATATTGCAATACTAGTGCTCAGTACTTACCTTCCACTGATTTTTTAATGTCTCATACTCTGACTTCTTTACTGATACAAGATATTCCCGCTCTGCATACGTACAATCATCTGCATAGTACCCCAGCAAGAATGCCCAGACCTATGATCATCAAGTAAAAACTTCACAATCCATCACCAGGCTTAAACCCCCAACGATCAAATAAAATATCATAGAGAAGAAAACCAAGCTAAAATGTGTGAACCTCTTTACGCAGACTATGCTCCACTCCCCCATAAAATATCCTCTTTCTCAGAGCTTTTGCATCCACTACACGTCCTTCAGTATCCAAAAAAGTTGTCCACTGCATATATCCCATTTAGAAATCGTAAAAGAGAGAGACATGACCATTGTTTTAGGAAAAAGATATAGTACATCACTTTTTCTGGGTAGTAGAAGCGCTGAAAGGATAAAAGAATTTTTACTTCTTTTCACATTTCAAAGTTTCATCAAGGTTGCGGTAGAAAACCAAATGGCCATTCATTCTTAACTTTGCTTGTCTTACTAAAATGTCAAATAAGACATCAAACTAAAGCTAATATATCGAGGTAGAAGAAACCCAACATATTTCATTTTAAAACAGTTTATGCTTCATATTTGAACATTCTACAAAACTCACTAAAAGTTTTAAGGAGAATTAAATTAGTTCAATATTATGAAGACCATACTTTATTTGTAGTACAACCATTATTCAAGACTTAAGATCCTCATCTCTCACCACTTCCACCTAAAGTTTGGGATGTCACCACTTCCATCCTTTGGGATGTCAATAGGTTTAACTGTTTAAGAAATTAAGAATTTATCTTCGTGCTATCTACAACATGCAAACCATTGACGCCTTTTACCACGTAGAGAGTAAAAATAATTAATTTGTCTTGTTCATTTGTGTGACTGTGACCAATTGTCATCCATTTGAGTATAGTGGCATGTGCATAAAAGAAATGAATGTAGTGACAGCAGTAAGAAACACAATAAGAATGCTTTTGTTATACAGACCTGATGCTAAAAATTACTGTAGACGAATTAATAATGCCTACCTCTTCAGGGCCCAAGGGTGGCTGACGTGGTTTGCCCCATACCAGTGTTGATTTATTGACCTGTGATAAAAATAAATAGCTTCGATGATTAAAGCATGACTAAGGATTACAGGCACCTTATAGACGGAAGGAGCATAGAACGTCTTCAATTTTTTTCCACATAATCTTCAATTAAGGAGTGTCCCACTTTCATTTTTTCTCTATTACACTTTTTTATATCTACGCACGTTTATATACCAGTGTTATGTAAAGCTTACGGCGCACAAAGCACCCCTATGCACAAACTCAAGTGAGAAAAAAAAGGTCACAAACATGAGCTCAAATTTTAAAATTAAACTATTAGTTAACTTATAATAATAATATTCTATCAACACACGGCAAACATCTACCTTTCTCAATTTTCCAACCCTTTCAACAATAAATTACAGATGCAATTTAAAGACCAAATGCCAAATGGAATTATGCAACAATATACTCTGCATATCAGGTTCATCCTTTTGCTGAAATTTCATATACCAAATGGAATGCACCAATTTCATACTGATGCGACTACATACGAATAAAGTTTATCGATAAAATTAAAGTCTGAAAGGAACTGTCACAAAATATATTTAATTCATATTGTATTATGGTAAACATGCATTGTGTAATATACTAAAAGAGCAAGAGACACTTGATAGGGAAGGATGAAACATTATAATTGACTAAAGGCTCCTCCGATACCTCCTTACTATCGACAAGCTCAAAATTTCCCACAGTGGTGACAGCTTCTTCGTCGTGATTCTGTTTTCTACATTGAACTTTCTGTTTAACAAGGATAGAGGTCTGCATCAGACACTCCTGAATTGATGTTTAGACTAGTCACTAGACCCAAAAAAACTGAAATTACCATGTGCACACTGTAAGGCAAGTCTAACATTCAAAAATAATTATAGTATACAGCCTAAATGTCTTCTATTTAACACAGTAAATGAATTACTCTAGATGTCTGTAACAGATATTTTTTGACCTGTGTGATTTGCATAAGAAAAGGAAAGCTAGAGCAAAATTATCCAATAGTTACTTGTTGTACGAAGCACCACATTAGTGACAATTAAAATGAATAACAAATTAATTATCTAGCTCGTTAATTCTTCACCACTTCTGGCAAACCCCAATATATCAATCCCAACATATATTTTATAATACAATATTTTATGAGTTAAAGTTACCTCCAGAGGATCTGGCATTACTGGACTTTCAATAGGTACCATTGCATCATTTGCTGCCACATTGTGAGGATGCACATGCATGGGCTGGTTACGATTCCTCTTCTCACTAGAACCGAACACATCACTATTTTCGCCAAAAATCTGGTTAGTGGTTTCCCTAGCAAATCTGGTTACAAGAGAAAACTTCTCAAGAACTTGAATAGAAAGATCTCGAGCAGGATCATGGTTCTTTTGCCTCTGCCTTCCATTCTGTTGATTACTACTGAAAGTTTCATCCACCTTTCCTTTGTTTGTAGTTGAGAGTGAAACAGTAGTTGAAAAAGATTGAGATGGTCCATTTACAACAGCCAAAGGGATCTCTAAAGAAGATAATGTTCTCTGTGGAAATATTGTACAGCAGAGAAGAAAAATACAAAAATTATTTAACATACAAACAATCTATATTCAGTTTCTATTGTTGTAAGAGACTAAGAGTATTGACAATTAGACAACTGTACACACAAACATCTAACTAAATGTCTAAGATAGGGTGCAACAATACATAAGGGCTACCATTCTGCAGATTACAATTTACAACCACACGTTTTAAATGTCAAATTAGATCCAAAAATTTCTTTAAAATTTGTCAAACTTTAACAACATTTTATACCGTAACTATTGATAACCTTGTTGTCTCCAAGAAGAAGTTTTGATTACCAAGAGGATGAGTAAAGCACATATCAAGCAACTATTTTGTATCTTCACTAAGCTAATTTGTATTACAACTAACATAGCACATGGAGTATTCATTATTGCATGGCTCTGAACCCATTCTTATGGTTAAAGTACTATTTAATCTCCTATCTTTATCATGTTGTCCCCCCCCCCCCCCCCCGGTTCAGTTTGTAAGTGCTTAATTTGTCAATGCCTTGACCTTATGCTTTTTTTGCCAGTTCAGTTTGTAAATGATCTATATTAATTTATATTCACGTTTTAGTTTATTTTAATTCTAAAATGAATTTCAAATACTATCAAGATGATGTTATTAGAGTAGTGAAAAAAATAAATGCTAAAGGTTCACTTTTTATCAAATGTCAAATTAATTTATCTTTTAAGGGACATAAGCAGTTAGGACAGACAACGTTGTTTAGCTTTTGTACATGCAAAAGCAGATTCTGAAAGTTAGAAGCGAAGTAGAAGTTCAAAGAATTAAGTTGGTTAAGTTGGTTTAAACAGGGCTGCAAGAACTTCATATGCTCTAAGATATGGCCTCTTTATTCTAATTCTTAAGGAAACAGTGACAAACTAGAAAATACAACATTTTTCTCCATATATATAATTCTAACACTGCCATATCGCCAAAAGTATCAAAAGTATCAAGTTAAAGCAAATTGTAGGAGTTATAACGAATGTGCACCTGGAGTGGATCTTGAAAATCATTCACAAGAAATACATTTGTATCTTCTGCTGACCTGTTTACATCATGATATCAGATCCACATCTTAAAAAAAATCTAATTAATCAACTCATAAAACGGAAAAACATCAGGAATTGGCCAAAACATATACCGGAAGTAGATACGACTGAAACTGCTTGATCAAAGAATCAAAAAAATTTAAATATTATTCTATAAATTTACATTTAGCTGAGCTTCTTCTTCTTTTATAAACAAGCATAATTAAAAAAAATTAAAATTAAAATTATAAATTATTGAAAGTTTTAATAGTAAGTATATTAATATAAAATTAGAAAGAAAATAATAATGTAAATTTAATGGTTTTCTAATATTAATATTATTGTTAGAACATACCATAAGATCCTGGTAGGTCCTTCCAACACCTTGAGGTTCTAGGTCTTAGGAGAACAATATGTTATACCAGGAGATTTAACAAATATATTGAATGTTGTCCTAGGCATAACAGTTCCAAATATCTTTATGCATCCAAGTGTCATTAGTACTCTATTTGAACACGTGATTTAAATATTTAAGTAGTGGACTTCCCGAGAAGATTGAGAACCACATTTTGCAAATAAGTACGTATCATTCCATTTTCCGATTATACCCAATCAACATCAACATAATCCCACTACAAAGAGCTGCTTTGTACAAACAAAGAGCTGCTTTGTACAAATAATCTTATCTCTTAAGTGACTCGATGAGGTACTTCTATTACCAGTTTAACATAATATTATCAATAAAGACATCATCATTGCATTATTAACAGCAAGTCAATCATTCATAGAAATAATAACAAACCTGACAAGATGAACATGTTTCTTTATTGTAGCAAAAAAATCTCGGACTCCTCCATTGTAGAAGTAAAGAGGAGGAAAAGCTAAACCTGCTAAAGGGAAATAACAAATTAGAAAATCGAGCAAACATAGAGTATTGGCATAAGTTTATTAGAAAAATTAAAATGATTAGATGTACAGAATCAATTCAGAAACTACACCTGATGACAGAACAACAATTACGTATTGCCACCCAAGGGTAGGAGTGTGCCTGCGAACCGACCTAATCTCTGTAAAAGGCACTGCCCTTATAGTATAAAGATTTCTGTCTGCAATAAACAACGATAACAATCAATACATGCACACAAAATTCACAAATTATCTTGCAAATATCCACAATCGGAATCCAACCATTTTCAGAAACCCGTGCATTTGAGCTCTGTCCTTGGTACGGAATCCATGTCTACAAAATGTTATACAACATCCAAGTCAAAATATAAGACGATTCTATACGCTAATCAGTTATAAATACACACAAAAATAGACATATACCATGAACAAAGAAGTTCCTTGTTTAATCAACCTCAGACGACCAGTAATCCTTTCCGAAGCATACTGAGTCGGATGAATTGCCACATTATCCTTCAAATACACCAGTTGTGAACCACCGCCATCAATTTCACTACTCGAATCGTTCCGCTTACTATTATCACTACTACTCACACTCGACGAACCCTAGAAACACAAAACACGCACAGAAAAGGAATCAATAATCACTAATATCACTACAACTAACAGTCTAACACACACAGGCACAAATAAAAACAATTCAATTATTAAATCAACAAAAACAACTAAGAAAAATAACACAGATACATACACAAGCATAAAAATAGATGAAATGAATCGATAATTGAGATAAACAATTAATAAATGACGATTAATACAGCAATTAAAGTAATAAAACGATGAAATTTACTTGATATACAGAAGCAGCGGCATAATCGGCGTCGTCAGAGAGATCGTAGAACTCTGTCTCGCGCATCGTCGTCGGAGAGATCGTGGGAGAGAGATGAATAGAGCTGAGGGTTTTTTAGTTTTCTTCGTTAACAAGTAGTTCTACTTTTTTGATTTAGTTGGAGAGATTGAAGAGAAAAATGTAGTTTATATCCTTGGGAAATAAGGCGCGTATTAAACTAGTTATGTAATGCTTACAGGCTAAGCGACTGGAAACGGTTGTGCGCGTCCATTTTATTTTATTATTATTATTATTTATTATCGGATAATATTAGATTATCATATCATTTTTGTAAGGGACGTGGACGTGTGGATAATGTTAATTGCTAAGTATTGACTTTGTGGAAGATGGTACACCTTCGACTCAAAAGAGGAAAATCTTTCTCTATATATTAAAAGCCAACAAAGGGCAAAGTTTGCCATTTTAATGGCTGTGAAGTTACGATTTTACCCTTATATTTTCTAAAATTACAAAAATACCATTCTTTAATAAAAATGTAAAAATTGTGAAATTATGTTAATGATGGGAATCGAACCCTTAACATATCCATGTCAAACTCATGTCATAACCAACTGTGCTACACTTTGTTTTGAGTTTATATTCAAACTCTTATTAGATAAACCACCTCTTCTTCCAATTTTTTTATTTTTTGAGTTAATAAACATTGATTTATATTATTTTTAGAATATTGCACAATACATAGTTATAATAAATATTTTTAGCAATTGAACATAATCTACAATTCTCTTTTATCAATTTAAATTATTGATATATGTCATTTTAATACCTTGAATTTATGATTTTGCCCCTACATGCTAAAAAATTACAAAAACGTCAACTCTTTTATATTTATGCAAATAGTAGATAAGATTATGTTAGTGTAGTAAATTGAATCATTAATCTTCTCTAATCAAGCTCATGCATAAGTAGCATAGTACATTTTGTTTTAAGTTTTCTTTAAAATCTTATTAATGTTAATTTCTCTTCTTCTCTCATCTTCTTTTTTATAATTTTTTATTTTTAAATAAATAAAATGTTGGTTTATATTATTTATAAAATATTGCATTGTATATAATTACCAAAAATATTTTAATGGATTGAGCATACTCTACGATTCTCTTTCTTTTATTTTAAATGATTGATATAAAAAATAAAATTTTAAAAGAGTATAAGATTATAGATAACGTATAATTTCTACATAATAATAAGATTATAGATAACATATAAGATTAGAGTATAAAATTTTTATAAAATTTTAAAAGTAAAAAAATTGAGTGAGACGCCGCATGGATGACTTTTAAATAATATTAATAGATTTTGTAATAAGTCTCAGCCCTACGTTTATATCTGACAATGTTAAGACTGCATCGCCTATGTTATATACCGACAATTTTGTAATTTACTTCGCAAGATAGGGAATCTATCTACACAAATGATTTACATAAATATTTTTCATATTTTTTTTGTAAATCTAACGGTACTGAAAGAAAAGATCGTACAAAAATAACAAATTACACAAAATATTATAAATTTCACCCGTAGAAAATAAGATTATTTTAATATTATAAATTTTATTTATTTGCATTAAATATATAACGGTTTGAACTTTATATCGTATTAGATTACAAATTGCGTCGTCTATCATATAAATTTTTTCATAAATTAATATACTCGATAATTATTACGTCATCTTTTCATCTATATGATTGAACTTACAATTTTTTTAAGAAAAATAATTTGAATTTAAGAACGTTTCGGTCGAAATAATACATATATAGCCGAATGTTTTAATTTCTTTTAAATGTTTTTAAAAATAGTAGACGAATGTTTTCATCTATAACATATTTTGTTTTTTGCAAATGTAACCATGCAATTATACATAGATAGTGGTTCATATTTTTTATATATAAATTACAATTTGCATCATCTATGCACTAATTTGTAATTTGTAAGTAACTTAATTAATACATTTAACAATTTTTACGTAACTACTGTTTCGTTTGTATGATTGCATCTACGATTTAAAAAAAAAACACAATGTGAATTTAAAGGAGTTTGGATCGAAAAATATTTAATCAAATTAATATATATGAGATTTAAATTTTGGACTCTATTTCAATTATCTCTTAAATAATGACATATAAAAAAAACATAAATAAATAAGCACGAAAACAACTTGTTCTAAAATTGACCCAAAAATAATAGAATTACTTTTATATTGTAAATAATATTTATTTGTATCAAGTAGACAAAGACTCAAATTTTATATCCTATAAATTATAAATTGCATCATTAACCATGCCAATTTGTACATAAGTTAATATACTCAAAAACAATTATGTAATCTTTTTTCAAATATATGGTTGGATCTACGATTTCAATATATATATATATATATATATGAATTTAAGGGCATTCCGGTCGCCAATATATATGTATATATATTAAATTAATCGAAATGAGATTTGAATTTTGAATTCGATATTATTAACGCTTAATTAATTACATAAAATACATATATATAGTCAAGTTAAAATACATTATTATTAGTACACGATGATCATTTATAAAAAAAATTGGATTAAAATTTGTAACTGTAAAACGACATTCCAAACATATTATTAAAGTACTAAGTGTGTTCATATAATTTAATACAGTGATGGACACAAGAGAGAAGTGCGAAATCAGTTCCCAAGTTAAAAAAATAAACACGTGATATGAATACTCCATATTGCAATAGGTGCTCATCTCCCAAAGTATTTGTCTTGTGAGAGTGTGCAAAGATGCACCAACCTTCAGCTTCTTTTTAAAATCCTCTATCTCATTCACATGTGTTCGATTATATTACAACAACATTGTGTGCATTTAACGATTTATATTCTAGACTGCAAAAAAATAAAAAAAACCAAATCAATTGATCGCTGAAAAACAAACAACAACTACTAAGGCAAAATACCTATTTACAAATTATACTTTCTCCAACATAGAAAACTCCGGTAAACCTGATTATAATTGCAACAAGAACAATAGTTCGACCATGTTTCAAATTTTACATTGTTTCTATTTGTTCTTAATATCAATAATACTCACTATGAACAAGTCCCAAAGCCTTGGGTTTGGCACAGTTACGTTATCATATTAATTTACATACACTAATGTTATATACGGACTTTAGACTAAAAGATTTTAAGATGTGATCACGGTGTGTAGTCTTACGTACCTGACCAACTTTATATTTTATTTACAAGTATATTGTCATTTCGTTAAAAACACATTAGTTTAGATACATCCATATCATATATGAACAACTATACTAAAATAATCATTTAGATTATATTTAATTGTTGAATTTGATAAAATGCATTTCACGACATTTAAAACTAAATTAATATTTTGTCAAATGAAAATAATAATTTGATCTTTATTTTATAGATTTTTTTTCCAAATTTTGTGAAATCTTATTAAATATTAAAAAAAATTAAAAAAAATTTATACAAATATAAGATAAATTCAAAATTAATTTTAATTACAAAATTGTTTCGATATATATACATTTTCGTGCGAAAAATTATTTCAGTAAATAAGCAGGCCCGTGCTTCGCACGGGTTTTTAGGCTAGTTCGACTAATTTAGTAACATCAAAATATCTATTAACCAATACTGAAAAAAGTTTATTCAGCGTTTAATTTGAAGATTCAAAAATTACATAATCTATATTATTATATGAAAAACATAAAATTGAAAGTTTGGTCGATAGTCTGGTCCTTCATAATTTGATTATCCAATTTACAACCGTTATTTCTTTTCAACAAGTGATAAATGTAATGTCTTTTTCTTGTTTAAGAAATTAAAATTAAAGTAAGAGATAATTTTTAATTAAAAAGTTGAGAATTTCTTTTAAAGAGAAATGAGATTTGAGGTAAAATTAAGATACAGAAAGTAGGGTTGTGCACGGTTCGATTTGGACGGTTTTGGAGGTCTAAACCGAATCAAATCGAAATTTTCGGTTTTGAAAATATAGAAATCGAACCCAAACCGAATGCCATAAAAACCAATCTAAACCGAACCAAATCTTAACAGATTGGTTCGGTTTGGTTTTGGTTTAATCCAAAAATATTTTTTTAAATTATATTTTATCATTAAATTAAAATAAATAATTATAAGTATTACCCTTTTTTGTCCTTTAATAAAACAATTAGATAAAAGATAAATATGGAATTGGTAACCATCCAATATAAATAATTCTAGGTGCTACTTGTTTGTTATTATGAAAAATAGTTAACTCAATTTATTTCCAAACAAAAGAAAGAAATTATTATTCAAAAAAAAAAAGAATCAATGATTATTAACGAGAAGTAAATAAAATAAGGATGTGGATAAAAGTGAGGAATAATTTCAAAAGTGAGAAATAACTATAATAATGGTTTTTAATATGTAAATTAAATAATAAAAATATTATTTATAATCTAGCAGACGTAAGCACGACACATATAGAATCAATTAGCACATTAGCATGCATGCACATAGACCATGACAAATAATTTTATTACCACATAACTCGTAACAGAATATTAGAATAAAATCAAATATTCTATTATAAGTTTCTAAGACTCAGTCAAAGTTGTACTTAGCTGGATGTGAGAGATGAACCTTACTAAGTAGAAAACCAAGTGAGCTTCACCTCTTTCTTGAAACCTGTCGATTACTTTAAGTAATCTACAAAATCAAACTGTCAAATCATACAAGATCTAGAAAGAGAATGAGAGATATTGATTAGCATAATTGTCTAATTCGATAAGTCCAAAATGTACTCAAGTGAAAACTTGACTTATCGAATTAAATGATCAAATGCTAAGAGCATGCAAATCGATATCTCAAAAATAACTTTATTTTGAGTATGTGTTCGAGAACTCATTTCAACTAATTCGAGATCTCAAAAATATTCGAGAACTCTAATAACAGTAATTCAAGAACTCAAAAATAGTGAATTCGAGAACTCTATAATTAGAAGCGCAAGTCGTTTAAGAGACTATTATACTATACTCAAAACTTAACTTTTCACCAAATTCAAAATTAAAGAAATATTCATGCAGAAATACTCATTAATTTCTAATGATGAACCTCAGAATTTAAAACAATAAATTCCAAGCTGCGTGCCACAAATTCAAAAATGTGTAATACTGACTGAAATGTTTATAAACCACATTTCAGCTGTTTTCACCACTAAAATATTAGAGATTTAAACATGGTGAAAACACATTATTGTTGTAGAACTCAGACATTTACTACTGACCTGTGGGTGAGGAATTCAACATTCCAATATCACTAACCAACCTTGTGAAGGTGGCCTCATCCAAAGGTTTAGTAAAAATGTCTGCTAATTGTTTATCAGTAGGAATATAGTGCAATTCAATAGTGCCATTTGCAGCATGTTCCCTGATAAAATGGTATCTGATGTCAATGTCCAAAAGTTATGTATTCAGCCTCAGTTGTGGAAGTTGACACAAATTGTTGTTCCTTGTTATACCAAGATACTAGCCTCAGTCCAAAGAATTGGCAGCTCCCTGATATGTTCTTCCTGTTCACACATGCCTTTGTTTTCTCAAGCTGATTTAGCTCCACTTGCATTGCTACTATCCAATCAGGATCAGACACAGCTTCATCAGCACTTTTAGGTTCTTTTTGGGACAAGAAGCATCCATAAAGACATCCATTATGAGTTGCTCTTTTTGTCCTCTCTCTTGCACTTGAATACCCAATTTCCTCATGTGATCTCCTGGATGTCTATGCATGGAGGTAGCTTCTATGTTGAATTCATTCTGATTAGCTTCTTCTGTGTCAGGAGTTCCATTCCTTGAGGTTGAATGAGTATCTGACTCAGTCTGGTTTGCTCCCCCTGTGCTAGTGTACACATTTCTTGAGAACGAATGTGTCGAGGGTTCAGCACTAAGCACAAACTCTCTCTCTCTCTCTAGGAATTCTTTGATTCACTTGAGCTTCTTGTGCCAAAACAGGCTTTCTCTCCTTGTGGTCTTTGAGCAGAAACAATATCCTCTGCCCTTGTTTGCTAAATCCATATTGGCAACAAACAGGTTTCCTTTCCTCACTTTAGTGAGAACAAATTCACCAATCTTCTTGTGAGAAAACAAACAACCATCTTCATCAAAAGCCACCTTGAATCCTCTGTCTATGAAATGGCTTATGCTGAGTAGATTATGTTTGAGACTGTTAACGGAGGAATTTGGTATTAAAAAAGTTCGAGGTTTTGTTGCCGGAATCAAGATCTGCAACGGTGGTCCTTAGGTGATGAATTCGCCGGAGTATGGTGGTTGTGTTTAATTGGTGGATGAGATTGCTTAGGGTTTATGTTGGCTGCCTCAGAGCTTTCAACTTTTCGACCCCTTACAATGTGCCTATGTATCCATTATATAGGGAATCAAGCCAACGTAGTTCTTGAGGAGGAAGTTTCCTCAATGGGCTTGGTCTCTGATCTTCAAGGCCCAGTCGAAGTCTTCCACCGCCTTCCTTACTTAGACGTAGGACTTTCCATATGTTTCCATACTTGCACGTAGGACTTCCATATCCTTCCATACTTAGATTTTTAGCTCACTTTAGGAATGTCTAACAATAAGGCCTAGTCACAAAGGCACAAGGCTTATCTATGACGTCAGGACTTCATGGATAAAGAAACTTCCCCCGTCGAGGACTAGTCCTATCCATTACCAACTATTTCCTTAATTCATAGATACATGTATAGCCATGACTTACCTTAAACGCTAGACTCATCTTTGTCCCCTGAATGAGAAGCACCCACTAGATAGCAGGACAAGTGATCCCAAGTGTTTGGGTGCAAAGTGCAGGATTACTCCAAAGTTCCCCAATAAGGACGCACCCATTGAGTACAGGAATAAAACTCCCAAAGTACACACCAAGGTTCACCCCACATCCCCAATGAGGAAGCGCCCATTGAATATAGGAGGAGGTCTTCAATCATCAGGCAAACCCCTGGAGGCCTTCAGCCACGGACATCCCCCTCCTAGGGCACATCCTAGGAGGGAATTCTTCAATATCTTGCTAATACTAAGCTAAGAGAACCATCTTCCTTCACCAAGTTGCCACTTCAAACTAAGAGGGCGCGCCCTCATGGGGTAGACAGCCTAAAAGGCGCGCCCTCGTCCCCACGAGGACAAGTCCTAAGTCTTCTTTGTGTCAGTCTCATGTCAATGAAGTTATCATTCTCTGTCAAGTCTTTCATTCATGTAGAGTTGTCAATCCACACCGAGAGGACGCGTCCTTAGGGGTTAGATGGCCAAAGGGGCACACCCTCTCCCATAAGAGGACAAGCCCTAAATATTATTCTTGCCATGTCATGTCAATATAGTTGTTATCCTTCGTCAAGTCCCTCAAGGGGTAGACGTCCTCAGAGGGCGCGTCCTTACCCCTATGAGGGTAAGCCCCAACTATTTCTAACATTAGACTTATTTCTAATTACATTTTAGATATCTTAATTGAATTCTTACTTGACCCGAACCTAACCTAAAAACCCATTATCGAATTTTGGCTATAAAAACTACCCCCAATTCAGTGTGAAGTTAAATACAATACATTGAATTACCTAAAGCCTCTTCCTAAAATTCTTAACCTATTGTTGAACAGGGTGCGCCCTCACGGAGATCGCATCTGCATACCATTATATCACACATGCTTTGACAGTTGTCACCCACTGGGCGTTCCCTCTTCTATAAATACCCTAAAAATCACTTTAACATTTTTACTTTACCATTTTTTCTGAAAGAACCCTAACCGCCGCAGTTCATTTCTTCGAGCAAAAATCCGGCCAAATCGTCGCTTTCCAGTATTTTTTCTTCCCAAATCTTTCTTAACAACTGTAAAGGTACGATTTCATGTTTTCATTTCGTGTTTTCACGTATTATGCTTGAATCGTCAATATGACTATTGAACTCTTTTATATGTTCTTGAAGTTTGAAGTGTATGTATATGTATCTATCTATATTTGATCCATATTCTGCATACGTTCAATTTCAAATGTTGTTTCTAAGTTATTAATAACATACATGAGAATAAGGGGACGCCGTCTTTTGAGTACGCGTCCTTTATAATATTTGACTTGTAATTATTCTCGCATAACTATATATGTCAATTTGAGGCATAGTTGGTAATTAAGGCGCGTCCTTAGCTTGGTATGATCTGAAGTTCGTCGTTATATAATACAGACACGTTTTAGGCGATGATTAGGTTAAATTTCATTACAACCAGGATTCATCTTCTTTCAATGTATTCTTCAACTTGATTTTCTTTTCAGGACGCGTCCTTACCATTTTTCTTTCTCTTTTCAGCTGGAGGGTAAGGGCGCGTCGTCTCCTTTCCATCCTTTTAAGGACTTTAACAAGCGTCTAGGGATTTATTCCCCACCTTCCCTTTCGTTTCCAGCACAAAGTTCGGCATCCATCAAATCCTTCCATACTCAAGCGATAGAACAACTACGTGAAGCATCTCCATTCAAAGGTGATACAAAAATCATGTCATCTCCCATGACCTCCAATTCATCTCTTCCACATGTTGACGACCTTAACCTCGAAGTGACAAGTCAGCATAGTAGGGCGCGTCCACACCAATTTAGACCGGTTATAGACGAGGGTAATGATACCATAGAGGACATAGAGGCCAATGTATTTCGACATAGAAGAGGAAAACAAATAGAATCGTCAAATTCTGAGGGCGCGTCTAATTCTGAGACAAAATCCAATTGTGAAGACGCGTCTTCAGATAGTCCATATCCACATATAGACGAAGATGATCGTACACTTCCTCATGAGAGCTCTCTTATCCCGTTCATTCATCTCGAAGTTGTCGAGGAAGACATTGATCTTGATTGGGGCCAATATAAAGATACACTTACAGAGGCCGAGAAAAGGAGACTAAGGAAACAAAACAACAAATTATTTTGTATAGCCATGTCATCCACTGTTTCTGTTGAGGAGATAACCTGGTGTATGACTTAATACCAAATGGAAGACAAATGGGAGCGTCATCCCTCCCTCATGAGGCCACACACCTTCAAATGGCCTGAACCTTTCAAAGCACCTAGAATGGTGACTTCTCCAAAATTGATGGCATTAGGAGTGGGCGCGCCTCTTCACCCTTATTTCAAAAATATCCTCGAGTGTTATGATATTGCCCCCATCCAACTATCTCCAAACTCCTATAAGTTAGCCCTTGCTTTGTTCATTTTATATCATGATGAAGGAATCTCCACTCCGCCAACAAAGGAGGAGTTTAGCTACTTCTTTGCCATCAGGAAGAGTTCAAAAGGATACTTCTTTCTAACCACACAGCATAAGCACAACAAAATGGTTTTTTCTAACGAAGAGATAAGCCACGAGAAGAACTAGAAAGAACCATTCTTCTACCTTTGGAACGTAGAAAGAATCAGAGTAGTCTTCATTTGCAACTACAGTAAGGGCGCGCCTTCTCTCTTTTAAAAAAAAAATTCATTTACCTATTTAGGACGCGCCTTTATTTATTGTCTTTGCTTCTTTACTTCGTGTAGATAACAGAAATACAAAGGAGCTCTTTGGTGAGGCAAAGAAAAGGGCTGACAAGATCACTGCCTTGCCTCCATCTAGATTTCACTTAAAAACTTTAATCTCTGAGGAAAATCTTAAAAGAGTTGGGATCCTTAGAAAGGAAGTTGGAACCATTGTTCCTTTCCAACGTTTTAGGAAGGGAGTGCCAATCAAAGGTGGTAAGGATTTTG
Source organism: Heracleum sosnowskyi (assembly GCA_030848705.1). Taxonomy (NCBI): domain Eukaryota; kingdom Viridiplantae; phylum Streptophyta; class Magnoliopsida; order Apiales; family Apiaceae; genus Heracleum; species Heracleum sosnowskyi. The sequence goes on from CM061237.1 coordinate 32,049,828, forward strand.
ATTCTGATGAGGACGACGAGGAATATGAGGATGATGAATCTGAAAAAAGTACGCGTGTCGCTAAGGGCGCGCCTTTTGAACAGGGTAGATAATATTAGCATTGCTAAACTTATTTGATCTGTTTTATTTTTCAAATTCCTTGATTGTGTTCTTTAATTTGTAGACAGTTATATTTTCTTTGGACGCGTCCTAACATTTCTTTGTTTACTTTTTCAGATATGGATGGTCTTCCAGCTAGTTGGGGCCTTGAGATGGGGACTGCTCCCGTTGTTGGTGCCTCCACGATGAAAAGGACGCGTCCTCATAAAAAAAGATATAAAAAAAGACAAAAATAGATGCTATAAAAACCCAAGTGGTAATTGATCTTGAGAAAAACAAAAAACGAAAAGAGATTCCTGATACCATTGCTCCTGAAGAGGATGCGTTCTCTAAGAAATCTAAACTCATAACTTCCTTTACTTTGGTCTCAGCTGCTCTCAGTCCACTTGTGATCCCATATGTGACTGATGATGAAATTGTGAAGTGAAGAAATAGAGACCCACTTGGAGAGAACGAAGCTATTATCAAGGCTTCATCTGAAATTCTCATCTCAGCCCTTCATAGACAATCAACTATCCAAAAAGAAGGGACGCGCCTTAAAGCCTTAGAGAGGGAGAAAAATAGGCTATCTAAAAAAGTTGAGGATCGTGACAGGGTGGTCACCAAGCTACAAAATGACCTCTCTCGGCAAAAAAGTTTTTATAAGAGTAATCTTCAAGTTCAAGAAGAGGTATCCAATGATCTAAACATTACCATTAATACCTTGAAAGATGAAAAAAGTAAGTTATTAGAGCAGATTGTTGAGTTGACTAAGGACCATCAAAATGGCTGGGCTAAGGAGAAGAAGAAAGTTGAGGGTGTGTCCTTCATGAAAGGATTTAGAAACTATGCTTCAGGGTTCCTGGCTCAAGATCCTGACTATGACTTTTCCAAGTTCGGTGAGGAAACAGTGCTATAGATTAACAAATTCAAAATTGATGAAGCTGCTGAAATCAAAGCAAAAAGAGTCTTTCTTGGACTAGAGGAAATGTCACCTGCGCATGATGAAGAAAAGAACGCGTCCTCGGAAGACGCATCTCCTAGAAAAGAGATGGCTGCTCCAGGGACTGATAATGCTTCCAAAGGCATTCCTCCTACCGATCAAGCTCAGGGCGCGCCCTAATTGTCTTGTAACTCCAGAGGAATGGTCCTTTTTATTATTTGACTGATGGGGCTTTTAACATTCTGAGGTGCGGGCCCTCCTTTAATGCCTTGCAAGTTGTAACTTTTTAACTTTAACTTCTTTTGTTGATGTCTCTTAACTTTAATTTAAATATTTTCGTTCAATATTTGCCATCTAATATCTTTCCAAATGAATTGATTTTTTGAAAGAGTATTAATTTGCTTAAGGCGCGCCCTGATTCAATTCATATTAGGGCGCGTCCTCTTCATGCAGAAATTGATAAAACTTGTAAATAGCAATGAGTTACCAACCATTCTATAAATTTGATGATGAAGTCTTAAACAATTGAAATAATCTTCTACATGTCTTCCTCCTAATCTACTTTGGGATGAGACAGGTGTTATGTGCGAATCTCTCCCTCCAGAGGGTCCTCCACGGTAAGGGACATCATACCTACTCCGTCGATCGGTGCTCCTGCTCCTATAATCCAATTCTGTATCATGTCTCCTTCCGGACCCTTCAAATTGGGGGGGGGGGCTCGCTCATGATCACGGGGCCTCAACCTGAGATCAGGGGGCGCTCTCTATGAGTCACGGGGCCTTGCACCCTGATTACTTCGTAAGTTATCTCGTAGAGGTGCTTCCTCATGTCCATGGGGCCTCGACCTGTCTACAGGGGGCTCTCGCGTGGATCACGAGGTTGCACTTCTAGGTCACGTCTTGAATTATCACGAGGACGAGTACGCTCTTGTCCATGGGGCCTCGACCTGTCAACAGGGGGCTCACGCTGTGGATCAAGAGGTTGTTCCCCTCGCACTTCTCTGTCCCTTTGCCATTCGACCAATAACAACCGTAGATCGTCGTTGTTAAGTCTTATTCCAAGACGATCCTTCAACCTGTTCAAGCGTTGTTCTTGGTCTCGGTGGAGTTCATCAGCCCTTCGAATCTCACTCTCAGATCGGTCTGACCTATGAGGGTGTGGGGATGGACGTCGCTCCCCCTAGGTCGATCCTGACTATCTGTCTCCTCATCAGGAAGTTCAACAATAGGGACTTCATCTTCTTAATATTTTAACCTTCTCGGGGTAACATTCTGAAACCTCCCAGCATGAGGTCTGTCACCCCCCTGATCTGTGGTGCCTCTACCTGTACGATGATGATTATGGGGTTATCGCGTTACCCGTCCCCTTCCTTCACTTCTTTCGACCGTATCCAGTCTTGCTTCGAAGCCATTCAAGGCATCACCCATGCGATAGAGCTGCTCTATCAGGTCTGAGTTACTTATGAGAACTGGTGGTTGTCCCCCTACGATAGGCGTTCCATAAGAAGGATTTGGAACACTCCGGGGAACATATTCACCATGGCGGGCGTGATCACGCCCTTCACTGTCGTCTGAACCAACCTCATCCATCGGACTCTCGTTGTGATTGTGTGACATCTTTTCCTCCAAAGATTTGGATCTTAATTAGCAACCCTCATTCTAGCGCCAATTTGTTAACGGAGGAATTTGGTATTAACAAAGTTCGAGGTTTTGTTGCCGGAATCAAGATCTGCAACGGTGGTCCTTAGGTGATGAATTCGCCGGAGTATGGTGGTTGTGTTTAATTGGTGGCTGAGATTGCTTAGGGTTTATGTTGGCTGCCTCAGAGCTTTCAACTTTTCGACCCCTTACAATGTGCCTATGTATCCCTTATATAGGGAATCAAGCCAACGTAGTTCTTGGGGAGGAAGTTTCCTCCATGGGCTTGGTCTCTGATCTTCAAGGCCCAGTCGAAGTCTTCCACCGCCTTCCTTACTTAGACGTAGGACTTTCCATATCTTTCCATACTTGAACGTAGGACTTCCATATCCTTCCATACTTAGAGTTTTAGCTCACTTTAGGAATGTCTAATGATAAGGCCTAGTCACAAAGGCCCAAGTATAGCCATGAAACTTCCCCCGTCGAGGACTAGTCCTATCCATTACCAACTATTTCCTTAATTCATAGATACAGGTATAGCCATGACTTACCTTAAATGCTAGACTTATCCTTGTCCCCCGAATGAGAAGCACCCACCAGATAGCAGGACAAGTGATCCCAAGTGTTTGGGTGCAAAGTTCAGGATTACTCTAAAGTTCCCCAATGAGGACGCGCCCATTGAGTACATGAACAGAGCTCCCAAAGCACACACCAAGGTTCACCCCACATCCCCAATGAGGACGCACCCATTGAATATAGGAGGAGGTCTTCAATCATCAGGCAAACCCCTGGAGGCCTTCAGCCACGGAAATTCCCCTCCTAGGATGTTCCTAGGAGGGAATTATTCAATATCTTGCTAATACTAAGCTAAGAGAACCATCTTCCTTCACCAAGTTGCCACTTCAAACTAAGAGGGCGCACCCTCATGGGGTAGACAGCCTAAAAGGCGCGCCCTCGTCCCCACGAGGACAAGTCCTAAGTCTTCTTTGTGTCAGTCTCATGTCAATGAAGTTATCATTCTCTGTCAAGTCTTTCATTCATGTAGAGTTGTCAATCCACACCTAGAGGATGCATCCTTAGGGGTTAGATGGCCAAAGGGGCACACCATCTCCCATAAGAGGACAAGCCCTAAATATTCTTCTTGCCATGTCATGTCAATATAGTTGTTATCCTTCATCAAGTCACCCATCAAGCTGTCATTACCAAGAGGGGGCGCCCTCAAGAGGTAGACGTCCTCAGAGGGCGCGTCCTTACCCCTATGAGGGTAAGCCCCAACTATTTCTAACATTAGACCTATTTCTAATTACATTTTAGATATCTTAATTGAATTCTTACTTGACCCGAACCTAACCTAAAAACCCATTATCGAATTTTGGCTATAACAGAGACCTTTGACCTGTGCTACATTTTAAAACGATGACATTCCCAATTTTCAACTTGCCATATCCCATAGTTAAACCAATGTTGTCATCTCCAAAGGTCACTACTGGGCCAACTCTCTCCTCAAAATGTGATAGCAGGACTATATCACCAATCATGTGTCCTGAGCATCCACTGTCCAGTACCCACACAACCTTCTTCTTCTACCCTATGTCCTGCATTCACAGATTGATCAAATTTTCTTAGGTACCCAAACTTGGTTGGATCCTGGTGACTCAGTAAGTGGGGATTTGTCAGGAATAAGATCATCACACTTGCATGAAGGGCAAACTCCAGTCTTCACCTTACTGGGTAAGATCTTTGAGTTAGAGCTTTTTGACCTTTGAGAGATATGCTCCTTCTTAACAATGGAAGGGTTAGAAGACCGTGAGCTTACACTGAGAGTGTGTGCTCCTTAGTCTATGCATCCACCCATGAATTCTCTCCTCATGTTAAACACACATGACATAATATTCATGTTAAAAGGTATACAGTCAATCTTATCACAGAGATCATGGTTCCTCCGAGTAAAATGAACATTATGATCATAGAACGGTCTAGATGCACTACCAGCAAGTTTCCTACATGCAAAAGTGAGATGATTTGTGCTGAAGCAGTTTTGATAGGCTTTCCTGGGAGCATTAGGCACATACGCATAATTATTCTTTTTGTCTATACCCAATTTCCCATTCCTGTTCTACTTCTTCTTCTTACTGGTCACAGATTCGGTGTCAACAACTTTGTTGTTCGTGACATTCACCCTTTTATGGACAAACTCCTTTTTTCTCAACCTGCTTAGTGATCTTGGCTTCGACTTCCTCTTTCACCGATTGTGTAGATACAGTTTGCTCAGATGTAGCAGCGTCATCCTCATCACACAACGACTTCTTGATGAATAAAGACTCTTCATCAAAAGTCATTGAGGTTTTTTTAAGGATAGGAGCTTTGAGTTTTCTTAGTGCTAAGGGTGCATCTTTAGACACGCTTTCACCGTCATGAACCGGTGCATCTACTTTATTTTTCTTAAGGGAGTCATAGTCAAAACCATTTGCAGTATTATTCCCTTGATGTTTTTCATGAAAGTTCTTGACTAGATTGGAGACATTTTTTTAGGCTTTGATTTTAAACTCATTCTCAGCTAGTTCTTCCCTTAGGGCCTGTTCTATCTGACTAGCACAAAAAAGTTTGTTCTTTAAGTGTACAATTTCTTGATTTAGATTCTCTACTTATACCGAAGTCAACTCAAGCTCCTCATTCCTCTTAGTGAACCTAACATTCTTAGCAACAACCTTTGCAAGTTCTTCATAAGAGGCAGTTAAGCTAGTATGAATGTTAAACATTTCTACATTAAGTTTTTCTACAGTAGCTTTATACTGCTCAGTGGATAGATCTATGGTGGTTAAAGTAGGAACCTGACTTGATGATGGTGCATCCTCAAGATTGTTTGCCATTATAGCAAAGTTACAGAACTCAACTTCATCTTCATCCTCGTCAGTGTCGTCCCAATTCTTTCCTTCTGCAATATAATCTTTACTGCTACCAGACTTTTTCATGCTTCCAGCAGTCTGCTTGAGAGGAGCTTCATGTGTATCTTCCAGAGCTAGATATGCTTGGTCCTCTTCTGTGCTTCGACACTCATTTGCTATATGACCAATTTTGTTGCACTTGAAACATCTGATTTTTGACCAATCCACACTGCCAGCTCTCCTGCTTGAGTTGAAACCATTGGTAGCGATTCTGAACAGAGCCTTTCATTTGTCCCTGCACGAGGATGAGTTTTCACCAATCTTGGATCTAAAGGGTTGTTTCCTCTTAAATCTCAGATTTGGGAACTTCTTGGCCATAAAGCTAAAAGATTTGTTTTCCATATTTTCAAGCTCAACCATGGTGTAGAACTCACCATCATTCTCATGCGCCTCACTAATCCTGTCACTACTTTCTTCATCTTTTATCTCTTCAATCTTCAGCTTCCTTGTAGCCGCTTCAAGTTTATTGATTGACTCATTTTCAATCAGGGCACATGAGGTGTTGACCATGTTACCCTGGTTGGCTTGAATAGATCTTTTTTGAGTCAGCTCTAACTCATGAGTCTTCGGTACCCCATACAAAACATCATAAGAGACTTTTTTCAGATCTCTGTCTCTTAAGGAGTTCACTCTAGGCTCTAGATGGTTTGGTACTATCAAGAGAAACTTCATGTTTAACTCTTTGGTAGAGTAAACCTTGCCACTCAGCTGAAGCTCATTGATGAGCTTATTGAACCGTTCAAAGACATCAGTGATTCCTTCATTTGGTTGAGCCATGAAGGCTTCATATTGAGATATGAGAATCTGTTTTCTGTTCTCCCTGACCTCCTCAGTCCCTTCATATAACACCTCTATCATTTCCTATATATATATATATATATGGCGGTTGTGTATTCTGAAATACTCCCGAACATTGACAGATCCATGGAGTCAATGATGATGAGTTGCAGATGACTGTCAAGGGGCACCTTTTCCTTCTCAGACTCAATTCTATTTGGATGGATCTTTTGGAATAGATTTACCAGGAGTGATGGTTGTCCCTTCAGTGACACTATCAAAGTTACATAGGAACAAAATGGCCATGCTTTAAAATCTCAGAATAAAGAGGGTTTGCAGCTTTGATAAACATGAGCATCTTCAGTTTCCACAAGTTGTAGTGCTCCTTATCAAACCGAGGGATCTTGATACTGCAAGTCTTTTGTGCACTCATCTTGATCTTTTACTATTTGAAACAACAGTCTGCTCTGATACCACTTGTTAGATAAGAGTGTGAATGAAAGATAATACAGAGGGGGGGGGGGTTGAATGTATTATCACCGATTTCTTGAACCAACAACAACAAGTAACTCTGTGTGTGATAGTGTTTGCGAAAATTTAAAGAACAACAGATATTACTTTTCAATCAAATGGGGTTTTATTAGATTTTATGTTGCTACAACTTGTGAATAAAAAAGTATTCTCAGCTTCATTTTTCTCAGAGAGATATATGTGTGACATGTGCACTTATAAAGACATGCACAATTCACTTTTACAGATTAGGAATGTGATAAACTGTCCTAACCAAAATTTGCATAAGAGATTCTTCGCTGACATAGATCCACTTCTTTAGCTGGACCACATTTGACTTCTCTCTCTGAGCTGCTCTGTAGACTTCCCATGCGCTTTTGTAAAGTGTTGGACCACCTACAGAAGTACAAGGCTTACTGACTCTTTGTCCTGATGTTCATAATTTGTCTTCTTCAGTTAGCTTAAATTCCGCATTTGATAACTCTAGCTATGGCTGACTCGACAACTGGACTTCTCGAATCAGTAATTTTCCTTACTTCTCGAATCACGTCAAGTTGGACTTCTCTAGTGCAGACTTCTCGAATCAGCATTTAGGCTTAACTAATCCTGGACAACTCGAATTAGTTCTCTTGACTTATCGATGTTGCTTGTATGGACTTCTCTAATCTTCCTTATTGACTTCTCGAATTTGGACTTCTCTAAACAGACAATTCTGAACTTCTCTAACCTTTGCCTTAGAACATTTTCATTTCAGCTCTTGTAACTTCTTTATTAAAGGCTTTCTTTCTGAACATAAGGAGCATGATCAAGGATGATCTTCTTCCTAGACATTCTTATTACTTCTGGCCTATGTACAACCAACCACAAGAGTTGCAGCTACACAGTCTAGGCATACATTTAAGCATAACGATCAGGACTAAAGAGTTTTTCAGCTAGAAGCATGACATTCCAGTATTATAGGCTTGTTATATAAACTATGTTTAGACATGCCTCTGTAACTAACAACTCTTTTCATAGAGTTGTAAGGATAGAGATATGAGGTTCATGTAATAGGATTTTTACTCATAACCAAAAGAGACAGTTAACACAATAGTTGTAAGGATGAATCTCTTATAGAAGGTTAATGGTTCGATACCTCATAGAAACATTATTAATTCAACTTTTTCCTTTGAATAAGAGTGCAGTGGCACGTTAATTCAACTTTTTCCTTTGAATAAGAGTGTAGTGGCATGTTCATGTAATTTCATAAAAAATAAGGATAATATGGTAATTTCATGTAATTTGCTCAAAATGCCCCTAAAATATCCCCATGTTCTCCTATTATATATAACTAGCGTAAAAGCTCGTGCAAGGCACGAGTCTGCATAAAAACATCAATAATTTTATGATAAGAAAGATGGTCGAGATCGATATACTAACTTGAGGATTATGTATTCTTAAGTTCAAGAGTGTAAGATAAGAAGCATGGCTGTGCATAATAAAGAGTAAGATATTTTGTTGACGAATAGTGTAATTACGTTAAACCACAAACGTAATTCGCCAAGGTTATTAGACTTGTTCATTGTGAGTATTATTGATTTTGAGAACATATTGAATCTGAGAACAGATTGAAACAGTGTAGAATTTGAAACACGAGTGGACTATTGTTCTCTTTGAGATTATAAGCAGGTTTACCAGAGTTTTGTGTTTTGGAGAAAATACAATTTGTAGATAGGAATTTTACCTTAGAAAGTGGTTGTTGTCTGTTTTTCAGCGATCGATTGGTTTGGTTTTTTTTTCTTTGTAGTCTAGATTATGAATGGTTAAATGCACACAATGTTGTTGTAATATAATAGAACACACATGAATGAGATTAAGGATTTTAAAAATAAGCGGAAGGTCGGCGCGTTCATGCACACCCCCGCAAGACCTGAGTTTGTGATAAACACTTGGGCGATGAGTACCAATTGTAGTTTAGAGCATTTTATGCCACCTATTTGTTTCTCTCTTTTTTTACTTGGGAACTCATTCTGCACTCCTCTCATGTATCCGTCGCTATATTAAATTATATGAACACACTTAGTAAATTCTTTAATAATGTGTTTGGAATATCGTTTTACAGTTACAAATTTTAATCCAATTTTTTTATATATGATCATCGTTTACTTGTAATAATGTGTTTTAACTTGACTAAGTGTAATTATTGAAGCGATAACCGATATCGAGTCCAAAATTCAAATCTCATATCGATTAATTTGATTATATATAGGCGACCCAAACACCTTAAATTCACATTTGTTTTTGAAATTGTAAATCTAACCGTACAAATTAAAAAATATTACATAAATTTTTTTAAGTATATTAACATATGTACAAATTGATATGATAGATGATGCAAAATCCGAGTCATTATCTACTTGATACAAATAAATATCATTTACAATATTAAAGTAATCATATTGTTTTAGACCAATTTTATAACATTTTGTATACTTACTTATCTTTATATGTTGTGTTTTTTAAAATACTTATTTTTATATGTTAATTCAACTGATAACCAATATCGAGTCCAAAATTTAAATATTAGTGGTTGTGAATGACTTGTTTTTCAATCTTTCATTATTATTTTTTTAAATCGTAGATCCATTCATGTAAATAAAAAAAAATTATGTAAAAATTGTAAAATGTATTAACTTACGTATAAATTAGTACGATAGATGATGCAATTTGTAATATATCTCTTCTATCTCTTATCTCTTATATATATAATAGGAGAACACAAGGGTAAAAAGAGCAAATAAAACCCCTGTGAAATTACAATTTTACCCTTTTATATTTTGAAATTACATGGCATGCCACTACTCTCTTATCTAAATAAAAAAAAGTAAATCATGTTTTTGTGCAGAATCGAACCCCTGACCTTCCCTAAGGAAGTCATTCTTATTACCATTGAGCTACATGACTCATTTTGGTTTTGAGTGAAAAATCACATTACATAAATCTCACATCATTCTTAATCCTATATTAATTATTATTTAAACTTTTAAGTAAAAATCAAGGTGATTTATAGTATTTATTAAATTTTATTTTTTAATTCTTTTTTTATAGTATGTTTACAAAGGATATTTATAATATTTATTTTTTAATTATTAAAATATCATATAAAACTATATACTACCAATCTTATAAAAAATTTATATTAAGTTTCAAAAACAATATTAAGTGTGGTGTATTTTTATCTTTCCTTTAGTTTAAAATAAATATTTCGGTTGTGTAACTTTAACTATAACTAGCATGATAGCCCGTGCAATGCACGGACCACATTCTAACTTATATAATATGTTTCAAATTTTGTGATAAAGTACGTTTTATCTTCCTGTCAGTCTACTCCACCTTTCACGTATGTCGATTCTGACAGATCAAAAGGAGATGTAGAAGTGTACTTTGCATTGGAAGCCATCAAAATGGACACTGGGAATGAGGAAACATTCCAATTTCCAATTAGGTTCTTGAGTGGGATCATAATAAGCATGAAGACAAAAGACAAGATCTCCAAGGACCATTGGACAAAAGGGATGAAAAGCAAGCTACTGGCGGTTACCTTTAGATTATTTTAGAGTAGCCAAAAATAGCATTGTAAACTTGGGTTATATAACCAAGTGTAGCAGTTCATTTTAAAAATATGTGAGTGAGATAAAAATAGTTAGCATTAGCTTCTTTCAAGAGCACTCTCACTCCAAATCAGGAACTGAGCAGCTGTGATACTTTTGTAACACAGATTATTTCCGCAATAAAAACATCTCAGTTGGATCTTCAAAACATCCAACTGAAATTTTATATTTTTTTGTGTTTTTATTTTCAGTGTTGTTTTATTTTTGAAAGTTGTTTTAAGTTTAAAAATATCTAGAATTGTATTCAACCCCCCTTCTACAATTCTGTTAGGTCATTTGGGGGAGTATTTAAGAAATTTTGGGGGAGTATTTAAGAAATTTTGTTTTCTTTAATTCTTTTTTTTTACCTTGCTCTCAAAATTTCCAAAGGCTTTCTTACTTCTTCTCTCTCAAAGCAAAACAAAGTTCAAGCTTTTCTTCACTCAACAATGGCACCCATAGTCAAACTCATGTCAGCTGAAGGGTTCATTTACGAGAAGAAGAACTCCATTACATTTGTTGTCAAGGAAAGCCCGAACAGAATCTTTCACAAGATGATGGATTTCCTGATGAATTGCAAACTCAGCTACGCAATGTTTCACTCAACTCCGCTCTACAATGTAATCATAGAGGAGATTTGGACCTCCTGTGAGTACAGTGGGACAAATTGCACTTTGTAATTCACCATTCAAGGTAAAGAGTATATTGTCAATTCAGATGTATTGCAAGCATGCCTTCATATTCCTGAGAATAACTGCTTAGCTTTACCTTCATATACTGAAATGGTTAACATGCTTAATTCTATAAATTACTCTTTGCCTACTGATAATTTGGGTAGGATAATTAGGAGAGGTCTGGTTAGGGAATACAGTTACTTAGCTGATGCATTCATTAAGGTCTTTTATGGTAAAATCAGTAATTTTGATGCATTAAGTAACTCAATTTTGATTCTGTTTACCATGCTCTTAACTGATAGATATTATAACTTTAGCACCCAACTTATGTATGAAATAGGTGCTAAGTTGGGTGATAAGGCTAATAGGAAAAATAATATCTATTATGCTAGATTTCTAATGATGTTGGCTAACCATGTTAGTCCAGCACCATTGGTTATCTCTATCCCAAATTCCAGGTTCGACTGCTTTGTACAAGAGAAGAGGGTCTTGACAGACATCCTGAGGCTCAATCACAATGGTGATGTCCCAGTGATGTATCTGCCCATAATTGAGGTAACCACTTCTAACCCTGTTAGTTTAATTGTTACTTCACCCACCTCTGTTGCTATGGAGTCTGTAGTTGTGACCCAACAGGCTCCTACCCCTGCAACAAAACCAAAATCTAAGAAATCGTCCAAGCCAACCTCAGGTGCTTCTCAAAAGGCACCTGTTGTAAAATCCACTACACAACCCAAGGGGAGTGGTGCAGGTGATGTGAGAGGTGAGGGAAGGGGTGATAATCAAAGAAACCCTAAGGATAAGGTGGGAGAGATGAGTGTTTCCCAGGCTAGCCCCATTGTGTCTTCCCAACAAGGCACAATGAGTAATATGGATATTAGTGTTGGGTTTCATTGTAAAAACGCAGCGAAAAACAGTCGTAAAATAATAAAATTTACGAAACCCTAACGCAGGATCCATGTATAAGTTGTGACTGATTATGGAGAAACGAAATCATACCAGTTAAGAGCTTTACGAATTCTGTAAGATGGAGGTCCTGGATTGCAATCACCACACAAACCTTGCGTCAAGATCTGTGTCTCTAAATCGTCCACAAGAACGTCCGATCGTCCAACGATCCAAGGAGCAAGTACTAGCCAAATAAAACTGCCTTCTCTCTCTCTCTAGCCTCTCTTGAAAACGAATTTTCTGAACTAACCCTAAAACTATACATCATTATGTATATATAGGGCAGAGAGATTGGGCCTAACCCTAATCAGCTTGGGCTTCAACTAAACCAAACTGATTTGGGTTGTTAATGAATTAAATTCGAAATATCATTTAATTAACTAAGTCCAACTCAATTAATTAATTAACCAATTTCGAATTTATAATTATTTAATTTAAATCTGATATTTAAATTAAAACTCCTTTTAAAACGTTCTTATTGTGTAACCCTTTAGGTTATTATTACGTTGGCAATAATTTCAATATCCAATAACAAAATATAAACAATGAGCGGCATCTAGTAATACATCATTGCTACCCAAGTAATAATAATAATTGGTGATCCAATTAAACCTTTCGTGATTAATGTTTCCGTGTAATATAATCCCTTTAACCAAATATTATAGATTAAACTCGAGGCATGTATTTAGTCATCCTCTTCAATGCTTAATCCGGGTTTCCTTGATCAATGAGTAAACTATTAAAACAAATCAATATTTGAGCATGGCCATGCATTTTCATAGTCTTACTCAATCAAGAGGCCAATAATATCTCCCCTAATAATAGGAGGGTTAAATCCTTTATCTATCATTCATATTTCTCATATGACTCATGATATACCCGATGTCCACTTTTATCATCACCCGGTCAAAGGTAACTTTTAATGTTGTCAAAGTATATTAATCCTCGTATAGAAATATAATGATCTCAAGTCTAAGGATCATTACACCATTATCACTGTGAGTCTTTCTTATGACTTTATTAAACATGAAGAATCTCACTGTGGGTCTGTCCAGTACCATGTACTCCTACATGTACCTATGCATTGACTTTAGTATCTCCATACTTATAACCAATGAGATGTGGTTATCTGTCAATTAACATATTAGTCTATTTATGTATTATTATTGTCCTATATTTAATAATACTCGACTAGGGACCTTTTAAGAATATGATATATTATATAATCTCAAGTTCAAGTCATGTACTTAAACTATATAATGTGTATCATGATTCTAAGGACATTTATTATGCTAACAAATATATCGCAGTAATTAAAGTCATAATAAATACGTTTATTGAATAATCAAATGACATAAAGGTTTATTAAAAGAGACAATGTATTGCCTCTAGGGCACCTACACTAACAATTAGCACAAGTCTAATTGCATCCTCCCAAAAGGATGTAGTTATTGAAACAAGCTCTCCTCCAAGAGCACACTCCAAAAGGGTAAGGGACACTTCAAGCCCACATTCAACTATTTTCCAATACCAAAGGAGAGTGAAGCAAAAATCCCAGGTCACACAGGGTGCACACACACTGGAAGAAACACTTCCAGTCTCTCAAATTCAGTTTGATGTAACCCCTATTATTACTCTGGGGTTACAGTCCCATTCTCTAAACATAAATCTTGAACCAACTCCACAAAATTCACCAACACAGTCATTAGATGTGGATATGATCCATTTATCTATTCCTGATTCTCCAACTTTATTCTTGGAGAAGCCCCACTCTGAAATTGGTGGTCATCACTTGTTAAGTGATTTGTTGGGCCACCAATCATCTTTTTCTGAAGCTACAAGAGGATCTGTGGAACCATCTCTATAATCAATCACCACAGATTCTACTGTAATTTCACTTTCTCAAAATCCCTTCTTGACTTCATCAACGAAACAGTCTCTTTCGTTGACAAGTGTTTCTCCATCAATGGTATCCATACCGTTGACAGTTCAAACTACCATTTCGTTGATAGTTCATTTTGCACCTTTTATTGAAAATCAAGTTGTTCACACAACTAGTGCAGATGATCTAGTGGTAGTTGAGATACTTCTAAGATTGAAAGAGAGTGAATCTGAGAGGCTGGCTTGCAGCCAGGCAAAAGGAGAGGATGTGTGTGAGAGGCTGGCTATTTCTTCCAGCCAGGCAAAAGGAGAGACTGAGAGTTCCACCTTAGTAGGTGAAGGTGAGGGTGTGAGAGGTGTGAGCCATGGGGAGCCCATGATGCAAGAAAAGAGTGGAGAGAGAGAAGGGACTACAGATGCTGAAAAGAAGATTGCAAGTGAGTTAATGGAGGTTAATGAGGGAGAAAAAGAATTGTCTTTCCAAGAGCATTATCAACAAACTCTGGATAACATTTCTTTGGATCCTGAAACCTTTACTCATCCTGTGCCAGCCTATCAAATCATAGCTCAACAGGGCAATGTGGAGGCAGAAAAGTCACTAAATCTTATTCATACAACTGCATCCATGATGAGGGCTAAGGATGCACTTTCCAATTTGTCTCCAGGAGCTGGTGCTAGTTTTGAATATGATGATTCTTCAAGTGATGAGGATAGTCTTGATGCTGTTCTACAGGTGGCTACTACTGCACAGACTGGGACTTCTGTGGTGCCTCCTAAGCCAAAATGGCTCTCTCAAGACTTGCATGAACATCACAGCCTGGATGCTGCCATCACAAGGCAGTATAATGAAGCCTATTTGGCTCATGAGTCTGCACCTGTCACTGACAAGAAATTCTACAAGTCACTCATGGACTCTCTAGAGATTCAGAGACTCCAGATGCTGCAGACAAGGATTGAAGCAAGGGAAATCAAGGACTCCATTGGAAATCTCAAGGATGCTACATCCAGGAGGCTTGATGAAAAACTCCCACTTCTCACTGTTGCCAGGATGAACACTTTCTTCACTAAGGATAATGAGGTGGCAACTACTTTGAAGACTCTTACTTCTAGGGTGGACAAAGTGGAAGCCACATTAACTCAAATACAGCAGGCACAGGAGAAGCAAACTCAACTTTTGACTCAGCTAGTGGCAGCTCAAGGTCTCCCTGTTATTCCTTTTGATGATAACAAAAAGGGGGAGAAATCTAAGGAGCTTAATATTCAAGTCACAAAAGTTATGGTCCCAGCCATTTCTTTACCAAAGGAGCCATTAGCTATGGGGGAGTCAGTAAAGGATAAAATGGATGGAATTGACCTGATTCAACAAGCATCTATGAGGCTACAACTTGCAGAACAGATAAAAGAACAATGGTCTAGCATAGATGCAAGAATCAAGAAGATAGCTGAAACTGCAAAGACCACACATTCATCAACGAATCAAGCTACTTTTACAGCACCATCAACGAATGCCATGGTCTTAGTGTCAACGGAATGGGAGCCACGGACTAATTCTTCTTATGATCTAAAACCTCTTCTACATGGAGTTATTCATGGTCCAAGAAAAGAAAAAGGACAAACTTCATGTATTAGGGATGTGGACACAACTTCATTCCAAAGGTGCCTATCTCCAAAATCCCCAGCTAAACCAAAGGGCAAGAATATTGCTAGGACATTCTATCCACCTCCATTCCCAGATGAGCTCAAGGTTCTGAGTGAACTTATCAGAAAATGCAAGGAAAGCAATGTGCCTGAAGTGAGGAATCAAAGAGCAAAAATATACAGGAATGGGCAAGAGATTTGTGTTTGGGCTGGTCACCCAAATTTTGCTGAAGCTAAAGCTGAGGAATCGGCTAGGGCTGGCATGAAAGCTCTTGCAGTTGCCCAAGCTTTTGATGAAGAAGAAAAACAGCAAGAAGAAAGAGCTAGGGTTGAAGCTGAGGAAACAAAGGGAAAGAGAAAAAGCACAAGGCAACCCAAGGCAAGGGCTAAAAGAAACTTGGCCTTTGATAAGGATGATTCTCAAGACACTGTAACAGATGCCCCTGTAACAGCTGTGCCTTCAACTCTTTCAGATCAAAGCATTGGAGGAAAATTAGCTTGTGATCCTGAACATCCTGTTAACTTTCATGATCAACCAATTGAGCCCAAGGAAGAGCCTTTTGAGTTTGATGAAGCTGATTTTCCCAAATTTCTATTTGAGATGGATTCAAAGAAGAAATTACAGCAGAAGGTTTCTAAGGCTAAGCCAGTTTTTGTGAGGAGGCCACAGGTTGAGAAACCATCAACAAACCCATAAGACTTCATCTACATTGCTGACATAAAGGAGGAGTCTGACCTAAACCTATATCTTAAAGACTTGGTAGAAGTGAGAGGGATAGCAGCCACTCAGAAATTACCAGAGAGATTAGTGTTTATCTACAAGGGTGGAAGGGAAAGAATCTGGCCTCTGCACAGAATTCTAAGAGAAGACTATCAGACTTTGATGGTGGTGTTCAAATGCTTAAAGAGATATTTTGGGTTCACCAAAACTGCCAAATCTGAGGTTGTCTCCAAGATTTGCCAAGTCATAGTGACAAAGTGATTGTGACAGTTTTCTGACAGATCAAAAGGAGATGTAAAAGTGTACTTTGCATTGGAAGCCATCAAAATGGACACTGGGAATGAGGAAACATTCCAATTTCCAATTAGGTTCTTGAGTGGGATCATAATAAGCATGAAGACAAAAGACAAGATCTCCAAGGACCATTGGACAAAAGGGATAAAAAGCAAGCTACTGGCGGTTACCTTTAGATTATTTTAGAGTAGCCAAAAATAGCATTGTAAACTTGGGTTATATAACCAAGTGTAGCAGTTCATTTTAAAAATATGTGAGTGAGATAAAAATAGTTAGCATTAGCTTCTTTCAAGAGCACTCTCACTCCAAATCAGGAACTGAGCAGCTATGATACTTTTGTAACACAGATTATTTCCGCAATAAAAACATCTCAGTTGGATCCTCAAAACATCCAAATGAAATTTTATATTTGTTTGTGTTTTTATTTTCAGTGTTGTTTTATTTTTGAAAGTTGTTTTAAGTTTAGAAATATCTAGAATTGTATTCAACCCCCCTTCTACAATTCTGTTAGGTCATTTGGGATTAACAGTTATAACTTAATAGCCTTTCCAAATTTAAGATATTAGCACACTCTAAATTTTTAGGATCATATTTATAGTGGTGCTTGTTTAATGTGAGAAGGATGAACAACAAAAGCGATATATAAGTTAATTGTTAGGAATCAAGTTATTACCATGACAATAGTGTGCAGTTTAGTTTGTTTTTCGTTAGAAATTCTAAAAGAATCACTACGTTTTATCTTCCTGTCAGTCTACTCCACCTTTCACGTGTCTCAATCTTTCGAATATTAGAAGTTAATAGCCTTCTCAAATTTAAGATATCAACACACTCTAAATTTTAAGGATCATATTTATAGTGGTGTTTGTTTAATGTGAGAAGGATGAGCAACAAAAGTGGTATATAAGTTAATCGTTAGGTATCAAGTTATTACCATGACAATAGTGTGCAGTTTAGTTTATTTTCCGGTAGAAATTCTTAAAGAATCACTACCACAACAGTATATTCTATAATATATTTATAGTAGCAATACCAAGATTTGCATGAGAAAATTAGAGTATCATCACACGTGGCATAATACTTGGTGTATGTAACACTATCAATAAGAAACTTAAATGTTTGGTACATATAGTTTAAATTCTTGCTTATAAGCAAAATTTGTTATTTAACAATCTTTTATGCCAAATTGAGCGTACAAATTGAAAGTGCAAGTCGATTGTAAATTTCATAATGAAGTCTCTTTCACGTCAATCTTGTGTATACTCGTTTAGTAGGATAATTGTATTTTTCTTTATGTGTTAACTATGTTGAATTCCTTAAAGACAAAGGCGATTTTAAAATTCTTTACATAATAAACCCGTCTTTAATAAAATTTAAGAACTAAATAGATCCAATACTTGTAATTGAGGTTATTTAGGAAATATTAATTTTAAAAATTATAATATATACTAAGTTAGTTTGCATACATTATACATATAGAGTCCGTCGTTCAGAAAATTTTGTATTTGAACACAATCCTATAAATAAATATTATTTTATTAAAACTAAACTATTATAAGCGCAGTTGATTAGTTCAAAGCATACTATCATTAGTCATCGTATGTTTTAAAGCAAATAAATAAGAACTATTACATTTAATATTGAACAATACTCTATATTTTAATATCTAAATAGTATAAAAAGTTTATGGTTTGATTTATGTAAAAAAATATATTAAAATCAAATATTTATATTGGTAGTTCTAAAGATTCAATCACAACATATTATTATATCTTAGTATATTATTAGAATACATAATTAAACAAATATAAAGTGTTAAAGAAGGTTCGTGCATCGCACATGTTATAACCTTGTATATACATTATGTGTTCAAATAAGAACTCACCTTGAAATAAGTATTGAGATCCAATCTCAATCCCACATTTTTAACCACTTTCAGTCTTAGCCACAACATTATATTAATATCTATTTTCGCTTCCACTCATATGCCTACCTCATATTTCCTTCCCTAACTTTTCACTTCGGTCTCTTTTCGATCAGTTTTCAACCACCTCAATACCTCTCATATCTGCCCATCCCTCCAATTAACCATGTCTTATATGCACATTCATCTCCCCTTACCTCTTCTCGTTCATCTTCAACAATCTTAAATTTGCTCATCCTTCCCTCTCTGATCATCTCTCATTCATCTTTAATTAACTCTCATTGACCTGCATTTTCATATTTATATTAAATTAATGTTGTTGTGGTTACGAGCTGAATATGTATGATGATAATAAAATCGTTAATTGTCACACCTCTAACACATTAAACTTGTACACCTCTTTCGAATGTTATTGAGCTAAAGCTATGTTTTTTTGATAATTTTCAAATTATACTCATCTAAAATTTGCCAATTGACAAGGCTGTCGCGTGCCTACCAAATAATAATAATATCTAACAAATCCTTCTAACTATGTAGTAGGGCAAGTTAGAGTCGATCCCACAGAGACAAACGTATCAATCACTAGTTATTCTTGATTCAATTCAACTAAGCAAGTAACACAATAAATTGTTGAGAGATTATTAATCTAAATATTATACTAAAGCAAATATGTGGTATTTATCAATTAACTAAAAACATCTAGAATTAAGTATCCCCACTAGCATGAATCGATGCAATTATGATTTTCCACCCCAATTAATCATACACTACTCAAGAGGAAAGATGCACCCTATAAAATACCAATAACCTCTCTCGAGTATTAATGGCTTCTCTAAAAATACACTCAAGCCTATTTTCATGGTATCATGCAATTTAGAGACATTAAACACAGCATCCTAACTTCCTAACAATCCGTTCTACCTATTTTCATGGAGAAGTTCATGTCCTTATTGGATAAATCACAACCATCTAAGTCCAACTTTCGATGATAAATAGATATTAGGTTCAAACAATACGCATAATCACGTCTGACATGTTATTGTTAATTAAGCACAACTCAATAAGCAAGAGCATACAACATAACTGAATTGGGGGGTTATGGAAAATCATACATCAATCATAACTAGGGTTCAACTTAACCCTAGATTAAATAACTACTCACTCATAATTAAACTAACAAAACACATAATATAATAAGAACACATGATAATATTAAGAACAGAGAATAAAAACCTTTAATCTTTTTCCAAGAAGAAAAGTACAAGTCTCTCTATGTCTGTATGTATCTATGTCTATCTGTATATCTGTATATATGTCTCTCTCAGATCTGATGTTTATATACATATTCTCAAATATTTTAATGCCTTGAGAAAAGTACAATTACGTTTCCTAAACTGATTCTGTTTTACAAGGAAAATTCGTAGCTGACTTTTCTTCAGTAAATCTGAGCCGTTCCTGAATTAATTTAATAATTGGACCACTTTA
The DNA here is from genome assembly GCA_030848705.1 of Heracleum sosnowskyi. NCBI lineage: Eukaryota > Viridiplantae > Streptophyta > Magnoliopsida > Apiales > Apiaceae > Heracleum > Heracleum sosnowskyi. Next base: position 32,069,909 of record CM061237.1, read on the forward strand.
GAATAAAAGAGATTTCCATTATCTTCGCGTGGGCTGTTAAATCGTCCAATTCTGACTTCTAGATCTCAAGATATGACCCAAACAATGAATTATGTGCAGGCAGCCCAACAAATCCGATTTTCCTTCTAATAAATCTCCAAATTAAACTCTTTATTCTCCAATCCTTCCAAGTTTAGGATTTCCTTACTTCCTACAATAAAACATTAAAATTTATTAAATAAAAATCCAATTAAATGCAAAATATAATAAATATGAGGAATAAAATCATATAAAATATATATAAATATATACTCTATCAAACATCCCCACACTTAGTATTTTTGCACGTCCTCGGGCAAATAAAGAAATAAAAATAATACTAACTAATAGGACCACCACTTTCGTAGATGACACGATTGCATTGAGCATATGCAACAAGCCGTTAAACCCCTAGGCAGCCCTAGTAGGACGAGTTTTGTCTCGTGAGGGTTTATAGAAGATATACCCACAAAATCAAATATTTTCAACCACCAAGTCTCTCAAACATGCAACATGTCATAGTACTCTACACATTGTAAATCTCAATCACATAACAACCTGAAAGTGTCTGAAAGTACAAGTACTCTCACTTTAAGCATCATTAACACAAAATAATCCAAGTATGCACACAATGTCTTGATAGACAAAATATCATGAGATATACATCAAAATCGCATTCAACAAGTAAGCATGCTATGGATAAAATTCTCACATTGCTCTCACTTCACACAAGTGTATGGGTATAAGTGTATCGCTCAAGTTCAATCAATGTACTCATGTGCTACCATATGCTTGGTTGTCCACCAAATCTCCACCACCTCGTTTATATGCATACATGAATCAAAAGGTCTTTGTTAAAGGTTGTAACGGGGCTTAGGTACGAGGTAGGATATCAAAGAAACAGGCTAACAAGTGGCTAAACTTGATAACTGATAGAGAATAATGTTCACTTTTAATTAAAGCACCCAACATGAAACTTAGATCATGTAAAAGTTGATCAAGCTTTCACAAGCATTAAACTTCCAAGTACATATAACCCATGTACTTTCCCACTTTCACATTGTATCAATCAATGAACACACTCTACTTTATCTTCCTCTTGCTCATAACTTATTTTTTTTTTCTAAGTCAAGTCATTCTCTAGTAACCAAGGGCAGTGAAAAGTCACCAAGAATGTACTTAATACCAGCACACATGGATCGTCCCTTTAATATGACATTGCACTTGCCACCCATTGATCTCAAAGGAGTACTTGATACTTGTTTGCAACTTTCATACCATATTTTATCCCACCAAAATGTAACACTTTAACCAAAAGAAATCCCCACACTAAATATTCACCAACCCATCAATGAATCAATATGCTCTACCAGTAAATCAAGACAAGAATAAATAAGTAGGCTCAAAAAATTTTAGATTGGTGATATACGAAAGAAACGGGTATAAGCTCAAGGGGTTTCACTAAGGATTATTTTTCATATGGGTACTGTTTTGGGTAAATGAGGTTAATCCTAGTGCCTTTATCATATTCATGCATACACATATCATGTAGTCTCAAAACGGTTTAAAACAAGTTCTAGAGCAACAAGAATCATGATAATGAACATCACACAACAAAAAAAATGGATTGATAAAAAATCTATCAATCATAAATTAGGCTCAAATCCTCACAAGGTGAAAGCATGCTTAACTCAGTAAAATTGACCAAGAAGCATCTCAAGTTTTCAAACTTTCGCAAGTACACACAAGGAATTATCAAGCATCAAATGATTTATCATGAATGTGACACTCATAATTAATCATGAGAAATTAATCTACACAATGTGTACTTATCCATGCTAACATGCTTTTGAGACAAGGCAATTATATACAAAAAGTTTTTAATTTTTTTAATTTTTTTGGATTTTATACTATATAATTTTTTTTTGTTTTTTTACGTCATTGAGAACTCATCCCCACACTTAAGTGGTTCATTGTCCTCAATGAATAATATATATAAATATACAAAACTAACAAGATCCTAAAAGAAATACAAAAAGAATAAGAGTGAAAAATTATACAAAGAAAGGTTAGAAATACTCCCCTAGTGCATGAAGTCCCGGTTGGAAAATGTGGGAGAGTGTTCCTCCTCCAAAATCTTGGGTTGCCTCCCAAGAAGCGCTTTTTTTTTAAGGTCATTAGCTCGACCTTCTTGTCAATCAACCTGGTGAATGGATTGAAAGTGGATCATCCACTTTCTCAACATATTTTCTCATGATCTCTCCCAAACACTTATACGTTTCATCCACGGCTTTATCCAACAATACAACTCTTCTATCTCGAGCAAACTTTAAGAGTGCAACAACTATCCTTGACGTTTCATCTCGTGAGACAAACTTAAAAAGAAATTTTATAAGTAAGTCTTCCCAAGTGGTAATGGAATTTGAGGGTAACGAAAATAACCAATTTTTAGCTCCATCCTTTAAAGAGAAAGGGAATAATCGAAGTCGAATGGCCTCATCAGAAACTCCATCACACTTGATAGTATCACAAATCTTCAAAAAGTTTTCAATATGAGCATCAGGATCTTCAACAGATAATCCACCAAACTGAATTTCACCAATCGATTTCATTGTTGAAGGCTTCAAATCAGCATTAGTGACATGTAAATCTCTCACCAAAATTGCTGGAGGTTTAGAGAGAAAAATATCAGCCTTCATATCTTGATCTCCACCCAAAGACTTAACCATAAGAACAACTTCATTACTCTTTTCAAGATCACTCTTCTTCAGAGAAGGGCTAAGCAAAGCGTTGGAAAATTTAAATTCCAATTTCTCATCTCCAACTTTAAAAGAAATTTTTCCTTGCATCGTATCAACTTTTGCACCAGCTGTAGCTAAGAAAGGTCTTCCAAGAATGATAGAATTTTGTACATCTTCCTCCATCTCAATGACCACAAAATCACATGGAATAAAAAACTTTCCTACCTTGACAGGAACATCTTCAAGTATTCCAAGTGGAACTTTTACACTTCTATCTGCAAGTTGTAAAGATATACGTGTGGGTTTGAGTTCACCCATCTGAAGCTTATTGCAGATTGATATGGGCATCAGACTTACACTTGCCCCAAGATCACATAGAGCTCTTTTGATTTCAAAATTCCCAAGTTTCACAGGAATAGAATAGCTACCTGGATCAATTAGCTTTTTAGGAAGACTATTCTGCAAGAGAGCACTGCACTCTGCTGTTAATGAGATAGTAGAACTTTCTTCAATCTTTCTTTTGTTTGACAATAATTCCCTAAGGAACTTCCCATAAGAAGGCATCTCCTTGATAACATCTAAGAAAGGGATATTAAGTTCTAACCTCTTCAAGATATCCATAAACTTTAAAAACTTCTCTCCAAGTCTAGCTTGCACCAACCTTTGAGGAAACGGAACAGGTGGTACGTAAGGTCTGACAGGAGCAACTGTGAGTTCCTTCTTCTCTTCTTCAATCGCTTCTTGCACAACCACATTTTCAGATTGAATTTTCTCCGTATCTTCCTCAACGTCAAATTATCACTACTCATCTTCATCTCTGGCCCTTGAAATTCTTGATTACTTCTTAACGTTATAGCATTCACGTGGGCTTTATGTGGTTGTTCAGTTTGGCCAGAAAGTTGGCCTAAAGACTTGTTAAATTGATTCAACTGTTGAGCAATTTGAGTGATTGAATTCTCCATTAACTTGTTATGAGCCTTTATCTCATTGATACTTGATTCAAAGTAATCATTCTTCTTTGCTTGTGTAGAGATAAATTCTTCCAAAAGATTCTCCAAGTTAGATTTTTGTGGCTGAGCTGGTTGAAAACCTGACGGCTGAGAAAAATTATTTTGTGGAGGTTGAGCTTGAGCCTGGTTATTTCTGTAGGAGAAATTAGGATGATCTCTCCAACCTGGATTGTATGTGTTGGAGTAAGGATTATATTGTGGCCTTTGATTTTGGTTGTAGAGGGCATTTGCTTGTTCCATTGTTGTTCCAGAAGAATTGTATTGACAAGCATGTTGAGTGTGTCCAACTACACCACATATTTCACATGAAGAAACTGTAGATGAAGTTCTAGAATCCAATTGCTCAATCTTCTTAACCATTGCCTGCATAGTAGTATTCAACATGGTTAGAGCATCAACATCATACTTACCACCCTTCTTTGGATGATTTCTGTCACTGTAAGGATAGTTATCATTAGACGCCATCTCGTCTAACAAAGTTTTCGCATCCTCCGTACTCTTTTTCATAATAGATCCACCAGAAGAGGCATCAACAAAATTTCGAAACTCTTGTGTTAACCCATTGTAGAATGTTTGGATCAACAACCAGTCAGGAATTCCATGGTGAGGGCATTGTCTCTGAAGTCGTTTGAATTTTCTCCAAGCATCATGAAGTGACTCGTCATCATCTTGACGAAAGTTAGATATTTCATTCCTGAGCTTTGAAGTTTTCTTTTGACTGAAGAATTTAAGTAGAAACGCCTTTGCAAGACTATCCCAAGTAGTGAATGTGTTTGGTCCTTCATCCTTCAACCAATCTTTTGCTGCATCTCGGAGAGAAAAAGGAAATAAGCGCAGCTTAATAGCATCATCACTAACATTGGTCAGCTTTATAGTATCACACTTTTCCAGAAAACTTTCAAGATGATCAACAGGATTTTCAGTTGATAATCCTGCGAAAGAATCATTAGAGACGAATTGTATGAATTGTGGCTTGAGTTCAAAGTGGGTAGCCGTGACTGTTGGTCTGACAATACTGGAGAGTACGTCTGTAGCGTCTGGCATACCATGCTCCCTGAGAGCCTTAGCTGCTGTCTCACCCATAACTTTCTTGTCTTTATTTTTCCTTCGTAGTCCTGCTTGTCTTCTTGCTGTAGCTTCAATTTCAGGATCAAGAGCAATCAAATTTTCTGTACCTGAACTTCGAGTGTGCATGCAACAAGGAAACTAGAAACAAAGATCAAATAACAAGGGAATAATAGCCGAAGCAACACAACCAAAAGACTTAGCTAAACAAACTCAAAAATTAACTAATCTAATACCGCTTTGTCCCCGGCAGCGGCGCCAAAAATTTGACAAGGCTGTCGCGTGCCTACCAAATAATAATAATATCTAACAAATCCTTCTAACTATGTAGTAGGGCAAGTTAGAGTCGATCCCACAGAGACAAACGTATCAATCACTAGTTATTCTTGATTCAATTCAACTAAGCAAGTAACACAATAAATTGTTGAGAGATTATTAATCTAAATATTATACTAAAGCAAATATGTGGTATTTATCAATTAACTAAAAACATCTAGAATTAAGTATCCCCACTAGCATGAATCGATGCAATTATGATTTTCCACCCCAATTAATCATACACTACTCAAGAGGAAAGATGCACCCTATAAAATACCAATAACCTCTCTCGAGTATTAATGGCTTCTCTAAAAATACACTCAAGCCTATTTTCATGGTATCATGCAATTTAGAGACATTAAACACATCATCCTAACTTCCTAACAATCCGTTCTACCTATTTTCATGGAGAAGTTCATGTCCTTATTGGATAAATAACAACCATCTAAGTCCAACTTTCGATGATAAATAGATATTAGGTTCAAACAATACGCATAATCACGTCTGACATGTTATTGTTAATTAAGCACAACTCAATAAGCAAGAGCATACAACATAACTGAATTGGGGGGTTATGGAAAATCATACATCAATCATAACTAGGGTTCAACTTAACCCTAGATTAAATAACTACTCACTCATAATTAAACTAACAAAACACATAATATAATAAGAACACATGATAATATTAAGAACAGAGAATAAAAACCTTTAATCTTTTTCCAAGAAGAAAAGTACAAGTCTCTCTATGTCTGTATGTATCTATGTCTATCTGTATATCTGTATATATGTCTCTCTCAGATCTGATGTTTATATACATATTCTCAAATATTTTAATGCCTTGAGAAAAGTACAATTACGTTTCCTAAACTGATTCTGTTTTACAAGGAAAATTCGTAGCTGACTTTTCTTCAGTAAATCTGAGCCGTTCCTGAATTAATTTAATAATTGGACCACTTTAGAATAAAAGAGATTTCCATTATCTTCGCGTGGGCTGTTAAATCGTCCAATTCTGACTTCTAGATCTCAAGATATGACCCAAACAATGAATTATGTGCAGGCAGCCCAACAAATCCGATTTTCCTTCTAATAAATCTCCAAATTAAACTCTTTATTCTCCAATCCTTCCAAGTTTAGGATTTCCTTACTTCCTACAATAAAACATTAAAATTTATTAAATAAAAATCCAATTAAATGCAAAATATAATAAATATGAGGAATAAAATCATATAAAATATATATAAATATATACTCTATCACCAATTGATTAAATTAAGTTATATTTTCATTTTTGTTTAAGTTGATAAAAAAATTGATGCACCTATTTTTTGTTGGTAATTAGTTCGGACACAGGTGTTTGCAACAAATGTATATCATATTTGATGTCCAAATTTGACGCTGAATGAATTCATGTTGTATTGCTTGCCTAGGGTAGGCATCGAGTAAATTCATGACCGGGAATGTCAATCTTGCCCCAATCTCCGAATCCGAACTCAATCGTCATTTTCTAAATGGTTGGAAATGTCACGTTGGGTTGAGTGTTTTGAGTTTTAGGTCGGGTTCAAATTGAGTACAAATTTATTCGAAAGTCGGGTCAATTCCAAGTTGACCCAAAATACCCAAACTGACCCAAAAATTTAATATACAATAAAAATTATATAAAATGTATAAATTTAGATTACATAATTGTATACATGTGTGATATATCTGCATATTATTTAGATACTTTGAATTCATTTATCATCCCATAAAGTTACTATCTAATTTTTAATGAATAATAAATAAAAATCAATTTATACATTAAAATAACTATTTTTAATTCTTTTCGAGGTAAAAGGGGTCATTCTTGAGTTGAATGGGTACCAACATGTCAGATTGGTATTGATTTCTAATCCGACCATGTGTTTTATCTAATTATTTATTCGATAACTAACATGAAGTCAAGTCTTATATATAATAGTATTATTTTTTTCATAAAATTATCTTTTTTCTAGTGCAGTTAAATATATTCTTGATTGAACATTACAGTGAATATATCATGAAAGTCACTTGCAAATATAATCAATGAAATCCAAATCATAAAATAAATATTAAATAGAATATAGAAACTAAGTTCTCGGTGCATGTAGTTATTGATTTTTTAAAAATGTATCAAAAAAATTTGACGTAGTTCATTTCAATAATAATATTATATATGAGAAAATTTCAAAAATTTTGATGTAGTTATTCATTTCAATCATGTAGGTCATGGTTATTTTGTGAAAGTCTTCTTAGCTTATAATAAATAGGTAAATAGATAATGAATAAATGTTCAATAAATATAATAAATGAGCTCTTAGTGTATGGAGTTACTGAATTTTAGAAAGATACAAACAAAAGCCTTTGGTGTAGTGGTTGTACTTGTGAACTTACGTCATTCCTAATAGGAAGGTCATGGGTTCAATCCTTATAACCAACATTTTTTTTAACATTATATGATAAAAGGGTAATTATGTAATTTACTAAATACCTTGAAAGACCATGTTGGCCTTTAATATATATATAACTAGCGTAGAAGCCCCCTGTTCATATAAGAAAATAATTTTCGCACAAATCAGCATCTTCGAAATAATTTTATAATTAAATATATGGTAAATTATAGTATTTCAACTTTATTTTATATTTGTAAATTAATTTTATAATATTGTATGCCGTTTTCATGAACCAAATATTTTATAATTTGATCAGGTTTAAAAAGTTGGATCAATATATCTATACGATAATAATTACATGATTATTAATTTCTTAAATAATAATTAAATTTCCAATGTCGTGATTTTTTTTATTAAAATGACATGATTATTATTATTATTAATTTCTTAAATAATAATTAAATTTCCAATGTCGTGAAAAGAAATTTATTAAAATGATCAATTAAGTGTAACATAAATAATTATTGTAGCATAATTGTTCGTGTATAACATAGATGTTTGTAAACTCATGTGATTTTAATGCAATAAAAGTATATTTGTAAAAAAGATAATCATGTGTGTGAGATTATATATTAAGATATATTACAAATTTTCTTAATTTTTTATATCTTATACATAATATATTTTTTTTGATAATCAAGTAATTCATTAATAAACGGCCATACGACGTCTACAAAAATAATCAAAATAGAACAAACACGTAATAAAATAGATCAAATCAGAATTTTCTTCACCCCCGAACTATGATTGTTGAGCAAATCATTCATTGTAGCACATTACTCGTTCATATCGCTGAAGTTTGCAGCCTTTTTAGAGAGACAATATAATAATATGTTGTAGTCGTGCAATATATATATATATATATATATCTAATTCGTCCATATGTATTCGAACAATTAATCGTAATTGCGACTCCATACAATCCAAATCAATGAACCACTATTATAAATCCTACAGATCTACGATCTCGGATACTAAAACAAATCAAACTCTCACAAGGAAAGAGAATAAACCCGAAGAATGGGTAGAGAAAATCCACTAAACGGGGTACTAAAACTCTCAATAATGAGAGAGACCTATACAAATCGAAAACAAAATCAAAAGAAAACAGTAAAGAGGGGTCTTATCACCAACTTTTTGGTTAATGACAACAACTTAAATAAAAATTGTGAGTTAAGATTTTTTTGGCGGAAGTATAGATAATATATATGAGCGGTTATTGTATAATCACAAAGTCTACAATACATGTCAATAAGACATTTTACGTTTTTATCATTTATTTTCGTGTTCGTTTAATTTCATGCATCAAAAATTAAATCAAACACTAAATTTTCGTGTCATAAATCAAATTTTTGTGAAAGATGTGAACGGTGAAGGAATGATAAAAAAATGGACAAATTAGTGACATGTGAGATTTATTAAAGTTGTAAAGAATAATATGTCTTTTGGAAAGATAAAAATAAAGGAGTGTACATTTCGAAAATAAAACTGTTAACAAATGAATGAGACGAACAAATTGTATAATAATTATTTCATAATTTAATGAAAAATATCAACGCTGACTTTCTTAATTTAAAAAATATTAACTAACGAATAATGAGATCCTTGTATCTAATATGTAATTTATATTAGATCAAATATTATTATTATATTTTATATATAAATACTTGACCAGTTCAAATAAATATAAATTATATCAATTAACAATATAATTGGTATTTTTTCATTGAAAAGAAACATGTATAATAAAAAAATTACAAACATGATCGGATATGTAGTTATATAAAAAACTACAAAAACAAACATAATGGTATATAAATAATATAAGTCAACGTTCTATATACTTAAAATTTAAATTATGAAAAGAATAAAAGAAGATAATTGATTTACCTAATAGGAATTCTAAATTACAAATCAAAAGTTAACTTAGCATAGTGGTTAAGACATGAAATTGCTAAAATGAAGTTAAGGGTTCGATTCTTAATGAGAACACAAATTAATTAATTTTTAGCATAACTTATAGAAAGTGGCATTTTTGTGATTTTTCAACAAATAAGGGTAAAATTGTAATTTCACAGCCATTTTTTGGGCTCAATTTGTCCTTAGACGCCATTTAATATATACTAGCTTAAAACCCGTGCGATGCACAGATTGTTAATTTTTATTTTATTATTATTTTTTAATATTTTATTAATTGTAATTGTGCAAAAAATAAGTAGACATGTTAAAATAGCTAAACACTTTTAATTAATTAAAAATATTAAAACAGATTTTAAAATAAATAAGTATGGGGTTGCCCATTATATTTTTGAAAATGAGGGGTTTTAGTTAGAAAAAATAAAAAATGTAACATATATTTAGTTTAGAAAGGTAAATGCCCGTAATATTTTTGGAAAATGAGGTTTTAAAATTTAATAATTAAAAGTATTTAAATACGTTTTAAAATAAATAAGTAAATGGTTTCTTGTGATATTTTTGGAAAAAGAATGGATTTTAGTGAGAAAAATAGAAAAAGTAAATTGTAAAAGGCAATTTCCCGTGATATATTTAGAAAAGAAGGAACTTTTTAGAAAAAATATATAATGTATTTTAGCTGAAAAGGTAATTGGTTATAAATAGGAATTTGATTATTTATATTTTAATATTTGTAGTAATTGCATTTGTTAAGAAAAATAGGTAGACATGTTAAAATAGGTAAACTTTTAAAAAATAATTATAATATTAAAATTGTTTTAAAAATAAATAACTAAACGTCCGTGATATTTTTGGAAAAGGAGGGGTTTTAGTAAAAAAAGAAGAAAAACTAACATTTTTTAGTTAAAAAAAGGTAATTGCCCCTGATATATTTGAAAAAGTAGGGGAATTTGTTAGAAACAATAGAAAAAATAATGTATTTTAGGTGAAAAAGATAATTGGTTATAAATATGTAATATTATTATTTAATAATATATTTTTATAAATAAGTAAGGTTAATTAAGTAAAAATACAAAGTACAGTTAATTAAGGGCAATTAAGTAAAATCACAACGTACCATACCGACCAACCAAAATTAAGGGCAATTAAGTAAAATCACAACGTACCATACCGACCAACCAAACTTTTAATGTTTCGTCTATTATATAATAGTATTGATAAGTAGATAGATAGATTTACCTATATATATATATATAATAATGTAAATAAAAAATACAAATTTATATAAATAATATGGACCAATATTTTATTTATTCAAAGGTTCAAAATTAAAAAAAGAATATAGAATTAGAGAAAATAATGTGACTTATCTAATAAAATCTTTAAAATAAACTCAAAAAGCAACTTAGCATAGTGGATAGGCTTTGGACTTCTTAGAAGGAGGTTGGGGGTTCGATTCTCTACAATAACAAATATTAACATATTTTTGCATAATAATATAACAATGGTATTTTTGTTATTTTTCAAAAAATAGGGGTAAAATCGTAACTTCACAAGCATTAAAATGGCAAACTTTGCCCTTGTGTTGACCTATTATATATAGTAATAGATAGATAGATGGATATATTTTATTTTCTTATATAATGGTCTAACTTTTCTTGTACTATACAATATATTTAAATTATTAAATCATACTTATTAATTTCTATAAAATCTCTTTAAAATTTTATAATAAAATTAGTTTGATAAATCATGATATATAATTTATATTTTAATTTTAATTTAATATTTTAAATAATAATTCAAATTAATATTTATTTAAAATAAGAGGTAAAATAAATATTATTGTAATTTAATTGTATTCTACATGTGAAAACTTTGAATTAGAAAAATGGATTAAAAGTTTAAACTATAAGAATATATACAAATCATATTTATTCACAATAATTTATTTAATATACATGAAAATATATAATATTTTTGTTAAATATAGAAATTGGGGACCAGGAAGCGTGGAAGGGAGACACTAATCCCTGACCCCATCCCGATCCCCGAAATTTTTATATATTTTTTCCCGATCGCCAGAAAAGTTCTCAATTCTCCGCCCGAAACGGGACCGAGAATGGATTGGGGTTGGGCGGGAAGGGGTGAATGTCTATCTCTACAATAAGCATTATTATATAGCACATATCGATAAAATGTATACATGATATTTATGAATATTCTTCTTATGTATACAAGCATAGGGCCGGTGCAATGCAAAGATGACTTTTAAATTTGTTATCTTATATGTATTTTAATAATTTATTTTATATTTATACTTTTTTTAACGAAGATGAACTTAAATTTAAATAGTTTTATGTGGTTGTTGAACTCGATGTTGAATTGACGTATGTGTTTGTGTTTGAGCGTGATTAAATTGTGTTTCAAGAATTTTGTGTTTAACAGTATTTAAAAAATATTTTTTAATTAGAATTGTTATTTTTAATAAATCAAGGTCAAGTTGCAAAAGTAAATGGATTAAAGTGCAAATATCAAAATATGAGTATCATTCTAACCGACCGACTACATTATATTTTGATCAAAATCGTTATTTTTAATAAATTAAGGTTAAGTTGTAAAAACAAAAGAACTAAAGTGCAAATACCAAAATACGAGTACCGTACCGACTGACTACAAAACTTTCAATGTTTCGGTTTTAATAATACAATATAAATAGATAGATATAATAAAAGTGAGTACATTTATAATTAGATTGGATGCATTGTGTATATGAGACATTTTTAATTATTATCACATGAATTTTAATGTCATTTTATGGAAGAAAATAATTAGTTATTTGGAATTGGATTAATATATACATATATATAACATATAAAAACTATTTGTTTTGAATTAAAACAATTTAAAAGATAAGATAATAAAAATAAATAGATAGTACAACAGAAAAAATTAAACAAATTATATGGTTATGTTGAAAAGGTTAGACAATATAAACACATAAATTTGGGTTGGAAAAATACTTGGTGATACTAATTTGTGTAAAAAAATAAATAGATAAAAATATATAGTTGATATGGACAAAAAAGTAATTATAGAAATATAATTGCTCAAGCACTCGCTGACTTCATGGTTGAATGTACCATTGACAACCAAGAAGTCGGGGGGCAGAAAGTAACAATGGAAGACAAGGAAACTGAAGACATAATCTCCAAAGAATGTTGGGTGCTCTATTTTGATGGAGCATCAAAAACAAAATCAAGTGGAGCCGGTTTAGTGCTACAAAGTCCTGATGGATTCCTCATAGAGTATGCACTAAAACTTGACTTCCCAACAACAAACAATGAGGCTGAGTATGAAGCTCTGATAGCTGGCTTAGGGCTGGCTGGAGCCTTGAGGGTCAAAACTCTGAAAGTATGTGGAGACTCGAGGCTAGTGGTTTCCCAAGTAAATGGGGAATTTGAGGCCAGAGATGAAGTCATGGCCAAGTACTTGAAACTTGTCAAGGCCATCATGACTCAGTTCGACGAATGCTATGTGGAACACATTCCAAGGGAAGAAAACATAAAGGCTGATGCCCTGTCTAAGTTTGCTTCTTCTGAAATTGAAAACTATGCAGAGAGTGTATACTTCCAAGTCTTGAAGACCCCAAGCATCAACGGAAAGTTGGTAGCACCCATTGATGTTGGCAGCTGTTGGATGGATCCCATCAAAGCTCATCTGGAAACTGGGTGGCTACCCAACGATACTTCAGAAGCACGAAAGCTATACGTCAGAGCACTAAGGTATACCCTGATTGAGGGACTCCTATACAAGAAGTCTTTCATCATTCCATATCTGAAATGTTTGAGACCCCAAGAGGCAGAATTGGCCCTAAAGGAAGTACTTGAAGGAATCTGTGGGCAACACTTGGGGGGCAGAGCCCTTGCTCATAAAGTCACCCGTCTAGGTTTCTATTGGCCAAGCATACTTGCTGATGCTAAAAGCTATGTGAAGAAATGTGAACGGTGCCAGAAACATGCACCAGTGGTTAGACAACCACCAGAGATGATGACATCCATTAACTCACCCATCCCCTTTGCCATGTGGGGAATGGATATACTCGGGCCATTTCCAATGGCAAGTGCTCAGAGAAAGTTCTTGATAGTAGCAATCGACTACTTCACCAAGTGGATTGAGGCTAAACCCTTAGCCAAGATAACCACCAAGCAAGTGATGCATTTCTTCTGGGAAAATGTTATATGCAGATATGGAATTCCACGAGTCCTGGTCACGGACAATGGAACTCAGTTTAACAACGATGAGTTCAAAAAGTATTGTGATGAGAATGATATCAAGTTACGCTTCACTTCTGTTGCCCATCCTCAAGCTAATGGGCAAGCTGAGGTTGCAAATCGAATTATCCTGGATGGACTAAAGAAAAGAGTTGAACGCTCCAGAAACACTTGGGTAGACGAATTACTTCCCATACTTTGGGCATATCGTACTACTTGTAAAGTCACCACCGGGGCAACTCCGTTTCTATTGGCTTATGGAGCAGAGGCAGTAGTCCCGGTAGAGATTACTCACACCTCCCCAAGAGTTGAGACTTATGAACCAGAAGAAAATGAAGAAGGCTTGAGGCTAGCTTTGGATCTAATTGATGAAGTTAGAGATGAAGCAAACGCCAAGATAGTTGAACATCAAAAGAAAGCCTCTTTCTACTACAACCTAAGGGTTAAAGAAAGGTTCTTTCGTCAAGGAGACTTGGTTCTCAGGAAGATTGAAGCATCCGGAGTTGGACAAAAAGGAAAGTTGGCCCCAAATTGGGAAGGACCATATCGTGTCAAAAACGTATTTGGTCGAGGCTCATACAAGCTAGAAACCCTTGAAGGGCATGAGGTGCCAAGAACTTGGCATGCCTCCAACTTGAAAGTTTATTATGTTTAAGGTGTTTCCTAAGTGGATTCACTACTAGAAATAAGGTTTGATAAAACCAACCCAAGTTTTTAAAACTTGAGTATTATGTATGGGTTGAGCCCATTCTTCAAAGTTATGAATTATATACTCCTATTCATCATGTTTTGAATGCATTACATACTGATAGATATGTACAAAATGCTAACTAAACATGCAAAATCAAGAGGCAAGAAAACAACACAAGCCATGAATGGCCACAAAATATAAATAAAACTAAACTTACAAAAGTTTAAGTTAAGCCCAAAGGCTGGAAATACATAGAAAGAAAATACAAATCCATGAATGGCCTAAGTAAACTACAAACTACGGCTGCACTTCACCATCCTTGGCTCCCGCATCTGTCTCCTCCCCTGAACTAGAGTTGGAAGAATGCACATCAGCATCCTCAGCATCATCAGCAGAAGCGTCACTGAGGGGTGATAAATGCTCTGGATCTAAAATCCTAGCATCTTCCTCCATATCGTCAACTCCAGCCAAAATACGCTCCAAGGGATTAGGAGGGTGGGGAGCAGGAAAGTCAGCAGCATCAAAGACTCCAGGATGCTTGGCCAAGATAGCCTGAACAGCATCCTCCCATCCTGAAGTATGCTGGACTGGGAAAAGGATCTCGTCATGCTTCTCGATCAAGTCCTTGTACTCCTGAGAGTCAAGGTACTCATCGATGCAATCATCCTTGCCTTTCCTCAGCTCAACAATATCAGCCTGAGCGTTAGCAAGCTCCTTCTCCCTCCTGGCAAGAGTCTCCTTAAGAGACTTCACCTCCTCCTCGGACCTCTCCAGCTTGACCCTGTTGGCCTCAGAGGAGGTACGCCAAGCCTTAGCTTGGAACAATACCCCCTGAAAGTTGGCATTGGTCTGCCAAAAGATAAAAGTTAGAAAAATATAAGCAGAAACTTCAAAGAAATAGCTAAGGTAAAGAAAATTACCGCAGCAATAGCTTGAGCCCCAAGATGCTCAGCACCCTCAAGGGTGGAATCTACAACGAAATCCTTGTAATCACAATGGGTAAGAGAGTGGTACGACCAGTCCACAGCATGTTTGGACACCCCAGTAATGGTGTCCTTCTTCCTGATAACACTGAGGACTTGGCAGACACAAGAATGTCCACCTCATCCACAGAAGGGATCAAGAAGCTAGGAACACTGGCCTTCCCCCTTGGATCATCCCCAATCCTAGCCCTTTTCATCCTGGATGTCTCTACATCCTTGGGCTCATTGGTCTTGTTGATAAAGGCCGCAGCTACAAGAAAAGCCAGAAAATGGTTAGCAGAAAATCACAAAAAAAGAAAAATAGACATAATGAAAAGGGATAAGCAAAAATACCCTTATCATGAACAGTAGAGAGCCCAACGGACTTGAGGACAAACTCATCCAGTAACTCCCAAGCCACGGTAGTCCCATTATCCTTAATGAGCTCTGAGTAGGCATGAAGTTCCTCCTCATTCAAGACAATGTTACCGGGACTACCATCAGAGACTCTCCCAAAAGATGTACGGAACAGGGTTCCCCAGTCCCCTCCTTCCCATACAAGATACATGAACTCATTTTTCCATTTGGGGTTATTATCTGGGATTGACTTGGGGTGAAAAATAAAAGGGAAGCCTACCCTATGGCTTATATATGATAGAGTATATATTCAAATATATTTTATATGATTTTATTCCTCATATTTATTATATTTTGCATTTAATTGGATTTTTATTTAATAAATTTTAATGTTTTATTGTAGGAAGTAAGGAAATCCTAAACTTGGAAGGATTGAAGAATAAAAAGCTTAATTTGGAGATTTATTAGAAGGAAATTCGGATTTGTTGGGCTGCCTGCACATAATTCATTGTTTGGGTCATATCTTGAGTTATAGAAGTCAGAATTGGACGATTAAACAGCCCACGCGAAGATAATGGAAATATCTTTTATTCTAAAGTAGTCCAATTATTAAATTAATTCAGGAACGGCTCAGATTTACTGAAGAAAAGTTAGCTACGAATTTTCCTTGTAAAACAGAATCAGTTTAGGAAACGTAATTGTACTTTTCTCAAGGCATTAAAATATTTGAGAATATGTATATAAACATCAGATCTGAGAGAGACATATATACAGACATACATATACATAGGTACATACATACGGAGTGGATCTTGTACTTTTTCTTCTTGGAGAAAGATTAAAGGTTTTTATTCTTTGTTCTTAATATTATCATGTGTTCTTATTATATTATGTGTTTTGTTAGTTTAATTATGAGTGAGTAGTTATTTAATCTAGGGTTAAGTTGAACCCTAGTTATGATTGATGTATGATTTTCCATAACCCCCCAATTTAGTTATGTTGTATGCTCTTGCTTATTGAGTTGTGCTTAATTAACAATAACATGTCAGACGTGATTATGCGTATTGTTTGAACCTAATATCTATTTATCATCGAAAGTTGGACTTAGATGGTTGTGATTTATCCAATAAGGACATGAACTTCTCCATGAAAATAGGTAGAACGGATTGTTAGGAAGTTAGGATGCTGTGTTTAATGTCTCTAAATTGCATGATACCATGAAAATAGGCTTGAGTGTATTTTTAGAGAAGCCATTAATACTCGAGAGAGGTTATTGGTATTTTATAGGGCGCATCTTTCCTCTTGAGTAGCGTATGATTAATTGGGGTGGAAAATCATAATTGCATTGATTCATGCTAGTGGGGATACTTAATTCTAGATGTTTTAGTTAATTTATAATACAATACAATTTGCCTTAGTAAAATATTAGTTTAAAAATCTCTCAACAATTTATTGTGTTACTTGCTTAGTTGAATTGAATCAAGAATAACTAGTGATTGATACGTTTGTCTCTGTGGGATCGACTCTGACTTGCCCTACTACATAGTTAGAAGGATTTGTTAGATATTATAATTTGATAGGCACGCGACAGCCTTGTCAAATTTTTGGCGCCGCTGCCGGGGACAAAGCGGTATTAGATTAGTTAATTTTTGAGTTTGTTTAGCTAAGTCTTTTGGTTGTGTTGCTTCGGCTATTATTCCCTTGTTATTTGATCTTTGTTTCTAGTTTCCTTGTTGCATGCACACTCGAAGTTCAGGTACAGAAAATTTGATTGCTCTTGATCCTGAAATTGAAGCTACAGCAAGAAGACAAGCAGGACTACGAAGGAAAAATAAAGACAAGGAAGTTATGGGTGAGACAACAGCTAAGGCTCTCAGGGAGCATGGTATGCCAGATGCTACAGACGTCCTCTCCAGTATTGTCAGACCAACAATCACGGCTACCCACTTTGAACTCAAGCCACAATTCATCCAATTTGTCTCCAATGATTCTTTCGCAGGATTGTCCACTGAAAATCCTGTTGATCATCTTGAGAGTTTTCTGGAAAAGTGTGATACTATAAAGCTGACCAATGTTAGTGATGATGCTATTAAGATGCGCTTATTTCCTTTTTCTCTCCGAGATGCAGCAAAAGATTGGTTGAAGGATGAAGGACCAAACACATTCACTACTTGGGATAGTCTAGCAAAGGCGTTTCTACTTAAATTCTTTAGTCAGAAGAAGACTTCAAAGCTCAGGAATGAAATATCTAACTTTCGTCAAGATGATGACGAGTCACTTCATGATGCTTGGAGAAAATTCAAATGACTTCAGAGACAATGCCCTCACCATGGAATTCCTGACTGGTTGTTGATCCAAACATTCTACAATGGGTTAACACAAGAGTTTCGAAACTTTGTTGATGCTTCTTCTGGTGGATCTATTATGAAAAAGAGTACGGAGGATGCAAAAACTTTGTTAGACGAGATGGCGTCTAATGATAATTATCCTTACAGTGACAGAAATCATCCAAAGAAGGGTGGTAAGTATGATGTTGATGCTCTAACCATGTTGAATACTACTATGCAGGCAATGGTTAAGAAGATTGAGCAATTGGATTCTAGAACTTCATCTAAAGTTCCCTCATGTGAAATATGTGGTGTAGTTGGACACACTCAACATGCTTGTCAATACAATCCCTCTGGAACAGCAATGGAACAAGCAAATGCCCTCTACAACCAAAATCAAAGGCCACAATATAATCCTTACTCCAACACATACAATCCAGGTTGGAGAGATCATCCTAATTTCTCCTACAGAAATAACCAGGCTCAAGCTCAACCTCCACAAAATAATTTTTCTCAGCCGTCAAGTTTTCAACCAGGTCAGCCGCAAAAATCTAACTTGGAAAATCTTTTGGAAGGATTTATCTCTACACAGGCAAAGAAGAATGATTACTTTGAATCAAGTATCAATGAGATAAAAGCTCATAACAAGTTGATGGAGAATTCAATCACTCAAATTGCTCAATAGTTGAATCAATTTAACAAGTCTTTAGGCCAACTTCCTGGCCAAACTGAACAACCACATAGAGCCCACGTGAATGCTATAACTTTAAGAAGTGATAAGGAATTTCAAGGGCCGGAGATGAAGATGAGTAGTGATAATTTGAACGTTGAAGAAGATGGGGAGAAAATTCAATCTGAAAATGTGATTGTGTAAGAAGCGATTGAAGAAAAGAAGAAGGAACCCATAGTTGCTCCTGTCAGACCTTACGTACCACCTGTTCCGTTTCCTCAAAGGTTGGTGCAAGCTAGGCTTGGAGAGAAGTTTATGAAGTTTATGGAGATCTTGAAGAGGTTAGAACTTAATATCCCTTTCTTAGATGCTATCAAAGAGATGCCTTCATATGGGAAGTTTCTTAGGGAATTATTGTCAAACAAAAGAAAGATTGAAGAAAGTTCTACTATCTCATTAACGGCAGAGTGCAGTGCTATCTTGCATAATAGTCTTCCTAAAAAGCTAACTGATCCAGGTAGCTATTCTATTCCTGTGAAACTTGGAAATTTTGAAATCAAACGAGCTCTATGTGATTTTGGGGCAAGTGTAAGTCTGATGCCCTTATCAATCTGCAATAAGCTTCAGATGGGTGAACTCAAACCCACACGTATATCTTTACAATTGGCAGATAGAAGTGTAAAATTTCCACTTGGAATACTTGAAGATGTTCCTGTCAAGGTAGGAAAGTTTTTTATTCCATGTGATTTTGTTGTCATGGAGATGGAGGAAGATGCACAAAATTCTATCATTCTTGGAAGACCTTTCTTAGCTACAGCTGGTGCAAAAGTTGATATGATGCAAGGAAAAATTTCTTTTGAAGTTGGAGATGAGAAATTGGAATTTAAATTTTCCAACTCTTTGCTTAGCCCTTCTCTGAAGAAGAGTGATCTTGAAAAGAGTAATGAAGCTGTTCTTATGGTTAAGACCTTGGGTGGAGATCAAGATATGAAGGCTGATATTTTCCTCTCTAAACCTCCTGCAATTTTGGTGAGAGATTTACATGTCATTAATTATGTTGATTTGAAGCCTTCAACAATGAAATCGATTGGTGAAATTCAGTTTGGTGGATTATCTGTTGAAGATCCTGATGCTCATATTGAAAACTTTTTGAAGATTTGTGATACTATTAAGTGTGATGGAGTTTCTGATGAGGCCATTCGACTTCGATTATTCCCTTTATCTTTAAGGGATGGAGCTAAAAATTGGTTATTTTCGTTACCCTCAAATTCCATTACCACTTGGGAAGACTTACTTATTAAATTTCTTTTTAAGTTTGTCTCACGAGATGGAACGTCAAGGATAGTTGTTGCATTCTTAAAGTTTGCTCGAGATAGAAGAGTTGTATTGTTGGATAAAGCCATGGATGAAAGTTATAAGTTTTTGGGAGAGGTCATGAGAAAATATGTTGAGAAAGTGGATGATCCACTTTCAATCCATTCACCAGGTTGATTGATAAGAAGGTCGAGCTAAAGACCTTAAAAAAGCGCTTCTTGGGAGGCAACCCAAGATTTTGGAGGAGGAACACTCTCCCACATTTTCCAACCGAGACTTCATGCACTAGGGGAGTATTTCTAACCTTTCTTTGTATAATTTTTCACTCTTATTCTTTTTGTATTTCTTTTAGGATCTTGTTAGTTTTGCATATTTATATATATTATTCATTGGGGACAATGAACCGCTTAAGTGTGGGGACGTGTTCTTAATAATAATATATTTAAAAAAAACAAAAAAAAATTATATAGTATAAAATCCAAAAAAATTTAAAAAAATTAAAACTTTTTGTATATAATTGCCTTGTCTCAAAAGCATGTTAGCATGAATAAGTACACATTGTGTAGATTAATTTCGCATGATTAATTATGAGTGTCACATTCATGATAAATCATTTAATGCTTGATAATTCCTTGTGTGTGCTTGCGAACAATTGAAAACTTGAGATGCTTCTTAGTCAATTTTAGTGAGTTGAGCATGCTTTCACCATGTGAGGATTTGAGCCTAATTTATGATTGATAGATTTTTTATCAATCCATTTTTTTTGTTGTGTGATGTTCATCATGATTCTTGTTGCTCTAGAACTTGTTTTAAACCGTTTTGAGACTACATGATATGTGTATGCATGAATATGATAAAGGCACTAGGATTAACCTCATTTACCCAAACAGTACCCATATGAAAAATAATCCTTAGTGAAACCCCTTTGAGCATATACCCGATTCTTTCGTATATCACCAATCTAAAACTTTTGAGCCTACTTATTTATTCTTGTCTTGATTTACTGGTAGAGCATATTGATTCAATTCAAGGGTTGGTGAATATTTAGTGTGGGGATTTCTTTTGGTTAAAGGTTACATTTTGGTGGGATACAATATGGTATGGAATTGCAAACAAGTATCAAGTACTCCTTTGAGATCAATGGGTAGCAAGTGCAATGTCATATTAAAGGGACGATCCATGTGTGCTGGTATTAAGTACATTCTTGGTGACTTTTCACTGCCCTTGGTTACTGGAGAATGACTTGACTTTTGAAAAAAAAAAAGAAAATAAAAAAGAAGTTATGAGCAAGAGGAAGATAAAGTAGAGTGTGTTCATTTGATTGATACAATGTGAAAGTGGGAAAGTACATGGGGTATATGTGCTTTGAAGTTTAATGCTTGTGAAAGCTTGATCAACTTTTACATGATCTCAGTTTCATGTTGGGTGCTTTAATTAAAAGTGAACATTATGCTCTATTAGTTATCAAGTTTAGCCACTTGTTAGCCTGTTTCTTTGATATCCTACCCCATACCTAAGCCCCGTTACAACCTTTAACAAAGACCTTTTGATTCATGTATGCATATAAACGAGGTGGTGGAGATTTGGTGGACAACCAAGCATATGGTAGCACATGAGTACATTGATTGAACTTGAGCGATACACTTATACCCATACACTTGTGTGAAGTGAGAGCAATGTGAGATATTTATCCATAGCATGCTTACTTGTTGAATGCGATTTTGATGTCTATCTCATGATATTTTGTCTATCAAGACATTGTGTGCATACTTGGATTATTTTGGGTCAATGATGCTTAAAGTGAGAGTACTTGTACTTTCAGACACTTTCAGGTTGTTATGTGATTGAGATTTACAATGTGTGGAGTACTATGATATGTTGCATGTTTGAGAGACTTGGTGGTTGAAAATATTTGATTTTGTGGGTATATCTTCTATAAACCCTCACGAGACAAAACTCGTCCTACTAGGGCTGCCTAGGGGTTTAACGGCTTGTTGCATATGCTCAATGCAATCGTGTCATCTACGAAAGTGGTGGTCCTATTAGTTAGTATTATTTTTATTTCTTTATTTGCTCGAGGACGTGCAAAATGCTAAGTGTGGGGATGTTTGATAGAGTATATATTCAAATATATTTTATATGATTTTATTCCTCATATTTATTATATTTTGCATTTAATTGGATTTTTATTTAATAAATTTTAATGTTTTATTGTAGGAAGTAAGGAAATCCTAAACTTGGAAGGATTGAAGAATAAAAAGCTTAATTTGGAGATTTATTAGAAGGAAATTCGGATTTGTTGGGCTGCCTGCACATAATTCATTGTTTGGGTCATATCTTGAGTTATAGAAGTCAGAATTGGACGATTAAACAGCCCACGCGAAGATAATGGAAATATCTTTTATTCTAAAGTGGTCCAATTATTAAATTAATTCAGGAACGGCTCAGATTTACTGAAGAAAAGTCAGCTACGAATTTTCCTTGTAAAACAGAATCAGTTTAGGAAACGTAATTGTACTTTTCTCAAGGCATTAAAATATTTGAGAATATGTATATAAACATCAGATCTGAGAGAGACATATATACAGACATACATATATATAGGTACATACATACGGAGTGGATCTTGTACTTTTCCTTCTTGGAGAAAGATTAAAGGTTTTTATTCTTTGTTCTTAATATTATCATGTGTTCTTATTATATTATGTGTTTTGTTAGTTTAATTATGAGTGAGTAGTTATTTAATCTAGGGTTAAGTTGAACCCTAGTTATGATTGATGTATGATTTTCCATAACCCCCAATTTAGTTATGTTGTATGCTCTTGCTTATTGAGTTGTGCTTAATTAACAATAACATGTCAGACGTGATTATGCGTATTGTTTGAACCTAATATCTATTTATCATCGAAAGTTGGACTTAGATGGTTGTGATTTATCCAATAAGGACATGAACTTCTCCATGAAAATAGGTAGAACGGATTGTTAGGAAGTT
Organism: Heracleum sosnowskyi; assembly: GCA_030848705.1. NCBI lineage: Eukaryota > Viridiplantae > Streptophyta > Magnoliopsida > Apiales > Apiaceae > Heracleum > Heracleum sosnowskyi. Next base: position 32,093,033 of record CM061237.1, read on the forward strand.
AAGATGCTGTGTTTAATGTCTCTAAATTGCATGATACCATGAAAATAGGCTTGAGTGTATTTTTAGAGAAGCCATTAATACTCGAGAGAGGTTATTGGTATTTTATAGGGCACATCTTTCCTCTTGAGTAGCGTATGATTAATTGGGGTGAAAAATCATAATTGCATTGATTCATGCTAGTGGGGATACTTAATTCTAGATGTTTTAGTTAATTTATAATACAATACAATTTGCCTTAGTAAAATATTAGTTTAAAAATCTCTCAACAATTTATTGTGTTACTTGCTTAGTTGAATTGAATCAAGAATAACTAGTGATTGATACGTTTGTCTCTGTGGGATCGACTCTGACTTGCCCTACTACATAGTTAGAAGGATTTGTTAGATATTATAATTTGATAGGCACGCGACAGCCTTGTCAATATACACCCAACCCAAGTTGTTGGCTGAGCTATTTTTAAACTGAAAGATCTTTCTAAACAAAGGTACAGAAAGAGGGAAATTTTTACGAAGGCATAAAACCATAAAATAATTAATTATCCTCCAGGCATTTGGAGGTAATTGACAAGGGTTGATTTGGACATCTGCCAAGAGCCTAGGGATGAACTCATGAAATGGGAACCTAAGGTCGGCAACTATGGCATCTTTATAAATGCACAAGGCATTTGACCGCCAGTGACATGAACGGTCACCGGGGCCGACAGGAACAAGCCTCAAGGGGGCCTTTACCCTATACATCTTATTATAATCCTTTATCATATCTACTTCATGAAATCTATTGCTACAATCATACGAATCTAAAGCAGATACTGACAGGTATTCATCCCCATGTTCATTAATCATATCATGCAAAGACATGTATTTTGAACGAATAGGAATGGGGGTACCTCTTTTTGATGCGGAATTCATCTTTTGAAGACGTTGGGAAGCTCGATCAGCCATTTCTAACCCAGAAAGTCTTTAAATCTTCAAGAAAGATTGCCCAGAAATCTTCAAAGGAACCTAGAATTTTCAAGAGAACCCAGAAATCTTCAACAAAAAACCCAGAATCTTCAAGGAAATCTTCAAATCTTCAAGCAAAAAACCCAGAAAACGGTGAAATTCAAACGGAAAAGTTCGCCGGAAATCGCCTCGCGACAGAACCCTAGCAGAGCAAATTGTAGGAAATTTTGGAGAGAATTTAGCAGAGTAACTTTGAGAAAATAGAATGTGAAGAATGAATGGAAACGGATGAGAACTCACCCTTATATAGGGATGACAGCCGGTCAATGGGCCGGTTGATGGAAGGGCAACCGACATTAGCCGGTACGGCCCATAAAAGGCTACAGGCCCAATTAACAAACTTGAACAGTGAAAGTCTTGGGCCCAAATAAGCCCATAACTAAAATGAACAAAATTTTCGATTGAAATCGAATAAGTTCGGATAAAAGCCCAAAATGGCTCTCGTATTCGACCAAAAATCTGGTCGACAGGCTAAAGGCCCAATTATTTAAAAAGGCTAAAGGCCCAATAAAAAATCTTAGGCCCAAATTGAAGCCCAATATATGTAGGCCTTATTAGTCTGAAACGAACCAAGTATTTGACCATGATCCTGGTCGAAATCATTCGACCGGGCATCAAAATTGAGCCCATGTTTGACCATGATCCTGGTCGAAATCATTCGACCAGACATCAAAATTGAAGTCATGTTCGACCATGATCCTGGTTGAAATCAATCCATCAGGCATCAAAATTGAAGTCATGTTCGACCATGATCCTGGTCGAAATCATTCGACCAGGCATCAAAATTGAAGTCATGTTCGACCACAATCCTGGTCGAAATTATTCGACCAGGAGGGAAAATGAGGCTTTACTTCGACTAGAAACCTGATCGAAAGCATTCGACCAGGAAGCAAAATGGGAATGAAATTCGACCAGAAACCTGGTCGAAACCATTCGACCAGGGGGTAAAACTGAGCCCATGTTCGACCAGAAACCTGGTCGAAACCATTCGACCAGGGGGTAAAACTGAGCCCATGTTCGACCAGAAACCTGGTCGAAACCATTCGACCAGGAGGAAAAAGCCAGCCAAAATTCGACCAGAATCCTGGTCGAAGGTGTTCGACCAGGACCCAAAAGTGAGGTCGAATTCGACCAGGATCCTGGTCGAAAATAAACTGAAAAATCAAAAAATTGATTTATCTCCTATGGAATTGATGAAAAATCCCGGTTTCTGTTTTGGAAATTACAAAATGGATTTAGAACTATATGTTCGTCAAACCAAGCCACGATACGGAAGAAAATTTCGTAACTCCCGAATAAGCTAACTTCTACGATAATCTTAAAGAGATTTTCCTAAGTCTCAATTAAAGACAATTAATGAGTCATAGCCTTTATCGACAAGGAAACGAATTCTCCAGCAAGAAATACAATGTTTATCCAATATCAAAAAGAAGACTTATTCGCTAAGTCTCCTAAACATACCATAAATACTAGGCTCTAGACGCCTATATAAGGTCCCTGATCCTACAATCAGAACTACGTCTTTGGCTTGATTCTCAACATTAATTGAGATACATAGGCATCTTGTGAGGACCAATTAAGTCCGGAAACACGAGTGCAGCCATTAAAGCTCGAAAGCTCATTAATCCTAGCAGTTAATATACAAGTACGTTTTTTAATCCACAACAATAGTCCAGTTAACAAATTTTAGAAAACAAGATATTATATAGCATACAAAAATATTATGATCGGATCGATCACATTATACACTCCGGGTTATTTAAAATCATAGGCTCTGATCAATCAAATTATCTATATAAATTAAAGTAAGTATATTATAACGAGACGAACAAAATATGTACAAATATAACTAAATATAATATTTAAACAACCAAGAATAAAATTTTATTTTAATCACTAGAAAATGACCGTGCCTTGCACGGGTTCATGCAACAAAATATGAGAATTGAAGTTATAATAGGAAATAATATTTCACGAATGTTAATATTATTATCAGTTAGACATACCCAGGTCATTTAAACATAATTATGTTTTAAAATTTTAGTAGTAAAATAATAAAAAATTATTATATTTGAAATATATATATAAAGAACTAATATTGACAATAGATTGCAATATTATTAAATTAAAACACATTGTAACACCTGAGTCTCACATCGAGAAATGTGGGGGTTTTAGTACAATTTATAAGACAAAGTAGAACTACTAAGTGCACCAACAATCATGAACTTTTGGAGACCTGTGGTGGGTTTGTGGATTACCCACATTATTGCATTTGGGCCAATTGGTCGGCGGTTGATTCGTGAAGTTGCTGGAGGTGGGGACACGAAGACTGGTGGTATTATTTCATAATGGACCGAGGTCCAGAGGTGGGGACATAAACTAGCCAGTATTATCTCACAATCGCTAGAGATGTACGATCTTGGACCTATGAGCTATCCGTTCAGATCTAACGATGCCGTCAAGAGTTTAAGTGGGGGAGTTTGTACCACTCGAGTCTCAAAATTGAGAAGAGTTGGGACTTTAGTTCAGTTTATAACACAAACTATTACTACAAATTGCACCAACAAATCATGATCTTTTGGGAACTTGAGGTGGGTTTGTGGATTACCCAAGTTGTTGCATTTGGGCTAATTATTTGGCACTGAATTATTTGATGTTTTGAAAGTCTGAACGATAGAGGAAGCGAAACAAAGGAAAAGAATGCTTAAAGTCAACGAATTGCAAGAAAAGATATGGACGAGTTAGAAAGAAAGTTTTAAGAACTGAAAGCGCAAGACCTAAGTAGAGTATTAGAAGATTTACGAAGGCTTTTGATCAAAATCAGTAATAAAACCTACTCTCCAGAATGTAACATCTTGAAGAATTGGAAGAAAATTTAGGATTGCAATGTTCTAAAACTCATCTAGAACAGCCAGTATCTATTCTATCCCACAAAAAAAATTGTAAACTAACATGACAGCTATTCGTAATACTCGTATTAATTTCTAAATTAAAAACTTGAACATACTTAAGTAAGCACCCAATAGCTACATATACCATCAATAATAAAAACTCTATATATATCAATCATATACTTGAAACGATAATGATCATGCATAGAATAATTTATAAACACAATTTAAGCTAGCGGCACATGCCTCGCACAGGCTTTTATGCTAGTTATATATATAATAGAGCAACTAGGGGGTTGCTTTAGACAAATAAATTGGTGTGAAATTACTATATTACCCCTACTTATTATATAATAATAATAATTCTATAATTAATGCATATATTAAATACATCTCATTCATTAATCATCATTAATACATCTATATTTATTACTCCATTATTATTAAATATAGGAATTTACAATTATATTTCTACTACTACTTAAATGATTAGATAATTAATATCTATAATTATATTTAATTCCATAAATATTAAAAAATTATCAATCATGTCAGACTTTTAGTTTTCGAATGTATCGTCTATCAAACTTTTAATATTAAAAATGGGTTTAAATTTGCACATAAACACATAAAAACAAATATTTACTTAAATTATAATACTTCAACAAATTAACTGATGAGAACACATACATACTTTTGTCAACATTCGAATAAATCATTATCACACTTTTAACACGCAAAACAATAAAAAAATTCATAAAATCTAATAAAATTTGGAAATTTAGAATATGTCCATGTTTTTGTTATTGAAATTAACAAAATTTTTAATTAGCTAAATGAAGTTGAGGATCAAAGTGCAACTTTGATCAGTTGATGCTGAAAAGAGTATTATGTTATTGTGTGAAAAGAAAGAAAAAAACACTTCAGATATCAGCTGGAGTGCATGTCGGATGACCTAAATAAATTAGGTATTTAAAAATTAAGTGAAAATGGAACAAAGTACAAACATTATATTCGGCATAGCGTCTGAATTACATGCGTACTTTAAGTAGGACAACTGTAGGCATGAAAAATGCTTAAATAACAACTTTCACTCTTTTCAAGAAGAAAGTTGAGCGATTTGTAGGTGTTCCGATTGAAAGAATCATATTTTAAGCCGGTCAGGTCTTACTATTATATAGTTGCATTAACACTCAAGGGAAATAATATACCACACTCAATAATATTTTGAACACGATGATTAAACTAATAAACACATGTCCACACGTAAGAAAAAATCACCAAGGATATTACTCAAATAGTCAACAACATTGTACACAAGAATTATTCGAAGTATAAATTACCTCATACAATCAAGATGGACATGACATATACACTATAATGCACATAAACTCAACATCTACAGCGCCAGTTCCTGCCCCCAATGATGAGGCAGGTTCGAGAAAAAAATAATAAATCGCTTGAAACGAAAAATAACACGCAACCAATATAGTCAATGGACAACAATTACCAAATTGATCTCAAAAAGAAAATTTTAAGACATTGTCTAAATTAACAACTTTGGTTCATCATTTGTAACCATGATTATCGGATTAAGCGCGTGGTTCTGTGTTCATGCCCAACATCTATATACACTTATCGTGTATATACTTTGGTCTTTCGTTACACCTTATTTACATCAAAACCAAAAAACATATGCTAAACAATGTAGCTGACTTTCACGCATTTGATGAAATTAATGAAAAAGACAGCTACTAGCGTGTATATTACAGACACAACATATAAAATTAAGGCAACTGATGCAAATCAACTCAATTTCTTCTTAATCCATTAACCATCTCTTCCAAAACACAATGAACGTCCATAATTAATCACGACTACTGCAAAATTAAAAAAAAATCAAAATTCTTCCATTTTACATTTTTTTATGAACAAGGGTAGGTCCTATTACAAATCGAAAGAAAAAAAATAATCTAAAATGACAAATAATTCATTTTTTAAACGTGTAAAAAGTCCAACAAAATATAAATTTAGATCATACCCGTGCATCGCACGTGTTATAAAGCTAGTTTATAATATATAAAATCTAAACCATATGCATATATATATACACACACACACATATATATATAATTTACAATGTTAAAATAATCTAATTTCTAACGTGTCAATTTTAAAGTATTTTGTATACCTAATTTTTTAATGTGATATTTTTTTTCCAGTATGGTTACATTTGCAAAATACATGTTAAAAACATGATAGAGATGAAAACATCCGTCTATTATTTTTAAAAATGTTAAAAAAGATTAAAACATTCGGTTATATATATTTTCGACCCAAACGTCCTTAAATTTACATTATTTATTTAAAAAAAATCTCAAGTTCAACCATATATATGAAAAGATGACGTAAAAATTAGCGAGCATATTAATTTATGGTGATATTTTTACGATAGACAATGCAATTTGTAACTTAAAACGATATAAAGTCAGGGGCATTATATATATAATGCAAATAAATATAATTTACAATACTAAAATAGTACATATTTTTTACTGGTCGAATTTATAATATTTTATGTAGTTGGTTATATTTCTCCGATTTTTTCATTTAGTAAGGTTAGATTTGCAAAACAAATACTAAAAACATTTATGTAAAGCACTTGTGTAAATCAATTTCTTATCTTGCCGTATAAATTGCAAGAAGAAATCAAAAAATAACTGATATAACATCTTGGGTATTCGTACTTATTGATAATAAATTTTAAAATTTTATCAAAATGAGTTTTTAGTGTAATTTGAGATGGTCAATTCTAATTTGAAGGTTATGGGTCAACTCCCTACACCAATTTTTTTAAAATTAACATTATAACGACAAATTACGTAAAATTGTTGAGTATATATATTTATAGAGTTTTTAAAATTAACATTATAACGACAAATTACGTAAAATTGTTGAGTATATATATTTATAGAGAAATTGTTATGGTAGATGATACAACTTGTAACCTAATAAGACATAAAATCCAAGCCATTATACATTTGATGCAAATAAATATATTTTATAATATTAAAATAGTCTAGTTTTTAGGGGGCAAATTTATAATATTTTACGTAGCTGATTATTTTTTATTGATCTTTTCTTTTAGCATGGTTATACTTGCAAAAGAATAATTAAAAACATGTATTTAATGTATTTGTGTAAATCGAATTCCAACTTGAGTAGAATTACAAGAAGAGAAAAAATCAATCAACAGAATATAATGGTTGGACATTCACATTTATGGATGAGGAATTTTAATATTTTCATCAAAGCAAGATTGTGGCATAGTGGCTGAGATTGTTACTTGTAAGTCTAAGGTCATGAGTTTAATTCTCCACACCCAATTTCCCTTTTTTTTTTATTGTTAATAGAACTATAATGACATTTTTGTAATTATTGAATAAATAAGGGTATAATAAAAATTTCACAGACAATTTTTTGGCACTTTTTGTACTTGTGTTGCCATTTAATATATAGTAATATATAGTAATAGAAATGGATGGATAAAGTATAACATGTCATTTTGAAAGATAAAAACAAAGCAATGTACATTTTCAAAAGAAAATTGTTAGCAAATTATTTAGACGAACAAATTGTAGAAATCATTATTGTATAATTTAATGATAAATAATTTGAAAACTAATTTTCTTAATTTAAAAATATTTTACCTAACGAATAATGAGCTCGGTACATATAATATGTAACTTATATTAATTCAAATTTTAATATTATATATTTTGTACCAATACTTGACTAATTCAAATAACTTTTAATATTAAACACAATTGGTATCTATTTAATTGAAAAATACAAGTGTGATAAATTTTTTACAAAGATGGTTGTATATATAGTTATACATAAAAACTACGAAAACTAAGAAAATGGTGTATAAATAATAGGAACCAACATTTTCTATACTTAAATGTTAAATTAAAAGAAAAAGAATAAAATGAGATAATATGGTTTATTTTATAATTTTTTTAAAAATATACTCAAAAATAAATATAGCACAATGATTAAGATATGAACTATTTAAGGGTATTAGGAGTTTGATTCACAATGAATACACAAATTAATTAATTTTTATCACAAATTATGCAGGGTGATATTTTTGTAATTTTTTAATAAATAAAAATAAAAACTATAATTTCACAATTATTTTATTGACTAAATTTGTCCCTAAACACAATTTAATATATAAAAATATTATTTTGTAAATATTTTAATTCTGAATCGGATATATATAACATATTTTTATCGCATAAAGAAGCACAGTGATCGCACTTACGGCTGACCAGTGGCCGCCCCAGCACCTAACCTCCCATTACTTTGACTTTTACGCTGTAAAATTGTAATTGGTCCGTCAGATACCAATCCGTTCCCCTGGATTTCCTCCTTCTCCTTGACACAAAAATACATTCGCAACAAATAAAAGTCATTTCCTCCAAAAACAAGAAAAACAAAAAACCCAAATGGATTATCGCATCAACACACACAGAGACATCACATAATCCAATCCAACACAAACCCTAGCCTTTTGAAACAGATCGATCATCATCGGCGGCGCTGTATGAGAGATAACGGGGGAGAAGAGGCGAATCGAATCGATCGCTGAGAAATCTATCTCAAACATGTCTGCCATAGTGTGTGGAAAAAGATCAAATTTTTTCGAAGACACGTCACCTACTTCCTCCTCTTCTTCATCTCCTCCTGTTTCTAAGAGGATTTGTTTTGCTTCTAATAATAATAATAATAATAATAATAATTCGCGATTATCTCCGCCTCGAAGTAATTCTGTTTTTGTTTCCTCTTATTCTTCTGGTTTTTTGAATCCGTTTCGTTCGACTTCGGTGCACTTGGATAATCTTGCTGCTATCTTTCCTGATATGGACAAACAGGTTCATTTCATACAACCGAATGTTTTGTTTGTTTGGAATTATTGATTGTTTCGATTTTATGTTCTGTTTGATTCTACTTTTTGTTTTTGGGAAAATTGCTTAATTGTGCTTCATGTCATATTACATTTTTACGTGTGATGGAATGTAGTCTTGTTATATTCAATCATTTCTAAAATTCAATTAGAAAGTGATAGGCGATACACGATAGTCATTGTGATCATTAAAAGGGCCCCAAAATTTTCAAATCCAATATATATGAATATAAGATATGCAGCGTGTTTGTGCATTAGGACCCCATAAACTGATTTGGACCAAGGCCCTCTAAACGAGTATACATTGTAAATAAGTAATTAACCGTAGCCTTGTGTCATGAACCCTTTTATGTTCGTCGGATTCCCTATATATGTAAGGATTCTGTTTGAATGCACAATTGTGCCCTAAGTTCATACCTTTTTCCGGCTTTGGGTTTGGCCTAAGAGGATTTGTTTTTATTCTTCCAATAATTCACGATTGTCTACATCTTGAAATGATTCTATTTTGCGTCCTCTTATTTTTCTGGTTTTTTGAATCCGTTTAGTTCGACTTTGGTGCATATTGATCATCTTGCTGGTACCTTTCCTGATATGGATAAGCAGATTGATTTAAGAATAAAATGCTTTGTTTCTGTGTTTGGATTGATTGATTGTTTTGATTAATTTATTGTGCTTCACGTGATGTTACGTTTTACTTATGATGGAAAGTTGTTCTATTATATTTGATGCTTAATTTAATTCTGAAATTTAATTAGAAAGTAATAGGTTAGTCATTGTGATCATTTTAAGGGGTTGAGTATGACACACTGAGTGTAAATTGTAAATAATTAATTAACCAGCCTTGTGTTATGAACCCTTTTATGTTTGTTGGATGCCCTACATATATGAATTCGGTTAGAATTTGTTATCGTGGCAGAAGTTTGTACCCTTGTTCTTGTTTGGCTCTGGTCTTTATTTAGCACTATATTCCACTAAATCCTCCTTTTAGACGTGGACATAGTTTTGGTCATCATATCTGATGAGTAATGGGGACATTTAGAGACTATTGCTAAATGCCCAAAGCTTTCTAAATAACAATCGCTGGGCATTATTATTGGAATTAGTATAAAACTATCGTTTATAATCTCATGTGTTACTGTCCTTGTTTGTTCCACACTAATCATTTTATTTGATGTTTATGATCAAAACAAGCTGAAACCAATAGTTTCTGCCCCGACTGTTATCAACTTTGATTGACCTAAATAGTGTTTAGAGTTGCACTTCTTGATGATGCGTGCTTTCAGAGGGTAGAATTAATTACGGGGAGAAGAAAGGTTCGTCTCCTCTGTCCCAAGAAGAGACAGTGATTTGCACGAGGAAGAACTTTTGTCTATATCTTGTTTGGAGATGGTTTTTCTAGTCCCTTTTGTCGTAGAATACAATTTTCTTCTGTCTTTACTGGTTATAGTGGTCTGTGGTTTTATATTGGTTTATCTTTGTGGCCAATTATGATATTTTTATGCTCTTGATCTTGTGCATATCTTTTTCTCATCTTCTTTAGCCGAAAGTAATGTCGTACTAATCTTGGCATTTTATTAAATTTTAGCTTCTTGAGAGAGCACTTGAAGAATGCGGTGACGATTTGGATTCAGCTATTAAAAGTCTGACTGAGCTACGTTTGGGATCTACAGTTAATAACTCCGATGCTGTGCAGGAAGCAAATGTCCAAGTACAACATACAGGTGCAACTTAAAACCTTGGAAAATATATCAGCTGTCTTTGAGGTTTTATATTGTTTTTGTTATGTCCTGATGTCAAAGTATATATTAATTAGATTCCATTAGTAAGCCTATGTACATGCTCTTTGGAAGGGCCAGTTTTTGATGGTTTTGTCGATAATGTGCTGAGTCGTTCAATCCTTTAATTATCACTTCTTCGTTTGTTAATCTGTTATTTATGCTTATGCAAACCTGTATACATGATTATTATCAAATATTACTTTACAGTATCTGGCATCATAGGCTTCCATTAAAATATTCGTCCTAAACAAGCCAGTTGGTACTGGCGATATGAACTGGTTCTTGGCATTCTGATTCTATCTTCTTCAGGATCGTTCTTAAAAACCTTAATAGTTTTAGTTACATCTAAGCGATATTTGGCCAAAGGAATGGATACTCGTACAACATGGCACATCTATATCTATGATTCTATACTAAACTTCAATAAGCAAACATGGGTATAATTGTTGGTAGTTTGGTTCAACAGTTCAACCAACAACAATACTAACCGTTGGTTTTTTAGTAAATAGATGAGAACCGTTAGATCTAATACCAAGGAATATTCTGTATTTAAGCTAATTTACTATATATCCAAGGTTCGAATCCTGTTAACAACAAATTTAAGTTAAGAATTTATATTATTATTAGGTATAAACGATACATGAGTTTGTGACTAATATATTTTGTATTAAAATTAAAGTAACTATTAAATAAAAAATTATATAAAATTAATTTTAATATAATAATATATCATATTATTTTAAAAGAAGCCGGTGCTTCGCACGGGTTATAATCTAGTACTTGTACAAGCAAGTATCCACACTACTTAAGAAAGGGAGTTTCTATCACATAAACCCTTATTTTAGTACCACCAATTTAGTAAAAATATATATATTGGTTCTCTTTTTTTTGACATCTTGATGTAGCAACCAGCCAACCCTAGTAATACTAGGTTTTGGTGGATTGGAAGCTCTCACTTGTATCCTCAAACCTAGAAATGTTTACAATGTGTGGAATGAGTATCCACAACCACTCCTTAAACACAAAATGAGGGATAAAATGGCCCGGTGTTCCTCTTCTATGAAGTTTCATGTCTTTGCACTTTAAACCTCGAGATTTTGCAACCTTGCATTCCAAAGCTTGATTGCTTTGGACGTTGCATATTAAATCCAAAATTAGGCAATCTTTTCACAGTTTATCATATTTGGCGCTGAAAAACCGAAGACATTATAAACATCAGTATAAATAAATTAGGAGCTATGCCTAATTCAAGAAAGAAATAGCTAATAGCATGTTTAAAATGCACTTTTTAATGCCTAGTACAATTTCCTCTCAAATCGGTTGCACTACTGTTCGGAATATAATATTTGGCTTAGATGTATCATTTCTTAGTAATTGCAAGTACAAAGACCTAACATGTACAATGTTATTCAAGGGCAAAGCGTAGATGTTTATGATTCAAATACATCTCATGTAGAAATAAAATTATTATGCAGTTTTCAACTTGTGAATTAAAGTAATTGATCTCCTTTGAAAATAAGAATGAGATGAGAACATTTTGCAAAAAAATAAAAACAATGAGATAAGTGGGATAGAAATGTTAAAATACAGACATAAAATCCATTTGGTCGTGTCTTATTATGAATAACCCGTGTTCAGTTGCGGCAAATGGTGAGGATGCATCGTGTGAGAATCCATCTACTACCCAAACCCCTCCCATGGATGGTGCAGACTGGGTGGAGCTTTTTGTTAGAGAGATGGTGAATGCCTCTAACATGGATGATGCTAGAAATCGTGCGTCAAGGGCACTCGAGTTCCTCGAGAAATCTATACGTGCTAGGGCAACTGCGGAGACGGCTCAGGGCCTGCAGCAGGTGATGGTTATTATTTTTCCGCTTTTTGATCCAAAATTGTATTGTGTTAATGACTGTGTTTAAATGGCCTGTCTTTGGGCCTTTTAAGAATACTTTTGTTTTCTGGTTTACAAGTGATTTTATTTGTGATTTTTTGTCTGATTTTTCAAGTTTGGTTTCACATATTTAGGAAAATAATGTGCTGAAAGAACAACTCCAAGCCATGATCCAGGAGAACAATATTTTGAAGCGGGCAGTTTCAATACAACATGAGCGTCAAAAAGAGTTCGAAGATAAGAATCAGGAGTTGCATAACTTGAAGCAGATGGTGTCCCAGTACCAGGAGCAACTGAGAACACTTGAGGTCAAATCTGCTTGCTTTATAACTTTTCTTATTCTGTATTCATGATACAGTACTTGGATGAAGTAATGTTGGAACCGAATAAATCCATCAGTAATTCAATACATGTTTTCTTTGGTTGGGATGAATGGAATTGGGAAGGAATGGAATCAAAAGTAGTGAACAAATATTATGTAGAAGAAAAGATGGAAAAGGTAAAGAGTGAACAAAAATGAGAGATTGTAAAATTTGTATGAAAAACGAGAGATCGTAATATTTGTATGAAAAAGTTTGTATATTCTTGAGTAAAACACTGAACTCATTTGAGGAGTTGCATTGTATATGATAAAAAATTTTGAGAGAGAGTCTGGCGGTAGATGATCATGCTACAATAACATGTAAAGTGCTTTTAAATTATATGTTGATCTCAGCTTGTTCTATTGGATTGTTTCAAGTTTAGAGATCGTCGGGATTAAATATCTACCTGGCTTCTGATATGAATCTTAACTCTCTTTTTCATGTTTGATGATCGACAGGTTAATAATTATGCTTTGACATTGCACCTCAAGCAGGCTCAACAGAGCAACTCCCTTCCGGGCCGTTTTCATCCTGATGTCTTTTAGTATGTCTTTTAACATGTTCTGTATGGAGTTTGATGGTGCAGATGGTCCAATGTCAGCTGGTCTGTATGAATACTCCCTTTGTGTCCTTTTAAAGCCATTTCTGGCTGTTGAATCTGACCTCAATAAGTGAGTATTGTCACAAGTTTCTATATTATTTATATGAATGTTTAATGTTATATTTGGAGGTCAAAACTATACCAAATTATTATTTTGTTGTATATTTAGTTGGTGTTCGATCTGTATTTCTCTGTTTTTCTTCCATGTTTCTGCGTACTGTCATACATGATTCAATTTTTTATCCTCCCTTCATTATTAAGTTTATTATTAGAACTTTTGCATACTGTCATACACGATTAAGTTTTTATCTTCTCTTCATTGTTAGGTTTATTAGTAGAACTATATGTAATTATTTACTTTCAAATGAACTTATCTGAAGTTTAATTTAAAATCTCAGATTTCAAGTATTTCCTTAGCAATGTAGCATACATTTATATAAAGAAAGGATATATGATTTTTTTTTCTGGAGAAATTGTCCTTGTTTAAAACAATCAAACCAAGAAGTAAGCAAGTTGCAAATACTGAAATTTATACATTATATACAAAGTTTATGGAGCAAACAAGGAACCAAGTTGCAAAAACCACAAATGGTTTTGGCGGTGGACTGCACTTTCAAAGGTCGCGAGGCCTTTCGGAATTAATCTCTTTGTTCTATTCATTTTTTTATATTTTTTTTTGCGATGTCCCTCACAATTTTTTACAATTCAAAACTTTTCAAAAACAGTAAAGTTTTATAATATAAAAATTAGAGAAATTATAAAAAATATTACTTTTTCTAAGTTTTTTTACAATTTTACCATCTTCTGAAAATATTTGCAAAAATACGGTTTGCAATCAGATACAACCTAAAAATATTTGCAAAAATATGGTCCAGTAAGAGAGGTTATAAGCTTGTGATCTTGATTTACCCTGTAGGTTCAATAGCAAAGGGTTCAATATTTCTATTTTGGATTTTAGAAATATTAAAAATGTCGAATAATTCGTATACGGACTTATGGTTTAGGGTTTAGGTCAACCCTAAACCCTAGACTCTAAACCCTAACCTACCCTGATTTTAGGGTTGTTTACAACCCTAAAATCAGGATGCCGGAAAAACACCATTATTAACCAGTTGCATCTGTGGTTGATTTTGGTTGCAGTTGCAGATATGGTTGCATCTAGTTGCAGACCGTATTTTTGTAAATATTTTCAAAAAGTTGGTATTTTTGCAAATATTTTGGTATTTTTGCAAAAAATTTAAAAAACACATAGTATTTTTGCAAAAAGGTTTTTTGGGTTGAATATTTATGAAAAAAACCCAAAAAATTAACTATTTCCACTACTTTCCTCCATTTTACTTCCTTTACATCTTAAATATTAATGAGTCCCACTACTTTACTCATTCTACTCAATTTTCTCCATACTTTACTTATTTTTTCTTACCTTCATACTCAACCCCTATATAAATTATGTAAATTATTTGGGTGAGACGGAAGAAATATATTTTAACTACTACTATTACTGTTATTACATAGAAGAAAGAGAGATTTCTGTAACATATCATTTCATCGCGGTATGTGTAAATTTGAACTACTTGTGCATTCACAAAAAAATAATAATCTATTTTTCACGTATTGTGAAAAGAAATGCGGTATAGTGTGCTGCAATATATGTTTGCAGATTTCTTATCCTTCGCTATCTATTTCTAGTTATTGCGCTTGCTTTGTTGGGTAAAATGGAATGGGCATCTCAGTTTTTTAGGGTTAAATGGCAAAAGGATCACTCAACTCAGGCTAAACTTGCAGGTAGGTCATTCAACTCAAAAAATTTATAGTCAAATCACTTAATTGTTTAAAACTTTCAATCAGGTCATTGTCGTTAGAAAACATTAAAAATCAAACAAAAATGTGACATGGAATGCTGATGTGGCTCCTTAATAACTAAAATATTATTCAACTCATGCTTGACTTGCAATTGGGTCATCCAACCTAAAAAAAACTTGCAATAAAGTCATTAAACTATATATTTATTTAATCTTTTTAATTAAAATACTTGGTTTGCTTAAGTGATAAAATTATTTATTTATAAAGTTTGACTAATTTAAAAAGTATTTTTTTGAACCAAATTTAAAAATAGTAAGAAACAATACATCATTTAGATTATTTTAATTTAAAAAGCATTTAATTTATAGTTTGTAATATAAAATATAATGTATGTGACATAAATAATAATTTTTTTTAATAATACTATGTTAATAATATGATGTTTATTTTTTTCACAGTTTGTAGAACCTTTCGATATAATACAATATTGGATTAAAAGTGAACATGTGTGTTGTTTTTATTTCACATTATTATATTTATAACATATATTTTCAAGCTACAAGCAATTGGAACTAGAAATCAAAACCGAAGATAATCAAAGAAATGGTTGATAACATATTCACCCCCTCTATATTATTTTTAGGCGAAACTCATACTCAACCTACTAATTTACAATAGTAGTAGAATTATTAATAGAGTGAAGGATATATACACAAATTTGATTATTTTTGATAGTATAAAGTAAAAAATACATTATTTGATATAAAAATTTAAACAACAAATTTTGTGACACACTTGCAAGTTGAATATAAGTTGAGTGATCCACTTGCAAGTTGAGTTTAAGTTGAGTGATCTTTTTGAAATTTATTATTTTAATTTACACATCATTTTCTTACGTGGCAAGTGAGGTGGACTGACAAAATAATATTTAACGGACTTCCGTTAAAATCAAACTCAACTTAACGAACGTGAAATTTTTTATATGTTTAGTGATTAGATTGCAAGGTTTAATTGATTGAGTGATGCATTTGAATTTTTTTTGAGTTTGATGATTCACTTGCAAGTTGGACGTCAATTGAGTGATGAAAATGACATTTAACCGCAGTTTTTTTTATCTATAAGTGACCAATAGCAATCTCGCTCTTTCTCTCTTTTTATATTTTGGACAATTGGGTCCGAGTTCCGATCAATGATTGCTCTAATTTTACATACTGGTGGGAGCCTGGAAAGGTGATGATTAAAAATAATTTTTATTTGTTTCTTATGAGTTATGATGATTGAAATTCTGTTAGGGCAGTCCTATTTTTGGACAATTTTTGACACCTCAAACATTACTCCTGTGATTTTAGTTTTCTGATAAATTGAATTTAAATCAATATATTCCCATCATTTTCTTGAATAGAAGTATTTTAAAACTAAATTTTTAGAAAGCATTAGGTTAAAACCTAGATTTATGCGGGATGCCTTGCAGATAAGATGGGGCTCCCTCACTTTTCTGGTACACTTACGTACCAGAATTGCGGAACTGGTACAGCTGCGTACCAGTTTGCAAAAATGGTATAGGGCGCCATAGCCCGTGGCGACCTAGGATGGGTGCGCCACAGCCCGTGGCGACCCTGTATATTCCATTTTTATTCATTTCGCTTTCCCCGTAGTTACTTAGTAAAACAGATTTGTCACTTAGTAAAAATTGTTTTGTAACTCTCTCTTTTGTAGGTTTATAGATTATACTTGCAAAAATTATATTAGCATTTTCTTTGTTTTAAATTAAACATGAGCTGTTGTACTTTGGGACTATCCAAAATTTAAAAAATAATATTACGCGTAACTATGTAAAATTTTGATCCAAAAATGATAACTACAGCCTTTTATGCAATTTTTATGGACTATGCGTAGAGATGTCCCTTTATATATTTGAATTATTTGTTGTGGAATTGATCTCGTGACTTGAAGAGTGTCCATATTTTTACTTTGCAGAGCCTTCAGTGAGCTTTTCAGTAATAAAGCAAAGTTGGATGCACTGCAAACCTGTTTTTTTGGTTTTTCAGAGCTTGTCTGTGGTTATATATTTGAATTATTTGTTGTGGAATTGATCTCGTGACTTGAAGAGTGTCCATATTTTTACTTTGCAGAGCCTTCAGTGAGCTTTTCAGTAATAAAGCAAAGCTGGATGCACTGCAAACCCGTTTCTCGATTAACATTCGAACCAGCCGATTAATTGCATTTGATAAGATTAATATTAAACTTAAATTCATAATATTTGATCGTGAACGTTATTCACGAGCTTTCTCTAGAAGGCAAATACTGAAGAAAAAGGAGCAGCTAAGGTTAACTGGAAAATCCTATGCCTTCCAAAGAAGGAGGGTGGATTAGGTATTCGGGACTTCAAGGAATGGAAAAATGCGCAATTTATAACGCATATCTGCCTCATTCTTGATAAAAACTCTCATTTAATCTGGTTGGACTAGGTTAGGCGGTATCATTTGGGTACGTATTGCTTCTGGACTATACTCTCTACTGGTGATTGTTCATGGACATAGAAAAAACTTCTGTCTTTTTGGAAGGAAGCTGCAAGACACCTCAGAGTGGATGTGGGGAATGGAGAAGATACTAGATTCTGGAATGAGACTTGGGAAAACAGGGGTATCATTACTCAGGCAGTGAATCTTCACACTACTGTTCATGAAACCTCAAACATTACTCCTGTGATTTTAGTTTTTTGATAAATTGAATTTAAATCAATATATTCCCATCATTTTCTTGAATAGAAGTATTTTAAAACTAAATTTTTAGAAAGCATTAGGTTAAAACCTAGATTTATGCGGGATGCCTTGCAGATAAGATGGGGCTCCCTCGCTTTTCTGGTACACTTACGTACCAAATTGCGGAACTGGTACAGCTGCGTACCAGTTTGCAAAAATGGTATAGGGCGCCACAGCCCGTGGCGACCTAGGATGGGTGCGCCACAGCCCGTGGCGACCCTGTATATTCCATTTTTATTCATTTCGCTTTCCCCGTAGTTACTTAGTAAAACAGATTTGTCACTTAGTAAAAATTGTTTTGTAACTCTCTCTTTTGTAGGTTTATAGATTATACTTGCAAAAATTATATTAGCATTTTCTTTGTTTTAAATTAAACATGAGCTGTTGTACTTTGGGACTATCCAAAATTTAAAAAATAATATTACGCGTAACTATGTAAAATTTTGGTCCAAAAATGATAACTACAGCCTTTTATGCAATTTTTATGGACTATGCGTAGAGATGTCCCTTTATATATTTGAATTATTTGCTGTGGAATTGATCTCGTGACTTGAAGAGTGTCCATATTTTTACTTTGCAGAGCCTTCAGTGAGCTTTTCAGTAATAAAGCAAAGTTGGATGCACTGCAAACCTGTTTTTTTGGTTTTTCAGAGCTTGTCTGTGGTTATATATTTGAATTATTTGTTGTGAAATTGATCTCGTGACTTGAAGAGTGTCCATATTTTTACTTTGCAGAGCCTTCAGTGAGCTTTTCAGTAATAAAGCAAAGCTGGATGCACTGCAAACCCGTTTTTTTGGTTTTTCAGAGCTTTTCTATGCTTATCACATTAGCAATAAAGTTGAGTTATCACATCAACAATAAAGTTGAGTTGTCTCCTTACATCTCATAATGTGCAGGCCAAAATAATGCACTTGTATTACTTTTGTGTACTATAGATCCAATTTTTTCCCCTATAAATAGTTCTTATCTCTTATAGATACAACATCACTTCAGATATATTATCCTATCTTATCTCTTTAGATTTTCTTATCTTATATCAGAACCTATCATCCTCTCAACCACCAATATCACAAGCACCATCCTCTCGCAAACCTCCTCAACAGACCTCCTTCATACTTCATTTCAGACCTCCTCAACAGCCCACTAACTTCAGTTACCAAAATCCTCTCCACAAAGGTACGTAATCTTCCTTTTCGTTCAGTTATAACATATTAGGCAAATGGAAGGTTGTGTAAATGTGAATTTCTTTTGGGGTGGAAAAGTAATTAGGCAAAATGGTGATATAACATATTCCACGGATCTAAAATGTATGCGTTATGTTATGTTTGGAACCACATTTGAAGAATTCAAGGCAACTGTTTATGAGGTTATGAACATAAGTCACAATCATTGGAATTTGCGCATAAGTTATAAACATCCAGAAATGGGTATCGGTAATGTCGTTAAGCGATATTACTTAGGTGATATTACTTTCGACGTGGATGTCGGTAGGTTGTTGAGTATCCCTCGGACCATGCAGATGGGTTGGGGTGATGTGTCTGTGTTCATCGAGGCCGAACAGATTCAAGATCAGGATCCATACTCTAATGCTTACGGTACGCATTATGAGCCTACCCAACCAAGTTACCAACACAACCATGGGAGGAGCAACCAATTTCCTGAATTCGGAACAACGGGATGGTCAAGCTCTTTTTTCGGTGAAGGTGAAAACAATGAAGGATTTCACGGATATGGGGGGGGGGGTTCTAGTAGCCAAGCAGTGCAACAAACACATCATGGCGAGGATCTTGACATGCATGAATATTATAACCAAATAGATTGTGTACAACGGTCTCCAGCACATGATACAATGACGGGAAGAGAGTTGGCATGCATAGATGATAATCCTCTTGAATTTAATTTCAATAGTTCAAGCAGTGAGGAGTCTGAAGATTTTAACAGTGATGAGGACGAGGATGTATCATCCGAGGAGGATGAAGAGGTATTGAGGAACCATGTTCCATTGGCAACTTGGTTTGAAACTGAGGAATATTCACCGGTGGTATTAAACAACCAAGCTGGAAACTACCTTGCTTTATCTCAAGATATAGAAGATCTTTCCGTTGGTCAAACGTTTAATGACAAACAAATGTTAATTCATGCCGTGCGACAAATGCACATTACTAGCAACATGACATAAATTGTGGAGAGGAGCAATCCAAATCAGTTTATTGCAACGTGTGTGGTGGAAAATTGTCATTGGAGAATGAGAGCCGCGAAGAAAAAGACCCATGGATTGTTTGAAATCACAAAGTGCACGGAGCACACTTGTTTAGTTGATCTACCAACGCAGGATCATAAAAAAATCTCTGCAAGATTTATTGCAAATATTGTCAAACCACATGTAAGCTATCTATTCTCAACCATAGTTGACATATGTTCAAACACTTGTATTGACTTATTTTTTGGGAATGTGTCGCAGGTTAGAGAATCACCCAATCTCCGAGTCAATACCATTATGACAATGGTTAATGACGAATTCAACCACCGTGTAAGTTACTGTAAAGCATGGAGGGGCAAGCAGTTGGCTGTTGAGGAGGTCTACGGTAACTGGACTACCACATATGATGCACTCCCACAGTTTTTCCTGGCCATGGTACATGCCAATCCTGGCACTGTCGCTGTAATCGATGCTGTTCGTCATGAAACTAATAGAAGCAGTTCTGTTTGCAAACGGATTTTCTGGTGCCTTCGCGCAATTATGGATGGTTGGCAACATGCCCGTCCAGTACTTTCGATTGATGGTACCTTTCTGAAGGGAAAATATAATGGGAAATTATTGGTTGCAATGGGGGTGGATTCGAATAGTCATCAATATCCAGTTTGTTATGCCTTGGTTGACGAAGAATCGGAGAGAAACTGGTCTTGGTTTCTGAAGTTGCTACGTAACCATGTATGCAGAGACAGGTTAAATGTCTGCATAATTTCAGATCGTGCTACTGGCATCCTAGCAGCGATGAGGAACCCGGCAAGTGGCTTCACAGCACCTTACGGGATTCATAGGTTTTGTTTATTTTATGTCAGAAGTAACTTCTCAAGTAAACATGCCGGTGGAGAGTTAAAACTACTGATGTGGAAAGCCGGAACTACCCCCCAAATCAGCAAACACCAGGCATACATGAAGAGAATAGGTGCGATATCACCCCCTGCTTTGCAATATCTAGCAGACATTAATCCAGAATTGTGGACCATATGTTACGATATTGGTGGTGCTCGTTATGGACAAGCCACAACAAACGTGATGGAAGGCTTCAATGGTAGCATAAGAATGGCTCGTTTCCTTCCTGCAACGGCAATGATGGAGTATATCTTCTACAAGACTGTTAGAATTGTCAACACACAGCGCAACCAAACTGTCGATGCTATGCAGCGGGGTCAACAATTATGCCAAAGTACGGAGAGATGATAAGCAGATATATGGAAAAGGCTAAATCACATACGGTGCATACATTCAGTAAACAACTAGGGATTTTCAAAGTTGTTACGCAACGCTATCGGGTTAAAGGAGGCACAAAGGGGGGGCGCACCCAAAATGTGGACATGAGTAAACAGAGTTGCACTTGTGGAAAATGGATGTGCTATCATTTGCCTTGTTCTCATGTATTGGCTGATTGTTTGGCAGAGAATCTTGATTGGAAAAAATGGATTGAACCTTACCACTACACTTCCAAATTGCATAAGTTATGGGAGCCTATCATATATCCATTGGATCCTACTGAGTGTTGGAACTACGTCTTACCGGTACAGTGGCAGAGGTATGGTAAGTTGGTACCGGATGAAGCCTGCAAAAAGATAAAGAAAAAACGTGGCGACAAGGGGGAGTCTGTAAGAATTCGTACTGAGATGGACCAATCGCGTTCGCAGATAAAATGTAGCCGCTGTAACCAAGAAGGACATACAAAACGGAGCAAACTTTGTCCTCTACGTTCCAATGCAGTTTGATGTTGCTCCACTTAGTTTTCGTATGAATTTGTAGTATTTGCTTTGTGTGATTTCATTTCCGACATGTACTTATTTTATTTCATTTCCTATTTGTGTGGGTTTAATATCGCTTCCATTTCATTTCCTATGGCATGCAAATTTAGTTAACAATGCAAAACTAGCATGTCTTTAGTTAACATAGTCATCAATTCAACAATTACTCGTACTTGAAAATTAAAAAGTACAATAGTTTAGTCCTCGTCGGACATGAAGCTGTCTGAGTCATTATCAACACTGACGCTCCATTGGTGATACTGTCTTGCACGTAGCATGTCTCCATCCTCTGCAAACATCCTTGCATCTTCTGCTAGACTATGTCTATGTACGCGCAAACGCATTCGGTTCTCTTCCTCTCGTGCACGAAACAATGCAACTTTAAGTTGTTGTGGAGTATTGCGTTGCATCAGTATAGCGCGTTGTTTCGGAATTCTAAGTCCATTCGAGCGACATTGTTCAACACAACAAGAAAGACATTGCGTACGCCACTCCCACTCCCTCTGCATTGTTGTTATTGCCTGACTTGAGTAACGATGATTAGGGTTCATTGAGTACACAAAATCATCGTCACATAGCCATTTTCTACCCATGGCTCTGAAAATATCACCACTAGTATAACCATTTGCCATTTTTCAAAGATGATGAGAATGAGCATAGGGTATTTATAGTCATAATTCAAATTTTTTAACACGTAAAGACAATAGTTTAGATCACGAGACCATTTTCCTATGTATTCACGGGTTCATACTATGCCAAAATAAATTCAGAACTGCATACGCACTATCATTACATTTTCCTGTGTATTCACGGGACACTTTTACAAAACTTGAAAGTTGTGTCTTCTTGTCGCTTTCGGACCAATAATTTTTTTTTTTGTTTTTGCATTTTCAGGATCTCATGTTCGGCTAATAAAAATTCATAACTTATCCAATTTTTGTAACTCAATTTTTAAATTTTAACAAAATTTGACCGTTCAACTGTAATATGCCAAAATAAAAAACCAAATTTTTTCTTTTATTATTTCAGTTTTCCAATCTTGAAAATGCAGGATGTTTAAAACTTGAATATGATGTCAAACAAAATATTTTACCAACGGCAAACCAACCAAAAAAAAGGATAACCCAGGGTCGCCACGGGCTATGGCGCACCCCTCCTAAGTCGTCATGGGCTGTGGCGCCCTATACCATTTTTACAAATTGGTACACAGCTGTACCATTTCCGCAATTCTGGTACGTAACTATACCAGAAAAGCGAGGGAGCCGATAAGATGGAGTATTGGAGTTCACGAGTGAAAATGGTAAAATGCAGGTCTCCTATAAGAGAAATAGTGCAATACTAGAAATATCGATTGTTTTTCAAATGATTCATGATAAACTTATAATTTATGGCCACATATTAATATACGATAATATATTAATATATGATAAGTTCATTACTTTATAAAAATTATTTAACAAATATAACTTGATACATCGAGAATAATTAAAAAAATTCTTTTAAGTTTTTCAGCATTCAGTAAATGTAAATTATCACTTAATTAGTCGCTGGTAACTTGTAAGTGGCAACTAAGATTTTTTTTTTCTTTTTGTAACTTTTATATATGAATATTTATCTAACCTAATCATATAATTTGAATATGAAATGGAAAGTCACAAGGACTGGTCGACTAGGTGACCATAACACAGCCCATGCTCCTTACTCCTTTAAACTTGTAGTTGTAGAGTTACAGATCAAAAAAATAACATGCATCCATCCACATGTCAGTACACCACGATGCATAAATAATTTGATAGACTTATGAGACTTTGTTTTAGGTATATATAGAACCGGAAGAGAGTTTTTTAATGGATAAAATTCTTAGTTTCCTTCTAGAAGATTAACATTCTTTTAAAAAATAATAAAATTTGATTATGTTTATAATTTTATGGTAACTTGTCTGTAATAAGTACTCCCTTTTCGGAGCTGAAAAGAGAAATTTTAATTTTTAATATTTAAAATAGAGGAAAGATTGTATATATAATAATAAAATTTGATTATGTATATAATTTTTGCCAACTTGTCTCTAAGTATTACCCTTTCTATATTTATGAGCTAAAAAGGAAAATTTCAATTTTAAATATTTAAAATAGAGAAAAGATTGTATATATAATAATAAATTTTGATTAGGTAATAATTTTATGCCAACTTGTCTATAATAAGTATTAAATTTTTTATAATTTAAGAGATAAAAATGAAAATTTTAATTTTTAATATTTAAAATAGGGGAGCTCTTGAAAATTAGATAAATATGAATCGAACGATTATAGAGTTCCTGGGGGTTTTCCTTTATATATATAATAATAATAATATATATATATAGGGAAAAATCAAATTAAAAACGAAGGGGAATAGGTGTGATTGTGTGTGGGAAGGTGTATTTTAGTTGTGTGTTCTGCATATAGGGGGCCATTAGATTAGATTAATCTAAGGGCTTAGATTGGTTCTTAGTTTGTATTTTAAAAAAGATTTGTATTTGATCACTAGCCTATATATATATATATATATAAAAGATATTGATTGCTTATTTTATTTAAAATAAAATTATTGAATATTTAAAAAAAATTTAGAAAAATTTATTATAAACCGCAGCGAAACGCGGCTTAGTAAACTAATTATAAATTAATTAACAATTTAACCCTCACACAAATTTATATACTTTAATCTTGTTTGAATTAATTACATATATTTTGTATTCAACATCTCTCGATTCCTTTTCTAAACCTAGAGTAGTGTGTATAGTACTATTACCGCACATCTTTGTACGTGACCGATGACTCGATGACGGACGGACAAAGGTGTCTAATCTTAACTTTTAAAATATACCATTTCCATCATAAAGATTGAAAGTAGATCAAACTACAGATCAAGACAAAACATATGCCAGCTTTTCAGAGTGGTTGATGATCTCGAACGTTTAATCAATCATGTTATAATCTTTCATTTGTTTAACTTTATGCTAACAGCATTATGAATAACAGAAATAAAGATCTTGATCCACTAATTAAAGAACAACACCTATTTACTTAAAGCACTAACCACTACTACTCTTGTAGTCTTGTTATATGACAAAAGCTAAAGAAAGAAGTTGGTGCCCACGCACTTTGTTCTTAATTTTCATTCGTTTGATTACTTAGATTTAACAATTAAAGTAGAGAATCTTACAGCTAATTAAATCACAATACACAGAACATAAAATGTTATGGTAATCAATTTATAGTGGCACTGGACACTGGTGCATGAACTGGAGATCAGATCCAGCTATTAGTTTAGAGAAATCGCTGTTGAACCGTAACTAGGCAAGTATAAATTTTAATATTTTCACGTATGTCATAAATTTCTTGAATTAATTGTGTTGATTTCATTTGATCGTCAAAATTGTGGAGTTAGATTTGACGATTAAGATGACTGGGTTTGCTATCGCTAGGGAGTAGGGAAAACAAATTACAGGTAGGCACACAAAACTGGTGATGATCATATCATTCGCAAGGGCAAAGTCCGAATGTTGAAAAGGTAGACAATATAATTGGGTTAAATGGCTAATTCGTCACTCTACTATATGAAAACTTTCAGTTTGGGTTATCATCCGGAAAAAAATTTCAAATGCATAATTGTACTCTTTGTAATTTTCAATCGCAACACTCAACTACTAATTATTTTCACTGTCGTTAAAATTCATTAACTTTTGACAGAGAACCGTTAACCGCTGCCAGCTCGTTGTCACGTATGCGCCACATCCTTGACACACCATCATACACATCACAGATCCAACTATTCAAACCCGACCCAGATTTTCCCCCAATTTCTCATTCATCTTTCTTCTTCCTTTATTATCTTAAACAAACTCAATACACACCAACCACAACCTGAATATGCCGGAATTTCTCCACCAATGGTGCCGATTTTCATTCCGTTTCTCTTCCTCCACCCCGAAATCATACACGTTTCATTTTAATTCCATTCCAATTGATTACGTAAACACAATTCAGATTTGTAGTTTTGACTAGAATTCCTATGATATGTTATTGATTTTGTTGATTATATTATGAAAATCACAATCCATTATTCCATGTAAGATTGAAGCAACAACAAAAAATTGTTTGACTTTAAAGATAGAGAAGCAAAAGAAGTTATATTATATACATGTGTGTGTATGTATGGATGTATAAGATAGAAAGAAGATTGAAAGGATTTTCAAATTAAGAACCCTAAGTGTAACAAAGGAAGGGGAAATGGGTTAAAGAATGGGTGGGTTTAATCCAAAGAATCAAAAATGAAATGGGCCTGCCATGTAGGATTCCACATAATAGTTTCGTTAGTCAATTTAACGGGGACTAACGGCAGTAACCTATTTGAAATGTTATGATTGTTCAAGTGTTTGACTGAAAACTTTTTTGAGATGGTAACCCAATTGAAAGTTTCTATATAGTACAGTGACGAATTAGCCATTTAACTCCAATATAATTAAGTTGTTTTTACCATAGCCAAGGAGAGTTGGACGAAATAAAAGAGTATGTCAAATTTCTTCCGAGGGTAATTTGTTAAGCATGTGTAGCAATATTAAGTCCCCGAAAAATACTATTTTTACAAAATTCTCGATTAACATTCGAACCAGCCGATTAATTGCATTTGATAAGATTAATATTAAACTTAAATTCATAATATTTGATCATGAACGTTATTCACGAGCTTTCTCTGGAAGGCAAATACTGAAGAAAAAGGAGCAGCTAAGGTTAACTGGAAAATCCTATGCCTTCCAAAGAAGGAGGGTGGATTAGGTATTCGGGACTTCAAGGAATGGAAAAATGCGCAATTTATAACGCATATCTGCCTCATTCTTGATAAAAACTCTCATTTAATCTGGTTGGACTAGGTTAGGCGGTATCATTTGGGTACGTATTGCTTCTGGACTATACTCTCTACTGGTGATTGTTCATGGACATAGAAAAAACTTCTGTCTTTTTGGAAGGAAGCTGCAAGACACCTCAGAGTGGATGTGGGGAATGGAGAAGATACTAGATTCTGGAATGAGACTTGGGAAAACAGGGGTATCATTACTCAGGCAGTGAATCTTCACACTACTGTTCATGAAATGGTGGCTTGAAGCAGACTACCCGACATCTCGGATGGGTCTCACATAGAGGTTATTAGGTGGATCATATGCTCAGAGTTTACTGCTCTACCCAGTATGAGTGATAGACCAAGTCAGTACTTATGGAATAATAGAAAGTTTGTTACCCAGTAAATAACGATTATAGAAGGGGGGTTGAATATAATCGTGTAAAATAACCAATTTAAAACAGATATAAAACAATCAATACCAGTTTTTATTAATCTTTATAAAAACTGATACAAACTCTCTCAAGAAACTGTGTGTTCTTAAGAGCTGCTAGGTTTACAAAAATACTCGTGTAAAGCTCTTACTCTCGTAAAACCTATCCTGTGTTTATATACATACACAGCTACTCATTCTGTTACAAAAGATAATCTTCATTAAATCAAATTGATCTTTCTGTCGCTTATCTTCTATAACAGCTTTGGTGAAGTGTATCTTCTGTAAATCAATCCTTTCCTGAAATTGTGGAATAGTATCAATCAATATCCCTGACTTGTACCGCCACTGATGATGACAACATCAGACGTCAGCTCCTGATGCTCCAAGTACTGATGCTATCCAATCATGACGCACTCATTAAACCATCACTTCCCAACAATCTCCCCCAATTTATACTTTCTGAAATAAAGCATAAATTCTCTGGATTTAATGATGCCAAAACTTCAATCAAATGCCCGTAGGATCAATATAAGGATTTTGCTTAAGATATCCTTCATAATCAGACACTCTTATGAAACCTGTGTTCTTCTGAAGAAACTGCTTCATCAACTCATCATCTTTTTCCAATAACAAGTCAATCATTTTTCTCCTCAGCTTCCTCAGACTTTTATCATCTTTGTCTGTCTGATAAATTGCTGCTCTCAGATCTTCAATAGGACTTCTCAGCATTCTTTCATCCAGATAAATAAGCTTAACTTTTTCACTATCAGGACTGAAAGACAAATACTCTACTCCCAGAGTCTTCTCAATGAATGCACTCCCTTTCTTCATTTCCACCTCTTGTCCATTCATGTCAATATATTTAGGAGCATATCCAGTATTTTTCCAATTCAGCATTATCAATTGCAAGTTAATACTGGATTGAATCTTCTTTCTCCATTTTTCACACAGATCATCTTTAGGAATAAACATATACAGTACATACCTCAATTCTTCCAAGTTCTTCATTGAGATATCCAGATCTGTCAGTACAAATGTTGATCCATCCTTAAGAAAATACACTAACTTCTCTTTAGGCAGATTTCCATCATAAACATCATACACTATTTGAACAGAAATAAGCTTATCAAGATGCCTTTGAGTAACTTTATCACTCAGATTTTCTGTTAGACATGCTTGATCAAATGATGCTGCCTGAGGAATTATTTCGGCATCAGGATGACCAATTCCTCCACTCGTCCC
This sequence comes from Heracleum sosnowskyi, assembly GCA_030848705.1. Taxonomy (NCBI): domain Eukaryota; kingdom Viridiplantae; phylum Streptophyta; class Magnoliopsida; order Apiales; family Apiaceae; genus Heracleum; species Heracleum sosnowskyi. The sequence continues at coordinate 32,121,665 of CM061237.1, forward strand.
TGTCCGTCGACATTCATTCTTCTTCTTCACAAACCCTTCATAAGACTTCTTGAAATTTTTAGATCCAGTAACATTAGAAACATCAGAAAGGCTTTTGAGATGTCCACTTGACTGAAATACTTCATTGATCTGACGTTTAGATTTATCATCTCTGACATCATAACCTTTTCCTTTGTAGCCTTTATGTTTTCTGAAATCATAACCACTCCTTGAACTTCGAGTGACTTCTTCCTTCATTCTCAGATATTCTTGAAGCCTATTTCCAGATTTAGTGAAACTTCGTCTTTGTAAAGAATTAAAGTAATCTTTCTCAGCCTGCTTAACAGCTTCAACATTCAACGAAGTTTTTACAAGAAATATCTGTCTATCATTCTTTGAATCTGCTTGATCTCTCACTCCTCTTCTGATCAAAGGAACATCATCTTCCTCTTCTTCTTCCTCATGTATCTAAGAAACCCTTAGTTGAGAGGGACCTTCAAGCACTTCTTTTCCTTTTCTACTTACTGAAATTGAAGGCTGTTCAGAAGAAACTTTCCTGTTTGATCCTTCTCTGATTATTATTCCTTTCTGAGGTTCTTTCATCAGTTTGGTAGATATCCCTCTTCCTCTACCATGACCTCTACCTCTGGTTCTGTTGCTCCTTCTTCCACTCCTAACAGTCTCCTTATGAGATTTTAACATCTCATACTCCAGCTTTTGAGCTTCAACCATTTCTTCTACATCTTTATCATGATACATTTCTTGAAGAAGCTTCCTGGCTTGCTGCTCATCAAACGCTTCAAGTCTGGGATCTTTATAGTGTACAATGTATTCTATTCCATCAATGTTCACAGTTTGATGAAACTTCTTTGCTTGATCAATGGTTGTCACTATAATATCTTGAGATTGAATTCCAGACCTAGACCCAGAGACTTGAGTGTCATGACTCTCCTTAGTCATAGAGATTTTTGAGTTAGTAGCAGCATCAGAATCAATAATTATCTTCTTCTGACTTGAGCCTCCATCAGGAGCATCATCCTTCTGTTGAACAGTTAACTCAGGAGAGCATTTGGTTGACAGTACTTTCTCCCCCTTTTTGGCATTAGTACCAGCATCAGGAACAAGAGCAGAGATAAGTAAGTCAAGTTTAGCATCCATAGACGCAGCCTTCTTTTCCAGAACGCCAATCCGTTGTTCAAGAGAAACTTGATCCTTATGAACAGAAGAAAAATTTCTGGACAGACGAAGAACTGAGTTAACATGATTCTCCACAACATCAGCAATACTCTTAGCAGTAGTAGTCTTGACATCAACAATCCCCTCAAAAATAGCCTTAAGCATAAGAGAGGTTCCTTTGAGATGAGATTGAAGATCAACATTCCTAATCTCCTGGAAAGTAGTAGCCAAGTGAAGATGAGCATTACTAATGCCAACAGGTGAGGCAATATCAGTCCAAGAATGATCCCATTGGGCACGCCTATGCCTTGTCAGAAGATCAGCAGAGGAATCATCAGGAGCAGAATCGTCAGTATTAGAATCATCAGAAGCACCAGAAACATCCGGAGTAAGCGAACCTGCAGGATTAGATGTACCAGCAGGAAACCCCACAATTCCTAAGTCTCTCTGTTCTTTTCCAGTGATCTCATCACTGCTCACCAACATATCATCCGTACTTTTAAGAGTACGAATTTCCTCACTGGAATGCAAAGCATCCACACTCAATTGCACCTCTCCTTTTGCCAGTTCAGGAGACTGCCTCTCAATCATTCTGTTTTTCTCTAAATCTTTTCTCTCAGTCTCACGAAAAAGGCTCAGAGCACTCAGAAACGAAGAAATAAGAGATGGCAGAGAAGGGTGGAGTGGAGTCATACAGATAGGGGTTTCCTCAAGAAAGGATCTATCAGTAGTCATACTCACACTAGGAGAATAGACAACCATAGCTGTATTAGGATCAGAAATAGTACCTGATTCCTCAATGTCCATAGGGAGAGAGGATAGTGGAGAAATCAGAAGAACTTGATTGTCATGAATTGGGCCTTCTTCCATACTTTGAATGAAAGGTTCTTGTGGAGCCAGGACAGTAGTGACTGCTTCAGAAGAGAGATCTGAAGGTTCTTGTGTGTCCAGTACTTGAAGTTGGTCTGCATCAGAAGATGGTTCTTGTGTGACCAAAGAATCAGAAACAACTATATCAGGAAATGTAGGTTCTGATGGATGTTCCTGAGCTGTAGAATCATCAAACTGAGCGGTGAAAGAATCGTGAAGAGACCCATGAGCAACGTCAGAAATCAATTCCTCAGAAGTTGAAGGAAGTTGCTTCATGCCTGCATCTACCCTTTGAGTAGATGGTTCTTGTGGGGCTTGATCTATAAGGACTGCCAGTTCACTTTGAGAACCGGGTTCTTGTGTATCCAGATCAATGGTAGGAGCATAGGATGTCCGTGCCTTGACATGCCTTTTCTTGCATCTTTGAAAACAAAGTTTTCGTTTCGTTCCTGCAGCCTCATCAATCTCTTTTCTTGCTGCTTCTTCCAGCCTCATGACTTGATCATGGGACATATCTACAGATCTCCCTGTTGGAGATGCAGGAGGACTAGAATCAGAAATCACGACTTTATGAGGAGACAACTGTTCATCAGAAGCATCAGTAGCAGGAACAGTAACAATATCACTGTCATGCAAAGCTTGAGGTAAGGCAACAACCCCAGCAGAATGAGAAGTACTGATAGATTTTCTCAATCTGCGTCGTTTTGGTAATGGAAATGATTGACTGTCTGGAGAAACAACAGTGGCATCAGTAGCTGATAACTTAAAAATGGTAGACAAAGGGACATTGTCATCATCTTCATCATCAGTATCAGACTCAATAACAGTTGTACGCTTTCTCTGTGTGGCCAAAATGTTAGATGCCATACCAACTGGTTGATCACCTTGTTTCTCCAAATTTTGGGAGGCTTGTGGTAACAAGGTCCTTGATCCTGACGACTGAGAATGTCGAACAGATTTTGCTAACCTTGTGTGTTTTACAACTGATTGCTTTTGAGAGCCATCAGAGGTGGGGAGTAAGTGTTTGAGTCATAGTACTAAGAGCAATTCCATAAACAGTAGGCAGTCTCTGTCGTAGAAGCTGCCTAACCTGTTTAGGATACACAACATCACCAAGAAACATTTGTCGACCTTTTAAAATATACTCCTGAAAAGAGCGAGGAGTATTCTGAAAGACATGCAACATGCTATCTTCACGAAACACAACATTAGGGCACATGTAGTAAAAAATCAAGTGAAGAAATTTACCAAAGTAGACAACTTCCCTATTTTCAGTAACTCGACTACCGATTGAATCAATTAACATACCAGCAATATTAACATTATAGCCATAGATCAGAGAATACCCTATGTTCTGTGTAGCCTGAGTTAGAGCGTCAAAATTTGAGCTCTTGTTCATGAAGTATTTGCCAATGGAATCAAAGTAAAAGTTCCATTCTTGACGAAGCTTAGTCCGCACCAGTTTTCCCATTCGAGTCATATCACCATGATACCCAATTAAGGTGAAAAACTCCCGAAGTATGTTCTCAGAAAAGAATGGGGTAAATGAGGTGGGACTGCCCAAGTGCAGTGCTTGTTGGACAACAGCCGGAGTGACTTCATATACATCATTTCTGAAAGAGAAGGTAAGAAGTGGTTGGGTATTTGAAGTACCTGGAGTGTAGTGGGCTGTGTTCCAAAACTGCATTACCGCCTTTGCAGATAAGAACTTGGGCTCAGTTAGAGCATACCCAATCGGACTTGTGGCCAGAAAATCCTGAATCAAGTGAAATTCAGATGGTGTATTCGTCTTGTCAAGAATCGCAGAGTAGTTGTTGGTGACAAAGAGAATTCCATTATGAGTCAGATTCTTGTTTGTAGGAGATGGAAAGTGAGTTGCTGCCATTGTTGAGAGAAAGAGAATACAGAGAGAATAATTTTGATACTCAACAAGGATTAGTGAATAAGAAATTGTAAGATAAAAAATATCTTTTGAGTATAATTAGCAACACAATTTCTCCGAAAAACAAGACTAATGATGAATATTGGACATATATCGTGCAAAAATGAGTATGCACGATTTCTGAGGACGCGTGATTAAAGCGCTATACACAACGGTTGTATATAACAGCGCGTTAATAGCACGTGTGGGGACACCTGACAGCAAGACATACACTCAAAATATCCTGCAATCAGCTATTTTAGAAAAAAAATCAATAATAACATTATCGATTTTAAAATCTCTATGTAGAAAAAAATAATAAAGTGCGAAGTAGTCCAATAGTCAGAAGAATAATGACTGTCTTGGAACTCCACATTTTACTATTCCCATAGCTTCGAGCCTGGCATCATATTAGACCTTTCAGTTGCCCTGTTGTATACTATAAAAGCCTGAGCATTGTGACAACAGTCAATATATATCTTCGAGAAAAGAATAATACCACAAATCAAATGGCAGGAATCTTTGAATTCATGGTTATCGAAGATTTCTTGGAGATGAACTGGGAACAACAAGCAAACTATCTAATTGATGAGTTGCTTGTTTTAACATTTTTGAATGATGAAGGTCTCATCGCCGACGATGAGATTGCTGAAGGTCCTATCTCCAATCCTCATATTCACATCATCCGTCCTGGGCCATATGATGCGCCCATCCTCGCGGAGGATCTAGCTGTGGAGACCTGTCTGTTACTCCTCCGAAAGAGCTACTTGGAGGGTTCTGAGGATGAAATTTTCTTGGAATCCTGCAAGCTGCAAGCAAGAAGGAGAAAACGAGACGATGATGATGATTCAACATCAGGAGGATGTCAAACCTTTGATATTTCATATGGTATTATGAGCATTTGAACGGACAAGTTGTTGTCATCAGAGGCAAGAGCACACAATAGCTTCTGGCTCTAGCTCTTCTGCTTCTGATGTATACATTTAGGTACTTGTCCTGGTTAGTAAGGCATCTCTCTGTAAACATAGTGAGTAGGATTCAAGAGAGAGATTAGCTAGACAAATGTATGAGATTGTATGAATGTAAAGTTTGTTTGAATCAATTAATGAAAAAGATCCATTATTTGGCTTTACATTTTACCGCAATGATTTTAATGAATGCTTAAACAAGAAACAATCATCAGAACTACAATCATCAGTATCTCACATTAATCGCAAAGTGAAAGAAATGAGATCACTGTAAACAATAAAACAACCTACTCATCAGTACCAATTACCATTTGTGACCATCAGTACTTAGCATCATTCCTTCCCATCAGTACTGGTATCAGTTTCAACCATCAGTAGCAGTAATCAGTATCAAGTATCAGGTGTTACTCGCTTGTAATCATTCCAAGTTCATTCACAAGTTTAGTAAAGACTGCCTCTACCAGAGGCTTAGTGAATATATCAGCCATTGTTGATCTGTGGGAACAAAATGAAGTTCAATCGTTCCTTCCATCACATGTTCACGAATAAAGTGATACCTGATACTGATATGCTTGGTCAGCGAGTGTTGGATTGGATTTCCTGTCATTGCAATAGCACTTTGATTATCACAATAAATAGGAATTTTAGAAAAGTGCAAACCGTAATCCAGCAGTTGATTCTTCATCCATAATATCTGAGCACAGCAGCTTCCTGCAGCTATGTACTCTGCTTCTGCTGTCGAAGTAGAAATTGACTTCTGCTTCTTGCTGAACCATGAAACTAGTCGACCACCTAAAAATTGACAGATGCCAGAAGTGCTTTTCCTGTCAATCTTGCAACCAGCAAAATCAGCATCAGAGTATCTTATCAGTGTGAAGTCTGATGCTCTCGGATACCACAAACCAAGATTTGGTGTCCCTTTAAGATATCGAAATATCCTCTTTACAGCTATCAGATGCGGTTCTCGTGGTGGGGACTGAAATCTTGCACAGAGACAAGTTGCGAACATGATATCTGGCCTACTGGCAGTAAGATAGAGGAGAGAACCAATCATTCCTCTGTAGCTTGTGATATCCACCTCAATTCCTTCCTTAGAGTCGAGTTTGGTGGCAGTAGCCATGGGAGTATTGGCAGGAGCACTATCTTGCATATTGAATTTCTTAAGCAAGTTTCTGGTATACTTTGACTGATTGATAAAAATCCCTTCATCAGTTTGTTTTACTTGCAACCCCAGAAAATAGCTCATTTCTCCCATCATGCTCATCTGATATCTTGACTGCATCAACTTAGCAAACTTCTGACACATTGTAGCATTAGTAGATCCAAAAATTATGTCATCTACATATATCTGTACTAAGAGCAAGTCTTTGCCTTTTTGAATATAAAACAGAGTTTTATCAATGGTGCCTCGTGTGAATCCACTATCAAGAAGACACTGAGTAAGCGTTTCATACCAGGCCCGTGGTGCTTGCTTGAGTCCATACAGAGCTTTATCCAGTCTATACACATGATCTGGATATTTGGGATCAACAAACCCCGGAGGTTGTTCAACATAAACTTCTTCCTCCAATTCTCCATTTAAGAAGGCACTCTTAACATTCATCTGAAAGACTTGAAATTTCATATGTGCAGCATATGCTAGGAATATTCTGATGGCCTCCAATCTGGCAACTGGAGAAAATGTTTCGTCATAATCTATACCTTCTTGCTGAGAATAACCTTTTGCTACAAGTCTGGCCTTGTTCCTTATGATTACTCCATCAGAGTCAGTTTTGTTTCTGAACACCCATTTAGTTCCCACAATAGATCTACTTTTGGGTCTTGGAACCAGTTTCCAGACTTCATTTCTTTCAAACTCGTTGAGTTCCTCTTGCATTAATGTTACCCAATCAGCATCTTTCAAAGCATCTTCAACTTTCTTTGGTTCTTCCTGTGAAAGAAAGTTATGAAAAAGACACTCATTTTGAGTAGCATTTCTTGTTTGAACACCAGCATCAGGATCTTGAACTTGATGCTCCCTCTGCATCAATGTCTTCCTCAAAAGAACTTTCTTGAGTTGTATGAGAAGCCCCCCTGCATCAGTGTCCTGATAAGATTCGCTGGAATTGGAGTTTCTCTGATGGATATCTCCTGATGTACTATCAGTACTTGCATCAGTGCTGTTATCAGTACTTCCATCACTATCTGTAAAAGAGTTGTTCTCAAGAGATTCATTTGTAGTATTATCAGTAGTATTTATGATATCATTAGGCTCCCCCTCAATATCATCACTACTGATTTCAGCTTCTAGTTCATCCCCAAATATCAATTCTTCATGAGTATCTTCATTTATTCCAGTAATTTTCCTGTCATCAAATGATACATTTACTGAGACATTAACAATCTTATTTCTCAGATTATATACCTTGAAAGCTTTTGTCGAATCAGGATATCCAATAAAAATTCCTTCATCTGCTTTTGTCTCAAACTTTCCAAGCTGTTCTGGATGTGTCCGCAATATGAAGCATTTACACCCAAACACGTGCAAGTGTTTTAAGCTTGGTTTCTTTCCCTTTATCATCTGATATGGAGTCTTGCCATGTCTTGTGATCAGAGTACAATTCTGAGTATAACATGCAGTGTTGACATCTTCTGTCCAAAAGTAAGTTGGCAGCTTTGCTTCTTCCAGCTTCAATTAGAGTTCTATTTTTCCTCTCAACTACTCCATTCTGTTGAGGAGTTCCAGGAGCGGAGAATTGCTGCACAATTCCTTTTGATTTACTGAATTCTTCCATTGTTGAGTTTTTAAACTCAGTTCCATTATCATTTCGAAGAACTTTGACTTTGTTGCTTGATCTGTTCTCCAGCAATTTGACATGCTCTATCAGAATCTCTGGTGTTTCACTCTTTTTATGCAGAAAGTATACCCATGTGAATCTTGTATACTCATCAACAATAACCAGAGTATACCTTTGCTTGTTAATAGACATTACATTCACAGGACCAAAAAGATCCAGATGTAGCAGGTGATAAGCTGTGTCTATTGAGTATTCTGATTTACTTTTGAAGCTGATTCTCTTTTGCTTTGACTTTTGACAGGAGTCACAGAGTCCATCAGGGGAATACATCGCTTTTGGGAGACCTCTCACTAAGTCCTTTCTTACTAACTCATTGATGTTATTTAAATTCAAATGAGATAGCTTCTTATGCCAGTTCCAACTCTCATCTACTGATGCCTTCGATAGAAGACACGTCATTTTCCCATCAGTAGCAGAATGTAAGTTGGCTTCATATATGTTACCACGTCTATAACCCGTAAGAATCACTTTTCCATCCTTCTTACTTGTTATTTCACAATGAGATTCATAAAAATTAACATGATAACCTCTGTCTGTAATTTGACTGATGCTCAAGAGATTGTGCTTCAGTCCTTCTACCAGAGCTACGTTCTGAATGATGACATTTCCAATTATAATGTTTCCATATCCCAAAGTATGTCCTATATTGCCATCTCCATAGGATACCTTTGGTCCAGACTTCCTCTCAAAGTCTGACAGTAGGGCTTTGTTTCCAGTCATGTGTCCTGAACATCCACTATCCAGAACTAGAACATTTTTCCTGTTGCCCTGCAATCATTTATTCAATCAGTTAGAATTTTTAAGAACCCACACTTGTTGGGTCCTGTTTTTCAATTTCTTGTTAAGATTTGCAGCGGAATTTTTCTTTAATCATTTTCAACTGAATTAGCTCCACTTGAACTTGATTTAACAGAGTCTTTCTTAACATACACATTTCTAGTTAACAAAACCAATCTATCACTAGAATTTGTACCTTTATTGAATTTAGGCAAATGAACATAATTATCATGGTACAAATTGTGATAACTAGTACATGTGTAAACTGAAAGCCATTTGCTACCACAGTGAGAACAAGGATTCTGTGGTTTATAATTAACATTTCTACTCCTAACATCAGAAATAGAAATTTCAACTCTCCTCTTTTTATTCTTCCTGCAATCAATGGCAAGATGATTAGTATTACCACAGGTATGACATATCTTTCTTGGAGCATTTGGAATATATTTATAATTGTTAGACTTGTCTATACCTAGTTTTCCATTCCTATGCCTTTTGGGAATCTTCTCATTCACATATACCCCGGCGACCTGGGCAGGTTTTGTGAGGGGAAATCTTGTCATTCACATATTTACTTTCATCCATTGGTTGGCCTGTCATTATAGGTTACCTACTACAGCCCGACTACTTCATTTTGGTTGTGACATGGATGTTTAATGTCCTTTCTGTATCTCGGGAAAGGAAACACAAGATCATATTCTTCTATGTCCTTACACGGAGTTCATTTTGAGAAGGCTAGTTCTTGCTTGTGGTCTGGATGTTTATCAGCATTATACCTCATGGCTTCAACTTCTGCATTCCTTTCTGGTGCTGAACCTTAACAAACCTATACTCGCTATCATTGGCTTGGTTTTTCAGGTTCATTGCTATTACATTTGGAGACAGCGAAATCAAAGGAGGCACGATGGGGAATTTTTATCACCTGATGAGATTTTTCATTGTATCGCTGTGGACATTCGAAATAGAGTCCGATCCCCAGCCTAGCTTTCTTCTAGGGCTAACTTTCTGCCTCTTTCTCTTTGTTCCTTCTTACATCTATAGCTTAGATGTTAGATATTTGTTGGTTGATGTTATGGTTGATAGTTGCTTTGTATGATTGGTGACTTAGAAAGATAACTATTCTTGTTTAGTCATTTTTCTGATGTTGTCTCTTCTCAAGGATTTTTTTATGATGTCTTTTATTTAATATAAAAAAGGTTACAAAAAAAGTCATTAATAATTAAATAATTTAGCGAATTTGTTAAATTTAACGTGTACATTTCACACTATTAATTATCTATTGAGCATATATTTACAAGCATGTTCATAAAAATAGTCACAAGTTTAGTAAACAAATTTCTCTGTGAGTCGACTTTTTTAGTTTATCCACAGACTATATTCTAAAGCTTACTTATCGAGACAGTTCACGGCATGTCCATAAATATTGTAATCTAACATGCAAGTATGTAAATTTGGAGCCGAACTCTTTTGTGAGAAAGTCCAGTTCATTTATGATCCTAATTCTAAAATCGTGTTTTAGTTTTGCTCACTTGATTAATTTATTAAATATAATTTCTCTTTCTGATCGAGTCAACATGAAACCGTTAGTGACTGTCTCAGACTAATTAACAACCCTAGTTATCTGAGTCTGCTTTTAAAAAAAGTGTTGCATGAATAAGGTTGGAACTTGGAAGTACACTGGAAAAAAGAAAAAAAAAATTGATTGATATTCCAGTGTTAGAAAAACTAGCAATATGTCTATGTTTCGCATATGGAATGATATTTGTTTTTATTTAATAATAGTTATATAATTTATTGATTCCTAAATTTATATCTTGTTAAAATATAAGTGATTTTTTTATTAGACCTATATTATGACGTATATTACGGCACTGATATTGTTCTCTTTGACACACATACTAACAATATCACATTTCCTTTTTTTTTCTCATAGTATCATACGTCCCTCTTATAGTAACAATATCATAAGTCTCTCTCATAGTAACGTTGACGTCGTACTTAAATTTATTTATTTTTTGTGAAGGAGGATATAATTAATTTGACGTGAAACAAACTTAATATGTTTACTTTAAAACCAAATATCCTTAAAAGCAAACAAACTTACTATTGTAAAGTCAAATAGAAGCATTGAAATGATAGAAGCAGTTTTTTCAAATAAAAGCATTGAAACGATAGAAGTATTTAAACGATAGAAACATTTTTTCCAACTGCAAGCATTGAAACGATAGAAACATTTCAACTAATCAAGTCATAACATTAAAGCTTTATAAGTTTGTAGATTTAATTTGTTTGAATTATGTAAAAGTAACAAATGATAACACAAATTGTACCATGACAATGCTAAAACTGTTATAATCTTTTTGGTAGTAGATTTAGATGAACCTGGATTGGTTTGACAATCGGACATCTCAACCACATTATTCTGAAAATATGACAGAAGTAATTCAACGTTACTGTTGAATGAATGCAACTACTGTAAATCAAAAAAAAATTTGATCATTAACCAAATTGAAATTGATATACTAACTTGATCATATAATTATGGAAGCCCTGAATTTCCTGCATAACTCATTGTTGGTTGAGAAATTACAGTAATTGAGTTTGAAGAATCATAAGCACCAATTGCATAATATAAACGTCTGCCCGATTTTAGATTGTCCTGGTTAAGTTGTATATTCAGCTTAATTTCTTTTCCAATAATATCCTTAATATTTGGATGTAAAGAACTGTCTGGTTGTTCATGTGAAAGTTAGAATAAAGACTGGCACTATATTATTACATTTTAGGGAATGATGCGATGACCAAAATTATGCATTAAGTCTCAGGAGCAAAACTTCATCATGTCATACTGCATCTTGGTTGCAGACATACCTAACAATCTTCTTGAAACTCTATCCATTAAAACGAAGTTATAAGCCTCACTTGTATGTTCTCCTGGGATGACAATTCTAAATCTGAAACAGAAAACAGTTCAGTGACATTAACGAAAACATTTAGTAATATATATATATATATATATATATATATATAGAAATTACATTACGGGTATGATAAGATTTAGTTTTCTTTCCACTTCAAACCTGTTTCAGGTACAGGTATAGTCTTATTTGTGCAGTCTGGGCATTTTATATGTATGTACAGTTATATCTATTATGAGGTCTCGTGATTAATTTGCATTGCTTTGTTGTTAACCGAGACGCTTGTTTCATTTATTTACCCTTTCTAGTGATTAATTTTCATTGTTTTGTATGACAAAATATAAATTTTAAACTTGTTTCAAGGTCTTAAAACATAGAAAGATATATTTAAATTTACATGTATATATGTAGAATTTTACTCGACGTCCGTTTCACATTTTAATATATAAAAATTATTATTTATCTGTTGAGAAAAACATAAATTATTGAGAATTAAGTTTTAAAAAATTGACGACAAATATGGATATTTTAGTCTATTAGGATTTATGGGTGATAGCTTAGAGAAAACTTAACTTGATGTTTAGCAATGCTTAATTTTATGAAGTAGAACATACTATCACAGCCAGGGTATGTTCTTGTAACCAATTAGTTTACTATCATAAATTGATTGTATATCTTGGAAGAAGTTCATTTATTTGTTCAAGCCTCAAGGAGTACATCAGGTCGACATCAAGAATAAAAGTCACTGTCATGTCATTGACAGTAAGGTTACAAGAAGACAGCATGTTGCAAGTCATGACAACATATCCTCTCTGACAGCAACATTGGCGGAAGCCTAGAGACAGCAACATTGGCGGAAGCCTAGAGACAGCAACATTCATCTACCCTAACAGCAAGTTTGGAACTTCTGACAGCAACATTGGCGGAAGCCTAGAGACAGCAACATTCTTCTACCCTGACAGCAAGTTTGGAACTCCTGACAGCAACATTGGCGGGGATTTCATACTGTCATCAAAAGCACATTCTTGTGACAGCAAACTTGGTAGTTCAGGTCACTATCTCAAAGGGATTCATTTTGAATTGGGGATCTACCCAGTCAATCATGTGACAGATTAGATGTTCAAGAAACAGGCGTGCTACAGTATCCCAATACTGTATCAGACCTGCAAAGTCTATAACAGAAGCTTGAGAGATAACAAGACAAAGTTTACCAATTCGAGAGTATGAAAAATCAACATCTACTGGGATTGTGTAGCTTAATTTAGAATATATCTAGATTGCTTTTTATGTACTGATAACTCTGATTGTATAGCAATTTAGGAAAGTTGCATAGGTATGCAAGTTGTAAGGAGCTGCCACAAGAAAATGACAACAACTGCACAAAATTGTGAAGAAAGAGATAGAAGTAAGATACATAGACTATCTCTCATTTTAAGTCTTGTAAATCTGAAGAAATCGAAGCTTGAGAAAAACCCATTTTTCTCAAGGTTGTAGCAACACTTTGCAAAATAAATAAAATATTTATTTTGTGAGAATAGCTTGAGTAAACTACTTACATTTGCATTTCTTCTATTGATAAATCTTAATCTTTTTTTTAGTTGTTGAAACAGAGATTGTAATTTATCAGTATTGCATTCAACCCCCCCCCCCTTCTGCAATACTCAAGAACCAACAACTGGTATCAGAGCAACAGATTGAGATACAAATATGAGATCATGACGAGGCGCAGAAGTCAAGTAGTATCAAGATTTCAACCTTTAATAAAGAGAACTACAACATATGAAAGAGAAAGATCTTGTTGTTTATCAAAGCTGCAAATCCACTATACATGGGAATCCTCGAGAATGGTCCCTTTGTTCCTCAGAAGGAAATTAAAGCCTCGACGGTGAATGGTGTCGCTGTTGCAGCACACTGGGTCACCAAGAAACCTTCAGAATTTTTAGAAGCAGAAAAAGAAAAGGTAGCTCTAGATGATTATGTGCAACTCATCTTGCTTTTCTCTCACCTTGGACAAAGCCATGTGTGAGAACGTCATTGGATGCACATCAGCCAAAGAGATGTGGAACAAAATCGAACTGCTCTGCGAAGGAAGTGAAGAGATTAGAGAAAATCAAAGACAAATTCTTGTATCTCAATATGAAGCCTTCATGGCAAAACCAGGTGAAGAACTAACACAAATGTTTGAAAGGTTCAACAAACTTCTAGCTGAACTACAGATTCATGGTAAGTTCTATGAAAAGAAAGAAATCAATGTTAAGTTTTTGCTCACTCTTCCTGAGCATCTTGAATACAAAGTTACAGCAATCAGAGAAGAAAGCGACATGTACAATGTTTCTCTTGAAACATTATATGGTGTGCTCAAGTCATATAAACTTGAACTCTTTCAGAAAAGAGCCATACAAAGTGGATCAAAAGGCAAAATGGCAAATATGTTTGGTGCTCTTGTAGCTCATGAGCCAAAGATCACCCAGCCAAGTGAAGCAATGCAAATCACACAACCAACTCAAGTGTCATCTCTAAAGATTGAAGAGGTGGTGGATGATGAGTAGAAGTTGGTGCTGCAACTTAATGATGTTGAAGATGAAGACTTCTACACTATAGAAGAGATGGAAAGTATGGACAATCCAACCATGGCTTTGGCGAAGAAATTCAAGAACATAAGATTCAAAAGAGACAAGCCATACAAACCTCAGGGTCAAACATCTAAGTTCAGCAAAGGGAACTCATCTAAGGCTACTGGTGGTGCCACAAGAGGAGGATACAAGACATGGATGGTGGATAGATCAAAGTTTTGATGCTACAACTACAATGAACCTGGTCATTTTGCTATAGAATGCAGAAGGCCAAAACAAAGCCAGAAAATGGACAAAGGATCTAGTGGACAGTTCAAGAAAGGACAAGGAAGAGTCTATGTGGCTGAAGGAAAATGTTGGGATGAATCTGATAATGAAGAAGAGGAAGAATATATGAACTTAGCCCTCATGGCTAAATCTGATGTTGTTTCATCAAGCTCCTCAAGTCAGGTACCATCACTTATTTTACTTGATATGTCTAAAGATGAATAAAAGAAAACTGTTTAAGAATTGAGTGCTGAAATGTTTAACATCCATACCAGTTTAACTGCTGCAAATGAAGAAATTGCTAGGCTAGTTAAACTGAATGAAACACTCAAATCTGAAAATGAAATGCTTTTGCTTAAGACCAGTCCATTAGATTCCTTAGCTCAAGAGAATGCTAGACTTAAAAATGACATAGTCTGTGCTAAGGAGATATATGAATTTCTAAGAAATGAGATCACTGAAAATGAATTCAATCTTAAGGCTTTCAGGAACTCATCTAAGCTAATTCAGGATTACAATGAAAAACACATTGAGAATCAGAAAGTTGGAGTAGGTTTTGTTTATGGTAGAAGACCTAGAAAGGAAACTGTGGATCATGATTGTTCAAATGGTGTTACTGTCAAACCTCACATCCTCAAAAAGGTTCACAAACCAATTTTCAAGATTGCGGAAATTGAGTTTGATGAGGAAGCCATGCTCATCAAGCAACAACTCCTTGATGAAGATGAGAGTGTTGATAGCACACCTGATGAAGGAAAAGATACTGTCAAAATTCCCAAGACAGTAACTTTGCCAAACGATCTGACAGAATGTTCCAAAGATGTTGTCATCAATGGCAAGACATAAACTTCCAAAGATACTGTCAAAAGAGTATCCAAGACAGTGACTTCTAAACCTGCTGTCAAGACAGTACGAGTAAAAGGTACTGTCAAGAATAACTCGACAGTAACTTCAGAACATACTGTCAACACAGATGCCTACAAGTCTAAGAATAGGAATGGCAAGTTAGGGATCAATAAAGGAAATGGCTATGCTTATGTTAAAAATGCTCCTAGAAAACTATGCAATAAGTGTGGCTCCTCTCACCATCTAACACATGTTTGTAAGAAACCAACAGAGAACAAAATCAATGTGACTAAGGTCAATGGTAACTTACATAAAACCCCCATTATGCATAGAACTATGGCTGTCTGTAACAACATTGATTGCATGCCTTGTAAGATCACTGCCATGAGTACATGTTTTAATCTGCCTATTCTGTCTACTAAAAAATGCTCTTACATGCAAACTGTTAAAACTTCTGGGCCTACTGATGTCAATAAAAAGGCAAAATTTACTAAGAAGAAGACAATGTCAGCCAATTCTAAAACTGAGTGGGTGATAAAAGAATTCAAACATGAGATTTTTGATGTTGATGTTAAAGATGATGAAAACTCACGTGTTACTAAATCTGCAGGACCCAACAAGATTTGGGTACCAAATGCAACGTAAATACAATTTGTTTTGCAGGGCAAGAATAAGAAACAGGTTATGTGGATCATTGACAGTGGATGCTCAAGACACATGACAGGTGATAAAGCCCTGCTATCACATTTTGTTGAAAAAGCTGGCCCAATCATAACTTTTGGAGACAACAACAAAGGTTACATTGTGGGATATGGCTGTCTGGAAATTGGAAATGTTATCATCAATGATATTGCTCTTGTTGATGGATTAAAGCACAATCTACTCAATGTCAGCCAATTCAGTGACAAAGGATTTAAGGTTGATTTTGAAATGATGGTTTGCAACATCTATCACAAGAAAGATGGAAGCCTTTCTCTTAAAGGAGTGAAGAAAGGAAGCTTGTTTGTTGCTGATCTAAGTTCAACAAAGAAGGACAAAATCTACTGTTTCTATAGTAAAGCTTTGCTTTGGCATAAGAAACTCTCTCATCTCAACTTCAAAACTATGAATATGCTAATGAAGAAGGAGCTTGTAAAAGGACTACCTCAACAGGAATTCTGTCAAGAAGGACTGTGTGAGGATTGTCAAATGGGAAAATTGAGAAGAGTTGTGTACAGGACAAAGCAAGCAAACACCAACACTGAATCACTCAAGCTGACTCACATGGATCTTTTTGGCCCAGTAAATGTTCCATCCTTAGCCAAAAAGAGATATGCACTGGTCATGGTGGATGACTACTCTAGGTACACTTGGGTAAAGTTTCTAGAGTCAAAAGATGAAGCTGCTCAAGAAATCATTGATCACATAAGAGTTCTTGACAGAACTCCAAATGCCAAAGTTTGATACTAAAGCTTATGAAGGCATTTTCATGGGATATGGGATAGAAAGGACAACTTACAGAGTCTATGTCATAGAACACAGGATCATTGAAGAAAGTGTGAATGTCACATTTGATGAAACCAAGTTTCCAAGGCTGCATGAAGATGGCCAAATGCAGACATTTAGTTTTGAAAATCAAGGATACTTGGAAGAAGAAGAAGAAATTATTGATGAAGAGCCCAGTTATACTCAAACTGTTGATCTTGAGAAAGATGTTGTCAATACTAATGATGTTAATCAAACTCCAGCTCAGTCACAGACCATTTCAACTAATCTTCAAAATGATGGTGACTCTGGAGATAATGAAGAGAATGGTGGAGACAACTGCACAGGTGAAGATTCAATTCCTCAAACTGGAGCTAATCTATCAGATCAAAACAGAAGCTTGTCCAGAACCACAAAATGGAACAAGGATCACACTAATGATCTAATCATTGGTAATCCTTCCTTTGGGGTAAGAACAACGAATAATGTCTCTGCTGACAGCATGTTCTCATGTTTTCTGTCTCAAATAGAACCAAAAACAACCGATGAAGCATTGTTGGATTTTGATTGGGTGATTGCCATGCAAGAAGAACTCAACCATTTTGAAATAAACAATGTATGGAAGCTGGTTCCAAGACCAAAAGGAAAATCAGTCATTGAGACAAAGTGGGTATTCAGAAACAAACTGGATGAAAGTGGAATTGTGACAAGAAACAAAGCAAGGCTAGTAGCTAAAGGTTACTGTCAACAGGAAGGAATAGATTATGATGAGACATTTGCACCTGTTGCTGCACACTGTAACTTCAAAGTGTTTCAGATGGATGTCAAAAGTGCCTTTCTTAATGGAGAGTTGGAGGAAGAGGTGTATGTTGAACAACCACCTGGATTTGAAGATGCTGAATTGTATAACTTTGTATACAAACTGTTCAAAGCACTATATGGATTGAAGAAAGCTCCCAGAGCTTGGTATGATACACTCTCTACCTTTCTATTAGAAAATCAATTTACAAGAGGTGTAGTAGACAAAACTCTATTCTACAAGCATCATGGCAAATACATCATTCTGGTTCAAATCTATGTTGATGACATTATTGTAAAGCATAATGTAACATAAGATGTAAAAGAGATAACTTCAACTCAACAAAGGACAAGACAGACAATAATATTAACAGAAGCACAGGAATCCAGAATCAAAGAAGAAAAGGTAAACTCAAAAAGTCAAAATACAGTATGCATTCTTGAAGTCCGTAAACAGGTCACAGAAAGAAGTTCATGAAAATGTTCAAGCCTCAGTGACAGCAAAAGAAACAAGACTTTCAAGATGACAGAAGTATGTGAATGATTTAGGGTTAAGTACCACAGGATTCCAGTGATTTATTTGAAGCAACCAGAATGACAAGAGACTTATCAGCAGCATTGAATTAAAGACATAGAAGAAGAATTGATCAAGTGTTATTCATCTGTGAACTAGACCAGTTGCACTAGTTGACGGCACTAAAAAGATCAAGTTGTTTTATCGTCTCAGAATAAAGTGATACAGTCTATTACTTAATCACCCAGGAGCTCAGTGGAATTATTCAAAGATCAAAGTCAAGAAAATGATTCGATAGTTTTTCATTTTAGAAAACTATCGAATGATATGAAAAAGTGATTCTCAGAAAACCAATTTGAGTTAATTTGGTATTCGATAGTTTTGATTTAAAAACTATCGAATGGTAAAGTAACTTAAATTATTCGATGGTTTTTTATTTAGGAGCAGGTGAAAAGTATTCTTGTTTGACAGGTTGATTTTGAAGTTGGACGGCCAAGATTGATTCTTCAATCAAGGTTCGATAGTTTTCAAATCCAAAGCCTACAATTAATATCAGAGGAAGTGTGTCTTCTTCAGTCAGGTTATTTAACACAGAAGCAATTACTGAGAGAGAAGTTTTGAGCCGGAGAAGATCAGAGAAATTAATAGTGCTCAGAATTTTATCATTGTATTGATTGTGTTTAACCTAGAACTCATTGGAGCTAATCTACGGATTAGAAATTGTAGCACCCCTCGAGGTTTATATTTATAAAAAGATATATTCCCCGAATCTTGGTTTGGTTTGGTGTGTTTGATTTCGTTATAGAACTGAATGAATTATCCGCGAACGAAATTGAATTATTTGTGAGTATCGTATTCAACCCTCCTTCTACGATACTTTCGACCTAACAATTGGTATCAGAGCTACTTGATTGACGTACAAATCAGATCCGGTTAATGAGACCAAAATCAAACGTAGCGTGAAAATTCGAAGCAAATTTTTTAACTTTGAAATTTTTTCATTTAATTGGAATTTCTTGAATTTTAAACAATTTGAAATTTTCAGAAACAATGAGTGCTCCAAAGACAACCGCTGGTATTAAAGTTCCCCCGTTTACTAGAGATGATTTCGGTTTGTGGAAGATGAAGATGCTGTTATTTATCAAGGCATCTAATCCGTTGTATATTGGCATATTAGAGAACGGACCGTTTGTACCAATGAAGCCAGTTAGTGAATCTACAGCTCTTGATGGTAGCAGGATTACTCAAGGCACCCAACCTAAGGATATTACTGAGTATACAGATTCTGACAAAGAACTGATTCGATTGGACACAGGTTTGATGTTGATATTAGCAGACTCCGTAGACAAAGAAATGAGCTATCAGTTGATGAACTGTACAAACGGGAAACATATGTGGGATACCATTAACTTGATAATGGAAGGAACTGAAGACGTGCAGGAAAACAGATTGGACATCCTGACTTCTCAGTACGAAGCCTTTAGGTCTCTTCCAGGAGAAAGTATATCTCAGGTCTTTGAGAAATATACTAAGCTTCTAAATGAATTGGCAATGAAAGGGAAGACCTATCCACTGAGAGAAACCAACAGGAAGTTCATGATGACGCTGCCCCATCATGTAGAACACAAGTCATCATCCATAAGGGAAATAATAGACTTCACAAAGATGTCACTAGAGATGATCTATGGCAAGTTGAAGACTTATGAGATGGAACAGGAACAGAGAGTGATAATCTACGGACCAGGGACAGTGGATAACAAGCACAATGCACTTGTGAGATCAGCAGCACTTATAGTGGATGAACCAACAACTTCTGAGATTCAGGTTCAAACCCCTAGAGCTGGAAATGAGGTGATCATAGAAGCTGAGATGGATTCTGTGAATCTGGGTGTTGATGAAAGTGATTACTACACCCTAGAAGAGCTTGAGCAAATGGAAGACAAAACCATGGCGTACTTAGCTGCAAAGTTTAGTCATATTCGTTTCAAGAGAAACCCTAAGTACAAGTTCAAGGGCTCAACCAACAGATTCCAGAAGAGCAAGTATGCACCTAGTACATGCTTTAAGGGAGGCTACAAGACTGGCATGATTGATAGAAGCAAATCAAGATGCTACAACTGCAATGAGTTAGGGCATTTCGCCACTGAATGTCGGAAGCCTCGTCAAGCAAGAGACATGAAAGATGTCTATGTAAAGAAAGACTCATATGAGGATTTGAAGAAGGAGAATGCCAAGCTGAAACAGCAACTAGAGGCCTTGTCTGGAAAGCAGAAAGCGAAGGCTTATATAGCAGAGGGAAAACACTGGGATGATACTGATTCGGATGAAGAGGATGAATATGTAAATGTTGCCCTAATGGCTGACTCTTCAGAGGAATCACCACAATCATCTCAGGTACCTATCTTAACTACAATTGATATGTCTAACTCTGAGTACAAGAAAACTGTGCAAGATCTAAGTGTAGAATTGTTTAATGTACACACAAGCATGCTAGAATCTGAAATGGAGAATGCTAAACTAGTTCTTAAGATTAAAAAACTAGAATCTAAGAATGAAGAACTAGAGCTTGTAGCTGTCACATTAGAAGATCTTAAGCAAAAAAAATGCGTACTTAGAGAACAAGGTCAAGTGTAATGATGAGATAGAGACTATCCTCAAGAAGCAGATTTCAGATTTAGATTTGAAGCTGAATGCTTTTAAGAATTCCGCCCTGATTGCTAAGGAGATCATTGATACTCAGACCCAGGGTAATAAAAATGCTATAGGACTTGACTACTCCAAAAAGGCTGGGAAAAGGACTCTGGAATTTCCTGTGACATCTTCTGTTGTCTAGAAGGATATTCCACATATTCTTAAGAATGTGGTCAGTCCAGTCTTTGTCAAACCCTTCTCGGAACCTTTTCATGAGGATTACCTTTACATAATACAAGAATTGCTTGAGGAGGATTTATTGAAGGAAAAAGAGGTAAAGACTAAGTTGCCTAGGAATTCAGTAAAAACTGTTATACCTAAAACTGAAATAGGTGACTTAGTTAGTAATGCTAAAAAGAACAGGAATGGGAAAAAGAAGATTGTCAATCAGGAAATGGTTCCATATTCTCCCATTGCATCTAGGAAGTTGTGCACTA
Organism: Heracleum sosnowskyi; assembly: GCA_030848705.1. NCBI lineage: Eukaryota > Viridiplantae > Streptophyta > Magnoliopsida > Apiales > Apiaceae > Heracleum > Heracleum sosnowskyi. The sequence continues at coordinate 32,142,701 of CM061237.1, forward strand.
TTTGTAATTCTGCTGGACACCTTACACATGCATGTAAAAAGGTTAAAGTAGAAACTGCTAATACTTCTGAAATGCATAAAATGTCTGACATGCCTGATCTTCATGAACCCTGTGGAAAGAAAGAGTGTTTGCTATGTAAGTACAACATCATGCATGCTTATTTTAAGTTGATGAATGATAGTAGCAAAAGCACTGTTAATGTTAAATCCACAGATACTATGAATATCAAACAGGGTAAGACTAAATTGAATGTTACTCCTGTTAAAGTATCTAAACCTTCAGGACCCAAACAATTTTGGGTACCAAAGTCCGCTTAATCAATATGTGATTGCAGGGTAAGGTTAAAAGCTCAAAGGTTGTGTGGATTCTGGATAGTGGCTGTTCTAGACACATGACAGGTGAAGAGTCCCTGCTTACAGAGGTGGTTAAGAAGACCGGCCCGATTGTAACCTTTGGAGATGACATCAAAGGATTCACTACGGGATATGGTAAATTGAAAGTTGGAAATGTCATCATTGAAAACATCTCTCTTGTTGAAGGATTGAAGCACAATCTTCTAAGTATCAGTCAGTTCTGTGATAAAGGCTACAATGTAGATTTCAGAAAGGACAAATGCTTGATCACCAACAGGAAGGATGAGAAGCTTACTCTACTGGGAGTGAGAAAAAGAAATTTGTTTATAGCTGACTTAAGTTCTTCCAGTGAAGGAGAAGTTACATGTTTCTATGGAAAGGCATCTTCAGAACAAAGTTGGCTATGGCACAAGAAGCTCTCACATTTGAACTTTAAAACTATGAACTCTTTGGTAAAAAGAGAGTTAGTGAGAGGGTTGCCCCTGATGGAATTCAATCAGGAGGGACTATGTGAAGCATGTGAAAAAGGGAAGTCGAAGAAAGCATCACATAGAAGCAAAGGAATGACAAACATTGCTGAGCCATTACAGCTGATTCATATGGATTTATTTGGTCCAGTCAATGTTATGTCACTTTCAAGAAAAAGATATGCATTGGTGATGGTGGATGACTACTCCAAGTACACGTGGGTGTTGTTCATACAATCAAAGGATGAAGCAACACAACTAATCATTGATCACATCAAGAAGATAGAAGTGGAAGCTAAGCTACCTGTGCGGACAATCAGATCAGACAATGGAACTGAATTCAAGAATGCAGTTCTTAATGATTTCTGCTCAGAGAAAGGAAGATCAAGACAGTTTTCAGCACCAAGAACTCCTCAACATAATGGAGTAGTGGAAAGGAAGAACATGACCTTGGTTGAAGCAGCAAGGACCATGTTAAGTGAATCAAAACTTCCCACTTACTTTTGGGCTGAAGCAGTGAATACAGCTTGCTACACTCAGAATCGTACCCTGATCAACAAAGATCATGAAAAGACTCCGTATGAGTTAATGACCAACAAGAAACCAACACTGAAGTACTTTCATGTGTTTGGTGCAAAGTGCTTTGTACTTAAAGATGGAGAACATCTTGGCAAGTTTGATGCCAAAGCAGATGAAGGCATTTTTCTGGGCTATTCTCTGGAATCTAAGGCTTACAGGGTATATGTGATTGAAGATAAGAAGGTGTTGGAAAGCTTTAATGTAACATTTGACGACACCAAAAGACCAGGCCTTCAAACTGGAGAGAACTCTGAATCCTTGGTATTTGAAAATCTATCAGGAGATCTCTCTGACAATGAAGAAGAACCTGAAGTTGTTACGGTTATTAATAATAATCATGATAATAATGATTCTGGACCAAGTGGTGATAGTGGTGGACATACTCAAACTACTACCGGATCCACTAGTCAATCAACAGGGTCAACAGATCAAACCGTCAACAACTCAGGGGGAGCAGGAGAAGGATCAACTAGTCACACTCCACAACATCTAGAACAAGGAGAATCATCAAGATCGCATCTGCCAAGACAAAGGGTATGGAATAGAGATCATCCCTTTCACTTGATCATTGGTGATCCGAACACAGGAGTGAGAACTAGGAGAGCATCACAAAATGAATGTCACTATTCTGGGTTTCTTTCAGAAACAGAACCTAAGAAATTTGAAGATGCTCTAGATGATCCAGATTGGGTGATTGCTATGCAAGAGGAACTCAATCAGTTTGAAAGGCAAAAAGTTTGGAAGCTGGTACCCAGGCCTAAGGGAAAATCTGTTATTGGAACAAGATGGGTATTCAGAAATAAGTTGGACGAAGATGGCATTGTAACAAGAAACAAAGCCAGACTGGTGGCTAAAGGTTACTCTCAAGAAGAGGGTATAGATTATGATGAAACCTATGCACCAGTAGCAAGACTTGAGGCCATCAGAATGTTTCTGGCATTCGCAGCACATTCCAATTACAAGGTATATCAGATGGATGTGAAAAGTGCTTTTCTGAACGGGGAGTTAGAAGAAGAAGTGTATGTGGAACAACCTCCAGGTTTTGAGGATTCAAAACTGGCAGACTTTGTGTACTTTCTATTCAAAGCTCTCTATGGACTCAAACAAGCTCCAAGGACATGGTATGACACTCTCTCTGAATTCTTACTTGAAAATGATTTACAAGAGGTGTTGTAGACAAAACTCTCTTTTACAAAAAGCACAAAAATGATTTGATATTGGTGCAAGTATATGTTGATGACATAATATTTGGTTCTACTAATGATGATCTATGCAAGAGATTTGCTAAGTTAATGCAGAGTCGTTATGAAATGAGCATGATGGGTGAATTGTCATTCTTTCTTGGACTGCAAGTATACCAAAGATAAGATGGTATATTCATTTGTCAGTCCAAGTACATCAAAGATCTTCTTAAGAAGTATCAAATGGAAGACTCATCTACATCAAAGACTCCTATGCCAACTGCCACTAAGCTTGATAAGGATGAAACTGGTAAGAAGGTTGACATCACAGGCTACAGAGGTATGATAGGCTCATTACTTTATCTCACTGCAAGTAGACCAGATATAATGTTTGCAACATGCTTGTGTGCTAGGTTTCAGTCTGATCCTAAAGAATCTCATCTAATAGCTGTTAAGCGAATATTTAGATATCTTAAGGGGACCCCAAATCTTGGAATTTGGTACCCTAAAGATACAAGATTTGATCTTATTGGATACACAGACTCTGATTTTGCAGGTTGTAAGATTGATCGGAAAAGTACTTCAGGAAGCTGTCAGTTTCTTGGAAGAAGGTTAGTTTCTTGGTATAGCAAGAAGCAGCATTCAGTGTCCACATCAACAGCTGAGGCTGAATACATTGCTGCTGGTAGCTGCTGTGCTCAGATCTTGTGGATGAGAAACCAACTCCGTGACTATGGGCTTTTGTTGACAAAGATTCCAATATTTTGCGACAACACAAGTGCCATAGCAATCTCTAACAACCCAATGCAACACTCGAGGACGAAGCACATCGACATCAGGTATCATTTTATCCGAGAGCATGTCATGAATGGAACTGTGGAGTTACATTTTGTACCCACAGAGGAACAAATTGCAGACATCTTTACTAAACCGCTTGATGAATCCACTTTTTCAAAGCTGGTTGGTGAACTTGGGATGTTAAATCTTTCTAATTGATTTTGATTAGAAGTGAGAAACTGTAGATAGTCCTAGTGAATACATGAGTTTAAGAATTTCCATATCCTTAGGACTCGTGAATTTATTTTCTGGAGCAATTCTAGTAGTTAGGATTATTGTACTAATTTAATGTCATAATTATGGATGATATATCTTCTTGCATTTAATTGGTTATTAATTCTAAAAATTATTTAGGTGCTAATATTTGTTCCAAATATTTAAGCATCTATTTAATTTGAATTAGTTTACTTTGTTTTTAACTTTGTAAATTAATGCAGCATAATTTATTGGATTTTAATTGATTAATATCATTTAATGATATTTAGTCGATTTTATTCTAAGAAAATTGTGAATTTTCTGTTACCAATTGATTTTGGTAAATTTTAAAAGATTTATTCAAAATAAAACTTGACAGAAAATACAAAGGTTTGAATTTTAGAACATGAACAGGTTTTAGAATTTGAACAGAAGCAAAAAATATCGAATTTTAGGACATTCGACAGTTTTTCTAAGTACATAGAAAATTCTATCGAAATTTAATTCTCGATGGTTTTTGAAAAGGAAAAGAAAAACTATCGGAAACAATTCTCGATAGTTTTTGGAATTAAATTGAAAATATATCGAATGGAATTTACTTTAATTCATATTTAATTTTTCGATAGATTTTTCAAATAAATGAACGTCGATAGTTTTTGTATTTTATTTATAAATGCTTCGATGGTTTTCTAATAAATGGTCTGTTGAACTTCATATTTTATAAACTTCGATAGTTTTTGAAAAACAATCGAAGGATGAATTGACTTTTTTGCCCCTATCTGAAAACCATCGAACGTTCTCTTAAAAACTATCGAACGGCAAGATGACCAAAATAACCCTGCAAGGTTAAAAGGTATAAAAACGTGCCTTGTTATTTTCTTTATCACTTTTACAGATCTGAGAAATTACAAGTGGCTGTTTATATATATATACTTACAAATTTGATACACAGTCAAGAACAATTCGATAGTTTCTTCAATATTAACCGATCAAAGCTTAAGAAAGTTACTGTTTTCATTGTTTCTTCAAGTTTAACCGTGAAAACTTAATAATTTTTAAGTGTTTGCAGCTTTCTAAGAAAGAAAACCATCGAACAAGCTCATATTGTACCCCGAATTGTTAAAGATCAAATCTGTAGAAGTTGATTGTTTAAACAATTGATTTATTTGGATTGTGTTGGTTGGTTAGTAATTAACAATTAAGGGTCCTTTTTTTGTGTGTTATTAAGAAAAAGGGTTATATTTGGTTAAGTTTGATTAATTAGAAATAATTAATTGAAAGTTTTAGTTTTGGTTTAAGTTAATTTTCTGGAAATTTGATTTAAAATGGCCGGAGAATTTATTGTAACCAAGACTAATCATGTCTCGTTTCAAAACTTGCAAGCCATTACGAACTTACAGTTTCGTGCATGGGCAGAGTTTTTGAATACACGTTCATTAGTGGCATACGCTTTGAGTACTCCCGTAGTCCTTTGCATCGATCAATTGACTGCGTTGTACACAACCGCCACGGATACAAGTGAGAATAACATTAGATCCTTCAGTTTTGTTGTGCCAGGGGGCAGAACAATAAGGGCGACGGAACATGACTTTAACAGAATACTACATTTTCCTACAGAAAACCATGTTCCGGATCCCACGACTGAGGAGATACATGCTTTCTTCACTCTCATTAGAAGTCAACAACCAAACTTCTTTGCGGGAGAGTTTCTTAAGCATTACCTGACAAAGCCATGGAACTTTTTCTTTCATACCCTAATCCATGTTTTTACTTCCAAGCTAACAAATTTGCATGGTATTCCCTTATTCCTTCAAAAGATAGGGTTTGCCATTGCTAACAATAGACATATTAACATAGGAAGGCTAGTGATTGATCAAGTCAATCTGTGCATGGGACCACTGGATGAAAGGACTGGCATGGACGATGTGCTTTGTTTCTATCCTAGGTTCCTACAGCTAATTCTCAATGATGTCTTAACAGATGATGAACGTGAGACATTTGAAGGCGAGGAGACCATGGAGTGCATGAGGATGAAGAGAAATGCAATAACCGCTCTAATAAGAAAGACTCATCTTCCAGGGGTACCCACTGTTCTCACTGAATATCTAAGAACGGTGCTGTTGGGAAATGAAGATTTAATGAATGCATCAGGATCAGATAGCATCAGTACTCAGAGCATCAGGAGATGACATCTGATGATGTCATCATCAGTGACAGGATAAAGTCAGTTGGTAATTGATACTATTCCGTGATTTCAGGAAAGGATTGATATGCTGAAGATATATCTCATAGAAGCTGTTACAGAAGATAAGCGACAAGAAGATCAATTTAATTAAATGAAGATTATCTTATGTAACAGAATGCGTAGCTGTGTGTATATATAAACACAGGATAGGTTTTACGAAAGTAATATCTTTGAACACGAGTATCTTTGTAAACCTAGCAGCTCTTAAGAACTCATAGTTTCTTGAGAGAGTTTGTATCAGTTTTTATAAAGTTTAATAAAAGCTGATATTGATTGTTTTTATCTTTGTCTGTTCGATTATTTCATACAATTACATTCAACCCCCCTTCTGTAATTGACATATACTGGGTAACAATTGGTATCAGAGCAGACTGATAATTTATCAAATCAGAAACGATCGAAATGTCGGGGAACAGATATGAAACCATGAAAATTCCGATGTTGAAGAAAACAGAATTTTCAACATGGAAGGTGAAAATGCTTATGTATCTTGAAGCTTCAGATCCTGATTACATAGACAGGATAAGCAATGGACCGTTTATCCCAACTGAACCAGTTGCAGCAACTGAGACAACTCCTGCGGGACTGGCACCCAAGAAAAAGGGTGATTGGACTCCTGAGGATAAAGCTGAAATGATCAAAGATGCAAAGGTTAGAAATATCTTACATAATAGTTTAGATACTGTTTTATCTAACAGAGTTATTGCATGTAAGACTGCTAAAGAGATATGGGATGCCTTGGAAGTTCAATGCCAAGGAACTAAATAAATCAAGAAAAATAGGAGGGGCATTCTCATTCAAGAATATGAGCAATTCGAGGCAAAGCATGATGAGGACATTACAGAAATTTATGATAGATTTCTTACCTTGCTGAATGAATTGTCGTTAGTGGGAAAGGTATATGACGTTGAAGACTCAAACGTCAAGTTTTTAAGATCCTTACCCATGGAATGGATAACTCAACAGAATCTTATAAGGCATACTTATAGGATGAACTTGATGACTCTTGATGAAATCTATGGAATGTTGAAGACATATGATCTGGAGGTCAAGAAAAAGGAAGGTACAAGATCAAAGCCTAAATCTGTGGCTTTGAAAGTTGAATCAAAGGAAAGACGTGTGCATCAAGGAAAAATGAAGGCTAAAGCTCATGTAGTAATAAAGTCAGACACTGATGCTGATACTGATGAAAGTACGGATGAGGAATCAGATGACGATTCTGACAAAGAACTGGTGCAGATGATGGCCATGATGGTGAAAGGTTTTAGAAGGATGAAGCAGGGCAAATTTAGAAAGGATGGAAGAAAGTCAAAAGGAGATCAATATTCTGACAGGAAAAGTAAACAGAAGAAATTTGATCTCTCTAAGATTAAATGTTTCAATTGTGACAAGATGGGTCACTATGCAACTGAATGCAAGAAACCCAAAGTTGGAAAATCAACTGGAAAGGCGCTTGTCACGTCGAGCAAAGGATGGATGGACTCTTCTGATTCCGAAGAAGAAGAAGAAGAAACAAACTATGCATTGATGGCTGAAATTGAAGAAGCGTCTGAGAAGGTACCTAAAACTGCCTATGCTTTTGATACTGATAACATGTGTGAATTAAAGTCTTTCCTTAGAAACTTGCATATTAGTTATAATAATCAATCTAAGGAGAACATCAGACTTTTAAAGGAGTCAGCTGATATAAAGGAAAGAAATGAGTATTTAGAAACTGAGTTAGTCATTCTAAAGAATACTCAAAACTTGTGTGAGAAACTTAAAGGGATAGAAATAGAACAGATGTTAAAGATAGAATCCCTAGAAGTAGAGCTAAGAAAAGAACGCGAACAAATAAGAGTGTGGACTCATTCTGGTAAACAGACTCATTTACTTATAAATGATAGAAACTGGAAAGAGTGTCTTGGATATAAGAAGAATAAGGCAAAAGAAGATGAAAACATAAATTTGTCCACTCACATAAAGTTTGTTCCTGCTAGCGATATGAAAGTCAACTCTATCTTTGAGAAAGGATCAAGTTCTAATACTGAATTAATCTCTGAGAACGAAATAGAAATTGTTTCTAATACAGAAATTAACTCAAATACAGAAATTGAATCTACTGATACTCTTTGTTCTAATGTCAACACTAAAACCTCTGGTAAGATTGATGATAAAATATGTACTGAGATTGTTCAGAAAAGAATCACAAAAGAAAAGAACTTAGGACATCTCTCCTCTGGTAAGTTAAAGAAAAAAATCAATGCAGTGACTGGTAAGAAAAATGAGAAGATTCCTAAAAGGCATAGGAATGGAAAGTTAGGTATAGACAAGTCGAACAATTACAAATATATTCCTAATGCTCCAAGAAAGACATGTCATACCTGTGGAAATACTAATCATCTTGCCATTGATTGCAAGAAGAATAAAAAGAGGAGAGTTGAAATTTCTATTTCTGATGTTAGGAGTAGAAATGTTAATTAATAACCACAGAATCCTTGTTCTCACTGTGGTAGCAAATGGCATTCAGTTTACACATGTACTAGTTATCACAATTTGTACCATGACAATTATGTTCCGTTGCCTAAATTTAATAAAGGTACAAATTTTTGTGATAAATTGAGTTTGTTAACTAGGAATGTGTATGTTAAGAAAAACTCTGTTAAATCAAGTTCAAGTGGAGATAATTCAGTTGAATATGATTTAAGAAAAAAATCCGCTGCAAATCTAAACAAGAAATTGAAAAACAGGACCCAACAAGTGTGGGTTCTTAAAAATTCTAACTGATTGAAATATTGATTGCAGGGCAACAGGAAAAATGTTTTGGTTCTGGATAGTGGATGTTCAGGACATATGACCGGAAATAAGTCCCTGCTGTCAGATTTTGAGATGAAAGCTGGCCCAAAGGTTTCCTATGGAGATGGCAACATAGGACACACCTTAGGATATGGCAATATTGTGATTGGAAATGTCATCATTCAAAACGTAGCTCTGGTAGAAGGACTAAAGCATAATCTCTTAAGCATCAGTCAAATTACAGACAGAGGTTACCATGTCAATTTTTATGAATCTCATTATGAAATAACAAGTAAGAAAGATGGAAAAGTGATTCTTACGGGTTATAGACGTGGTAACATATATGAAGCCAACTTACACTCTGCTACTGATGGGAAAATGACGTGTCTTTTGTCAAAGGCATCAGTAGATGAAAGTTGGAACTGGCATAAGAAGCTTTCTCATTTGAATTTCAACAATATCAATGAGTTAGTAAGAAAAGACTTAGTGAGAGGTCTCCCAAAAGCAATGTACTCTCCTGATGGACTCTGTGACTCCTGTCAAAAGTCAAAGCAAAAGAGAATCAGCTTCAAAAGTAAATCAGAACACTCAATAGACATGGCTTATCACCTGCTACATCTGGATCTATTTGGTCCCGTGAATGTGATGTCTATCAACAAGAAAAGATACACTCTGGTAATTGTTGATGAGTATACAAGATTCACATGGGTATACTTTCTACATAAAAAGAGTGAAACACCAGAGATTCTGATCGAACATGTCAAGTTGCTGGAAAATGAATCAAGTAACAAAGTCAAAGTTCTTTGAAGTGACAATGGAACTGAGTTTAAAAACTCAACAATGGAAGACTTCTGCAAATCAAAAGGAATTGTGCAGCAATTCTCTGCTCCTGGTACTCCTCAACAAAACGGAGTAGTCGAAAGGAAAAACAGAACTCTAATTGAAGCAGGAAGAACATTGCTAGCAGAAGCAAAGCTCCCAACTTACTTCTGGGCAGAAGCTGTTAACACTGCATGCTATACTCAGAACTGTACTCTGATCACAAGACATGGCAAGACTCCATATCAGATGATTAAGGGAAAGAAACCAAGCTTGAAACACTTGCATGTGTTTGGGTGCAAATGCTTCATTTTACGGTCTCACCCAGAACAGCTTGGAAAATTGGAAGCAAAAGCAGATGAAGGAATTTTCATTGGATATCCTGATACAACAAAAGCTTTCAAGGTATACAATCTAAGAACTAAGATTGTGAATGTCTCAGTAAATGTATCGTTTGATGACATGAGAATCACTGGGATTAATGAAGACACTCATGAGGAATTGATTTTTGGAGATGAACTAGAAACTGAAATCAGTAGTGATGACGTTGAGGGGGAGTCTACTGATATCACAAATGCTACTGATAATACTACAAATAATGAACCTCTTGAAAACAACTCTTCAAGTGATAACAGTACTGATGGAAGTACTGATAACAGCACTGATGCCAGTACTGACAGTACATCAAGTGAAAGGCATCAAAGTAATTCTGATTCCAATGGATCTTCTACAGACACTGATGCATGGGGAGCTTCGCATACAACTCAAGGAAATTCTTTTGAGGAAGACATTGATGCAGGGGGAGCATCAAGTTCAAGAACCCTGTTACCGTCAGCAAGAAGATGGACACAAGCGCATCCTCCTGATCTCATTATTGGAGATCCTGATACTGGTGTTCAAACAAGAAATGCAACTCAGAATGAGTGTCTATTTCACAATTTTCTCTCACAGGAAGAACCAAAGAAAATTGAAGATGCCTTGAAAGATACTGATTGGGTAACTGCGATGCAAGAAGAACTAAATGAGTTTGAAAGAAATGAAGTCTGCCAACTTGTTCCACGACCCAAAAACAGATCTATTGTGGGAACTAAATGGGTGTTCAGAAACAAAACTGATTCTGATGGAGTTATTACAAGAAACAAGGCCAGACTTTTAGCAAAAGGGTACTCTCAGCAAGAAGGCATTGATTATGATGAAACATTTGCTCCAGTTGCCAGATTGGAGGCCATCAGAATATTCCTAACTTATGCTGCTCATATGAAATTCAAGGTCTTTCAGATGGATGTTAAGAGTGCCTTCTTAAATGGAGAATTGGAGGAAGAAGTTTACATTGAACAACCTCCAGGCTTTGTTGATCCTAAATATCCAGATCATGTGTATAGACTGGATAAAGCTCTGTATGGACTCAAGCAAGCTCCAAGAGCCTGGTATGAAACACTTACTCAGTTTCTTCTTGATAGTGGATTCACACGAGGCACCATTTATAAAACCTTGTTCTACATTCAAAAAGGCAAAGACTTGCTCTTAGTTCAAATATATGTTGATGACATAATTTTTGGATCTACTAATGCTACAATGTGTCAGAAATTTTCTAAGTTAATGCAGTCCAGATATCAGATGAGTATGATGGGAGAAATGAGCTATTTTCTGGGGTTGCAAGTAAAGCAAACTGATGAGGGGATTTTTATCAATCAATCCAAGTACACCAGAAATTTGCTCAAGAAATTGAACATGCAAGACAGTACTCCTGCTAGTACTCCCATGGCTACTGCCACTAAGCTTGACTCTAAGGAAGGAATTGAAGTAGATATCACAAGCTATAGAGGAATGATTGGTTCTCTTCTCTATCTCACTGCCAGTAGACCAGACATTATGTTTGCAACTTGTCTATGTGCAAGATTTCAGTCCCAACCACGAGAACCGCATCTGATAGCTGTAAAGAGGATATTTCGATACCTAAAAGGAACACCAAATCTTGGTTTATGGTATCCCAGAGCATCAGACTTCACACTGATAGGATACTCTGATGCTGATTTTGCTGGATGTAAGATTGACAGGAAGAGCACTTCTGGTAGCTGTCAATTTTTAGGTGGTCGACTGGTTTCATGGTTCAACAAGAAGCAGAAGTCAATTTCTACTTCGACAGCAGAAGCTGAATACATAGTTGCGGGAAGCTGCTGTGCTCAGATTTTATGGATGAAAAATCAACTGCTGGATTACAGTTTGCACTTTTCTAAAATTCCTATTTATTGTGATAATCAAAGTGCTATTGCAATGACAGGAAATCCAGTCCAACACTCGCTTACAAAACATATCAGTATCAGGTATCACTTTATTCGTGAACATGTAATGGAAGGATCGATTGAACTTCATTTCGTTCCCACAGATCAACAACTGGCTGATATATTCACAAAGCCTCTGGCAGAGGCAGTCTTTACAAGACTCGTGAATGAACTTGGTATGATTACAAGCGAGTAACTCATGATACTTGATACTGATTGTTGCTACTGATGGTTGATACTGATTGTTGCTACTGCTGGATGATACTGATTATTACTACTGATGGTTGATACTGATACCAGTACTGATAAGGAGTAATTGTGCTAAGTACTGATGGTGACAAGTGGCACTGATGAGTAGGTTGGTTTATTGTTTAAAGTGATATCATTTCTTTCACTTTGCAATTAATATGAGATACTGATGACTGTAGTTCTGATATTTTATTCATGTTCATGCATTCATCAAAACTATTACAGTGATATGTAAAGCAAAACAATGGATCTTTTTTATTAATTGATTCAAATTATCTTTACATTCATATAATCTCATACATTTGTCTAGCTAATCTTTCTACTAAACTCTACTCACTATGTCTATAATGAGATGACCTATTTAACCAGGACAAATACTTGAATGCTCCATCAGAGGCAGAAGAGCTAGAGCCAGAAGCTATTGTGTTCTCTTGCCTCTGATGATAACTACTTGTCCGTTCATCTGGTCATAATACCATCTGGGATCTCAAGGGCTTGACATCCTCCTGATGTTGAATCATCATCATCATTCTCTCGATCTCTCTTTCCTGATTGCAGCTTGCAGGATTCCAAGACGAGTTCCTCCTCAGAACCCATCAAGTAGCTCTGTTGAAAGAGCATCATACAGATCTCCGCAGTTAGATCATCTGCAAGGATGGGCACATCATATGGCCCAGGACGGATGATGTGCACATAGGGATTAGAGATATGACCTTTAGCTATTTCATCATCAGCAATGAGACCTTCATCATTCAGAAATGATAAAACAAGAAACTCATCAATAATATAGTTTGCTTGTTGATTCCAGTTCATATTCAAAAATGCTTCTACATCCATGAATTCAAAGGTTCCTGCCATTTGCTGTATGGTATTTTTTTGTGTATTGCCTGTTGGTACAATGCTTCAGCTTTTATAACATCCAACAGGGCAACTGAAAGGTTTTGCTTGGCTCAAGCTGTGGGGATAGTAAAGTGCGGAGTTCCAAGACAGTCATTATTCTTCTGACTGTTGAGCTCCTTCGTACTTTATTATTATGTTTTTGAAATATTAAAATCGATAATTCTATTATTGATTTTTATTATCTAACATAGCTAATTCGCGGATATTTTGAGTGCATTATGTGATGACAGGTGTTCTCTCGCGTGTACTTTACGCGCTGATATATACAACCGTTGTGTATAGCCCTATCATCACGCGTCCTTGGAAATCACGAATGCCCATTTTTGCATGATATATGTCCAATAGTCATCATTAGTCTGGTTTTTCGGAGAAATTGTGTTGCTAGTTATACTTAAAAGATTTGTTTCTTTTCCACTTTATTATCATTGTTGAATATCCATACTATTCTCTCTGTATTTGCTTTCTCTCAACAATGGCAGCAACTCACTTCCCATCTCCTACAAACAAGAATCTGACTCATAATGGAGTTCTTTTTGTCACCAACAATTACTCTGCTATTCTGGACAAGTCAAAAGCCCCATCTGAATTTCATCTCATTCAGGATTTTTTAGCTTCTAGCTCAATTGGGTTTGCTCTAACGGAACCCAAGGCAATTTCTGCACAGGCAGTGATGCAGATTTGGAGTACTGCAACCTACACTCCAGGTACCTCTAATACTCAGCCTGGTCTTACCTTCTCTTACAGGAATGATCTCTATGAGGTTACTCCCACTACTGTTCAAAGAGCTTTGCACCTGGGTAGCCCTACATCCTTTACTCCTTTCTTCTCGGAGGCGGTGCTTAGGGAGTTTTTCACCAAAATTGGCTACAATGGTGATATGACCAGAATGGGTAGATTGGTCAGAACGAAGCTTCGCCAAGAATGGAATTTCTTCTTTGATTCCATAGGTAAGTGCTTTATGAACAAGAGCTCAAACTTTGATGCTCTCACTCAAGCAACTCAAAACATTGGGTACTCTCTAATCTATGGATCTGATTTGAATATAGCTAGTATGCTAATTGAGTGCATAGGAAGTAGAATAACTGAGAATCGGGAAACTGTCTACTTTGGTCGTTTTCTGCATTTGATTTTTACATACCTATGCCCTAATGTTGCTTTTCAAGATGATTGCTTGTTGCCTGTGTTTCAGAATACTCCTAGATCCTTTCAGGAGTACATGTTAAAGGGAAAACAAATGTTTCAGGGTGATGTAGTATATCCTGAACAGGTCAGGCACCTTCTAAGACAGAGATTGCCTACTGTTTATGGATTAGATCCTCGTACTCTGATTCAGAGGTCTGTTGTTGCTACCCCCTCTGGATCTAACCCAAGTACAAAACCTAAACAGATTCCTAAACACTCAAATCCCACCTCTGATGGCTCTCAACAGCAATCAGTTGTAAAACACACAAGGTTAGCCAAATCAGTGCGACATTCTCAGTCGTCTGGATCAAGGACCTTGTTACATCCCCACACTGATTCTCTGGAGAAACAAGGAAATCAACCAGTTGGTATAGTATCCAAAATTTTAGCCTCACGAAGAAAGCATACAACTGTTGTTGATACTGATACTGATACTGATGATGATGATGTTCCACTATCATCGATATTCAAGATATCTCCTGAGGCTGTGGCACCTGTTCCATTACCATCTTCCAAAAGACGGAGATTAAGAAAGTCTACTCTCTACTCTCATTTTGATGCTGTTGATGCTCTACACAACTCCTTTCATAACAGTTCTGCTACTGATGCTTCTGTCAGTGTTGCTCCGGACAGTATCATTTCTTCTGATACCAGACTTGATGACAATGCAGTACCTGTTACTGATGCTACTGCCCCTGATGTGCCACCCTCTACTGATAGTGTGGTTGTTTCTGATTCCAGTCCTACTATATCTCCACAGGCACGAAAAGTTGATATGTCTTATGATCGTATCAAAAGACTGGAAACTGCAGCTAGAAAAAAAATAGCTGAGTCGGCTGGTCGAAAAAGGAAGATTTGTTTTGCAAGAACCAAGAAAAGGAATGTTAAGGCAAAATCATCAGGAGCTCCAACTATTGATCTGGATACACAAGAACCTGGTTCTCAAAGTGAACTAGCAGTCCACATAGATCAAGTCACACAAGAACCATCTGCTCAAAGGGTGGATGACGACGAGGAGCAGTTCCTGCTTGAAACTGATCAGGGCAATTTTTTAAGGGATATTCCATCTTCTGTTTTTGAAGACCAATATCACGGACAGGATACACAAGAACCTTCAGTACACTTTACTGAAGCAGTCCAGGTTGTCCAGGCTCCACAAGAACCTTTCATTCAAAGTATGGAAGCATGCCAGTTTACTGCCAGTCAGGCTCTCATGGTTCAACCATTCTCCTCCCGTCCCTTGGACACTGAGGACTCAGGTACTATCACTAACCCTGACTCTGCTATGGTTGTTTACTCTCCTGGTGTCAGGATGACTACTAACAGACCCTTGACTGAGGGATCCCCTGTCAGTATGACTGCACTCTACTCTTCTTTGCCATCTCTTATTTCTTCGTTTCTGAGTGCTCTGAGCCTTTTTCGTGAGAATGAGAGAAAAGATCTAGAGAAAAACAGAATTGTTGAGTGGCAGTCTCCTGCACTGGCAAAAGGAGAGGTAGAAATGAGTGAAAATGCTATGCATTTGGGTGAGGAAAATCTGACTCTCAAAAGTTCAGATACTGTGCTGGTGAGCGGTGATGAGATCACTGAAAAAGAAAAGAGAGATCTAGGGGTTACTGATTTTGATGCAAGTACATCCAATATTCCTGAAGCTTCTCAAGATCAGTCTCACAGTTCTCATTCCAGCTCTGATGAGTCTGGTGCTGATGATTCGTCCACAGACATTCTGACTAGTCATAGACGAGCTCAGTGGGATCACTCTTGGACTGATCCTTCATCCTTTGTTGGTATTACTGGGGCTCATGCTCATTTGGCTACTGCCTTTAAAGAGATTCAAAGTTCGGATCTTAAAGCTCATCTTAAAGGTACTTCTCTCATGCTTAAGGCTATTTTTGAAGAGATTCAAGATGTCAGGACTACGACTGCAAAGAGTATTGCTGATGTTGTGGCTGCAAATACTCAATCTGTTGCTCGCACTTCAAGAGACTTTTCCTGTGTTCATAGAGATCATGTTTCTCTAGAACATAGAATTGCGACTCTGGAGAAAAAGGCTGAATCTATGGATGCTAAATTGGACTTACTTCTCTCTGCTTTAGTTCCTGATGCTGGTACTGATGCCAAAAAGGGGGAGAAAGTAGTGTCAACCAAATGCTCTCCGGAGTTGGGTATTCTAAGAAAGGATGATGCTCCTGATGGAGGTTCTAGTCAGAAACATGCATCTTCTGATGCTGCTGCAAGGACACGAATCACTGTGTCTAATCAGGGTCAAAGTCAACAGTCAACACAAGTCTCTGGATCTAGTTTTCAAAAGCAATCTCATGATATTATAGTGACAACAGCTGAGCAGGCAAAGAGATTTCATCAAACTGTGAATATTGATGGAATAGAATATACTGTGCACTATAAAGATCCCAGACTTGAAGCATTCAATGAGTAGCAAGCTAGAAAACTTCTTCAAGAAATGTATCCTGATGAGGATGTAGAAGAAATGGTGGAAGCCCAGAGGATAGAGTATGAAATGCTGAATTCACAGAAAACAACTATCAGGAGTGAAAGGAAGGGAAACAGGACTAGAGGTAGAGGTCATGGTAGAGGAAGAGGAAGTACTATCAAATCACCTTCAAAATCTCAAAAAGGTATTGTGATCAAAGAAGGATCAAATACTGGTGCAGATATGTCATCTGGATTCTCTGTTGTTTCTGCTAAGGGTAAAGGAAAGAAAGTTCTTGAAGGTCCACCTCAAGTGATGATTACTGAACAAGATGTTGAAACTTCACATCAAGAAGAAGAAGAGGGTGATGATCTTCCATTAACTCAAAGAAGGAGAAGAAGAGAAGATTCAAGGAATGATAGGCAAATATTTCTCGTAAGAACATCATTAAATGTGGAAGCAGCTAAGCAAGCGGAAAAAGATTATTTCAAGTCTTTACAATAAAGAAGCTTCACAAAGTCAAGAATGGCGTTGGAGGAATATCTGAGAAAGAAGGATAATGTTGTGAGGAGTTCAAGAAATGCTTATGGATTCAAGAAGGTTAGAGGGTACAAAGGTAAAGGCTATGATGTCAGGGAAGATAAATCTCATTTTCAGCTCAATGAGATATTCAAATCAAGTGGATATATCAAAAGTCTCCCTGGAATTACTTGTACTGATGGATCTGGAAAGTTCAAGAAAACTTATGAAGAAGTTGCGAAGAAGAAGAATGAATGTAGACAGACATGAACATATGGAGGAATTGGTCATCCTACAGCAGAAATAGTTCCTCAGGTAGCATCATTTGATCAAGCATGTCTAACAGAAAATCTGAGTGATAAAATTACTCAAAGGCATCTTGACAAGCTTATCTCTGTTCAAATGGTATATGACATTCATGATGGAAATATGCCTAAAGAAAAGTTAGTGTATTTTCTTAAAGATGGATCAACGTTTGTACTGACAGAATTGGATGTCTCAATGAAGAACTTAGAAGAATTGAGGTATGTACAGTATATGTTTGTTCCTAAAGATGATTTATGTATAAAATGGAGAAGGAAGATTCAATCCAGTATCAATTTGCATCTGATGGGGTTAAATCAGAAAAATACTGGATATGCTCCTAAATACATTGACATGGATGGACAAGAGGTGGAAATGAAGAAAGGAAGTGCATTCGTTGAAAAGACTCTGGGTGAAGAGTATTTGTCTTTCTGTCCTGATAGTGAGAGAATTAAACTTATTTATCTGGATGACAGAATGCTGAGAAGTTCTATTGAGGATCTGAGAGCAGCAGTTTATCAGACAAACAAAGATGATGAAAATCTGAGGAAGCTGAGAAGAAGAATGATTGATCTGTTATTAGAAAAAGAAGATGAGTTGATGAAGCAGTTTCTTCAGAAGAACATGGGATTTATTAAAGTGTCTGATTATGAAGGATATCTTAAGCGAAATCCTTATATTAATCCTACGAGTATTTGATTGAAGTTTTGGCATCATTAAATCCAGAAAATTTATGCTTTATTTCAGAAAGTATAAATTGGGGGAGATTGTTGGGAAATGAAGATTTAATGAATGCATCAGGATCGGATAGCATCAGTACTTAGAGCATCAGGAGATGACATCTGATGATGTCATCATCAGTGACAGGATAAAGTCGGTTGGTAATTGATACTATTCCGTGATTTCAGGAAAGGATTGATATGCTGAAGATATATCTCATAGAAGCTGTTACAGAAGATAAGCGAAAAGAAGATCAATTTAATTAAATGAAGATTATCTTATGTAACAGAATGCGTAGCTGTGTGTATATATAAACACAGGATAGGTTTTACGAAAGTAATATCTTTGAACACGAGTATCTTTGTAAACATAGCAGCTCTTAAGAACTCATAGTTTCTTGAGAGAGTTTGTATCAGTTTTTATAAAGTTTAATAAAAGCTGATATTGATTGTTTTTATCTTTGTCTGTTCGATTATTTCATACAATTACATTCAACCCCCCTTCTGTAATTGACATATACTGGGTAACAGGTGCCCCTACCACTTCTACCCCCAGGGGAACAGGTAAATGAAGTTAATGTTCCTCAACCTGAACTGGCTCCTGAACCACAACAAATGGATGTTGATCCAGAGCCCTCAGTGGCCATCACTGACCATGAGATTGCAAACCCACAATCTCTAACCACGGTCGAAGAGCCTTTGGAAGAGCCAAATGAAACCATAAAAGAACCTCCTTCCCCTACTATACCCAACATTCAGACATCTGTGAGTGTAGAGGGAGAAATTGCCAAAGTAGCACCACATAAGGAGACACACCCTTCAACAACAGCTCTGCCTACCTCTAAAAGGAGAAGAACAGAAACCGAGGCAACTTTTGATAGTTCATTTCTCTCATCCAAAGAACCCTTCACAGATTTTTCTGACTTTGATTGGGCAATGCTAACAAAAGCTATATCTGAACCCCTAGCTCAGTCAAGTAAGGAAGAATTGACGGAAGCAACTGGTGTTCCGACCATATTACGGTCAGGTTCACTGGTTGAAGGTTCTAAGAACCAAGGGTCTTCACAGACGTCGAGAGAAGGCTCTGACCTAAATGCAAAATCTAAAGGGTCATTGCCTAGCTCCCCAGATGGAACATATCTGGATCCTGCGGGTAAAGGGTCTGACGTAGGTGCAGATCGGCAACTCGGTGACAATGAATCAATTACTATTGAGGAGTTAACTGAGGTGAAGTCTTCACAGACTCAAGGGGAAGGTTCAGGATCTCTGCTGTTAATAGAGCCTATTTCTAACCCCCTTAGAGATTCAAACTCTAGATCCTTCAAAGGATATATCATCTACGGATGATCAGCAACTTGGTTTAACCAAGGACGGGGACTTGCGAAGCCCCATTGCACCACCGGTGACCTCCTTAAGGACGGCTACGGTGTTTTCTTCTGCAGGTACAACTAGCAAAAAGGGATTGAGTGAAACAAAAACACATACACCTGGCCTGAGTGGGAAAGGTAAAATGAGTGAAACACCGACAGAAACGTTGAGTGTACACCCAGAGCCATATGTGAGCAGTGACACCCTAACCCTGCCAAACATTGATGATCTGCTACTGCCTACAGAACGAGAGTTACATGTTCAATCAACACTCAAGGAGATGACAGTTCGTGATAAAGAAGGAAATCCATTATTCAAGGTTCCACTGCGACCTTCCTTTGACCAATGGATCTCCTCTTGTCAAGGCAATGCTTCTTTAAAGACTATTCAAGAGAAGGTTGACTTGGCTGCAGCTGATTCCAGAAGAACATTTAGGGTCATTGGCAGTGCATCTGGCACTATAACAGGTACTAAGCAGGCAGTTGACTCCTTGAAGAAGGAAGCAATGGAGGAACTGGTCGAATTGAGGACGGACGTCAAGGAATTAAAAGATGGATTCATGAATGAAGTATTTGCTTTGTCGCAAGGACAGGAAGCTTTAAGAGAAGACGTTCTGGTTATCCGGGATGGTCAAGCGTGGGTAAAAGATGCAATGAACACACTTTCAAGAGTGGAGTCTAAGCTGACCAAGAGACTGGATCATATGGAAAAGACTACCAACTCAAGATTGGATAACATTGACCTGACGCTAGCTTTTATGAATGATATGAATAAGCAGATTATAGATTTCTTAGACAACCAAAGCGACGGAGTACAGTCAATCTGGACTATGCTAAGGAACCAACAAACTGGACCTTCAAATCAACAACCTGATCCTTTTACTACCTTTTATGCTGATGATGCTTTTGTCGAGGATTTCTCAACTAAGGGGGAGAAAGTTGGAGATGGGGAGAAAGGTCTGGATGGATGGGGAGTTTGGGAAACGGTTGAAGCTATTCCAGTTAGACAGTACTGGATTGAGGATATGGTACAAGAAGAGGAAAGTGAAGAGGAATTTGAATTCATGCAAGAGCAACTGATTCAGGAGGAGCATGAGCCATATTATCCAGAGCCTGTTGAATATCCAATCTGGGAGGATAATATGGAAGAAGAAGCAAATTCTCTGTCACAAGAAGAAGAAGCTGCCTTGGAAGTGGTGAGAGCTCAAAGAGCTGCAATAGATGCCAGGCAAGCTGAGAAAGAAAAACAACAAGCAGTTCTGCGAAGTGAAAAACTGAAGAGGTTCAAGATGTATAGTGAAGTGAGGAAGAAGAAGATGATGGATCTGGCAAAGAAAGAAGGAAGTGACTGGGAGATGGCTTATAAAACCTTTTGCGAAGTTGAAGACGGATTAGAAGTCAACGACAATGTTGAGGTGGAGGTTATCATTCAAAACATAAGAAGTGCCAATCTTGAAGATCAGACCTACTTCACAGCATTGAGAAACTCTATGATCTTTCTGAAAGCCGGGGTTAAAGCAAACGGTGCCTGGAACATAGTAATCAATTTTCTTGAGAAAGGTACCTTTGTGATTTCCACTAAGTTTTTTTGAACAGAGGACATGCACAGAATTGCAGGTGTTGCTCATCAAGATACAGGGAACTACAAGGTTAAATGAACTACTCCGTGAGCATGTTAAAGAGATCTTGATGAAAGTCAGTCCAGAGATTACTGAAGATCCTCCAATGGTTAGATTCATGACGAATGACTTGTTCAGAATCTGCTATTTGACTGAGGACAAACTGAGAGACTATCCAAGCAACTATCTGATATCAGTGGATAAGTATCTTAGATCCACTGGATTCTCATCAACGGAGAAGGACAAAGCAGCAGACACTCTAAGAAGATTTCTAATGGAGAATGTTCCTTACTATAGGAAGAGAGTGGAAAGAGGATTGGAAGTGCATCCCAGACTACCAAACATGCAAAAGCTAAACAAGAAAGATGTTAACATTGCATGGTTGTGGGTTGGAGTGGGACAAGAGGTAGAGTACATTGGAAGATACATCCAAGGAGCAATCCTTAAACCTGGAGAACCACTGCACTATCCTTCTGTGATTGATTATCAAGCAGCTAACTTTGATCCAATGATTGAAGAAGGTGAGATCGGAATGGACTGAAGAAAAGAAGCAAAGAACAAAAGAACTATCAGCTCAGACTAGAGGATCAACTTCTATGTAGAAAGTTTTATTGTTTTTTGATTTATGAAATCTGGAAATGTATATATATCTGATCCAGAATGCATTTAATATTATTACGTTGTCTTACTTTAATTATTTTCATGTTTCCTTAGTTAGTTGAGTTATCCTCGAAGTATTTGCTTGTCAAACTCTATCCAATAAAATAGGGGGAGATTGTAAAGCATAATGTAACATAAGATGTAAAAGAGATAACTTCAACTCAACAAAGGACAAGATAGACAATAATATTAACAGAAGCACAGGAATCCAGAATCAAAGAAGAAAAGGTAAACTCAAAAAGTCAAAATACAGTATGTATTCTTGAAGTCCGTAAACAGGTCACGGAAAGAAGTTCATGAAAATGTTCAAGCCTCAGTGACAGCAAAAGAAACAAGACTTTCAAGATGACAGAAGTATGTGAATGATTTAGGGTTAAGTACCACAGGATTCCAGTGATTTATTTGAAGCAACCAGAACGACAAGAGACTTATCAGCAGTATTGAATTGAAGACATAGAAGAAGAATTGATCAAGTGTAATTCATCTGTGAACCAGAACAGTTGCACTAGTTGACGGCACTAAAAAGTTCAAGTCGTTTTATCGTCTCAGAAGAAAGTGATACAGTCTATTACTTAATCACCCAGGAGCTCAGTGGAATTATTCAAAGATCAAAGTCAAGAAAATGATTCAATAGTTTTTCATTTTAGAAAACTATCGAATGATATAAAAAAGTGATTCTCGGAAAACCAATTTGAGTTGATTTGGTATTCGATAGTTTTAATTTAAAAACTATCGAATGGTAAGGTAACTTAAATTATTCGATGGTTTTTTATTTAGGAGCAGGTGAAAAGTATTCTTATTTGACAGGTTGATTTTGAAGATGGACTGCCAAGATTGATTCTTCAATCAAGGTTCGTTAGTTTTCAAATCCAAAGCCTAAAATTACTATCAGAGGAAGTGTGTCTTCTTCAGTCAGGTTATTTAACACAGAAGCAATTACTGAGAGAGAAGTTTTGAGCCGGAGAAGATCAGAGAAATTAATAGTGCTCAGAATTTTATCATTGTATTGATTGTGTTTAACCTAGAACTCATTGAAGCTAATCTACGGATTAGAAATTGTAGCACCCCTCGAGGTTTATATTTATAAAAAAGATATATTCCCCGAATCTTGGTTTGCTTTGGTGTGTTTGATTTCGTTATAGAACTGAATGAATTATCCGCGAACGAAATTGAATTATTTGTGAGTATCGTATTCAACCCCCCCCCCCTCTACGATACTTTGGACCTAACAATTATTTTTGGATCTACAAATGAAAAACTGTGTGAAAAGTTTTCATCTCTAATGAGAAACAAATATGAGATGAGCATGATGGGAGAACTGTCATTCTTCCTTGGTCTACAAATTCTTCAACAAGATGATGGAATCTTCATATGCCAAGCCAAATATATCAAAGAACTACTCAAAAAGTTCAACTTAGAAAATTCATCACCTGCCAAGACTCCCATCTCCACATCAACCAATCTGGATCTTGATCCCAAAGGAAAGAAAGTGGACTCTAGTGCTTACAGAGGAATGGTAGGATCTCTCCTCTACTTAAATGCTAGCAGACCAGACATAATGTTTGCTACATGTCTCTGTGCAAGATTTCAAGCTGATCCAAAGGAGTCACACTTGATTGCTATCAAGAGGATTTTTAGATATCTAAAAGGCACTCCTAATCTAGGCCTTTGGTATCCTAAAAATACTGGATTTGATCTAGTGGGGTATTTTGATTCAGACTATGTTGGATGTACAATTGACAGAAAAAGTACAACATGTAGCTGTCAATTTCTTGGTGGAAGATTGGTATCATGGTTTAGCAAGAAACAACATTCAGTCTCTACATCAACTGCAGAAGCTGAATACATTGCAGCTGGAAGTTGCTGTGCACAAATTCTATGGATGAAAAATAAGCTTTTGGATTATGGTCAAGTGTTAAACAACATTCCTATCTTCTATGACAACACTAGTGTCATGGTCATCTCAGACAACCATGTTCAACACTCTAGGACAAAGCATATTGATATCAGACATCATTTCATAAGAGAGCATGTTGAACGAGGAACTGTGAAACTGATCTATGTCCCTACAGAAAAGAAACTTGCAGATATCTTCACAAAACCATTGGATGAAGCCACCTTTAGCCGGTTGGTAAGTGAATTGGGAATGCTAAATCCGGTATGTTAACCTACTACTTTTACATTTTCATATTCTCAATGCATCTTGTGACAGTAGCTTCTGAGTTGCTGTCATGAGAAGTTACTGTCAACATAGTCACTATTCATTTTTGACAGCATGTTTGCTTTGACTATGCTAACTTGAATTTTGTGCTAGTCTTAATTTTGATAGTTAGACCTTATGTGACATTAACTTGGTTAACTTTGTTTGCATTGATTGACTGATCATTCTACTGAGCATGAAAACAAATCCTAGATTAAATTGAATACGTGTAACTTGTGACTCTTAGGTTAAGTAAATTAATGAAAAGATCTATTAAAATTCTCGACTGGTATTGTTTTCCGCAAGGGTTATTGTCGTCAAGAAAAGTAACTGTCATAGTATGCCATGACAGTTAGTTTCTTGACAGCAGTGAAAAACATTCTGTCAAGAGTTTATAAAAGATATTGTCATTAAGGTACTTAACGATGACAGTAAGTTTTCGCGACAATGTTACTGTCAAGCAAAACCTAATGTCATCACACCAAAAGTTACTAATAGATTTGTTGTTAGGGTTGACCCATTTGGAATGATGATAACAAAATGCTCAAGACAAGAATTTGATCTTGATACCGAAGCTGATTGTCAGAAAGCTAGTTCACAGAAGTTGATAAATCAGGAAGCTAACTAGAAGGCATTTTATCTATACAAGGTCTAAAAGCCACATCAAATGATTGGAGGATATTCTGTCATCAAGTTAGGAAACAATTCAGAAGCAAGCCAACGGACGTCTAATCAAGCACCAAGTGTTTCAGTGGTAAGTCTGCCTAATCAACTCAGTAATGGTGAATCAATAAAGATGACAAGATGTTTTATCTAGAGATGAAGCTAAGTGTATCCGTTCTACGGATCAAGCTATGAAATCTTATTTCATCTATGGATACGAGCCGAAAACATCATGTGCCATCAACGGATAGAAGCTGAGGACATCTTATCTCATCAACGGATAGAAGCTGGGAACATCTTATCTCATCTACGGATAAAAGCTAAGGACATCACTTCTAAGGACAAAAGCTGAACGAAGTCGATCTATAGATACGACTGAGGATGTCATGTTTTATCTATGGATGCAGTTAAGGAGGTCATGGTCTATATTTGGATGCAGTCAAGAATGTCATGTCTCATCTATGGATACAGTTATGGAATATTACTTCTACGGATATTCTGAGATTACCTTTCTACGGATAACTGACATAGAATGGTAGTCTACGGATATGGAATTAATACGCCTACTGATGTTCATCTCATTCAACATGGAAAACAAATCTATGTAACGGAATCTTTTGAAGGTTTCTTTATTTAACAGGTTGAATGGAGGACAGTCTCAGAGATCATCATTACACACCCATGACTAAAAGATGTTGGATAACGACGCAATAGATGTATGGAATAGGGAGTCAAAATTGTAAATATTCGAAGGCTCAAATTCCTACAAGTGAAATGTGAAGTCATCTATTGTCTTTTATGTCTCGATGGATAAATATGAGTTAAGGCAGCTACCTAGAAGTTTACCTTCTAACTGGACACAAAGGAAAAGGCTTAACAAGCATGAAGACCTATATGCAATACTGCATGTTCACTTATCTCAACTGATAGTGACTTGATAGTCGGGTAACCAAGGAGAGGTCTCTTTCATGCAGATGTCACATGGGCTTGGAAGTTAGGTCAATTGCATGGACTTAGTAATTTTTTAAGAGAGCAGCACACTCAATCAGAAAGCACCATTTGGGATTATACAAGTTTATTTGTGATGCCAGCCAAGGCATTCACGAATAGGATAGTTTCTGAGAGGAGCATGTGATCAAGAAAAACCAAAATGTAATATTTTATTATGTTGTAGGTTTTGTTTGTAACACACAGTCGATGTATATAAGACTGTGTGGAGTAGCAGAGATAATGTATGTGAAGAGAGCACAAAGCTGAATGTAAAAACACTTAAGCTCTCTTTCATCATCTGTGTAGGCAGCTGGAGTTTGTTGAAAAACAAAATCAGAGAATTCTTCAATATACACCTCAGGTGGGCTTTTTCCGAGAAACCCACCTGAAAAATTTAAAAAGTTTGTTTGTCTCCTGCATTTCTTTTTAACTCGAAGAATTCATTTATGTTCATGGCTTGACTCAATTCTTAGTTAATTTACAAGCTCATATATTCATACTGTAAAAAGTTTGAAAAGTTTTGTAAAATTAACTAGATTGTATTCAACCCCCCTTCTACAATCTAGGTTGCATTGTTCTGGGAATAACATTTGTTTCAGCGCACAGGTTACTGTCAAAAGTAGTGGACCATTACAGGTGTAAATTCAACCTCCACGTAGACGGAGAATAAAGTGAGTAACCCACGTGATGGAGTTACTGGGTTAAGACACGATTTCACTTTTCCCTTTTTTTTTCAGTAAATCGTTTGAGCTTCCCTCTTTATTCATCAGGTAATCAAACAAACACAAAACAACCACAAAGGAAACACAACACTCTTCACTACTCAAACAACTTATTCAGATTCTTTCTTAACTCAACTAGAAAAAATGGCCCCTAAGCAATCAATCTCTCAAACTAACTTTGCTGGCATTTACTCACCCAATGATGCTGGTGAGGACTTCAAAGGGCTTGTCTCCTTCATGAACAAGTCTTATCTTGGAAATGCCATTACCTCAACCCCTGTTCTAGATCTAGACAAGATTGAGATATTCTGGGAGTCAGCTGTTGCTCAAGGCGATGGTGACAATGCAGTCATCAAATTCAAAATCAAAGACAACAGCTACACTCTTACCATCCAAGGCATAAATGCAGCCTTGGGTATTGTTCTTGAACAAGGAGAAACCTACAAGGAACTAGCAAATGATGACACCTTGAAGAAATTTTTCTTGAAAATTGGGTATTTAGGACCCATTCTCGAAGAGGGTACAACAAAGTGGAAAGAATGGAGCATGATTCTTGATGCAATGGTGAAGGTGTTCTCCACAAAGACCACTGGTTGGAATGGTATACCCACCTACATCAAGAAACTCACTCACTCTCTTGTCCATGGTTACAAGGTGGATGTTGGAAAGCTAATCATGGCACACCTCAAAGCTGCCATAGGTAAAAGATCTCTATTTATCCTCGCTTTCTAATGTTGTGTATTAATTCTTTGTGTGGTGTTGATGAAAATGCTCCTCGCTCAGAGGAATGCAAGACAAGCCTTACAAAAATCCAAGAAAAGACCTTTGGAAACTGGTGTTGGAGGTAGTACTGAGAGTAATGAGGGAGTTACTGCACCTAGTGCAACAAATAAGGATGGTAGTCAAACTGAACCCACAGTGGTTCATCTTGAGCATAAGAAGAAGAGAGCTAAGAGGGTCAAAACCACAGCCACCCTGCAGTCTCCCAAAAGACTGTAGAGAAAAACAGGGCATCAAACACCTCCCTAAATATTTCTTCTCAACAAGGGACCTCTATTGAAACTGGCATGTCTCCCAAGGCACCCTTTAAAGAGTCTGCACAACCTCATGATTCACCTCATGAGGAGCCTACACTTGCAGAAACACATAAGGAGTTAGGGCACAGTGAGGATTTCACCTCTACCATTGATGTTTCACAAGTTCACCCTGTGAAGCAGCCAAAATTCTCTTCTCCACATTCACCTTCTTCCTTTCCTACTTCATCTATTTTTTCTTCTCCACAACCTAGAGAGGGGGACAGTCCCAACCCTTCAGGTTTTGATCATCCATCTCTTATCATG
Source organism: Heracleum sosnowskyi (assembly GCA_030848705.1). NCBI lineage: Eukaryota > Viridiplantae > Streptophyta > Magnoliopsida > Apiales > Apiaceae > Heracleum > Heracleum sosnowskyi. Next base: position 32,170,298 of record CM061237.1, read on the forward strand.
GATGAGCCCCCATCTAGTGGTCTACAAGAACCCATTTCTCAAAGTGGGATGGAAACCACCCATCAAACACTGAGCTAGAACAAGGTGCAACTCTGCCAGAAATTGAAACAGCCAGTACCTTGTTCAATCTCCAATGAGCATCTTACTTTCGGGAAGTTGTTGTCACAGCCTCAGCTGTTATCAAAGACACTATCAACGTTTCTGTCACAGCCAAACCTGTTGTCAAAGATGCAGTCAAAGTTACTGTCACCCCTTCTGTTGACAGTAACATTTCTGGAAAAGATGCTATAACCTCTAGACAGCCTACTCATGATGAAGTTTTTATTGAAGATGCCTCTGATGATGATGTGCCACTATCTCATTTTATCAAGGTACCCTCTACACCTTCTTTTTTAATGCATGCAAGTACTGCTCATACCCATGCATCTAGGACGAGTGAGGGAGAGAAAAAGAAACGAGAGATAAAAAAAAGAGAAGTGAGTCAAAAAATGAGAGGCAGCCAAGTGAGCTGGCAAAAGGAGAGGGACTTGAGCATGTCTAGAGTGAAATTGAGGGAGCCCACACAAATCAGGCAATAGGCCTTGAGAGTTCAAAAGTAAGGAGTGATGAGATCACTCAGAAAAACAATGAGAGTGTGAGAAACCCCTCAGCCTTCTTGTCCCATTCTCTTCCTTCACCTCCAAAAAGGTTGAGAACTGGTGGCCCCTCTACTCAAACTGCCCTCAGGTTGGAAACCCTGGAAAACAGATGCATGTCTATGGAAGCTAAACTTGACAGTCTGTCTCACTTGGTGGCTACTGGATTTGTTGGCATCCAAAAGTCAATTCAGTCTTTATTTACTAAGCTTGATGCTACCAACTTACCTAAGGGGGAGAAAATGGTAAGATCAGAATCAGTCAAGGAGCAAGGTGGAGCAAGGTGGAGCAAAGGGAGTGTCTATATCACAGAGGAAGTCAGGAAGTAAGGGGGAGCAAATTGCAGGTCAACAAACAAGTGGAGCTGGTAATCTATTTGAGCATGAAATTGATGGAGAGAAAGTGTTGATGTCTAAAGAAGCATTGGAGGAAATGCAAGGGAAACAAAAATCTAAAAGACCAATACTTCCTCATGTGTCAATAAGAGAGCCAACTCCTCAAACTCAGGAAACTGCATATCAAAGGCTATGGACAGAAAAGGAGGAACAGAACAAGCTGGGAAAAGGCAAAGGGAAGATGCATGAATATTGCGGATCAAGAACTATATGGACTGAAGGAACTGAAATTGATCAAGAAGAAGGAAATGCTTTAATGTTGGATTATAGGGAGAGTACACTGCACAACAAGGATGAAGAGTTCAACTGGACAATTGAGGAGATAGTGAGGGAGCCAAGTGAAACCTTAATTAAAACCTCAACATTACTGATGAACAAAATTGTGAGTGTCTGTGTGAAGATTAGTGAGGAGAAATGATGGGATATTGATGTGTATTTGGACACAGGAGTATCCATGTTCGTCACCATGCAGCTATTGCAAAACCTTCCAGGAAGAGTGTTAAGTGTGATGAAATCCAAGATAAAAGCAAACCACACATCCTTCAATGAGATTCTACAGCTGCAAATCCAAAGCTTAATCTCAGATAAACTTCCAGAAGTATACTTTAATCCATTCTGTGTCTACTACATAGTAGTCACAAAGGCTGGTGCCAAGAAGTGTGGATATTTGAATCTAAAGGGCACATCAAGAATGGAGTCCAAGTCAATAATGAAGGTGATAAATCAGATTCTCAACTCTAAAATCAACAAGGAGAGATTCAAAGTTGTCAAAGCAATTCATATCTTATTGGCAAAGAGAGATACAAAGCTTAGCTCAAAAGTAAAGGAGTTGATCTCTAAAGCCAATGCCAAAAGAACTGAACAAGGTGAAAGTTGTGCATATGATGACTCTCTTGATGATGATGATGATGATGATGAGATAGATGGAAGTGGACGATCTGGTGTGGCAAAGAATGTTGGTGAAAAGCTGCTGAGAAGGCTGTAAATCAAGCCCATGAGGAAATCAAGGAAAAAGCTCCTGAAAAAGAAAAGAAAGATGCTAGTGCTACAGATGAGGAGGAAGTTAACACACTTGAAGCTTTAGAGGCAAACATCTTAAGGTGTGCAATTGACAGTATCTATGCTGAAAAAGATGTTGTCAACAAAGAAGCTGTCAAGGAAGGTGAAGATACTGTCAAGAAAGACATTGTCATGAAAGATATTGTCAACGAAGATATTGTCGTGGAAGATGTTGTCATGAATGAAGCCAAGCAAGTGGTCAAGCCCAAAAGGACAAAATCCTTAGCTAAAGCATGGCTTTCTAGACAGGAACCTGAAACCGAGAAAACCACTAGAGTAAAGAAAGGAAAAATGAAGTATTCAGGGAAAGGAAAGTCTACAGGACTTGGTCGGAAGCTGTGGCAACCACTCCAAGCAAAACCCACGTGCAGTTTTGACTTGCTGAGAGACAAGGCTCAAGAAATCAAGCTAGATGCCAATAATGAAGCAAGCCTGTATTTTCTTTGGTATGATAAATCCAGATCAGTAAAGGTTGAAAAGGACTTCACTATGGAACTTGATTCAAATGTGGTGAATGAAGACATCACACATACAAAGGAGAAAGTCAGACGAAGAGTTGATTATTTCTTCTTGGAGAGAATGGTGAATCTACTGCTAAGTTATGACAATATGCCCAACAAATTCATGGAGCATGTTCTGAAGTATAAAGCTGAAAGAGATGATGAATTCTATCAGAAGCATGGAAATTGGGTAGAGCATGATGATGCTGATATTTCTGACTTAGTTATGTACTCTGATGAATAAATACTTGAATATGAAGATGTTCTCCCAACAGAAGAAGAGCAAGCCAGGCCAAGTCAAGAGAGACCAACCAAGTCTGCAGATGATCAGTCTGTTGAAGAAGTGGAAGCTGCACTCTTGAACAAATGCAAAAATCTGAACAAAATGAAGAGTGAAGAACCCAACTTTCAAGCCTGTGTGCTAGATAATCCTCTGAGGATCAATCAAGGAAGGGAAGAAATTTATGTGGACGGCTTTCAAAAGTTCAGAACCAGTGTACTGAAAGATTTATACTACTTGGTAATTGGATCAACGCACAATCCAGAACTGCTATGTTCTTTTGAAATTGAAGACATTCTTCAGAAAAGGAAGGGTGAAGACTCAAAGCTGGACAAGGCAATGAGGAGAACTCTAAATGCATTTCCTGGTAGGAGATTCAAGCTTGATCAAGGCACTTTAAAATTCAGAACCTATGTCTTTGGTCAAGAGATGTTGATGGATCTCAAGGATGCCCAGATGGCCAGTTCTCGCACCGCCTAACAGTACATTGATGAAATAGAAGATGATGCAAATTCTCCTATGGAAATATCTCTAGTGGATGGTCTCAAGAGATGTTTAGTAGAAGCTCTCAGAAGAGAGGAAGGAGCCAGACAGAAAAGAAGATCTCAAGCTCAAGCTAAGTAAAAACTCTATATCTGCTCAATCATCCAGGAGCAATTATATTTGTAGCTATTCTGATCTTTGTTAGTTAAGTTATCAGCATGCATTGTTTGTAAATTTGTTGTTATTGTCCATAAAAACAAATTGGGGGAGATTGTTAGGATTTATGGGTGATAGCTTAGAGACAACTTAACTTGATGTTTAGCAATGCTTAATTTTATTAAGTAGAACATACCGTCACAACCAGAGTATGTTCTTGTAACCAATTAGTTTACTGTCATAAATTGATTGTATATCTTGGAAGAAGTTCATTCATTTATTCAAGCCTCAAGGAGTACATCAGGTCGACAACAAGAATAAAAGTTACTGTCATGTCATTGACAGTAAGGTTACAAGAAGACAGCATGTTGCAAGTCATGACAGCATATCCTCTCTGACAGCAACATTGGCGGAAGCCTAGAGACAGCAACATTCTTCTACCCTGATAGCAAGTGTGACACCCCCAAACCAGTGCCACGAACATTTACATAATATAACATACAACCTAGGCATGCATCAAATAAATGGAAACCATACCCCAAGCCAAGAACGCTACCAGGTCAAAGTATGAAACAACATATCTAAGTTCCAACATTTAAATGAGTTACTAATTAAGTTTTACAAGTCTAAACGATTTAATAATTACAACTTAAACCAAATGTCTTAAGTCTACTAGGAAATCAAAAGTACTTAAGGATCTAGAACCTGTGCATGGGTCGGGAACCCAAACCACGGGCCGCTCCTAGCAGCAAACTCTCTAGCAAAAGTCTTCCTAGCAGTGCGGAATGTACAGACCATCTTCTGACTTCACTGAAAGGTTAGGGTATAAACAAGAAAGTGAGCCAAAGAATGCTCAACAAGTATAATCAACAACGTATGTAAATATCAACTAGAAATCCATTATTAATCAAAAGGTAATCAACTGGTAATCAAATGATAATCAAAGGTATTCAATTGGTAACAAGTTTCAAGATATACTTTTCTATTCAAAGAATAAGATTAAGCAATTGAATTGGAACTTCCGATAAGACGGTACGAGCTATACGGGTGATCAGCCACGTAAAGCTCCAGACCATGTTTTCACAAGGTCCTAACATTCAGGATCCATAGGCACACATTGGCCTTAAAATAAATAGTAACCACGACCGCCGCCTCGGTCATTACTAGTGTTCCATTCATAAGTAATTCAACAAAGGGATTAAATGAATAAGAAGCTTTCCAACAATCATTCCAGGGTATAAGCTATTTCAAGACTTTGTTGCAAGGGTTCAAAAGTTCAACAATTGAAAGGTATGGAAAATAAGTGAGCAAATAAATAAGTATGCTTTGGGTATTCAAAAGTTAACAGAGGTCAACAAGGTATAAGTCAAGATAATTGTGTTATTAAGCATGGTAAACAAGTTAACAAGGAAATTCAGGGGATAGTTCAAGATAAAGGTATCATAGGAACATGGTAAAGGCATTATACGAGTTACATGAAGATAAAGGATCAAATGTAGAGTTTGTAAGTAAAGAGCAAGGTGCAAGAGTACAATGGTATAACAAACGATTGCATCATAATGGTAAAGGACAAGTAAAGGTTATACGTATGCTTGCAATAGAATTCAAAGGTAACATTTGCATCATAATTTAAGAAAACTACCACTTCAACAATAAGTGGAGGGAATAGACACTTGCCTTAAGTAGAAAATATCTTAGTATCTGTATCTCAGGGTTCCAACTTCACTTCCACTGGCTCTTTGCCTAGCCTTCTACTGGAACCTATACAAGAATATAATATTGTCTTAGTCTTTATCCCTTAGTACCTCAGCTTGGTTTACGTATTTCTAAGTACTTCTACCCCATCGTTATACAACCATATATTCTTATATATATATAACCAAGTAATCACTTAGGAATCACATAATACTTTACGTCTTAATTAACATTCAAACATGTAGTCACTTAACGACATCACATGACATCCTTAACACTTAATCACATAAGCCATGTATACGCACCTCAAGAATTATACCAACCACATAAATCAATTTACGATTAAGTTTCGATTTAACTAATTAAAACCCAATCCTAATTGCTAAAGCAATACCAAGTCTAATTAAAGACGTCCACATAATTCCAATATAATATATATACTTATTCAATTGACGACAACCTATCTCAATTAGAGTTTAACTAAAAAAGTAGCATAAAAGTGACCATGTATACCACTTAAGATAAATAAAATTATGACATTACAACACTATCACCAACACTTCCTCCTTTCTTCCTTTCTCTCTTCTCGGCCTCTCGGCCTTCCTCCTTTTTCTCACTCTCTCAATATACTAACACCTAACCACACACTCGAACAAGTACACACACAAGAACACAATGGCGAACATATTTTGAAAAGACTACGCACACACACATACATACACTACTTGAATTACACAACCTTTGCGAAAACACACATTACCCAAGTTTACATTTTTAAACCTCACGCACACTTTTAAAATCACTCTTTTAGTCACTCACACTCTCACATACACCATATATTTTGAAAATACACACACCTATGAACACATTTTGAAAATACACACACCTATGAATACATTTTGAAAATACACACACCTATGAACACATTTTAAATCACACTTCCAAACTCAAAGTTTTTAAATCAATTCCTTCCCTTCCAACTCTATCTCTCTCTCGGCTCATCCTCAACCTCTCACCATTCTTCCTCTCGGCCTCTCTCTCTCCCTCACTCGACCTCTCTCCCCCTCTCGGCTTCTCCCTTTCTCTCGGCTTCTCCCTCTCTCTCTCTCTCTCTCTCTCTCTTACTATCCTCCTTCCACCTTAACTCCCATCCTTCAAACCATAAACCATTTCAACCTCAACCCAAAGTTCAATCAACAAATTTTCAATTGTAACTAACATCTATAATATAATTAAAAAAAATCATACTTTCACTTAAACTAACATGCAACTCACAATACACTTAATTAACATATATACAAGTTCTATATCATCTCGAAATTAATAACCCATCAAACTTTAATACCATAATCACTAGGATCTTCAAGAACCTCTTACATGCAACCAATAATATTTCAAATTCCTACTACCCATATCACATACAACATATATACATAATAAGAACCAAAGCCCACTAACAAACTTTAATCAAAATCATCATGTATCACAAAATTAGTGACATGCATCAACAAAATAAACTTGAGTTCACCTTTTAAACATAAGAATCAAGACCATGGCTCACAAGGATCATTGCCAATGGTCGGGTTTATTCTCGGATGAGCCCAAAATAATGGGTCTCATCGAGAATGACCCTAAATACACACAATCGACCTTTGCATGCAAGCTTTATGCATAAAAACCCTTAAATCCGAAAATCCCCAAATTTGAAATCATGATAAAACTCGAAATTAGCACAAGAGGGTTGTAGAGATTTGAGAGAGGAGTGTTTTGATTACTCACACTTGAAATTTGGATGAGAGAATCACAAGCTTTTGATGATTTTAATTTGTAAGAGATGGAGAACAAGAGGAGTGTTATAGAGAGAGAAATGGGGTTTTGGGGAGAGAAGAAGAAGAAGAAAAGAACGGGAGTGGGGAGCCGGTGGGGGGGGGGGGGGTGGGGGTTTTTATAGGGGAATTAAAAGTAATGTAAAAATAACTACTTTTTGGTTATTTAATGATTAAATGACAAAAATGCCCAATTAAATAAAATACTAAAATGATAAAAGTCAAGGACTATTATGTAAATTCATAATCCTACTTCTAGATCAAGTAGAAATATTATTCTACAATTAACTATTGTAGATTAGATAAATAAAATTGCATTTACAAAGAAATAATCAAATAAAATGTCTTTTAATCCCAAAAATAATTTTAAATAGAATTTTACCACTCACTAGGTAAATAAATAAATTACCCATTGAAAATAAAATTCTAGAGGGTGTAGCATTTATCAAAATAAATAATTAAAATAATTAAGTGGTTATAAAATTTAAATCATGAGTTTAAAACTAAAATAAAATAAAAATAATGCTAAGAAATATTTTATGCTACTAATTAAATAATTTAGCATACTCTAAATTTAATATAAATATTATATGACTTAAATAAATTTACAGAGCACTTAAATAAAATTTAGAAACCACATACACAATTAACTAATTACTCACAAAGTGCTTAATTCACCAATTTAGTCACATAACAATTATTGCACATAATAAACACATAACAATAAAATGCACTTATCATTAAAATATATAAGTAAAAATTTAGAATCGTTACATCATCCCCCCCTTAACAGGATTCTGTCCTCAGAATCTATTACGTAAACAACTGAGGGTACTTTTATAACATTTCACTTTCTAACTCCCAAGTTGATTCTTCAACCTTGGGGTTTCTCCACAATACTCTCACTAATACAACTGTTTTATTTCTAAGTACTTTCTCTCTACGTTCCAATATCTCGATTGGTTGCTCTACGTAAGACAAATCTGTTTGAATTTCTACCGGTTCATACTCAACTACATGCTTGGAATTAGGATGATACTTCTTGAGCATCGAAACATGGAATAAATTGTGAATGTGCTGCATATGGGGCGGTAAAGCTAGTTCATACGCAACTTTCCCTACACGTCTTAGAATTTCAAAAGGACCGACAAATCTCGGACTAAGGTTTCCTCTCTTTCCGAATCTAGTTAAACCTTTCCACGGTGACACCTTAAGTAACACGGGTTCACCTACTTCAAAATCTACATTCTTCCTGGTTGGATCTGCGTACTTCCTTTGTCTATCTTGAGCAGTTATCAATCTCTTCTGGATGAGTTCCACAGTTTCCTTCGTTTGCTGAATCAATTCTGGTCCAAATATCTTGCGCTCTCCAACTTCGTCCCAACATATTGGCGATCGACATTTTCTTCCATACAAAGCTTCGTAGGGAGGCATTCCGATACTGGCGTGGTAACTGTTGTTGTACGAGAACTCCACTAGAGGCAAATGTTCGTCCCAACTACCTTCAAAATCCAATGCGCAGACCCTTAGCATATCTTTAATTGTTTGAATGGTTCTTTCACTTTGACCGTCAGTCTGTGGATGATAAGTTGTGCTCATATTTAATTGAGTCCCTAAGCATTCTTGAAATTGTCTCCAAAACCTTGAGTTGAATCGGGGATCTCTGTCTGATACAATAGACACAGGAACTCCATGGCGTACCACTATCTCCTTCAAGTACAAGTGAACGAGCTTATCCATTGAGAATCTTTCGTTGATCGGAAGGAAGTGAGCTGATTTCGTCAGTCTATCCATGATAACCCAAATAGCGTCGTGATTCGATGTAGTCCTCGGTAGTCCCACAATGAAGTCCATCGCAATGTGTTCCCACTTCCATTCGGGAATCTCTAGTGGTTGTAGCAATCCGCTCGGTCTATGATGTTCTGCTTTGACTCTTTGACAAGTGTAGCATTTACTAATCCATTCTGCAATTTCTCGCTTCATGTCAGGCCACCAAAAGTTCTCCTTTAAGTCATGGTACATCTTGGTGCTTCCGGGATGAATTGAATACTTCGAGTTGTGAGCCTCGTGCAAAATCTCGCTTTTCAGTTCTGTCACATTGGGTATCCAAATTCTTGAAGAAAATCTCAAAATTCCTTCGTCATCTCTTTGAGTGCACAATTCTTCTCCGGTCAAATCATTGACCTCATGGTTCATCACTTCTTCTTGGCATATTCTAATCTTCTCCAATAGTTCTGGTTGGAATGTCATGGTGTAAAGCATCTCACTGGTAGATCCTGGGGCATAAACCTCTAAGTTCAACTTCTCAAATTCTTTAGACAACTCTTTGGTCATGGTTAGCATGTTCAATCTTTCTTTTCGGCTTAACGCATCCGCTACCACATTTGCTTTGCCCGGGTGATAATTGATGGTGCAATCGTAATCCTTGATCAGTTCTAACCATCTTCTTTGTCTCATGTTCAGCTCCTTCTGGGTGAAGATGTACTTCAGGCTCTTATGATCGGTGAAAATCTCGCATTTTTCTCCGTAGAGGTAGTGTCTCCAAATCTTTAGCGCAAACACTATAGCTGCTAATTCCAAGTCGTGTGTAGGATACTTTTGCTCATGGGGTTTCAATTGTCTAGAAGCATACGCTATCACGTTGTCATGTTGCATTAATACGCATCCCAATCCTTTATGCGAAGCATCACTGTAAATCACAAAGTTTCCTTGGTCGTCAGGTAGTGCTAAAACAGGTGCAGTCACCAGTCTTTTCTTTAACCTTTGAAAACTCTTTTCACACTTATCACTCCATTCAAACTTCTGGTTCTTTCTGGTAAGCTGAGTCAAAGGGGTGGCTATCTTGGAGAAGTCCTTAACAAATCGTCGGTAGTATCCGGCTAATCCCATGAAACTTCTTACTTCTATCGAGGTCCTTGGTCTCTCCCAATTTACCACTGCTTCTATTTTGGCTGGATCCACTCTTACTCCTTCACTGCTGACTATGTGCCCAAGAAACTGCACTTCTTTCATCCAAAACTCACACTTAGAGAACTTTGTGTACAGCTTCTCCTTTCTCAAGATGTCCAGAGCTATCCTCAAATGTTCAACATGTTCTACTTTCGTCTTAGAATATATCAGTATGTCATCGATGAATACGATCACGAACTTGTCCAAATACTTCTTGAAGACTCGGTTCATTAAATCCATAAAAGCAGCAGGTGCATTAGTTAATCCAAAAGACATTACTAAGAATTCGTAGTGTCCATACCTTGTTCTGAAGGCTATTTTCGATATGTCTTCGGGTTTGATCTTCAGCTGATGATATCAGGATCTCAAGTCGATCTTGGAAAAATATGATGCTCCTTTTAGTTGGTCAAACAAGTCATCTATCCTGGGAAGAGGGTACTTATTCTTGATTGTCAACTTGTTTAATTCTCGATAGTCGATGCATAACCTCATACTCCCATCTTTCTTCTTTACAAATAACACGGGTGCGCCCCTCGGGGAAACACTTGGCCTTATGATGCCTTTATCCAAAAGTTCTTGCAGCTGTGTTGCCAATTCCTTCATTTCTATGGGTGCCATTCTATAGGGAGCTTTCGAAACTGGTTCCGCACCGGGTATTAATTCGATGGCGAATTCCAATTGCCTGTCAGGGGGTAATCCTGGAAGTTCTTCCGGAAATACGTCGGGAAACTCATTGACTACTGGGATCTCTTCCATGCTTGGTGTTTCTTTCCTTGTATCTACCACGTGTGCAAGATAGGCTTCACAACCTTGTCGTAGCAATCTCTTCGTCTGAATGATGGTGAGAAAGGTCTTGGTCTATTTCTGACCCTTAAATACTACGGTGTCACCAGTCGGAGTTCGCAAAGTCATTTTCTTATTCCTACAATCGATCTGCGCTTCATTTTTGGCCAACCAATCCATTCCTAGGATTACATCAAATTCTCCTAACTTGAAAGGTATCAAGTCCACAAGAAAAAGAGTTCCGGAGATATCTATCTCACAACTGGGGCAAATTTGATTTACGGGTATGCGATCTTGATTAGCTATCACAATATCTAAGGCCTTGTTTAATACTTGAGTTTCACAATTCAATTTAGCAGCAAATTCCTTAGAAATGAAAGACCTAGTAGCACCGGAATCAATTAGCACGTTGGCACTTATGGTGTTGACGAAAAGCGTACCTGCAACTACGTCTGGGTTCTGAACTGCGTCTATGATATTCAAATTGAAAGTCCTTGCTTGAGCTTGATTAAGCGGAGGAGGCGCTGTTAGCCTTAACAGATTCCCACTCTGAACTGGAGTCTTGCAGTCCCTGGCAATGTGCCCGACCTTTCCACACTTGTTACACGTTATGATCGGTCTCGGTTTACGGCATTCGTTAGCAAAGTGGCCCTTCTGGTTGCATCTATAGCTCACTATACTAGGTTTGTTACAAACTCCGGTGTGCTTCTTCCCATAAGTCTTGCATTCCATTATTGGAGGTCTTGGTAATCTTGGTTGCTCAGTGTTCTGTGGACGGTTTTGTGGGTGGCTCTGTGGGCGGTTCCATGGGTTCATATTTCCCCCTTCTTGCCTTCGAAAGGGTGCTCCTCGGTTCTGCTGGAATCCAAACTTCTTGTCCTTGTTTTGGAAACTTCCTTGTCCTTGATCTAATGGACCTGCCTTCCTTTTCTTGCTTTCTTTTTCCTTCTGGGAGTACTCACTTTCGCTTTCCACAATACTTGCCTTCTGAACCACTCCCGCATATGTGTTCAACTCAAAAACTGCCACTCTACTGCGGATCCACGGTTTAAGTCCTTGCTGAAATCTCTTAGCTTTCTTTTCTTCAGTATTCACATACTCATGTACAAATCTAGATAACTCTGTAAATTTCTTCTCGTATTCTGTGACGCTTGTGTTTTCTTGCCTAAGTTCGAAAAATTTCAACTCCATCTGACTTTGAACGTACCTTGGAAAGTACTTGTCCAAGAACAACTCGGTGAACCTATCCCATGAAATCACAGCAGTTCCTTCTAAAGCGCTGACAGATTCCCACCAATAAGTAGCTTCTCCATTTAACAAGTAACTAGCGAATATCGTCTTCTGGTCAGCTCCAACATTCACTAAGACAAAAGCTTTTTCTATTTCTTTTAACCAAGTTTTGGCCGCAATTGGGTTAGTGGTGCCTTCAAATTCAGGGGGTTTAACACCTTGGAAAGTCTTGAAGGTCACAGTCTGAGCAGGTGGTGGTTGATTTTGTTGTTGGAGTAGTTGTTGTTGTTGGGTAAGGGTAGCTGTTTGTTGACGGAGAAGTTCCATCATTTAAGCCATGTTGGGGTTGTCTTGCCCTTCTGGCTGCGGGTTCTGGTTTCTGGTACGGGCATTTCTTCTTGGAGGCATCTTACTGATAAGAGGAAAATAGTTGATTATACAGTTCTACAATATCGATATTCGACAGTGTCTAAGCAATATGGTACGGAAATGTAAACAGGATGTCGATATATAGAGGTATGCATGGGTACGATAAAAAAGAAATCACATAAATAAACCACTGACTGAAACAGTCACCAACAGTACGAATCTGATACAGAATACGAATAAAAGAGTCAACTTACAACCCATAAATAATGTCTAATACGATGGCCATGCCACCAAACAGCTAATCATAACATAAAATAAATAGGTATGCCACTAAACAACTATGGAAACCTAACAGTAGCATCAGGAACCATCTCTAGTCATCAGCGGTCGAACCCTCTCCTGCCAGAGTCCTAGCTATCCTAGTCAACAAGAAACGAACCATCCTGATAATCTCATCAAACCCTCTATCCCTGTCGGCGTAAGTCTCAAGTCCACGAAGTCCACGGTCAGTCACATCCACTAATGACTGGAGTCTAACACCTAATCCTGAGGAAGGAGATGGTGCAGGGTCTCCACCAACTAGGGAGTCAACTAAAGCACGGACCTCTGAATCCCGTCCATAGAGAATATCACTCTGACGAGCTAACAACACATAGACGCTAAGCGGAACACTAGTGCGGCTGGAGGGATGAACAGGAACTCCAGGTAAAGCTGATGGGGAAACAACAGGCGGTGACGGTGATCTAGCAACTCGGGGAGGTGGCTGGAATACTAGCTCAGTCTCAAACTCATTGGAGCCATCAAAGGATGAAACCTCAAATGGATCGGTCTCAGCATCAGAATCAACCTCAAGCGGGGTATCTGGGGATCCTCCTCTCCTACGACGTCTCTCTGACTCATCTACTCTAGCATCCGGGTACTGCAATAATAATGTAACACATACATAATAATAGTTACTGCGTTAGTAATAAAATCCTACCTAAGCGATAACCTAAAACTAACCTATTCTTAAGTGATGAATCATATCCTTGATAATCTATCCAACTTAGTATGGCATAACTAATTCCTATATTTAGTGATCTATAATTCCTATCCTATGTTCAATTTTCCTACGTTGTTTCAGTGACTTCAACCTGTGGCTCTGATACCAAACCTGTGACACCCCCAAACCAGTGCCACGAACATTTACATAATATAACATAATATAACATACAACCTAGGCATGCATCTAATAAATGGAAACCATACCCCAAGCCAAGATCGCTACCAGGTCGAAGTATGAAACAACATATCTAAGTTCCAACATTTAAATGAGGTACTAATTAAGTTTTACAAGTCTAAACGATTTAATAATTACAACTTAAACCAAATGTCTTAAGTCTACTAGGAAATCAAAAGTACTTAAGGATCTAGAACATGTGCATGGGTCGGGAACCCAAACCACGGGCCGCTCCTAGCAGCAAACTCTCTAGCAAAAGTCTTCCTAGCAGTGCGGAATGTACGGACCATCTTCTGACTTCACTGAAAGGTTAGGGTATAAACAAGAAAGTGAGCCAAAGAATGCTCAACAAGTATAATCAACAACGTATGTAAATATCAACTAGAAATCCATTATTAATCAAAAGGTAATCAATTGGTAATCAACTAGTAATCAAATGATAATCAAAGGTATTCAATTGGTAACAAGTTTCAAGATATACTTTTCTATTCAAAGAATAAGATTAAGCAATTGAATTGGAACTTCCGATAAGACGGTACGAGCTATACGGGTGATCAGCCACGTAAAGCTCCAGACCATGTTTTCACAAGGTCCTAACATTCAGGATCCATAGGCACACATTGGCCTTAAAATAAATAGTAACCACGATCGCCGCCTCGGTCATTACTAGTGTTCCATTCATAAGTAATTCAACAAAGGGATTAAATGAATAAGAAGCTTTCCAACAATCATTCTAGGGTATAAGCTATTTCAAGACTTTGTTGTAAGGGTTCAAAAGTTCAACAATTGAAAGGTATGGAAAATAAGTGAGCAAAGAAATAAGTATGCTTTGGCTATTCAAAAGTTAACAGAGGTCAACAAGGTATAAGTCAAGATAATTGTTTTATTAAGCATGGTAAACAAGTTAACAAGGAAATTCAGGGGATAGTTCAAGATAAAGGTATCATAGGAACATGGTAAATGCATTATACGAGTTACATGAAGATAAAGGATCAAATGTAGAGTTTGTAAGTAAAGAGCAAGGTGCAAGAGTACAATGGTATAGCAAACGATTGCATCATAATGGTAAAGGACAAGTAAAGGTTATACGTATGCTTGTAATAGAATTCAAAGGTAACATTTGCATCAAAATTTAAGAAAACTACCACTTGAACAATAAGTGGAGGGAATAGACACTTGCCTTAAGTAGAAAATATCTTAGTATCTGTATCTCAGGGTTCCAACTTCACTTCCACTGGCTCTTTTCCTAGCCTTCTACTGGAACCTATACAAGAATATAATATCGTCTTAGTCTTTATCCCTTAGTACCTCAGCTTGGTTTACGTATTTCTAAGTACTTCTACCCCATCGTTATACAACCGTATATTCTTATATATATATAACCAAGTAATCACTTAGGAATCACATAATACTTTACGTCTTAATTAACATTCAAACATGTAGTCACTTAACGACATCACATGACATCCTTAACACTTAATCACATAAGCCATGTATACGCACCTCAAGAATTATACCAACCACATAAATCAATTTACGATTAAGTTTCGATTTAACTAATTAAAACCCAATCCTAATTGCTAAGGCAATACCAAGTCTAACTAAAAACGTCCACATAATTCCAATATAATATATATACTTATTCAGTTGACGACAACCTATCTCAATTAGAGTTTAACTAAACAAGTAGCATAAAAGTGACCATGTATACCACTTAAGATTAATAAAATTATGACATTACAACACTATCACCAGCACTTCCTCCTTTCTTCCTTTTTCTCTTCTCGGCCTCTCGACCTTCCTCCTTTTTCTCACTCTCTCAATATACTAACACCTAACCACACACTCGAACAAGTACACACACACAGGAACACAATGGCGAACATATTTTGAAAAGACTACGCACACACACATACATACACTACTTAAATTACACAACCTTTGCGAAAACACACATTACCCAAGTTTACATTTTTAAACCTCACGCACACTTTTAAAATCACTCTTTTAGTCACTCACACTCTCACATACACCATATATTTTGAAAATACACACACCTATGAACACATTTTGAAAATACACACACCTATGAATACATTTTGAAAATACACACACCTATGAACACATTTTAAATCACACTTCCAAACTCAAAGTTTTTAAATCAATTCCTTCCCTTCCAACTCTATCTCTCTCTCGGCTCATCCTCAACCTCTCAACATTCTTCCTCTCGGCCTCTCTCTCTCCCTCACTCGACCTCTCTCCCCCTCTCGGCTTCTCCCTTTCTCTCGGCTTCTCCCTCCCTCTCTCTCTCTCTCTCTCTCTTACTATCCTCCTTCCACCTTAACCCCCATCCTTCAAACCATAAACCATTTCAACCTCAACCCAAAGTTCAATCAACAAATTTCAATTGTAACTAACATCTATAATATAATTAAAAAAAATCATACTTTCACTTAAACTAACCTACAACTCACAATACACTTAATTAACATATATACAAGTTCTATATCATCTCGAAATTAATAACCCATCAAACTTTAATACCATAATCACTAGGATCTTCAAGAACCTCTTACATGCAACCAATAATATTTCAAATTCCTACTACCCATATCACATACAACATATATACATAATAAGAACCAAAGCCCACTCACAAACTTTAATAAAAATCATCATGTATCACAAAATTAGTGACATGCATCAACAAAATAAACTTGAGTTCAACTTTTAAACATAAGAATCAAGACCATGGCTCACAAGGATCATTGCCAATGGTCGGGTTTATTCTCGGATGAGCCCAAAATAACGGGTCTCATCGAGAATGACCCTAAATACACACAATCGACCTTTGCATGCAAGCTTTATGCATAAAAACCCTTAAATCCGAAAATCCCAAAATTTGAAATCATGATAAAACTCGAAATTAGCACAAGAGGGTTGTAGAGATTTGAGAGAGGAGTGTTTTGATTACTCACACTTGAAATTTGAAGAAGAAGAAGAAAAGAACGGGAGTGGGGAGCCGGTGGGGGGGGGGGGGGGGGTTATAGGGGAATTAAAAGTAATGTAAAAATAACTACTTTTTGGTTATTTAATGATTAAATGACAAAAATGCCCAATTAAATAAAATACTAAAATGATAAAAGTAAGGACTATTATGTAAATTCATAATCCTACTTCTAGATCAAGTAGAAATATTATTCTACAATTAACTATTGTAGATTAGATAAATAAAATTGCATTTACAAAGAAATAATCAAATAAAATGTCTTTTAATCCCAAAAATAATTTTAAATAGAATTTTACCACTCACTAGGTAAATAAATAAATTACCCATTGAAAATAAAAATCTAGAGGGTGTAGCATTTCTCAAAATAAATAATTAAAATAATTAAGTGGTTATAAAATTTAAATCATGAGTTTAAAACTAAAATAAAATAAAAATAATGCTAAGAAATATTTTATGATACTAATTAAATAATTTAGCATACTCTAAATTTAATATAAATATTATATGACTTAAATAAATTTACAGAGCACTTAAATAAAATTTAGAAACCATATACACAATTAACTAATTACTCACAAAGTGCTTAATTCACCAATTTAGTCACATAACAATTATTGCACATAATAAACACATAACAATAAAATGCACTTATCATTAAAATATATAAGTAAAAATTTAGAATCGTTACAGCAAGTTTGGAACTCCTGACAGCAACATTGGCGGGGATTTCATATTGTCATCAAAAGCACATTCTTGTGACAGCAAACTTGGCAGTTCAGGTCACTGTCTCAAAGGGATTCATTTTGAATTGGGGATCTACCCAGTCAATCATGTGACAGATTAGATGTTCAAGAAACAAGCGTGCTGCAGTATCCCAATACTGTATCAGACCTGCAAAGTCTACGACAGAAGCTTGAGAGATAACAAGACAAAGCTTACCAATTCAAGAGTATGACAAATCAACATCTACTGGGATTGTGTAGCTTAATTTAGAATGTATCTAGATTGCTTTTTATGTACTGATAGCTCTGATTGTATAACAATTTAGGAAAGTCACATGTGTATGCAAGTTGTAAGGAGCTGCCACCAGAAAATGACAACAGCTCCACAAACCCGTGATGAAAGAGATAGAAGTAAGATACATGGACTATCTCTCATTCTAAGTCTTGGAGATCTGATGAAATCGAAGCTTGAGAAAAACCCATTTTTCTCAAGGTTGTAGCAACACTTTGCAAAATAAATAAAATATTTATTTTGTGAGAATAGCTTGAGTAAACTACTTACGTTTGCATTTCTTCTACTAAATCTTGATCTTTGTTTTAGTTGTTGAAACAGAAATTGTAATTTATCAGTATTGCATTCAACAATTTAAATTATTACAAAACTATTAAGCAAATAATTTAACGTCAATATCTACTGTTAAAAAATGAATATTTAAATAATAGATAATTATATGATAACCTACCAAGAACTGTTAAACATCAAACTCCGAACTATGATAAATTAATAACTATAAAATAAATAAAACATAAAATGAAAAACAAATATACATAAAAAAGTTAGAGTTAAAGGATAAAAAAAAGAGGAAAAATATTTGAAGATCCAACTTCAAATCTGATAAATTTATTAAATATAAAACCTTTTTTATTTGGTTAATTACATTTTACATGAAATGTGATCCGAATAATTGTTTTGAAGTATAATATTCAGTAAATATCAATCTGTATAATTATACAGTATAATTTTACTCGATGTCACCTCACGTCGCCATCTCGCATTTTATTATACAAAAATTATTATTATCTTCAGAAAAAACATATATTATTGAGAAATAAGTTTCAAAAAAATCGGCCATAGACATTGACTTTTTAGTCTTATTTAAATAGTAATATAGCACGTATTTCACACACGGATTGTTGTGCAATTATATCTATTATGAGATCTCTCGTTATTAATTTGCATAAAAATTATAAAGTGGTTTCAAGGTCTTTAGAACATAGAAAGATATGTTTGAACTTAAATGTGTAGAGTAGAATGTTACTCGACGTTGCCTCAAGGCGTCGTCTCACATTTTATTATATAAATCCTATTATTGTTCGTAGAGAAAAACATAAATTATTGAAAAATAATTTTAAAAAATCGACAACATATATAGATATTTTAGTCTTAATTAAATTATGTTAATAATTTAAATTATTATAAAACTATTAGAAAATATTTTGACGTCATTAATCACTATTAAAAAATGAATATTCTCTATAAAATGAACATAATTTACTTGTCTGCGAGATCTCTATTTATATTAAAGATTATTATTGAATAAAAGTTAAGTCGCTAAATTATTTTACTCTTAATAGTACAAAAATTTTATGTCATTGTGGCATTTTGAAAATAGCATAATAAAGGATTGGAAAAAAAAGGAAAAATATTTGAAGATCCAACTTCAAATCCTGATAAATTTATTAAATATAAAACATTTTTTATTTGGTTAATTACATTTTAAATGAAATGTGATCCAAATAATTTTAAAGTATAATATTCACTAAATATTAATCTCTATAATTATATAGTATAATTATACTCAACGTCGCCTTACCAAACTATTATTATCTTCTGAAAAAACATAATTATTGAGAAATAAGTTTTAGAAAAATCGGCTATAGATATTGACATTTTAGTCTTATTTAAATAACGCCAACAATTTAAATTATTACAAAAATATTATAAAAATGTATTGATGTCGTTAGACACTATTAGAAAATGAAAATGTTCTCTAAAATGAAAATATTTTTATTTTTCTTGAAGGTCTCCAACTACATCAAAGTCTCAATAAAAAATTGCTCTACATTATAAATAATATTTATTTATTTTTAATATCCCCGTGCTACGCACATAATGATATTTATTTTTATTTTATAATTTTTATTCAATTTATTAATTCTTAAAATTATAACTTGATATTATATAAGTGATTTCTTTCATTACACCTATTATGTTACTGATATTGTTCTCTTCTCTCACGTGCATATTAACAATATCACATGTTTGTGCAATTGTAACCTTCACTTATACTTCATTTTATCCGTATCACGTTCACTTATACTTAATTTTAACAGTATCATAACAATATCAGACGTCCTAGCACTAGTAGAAAACTGGTCTTTTACGTCGGTTAAAAAGGCCTTATACGTCGCCAAAAAGGCGACGTAAGCAGGGGGGACGTATAAAGTGACAAGCTTTTTACGTTGAGATCGTAAATAATTTTTTAAAATTTTGGCAAAGAGGTTGTAATTAATTTAAAAGCAAACAAACTTAATGTTTTAACGTTAAAACCAAATATCCTAAAAATCAAACAAACTTAATATTTTAATTAAAATCAAATATCTTTTATATTTATAAATATTCGAGAACCAAAGAATCAAAACCATCAAAGTCAATATATATATATATATATATATATATATATATGAGGATACGCGGGAGGTGAGGTGGTCTCTCTACAATTGTCTCAATCTATTTTTCAATAGCTTTGCAATTTTAAATACTAATAAATCAAAAAATATTTTTTAGCATATTAAAAGTAGAATAGGTGTTCGAATTTATGGAGGAGAAGAGTTCGAATTTATAGAGAAGACGTATAAATAAATTTTTATTTGAAGTAGAGTAGGTGTTTGAATTTATAAAGGAAAATAGTTCGAATTTAAAGGGGAGTCATAGAATTAAGAGTTCTATTGAAATTATATAGAATAGATATTTGAATTTATAAAGGAGAAGAGTTCAAATTTATAAAAAAAAATACATACAATTAAAAGTTTTAGTAGAAGTAAAATATGTGTTTGTAGACATAATTAAAAATCTTATTCGAAGTAAAATAGGTGTGCGAATTTATAGAGGAGAGTAATTGGAATTATAGCAAAAACATATGGTTAAAGTTATATTGAAGTAAAATTGGATTGTGAATTTATATAGGTGTTTTTTTTAACGAAAGAGTAGCTCATTAGAAAGGAGTATTATAACATGAAAATTAATATATAAAACAAATATTTAAAATTTTAAATTTGAAATTTTGATCTTAAAAAGGAAAGTGTGTTTCACGGGAGGACGGCTATTAGGGATGAACTAGTAATTCAGGAGAGAGCGGCTCATTAGAAAAAAGAGTATTTTAACATGAAAATTAATATATAACACAAGTATTTAATATATTAAATTTGAAAATTTGATATTAAAAATGAAAGCGTGTTTCACGGGAGGATGGCTTATTAGAGAGGGCCGAGTAATTTTTGTAATTTAATTGATAAAGTTTTTTAGAAAAATTATGATGCCGCCGCGAAGCGTGTTTTTTTCAACTAATATATATCAATATATAAAGGATGATACGCGGGAGGTGAGGTGACGTCTCTTAGATTGTCTCGGTCTATTTTTCTAATTTTCTAGAATTTTTGAATTTTAAATACTAATAAATCAAAAAATATCATTTAAGATATTAGAAGTAGAATAGGTGTTCGAATTTATTGAGAAGAAGAGTTCGAATTTATTGAGAAGAAGAGTTCGAATTTGTAGGTAAGACATAAAATAAAAGTTCTATTTAAAGTAGAATAGGTGTTCAAATTATAGAGGAGAAAAGTTCGGATATATAAGAAATACTTGCAATTAAAAGTTCTATTGGAAGTAGAATATGCGTTTGTAAGACATAATTAAAAGTTCTATTGGAAGTAGAATAGGTGTTCGAATTTATGGAGGAGAAGATTTCGAATTTATAAGGAATTTATAGGTTAGACATATAATTAAAAGTTCTATGGGAAGTAGAATAGGTTTTCCAATTTATAGAGTAAAAGAGTTTGAATTTATAAGAAATACATATTTAAAAAAAAAATCTATTGAAAGTAGAATTTGTAAGGCATATATAATTAAAAGTTTTATCGGAAGTAAAATAGGAGTTCGAATTTATATATGTGTTTTTTCAACGAGAGAGCGAATCATTAGAAAGGATTATGTTAACAAGAAAATTAATATAAAACAAGTACTCAATGTGTAAAATTTGCGATTTCGATCTTAACAAGGAAAGCGTGGTTAACGGGATGATGATTTATTAGGGAGAAATAAGTTATTGTTGTAATTTTATAGATAGAGTTTTTTTTATAAAAAAAAAAAAAAAATTATAACGCTGCTGCGAAGCGCGGCTTTGTCAATTTGTAGGTTAGACATATAATTAAAAGTTTTATCGGTAGAATAGATTTTTGAATTTATAGAGTAGAAGAGTTCGAATTTATAAGAAATACATATAAAAAAAGTTCTATCAAAAGTAAAAAAGGTGTTTGTAAGACATATATAATTAAAAGTTTTATTGAAATTAAAATAGGAGTGTGAATTTATATAAGTTGCTTTTCATTTATATAAATTATTGGCTATATAACCAACCAAACCAAGATTTTAGTAAACTTTCAAGTTTAAAGCCATTCATCTAATTTTTAATCTAAAGGAACTGGTGTAATTTCGCATACTTAAATTGAGGGGTTAGCACGTAGAGGCGTCAAAATGATATAATAAAACTTAATCGATTGACACAGAAAATACTAAATCAGCTCCGCTTCAAGTAATAGATCAAGCTTTTGCAAGGCCACGGTTTTTCTTTAGGTAATCCATTGATTAGGCTTTAAAAAAAATACAAAAAGGCCTTTGAAACATCTCAGCACAGTCCGGAGAAGTTCTGGCAAGTCTACTTTTAAGTTTCATTTAACTACTCCACATAAATATTATAGAAAAGCTTCACCAGTCTCTAGAAACTTTGCGTGAAACAACCCGATGTAGTTTATATTAATAATAAATAAGTAACTAAACTACAAAATCAAGATTACAATCTTGATCATACATGTTCGCTGCATAATTAAATTATATACATTAATATATCACTATAAAAATCAAATCAACAAAGAGATAGAAGAGGTTATTATCGCATTTACTATTCAGTTCTGTATTTAAGCATGTCTTTGTAGTTTCATATTACTGACATGCTCATTAAAGGAACCAAGCCATACTTCTTCATCACTATAATGCAAAAACTTGATTAAATATCGTCAAATGGGATCGCGCCTGAAAAAGAAGAAAACAAAATCAGAAAATGTACATGAATTCAAAATTGATATGCAAATAATAATGGTGATTGAGAGTATGCACGAATGGATACAATGACACAGCAAATGTCAAGGCTAAAATTAAGGCAAAATCAACTGCCTTCCTCCATTCTTTTGTTAAACGCATGCAATGTACTGCTTACCCAATGAGTAACCATGTGTTGAGTTTAAAAACGTTGGTGTATTCTCCTTTGAAATAGATGAACTCGGAATTCTACTAAATTGCGAAAGAGAAATCTTATCAACTTTGAAAAGTGGATGATACGTGGAATCTAATAAAAATAAACATAACAAAATCAAGTAAATAAACATAAGCAACACAATCATACCTAATCTTCTATCATATTTTGAATGAGAGACTACTGAATATTCCTAAGTACTTGTAGTACATATTACATTGGTGTGTAATTTAACTTGGAGGAAACCAGACAAACTATTAGTTGGAAGGTGTGACGTAAATGGAGATTTATTTGTATTTGGGATCCGAGTATGTTGTGTGCTTCCTGAAAATAGTCAAAGATTTTATTACTTGTAAAATAGTAAGCAAGATTCAGAGATAAATATACACATTTGTTGTTCACTGCAAATACTAAATATAAAGATAGAAATCTACCTCACTGATTGCCAAATGAGTATAGTCATGCATTAAGGCAGGTTGATTTGATAAAAATATACATGACTAATTCGAGTCTGCTTGGATTTCTCATTACTGAGTTCATTCATATTTCCAGTAATGTGTTGAGGTGTTCCCTGAAACTGTGTTTTGACACTGTAATATGAATATAATTTTTACACAAAATCGAATCATATCACAAACCAAAATAGCTAAATGTTTACACACATCATAAAATGGATATATGGATATATAAAAAGTAATATTTGAACGTTTAGAACCTACTGAAATACCAAAAAAGCAAGTTACGTAAATGAATTAGAATAAGGGTCTTGGCATTGCTAAATCCCTGATGAATTATATTATGTATGATAATCCACCGTATATCCAATATAAAACATCTGAAACAAAAGATAGAGAAATTTAATTGTCTTCCTGGACACATTACCATTTCTTATTTATCATGAAAACTGAACTAAGCGTTTCATCAAACACCAAATCTGCACTTGAAATTTTTATAAATTCCCAATAAAATTCATCAACAGTAAGTACAATCTGTAATCTAATAAATAATCATAAAATTAACAACAATAAAAAACTTTGAAATAAAAGAAAGTAAATTCTAGAATACATACACGCTTCTGTTTCGGAACATCATTACCATGCTTCTGTTTGAGATGATAACGGTGATGTATAGAATTATGGCAAGGAAGTATGGTTTTGGTGTGACTAGCAAATTTTTATCATTTAGACCTATAAGTTCATAACATTAGCACACTAAAATTATATAACTGTAAGAACATGATAGTTTAAATGTAAATAAGGTACCAATATGCCTGTTAATTGACTTTTGAGCATTGGGATCTTGATTTTCAGTAGTAAGTACATCCTTCGGATGAACCACATTTTCCTGTATTTCATGAAGGTATGTATGACGTCTCTTTTGTGCTAAAAAAGTGTGAGAGGTTAATCCATAAGTTCAGTATGAAATGATCAAACATGTCCAAAAAAACTTACAATTTCGGATCGAAGGAGAAACTGGATCCAAAGAAACCCGTTTACGACATGTTTAACATAATGATTCATTCAAGGAGTAACACATCTATACTTATATTATTCACAAAAACCAAGTATTATAATATCAAATACATCCCAATTCTATCAAAGATGATTGATACAATATACAAAACTGATTTATCCATGATCCGACAATGGGTAAAATGAAAAAGAAAGGCTGTGAAGATTACAATGTATGTGTTTAAATTTGAAATTAGGGATGAAGAGTGATCTGCGTGTGAGAAGAGTACTACTTGACAAATGTTAAGCCTACAATCAAGGATAGATTAACTGCATTTTCGTCTATTTTTTAAACTGATGAATGGATATTACCCGTAACAAATCGGGTCATCATATTTTGTATGGGAAATATGTTGGATCAGACCCGATTGACAAATGGGTGACCCGAATTTGCTGTGAAAGGATAGAAATGGACATGGATAGTAGTGTTAATTTAAAAATTAAAAAGGATAGAATAGGTCATTTTTCAAAGTATTTGTATTCAGGAATTAAAATTATATAGATAATTACATAGCAAACATTGAAAGTTTGTTTGAAGTTAATATTTTTTTAATCTAAACTTTAAATATTACCTTCCGCAAATATTTGTATTGTAAATTTTGTGAAAAATACCTTTTTCAAAGGTAAGCCATGTACTTTGATCAGTATTACCTCAACCGGAGGGTAGCGCATAGCTCAAATAAATCCGACCACAAGCAATGAACAAAATCAAGGGTCCAAAGTTGTGGTCCATGTTCTTTCTTCTGCTCTTTCAATCACAATATATTTTCCAGAAAGGACATTTAAATGATCCAAAATAAAGGAAAATTGAGTAAATTATATACTTACGACTAACTAGTAGTCCATGTTCTTGTCAACAAAGAAAAACTAGCAGTTCATGTATTGAGCAATAAACATAACCCTAATCAAAATGGACATATTAATTATGAATTCTTTTGAAGATTAAACAGGACTCCTTTCTATAATCATCATCATCATCACTTACTATAATCTCTATTGTTACTAAACCAGTGCCATTAGAATTTATATACAGAATTATTTTTTCCTGGTACATGGAGCAGCATTCCTACAAATCAATGTCAAGAGAACATGCACAATTAAGTTAGTACCTAACAAGAAGCATTCATTGTTTGGGAAATTTATAAAGTTAAAAACGACGCTGTATATTAATGCTGAATTTGTGTTTTCAAGATTGTATGCATTTGGTATTATTAGTTGTAAAATTCAGACAACACAGTAGATGAATTTAATGGATGTACTCTGTATTATCTCTGAATCCAGACACTGATGGCCTCTGTATTGTACCTCCAAATCAAGTAAATTGTGACAACTGCAATCCTACCCATTTGTATGCACCTTGGTATATCTATTATATATCATGAATGAGTAGTCCTAATTTTTTATAAAATCTTTCGTAATTAACAAAATATATACGTAAATTTAAAATTTTATTGATACCAATTAAAATTGATTCGCAAGAAACTGAAAATAAAATTATCAAGAAAAGGTATCCACATATTGGTAAAATAATACTGCATTTTAAATCAAAGATAAGAAATGAAATCTCTAATATATATTTAGCAAAAAAGAAAATCCATTTCTAATACACAT